>CM047004.1:9928755-14728755 GCA_025698465.1 Gossypium longicalyx | reverse complement strand
TTCTGATACGCAAGTAAGTTTTTTACTTAATTACTTTTACATTTATGTTCTGTGTATTGAATCTAATTTGATAAAGCAATGCATTCCAGGGAGCAATTAAAAAAATGATCAGCCATTCAGATTGATAATTTTTGTATCAGTTTGTTAGCATCCTTATCAAGTATCAAATGCCTATCTGTTACTTCTTATACACTGCAGGTTGGTTATATAATTCCTTCTTGTTTGGGTTATTCTGTCAAGATTTACTTAGAAACTGTTCTATTTTACAATATTAACTAATGTACTAAACTTCATGATACCGAGTACCTGTTACCAAATTAATATATCATAGTATTTGAATTAATTTTGTACAAAAATATTTTTTTGACTGCTTGTAACCAAAACCTAATTTTTTCTACCCTATTTTTGTACTATGACAATTGTTAATAAATTTAATTATTACTATAATAATTATATGAAGTAATATATATGAAGTAAAATTATATTGTATACTAAATATGGTACATATACTTTAATTCCTTGTGTTTTGACTTTTAGGATATAGTTCCATGTGTCTGTATTAGTGAATTAATGTTGTATGTATTTCAGTTACTGCTTCCTGCTCCTCCTGCAACTATTGGTTCAACTGAAGCTGCCATTTAATCTTCGAATTAATATTTGGTACTGATATAGATAAAGTTTTTATATTTGCTTAAACTGAAATATATTTAGTGCTGCTCTTATAATCTTACATCTGTTGTAGGTACTATCGAGCACCTGAATTAATATTTGGTGCAACTAAATACACCACAGCCATTGACATCTGTTCTAGGTACAAGTTTCGTTGCTAATTTTTTTTTCCTTATTTCTATGCATTTTCACTTTAAATTACTTAACAAATATTACTTTTTTGACTCCAGCCTCTGTTTGCTGGTAAGAGTGGAGTAGACCAGGTTGTTGAAATTATTAAGGTACGTTTTATTTCAAAATTCTAATCAATAATAGTTTTATCATGATGATTTTGGAAAAATTAATATTTTGGGGTTGCGATTTTGTAAAGATTTAATTGCTGGTTCTGTTTGGAGCAGAACTATTTTGTTTCCAAATTAATTTTAAACTTTTGGCTTTTGAAAGTATTTTTAAATTAGTTACACTATAATAAGTTTTTAATTTGATATGTTTTCTTTTTTAATTGAATTCGAATAATTTCACTCAATTTTATTCGATACGACTCAAATTTCATTTTGCTTAACTCGATAAAATTTTAAATTGAGTAAAATACTAAAAAAATAAAGACATATGTTAATTTTTTAAAATTACTTGTGAAAAAAACATACCGTCACTATATCAAATATTAACCCTATTATGATTCAAATTTATCTTTTATTTTCTCAATTTTTCTCTGAGCACTACTCCAAATTCAATAGTTGCTTTTTACGCCCTCTCAACAAGTGAAAATTATTTTAATGATAGCTATAGTGATTATAAAATGAATCATACAAAAATCTTATTAAAAATATTCTATTTTAAATAAACCAATATTCATCTAATTTTGTATTACAAACTAATGTGAAGTGAAGTGAAGTGTGTGAAAAACCTTTGTTTAAGCACATAAGGAACGTTTCATCCTTATTTAACAATTATGAAATGTTTTGACTTTTATACCCACTCACTCTAAAAGTTTTGGCACATGTCATGGTTTCTTGAAAGCTTCCATGTTTACAAGGCTAAACACAACATAAAAATCCTTATAGTTTTTTATTATTATCATGAGGTAGATTATAATCTAATTATATCTTGTAAATAAAATACATAAATGGACCCTAAATTTGATGTATGCGCTGTGACTTAATTTGCTGGATAGGAAATGTAAAAAAAAAAAGACTAGCTAGCATGGTCCTCCATACCTGGATTTTCTGCATGCTAACAAAAGTGAGCATATATCGTCTAGGGTTCAAATGCCTTGTCTTCCTAATTATTCAGCCAACTTTACACCTAGTTTTCATGCTCTACTTTGCCACTTCTCTATACTATATTATTACTTTTCCATTTCACCGCCATTCTTAATTTCTTCCACAAGTTCTAACATATTCTTATTGTTATTAAATCTTATTTAACCAAGGAGAGAAGACAAATAAGGCTAGGCCTATGCCTATGCCTATATTCATGGTAATATCTAATTTATAAATATCGTCAATATGGGTTTAACCCATTGTATTAGATTGATCTTCAATAACTTACCTTTTTTTTTTTTTGATAAACAAAACAAACGATTACATAAAATGATTCATGGGAGAGTTATCAATAAAATTGTCATTTAAATTGAAAATCTAATTTACATAATAATTTAAAGTTCAAATTTCATAACTTACATAATTTAAAGACCAAATTTCATAAGTTACATAATTTACATAACTTACATAATAATTTAAAGTTCAAATTTCATAACTTACATAATTTAAAGACCAAATTTCATAAGTTACATAATTTACATAACTTACATAATAATTCAAAGTTTAAATTTCATAACTTACATAATACATAACTTACATAATTTAAAGATTAAAATTCATGATTTACATAATTTACATAACTTACATAATACATAACTTACATAATACATGACTTACATAACTTAATTATACTTATAAATAAACAACTTATCCGTGTAATTTATTGTCAACTTTAGACTTCAAGAACAACGATATGGATAGGAGTTGGATGAATTTGTCAAGGGTAAGTAACGGCTATCAAAATGGAGTTCAAACTTTTCTAAATTTTGCATTTCAAAATGCAAGCCAAGAGAATATGATTCTTTGCCCGTGTAAGAGGTGTGGCAACATCAATTGGCATTTTCGTGAAGTTGTCTACGAACATCTAATTGTTGATGGCTTTATTCGGGGGTATAAAAAATGGATTTTCCATGGAGAGTGTACATCTAGTGGAACTTCTTCAACGATTAATCCGACTTATCCTGATACTACTTACCCTCAGTATGTTAGAGAAGATGACATGGAAGGTATGTTGCGGGATGCATTTAATATGCACAGTCATGGTGAGCAATCGTTTCCACCTAACTTTATTGCATCCAACGATTGTAATATTGGTGGAAATGTTTTTTTGCGAAACGGGAACAAGTGCACTTGATGAGGAGCCAAATGAAGAAGCGGCGAAGTTCTACAATTTACTTAACGAAATGAACGAAGAACTTTATGAGGGATCAAAATATTCGAAATTGTCTTTTTGTATTCGTCTATTTCACTTAAAATGTTTGGGAGGGTGGACCGAAAACTCTTTTACAATGCTACTAGAGTTTCTGAGAGAGATGTTTCCATTTGCAAAAATCCCCCAGTTTTGTCAAGGTATGAAGAGACTAATAAAAGATTTGGGTATTGGGTACGATAAAATTCATAGTTGCCCAAATGGCTGCATGTTGTACTGGGGTGATCAGAAGAACCAACAGTCTTGTCATGTTTGTGGTAAGTCTCGTTGGATGAACGGGAATACAGAAGATATGAATGGGGATGAAGGTGGGGCACATTTAAGAAAGAAGCCAGTCAAGGTTATGCGATATTTTCCCCTAATACCAAGACTTCAAAGGCTTTTCATGTCGTCAAAGACGGCCGATTCTATGAGGTGGCATAATGATCAACGAACCGATGATGGATTATTAAGGCATCCTGCTGATTCTTTAGCTTGGAAATCATTTGACAGTAAATTTCCAAGCTTTGCAAGTGATCCTCGGAATGTGATGCTTGGGCTAGTAGCTGATGGCTTTAATCCTTTTAAAATCATGAGTACTTCATACAGTACTTGGCCTGTAGTGCTTGTTCCTTAGAATTTGCCTCCATGGATTTGCATGAAACAATCTTCATTTATTTTATCAATGATTATCCCTGGAGAGAAAGGCCCCGGAAATGATATTGACATCTATTTACAGCCACTTATTGAAGAGTTAAAACAATTATGGTCGGGTGTTGAGACATATGATGTATTAAGAAAGGAGAACTTTAATTTATGTGCAGCTTTATTGTGGACAATTAATGATTTCCCGGCTTATGCTAATTTATCGGGTTGGAGTACTAAAGGACATTATGCCTGTCCTTGTTGTGCTGTGCAAACTTGTTCGAAGTGGTTGTATAATGGGAAGAAGTTATCTTACATGGGCCATCATCGGTGGTTAGATGGAAATCATAAATTTAGATTTTAGAGGACTCTATTTGACGGTACTGAAGAGTACAGAGGAGCTCCTGAGCAGACCGTTGGATCTGAAATCTTGTTTATGTTAAAAGATATCAACTTTAGTTATGGGAAGATGAATCAACCACCTATCACGCAAATAAGGAGAAGATCGAGGGATGAATCTGATGATGAATCTGACGAAGAGGATGATCCTAATGAGGCAGACTTGTGGAAAAAAAAAGAGTATTTTTTTTAATTTCCTTATTGGGAGCACAACATTTTACGCCACAATCTTGATGTCATGCATATTGAGAAGAATGTCTATGAGAACATAATTGGCACAATTTTAAATGTCGATGGAAAATCAAAAGACAATCTTCAAAGTCGACTTGATTTAGTTGACATGAGAATTCAGCGTGATCTTCATCCTGAAGTACTTCCGAATGGGAAATGTCAGTTGTCGCCTTCTATTTTTTCAATGTCAAAGAAAGAGAAAGAGGTGTTTTGCATGGTGTTGAAGGATATAAAGGTCCCAGATGCGTAGACGTCAAATATATCTCGATGTGTGAGTCTTAAAGATCGAAGATTATATTCATTAAAATTACATGATTACCACATCTTGATGCAAGATTTACTCCCAGTTGCTTTACGGTGTTGCATGTCAAAAAATGTGACGTCCTGTATAATTGAACTATCCAATATAATGAAAGCTATTTGTGGCAAAGTTTTGGATGTTGAAGAACTTAAGAAAGTACAGGATCGGACTGCTTTGACTTTATGCAATTTGGAGAAGATCTTTCCACCTTCCTTCTTCACTATTATGGTGCACTTGGTAATCAATCTCCCTCACGAAGCAATACTTGGTGGACCGGTTTTTTATCGATGGATGTATCCTATAGAAAGGTGCTAATTTATTTGTCAAGTATTTATTCATTCACCTCTATACATTTAGTTACAACTTTTGATAAATATTTTATATCGTGTTTAGGTTCCTAAGCAAATTGAAATCTTATTGTTGCAATAAGCGTTATCCAGAAGGATCAATTGTTGAAGGCTACTTGGCAGAGGAGTGCATGACCTTCTGTTCTAGATATTTAGAAGATGTTGAAACACGATTGAATAGACCAACTAGAAATGTTGGGCTCAATGATCATAACTTGGCCGAAACTTATTTATTCCAAAGTTATGGAGAACCAATCGGCAAAGTTGAAATTGCAGAATTAGATGATATATCATGGATACAAGCACATCGATATGTACTTTTTCACCACGATTTAGTTGAACCGTTATGCAAATAAGTTCTAAAATTTCCTCACATATTCGTCATTTTGATTTGTTTATCTTCTAACCAATTAAACTTGTTTTTAACATTGTGAGTACAAACAAATTTTGAGATCTCGTGCACGCTCTCGAAGATTACAACATCGAAAGATTAATAAGTTATTCACAGAATCTTTTCATGAATGGTTAAGCCAAACGGTATGTAACTAAAGTTAATAAGTTACATATATTCGTGAAATTTAGTTAATCAAATAAGAATGTTTTTACATAAAACATTTATAATTATTCAATTTACTTTCGATTCAATAGGTTTGGAGTGGGAAGGATGTCAATGACGAAGTTAAATGGCTTTCCCAAGGTACAAACAGAGTAATAAAAAGATATAGTGCCTTCCTTATCAATGGATACAGATTTCATACAAAGTATCGCGAGAGAATAAGGAGAACTCAAAATTGTGGAGTTGTTGTTAATTCTTCAATTACAAGTTATGCTAGTGCTAGGGACAGTAATCCGGTTGAGGGTAATGTGGGGTATTACGGACTTCTTATCGACATTATTGAGTTGGATTACTATGGCAGATGGAAAGTTGTCTTATTTCGGTGTGATTGGGCTGATGTTAATACTGCTCGAGGAATTAAAAAAGATCAATTTGGTTTTACAATGGTGAATTTCTCTCGCTTGATTCACACTGGACAACAATTGATGGACGAGCCATATGTATTTTCCTCTCAAGTGAAACAAGTTCTTTATTCGAAAGATCCAACTAATGAGGGTTGGTATGTTGTACTCTGGAACACCTCTAGAGACTTGTTTGACATGGGTAATGGAAGTAGAGATGACATCATCGAAAGATCAGAAACATTACCTTTTCCAGAACAAAACTTAGATGAAAATATCCCTAGTACTAGTACACAACATCAATTGGTTCGACATGATGTGGATGAAGATATTTACGAATAATGATGTAGTAAGATTTTACGATTTTTTAATTATATGTAATATTATAATTTTAATCTTGGTCATGTTATATAATTTAACTATTTTATATGTACTATTATTGTTGTAATTTGTTACTAAAACTTTAACTATTTTATGTGTATTGCAGGAAAAATGCGTAGAAGAAGATTACGAGATTTAAGTATTGTCCAGAATACTCCAAATTCGGAAGAAGGAAATAGTGAACAGCAGACAGTTGTTGGATCTTCGAATGTGCCGGAGACACTTGACGAGCCTGAAGAATTTCAAAGTAATGTTAAGTTCATTTTACATGTGTTGACTTTTATTATTGATTTATTTGTCAATTTTAATATAATAATAGTATATCATTTTTCAGCTGAAAGTGGTGGGACGCGCAGAGTTCGAGGACGTACGCTGCTTAGAGATTTATACGACTTAGATCCTGTCGAGCGTGTCAAAGCAAGTAGAAATACTTATGGTCAGCTTGTTGGATCTAAAACTCGACTTTTAGCAGGCTATTTGGGCATTTTAGCATGAAATGCCAATATGTTGCCCATCAACTACGAATCATGGCATCACATGCCTGATAGCAACAAAAATTAGGCTCTCGCTAATATTAAGGTAACAAAATGTGAATGTAATTTATAATACTTTGGTTTAAGTTTCATTTATATTTACATTCTAAACTTGTATTTTTTAGGAGAGATTTGCTTTTGAGGTCTCCGATGATTATATCAAGAAGGCATTGGGTAAAAAATGGAGAGACAATAAAAGCACTTTAAAAAAACAATATTTTAAGAAAGACATAAGCCTCGAGGAAAAATTGAGAAATGTCCCACCGGGAATACTGAGGTACCAATAGGAAGATGCGGTTAGATTCTGGAATTCAAAAAAAGGACAGGTATTGGGTATTTCCAAACTCTTATATATAATGTTTACTATATACGTTATAATAATTTCATTATGTAGGACCGTGAGCGAGTTGAAACAAGCAAGTGAGCAAAAACAAAAATTCACGCACTTTGCAGCATGGTCAAGAAGTTTTGCTTCAGAAATGAGGCCGAGGTATTATGAATTTATTAATTCTTTCAAATATTAATAACTTTCTACTATTAAATAATATTTTTACTACTATATTGTAGGAAGTCAAATCTGGACAAAAAGTTGGAAGCCTTCAGCTTTTTGAGATTACGCATAGGAAGAAAGATGGATCTCCTATGACATCCGAAGCTGGAGAAATTATGGTATATTTACTTAATAACATTTGATTTTTTCTAAATATTTATAATCTTTAATTATAATTGTTTAATTCAATTCATCATTAGTAGTTTTAAATAATGTTAAGTTATGTTGTATTCATTTTTATTATATATTTCGTTTCTAACTGTTTAATTTTTTTTTAGGAGAAACTAAAGGAGAAGAAGGCGGAATATGAAGCGATTGCTTCGACTGATAGTTCTGTTAATCTTGAGAACATTGATAACAGAATTATCACTGAAGTTTTGGGTCCTGAAAGGTACGGTCGGGTTCGATTTCAAGAATCTGATGTTACCCCGACCCAATATTTTGGATCCGGCTCCCAGCAATACATGCCTTCCGGAAGTCAAGCTCAAGCTGAAGTTCAGAGGTTAAGAGACCAGATAGCTCAGATGCAAGCGAACACGGTTGAGCAAATTGCCGAGGTTCAACGAAAATATGAAGAACTCCAGCAACAACTTAGAGCGGAGGCAGCAGAGAGGGAGGCAGCGGCAGCAGCGAGGGAGGCAGAGGCACGAGCGAGGGAGGCAGAGGCAGCAGCGATGGCAGCAGAGCAGAGCAAAAAGTACGATGACCTCCAGCTACAGCTTCAGCAGATGATGCAGATGTTTCAGCAATCGCAAAAGCCGCCATCTTAGATATTAGTTTTCTCATTGTAAGAATGTTTTTAACTTTGTCACGTTTAACATTATTGTAAGAATATTTTAAATTATACTTTATTTATAATTATATCATATATCTTTCGTTAAATTTGAAGTATCATTTAGAATTAATTTTTTTGGTTGTATTTTTTATGCTAAATTTGCTGTTTTTGGCTGCATTTTATACTATATTTGTTGTATTTGGTTGGATTTTAATGCAGGAAGGGGTGGATATTGGTGAAAAAAATATATTACAAATCTGTCAAAATTAGCGGCTTTTGTGGGAAAAGCGCCACTAAAAGTCATAGCTTTTAGTGGCGTTTGCCAAAAAACGCGGCTAAAAGCCATGACTTTTAGCGGCGCTTTCCCAACAAACGCCTAAAAGCCATGACTTTTAGCGACGCTTTCCCAACAAACGTCGCTAAAAGCCATGGCTTTTAGCGGCGCTTTTCCCAAAAAATACAGCTAAAAGCCATGCTTTCCCAACAAACGCCGCTAAAAGCCATGGCTTTTAGCGACGCTTTTCTTAACAAACGCCGCTAAAAGCCATGACTTTTAGCGGTGTTTTTTTAAATAAATGCCACAAATTTTTGTGGCGTTACCTATAGCGGCATTTTTTGTGGCGTTTCAAAAAGCGCCGCAAAAAAATTTAGTGGCGCTTAAAAGCGCCGCTAAAAGTCTATTTTCTTGTAGTGAGCGCAAGTTTGTCTTTAATTTTGATTGAAAATCCATGTATTTTAAAATTCAAAAGGATATTTGGAAATTTAGAATCAACGAGAAAACCGAAACCCCGTAAGTTAGGGCACAATTCCTCGATGTTCTAAAACGTGAAACATTACCTTGTTTTGAGATTTTTGTTTTTGAATAATAACGAATACGATATTTAAACACGTACGTTATTTTGTTTGGAATAAAATCAAGCGATCCAAGTTGGATAAATATTAATTCACAATGCGATGACATGAAATAAAAATGTAATAATGGACATGGAATAATAATACATGAATAAAATATTACACTAGTGGATGACAATAATACAAAAAATACTATCGAAACCACTTTTTTTTTAAAAAAGAAGTCTTTTGAAAACGGGAGTCGCCACCAACCTTTTTAAGTGTGATTGGATCACCTTATAAAACATTTTGGTCTACGAAATTGTGAGAAAACGGGCTCGGGAGTCGGTTACGTACGAGGAAGGGTTAGCATCCTCGCAACGCCCAAAATTGGTACCAAATTGAATAGTTTTTTCTTAATTTCAAAAACTTGAAAGAATTTAGAAATAAGATCTCTTTTTAAAACCGTAATAATTTGAGTTGAAAATCGAAATTCTTTCCTTCCAAAAGAGTGAGAACATCACATCCAGCATGATTGGACACGATATTCTTAAACTTTCGTAACTAAAAATCATCTCGTGATTTACAAAATCTATTTAAAAGGATACTTTAGACATTTAGACAAACGGGAAATCGCAACCCAGCATGTTAGGGCACTATTTCTCGAATTCCTAAATACAAAAGACATTGCCTCGTTTTTAAAATTCCTTTGGATTAAATGAAATATAAAATTTTAAAAAAAACGACGATGCAATTGACCTATTACAAAAGATCAATATTAAATTAATTAAACTACATATTTTAACATTTCATGCAAATATAATATAGAAAATGATAAATACTACATAAATCACACAATATACATTAACATTTCATGCATATATAATTATAAATAACATAAATATACACACATTATTATTTCATGCAAAAATACAAAATAGCAAAATAATGAATATGGCAATACAAATTACACATATATACAATAGTATTTCATGCGAATATAATCTTTAAATAACGACATAAATAATCTATTCTCATATGAATATATAATAATAACATAAAAATAACAAATAATGTATGAGATAAAATTAACATGTTAAAACAATACCAAATAAATATAAAAAGCATAAAAACAAGCAAGTTCAAAAACAATTTGAAAAATAAATGAAGTAAAAAATATTTAAAGCAATATATAAGTAATAAAAGAATTTTTTTTTAAAAATAATAAAAATATATTATATGATATAATAGCTTAATATATTTTTATAAATAATACTATATTAAATATGTGTGAAACTTTATAATAAATTCTAGAACTTCATAATATGCTAAATATTTTAAATATATATATATAAATTACCTAATAATATTTGCAAATTTTTAAAATTATTCATAATAATAAATATTGAAGTAATATAAAATATAATAAAAATAATATAATGAATAATTTGTATATATTAAAAATGACATAATATATTATAAAATATATAAATAAGATATAGGTTAATAATGATAAACAATGCATAAGTAAAAATAATATATATACAATAAATTATTTATATATATACATAATGTTTATAATAAAAATAAATAATATATAACATAAATAAATTATATATATAACAATAGAAGGGATTAAAATTAAACTTAATTAAATCATCTGTGGTTAATTACAAATAAATAGAAAAATTTGGGCCTAATTGAGACACGCGCTAAAAGCCGAAGGACTCACTGGGTAATTTGACCCTAATCCCAAAACGACATCGTTCTCAGAATAGGTCTTATAATGGCTATTGGGACCAAATTACAATAAATGCAAAAGATTAGGACCAAATTAAAATAAAAATAAAATAAATTTTAAAAACATAAAAATGCGGGAGGCTCAATTGGGCAATTAGCCCTTAAAACAAAAACGCGCGGATCCTACCCGGATCTCGGGTCAACGCGCGGATCCTAACTTTGAAACGACGTCGTTTTAAAGCTTATTGTTTTAAGCCAAAAACGACACCGTTTTCATAAGGCTATATAAGCCAAATTTTAACCTAAAATTTCATTTTAAAACCGATTCTAAAAAAAAAAAAAAAAAAAAATTCTTTGAAGGAGGGTTGAGGTCCGGCCCTCGGAGCTCTGTCGAGCCTCCGTCCTTGGGCTTACACGCGCCTACGCGCCACCGTCAACACCGCCTCTTACGGCGGTCGGAAGCTGGAAAGCTTCATTTCTTAGCGCAAACCCATCAGTAAGCTCCCCTTCTTTATATTCTTAGCAATATTTGTATGTATTCACAACGAAAACAAAAAAAACAAAGTAAAAGTAAATCACCTCTGTTTCTTGATTTTTATTATATATATGCCTGTAAAAAACCTCGTATCCTTGACAAACTGCTGTATTTTTATTGTATATAAAAAAATCCCCCCCTTTACATCATTTTCATTCGGGCTTTTATAGCCACTGAAAATAATATTTAACATGTTTGATTTTATTTCCTGCCATATTTGTATTGCCTCTGTTGTTCTTCTTCCTTTTTTGCAGGTACCAGCGAGAAATCCGGCGACGATGGGGTGTTGATTCGTGTGCAGATTACGGCAGTCACGGCTCCGATGGAGGCATCGATGAGGGGTCACTGAAACATCGTGAGACGAAGGGGCGTGACGTTTGGAGTTTGCGGCGCGAAGTTTCTGGAAACCCTAGGGTTTCCAGATTCGACTTAGGCATTGGGCCTCTCTAGTTTGGGTCTCCTTGGGCCGTATCCATTTGTGGGTTGGGTGTAACCGGGTATTGGGTAGTTTAGGTATTCTGGTTTAGACCAGTTGGGCTACAAGTGTAATGGGCTACTGGCGTGTTTTGTAAATGGACTGTAAAGGATTTTATTTATTTATTTTTTATTTATTTTTTTATTTTTGTGTTTTTTTTTCTGGGCCGAGCAAATTTGGGTTATTACAAATACGAAATCAACGAATTAAAATACACAATGGCAATAATCACACAACATACATTATTTTTAATATCAATCAATAAACATAGAAATGAAGCAATAATACAAAATAACTTAAAACAAATAATAAGATAATTTTAAATATATATATATATATTTAAGGTTTAAAATAAATACCATAAAAGCAATTTAAAGTAAATAATACAAAACAATTTAAAATCATTAATAAAAATTCTAAAATAAATAATACGTAAAAAGAAATTTAAAATAAATAATATAAAAAAATAAAAAAGTTTAACATAAATAATATATAAATAAATAAAATAAATAATGTATAAAGAGTTTAAGATAAACAACATATAAAAATTTAAAAATAAATAATCCATATAAAAGGAAGTTTAAGAATAAACATTATATATAAATTTATAATAATAAACAATTCAATAATAATATATAAAAAGAGTTTAAAATAAATAAAAATAATGTGGAGTAATTAATATATATAAAATAATTCAAAATGACATGTATTAAAAATAAGTTTAAAATGAATATTATATAAAAGATTTAAAGTGAATAATATATAAAATAGTTAAAAAAATAACAAAAAAATTTAAAATAAACAATGTAAAATGGTTAAAAATAACTAAAATAAAAGGTTTAAAATAAATAATATATAAAATAGTTTAAACTACATTATGTATATAAACTTAAAATATATAATATGTAAAAAGTTTAAAATAAATAATGTATATAAAACTTAAAATAAATAAGATGTAAATAATTTAAAATAGTATATAATGAAACAGGTCAAGGATTGAATTGAAGTCAAAGTAAAACTATGGGGAAAAAATCATAAATAACAAAAGCTGCTAGGGACTATATTAGAAAATGCGCGAAAGAACAAGGCTCGAAAGAGCAAATGTCCCAGGCCCTTCATGCGCAGCGTTTCAAGGGTCCGTCTCTTCGAATGGTCGGAGGACCAAAATGAAACAGAGGGAAAATCCTGGGGCAGAAATAAAAAATAAAGAAAGATACCATTGAGACACGCTACAAAGTACGGGGACTCAGTGCGCAAATTGACCATAGGTCAAAAAAAGGCGCGGATCCCCCTTAGAGCAGTCGGGTCGCGCGGGTCTAGGCCATATACGGCGCTGTTTTGGGGCCATTGAAACAGGCCCCAAACGACGTCGTTTCACCTGTTATACAAAAATAAAATTTTCCTTCTTCATTTGTTATTTTGCCTCTTCCCTTTTTTTTTATTATTTTCAAAGTCCTCAAATACTCTCACTCCCTTTTTTTTTTATTACTAGGTTCCCTCACCGCCCGCCATACCACCACCGTACTCGGTGCCCAACAATGCACGAAGATAGGCTTTTAGCCCCGTTTCAATGTGTTTGAAGCTCCCGCCGCTAAACCCCCAAACGCCAAAACCACCAATCTCACGACCCCCTTTAACCCGATTTTGGCACTGAAAAAGGGGGTTCAGTCAACGGAAAGGTACCATTTTTCCCTTTTTATTATTGTATATAAAATAAAAAAGAAAAAAATAAAATAAAGTAAAATAAGTAGAAGTTTAAACGCGAATATAAAAAAAACTACCTTTAAAAGAATTTGTTCTGTTTTGGATTAATCTTGTTTGTAAGTGTTCGTAAAAAAATACAAAGAATGGGTCCTGGCTTTTTAAAGCCAATCTGCCCACTACTCCTTTCATTGCTTTTGTTTTTTGCTATTTATTTCTCTGTCGCTTGCGTGCTCTTTTGTTGTTGCATGTTGCCATTGTTTTGCAGGTGTCAGACGCATAGAGGTGGCTGATTTGCGGCGGTGGTGGCACGCGTGAAGAGGCTGGCGGCTGAAGAGGGTTAGGGTTTGATTTTTTGGCTGAAAATGTTTAGTTTTTGGGCTAGGGTTGGTTTGGGTTAGCGATTGGGTTGATTGTTGGGTTTGGATTGGGCTAGGGTTGATTTGTTTAATGGACTAAAAAAAATGGACTTTTTATTTGGGTTTTATTTGTGATTTGGGTTAGGCCAAAATTGGCCTATTACAGCTACCCCTCTTTGCTTGTTGTCGTGTAATGAGAATGGAGCAAAGACTTCAAAAGGGCCAATTTTGCCTAGTTTTGCCGAATCTTGACTTCTTCTATTCTTCGAGTAGCCTCATTCCATCTCACTGCATCTTTAGGGGTATAGGAATTGTTGCTTTGATCCAGTCCACTGCAACTTCAGGGAGATAAGATTTGTAATCTGTAGCTTTAGTTTATTCCACTGTAACTTCAGGAAGATAAGACTTGTAACTTCAACCTGCTCCATTGCAACTTCAAGGAGATAAGGTTCGTGTCTTCAATCTATTCCACTGCAACTTCAGGGAGATAAGATTCATGGCTTTAATCTGCTTCACTGCAACTTCAAGGAGATAATATTCGCCATGATGGATTTGATCCGAACTACTGTAACTTCAGAGGTATAGGATTTATAGCTTTAATCTGCTCTACTGCAACTTCAGAGAGATAAGATTTGCTATTTTCAGTCCGCTCCACTACAACTTTATGGAGATAAGACTTGTAACTTCAACCTGCTCCACTGCAACTTCAAGGGGATAAGGTTCATGGCTTTAATCTGCTCCACTGCAACTTCAGGGAGATAAGATTCATGGCTTCAATCTGCTCTACTGCAACTTCAGGGAGATAAGATTTGCTATGATAGTTTTGATCTAACCTACTGTAACTTCAGAGGTATAGGATTTATATCTTTAATCTGCTCTACTGCAACTTCAGAGAGATAAGATTCGCTATTTTCAGTCTGCTCCACTACAACTTCAGGGAGATAAGACTCGTAACTTCAACCTGTTCCACTGCAAGTTCAGGGAGATAAGGTTTGTGATTTCGATCTGCTCCATTGCAACTTCAGGGACGTAAGATTCGCCATGGTAGATTTGATCCGACCTACTGTAACTTCAGAGGTATAGGATTTATAACTTTAATCTGCTCTACTACAACTTCAGAGAGATAAGATTCACTATTTTCAGTCTGCTCCGCTGTAACCTCAGGGAGATAAGATTAATGGCTTTAATCTGCTCCACTGTAACTTTAGGGAGATAAGATTCGCCATGGTGATTTCAATCCGTCCTACTGCATCTTCAGGGGTGTAGGATTTTGATTTCTCTGGTCTGTTATGCCATTCTTTGGAGAACATGACCTGTTGAATCTATTTCATGGGCCTATTTATGCTAAATGATTAGGATGTCATGATCAGAATGAATCAAATGCTCCTAACTAGATGTGTATGGATGATGTTTGCATGAATGCAAAATGTCATTTTTTATGCTTAATTTTGATATTAATCGTTGTTCATCGAGGTTTTATCACTGACGTATCACTCTGTCTTCTTCTTCGACTGGTATCTCTGGCAGAAAACTCGAAGAAGTAATCATAAATTAGGCTATTCTTTCCCAAATGTTTCCAACTCTTGAATTTGGTGAGTTCTAAATAATAGTCCTGTTTCAGGTTCTTGTACTATTTAGAAGTTTCCAGAGTAATATGCAGAACTCCTTTTGTTTGAATATTACTAGTCCATTAACCGTTATTTCAATGTAAAAATGCTTGAAAAAGATTATAACAATGAACAGGACTGGAATTTATTGAGATTAAAGCTTGAAATGAATAAATTAATCAAGATAGAAAATTTTGCTAAGATACAAAATGAATAAGATGAAAATAGGTGCCCCAGGTATCGCAGCATGAATTTCTCTACACAAAACTTCTTGAGGACCCTTTTGAACTTGATATGTGTTTCGAAGATCCATAATGCTTTGTTGATGCCCCAAGATGTAGCATCCCTCCTCATTGTTAATTTAGGCATAGCAAGACTACCGCATGCCCCACCTTCAATCAAAATTTGAATTGCCCATTCTTGGGTTTTCAACTCAAAACCCCTTTAGTCACAAAGCGCCCTTTGCAAATTTTTGCCTTAGCCTCTCCCTTTTTTTTCATTGTTTTTTTATGAAATATTTCTTGATTTGAACTTATAGGATTAGACAAATCCTTGTTATCCCTCCTGATCAATAATTGATGCTCTTCCAGATAAGGCCCTCTTTACCACACAAGGTCCTTATCATGGATTTCTTAAGGCGAATTTTTTTGGTAATCTCGCGTCTTCTTTTTTGCTTCCTTTTTTGGTGTATTTGACCATGACGGATAACTTTTAACCTCTTCTCTTCAATTAGATTCAATTGATCATATCAAAATCTGATCCATTCTGCTTCATCAATCTTCGACTCAGCCAACACTCGGAGAGAAGGAACTTTGACTTCAATGGGCAAAACCGTTTTCATTCCAATGAAAAGGTGTTGCCCCAGTAGAGATTTTGATTGATGTTCAACTTCTCATGCCACTCTTGGTAGGTCTCAGTCATTTTCTCCACGATCTTCTTAATTTTCTTATTGGCCACCTCGACCACACTGTTCACTTTTGGGTGACACAGTGGTGTTTGATTTGGTTGTAAACTTCTGATATCACATTGTGGTTTAAGTTTAGCGTATTGTCAGATACAATCCTTTCTTGAATTCCATATTGACATATGATCCATTTTCTTTTCTTTTCTTTTCTTTTCTTTTTTTTGCAAATGCCGAATTTATGATATTAGCATATGAAGCAGCTTCCACCCGCTTAGTAAAGTAACGGACAACTCCACGGATGAATCAGTACTTGCTAGAAGCTTTTGGCAAGATCGGCCCCAATGACATCCATGCCCCATATAGAGGAAGGCCATAGATTTCACTGACTCTTTGTAAGGTAGGATATGTTTCTCATCTTGTTCTACCATCCTTAACAAACCAGGAGATGAACTACAGTCTTGGTCATCTTCAAAGTTCTAAGGTTTCTCTGGACACATATCTTGCTCAAAAGGAGGTTCTGAGTCAATAGCAGTATCACTCATATCGTTGACATCTGGAGACCTATCATAGGTATGAAAGAATATTCCAAAGAATAAATGAATCTAAGAATAGTTATTTTATGGTATGGTCATGAATGAAGAATAAAAGAGTATTTGAAGGAAAGCCCAAAAAATAAAAGAATCTAAGAATAATTGTCTGTATAGTATGATTATGAATGAAATGGAAAGAATAAAAGAATATTTGCTCGAAATGATAACAAAGATGCATTTTATTGAAATAAAGATTTTGGACATAAGCCTATTTCACAAAAGGCCTCTTATTGCTCCTAGGCTTAGAGCAATAGGCATGTTTTGGACATTACTCCGAATTAGCTCTAAAAACACAGGGATTTCTTCCACAGTCCCATTGTTCAAAACATTCCCAAGTATGCAAGGGCTTGGAAACTTTTATTCCCTGGTTCTCTCTTTGGATACGTCATTAAGATTCCTCGATATTTCCTCCAGGCTTCTTTTTCAAGGGATCGCAACTCTCTTGTCACCTCTTTCAGTTATCGCATTTACTGCCTCGTCAAAGCGATTAGGTTCTGATGAATCATTGAACTTCACAATTTCTATTTTAATGAGCCTTTCGATCGATGAATCATTGAACTTCACAATTTCTATTTTAATGAGCCTTTCGATCAACCTTTTAAAAATAGTGCAGTTTTCGATTGAGTGCCCCATTATCCCAGCATGGTACTTGCATTGGGCATTCACATCATACCATTTTAGGAACGGAGGTTGCAAGGGTTCAGAGTAGAATGGGGATACCACATGCGCATCAAATAGATTCTGATACAGTTCCTTATATGTCATCGGGATGGGTGTGAACTGGAGTCTTTCTGTTTTTGGCCTCGAGTTGGATTCTTGCCTTGTGGGGTCTTGATAGTTAGTAGTTACGGCCCTCGGCTGGCCTACAGTGACCGATTTGGAATCCCCTTTGCTCATATTATTCACTTCACTTTTATTTTTCTTTGGGGTTGACCTCTTGGCACTTTCTCCCGCGTCTATCTTCCCGCTTTTTATTGCATTTTCGATCATCTCACCGGACATTACTATATTTGATAAGCTCATAATAGCGCTTCCCAACATATGGGTAATGAACGGGGCTTTTAGAGTGTTGATGAAAAGTATCGTGGTTTCTTTCTTTAAGAAAGGTGGCTGGACTTGTGTTGCTATTTCTCTCCATCTTTGGGCATATTGTCTGAAGCTCTCACTTTGCTTCTTTTCCATATTCTGCAATGTGATTCTATCAGGCGTCATATCTGTCACGTGGCTATATTGCTTCATGAAAACCTGTGCCAAGTCCTTCCATGAGTTAATTTTGGCACAGCTCAGTTGGTTGTACCATTTGGCGGTTGACCCAATCAGACTGTCTTGGAAGCAGTGGATTAACAATTGATCATTATTGATATATCCTGTCATCCTTCGACAGAACATAGTGATGTGAGCTTTTGGACAGCTAGTCCCATTATACTTTTCAAATTCTTGAGTCTTGAATTTCAGCAGGAGTACTAGATTTGGGACTAAACTCAGATCCTTGTCGTCAACCCCACAATGGTAATCAACATTCTCTATTGCTTTGAGTTTCTCTTCTATCCACCTGTACTGATCTTCAAGTTGTTTTGGCAGTTCCACCCTTGCTTTTTCTATTTCTGCCATTTTGTCTAGATCAGAAACTACAGGATTGGTTAGATTGTCCCCCGGATTGGAACCTGAGCCTGTCGGGTAGTTCAATGGTACCGAGGTACCAGTCTGATATTGTTGGGGTCTGATAGTAACAGGTGCCCCTTGTGGATGCACGTTTGGTTGAGCTTGGGTGTTTGCCGGGGTAAAGCCTGGAGGATAGACAGGGGTTTCATTGTCGTTCCCCGAGTTAACTGCAGTGCTCTTCCCTTTTACATGTTCTCTAGCCAGCAACTGCGCCAACTGACCTATCATATTATTCTGGGATTCTTGCATTCGTTCCCTCATCTCTTGTTGGATTCTAGCTAACTGCTCTTGCATTTAGGCCTGCAATTGCTCTTGCATATCTCTTTGCATTTGTTCCAATCTTTCTAATCTCTGATCCATTACTTTCGTTTTGCAACGGGTATTTTAGCGATATTCGGTTGGTTGATTCTTGTTGGTTTCCAGATTAACTGAAATAATTTTACCTAATTAGGGTCCTTTGGTGAAAGTCCAATACAAATGATGCAATGCAATGCAAATGCATGGAATGAATGCAAAAGAAAGAGAGGCGTTAATTTCGAATTCAATTTCATTAGAACAACTTTTCTAAAAAACAAATTCCTTTACATAAAACGAATTACATATGCGGCCTTGCCCTCATATTCCAAGCGAAGACACCTATCTTCCTTTTTATATTCGGATGTCATGGTCGAGTCTTGCAAATTTTCCAAAAGATGTCCCTATTAACTCATTTTTGCTTGATCCATGCCGTGACTCATTGCTCACTTATCCCCGCGATACTCGTCAGCTCCTTTAAGAAAGTCAAGACATGATGGCTCTCTTCGTCGGCTTGAATCCTCGAGCAACGAAATAAAGTTTTGTATTACTCCGCGGACTATCAGCCTTCTTTCATTGTGTTTACTTAGACCATATTCAGACAACCGTATTATAATCCACTTTATCAAGAAATCCATTTTCCCATGACAAGCTCTTCTATTTAGAAATCGAATATGAATCAACACCTCCTTTCTATGATGATGTAATGCAATGCAATCATAGACAAAACAAAACAAAATACATCAGTACAGAAGTAATAAACAACAAAATAGTACACCTATCTAGGTGACCGCTAGGGTTTGGCGTGGCTCTACCTAGGGTAGGCTCCTAGGTCTCTCTATATGTGGTTTAAGTTCTAAAGCAAAGGTACCCAAACCGACAGATTCCTCGATCCTCACCCATTATAGGCTCATACGGACCGAGTTCGATTTAGAGGAATACATTTCCCTACGGCTATACGGAGATGAAAATCTCACAAAGACGTAGGTACAGATGTATCCCGAAAGCGGTCCACTGTCCTATACGGAGGTGAAGACCTCACAAAGGAATAGCTTCTCACTCCCACTTAAAAAGGTAAAATCGTCCAATTATGTAATATGATGCGCAAAAGTATACTAAGAAAATCGAACAATAAGCTAATCATACAAAATGACGAAAACCACAAAAATGAAATGCAATGAAGGGATCGTAAATTTAAAACGAATTTTCCAATTTCGACAAAGGACAAAAATTAATCAATTTATGGCTCGACTCTCAAATTCCCTAGTGGAGTCACCAAGCTGTCGAAACTATTTTTTTGAGAAAAACGGGAATCGACTTTGTTTAAAAATGAAAATTAAAACGGGAGTCGCCACCGATCTTTATTAAGTGTGATCGAATCACTTTTGTTTTAATAAAATAGTTTAGTTTACTAAAACAGTGTTTTTGGTCTACGAAGCTCGAGAGAATGGGTTCGGGAGTTGGTTATGTGCGAGGAAGGATTAGCACCCTCGTCACGCCCAAAATTGGCACCGAATTGACTAGTTATTGTCTTAATGTCGAAAGTTAAAAATCGAGAACGGATTTAAAATACGATCATTTTTATTAACGTCGATTTTAAAAACGCTTGAATTAGATCAAAATGATTGCTAAAGATTTCCTTGTCTCGAGATATTGGAGTATCACATCCCGTAACTTAGGACACGATACCATGAACTCCTGAGCGCAAGTTTGTCTTTAATTTTGATTGGAAATTCATGTATTTTAAAATTCAAAAGGATATTTGGCAATTTAGAATCAACGAGAAAACTGAAACCCCGTAAGTTAGGGCACAATTCCTCGATGTTCTAAAACGCGAAACATTGCCTTGTTTTGAGATTTTTGTTTTTGAATAATAGTGAATACGATATTTAAACGACGTACGTTATTTTTTTTGGAATAAAATCAAGCGACCCAAGTTGGATAAATATTAATTCACAATGTGATGACATGAACTAAAAATGTAATAATGGGCATGGAATAGTAATACATGAATAAAATATTACACAAGTGAATGACAATAATACAAAAAATACAAAATCAACGAATTAAAATACACAATGGTAATTGTAATAGCCCAAATTTGCCCGGCCCGTAAAATAAAAAAAGAACAAAAAAATAATAAAAGTTCTTTTACAGTCCATTTACAAAACCCAAATTGCTAGCCTATTTACATAGCCCAATTGAAGCACTACTTATGGCCCATTTACAAATTACACCGGTAGCTCACATTTGAACCTCATTACACCTAAAACCCGTTAGCCCAAATACCCAAACTAGACCCAAATCAGCGAGGCCCAGGAAGACCCAATGCCTAAACTGAATCAGGAAGACCCAATCCCGATCATCAAGCCGTAGTCAGCGACCCCTCATCTTGCGCCACAATCGGCGCGCCAGTGCGCCATCATCAATGCCCGATCGTCGCTGGTTTTCTCATTGTCACCTGCAAAAAGGGAAAGAAACACACAGTAAATATGGCAAGAATCGAACAGAAGAACACACCAAATTTGTATTTAGAAAACAGGGGCTATAGAAGCCGAATATCTTCACTGTAATAGGAGGATTTATATATATATATATATATAAAACAGATACACGCATATATAGATACAAGAAAGAAATACGAGCAATTTTTTTAAGAAAGGTGATTTAGGCACATATCTCATTCCTCATAGTTGATTTTCTTTTGTTTAACACATATGAATTGTTTTTGTACAAAAAAATTGTTAGTATTTAGAAGAGAAAAGAGGTTACCTGCGATTTGCCTGGAAAAGGGGAGGCTTTTCACCTTCCAACCACCGTGTGCGGTGGCGCGTATGGCGCGTGAGCGACGAAGGCCGGAGGTCGGAGCTCGAAGGGCTCTACTCTTCTCCTCCTGCAGATGATTTTAAGTTTTTTTTTTAAAAACTAGCTTTAGGAAATGAATTTTTGGACCGAAATCTAACCTATATAGTATTATGAAAATGGTGTCGTTTTTGCTTAGTTTAATAAGCAACAAAATGGCACCGTTTAAGTGAAGGATCCGCGCGTTGACCCATGACCCGAGGAGGATCCGCGCGTTTTTGGTAGATGGGCTAATTGCCCAATTGATCCTTCCGCATTTTCAATATTTATAATTTCATTTTATTTTTATTTTTATTTGGCCCTAACCTTTTATTTTTTGTTTCAATTTAGTACTAATGGCCATTATAAAACTTATTTTGGTAACGACGTCGTTTTGGGATTAGGGTTAATTTCCCAGTAAGTCCCTCAGCTTTTAGCGCGTGTTTTAATTGGACCCAAAATTCGTTCTATTATTTTAAAATTAACCTCAGAGGTTTATTTTTATTTCATTTTAATCCTTTTTAAAAAAAATTTATATAATTTATTTTAAATATTTTATATTTTATTTATTTTTTTCTATAAATATTATTTGTATGTAAAAATTATTGTATATATATTATTTTTATCAATGTATTATTCATATTTTAATACATATTTTATTTATACATTCTATTATATATCATTTTATTATATATTATTTTCTATATCATTTTTGTTCATTATTATATATAATTTTAAAAAATTAGTAAATCATTATTAAATATTGCATTTTTGTATCATTATTAAAATTTAATATATAATACTCTAAAATTTACTATAAAGTTTTGCTCCTATTTAATATAATATATTTTTATAAAATATATATTAAATTATTATATCATATAGTATTCCTTTTTATTAATTAATTAACCATTTTTTAAGAAAATTCTCCTTTATTATTTATATATTATTTTAAATATTTTTTACATCATTTATTTTTAACAGTATTTAGTTTTCATTTTTTACTTATTCTACATATGTTCATTATCTGTTGATTTATTCTTGTATTATTTTAGTATGTAATTTTACCTCATAAATTATTTGTATTTTTATATTATTCATTGTTTTTATATATTTGTATGGAAATTGATCATTTATGTTGCTATTTTTAGGTTATTTTGCATGAAATATTAATGCATGTATATTTATGTTATTTATATCTACATGAAAGGTTAATGTATATTATATAATTTATGTTGCTATTCATCATTTTCTATATTATAGTTGCATGAAATGTAAAAGCATGTAGTTTATATTGTTTAGTATTGATATATTGTAATATGTCAAATGCATCATTGTTATAAAAGTTTATATTTCATTTAATCCAGAAGAATTTTAAAAAATAAGGCAACGTTTTTGGTGTTTAGGAATTTGGGAAATAGTGCCCTAATATGCTGGGTTGCGATTTCTCGTTTGCCTAAATGTCTAAAAACATCCTTCTAAATAAATTTTGTAAATCACAAGATGATTTCAGTTACGAAAGTATAGGAATATCATGTCCAATCATGCTGGATGTGATGTTCGTACTCTTTTGAAGCAAAGGAATCTTGATTTTCAACTCAAATTATTATGGTTTTAAAAATAGATCTTATTTCTAAATTCCATCAAACTTTTGACATTGAGACAAAACTATTCAATTTGGTACCAATTTTGGGCGCTACGAGGGTGCTAATCCTTCCTCGTATGTAACCGACTCCCGAACCTGTTTTCTCACAATTTCGTAGACCAAAATGTTTTATAAGGTGATCCAATCACACTTAAAAAGGGTTGGTGACGACTCCCGTTTTTAAAATACTCTCTTTTTAAGAAAGGGTTTCGACAGCTTGGCAACTCCATGGGGATTTTATAAGAGAGTTAAGCCAAGAAATTGATTTTTTTGTCTTAATGTCAAAAGTTTGGAAAAATTTTAAAATATCAATCTTTTTACATGTGTTTGCTGCATATGTTTGTTATTTTGATTTCGCACACATTGCATTTGCATGACCGCTGTGATCGTACCCTTAGGTAGGAGTGAGAAGCTACGCTTTCGTGAGGTTTTCACCTTCGTATGAGCTAGTGGATTGCTTCCGGGATACATCTGTACCTATGTCTTCGTGAGATTTTCATCTCCGTATGGCCATAGGCAAATGTGTCCCCCTGAACCGAACTTGGTCCATATGAGCCTATAATGGGTGAGGACCGAGGAATCTGCTGGTTCAGGTACCCTCGCTTTAGAACTAAAACACATATAGTTAACTTTAAGTGCTTACCCTAGGGAGTATAGTGCTAGCCTTTAATAAGTTACCCTTATAAGTGCTTGTTTATTATACTTTTATATATGATACTGACTTATTTTATTTTGCTATCATTGCATGTCACTCAATATTTAAAGGTATCGATTCACGGTTTGATTTCTAGATTAGAAAGTTTTGTAATGAGAAACGAATATCTAGATAAAGTGGAGGACAACGCTTCTGTCTGTACGTGGTCAGAGAAAACTCAGTTAGAAAAGGGAGATAGTGTCACCGAAGGGTTTACGTTAAAGTTGTGGGATTTCACTCGTATTAGTTCGACACAGAATGAGTTTCAAGAGTTGAAGGACATTTGGGCCCAATGGGATGACGAGGCTAAGTAGCTGTTCTACCAGAATTATGGAGATCTTTCCTATTTGCTAGACATCAAGGTGGATAAGCATCTGTTTCGAGCTATGGTGCAGTTTTGGAACCCTACTTATAGTTGTTTTACATTTGGAAAGGTAGATTTAGTACCTACTTTGGAGGAGTATACGACCTTGCTTCTCTGTCAAAAAATTCAAGGTAACAAAGCTTATGTTAGGGCTGCTAATCTCCCAACTTTCGTGAAGAAATTAATGATGATCACAGGGATGAGTGAACAGTGGGCCACAGCTCGAATCCAACAGAAGGGTGATGGTAAATGCATTCCGTGGGCAAGTTTGAGGGATCTGATATTGGCGCACCCAGATGTGAAGAAGAGGGTTGATGTCTTGGCCTTAAGTATTTATGGTTTGGTGATTTTCCCAAAAGCTATGGGGCACATAGATGAAGCAGTTACGGATTTATTCGATCGACTTAGTAAACAGAACACACCTGTGCCTGCAATCCTAGTCGAGACGTTTAGATCCTTGAATGCATGTCGGAGAGCTGGTGAAGGAAGATTCATTGGATGTGCACAGTTGTTGCTAGTATGGTTCCATAGTCACTTTTGGAAGGTTGATAAGGTTCCTTGCTGAGTGTTCTTTGAGGATTATTCTCCTTAAGGAAGAAAAGAGCGAACAACAGAAGAGGATGACATTATAGAGGAAAGGTGGATGGAAATACTTCAGAATCTCTGAAAGGAAGATGTTATGTGGAAAGCCCCTTGGATGACTCCTAATGAAGTCCTTTATCGTTGCGGAAACTTTGATTGGGTACCTCTTCCTGGAATTTGGGGAGTTGTTGGTTATGCGCCATTACTCGTCCTAAGACAATACAAAGCGGGGCAGCTTATACCGGCAACACAAGGGTTAGCTCAGAGTAATTTTTCATATAAGGGGGATCATTATAAGAAGAAGAAGTGAGAGATTTCTGAGGCTTGGAAGAAGATTTGCTGTGTGAAGATTCTGACTGAAGGCCCGACTACAACTCTTGAGTACAAAGGGTGGTTTAGCAAGAGGATCAATGATAACATCCCTAGGCCGAGTTTGGGGGCTGATCGATCGATGGAGGAGAGTTTACGAGTAATTCCATCAGAGTTAGAAGTCATAAAGCAAGAGTTCAAAAGGAAGAATTTGGAGCTCAGGAGAAAGATAGAAAGGCTTGAAGAGGAGAAGATGTACCTAAGCTTAGACGTCGATGTTCAAAAAATTAAGGTCAAAAAAGTGAGGAAAGAAAAGAGGAAGATTGAGGAAGACCGAGATGACTTGAAGACGCAATATAAGAGGATACAACTATCAATGAAGAGAGCTGGATTGGGGAAGTCTTCAGAGCAGTGGCAACAAGAGGTTCAAGAAGAAAAAGCCAAAGCCGAGTATTGGAAGAAGAAGTTTCAAGAGATGCAGGTTCAGAATCAAGCCTTAGAAAAAGAAAATCAAGGATTAAAAGCTAAGGTGACTGAGCTTGGGCGATCTCTTCATCATCACCAAAGTCGTAACTCTGAGGTCAAGTTAAAGGTAAGTCTGAGCAAGATCGAGGAAATGAAGCACAATATTGGAGGGCTGGAAGCAACATTGCGGAATTGTGAACTTCAGATTGAGCAGCTTGAGGTAAGAGAAGGACATTGGAAAGAAGAACTTCACCATTTTCAGGATCAAGTCAAAGATAGGGACTACCTCATGGGAGAAGCCGTAGTCCAGATTCGAGAGATTGCTGATCATTTGCAGGACCTGACAGCGCAAGCTAATGTATTAAGTGCGAAGTATGAATCAGCGTCAGATAGAGGTCGTGAGTTAGCATTGTTATTGAATAGGGTTAAAACTCATCCGTTGAATTACTGGAATTATCGATGGATTTTCTAATAGTACACACAAAGTGTACGTTTTCATATTTCGTCAATTCATATCCAGGATTTAGCCCTTAGGATGTTAAATCATTAAGTACTCTCTCGAGTTACATATCAAGTAACCGTAGCAAATCTGGATTACCATTTTAGGGAAAATCCTATTCATCTTGAGTTACCATAGTGAATCAGGAACAAATCCTATCCACTTTATATATTTCTAATGAATCAGGAATAAATCCTATTCACTTTAATTTCTTTTAGTGAATCAGGAATAAATCCTATTCACTTTTAATTCTCGAGTAGGTTTTTGTCAGATTTTTCCATCCTAGCTCAACCCATTTCTGTAACACATGCAGAACCTCATATATTTCGAGAAATTTCCACTATCCATCGATCACCAATATTCAAACGGAATTTTACCCATTTATTAATTTTCAAACATATATCTTTTCTTTCATTTCACATCTATATAATTCATATATTCAATTTCATACATCATATACAATACAATACAACATTTAAATTAACATATTTACATACTCATTCAAGTTATACGAACTTACTTCGATAGCAACTTGTAATCGAAATTCTTTTAATCCGATATCTTTTCTTTTCCACGATCACTTTCCTTTTTCGATCTTTCCGGGTCTATATAAATAAATTTAACATCAATTCACCATATTTCATACTCATTTGAATTCAACTCATGTTCTAGACAAAATTACTATTTTGCCCCTAAACTTTTCATAAATTCCATTTTTGTTCCTAGGCTCGGAAATTAATATCTATGCAAAATAATCCTTGTTCCAAGCCTATTTGATTTTTACATCTCACATTTACAGCACTTATATTTCATAAAATTCAGAATTTTTCTTTAAATTTCACAAGTTTACAAATTAGTCCCTTTTTACACAAAACTTTTAATTTATTCTTCAGTTTAATCCTTTACCTAATTCTAACTTGAAATTCTATCAATTTAACCCCTAAATCATCAATTAATTCAACATAAACCATGTCCAAAAATCTACTAACTTTCAAAATTTCAACATATACTAAGTAATATTTTATTCTAGGATTCCAAAAACATCAAAATTATAAGAAAATGAACTAAATTGGCTTACCCATTGAACTTGAAACCTTAAACCCCAATTTCTCCCTTTTCTTTCTTTCCCTTTTTCCTTTCTTTCTTTCTCCCCTGTTTTTTCGTTTCTATTCTGTTCTTCCTTTTTTTCTTTCTTTTGTTTCTTTTGTTTATTATATTTTAGTTATATTATTATATTATAATATCTATAATAAATAAATACATATATGAATTACAAATGTACATATGTATTTATTACACATTTACATTATTATTACCACACAATTGTCATAATTTAATTTAATTTATTTACTTTATTTAATTAATATAATATAATAATATAATAATATAGTACTATAATAATATTTACTTAAATTATAAGTAAATATATAATAATTACTAATATATGTATATTATTTATACACATGGTAATTATTTTTACCACACACATGTCAATTCATGGTGTAATTTCTTATTTAGTCCCTTGAATTTTCTCTATTCTATAATTCAACTTTTACCCTATGTTCAATCTAGTCCTTCCACTCAATTGCTCCTAATTTAACAAATTCACCTATCCAAAACCTAATTAACCATACAACTAACTTCGTAAATATTTATTAAAAATATTTACGAATCCGGTTTACCGGAACGGAGTCCCGAAAATGAATTTTTTTTCAATTAACTACAAAATCAATAAAATTTTCTTATCAAAATTTTCATGCAACATTTCTATCGTAATATAGACCATGCCATAATTTTAAAATAAAATTTTCTTTTAGCTCGGATTTGTGGTCACGAAACCACTGTTCCGATTCCATTGAAAATAGGCTGTTACAACTCTCCCCCCCTTTTAAGGATTTTCGTCCTCGAAAATCTTACCAATAAAGAGGTTTGGGTATTGTTTTCTCATTGTATCCTTCGGTTCCTATGTCGCTTCCTCAATCCCGTGCTTTTGCCACAATACTTTCACCAAATTTATTTTTTTATTTCTAAGCTCCTTCGTTTCCCGTGCCAATATCTTGACTGGTTCTTCACTGTAAGTCATATCCGGTTAAATCTCCACTTCTGTCAGAGAAATAACATGTGAAGGATTTGACCGATATCGTCGCAGCATAGACACATGAAAAACATTATGGATTCTATCAAGTTCCGGTGGTAATGCCAATTGATAAGCGACCGGTCCAATTCTTTCTATGATCTCATATGGCCCGATAAATCTTGGACTCAATTTACCCTTTCGACCAAATCGGAGAACTTTTTTCCAAGGAGACACTTTCAGAAATACCTTGTCACCGGCCTAAAATTTGATCTCTTTTCGTTTAAGATTGGCATATGATTTTTGACGATCGGAAGCTACTTTTAAACTATCCCGAATAACCTTTACTTTTTCTTTTGTTTCCCGGATCAAATCAACCCCATGTATCTTCTTTTCACTGAGCTCTATCCAATATAACGATGTTCTATATTTTCTACCATACAAAGCTTCATACGGAGCCATTTTAATACTAGACTGATAACTGTCATTGTAAGCAAATTCAATCAATGGTAGATACCTCTCCCAATTACCTTCAAACTCTAATATACAACATCGAAGCATATCTTCCAATACTTGAATTACACGCTCAGATTGGCCATCTGTCTGAGGCTGAAATGCAGTGCTAAAATACAACTGAGTACCAAAGGCTTCTTGCAATTTTTTCCAAAAACAATACGTAAATCGTGGATCTCTATCCGATATAATAGAGATTGGCACTCCATGTAGCCTGACAATCTCGGATATATACAGTTCAGTCAGTTTATCTAAAGAATAATCCATACGTACCGAAGTAAAGTACACTGACTTTGTCAATCGGTCAACAATTACACAAATAGCATCTTTTTTCCTCGGAGACAACGGTAACCCCGATACAAAATCCATAGTGATTCTTTCCCATTTCCATTTAGGTATAGTAATTGGCTTAAGTAACCCCGAAGGTACCTGATGTTCAGCACCTTGATACAAACTCAGAGATATCACGTTTCATTCCCGACCACCAGTACATCTTTTTTAGATCATTATACATTTTATTACTCCCCGGATGTATAGACATAGTACCGTTGTGAGCCTCGTGTAGAATATTCTGTATGAGCTCTGAATTCTGAGGTACACATACCCTACCTCTGAATAACATACAACCACCAATCCCAACCTGAAATTCAGAATCAGTACTTGACTCACACTGTGCCTGTTTAACCTATAACTTCTCATCATTCTTCTGAGCTTCACATATTTGCTGTAGAAATGTTGGTTTAGCTCTCAATTCTGCTAGGATTGAACCATCATCAGTCAATGACAACCGGGTATTCATAGCTCGTAAAGAAAATAGAGATTTTCGGCTCAAGGCATCAACTACAACATTAGCCTTACCTGGATGGTAATCAATAGTCAAATCATAGTCCTTTATCAGTTCAAGCCACCTGCGCTGTCTCAAATTCAAATCTTTCTGCGTCATCAAATATTTCAAGCTTTTATGATCAGTATAAATATAACATTTCTCACCGTACAAGTAATGTCGCCATAACTTCATCGCAAATACAATAGCAGCTAATTCAAGATCATGTACTGGGTAATTTCTTTCATGTGGTTTAAGTTGTCTTGAAGCATAGGCTATTACTTTACCTTCTTGCATCAAGACACAACCTAAACCATTTAATGAGGTATCACAGTAAATAACAAATTCCTTACCCAGTTCAGGCTACACTAATACAGGTGCTTTCGTTAGTAGATCTTTCAATCAGTTGAAACTCTTCTGACATTCATCAGTCCACTCGAACTTTACATTTTTTTACAATAATCGAGTCATCGGAGAAGCTATCATAGAGAATTCCTGTACAAATCTCCGATAATAACCAGCTAAACCCAAGAAACTTCTAACTTCAGATACATTCTTCGGCGGACTCCAATTGACAATAGTTTAGATTTTACTTGGATCTACCCTGATGCCTTCGGCGGATACAATATGTCCAAGAAAACCCACTTCTCGAAGCCAAAATTCACATTTACTGAATTTAGCATATAACTGCTTCTCTCGCAGAATTTGCAATACAATTCTCAAATGTTCTGCGTGTTCTTCTTCATCCCGAGAATAAACTAAAATATCATCAATGAATACTACCACAAATCTGTCTAAGTACGGTTTGAATATTCGGTTCATCAAATCCATGAATACTGTGGGTGCATTAGTTAACCCAAACGGCATAACCAGAAACTCATAATGCCTGTACCTGGTTCTGAAGGCTATTTTTGGCATATCTGACTCCTTTACACATAACTGATAATAACCTGATCGAAGATCAATCTTTGAAAACACTGTAGCACCTTTCAGCTGATCAAATAAGTCATCAATCCGAGGCAACGGGTACTTATTCTTTATTGTGACTTTGTTGAGCTGCATGTAATCAATACACAGTCTCAAAGATCCATCTTTTTTCTTTACAAATAAAACTGGAGCACCCCAAGGTGATTGGCTAGGTCGAGTAAAACCTCTGTCAGTCAATTCTTGCAGTTGTGCTTTTAACTCTTTCAACTCGGTTGGAGCCATCCGGTAAGGTACGATAGATATTGGAGTTGTTCCAAGAATCAAATCTATAGAAAATTCCACTTCTCTTTCTGGTGGTAAACTAGGTAACTCTTCTGGGAATACATCAGGAAATTCACAGACAATAGGCACTGACTGAATTTTTGAGTTAGATAATTTTGTATCAAGTATATATGCCAGATAAGCACCATACCCCTTTCTAATACATTTCTGTGCCTATAATGCTGAAATCATATTTGACAACCTGTCTGAATTATCAGATTGAATATGGAGCAATTCACCATTTTGACATTTCAACACAATATATTTCTGTTTGCAATTCACTACTGCATCATGTTGGGTTAATCAATCCATACCCAAGATTGCATCAAATTCATCAAAAGGTAATAACATTAAATCAGCCGGAAAGCAATACCCATTTACCATCAGTGGACAATTTTGCAAATTTTATCCACCATCACATTTTGACCCAAGGGATTCGAGACTTTTACCCCAATTTCAGTGAATTCCACAGGTAAATTTTTATCAAATACTAATTTCATGCATATATATGAGTGCGTAGAACCAGGATCAATCAATGCAATAATATTAGTGTCAAGTAAATAAAATATACCGGTAATAACATCTGGTGCGGGTGCCTCCTCTCTAGCACGTATAGCATATGTCCTGGCGGGAGCTCGTGCCTCTGATTTTGCTGTTGAATCTTTTGTAGCGATACAGCTACAGCTAACATTTCTAGATTGTCTGGGTGGTTTTCCCCTCGAGACTAGATTATTCAGCTTTGGAGTCTGATCAACATCTTTTTCATCTCTTTCTGGACAATCTTTAATAAAATGATTAAATGAACCGCATCCATAACATGCTCCACCTTTAAAATGACATTCTCCAAAATGAAATTTATAGCAATGTTTACATTTTGGTTTCGAATTGCCAACACTAGTTATTGAAGGAGATGAAAATCTCGGGTTGGAGCGTTGAGAGCCCCGCTCTCTATCAGAATATCCCACAAAAGTAGTGAAACGATCCTGATATTTCTTGGATTTCTTAGATACAGATGATTGTGCCTTACCGATAAATCTCTTCCTAGAAACTCGAGCTTCTTTTTCAGCTTATTTCTTTTCTTTATTTAATTCTTCTGCTTTCTTGGCCCGATCAGCCAATACAGCAAATTCTCTCAATTCAAGAATTCCAATCAACAGTTTAATATCTTCGTTCAACCCTTCTTCAAAGTGTTTGCACATTTCAACCTCAGTTTGAACCCATTCTTTTGCATATTGACTTAACCGAACAAATTCTTGTTCATACTCTGATACAGTCTTATTCCCCTATTTGAGCTCCAAAAATTCTTTTCTTTTCTGGTCCAGAAATCTTTGGCTGATATATTTTTTCCTGAATTCTGTTTGGAAAAACTCCCAAGTAATTTTCTTTTGGAACAACTGATGTTATAGTTTTCCACCAATGATAGGTTGTATCTTTCAATAAAGAAACTGCACATTTCAGGCACTCGACTGGTGTACAAGATAATTCATCAAATATTCGGATAGTATTCTCCAGCAAAAACTGAGCTTTTTCCGTATCATCATCTGTAGTAGCTTTGAATTCTTCAGCCCCATATTTTCTAATTTTATCAACCGAAACTTTACCAATTCTGACAGACTCAGTACCCTGTGGCATATTAGGAACATGTCGAAAAACAGGTGGGGGAGGTTGCTGAACAGTAGGATTCAAATTTGTTCTTATGTACTGTGTAAACCATTCATTCATCATTTCAAAGAAATCTGCTTTTCATTCATCATTTCAAAGAAAGCTGCTTTAGCTTGATCACCTCGGCCTTTAGACTCAGGCCTTCTACTACTAGATTCAACTCGATATCCGAAAGCTTGAGCTGTACTCTCAGCCTCCTCAGGTTCAATTCTTGCTCAGTTGAAAGATATTTACTATAAGAAAAACACATTTTAAATGGTCAGGAGATATCACACTATCAAATATAAATAATGGCATGTATAGCTAATCTCATATTTGCTACATTAGTCTGAGAACCGACTAAACCGTAGCTCTGATACCAATAAATGTAACACCCTTAACTCGTATCCATCGCCGGAACATGGTTACAAGATGTTACCGAAGTTTATAGAATAATTGCACATAATTTCAAAAAATTTCCTATGTTTATAACAAAAATGTACACCTGAGTCATAGTAATTAAATTATTTATATCTTAAGCTACAGAACTAAAAATTGAGAACCGCTAATTTTTCCTGAAACTAGACTCACATATCTTTTTACCATAAAATTTTTAGAATTTTTGGTCCAGCAAATAAGTACAGTTTATTCTTTAAATTCACCCTTGTTTCACTGTCCAACAGTCCTGACTCCTCTTCACAAAAATTTTATTATCTCTTAGTACAAAATTTGAATGAAGTTTTCCGTTTATTTATTTTGCAAATATACTCATCAAGGATTCTAAGCATTAAATTATAACTCATAATTATTTTTGTACAATTTTTAATGATTTTCTAAAATTAGAACAGGGGATTTCAAAATCATCCTGACTCTATCTTACACAAATTCAAATATCTCTTAATATGAAATTCTTTTGCATACAAAGTTTTATTTATATGAAACTAGACTCAATAGGCTTTAATTTCATATTTAATTCAACCTCTAATTCAATTTCCACAATTTTTTGTAATATCCCGAATTAGGGCATAATCGGAATAGTGGTTTCGTGACCACAAATCCGAGATAAAAATAAATATTTTATAATTATTTTGAGGTTTATAATATGATTGCATAATTGTGTGAAAATTTCGTGACGAAATTTTGTGCATAAAGTGCTTAAGTTGAAATTAGGGACTAAATCGAATAACTTGCAAAACTTGCATTCTAGAAGTTTTTAGTATGAAATTAATTTGGAATATTAATGAGGAGGTCTTAAATAGCAATTTGACCAATTTCTAAAATTTTGGACGAAAATGGGCTTGTACATGAAAATTTTCAAAGAAAGGTATTAAGGGTATTTTGGTCATTTGGTAATTAAAAGATTAAAAAAAGGAAAAAGATGGCAAAATATGTTCATATTCTTCATTAGGACGAAAATTAAAGGGTTCTCCATAGCTAGGGTTTGTTTCAAGCTTTCAAGCTCCATAGTAAGTGATTCCAAGCCCCGTTTTTAATATTCTTTACATTTTTGGGGTCCCGGTAACTTGATTTAGCTTATGCTAGCAATAATTTAACCTAGGGTTCATATTTGGAAAAATAACCATAGGTGAAATTTGTGTATTTTGGTGTTTTATGATAGAATATGAGGTTTTAAATTATGTCAGACAACTTGTACTACTCGGTTTTAAGCGAAAACGAGTAAAAGGGCTTAATCGGTAAAAATACCTAATAGTCGTAAGTACATGTTAGAGTGTGAAATTGATGCTTCCATAGAAGGGAAAAATGATCAGCATGTCATAAAACATAAGAAAATAGGATGAAGTTTAATTCCCGAGCCTAGGGGAAAAAGTGTAATTATGCAAAAGTTTAGGGGCAAAAATGTAATTTTACCAAAGCTCGTATTAAATGCTGTTTTGATGAATGTATGTATTAAATAAGATTAATTTGGCATTATAGATCAAGAGAAACGAGATTCAAGTCGCGATCGAGGGAAAAACAAAGTTTACGAAGAATAGGCTCGACTGCTAATAATTTTATACCGAGGTAAGTTCATGTGTAAATGTAGTAACATAATTGTCATTTTAAGTAATTTAATGTTATTTATGTGATATGATGATTAATATCATGAAATATTATGCTTTATGGTTATTATTGAATAATATGTAAATTATGATTTGCTACCAAGTATCGGTTTCGATGTTCCGTGGAAGACGGAAAAGATGTGTAATCGAGGAAAAAAGCCCATTTGAACCTTGGGAATAGATTAGAATACAAATGACATGTCACTAGGACGGTTGGGCATCCGAACTCGTTGAGTTGAGTCCGAGTTCACTTATGGATGCAAATGTTCAAACTCGTTGAGTTGAGTCCGAGTTCCTGAGATGTAATAGGCATCCGAGCTCTTTGAGTTGAGTCCGAGTTCACTTATGGATACGAACGTCCGAGCTCGTTGAGTTGAGTCCGAGTTTGCTTATGGGCGGGTTACATGGTAGCTTGGCTACATATGTGGCACTTATGTACAAACTTTCCGTGTATTCGAATTATATTCCGATGTGTTCAACGGGTGGATCTTAAGAAAATAAGGAGAATGCCTAAAACGAAGGTGACATGTTGGTAAGTGTGGTAAATGAGAAAATTTGACAGGTATGTGCTTAAATCTTCGGGTTGAGAACTTGGTATGATAAAATCGTAGCATGATATTAAATGCAAATGTAACATGAATGTCTTGGTGTTGTTTATGCAAATGATGTTTTTATGTGGAATTGCATGATTATGTTACTTACTATTTGCATGTGAACTTACTAAGCATTTATGCTTACTCCTTCCTTTTTCCTTCATTTTAGTTTTGACAAGCCGGCTTGAGAATCGGGATAGGTCGAAGGCTCGCTCACACTATCCGAAGGCCTAAATTGGTAAAATGGCTTGTGTATCTTGAATGTGGCATGTATGGCAAAATACTCACTTTGTGTAATTGATCTTATGATATGGCTATGGTTTGGCAAGAAAAGGGTTTGTAAATGATTAGCCATTGGAATGGCCAATCTAAGTCATATTTGATGTTATGTATGTTTAAAATGATATTTAGTCCATGAAAATCCTTAGTAAAGTGAAATTTGCCATAAAACAGAATCTGACAGTAGTAGTGATGTAAATTTTAAAAATCACTAAAAATAGTAGAAATGGAATTAAATGATGAGTAAGTTATGAAATTGAAGCTTAATGAGTCTATTTTCATATGGATGGAACAAAACAGGTATATGAATTATATTCTATGAGATGTTTAAATTTTTGTGAAACAGGGCCAGAGCGATTTCTGGATCCCCTATTCTGAATTTTGAAATTCACCATAAATTTTATAAAAATAATTAGAAGTCATGCTTTATATGTACAGGTTCCTTATAAAGTCTAGTTTTAATAGAAACAAACAGAATAGCTATTGAAACTCTGTAAAGGGAGATATCTGATTCGAAATACACAGAGGTCAGAGCAGTCTTACCCTGAAATAGGGGAGACTTTAACTAATAAACTGTACTAATTGGCCTGACCAAAAATTCTAGAAAAAAATTAGTAAATAGATATATGAGTCTAGTTTTAGAGAAAATTTACGAAATTGGATCTTGAGTTTCGAAACTCGAGATATGAATTTTTAAGCGACTGTGACGCAGATTGCTAGCTTGACTGAAAATTTTAAAATTTTATTGTTTGAGTTGTTTAAGCAATGAATTAAGTATGTTAACACCTCGTGTTCGACTCCGGCAACGGTCTCGGGTACGGGGCGTTACATTTGGTGGTATCAAAGCAGCTTTAGTCGGTTCTCAGACTAACGTGTTGTATGTACTGATTTTGCTATACATGCCATATATATATTGTGATAGTGTGACGACTTCTGATCTTTTAAATGATTTTTTTTATAGTAAATGGATCCCGATCCAGCTGTGGCTGATGATGTAGAGAGTAATGCACCAGCTCCGGCTGAAGAGGTGGTGCCAACTGAAAGTCCACCTCCTACTGTTGGTCAAGGAGGAGGAGAAGGAGCTCGGGAAGCCTTTCTCCAAATAATGAATGCCTGGTATACTGAGTTCGTTCGTATGAACCCGAATGCACAACCTCCCCCACCTCCCCCGATTCCTCAACATGTACCCCCGATGCCTCAAGGTGTGGATCTGATGAAATTTCATAGAACTCCAGTTGACAGAATCCGTAAGCAAGGGGCCGAAGAATTTAGGGAAAATATTGATGATGATGCCGAGAAAGTAGAGTTTTGGCTCGAGAATTCTATTCGGGTATTTGATGAATTGTCTTGTACACCTGAGGAATGCTTGAAATGTGCTATATCATTGTTGAGGGATTCAGCTTATCATTGGTGGAAGACATTGACTTCAGTAGTACCGAAAGAGAAAGTAACTTGGGAGTTCTTTCAAGAAGAATTTCAAAAGAAATACATCAGTGAAAGATTTGTTGATCAAAAGCGTAAAGAGTTTCTTGAGTTGAAGCAAGAACTCCAGCTAGAACTTATGCCATAAAGGCACGTGAAGATGCTTTATCACCTGACGTGATTACTAGTACATTTTCTCTTTATGATGTTAATGTTAATGCTTTGATTGATCCCGGTTCTACTCATTCATATGTGTGCATGAAATTAGTGTCTAGTATGAATATACCTGTTGAGTGCACAGAATTTATGATTAGAGTGTCGAATCCATTTAGCAAATGTGTGATAGTTGATAAAGTATGCAAGAAATGTCCTTTAATGATTCGAGGTCATTACTTTTCGGCCGACTTGATGTTGTTGTCGTTTGATGAATTTGATGTTATTTTGGGTAATGGATTGGTTGACATTGCATGATGCTATAGTAAATTGCAAAGAAAAGGTTATAGAATTAAAGTGTGAAAGTGGTAAAATTTTGCGGGTTGAATCAGACAAATCAGAGGCATTATCTAGTATGATTTCTTCAATGTCAGCTCAGAGATATTTGAGGAAGGGTTATGAAGCTTATTTGGCGCATGTAATTAATACAAAAGAAGTTGAAAAGAAAGTTGAATCAGTGCCGGTTGTGTGTGAATTTGCAAACTATTTCCAGAAGAATTGTCGGGTTTGCCTCCAGTCAGGGAAGTAGAATTTGGTGTCGATTTGATACCGAGAACAGCTCCGATCTCGATTGCTCCGTATAGAATGGCACCAGCAGAGTTGAAAGAATTAAAGTCGCAGTTGCAAGAGTTAACTGACGAAGGCTTTGTGAGACCGAGTTTTTCACCTTGGGGTGCTCCCGTGTTATTTGTGAAAAAGAAGGATGGTTCTATGAGATTGTGTGTTGACTATCGGCAGTTAAACAAGGTGATAATCAAGAACAAGTATCCGTTGCCGAGAATTGATGATTTGTTTGATCAGCTAAAAGGAGCAACATGGTTTTCAAAGATTGACTTGAGATCTGGGTACTACTAGCTGCGAGTAAAAGAGTCGGATGTGCCTAAAACTACTTTTAGAACAAGGTACGGTGATTATGAATTTTTAGTTATGCCATTTGGGTTGACAAATGCTCCTGCTGTGTTTATGGATTTAATGAATCGCATATTTCGGCCATACTTGGACAAATTTGTTGTGGTGTTTATAGATGATATTTTAATTTATTCAAAAGATGAGACAGAGCATGCTGAGCATTCGAGTATAGTTTTGTAAACTTTGAGAGATAAGCAGATGTATGCCAAGTTTAGTAAAAGTGAATTTTGGCTCCAAGAAGTTGAATTTTTGGGTCATATTGTTTCAGGTGATGGTATACGGGTTGATCCTAGTAAAATTTCGGCCATTGTTGATTGGAAACCACCGAAAAATGTAACTGAGGTTAGAAGTTTCTTAGGGCTAGCTGGGTATTATCGGCGGTTTGTAAATGGATTTTCTATAATTGCTGCTCCTATGACTAGACTACTCCGAAAGGATGTTAAGTTTGAGTGGACGGAAGAATGTCAACAGAGTTTTGAAGAATTGAAAAAGTTATTAACTAAAGCACCGGTGTTGGTACAACCCGAACTGTAAAGAATTTGTGGTGTATAGTGATGCTTCTCGAAATGGTTTAGGATGTGTACTTATGCAAGAAGGAAAAGTGGTGGCTTATGCTTCGAGGCAGTTAAAATCTCATGAAAGAAATTATCCGACTCATGATTTGGAATTAGCTGCTATAGTGTTTGCTTTGAAGATTTGGCGACATTATTTGTATGGTCGTAAATGTCGGACGCCATTGTATTGGACTGAACTCAAGGAAAATCAAATTTATGGAGTTGATCTAATAAAAGAAACCGAAGAAAAGGTGAAAGTGATTCGAGATTGTTTGAAAGCTGCTTGGATAGACAGAAATCTTATGCGGATTTGAAACGAAAAGAAATTGAGTTTCAAGTTGGTGATAAGGTATTTTTGAAAGTGTCTCCATGGAAGAAAGTCCTTAGATTTGGACGGAAGGGCAAGTTAAGTCCGCGTTTTATTGGGCCGTATGAAATAATTGAAAGAGTTGGACCAGTAGCTTATCGGTTAGCATTGCCATCTGAATTACAGAAGATGCATGATGTGTTCCACGTATCTATGCTACGTCGGTATCATTCGGATCCCTCACATATAATTTCACCGAGAGAAATTGAGCTACGACCGGATATGACTTATGAAGAAGAACCGATTAAGATTTTAGCTCGAGAGGTCAAGCAACTAAGAAATAGAAGTGTCGCTATCGTGAAAGTATTATGGCAAAAGCACATGGTAGAAGAGACTACATGGGAACCTGAGGAAACTATGAGAAATCAATACCCACACCTGTTTATCGGTAAGATTTTCGAGGACAAAAATCCTTAAAGGGGAGGAGAGTTGTAATATCTCGAATTAGGGCCTAATCGGAATAGTGGTTTCGTGACCACAAATCTGAGATAGAAATAATTATTTTATAATTATTTTGAGGTTTATAATATGATTGCATGATTGTGTGAAAATTTCGTGACGAAATTTTGTGCATAAAGTGCTTAAGTTGAAATTAGGGACTAAATCGAATAACTTGCAAAACTTGCATTCTAGAAGTTTTTAGTATGAAATTAATTTGGAATATTAATGAGGAGGTCTTAAATAGCAATTTGACCAATTTTTAAAATTTTGGACAAAAATCGGCTTGTACATGAAAATTTCAAAGAAAGGTATTAAGGGTATTTTGGTCATTTGGTAAATAAAAGATTAAAAAAAGGAAAAATATGGAAAAATATGTCCATCTTCTTCATTAGGACAAAAATTAAAGGGTTCTCCATAGCTAGGGTTTGCTTCAAGCTTCCAAGCTCCATAGCAAGTGATTCCAAGCCCCGTTTTTAATGTTCTTTACGTTTTTGGAGTCTCGGTAACTTGATTTAGCTTATGCTAGCAATAATTTAACCTAGGGTTCATATTTGGAAAAATACCCATAGGTATTTTTGTGTTTTATGATAGAATATGAGGTTTTAAATTATACTCGGTTTTAAGCGAAAACGAGTAAAATGGCTTAATCGGTAAAAATACCTAATAGTCATAAGTACATGTTAGAGTGTGAAATTGATGCTTCCATAGAAGGGAAAAATGATCAGCATGTCATAAAACATAAGAAAATAGGATGAAGTTTAATTCCCGAGCCTAGGGGAAAAAGTGTAATTATGCAAAAGTTTAGGGGCAAAAATGTAATTTTGCCAAAGTTCGTATTAAATGCTGTTTTGATGAATGTATGTATTAAATAAGATTAATTTGGCATTATAGGTCAAGAGAAACGAGATTCAAGTCGCGATCGAGGGAAAAACAAAGTTTACGAAGAATTGGCTCGATTGCTAATAATTTTATACCGAGGTAAGTTCATGTGTAAATGTAGTAACATAATTTTCATTTCAAGTAATTTAATGTTATTCATGCGATATGATGATTAATATCATGAAATATTATGCTTTATGGTTATTATTGAATAATATGTAAATTATGATTTGCTACCGAGTATCAGTTTCGATGTTCCGTGGAAGACGGCAAAGATGTGTAATCGAGGAAAAAAGCCTGTTTGAACCTTGGGAATAGATTAGAATACAAGTGACATGTCACTAGGATGGTTGGGCATCCGAACTCGTTGAGTTGAGTCCGAGTTCACTTATGGATGCAAATGTCTGAACTCGTTGAGTTGAGTCCGAGTTCGTGAGATGTAACTAGGCATCCAAGCTCTTTGAGTTGAGTCCGAGTTCACTTATGGATGCGAACGCCCGAGCTCGTTGAGTTGAGTCTGAGTTTGCTTATGGGCGGGTTACATGGTAGCTTGGCTACATATGTGGCACTTATGTACAAACTTTCCGTGTATTCGAATTATATTCCGATATGTTCAACGAGTGGATCTTAAGAAAATAAGGAGAATGCGTAAAACGAAGGTGACATGTTGGTAAGTGTGGTAAATGAGAAAATTTGACAGGTATGTGCTTAAATCTTCGGGTTGAGAACTTGGTATGATGAAATCGTAGCATGATATTAAATGCAAATGTAACATGAATGTCTTGGTGTTGTTTATGCAAATGATGTTTTTATGTGGAATTGCATGATTATGTTACTTACTATTTGCATGTGAACTTACTAAGCATTTATGCTTACTCCTTCCTTTTTCCTTCATTGTAGTTTTGACAAGCCGGCTTGAGAATCGGGATAGGTCGAAGGCTCGCTTACACTATCCGAAGGCCTAAATTGGTAAAATGGCTTGTGTATCTTGAATGTGGCATGAACGGTAAAATACTCACTTTGTGTAATTGATCTTATGATATGGCTATGGTTTGGAAAGAAAAGGGTTTTTAAATGATTAGCCATTGGAATGGCCAATCTAAGTCATATTTGATGTTATGTATGTTTAAAATGATATTTAGTCCATGAAAATCCTTAGTAAAGTGAAATTTGCCATAAAACAGAATCCTTATACTATGCCATTTTGGGGCCACTGAAACAGGCCCCAAACGACGCTATTTCACCTGTTATACAAAAACAAAATTTTCCTTCTTTTTTTGTTATTCTACCTCTTCCCCATTTTGTTTTTATTTTCAAAGCCCTCAAATACTTTCACTCCCTTTTTTTTTCGATTACTGGGTTCCCTCGCCACCTGCCGTACCACCACCGTACTCGGTGGCCGACAATGCACGAAGATGGGCTTTTAGCCCCGTTTCAGGGCGCGTTTGAAGCTCCCGCCTCCAAACCCCCACGAACGCCGAAACCACCAGTCTCACGAGCCCCTTTAGCCTGATTTTGGCACCGAAAAAGGGGGTTCCGACGACGAAAAGGAACCATTTTTCCCTTTTTATTATTGTATATAAAATAAAAAAGAAATAAAATAAAATAAAGTAAAATATATAGAAGTTTAAACGCAAATATAAAAAAAAACTACCTTCAGAAGAATTTGTTCTGTTTTGGATTAATTGTGTTTGTAAGTGTTCATAAAAAAATACAAAGAATGGGTCCTGGCTTTTTAAAGCCAATCTCCCCACTATTCCTTTCATTGCTTTTGTTTTTGCTATTTATTTATCTGTCGCTTGAGTGGTCTTTTGCTGTTGCGTGTTGCCATTTTTTTGCAGGTGTCAGACTCGTGGAGGTGGCTGACGTGCAGCTGTGGTGGCGCGCGTGAAGAGGCTAGCGGCTAAAAAGGGTTAGGGTTTGATTTTTTGGCTGAAAATATTTAGTTTTTGGGCTAGGGTGGGTTTTGGTTAGTGATTGAGTTGATTGTTGGGTTTGGATTGGGCTAAGGTTGATTTGTTTAATGGACTAAAAAAATGGACTTTTTATTTTAGTTTTATTTGTGATTTGGGTTAGGCCGAAATTGACCTATTACAAATATAGCTTCCCTTTTCTTGATAGAGTGTTTCAAATCCCGAGTAGTTGAGAAACAAGTTATTCTCCACTTGGTGATGATGACGACGAATATGATTGGGTAACTACTTACCTTTCACTTTGATAATTAATTAATCAACAAAAAAAGTAATTGAAATTAAAAAATTCGTTATTAGTTACATTATAATGATTAGATGAATATCAAATCTCTCAAAAAATTGATAAAATTAAAAGCTTTATATATGATTAAGGATGAATCATTCATGGAGCTTTAATTTTCAATAAAATGATGAAAAAACTATTTGTAGTAATTTTGAGAGTTAAACGATTTGTTTTGAATTATTTATAGCAACTGATTCGATTACAATTCAGGTTTTAAAAGACCAAAATACTACATTAATTATAATTTTTCCCCTCTAACTAATCCAAACAAAACCATTGTCATCTTTTATCAAAATCAAAACTACATTTAGCTTACAAATTGTGAAGCCTTTTAGCCATTTTTTCTTCATGTCATTGAGCACCTAAATCTGTATTTTTGTTCCCAGATGATGGGTCATTATTCTCTTTATCCATCTTTGACAAATAAGCCATTTAGAAACAAAGCTTATGTTTTTTTTTCAAAAAAAATTAAACACATTATAAGTTTCTATACTCTTTATAAATTTAAATTTTAGTTTTCATACTTTGTGTAGTGGTTCAAATTCGTCCGACCCAGACCCAAACAAAACAAAAATAAAAAATAATATTAATATCAAAGTCCACTTACAAAAAATAGATTGGCCCAAATTACAAGCCCAAACCTAAACTACTCTAACCCAAACTTGCTAAACCCAATAACCCAGTAGTTCAAAAGCCCAAAACCCAAAAAATTTCAGAAACCTTAGCTCCCTCTCGCGCCGTAGCTTTGTCACGTTAGCGGGCATGCTGTTTGACACCTCCTCTACCAGCACCGCCATTAACTTCACCACCACAACCTACAAAAAAGTAAAAGAAGACGAAAAAAAATAGAGGACAAAAAGTAGAAGCAGGGAAACAACAAAAAAAGAAAAAAAACAATATATCTATATTTAGCTATAAAAGCCAAACAAAAACCCTATGTATTTTACACACCGAAGAAATCAAATACAAAAAAATAAAGAAAAACAACAGAGTTTTTTGAAAAAACAAAGGTATTTCATTTATCTTAAAAACAAAGGTATTTCATTTATCTTACTTTTTTATTTAAAAAATATAAAATAAAATAAAAAGTTTACATTTTTTTTACCTGATGCTTCGTCTTCCGCCGTCACGGAACCCCCCTTTTATCTACCTTGAGAAGCTTTGGAACCCTTAGAGTTTTGTCAAAGGCCTCGTTGGAAAAGGGAGAAACCGAAGGGTTTCTTGGTCCATAGTCGAACTTTGGCTAAATTTTTGGGGATTTAAACCCTAGATCCGTGTTCCACATGAAAAGAGGCAAAAAAAGATTTTTTGGGGAGAATTTTCGGCCACCAAAGGAGGCGGTCGCTGTCGCCGATGACCAGTGGCTGCGGCGGACGTGCAACAGCCCTGTGGCCAGAGGGGGAGAGAGGATTTGAGAGAAAAAAAAAAGAGAAAAGAAAGGAAGTGTTTTTTTTTTAACTGATGCAAAATGAATTTTTATCATTTTTTTAAACTTATATAGCCTCCTTAAAACGGCGTTGTTTTAGGCTTGGCTTCAGACGCCCAAAACGGCGTCGTTTCGAGCTTGACCCGATGATCCGACCCGAACCCCTCCAAGATCTGCGCGTTTTCAAGGGAAAGGTCTAATTGCTTTATTGGTACTTCTACTTTTTTGCCCCTTTTTAATTTCATCCTATTTCCCTTTTTATTTCTTTTAATTTCAACCCTTTTATTTTATTTTCTTATGATTCAATCCTTTGACCCACTGTTGACCTAAGAGAATGACATGGTGTTGGGGAAATAACCTTCTAAGTCCTCGTACTTTTCTATCTTATTTTAATTCGATCCTTTATGTTCTATTTTTTGTTTTAATTCGATCCTTTATGTTTCTACTTTTTTGTTTTTTAATGATTTATACTTTAAATTTTGTTACATATTCAATTTAGTCCCCTGCTTATTTAATTAAGTCCCTGTGCTTTCTGTTTTTTTTTATTTTTACACTTTAAGTTGCAGAATTTATGTTTTTACCCTCAAATTTCCCGATTATTTTATTTTGGTCCTTTATTTCTAAATGTTGATACTATTAATACTACTAGTATTATTTTATTTTGGATATAATTATATTATCATACATTTTTATATTATTTTACTATTATTATCATTATTATCATATAGTATTATTAATCGATTTTTTTTTAATATTGTTATTGTTATTATTATTTCTTATTATTGTATTCATTATAGTATTGTCATTTTACTTCATTATTTATGTTGTTATTCTGTTAATACAATAATTTTTCCATCTTTGTACATTGTGAATATTGCTACATACACTCATCCATTTTTTTGGCACAAGCGCATAAAAATAATTAAAACCGAGGCAATGTTCGTTGTTTTAGGGATTCGAGGAGTTGTGCACCTATCTTACGGAGTATGGCCTCTTCTTAAAACTGAAATAACCAAACATCCTATTTAAAATTCTAGACATGTAAGACTTAGGTAATAATCAAATTATGAGTATTCTTGTTTTCGAGGATATGAGATATCGTGCCCTAACTTACGGGACATGATCTTTTTTTCTCGATTAACTCAAAATAAGAAGACTCTTTCCATAAAATTTAATTTAGTTATAAATATTTTAATCAAATCATGCAAGAAGGGGATCGTATTTTAAATTTTCTTTGAATTCTCAATTCTCGACATTAAGACATCAAGTAATCAACTAGGTACCAATTTTGAGTGTTATGAGGGTGCTAATCCTTCATTGTACCTAACCAACTCCCAAACCCATTTCCTGGATTTTGTAGACAGAAAATCATCGTTTTAGTAAATCTAACCTTTTATTAAAATGATCAAATTTCGAGGTGATCCAATCACACCTAATAAAAAGGATTGGTGGTGACTCCGCTGGGGACATGAATAAGAGAGTCAAGCCGTGAGTTGATTACTTTTTGGTCTTTTTTCCAAAATTGACAATTCAATTTAAATTGACGATCCCTTCCTTGCATTTCATTCTTCATGTTTTATTTTGGTGGTAAATAATGACTTTGTTATCTCAGGTTACATAGCGAACTAATATATCTATTTTATTTGTTCGAGAGTTTCTCTTTGTATGTTTTCACATATTGCATGGCATAATCGTTCTGTTTTCCCCTTCTTAAGTGGAAGTGAAAAGCTATTCATTCGTGAGGTCTTCACCTTTGTATAGGATAGTGGATCGTTTTCAGGATTCATCCGTACCTATGTCTTCGTCAGGTCTTCACCTCCGTACAGACATAAGGAAATGTATTCCCCTAAACTGAACTCAGTCCGTATGAGCCTATAATGGGTGAGGATCAAGGAATCTATCGATTCAGGTACCTTTACTTTAGAACCAAATCGCATGTAATAAACCCTAAGAGCCGGCCCTAACAAGAACCATGTCAAACCTTTAGCATTTACCCTAATAGATTACAAAGAATAAACGTTTTAGTTGTTATTATTTTCCTTGTATTCAAGCTTTATACAAAATGCACTGACTTGTTTCATTTTTTTTTTGTCATGGTTGCATTGCATTTTCATTATAACAGCCTGATTTTGGGTCTAGTCAGAACAGTGGTTTCGAACCACAAATCCAACGTAGTAAAGTTAACTTTTATTATATTTTTATAGTCTATAATTCACGAAATGATTTTGTGAAAATTTCGTTCGAAAATTTCAACGTTTGGGCACTCAATTTAGTCAAAAGGACTAAATTGTAAAAAGTGCAAAAGTTGAGTTCTACATGTTAGAGGTGTCCAATTGTTATGAAATTTTAAATTGGAGGTCTTTAAATGGTAATTAGACCATTGGTTAAGTTGGTGGACAAAAATGGACATGGTTTGGTATATTTCTAAAGTTTTTCATTAAGGGTAATTTGGTCATTTGGTAATTAAAATGAATTAAAAACAAAATTAAAAGCCAATTTTTGTCCATCTTCAACCCCTTGGCCAAATTTCACATTAGGAAGACATAGCTAGGGTTTTTCAAGCTTCCAAGCTCGATTGTAAGTCTGTTTTAGCCTCGTTTTTAATGTTCTTTACATTTTTAAGATCCTCGTAGCTCAGTTTAGCTATTTCCACCATTATTTTGAGCTAAGTTTTGTGTTTAAAAATTTACCCATGGATTACATGCATGTGTTTTGATTTTTTATGGAAGAATATGAAAGTTTAGGGTGTGATAAACAACTTTTACTAAGTGATTTTTGATGAAATTGCATAAAAAGACCTATTTGTAAAAGTTGTAAAACTATGTGTAGAAAATGTGATTTAGTAAAAAATGTGAGCTGCTATAAGAGGGAATATGAACCGGCTAGGCTTAGGATTTGAGAAAAATAAGTACTTTTCATCTTACGAGCCTAGGGGCAAAATTGTAAATATGTGAAACTTTAAGGGGAAAATGTAATTTTTCCATAGTGTTTTTTGGACTAAATTGAATAATGTGAGTATTAAATGAGTTATAGTGTTATTATAGATCAAGAAAGACGAGGAATTGACCTTGATCGGGGAAAACAAAAGGTTGTGGACTAAATTGCAAATTCGTCATATTTTGTACCGAGGTAAGTTTGTATGTAAATAATGCATCATCTTTACTTATGTTATCACATTTTATTATGCTTTATGAAATGTGGTTGAATATTGAATGAAATTGACAAGTATCGAAAAGTGAGAACATTTTCGGTTAAACATTAGGAACAGAATAGGATACAAGTGATATGTCACTAGTGACTCAAGTGTGGTACTATGTGAAGGCCACTTTGTGAAGAAAGATAGCTTTGGTCACAAGTGTGGTACTATGTTAAGGCCACTTTGTGAAGAAGATAGCTTTGACTACAAGGGTGGTACTATGTGCAGGCCACCAGGTATCCGTTATTATTTCGATGTGTTCAACGGGAAATGACTAAGTGTAATTGAATATGATTGTGTGATGAATAAGTGCAGGTACGTGTGTGTAAACTTATTAGCAATGTGCTCGATATGTGATCGAACTTTGGTAAGATTGATATGGAGTAAGTGTTACAATGAAAGTTACTACAAAGAAAACATGAAAGAGTGAAATTTAGTAACAAAACAGTTTTGGACAGCAGCAATTATGTAACTTTGAAAAATCACCAAAAATGGTGGAAATTGAATTAGAGGTTGAATAAGATATTCAATTAAATCTTATTGAGTCTATTTTCATATAAAGGAAACGATGTAAGAAAAGAATTTCATATTATAAGATATTTGAATTTTTTTGAGACAAACTCAGAATGATTTTGGAATCCCCTATTCTGATTTGGGAAAATAATTAAAAATTTTACAAAAATAATTATGGGTTATAATTTATATTCTTAAAATCCTTAATGAGTCTATTTTCAAAATAAACAAACAAAAACATCATCCGAATCTTGTATGAGGAGATAATTAAATTTTAGTGAAGAGGGGTCAGAACTGTTAGACAGCAAAACAAGGGTGACTTTAAAGAATAAACTGTACTTATTGGCTGAACCGAAAATTCTAAAAATTTTATGGTAAGAATATATTCAAGTCTAGTTTTTGTAAAAAATAGCAGATCTTAATTTAAAGTTCCATAGCTCCAAATATAAATAATTTAGGGACTGTGACTCGAATAGACAACTTATTTTGAACTTGAGTAAATAGTGGATCTATGTGTAGTTATGATTGTATTATTTTGAAAACATATTTTGAGAATTTATAAAGGTATGTTAATAATTTGTTTATTATTTAAATACCTTCTTACTAAGATATATGCTTACTCCCCTCTCTTTTCCCTTATTTTATAGTGTCACCAAGCTAGCTCGGGGTACAAAGATCGTCGGAGATCCATCCACACTATCATCATTCTTTTGGTATTTTGAAATTCATATTTTAAATTATGGAATGTATAGAGGACTTGGTTATTTTATTATATGTCATAATTGATTTAGCCTAAAATGTTGGCCTTTAATATTTGATAACTCATTTTGTATAAGGCCATCGATGTTGGCTAATATTAGTTAAGTTATATGTTATGATGATGCATTTTGTGAGAGGCATGAGTCGGTTGAATGAGTGTGTAATGACTAAGTATGGAAAATGTGGCAGGTGAATGGTTGTGTGAAGGACATGGCCTTGGACACGGGCGTATGCCCCTATTTTCAAGAAATTTTCCAATATTTTCCAAAGTTCTCGGTTTAGTCCCGGACCGCTTCCATAGTATGTTTTGGGCCTCATAGATCCATATCAGGGACTTAGTGATGAAAATTAAAAATTTTAATTTGGATGTAAAAATTATGTCTCGGTTTTGTACGATTGCATGTGTATGTTCCGGTAATGCCTCACACCCTGTTCCGGCATCGAACACGGGTAAGAGGTGTTACATTCATCTTAGAGGAAATATGTTGAATCGTGTTCAATTTCTAAATAGAGATCTTGTCATGGAAAATGGTTTTCTTTATAAAGTGGAAGTATTTGTTTTATGTAAAGAAACTCATTTTCTAGTAAAGTTGTTCTAATGGAATTGAACTAGAACTAATGCCTTTTTGTAGGTATCTTTTCCATTCATTAGCATTGTAATGTCCCCTAACCCTATACCGTCGCTAGAACAAGGTTACGAGACATTACCAGTCAGTACAGTCCAATCCCGGTCATTAATTAAAATAAATATTCACACACATCCTAGTTTTAAGATGTCGTCCCTTTAATGGGCCCTCGCGATCCAATATGAACAGTAAATTCAATTCGAGATTAATTTAGAATCACTACGAATTTTTAGTAAATTTCAAAATTCATACTACATACCGTTGCCAACCATAATTTACTCATTTCATCAATACTTCTAGAACCTAAATGACTCTCATAAAACATCCTAGGTACATGCCATTACCAATACTCAACACACTTTACCTCATTGAATTCGGGATCGGCCTGGGATGCTGATTCAACAGTCTAACCTTAACTTAACCTACGCACGGAAACAAACCGTATGCTGAGTATGGTATACTCAGTGGTATTTCTATAATCCGAACATTTAATAATATAACAAATACTTAAGATCATAATAACAATTACAATTATTCAATTATTTATTTCATAGATAAATTTCAACTATTTAACATATAAATTTATTACAAATCATATAATAAACACAATAACATAATTGTTCAATTCTTAAATAAATCCATTATTATTTACTCCATTCTTTCACTTACTATTCGTTATAGCTTTCCTTAATTTATTCACAATTCAATATCATTAAACTATATTCAACTATACACTTATCAATCATATTCCATTTTAATTCATTTCAATAACAAACCAATTTCATTTATATCATATCAACTTACTATCACGATAGCTTTCACTATATACATACGATTCATATATTTCAAATCACATTTCAATTCATCAAGTGACATCATATATCATCAATTCGAACTCCAATCATTTCATGAACCTTTGGTTCATATTTTCAATTTCATATCTAAATTTTCAATTCTCAATTCAATTTCTCGTTTCATTTCAATAGCTTGATCAATCAAATTTATTCGATTTATCTTTCACTTATTTACCCTATTAATAGACCGGACTTTGGCGGATACACGGATTTCAACCCAAACACACCGAGACGGCACATTGTGCCTAAAGCGGTACCTAGTACCTGATCAGTATACGACACATAAAGTGCCTAAAACGACACACGAGGTGCCTGATACGACACACAAGGTGCCTAAAATACGACACATAAAGTGCCTGATCGATAAAGTCAGAAAATCCCGTACACTTTCAGATCCTATGGCATGCCAATTATATTCGACTGAGCCCGACTAGTTAATAGGGTATTTCATTCACTTTCTCAATTTAATAATTCTTTCATCAATATACCATTCTGATAATCATATATATTCACCCATTTTCACAATTCATACAATTTCATTCAATTCAACAATATATTTCAATTATTCACATTAATTCATAATTCAATACAATTCAATTCACTTTTCAATATCAAATACTCAAATATCACAATCTCATATATTCATATCAATTTCCTCATATTTCTAATCAATATATTTTTCATATAACATTCATTCAATATTCAAATTTTTACATAAATCATATATATTATATAATTCAATCAATATAAATTCAATCAAAATAATTTCAATCAATATAAATTCAATAAATTCATCGCATACCAAAATTAATCTATTCGAATTGTAAAACATCATAATTCTAACACTAACAATTGCCATATGTATATAAATATAACAAATAATGACTAAGTTCGGATTATAGAAATACAAACCGTAGTTTCTGAGCTAACTCTCGTTGACTTTGTCTTGTCCTTTCTTAGTCGAGATTTCCGGTACCACATTGACTACGAAAGTAATACAATTCATAATCATTAATACATTACTAATTTATATCTTGAGTTACAAAATTCTAAATTAAGATCCGCTAATTTTTCCTGAAACTAGACTCACAAATCTTCTTACCATAAAATTTTCAGAATTTTTGGTTTAGCCATTAAGTACAGTTTATTATTTAAATTCACCCCTATTCTGCTGTCTGACAGTTTTGACCCTTCTTCACTAAAAATTAATTATCTCATAATACAGAACTCGGATAATATTCCCATTGATTTCTCCTCAAAATAGACTCATTAGGGATTCTAAAAATATAAATTTAAGCCTCTAATTATTTTTCTCCAATTTTTAGTGATTTTCCAAAGTCAGAATAGGGGAACCCGAATTCATTCTGACCTTGTCTCACAAAATTCATTATATCTCATAATTTACAATTCAATTGCTTATACGTTTCTTCTATAAGAAACTAGACTCAATAAGATTTAATTCCATATTTTATTCATTCTCTAATTCAATTTCTACAATTTTTGGTGATTTTTCAAACTTAGACTACTGCTGCTGTCCAAAATAATCTTAGTACAAAATGTTGATTTTCTACTTTTAATTTCAATTTAATCCTAACTAAATTCACTTACTTTTCTATTTTAATTCATACTTTATTTCTACTCAATTTTTAACCAAACTTAGACATAATTATCTATTTTTCATCATAAAACCATAATTTCGAAATTCTTTCAATTTAGTCCTTAAAGCATAAAACTTATGAATCATTTTACAATTCAATCCTTATTTCATTTCTAACTTGAATTTCTATCAATTTAGCCCTTAATTCATCTTCTTGTTCAACATGAACAATGTCTAATAATCTAATAACTTTCAAAATATCAACTTAACTTCATCAAAACCTTGTTCTAATGTTTCTAAAACATCAAAATCAAGCAAAAAGGGCTAAATTGACATACCTATTTAACTTTCAAGCCTTGAAATCCCAATTTTTCCCTTTTTCTTTCTTTCTTTCTTCCTTCCTTCTTTCTTTCCCCTGCTCTCTGTTTCATTTCATTCTCTCTTTTCTTTTCCTATTCTTTTCTTTTTATTCCTTTTACTTTTTATATATATATATATATATATATATATATATATATATATATATATATATATATTATAATAATAACTTAATAATAGCTATAAAATATCTATTTAATATCCAATATCTATTTTACATTTGTATACACATATATTATTATTACATTTGTCTTTCTTTAATCTATTTATTATATAAATATCTTTTACTTAATATTAATATATAATTTAATAATATACTTATGTAATAAGTAAATATACATGTATTTTACGAATGTACATATACTAATATTACACATGTCACTATACATACCATACACTTGTCAACTTTTTATTTATTTTTCACATAAAAATCTTATAATATAATTATTTAATTAATAAAGATATTAATACTTAAATACAAGCATTACAAGTGTATGTATTTTTTATTAATGCACTTGTACCCAATCATTACCACACATTTGTCTTACTTTTATTTATTTATTTATATAATATTAATTTAATAATAATAAATACACTAATATTTACTTAAATAATAAGCAAATACATACATGTATTACAAATGTGTGTATTATATTTATTACACTTGTATTTTATTTTTGCCATACACTTGGCACTCTTTTTGGCTTATTTACTTATTTAGCCCTTTCAATTTTTTATTCTATAATTAAACTTTCACACTTCATTCAATTTAATCATTTTATCTAATTATCCTTAATTTAAGCTAATTCACTTAATTAAATTCTTATTAACCACTCGATTAACTTCGTAAATATTTTTAATAAATATTTACGAATCCATTTTTCAGAAACGGAGACCCGAAAATTCACTTTCCCGATAACCGTAAAATTTGGGTCATTACAAGCATTATATTTCATTCCATGCATTACATTTCATGAAAAATCCACTAATCAATAAAAAATTATGACAGTTACCTTGGAAATTACCAAGAATCTGCCAACCGAATATTGCTACGATACCCGTTGTAAAACTAAAGCCATGGATCAAAGGTTAGAAAGACTAGAACTAATTCAGAAGGACATGCAAGCACAGTTGCAAGATCAATTAGCTAAGGTACAACCAGACATGAAGGATCAAATACAAGAGTTTCAAAGAGATATTAATAAGCCAGTTGACCAAGTTACTAGTCGGAGGAATTGAAAAAAGGAAGAGTATTGCAATAAACCCTGGGGACGATAATGAAAACCCTACATACCCTTCGGGATTTACCCCATTGAACACCCAAGCTCAACCAGAGATATATCCACAAAGAGTACCTATTACCATAAGACCACAGCAATACCAGGTTGGCACCTCTGGACCGGTGAACTACCCAATGGGTTCAAGTTAACCCCGGAGATAATCCAACCAACCCCGTTGTTCCAGATTTGGACGACATGACAGAAATAGAGAAAGTAAAAGTAGAACTTCCAAGACAGTTGGAAGATCGTTGTAGGTGGTTGGAGGAAAAATTCAGAGCTATGTAGAGTGTTGACTACCCTTGTGGAGTCAATGTCAATGAGTTGAGTTTGGTCCTGGATCTAGTGCTCCCACCAAAATTTAAAACTTCAAAATTCAAGAAATACAATGGGACTAGTTGCCCTGAGGCCCATATCACAATGTTTTGCTGAAAAAAGACAAGATACATCCATAACGACCAATTGTTAATCCATTGTTTCCAAAATAGTTTGATCGAGTTAGCTACCAAATGGTACAATTAGTTGAGTCGTGCTAAGATCAGTTCATGGAGAGACTTAGCATAGGCTTTCATAAAGTAGTACAGTCATGTGACCGATATGACACCCAATAGAATTACGCTGCAAAACATGGAGAACAGCAAAATGAAAGCTTTAAGTAATACGCTCAAAGGTGGAGAGATGTGGCAACACAAGTTCAGCCACCTCTTCTGGAAAAGAAAACGACAATGCTTTTTGTCAACACCTTGAAAGCCTCGTTCATCAACCATATGTTGGGTAGTGCTACTAAGAGCTTCTCAGATATAGTTATGTCTGGAGAGATGATTGAGAATGCAATAAGGAGTGGAAAAATAGATGCAGGGGAAAGTGCTAAAAGGTCTGCCCCGAGAAAGAAAAGGAATGAAGTAAATACTGTGAGTATGTATAATAAGAGCTACACAAAATCGATCACAGTGGTGTAACCTCGGACCATAACGACCAGCCATAGGGCCTTTTGAGACAAGAATCCAATTCAAGGCCGAATACAGAAGAACTCCAATTCATGCCTATCCCGATGACATATGGAGAATTATAACAACATTTGTTTAATGCCCATGTAGTTTCACCATTTTACCTAAAGCCCATGCAACCTCCATTCCCAAAGTGGTATGATGCAAATGCTCAGTGTGAATACCACGCAGGGATAATCGGACACTCGATCGGGAACTACACTGCCTTCAAGAAGTTGGCTGAGAGATTTATCAAGATGGGAATTGTAAGGTTCGATGGTCCCTCAATGCCTAATGTGGCTAAAAATTCGCTACCCAGTCATCCTGACCAAGGGTTAAACACGATAATCGAGAATGGAAGCAAGAGGATTAAAACTAATGTTGCGAAAGTGAAATCCTCTCTAAAATGGGTTTGGCAAAAAAGATAGACATGGGCTTGATCATTCAATATTCAGAGGAGGTACCAAAAGGACTGAAGAGCTACTGTGAGTTTCATGTTGCGGAAGGTCATGAAATCCAAGAGTGCACTGAATTCAGAGCTCTAGTGCAAAGTCTGATGGACAAAAAAGAGTTGGAATTCTTTGAAGATATCGAGGGTTTGGAAGGGAAATATGTTTATGCATCTAAAGAGGGAACTGAAGAAGAGAACCTATCGGGAATATGTCCTTATATCCTCGGAAGTATTCCAAAAAATTGGACTGTGGAAGAGATCCCTGTAGTTTTTAAGACTATTTTAGAGTATTGTTTAGAACATACATATTGCCCTAAGCCTAGGAGCAATAGGGATCTTTTTATGAAAAGGCGCATGTCCATTATCTTTATTTCAATGAAAATAATGCATTTTTATATCCCATTTGGCAAACACTTCACTATTTCCTTCATTCATACTCATACCACACAGTTAATCATTCTTAAATTCATTTGTTCATTGGGTCTTCTTTTATTCTTATAACAGGTCTTGGGATATCAATAATATGAACGAAACTACAGTTGACTCTAAGTATGTGAAAATTGTGAGCTTAGTGGATAAATAAGAAAAGAAAAAGGTGAAAATCGAAACTTGCATCACTGCAGAAACAAGGCAAGACCTTATTGAGTTACTCTAAGAATTCAAAGAAGTCTTCGTATGGTCGTATCAAGACATGTCTAGTCTGAGTACTAATATCGTGGTACACATGCTTCCCATAAAGGAAGAATGCAAGCCAGTTCAGCAGAAGCTTCGAAGGATGAGGCCAGACGTACTATTGAAAATAAAAAAAGAGGTCAAGAAATAGTTTGACACTAGTTTCCTACAAGTGGTCAAATATTCGGAATGGGTAGCCAATATAGTCCCCATCCTTAAGAAAGATGAGAAAGTGCGAATGTGTGTAGACTACAAGGATTTAAACAAGGTCAGCTTGAAGGAAAATTTTCCTTTACCTCACATCGATCCCTAGTGGACAACAAAGCAAGTCATTCATTTTTTTCCTTCATAGATGGTTTCTCTAGATACAACTAGATAAATATGCATTTTGAAGATATGGAGAATACCACATTCGTAACAATGTGGGGAACATTTTGTTATAAAGTGATGTCATTCGGACTGAAAAATGCGGGAACAACATATCAAAGAGTCATAGTAACTTTGTTTCGTGATATAATACACAAAGAAATTGAGGTTTATGTCGATGATATGATCACAAAATCCTGAACAGAGAAAGAGCATGTGAAAGTCTTGAGGAAACTATTTTTGAGGTTGAAAAAATTTCAGCTAAAGCTGAATCCAACAAAATGCACTTTCGGGGTCACGTCGGTAAATTGTTGGGATTTGTAGTCAGTGAGAAAGGGATAGAGATTGACCCGGATAAAATCAAGGCCATACAGGAGTTACCGTCCCACGTACCCTAAAGTAAGTTAGAGAGATTAAATTACATTGTCCGGTTCATTTCACAACTAACCGAGAAATGTGACCCCATATTTCGTCACAATAAGAAACATAATCCATGTGTATGGGATGAGGAATGTCAGAAGATCTTCGACAAGGTTGAACATTACTTATGCAATGCCCCAGTGTTGATGCCAACTAGCCTAGATAAACCACTGATACTATACTTGGTAGTATTTGGAAATTTTATAAGATACATACTAGGCCAACATGATGAGTCGGGGAGGAAAGAAATAGCAATATATTACCACAGTCAGAAGCTCATTGAATGCGAGATAAGATATTCGCCAATTGAGAGGTTGTATTGCGCCTTAATCTGGACTATTCGGAGGTTGAGACAGTATATGTTGTACCATATAGCTTGGCTCATTTCGAAAATGGACCATCTAAAGTACATGATGGAGTCGATCACATTGAATGGAAGAATGGCTCGATGGGAAATTTTATTCTCTGAATTTTATATAATCTTTGTAAACTAGAAGACAGTAAAGAGAAGTGTAATAACGGATTTCCTAGCTAGTAGAGCTCTAGAGAATTACAAACCTTTAATTTTCAATTTCCCAAATGAGGATCTGATATATGTTACAACCACTAAAGAAGGTGTTCCAAGAGAATATCTCTAGAAATTGAATTTTGATGGCGCCTCAAACGCTATGGGTAACAGAATTAGGGCAGTCCTGGTATCTTCATACGGAGATTACTAACCTTCCACCAGTAAACTTGATTTTGATTGTGTAACAGCCAAATTTCAGTGAGGTCGGAACAGTGGTTTCGAGACCACAAATCTGAGTTAAAAATAAAATTTATTTTATTTTATTTTATGGTTGGCATCATGATAGAAAGGTCACATGAAAATTTTGATACGAAAATTTTATCGATTGTATGGTTAATTAGGTAAAGGACTAAATTGCATAAAATGCAAAAGTTGGATTCTAGTAGCTATAGGTATCAAATAGCTATAGAATTCAAAACTTAAGGTCCTTATATGGTAATTAGACCATTGAAGAGTAGTTGGTAGATATTTTAATGACTCATCCATGGAAAAATTAGAAAAGGTAAGGGACTAATTTAGAAATCACTAAAATTAAAAGATAGAAATTAAATAAAAAGAAATATTCATCTAATTTCATATTATCTTCCCCAAAATTTCTATGAAAACCCTAGGAGAGAGGAAGACAACTTACCAAGCTTGAAAAGATCCGGAAAGACCAACTACAGAACTAGATCGAGGAAAGCAAAAGGTTTCAGATTAGTTGAAATTCAAAAACGAACAATTTTTAAAGTAAGTTTGTGTAACTTAAAAATGTATGTTAATATCCTTGAATTGTATTGTATGATTGTTTTGTTATCTGTGAGATGATAGATATAATGAAATAGTTTTAAGTTATGTAATATGGACAAATTATCGTGTTCCGGTCGAATGTTGAATTTTGATGGGTTGAAAGTAATAGTGCATATGTTGCAAATAGAATTTTGCTTAGACGGGTAATTCTAATGTAAGCCCTCTTGAGTTAGGTTGTAAATTGAATTTAGCCCGGATGGGTAATCCATATTAAGCTCTTTAGAACATATGCTACGGATAGGATTTAGCCTAGACTGGTAATCCTACGGTAAAATGTACAACTCAAGGGTGTGCCTTTTTATTATGTACCCAATGGGTACTTTTGCACATGTTTTTATTACCCGAACATCCATTGAGATTTCAATAGTTCGACGGAAAAGACTCTTGAAGAGTGGAAAGGTGAAATTAATGGAAGTTCCTAATGTGGTGAGCTCATCTTTGTTTACTTGATATTCATATGAGATTATGTGACTAACTTGTTTGAATAAGTGTATGTGTTTAGGTAACTTACCCAAAATTGATGGAATATGTATTTATATGTGCTTATGTTAATAAATAAGACCGGTAAGTTTATTTCTTGTTATACGGACTTACTAAGCATAAAATGCTTACTCCGTTTATTTTTCCCCCATTTTATAGTGCTCAAAGATCGCGAAAGTTGGAAGTCGTTCAGAGCAGTCGTCACACTATCCACTATCTCATTTTGGTATAAATAAAATTTTCATTTTGGTATAACGGCAGGTATAAGCTTAGTTGGCCAATGATGGCTTGTAATGGTTGTTTTGTAACCTAGCCATTGGAATGGCTAATGATGGTCTAAGTTTGGCTATATTAAAGTGATGTTTTGATAATCAAATATGTGCTTATTATGTGTTGGTTTGATCAAATTGTGTTAGCATATGAGTTTATGACATGAGTAAGTTTATATCTATTGATGCATGAGATAATACTATATGATTGATGTCAAATTTCTTGTGAATATGATGTTGGATTAGGGGATATATGTTTGTGAGTTTTAGTGCAGGAAAATGGTAAGTTTTGGGTGACAAATGAGGCTAAGAAATGACCTTATTTTATCCACATGGGTAGATACACGGGTATGTGTCTTGGCCGTGTGTGACACATGGCTTGTCCCATGGGCATGTGGTCCGGCCATGTGTCCCTTGCATCTTAAAAATGAGAAACAGAATGCTCAGGATTGGGCACACGGATAGAGACACGAGCGTGTGTCTCAACTATGTGGTTAACACAGCCTGGGACACGGGTGTGTTACACGGCCGTGTGAAAACTACACCTAAATTTCGAAAATAAAAATTCACCACACGGCCTAGCATACGGGCATGTGACTTGGCCGTGTGACTTTAATTTCTTCATGCTTTAAAAGTCAGAGAGTTATAGGGGCTAAGGACACGGGCATGTGTAGTACACGGCTTGACCACATGGGCGTGTCCCTAGACCACATGGGCATGTAGGCCCTGCACCTAGGAATTTCTTTTTGAATTTCACGAAAAATTCCTTGAGTTTTCGATTTAGTCCCAATTTGATTCCAACACTCGTTTTAGGCCTCGAGGGTCCATATAAGGGACGATATGTATGATCTAGGTAAATGAATAGTAATTTACATAAATTAATTAAAAATGTTTTGAATGTTTCAGTAATATTCCGAAATCATGTTTCGACTACGGATACGGATTAAGGGTGTTACAAATTGCATAATAACATGGTGGAATACGAGGCGTATATTATAGGTATCAGTGCAGCTATAGAACACAAGATCTAAGTACTGAAGGTATATGGGGATTCTGCACTAGTAATCTATCAAATCAAAGGTGAACGAGAGACGAGAGATCCTAAGTTGATTGACTATCGAAAGTTGGTTCTCAAGTTAATTAAGGAGTTTGATGACATTACCTTCTACTACCTCTCGCGAGATGAAAATCAAATAGCCGATGCCTTGACTACCTTAGCCTCCATGGTCAAAGTGAACAAACAAGAATGTGAAAAACCTATCCAGCCTAACCCATTGTTACAACATCAAGGAAAAAAGAAAAGGGTTATCACCTTTGGTACCATGACATCTTGCAATATATAAGGAACCGTGAATACCCTGAGCAGGCAATCGAGAATGATAAAAGGACTCTAAAAAGGTTGGTCAATGAGTATGTCCTAGATGGGGAGGTCCTATACAAAAGAAGAAAGGATCAGGTGTTACTAAGATGTGTAGATGCTGTTGAGGCCAAGAAAATTCTAGAAGAAGTCCATGAGGGTGTTTCCGGAACACATGCTAATGGTTTTACAATGGCTAGGAAAATTATGAAATTCGGATATTATTGGTCCACCATGGAAGGGGATTGTGTTAATTATGCCAAGAGATTTCATAAATGCCAAATTTATGGGGACAAAATTCATATGCCTCATTCACCTCTCCATGTGATTACTACTCCATGGCCTTTCTCTATGTGGGGCATGGATGTCATTGGGATGATCTCGCAAAAGGCTTCCAATGGATATCGATTCATCTTTGTGGTCATCAATTACTTCACCAAATGGGTAGAAGCCACTTCTTATGCCAATGTCACGAAATCGACAGTTAACAAATTCTTGAAGAAAGAGATTATATGTCGATATGGAATGTCAGAAAGGATCATATCTAACAATGCATTGAATTTGAACAACAACATGATAGTAGATGTTTGTAGTCAGTTCAAGATCAAACATCACAACTCGTCACCATATCGCCCAAAAACGAATGGTGCAGTGGAGGCAGCTAATAAGAATATTAAAAATATTGTGGGGAAAATGACAGAATCTTATAAGGATTGGCATGAGAAATTACCATTTGCCCTCTATGCTTATCGAACATCTATCAGAACCTCCACTGGGGAAACGTCTTTCTCACTGGTTTATGGAGTGGAGGCAGTCTTACCCGTTGAAGTTGAGATTCCTTCTCTCCGAGTTTTATCAAAGTTGAAGTTACATAAAGTAGAATAGATCCAATCTCGATATGATCAGTTGAATTTGATTCAAGAGAAGAGGTTAAAAGCCATCCATCATGGTCAGATGTACCAAAAATGAATGATGTGAGCTTATGACAAAAATGTCTACCCCAGAAAGTTCCATGAGGGGGACCTGGTGTTGAAAAAAATCATTCCTATACAAAAGAACTTCAGAGGAAAATAGATGTCAAATTGGGAAAGACCTTATATGGTAAAGAAAATATTTTCTAGAAGAGCACTGATTCTAACTGAGATGGATGGCAAAGATCTACCCAATCCTATGAATTCAAATTCAGTAAAAAAATACTTCACCTAAAAAAAGGCGAGTCCAAAGCGAAAACCCACAAAGGGCGTCTTGAAACCAAATGAGTTTTGAGTTGAAAACCCGAACAGGGCGACTCAAATTTTGATCTAAGAATGGGTGTGTAATAGTCGTTTCCCCTCAAAGGTAACAATGAGGAAAAACTTTACATCTTCAAGCATCAACAAAATACTCTAGATCTCCTAAAAACATATCAGGCTCAAAATGGTCTTCAACAAGTTTGCTCAAAGAAGTTCATACTGCGATATCTGAGGCACCTAATTTTATCTTACTCACTTTGTGTTCTGGCAGCTTTTGCCACCTTGATTAATCTTTTTATTAAGAGTTTTGCCCTCAATAAATTTCAGTCTTGTCCATTTTTACGACCTTTTTCAAGCATTTTTGCATTGAAATAATGATTAATGGACTAACAATATTAAAGTAAATGGATTTTTGCATATTGCTCTAAAAGTTTTCTAAATAGTACAGGGACCTGAAATAGGACCACTAGTTAGAACTAACCAAATTTGAAGGTGTAACGACCCAAAATCCGTGGGCACCGGAAAAGTGTGTTATCGGGCCTCCGTCTTAGTGAAATAAGTTCGAAAATAATTATTAAAAATATTTATGAGTCTAGTGGTGTGTCTAATTAGGTTTTAATTAAGTAAATTTAGCTTAATTTAGAGTAATTAGCAAAAAGGATTAAATTGAATAAGAGGTAAAAGTTTAATTCTAAAGCAATAGAAAGTAAAAAGGGCCAAAATGGCAAATATGCTATTAAGTAATGGTTGAGGCAGCATAAACGTATTAAAATTCTAAGATTTTATTTAGATTATATATATTATATTATATTAGATAATAGATTATTATAATTATTAATTGTTATGGTTTTATATTATTATTATTATTATTATTAAATAAATTAAATAGTAGAGAATTGTATGGTAATAAAAAAATATATTAGTATATTTGTAATAAATAGATACATGTGTACTTGTTACAAAATAATTTGTTTACTTAATATATTAAAGTAATAGATAATTAGATTAAATTATATTATTGATAATTAAATAACTATATCATAAGATTTTTTTTATGTTAAATAGAGTATGATTATGACAAGTGTAAGGTGATAAAAATATACATAGTAATGATAACATTTATTCAATTATAATATTTTTATTTCAATTATTAGATATTTATTATTTATTATTATTAAAATTAAGAGATATTTATTAATTAAATAATTATAAAATAAGATTTTTATGTGATAATTAAATAAAATTATGACAAATGTAGGGTGGTGATATTGGACAAATGTAAAACATGTGTGTGTACAATTGTTATATATATAATTGCTATTAAATAGATATTTATTTATTAAATAAATATAATATAAATAAAATAAAATAAAAAGAAATAAAGCATAAAATAAATAGAAACAAAACAAACAGAATAGAAAACAGAAGCATTCGAAAACGGGGGAGAAAAAGAGAAAGAAAAAGGGACTGAAAAAGAAAAAGGAAAAACTAGAGATTTAAAGCTTGGAGTTTAATTAGTAAGCTTAATTAAGTCATTTTCTTTTAATTTTGATGTTTTAGAAGCTTTAGAATAAAGTTTTGTTGAATTTAAGTTGAAATTTTGAAAGTTAATAGATTTTTTACTAGGGTTTATGTTGAACAAATGATGGAATTGGGGGTTTATTTGATAGAAATTTTGATTGGAATTGAATAAATGATTGAATTGTAAACTAAGTTATAAGTTTTGAGTTTTAGGGATTAAATTGAAATAAATTCGAAATTATGAAAATATGATAAAAATTAAATAGTTAGATGTTAGTTTTGCAAGAAATTGAGTAGCAAAAAGGTATGAATTGAGAAAGAAAAATAAATAGGGTTAGTTGGGATTAAATTGGAATTAAAGTATAAGTTAGATAAAAATTTCAGCATTTAAATTGTGTTATGCTAATAATTGTGAAATTATTTTAATTGTTCGTAGCTAATATCAAGCCTGAAGCATCGGCCCAAAAAGGAAAAGGAAAGATCGTCGAGGATTAAATCCGAAGAAAATTTTGGTTTGTATCACTATAACTTAAGCTTTATAATTAATACGTGTTTAATTTAATATGTATGTGTGGTAAGTATTTTAAGGTAAGTATTTAATGAACTGATAAATTTGATTGAGTATTAAAAATTGAGATTGATACTGAAATAAATTATGGGATACTGAATATTGTTTTGAATATCGAATTGAATTGTGAAAATTTACTGAATATTATTACGTATACTGCATTGAACTGTAAAATTTCTGATGAAAATGAAATACTATATTACTGTGAAAATTGATCGGAATAATAAATTATAATTAATATTGAATCGAAATAGAAATTGTACTGAAAAGTGAATTAAATACCCTATTAACTAGTCGGGCTAGTCAGATATAGTTGACATGCCATAGGATATGGAAGAGTACGGGTTTTTTCCGACTTACTGATTAGGCACTTATGTGCCGATCATCATTATCATTATCGTTATTATTATCGATTCGATACTTTGTGTGTCGAATCATCGTTATCATTCATTATTCTGATTCAGCACTTTGTGTGTTGAATATACGCTATCATTATCGCTACTACTATCATTATCGATTATTGATTAGGTACTGTGTACCGTTAAGGCACATTGTGTCATACTGGTGTGTTGGTTGGAATCCGTGTATCCGCCGAGTTCGAGTCAAGTTAATAGGGGCAAATGAAATAAATCTACTGATAAAACTAAATTTGAAGGATATAGCATATGTGAAAGTTGAGAATTGAAATAAAGAAATAAGAATGATATATATATAATCGAATGATAACATAAGAGATTAAATTGTTCATTAAGTGATGATAATTGTAATGTAAAAGTATGTGTGTGATTTAATGTATTTAATTATAAACTGAATTATAGTGATACCACTGAGTATATGCATACTCAGCGTACGGTTGTTTCCGTGCGCAGGTTGTAGAAGTCAAGTACTGAATCAGCATCCAAAGCCAGACCCGACTTCAGCAAACTTTTTGGTGATGTATATTTTCTTTTGGTAATGTGGCATGCACATAGGATGTGTATAAAGGTTATTATGTTTTGAATATAAATGGTTTAAAATATTAGTATTACAAGTCTAAGAATTATAATGAAAAAGTTTATCCATTTCAATTTAATTAGTACAATGATAAATTTAAATTGATATTATATTAATTAAGTTGATTAGAGGTATTTAGAGTAGAAAATCAATGTGTGAAATAATTTGGTTGAATTGGTTATGCTTGAAATGGATATGGTTTTAATTGTAGGGGGATTTATGTAAAAATAAGTAGAAATGCTGTCGAAATTTAAAAAAAAATTAGAGTACTTAAACAAGTCGCGTTTCACTTAAATGTATGCTTTAGACTTTGAGAGTTCAATATAAGAATTTAGTAATTAAATTATATTATGAATGTTATTTTATTTGTGAATTATTCATAAGTTGTCTGATACATCCGGTAATGCCTCGTAACTCTATTCCGGCGACGATTCGGGGTTAGGGGGTGTTACAGAAGGTTGGAAAGATCTTGGAACGAATAGTCCAGATTGTGATTACCTCTTTGAGTTTCCTATAAAAAATACCAAACCTGAACAAGAAGGCATGGCAACACATTAGTGACAGAACCTTGACGAACAACAAGCAATGTCAACCTAAGCACTAAAAAATGGACCATTCTCGAAAATGACATTTTGCATTCATACAAATATCATTCATATATATCTAGTTAAGAGCATTTGATTCATTTTGATCATAACATCCTAATCGTTCGGCATAAGATATAAGCCTATGAAATGGATTCTACAGGTCCTGTTCCCTAGAGAGCGGTGTAACAAATCAGTGAAACCTCAAATTCTATACCCCTGAAGTTACAGTGGGTCAGATTGAAGCTACAATAGCGAATCTTTTCTCCCCGAAGTTACAGTGCAGCAAGATGAAGCTACAAATCTTATACCCCTAAAGTTACAGTGGGTTGAATTGAAGCTACCATAGTGAATCTTATCTCCTTGAAGTTGTAGTGGAGCAAGATGAAGCTACAAATCCTATAACCCTAAAGTTGTAGTATAACGACTCTTATCTCCCTGAAGTTGCAGTAGAGTAAGATAAAGCTACAAATCCTATACCCCTAAAGTTACAATGGGTCAGATTGAAGCTACCATAGCGAATCTTGTCTCTTTAAAGTTGCAGTAGAGCAAGATGAACCTACAAATCTTATACCCTTGAAGTTGTACTAGGTTGGATTGAAGCTACCATAGCGAATCTTATCTCCTTGAAGTTACAGTGGAGCAAGATGAAGCTATAAATCCTATATCCCTAAAATTACAATGGAATGGATTGAAATTACAACAGTAAATCTTATCTCCTTGAAGTTGCAATGCAGCAAGATGAAACTGTAGCACTAAATCATGCCTTCTAAAAGTTGTAACGAAGCGGATACAGTGAAGTAGAGTAACCAATGGACTGAAAGAGTGAGTTACTTGACAGAGAGAAGCATCAGAGAAGTCAAAATTCAGAGCACTAGACAGAATTTGTCTTCTTTTAAGGTCTTTGCTCTCTTCCTGTTACACGACAATGAGCAAAGATAGGCAGCTGTAGTAGCCCAAATTTGTCCAGCCCAGACCCAAACAAAACAAAAACCAAAAATAAAAAATAATATTAATATCAAAGTCCACTTACAGAAAACAAATTGGCCCATATTACAAGCCCAAACCTAAACTATCCTAACTCAAACCTGCTAAACCTAATAACCTAATAGCCCAAAAGCCCAAAACCTAAACATTTTCAGAAACCCTAGCTCCCTCTCGCGCCGCAGCCGCGCCACATCAACAGCCATGCCGTCTAACACCTCTTCTGCCACCACCACCGTTGACTTCGCCGCCACCACCTGCAAAAAAGTGAAAGACGACAAAAAAGTAGATGACAGAAAGCAAAAACAGAAAAACAACAAAAAAAGAAAAAAAAACAAAATATCTATATTCGGCTATAAAAGCAAAAAAAAACCCTAAGTATTTTACACACAGAAGAAATCAAATACAAAAAAATAGAGTTTTTTGAATAAACAAAGCTATTTAATTTCTCTTGTTTTTTTTTATTTTGAAAAAAAAACATAAAATAAAATAAAAAGTTTAGATTTTTTTTACCTGGCGCTTCGTCTTCCGCCATCGTGGAACCCCCCTTTTCTTCGACTTGAGAAGCCTCAAAACCCCTCGAGTTTCGCCAAGGCCCTCGTTGGAAAAGGGAAAAATCGAAGGGATTCTTGGTCCATAACCGAACTTTGGCTAAGTTTTTGGGGATTTTAACCCTGGATTTGTGTTCCACGTGAAAATGGGGCAATAAGGCTTTTTTTAGGAATTTTTTGCCATCGAAGGCGATGATCGCCATCATCGATGACTGGTGGCCACGACGGACGTACAATGGCCATGTGGGCAAAGGTGGAGAGAGGATTTGAGAGAAGAAAAAAAAGAAAGGAAGTGTTTTTTTTTTTTTAAACAGATGCAAAATGAATTTTTTATCATTTTTTAAACTTATATACCCCCTCAAAACGGCGTCATTTCGGGCTTGGCTTCAGACGCCCAAAACGACATCATTTCGAGCTTAACCCAATGATCTGACTCGAACCCCTCCAAGATCCATGTGTTTTAAAGGGGAGGGTCTAATTGCCTTATTGGTCCTTTTGCTTTTTTGCCTTTTTTTTAAAATTTCGTCCAATTTCCCTTTTTATTTGTTTTAATTTCACCCCTTTTATTTTATTTTATTACGATTTAGTCCTTTGACCCACTATTGACCTAAAGGAATGACATGGGGTTGGGAAAATAACCCTCTGAGTCCCCATACTTTTCTATCTTATTTTAATTCAATCCTTTATGTCCTATTTCTGTCTTTTTTATGATTTATACTTTAAATTTTGTTACATATTCAATTTAGTTCCTTGCTTATTTAATTAAGTCCATGTGCTTTATTTTTTTTAATTTTTACCTTTTAAGTTACAGAATTTATGTTTTTACTCTCGAATTTCTAGATTATTTTATTTTGGTCCTTTATTTTTAAATGTTGATACTATTAATACTATTAGTATTATTTTATTTTGGATATAATTATATTATCATACATTTTTATATTATTTTACTATTATTATCAATATTATCATATAGTATTATTAATCGAATATTTTTTATTATTGTTATTATTATTTCTTATTATTGTATTCATTATAGTATTGTCATTTTATTTCATTATTTATGCTGTTTTTTGTTAATACAATAATTTTTTTCATCTTCGTACATTGTAAATATTGCTACATACCCGCATCCGTTTTTTGGCACAAGAGCATAAAAAATAATAAAAACTGAGGCAATGTTCGTTATTTTAGGGATTCGAGGAGTCGTGCGCCTAACTTATGGAGTATGACCTCTTCTTAGAACCGAAATAACCAAACATCCTATTTAAAATTCAAAACACGTAAGACTTAGGTAATAATCAAATTATGAGTATTCTTGTTTTTGACGATTCAAGATATCGTGCCCTAACTTACGGGACATAATCTTTTTTCTCGATTAACTAAAAATAAGCAGACCTTTTTCCATAAAATTTAATTTAGTTAGCGATATTTTAATCAAATCATGCAAGAAGGGGATTGTATTTTAAATTTACTTTGAATTCTCAATTCTCGACACTAAGACATCAATTAATCAACTAGGTACCAATTTTGGACGTTATAAGGGTTCTTATCCTTCCTCGTACGTAACCGACTCCCAAACCTATTTCCTAGAATTTGCAAACACAAAATCATGGTTTAGTAAATCTAGCCTTTTATTAATTTGATTAAATTTCAAAGTGATCCAATCACGCCTAATAAAAAGGATTGGGGGTGACTCCATCTTTGTTTTTAAAAAAAATATAAAAAGTCAATTTCAAAAAAGATTTTGACACTTTGAATTTTAAAAATTTAGTAAAAGAAGTTTATTAAAGGCAAGGGATAGATAAAAAAAAAATCATGGCTTTCCTTACGATCCACTATTCCTTACGGAAGTCGTAGATGCACTCTTATGCTTTTTTTTAACCATCCCTTGTCTCTATTACACTTATTTTTCTCCCTTTGAACATTCATCCATCTAAGTTCTTTTCAAGACTCTCTTTCACTAACCTTTCAAAAAAAACAATGAAAGTCTTAAAACTCATGTCCTCATTTACTAGCACCAAAGAAAAATATGCTTCCAATTGCAATAGTTTCCAATGTCAGGCTTCCATTGGTTGTTTCAGTCTTTCGATAAAAACCTAGAATGGAAAGAAACGTGGTTTGAAGGAAGGAAGAGTCGTGGGGCTAAAGAATAGAAGAGTTTGAATCTTATGATGAAAGAAATTCAATGGTCTTGATGTGTCCGTGATTCCCTAAAAATGTTCACAAATTACCATGTAATAGTTTTCAAAAAAGCATAAAAGTGCATCTATGACTCCAGTAAGGAATAACAAGATGTGAAGAAAGACTACCCATTATGGAAAACTATTTGAGAATGCCAACCTCTCGGGTAGCACTTTCAAAAGCTCTCTGCAACCTTTCCTTCTCCTTGTTGAAGGCTAAGTAATACCCCCATGATGCCATCCAACTCTGTTTAGGCTCTCTGAAAATAAATAGTACAAGGGTTGTTTGCCTCAAAGACCATAGCAGTGGCGTTCCCCAAACTTGTACAAACAAAGGGTGGAGAAAATAGTTCTAAAGCATATTCATAATAACAACTGAAAAATAGAACAATTTCCTAAACACTTCGAAATCACAAACAATGGAACAAAGAATAGAAAATGTACTCAAAGAGGAACTAGTACTGAGCATCTCACATTGCTCCAACCTTAAACTATAGCTTGATGCTTTTGAACTCACTATAATAGTCTGAAAAGTAGTTCCAAATGCCCCTTTGGTAGTTACAACTGAAATATAGGCACTAAAGGTCCCTCTAGACATCTCATTCTTGGTAGTGACACGATTGCTCCTAGAGGATGCGCGTAGAAGGATAAGCACAAGTAAATGTCATGCGTCGTGAGTGAACAAGGCCTCATCAAGCTCAAAACCGAGCAAACACAAGCAAATTGATCCATGAGGTTTCTAGAGAGCCCCAAAAGACTCTAGAATTCTGAAGAGACCGGATCTGTGTAGAATGTTCCAAAAGTTCTAGAATACTTCACCATTATATATCATTTAATGAGTTAGGTGGAAAGGTTCCAAAATTAGATCTTGAACGTCGATTAGGATCAATTGTAACCGTTGGATCACTTGGGGCTTGCCTATATAAGGAGAGGTTCCCTCCCTCATTTGTTTCCAGGCTAGCTTATTTAAGTAATAGAGATACTTCCACATTCTCCCAAGTCTTGCATTATATTTTTTGTGCTAATCTATGTTCCTTTTTCCATTTCTTATCTAGGTTGAGTGTGCCAAAGCCACCTTGAGTGAGGATCGAAGGCTTACTTCGGCTCGTTGGTAGAAACCGAGTCTAAGGTTTCATGTTTGCATGGTTAAAGTTCTAAGCATTTGACACAAAGGTACTCTTAGTTTAACCCCTCTTTTGTCTCAAGCCTATAGAATTGATAGCTCTTTTTCAAGAAACCTTTCATTGAAGTTACCTAACACTGAATCCATGAAACTGGCATCCATGGATCTTTGAGTATTGCTTGAAGTCCCTACACAAGCAAAAGAAAAATTTAGGTCTTACATGATGCTTAAAAATGAGTAAAAGTTAACAAATATGCACGCAAAGTTATTAAGACAATAATTAAGACATAAAGTGTCCATTAAAAGGCCCTCTAATGATTATTAAGTCATTTCGTTATTGATAAATATAGTTCCAAAGGGTTTATGCATCCACAATCGCATTCAAAGGATGGACATCCAAGGGAACTCATTTATTATCTAAAGATAGCTTGATGATAGATACAAACGTAAATCTTTTGCAGAATCAAAATTATAACAGATTCACACAGATATAGATATGTATAATCCTACCCCCATCCTCTACACACCAGCTCCAACCATCCCAACACACTACATGGGGTATGAAATACCCACCCAGCCCTACACAGTGCATAGTGTTCATACTACACTTTTCAGAATAGTCGCAGCATTGCTGCCAGTATATTAGCGAAATATCGCCTTACACAAAATACTTCCTCCGCATAATACAAAACCATCCCATAGTCAGATACAAACAGAGCATCAGATAAAACAGAATAATATATACCATAACATATATCACATCTATGCTCCTATAACGAACACTATACATGGTCATACATAGCAAAACATATCATACATATCATTTTACACAAAACTCATGCAGATGTTATTTACGTCAATTTCAATCTAACAGTGTTACAGATTTCATACTTTAAGACTTATACCACATATATCGACCCTACGGAAGGCCCATAATTGATCAAGATGACATGTACGACCCTAGTGAAAATTTTTGAAATTTGGGCTTACACGTCCGTGTGGCTTACCCGTGTGGACCCACCACGCTCATGTGGTTCACACTCCTAAAATGGCCTAGCCCGTGTAGCCCACACATGCCCATGTTGCCCACACGGCTTGGCACACGATTCACACATGCCCGCGTGGCCCACATGCCCTTTTGTCGCACACATCCTACCACACGGCTATGTGGCGTCGACAAACCCCAATTTCGGCTTTAGCCAATCACCATTTTTTGAGTTTCTCGTTATACACCTGGCTCGATTTTGATGCGAACGCTCACATGAGATAACCAGAACCTAAAATTCGTCAATAAAACACTTAAAATCAATCTTAATTCCTTAATTTCTATCGAGTCACCACTCAACTACAATGCAACCATAAACAATTTCAACTAAAAGATTGCACTCATAATCGTTTCAAATGCTTATCCACATCCACGATAGCCCCTAAACTCTACTTTAAAGTCTCAAATTTCTTGAATATCACATAGAAAAACAATACACAGAATCAACTTATACTTCAAACTGAATACTAAGACATTAACAAAGATTCCTTCCAAAACCATAGCAAACCCTTACTTAGGAATACTTACAACCAACTACCCAGAAAATCAAATTGCAAAAGAGATGAAAAAGATCCCCAACACCATGCAAGAATACAACTGAAATCCAACCGAGGCAAGAATCACCACCAATTGAAGGAGATAGCAAGAATGAAAAAGAATCAAGAGAGAAAAAACAAAATGATAAAGAAATAAGAACTAATGTGAAAAACAGTTGGGAAACGTGGGAAAAAGGAATTTTAGGAAAAAGAAAAAAATTAAAATAAAATAAAATTTATAATAATATTTCAAATTCCCACTAACCATCAAATCCCACTAAAATCGACCCACTAACTATCATCCAACTACCAAAGAATTCCATTCCTACCAAATCTCGACCACACAACCAACACATACTTACAGGAGCAAAAAGTATCATCATTTGCTCACACGGGGGTTCAAACACAGGATCTTAAGGCAAGCTAACACCTTACAACTTGAACCAGCAGGCTCATTCTGATATGAGTTAACCGAAAATGTAATATAAGCCCAATCATTAGGGATAAGGCTAGGAACAAAAATAGCAATATTTCCAAAATTAGGACTTGAACCCAAGACCCCAAATACATACTCAAATTACTTAACCACTGAAGTAGATACTTACTTATGACAGAATTCATTAAAACATAATTTAATAAATCAGAGAGTTACAACTCTACCCTCTAAAAGAAATTTCAACCTCGAAATTTACCTGATTCAAACAGATATAGATACTATTAATGGATCGAGTCCTTAGGTTCCCACGTGGCTTCCTCAGTGCCATGATTCTGCCACAGAACCTTCACTAACAGTATAGATTTCCTCATTAAAACTTTAATGTCTTGATCTAGGATCTGAACCGGCTCATCCTCAAAAGTCAAATCTGGTCTAACCTCAATCTCTTCAACAGAAACAACATGAGATGGGTCATACTGATACCGCCTCAACATAGAGACGTAAAACACATCATGGATACGGTCTAACTCTGGAGGTAGCTCTAGCTACTAAGCAACCGGTCCCACACGCTTGAAAATTTGATACAACCCAATGAACCTAGTGTTAAGCTTGCCCTTACGTCCAAACTGAAGAACCTTCTTCCATGGGGATACCTCAAGGAATACGTAACCACCCACGGAGTACTTAATGTCCCTCCCTTTTAGATCTGCATAGGACTTTTGTCTATTAAAAGCCGCCTTAAGATAATCCCGAATTAGTCTAACTTTGTCTTCAGTCTTAGAAACCAACTCATAACCTAAAACTCGTCACTCACCTAGCTTAGTCCAACACAAGGAAGTACGACACTTACGACTATATAGAGCCTCATAAGGTGCCATCTGACTACTAGACTGGAAGCTATTATTGTAGGAAAATTTGGCTAATGGCAAAAAATCCTCCCAACTACCTCGAAAATCAATCACACAACCCTAAAGCATATCATCCAGTATTTGAATCACCCTCTCAGATTGACCATCTATCTAAGGATGGAACATAGTATTGAAGTCCAACCTCGAACCCAGAGTGTCATGAAGTTTTCTCTAAAATCGAGAAGTAAAGTAAGGATCTCTATCCGAAATAATCAAAATCGGAACCCCATGAAGTCTCGCAATCTCTGAAATGTATATATTGGCCAACTTCTGAAGAGAATAATCTGTCCGAACAGGTATGAAGTAGGCAGACTTGGTCAACCGATCCACGACGACCCATACAGTATCCTTCTTAGTAGGTGTTAAGGGCAACCCACTAACGAAATCCATAGTCACACGTTCTCATTTCCACATAGGAATCTTAACGGGTTGAAGCAAACCTGAAGGCAACTTATGCTCAACTTTAACTTACTGGCACGTCAGAAAATGATAAATAAAGTCTGTCACTTCTCGTTTCAAACCAGGCTACCAATATAGTTCACGAAGATCCCGATACATCTTATTTCTACTAGGATACATAGCATAAGGGCTACTATGCACTTCTCGTAGAATAGACTATTTCAAATCAGAGTTATTTGGTATACAAACCCGTCCTCGGAAACACAGAACCCTATCACTATTCAGCCAAAAACAGATGAACTACCATTCTCTACCTAACGAAATTGCTGAACCAGAGAATCATCCCAAAACTGTCTATCTCGAATCTGATCAATCCAAGTCTACTTAACTTGCAACTCAGCTAACAGACTCCTATCATCAAACAGACTTAAATGAGCAAACACCACCCTCAAATCAGACATTTTCCTATAACTAATAGCATCAGCCACCATATTGGCCTTACCAAAATAATACTCAATCGTACATTCGTAATCCTTAAGCAACTCAATCCATCTACGTTGGCTAAGGTTTAATGTGATTAGTGTAAATGATACACCTATCACCATATAGATAATGCCTCCAAATCTCTAAGGTAAAGACCACGACAGTTAACTCGAGATCGTGCATCAGATAATTTCCCTCATGTGACTTAAGCTGTTGGGACGCATAAGCCACAACCTTACCATCTTGCATCAGAACACATCCCAAATCGACATGCAACGTATCACTATATACCACAAACTCCTTACCAGATTCAGGCTGTATCAGAACAGGAGCCTGAGTCAAAATAGATTTGAGCTTCTCAAAGCTCTCCTGTTGCTCATCAGTCCAAACAAAAAGGGCGTTCTTACACAACAACTTAGTCAGAGGAGCTGCAATTAACGAGAACCCCTCGACAAATCTCCGATAATAGCCCGTAAGACTTAGAAAACTACAGATCTCAGAAATATTGCTAGGTTTTTTCCAATCAAGTACCGCCTCGATTTTTCTAGAATCAACTCGGATCCCCTCTGTAGAAACCACATGCCCTAGAAACATTACTTCCCTTAACTAGAATTCACATTTGCTCAACTTAGCGTAGAGCCGTTACTCACAAAGTATCTAAAGGACTACTCTAAGATGCTCATCATGATCATCTTCGGTTTTAGAGTACACTAAAATGTCATCGATAAAAACCACGATATATTGATCCAAATAAGGCTAGAAAACCCGGTTCATTAGATTCATGAATGTAGCCAAAGCATTCATCAAACCAAAGGGTATTACTAGGAACTCGTTGTGCCCATAACGAGTCTTAAAAGCAGTCTTATGAACATCAACTTCCTTAACCCTAAGCTAATGATACCCAGAACAGATATCTATCTTAGAAAATATAGAAACCCCATGAAACTGATCAAACGAGTCGTCAATCCTCGAAAATGGGTACTTGTTCTTCACAATTAGCTTATTCAACTGTCGGTAGTTGATACACATTCTTATGGTACCATCTTTTTTCTTTACAAACAAAACTGGTGCCCCCCACACGAAGACACATTATGATGGATGAACCTACGATCCAAGAGCTCCTGAAGCTGAGCCTTTAGCTCCATAAACTCCTTCGGTGCCATACAATAAGAAGCGATGGACACCGGAGCTGTACCTGATAGAAGCTCAATATCGAACTCTACTTTCTGATTTGGAGGAAAACCCAATAATTCCTCAGGGAAAACATCCAAAAAAAAATTTTAACTGTTCAGATGTTCCCAACAGAAGAGTCCACAGAACCTAAATCACTTACAAAGGTCAAATACGCTTCACATCTTTTTCAAACCAATTTTTTGGCCATAAGAGCGGACATCATATTAGACAAGTAATCCTGACGCTCACCGATTATAACCACATCCACATCATTTTTAGATCTTAGAACTACCCTCTTAGTCACACAATCCAAACTGACTCAATGCTCAAAAAGCCAATCCATACCCAGAATTAAATCAAATTCCTCAAATGGTAGCTCCATCATATTAGCCGGAAACACAACCCCTTGTACCTCCAACGGTACATTCCTATACAGTCCATTCACCTTAATAAATTGACCTAACGGACTCAGTATAGAAATCTCACCAGAAGTACTCTCAACATGAATCTCCAAGTTTACAGAAATAGAATTAGCTACACAGGAATGTGTTGACCCTATGTCTATCAGTGCAAACTAAGGAGTATCAAATATAAAAAAATGTACTCGTAATCACATCAATGATGTATCTATCCTTACAACGTCTGGCCGCATAAACCAATGCAGGTTGTCTCGCCTCAATCTAATTAGCACCTCTACTCAGTGCTCTCTGTTGTCTAACCATACCATTACAACCCTTGGCCAGACCAAGGCCCCTAGGTGGCTGTTGAACTACCCTCTGAGGTTAAACAAAACTTGAAGTTGGAGCTTGCATTTGATCAGAATGTTGTGGACAATCTATGATACAGTGCTCTATCGACCCACATCGAAGACACACTCCCAACCTCCTCTAACACTTATCTGGATGTCGTCTACCACAGTCACTACATGCTTAAGCCACAGTAAAAGCAACTGCAACCCCAACTTTAGAAAGCCAATTAGATGTGGCCCACTTCTTAGGCCTCTGAATGGAACTAGAGGGCTCTGAATCCCTCTTATTCTTACCTCTCTCACGATCTCTATTCTGGCGCTCAACGCGCTTAACCTCTTCGGCGATCTTTGTCTTATCCACTAAGATGGCGAACTCTTGCTCCCTCTATGAAACTATCAGAACTCTCAAATTATCCCTTAGACCATCCTTAAAATAGACACATTTCTCATACTCAGTCGCCACCATCCCACGAGCGTAACGACTCAATCTCAAAAATTCGGCCTCATACTTGGACAGAGTTCTATCCCCCAAAGTGAGGTTCATGAACTCGTGTCTACGAGCATCCACATAACTCGCCCCCACATATTTTCTCTGGAAGGTGATCTTGAAATGTTCCCAATTAATCTGATTCGGCTAAGTACCCTCCTCAACCGTTAACTACCAGTAATACGCTTTATTATGAAGTAGAGATATTGCACCCCTTCAATTTCTGCTCAGGGTGCAGTCAATGTCTTTCATTTTCCTCTCAATGGCCACCAACTAGTATTCGGCCACAGTCAGGGTGACTTCAGTGACACCCCTAAACAGCTCATCACCATTAGACCGAAGTCGTTCAGTTACCTATCCACAGCTCCCATAACTAAAATGGGGTCCAAAGGCCCTCTCTAATACTCTTAGCATGGCTTGAGACAATGCATCGTCTCCAGTCGAGCGACTATGAGACCCAGTCTCAGCATTGGGTATAGCTGGTATCTCGCTTGTATCCAAATTAGGCATACTATCCGTCGAGGATGACTCAACTCGAGTCCCTTTACGGCGCCCGCCGCCCCCACGAGTACCACTACCACGCGTTCCACAAGCACTCATCGTACTTAAGTTTATCTACATTATAGAGTTTTATGCATTAGTTTCAGTGTTTATTCGTAAGTATTTTATGCTTCAAATAATTATTAGAAGTTCTGTAGTTTCAGAAGTTTTTAGTCTCTAACTAATTTAATGCAGTTTTAATCATTTCAGAGTTTTTTTGCTAAGGTATATCTAAGTTAGAAGTACTTACAAATCAATGCCAGAGACTCGGTATACCACAAACTTACTTTTCAGATTTCAAAAATAAATTTTACTCAAAAAAATTTTTACAAATAAAATTTTAAACCCAAAATTTCACAGTCCGAGTTTTGTAACCTGGCTCTGATACCACTAAATGTAACACCCCAAACGTTGCCTAGACGTTATGGCCAAATATGAGAATGTTACGAGGAAATGTTGTAAATCTGTCTTTTTAAAAAAAAAAGCATGTTGTGCTTACCAGTTAAACCGTCAATTGTTTACATTTTCAATTTAAAAAAATAATTTGTAGCAAAAGTACTTAAGTCGTTATGTTTCAAAAACCCGAGTTTATTTTCTCGAAAATGGTTAATTTCACAAATCGTATTATCATATGTCATGCAAGATATTCCAAATTAAAAATCCAAATTCGAAATTTAACTCAAATGTCCAGAGAGTCCTAAAATTACAAGACTCTCAAAACTAGAAAATTTAAGTAAATTTTATGTAAATAGAGCTTTACAGAAAAGTTGTTACATCCAAGCTTCCATCGCACCGACCTGCTTAAGTCTGAGGGTTACTTGCTTAACTCAGTGTGTAAAGCATGCATAAACATAAATTCAGAATCAATCTCATGGCAACATAGATACAAACATAAATCTTTTGCAAAATCAAAATTATAACAGATTCATATAGATACAAATATGCGTAATCCTACCCCCATCCTCTACACACCAACTCTAACCATTCCAACACACCACATGGGGTATGAAACACCCACCCAGCCCTACACAGTGCATAGGGTTCATACTACACTTTTCAGAATAGTTGCAGCATTGCTACCAGTATATTGGCGAATTATCGCCTTACACAGAATACTTCCTCCTCATAATACAAAACCCGCCCCATATTCAGATGCAAACAGAGCATCAGATAAAACAGAATAATATATACCAGAACATATATCACATCTATGCTCGTATAACGAATACTATACATAGTCATACATAGCAAAACATATCATATATATCATTTTACAAAAAATTAATGTAGATGTTATTTACGTCAATTTCAATCTAACAGTGTGACAGGTTTCATATTTTAAGGCTTATACCACATATACCGACCCTACGGAAGGCCCACAATTGATCAGGACGATATGTATGACCCTAGGGAAAATTTGTGAAATTTAGGCCCACATGCTCATGTGGACCCTCATGCCCATGTAGCCTACATGACCCAAAATGGCCTAGCCCGTGTGTCCCACACGGCCTCGCACATGCCCGTGTATCGCACACGGCCATGTAGCATCGATAGGCTCCAATTTTGGCTTTTGCTAATCGTCATTTTTCAAGTTTCTCTTTACACATCTAGCTCGATTTTGATGCAAACGCTCACACGAGATAACCAGAACCTAAAACTCATCAATAAAACGCCCAAAACAATCTTAATTCCTCAATTTCTATCGAGTCACCACTCGACTACAATACAACCATAAACAATTTCAACTAAAAGATGCACTCATAATCGTTTCAAATGCTTACCCACGTCTATGGCAGCCCCTAACTCTACTTCGCAATAGGAGCGTCTTGGATTTCTTGAATATCACCTAGCAAAACGATACACAAAATCAACTTATACTTCAAACTAAATACTAAGACATTAACAATCCTTCCAAAACCACAGCAAACCCTTACTTTACAACCAACTACTCGAAAAATCAAATTGCAAAAGAGACGAAGAAGATCCCCAACACCACACAAAAGTACAATTGAAATCCAACCGAGGCAAGAATCACCACCAATTAAAGGAGATAGCAAGAACAAAAAACAATCAAGAAAGAAAAAAAGAAAATGATGAAGAAACAAGAACTGACGTGAAAAATAGATAGGAAACGTGGGAAAGAGGAGTTTTAGGAAAAAGAAAAAAATTAAAATTAAAATTAAATAAAATTTAAAATAATATCTCAACTTCTCATTAACCATCAAATCCCACTAAAACCGACCCACTAACTCTCATCCAACTACCACAGAATTCCAATCCCACCAAATCTCTACGAAACAACCGGAACACAATCACAGAAGCAAAAATTATCATCCTTCGCTCACATGAGGATTCGAACACAGGACCTTAAAACAAGCTAACACCCTACCACTTGAACCAACAAACTCATTCTAAAATGAGTTGACCAAAAATATAATATAAGCCTAACCATTAGGGATAAGGCTAGGAACAAAAATAGCAGAATTTCCAAAAGTGGGACTTGAACCCAAGACCTCAAACACACACTTAAATCACTTAACTACTGAAGCAAATACTTACTTATAATAAAATTTGAAAAAACGGGATTTAATAAATCAATGTGTTACATGGTGCTTTAAAATATGGTGTCAGAACTAAGCAACCTATGACACAGGCAAAACCACACAACACATACCATAACAACAACCAACCTACAATAACAGTGCTCATTTGGCACCTAACCTCTTACCACTAACTTATCCGCACAACCATACAGCTCGCCATGTGGCGCTTTGAGATAATGGATAAACCTCCATATAAGCCTAAATGCATAAGAGAGCAAATAGCTTATTTTTCATTAAGTCACATTCACCTTCCTCCTCCCTTTCTCCCTACCGTTAGCTCTTCGCCCTATACAAGCGAATCATACCTCATCTTTTCCTCCTTCTCCTCCTTGTTAGTACTTAGTACCAACAAACTTGTTTTCCATTTATCAAAGATTTGAAACACTCAATTAAGAAAAAGGAAGTTATATTAATGCATGCCATAAACGTGGGATTAAAGCCAAAGAAAAAAAACTACAGGTTTGAACGGATATCTCTACCAAGAACCTCTATTGATATGGATTCACTAACTTTGCCCTCAAAATCCACCTTTGAAAATGCCTTATATGATGCACTTAATCTTCTTCGCCAATTTGTCATGGTAATTCAAAACTTTTTTTCTTTTTTTGCTATTATTATTTGAAGTTTCTAAGTTTAAATTCGGGAAAAATATTAAAAAGTTTGTTGCTAAGAAAAATAGATAATCACTGTTGAAGAAAAAGAAAAAGAAGATAAAGAGAAATTAGGGAAAGCAAATTTTGTGTTCACCAAAAAGGATACTGAGCTAGAAAACTTTTATGGCCTGTCCATTAGGGCTTGCAATGAGCATATTAATTTTTAAAGTTTTATTTAGGGTTCGTTTGTTTACATATAAAAGGTTTTACGGAAAATGTTTTCTGCATTTTCCTGTGTTTATTTCACAGAAAATAATTTGGTTAACGGAAAATGACTTACATGTCAAAGTAAAATAAGCCATTTTTCCTGTAAAATGACTTACCATTTTGAAAAGCGTAAGTTATTTTCCAGAAAAAAGCTCATCTATAGATAATTTTATTTTTATATAAAAATTAACTTAAGTCAAGCTTAATATTATTATATTGATAATAAATTTTATTTTTATTTTTTAAAATATTTAAAATATTATATTTTTCAATATTATTAAACATACATATTTAATTATTTATATTTAGTCATATAATAAATTATTAATATAATACATATAACTTATAATTTTAATAAATTATTTAATATTTCAATTTTATTTTAATAATAAATTTTAAAAATAATAATTTTAAATAATATTATTCACATATTATTGAAAATATTTAATATTATATTTTAATAATAAATATTTATTACAATTATAAATATATTAATAATAAATGTTTTGTAGTATAAAGGTTAAAATATGTCATAGGTCTATGTACACTTCACAGATTTGTAATTTAGTCTTTGTACTTTTATTTTCAAGAATTTAGTCCATTTACTTTTCAAATTTGAAAATCAAGTCCAATTGTTGACATCGTTAATTTTTTTTGTCAATTTTGTTGATGTCACATTTTTAAATAAAAATACTCACTTAGTATTCATGTAAGTAAAAATGATATTGTAATGAATCTGAATTTAACATAATATTTTTAATATATACAAAAACAATGTAAAATATAAAATTATAGATAAAAATAAATTCAATTAAATAATAAAAAAAAAGAAAATCTCAAATGTATGTTTGTTTAATTGAAAACAAATGTATGTTTGTTTAATTGAAAACAACTTTTATGAAATATTTTAAAGAAGTTTACCAAACAACAGAAAATATTTTACACAGATTCCTCCAAATACCATAAATTATTAACTTTTCCAGAAAAGTAAACCATTTTCCAGAAATCATTTTCCGGATGTCATTTTCAGTTAAACAAACGGAGCCTTAATTTTTAATTTATTTTGATTTTTTGATTTTTTATAATTTTATGTTTTTTTAATTTATTAAATCTTTTTCCAATTTTTTTAAAAAATTTATTGAATATTATGTATACTTTTTTTAGGTTTTTCAAGATCAACTTGACACAATGAGTAAATGATGAGGGCTAATTTTTTTAATTAAGACCACATTGACATAATCTGTAAATATTAATGGCTAAATTTATTATTATGCCAATTTAAAAAAATGATCATGTTATCATTTTATTAGTCATTTAGCGAATAGGTGACCAAAAACAAAATCTCAAATAGTTCGATGACCCAATTGTAATTTTTTAAAATTAAGTAAGTAAAATAAAAATTTATACATAATTAAGTGACCAACAATATTATTTATCCTAATATATTATAATTTTTTAATTTAAAATTTTAGAAAAAAAAATATAATCATCACATTTTTTAAAAATTTAAAATTTTAGCTCACAAATCATGATACATATTTAAATTATCCAAAAGAAGAAGAAAAAACTTCAGTAATGTAATTAATTAATTAGGTCATTAAAAAATGTTTAAAAAGAGGCCCCATGACTTCAAATTTCCACAATTAACAACATAGATGCAATTATTTAAAGAGTGATGTGAAAGGCTTTTTGCCTTGTACTCGACAACGTACATGAAGGAATATCATAGCAATGATTTCCTTTTTAAGGTTTACCTAAAGTGCATGACTTTTAAGCAAAAACATAAGCATTGTTTCTAATTGGCTTAATTGTCAAATATGGGTAAAGAGAATAATGAATTGAAGTGCTCAATGACACGAAGGCTTTCACTTTTTGGATGCTAATAAAAGATGATAATGGTTTTTTTTGGTTTAGTGTGAGGTTAAGGTTAAGGTTAAGGTTAAAGTGTACTATAATAATCCAACAGTTTGCCAATAAAGGTAGGTTTAGATGGGTAAAACGTTTATCCGTGGTTAGTGTAAAAATAGCGGTGGCAATGAAATTAGATACTATAATGTGAGACAAAAAGTAAGGTAAACGCACTATATCGCACCTCACCGCTCATTCAAACTCACCTTAAGTCCCTTCATCAATTTTCAATGTTAAAAACAATATCACTTCTAAGGCGACTTTAGGTATTTATTATTTTTTATTATAATCAAAATAATTTTTATTATTTTTTAAGTACAACAGCATCGATTTAAAAAAAAAAATTGAATCCATATACTTATATTTAAAGGTGTTTATGGTTGGCTTGGGCCTAGGAATGATATTAATACACTTTATTCTTATTCAAACTTAACTCAACTTGAAATATGCGATTAAATTTTGTTTAAACCCGCTCATATTTCTAAATAGCTAACTCAAACTCATTTTAAGTTTGTCCATATTATTTAAAAAATTTTAAAATATATTTATGTATTTTTTATTTATAAAATTTTATATAAAGTCATCTTACTATTGTTAACATTTACATTATAATAGTATTATATACTACTATAGATTTAAATTTTTTTGTGTTATAAACTATATAATATATAAAAATAACATTATATAAATAGCAAACTTAAAAAAAGGGTAGGGTCAGGGTCGAGATTGGGCCTTGATTATCCAAGCTCAAGCCCAACAAATATTTTAAACAAGCCTAATGTTTTTTTTGCCAAGCCTTTTTTTTCAAGTTTAATGTTTTTGCTCAAACCTTTCTAAGTTTCGAGCAGACATTTAAGCTTATGCAGATAATCTAGCCCATTAATAGGTCTACTTATATGCTTTGAAAGGTGTATAATTTTCTTCTTCACATTATAGAAAAATGTTAAATTTTAATTTTAGTCTTTTTGTTATACCTAAATTTATACTCTAATTTTTAACATAATTTGGTATCTATATTTATATAATGTTATTAGTTAGTCTAAATAGTTAATATTATTGACTTTTTGATTAAAATGTTATGTGGTTATATATAAAAATCAACACATTTTTTGGGTTTGCACTTCTTCTTTTTTACATTATAAAACAATGATCAAATTTCGATTTGGCCCCTATAATAGACTGAAATTTAGATTTAATTCATATACTTAAATTTTTTACATAATTTGATTTCACTACTTTTATAATGTCATTAGCTTATCTAAATAGTAATATTATTAACTATTTCAATTACAATGTTAACATCATTTTTTTAAGAACACCATTCCAACAACAACAAAAAAAAAACTATTTTATGATTACAAGTTCAATGGGTGATTTTAAGAAAAATTCACATTTGTATTTTCAATGTTATTTTTTTTTTGTTGGTAATCTTCATGTTCGTTTTACGGTTCATATTTGGGGTTTGTAGTTGTTCCTTCCAACAATGTTGTTTACAAGGTTTGAACTTGTGTCTCCTCTTAAGAATACAATATGTCTTACCATTGCATCCAATACTTATTGGTATTTTCAATACTATTTTTTTACATCACTATCAAGTGAATTTTTTTTTAATTTAAAAATATCACACTAGTGAATTTAACACAAATAATTTTTAACAATTTAAAAAAAAGTAAAGAAACTAAATTCCTAAAAATAAAAGTATAGAGAATAAATTTTTAATGTAGAAAGTATACAAAAACTTAAAAAATATTTTAACTTTCAAATTTTTACTCTATAATTAAATATAAACAAATAAATAACCAAAAGCAAAGCATGATCTTGGTCATTTTATCTAGTATTCTAATTTTATTCCCTAAATTTAAAAATATCTATTTTATACCAAAACAATTAACAACTAATTAAAAAATTATATATATTTTACTTCCACTCAATTCTAAATATGGCAATTTTAACCTTCAAACGAAATATACCCAATTACCCAACCAAAATTCAACAAAACTCCATCTTTTATCAATTTCATATTTATTTTTAGTTAAATTTCATTCTTAAATTTTCATTTTTTTTTTAATTTGAATTTTACTATCACTGTTTTTAAAAAGAGTTTTACTATTATTTTTTTAACGAATATATTAATTAAAATATTAATTTTTTTAAATATGGTTGCCCAAATGAGTTATCACATATACTTCATGCTATTTTTTTATTTTTAAACTTTTTTTAATTTGAAATTTTTAGATTTTCTTTTTTGAAGATTTTATAATTTTAAAATAATTTCTTGATATGAGACATAAGATAAATAATGTCATGTCAGCATGAAGTACACATAAGTTATCCCGCAGGTTGTCATTAATTAATATTTCTGTTTTTTTATTAAAAAAGAATTTAACTCTTTTATAACCAAATCTAACTAAAACATAAAAAAACAATTGAAAAAAATGTAAATATCAAATATTAAATTTGTCATTATGTCAAACCGAATTCAACAATATAACATCAATCATATTTTTATTTTCTTGATTTTTTTGCTTAGTTGATATGTTTGATAAATTGAAGCTTTAAATACTGAAAATTAAAGGACTGAAGTTTTACTGCTAAATTTGATGAGTGTTGAATTTATATTAAAAAAATATTTGATAAATTAATCAATATAAGTACCGAATATAATTCCGTTATTTAAAAAAATAAATATTAATTTTAAAAGATTATTTATTTTTAATTTTAATATTATTAATATAATATTTTATACTATTTTAGATAGTTTTGGATAAAACATACTTATACTAATTTGAATATTTAATTTTTTTAATAAAATAAAATCTACATACCTACTTATCTTATTCAACTTCTTTTTGGTGAATTTTTTATATTAAATAGAAAGTTACATTTATTAAAATTTTTAATTTTAAATGTTTACTCAACAAACCATTTAACTTTGGACTAATATATCCAAAAATTGGATTTATTTCTTAAGTGAAACCTTGTAATATATATATATATATATATTTTAAAAAATAAATAAAAAAAACAAAGTTATTGAAAGTGTTGTATTGGTATGGATTTTGTAGGATTGAAAATACGGTTTGCATAATGTAAACATAAAATTTGTGGAGATATAAAGCTATAAACAAATTGCCATTACTTTTTAAGGATTAACTTTAATTGAAATGATTAGTGTGTTAAACTACGTATAACTTTTCTCCCCTTTTCTGTCAAATACCCAATCACCAAGTATATGAAGAAATTGAGCTATATTAGGCTTATAAGCTTCCACTTTGTGTAGTTTTTAGTATCCAAAAATAACCTTTTTTTTTTCTTTGAGATTTCACAGGAATGCATTCCATGGCTAAAGCTTGGTCCTTGTTACTTCTTCTTATCATTCTTGTCTTTGGTGCATTTGTTGAAGGCAGCCATGGAAGCAAACTCTCTCAAAATTACTACAAATCGACTTGTCCCCAAGTATTGTCCATTGTCAAAGCTAAAACCGAATCCACTTTAAAGAAGAAACCAAGGATGGGGGCTTCTTTGCTGCGGTTGCATTTCCATGACTGCTTTGTTAATGTCAGCATTGTTTCACAAACTTGTATTTTTTTATTTTTTTTTTATGTCTTAGCTTCAATCTTCTGGCTGTTTGGTTTATGAAAATACCTGCAGGGTTGTGACGGTTCGATATTGTTGGACGATGACTCGACGTTTATTGGTGAGAAAACTGCACTTGCTAACAATAACTCGGCTAGGGGATTCGAACTTGTCGACGACATTAAAGCTGAAGTGGAGAAAACTTGCCCTGGAGTAGTTTCCTGTGCCGATATTCTTGCCATTGCAGCTCGTGACTCGACTGTCGTAGTAAGTCTGCATTTAAGTAGCAGCTCCAACGCGATGTTATGGTCGTTATTTTACGGTTTTGTTTTCTTTAACGTTGATGTTAATTGTAATTGACCGCAATGTGACTGTGAAAATGTCGGACCACCGCAATTAATGGCCTTTTTATCATTTGCAGCTAGGGGGTCCGTCATGGAAAGTTAAATTGGGGAGGAGGGATTCTATCACCGCTAGCAGGGCTGATGCAAACAAGTTCATTCCTGCACCCAGTTTCACCTTAAGTGCTCTCAAATCAAACTTCCATGCTCAAGGACTCTCATTGAAAGATTTGGTGGCACTTTCAGGTAATTAGACTCTTAACTAGGCAAATTCTACATTGTTTCGAGTTATGTTACTCTGATTCGGGTATATCCAATTTTTATACGCTTTTTCATGTGTTCCCATATCTAAAAATGTGTCAATAAAGGTGTTTGATATGAGTACTTTAAGAATGAAGAAGAGTCCAAGTAAAATAGAGAAAGCACCGGAAGGCGTATACTTTTGTTTTGATTAACTACTGGTTTCATTTTGGAATGGTATGTAGGTGCACACACTATTGGCCTGGCAAGGTGCACAACATTTCGAGCACACATCTACAATGACTCCAACATTGATCCCTCATTTGCCAAGTCCCTGCAACACAAATGCCCTAGAACCGGAAAAGATAACATTCATCGACGCCTTGACTTACGGACACCGATTACTTTCGATAATTTCTACTTTCGAAACTTGTTGAAAAAGAAGGGTCTCCTCCGGTCCGATCAAGAGCTCTTTAACGACAAATCAGCCGACTCTCTGGTTAAAAAGTATGCCGCAGATTCTTCCAAGTTTTTCAAACAGTTCACCAAATCTATGATCAAGATGAGCAACATCAAGCCTCTCACAGGAAATTCTGGGCAAATTAGGATCAATTGCAGAAAAGTCAACTGAAAAAACATGGTGTTTGTAAAAGGATTATAGCTACTATTTTCGTTACAATTATCTGTCTTATTTCAGAACTTCAACAATAGCTGCTGTAGAACATCTGGTAAACTTATCAGAAACTTCATGATTTGCTTAAAGATGCCTTCAATTCGAGTTGTTTGTAACATTGGTTATATCTGCAATAGTGATAAATGAGACGGGTCTTTAAGTTTATTATTGTTTATCAGTGTAAAATAAAACTTACTCAAAGGCAGCATTGGAGGCTAAAGGAACCTTAAGCTTTCAATAGAAGATCTTGAAAACAAAGAAAAAAACATCACAACAAACTAACGTACGTCAATCAACGGAAGGAACTTGGCAACCTACGTTACCTTATTTATACCTTCCACGTTTTTCCAAATCCTTTTGTGAGAATTAACCCAAATCTTTACGCATTTACACACTATAAAAAGGGTCTCATTTTATTTCCAATATGATTGGCAACAAATTTGCATTAACCAACATGGCTTTGTTTCGTTCATTGTTACTAATTATTTTGATTGTTGCTGTTTCTTCATGTCAAACCAATGCCCAACTCTCTCCTAATTACTATTCATCCACTTGCCCGCAAGCTTTATCTATTGTGAAGGCCGAAGTTGCCGCTGCTATAAAGAACGAAACTCGCATCGGAGCTTCGCTGCTGAGATTACATTTCCACGACTGCTTCGTTAACGTGAGTACTCTTCATTTTTCTTGAAATACCTGTGTTTGACAATCCGACACTGAGCCTTCATGGTGAACAGGGTTGTGATGGGTCGGTACTTTTGGACGATAACTCGACGTTTATAGGTGAGAAAACCGCGGTTCCTAACAATAACTCGGCGAGAGGGTTCAACGTCGTCGACAACATTAAAGCTCGGCTGGAGAAAGCGTGTCCTGGAGTTGTATCCTGCGCTGATATTCTCGCCATTGCTGCTCGTGATTCGGTTGTTCGGGTAAGTACACTTGGAACCTTATTGCAGTCAATAATGTTATGAATTGATCATTTTCGTGGTGTATGCAGTTAGGGGGTCCGTCATGGAAGGTAAGGTTGGGAAGAAGGGATTCGACAAGCGCTAGCAGAAGTGCCGCAAATGCCTCTATTCCACCACCAACCTCTAATCTAAGCGCTCTTATTTCAAGCTTCTCAGCTCAGGGCCTCTCAATAAAAAACCTTGTAGCACTTTCTGGTAATCCAAATGTAATTTTCGGATAACTACATTTTAGCATAGACACATCATGTTTCATTTTCGGATTCGCAGGTTCACACACCATTGGCCTCGCCCGCTGCACATCATTTCGGTCACACATTTACAACGACTCCAATATAGACCCCTCCTTTGCCAACTCGTTGCGACGGATTTGCCCGAGAAGCGGCAACGATAGTGTGCTCGCCCCTCTCGACCGTCAAACTCCAACTTGTTTTGATAACTTATACTACAAGAATTTGTTGGATAAGAAGGGTTTGCTTCATTCAGATCAAGAGATCTTCAATGGAAGTTCTTTAACTGATGGTTTGGTTAAAAAGTATGCAGCCGATACTTCATTATTGTTCAAGGAATTTGCCAAGTCTATGATCAAGATGGGAAACATTAAACCTCTCACAGGAAATGCTGGGGAAATCAGAATCAACTGTCGGAAAGCAAATTGAACATGTTTCCATACTTGCAAGAAATTTTATTAAAAAAAAAAAAAGTTATCTGTCTGTTGTTTGAAGTGAGTGATTGAGATGTTCATATAATTTAAATTTGTACTATCCTGTTTTTTTTTTCTCTCCTTTTTTAATAAAATGTTTATGCATGGTAAGATACTCGATTTCAAATAAAAAATAATTTGAGTTTTTTAATTTGAGTTCATAGCTTGAGTTATCGAGTAAGTTAAATTTGAATATCTCAATAATTGACTTAAATAGTTAACGAATCTAATTGAGGTTTATTTTAAAAGTTTAAAAAATTTCAATTTAATCTTGACTTGAAAATCAAATAGCAGTAATTGAATTTGAAGTTAAATATGAAAATCGAACTTATATTTTATCAAGCAAATGAAATTTAATTCAACCAAATCAAAAAAAAAAAAAAATTCAAACAGTTGAATTTTTATTTCGGACCAACTTCAAATTTTAAAATTAGAACTTACACCAAATATTTAAGTTTCACCTTTAACTCAGGTGCATCCCCAATTAAAATTCAACCCAAAATCTTTCTATATATTAGCTTAAAATGAGTGTAAAAGGTATACTGATTTTTCTAAAGTTCAGGTTAACCCATCTTTGAAACAATTGAGCGAATTGAATGTTAGAGTTTCTCTATCAGAAAAAAGAAAAAGAAAAGAAGAAGGATTAACTTTTACAGGAAGATTAGATGAGCAAAATAAGTTTACTTTGGATACCGATGAAGAAAGCAGAAATATAATAAAATAAAGTAATGTTTTGCTTAAAATCAGCTCCAGTAACAATCCTTGGGTCCTTTACTACTTTTATTATAATACAAAGAAAGGAATAACCCAGAGCTTATTTAGCCTCAGTATAGGGTAAAATGTTTCTTTCAGTAGGCTCCACCACTCATTTCCAAGCAAACCACAAAACTACATATACTCATAATTAATATTAAATTTTATATAAATTTAATGGCTGATTGGCACAATCAAATTGTTGCTTGGCCCTTTGTTGCTTCCAATTTTCCTTTTTCTAAAGTATACTTCTTTCTTTTTTTATGCAAAGAGATGCCTTTAATATTGTGCTTTTATCTCTTCTAGTAAAAAATTAGATAAATTAATCATTTCTTTTAAAAATTTCACCTATTTACAGTTTAAAAATCAGTCTGTTTGATGGAATAACCGGACAATGACACATGACATGCCACCTGTACACTATGTTGATGTATAAAAACTAATTTTTAAGAGTAGAAATGAATAGAATTTTTAACAGGATCAATTTACTCTTTAATCTAATATACAGAAACTAATTTACTCTTTTTTTTTAAATACAAAGAGCAAAATATAATCTAACTACTACTACACTAGAAGAGCCTCCATGATACTTTCATAGATGCTCTTATAAAAATCCAAGAAAAGATTGAACACCCATGCCCGACAACAATCAAATCCGATTAACATAGGCCTAACCTGCATTATTGGTAGTACAACAGCAAAAGACTTGGACAATATAAGGACAAGACAAAAGTTTCCTGCCAGCATGATACCAATAATTCACAATTGAAAAAGGGAATCAAGCCCATGCTTTAATGCCAGTGTCGGCAGAGTATGCTTTTTTATGAACTACAGATTTGCTAAACATTGAAAATCTGTCAATCAAACACATTAAAAGCTACTCTAAACGAGTAGAAGTGTAGTCTAAACTATCATGGTGGTTGATTATAATTGGATGCACATTCGCTACTCGATCTACGATGGGGAAGAACTTTGAAGCATTATATTACACCAAAAATTGTCAGTGACCATATCCTTATGTTGTTCCGATTCTTGAATTTTCTACATGTTCCAATGCATCAACACCAGTATCCAACAAGGGTATGGATCCAATACGAGTCTCTGACTCTCCAAATACCTGAAAAGCTTGAAAAAAATTGAACATACCCATGTTGCATATATACTCATTTCCAACACTCGCAGTCCAATCAGAGTATCATAGCTCAACTTGTCAATGAAATCGTGGGGTAAATTGTGCTTGGAAGCATATACCTCACCGGCTTAGCCTTCTCTCAGTGTTGCTATCGTGGTGACATAACCAAACCACTAAGCTCAGCTTAAAACATATTTATCCAAATTATCTTAAAGGATTCATATCATTATGGAAGAAACAAAGCTTCAAAGAGACCAAAGCAAGATATGACTTAATGCAAAAGCAATCATCAACATCAATGTGTAATAACTAACACTAATGACGTAACTAAAGCAAAAAAAGAAAAAGCAATTGTAGATAATAAAAAAAAGGCATGATATCATTGTTTTGCTTCCTGAAACATGCTCCATCCAATTTTTATGTTTAACACTTGAATTCCACTCCATATCTGTGTGAAAAAAGCAAACTGATCTAAATGCCATAGCACAGCCTATAAACAAGCATTCATGGCATGTTAATGATTCAATAACAGGCAGAATGTAATAATTTTGGAGTTAAATTGATTCCATGAAGTGAAACGACAAATTGTCCATTGACACAGCATTTTGTTTGTCCTTTCTTCTTTTTCACCCCTAGTTGTGTAAAATGTTGGAATGTGAAAAGGAAAAGAACAATCTTACTGTCACCTGCCATTATTCGTATCCAAAAATTGTCGTGTTGACACCAAGGGAAGCAATCATGAGAGGAAGAAACACTGTACATGTATGCATCATTTACTCAAACTTGGATGTTAGTGTTAAATAAAGGTATGTCAGACACGGTATGTTCAATTTTTCCAAGGTTTGGTTTTATGTAATTTGGTGAATCCTTGGAGTCACATTGTTATACCTATATCCATATATGCGTCAAACACAAATACATAAAAAAAGATGAGTCAGAGCTACATAAGTTTTATATATAAGGTTGATAGAGAACTTCTAAATAAATTGTTTTAATGAAAGGCCAAAAACTCCCAAAGATGGATAGCATAATCATCCATTTAAAACAAATTAAGAAACTAGGGGAGTTTTTAAGCCAACCTTTCAAAATAGCATTAGCCATGATTTGGAGATATCAATATCACCATCTACATCCATCTTTTTCCTATATTAAAGACAAGGCGAAAAGACTTTTAGTAAATAAGGTAAGTGAGGGATAGTAAAGAAGAGAACAAGATACAAAGAGTAAAGAAGATTAAATATCTAAATAAATAAGATCATATTTTCAATACCTAAATATAACATGCTATCACAAGACACAATAACTCAAATATCTTAAACTTTCATGTTCCAAAAGTCATTTTCTGAGTCCTCAGAGGAACTTGGCTTAGAAATATAGACAAGAGGAAAACTTGGGCATCTAAAGCAAAACTGATTTAAAAGGGAACAACAGTCTTTCACTCTCATCAACCTACCATCTCCTTCGAGACTCGATTACGTTAGGAAACGGAAGATATATGAATGAAAATTGATACAAAACAAATATGAGGAAAACCAGGGCATCTAAAACAAAACCATTTTAAAAGGGAACAACAGTCTATCATTCTCATCACCTACCATCTCCCCCGAGACTCAATTATTATATGAAACAGAAGATATATGAATGAAAACTGATAAAAAAAAAAAGCATTTGTTAACCAAGTTAGCAATTGTTTCATGCCCTTTTTTTTTCTTCCTATTTTCTAATATCCAAACATATGGTCAAGCACAAGGTACCAAAAGACTAAACATTTGGAACATTTCATTGATCAAAGTTTTGGAGTCCTCGTCTTATAATTGTGGCCTAAACACCTAACAACCTATCAAGTTGAGAGTGAATGCTGAAAATCACTTCCATCTTCTAGTTAGTTGTAATTATTTACTTACAACATTGAAATACCATTTGATTGCCTCAAGGACTAACATACCATAATATTGATAATCATCCAACTATGGTTTTAAGTTTGCTAACAATTTTTAAGTATCCTTTCCTTCTAGAGTAATCAAAGACTACAAAGCATCAAACCAACAAGAAATGCAGAGTGTTCAAAGAAACCCACCTTGAATCCGGCCTCGTTGTTTCGTGTGATCAACAACTCGTATATCGAAACCACAAAGTACAGTTTACATGCAAAACGTAGAAAACTAGAGAGAAAAAGTGGCTGAGAAAAACATAGATAACCAACATCACATAATTTTCAGACCACAGAGTATATTCCAACTACTGCTTCTAAAAAATAAGTAGTTCCATAGATCAAAAACACTAATCAATTCACACGATTACTGTCTAGAATCTAAATAACTATATTCAAACAAATAATGTAGCTTGCATTGAAAATGAAGAAAATGAAACAATAAAAAAAAACTACTAAAAACTAAATTAATAAAATCAACATCAATTAAAATTCGTAGACTTATTGTAGATGCAATTCTATTAGCTTAACTAAGCATAAAATCAAAACCCATTAAACTCTAATGCAGGAGAAATGTTAATTAATTCATTAAAAAATAAAATTCAACATAAAAATGTTACTAAAACCCAAAAAGCTTAATTGTAACAAGATGTTAATCAACACATTAGTATTAAAACAACAAAAATAACATTCTCTCATAGACCAAAAACCCAAATTCAAGAACTAAAAACCCTAGACCACCCAGACTCGAAAATCAAAACCCACTTAAAACATACAAATATAAAACACAGGAAGAAAAAACCGAGAACCAATCAAAATTATATGAAAAAAGGGCGTTTTTTAGTGATGTAGACGGCGTGGAGCTAGCGTTTGCCTTTTGTTACTCTGACTTTTTCCCGTCCTTGTTCTTGTTATTTTTATTGTTGATGATGGATTCAGTGGCAGTGAAGTTGGAGTTAGAAGTAAGATAACTAATGGGGTTTTTTGAGAGGGTTCCTTTTGCTGGTTTTACTTCTTCGTTTTGTTAATGATGATTCAGTTTCTTTCATCTTTCTCTTCTTTCCAGAGAAATCTGAGCGTGGGTTTTGTTTTGTAGAGTGCATTGATGCAGCTGGTTTTGAGTTGGCGGGAAAATTCAGTTAATATAGCCATGAAAATGGAGGGATTCTGGAAAGGATGGAATTATTGAGGAACCGTTGAAAGCTCTGGACGCTGCTCCAATCCAACAAGTTATTGGATTCCTAAGACTCAACCGCCGACATTTTCAATATCGAATGCTTTTGGGCCAATTTGGTTACCGTATATTTGTCAAATGCCAAAGCAAAGCTAAATTCTAAACTATTCTGTCGCCATGGATGAAGCCCAATGTGCTTCAGTTTGTAATATTTGTTGGTTTCTCTCAGTGTTCTTAGCCCACATCTATAATAAAGTTTAGGGTTAATATAACTTTTAGCCCCTGAACTTGGTAATTTGGTCTACTTTGATACTTGTATTTTTTTTTTTTAGGTTCACTTTGTTACTGAACTTAACAATTAGGTTCATTTTGGTCTTTTAACTTAAATTCCATCAAGATGTGAGGACGTGGCACTCTAAGATCGTACCACGTCATCATCTAAATATTTTAAGAAAATATTTTTTTTTTATTTTTTAAATGAGAATGTATTACAATCTCAAAGTATTATATCATCAAACTTTTTCTTATATAAAATTCAGTCACAAAATTGATCAAAAAGAAACACATCCAAGATATTTGTGTTAAAATCAAAATGAATTTATTAGTTGAGGAGGACTATAAACAACTTGGTGTTTGGTGAGCTAATCAAAGAAAATAGTAATTCCCACTGCTGCTAACACCACCACCTGCTCAAATATCTTAGCTCCTAGTTTTTTAGTTCAGGTCCAAATGCTAATGGCCCACAGGATCTACGCACATGTCAAAAAAGTAAAGACAGGAACAAAAACCAGCCAACAGGTGAGAAAGCCTCTGGTTTAACCTTATCCAATGTTCCAAGAGATAGTGAAAACCTCAAATCCAGGGGCCACATGCGTCGCATTCACAACAAAAGCACACGTTTCAACATCCTCACTTTCTCTATAAATTACTTGCCCTCTTCCCTTTCAATCTCAGCTTCACACATAACTAGCAAAAACAGATAGTAACCAGAAAAACATGGAGGCATTTCAGTCTTGGGTTTCAGAACACAAGCTCACTAGCATTGGTCAGTTTAAGATTTTATTCCTTTTGTTTCATTATTTTTTCTGGATGTTCATTTTTTTGTTGATATGGTGCAATATTGGATCTTGCAGGTGCAGTTTGGGCATCTGCAATTGGGGCATCGTTGGCTTATAACAGCCGTAGAAAAAGCCCTCTTAAGCCAAGTCTGAGGCTTATTCATGCAAGGTTTATACCACTTTTCTTTCTGAAACCTGATTAAACTCAGCTTAACATGCATACTTCTATCAGTATTTTTATGTCAGATACTGGTGATGATGATGACGATGAACATGTGTTTGATTTGATGTAGGATGCACTCACAAGCCTTAACACTGGCGGTGCTGTCTAGTGCAGCAACTTACCACTACTATGAAAAAAGTACCAGTAACCAAGAGAAGGTCACCAATGCCTAGACCAGATTCATAGCCCATAATAGCTATATTATGTAACATTGAAATCTTGATTATTAGTGGTTTGATGATGATGAAAAAATCGAAATTAATGATGTATCCTTTCTTTCTTTTTTTCTGAATGTGACCTTTGATTGGTCTTCTATCATTCTACTTTCTAGTTTCTTTTCATAATATCACCAAGTTGAATGAAAGGAATATAACGTACCAGGTTAATTCTAGGCACTTGGATTGGAGTGTGAATAATTTATGCAAGCATTGAAGCAGCTGTATCATTTGTTCCCAAAGATGCCATTTCTACTAACAAACCGACAAGAAATGCAGGCAGCAATTGAAAAGAAATAAACAGAAGGGAAAGAATGAATCGATAGAAACCGAAAAAGCAGTGATATCAATCTTTAACTATAAAAGAAAAAACAAACCAACATTTTCTTCTGAATCCTCATCTTCATTTCTTGGTGAAATAAAGAATAGCTTACAGCAAATATCCATGGTGATCAAAGTTCATGGAATTCCCCTCTCTACATGCACTGCACGCGTCTTGCTTTGCCTATGCGAGAAAGGCCTCCAATACGAGCTTGTCCCGGTCGATGTCGAAAATTCTGCCCACAACAAACCACCTTATTTATCTCTAAATGTAAGGCTATTAACCATTGGGGTTGATGGATCAGGTTGGTTTAGGTTGGGTTCAGCTTCATCTCTTATATACTAGTTGTTTAAATTTGGCCCAAACATAAACATGATATTTTATCAAATCACCTTCATATTTATAAATAATTAATTTGTTTATAAAATTGTGATTTCCATTTACATATTAAGCAACATAATCCAAATGTTTTTTTTGTTAATGGTAGCCCTTTGGCCAGATACCGGCATTAGAAGATGGAGATGTCAAGATCTTTGGTAAGATTCATTAATTCTTTAAAAAAATTGTTTTTTTGTTGATAATTTGTATGAATTCCATTGAAAACCAGAATCAAGGGCAATATGCAAATACTTGGCACGCAAATATAACGAAACTAGAATCACCATCGATCTTTTGGGTTCAAGTAGTTTAACGGACTCCACCCTTGTGGATACATGGATGGAAGTGGAGTCTCACCAATTCAACCCTCCAACGCAAGCACTCATTCGCCAAATGATTGTCAATCCAATATACGGGGTCGCCCCTGACGAGAAGATCATCGAGATCGAATTGCAGAACCTAGCCAAAGTTCTCGATGTCAGTCTACGAGGAAAGGTTGTCGGAATATAAATATCTCGGAGGAGATTTCTATAGCATGGCCGATTTGCACCATATTCCTTACCTTGTTTATTTCATGAGAATCTCTAAATCGTCATTTGTAACTAGTCGGCCTTGTGTGAATGCTTGGTGGAATGATATTTCATCAAGACCTGCATCGGTTAAAGTTGTGGAACTCATGAAACTTTAGATTTTATTTTCTTTTAATGAGATTTAATAAGGAAAAATATGTATGAATAATTAATTTTTTTTAATTTGGTCACCTAACTAATCAAAATTAATTTTTTTTTTGTTGTCTATTTCCGTGTGACTTACATGTATTATATTGATTTAGTCACAATTTTAAAAACTTAACCCTAAAATGTATCCTTTCCCAAAATTAGTTCTGCTCAATAATCTGTATAGCTTGGCCGTCCTAAAGACAGATTACAATTACTTTGAGAAACCCATGATTTGGTAGCAATTGCAGAGGCTGAAGGGTAAAAATGAGAGCAAAAGTCTAAGTACCAAAATGGTAAAAGAGATATAGCTTAGGGGGCAATTTTTATATTAAACCTTTTATTTAAAAGTAGAATGATTACAGTACTTTAACCTTTTATATTAGGTGTTGACGTAGATTATAAAAAGTTGAAGATGGATTAATTTAATCATCAATTCATACAGAAAACATACGACACTTGCAATATCAACATGTCGAAAATGACATAAACTTGAAAACCCTTCCCTTGCAACTTCAAACAACACGTTGAAATGCAACCCTGCAATTTCAACAGGTAGAGAAAAGCAATGCTCGAAATTTGCAGCCATTATTCAAGCAGCAAGCTCAGATTTATTCAAACCCTAAATAGTGCAAGATAAAAAAACTAGTAACTGGAGGAGGTTGTAGTGGTTTAATTGGGTTCACGAAATGTGAACCCTGACCCACTTAGCTTTTCTTCCATGATGTTGTCCAGTTTCTCTCCCATCTCAGGGGTGAGATAGTTCATCCAGTCCCCGATCTTCCCTTTTCGTAAGTAAACATTGTTATTAATTCAGCATCTCCATATTCCCATTCTTGTTGATCTCCAAGCTGCTCAGATTTTGTAAGCTGCATAAGTTGACAAGTTTCTCCACTGACCCTTGTTTTTCTTCCTCGAAGGAGGAAGGGTACCCCAAGAGCTCAGCCAACCTTTTCACCTCAGAAATGGTGTCTGTCAATATATTTTCATATCTCATGAAATGGACTTTTTCTGGGTTTTCTTGGCTTGCTTTCCAGTACCCCAAAACATGGTCCCAATAAGGACCGAAATTTGATCTTCCTTGGGAATACTACTCAAAGGCAACATCAATGGGGAGATCAGGGTTGTTGTTGATTTTTATACCCCTTGCAAAGTGCCACAAGGAAACAAATGCATCTTTAGGATCCCTGCAAATATAGACCATTTTACAACCTGAATGGAGGATGGATTTAGGCAAAGCAGTGTAAGGCAGGTGAGTGGCCACAAGAGGGAGCCTGCCTTCATGGGATTGAGCAGTTGGGCTCTTGATGAGATCCTTTTCCAAGAACATGATGCACTCATGGGGGACCTTGTTGAGCAAGAGGTTGTTGTTGGAGTTATCATTTCTAGTGACGATTGCGACACTGAGGGCCTTAAGCCAAGTGTGGTTCCCGTCTTGGGAGCACTACACAAGAAAACATCAGTAGCTTGAGCCTTGAAATGGTGTTGAGCAAACATGGCTCCTTCGAGGTGGAGAGGGAAGCACCAAAAACCTTGGTAGAATCAAAGATGCTGGAAAACTTTCCACCCATTTTCTGTAGGATGAGTGGAGATGATCTCTTTGAATGATGGTGGTGGTGGACTGCCATTTTCATCCTTACAGCTTTCACAGGTAGTAGAGAGGTTGAGCGCCATATCAGACCAACCTGCAAAAAAAAAAACAAAAACTCAGAAACATTAAGACACTAGCAAAGTCCAAAATGTTTTGTTGAATACAAATTCTCAACTGGAATGAAAAGGACTTCTTCGGGTTAAATTAATCTGCAGGCCAGGACTGGAATATATATATATATATATATAAATTTATCTCAAAAGTAACAGATAGGTACAACCATATAAATCTATATTTAAGTAATCTCATCTCGCGTAGAAATATGATGAAAATATTGTATTTTGCTATTAGAAAATAGTAAATTAATCTTAACAGATTAATAGGTAAATTAATTATTTTATTAAAAATTTTATTTATTTTTCTGTTAAAAATTTAATTTTATATATTAGAATAAGGTACGAATGATATATCACATATAATTAGATAAATATTATGCACTATATAAATTAATGAATTTTTAATAAAAGATCAACTCTTTAATTTAATATATATAAATTTATTTATTTATTAAATAAAAATAAATATTCCTACATTATAATTTTACCTACCATTCCCTGTTGGGCAATAAAAGACAATCCTATGATTCTTTTGGTTTTTTCCACCAAAACCATAACTTTCAGAGAATCCGATTTAGTTATGTATCAGTGAATAATGCTTTTATCCATCGGCTTTTTCACATTATCTTTTTACTCCCTTGCCTTTATGCTTTTACCAATATTTTTGGCATTTTTGCTTTCACCCATTTATAAGTTACACTTATACATAGGGTTGTTAAAATGTTGGGTTTGGTTAATATATAAATCAAATTATTATTAATTGAATTATTTAAAATGTAAAAGATTTTAACTATTAAATAAATTGAAGTTTTTTTTAAATTTATTAATCGAATCGAAATATTTTAGTTAATTGAATTAATCGAAAATTATTTTTTTCTTTAAACTTAAATAAGTATAAAACATATAAAAAATACATTACTAATGTTCTTTTTTTTTTAATAGTTCAAAAAACTTTAAATAAAAGTGAAAATAATAAATAAGACATTAAAAATACTACAAAAATCTTGAAAGCTAACAACCAACCAAAAAGTTAATAATTATATATATTATTTATTATTTATTTCGGTTAATTACTCTATTTCAAATCAAATTAATTGATAACTTAAATTCCAAAAAATCATTATTTGACTTCCAATCGAACTAAATTTGAACATCGACCGAATAACTAAATTAGACCGATTCGATCGATTAATTCGGTTTTAACCAAACTATAAACACCCATACTTATACGCACACATGGCAACTTTTACCTTTCTAATTTGTATCTTTTTTGGATTTTTTTCTTTTAACTTTACATTTTTTTGGTAAAAATACCAGGGAAGCCCCTGTACTTAGGGGTAGATTACATTTCGGCCCCTTTATTGGAAAAATTGGAATTTTAGGCTTTGTATAGTTCAAAACGTGTAAAATAGCCCCTCCATTAAATTTTTATATTAAATAATGATGTGGAAAATGCTTAAAATTATTATTTATTTAGTCACTAAACTTTTTGAAATTAAATATTTTAGTCATTCTGAGTTGATGTGAGTTTTTTTTATTTTTCTAGTAACAAAATTATGCCTCTAATATTTACACATTCTATCAATTTGATCCTAAATATAACAAATTTAACATATTTAGTCCTCAATGTTTACAAAATTCATCATTTTAGTTTTAATTCTAAAAAATTTAATAAATTTGAACCTCAACATTTAGCCTTTTTTTAAAAAAATTATTTTTAGCTTTTCTAACCCATGTAAGATATGAAAAAATAAAATAAAAATAGAACCCTCTTTCAAGCCACTTGCAACAATTTCTTTTACTAAATTTAGGTTTTACAATGGACCAAATCAATTGATTTGGAACCTATATGGAATTACCCACTGCATTACTACCCGAACGTATAACATTTTTAGTGCTTGTATTTTCATTTGGATATTTTTTTTATCCCAACTTTTTAGAGTTATTTTGCAAGTGACTTGAAAGAGGGTACTTTTCTTTTTCTTATTTTAATATCTAACATGGGTTAGTTTTAGGGATGGCAAAAAAAACTCGAATCCAATAGATTTTGAGCCAATTCAACCTAATAGTTGAAGTTTTTTTTTTTCTTGAAGTCAAGTGTCAGGGCGGGTCAAGATGGTTAATTTTTAAAAATAATCGGGTTGGGTTGGATTTAGAATGAAATCGTCCCACCTTGTCACGAGATATTTATGAAATTACCCTTTATACATATTTAATATTAATTAAATTAAAAAATCCCTAAAATTTATCGGTACTAGTCTCATTTCACTACCTTTATACTAGTCTCCCTTTCACTCTTGTAAGGTTATTTCTCCTATTTTCTATCTTCTTAATTTAATAATTTATTACAGGAACCTTTGTTCCTTCTTTTTTCTTTGTTATAATCACAACATGTGTGTAAATATACATTAGCACACAACTCTAGAGATAAATCATTAAACAAATCTAATAAGAAATGGTGCCTAAACTTTTTTTATTTAAAAAATTAATTAATTACAATTTTACAAGAAAAAACCTAAGGTTGGATGGATCAGAATCAAGTATACTATTAATGTTCGGGTTCGAAGCAGGTTAATTTTTTTTTAAATTTGGGATTGGGTCAGGGTGGGGCATGGCGGCAGAGCATCGGGTCAAGGTCAGGGTAGGCAAAAAACCGCCCCATTGCCATCACTAGTTAGCTATAATAGGTTATAAAGGGCTAAAAATGAATTATAATTTTTTTATTTTCAAAGTTAGGGCTAAATTGAAAGATTTTGTAAATATTGAGGACCAAATTTATTGAATTTTTATAATTAAAACTAAGATGAAAATTTTGTAAACATTAAGGGTTAAATTTGTTAAATTTTTTATATTTATGATAAAATTAATAGAATGTGCAAAAATTAGAGGGATAATTTTGTTAATAGACCAATAAAAAAAACCAACATCAACTCAAAGTGACTAAAATATTTAATTGTGAAAAGTTTAGGGTCTAAATCGAAAATACTAATAGTTGGGTGACCAAAATAGAATGAAATGCATAGTTGGATGACCATTTTTATAGTTTACCAATTAAAAAATAATTTTCAACATTTTCACGTCATCATTTAACAGAAAAATTTAATGGAAAGGCTAATTTACACGTTTCGAAATGTATAAAGGTTAATTTATCCATTTTTTTAGTAGAGGGACCAAAATGCTATCCACCCCTAAGTACAACGGCTTCCTTAGTACTTTTGCCCATTTCTTTTAGGGATAACATAATTTTTTGCCCCTAAACTTGGCAACTAGATGCATTTTGGTACATATATTTTTTCTTTATTCACTTTGATACTTGAACTTAGTAACTAGATCCATTATCGTCCTTGAACTTGAATTCCGTCAAAATTTGATGATATGATCGGTATTCTTGGAATAGGAGTAGATTGGTCAATCGAAGCAATTAGACCAAGAACTGATCGGTATACTGGTTTGAACAAAGGTGTTGAACCAATTGAATCTAAATTTACTTGAAATTAGTAAAAATTAAAAATCGAGACAAAAATAAGTAGTTAAACAAGTTGAACCGGCTTAATTTTTTTAATTTTTATGTATTTTAATTATTTATTAAACTATTGTTGGTCTAATAGTTGAATTAATCAAACCGCTTGAATTGTGAACTAGCGATATGACTGGTTCAACCTCCAGTCTAGTTATTAGAACATTGTATGTGGCACTCTAAGATTATATCACGTCATCACCTAAAAATATATATATTTTTGTTAATTTTCAGGTAATAATGTGGTATAATCTCAAAATGTCACATTATAATACTTTTAAATTTTTTAAGTTTAAGGATCAAAATAAATCTAGTTGTCAACTACAAATATAAAAGTGAATAAAAGATATCAAATTTTAACAACAAAAATTATACTACCCCTTTCTTTTATCACATTTTAGAAGTGTTTTTATGGGAGGTCCTAACTGTAAGAAGTATATTATATATATATATATATATATATATATATATATATATATTTCAAGAGAAAATCTACCGTACTTTAAAAAACAAAATATTTTAGTAAAAGAGCCTTCAAGTGGGCCCTCCACTCATTTCACCTACTACAATCTTGAGTTTTTATATTGGATTAATATCACTTTTCGCCTCTTCACTATAATTAAATTATCATTTTGGTATTTATAATTTTTTTTATCAATTTAGCCCTTATATTTTATTTTTGCTATCAGTTTGATTTCTATACTTTCATTCCATTAATCCTCGTTATCAGTTTGCTCCAATCCAAATTTCTATTAAAAAATTAAATCAACCAATAACATGTTAACATGTGTCAAAGCAAAAAAATACTTAAAATGTTAAAAAATTATATATAATTAAAAGTCCACAAAAAACACTCAAAAATTATAAAAAAATACTAAAAAAAATCATAAACTATTTTTGAAAATTATTGGAAATTTTAGAAATTTTTAGAATATTATTTTTTAAAAATTAAGGTGTTTTACTTTTAAAAAAACTTAAATTTCCTTTTAAAATATCAAAATTTTCATTTAAAAAATGAAAAAAAAAGCCTAAACCTAAAAAAAAATTCTTAAAATTTTTCATAAAATTCTACAAAATTCCACACAAATGGAACTTTTAAAATTTAAGCTTGATACCAGTTCTAGTCCCTGCACTATAACTAAATTATCACTTTGGTATATGTTCTATTTTTTATTAGTTTAGCTCTTGTACTTTGTTTTTGTTATCAGTTTGACCTGTATATTTTCATTTCATCAATAACATGACTAACAAGTGAATCTTTTCTTTTATTTTAAAAGAACTTAATAGAATAATTTTAATAGTGGTAATAATTAGACTTGAATTTTTAAAGCCAAAAAAATAGAAGAACTAAATTTCTAAAAATAAAAGTAGAGGGAATAAATTCTAAATATATGAAGTGTATATGGATTTAGAACATATTTTAACTTTCAAAAAATTAATCTATAATTTAACACAAATAAATAATCAACCTAAAGTGAAATATATACTCATTTGTATTAAGTGTCATACCATCCTAATTTGGTTCAAGAAATTTATGATTTGAGTTTATTTGCACAACTTGAATTATTATTTTTTATTAATTATAATAATAGGGTAAAATCCAAACAATAAACGTGATGAGCGTAACTCAAACCTAGGCCATATTTGAGACGGTGAATATTTTTTAATATTTTATTATAGTGACCTAAACTTAATCCAAATTAGACCTCTAAGAAAATGGATAAAAAATCAAATTATTGAACATGAATTGAATGATTTATAATGAAACCAAAATTGTGTTTACCTATATAAAGTATATAGTACAGAGAGGAGGTGAAGCTCAAGCAGCTCATAGCTCGGAAAATGAACCATATGGGCTGATATATATATATATATATATATATTTAAATCCTATGTGCTACCGACCTAATCCCATTGGAACACTCAAAATGAGCACCAAAAGCTACAGACAAAATCCCTTTAAATATTTGTGTTTCACATTTAAATTCAATACATAAATGAAGAATTTAGATATGATCCCTAAAATTTTTCCAAACAAGATTTCTAACATACCAAATCTTTATCCCATTTAGATTCATTATAAAAGTTGCAATCAGTACTTATTTGTGTAAATTTCTTTAAAAGTGAATAAATTATTAATAAGTTGATATTTTTATCATTTAATTTTAAAAAATTATAAAATAGTTATTGAATTATTTAAAATTTTTATTTTTAAATTATTGAACTATTTGAAAACATTTATTCAAATCACTAGATTGTTAAATTTTTTTTTCCTTTTTTAAGTTTAACTAATTAACTCTAAACAACGATTTAATTAATAGTATGATGAATTAATTAATCTAATAGTCAGTGTTAGAGAATTGAGAAAAAACTATTTAAATTTTATTTTATTAATTCGTGATTAAAAATTATTTTATAAAAAACTGAATTGAAGGAAAAAAAAAAGGAAAGAAAATTTTTAATTGTCGCAAACGTATAAATCAATGACAATTTTATAAACATTGGGAGAGTTTAAAATAACCAATACCAAGAAAACCAGCCGAATGAAAGGCCTCTGGTTTAGCCTTATTAAATGTCAAACTGGGGCAGGCCACTGCCACAGTCACCGAAAACACACATGTCAACATCATCTCACTTATCTATAAATCACCTGCCCTCACTTGCCTCTCAATCTCATCCAATTTTACCTGCTTTTCTAACCAGTACTTCACATAACAAGCAAAAGTGGTTACCGAGAAGAAGATGGATACAGTTGAGTGGATTCCGTCCTGGGTCTCAACTCACAAGCTCACCAGCATTGGCCAGTTTTAATTCTTTGCTTTTTAACTAGTACCTCTCTTATTTTTATTGTCTTGACGGGCTTGGTATTGATTGTTAAAAGGAGCAATCTGGGCATCAGCAATTGGGGCATCAGTGGCTTATACTGGTTCGAGAACTGCCCTTAAGCCGAGTCTTAAGCTTATTCATGCTAGCTACATACGCATCACCTCTTTTTCAAGCATTAACTAAGTTGAAATTTAATAGTTCCAATATGTGTTGTAGAGTCTGAGTTACATACATAGCTTTTTTTTTTTTGTGTGTGTATGAAAGGATGCACGCCCAAGCCTTAACACTGGCAGTACTATCGGGTGCAGCAGCTTATCATTATTACGACAAGAGTTGCAGAAAGCAAGAGGAGGCAGCCAGTGCCTAGTAGAAGAGATTATGTATATGTTATATATAGCAATCAATCTTCCCTTTTTTCCAAATAGTACCAATGTGAAACTGCAGGGCCTATCTCTTCATTTGAGAGAGAGTAGCATATTAATTATGATTCTAGAATTATCAATTATAACAATGATCCAACATTTATGACTACGAGCGTCATATAAATCCACCTTGGCAATGAAAAAATGGAAGGCCCCAAAGATGACAAACCTGTAGCAGGATGTGTGCCTGGTTTGAAATGCCAATTTTATTAATCACTGACCTGAAAATGTAAGAAAAGTGGTTTTAATTAAAACATTAACCGAGTATTGTTCAATTTATATCACATACATGTAAGGACTCCTCTGGAGTTGTTTGCGAGACTTTAGCTCGTCAAGGTGGATGGAAGGAATATGAGTTATCTTGAACCACTCCTTTCCTTTCCTATTTCAAAGCTTTCGATCTCAAAATGGCTAAGAGAATGAAGTTTATCAAACTTCCACTCTTTGTGGGGAGGTTTTGTCACAAAAAGAGATGCACAGAATCTTCAGGTGCTGGACATTTGCCAAAGAAGATTGTTAGTCCTTGTTTGCAAAACATGCATTAGGAGATAAGGACCCGGATGAAGAGTCTAATCTGAAAAGAATTGGTAAGGGAATTGTAAAAAAGTGCAATGGCTTGCCTTTGGCAATTAAGACACTTGTATGCTGCATTCTGAAGTAGAAATAGAGGGATGTGTTAGAATTAAGTGACCCAAATTCTTATTTAAATAAAATATGATGGAAAATAAAATAAAAGTAAAATCCATATAGAACTAGACTTCTTTTATTTTATTTTAGAATAAGGTTTTTTAAACCTTATTAAACTTCATCTATTTTATATTGATTAGGATAGGGTGTTTCAATCCTACTAGAAAATGGCTTTACAAGCCTATAAATAGACATAGTCTATTCCTCTTGTATTGATTCAAATTTTCGACATAGTGCATTTTCTTCTTCTCTGCCCGTGGTTTTTTCCCGATAGGGTTTCCACATAAAATTTGTGTGTTCTTTATTTTATTTATTTTATTCTATTTTATTTTTTCACAAATTGATATCAGAGCTTCCGGGTTATTCATCTCGATCACGGTAATGGCGTCTTTGAAGTATGAAATTCCGCTGTTGGATCGCAACACCAGATTTGCGTTGTGGCAAATTAAGATGCAAGTAGTTCTTGCACAGATGGATCTGGAGGATGCCCTGCTAGGGATAGATAAGATGCCTTTGACATTAACAGATGAAGAGAAGAAGCGTAAGGATCGAAAGGCATTAACACAATTACATCTGCATTTGTCCAACGAAATTTTACAGGATGTGATGAAAGAGAAAACTGCCGCTGCATTATGGAAGAGGCTAGAACAAATATGTATGTCGAAAACTCTAACAAGCAAGTTGCATATGAAGCAGCGTCTTTATGCTCATCGTTTGAAGGAAGGTGCGTCTGTACACAAACACTTAACAGTGTTTAAAGAAATTCTCTCAAACTTGGAGGCCATGGAGGTTCAGTATGATAAGGAAGATCTAGGGTTGATTCTACTTGTTCGTTGCCCCCGTCTTATTCAAACTTTAGAGACACGATTTTATATAGCCGCGAGTCTCTCACAGTTGATGAGGTTTATGATTCTTTAACCTCGTATGATAAGATGAAGCATCTTGTTGATGATGTTGATGATGATCGGAATGTTCGTGGGAGACAAGACCGGAATGTTGATGATGATCGTGGTAGGACACAGGAACAGAATCCTCATGGTAAATCTAAGGGTAGATCAAGTCTTCAAACAGAGGTAAAACTTGTAACTTCGCAAGAAGAAAGGGCACATTAAACCGAGTGCTATAAGCTACAAAATAGGATTAAAAGGGAGGTTGCGAATCAAAGGAAAAACAAACGAGAAAATTCCGGTGAAGCTGATGTTGTAGAAGACTACAGCGATGGTGAACTTCTAGTCGCTTCTGTCAATAATTCTAAAGTAAGCGAGGAGTGGATACTTGATTCAGGCTGCACCTTCCACATGAGTCCCAATCGGGATTGGTTTACAACTTACGAAATAGTGTCTGAATGTGTTGTTTTGATGGGAAATAATGCTTCGTGTAAAATCGCAGGTGTTGGAACAATTAAAGTTAAGATGTTTGATGGAGTTGTCAGAACACTTAGTGACGTATGGCATGTTCCAGAATTGAAAAGAAATTTAATTTCGTTGAGTACTCTTGATTCAAAAGGGTATAGATACACAGCTGAAAGTGGGGTTTTAAAGATTTCCAAAGGGTCCTTTGTTGTGATGAAAGGACAGAGAAAGATTGCCAAGTTATATGTTTTGCAGGGTTCTACTGTTACTGGTGATGTAGTTGTCGCTTCCTCTTCCTTGTCAGATGATGATATTACTAAACTTTGGCATATGCGCCTAGGTCATATGAGTGAGAATGGCATGGCAGAATTGAGCAAAAGAGGACTTCTTCATGAGCAAGGAATTTGTAAACTGAATTTCTGTGAGCACTGTGTTTTTGGGAAGCAAAAGAGAGTTCGATTCACTAGAGGAATCCATAACATGAAGGGAACATTGAAGTATATTCATTCTGATCTGTGGGGGCCATCTAGAGTGACTTCCAGAGGTGGAGCTAATTATATGCTAACCTTTATTGATAATTTTTCCAGAAAAGTTTGGGCGTTCTTCCTGAAGCAGAAAAGTGATGTGTTTTCCGCATTTAAGTCTTGGAAAATTATGATTGAAAAGCAGACGGGAAAGCAGATAAAATACCTCCGCATGCACAATGGCTTAGAGTTCGTTTCGATGAGTTTAATAGATTGTGCAAGTCGGAAGGAATCATGAGACACTTGCGGTTCGTCATACTCCACAACAAAACGGCGTTGCGAGAACGAATGAACGTAACGATCATGGAGAAGGTTCGATGTATGTTGTCAAATGCCAACTTACGAAGTCATTTTGGGCGGAAGCAACGCGTCATCGCATGTTTTTTGATCAACCGATCTCCATCCGTTGCCATTGAGAAAAAGACTCCACAAGAGGTATGGTCCAGTAATCCCGCTAATTATTCTCGATTTAAAGATCTTTGGGTGTCCAAAGATATGCTCATGTTGATAATGGAAAATTGGAACCGAGATCCATTAAATGTGTTTTTCTTGGTTATAAAGCGTGTAAAAGGGTATAAGTTATGGTGTCTGAAAATAGAAAAGTTGTGATTAGTAGAGATATTGTTTTTGATGAAAGCTGCTATGCTACCTAACTTATCTCTTAAAAACTCTTCCACTAAAGAAAATCAAAAGCAGGTAGAGCATCGAGTTAATACAGAGTCAACTCCTCAAGCCGAGTACAAAAATTGAGAATAGAGTTGCTTCTTCACCACAATACTCTATCGCCAAAAACAAAACTAGAAGAGAAATTAAACCTCCAAAGAAGTATGCCGAGGTGATCTAGTTGCTTATGCTTTAAATGTTGTGAAGATATAGATGCGAATCAAGAGCCATCTAATTATTCCGAGGAGGTTATTAATGTGAAGGCTCGTAAAAGTGGATGTTTGTTATGCAAGAAGAGATGGAATCACTCCACAAAAATAGAACATGGGACCTTATGAAACTTCCTAAAGGTAAAAGGGCTGTTTCGTTGTAAATGGGTGTTTAAAAGAAAGAAGGGACTCAGGAGTTGAAGAACCCAGATATAAAGTAAGGCTTGTTGCAAAGGGTTACAGTCAAATTCTAGGAGTGGACTTCATGATGTGTTCTCTCCCAGTTGTTAAGCATAGTTCGATTCGAGCTTTACTTGGTATTGTGGCCATGCATGATTTGGAGCTTGAGCGATTAGATGTAAAAGCGCATTTTTGCATGGAGAACTTGATGAGGATATTTACATGCAACAACTGTAAGGTTTCTGATTTGAGAAAAAGAGGACTATGTTTGTTTCTTTGAAAAAGTCCCTTTACGGTTTTGGCTTGAAATCACCAAGACAGCGATGGTACAAGAGGTTTGATTCTTTTATGACTTCTCATGATTTCAAAAGAAGTAGTTTTGACAGTTGTGTTTACTTTAAGAAAAAGCAGTTGATGGTTCTTTTGTGTATCTACTTCTTTATGTTGATGACATGTTGATAGCAAAGAAAAGATAAAGAAGAGATAAGAAAGGTCAAAGTCCAACTAAGTAAAGAATTTGAGATGAAAGATTTAGGACCAAGCAAAGAAGATACTTGGTATGGAGATTCTCACAGATAGAAAATCAAGTAAATTGTACCTAAGTCGGAAGGGGTACATTGAGAAAGTTCTTTGTGAGTTCAATATGCGAGAATGCTAAGCCTGTTAGTACTCCTTTAGCAGCCCATTTCGGACTTTCATCGGTTTTGTCTCCACAATCGGATGATGAGATTGAGTACATGTCACATGTTCCATACTCTAGTGCAGTGGGATCTCTCATGTATGCTATGGTTTGTTCACGCCCAGATTTATCATATGCGATCGATCGGTCTGATTAGCGTGATACATGGCAAATCCGGTAAAGAATATTGGAAAGCGATTTAGTGGATTTTAAGATACTTACGAGGCACTACGATGTTTGCTTACGATTTGGAAGAACTAAAGATGGAGTCATAGGGTATGTTGATGCTGATTTTCTTTGGAGACCTTGATAGAAGAAGATCTCTCACAAAGTTACGTCTTTACAATCGGAGGTTGTGCAATTAGTTGGAAAGCCACTTTGCAAACTACTGATCGCTTTGTCTACCATCAAACCGAGTACATGGCGATTCACGAGGCTTGTAAAGAAGCTATTTGGTTGAAGGGACTATTTAGTGAACTCAATGAAGACCTTCAAATCAGCACATGATATTTTGTGTGAATGAGTGCTATATTTCTTACCAAAGATCAAATGTTTCATGAGAGAACAAAACACATTGATGTTCGGTATCATTTTGTTCGTGATATTATTGCTTGTGGTGATATTGTTGTGAGCAAAATTAGTACTCATGAAAATCCTGCAGGTATGATGACTAAGTCACTTCCTATAACTAAGTTTGAGCATTGCTTAGACTTGGTTGGTGTTCATTGTTGAAGTTAAACCCTTAAGGGGTTTTATGGAAGAGGTGGATAACTTGTTTATTGAAAGTTCGCGATGAAGAACTTGTTCATTGAGAATTTGTGTCAAGGTGGAGATTGTTAGAATTAAGTGACCCAAATTCTTATTTAAATAAAATACGATGGAAAATAAAATAAAAGTAAAATCCATATAGAACTAGATGATTAGGATAGGGTGTTTCAATCCTACTAGAATATGGCTTTACAAGCCTATAAATAGACATAGTCTATTCCTCTTGTATTGATTCAAATTTTTGACATAGTGCATTTTCTTCTCCTCTGCCCGTGGTTTTTTCCCGATAGGGTTTCCACGTAAAATTTGTGTGTTCTTTATTTTATTTATTTTATTCTATTTTATTTTTCCACATGATGGAACAATCTATTGCATAGTAGAATATAGGACCTACCTTATCATAAGAGACAGAGTGATATTCTTCCAGCTTTAAGATTGAGTTACCACTATCTTCCTTCTCAATTAAAGCGCTGCTTTGCATATTGTTCTATATTTCTGAAGGGCCACAAATTCGAGAAAGGGGATTTGATTCGAATGTGGGTCGCTGAAGACCTAGTGCAGCAGCTGAATAGTAGGAAAAGAATGGAGGATGCAGGTGAGCAGTACTTCCATGAACTGTTATCAGGGTCAATTTTTCAGCAAAGTCATCTTGATCACACTCGTTTCGAAATGCATGACTTTGTCAATGATTTAGCTCAACATATACCAGGGGAATTTTGTTTCAGTTCAAGGATGATAGTGCGCTGCAAAATCCTGCAAGGGTTCGCCATTTGTCATGCATATGGAGGCTCAGTGACACGCTTGATAAATTCTTGGCCTTCTATGGAAAAACTAAGGTTTTGCGGACCTTTTACTTGGATCATCAAGTGCGGGCAATACTGGTTTCAACCTTGGAGTCCTTGGAAAACCTATTTCCATCTCGCAGCCACTTGCATGTATCGTCGTTATCCTCTTGTAAAATCACAAAGTTCCCTGATTCAATCTGCGACTTAGAACAGCTATGCTAGTTGGACCTTTCTGGTGCTATGTTTGGAAGTTTGCCTAGCGGAGTAAGCAATATGTATAGCTTGGAGACTGAAGTTGTCAAGTTGTTATCGTCTCACTTGATTGCTAACAGACATGAAGAATCTTATTAAATTGGAATATCTTGACCTCAAGGAGACGACTCCCGTAGAGTTGCTTGATTCAATTGGTGACTTAAAACAATTAAGCTACTTGGACCTTTTTGGCACCTTCAATGTTTGCTTGGAGGAGTTTTTATTTTTGGATAATCTGTTGTCATTGAAGTTGTCACGTTGTCTTCGTATTCACTCGTTTGCCAACAGACATGAAGGACCTTACCAAATTGAAGCATCTTGACCTCAAGGGGGCACCTCTCGCAGAATTGCTTGATTCAATTGGTGATTTGAAACAATTAGGCTACTTGGATCTTTCTGGCACTGAAATTCATTGTTTGCCTGAAGAAATATGCTCTTTGTATAATTTACAAACATTAAAGTTGTCGGACTGTCGTAGCCTCACTTGTTTGCCACCAAACATGAAGAATCTAATCAAATTGGAACATCTTGATATCAGTAGGACTCATATCTTGCAGATGCCTCCGAGATACTGTAATCTGAAACGTCTTCAGTTGTTGACTTATTTTGTTGTGGGTAACAATGGTGTGTCAGGTATAAGTGAAGTGAAAGATCTTTCTCTTCTGCGTGGCACTTTTTCCATTTTGAGGCTACAGCACGTCTCACAAATAGAACACGCAGAAATGGCCAATTTAAAGGACAAGAAGTACCATCGATAGCTGGTCTTAGAATGGGATGCTCCATGTAATGGCAATACACAGAGTGCAGGGAATAGTCCTCCTAATGGTAACATGCAGATCGTAAATGATCTTCTTAATCGAAACGCAGAGAATCCAGCGGTTGGTTATTTCTACTGCTAGACCTCATAGTGGAAATACACATATTGCAGAGAAGGCAATGGATAATCCTCAGAACTGGAATGGAAAGAGTGCAGGGGATGATCTTCAGAATCTTTATGCAACACATGCATCGAACGTACTTGACAAGCTACAGCCGGGCGAGAACTTGGAGAATCTCGAGATCAAAAACTTCTTTGGTATGAATTTACCAAATTGGTTAGGGAATGCTTCGTTCTCCAAAATGGAGAGACAAACTCTTGAAAATTTACAAAGTTGCAACTCGCTGCCACCACTTGGGCAACTACCTTCTCTCAAAGAACTTGCCATACTCAAGCTGACCGAAGTAAAGATTATAGGCCCCAAATTCTATGGCAATGGTGCAGTGGCCGTTATGTCCCTTGAAATTTTGCAGTTGAAATGGATGGAAAACAGGGAGGAATAATTTTCTTCCAGAAACGAAGCAGGATTCCCTTCATATCCGTTCATATCAGGAAAACTGGAACGTGTTATTGAACAACTCGGTTGATAATGATGAAAATAATTTCTGTTGTTTGCTCATATACCCGTTCATATCATAATGACTTGGCTTCTTTCTTGGCACACTCTGCTTATCTACTTAGTAACCAGAGAAATGGAGCTTCCGTATCATCAAGATTCTGCTGGATCAGACTTGGAAATACCAACCGATTCTCAAGTAACTTAAGAAGAATGTTAATATATCAGAATGTTTCTTGCTAACAGGGCACGCCAGGTTCCAAATTAGTAGTGTTTCTCGTTGTTGTTGACACATTTTTTGATGAGGTATTAAACAAAAAAAAAAGGAGAAGAAATTTGTATTATTAATATATTTTTTAAAATTTTAAAACAATTTACTTAAACCATTTATAATTCCTATCATAATTAGGGGAAAATGTTATAGAAAACGTATTGCTAACCTACGCTGAAATAAAACATTATTCAAACTATTTACTATTTTTATTAAATTTATTTTATCTATTATAAACAGAAATATGTACAATAAGATTTAAATATTTTCACGTATAATTAATATTAAAAACTCATTTCTGAATTTAATCTAAATTTTATTTATTTTTAATTAGTTAAAAATTATTTTTAAAGGAAAAAAGAAAAATCTTACCCATTGAAGCGGAGATTATTCGATATTTCGAGTTGTAACTTGTAAGTCAAGAAAATACACTTATTTATAATCTCTCTCTCTCTCCTTTATTTTTTTTTATCATATTACTAAATTCATATGTAAAAATAAATATTATATTTAATTTATAATTATTACTTTAAAAATTGAAACAAAATAGAAGTTGTGATAATTAGACATTTAAAAATGATTATATTTTAATAAAAATTGTGATAATTATAATTATAATTTACTAGAGTTATTATTTGAGTAAAATTTTAATCATATTAATTATCACTTAATTAATATTAGAGTTAATCATGTTAATTAATTATTATTTTGAATAATATTATTTTGCATTAATTATATAAAGTAAAACTATATTTTATATTGAACATGTTAAAAATAATTTTATTATCATTTGAAAATTTTATATAATAATATTTGAATGCATAAATTAATATATATTAATTATATTAAAAAAATTTAAATAAAAAATATTATTTTACTCTCATTATTACAATTAAAAGTATAATATTAAAAAAATCAATTAAATATAAAAAACATAAAATCTAATACAACGTATATAACAATAAAAATTAAACTAGTTAAAAAGAACAAGAGCCAAGCAGAGATGCTAACGCAGAGGTGAAAGTTTAGTTATTATAAAAGGCCAACAGCGTATCACCTTCTCTCCCTTTTCCCTGAAGGATATGTGCTTTAGCATATGTGCTTTAGGTGAAAGGTTCGAGTGTTGGTATTCCGAAGAAAATAAGAAGAAAAAAAAAAGATAGAATCCTAATGAAGGTATTCTCAAATACCTTTTAATAAGATTTTTTTGATGAGAATAAAATATGATTATTATATATATGAAATTTATTTTTTATTATGATTTTGATTTAATTATACACTTTAAAAGAAATAAATAAATATATTAATTTAAATATATCTAGTTATATAGGGAATAAATAAATGTAAAATGGTGTTATGCTAATAATATTGTCAGGTGAAAATTAAATCAAATAAAAATTCTATATATAAAATCAAAGTTTAATGTACGATATTGTGCAATAAATTAAAATTTATATGTAGTTTTGAGACAATGGCGAAATTAAGGGCGCTAGCAAGGCCCGACCCCTCTAAAATAAAATTTTTTTATATAGTCCTTTTAAAATTTTAAATTAGTAAAAATAAAATTATATTTTAACTCCCCTAAAAATATAAAAATTTGATCTAATCCTTAAAAAAATATAAAGATATAATCTATTAAAATAGTTGCACTTATTCTATCATAAAAATTATAATTTAAATTTTTATGTGTATTTAAAGTTTTGTTAGATGAGATCAATTTAGTTATAATCTTCTAAAATATGATGGGGATCAAACTTAAAAAATTGGATAGAAAAAAATATAATGTTCAAAAAATTAAATAAAAAATGAAGGCTTAAAATATTTGTAATTTACTTTTCAAAAAAAATCTTTTCTTTTTAAAAATATTTCTCATTTAAAGTACAAATCAAATCCAAATTAGGATTATGCTTTATTTTTCCACGTTGTTTATAATTGATAATGGTTAAAAAATTTTGATAAATAGAAAATTTCAAATAATATTTTGCTTTTAGGAAAACGAAAAAGTTTAATATATACCTAAATTTGATTTTTTTTAATGTGGTACTTATGTTATTTTTTAGTTTAATATAGTACCTATATTTTACAAAACTTATACATTTTGATACCTAGAGCTAACAATGTTGACTTTTTAATATTTGATTCGAGTTTTAAAATTGATTTGATGAAGTTTCATAATTAGGTAATAATATTAGCAATTAACTTTTATCAAATCGGCCCTAAAACCTGAACTAGAACACTTCCATCAAACTATATTTGACAAATTAAATGTAAAATTAAACAAATTCATAATTAATACTAAATTTATTCTATTAACAAAATCATGAAATATTCAAATATAATTATAGTAAAATTAACTTTTATCAAAACAACCTTAAAATCTAAATTAAACACTAGAAAGGTAAAACAATTACCTTCAACTATCAAAATATATAAGTTTTGTCAAATATAGGTACCGCATTAAACCAAAAAAGTGTCAAACTCAGATACGAAATGATATATTAAGCCAAACAAAAATAACATTATTTATAAAAAATACTATTATATTATATATTACTTAAAAATAATAAAATGATGTATTTCGCATCACATATATAATCAAAATAATAATGATTTAACAATATGAATAAATCTAAAATGATACACTGAAACATGCTAATACAAGTATGTATCAATATAAATAAAAATATGATATGTTCACCAATACAATACTAACTATCTTGATAAAAATATTTTCTTTTAAAAAATTATAGTACGATATATGGGCCCAAATAATTACCTCAAATGTGAATATTAAGATCCAAATCCAATCTTCAAGACTCAACTCACCAGTCCAATACCATATCTCAAGTGGCATAAACATAGTCTAAATACAAATATTAAGATTCAAATCCTTACGTCAAACCTAAACTTAAAATTACATGAATTAAACTCAGAAAATTTTCATTCATGAATACTTTTAACTATACTTGTACATGGTTGGGCCAAATGTCTGCTCAAAAAGTGAGAGGATTTGGATAAAAATATAGGCTCAAAAAATAAAGCCCGTTTTCTAAATGGACCAGGCTTCGGGTAAGCTTTTTTGGTCAGGGCCTGACCCAACCTGGCCTAAATTTGTAAAAAAAACTGATGTTATTTTTTTTTACTGTTTTGCTACTGTTTTTTCATTGTTTTGCTATCTTTTCATTATTATATTGCTACTATTTTGTTGTTATTGTTTGGATATTGTATAAATCTTATTTTATTATTAATTTTGTCATTATTTTAGAGGTATTTGCTTGCTAAGTTACACTTATATTAGTGTTATTTAAGTGTTATTTTAATTTTTTTTCATTTGTTGGAAAACATTTATTTTAATGTTTTTAGTGTATTTGATGTATTATATTTTTTTAATTTATTTTTATATAAAAATAATAATATAAAAAATTTAAACCTCAAATTACATGAATTAAACTCAGAAAATTTTCATTCATGAATACTTTTAACTACACTTGTACATGGATTTAGACAAAAAAATAAAGTCTATTTTCTAAACGGATCAGGCTTTGGGTAAGCTTTTTTGGTCGGGGCCTAACCCAACTCGACCTAAATTTGTTAAAAAAAAATTTGATGCTACTTTTTTTTTACTGTTTTGCTATTATTTTTTCATTGTTTTGCTATCATTTTATTATTATATTGCTACTATTTTGTAATTATTGTTTGGATATTGTATAACTCTTATTTTATTATTAATTTTATTATTATTTTAGAGGTATTTGCTTGCTAAGTTACACTTATCTTAGTGTTATTTAAGTATTTCTTTTTATTTTTTTCATTTGTTGGGAAACATTTATTTTAATGTTTTTAGTGTATTTAATGTATTATATTTTTTAAATTTATTTTTATATAAAAATAATAATATAAAAAATTTAATATGGGCGAGCCGGACTCAGGTTTTAGAATTTTTACCTGAGTCGAGCTTGGACAAAACTTTAGGCTCATTTTTCGGATCGGACAAAACTCGAGCCTAAAAAATGTGTCACATCCTGAAGATTGGGTTAGAAGAAATTGGGTTAGTGAAACCAAGAGTAGTTACACCTTGATTTTGTGTTGAGATTGTGAAAAATTTGAAAAGTTAAGTGATCTAATTCAGTGATTAAGAGTCGTATTGGTGTGTGAGAGGTTCTAGGTTTGAATCATTTTTCTTAAATTTTTGTTATTTTTTTCTTAAACCCCTATCTTAGAACATCTGGTTTATAAATTTTTTTCACTCGATTGTTGATAAGAATAAGTCTATTTCAGTGGTAAGGCTTTAGCTTACGCGAAAGTATTGTGTTCAAAATCCCGTGTGTGCAACATGGAAATTGTTTTTGTTTTGAACTCTAATGAATTTGATGGGTGGCTAGTTAATGGGCTTTAGTAGGATGTGGGTAGTTTGAAATTATCCCAAAATATCTCTCTCATGCTCTTCTCTCCCACCCCTCTCTTCTCCATCGTTTCTTCTTTCTTTTGTTTCTTCTTTTTTTCCCTTTCTTTCCTGCTGAGTTACTTTCATTTTCTTTTTCTATTAATTTTGTTTTGTTGTTATTAAGTCATTATGAGACTATTTTTTTTTACTCTCCATTTTTGGTCGTAATCCAAGATTAGAGTAAGTAACCTTGTATTATTTTTTGATATTAGGTTTTTATTCGTTCTTGAGCAAGATTGAGTGTTAATGCTTAATTTCCATTTTACGTTGTGTTAAGTGTTTTTCATGGTTTTTTATTAAGCAAAAGGGATGAGAATTGAAACCTTCCAGTGGAGTAGTCACTATTTTTGACACTGTTTCTGCAAGTAAGTACTTGTATGTGATTTTAGGGATTATTTTTTTGTAGAAAAGGGAGGAAATTTTGGGTTAATTCATGTTGTTAATTGATTCATATTTGGGTGTCGTATGTAGGATTTGGAGTGCGTTTTTGAATGGGTTGTCAGAATTATTATCAGGTGTGTGATTTTAATCTGAATCATCATTTAGAACTAAAAAAATCTAAGAAAATAGTGGTTGTTTTCGAGAATGATGTTCGTCACACGGCCATGTGGCTAGCTATGTGCACCACACGAGTGTGTGGTCGGCCGTGTGGAGCACACATGTAACACCCCTTACCCATATCCGATGCCGGGATAGGGTACGAGGCATTATCGGGCTGAAGCAGAACCAAACATACAAAAACCGGGCCAAAAATTTTCATCCAATCTAAAACCAAATAATTAAAGTCAATTTGTCCCTATTATGGACCTATGTGGCCCAAAACATATATCATTAGAGGTCCGAGACTAAACCGAGAACTCACGAAAATTCTAAAAAAAATTTCTAGGTTAAAGCCTCACACACCCGTGTGGAGGCAATACACACGCCCGTGTGCTTGGGCACAAGCCCATGTTCCACACTCGTGTGGAAATATTTGATTTATTTTCTAATTCGAACCTACAGGGGTTTTCACACGGCCAGGCACACGCCCGTGTCCTTAGCCCTTGTCTCTCACACGGCTGGGGACACGCCTGTGTGGTAGCCCGTGTGATTTTTAACTAGCATTCTGTTTATAATGTCATCATACAAATTTAGGGTACACGGCCAAGCACACGCCCGTGGCCAGAGGCCATGTCCTCCACACGGTTGAGACATACTATCGTGTCTCTGCCCGTGCATTTACTACCATGCATGTTAACCTAAAATTCAAGGTGCAGGGGACACACGGCCAAACGACATGCCCATGGGGCTGACCACGTGTCACACACGACCTAGACACATGCCCGTATGTCTACCCCTATGGACCATTTGGATGCTATCCTCAAAGCCATTGGTCACCCTTAAACAATCATACACATTCATATGTTCACTAGCATATTCCATGATACATTTGGTCACTTAAACATGCAACATTACAGCTTCACTATGACCTTTTTTATAGTAGCCCATTGGTATTCATATAACCTTGTCTTTTAGTCAATCCACACCAATTTCATGGTTTACCATATCCCTTATTATCAATCTATTTATGAGTGCTAAATCATGCAACCACATACAAGCAATAAATGGTCATCCATCAACCAACACATACACATCTTAAAATGCATGCAAAGATAAGCTTAGGAATACATCCCAATCATTAACATGGACCAAATCACATGGCCATATACAAAATAGTTAATGCCCAATGAGCCATTACACTTGGCTACTTCAACATGACATATATACACAAAATAGATAAGTTTTCCTATACATGCCATGACCAAAATAATTAAACCCTTTTATACCCAAAATCCTCAAGGATAGTGTGATCCGAGCTCCAACGTATCCCGATCCTTCAAGTTAGCTTGACGTATCTAAAGAGAAGGGAAAAAAGTGGAGGGTAAGCTATAAAGCTTAGTAAGTACACGTACAAATAATCTACATTTTGCAACCATTGATAATATAAGCATAATTACTTATTCATTTTGACACTTTTCATCATGTCATATATACATATATACTTACCTTCCATATTCATATACACATGTTTATTCATATACATATTCTTTCATAGTATCATCATTTACCAAGTTTTCATAGGGTTTTAGTACATACCTGTGCCATCTTGTTCATATATGGCTTACTTAAATTTTACCGTCGGGGTTCATATTACATTACCCGTTGAACACTTGGAATACGATTCGGACATACGAAAATAACGCACCGAAGTGCCTGAACTTAGCCTTGGCTACCTGACAGAAAATGCACCGCAGTGCCTCATATCACAAAATCACATGCCGCTCTCAACGGGGCTACTCAAAGAGCTAAAAGAGTATCCGAACACATCTCAGGACACCCGGACCCTAGCATGTATCATATATTAAATGAGCTCATAACACACATAGCTATCCTAGTGACATGTCACTTGTATCCTCAACTATTCCAAAGGTTCAAACGGGATTTTAGATTTCCAGACTTTACCAAACGAACTCGCATAATTGGTTACTTCCACATGGTTTTCATCTCATAATCTTATAGCAAAGCATCAAAACCTGTTATATTGTCAACATAGTCACATAAGCATATCACACATACAGTTATTAATAGATCATTTAATAATTATAATTAATGTATTTATTTGTATATGTACTTACCTCGGTACAAAATATTAGAGTTCGAGCCTAAACCTCGAAAATCTTGTTATTTCCCTAATCAAGGCCCGTATCTTGATTCTCTTAATCTATAATACCAAATTTAGCTCGTTTAATACATACATTACTCAAAACGACCCAAAATTCATACTTGGGTAAATTACTATTTTACCCTCTATACTCTCATATATTTGCAATTTAGTCCCTAGGCTTGGAAGATGCAATGTATGAGATTTCTTAGTTACCCAAGCCTAATCTAACATTTTTCATGTTCATAACAACCCACATTTTCCTTTATTTCACATTTTTCTACCCTTTTTCTACTACTTTTACAAAATAGTCCCTAAAACCCTTTTCATGAAAATCTACTTAGTAAAAGTTGTTTACCATCCTTTAAACTCTCATATCCTTCCATAACTCATCAAAACATAAACTTCTCATGCATGGGTAAATTTCTAAACATGAACCCTAGCATAAAATATAGGTAGAAATAGAGAGAGAGCAAGTTACCGGGATTTTAAAAATACGAAGAACATTAAAAACGAGGCTTAGGAGCACTTACTATAGAGCTTGGAAAGCTTGAAAACCCTAGCTATGGAGAACCCTAATTTTCGGCAGCAACATGGAGAAAATGAGCTATTTTTTGGCTTATTTTCCCTTTTTTATTTCATTAATATACCAAATGACCAAAATGTCCCTAATGCCTTTTCTTCAAATTTTTCCATACAAGTTCATTTTTGTTCAAAAACTTAGAAATTGAGCAAATTTCTCTTTAAGACCTCTTAATTAATAATCCAAAGCAATTTCGTACAAATTACTTCTAAAACACAAATTTTGCAACTTATTCAATTTAGTCCTTAATTTCCAATTGGACACCTTATACTTTGAATTTCTTCATGAAATTTAACACATGCATATATTCATATTCTAAACCTCATAAAAATCATAAAATTAATATTTTAACGTCAAATTTGTGGTCCTAAAATCACTATTCCTACTAAGCCCTATTTTAGGATGTTACATTTCTCCCCCCTTAGGGACTTTCATCCTCGAAAGTCTTACCAGTAAATTGGTTTGGATATTAACTTCTCATAGTATCCTCTGGTTCCCAAGTGGCTTCTTCAACCCCATGTCCATGCCATAATACCTTCACAAGGGCAACACTTTTGTTCTTTAGTTGCTTAACTTCCCTGACCAAAATCTTAACCAGTTCTTCACCGTAAGTTATGCCTGGTTGAATTTCAACCTCTGTCGGAGTAATCACATGCGAGGGGTCCGATCTATATCGACGTAACATGGATACATGGAACACGTTATAGATCTTTTCAAACACTGATGGTAGTGCTAAGCGATAGGCAACCAGTCCTATTCTCTCGGTAATCTCATAAGGCCCAATAAAATGAGGATTTAATTTGCCTTTTCTACCAAATCTTAAAACCTTTTTCCAAGGTGACACCTTCAAGAATACCTTGTCACCCACTTGGTACTCAATTTCTTTTCTTTTCAAATTCGCATATGATTTCTATTTATCCGACGCTGCTTTCAAACAATCTTGAATTACCTTAACTTTATCCTCAGTCTCTTTGATCAAATCTACTTCGAAAATTTTACTTTCCTTAAGATCTGTCCAATATAAAGGAGTTCGACACTTTCGGTCGTATAATGTCTCATAAGGTGCCATCCTTAAACTAGACTGATAACTGTTGTTGTACGCAAATTCAACCAAAGGTAGATAGCTTTGCCAACTACCTTGAAACTCAAGAACACAACATCTAAGCATGTCTTCAAGTATCTGAATTATTCTCTCGGATTGTCCATCAGTTTGTGGATGGATAGTAGTACTAAAACTCAGTTTCGGTCCCAAAGCCATTTGTAACTTTTCCCAAAATCGCGATGTGAATCTCTGATCTCTATCAGTAATAATCGACAGTGGCACACCATGAAGTCTAATAATCTCTGAAATGTACAAATCGGCTAATTTATATAGAGAATAATCTGTGTGTACCGGTATGAAATGGGCTGATTTAGTCAATCTATCGACTATCACCCAAATAGCATCTTTCTTTCTTGGGGTCACTGGCAATCCGTTCACGAAATCCATAATGATCCGGTCCCATTTCCACTCAGGGACCATAATAGGCTGGAGTAAACCAGAAGGTAGTTGATGTTCGACCTTTACCTGTTAACAAATCAAACATCTTATTACAAATTCTGAGATATCTCTTTTCATGCCATTCTACCAATAACCTCTCTTCAAATCATTGTACATCTTCGTACTCCCTAGGTGAACTGACATATTACTGTTATGTGCCTCGTGTAAAATAGACCGGATCATCTCGGCATTTTTCAAAATAGAGATTCTTCCCCAAAATCTCAAGCATCCATCGGAGTCAATCTGAAAGTCGGGTTCACTAGTTGCTTCACACTGAATTTTCTTAGCTTGAAATTCCTCATCGTATTTCTGAGCTTCACAAATTTGGCGGAGAAGAGTCGGCCTAGCTCTCAATTCAGCTAAAATGGAACCATTATCATATAAGGTCATCTGTGTATTCATTGCCCTCAAAGCGAATAGAGACTTCCTGTTCAAAGCGTCAGCGACCATATTCGCCTTTCCGGGATGATAATCAATTGTAAGCTCATTGTCTTTCAATATTTCCAACTATCTCCATTGTCATAAATTCAAATCCTTTTGATTCATCAAATACTTGAGGCTCTTATGGTCGGAATAGACATGAAATTTTTCCCCGAACAAATAATGACGCCAAATCTTCAAGGAAAACACTATGGCGGCCAATTCTAGATCATGAGTTGGATAATTCTTCTCATGAGGTTTCAACTATCTCGAAGCATTAACTACAACTTTTCCTTCTTGCATAAGCACACATTCTAGTCCATTCGAGGACGCATCGCTGTAGATTACAAATTCTTTTCCTGGTTCCAGTTGTACTAACACTGGCACCTCAGTTAGTAGCATTTTTAACTTTTCAAAGCTTTGCTGGCACTTTTCTGTCCACTCAAACTTAACATCCTTTTACAGCAGTCTCGTCATAGTAGCGACTATCATAGAAAATCCTTTTACAAACCTTCAGTAATAACTGGCTAATCCCAAAAAGCTCCTAACTTCAATTACATTCTTTGGAGGCTTCCATTCAACAATGGCAGAAATTTTACTAGGATTTACCCGAATACCATCACTGGAAACAATGTGGCCTAAGAATCCAACTTCCTGAAACTAAAACTCACTTTTACTAAACTTGGCATATAGTTGCTTATCCCTCAAAGTCTGCAAAACAATCTTCAGATGTTCGGTATGTTCTGTCTCATCTCTAGAGTAAATCAAAATGTCATCTATGAACACCACAACAAACTTATCCAAGTATGGACGAAATATTCTATTCATTAAATCCATAAACACAGTCGGAGCATTCGTCAATCCAAAAGGCATAATAAGGAATTCGTAGTGACCATACCTTGTTCTAAAAGAAGTCTTAGGTACGTCTGTCTCCTTAACTCACAACTGGTAACAACCGGACCTCAAGTCTATCTTGAAAAACCATGTTGCTCCTTTTAGCTGGTCGAACAAATCATTAATTCTTGGCAATGGATATTTGTTCTTAATCGTTACCTTATTAATTTATCGGTAATCAATACATAATCTCATGGAACCATCCTTCTTCTTTACGAATAACACAAAAGCATCCCAAGGCAAAAAACTGGGTCTCACAAAGCCTTTGTCAATCAATTCTTACAACTGTGACTTTAATTCCCTTAACTCCGTCAGAGCCATCCTGTACGGAGCGATCGAGATAGGTGCAGTCCCTGGCATTATTAATTCAATACCAAATTCAATTTCCCTAACTAGGGATAAACTTGACAATTCTTTTGGGAATACATCCGTAAACTCACATACAACAAGCACTAATTCGACTTTCAACTCAGATTCCTTCGTATTCAACATATAAGCCAGATATGCTTCGTACCCTTTTCTCATACATTTCTGAGCAGTCATCGAAGAAATTACGATTGGCAAGTTACTAAGTTCATCAGATCCGACTCGAAGAACTTCATTATTCTCATGTCTCAATTCCAAAACTTTTCATTTATAATCTACTATAGCACCATGAAACGTCAGCCAATCCATACCCAAAATAACATCAAATTCATCAAACAACAACAACATCAAGTCGGTTGGAAAACAAAGACCTCTAATCATCAAAGGGCATTTCTTGCATACTTTATTGACTAAGATATACTTGCCTAACAGGTTTGACATTCTAATCGCAAATTCCGTAGACTTCACAGGTAAATTTAAGCTAGATGCGAATTTCATGCATGCATACAAATGTGTAGAGCCTGGATCTATCAAAGCAATAACAACAGTGTTATAAAGAGATAATGTACCAGTGATCATGTCATGCAACGATGCTTCTTCACGTACTCGAATGGCATAGGCTCTAGTTGGAACCTTAGCCTCAGATCGTATTGCTGTCTCTCGTGTCATATTTTTGCTGCCAGCTCCAGTACCAGCACTTTTCGGAGGTCTCACCTTTGAAGCTAAACCGCTTTATCTTGCATTCTGAAATCACTCGTCGATCTCGGGACAATCTTTAATAAAGTGATCTTGAGAACCACATTTATAACACGTCCCATCATTCCTCCTACATGAGCCTGGATAACGTCTTCCGCAGTACTCACACTCGGGTCGATAAGGTTTGGCGTCTCCTACGCTAGCTACAGATGTAGCCTGAGTCCGGAAACCCGAACTTTGCTTCTTACGATTTTCATGAAAGCGTCCTGCCGATGCATAAGAACGAGAATACACATCTTTAGATTTCTTATACTTAGTTGGGGCTGATCTGCTCATCATTCTCTTTCACGTATCTCTAGCTCCTAACTTGGCTTTGTTCTTCTCCCTTGTCAATTCTTCAACCTTACATGCCCATTCAACGAGCACAACAAATTCCTTTAGTTCAAGGATGCCCACTAGCACCTTGATGTCCTCATTAAGTCCGTCCTCAAACCTTCGACACATCTTAGCCTCAGTGGGTACACACTCTCGGGTATACTTACTAAGTCAGACGAACTCTCGCTCATATTCTATAACCGATATGCTACACTGCTTTAGTTCAAGAAGTTCCTTACGCTTTTGGTCGATAAACCTCTCGCTAATATACTTCATCCGGAATTCCTCCTAAAAGAAGTCCCAAGTGTCTGCCTCCTTAGATACGACTGAAATCAGAGTCTTCCACCAATGGTAGGAATCATCCCTCAACAACGAAATAACACACTTCAAACACTCTTCAGGTGTACAAGACAGTTCATCGAATACCCCAATAGAATTCTCAAGCCAAAACTCGACTCTCTCAACATCATTTTCCGTATTAGCTCTAAATTCATCTGCTCATTGTTTTCGAATCTTATCCATAGGAGTTTTAGAAAATCTCATAAAATCTATACCTCGGGGCATTAAGGGTACAGGCTGAGGATTTGGAGGGGGTGGAGGAGGTTGCGTCTGAGTGGCTGGGTTCGTACAGACGAACTCAGTGTACCAATCATTCATCATTTAGAAGAAGGCCTCTCTAGCCTCTCCCCCTTGGGTCACAGTTACGGGTCTACTTTCCTCAGGCACCGTCCCTTGGGCAGAGGCGGGTGCATTACTTTTTACGTCATCTGCTACAGCTTGGTCGGGATCCATTATTATATGAAAAACACAGTTTAATATCGTTAAGAGTCGTCACACTATCATAATTTACACATGGCATGTATAGCTAGACACAGACACATGCTACGTAGTCCAAGAACTGACTAAATTATAGCTCTGATACCAATAAATGTAACACCTCTTACCCATTTATGATACCGGGATAGGGTACGAGGCATTATTGGACTGAAGCAGAACCAAACATACAAAAATCGAGCCAAAAATTTTCATCCAATCTAAAACCGAATAATTAAAGTTAATTTGTCCCTATTATAGACCTATGAGGCCCAAAACATATATCATTAGCAGTCCGGGACTAAATCGAGAACTCACGAAAATTTTAAAAAAAAATTTCTAGGTTAAAGCCTCACACGCCAGTGTGGAGGTAATGCACACGCCCGTGTGCTTGGGCACACGCTCATGTTCTAAACTTGTGTGGAATTATTTGATTTATTTTCTAATTCGAATCTACAGGGGTTTTCACACAGCCGGGCACATGCCCGTGTCCTTAACCTGTGCTTCTCACATGGCCGGGGACACGTCCGTGTGGTAGCCCGTGTGATTTTTAGCGAGTATTCTATTTATGATGTCATCATACAAATTTGGGGTACACGACCAAGCACACGTCCATGGCCAGAGGCCATGTCCCCCACACGGTTGAGACACACGGTCGTGTCTCTGCTCGTGCGTTTACTACCATGCATGTTAACTTAAAATTCAAGGTGCAGGGGACACACGGCTGAACGACATTCCCATCAGGCTGACCAAGTGTCACACACGGCCTAGACACATGCTTGTGTGTCTACCCGTGTGGACCATTTGGAGGTTATTCTCAAAGTTATTGGTCACCCTTAAACAATCATACACATCCATATGTTCACTAGCATATTCCATGATACATTTGGTCACTTAAACATGCAACATTATAGCTTCACTATAACCTCTTTTATACTAGTCCATTAGTATTCGTACAACCTTGTCTTTTAGTCAATCCACACCAATTTTATGGTTTACCATATCCTTTATTATCAATCCATTTATGAGTGCTAAATCATGCAACCACATACAAGCAATAAATGGTCATCCATCAACCAACACATACACATCTTAGAATGCATTCAAAGATAAGCTTAGGGATACATCCCAATCATTAACATAGACCAAATCACATGGCCATATACAAAATAGTTGATGCCCAATGAGCCATTACACTTGGCTACTTCAACATGACACATATACACAAAATAGACAAGCTTTCCTATACATGCCATGACCAAAATAATTAAACCCTTTTATACCTAAAATCCTCAAGGATAGTGTGATCCGAGCTCCGACGTATCCCGATCCTTCGAGTTAGCTTGATGTATCTAAAGAGAAGGGAAAAGAGGGAAGGGTAAGCTATAAAGCTTAATAAGTACACGTACAAATAATCTACATTTTGCAACCATTGATAATCTAAGCATGATTACTTATTCATTTTGACACTTTTCATCATGTCAGATATACATATATACTTACCTTCCATATTCATATACACATGTTTATTCATATACATATTCTTTCATAGTATCATCATTTACCAAGTTCTCATAGGGTTTTAGTACATACCTGTGCCATCTTGTTCATATATGGCTTACTTAAATTTTACCGTCGAGGTTCATATTACATTACCCGTTGAACACTTGGAATACGATTCGGACACACGGAAGTAACGCACTGAAGTGCCTAAACGTAGCCTTGGCTACCTGACAGAACATACACCACAATGCCTTATATCACAGAATCACATGCCGCTCTCAACGGTGCTACTCAAAGAGCTAAAAGAGTATCCGAACACAACTCAGGATACCCAGCACCCAGACCCTAACGTGTATCACATATTAAATGAGCTCATAACACACATAGCTATCCTAGTGACATGTCACTTGTATCCTCAACTATTCCTAAGGTTCAAATGGCATTTTAGATTTCTAGACCTTTACCGAACGAACTCGCATAATTGGTTTCTTCCACACGGTTATCATCTCATAATTTTATAGCAAGGCATCAAAACATGTTATATTATCAACAGAGTCATATAAGCATATCACACATACGGTTATTAATAGATCATTTAATAATGATATACAAAATATTAGAGTTCGAGCCTAAACCTCGAAAACCTTGTTCTTTCCCTGATCAAGGCCTGTATCTCGATTCTCTTGATCTATAATACCAAATTTAGCTCGTTTAATACATACATTACTCAAAATGACCCAAAATTCATACTTGGGTAAATTACTATTTTACCCCATATACTCTCATATATTTACAATTTAGTCCCTAGGCTTGAAAGATGCAATGTGTGGGATTTCTTAGTTACCCAAGCCTAATCTAACATTTTTCATGTTCATAACAGCCCACATTTTCCTTCATTTCACATTTTTCTACCCTTTTTCTACTACTTTTACAAAATAGTCCCTAAAGCACTTTTCGTGAAAATCTACTTAGTAAAAGTTGTTTACCATCCTTTAAACTCTCATATCCTTCCATAAATCATCAAAACATAAACTTCTCATGCATGGGTAAATTTCTAAACATGAACCCTAGCATGAAATATGGGTATAAATAAAGAGAGCAAGTTATCGGGATTTTAAAAATACGAAGAATATTAAAAACGGGGCTTGGGAGCACTTACTATAGAGCTTGGAAAGCTTGAAAACCCTATTGCCTTTCCTTCAAATTTTTCCATACAAGCCCATTTTTGTCTAAAAACTTAGAAATTGGAAAAATTTCTCTTTAAGACCTCCTAATTAATAATCCAAAGTAGTTTCGTACAAATTGCTTCTAAAACACAAGTTTTGCAATTTATTCGATTTAGTCCCTAATTTCCAATTGGACACCTTATACTTAGAATTTCTTCATGTAACACATGCATATATTCATATTCTAGACCTCATAATAATTATAAAATCAATATTTTAACGTCGGATTTGTGGTCCCGAAACCACTATTCTAACTAAGACCTATTTTGGGATGTTGCAACACGAGTGTGTACGATTACACGGGCGTGTGCGATTGCATGGTTTGGACAAGTAGGCCTGGTGGACCCATTTTTCTGAAAATTTTCACCTAGACCCGTTTGACTAAAAAATTTGTAATTAGACCTTTCGTGGGGTCCGTTTGGCTTAAACAAGATTCGAAATATGACATCTATCAATATGTGTCAGTATGTGATATGGTTAAGGTAGGTGAAAAACTTATGTACGATCTATGTTCTGAATACTTTGAAAGCATAATTACATATAAAACATGCATGACACCTTTTCTTTTTCTGTTAATTTTGTTCTACTGTCATTAAGTCATCGTGAGACTATTTTTTTGACTCTCCATTTTCAGTTATAACCCAAGATTAGAGTAAGTAACGTTGTGTTATTTTCTGATGTTAAGTTTTAATTCGTTCTTGAGCAAGATTGTGTGTTAATGCTTAATTTCCATTCTACATTGTGTTAAGTGTTTTTCATTGTTTTTTATTAGGCAAAGGGGGTGAGAATTGAAACCCTCCAGTGGAGTAGCTGCTATTTTCGATGTTGTTTCTATCGAGTAAGTACTCGTATGTGATTTTAGGGACTTTTTTTGTAGAAAAGGGGAAATTTTTGGGTTAATTCGTGTTGTTAATTGATTCATTTTTGGGTGTTGTATGTAGGATTTGGAGTGCGCTTTTGAGTGAGTTGTCAGAATTATCATTAAAATTCTAACCTGAAACATCATTTAGAACTAAAAAAATATGAGAAAACAGAGGCTATTTTCAAGATTGATGTTCGTCACACGGCTTGGACAAGTAGGTCGGGTGAACTCATTTTTTTGAAAATTTTCACCTAGACCTGTTTGACTCAAAAATTTGTAATTAGACCTTTCGTGGGGTTCGTTTAGCATAAATAAGATTCGAAATGTGACATTTGTCAATATGTGTAAGTACCTGGTATGGTTAAGGTAGGTGAAAAACTTATGTACGATTTGTGTTCTGAAAACTTTAAAAGCATAATTACATGTAACAACATGCGTGAAACCTGTATGTAGAATAATTGTTAGTATAAGCAATATGATATGTTATGGTCTATAAAAAAATATGTTTAGGTGTGCATGTCATACAATTCATGTGATATGTATGTATGTTATTATGATTATGCATATGCATTGAGGTGGGTTTTGATATGATGGATGAAGTGTTTTCTGACTGTATTATTGCAATTTCGGCGGTTAAACCGCAATATCTGTCTGGTAGCTCAGTTGCACCATTATGAGTGGCATACTACCACGACCCGGTGTGATTGGATGGATAGACTCTTATAGTCCTATTTGGTGTGATTGGTTGGACGGAGTTAGTGTGTAGCAGATGAGAGTAGGATTTGTTTTGATTTGATATGACATTTTGATCTGATATATGTTTCTAGTAATATGACATTTTAATTTGATATGTGTATATGTGCATGTTATAAGTAAAAATTATGTTTGTGGGCTGAGTCACACACTGGGCTTCTAGCTCACTCGTTTGTTTAATACATTTCATGTGATCTTTAGACTTAGGACCAGACGGTGTGTGGCAACTCGAATTGGTTTTCCACATAAGATGGTTGGAATTATTTTAATTAAGATCTTTGGACTTTTGATTTTTGAACTAAGTTTTCGGATTTGGTTTTATTTTTGGGTTTTGATCTTTTAGTTGATTTTTGGATGTTCTTAAACGTAAAACTGTAAAATCATACAAATTTGGCAAATTGAAATTCGATTTTCAAAAATTAAAAAATCTGACAATATCCGCTACAAAATTAGGTATCAAACTAAATGCTTTTCCGTAAAATGAGTAAGTTCTGTGCATGAGTTTTTTCTAAAAAAACAATGTAAAAGTTTTTGCAAAATTAATATTTTCAGATCACACGATTTCTAAGCTGGATTTTAAATTAGTTTTTCAAACAAGTTGATGTCCAGATTCGACCATAACGTCTAAGCTGAGTTTAAAATGTTACAAAACGAGTCTAAAATTTCTTACTTACCCGACCTGACCTATGTATAACTCTAGTTCTAACTCCTTTCATGAATGCTTACCTCACTTGTGTGACGTTAATTTTGCTGATTTAGCATCTTACAATATTTCCCTTTTTCTTAATAAAAAACAAAGGCTTATGAAAGTGGCTGTAAATGTTTTCTTTCTTCTTCTTTTTCAAGTCCATATTCTCTGTTTATAAAATGTGGAGGACCATTCTGAACATAAACCAATCACATTCCTACGTGTTTCATATTTGCTTACTTTTATTCTTTTATCTGTTTCTTGTTGAAAAATTCCTCAATTTTCTTTTAAAACTCTGAATATATGCCCTTTTGTTTCATGACGGGTAATTTCCATTTTCATATTGGAATCTTCCCAATTAATTACTCCTTTATTTATAATTTATAATTTTAAAAATTAATTAACTAATTAATTAATGGAATTATATTTGAAGTTCAATTAATTGCAAAATTATCATATCATCTCATTATTAAGCAAAATAAATAATGTTAAAAAACTTTTTAATAAATACTTGAAAAATTAATTAAACATAAAAATTCTTTGATAATTTTCTCTTCTCCCTCCCGATGCATAGACACAAAATTGATAAAGTTTTATCATTCACTTAAATCCTAAAACTTGGTTGGAATTTGAAGTTAGTCCTATGATTTTACCTTTTTATCTCTTATTTCATTTTAAATGATTATAGATTTTATTTTTACCATCTTTGTGACTCTTGAAGATAAGCAAAACTCATCCCCTCAATGGTGTGAGTGTCAAAGTTAAACCAACTCACCATTATTGGGCAGGTATTAATAGAAATCTTCCATCCTTTTCACTCTAGCTTGGAAGACAATAAAGCTTTATTGATACACAGCCAAAGCTTTTAATTTTTAATTATAGGGTAAACTATCAAAATAATCACTTTTGTTTATCTCAGGTTACATTTTAGTCACTTATATTTAAGATGTTACGTTTTAAGTCACTTACATTAATGTGTTGTAACATTTTAGTCACCAAGCTGTTAATTGCCGATAGCGGTGTAACAGTAAGCTGACGTGGCACATTAAATCATCATTTCATACAAAAAATTTAAATTATACAATTGGCTCCCATATTTTTTCGTTTTGAGCAATTTGATTTTTTTCTTTTATGTTCTTTTAACTTTCTTTTTTCCCTTTATTTTTCATTCTCTTCTGCTTCTTCCTCTGTTTTCCTCCCTTCTCCATCTCTTTTAATGTAAGTTTTCTATGTTTTCCATCTGTTAAAACTAAAGGGGGAGAAGAAAAAGAAAATAAAGAAATAAACAGAAAAAAAATTAAATTGTTCAAAAAAAAGTACAGAGACTAGTTTTAACAAATGGAAAATATAGAAAAACTACGTTAAAAAAGATGGAGATGGGAGGAAAACAAAGAGAGAAGCAGAAAAGAATGGAAAATAAAGAAAAGAAAAAAAGAAAGTTAAACGAACATAAAAGAAAGAAATTAAATTGCTCAGAATGAAAAAATATGGGAAACAATTGTATAATTTAACCTAAAATTTTTGTTTGAAATGATGAATTAACATGTCAGGTCAGCTTACTGTTACACTGTTAACGACAATTAACGACTCGATGAGTAAAATGTTAAACCACGTTAACGTAAGTGACTAAAATGTAATATGAGGTAAACAAAAAGTGACTATTTTGGTAGTTTACCCTTAATTATATTTAAGGAATTGTTTAAATATTTATTAAAAATTTTTAATATTATTTATTTTGGTGAGGGGACAATTTTTAATTAACTGATAAAATTATAATCCCTTAATTAATTAAAATGTTGATGTTGGAGTGGATCATGATTCATGTGTTTGTAGAAGAATATGGAATATGGTTTGGAGATGAGAATTTAAAAATCATGATTGTGGGTTAAGAACGTATGCCTAGTTTGTTTATGATCAACGGTTTTTATCAATGAATTGAATTTGGGTATAATTCAAACATTATTAATAATAGTAATAAAGTTGTTCACAAATATTATATATATATATATATATAAATGATAACCAGTCGTGCACTACACATGATTCCTTTGGATGGGTTACTTTCCTTCTATTCAACTCATCAAAAGATAGAAAATAATATTCGTTAAAACAGCCATCTCACCCCTCAACAAACTTAGAATATAAATAATTTGTTTTTCCGAATCTAACCTTATTTTATGAAAATATTACTTAAACAAGCACAAATCCAATAACATAATATATATATAAAATGGATCCCTCTTAAGACTTAAAAGAGAATCATCAACCCTTAAAAATAAGTTGGCCCCTTCTCTAAAGAGGATTGATTCCCATAAAACATGATCGATACTGGCTCTTTAAAACCTGTACGACCAGGCAAAAAATGTATATGCTTTGTCCGTTATCCGCCTTTATTTATAAACAACCTCCAAATCATGTTTTTGGACTATTCAATCATGATGAATTTTTAAATATATAAATAAATATATTCGGATTTTTTTTTATAATAATTACTCACTGTAATAATATTTTATTATAACTTTTAAGTTTCTAGTAGAATCTAATTTTTATGTTTTTTTTCTTTTTAATATCTTTATAACAACTTTTTTACTTATAACAATATATGGAAGAAAGAGATCTCAATAATATTAATGATACATATTAAGATTCAAATGATGATGAGCTCCGTCAATGACCATCATTTGGTGAAATTGAGCTTATGTTAAAATTTAAAAAGGAAATAACCCAATATATATGGAGCACTAGTTTCTTATTTTTTTTTATTAGTAATCATATTATCAATTACTCTTTTGACTAAAATAATACACGCTAACATATTTAAAGGCAATGTGAATTTTGTAATTTTTTTTGTGGTTAAAACAATGGCCACAACTTGAGGCATTATTTTGCCATGCTTGCTTATTTTCAGAGTTGGCATATTTTAGAACAAAAGTATTGAACATTTATTTTGAAGATATTTAGATGAGTTAGAACTCAAACCATTAAGACCAATTGAGTTTAGACAGAAGGCTTGACGATTGGTTACTTGCAGAACAAGTAAAATTATTTTCTATAGTTGAAGACTTTGAATTACATTGAGACTCTTATAGAATTATTATTCTATGTTGATTTTTAGCTTTACTTTATAGAAAAATAATTAGACTATGACTCTTATGTAAGCAAAACTTAAGTAATATATAAACTTAAGTTTTGTTTAAGTTAAAGAGTAACCAAGAGATAGAGAGAGCACAAATTTGTTCAAGTTAGGAACATTTTATGTGTGCATTGTTTTTGTATGCAATCAAGAGCATCTCTTGTATTGCAAAACTATGCTTTGGTGGGGAAGTTTAGTGGGAGAGTGATCCAATCTTTGTACAACTATGAGATCGCTAACTAGTGAGAGTTAAACTAATGTTAGGACTTAAATCATTTGTTGTACTATGAGAAATATAGTGAATCATTGCTTTTGGTAAGGCTCCGCAGACGTAGACTAAGGTCGAACTATGTAAACAATCTCAGTATTCATATTTACATTTTTGTACTTTTGATTTTATGGTTGAAACTGTAACCACAATTCCAAGAACTATTTTAGTCATAGTTTTTGTTTGAAAAGCAAGTACCTCCCTATTTCTACAATACACATAGAGATTTGATTTTAGTTTTTGTTACTTGTTTAGAATTTTTTTATTGTGCTAATATTTTTTTATAGTAATTAATATTTGTTAAAAATATAATTTATGTAACTGTGTAATTATAATTTGTACTATCAAACATGACATAGAGAATTACAATGTAATTATACTTTTTCATCCAAACATGTCTAGTGAATTACAATTCTTTTTAATTATAAGAGAGTGTAATTATCACCCTAGAAATTACATCTTCATTCAATTACTCTGTGTTGTCCAAACAGACCCTAAATAAAAATGGTTTTAATTAAAATATTGTTTTAATATAATATTTAAATTTCATATGAAAAATCTATTAGTTATATTTTTTATTAAATGAAAATAATCTTCAACAAATAGAATTGAAAGCAACAACTCAATAAACTATTAAATCCTGTAATTAAATAATTTGTTGTGAAATTGAAACACATAACTCATACTGATTAATTGAACTTATCAGAATGATCCAATTAAATCTAAAATTCACGTAGCCCAATTTATGAGGATAAGAGTTTTACTTTTGATAGAAGTTAAATTATATTCATTCATTTAGTTACTTAATGGACGTATCAGATTAAAAGTCGATTATTATAAATTGATCTTCCCTCCACCTATTAGAGTTACACACATAAAATACACATAAATATTATAACTTCCATCACTTAGGGTTTGTGTAATTAAGGGAAAAAGTCAAGAAGACAAATCAATTTATCGAGTGCTCTTCGATTTCTTCGTCTAATGGCTAACTCCAATTCCGCATTAGGTATTTCTTAAGCTTATGAAAATCATAATATTCTAAAAATCTTAAAATAATTGTTTGATGAATTTTGGGATTTGAATTGCATAATATTTAGATTTGAAAGATTTTGCATGCAGTATTAGAGCCTGAGATAAAGAATATATGATTTTTCCATTAAATTTTGTTATATCAGTAATCCATAATTTTTACAAATAATCTTGGAATATTACATTATAATTGCATAGTTATGAATTTTACGTAATATGGTTCCTCAATTCATTACCATTGTATTGAACGAATGAAAATGAAATTTCATTATTTTGTGTTATAGTTTTTCATCAAGATGTCATTAACGAAATTGAAACGTTTTTGTTAGCTCATACATAGTGTTTATTTACTTTGAGAATAATAGACAATTAATTTACAATCTATCATTGAATTTAATTAATTCTTGTTTCATCATTGTTATATTATGAATATAATTAAGTTTATGCATAATGTATCTCTTCAAAAGTTAAGATTATAGAGAATGTGTAACACCACACACCTGGCCTAAACGACAATGCCAAGTCTAGAAAGTTATATTGAACAACATTCAAAATGTAACTTTGAAAATTAGTTTTAAAAATCTTCCAGAGTCCTAAAAGACTTAAAGGAATAAAAAAAAAAAGCAGTTTGAGATTTATCATCCTACTAAGTTGAAAATGCGAAAGTTAACTAACAATACTAGTAGTACTAATTAGTATAAAACAACATAATCGAGCTTCCCCTCCGCCGACTCACTCAAGTTTGTGATTTACCTGTAATTCATTCAACAACAATACCTCATAAAGAAACTAACTATATATATTCAATAGAGTCACAGTTAAACTAGTAGTTATCCAAGTTCAGATGCTGAATTAGACTCAGGAGACAATCCATTCAATTACAGATCAGAACCGTACAAACAGACAATAAATCGAGTCATAGTCAAATACAGAACAGAACAAAACATATGTAATTTCCTAATTTCATCTGCTATATACCATCTTCGATCAACCCAACACACCAATAGGGTATTTACTACCCATCCAACCCTACACACCATATAGTGTCGGTCTGACATGTTTCAGTGATTGCAGTTTAATTGCCAGATTAGAGTAAAGATACCAGTGGTTTAACCACTATTTCAGAACAAAATACTTCCTCCTTACTCAATTCCCGTCCAATGCATATGCAAGTATCAAATGACAGTCAGTACAAAGTCCTATACGAATATCCAGATGCAATTCATGCTTGAATACAATAGATCGATACCATTAACATTTTTCATATGCAACACACACACAGAGATTTTTAGTACACAATCTCAGGTTACAGAATATCAGTTTATACAAGTTAATTCAGTTCATACGGCCTCACTAAAGGCTTGTATTCGTTTCAAGCGATGATCGTGGTCTGAGAGCAAAAATTCAGGATACTGACCTACACGCTCGTGTGGTTTCACACGGCCTGAATAGCTAGCCCGTGTGACCCCACACGCTTGGCACAAGCCCGTGTGCCTTTCTGTGTCTCTCACACGGCCAAACACACGGTCGTGTCATCCACCCGTGTAATCTTTATTTCGTAAACAGTGAGTTACACGGCCTGGACACACGCTCTTATAATTGGCTCGTGTGAACCTCACATTAACATGACCACACACGGTCTGGACACACGTTCGTATCCTTCACCCATGTAGCTCCTATTTGGTGAACAGTGAGTTACACGACCTACCGCATGGCCTGACACACGGTCGTGTGGCGCTGACAGTCATGTTTTGCAACATTCGAAATTCGTAAAAACTCGAGTTTTCGGTATGCAGCTGAAGTAGTTTTGAAGTAAAAACAATGTAGATGAATCCTGGAGCCTAAGTTAACCAACTGAAAACCAATTAAACGACTACAACAACGTAATTTGCACAATTCAATACTTACTAAACTATGTCAAAAACCTCGACATAAAACTTCCAACGGAACTAACGCTTACCAGTGAATCAATGGCAACCACTCGAATAACTGTCAGGAAACATTACTTCCAACACCTACGCCTAAAATAAAGAAGCCAAAAGTCACTTAATCATAAGAATTCAACCCAACAAAAACGAAGTCATTTTGACAAAACGAACTCGACATTTTTAAGAAATTCACAACAAGATTTATAAAATTAACTTTCAATTAACAATATGATGAATGTACTTACCTGAATACACTACAAAGGATTTAATGGCAACCAAACAGGAGAGACAAACCAAAAATAAGAAAAAGAAAAGAGAAAACGGGAAACGAGAAACGAGAAACGAGAAAAATAAAACAATAAAAGGAAAAGAAAAAGAAAGGAACATTAATTTTAATGGTTAAAACCACTCGTCAGAATTCCAACAATAACAAAAAATATTTCTTAACGCACACGCCAAGTCTTAAACACAGAACCAGAGAGAATACAAAAACTTAACCATCGAACCAGCAGACTCATTCTTGTCATAAATTTACACAAAATCAAAATTAAATCAACTATTCAAGGATAGAGGTTATGCTAAAATAAATAGCAAAACTTTTTAAAAGCATGACTCAAACTCTTGACCTCGAACACATAAGCAGAGCACATAGCCACAGATCTAGGAGATTTAATTACGTTAGTATTTCTTAGTCAAACATTCAAATTTCGGGGCGTTACAGAATGGCACGTGATTTATTTATGTGCATAAGTGATATTTTGATTTATAATTAAAAAAAAGAAAGATATATGCATATATATTTGATGTCTATGTGATATATATAATTTGTTAGTCACCAAAGTGACCTGCTTAGAAAGTTTTATAGTTATCAATTAAATTATGCATGTATAAATTGTCAATATCCATGTTATTAATTAAATACTTATGATTGATAAATGGATTTATTGACTTTCACTACTCATTAAAACTTCAGAATTTGCTAAAGGTGAATTTTTTATTCTATGAATAGTGAAAATTATGGTGATAAATGAATATTTGAATGTCCAAAGATGTCATGTATATTTGATGAAAATTATTTATTTGTCCATTGAGGTTATTAGCATTTATTTATGATAGTATTTTTTAGTATCTACCCAAAGGAGAACTAAGATATACTTGGATTGTTTGCATATTTGAATTCAATATTTGAGCATTTATAGTATTGTTTTGCTTTTATGTATTATTTATAGTTATTTATCTTCATTCGTAAGCTTCATTTGTTACTTTAATTAATGGTTTAAACGTCTCTAAATGGAGTGAACAAGTCAAATTCCATTTAGGTTTTTGGATCTTGACTTAGCACTATTAGAAGAGAAACTCGTTGCTATTATTGGCTCAAGCAGTGAGAAAGAGATGTTATACCATAAACAATGAGAAAGATCACACAAATTGAGCCTTATGTTTTTGCAAATGACTATTGCTAACAACTTTAAGACCACCATTCCACATACTAAAAGTGCGAAAGAATATCTTATGTTTGTGGAAAAGTGTTTCCTTTTTATGGATAAGTCACTCGTTGATACCTTAATAGCACAACTCATGTCCATGAAGTTTAACGGGTTAAGAGGAATGCAAGAATATATCATCAAGATGGCTAATATTGCAACAAGGCTAAAAACCTTGGGATGATGATGGATGACTCCTTAGTGCAGTTCTTATTGAACTAACTACCTCTGAATTATGAGTCATTCTAAATTAAATTTAACACTATTAAAAATAAGTGGGGTGTTGATGAATCAACTAATAAACTTTTTCAAGAGGAAACAAGATTAATGAGTTAAGGAACTAAATCCACCTACCTCGTGGGTCTAGGAGTTGGCAAAAGACTTCAGGCAAAAACTAATAAGTTTAAGAAGAGAAACGCATTTATCAATGTCTTAAATGGCGAGAGAAAGAAATGAATGGTAGGTAAGTGTCACTTCTGTTAGAAAGAAGGACATTGTTAGAAAGATAGTAAAAAACACAAAGCTTGGTTTAAAAATAAAGGTAATTTTTATGTTTACGTATGTTTCAAATCAAACTTAATTGAAGTATCTAATAATACTTGGTGGTTTGATTCTGGTGCTAGAATCCATGTCCAATATGATGTAGGGATTCCTTTCGATCCAAACAACAAACTGAACTCAAGATTTCCTACATATGGGGAACCATATGAAGGCTTCAATTGAAGGCATTGGGACTTATCATTTAGTCTTTGATGCTGGTTATCACTTAGACCTATTTCAGACTCTTTACATACCTTCATTTTCTAGGAATCTTATATCTATGTCAAAACTTAATGTTTTTAGGTATAATGTTAAGTCTAGACATGGTTGTTTCAGTTTACTTAAGAATAAGACTATTTTAGGTTCTGAAAACCTTATTGATGGTTTATATAAATTGAAACTTGATAATGTTTTTTTGTGGAATCCTTACTTGTTCATAGGAATGTTGGAATTAAGCATAGTATGCTAAATGAAATTCCTGCTTTCTCGTGGCATAAACGTTTGGGTCATATATCCAAACAAAGGTTAGAAAGATTAGTAAAGAATGACATTTTACCAAATTTAGATTTTACTAATCTTGGTGTATGTGTGGATTGCATTAACAGAAAGCAAACCACACATGCTAAGAAATGTGCCACAAGAAATACCCAACTTCTTAAAATAATACACACTGATATATGTGGACCTTTGAATGTTCCATATTTTAATAGAGAAAAGTATTTTGTCACATTTATTGATGATTTTTCATGGTATTGTTATATCTATTTGCTTGATAAAAAATCTCAATTAATAAATGCCCTTAAGATATACATTAATGAGGCTGAAAGACAATTCGATAAAGAAGTGAAAATATTAAAGATCTAATAGAGATGGTGAATTTTATAGAAATTTTATTGAATTGGGACAATGTCCAGGTCAATTTTTTAAATTCCTGGAAAGTCGTGACATATGTGCACAGTGTACTATGCTAGGCACATCTCAACAAAGTGGCATGGCAGAAAGGTGTAATCTGACTTTATTGGATATGGTTAGAAGTATGATAAGTAACTCCTCATTACCTATATCATTGTGGATGTATGCACTTAAAATCACATTATAGTTGTGGAGCTTTATTTCAAGGCTAGGGGTAGTCGACACCATTATCAAGCCGTTGAAAATCTATTTTATAATTCTGTAGTAGTGTTTTTCTCCAAAACCAACAAATATTTTAAATGTGCAAAACATATGGAATTAAAATATTTTATCGTTAAGGAAGAAGTTCAAAAGAGAGACCATAGAGCATGTTAGAAATGAACTAATGATTGCAAACCCGTTAACTAAAGGCTTACAACCAAATACATTTAAAGAACATGTAGATAGAATGGGTATTTGTTGTATTGTTGAATGAAATTTATGATGTTCTAACATTTTGAGCTCAATTATGATTTTTCTGAAATAAATTGGATCTATTTCTAGTTTATTATGATCGTATGCACATAATTTTTTAAATTATTTAAAACAAGAAATCTTTATAGTTACTTTAAGACCTATTATATTGAATTGTAATGTTGTAGTATATGAGAGGAAATATGTGACTTAAACTATGTATGACCACCATAACTCACATTTGCAATTCATTATAATGTGATAATTATGATGAATGTTATTTTTTATGCACATTTAATGCTTATTCTATTAAAGTTTTATATCTCGTTAGGCTAATTGGGAGAATTTTAGCTCAATTTATGTGGGCCAAGTCTGAAATTCATATGGCTCAATTTATGGGGATAAGAATTTTACTTTTGATAGAAGTTAAATTTTATTCATTCATTCGGTTGCTTTATGGATATACCAGATTAAAAGTTGATCATTATAAATTGATCTTCCCTCAACCTATTAGGGTTACACACATAAAATAGACATAAAGATTATAACTTCCATCACTTAGGGTTTGTGTAATTAAGAGAAAAGGTCAAGAAGGAGAAATCAATTTATCGGATGTTCTTCGTATAATAGTCAACTGCAATTCCGCATTAGGTATTTCTTAAGCTTGTGAAAGTCATATTATTCTAAAATCCTAAAATAATTCTTTATGCAATTTTGGGGATTTGATTTGCATAAGATTTAGGTCTAAAAGATTTTACATGTTGATCTTCATAATTAATCATGTGAAGGAATGTAAAAGAAATGCATAAAAGTAATAATGGATGCACCTATTATACGTATTTTACTTTTGTTGATTTGTTTCATACTTTTTCTTTTTTAAAATAATCTCACTTTCTTTATTTGATAGAAATTCACGATATGAATTCTATTGTAGGTTTAAAATAATTATCTTTCTATAACAGTCACATCTCTATTACAGACAAAATCTTAATAGACAAATTTGAGAATTAATGACACAATTAAAAAGTCATTTTGGGTATAATTATTTATACACATCTTAGACATGTTTGGACATTCATAGTAATCAATGAATCTCACTGAATTGAGTGTAATTCAAGTATTTCAATTATACTCTATCAACCAAACACGTCTAAAGAAATAAAAATTACTTGTAATTACTTTTCAATAATTACATTTTTAATCCACTTACTTTATGAAGGGAAACCCTTTAATTAAAATTTGCATTCAATTAGGATGAGATAGAAAGAGATTAAAAGTTAAAGTAGCCCCCATCTTTTTAAAATTTATATATTCCTTCATCCCCATTTATTTGCTTTATAAATACCACTTTAACCCTTCTTTTAAATACAAAGGAGGGGAGACCAATGTTGCCAAAAAAAAGAACCCAATGCAAGTTTCATCACCAGCACACTGGGAACTTATCAGCAGGTTTGGCTTTATTATTATTATTATTATTATTTTTGAGCTTTTTCTTTCCATTTATTAATTTGTTGAAGCAAATAGATTTTGTATTTTCAGTTCAACAAATATGAAACCAAATTTAAGAAATTTGATAGCAATGATGGGTTGAGCAGAGAAGGTATCAATTTATCCCATGATCTTAATTTAATTATTTCAAAGTGCAGGTGAAGATGATGTAACATGTTGTCCAGCTACAACAAAGAAAGGGGGAGGAGGCTTCATGAATATGCTGTAATCTATTTCTCTGCTTTCTATCCCTCAATTTTCCTTCAAAATAACATCTTTTCAAGTGTTTTTTTTTTTTAAATTAACTTGTTTTCCCTTAAATACAGTCTTAAATTTGATTAAAATTCAATTTAATTTAGTTCTTCTTCTTCTTCTTCTTAAGATTTCAATCTTAATAGCATCCTCCAGGTATGAACTATGAAGTTAGAAATCATTTACTAGAGTGAAGATAAAATTATAAAATCAATCTTGAGTGTTAAAATTATTTTTTGTGTGTGTGGGTAAATTATAAATACAATTTTCTTCATTTCACCAAATGCTTAAAAGGGTTTAATTAATATTTTTATTTTCTAAGGAGCTTAATATATATATATATATATATATATATATTAATTTAATGAAGGGTGGCCAAAGGGCTTGCTGCCCCTCTGGCTTCACTTTTTGGCACCATTAAATAGTGGGCATATTTTTATTTACATGAAAATAGAGATTTCAATTTAAATTTAAAATTTTGAATACATTGATTTGAATTTCCCAACTTGAAATTCAATCTGATCTGAAACCAAAATTAGCTAGACACAATAATATAAATAATAAGTAAATCACTTAAATTAAGTATATTTTAAAAAAAAAGTAATTTAATGAAATTGACTTTTTAACTTAACATAATTCTAAAGTTTTAAAACTCAAAACTTATCAAATCCAAATTCAAAATTTTTAAAAATGGAAAAATAAATATCCAAATTACAATTCAAAGCATAGTACAAAATGATTTGCACAATTTGCCCTCCCTTTAAATTTGCAGTATTCAATTGAATTTTCAGGTGCAAAGCTTTGGGCTGCTGTGGACTGCTTTCAGCTTGCTATGACCCTCGAACTCCTCATTGATAATAATAAATGTAACTGGCAAAGTAGTTTTTAGTTGAGTATTGAAAGAATAGACAGAAATGGTAGTAGTACATGATATGAATGTCACTCATGGTGTTATTTATTGAAAGTCAGTTTCTTTGATCAATGATTGCTCACTGCTGCTTAGCTTGATAAGATCAATTTCTGCAAATTTGGATAGTATTCAAATATCATAAATAAATTCCATAATTTCCTTCACAATGTGCTCTCTCTCTCTCTTTATGTACAAAATTTACAGGAAAAAAAATGCATGAATCTAGCGACCCTTTTATTATACATTATTATTTCTGAGACAAATTTTAACTACAGTGTACGATAGGTTTGCCTCATTGTTCTTTCCAAATACGTCCAGCCACTTTCAGCTTCAGTTCCTGTCTATCACCACCTGAGAAGTAGAGTGCCAGGTTCCGTTGAATGATAAGTCCATCTTGACTATCTCGAACTTTCCGGTGACTATCACGAATGCTTCTAGGCACCCCTTGCCACATAAACTTCCTGCCACTGCCCCCAACTTCCAGACTATAACTAAATTGTCTTGCCTCGTCTTCGTCACCCATGAACCGCAGAAAGGCCATGTAAACCGGTGCCATTCCTATGTGAAATGCCTCGAAGTGCAAGCAAAACTGTCGTCCGAAACAATTGAAAACCTGTACCAAATTGGACATTAATTGATTAGTAAATACCATACCACTCATTTCGAAAACATAAAAGGATTCTAGCATTTTCGAGTATTGAAGAATTCATTCAATTAAACACCAGAACATAATAAGGAATGCAATCAATAAAGTTGGTAAGAATTCCAGTCCTAAAAATTTATCACTGTGTAATCAGTTGTCAAATGCAATTTGGATCGGACAAGAGACCTATTTGAGATGATGTAGGAAAGTATGTGGACTGGTTGCAAGTTTGTGTAATGTAACAGAGAGGACGAGAGAGCTTACAGTTAACATCCACGTGGCATTTTCCACTTCGTGGGGATTGGATTTGACGTATCGGTGGTTGAAAGTGCACCCGTCATGCATGTCTACCTTGTGATCATTCTTGAGATGCATGACAAGAAATGGAATATCACCAGTGACAGAGCATTCAGCTCCGGCATATGGGCAACTATACGGGCGATACCTGCAGTTTTTTTCGTGCTTGAGCTTGCTGTAGTACGGAAAAATATCATGACAACCCAGAATCTGGTAACTGCAAGGAAGTTCCAGCGACTCGGCTACTTTCTCTAGAGCCAAACACCTTATATTTCCAAGTTCATTGCGACAAGTCGGGCAACAGTTGTGAACTCTAGTCTTGCAAGTTGAACATACAGTGTGGCCATTGGGACACTAACATAGAAGATAAGAAAAGTTGTCAGCCTGTCACTAGAAGATTGTTGAAGTAAAAAGTTCATGTTATGATTTTGATGCATTAATGCAACCAAAGAGATGGAAATGTAATACTGCTAAAACACGCCTTCATTCTTGCATACTAAGTATTAAGGCACTGTCTATATACCTCTATCAACAGCCCAATTTTCAGGCCTATGTTACTCAGACTCAAGTGCAAGTGTTCGATATGAGTATGTATCCAGCACAGGTATGTTCAACTTTTTTAAAGTTTTTGCATATATTCTGAGGGTCTTGGAGGGTTATATCCTTGTACTCACATTCAAATATGCATTGAGCATGGGTGTCAGGAAGAGTCGGAACAACATAGCATTAAGCATCCAAATAGTTCAGTAAAGAAGTAGCATAATCACAGTATCCACAACAAATCAGCAGTTAAAATATTAGCATTTTATCAATTACTTCAATTGATGTGAGATGATAACCCGTCTCAAGCTTTGTAGTTTACAAATATATGTGATGTCAATTTCTTCAATCTTGATTGATTTACTAATGTTATAGTTCGTTTCACTTTGCATAAAATAAGATATCAAATATGAATGCATACCAATTCTGACTCTGAAAGAACTATAAATCTCAAAAGAGAATACATCTTGAAATACTTTAGCTTTAGGTGAATCTACCTGGTAAATTGGAGGATACATCAAATTTATGCAAACGGGACACTCCAGTAGTTCGTGGACATCGTTCATCGATGTCGATCCCAGATTTCCACTTAAAGCAGTTGCTGTTTTTCTTAAAGGGGAACCTCTTAAATCCGCACTCAAAGTTGCCATATCATAATCTGAAAATGTAACTCGGGACTCGATCACCTCTTTGCAGCTACCACCACCAGGCGCCATAATTCTAGCTTTTGAAAGTTAATTGTCTGCGAATACTCAGTTTGCTAGATCTCGTATAGCAGCAACCGCGCAGGGGAGGAAGAGGGACGAATCCGATGTCTTCTCTTAAATCCTCAACTGCAAAAGTTTCATAAGATTTGCCAGCAATTCTCTCACTTTTTAGTATTATAAACTAATACATTCAGTGCCAATAAAATAATATACGACATTAAAAGTTCAATCTATATACTTTAGAATTCATCTTAAAGGATCCAGCCACAATATTATATATATATATAAACCATTGGAGAATCCAAGCACTAGTTTCAAAAAAGATTTCATTTTATTTGAAAAAGTAACTTAAAACTAGCAAAATAAAACTGAATTATTTGTTTTTTGTTTTTTATAGAAAAAGGACTTTAGAGGCTTACTTAACCAGAAGTCCCCAAAAATGGCAAATTTACTAGCAAATCAAACCATTGATATATATGGAAGAATTTCCCCCTTTGTTTTCAGGTCATTTTATACTCATAAAGCTACCCAGAAAAGGAAAAAGAAAATTAAACTCCAATCCTGTCTAACCCAACTTTAAATAACCCAAAAAAACAGCCAAAAGAAACAAAACCCGGATCAAATATGCAACCAAAAATCAAAGTCAACCAATAAAAACTGAAAATAATCGACGATCAGAGAAGAACCCAATCAAGAAGAAGAATACCCAAATGAAAATCCAAGCTCAACAACTCAAATCCATCAACAAATACTTACCAAGATGGAAGGCTTTATCAGCTCATCAAGCCTTAACTGACAAAACCCAAATTGCAATTGCATTGGAAATTTGGAATATTCAATTAAAATCCACTTTTTGGAAGTCCCCACTGAAATAATTGAATCGATTTCAGACAAGAGATAAAGAAAAGTGAGGAATGGGGGTAAACGTTGAGGAAAAGGCCTAAAAACCTTTAACGAAAGAGTCAAAAAGATTTTAGATTTGGGATTTCACACAATACAGGGATATATCTAACTATACAACTTGCTGTTAGACAAGATTATTATAAGATGTCCCAATTATGAGTTGGCTTACTCTTTCAAAAGAAAATAAAATTACTTCTCTCAATAAAAAAAATTATAAATTTTCGTTTTTGTCACTTAATTAAAAAAATTTATAATTTGATCACTGAACTATTCAAATATTTTTACCTAACTACCTGAGTTGTTATTTTTTTTAGAAAAAATTCTATCAACGAGCTCCAAGGGACGATTTGTCGATCGGTATGATAAATCAATACCCTTTGACAAATAGAATAACATACTTTAGATCTAAGTCAATCTGACAGTTAGTGCCAACGATTGTAGAAAAAATTTGTTTGAATTTTGATTTGCAAATTCGTGACGTCAAAAGATATTTGATGGAAAAAAGTTGAACTGTAGAAAAGAAGGAGATAGAGAGCTTCCGAGTGGTGGAGGTAATGCGAACAAAAAAAAAAAATCATATAACACCAATTTTAACGGCCTAATGACTTAAATGAAAACTTTTAAATAGTTTAGTGACCAAATTGTAATTTTTTTAACTAAATGACTAAGACGAAAATTTACACCTAATTTAGTGACTAATGTAGTTCACCCTTTAAAAAAAATCTAATGAAATATGAGATAAATATTTTGTCCAATTTTATGTTTCTAACCAAGGCATTCTTCATATCCGTTTAATAGTCTACAGAGATTGATTCTTTTAGAGTTTGTAGTTGTCTCTTTCAACAATATCGTTTTCAATGTTCGAATTTGAATTCTCTTTTTAAGAGTGTAATATGTCTTACCATTGCATCCAACATTTGTTAATGTTATTTAATTTTTTTAATAAGACAAGATAATGAGTGTTAATTAAATATACAATTGAGAAATTTTGAGATAAATTAATTTTTAAGATTTTATGAATTTTAATCATGAACTCAATGTTTAAAATATTAAAATTTTAATGTTAGATTAAGCCTTAACTCAATTGTCATGAAAATTTAGATTTAGATGCTTAAAGCATATAATTTTCTTTTCTTTAAGGGTCTAAAAAATATTACAAAATAATAATTTTAAAATATAATACTATTATAGAAATTGATAATTTTGAAAAAATTTTTAAAAATAAATATGAATGTCAACCATGGAGTCAAACTTTAAAAGACTTAAAACACCTTTAAAATGACAAAACTTAAATAAATTAAAATGAAAATAGTAATTTTATTATATTAAAAAACTACATAAAATCACATATAAAAAAATTACTATTTCCCCACTTCTTAACTACATTTTTTTAATTAAAAAATCAATGTAAATAATTAATTATTCACTTAAAATTTACTTTTATATTTTAAATTTTATTTTTTAAAAAATATAAAATAAAAATTTGTTTAAAAAATAACTTCTCTGTAAGGTGATTTTTTATAACATCCCTTACCCCGATTTGGTCCAGTCACTAGACCCGAGCTACGAGAATGCTACTACTATTACCGGAACAAATCACACTTAAATTTTCAATAATCAACCATTCAATCATAAATGCATGCACAATATAACATATAATTAAAACTGAAACTGTAATGGCTTAAATTCAAGGTTATCGGAATAGTGGTTTCGTAACCACAAATCCGATTGAAAGAGAAATTTATTTCAATATTTTTACTTGAAAATTGATATGATAGGAAAATCGTATGAAAATATTGATAGAAAAATTTTACCGATTTAGTGGTTAGTTAGAAAAAGAAATTATTGAAGAAATTGGGTAAAAACAAGGTATCGGGACCTTTATCTCGTAAAACCGAGTCGAAAATAATTTTATAAATATTTATGAAATGTTAGTAATGTGGTATTAAAATTTCGTTAGGAAATTCTAATGTTTGGGTAATCAATTAAATGAAAAGGACTAAATTGTAATAGGTGTAAAAGTTACTAAAATGATTAAATAGCTGAAGAGTCTAATGAGAAAGGATTTAAAAGGCAATTAGACCCAAAATTTATTTGGGCTGGACAGCAAGGGCATGAAATCAGCAGGAAATTTGATAAATTAAGGACAAATTTGGAATATTACAAAATTAACTAAATGAAGCTAGGACTAAATAGGAAATATCTAGATTTCTCTTCATTTCTCTTCAATTCCAGCAGCTAAAAACGCCATAGGAGGGTTCTCTAAGCTGTTATTTCATAATTTTTGCACCAAATGAGTTAATCCTTGCCTTTTTCTTGTAATTTTTGTGTTTCTAAGACTTTTACAACTAGATCCTACTATTAAATTCATTAGTTTTTGATTCCATGGATGAAATTGAAAGTTACCATGATTGATTGCTGTAACTTTATGATGAAATAGAATGAAATTAAAGTTTTAATTTGTTTAAGAGATGATTTTATTAGGTAATTTCAATGGAAATTGATTTTTAGGACCTAATTGTGAAAATGTTTGGAATTAAAATCTACTTTTGAAACTCTGATTCCTAAAGGTTGTAAACTAGTTTAAGGTGATATAATAAAGTGTTAATTGAGAAAAATAAGCTCAATTGAGAGGCTAATTGAGTAGGGACGAAATTCTCATTTATTAAAAGTTTAGGGGAAAAATGGTAATAAACAGCTTGCACTAAAACAATTTAGACAGCAGCAGTAGACTAACTTTGAAAAATCACCATAAATTGTAGGAATCGGATTAGAAGATGAACAAAATATGGAATTAAAGCTTATTGAGTCTAGTTTCTCATTGAATAAACAGTGTAAGCAATGGATTTGTAAACTTTGAGATATAATGAATTTTGTGAGACAAGGTCAGAATAAATTCGGGTTCCCCTGTTTTGACTTTGAAAAATCATAAAAAATTAAATAAAAATAATTAGAAGCTTAAATTTATATGTCTAGAATCCTTAATGAGTATATTTTTAATATAAATAAACTAGAACATCATTTGAATCTTGTATGAAGAAATAATTAATTTTTAGTGAAGAAGGATCAGAACTGTTAGACAGCAGAACAGGGGTGATTTTAAAGAATAAACTGTACTGATTGGCTAAACCAAAAATTCTGAAAATTTTATGGTAAGAAGATATATGAGTCTAGTTTCAGGTAAAATTATCGGATCCTAATTTGGTGTTCTGTAGCTTAAGATAAAAATAATTTAGTGACTATAACTTAAGTAGACAACTTTGAATGAACTATAAATAATAGTTGAATTATAAAGAATGTTGCATATGAACATGAAATGTATTAAATTGATAATTAAATTTATTTATTTAGATCCAGAAGATTTAAATACGAAGCTAGATCGAGGAAAGGAAAAAGTTCAGGATTAGTAGATTTTTGTGCACAAACAAGTATCAAGGTAAGTTCATGTAACTTGAATTATATTCTTAAATGCTTGAAATGCATTTTTTTTATATGAATATGATTTGAATGTTCATTATATGAAATTTTATGAAACATTGACATATTTGATAAAAGAGGAAGAAATCCCGGTTGAATGAAAGGAAAATTCGATGGATCTCTGAAAATGAATTGACAGTAAAAAGGATCAAGCCCGGACGGGTGATCCTATCCTGATATAGCCCTCCCGAAGAATATGTGGAAAATGGATTTAGCCCGGACGGATAATCCAAATTAGGGTCAATTTAGCCTGGACTGGTAATTCAGATCCAAGCTCATTAGAGTAATTGTCGTTGCAGGGGATTTAGCCTGGACTGGTAATCCCGACAATACTCTATGAGTTTATATTACAGGGGATTTAGCCTGGACTGGTAATCCCGCTGTAAGGATGAGGTTCGCGAGAGTGTGCTCTCTGAAATGGAAATGTTTGCACATGAATATGAATTGACGGACCCAGAATTGTACACTAAAAGTGTACCTCTGAAAATCCATCGAAATTTCGAGAAATTCAACAGGATAAATATGGAAAAATAACAAGGAAATAGAAATCATGGTATTGATGAGCTCATCAATCATGGTATATATTATTGGTACATGCAAATTATTGTACTAACTTGAATGTTGAGTTTGTGCATATTAGGGTAATAATGCATTGAATGGATATATAAATGTTTATTGTATTGTATTGAAAATATTAGGTAAGTATAATTCTTGTTACATGAGCTTACTAAGCACAAAGTGCTTACCCTGTTTCATTTTCCCCTATTTTGTAGTGTTAAGAGCTCAGAGGTCGGATTTGGTCGGAGACACATCACACTATCAACCTCAGGATTTCGGTACATAAAGAAACTTTATTTTGGAAATCAAGGGCATGTATAAGCTAATAAAGTAAATGATTTTGTGAAATGAATATAGAGTTAGCCATTGGTATGATTAACAAACCTGGTTTTGGGTATGTGATGACGTTATTTTATAAATATGCATGAATTTATCTTGAAAATATGTTGAATTAGATTGGTTGATGTGGATTGTTTTTGGTTTAAAATTTCAGGGAAGGATAGATATCTATAAATGGGTTATATTGAGTTAAAAAAAAATTTAATTTGTAAACTCCGGTGATACTTCATACCCTATTCCGGCAATGAATACGGGTAGGGGTATTACAGAAACTCAATCAAGCTTATGAAAGTTTTTAAGTTAACTCGGGCATGATTAAGGATCAAGCTGCAGACCTTTCAAAGTATGAGCATTAGTATCGATACCCAAGTCAGGTACTGATACCATCATTGCCTTAGGTATTTCAAAAATCAAGTTAAAATTCACAAGTACCAATACTAGGAATAAGGTACCAATACCCTTGTTAGATTGTATCGGTACCAAATTAATTATTGATATCGTTTTGGCATTTTGCCATTTTCAAAATTTTAAACACAAGTCAACTTGTATCGATACTTGGATAAAGTACCGATTCTTGGACCTAAGTATCGATACTTTACACTAGTATCAATACTAAATTGGCATTTTGTCATTTTGAAATCTTGTTCATTTGGTAAAATACCGATACTTCGACCTATAATATCGATACTTTTCGCTAGAAGGTCAATTATTACATTTTAGTACCATTTTCATGCCAAACTAACTAAAAATCATATTGGTACTCAAAGGCACACAACTAAACCTGCACCAATTCCATGCATTCCAACCATTCATTAACTATTAGTAAAGTTCAACAACTCAATAGGCATCGTTTAGGTACTTGAACATAGCATTTCTAACTTGCAAATTTGCAAACCCTTCAAACATAGATTACCATTCACATTTAACATTCAAACTCAACCAATTCACATTCAAAATTTACCATTCATATGCTTCAATCTTTGTTTGACACATTGCCATTATGCACAATTATGTCTACAACATATAACCATCAAAATGCAAGTCACCAACATCCAAGAAAACACATATACATAACCAAGGCCTATATACATGTCACATAACTCGGTTCAAAATGTTTAAAGTCTATTGAGATGGAAGCTAGTTAGTGTGCACTCTGAGGTGATTTTATCGACGCATTTCGCAAAATGACCACTACAAAAGACAGAAAATGAAACAGAGTAAGCATTAAAAATGCTTAGTAAGTTCATAGGTTTTAAAACAATAAAACTCACATCCATTCACAATTAACGTAACAAATTAGCTAACTACACAACTCTCTTGTCATCACATTTCACAGCTGTAAGGTGAGTTTATCACATATGAGTCTTATAACATTTCAATCGGTACGACACTATAATAGTCTGATTTTCAGTGGTATCGAAAACAGTGGTTCGAGGCCACCACATTCGGTAAGTAAGCTCGTAAATTTTATTATTTAATATTTACGAGTCAAATATGGTTTTAAAAAGATTTTTAAATGGGTAATTGATAAAGAAAAGGGACTTAAATGGTAATTAAACCATGGTCAAAGTTTCCAAGTAGTGGTGTTATGATTGATTCCACTAGCTTTTTGATTAATTGTTCTTTTAGTCTTAATAAGTTTGGGATTAAATTGTAAATAAGTTTATTTAGTTAGAATTTAATTAAATTGAAGGGCCAATTGTGAAATTAAACCTTCCTTTGATGCTAATTATGCCATATATTTATGTAATAGACAAATATGGGCATAGATTTGGTGTTTTAAATTAATTATTAACCAAGAGTAATATGGCAATTTGATGAATTAAATTAAAATAAGTAAAATAAAAAGAAAGAAAGAAATTTTGGTACTTATCATCTTTTCCAAACCACAGAAACACCATGGCAAGAAAAACTAAAGTTCGGCCATGCTTTAATTCATGCATAATCAAGACTGGGTGGAAAATCGAGGAAAATGAAAAATTACCAAAATGCCCCTGAATATTGGTATTTCTGCAATTTAGCTAGGTAAGTTTGTATGAACTATATTCTCTTTAATTTTGATTAAAGTGAATGTTAATTGATGATTTGTAATATATATATGTTCTATTGTTGGAACTGAATTATTGTTGGAAAAATTTTATTAAATTTAATACTCAGTTTGGACTGAACGCAGGATTTGAGTACATTCGCGATTTGGCGATTGACGGTATTGAAGGAAGATATTGGCAAATTACCCAAGTAAACCGGGGTTTAGCATTTGTTGCGAACTCTCGTGTTTTACTTTCTGTTTAGGTCTTACGAGCTTCTGTTTAACTGTTAGAATTAAGTGACCCAAATTCTTATAGAATATGATGGAAAATAAAATAAAAGTAAAATCCATATAGAACTAGATTTCTTTTATTTTATTTTAGAATAAGGTTTTTTAAACCTTATTAAACTTCATCTATTTTATATTGATTAGGATAGGGTGTTTCAATCCTACTAGAATATGGCTTTACAAGCCTATAAATAGACATAGTCTATTCCTCTTGTATTGATACAAATTTTTTCGACATAGTGAATTTTCTTCTCTCTGCTCGTGGGTTTTTTTTTCCGAAAGGGTTTCACGTAAAATTTGTGTGTTCTTTATTTTCTTTATTTTATTCTTTTTTTTTCACAAATTGGTATCGAGCTTTAGGTTATTCATCTCGATCACGGTAATGGCGTCTTTGAAATATGAAATTCCATTTGTTGGATCGCAACACTAGATTTGCGTTGTGGCAAATTAAGATGCAAGCGATTCTTGCACAGATGGATCGGAGGATGCCCTGCTGAGGATAGATAAGATGCCTTCGACATTAATGAGATGAAGAGAAAAAGCGTAAGGATCGAAAGGCATTAACACAATTACATCCGCATTTGTCCAACGAAATTTTGCAAGATGTGATGAAAGAGAAAAGCGCCATTGCATTATGGAAGAGGCTAGAACAAATATGTATGTCGAAAACTCTAACAAGCAAGTTGCATATGAAGCGGCGTCTTTATGCTCATCGTTTGGAGGAAGGTGTGTCAGATACGAACACTTAATGTGTTTAAAGAAATTCTCTCAAACTTGGAAGCCATGGAGGTTCGGTGATGATAAGGAAGATCTAGGGTTGATTCTACTTTGTTCGTTGCCCCGTCTTATTCAACCTTTAGAGACACGATTTTATATAGCCGTGAGTCTCTAACAGATTGATGAGGTTTATGATTCTTTAACCTCGTATGATAAGATGAAGCATCTTGTGGTTAAACCCGACTCTCGGGGAGAGGTCTCATTGTTCGTGGGAGACAAGATCGGAATGTCGATGATGATCGTGGTAGGACACGAGAACGGAATCCTCGTGGTAAATCTAAGGGTAGATCGAAGTCTTCAAACAGAGGTAAAACTTGTAACTTCGCAAGAAGAAAGGGCACATTAAATCTGAGTGCTATAAGCTACAAAATAAGATTAAAAGGGAGGTCTGCGAATCAAAAGGGAAAACAACCGAAAAATTAGGTGAAGGCGATGTTGTAGAAGACTACGGCGATGGTGAACTTCTAGTCGCTTCGTCAATGATTCTAAAGTAAGCGAGGAGTGGATACTTGATTCGGGCTACACATTCCATATGAGTCCCAATCGGGATTGGTTTACAACTTACGAAAGCGATTAATCGAAGGTGTTGTTTTGATGGGAAATAATACTTCGTGTGTAAAATCGCAGTGTTGGAACAATTAAAGTTAAGATGTTTGATGGAGTTGTCGAACACTTAGTGACGTACGGCATGTTCCGAATTGAAAAGAAATTTAATTTCGTTGAGTACTCTTGATTCAAAAGTGCAGGATATACAAATTTGAAAGTGGGGTTTTAAAGATTTCAAAGGGTCCCTTGTTGTGATGAAAGGACAGAGAAAGATTGCCAAGTTATATGTTTTGCAGGGTTCTACTGTTACTGGTGATGCAGCTATCGCTTCCTCGTCCTTGTCAGATGATGATATTACTAAACTTTGGCATATGCGCCTAGGGCATATGAGTGAGAATGGCATGGCAGAATTGAGCAAAAGAGGACTTCTTAATGGGCAAGGAATTTGCAAACTGAATTTCTGTGAGCACTGTGTTTTTGGAAAACAAAAGAGAGTTCGATTCACTAGAGGAATCCATAACACGAAGGGAACATTGGAGTATATTCATTCGACTGTAGGGGCCATCTAGAGTGCCTTCCAGAGGTGGAGCTAATTATATGCTAACCTTTATTGATGATTTTTCCAGAAAAGTTTGGGCGTTCTTCCTGAAGCAGAAAAGTGATGTGTTTTCCGCATTTAAGTCTTGGAAAATTATGATTGAAAAACAGACGGAAAAAGCAGATAAAATACCTCCGCATGAGACAATGGCTTAGAGTTCGCTCGATGAGTTTAATAGATTGTGCAAGTCGGAAGGAATCATAAGACACACGACGATTCGTCATACTCCACAACAAAATGGCGTTGCGAACGAATGAACGAGCGATCATGGAGAAGGTTCGATGTATGTTGTCAAATGCCAACTTACCGAAGTCATTTGGGCGTATAGCGGCGTCGTCATTGCATGTTTTTGATCAACCGATCTCCATCCGTTGCCATTGAGAAAAAGACTCCACAAGAGGTATGGTGCAGTAATCCCGCTAATTATTACGATTTAAAGATCTTTGGGTGTCCTGCATATGCTCATGTTGATAATGGAAAATTGGAACCGAGATCCATTAAATGTGTTTTTCTTGGTTATAAAGCTGGTGTAAAAGGGTATAAGTTATGGTGTGTCTGAAAATAGAAAAGTTGTGATTAGTAGAGATGTTGTTTTTGATGAAACCGCTATGCTACCTAACTTATCTCTTAAAGACTCTTCCAATAAAGAAAATCAAAAACAAGTAGAGCATCAGTTAATACTGAGTCAACTCCTCAAGCCGGTACAAAAATTGAGAATAGAGTTGCTTCTTCACCACAATACTCTATCGCCAAAAAGCAGAACTAGAAGAGAAATTAAACCTCCAAAGAAATATCTTTGAAGGTGATCTAGTTGCTTATGCTTTGAATGTGGCTGAAGATATAGATGCGAATCAAGAGCCATCTAATTATTACGAGGCGATTACTGTGAAGGCTCGAGAAAAGTGGATGTTTGCTATGCAAGAAGAGATGGAATCACTCCACAAAAATAGAACATGGGACCTTGTGAAACTTCCTAAAGGTAAAAAGGTCATTCGTTGTAAATGGGTATTTAAAAGAAAGAAGGGACTCAGGAGTTGAAGAACCCGGATATAAAGCAAGGCTTGTTGCAAAGGGTTCTGATCAAATTCAGGAGTGGACTTCATGAGATGTGTTCTCCCGGTTGTTAAGCATAGTTCGATTCGAGCTTTGCTTGGTATTATGGCCATGCATGATTTGGAGCTTGAGCGATTAGATGTAAAAGCGCATTTTTGCATGGAGAGCTTGATGAGGATATTTACATGCAACAACGAGAAGGTTTCTGATTTGAGAAAAAGAGAACTATGTTTGCTTCTTTGAAAAAGTCCCTTTACGGTTTGAAAGCTTGATCACCAAGACAGATGGTACAAGAGGTTTGATTCCTTTATGACTTCTCATGATTTCAAAAGAAGTAGTTTTGTGATTGTGTTTACTTTAAGAAAAATAGTGATGGTTCTTTTGTGTATCTACTTCTTTATGTTGATGACATGTTGATAGCAAAAAAAAAGATAAAGAAGAGATAAGAAAGGTCAAAGCCCAACTAAGTAAAGAATTTGAGATGAAAGATTTAGGACCAGCAAAGAAGATACTTGGTATGGAGATTCTCAGAGATAGAAAATCAAGTAAATTGTACCTAAGTCGGAAGGGTACATTGAGAAAGTTCTTTTGAGTTCAATATGCAGAGTGCTAAGCTGTTAGTACTCCTTTAGTGACCCATTTCGGACTTTCATCGATTTTGTCTCCACAATCGGATGATGAGATTGAGTACATGTCACATGTTCCATACTCTAGTGCGATGGGATCTCTCATGTATGCTATGGTTTGTTCACGCCCGATTTATCATATGCGATCGGTGTAGTTAGCGGATACATGGCAAATCCCGGTAAAGAACATTGGAAAGCGATTGATGGATTTTAAGATACTTACGAGGCACTCACGATGTTTGCTTACGATTTGGAAGAACTAAAGATGGAGTCATAGGGTATGTTGATGCTGATTTTCTTTGGAGACCTTGATAGAAGAAGATCTCTCACACAGTTACGTCTTTACAATCGGAGGTTGTGCAATTAGTTGGAAAGCCATTTTGCAAACTACGATCGCTTTGTCTACCACCTGAAGTTTGAGTACATGGCGACATCGAGGCTTGCAAAGAAGCTATTTGGTTGAAGGGACTATTTAGTGAACTCAATGAAGGCCTTCAAATCAGCCACAAGATATTTTGTGATGTGATGAGTGCTATATTTCTTACAAAAGATCAAATGTTTCATGAGAGAACAAAACACATTGATGTTCGGTATCATTTTGTTCGTGATATTATTGCTCGTGGTGATATTGTTGTGAGCAAAATTAGTACTCATGAAAATCCTGCAGATATGATGACTAAGTCACTTCCTAAAACCAAGTTTGAGCATTGCTTAGACTTGGTTGGTGTTCATTGTTGAGTTAAACCCTTAAGGGGTTTTATGGAAGAGGTGGAGAACTTGTTTATTGAAAGTTCGCAATGAAGAACTTGTTCATTGAGAATTTGTGTCAAGGTGGAGATTGTTAGAATTAAGTGACCCAAATTCTTATAGAATATGATGGAAAATAAAATAAAAGTAAAATCCATATAGAACTAGATTTCTTTTATTTTATTTTAGAATAAGGTTTTTTAAACCTTATTAAACTTCATCTATTTTATATTGATTAGGATAGGGTGTTTCAATCCTACTAGAATATGGCTTTACAAGCCTATAAATAGACATAGTCTATTCCTCTTGTATTGATACAAATTTTTCGACATAGTGAATTTTCTTCTCCTCTGCCCGTGGTTTTTTTCCCGAAAGGGTTTCCACGTAAAATTTGTGTGTTCTTTATTTTATTTATTTTATTCTATTTTTTTTCACATTAACTCTTATGCTCTTACGAGCTTCTGTTCAACTCTTAAGAGTTTCTGTTCAGTTCTCACGAGCTTCTGTTCAGCTCTTTTGAGCTTTTGTTAACCCTTATGGGTTTCTGTTCAGCTCTTTTGAGCTTCTGTTCAATCCTTATGGGTTTCTATTTAGCTCTCATGAGCTTCTGTTCAGCCTCCGGGCTTCTGTAAACTATGTACTCTTATCCGTAAGTCATTTTTCGAATTGAGAAAATTTCGATAAAGTGATTTATTTAATGAATTTGAAAGTTATCCAACGATATTCTAAATGGTTCAACGGGTAATGTTCTATTACGAGATGGTATGAGTTGATACAAACTAAAATAGGTATATACATGAAATACATGGAAATTATGTAAGTTGAGACGAGTATAAATTCAAGTGTGACATGTTGAGATAATAAGGTTATCGATGTTAAATTTATATGAAATATGGTCAAGTATGCTAACAAGTGTTATTGTTTGATGCTTAGGCAAGTGCCAAGCTGTTGGTTGAATGGTAATATGTTTAATTATAAATTGTATTGAAATAGTAAGTGTTCAAATGAAAATATGCTTGAGCTCATGAAAGAGTGGTAAGGTTTAAAGTTATTTAAAATCCTGTTATGCTAGGGATGATATGTATAAGCGATGATATGGATTTATTCACCTTGTGAGTTGTTGAATATAGCTTCATGAATCTTGCGATATTGATATTGGATTATTATTGATATGTATAAACTTCGTATTTGAAATGAATTATTATGATTAAAGTTTATACGAGATTACTAAGCATTCATTGCTTACGTAGTTGTTTTCCTTTACTTTTCAGATTATCGGAAGCTCGATTGGGTTGGAAACTTGTTGAAGTTAAATCACATTATCCATCGGTACTTTCGAATGTTTTGATTTTGGTTATAATGGCATGTATAGGTATTTTGTTTAATTTGGCCTATAAGTAAATTGTTGAGATTAGCCACTTATTTTGGCTTGTTTTGGATGCCTAATTATGGTTTGTTGATATGTATAAGGTTGATTGTAGGTTGACACAAAATTGGGTGAGAAATATGGCTTGTAAAATGACCTATTTTCGTTCACACGGGCATGTGTCTCAACCGTGTGTGACACACGGCCGTATGTCCCTTGTATCTTAAATTTGCACAAAACAAAATACTCACACGGCCTAGCACACAGGCGTGTGACTTGGCCGTGTGACCCAAGTTAGTATACTCACACAGGCACAACACGGGCTAAGACACGACCGTGTGTCCCTATTTTGAATGTCCACACGGTCTGAGACAAGGGTGTGTCTCTTGATTGTGTGAGTCACACGGCCGTGTGACCCCTGCAGTGTTGAAAATTTTTAAATATTTTTGAAAAATTCTTTGAGTACCTGATTTAGTCCCGACTTATTTCCAATGTGTATTTTGAGCCTCGAAAGCTCATGTAAGGGACAATATGTTTGATTTGATTATTTTTTGACATGAATTTTATATTATATGAAATGTCTGTTTATTTTATCAGTAATCTCTGGTAATGGTCCATAACCCTGTTCCGGCGATGGATACGAGTTAGGGGTGTTACAGACACAATCTCATTCAATGTTATTCTATTAAGATCATAGAACACAAATACCATTTACATCAGTCCAGTCTTATATTTCCATTCCTATCAGAATACACATTAACATTCATTCATTTACCTTTTTGTCATAATCGATTAACCCAATGAACTATAATAAACAGATACAAATATGCGGATAACCACCAAAACACACCAGATTACTCGTCCGAGCGGTAATTCTAATACACACTTGAGCACCGAAGTGGTAAGCCCATAGGCATCATATGTCATAAGACATTATGTCCCTCCAAAATACACCAGGGTCTCCGTAGAGACAATCAATAATAGTGGTCTCTGTAGAGACAAAACTCAGTAATCCGTAACAAATGCTGGATTCCAGTTTAAATAGTGAATTCTCCGTACATCAGTATCATCTCATACAATATCCTGTACAACACACAATAACCCTATTTGTATGTCAATTTTATCCTATCCATTCTTATGTTTATTCGAGCACAGGTAACACATTAGTTCATTTCTTTACAATTCAGTCTATTTCTCACATTTTTATACTATTTTGCATACAATTCAAAACACATTCAAAGTATACAAATTCACAATTCAAATACATACATTACATTTATATATACAACTATACCATATGAACTTACCAAACCAAAACAACAATAAGTGCAATGTCGGAGACTAATCCACAATTTCTCTTTTTCCTCGATTATCTATTGGTTGATTCAAATCTTGATCTATACGGTAATTCATTTCAATTCATCAATTTCAATTACCTTATAACATCTTATTCCATGCATATGACAATTTAATTTCACTTCTCATAAATTCCCTAAATTTTTGCATTTTATTCAATTTAGTCCCTAAAATCGAAACGATCATATCTTTCACTTTTAAGCTTCATTTTCCATCTGATTCCAAACACATTCTTCTACAGCCCTCTAATATCTATAATTACAGAAATTTAAAAAAATTCAAATTATTTACACTTTATTTCCTATGTTCAAAACTAGCAATTTTCACTTTTCAAATTAGTCACTTTTCATATCTAAGCACAAAAATCTATCAATTTAACACCAAAAGATTCAAGATTCAACAATAGAAACTTTTATAAAATTTGAAAGCTTTGCAAAATAGTACCCGAGCTAGCTAAATCAAACTTTCGAGATCTCAAAAATATAAAATCTACAAAAAGCAAACTTGAATTGACTTACCATGCAAAGGCCCAATGCTTGGAGCTTCAAAAATGGTTTATTTGTTTTGTTTTTTCTTTTGTATTTTCGGTGGAAGATGACGAAGCAAAGATGATAATAGCTTTTGTTTAATTAATTTTAACATATAATATAATTTAATCACAAATTTTAACATATATTCACTCAAAACAAAGCACCAACCTTCAACTATAATAAAATATAGTGTAATTTTCACTTAAATCTTTAAATAATTATTATTTAAAATTTTTTAATTAATAAAAATTAATAGAAATTAACTTTTATGGTTTTTAAGGTTTAGTCTTTGTAACTTAATTACTAATTATTTAATATAATTACTTAGTAAAAAATTAATATAACACTATAATATACTCATAAATATTAAGTAATAATATTTACGGACTCAATCATCAGAGAATGGGATTTCAAAACTACCATTTCTGATATCACTGAAAAATGAGTTATTACATGTTTAGTACATTCCCATGATAAAATTTAAATAGAATGTAATTCTTGAGAATGTGATTACTAAGAATGTAATTATCAAGAACATAACATTATAACGTTTGATATATTGGGAATGTATTAATTAAAATCTCTAGAAATTACATCGATGTGTTTGGTTCATTAAGCATGTTACTAAGTTAAATTTTGAAATTGTCCTTATCAAATAAATTACAAATTTGATTAATTTTAACATATTTTAGTGATATTTGCTATTAACAATATTTAGTTCAATACTAGCAAACAAGTAAATTAATATTTTTATTTTATTAATATTATTTATTTTAAATAAAAAAATTTTAATGAAAATTAATTGGTATATTATCAGTTAAGTTTTTAGATTCTACAAGTAAGATAGAGGTTGACAAGTGTCCTATTATAACAATGGGTTGACAAGTGTCCTATTAAGACCAAGAGTTGACAAGGGTCTAATAAATATTTTTAAAAGAAAGAGATACATGTCAATTTTTGAAGACTGCTTGTAAAATAAAAAATAAATTATCAACGCCCTTAATATATTATATTGAAAATAAAGTTTTAATATTTCATAATGTATTAAACTAGTATAAATTTTAAATTTTAAAATTTAAATCATATAAATTTTAAAATAAATATTATTATGATCTTAGGTGAAAAATATTGCATACAAATAATGAAAATAAATAAAAATAATTATTTTATCGCAAATATAAATTTAAAATTTTCAAATTTCATGAATTCAAAGGAATCATATTCCTATAGTTGAAGGAAAATAATTCCAAGAGGGAAGTTACATTTATAGAAAAGTTAATAATTTTTAATGTACAAAATGCGAAAAAAGCACTCTCCCATAGTTAAATTTTCAGAAATATGTGTCATACCAAATGCGCTCTAATTTTCTGTTGTACTTATTTTTGTCAATAGTACCAATAATTATTATTTAAAAAATTATAGATTTAGTCTCTATATCTTAATTTGATCAAGTTTTGTTTTTGTACTTTATTTTTCTCAGATTATTTTTTAAAATTTGAAATTTTAGTCTTGAACTAAATAGTAACAGTTAAATTTATTTGGTAAAATTCAATTACTAGTAATGTATTATGTGTACAACTGTAAATTTGATCTATATTCACCAATTAGATTATTTTAAGTTCCTATACTTTTTCACATTTTGAAATACTAATCTCGAAACAAGTGACAATCAATAATCTATTAATTGTAATTTTTAGTGAGTAAATGTGGAAATAATAAGTTGATGTAACATTACATGTATGGTAATATATTTAGGACATTAGCTTTCAGAAATAATAGAACTTCACTTAATGAATTTAATGGTTATCATTTAAGAAAAACTAAAATTCGAAAATTTGAAAAGCACGAGAACTAAAATGACCAAATTAAAATATAAGGATTAAATTGATAAGATGGGCAAAGTGTAGGGACAAACAACAAATTCTAGCCATTACATTTGAGACAGCATGGATGAAGCCAACTAGGCTAGCAAAGCAAACGAGCTTTATCTTCTCGACTTCTTCACAGACAGCGCAGGTCACATGACATGAATTTTGAATATCTTCAAATTTATACTATTTTAAATATATACGGATATATGGTATTATTAGGGTTTATTTGTTTAATAAATTAAAAAAATTAAGTGTTTGATAATAATATATTTTAATTTTTCAAAAATTTACTGATCTCATAATTTTAATCTTATTAATATAATATTGTATATTATTTTAAATAGTTTTGATAAAAATTAAATATAATAATTTAAATATTTTATTTTTTTAATGAAAGTAAAATGATAACTTATTTTGAATATAATTTTTAAAAAATAAAATCAATTCAATTTTTTTTATTAATGAAAATTTATTATGATTATAAACATATATAAAAAATTTAAATATTTTTAAAATTTCAAAATTCTCTAAGTCGAATTAAAATTATGTTAAAAGAAAAATATAACAATAAACAGACAAAAAGTAGAGTATTTATGTGCAATATTAAAACTTGGGTAGATATACCTATTAAGCATCAACCAAGACCATTTAACGTACCAAAAAAGAAAATCAACCACCTATATGTTATTTTTAAATTTAAATCAAACATACACAAAATCCTTTCCCTTGGAAAATTTTTTTCAGTTTCTAAAATATTTACAATTAAGTTTTTTGGTTGAATTATAAGAAGAGGACAAAATCCTAACAGTAATACAATTAGTACGATTCAAACTTAAATCACATCTGAAGCGATAAACACCCTAACGATTAGACTAACACATGATTTATATTTATACCTAAATTATTCAATTAATGTTGGAATACGAGTATATTTCAGAAATTTTCAAATTACTAAAAATATATAAAATATATTCAATATCAAGTTTTTGATACCTGGATTTATATTTAAAATTGATAAGCTTTGGCGGCGTCACCGCCGTCTATATTTCTTTTTTCTTGGGCAACTTCTAATGTTTTTTTCTTACGACAAATAGCAGCCATTTGCATGTCTTAATCTATTCAGGCTTCTTTCCTATGTAAGTGATTTACCTATTCATATCGTATATATAATATTTGATTATTATATCTACGTGAGCGAAGTCTACACCTATATAAACCAGCTTTGGTAAACCATTGATTTCCTCATATTTTCGTGGAAATCAAAATACAGTCTATTTTGTTGAAGATAAATATGGAATTCATAGAGGTTGCCCTCACAGATTCTTTAATGAAGATGTTGATGTTCTTGATTGTTCAAGCACTAGTATATCTCATCTTGTCTAAATCATCCCACGTTTTCTCCAACAACAAGATGGTGACATCTTCGTTAAGCTTCAAAGCTGCTCGGTCGTTATACTTTTGCCGGATTCTAGCTTCCATGTCGGACTTTCCCCAAGTTTTCGAGCAGCCGTCGCCATCGTCCAAGAGTTTAAGATCAGCAGTTGAAGAATACCCTGAAGAATATAAAACCTACTAAATTCTAACGTTATGATTGTTGAATATTCTTTGGATACTGTTGACTCGTATTTTGAAAGAAATTCGTAATTCTTTGTTCTGATTTTGAAGATTTAATGCAACAATTACTTCTATTATCTACTAGAAATGATTTAATTGTGTATAACTATATTGTTTTTTTCTTTTCATTCAAGTTTTGATGCGTGTACTATCATGTATAAGAAGATATAAATGAATTATCAAATTTTTTCTGAAAATTTTCGTTTTCATCACTTAACTAAAAAAAAGTTAATATAATTTTTTATTTAAGTCACAGGATTATTAAGTTTCTTTAAAAAATAGTTCCGCCAATGAGCTCGAAGCAACGATTCGACAACTGGTATAGTGGATCAATACTCGTCGACAAGTAGAAGAACATACTTTAGATCTAAGTCAATCTAAAGGTCAATGTCGAAGATCGGAGAAAACATCTATTTGAATTTTGGTTTGTAGATTCGTGACGTCTAAAGCCATTTCACGAAAAAAAATATTAAACAATAGAAGAGAAGAGGAAAGAGAGCTTTGATTGGAGCAAAAATTACGAACAAAGAAAGTCATATAACATTGCTTTTAATAGCTAAGTGACTTACATGGAAACTTTGAATAGTTCAGTAATCAAATTGTAACTTTTTAAATTAAGTGACCAAAACGAAAATTTACTCATAATTTAGTGACTAATAATGTAATTTACCCTCAATTTTTCTTAAATTTTTTCTAAATATTTAGAGAGTTGTTCCTATACTAATATTTAAATGCTAGTATACTCTGATACCATATAAAGAAATAGGGCATAAAACAATCTTAAAAGTACTCTTGTATTTTTATTAATGCATTTGCTATTTATATATCTAAGTAAATAACCAACTTAATGGAAAGATCTTAAAAGTACTTTTACATATTAGTAAATTTATTCAAACGATAACAAATTATCCTAAAAATTACAAGAAATAAAAATAGTATTACAACTAATAAAAAGAACAATCCAGTAGACTCAACCAAAGAGAGACATGATCATAGAGTAGAGTCTAATAAACATTTGCTAAAAGATACCAAATATGAACATTTGAGAAAAAAATCGAGAGTTTGATAAAATATAAAGATGTTTACCTTGTTTTAAGTCAATGCCTTATACCCAGGTTTGAAATCTACCATATGCAATTATTATGTATGGATCTTCAATTTCATTATGTGTGAGTTTTAGTTCAGAGTATTTTAATTTTTCTGTTTATACTTTGTATTGGTTTGAATTTTATAGTTACTCAGACGTTGTTTGATTGTACTATGATTACGCTGTAATTGTACATATAAATTTTAAAAAGAAAAATGAGGAGGGAAGATTAGATACATTAATTGATTGTGTGTTACTTTTTGTGGAAAGGGAAGCATGAGGCAGCAAAGGGTGGTAAAGCCAAAATAGAAAGGGGGATAGATTTGAAAGAGCTATTTAGTTGGAATAATGCTTGTGCTATCTAACATATATGAGCTCTCAATCAGCACTTATGGATTGCTTGGCTACAAGCTTATGTGCTAAGGGGCCGTACTTTGGTGCAACTCTCAATCTCTTCAAGCAATAGTTGGAGTTGGAATAAGCTTATCATAGTTGTTTAAATTGGATGGGTTAATTAAATTAAGAATCGACCTGTACATCAATCTAGAAAGAGGGATTAGACTATTTAAACTGAGAATCATTTTGAACTGTAGTTGAATCGCAAATTGAGAACCAATTATAACTTGTAGAATAGCTTTTTATGGTTTCACGGCCCAAAATGAAAAAGGCCAAAACTTAAAACGACGGGCCCAAATCCAAAAATGAATAAAATGAATGAAAAAAGCCCAACTCACCACCCCAAATTATTGTAATGTTTGGATTATGGATCTTAATATTTTACTTAATTCTTTAAGAAGGTATAAAAAATTGAGGAGTAAAATTAAAATTATATTAATTAAAAGAGTGTCACTTAACTAATTGAATAAATAAATAGTAAAGCACAAATAAAAGAATGTAACTTCAAATTTTAAAGGAGATATTATTAGAACAAGGCAACTATAAAATCTGAATATACTATAAAATCAACATGAAAAAAAAACCATGATTAAATTACCTAAAGATTCGATCCAGATGAATCATATTGAAAAGAAGTTTGTAAAGATGGGTTGGAACAAGAGTCCTACATCTCAGTCCACCCATGCGCAGTATTTAACTATCTATAGAATTCTCATGTAGAAAATGGGATGCTGAATTCAATAAAATTCTTACAAGTAAATGAGCATTATATTTTTCCAAAATAGAAGAAACTGGTCTTCGTTTCAAAGCCGAAAGCTCTCCTTCTGGTCTTGCAATGGCTGACCCAAATTACCCATCACCGACACCGACAGGAACACTAAATTCTAACAAATTCTCTGTCGTGACAACAAAAAACAGGGTGGCTTTTGCTTTTAGTTTCACTTCCGTTTTTGTCATTGGTTTCACAACTTTATTATTTCTAAATCCATCTTCTTACTCTTCTCCTCGCCTTCAAAGCTTGCTTCGAAGTTCCTTTTACAGATCCCAGTTTTCCTCCCATTTCTCTCACTTTCTCCCCAACTCTTCCCAATCCAATCACTACCCACTCCCCTTTTCTCCATTCCAGGATCACCCTTTTCAGATTTCTCGGGAATCTGAAAGATTTCATGGGAAAAATGATTCTTCTTTGTCAAGTGAAGGTACTAATGGAACCCTTTCTGAGATTCCTGCAGAAAGTGGGAAAGAATTAGCGGAAAAGGGTTTAAATGCTAATGGAAACAGCATTCATGGAAGCCCTTCTCGGCCTTTGGATTTTAAAGAAAGTGGGAAAGAGTTGGTGGATGGAAGCATTGATGAATTACTTGAGAAGCAAAGGAAGGGTGATTTTGTGGAAATAATAAATCAATGTAGAATATTTGATGGGAAATGGGTGAGAGATGATTCTTACCCTCTTTATGCACCAGGGACTTGTCCATATATTGGTGAGTCTTTCAATTGCTTTGTTAATGGTAGGCCTGATAGGGGGTATGAGAAATACAGATGGCAACCCAATGAATGCATCTTACCAAGGTAAATTCACCAAAGTTCCCATTTTTAAATCTAAATTTTGTTGGTTCATTTATATATAATTGAATTCTGCTAATTTTGCATATATCATGGTGGTTCTAATTCATCTTCATGTGTATTTATAATATTTGTTGATAATGTATCTTTATATATTTATATATATGTGCGCGTTTGTGTATTAGTTCATTTTTGTCATTGTCTTGGTTAGATTGGCTTAGGGTAGAGTTTATATTATATGAGAATGAATTGTGATAATTTGCATCTATTACTGGTGGTTCTCATTTCTTCATGTTCATATGTAGTTTTTAATGATATTTGTTGGAAATGATCTTTATATATATATATATGTATTGCTTATTTATTGTTGGTTTTTTACTTAGATTGGTTTTGGGTGGAGTTGTTATGCAGGTTGAATGGCAAGCATATGCTGGAATTATTGAGAGGGAAGCGATTAGTTTTTGTTGGCGATTCACTTGGTCGGAATATGTGGGAATCTCTGGTTTGTATCCTTAGAAACTCCGTTGAGGAGAAAAGCAGTGTTTTCGAGGTCTCTGGCAAGCAGGAATTAGGAAAAGGGGGTTCTCACTCCATTATATTCAAAGTATGTTTATCTTTTATCCTTTCCTTCAGACATAGACAAATAGCAGTTTTGCAGTACTTGAAGTTGTTTCCTTGATTTTGATATATACTAATTTTGGATGAATGAATGAGCAGGGTTATAATTGCTCAATTGAGTACTTCCGTTCAGCATTTTTAGTTCAAGAATGGGAAATGGTCTGGAGAAATGGATCAAAGAAGGAAACACTTAGACTTGATATGATTGATAAATCAGCTGATAAGTACAAAGATGCTGATGTTCTCATTTTCAATACCGGACATTGGTGGACTCATGATAAAACTTCGAAAGGGTACTGTTAATGCTACCTATTTGTTCATATGATAAGATAAATAATCTTAAAGTAGGAGCTCTTAACGGTTTTAAGCGATTTGCAGGAACAGTTACTATCAAGAGGGGAACACTATCTATAACCGGTTACATGTTAAAGTAGCCTTTCGAAAAGCTTTGACCACATGGGCAAAATGGATAGATACTAATATAGATTCTACGAAGACCCTTGCTTTCTTCAGGGGGTTTTCTGCATCACATTTCAGGTAAATCGAACATGGAAAGAATATGTTAGGTTGAACCTTGGAATTTGGAACTGAGTGGCTTTAATTCTTGTTGCCTGTTCCCAGGGGTGGAAGGTGGAACTCTGGAGGGCAATGCCACGGTGAAACCGAACCTATTACAAATGGGAAGTACTTGAAGAAATATCCATCAAAAATGCGAATTTTCGAGTCAGTGATAAATGGCATGACTAATCCAGTCTTGTATCTTAATGTTTCAAGAATGACTGGTTTCCGGAAGGATGCTCATCCGTCGGTTTACAGGAAGCAGAACTTAACCGAGGAAGAGAAAACTTCACCTACTAGAATCCAGGATTGCAGCCACTGGTGCCTCCCCGGTGTTCCTGATACTTGGAACGAGCTAGTATACACTCAACTCCTTATCAAACATGAAAGTTATCAGCAACAACTTCTGAAACCAAAACAACAACAGAAAAATCATAGGTAAAATGAATGCAGTCGAACTTTTTAAATTATTAATTAGTCCCTAGTTTTGTCATGATCGATTAGCGTACATACATGTCCTATTCATCAGTGAAAAGTTCGGTTCATAGAGAGAGGTGTAAAATAATGTAATTCTCCGTAAAAGCTGTTAATTATAATTGTTCATAAGCTTTCCTCTAACCGGTTTCACTTGTTTAAAGTCTAATTGCTAGTGTCCTATAGTCTTTCATGAAGTTGTTATTGAACATAGTGTTTCCGTTTATTACCACTTGTAATATGAGTTGAAATTAGTTTGTAATATCTTGATCATGTTATTTGATTTTGATCTATATGCTTTTGGGTTCATGTTAATGATCTTTTAATCGATAAGGAACTGCTAGAAACGGATTCTGTTGAGATTAGGATCATTAGTTTTGGAATTAAATCCGTTTAAATAAGAATGAGGTAACTGTTTTATTATTTCATCAATCACTCTAATTTTTAATAGTAGAAATAGATTGAACTTTTAATAGAAACGATTAATTTACTCTTCGATTTGAAGTAAATGGATCAATTTACCTTTTTTTAGTAAATGGAGCAAAATCTAATCTGATTCCTAGCACAATTGCCTCCGTGATGCTTTTACTTATGAATTTTAAACAACCCTTTAAATACATCCACAAATATATGTATTTAACCCATTTTTAAGTCTGAGTAAATACATATATTTGATAGCAGCAGCCAAGGATTATATATCAAATAGGTAAAAGTACTCTAATACCTTTATATTGAGAGTCGGATTGTATTTTGTCCCTTCAACTTAAAAATGAGTAAATTAATTATTATACATTATATCAAAGAGTAAACTAATTATTCTGTTAAATTTTTTATCCATTTTTATTGTTAAAAATTAATCTTCATACATAAGCATGAAGTACATATGATATGTCACATGTCACTGCTTGGTTATCCCATCAGCCACTAATTTTTACCAATATTTTAACAATATTAAAGGGTGAAATTTTTAATAAAAAAATATTAATTTACTTTTTAATTTAATGCACGTAGTTTAATTTACACATTTTGTAAGAGAAGGGACAAAATAAAACCTGACCCATAATACAGATATCTTCACAATGCTTTTACCTATTAAAAATTTCAAATCTCTTTGAAAGAAGAAAGGGATTTTCTTGTTAAATGTGGTTTTTAACTCTGACGTATTTATGAGTTGGATAACTCGCCTAAATTTTAAATTGGGTTGGGTGTAAACAAATGATTATTATGTTTTAATTTGATTTGAATAGGTTTAAAATTAATTTAAATAATAAAAGATATTTTTATTATTAAATTTAGTTATGAAATATTAATATAAAATATATTTTAAATACTTTATTAATTTCTAAGCAGTAAAATAAGTGTATTTTGAATGGATTGAGTTGGATGGAAAACAGTATTGAGCTGAAAATTTTGAAAGTTGTGAAAGCTACAAATATGAATGTTGAAAAAATAATGTTTATCAACATATTATTAGTTTGATTCATTTTCGACATGCAAACCTGTGGACATGTGTAAAGGTAGAAATGCATCTTATATTACATTTAGGCTTTGTTCAGTAGTTTGGAAGAAAAAAATTAGAAAGATAGGAAAATTAAAGAGGTAAAAGAATTAGAAGTACGGAAATTATAAACCTTTTTTTTTTTTTTACAAGTTTGTTTGGTAGGAGAGATAGAAAAATGGATCTAAAATTTTATCAATTACTTGATAGAGTTGAAAAATGAAAGGAAAGAAAGTAAAACATTTGAAAAATGTATAAATTTAAACTAACAAACACATCTATCTTATTTTCTCACCGTTCATCTTTTCAATTTAGAAGGATTGACTTTTATGCATTAAGATGGAAAATGGTCATCCATCCTATTCTCTTTCTTCTCACTTTTCTTTCCAACCAAGCACACTAATTTTTTTTTCCTTAACACTTTTTCACTCCTTCCTCTCATCCCTCATCAAGCACACTCTTAGGTTTTTCTTAGTAGAATGGAAAGAAAATTGAAAGGATGGAAAATTGGAGGGGGTGAAAAACTAGAAGGATGGAAAACATAATTTTTTCTTTCTATAGGTGTGCTTGGTAAGAAAGATTGGAAAATAGAAAGAAAAAATAATTTTCTTTCCACCAATTGCTTGATAGAATTGAAAAATGAAGGAACAAAAAAATATTTACAAAATGTGTATTTTGAACTAACATACATTTCTCTCTTATTTTTTTCTCCTCTTATCATTCTAATTTGAAATAATTAATTTTATGCATTACGATAGAAAATGATTATCACTATTATTTTCTTTCCGTTCACTTTTCTTCCCTACTAGGCACACTCAGATTTATTTTCTTTTCACTTTTTCACTCTTTCCTTCTATCTCTTCACTTTTTCACCTAACTAAAGGTGTTAATGAGCCGAATTAGATTTGAGCTGGGTTTAAGTATAATATTTATATATTTTATACTTACTCAACTCGAAATATAAACTTAAAGTTTTACTTAAATTTGTTTATATTTATAAGTGGCTAATCCAATCCATTTTAAACTCATCTATTTTTTTACTTTTAAAAAATATTCATATTATTTTTAATTTAATATTTAATTATTTTACCCCGGAAAATGGGTGTAAGGCAGAAATCATAAGGAGCAAGACAATTTTGCATGGGAAGAAAAGGAAGAATATTTCATTTCATCACTAAACCAACAAAGTAACAAAAATCTCATGATACTATGTCTTTTTTCTTTTTCTAAATCTTTTCTTTTTGCAATAACTTTTCTCATCTTTTTGAGTGTTAGGAGCTAATAGAAATAAAAGAAAACAACAACAAAAAAACGCAGTGTTTAGTCAACAGAATTAAAAAAAAAAAAAAAAAAAAAAATTAAAACGCTTAAGGTAGTGTTTAAAAAAGCGTCCAGTAATTAGATTTAGATGTAGTTGTATGTAATTACACAATAATGATATATGTGGATAGTCACTGAATTTAGTATAATTGGAGCATATTAATTACACTTTTTAATTCATAGAGGAGTAAGAATTGGAGTAATTACACCTAAATTTATTTTTTTTAAATATTTTTTTATACAAGATTAAGTTATAAATTTTTTATATTATAAGCATGAACACGTATGATTTTTTTGGATGATTATGGCCAAAAATTTATTATGTTATAAATCCTAAAAAATATATTGTAAAAATAATTTATGTGTATATTATAAAGTTATAAATTATATTATTTAAATCCTATTTTTTTTAAAGTTATGACAAAAAATTACTATACAATAAATTACATGTTATAAAAATGTTATAATATATTTATTTATAAAATGTTACACTCAAAAAGTATGGACATAACTTATTTTTGTGTCCATATTGTATATTATAAAAAAAATATGCTTATTTGTAAAAAATTGTTATAATTTTTTTTTATCATAACTTATTTGTAAAAAAAAATAATTTTCTAAAGTTATCAGCAAAATTTATATTATGTACTGGATACTTTATAAAACCCTTTTTCTTTTTTATCAATATTATATATTATAAATTTCATAATATTTTTTTACTTAAATTACATATTATAAATTCTTTCTCCAAATTAACTTTATATAAGTTTTTATGATTAAAGTTACCGACTATTTGCAGCGCGAACCCAAATATTATATGGTAGATGTTAATTAAAGAAAAACAAAAGATTTTTTTTGCACCATATCGTGACGTATGATACCACTTGAGAGAACAGAGCTAGACACAAGCACTAAAGACGGCTCGTGAACTTTTTAATTTTAGACATTTAAGGCTTTAGAATATGGTTGAGAGGACATTTGTTGCTCTAAAACAATATTTCTTATATTAACAATCACCTTAGTATAGCATAAATAAACATTAGATTGTACTAACATATTGTGTACTTCACAGCTTCATTCATATGTGGATCTGAAATGATCTATACTTCGAAGAGTATATGGAAGAAAGTGATATTGGTACTCTTAATGATACAAATTCAGATGATGGTGATCAACTCAGTCAAGGACCAACATTTGATGTAAATGAGCTTATGTTAAATATTAAAGAGGGAATAATCCAACAAATATGGAACACTAAAACAATTACATAAAATTGCATATGATGTTTATCTATACTATTATTTAAGCTCTTGACTGAGTTGGTGTCACCTTTAACCAGGTCATCAACTCGATTAGGAAAATTATAAAAATACCCTTTTGTAATTAAAATAAATTATATTATTCGAAGGCACTTTAGTTTTTTAATTAAAAAGATCAATAAAAATATGCAAATGATGAGATTTAAAATCGAACTAATTGCATTAATAAAATCTTTAATTTACCACTTAACTAAAGTTTTATTTTGATATTTTTATACATTTTAATTTATTATGCAAACTCAATTACTTCCATCAATTGTATATTTATACTTACTATTATTTAAGCTCTTAACTGAGTTGGTGTCACCCTCAACCTGATTACCAAATTGATTAGAAAAATTATAGAAATACCCTTTTGTAATTAAAATAAGTTATATTATCTGAGGGTACTTTAGTATTTTTATTTTTTTAAAATGCATATAGTGAGATTTAAACCTAAATCAATTGCATTAGTAAATTTTTTAATTTGCCACTCAACTAAAATTTTATTTTGACATTTTCATACATTTTAATTTTATTATGCATACTTTATTACTTCCATCAATTATATTTTTATACTTACTATTATTGCTCTTGATTGAGTTGATGTTACCCTCAATCAGGTTACCAACTCATTAAAGAATTTACGAAATACCCTTATCCTTTCGTAATTAAAATAAATTATATTATTCGAGAGTACTTTAGTTTTTTATTTTAAAAAAGAATAAAATTAAGCATATGGTGTAATTTGAACCCTAACCAATTATATTAGTAAATTTTTTTATTACCAATCAGCTAAAATTTTATTAGACACACTTTATTATTTCCATCAATTGTATATTTATACTATTAATAAAATCTTTGATTGAGTTGGTGTCATTAGTCAACCGCACACCAACTCTGTTAGAAAATTACAAAAAATATCCTTTTATATTTAAAATAAGTTATATTATTTGAAGGTACTTTAGTCTTTTTATTTGAACCAATAAAAATATGCATATGGTGAGATTTAAACCCGTACAAATTGCATTAGTAAAATCTTTAATTTACCAGTTAACTAAAGTTTTATTTTGATAATTTCATACATTTTAATTTTATTATGCACACTTTATTACTTCCATCAATTGTATTCTATACTTACTATTATTTAAGCTTCTGATTAAGTTTTAGTGTTATCCTCAGCCGGGTTACCAAATCGGTTAGGTAAATTATGAAATGGCCTTTTGTAATTAAAATTACGAGGATCAGGAGAATCCAAATTGAGGAAAGTCTGAGAGAGCACCGATGGGAGTTAAGGTCTCCTATGATCGAGATGTTGAGTGCATTATGGCAGACTATGTGATTCGATGGAAGTATTATAAGTTAAGGCATGAGTACTAGTTCGATGGAAAAGACTTCCCGACAATGAGGTAAGTTGGGAACCTACCGAGGCTTTATAGTAGTTCTAAGACAAGATAGACTAGTTGCATTCTGAAGATGTGGCGAGAGTGTTTCTAGAACAGGTGCGTGAGAATGTCACAGACCGCACAAAGGAGCTTGCGATTGCTGCGCACATTATAGACCCTTCATGTTCACTTGGGGTCATTCGGCCCAACAGGATTGGTCCATTGCTTGGAAGAGACTTAAGGCCCATCTATTTGGATTATAGTTAAAATGCAAATACTCTAGTAACTTGTATTTTTACCTAGATAAATATTGTAAATTCTAAAGGATAAGAATGTATAGAGTTTAAATTCCTTAGAACTCTCGTCTTGTAGATAGGCACTATCTAAACCATTGATGTACTTCAATCTGTACCGTCAGATCTGGGAAAACTCAACCATTGATGGCATTGATTTCTTGTGGCTTTTTGGTTCTTTCATTGCTTCTTTGTCTTTTAAGTTTGCTTCTGTTTTATTTTGGTGCCTTAAAATTTTCTTTATAGATTTTCATCTTTTGAGGATTAAACTGACTTAAATAGATTTGAAGCTAAATTTTTGTCTAAGATGATACAATTTGTGAGACTTCAATTGTACATTTTTAAAATCCCTAACTATACTGCCATTAAAATGACTTAGCCAAAGCAATCAACTTAACTCGCATTTGCTCATCTTAGCATATATAGCATAATACTCACCAAAACCTTAAAAAGAATCTCTTATATATGAGCCAAATGTCTCTTGAATACAACAAAATATGTTCAAAGAATAACAACATAAACTTTTTAAGATACGGTTTGAACACTTGTGAGTTTGACAAGACAATTATTGCTATCTCGAATTATGACTGCCATCAACATATCTTGAATCATTCTTTCCAACTTAATATTTTTGGATGGTATGATAAATAATATGACCAATTTTGACAGCTTGAGTTTCATTGATGAAATTTTATGACCATGAGTTCTATGTGGAGGAAGCTCTCTCGGTCCATAAAAAGAAAAAAAAAAACTAGTGTTGAAAATCTTACAAAAGTTGCCGCAAGGTTTGATGCTCATACTTTTGACATTTTATGCATATTGCAAATATTCGAAAAGGGTTTTAGATTTTTACCAAAATCTTGAAATTGGAGAACATCTCAATTCTGTCGTTTAAATGTTTTAATACAATGTGAATACCCATTGTTTTGTCTTCCATGATCATGACGGCCGCCATCCGTTTTTGATTTAGACATGCATTCCCTTTCACCACAAATAAATTTTATTCCAAATTTGAATTTTACATTTTCTTTTTATATATGTTGAAGATTAGTAACTGTTTATTGTGGTTTTTAAGATTTAAATTCACGTTCACAATGTATTACAATTGATTAATATCAAAGAAATTAAAAATCCTAATTCATGCATTTTGTTTTAAAAATAATGGGATCGCTTAAAGAATGGTGAAGAATCGAATTTGGTGGCGATGGCTATCGATTCCATTAAGTGATTCATTTGTTCCTTTCAGATTTCTTTTATGCAGTTGGTATAAATTAATCTGAAAGCACAATTAGTCATAGATTGAGACCAATAAAAAGGTAATGAAATTTCAATATTTCGTATTAAATATGAATATTCATTTGGACAAACAAATAAAATATTATTATTAGTTTTATTAAAAACTAAAATTATTCTTAGAATAAATCAACATCGAGACTCAATAAATAAAATACTATGATTTGTATTATTTCATTTTATAGATTAATTTGACCGTTGACATTATTTCGCGCTTCATTTTTTTTTTATATTAATAAAACTTCACATTCTATTTTAAAAAGAATAATATTTGATATATTTGTAAGTTTCATGTGAATAATAACACAATATATCATCTTTAAGTAAAATAAAATTATATAAGACTTAGAAAAAAAAGAAGAAAAATTTATAAATCTTTTACTATTTTTATTTAAATAATAATCAAGTGTTGTGTTATTATTCATTGATGCATCAAATATTTTTTTTTTTTAATTTAAAAATAAAAATCTTCTTTGGATAGGAGAGAATATTTACCGACATTGCAGAAAGGGCGTGTAAAAGTAGTGTGATTTAAGTGATTCTCCTCGGTTAGGATCAGTAGAATCCGATTCTACAAAACTGTAGACAATCACTAACTATAAAACAATACAAACACAACACTTTCCAGTCCATCCATCGTTAAGACGATAATAACTATAAACATCCTACGTTCTTACACAGTTTTGTTGATTTCTCCAATGGCAAACCACAAAACGCAACAGCCAACTATCGACGACAACAAATCAGCAGGTCATCTTCAATGTCACTTTTATTATTATTATTCTTGGGGTTTCCACTGTATCTTCCTTCATTTTAATATTAATATGATACAAAATTTGTGGGGTTTATTTCTGTTAAACATGTTTGTCCTCTTCCAGCATGTTGTCAGCCGGTGACAAGAAACAAAGGAAATGGCAGGAACAGAAGCTTCCTTGAAGGATGGTAAGTCTTCAATTCTTTTCTCTCTATACCTTAGATAAACAAATATGTATTTCCATCAAATTAATATATTTTGTCTTTGAATTTATTTGCAGTCTCTTTGCTTTGTGTTGCTGCTGGCTTTGGGATGCCTGCTTCGATCTGTAGAATAAGGAGCAGTCAAATGGCAATGTGGAATTACATCTAAATTATTAATATTAATGTGTGTGTGTTTACAATTACTTCTTTTTTTTACTTTATTACTAAAGAAATAGTAATCTAGTTCTGTAATGAACATTTAAGCTACAATTTTGTATTTTTGTGCTTTGTATTGCGAGAAATATTTACATTAGTTAAATAAAGAATTTTTATAATAAAATTCCATATTTAAAAAAAAAAAAAAAAAAGTGTCTCAATAAAAAATTATTTTTATAATTGATTCCGGTTAGAAACCCAAGCTTGAATAGCAGAGGGAGGAAATGAGTGTACAAAATTCTCATTCATCAAAAAAACATTTCACAAATAAAGACATATCATGGAGCCAATAAACAACTGATGAACTCTAAAAATAATTAGAAACATTAGACACATCAAATTTAACCAATGAATAAACCACTTAATTCGATGATGTACCCAAATGGAATCAACACGTACATTGCCTGTAAGTAAAATGATAAGAGATAAATAGTTAGTTTTCACTTCAAGAGCCAAAATACCCATTTGATGACACCATCTAAACACGAAGACCATTGCTTCAGCCTTCATTGATAAAGGTTTAGCCAACCCTGGCATATTAAGGCTAGCTATAGAAACTACGTTCTTGCAACCGTCTCGAACCATAGTGTCCAATTGGTAATTTTTAGAGCCTAAGGTAAATCTCACATCCATATTCACTATGAAGGAGTCTTGGGCAGAAAAAAGTCCTACATTCTCAGAACAGTTCCTTATGCTCAAAACATGGCATCTCAAACCTACAAGCCCAATCAAACACATCTTGCAAAGTCAATTGTTTGATATTGAAATTACAGGGCTTGCTTCTATTAGTTGTTTAAACAATAGTTGAGATAGAGAGTTGGGACAAGGAAATTTTGCAAATAGAGTAAAGCAAGGAGCACACGTTATGTTTGTCAATATAGTTTGAATTTATTGATCTTATCTTTGCCGAACTTCGTTTAAAGAATAATTATATTCAATAATTCACTCAAAAAAATTATTAACTTAAACGTAATCTATCTTTGCAATGAAAGATAATTACAATCATGATAATTTTAATTTTAAAATCGAACCCAAATTATTACAATTACTCTCTTAAAAATCTCGTAATACAATCGATATAACTACCCAAAGAATGCCTAAGGGTGCAAAAATACCAACTCAAATCATGAAACAAAGTCAAAGTTTTCAACAATTATCAAAGCAATATTTATTCCAAAAATGCCAACAAAAAAGAATTGAAAGTACTTCCCTATCGGCATAACTCACTAAAAGAAGAAACAAATCAGGGGCTAAATGAATTCCAAGTTGTTGAGCTCTTCGGAGGATTCAAACTTAGGTCATACTTTAATCATTTGTTACTATTATATTATCAGAACTATAATATTTGAAATATTAAATAAAAAAATTAAATCACATGCAACTTAAAAGGATTCAGATTTTGCTATCCATTACAGACTCATAAATAAACAAAAGAAAACCTTACAAAAATTTGTTGGTTGGTCCATTTACAAAACTGTGACGATACATTGAGGAATGGTAGTCTCAAAAGTAACTAGACTGAAATTGTAAGAGTTCAAGCTGAGCCAACAATTTTGCGGTCGTTGATTTTAGCCTGGGATCACCCTTTTGAGCTAAATCAATTAGCACCACTTGCGCTGATTCCCCATACTTCACTCTAAGTTCCTCTACTCCGAATACCCTTTCCAATATCCAAAGCGCTTTTTCCTGAGCCTTCACACTTGCGGTTTCCATGATTTTGATAATCGCTTCCACGCCTGCGTTTTTAGCAATGTAATCGCTTCCGTTTTCCCAGATTTCGTCTTGCAATAGCGTCGCCAATGCATTCAGAACCGCTTCATCAGCTTCCCTTTCCTTGCCTTCCAGGATTTGTATCAATGGCGGGATTGCACCCGCTTTCACCAAACAAAACGTGTTGTTAACAATGCAGTACCCGTCGTGGACGTCGCAGAACGCTGTTGCCGATGGAGGGACGCAGAACCAACTTTTCTTTTTCGATTTCCGAAGTGATACCGAGTTCTGTGATAGCTGCGCGAGTGCGGCCGCGGCTTGGTATTTCGCTACTAATGATCCGCAAGATAGCAGCTTGACGAGCAATGGGATAGCCTCGTTTTGTGCTGCGAGAAGCTGTAGTTTTTTATCTGAAGGAACCGTGAATCGAATAAGTACGCCCGCAACACCTTCTGCTAACGAATTCGATATCATTGAAGGGCTTGAATTCATCATGGATATCAAAATTGGTAGCAGATTTGATTTCTTAAGAACTTCAGTCGCTTTCTTATTGCTGATTGGTATGTTGCTCAGTATGCCAACTGCAGCAGCCTTATCAGTCTCCAATGGTGATGATAAGATAATGTTAACAATGGTGTTCAAATGGCTTTCTCCGAGCTGTTCAGTCAATTCTTCCGGTAAATGTTGCGAGAGAGTGTAAAGCAAATCCAATGCGCCGGTCCTGATTTTCATGTTGCTTTCTGTTAGAAATGGTAGAAGAAGATGAATCACACCGTTTTCCTTCATTTTACTTCTAACCTTCGATGCATTACGATGGCCTGCAATGCTATTCAGTGCTTGCAGAAGGTGACATTGAATTATAGGACTTGAGAGGTTTAAAAGGGAGAGCATTTGCTGTGCTACATCTTGATTAACAAGAATTGATTCCGACTGAGCGATTCGTGCAAGAATTGCCGAAGCTGGCTCCCGGAGAGTCATGAGCACGGATGTTACAGAGAAAAGGAGCTGAAGCAGAGATACCACTATACCGGAATTGATCAACCGTTGTACATTTTCCGACAAATTCGACAAATTTTGCAATGCATTCAGTGCAGATAACTTTGCTTCAAGCTTTCCGGCATTGAACATCTTTACGAGAGGCTCGACCGCTCCATCTTCTCCAAGGGAAGCTCTACTTTGATCTGTTAGCTCCATTCTCGACAATGCAGTTGCCATGAGGATCTTACTCATGTCGGAGCCTAGCAAGACATTAGAATTTACTATACATTCTAATATCAACAATCAAATGCAGCAAATAAAGGGCATTTTTGTGTTACCTTCCTTCAAGTAGTGCACTAATGGTTTGAAATAACCGGCTTCGGCCATATGAAGCGCATTCTGCGTATTGCTCGACAACGCATTTAACAACTTCCCTGCATTGCTCGAAGCAATTGGATCGTCGCCATTAAGCATTGTAACTAACATAACAATGCATCCTTGAATTCGACCAAGCCGTCTCCAAACTGCTTGAAGGTCTGATAGATCAAGCAACAGCCCTACAGCTTCCCTCCTCTCTTCCGTATCTCGTGTCAATGATTTCACCAATGCCGATAACGATGCTGCATCTGCCATCTTCTCCTGTTAACTAGCATACAGTGTAAGACAGACTAACAAGAAAATATTCAACTGAAAATATCAAGGCTAAATAAAAAAATTAGTTCACCTTGTTTTCGGAATTTTCGGAAGCAAGTTTTTGCAATATCCGAAGAATGATCAACCGGTTGTTCGGCTTACATGAACTCAACCTATTCACTAGAATGAGAACAATGCCTCCTTCATTTATCCATTCATTCGTAATCAATCCTTGCCTAATCGACTCGTTAAACCACAAAAGCGCGAAATTGAACTCTTCATCATTGGCATACTTGAGTTGCAAGATGACATCGTCGATAGTAAGATTTGATCTTTCCTCTATGATTTCAGTTCTTTCTTCCTCAATTTCTGTCTCTGATGCATTGGCAGTGACAAACTGATATCCATGGCTTGGACTAGGAGGCCGACTCGGGCTCGGACTCGGTCCCAGACTTGGACTAGAACTCGGAGTTAAGCTTCCATTGAACCTGACATTCATGAATTCCTTATGCAATGCACTGATCTTTTCTTTCATTTCCAGATGAAGATCAATGCTAGCAAACAACACAAGGCCTATGGATCTCCCAAGATCTTGTGTCACATTTTCAATCCATGTATTAGGTTGCTTTGAATCAGGGCTTTTGATCAAAGTCTTCACACGCTGAAGCTCTTTCTCGATCGATTCAATCGCTTTTCGGATCGTTCTCGTGTCCATAACATCTTTGTTATCCTTTATATCACTCAAAATTAAACCAAGTTTATTGAGAAGACATGAGAATTCAATGAATAATCCCTTCTCTGAGTCTTTAGCAATTGAGGACACCTCTTCTACTGAGGCTACTAGCTCGGATATAAGTTCAGGGAAGGCTCTGGAATCAGTTTTTTTCATTTTCAAGGATTGGGTATTTAAAAAAAAAAAAACAAAGATATCAATGAATTTCCAGATAAAAAGAAAAGGTTTTCCAGGAAAAACAGAGGATTTTCCGAGAAAGAAAACAGAGGATTCTCCAGGGTCTAAAAAGAGGTCAAACAAGAGCAGGGTTTTGTAAACTCGGAATCAAAAAGAAACTTTTCAAACTTCAAGTATCTTATATCACTAAAAAATTAACAAATTAGCACATAAAATAATTCAATGAATGAAAAAAGAACAAAGGGAAGAGAAAAAGGAAAACAGAGGATTTTCCCAGAGTTCTAAACAGAGGTCAAACAGGAACAGGGGCTGCAAATTCAGGAACAACAGGAACTTTTACATGCTTCAAAGATCTTATACATGGAAATTTACAAACTAATTTAGATTTATACACACATAAAAAAGTGTAAATAATTAAGGGTGAAGAAAAGAGAAGGAACTTAACCTGAAGATTGGAAGACAAAAAGGGTGAGAAAAAAGACTAAGAAATTGAATCTTAACTCCAGTGTTAGAAATAGAGGAAATTAGAAGAGGAAAATGTTGGGGATGGAAGGTTGTAATTTGGAGTTATGTGGAGAAGAGTATCTTCCTTGGCAATGTCAATGTCAGCTGGCTATTGACCTTTTTTATCTGCCTTATTTATTACTAAATCTTATGCTTCAATTTTATTTTGAGAAGACCAAGTCAAAATAAATAAATTATTTATAATTAATTTCATATGTACTTTTGTTTTTGTTCTTTTCCTTGTTTTATCACACCCTTGCTTTTATTTTATTAAATGAGTCAATAGGAAAATCATTATAAATCTTTCTTTAAAAACATGATTATAAATAAGCTAAAATATGTTTTGAAGTTTTAAGAAAATTTAATTATTTTATTTTTCAAATTTCATCGTGTCATTATTATTATTTTTTAGGTAAAATTAAATTTATTTAAACTGATCAAATGAGCAAAGCGAAGCAAAGTAAAAACAAGAATTACATAACAAATTCAAGCCAGCAGGCTTACTTAATACACATTTTTTTTACTCTTCTCGTTGTCACCCAATTGAACCAATTTATTAACGTTAACAATACCAATGATAAAAGGAGGACAACAAATACAATCAAAGTAGTTTGCTTTCAATAAAGTCGCTTTAGCCAAAGCATGAGTTGCTTTATTAGTATCCCTACGTATCCAATGGAAAAATAAAGATTGAAACCTAAAAATAATGTGTCGACAATTCAATAATAATTTCCTAGAGTAAAAAACATCCGACATACCAGAAGAAAAAGCTTGCCATAGTCTTTTATCAATTTTAAGAATGATGTCATTTATACGAATAGATCGAAACCATGAAAGAGCCTCACGACGAGGATTGACCTTATTACATTGCACAAACTCTCCAATCTCATTAAGCTCAATCGAGGCCCACCCTATACACCCTCAATCGACAAAGAGTGTACCATCAAAATTACATTTTTTGCTTACCCCTAAAAGACGTCTTCAATAGCTATTGTCATCTCACCCACTCTTGTAGATACCAATTGAGAAGCATGTATCAGTCTCCCAACCATCCTTGCAAGAACTCATCCACATCATGCATAAGCCGATATGCAGTCAAGACTTTCTGCTTCCATACAGTCGCATTTCTGCAAAACCAATGCCTCGTAGCATGCCCAAAATCTGCCTCCTTTTTTCAACTTGTTGCTCAAGTAACACATGAGAGATAAATTTCCCCACCAAACTCAAAGCTGGCATAATACCTACCTCCTGCCAAACCGCAATCATAAACGAACAATGGGAAAAAAACGCTCTAAATCCTCTTTAGCTTGTCAGCATATATTAGAAGTTGTGTAACCTAAATTGCTGTTAAAATAAAATATAAGTGGCAAGATAAGGAGATCTATGGTACAGGCTGTACAAGTAAAATTCGTATAGAAGTTTACTCATTCTATTTGATGTTGAATAGAATAAGGTGTTTTAATATTACTGCATTATTTTTATTTGACTTTTGTAATAGGCCAATTTTGGCCTGGGTCTAAGACCCAAATATAAAACAAAAAAAAACAAAATACATTAAGAGTCTATTTTGCAAAACAAATAGCAGGCCCAATTTTCACATTGAAACCCAAACCCAAAAAAATTAAAAAAAAAAACCTAAAGCCTAAGTCAGCCCAAGCACATAAACAAAACAACAAACCCTAGACTCTCTAATCTTTTTCAGCTGCCAGAATCCTCATGCGCGCCGCCACCGCCGCACGTCAGCTACCTCTACGCTTCTGACACCTGCAAAGCAAGGAAAACATGCAAGCAAAAGAGGACAAACAAAGGAAAAACAAATAGCAATAGCAAACAAGAAGAAACGGACAAAAAATAGAAAGGAAAAGTCTTGTAACTTGGCTTTAAAAGCCACAACCTTCTCATTGTAGTTTTTTTTTACGAACACAATATTAATAAAAAACAGAACAAAATTTTCAGAAGGTGATTTTTTTTAACTTCTACTTTCATTTTAAGTTTTTTCGTTTTATTTTATTTTATTTTCATTTTTATTTTTTACATACGAATATAAAAAGAGAAGGGAAACTTACTGCAGTTCACACCTTCTTTGTCAGAAACTCCCATTCGAGCATCGAAATCGACCCAAAGAGAGGGTGGAGGGTCCTTTTCTTTTTGATTTTTCGGTCTAGGAAGGTTTCACCTTCGAATCTGCTTTAAAAAAGGGTTAAAAACTGATTTTTTTTTTGCAGCTCTGGCCACCGTCCACAGTGGGGCCGCGGTGGAGGCGCGGTGTGCCGGCCACAGAGCCCTAGGTCGGCGCTAAGGGGGGGTTGAGAGAGTTTTGGGAAAAGTTTTAAAGTTTTTTTTTAAATGGTGGGCTAAATGAATTGTTGGGCAAAAATTTTGACTTATATGGCTTGTTTAAACGACGCCGTTTTGGTGTTTAGGTTCAGAGGCCAAAACGACGCCGTTTTGACATCTGACCCTTCGCGACCCGACTGTTTTGGTGGAAGATCCACGCGTTTTCAAGGTCCAAATGAAAATTGTTGTTTCAATCCCTCCACATTGTCACTCTTATTCAATTTCGCCTCATTTTTTTTTTTTAAATTTCCCGTCTCATTTTATTTCTTGCGCGATCTAGTCCTTTGATTTGTCGAGGAAACGACGCGTTCAATTGGGGCTTGGAATATTTGCCCATTTAATCCCCACTCTTCTTCCCGTATTTCATTTAATCTTAGGTTCTGTTATAATTATTTTATTACCTATAGTTTATCCCCTTTAATTGCATTCTAATTCTAATTAAGTCCTTTTTTTTATTTAATTTCAGCTTTTATAAACTATTTTATATATTATTCATTTAAAATTTTTTTATATAGTATTCATTTAAAACTCTTCTAATACATATTATTTTGAATTATTTTATATATTAGTTACTTTACATTGCTTTATTTATTTATTTTAAACTCTTTTTATATATTGTTTATCTTAAACTCTTTTATACATTATTTATTTTATTATATATATTATTTATATTAAACTATTTTTTTATTTTTATGTATATTATTTATTTTAAATTTATTTTTACATATTATTTATTTTAGACTTTTTATATGTTATTTTAAATTGTTATATATATTATTTATTTTAAGTTGTTTTATTTTATTCTAAATTGTTTTGTATATTAATTATTTTAAATTATTTTATACTTTTCACTTTAAATTGCTTTTTTATAATATCTATATTAAACTTATTTTTTATGTATTATTTATTTAAAATTGTCTCATTATTTATTTTAAATTGTTTTATGCTATTTATTTCATTCTTTTGATTATTAATGTTGGTATTTAAGTGACATATGTTATGTGATTATTGCCATTGTGTGTATTATGATTCGTTCATTCATATTTTCATATCATTGTCATTCACTTGTATAATATTGTATTCATGTATTATTGTTCTATGCTCATTACTATATTTTTATTTCATGTCATCTCATCGTGAATTAAGCTCCAATGTATTTATCCAATATAGATCGTTTTGGTTTTACTCCAAACAAAATAAACACACATCGTAAATGTAGTACTCGTTATTATTCAAAAACAAAAATTTTCAAAATAAGGTAATATTTCGCGTTTTGGGAATTCAAGAAATCGTACCCAAACTTACGGGGTTTTGATTTTCTTGTTAAACCTAAATAGCCAAATATCCTTTTAAATTTCAAAATACATGAAATTTCAATAAAATTTAAAGGTAAGCTTATTCTCAAGGGTTCAAAGTGTCATGTCCTAACTTACGGGATTTGATATTTTATTACCTCGAGACAAGAGAGTCTTTAGCATTTCGTTTAGATTTGTTCAAGCATTTTTAAAATGAACATTAATAAAAAAAGGGATCGTATTTTAAAATCTTTTCAAAATTTCAACTTTCGACATTAAAACGTTAATTAATCAATTAGGTACCAATTTTGGGCATGATGAGGGTGCTAATCCTTCCTCGCAAGTAACCGACTCGCGAACCCGTTTTCTCGAATTTCGTAGACCAAAATTTTTGTTTTAGTAAATCAAATCGTTTTATTAAAACAATCAAAGTACGAGGTGATTCGATCTCACCTCGTGAAAAAGGATTGGTGGCAACTCGATTTTCGTTTTTAAATAAAAGCTGACCCTTTTTCAAAAAATAGTTTCGACAACTTTGATTAGAATAATGTTTTTAAACCTATAAATAGACGTAATGTTTTTAACATAGTGAATTTTCTTTCTTCTCTACTCGTGGTTCATGTAAAATTTTGTGTGTTCTTTTTTCTCATTCTTTGTAATTCATTGTCATTATCGAAGTTCAATTTTCACAACATCTATAACAAACCAAGTCAAATACTACACCATGGGATAGAAGCTTACTTTTACATGGAACAAAACCCTAAAAATAAGAGACTCACTTCAACCTTGCTTAGTAATCAAAGCCAAGTCAAATTGGTACAAATGATGGAAACCCATATTGCCATACTTCTTCGAAACACAAAGCCTATCCCAAGAAGCGTAATGAATTCTCTTTCAATCTCCATTAGAGTCCCACCGAAAGGAGTTCGTATCTTCTGCAAGTCATCACAAGAATTGGGGGAAGTAGAAAAACACTCGTATTATAAACTAGAAAAGCCTGAGTAATCGTTGTGAGCATCACTTCCTTCCTAGCCCTTTGAGAGAAATTTATTCTTCCAACTAAGAATACGTTTACTCAACCGTTCTTTAATAACACAAACACCTATTTTCTTATTGGCAAACCCAAGTATTTGTCATGGTTGAGAGGTGCAGTAACACCAGTAACATTACAAATAGCGTGTCGAACATCTTGCTTAGTGTTTGAATTGAACATTGTAATAAGCCCATTTCGCCCCGGCCTACACCAAAACCAAAATAATAAATAAAATAAAATAATAAAAATAAATCCAATGTCCCTTTTACAAATATTGAGACCCAATACCCATTACAAGCCCAAACCTGAACTAAACATAACCCAAATCAAAGCAGGCCCGATAGGCCCATCTCCTTAATAGCTTTCAGAAAACCCTAAGGCAAAGGTCCCCTCGCGCCGCAAGTAGCCACCAGTGGCTTCACATTCAACGCTTGTCGTTGCTCCTCCACACGCGCCATCCTCCAGCTGTACCTGCAACAGATTAACAAACAAAAACAACAAACAAGCCATGGACAGCAAATTACAGCAAGGAAATTTGTATTTCTTATTTATTTTATTTTTTATTTTTCGGTTATAAAAACCGAATGAAATCAAATGTAAAGGGGATCTTTTTTTTTAGAGAAATACAAAATCAAACACATACATACTTTTGAAAAAATATTCAGAAAGATTAAAGGTGATTCATTCATCAATTTTGGCCTTTATTTTTCCACTTTTATTTCTTTCTTATTTGTGAATTTGTCACGAAAATATAAAAAGGAGGAGGAGAGTTTGCTTACCTATCGTTTGGTGTTGATCTAGTCGACATTTGTTCCTCCGATCTAAAGGCTAACGGATCCTTAGGAATCCGGTTAGAGCCACAACGGAGATGGAGGTATACTTGGCGCCGTCGAGGTCTGTGTGGGAGGTTAAGGGATTCTAAAATTGATTTAAGGTTTGTTTTGAGAAAATGATCTGCTGAATGATTTTTAGGGCAGTTTTTGGCTTTTATATGTGTTTAAAAACAGTGTTGTTTTAAGCCGTGGGAATTGGCGTTGAAATGGCGTCGTTTCATGACGCAACCCGATCGCCCGACCCATTTACCCTCAGGACCCGCGTGTTTTAGTGGTGAAGGGATATTTTCGCATGTAGTCCCTACTCGCCTACACCGATCTTTAATTAAGCCTCAATCATGTTTTATTTGTTTTTTTACATTTTCCCTGATATTTGCGCGTTATTGCAATTTAATCCGCGCCTAAACGCAACGTTGTGAGATTTGGTATATTTTTAGTTTTGATCCTCAATTATTTGTGCGCATTCTATTTTGATCCTCAGCTCAGTTTTAATGATTTGTTTTATTTATAAATTATCCTTTCAATTTTATTTTTATTTCAATTAAGTTTGGTTTATGTTTTATATTCTTTAGGAGTTATTTATTTATTTATTTATTTGTTTTTTTAAACCTATTATTTTAACATACTATTTTGAACTATTTTATTAATTTCATTTTGTTTTAATTTTTTTATATTGTTGAATTGTTTTATTAAATAATTTATTATTTTAAAATTTTCTCCATGTAATTCTATGCTTATAATTTTTTATATAATATTTATCTTCATACATTCATATTTATATATACATATATATATTTTATATTAAATTACTTATTTAAATTTCTTTTCGAACCTGTGCATATATTTCTTCCTTTAAATTTATTTACGTATATTATTTGTTTTTTTTAAGAATTCAATTTTGGTATTATATTTTGTTTGTTTCAAATATTTTCCTATATTATTATTCTTTTTGTATATACCTTATTTATATTAAGTTTCATTTCATATATATATATAATCATTTTTAAACCAATATGCTTTATTTTAAATTATTTTGTATATTATCTATTTCAAATTTATTTTTACATAATATCTATTTTAATAATCATTCATAAATTATTAGTTTTATTATTTTTATACATGTAAACTACTTCAAACCTTAGTATGTGTGGTTCATTCGTAAATTTTTGTATTTGATAGTTTTAAAATTATTTTGTATCATCTTAATTTCTATTTTCTGTTGTACATTATGTGTTGATTGTTTTATATTATTCCATATATATTATTGTTGCATATTATTTATTTGTTTTCTTGGTATTGATATATCAATTGTTCTCCATTCATGCTTGAAAATTTGATTACATTTTTCTTAGATTAGTTATGTTTAATTGTTTGTTTTGTTAGTTGGTTAAATAGGGTTATATTATCTTTAGTCACCAAGTATTGTACTTTATGCATGTATATTATCCCATGTTTTTATTTATTTTAGTTTACAAATGTTGCATTATAATTTTCAACTTTTTTTAAAGTCAAATATTATTTCATTTTATTACAAGTAAAAGTAAGGCATTTTGAGCTAGTTTACAATGGTTTAGTTAAAATTTTTCAAATAAGGCATTGTTCAATATTTGGAAATTCGAAGAATCGTGCTCTACCGTGCTGGGTTTCGATTCTTCGTTGGACTAAATAATTGGACATTTTTTTCTAATTTTTTAACATATAAGCTTTCGGAGGTCAAAAAATCAATCGTCTTTTCAAAAGTACGAAGAATCGTGTCCAATCGTGCTGGATGTGATGCTATATATATTTGAAACGAGAGAATTTTGACGACCAACTTGAACCACTCAAATGTTTTAAAAGGAACCATATTTTCAAATTTTTTTAATAAAATCTTGGACATAAAGACGGCACTTAATCAATCTGGTACCAATTTTTGGGCGTAATGAGGGTGCTAACCCTTCCTCATAAGTAACCGGCTCCCGAACCCATTTTTAAATTTACGTAGATCAAAATTAATTTAAATAGAATAAAATATTTTATTAGGTGATCCAATCACACCTAAACAAAAAAGTTGGTGGCGACTCCACACTTTATTTTAAAAGTCGATCCCCATTTTTTTTTTCAAATAAAAAAAATGGTTTTGACAAACAAAATACCCTATTTGAAGAAGTTAACAGCCTGTCCAAAACTCGTCTCATATTGTCGGAGCATATCTTTTACATTAACAACTTCTGATTTTCTAGCTCGAGAAAAGAAAAAGCTATCTTCAGTAAACACTCAATGAGAAATCGTCCAACTCCCTCGGCAAATAGGAAAACCATGTAAATCACCACTCCTCTATTCTTTTTCCAATAAATAACATCAGTCCTCGGGGCACAAAATAAACAGGTATGGTGAAATCGGGTCCCCTTGCTTGTCAACCCATGCGTTCCATAATAAACCTTAAAAAAGGTCCAATCAATTCTTCCATAATCTTTACTGATATCAATCTTGAGTATGACTTCACCCATAGATCCATAGTTTTTATTTTTCATATTACTTTTTCTTTGAAAGGGAAAATGGGACCAATTCAACTAAAATGTAGGGATGATACCAATTGGGTGCAATTTTGAATAAAAAATTAAATCAAATTAAATACAATAATATAAACAACAAAATAAACTATTTAAATTATTATATTTAACTTTTATTCAAAATAATATACCAATGGAACAAAATTCAATAAAAAAATTAAACCATAACAAAGTTGAACTAGATTTAATAAAATTAAATGAACATTGCAATGAAATTTTTAAACTCTACAAATAAGATAAGAGATTAACAGATGTTCTATAAGAATATAGTAAAATACTAAAAAATAAAGACGCATGTCAGTTTTTTAAAATTACTTGTGAAAAAAACATACCGTCATATATCAAATATTAACCCTATTATGATTCGGAATTATCTTTTATTTTCTCGATTTTTCTCTCAGCACTGCTCCAAATTCAATAGTTACAAATGAAAATTATTTTATTGATAGCTATAGTGGTTATAAAATGAAACATCTAAAAATCTTATTAAAAATATTTTCATCACAAAATTTAATAAATCCTAAACAATTTATAAAAAAATAAATTATATTATGAATGTTTTATCATCCCTATTTGATTAATAAAATTTATGGAAATTTCAATATCATAAAGCAGCCATCCCAAATTGACAAATTGAAAAAATTGGGATGGCACCTAGCCCACGTTTAAGTGTAAAAGCCAAAACTTGAAAAGAATTTCCATGTTCCTTCTTGGATTTTGACCACTAATTTTTTTTCTCAAGACTTCCTTTTTACTTTGAACAATTTCTTTTAGTAAAATATCAATCTTCTTCCTTTTGGTGGTTTCTCCCATACTTTCAATTTGACTTTTCATTTTGTGTATTTAAAAATAAAGCTTTTCGAATTTGATGGAATTTTTCAAATTTTATTTAAATTTGACCAAATTTTATTTAAATTTGACCATGTTGCTCTTTAGGAAATTATAAGTTTTTTTTTTTAAAGAAGGAAATTATGTGTTAAATGTTTCTAATTCAAAAGCAATATATATTTATCTTCTTGAAAAAATTTAATTTGTTATTCTTTTATTGAAAAGGGATAAGAATGACATGAAATTACAGTTTCATATAATCATTTCTCTATAATTATAATATGTTTTATATAATCTATAATAAACTTTATAAAAGTAAGATACATAACAAAATTATGAAAAAATTCAAACATAATAATATTAGCAATTTACTTCCATCAAATTAACCTTAAAACCTGAATCAATAAAAAAGTTAATTGGGTAGCAAAACATATAAATTTTTTCAAATACATGTACCAAATTAGACTAAAAAGTAACACATATACCACATTACAGAAAATGTCAAACTTGAATACCAAATGATATATTAAGTCTTTATTTTTTAGCTTTTCCGAAAAGAGTGAAAAGGGGAGAAAAGAAATAAAGAGAGAGTGTGTGTTTAATTTTGTATTTGTATGAATTATTTTATCAGTATTGTTGTATTTTGACATGATTTGTATTTTCATGTTGTTTTTATTATTTGATTTAGAGAAATTTTTTTTATTTTTAATGTTTATTATTTTATTATTTATTTAAATGAATGGTCTCCAAGTTGATCAATTTAGGAAAAATTAAAAAAGAAAATATTTTAATTACTATTTTCGTTTTAACTCATAATAATGTATTTAATTACTTATCTGTTGAATAGGGTTCCTCCTGAGGCTAAGGCTGAGGCTGTGGCAGATGAGGAGTAGAGATGGACGGAGCACTTAAGGGAGATGGGGGGACGGTCTGTTGAAGTAGAAATGGGAGGTGTTTTTGAAGAAACCTAACGACCGGTTTCTTCAAGGAAGGAGGTGGGTTTTATGGGAGTAGGTGTTTTCAGTCTGCTGATGATGGATGGAAGTGGTGGATGATAATTATGAATTGTTGTTTTCCCAGGCGATGACGTTATTTTCAAGTGGGGGTAGTTGTTGGTTTCCAACTGGGACGCATGGTGTTAGAGATCCCCTGCCTATTCGTCTGCTGGGTCTTTGTTACTGTGGGCTGTTTACCTTGGGCCATTTAATTTTGTTTTTCTGGTTTTGGTTTGCTTTCTTGTTTCCTTGCTTTCGATTTGTTTTCTGGACGTCTCTGTTTTGTTTGAACTTTTTGTTTGGGCTTGAGGAGAATAAAGATCTAGTATTATTCAAAAAAAAAAAATTCTATTTTTGTTTGTCGATTGAGTCTTAGCTCAATTAGTATTAGTATTGTTGCCAATGCAGAAAGATGTGTTCAAGTGTATTGAAACACATTATTCTCCTATTTATGGATTGGAAATGGACTATAAATAATTTTAGAGATTATATTAAAAAGAACAGATATAATTAAAATTTATAACAAGATTATTCAAAATAAATTCTTACCTTTGATTTTTTTTTTAATATACCTTGAATCATGTATTTAAAATAAAAGCTCCATATATAATATATTCATTTATAAATAATTGAGTATACAAATTTAACTAAGTTTTAAATGAATTTAATTTTCATAATTTATTTAGAGAAAGGAGCAAAAAAAATTGATTAAAGGCTACGCAAGTCTTTTACTAATCACTATAGAACGGGGGTCTAGTTGACATTTATTTTTCATAATTAACAAAAATTAAAATAAATAATAGTTATTTAAAAATATTTAATTTAAAAATGACTTATTATTAAACAAATAAATGATTAAAAATTGAAAATCCCTCGCATTAATGGAGACGTAATCATAAATATATTATATATTACAAGGCTTTTTGTTCAAATCAACTTGCGACCCTACTTATCTTAATTAAAAATCTAAATTATTATTTAATCTATTAATTTAAATTATTGATTAATTTAAATAAATTAGAATTAGAATTGTACTAATTTAATTTAAACTCATAATTATCTTAATTGAAATCTAAATTAATATCTAAACAGTTAATTAAATTCCTAATTATCTTATCTAAATTAAAACTCTAATTATCCTAATTTAATTCAAAATCTTAATTAAAATATAAAATATTATCTAACCTATTAATTTAAATTATTAATTATCTTAAATAAATTAGAACTCTAATTATCCTTATTTAATTTAAACTCCTAATTCTATGAACTGAAATCTAACCAATAATTAAACTCCTAAGTATCTTATCTAAATTAAAATTAATTTAACTTAAACTCTTAATTGTCTTAATTAAAATCTAAAACAGTATCTAACCTATTAATTTAAATTCCTAATTATCTTATCTAAATTAAAGCTCTAATTATCAAAAGAAATCTAACCTCACATGATTTTCTTTGACATTTTTTTAGTGTTAGTTTTTTTACTCTTTTACTTTCACGTTAAAATTAGCCAATTTACTCTCTTAAAAGGGTTTATTTCTAATTTAGTCCCCCAAGATTATACCAATATTTAGTAGAAAAAAAAATTAAATTATTTACTTTTATTTAAAACAACTTCTATTAATATAATTTTATCAAAGAATATAATTTCATAAATTAAATGCAAGAAATTTCTTACTCAATAATCAATCAGATTTTCATAATATATTTTTATTTCTTTTGAAGTTTTGGAACATTTTATTCCTATAAATATAATCCTACTTAATTTAAAATACTCCAATAGGCAATAGATGACAAATATGTAATTTCATTCACATATTTAGTAGTATTAGTCAAAGCATGTGATTTTAAGTCTTTAATATTTAGTTAGTTTTTAAAATATTATATTTTTAATTAAAATAATTAGTGTAAAATAATATTTTTTATTTAAATTATTGAATATAATTAAAAATATATTAATTTATCAATTCAAACGATTTAATAGAAATTTTTAAATAATATTTAAAGTATTTTTAATATGTTCAATATATAATATAGTTTTTTTTAATCATAAGTTAGATTAAAAAATAAAAGCTCAAAACAAGGCCATTGGGCTGCCCAGTACATCAATACAAAAGAAAACAAGGAACATAAACCCAGCTATTTACTCTAGATTGCTTCAATAAGCAGAAAGATAAGAAAATCTAGAACCTGCAAAATTAATACTAGTACCTGAGAAACAACAAAATCAGGGGGAGAAAACCCTTTGGTTTCTATGAAAACACGTAGCAGACGAACCATCCTTATGCTTCCCCTTCTCTCGGCATCAGTAAAGTTCAATCCGGTGCCTCGCTCCAGCAGCGATCTTGTTCAACCAACTCCTCTACAAAATCTAGAACACCATTTGACTCAAAAAACGCTAGTTTCAATTTAAGCCCTTCACTCACCAATTGGTGCGCCACTCCGTTTGCCGATCGCTTAACATGCATGAAGGTATAGACCTAAAAATCCTTAGTCATCTTTTTCATGTCTTCAGTATATGCTTAAATTTCCGATCTATCATCCTCATTGCTTTTTGCTTTTTTAATCATTGTGAGGGAATCCCCTTCAACTTCCAATCTCCTCAAACCTAGATCTAAGCACAACTTCATGGCCACTGTGCAACCCACTGCTTCCGCTGCAAAAGGCGATGAGATACTCTCATGACAGGTAATTTTTGAAGCAATTACATTCCCTCTTTGATCTCTAAGCAATATACCCGAACATGAAATCGCTTCTCTTTGACAATATGCAGCGTCAAAATTTACTTTTATACAAGCATCTTTCGGGCCCTTCTACCGTTCCACTGCTTCTCTTCGCAAAGGTGAGACTCTCTAAGTCATCCAGTTCTTTAAGATAGTTCTTGACAAATCTGGCAGTAGATAAACCATCTTGAAAGCACTGTTCATGCACTCATTTATTCAGATTCATCCATATTGCCCACAAAACACACAAAACAATCGACACTGATTTTGTAAATACTGAGAAAATAAGTATGAAATCCAGTCAATGTGGCTTCTGTTATTCAAGTCTTGTGGCAATTTAAACTCCAAATTCTTCATACCTCTTTTGTTATTTTGCAGTCGCGCAACATATGTAGGAGAGTTTCTGCATCATCATCACATCGCTGGCATCTAGCAGTGTTCATTAGTCTCCTATAGTGTAAATTACTAAAAGTAGGGATAAAATTCTGTATATTACGCCATATTATAATTTTATTTTTAGTGGCGCTTTGAGCAACCACATTTTTTTGTAAAGGCTGCATTCTGTATTATGTATCTGTCTAGGAGTAGGATTTCAAAAACCCTGTATTAGAAGCTTGTAACTGCTGCGCACAGAGTACTCTCAAGAAGCTTCACCCCTCCAAGCCAAATGATCATCTCTCGGGCACCATGATAAAGGAATTTTTAGGATCCATTCAGCATCCCTCACACTAAATGTATTGAAAATCACATTCCTCTTCCATCTTCTAGTGTTAGGATCGATCAAGTCTGCCACTATTTGTACATTCTGATTTTTAACACCGTCTTGAATTTTGTAGCTAGTACTTTCTAGGACCCAAGAATCACCCAAAACAAAAATGGAAGTCCCTGTACTCAATCTCCAACAGAGGCCTTCATGAAGGAGCCCTTTTGCAGCCCACATGCTTTGCCAGGTATAGGAAGGTAAATTACCTAAACCTGCGTGGATGAAGTCTGGTAACGGTTAGTATTTCAATTTTAACGTTCTAGCTAACAACGAATTCGGATAAGAATTAAGTGCCACCCTTGCTTAGCTAATAACGCTAAATTGAACTTGGGGATAAACAACGAAAACTGAGACCACCATTGCATCCTTGTTTACCTGCCACCAAAACTTCCCCATAATATTTTCCATTCCTGTACAGAGCGATTTCGACAAAAGAAAACAAGACATTGAGTACACTGGAATTGACTGCAAAATCGATTTTATAAAAACTTTTTTACCCCATTACGAAAGAAATCTAATACTCAAACCATCAATTTTGTACTTAAATAGTCTTTGAGTTTTTGGAAAGCCTTACATTTCGCTCTTCCCACCATACTTGGGAGCCCCAAAATAACTTCGGGATTTTCTGAGCTACTGACACCCAAAATGTCTTCCACCACCTTCCTCTCCCGAACATCAACATTCGTGCTAAAAGAACTGGTAGATTTATTAAAATTTATACATTGGCTCGTAGAACTTTCATGGTCCCTTAGTGCCAAATAACCCTTTTTTCCCAATTTCTTGTTTTTGAAAGTGTGCAAAAGTTCATAGGCAGCATCACATTGTCAATAATCAACCTACCCGACTCATAAATGCAGAGCTCTAAAACTTTTTGAAGCCTATTAGCAATAGTCTTAGATATAATTTTATACAAGATAGTACAAAGGTTTATAGGTTGAAAACCCTTAAGATTTGTCAGGTGGGATGTTTTTGGAATAAAAAAAAATATTTGTGACATTAATAGGTTCCAATTACAAACCTCGATTAAGAATTTCCAAACAGTATGCACTGACATCTCGTCCCACATTATGCTAGAATTTTTGAAAAAATAAAGCAGGGAATCCATCAGTCCTTGACACCATTGTGGGACTCATACCTTTTAACGCCGAATAAAGCTCCTCCTCCTTGTAATCCCCAATCAACTTTCTATTCAAATCTTCCGATATGCAATTTCCCGCACCTCCCAAAATGTGATCTAGATTCCCAATCCCGCTAGTAGTGAATAAATTTTCAAAAAAATTTTGGGCAATCCTTTTCATTGATTCCAAATCCCTTTTTCCTTGCCCATGCTCATTATCCAGGCAATGAATCTGATTCCTCTTTCTCCTTTGGGTTGCAAATTTATGGAAGAAAGTGATTCCTATTTCCATGTTTCAACCAATTGGCTCACACTCTCTGCTCCTAATAAGCTTAATCTTTTTCAATCTTCATGTTGAGCTGTAATTTTACCTCCATTAACTTCATTAGATTGTCCTCCTCCCTTTCTTGCTTATTAAGAGCCTCCAACTCCTTTGTAAGATCATCAACAAGTCCTTTACGTTTTGTTTTGATCTTTCGCTCCCAATTACTCATACCCTCTAGCAACAAGAATAACCATTCCGATACATTTCTGGAACTAGCCTCTAAAAATTTTATTACTTCACCCTCACACGATTCCTCCAGTATCCACCATGATTCAAATCAAAACCTTTTCTGCGATCATTTGATCATCACTATTTGTTTGGATAAATAAGGGACAATAGTCAGAGAATGAGTGAGGTAAATGTTTAACCAATGAGTCAGAGAACAAAGTCAATCATTTTGTATTAGCCACACACCTATGAAGCCTTTCTCTTATATTTGTATCAGAAATATTTCCTCTTTCCCATGTGAACTATACTCCCGTGAAACCCATATGGACAAGATAACAATACTTAAGTGTGCTACGAAAATCCTCCATTCTTCTTTCCTCCATCGAGATCCCTCATTTTTTCATGCATATACAGGTTCTCATTGAAATCCCCACAGACCATCTACGGATGAGTTTGATCTCTTCCCAAATGTCTCAATAAGTCTCGTGTCTTTTCCTTCTCATGAATTTCAGGGGCCTTATAAAATCCTGTCAGACTATCAACTTCCTCCTTAATAATCACATCCACATGGTTTTTTGAATAGCTTCTTAACATAATCGAAATTCTTTCCTTCCATGCTAAGCATAAACTCCCTCGTATTCCTTCAGTCAAGAAGACAATACCGTTTTGAAAGTTGTACCTATGATAACATTTTTCCATTGTTTGACAATTTAATTTGGTCTCCATAAAGAAGACTATTTGGGGACAATGTTTCTTTAACAAATGTTGAAGTCTTCGAATAGCTCATAGATTTCCCAGCCTGCGAACATTCCAACTTAACAGTTTCATTGCTCCCGGTCGACTTGCATATTGGTAGCCATCGATAATTGTTGAAGTGGAGCATTTGTTTACTTCGAATTGGGGCTATTCGAATTTAGTAAAATAGAAACATCTAAGTCATTCATGTCAACTCTGGGTCTTTTATTGTCATTCTCATCATAGTTGGACTTGTAAAAAACCTCCATATTCTCATGCAATTTTTGTGTTTATCGATTACCCTTTCATTCATACATAAATTAAAAGTCTCAGCTCTATTTAATCTGTGCCAGCTATTCTTCGTATGATCATGGGAGTTGTCAGGTAATGGTCGACCCAACCTATTTAAATATATTCCCCTATTCAACTTATCCACCACAACATATTGGCTTTGTTCTTCTTGACCCATCAACTTTAATTCAGGAATCTGTTCCATATTTTCTTTTTATTTATTTATGGTAGCGCCATTATCATGGGGAACCTGATCAGGAAATAAATCCCTAATTGAATTAATCGATTCCTTAATTGGCGGAGAAAAAGAATTAGCATGATCCCTAAAATTTTGCTGCACTTCAGCAGTTGCCAAATCTTCAATCGTCACCTCTAGTCCGATCTGTTCCTCCTTCTGATGATCAGATTCTGGTGGTTTTTTGGACAAAACATCTTTCATTTCAACTTCATTAGCACCTGTATAGAAACACTGCTTCATTATTCTTTTTACAGAAAACCCAAACTGTAAACTTTCTTTTCCTCAATTTTTCGAAGATATAAAAATTCCTCTCCATAGCGGTTTCTGAGCATCCAAGTGAAACCTTAATCGACAAAACTCCCTTTTAAATTTGATTTTTGATCTGATCTAGCCACCAAAAGTAGAACCAACTGCATGCATAAAATCCTTCTTATCACACTCTGGCGGACACAAACCTATCTTTAGCCAAAATAGAGAAGGGACAAGTTGAATTTTACTCCTTTCGGTTGGACAGAGAAGTTGATAAAAAATAATCAATTGGCTATGAAAAAACCATGGTCGCCCTTCTATAATCATCTCCAGGTCTTCCTCAGCCTCAAAAGAGATAAAAAATAAGTTATGTCCTATGATAGAACCTAAGATATGAACAATCTTGAATAGAAAAATAAAGAAGAACTTAATGAAAGAGAGAGTATATTGTGTATGTCATATCATGCCTTTCTTTTGAACTTTACAACTGTTATTTATAGAAAATTGCTACTGACTAGCTTTCCCTCAACGGCTTAACAACTATTGCACCAGAATAACAATTCATAACTAACTCTCACATGCATCCAGCTTCTCAACTGGAAAAACCCTAAGAAACTGTCTAAACCGAGTAAAAGACGTCAAGGAAAGTGGCTTGGTAAGAATGTCAGCAACTTCATTACAAGCAGGTACCTCACCAACAACAATAGTACTGGCGGCAACCTTCCCCCGAACAAAGAACAGGTCAAGCTCTACATACTTAAACTTAGAGTGAAGAGCAGGATTAGTAGCAACGGCAACGACACTAGAACTATCACACTAGATAGTAGGAGTATCGACATACGAAACTTGTAACTCTTGAAGTAGAGAGAGCATCCAAGTGACATCACTAGTAACTGCAGCAAGACTGCGGTATTCGGCTTCAGCCGTAGAGCTAGAGACGATTTGTTGCTTTATAGATCACCACGAAACTGGCGAGTATCCAAAATACACACAGTAGCCAGACGTAGAACGGTGGTCATCAAAATCTAACCCCCAGTTAGCATCAGCATATCCCACAAGAGACAACCGGGTAGAAGGGTGAAAGACAACACTATAATCAAGTGTACCACATAAATATAGCAAGATTCGCTTCAAAGCAACCATATGAATCGTAGAAGGAGTGTGCATAAATTAACAAATACGGTTAATAGCATAAGCAATGTCAGGACGAGTAAGAACAACGTACTGCAAGGCTTCGGCAAGACTCCAATATTCGGTAGGATCACTTAACGGATCACCATCACTTTTGGACAACCGAGAGGAGCAAATCATAGGTGTATGAATCGGTTTGGCATTGGAGAGCAAGCTGCGAGCAAGAAGATCCCGAATATATTTCTTTTGACATAAGTGAAGGCACCCAGTAGACGAGCGGGTAACCTCAATCCCTAGAAAATAATGCAAATTACCCATGTCTTTGAGAGCAAACTTAGCATTTAACTGATCAATAAATTTAGCAATAACAGTTGAGACATTACCAGGGATAATTATATCATCAACATACACAAGGACATATAAGACAAATCAGATGTAATACGAATAAAGAGGGATGTATCCGACTTCGATACGACAAACTCAATGGATACAAAAAACCGCTTGAGTTTATCAAACTAGGCTCGTGGGGCTTGGCGAAGCCCATACAAGGCCTTCTTCAATCGACAGACAAAAGGTTACCCAACAGAATCATATTGAACAAACCCCGGAGGTTATTACATGGACACCTCATTATCCAAATTCCCGTTCAAGAATGCATTATTCACATTGACCTGACGAAGGGGCCATCGTCTTGAAACAGCTATAGACAAGATAACACGAATAGTAGTCGGTTTAACGACAGGACTAAAGGTTTCTGTAAAATCACAACCTGGTATTTGAGAACACCCTTTAGCAACTAAGCGAGCCTTTCGTCGATTAATAGAACCGTCAGGATTTCTCTTAATTTTGAATAACCATTTGCACCTGATCACGCACCATCCAGGAGGAGAAGGTACAAGATCCCAGGTGAATTAGCCATGAGTGCATCAAATTCAGCTTGAACAGCAACCTTCCAGTCTGGGTGAGCAAGGGCCTCGTCAATAGAACACGGTTCAAAATCAACAGCGACAGCAGTTAAAACCTTGGGCTTAAATTTTCTGGCCTTCGACCGCGTGACCATAGCGTGAGTATTTTCTGAAGGAACACAAGGCACCGATAACGGGATTGACTGCTCAGAAGACACCGAAGTGGAAGAGCAACTACCCTGTACATCTCCCGCAGCAACAACACTAGACGGAAGGTCCACAACGGCTGGTATCGAACATGAAGTAGACTGAGAAGCAGAATCAAAACAAACATTCGCACAAGCAAAGTCAGGCACAGGAGACGGTGAAGAAACACCAGGAAATTACAAAGAACCGACAGGAATATTCGAAGGCAGGGAAGGGGATGAATGAACAATAGGAACGTACGTAACAGTTTGCATAGAGGGATCGACATTATTCGACACCGGAGACAAGAACAAGAACCGACGCTCATCAAACACAACATGACGAGAAACAATCACCTTTCTTTCTAGAGTAAGACAAAAATAACCCTTATGTTGAGAGCTATAACCTAAAAATATACAGGGTTGAGAATGAAAATCGAGCTTATGACGTAAAAATGGGCGTAGATACGGAAAACAACAGCATCCAAAAATTCGGAGATGATCATATTTAGGAACATACCCATACAGTTTTTGATACGGTGACTGACCTTGTAGAACAGAAGTAGGTAGTCAATTAATAAGATGAACAGTACTGCTGAACGCATAACCCCAATGTTTCATAGGAAGATTAGTTTGAGCAAGTAAGGTGAGACCAGTTTCCACTATATGTCGATGTTTCTGCTCAGCCACTCCATTTTGTTCAGAAGTGTGCGGACAAGATAACCGATGTAAAATCCCTTGATCAGCAAGAACGGAGGCAAAAGCACGAAACTCTCCGCCCCAATCACCTTGAAATTTCTTAATTTGCGTGCCAAATTGAGTAGCGACCAATTTCTGAAATTGAAGAAAACAGTCTATTGCTTGAGACTTACGTTTAATCAAGTAAACCCACGTAAACCGACTGTACATGTCCACAAAGGAAACATAGTACAAATTTTCTTCACAGTCAATAGACGCCGAACCCCACAAGTCAGAAACAACTAATTCAAACAACTCCACATACTCAGTACTGGATCGCGAAAACGACAATTTATGAGACTTGCCATTCTAACAGGCAATACAAACATTAGAAAAAGTTTTTGTATTAGTAACAATTCTATATTTATTTAAAACATCATTAACAATCTTAGCCGACGGATGACCAAGTCGATGATGCCATAGCGTGAAATCATCAGGTATCAATGAAGAATGTTGAACATCAACATTATGAATCGCAACCACTGGAATAGAGGAGATAGGGGAAGCAACCGAGAAATGATAGCCCATCACGAACTTAGCCCCGCAACAAGATTTCCTGCATCTTGATGTCCTTAATGACACAATAAAAGGGGTAAAACTCAAAAACACATCGTTGTACTTAGCAAACTGGGACACAGATAAGAGATTCTTGCGAATACTTGGAACACACAATATATTAGTCAACCGCAAGAGCTTTGAATTTGAAGAAAGAACCATATTGCCAACAGACAAAATTTTAGAAGAAACCCCATTGCCCATTAAGAGTTCAGATGTACTTGAATAAGGAGTAGTAACATTTAAATCTGCGGCATTCTAGCGAACATGATGAGAGACACCAGATTCCGGGCACCAAAACGTAGTCCCGACTAGTGTGGGAACATAGGGATCCACACTACCAAAACTCGAGTCATACCGAGATGTGTTTGAAAAATCAGAAGCATGAAAATCGAGAATACGAGGCAATTTAATATCCTGAGAATTATCAACATAAAAAACCCGAGCATGAGGTTTTGTATGCCACGGAACCTCCAGCGGAGTAGTCGGGACACTCACAAAATTTACAATAAGAGACCTAAGAGAATCTTGAGGCACGGGCTGAGCACCAGGAATCGGCCCATGACGCTGAGCGGGAGGGCTATGTGGTCCAGGCATTCGGCCAACAACATTTGGCCTAGAAGCATACTGCATTTGACCCATATCATACTGGGCCCTACGATCCACAAACGGCCTGCTAGGACAGGCATAAGGTCCAGGTGCATGCACATGGGGCGCATATGGCCTACCATGATACCCAGCCGACACATAATGCCCACCATACTACTGTCCAGGCTGTGCAGATCCAAACGCAGGTGCAGCAGAATGATGCTGCCAAATCCACTGCCCTCCTTCAACACGTTGCATCGGAGGGAACGCTCGAGGACGAGACTCACCACCAACTGCCAGAGCATCACGACCAAAAGTGGAAGCATCAAACTCTCGGTCAAATCGATAGTAGCAGCGCTGCGTAACATGACCGAGCTGATTGCATATTTGACACTGCACTCTAGGACGAAAACCACGGCCACCGCGAGATCCAATCGACGACCTCCCACCACGCACAACACGAGACTCATATCCAACAACCGCAGTAGGAGCTTCAACAACATGCGCAACCATCGGGACATCCCTCGCAGCCCGTGTTTGTCGATTCTCAAAAGCCATCAATATATCAACAAGCTTTTGAAACGATAATGGCTCCGACGAGACTGACGAACCTGACGCCTCTAGAAGAAAGACCACCAATGAGTACCTCCACTTTCTCTGCCTCCGACACAGCCGAACCTGACGCCTCTAGAAGAGCACACAGAGTCTTGATGCTCGAGACATACTCTTTGATAGTGGATCTACCCTTCCGAACCTCATGAAGATCATGCCGGATTTGAGACACCTTCTCGATAGATGAAGTTACAAACAAATGACTCGCAGCACTCCAAATATCACTTGCAGTTTTAGTAAAAATGAAATAAGAGAGCAGAGAAGAATTAACCATAGAGAGAAGCCACGATGCCAACAACTTATCCTGTTGTTGGAACAAAATCGCATCCAAATTCGGAGCGAGAGTGCCATTCGGTGTAGCCATCACCTTCGGAGGAGCAGGAATAGAACCGTCCAAAAAACCTTAAAGATCATAACCTTCAACAATCAAACGAACCTGAAGTTGCCATTGAACATAGTTCGTCTCATCCAACTTAATTGTTTCATGGCGAGAAAAACTATGCACTAAACGCAAAGTGGAGAAAGAGACAGTAGCACTACCAGTGGAGATGCAATAGACGGATCCATGAGCGCAAGACTAAAGGGAGCACAGGCACCAGGAACTAGGCGACTGATACCATGATAGAACCTAATATATGAACAATCTTGAATAGAAAAATAAAGAAGAACTTAATGAAATAGAGAGTATATTGTGTATGTCATATCTTGCCTTTCTTTTGAACTTTACAACTGTTATTTATAGAAAACTGCTACTGACTAGCTTTCCCTCAACGACTTAACAACTATTGCACCAGAATAACAATTCATAACTAACTCTCACATCCTGCCACTTAAATCTCAAACTTCTTTCTTAACTTTCATATACTCTTGAGTCGGGCACAAAAACTGTTAGGATTATAAGATTTCCTAGTCCAGGCAGAACATATTAGTGTCGAATTCTCATTCAGAACAACTAACGAACTTTTCACTGGCAATTGAATAAGTTCTTATTCAAAATAATAACTAATTAACATAATAAAATGTTCAAATAATTACTATATTGTACATCAATAAAATTAACAAATCTTTTATTTATGTCAAAATTTTCAAACTAATAATTGTAAATTATAATTATAATTATAATTATCACAACTTTTTTACTATATTTTATGCTTAGAGTTCTATTCAAGTAATAACTCTATTTTAAAATTAGCACAATTGTAATTTAAATTCTAATTATTATTATTTTATTAAGAAGAGAGAACATAAAATAGTAACTAACCAACCATCAATCTTGGTGTCACAACTCCATTTGCATCTGCATTCAGCAAGTTATGAATTACATCCGGTGGAGAGTAAAAGACAAAACATTGTAATGGTTGATTCTAAGCCATTGAAGCTAGGCCATCAACAAGCTTATTACCTTTTCTATAGCTATGTTGAATAATCACATCCCATTCCTTAATCATTTACTTCTAAGTCTCCCTACACAACTGATGTTCACCAAACTTAGCACTACTAAGCAGCATACTAACAACCTCCATGCTATCTATTTCTAGAATGATTCTTTGATGTCTATTCCTCCAGGCAATCTAAAGTCCTTCAACAACACCCCAAAGTTCTGCTTCCAACACCAAACAAAAATCAATCAGTCTAGAAAATCCAATAATCCATTCTCTATTCCAATCTCGTATAACTTCCCCACAAGCGACATACATTCGTAGTTACTTTGCAAGCACCATCAATATTTAATCTGTACCATACGATAGATAGATTCTCCCACTTTATTAAGTGTATACTTTTTAAATTTTTGTTTCTAATACTGCTGCTTGGGACGCATATAGCAAATACATATTGCTGCTACAATTTTAAACTAGCCTAAAAAACAGATTCGGTTTCCACAAAGCCTTCATAAAAAAATAGCCTATTTGGATGCCTCCAAAGATTCCAGCACAACAAACTGAATAGAATATTCCAATCAACATCCTCACAAGCAAAATAACGGGGGTTACATATATTACGATGAACCTAGTCAGGGAGTTGCATATTCATGAACTCAAAAAATTTCTCTTCATGAACCAACTGTTTCCATATTATCACAACTCCTATTATATTATAATAATTATTGAATGCATAATTATCACAACTTCTATTTTATTTTAACCTTTTAAACTAATAATTATAAATTAAATATTATAATTATTTTTAAATGTGAATTTAATAATACGATGAAAAAGAAAGGGTATTCTCTTCAATTCAAAAATTTTCCAAACTGGCTTATGTATATATTATATTATAGATAAATACTATATTTATTAATACATGCACAGATGATATGAAATTTATTAAATTCCATTCACCGAATGTGCCAATTTTCAAGTTCAAAAAATCAATTGACTTGCAATGAGTTTTTGGATGGGATATAGACATTTTTGGGTTGAAAATTCTTCATAGTATTCAAATATCTATCTTTCAGCTTTGAAATGTATTTTGCTCAATTTTGATTTTGGGAGCTCAAGTTATAACCGTTTTAGTGAAGACTATGCGAGTACAATTTTTGGACGAGATTATTACGGAAATTACGAGTTTTAGGCTTTTAATTCGAGTTTAAATCATATTTAGTTTAATTTTTAGGCTTAATTTTTATTACATATGAGCCCAATATTGTATTTATTAGACATTATTATTTTATTATTTATTTATTTTAAATTTTAGATTTTTTTAAAGTATTTTAAATTATTTAGGAGTTTTACGTTTCTTAGTAAAACAAGAAAGTCTAGTTTAAACCTAATTCTTGTTTAGATTAATTAGAATTTCAGTATAGTTGAAAGTTTTATTTGAATGTACTTAGCTAGCCTATATGAAGGCTTCTCCATTGCTCATTATAGACAATTGTTTGTAATTTTTAGTAGTTTTCTTCTCGATTTTCTTCAAGTAATCATGAGAATTTATTATTCATCCTTCAATTTGCCAATGAATTATTTTTAAGAGGATTGATTAGAGTTATTAATTAAGTTTGTTAAGATTTATATCTCAAAGAGTTTAATTGAATACTTATTCATCTATTCACCATATTTGTCGATTTACTCATTTCATCTTCCACTTTATTTTTTTTAATTTTTGTTTATTTGTTTATTATTCTTTTTATTCTTTTTTCTCAAATTTATTCTTTTAGTGTTTTCGTTTTCTTTATTTCTTCTTTACAGATCAGATCCAAATTCTCCTTTCTCGAGTCGAATAACTTGAATATGATTTTCTTTTGCTTACTCCTTTATTATTTATTGTATTTACACATTTTAACTTATATAAAATTTATTAAAATCATGGTAGTCGGTACCGTTCATAAAGGTCGATATGTACCATTTCGGTCCTAAGCTGGTAAAAAATAGTCCATGTTCTACTTCGATCAAAATTTCGACGCGTTTCAATCATTTCGATGTTTTTTAGCCCGCTCGGTCAATATCGACTTGTACCAGTGTGTATCGACCTGTACCTATTGGTACAAAAATTTGATATTTTAAACTGATTTTTAATTTTTTTACTTAAACATTTTAATCTTTCTATACTTATATTCAAAATCAAAAGCTATTTAATGAAATTATTGAATCTAATTAGTAATTTTAAAACTTATATTTACATATAAATATATTTATATGGATGTGATTGAGATATATTCGCATTTATATATAATATATAATATATAATATATAATATATAATATATAATATATAATTTATTATGAAACTAAAAAATTTGACTATAAATATATATGAAAAATATTTCAATGTATATATAATTTATCAAGAAACTAAAAATGAGACTATAAATATAAATATAATATAATTAGACTATAAATTGTATACAAATACAAAATGATGGATCGATTGCTGATGTTGCAACTGTTAATAGTAAGTGGAAGAGAAAGCTATCCTAACGCGGAAATTGTGACACTATGAGATTTGGTGTTCATATGACAAGACTTATATTGAAAGGAAGATTGTAATTAAATGGTGTCTGAATTGTAGGTTTGGAATGGCCCATTAATGGCTTTAGGTGATCATATTTGAAGCCCAATTACATTGAAAGGAAATCAATCAGGAAAACCCTAAACCCAGAAAAGAAATAGAATATAATGAATCATAACTTTCAACACGTTTAACATGAGTTGTCTTTCCAAAAATGCATGAACATAAAATATTATGTTCGATTATATTGAAACTGAAATGTCGGATAGCTTTCATACTTTAGTTTTAAACATGAGACAGGTGTAACAACCCTTACCCGGTATGGTTGTTGGACTCAAGTGATAAAATGCTACAACAATTTACAAAACAGTTACACGTTATTCATAAATAAAAAATTCAATTAAACATTGAATAACTACATACATTCACATAAATCATGCTTTGTAAACAAAATCAGGTTTAAATTGAGCTTACGAAAGCTCTAGAATTGACCTGACATCAAACAAATCATTTTGAAACTTTTACAAAAAGAAGGGCAATTGTGCAAAAAAAAGGTCACACGGCCGTGTGCCCATACCATGTGGCAAGCTGTAACTATGTGGAATCAGAGTCACACGGCCGTGTATCCAGACCGTGTAACTCATTGTGGCTGTGTAGGTTAAAAATACAATTATTCAATAAAAGTCACATAGCTGTGTAATTGGGCTGTGTAACAAACTGAGGCCATATGGAAATTAAATAGCCAAATCTATAGTATTCATAGGGGCGTGTGGCCAGCCCATGTGGCAATTGAGAATTGTGTATTTCCTATACATCCTATATTTCAATAGCACATAGCCGTGTCACTAACCCTTGTATGACACACGACCGTGTGGTCAGACTGTGCAGTACAAGATGTGTCATTTAGGGTCTACTTCATGCCAACTCCATCCAAGGCTAAATCTATGTTCATTAGCATAGATATACCAATTCAAAAACCTACATAACTCAATAGGAAATTTATCAATTTAGTATATTCATACCACATTCAAACCATATACCGATATATCTCAAATGGCACCCCATAACAATAAACATGTCATGAATCAATTTAACCATTCAAGCATCACAATATGGCTCAAAATCAACCCTACAAGTTATGCACCAAGCTTACCAAAAAATTCAAGCTCGACACAAGTATACCATTCATTCCATCACAACTAATTCCATTTCATAGTAAATCACCTATCCAATATTTATGCTATTAAACATACATGCCTAATCCACTCAACAAGGACACCATTAGCAAAGATTATTGCCAACATACAAACACACATATACATACACATGATACTACAAAATGCCAAAAATCATCCAAAATATAACAATATATATACCAAAAGACTACATCAAGTACATGCCATTAACTAACAAAAGACATCACCAACCTGTTGAGTTCGGGATCACAGTTGGATGTTGATATCGATGAGCGTACAAGATCAAAACCTAACCTGCGCATGAAAAACAAAATTGCACGTTGAGTATAACTCAGTGGTATTTCTATAATCCGAATAATAAATCATATTATAGATCATACAAGAAAATGAATTGAAGATCATAAGGTGCATATGTTATTCAATTATTAAACTATGTTATTTTGTCATATATACAACCATTTCATCATCTAATGCATTTATACCATAGTTGGCATTACAACAAGTATATTGTCACATTTCTATTTCAATTTTAGGTTTTTAATATCAATGATTATCATAATTCTTTATCCCAATTCATTTCGAAATTCATTATTTTGTTTTACATTTCCAAATCCCTATTAACATGACTCAGACTCAGACGAATACATGGATCTAACCAATGAAACCTATTTGGCACCCAGTGCCTATCAGATAAATCCAAAATAGTAAGTTTCACCGAACGCTAGTCGGTATAACTGAAAAATAGGTGTGCCTAGCACTCATCGACACGTAGTCGTAAAAACTCTAAACTTTTCCAATCCTATGGCATGTCAATTATACTCTACCTTGCCTAACCAATTAATAGGGTAACCATTTCTCAGTTCCATTGATAAGTCAAGATCTCAATTGAATGACATATGTTCATTAGCCAATCATCAATACGTATATATGTCAACATAACTCATCTCAATTCATATTCAATTTCACATTTACATCATTATAAAAAATCTCAAATTTATTCAATTTAATCCTTACTATAAACAAGAAATCAATTCAAATTGATTAAGCTCAATTCATTAGTATACAATTCATAATTTCAACAATTGAAATGGTTTTGGATTATAGAAACACAAACCGTAAACTCCGAGCTAGTTGTCGACGATTGTGACTTTTCCTTTCCATTTTGGAAAATTCGGGTCGACGTTAGTTGCAAATTAACATAAACATACCAAATCATAAATATATAAACAAATTTATATTCAATTGCTAATTTAAACAAGTTTTGTATTTTATTCAATTTTGTCCCTAAAATTGAGACTAACATAACTTTCAATTTAGGAACTCAAATTTTTAATTCGATTTCGCTATAGTCCCTATAGTACAAAACTATAAATTAACTTCATAATTTAGATATTTTTCACAATTCTATAAAAAATTCAAAATTTGTGCATTTTAGTCCCTATAGTACAAAACTATAAATTAACTTCATAATTTAGATATTTTTCAATCCCAAGCTTAAAATCTATCAATTTAATATCTAAAACTTCAAAGATTCATAGATTGCATCATTTTAAAACTTTAATAGTTCCAAAAAATAAGACACGGGTCAGCTAGATTAAGCTCCCGAGATTTCAAAAAATAAAAATTACAAGAAAATGACTAAATTGAACTAACCAAATTAGGCTTAAAAATTTGAAACCCTTGAATGTCGAATGCTTCAGTTTCTCCTATTGTGGTTCAGTTGTATGGAGAAGATGAGAGAATTGTTTTATCTTCCCCACTACACTTAACATGCAATTTGTTTTATCTTTATTATATCTAATATAAATTAATTAAGTTTTATAATATAATTCATATACATCACTAAGTCACCGTCCAACAACATGCCTAAAGTATCAAAATTTCTATTTTAGGCTTTAAATCATTTTTACAATTTAGTCCTTACACTTTAATTAATTACTTACTTGATAAAATTACATATCCAAAATTGAATTTGCTTATAATATACCCCCGCAAATATTAAATATTTACGTCTTCGATTTTCGAAAACAGGATATCAAAACCACATTTTTCGACACCACTAACTTTCGAGTCGTTAAAACAAGAGTTAGATATGCAAATATTTTGTCTAAGAGAGAAGAGTTGTCTCGGAATCGAGAGTGCATAATATTACTTTTTTAGGTTATTTAACCATAAACGAAGTATTTTAATCAAGCGGGTTTTGAGAAATAACAGAAGAAATGAAAAGAGATAGAAATGATGAAGAGCAACCATCCAATCGACTTTCTTTACCAAGCAGTATCATGTCAGATATCGTTTCATGATGTGTTGCAGAAGGTGTAGATGCATTTGGAAGACTAGTACTCAAGCGATTTTTGAATAATTGTAGAGATTAACACGAATTTATAAATTGTGAATCCTCTACAGTCTTCATGGTGACAATGGTAGTGGAAAATGCTGACGATTCTTCCGTCGATACCATTTGTGTTTGCCAACAAGCCTCCCAAACAAGTTGTCTCATTGCAGAAGCGTTCAAAACTTGCTTTGTCACCAAAATAATCGTCAGCTACTCCCTTAAACGCCATGTACGACATTGGACTCCAAGGATATCAAGCGATTAGTGTAACTTTATTAACCCTTTCAAATTCGATTAGGTTTTGTATTACAAAAATGGGAAACTAGTTTTGCCTTGTGAAAGGATATTCCAATCTTTTTTTTTTTAATTTTCTACCTTGAAAGTTCTGAAAATGCAAGAATTAGTTTATATTTAAAAAAAAAATCTTCCTCAAGATTCAAGAAACCAAAGCCTAAACTTCAATATCAAAATTAAATCAAAACTCTAGTCAACAAAAAGTTAAATTTTTTATATTTACAATGAAATAAAATAATTGATAAAAAAATTGGTAGAAAATGATGAAGAACAAGGTAAAAAAATAAAATCTCCATGGGCTTTTCTTCGACCATTGCATTTTCCCATGTTGGAACTCCTTTAGCTTCGTTGTACTATTTTGGTTCATTTTCACATGAATATCCCATAAAAAAACAAGACAAAATAGAAAAATGATTCAGCTCAACTACATAATTAAACAAATGATCAGGTAGCTTTTTTTTGTCTCGAAGGATTTTTCCTTATGGCAACCTCAATACTTGTTGTGGCCTCTATAATCTCTTCAAGTTGAATGTTTCCCTCAGTTGAAGAAATATTTGTTCCTAATATAGAGCCATTAAGAAAAAGTGCAAGATTAGTTGTACCTTTTGTCGCTATTTACATCACCTTTGTGAGTTAAAATTTCGTCGAACACCACATCATGAGAGGTGATAACCTTTTTTGTTTCCGGATCTATACATTTCCAACTTTTCCTATGAGCATCATAGCCAACAAAAATACATTGCTTGGCCTTTAGGTCAAGCTTAGTTCAATTGCGTTTTAATACATAAACATAACATATAGACCCAAAAATATGAAAATGACTCACATTGGGTTTATGTTGATATAACAACTCAAAGGGTGATGGTTCTGTCGCTGGTCAAGCAGACAGTCGATTTATGACATGACAAGTAGTTCAAAAAGTTGCTGTCCATAGTTCTCTTGGAAGATTCTTTGCATGTAGCCAAGACAAACAAACTGATGTAAGATGAACTAACTTGCACTCAACAACCCCATTTTATTGACGCTAAAGTCATTTGACAGAAATTCACCGTTATTATCTGTGTATAGGCATTTGATTTGTAGCCCAAATTTTTTTCTACATCATGCTTGAACTAAATAAATGTAAAAAGAGCCTCACTTTTCTGTTGTAAAAAATATACCCAATTGAAATGAGAAAAATCATCCACAATCACAATCACAATCACATAATGAAGGCCAATGTAGTTTGGTGTTCTCGTTGGCCCCAAAAGATCTGAATGAACTAATTGGAATGCTACCAATACTCTACTATTTGAACTTGAGAAAGAAAGATGATGAGATTTTCCATACTGGTAGCCAAGACAAATCTAATGATGATGATTATCTTTTAAAAAAGAATACCATCAAGAAGTTGGTTTGTGGAAATCTTTTGCAGCCTTTGAAAACCCACATGACCCAAGCGAGCATGCCAAAGCCTTGAACTTGTAGTGTCACCAGCTTTTTTAACATTTTCATCACTTGTAGATAAAACATATGAATATTCTTTTCTTTTTTAAAAAAAAAGAAGCAACAATGTACTTTAGATTTGAGAGAATACGAACATTATTAAGACAAAAAAAAGTACCTTCTTGAATATGTTGTTTGAGAGAAAAAATAAGATTTTTCTTTAACCCAGGAATATGATAAACATCCTTAAGAAGAACACTTACGTCATTTAAATCTCCTTCTTTCATCACAGGATGTAATGAATTATTAGTTGTGATAATAGCCTTCTTCTCACAGTACAGACGAACATTCGATTAAAAAGTATCATTTCTAGTTGCATGATAAGAACAACTAGAATCAACAATCTATTCCTTATAGTTAATAAAAGTGTTAACATCTGTAGACACATGATAAATGATAAAACTAACATATTTTAATCCCATGTGCTGGACACATAGCCATGTGCTAGGCCGTGTAGATTTCACAACCTGCTTCCTAAACACGTGGAAAAAACGTAATTTTTAGGCTTTATGAGCATTTTAAAGTCTATAAATACCAAATAGAAGAAGAGATATGGGAGCCATCAGAGAAGATTGAAGAAAATAACTCGAAGAACACCATTGTGGCCAACTTTGAAGTAGATTCACATCAAGATCGAAGACCTCCTTTTAATTTCTTTTGAATTTTTTATGAGTTTCTTTGTTTCTTGTGGTTTTTCTGACTTTGAGATGTTTTCATATAGAATTATGAACTAATTCCCTAGATACCTAGGGAAGATGAAACCTATGATGAATTCTATTATTTAATTTCTGTTTTACGCGATAAATACTTGATTCTTGTTCTCAACTATGTGTGCTTATTTATTGTTTTAGTATTTTCGGGATATTAATTCATGTTTAATGTGCTTAATTCAATGGAGGAAAAGTCCTTGTTTAAGAGTGGATCTAGAATAATTGAGCGGAGTTGCACGCAATCTTAGAAATAAGATGAGATAAATCTATCGGATTAGAGTCAAATCTAATAAGGAAATCCATAGATCAAGTTAATGCGATAACAGGGGTTTTAATTAAAAAGAAATTTCAATTAATCAACCTAGAGCTAGTTGCTGTTACTTTCGAAAGAGATATTAGAATAATTTAGGGATTTCTACGGATCAAGACAGTTAGTGAATAAATCGTTTAATTCAGATTCATAATAATAGATAAAGTCTCGGTGGATTCTTTCCTGGGTATTGTCTCTCTCATTGGTTATCTTTTGATTATTTTTCTAATTCATTCTCTATTGAATTCTTAGTTAAATTAGTTTAGTAATTTTATTTAAAAGTCTTCACTCCAAATTGTCGGCTAAATAATAGAAAAGCGATAGGTGCAATTGTCTTAGTCGTATTTTTAGATAGTCACGTGAGACACATTAAGTTTTTGACGCCATTTCTAGAGGCTAAAATATTGGGAATACTTTATTTTTTATTAATTTAGCCATTTTTATTATATTTTTGTTTTTAGTTTAATTATTACATTCTAATTTTTCTTTTGTTTTCTTCTAGCAGGTTCTTTTGGTTTATGACTAGAAGAAACCCGTTGGGACCATTGTTTTTTTACAGGAAGATTAAAAGTATTGCTCACAGTAACCTTAGAGAAGCAAAGCAAAATTGAAAGAATTTAGTAGACGAACAAGAGGATATCATTATTATTGAGGAGATGAGTGATAATCAGAATATTCAGCTACCTCTTACAACTGCTGCAGCTTCTGCTCCTGTTCCTCTTACTATGTATGATTATGCCAAGCCCACTCTGGCTAGGGCTAAATTGAGTATTGTGTGACCTACCATTGTTGCAAATAATTTCAAATTGAAGCCAAACACAGTTCAGATAGTACAACAATACGTTTAGTTCGATGGTTTGCAAAATGAAAATCCAAATACTCATTTGGCCAACTTTTTGGAAATTTACGATACTTTCAAGATTAATGGTGCCATTGATGACGCTATTTGTTTACGGTTGTTCCCATTCTCATTGAGGAACAAAGCAAAACAGTAGTTAAACTCTTTACCACGAGGTTTTATCACTACATGGGCTTAAATGATCGAGAAGTTCCTTCTGAAGTACTTCCCACCGACTATGACAACCAAGTTGAGGATTAACATCTCTTCTTTTGTACAGATCGATTTGAAGACTTTATATGATGCATGGGAGATATACAAAGACTTATTAAGAAGGTGCCCTCATTGTGGGTTAGCCTTATTGCTACAAGTTCAAACCTTCTACAACAGTTTGAATCTCTCAACTAGGAAATTAATCGATGCAGTAGTCGATGGAACACTTAACAATATGACACTTGAAGTAGCTTATGATTTTATAGAGGAGATGACACTAAATAATTATCAGTGGAAAGTCATGAGGACAAAATCGATGAAAGTCACCGGTGTCTTTAATTTAGATGCAGTCACCATGTTATCAAACTAGGTAGAATTACTTAATAAGAAAATTGATGGTTTATATCTTTCTACGCAGGTACATTCGGTGATGCAATGCGATACAAATAAAGGTGGAATGAATAATCTAGAATGTTTACTCTTCGGTCCTAGCACAGAGAACGAGCAAGTCAATTATATGGATAATAATTCTAGGCCTCAAAATAACCTTTATAGTAATAACTATAATGCAGGTTGGAGGAACCATCCCAATTTCTCTTGGTGGTCAAGGAAATCAAAGAGCACAACCACCTCGAGGCTTCCAGCAACCTTACCAACAAGAGAAAAGGTCGAACCTTGAGGAGATGTTGACAAAGTTTATCTTGGTGTCAGAAATGCGTTTTCAAAACACTAAGGCAGTACTGAAAAATCAGTAAGCATCAATTCAATGACTCAAAAACCAAATAGGATAACTTGCAAAGTTAATTTGGTACGACCACAAGGTAGCTTGCCTAACAATACTGAACCTAACCCTAGGGGGCAGCTCCATGCAATTACTGTTCGAAACGTGGATGGGTTAGTTGAATCTGAACATAAGACAAGACAAGAAGATATGGTGAACAAAAATAAGGTTGAAGAAGATAAGGGAAAGCAAAAATTAGTTGTCAAGGAATATACACCTTGAGTTCCATATCCTAACATGTTAAAGAGATACCACACGAACGAACAATTTGGTAAATTCCTCAAGCTCTTAAAAAAATTACATATTAACTTATCGTTTGTTGAAGCTCTTTCGCAGATGCCAAATTACGTCAAATTTTTAAAGGAGCTTTAAAAATAAACTACCCAACAAACTCAAAGATCCAAGGAGTTTTTCTATTCCTTATCTCATTGGTAGTTTAAATTTTGATAATGCTTTGACTAATTTAGGGTCTAATATTAATGTTATGCCTTATAAAATGTTTAAACAACTAGGTCTTGGGAAACCCAAACAAACTAGGATGAATATTCAACTAGTGGATAGAACCATTAAATATCCTAGGGGTATTATTGAGGATGTACTTGTAAAAATTGATAAATTCATATTCTTCGTTGACTTCGTTGTATTAGACATAGATGAGGGTAGTGAGGTACATTTGATTTTAGGTCACCCTTTTTAGCCACTGCTAGAACTATTATTAATATTGGTACGAGTAAACTTGTACTTCGTATAGGTGACGAAAAGATTATTCTCCAAGCACATGATTCTGTGAGAGTCTCTAGGGATCGAAAAATTTTAAATGTTTCGTGAATGTTAGTAACCATATGGCTCAACCTTCCTTACAGGAAATTCCTCATGAAAGCATGATGGAGCCATGTTTTAGTGAAGGTGACAGAAACATAACAACTTATAAAGAACGAATGGTGCAAATGGATGAACTAGATGAATGATGAACACATGTCAAAGAGAAACAAAAAAAACACGATGAAGAGCCAAAGTGACTATGATGAGCATGTGAATGGAATGGACCAATTTAAGGTTGGGGACAAAGTACTGTTAGACAAAACAGATCCACGAATCTCTCATTCGGAGCTCAAATCAAATGGATCAGACCCATTAATGGTACCGAACGTCTTCCTATATGATACAGTCGTGGTAACTCATTCTGAGTTTAGCACATTTAAGGTAAACAGTACTCGACTCAAACCTTATTGTGGTAATAAAATTTATAAAGAGAAAGAGAAGCTTCGGCTCTGTGAACCACCGTGACCGTATGAATACAAGGTAAGTCAAGCTTAGACTCTAAATAAGTGCTTCTCGAGAGGTAACCCGAATGTTTAACTTCTGCTAATTCTTTTAATTTTATTACAATGTAATTTAAAATTAATTTTTTTTAAAAAATGTTTTTGACCCACATGGCTTGGACATACGGGCGTGTCTCAGGCTTTGTGGATAATAGCAAAATTGACAGTGAGTCACACGGCCGTGTCCCAGGCCGTGTGCACTAGGACTGTTCTACAATGAGTAACATGGTGGGGAAACATGGCTATGTAGGTCACACGGCCTGGACATGCAAGTGTGTCTGTGGCCGTATGAGTCTTAGGACTTAATTTTTCCAATTTTCAAAGGTTACACAGCCTGAGGTGGTCCACACGGCCTGGCAACACGATCGTGTGGCACACATGGCTTGGACACACAGGCGTGTCCTAGGCCGTGTGAGTACTAGAGCTAATTTTTTAATTTTAATTTCAAGTCAGTGAGTTACACGGCCTGTCACACGGGCGTGTTTGAGACTGTGTGCCCTACACAGCCTCACACACGAGCGCGGGAGAAGTGACGGCATAGCACAAACGACCTGGCACACGGCCGTGTGAAGATTGGGCTTAGAGTTTTAAATTGCACACGACCTATAAGAGTACCACACCGGCATGTGACATGGTTGTGTGGCCCAACATGGGCCTTTACACGACCGTGTGACCCTTTTAAACCAAACTCTAATTTTTTCCCCTTGTTTTGTCTGCTTCCTCACTTCTTTCCCCATCGACCCTCATTCTAGCCACCCACTCTGTTGCCTCACACCCTCACCCTTACCCTTTCCCCTTTTCCTTTATCCTTTTCACCTTTCCTTTTTCTCCATTCCCCATCCCCTTTCTCTTTTCATCGGAGGGAAAGCACCGGTGTTGTTGATACAATCGATGCCTATTTTTTTGGAGCATGGCCACAGGGCGCATTTTTAATCTTGCCTACTTCTTCCCCCTAACTTGCCCTCCATTGGATAGAGCACAGTAGGAAGGTTCCTATCTGCTTAGGCCTTATGTTACTTGCCTCGCATGACACTTCGGTCTCCTAGACACTTCAGAGCAGTCCTCCTCCTTCACACTTATTGGACAGATGACCTTGCAAGGGTTATCCAATATGAGTCACATGAGGATGATCGAGCAACTGCATGGAGTGGGTCCTCCTCAATACCGATTATCTCATTCTGACCCCAAAGATAAGCATGCGGACTTTACTAGTGATGTCCCCTTCCATCACGAGGATCCACCTCATCCTCCATCTCAGAGTCATCGTCCTACAACTTCTACTGTCACCTTAGTGGACCTCTCCAAGCGGTTCACTCGTTTCGAGCGCCATTGTTTTGAGCGATTCGACAGTATTGATGTGACTTTGCAGCAGATCTGTCAGCACCTCTATATAGCTTCTTCAACGCTGGTGCCTCACGATCACGATGCCACCGAAAATGAAGACCACTGATTTTATTTTTATTTTTTTTCTTTTTGTTGTTTTATTTTATTTTCTTAAACTTATTTCGTTTATTATCTTTTGAATTATGTTTTTATTTTTATTCTTGTTTGTAATCGAGTTTGTAACCACTTAATCTTCTTTATTATTTGTGTTTATTTTCTTATTAGTTTACTCGAAACCATGCACTACATTTAAATTTGCCTACATTTCTGGTTTTCACCATTCTGGTGAATTCATCCATATTTAGGGCAATTTTAGTTTTCTCCCTCTCTTATGATATTCTGCTTATATTATGCTTATATCTATTTTTACATTGATGAAAATGTACATCTTAAGTGTAGGGAGGTTATTCATATAATTATTAGAAAATCCCTAAATTATTTCTTGTGTTTAAGTAATTTTCGCATACTTCTATTAGAACGAATTCTTGTCGATTTGGGATTTTTGTTGATGTGTTTTGGATTTATTTGTAGATGTTTGTGCATTGGTTGATTTAAACTTTAAGACATGATAGAATCAAGCATGATAAGTTATTTTTCAGAATTAAAAAATTTAGGTTATTTTCCTGAATTAAGGTATTATCTTGAAGTTTTAATTTTTCAAGTTTAACAATAAAAAACCATGTTTTTTTGTGAGATTTTGAACCTTTAGAGCATACATTTTTCATGCTCATTCTATTATTGGTTATGAGTATGTCAATTTGATTTGTAATTCTAGAACTTGCTTCGATTATGCATGTCGAGACCACACATTTAATTTGATATACTGAGATGATAAAGGCATTTAGGTTTTAACCCACTTATCCCATAAAAATCCTACATTTTTAATTAACCCTTAGTGAAACCTGTTGAGCCTAACACACCTTTTCTTAATTGACCCGTTAATGTTAACCCATAACCCCTTTTTTTTGTGACTCTTTTCCATTTTATTGACTCTCTTTTTGTCGAGATTTGATATGATTAATTGCCTAACTATGCTTTTTTGTTTGATTTGCTGAATTATTTCTTATTGTTATAGATGACCAGAAAAAGGAAAAAAAAAGTCGAAAAGAAACAAAAAATATTATTATTTAGATATTTTTTGTTAGAGCTTGAACAGTTAAATTCATATTTTGAGAAGAAGCTCGTTTTTATTCCTGTTTATTCTTGATTGATGCACTTGTTTTTAATTCAACATTTATTTTTTTCTAGTTTGGTAATTTATCAACTTAATCTCAATTATAACAAACTTTTCTGGCCTTTCTCCACACCATTGACCTAAGCCCCATTACAACCTCTTAAAGACCTTTTGATTAGTGTGTCATATGATTTTACAGTGATGGAGATTTGGTTTTCTAGCAAGCTTATGGTAATGACATTTCTTGTTCGACCATTGAGTGCATTTTTTATTGAACCTTAAACACTTTGAGTGCTTTGAGTGAATATTTAGTGAGGATGTCAATTCTTGTTGATTTTGAATTAAAGGTAATTACTTAAATAAGGGGAGATACCTATGTTTTCGTGCTTTAAAATTTTCGACTTAGATTATTTGAATCTTTAGTGCCCTTTTAGTTGAATTGCCAATGCATGATTATTTGCAAATTATTTTGAGACATTATTGATGAGAATTATAAGTCGGGAAAGGTTAACTTTAATGTGAATTGAGGATTTTGCTTGAGGACAAGAAAATGCTTAAATGTGGGGATATTTGATAAATAATAAAACTAAAATATTTTAATCTCGTTCTTAATGCGTTTTTGGGAGCTAATGGAGCAAGAAACGAGTGAAAATCGATCAAAAAGAATAGATTTCAGGAGCCACATAAGGGGTGTGAGCCACACGGGTTGGACACCCGACTGTGTGAGCCACATGGGATGGACACACGACCATGTACCAAGCCGTGTAGATTTCGCAACCTGCTTCCCAAACACGTTAAAAAAATGCAATTTTTAGGCTTTCTGAGCATTCTAAAGTCAATAAATACCAAATAGAAGAAGAGTTATGGAAGCCATCAGAGGAGATCCAAGAAAAAAACTTGAAGAACACCATTGGAGCCAACTCGGAAGCAGGTTCCCATCAAGATCGAAGACCTCATTTTAATTTATTTTTAATTTTTATGAGTTTTTTTGTTTTTGTGGTTTTTCTGACTTTGAGATGTTTTCATACAAAATTATGAACTAATTCCCTAGATACCTAGGGAAGATGAAACCTATGATGAATTATATTATTTAATTTCTGTTTTACGCGATAAATACTTGATTCTTGTTCTCAATTATGTGTGCTTATTTCTTGTTTTAATATTTCCGGGATATTAATTTAAGTTTAATGTGCTTAATTCAGTAGAGGAAAAGTCCCTATTTAAGAGTAGATCTAGCAAAATTGAGCGGAGTTGCATGCAATCCTAGAAATAGGACAACATAAACCTATCGGATTAGAATCAAATCTAATAAGAGAATCCATAGATCGAGTTAATACGATAATAGATGTTTTAATTAGAAAGAAATTTCAATTAATCAACCTAGAGTTAGTTGCTCTTACTCTTGAAAAAGATATTAATATAATTTAGGGATTTATACGGATCAAGACACCATATGAATAAATCGTTTAATTCAGATTCATAATAACAGATGAAGTCTGGGTGGATTCTTTCCTGGGTATTGTCTCTCTCATTGGTTATCTTTCGATTATTTTCTTGAATCATTCTCTGATGAGTTCTTAGTTAAATTAGTTTAGTAATTTTAGTAAAAAATCATCACTCTAAATTGTTGGCTAAATAATATAAAAACAATAATTACTAATATTTTTAGTCCTTGTGGATACGATATCTCCACTCACCATAGCTATACTATTTATCGATAGGTGCACTTGTCTTAGTCGTATTTTTAGTTGGTCACGTGAGACACATAAACAAGTCATTTTGGTGCACAACAGAAGACACGTTTGTTGGCTGATCAAGAACCTCAATGGATAGACATTGCTCCCAAGTTGGTTGTTGAAATTCAGTGTTTTCATGAGCAGTATTTGCTTCTGTTTCTTGCATTTTGACTCAACAATTTTCCTTAATATGGCCTGACTTCCCGCATCGATCACACACCACTTTCACCTGACAATCTCATTTGATGTGTCCAAGTTTTCTGCACTTGAAATAAGCTTTGGAAGATTTCTTTGACTACTTCGCAGTTTCAAAATTTTTTCTATCACCTGTTGAAGGCTTCAAGTAGGAATTCTTTCTCTTTTGATCTTTGACATAAAGCACATCCTTTGATTTGGGAGAAAGAGTGTGGTTTTTGGTCATTTGCTTTAATAGAGCTTCCTAATTGGAAAGCAAATTTTCTAATTCAATACTAGAAGTTTGATTCTCCTATCATTGTATGGAAGAAACAGAAGGCATAAGACCGTTTTGCAGTCCAAGAATAAGATAACGACGCAAGCGTGCATCACTCACTAGCTCCTCTGTATCCAATTCTAAAATTTCATAACACAAAATTTTTAGTTTCAAGAAATATTCTTCAACAGAAAAATTACCTTGAGTTACCACTGTTAGTTCACTCTCAAGATATTGTAATTGAGCTATATTATTTTTAGTAAACTTTTTAAGAGTCTCCCACACTTGCTTTGGTGACTTCATATCACGAACATGTTCAATGTATTCTCTACTGATCAATGTCCGCAAAGCAAATAGAGTTTTGCCACACATGACCTTCCAAGTTTGTCGTAACTCCAAATTTTGATAAGTATTATCTAGAATTGATGTTTCATAACTTCAATAAGATCCCACAAATCTCGCCCCTGCAGAAAAGCTTCCATGCATAGCTTCTAGTAATTATAATTATTACCAACAAGCTTGTTTACAGCTATTCCAAAAGAAGCACTTTCACTATTCATCTTGGTTGAGTAATAATATCAAAACACTTGGTGACCAGAAAGCATTGATACTAATTGACACAATTACAAAAAAAAAAAAAAAAACTCTAAATGAAAATAAAGCTAAATATTATTATTGCTCAATCAAGATGATACAAAGAAATAGAAATTGAAGTGCTACACTTTTAGCTCAGTGGAAGACATCTATTTATACTAAAAATTTCCTAAAATAACTCAACTACTTTGACTAGAAGAAGTTAATGTGCTTATATTTTATTTGCTCAAATAAATACCAAAAATTTCCTAAAATAACTCAACTGCTTTGATTAGAAGTTAATGTGCTTATATTTTATTTGCTCAAATAAATGACCAAATATGCTAGCGGACTCCTAATAAAATGAATAACTTTACCAATTCATAACTAGCAGAAAGTTGCACTAATTTCTGACACATTTGAACCCTTTTGCATCAAAACGATCTGTTCTAACTCTATACTAACTTCTTTCATCATTGGTCGCTTTTTCCCACTCAAGCTCAAGCATTGGTACGCAAGCTTAGCAACCATCATTACCTCTTCATGTTTCACTTCCTTCACAAGTCGACTGTCAACAATGTCCATCACTTGGTTCTTTTCCATCAAATTGGTGAAATACGAGGCTAAACTCCTACTATTTTCTTCCCTTTCGAAAGAAACCGGTTTTTCCCCTGTTAGTAACTCAACCAGCACGACTCCGAAGCTATACACATCGCTTTTATCCGTAAATTGGCTCGATTGGAAATACTCAGGGTCTAAGTATCCGAATGTGCCTTGCACGTGCGTGGTCAAGTGAGTTTGATCTATAGAAACTGATCTCGATATCCCGAAATCTGAAACTTTCGCCTTGAACTTCTCGTCTAATAAGATGTTTGTGGACTTGATGTCTCGATGATAAATCGGAATTGAGGCCGAAGAGTGCAAGTACGCAAGGGCTTCGGCACTTTCTTTGGCAATTCTTAATCGTGTTTCCCATGATAATACGAATTCCTCACTTTGGTCATGCAGATATTGATAAACTGTTCCATTTGAGATGAACTCATAAACTAGTAACGGAACTTCGGTCTCTAGGCAACACCCTATAAGTTTAACCACGTTTCGATGATTAATTTGGGAAAGGATGACGACTTCATTAATGAACTCTTCGACTTTGTCTGCAACCATTCCTTTGGACTTTTTAACGGCAACAATTCTTTCATCGGCAACCATTCCTTTGTAAATAGTTCCTTGGCCACCTTGGCCGAGCACTCGGTCCTTGTTGAAATTATCTGTTGCTTTATCCAACTCCTTGGAAGTAAATATCCTGGTGCTCTCTAAACTGCCATGCTTTGCAAACATCTGTTGTTGTAATAATAACCCACCATTGCGTTTAAAATTTTTTTTCTTCAACTTCATTTTCCTTCTTTTCTTTAAATATTTGTATGACCGCCGTCCCACCAATTACTAAGCACATTACTAAGCACAATGCTGCAAAGCCAAGACCTATTCCTGAAAGAAATGCTCAATAATTCAGAAGGCTTAAAGGGTTAATTGGTATAGAGTCATCACCCCAAAAAAAAACACTTGTATATAATGGTTTGGGGGATGGTGGACTAATGCAATCAAGTAAAACAATATGTTGGAGAAGAAGAAAATTTTGAAATGAAGGAAGGCTGTTCCACTAATATGTTACCATTGATGATTAATTGTTAGATTACTATTTTGTATAAGTTAATTAGTAACTTTTAATCATTCTCATGCATCACAATAGTAATAAAAAAATATTAACTATGCATAGTAGGGGTGTTTAAACGACCAACCGAACCAAATAAGTATTAATCGAATTAATCAAAATTTTTAATCATTTAACCGTTAACAAAATTAAATTTTTTTCAAAAAAATTAACTGAACCGAAATATTTCTGTTAATTAAGTCGATTAACCGAATTAACCAAAATTTATATATATATTATTAAAACAAGTATAACATATAAAAAAATAAAGTGATAATATTCATCTGACCAAATTAATCGAATTAACCAAATTAAAACTACATATCATTTGTATTATCAATTATTAAGTTCGGTTGATTCGATTAATTATCTAATTTCGAACTAAATTAACCGATAATCGAACTTCTCAAAAATAATTAATTGATCTCCGACAGAATTAAATCGATCAATCAACCGACTAATCGAATTAAATCGATTAATTTAATTTTAACCGAAATTTAAACATCACTAATACAGAGGGAGTTAATTTACCTAAAGGAAGAATCCAAGTTTTTCTTTTTCTTCGTGTGCATACGTAATGCCCTGGCTTATTCACACAAGTCGCATCCCCACACTTCAACTCGTCCAGGCATTCGTCAATATCTAAACAATTCCATTAACTTTTGAAAGAGTAAAATAAGAAGTATCAAACAAGGGATGTGAAGAGATATTGGATTTTACCTTGGCATCCATCAGGAAGATATGCATTCCCTTGATAACCACTCTTACAATAACATCGAATTGATTTGTGAATATTAGGGTCCGACAACTCTAAACCATACTTCCTACAAGTATATTCTCTTCCATCTTCGCTCAACTCAAAATCCACTTTGGGTATCGCCCAATCAAGCACAGCACCCACAGCCTCCATATTCTGCAAACCGGACCTGTTTGCTACATTCGATGCCCAGTTGTTCTCAACCACGTAGGCTAACTTGCACCCAGCAGATTGGCTATCAAAGGTAGCATTAAATGTTTTGAGAGCCCCTGGTAATTCCCTCTCGCAGCATGTACTGTGGCAGATGTTATAAGGGTTAGAACCAAAGAGTGCGTCCCCAATACAAGCTGATCTACACGAAGTGTTCTTGGTGTCAACTTCCGCCAGGAAAGCCGTGCTATTACAACCAGCGGCTAGGAACTTGTTCCTGTACTCTGAAAAGAAGAAAGGGCTGCCTGTTAGATCCACCCCAAGGCTGGTTTCCCTACCTGAACAGTTCATTGAAACTACTGGACTCTTCACACGATGGTACTCAAGTTCCGGATCATAATCAGCAGATCTCAAAGAAAAATTCAAAACCTCCATGTTTGTTCTTTTGAGTAAAATTGTAGGAGGGGTTGAAGTTTCATTGCAAGAGACCTCAAACCATGCATTCAAGGAACAGTTGGGTCCAATTCCAAAAGGGTAGGGAACTCTAACATCTCCACAGCTGCCTTTGCAACCAGGTTTTGCTGTGGAATTAGCTGCAGATGCTAGATCGGTAATTAGCAAAAGCAACAAACTGAAACTTAATGCAAATCTGACAATCATTTTTGTTTTCTTCTTTTTGGATCATTTAGCCGAGATATATATAGGCAAAACTATAGACTCTTTCAAACTTTACCGTTGGTTTGTAGTAATATTTAACCTTTACGATAAAAAGGGTAAAAGAGAGATCATATCTATTACAAGAAGTTTTACTATTCTTTTAATTGTATAAATTGTTCTTTATTTTATATAAATTATTTTTGAATATATATTAAATAAAAATTTCCCTCGTATTATTATACTAATAATCAAATCAGGTTAAAACATCGTGATTACTTAAAAATATTCAATTTTTTTCTTTCCTTTATCTCTATCTATATTTAAAATTCAACTCTAAAATTCAACAAAAACATCCTTTCAAATTAATAATATTTAATTTTATTAAAGTATTTTAGAGTTTTGATATATATATATATATAGATAGATATTTTTCTATTAAAATTAAAATTCTTTAATTATTCCACTCTTATTCAACTATTCACAGTGCCTGAAAAATGGCATTCTTTCAAGCGCGTTGACTAAATCAAAACTTAATTTTTTTTCCACGAAGAATTGTCAGTGTGGGGAGCCATACATTATGAACCTGCTGAGAATTTCCTCCTAACTTTACTTGAAGTCTCACCTCTCTCTCCTTTTCTATACAAAAAATTAAGGTATTCTCAATATATATTTATATAATAAATACATGTAAGTGTAATGCGATAATTGTTTACATTATCTCTTAATTTTAACGTTAGGGGTTTGATTTTATAGGAATAAAGTATATTTCATAGTCAGTCATTTACTTTTTCAGAGAGCATTTGAGACGAGAAGATTAATTACTACAATTGACGATACCCTAGTTTTGGCTCAAAAAAATGTCTAACGTTTCATTTTATCTACTATTTCATATATGGATTATTATTTGATATATGACGGCAGAGGTTTTTTAACTTCAGAAGCGGGCTTAAGAGATTATAAAGTATCTTTAATTAATATTTTAAAAATAAAAAATATTTAATACACTGTCAGTAGAGTTTTTGGACTCCACAAGTAGAGTTAGAGAGTTGGCAAGTATCTTATAAAAATCTAGTACAATATTAAAAAATTAAAATTTAAAAAAAAAATACATATCAATTTTTTAAAACAACTTGTAAAATAAAAAATATACTGCAATATACCATATACTCACTATTTTAAAAAATAAAACCAAAATAAATAAGACAAATAACCATTTTTTAAACCTACTTATAAAACTAAAAAACTTCATCACCAGTATATCAACATTGTATCATCTAACTTAGTCATTACGTAATATGACTTTCTTTTACAACGTTTCAATTACGTTTGCAATCCTACATTTATTGATGGCATTTGGAAAATAGCAAATATGACTTAGTTATGGAAAAAATATATTATTAAAGTGATTGACGAAAATTTCATTTTAAATTAAAGTATTTTATTATTAGAAAATTCTCTATTAAAATATTTATTTTTATTTAATTATAAAGTATTAAGTTTAATTTAAAGCTTTTCTTAATTGTTGCAATTAGATAGGAGTTTTTTTTTTCTTTTTGTTGAACGCAATTAGGTAAGAGTTGAATTTTAAATTGATTTGGGATAAATTGAAAAATAGATTAAATTAACTAATTGATAATAAATAAATGCATGAAAAAAGAATAAGAGTTGTTGATGCATTAGAAAAACTGTTGTGAAAAGAGATGAGGTTGAGTAGTTAAAATTCTTTAGGAGTAGAGAACCAAAAGAGAGGAAGAAAAAAATCCCCTTTTGGGACGTCTGTCAACTTTTATTAAACCGGATCAAATCTCGGGTTAAATTTTGGGTCAAATTATAATTATTTAATAATTTGTCCCCCACCTGGTAAAAAAAAAGGTCATAAAGTGATTCTTCTCAGAGGATTTGACATTTATGAAGTGTGTGTAATTTGAGACTTACCATATAGATTTTACCTTTAAGCTTTATTGAACAAGTTTTGTTGTTTAGGGTTTAGAGTTTATAGTCTAAACTAGAGTCAATTTACGTGATCATGTCACCCATTTCATTATTAGTGGTTTATTGCCTACATAATTTTGTATATTGATTTAATTCTAATATTTTTAAATTTTTATGATTAGTGTCGAATCCATTTTAAAGTTATAAAAAACGGGGTCGACTGAATTTTAGAAATGAAAACGAAAAACGGGAGTCGCCACCAATCCTTTTTTGATGAGGTGTGATCGGGTCACCTCGCAAAAGTGGTTGTTTTTAATAAACAATTTGATTTATTTAAACAATGATTTTGGTCCGCGAGATTCAGAAAAACGGGTTCGTGAGTCGGTTACGTATGAGGAAGGATTAGCACCCTCATAACGCCCAAAAATTGATACCTAGTTGATTAATTGGTGTCTTAGTGTCGAAAATTGAAAACTTGAAAAATTTTGAAATACGATCCTTCCTTTTGTAAAAAAAATTCGAACGTTAAAGACCTTCTCGTCTCGAAGTAATAAAAGGTCACATCTAGTAAGTTAGGACATGACATCTTAAGCTTTTGAGAGTGAGCTTGCCTTTTATTTAAAATCCGTGTATTTTAACTCTTTAAAAGAATATTTGATTATTTGGAGTAAATGAGGAAAATCGAATCCCAGTAAGTTAGGGCACAATATCTCGAACTTTCAAATACCGAATATTGCATTTGTTTGTAAAAATCTCATCTCGAGGTAACAAGATGTCATATCCAGTAAGTTAAGACATAGCACCTCGTATCTCCGAGAATAAGTATTTTATTCAAAACTCGTGTTGCGATTTAAAAAGAATATGCCGTTATTTAGGTTAAACGAGAAAAATCGAAACCCAGTAAGGTAAGGCACGATTTCCCGAATTTCTAAATACGGAATATTAATTTACTTTAGAAAGCACAATTGTTGTGTCGAGTGAAAGACTGATGAATTATGATTCTTATAGTAAAATGAGAGAACAAATTACAATGCTAATACGTGCAACAAAGAACGTAATGAACCTAATAACGTAAATAACGATGACAAGTGCACAATAATCAATAAAATAAATAATGGGTTAAATAAAACAATAAGTGAATAGATAAAATTATTTTATAAGATAAAAAGGGCTCGAATAACAAATAATAAAAAGCTAAGTAAATAAATGTGGGAATAATGAAAAAAAATTTAAATAAAACAAAAAAAAATGATAATAAGAATAATAATAAAACAAAAAATAATTATAATGATACCGGAATAATGAAAATAATACCTTAATAACAATGATATGGTAATAATAATGGTAATAGAGAACAACAATACATTAATAATAATATATGTTAATGACAATAATAATAATATGTAAAAAATTAAAAGGAATAATAATATAGTAAGAATGATAATAATACGTTAATAAGAATAATAGTAGTAGTAATAATAAAAAGGTAATAGTAATAAAAATAAAAATAAAAATAATAGTTATAATGATAATAATAATAATAATAGTGTAGCAAAAAAAATGAAAAATATAAAAAGAGATAATAATAATAGTACCATAACGACAATAGTAGTAAAATAAAAAATAAAAATAAATAAAAAATAGTGATAGTGGTAATAACAATAATACCACAATAAATAACAATAGTAAAAAAAAGGAATAATAAGAATAATAAATAAAATAATGTTAATAAAAATAGTACAAATAAGTATTATGTAAAATGCGTAAGCAAATGTGTAACCTAAAAAAATGATAAACATAAGATAACAATAATAATAACAATATAAACAAGTATTTTATGGAACAAAATAATGATACAAAATAATAAAAAAAATTAAAGTTGGAAATTATATAAAAGTATGAACGAATAAATAATAAAATGATAAAACAGAATCAATGTATTATATAAATATATATATATATATATATATATATAAAATATGACATTTGTAGTAGTAGTTATAATAAAAACAATAATAATACTAAATGTAACAATAGTAATATTAATAATAAAAAATAATAGTAATAAAAACAAAAGTAATAATAATAATAATAATAATAATAATAATAATAATAATAATAATAATAATAATACAATGAGTTTTAATAGTAAAATAATAAGTAATAATAATAGATTAAATTGATTAATTTAATTAAAATATTGAAAATAACAAAAAAAAGACTAAATTGAACCTAAAATGAAAGTTCGGGGCCAATTCGAGAATTAATAAAGAAGAAAAGGACTAAATCAAACACACAAACAAAGAAGAGGGACCAGATCGGGCAATAAACCCTCCCTCCAAAACGAGCAGCATTGCAAAGGACCCGTTTGAAATCCGAGCACAAATTCGGGGTAAAATTAAAATCCATAAAAACTTAATTGTGAAGTAGCAGAAAAGCGGAAACGCTAAAAGCGCAATTATCCCTTCCAATGAAAAAACGCACGGATCCTGGCTAGGCGGGTCGGGTCGGCCTGCTCCACCCCAAAACGACGTTGTTTTGCGCCTGGGGGGTTAAGGCCAAAACGGTATTGTTTTGGTACCGCTATAAAAGCCAAAAAATCTGATTTTTTTTTTATTTTCAGCAGACTTCCAAAAAAAAAAACTTCAACCTCTCTCTCTTTTCTTTCTCTGCAGCAGCCTTCAGTCCGACGAGGGTTCCGATCGTGGGCCGTCACGTCGGCCACCGTTCGCCGGTTTCGGTGCCGTCGTATGCGGCGGCAAAAATTCCAAAAATAGCCCATTTTCAACGGGATCGAAGGTAAATCCATTTTCTTTATTTTTTACACACTTTATATATATATGTATCTACTAAAAAAGGATTCAAAAAAAAAAAGGAAAAAGAAGAAAACAAAAATAAAGGAAATGAAAAAGGACCTTTTCTCACACTGTTTTTGATCCTTTTTTGCGGTTTTCTTGTTTGCTTTTTTGAATCTATTTCTGATTGTATATCAAAAAATCCTTATTACATCACGTTTTCTTGGCTTATATAGCCATTTAAAAGATGTTAAAAATACATGCTTGTCACTTCCGTTTTAATTCTTGCAGGTGCAAGTGGAGGAGCAGGTGGCGGTGATGTGACCATGGTAGACCGGGGCAGGTGTTGATGGCAGATGGATAGAAGGCCCTAGGTGCGGCGCACCTAGGGTTTGAAAATTCTGATTTTTTTTGTGTTAGGGTTTTAAGTCTAGATGGGCTTGGGTAGTTAGGTTTGGTTTGGGTTTTATTGGGCTGTTTGGGATTTGGGTTTTATTAGTTTTATTTAGTGGATAGGTGGGTTTGTGTTTTGGATAGGTTTGGTTTAGCCCGGGCCAAAATGGGCTTGTACAATTAGTAAATAATAGAAAATATATTTTGGTAGTAAATTTTGTAATTATAAATATTAATAATTGTAAAACTATAATGGATGTTGAATAAGTTTAATTATCCAAATTGTTAAAATTAGTTACTTCAAATATTTTCTATCCCAATCATCAAATATTTAAGTGTTTATTACGATCTACATCAACCAACTAAGAAATTCTAACTGAAATTGAAATTTCCGTAATGTCAATAAAATATCAATAATTTTATAAATTTTAGTGACTAAATTGTAAACTTCTAAAGTTAGGTAACCTAAATAAAAAATTTTGAAAAAAAAATAAGTGATAAAAGTGTTATTTAAATTTAAAAATTATTAATATGTTAACTCATAATTATTTTCAATTCCTGTTTTTAAATGTTGAAAATTTAAACAAAATTATTAGTAAAAAAACTATATATTTGATCTTTATAATACCTAATTGAAAATATATTATTTGTATTAAAATTATAATTCTAAAAATAAATTTATAATTAAAATACAAGTTTTACGTTTTTAAATGTATTACATCAAATTAATTCATAAAATTTTATTATAAAAGATTATAGTGTTTATATTCTAAATAATTCACATGTATTTATATAAAAGTTTTCAAATAAAGAAAAATTATATATTTATTTTAATTGATATTATGATTTAATATTTTTATATTTATTCATATTTTGAATTTAATTTTAAAATTTTATATAATGTAATATAATGAATATTATTTTAATTATGTTTTTATATAAATTATAGTAAAGGGATATATAATAAAAGTTTATATAATACTAAAATCTATATAAGATATTAGTATAGAAGATAAGAAAATTTTATTTTAAGAACATAAGCATTTTTAGGATTCAATTATCATTAACTATTTAAGTTTGAAATATGATAATTAAGTGGGTTAAATAACAATTAATTCTACATAGAATGATATTTTGGATTAATAATCTTCATTAAAAATAAAAGTATGTTGACACATTTGGAGGTAAAGTGATTTTTGTGATTGAAATAGTGGTCAAAACTTCAAACACTGTTTCGTTGTCATACTTGTCTACTTGAAGAGTTAGTAGATTTTAGAACAAAAGCATTGGGCTATCTATTTTGAAGATATTTTGACATGTCAAAGCCCAAAACATGAAGACCAATTATATGGAGAACGCGAAAGTAAATTTATCATATTTGGTTATGGTTGATTAGCTCGCTTCGGTATACTTCATCATTTGTCGCTTCGGGCTCCTCATCAATTAACTAATCATTACCTTAGTAGGATCTTTCGATACGTCCACTAGAATACTGAGTTAACAATGACTATTTATCTTCCGACTTTACAATTTAGATTGGCTCAAGTTTAAGGTGTTCACAAATGGGTCATACCAATTTTGGGTTAATTCTCACCTTTATGAGTTCCTAGGGTTGTCAGGCCTAGGGTTTGCTTCATGTTCTTTCTTTCCCGAACAGCTGATACATTTGAGGAACCCTATAAAATAGTTAATTCATTATACCTCCACTCGCTAATCCCCCATAGAAGGATTAGTTCCTCATGGTTTTCATAAATAATATAAAATCGATGTAAAAGGTAAACATCAAGATTTGAATCGAAAATATAATATTTAGGAAAAGCTTGATTTGTATTAAGAACTGGAATGAATCCACAGCGTCTGAGTGCATTCACAAATTGGATCTCCGGAAATAAAAAAAGACAAAAGGAAAATAATCTAAAACCTAAAAAAGAAAGAAAAACTAAACTAAATGAAAGAGAGAAATTCTAAGCTAATTGATTGGTGTCTAAAATGGGTGCCAAACGAGCCTATTTATAGATTTTAGGTGACCGTTGTCCTTAACCCTAGGTCAGCTGACGTTCCTGAGCTTTAGGTTGTATTGTGTGGATGGAAATGCCCCTGTATCATAATTGTTTCCTATTCAGAGTCGACGACGTGATACACCAGGACCTGTGTCGCGACAAAGAGGTCAGTGCACTCTTCTTTGGGATGTCTTCAAAAGTATGTCGAGACACCCTCAAGCTATGTTGCAACATCGAAGGCAATCTTGGAATTTCTTCAATTTGGTCCCTATGTTGTGACATCCAAGGTTCTGTGTCATGACATAGCGATCAGTATCAATATAGTATGCCTTCTAATGGTTTCCTGCATGCTTACAGAGTCTGTTAGTTCACCCTTAGGCCTCGTTCGACCCCTAAAGTCAATAAAAAACTTGATTTGCGCATTTTATTGAATTGAATAAAACTTGCTAAAACAAAATTAAAACCTAATGATAATGTTTAATTTCAAGTTCCTAAAGTGCAGAAACTAGTTTAATCTGCCATACCAAATTACAGCAGATCACTCTTATGTAAGCAAAACTTAAGGAGTATATAAACTTAAGTTTTGTTTAGGTTAAAAGGTAAACTAAGAGATCGTGATATTAAGAGAGCACAAAATTTTTCAAAATGGGAATGTGTTGTATGAATTGTTTTAGTAAGCAATCAAAAGAGTTTCTTGACTTGCAAGATTAAGCTTTCGAAGGGGAAACTTAGTGGGAAAATAATCTAATCTTTGTACAACGGTGAGGTCGCTGGATTGGTGAGTTTCATAGCAGTGTTAGGACTTAAATCATTTACTGTACTGTGAAAAATATAGTAGATCATTTCTCTAGACAAGATAGAACTGCGTAAATAATCTCAGTGTTCACACTTTTGATTTCATGGTTGAAACTATGGCCACGCTTCCTAGCACTATTTTAGCAACAATTTTTGTGTTACAAAACAAGTACCCCATTTCATTTTTACAATTGGTATCGAAACCTCTCACTTAACATAAATAGTGATTATCCTGGTTGATATACTTACTTGCAATGGAAGGATCTTCAAGTCTTACACCCCCTATGCTCAATGAAGCTAATTATGCACATTAGAAAGCTAAGATGAAAGCGTTTACTAAGTCAATAGATGAACGAGTCTAGAGGATTGTTTTAATTGGATGGAATCATCCATTCACCGAAATTGAAGGCAACATGGACTACTGAAGAAGAAATGATTGTTAATGCTAACTTTAAAGCACTTTATGCTATTTTTTATGGAGTACATGCACAAGAGTTTAGGAGAATTTCTGAGTGTGCTGAAGCTAAGAAGGTTTGGGAAATACTAGATACAACTCATGAAAGTACAACTATAATGAAACAATCCAAGCTCCATGCGTTAACCACTAAATTTGAGACTCTAAGAATGTAAGAATCAAAGACAATTAGAGAGTTTTATACAAAACCATGTGACCTGGACAACAGGATTTTGTCTTAGGGGGTGAGTAATCAAACTCCAAACTTGTGAAGAAGGTTATTAGGCACTAACTGAGAGGTTCAACATCAAAGGTACAACTGTAACACCCTAGATCTGGCGAGTCTGCAAAGAGTGATCCATTCAAGTGCTTAACTTGGTGTATATGCATAGGTGTATGGTAATTGCCACATAAGTAGGTGGGAATTGAACGGTGTTAAGGGATATTCTGTTGTTTATTACACTATTTATGAAATTTACAACAGTGTTATAATTTGAATGAATTTTTTATTTAGAGGAACTAACTTGAAGCAATTTTAAAATAGGATCTAAGATAAACTTTATAGGGATTTTTAGTAAACTTTGACTCGTAGTATTAACATATAATAGATGGGAGTAATGTCAAAAAGAAATTTCTATCCTACATTACAGTGTCTACTTTTGAACTGTGTCCATTCTAGATTGGAATAATGCCAGCAAGATTGGAAAAGAAAAAAAATAATATCTTGGGCAGGGTTGTATTAGATAAATAACTGTATAACTAGTAGTAGTTGAAGCTATTGAGGTTGGTTTTCTAGTTAGAGTCTGTTAAGTTCTTAATTAGCTTGTGTACAAATACTCGAAGATCTTGTGTTGAAGATATGAATGGAAAATATACTTCTTGTAAAGATTCTGTTATGGTATAAGAGTGAAGTTTTTTTTCTGGCGCTTCGTCAATAGAGTCGTTCTGCTTAGCAGATACGACAGTGGGGAAATCATTCAAGCCATTTGCTTTTTCCACTCAAAAAGTGGCTATGCTGGTGGATTAAAGTAATTTTTCAACCTGGAAGCAACATGTGATACTTGTTCTTAAGACTTTTTGACTACTTCTATCTGTTAAAGGGACGATTGTGGTAAAACCGCGGTTGATTAGTGACGAGGATGGTGCTCCTGTTGAAAATCCAGCATACGTTCATTATGAATAGCAAAATTCGACGTTATTAGCATGATTGTTGTCTACTATAAGCCCATCATTGCATAATCAATTGATTGGCCGTTCTTCATTGGCGTTTGAGTTGTGGGAGGCTTTGACGATCTCTGCATTGGCCCACCAAAGCTATGAGGTATTATTCGTTACTTCATCATTTTAAAAAGAATGATTTGTCGATCTCTGCATATTCGGCTGGGATTAAACATCTGTGTGATTCTTTGGCTAGATGTAGACATCATGTGTCTTTAGAAAAACAAGAATCAACCATACTCAAAGGACTTCCACCGGAGTTCGATCATGTTGTATCAATTATTACTACAAGTCAGTATCGTTTGATCTTATGATATTACAAAGCCTTGCTTGATGCTGAAGCCCGACAGCAAGCACATTTGTCTCAAGTCTCGTTCTTGACTAATCTTGTGGAGGTTAATAAGGCTGAATCGAAAATTGTTCCAAAATATTTTGGCCAGTCCTCGTCTCAAGCGTCTCAGTCTTATCAGACAGCTAGGTCATTTTGCGGTCATGGACGGGGTCAGTTTAGTGGTTGATCTCAACTGCAATGTCAAATTTGCGAAAAAATTAGGCATTGTGCTTGTCAGTGTTATTACAGATATGACGGTGCTTCTAATGAATATGTAGATGGAAGTTCAACTTCAGGTGCTGGCCGATTACGTCCTTCAATTAATGGATCGGTTGTTAATGTGGGTTGCAAGCCTGATCAAGCATATATGTGTTATGCTTATTCGGATAATCATACATGGGTTGGGTCTCATCAATCAAATTGTAATTCTTGGGCTAGGACTCATTTGTCTAGTGTTAATTCAGGCTGTCTCAGTTCTTCATGCCGTTCAGATTTTTGTGCCCTAGCCTTTCTTCGCGTAGATTTGATGGTGTCTTCTCTAGTTGCTCTCAGGCTATTGATTCGACTAGATCTATGTCTGTGCCAATTACTACTTCGTCTATGGTGGGCGATGCTACTTGGTATGCTGACAGTGGGGCTACGGCATAAATGACTAATGATGTGGATCAATTCACCGACTTTCACCAGTACCGTGGGTCAGGTAAAGTGTTTATAGGTAATGGTTGCTCAATTCGTATTTCTAGTATTACTGATGGTTATTTTTCTACTGGTTCTAATCCTCTACTGCTTAAGGATCTTCCTTATGTTCCTGCTATACATAAAAACCTTTTGTCGTTGTCAAAGTTTGCTGAAGATAATTGTGCCTTTTTTTTTTTAAATTTTATCCGGACCGATGTTTTATCAAAGACATGAGGACTCATCGAGTGGTTCTCTAAGGCATTGAGAAAGATGGGTTGTATCAGTTTGTTCCTGACTTCACTTCGATAAGTGCGTTGTCTGTTGCTTGTACTATTGTTGCTCCATGTGCAACTATTATGCCATCGTCTACTTTGTCTTCTGCACATGTCATGTTATTTGATCAATGGCATCGACAATTAGGGCATCCGTCTTTTTTAGTTGTAAATCAAGTTCTTTGTGTTAGTAATATTCGTATTCCTCATAATAAAGTCTATTCTTTGTGTTAAGCATGTTCTCTTGGTAAGAGTCATAAATTACTTATTTCATCTGTTTCTACTGTCTATTCACTACAAGAAAATAGGGCTTTAGCGGCGTTTTTAGCGGCGATTTATCAAAAAACGCCGCAAAAATTTTAAAATACAGAGCAATAGCGGCGTTTTTAAAAAAACGCCGCTGAAAACAGAGCAACAGCAGCGTTTTAGTAAAAAACGCCGCTAAAAACATAGCATTAGCGGCGCGTTTTGTAAAACGCCGCTAAAAACCAAAACATTAGCGGCGGTTTTGGTAAAACGCCGCTAAAAACCAAGACATTAGCGGCGCTTTTGGTAAAATGCCGCTAAAAACTAGGACATTAGCGGCGCTTTTGGTAAAACGCCGCTAAAAGTCATATAACCCCTAAACCTTAATCTAAAACCCCTAAAACAATAATTATTAAAATTTATGGTTATACAATATATTAAATATTTTCTTAATATTATCATTATAGTTTAAGATATATGGTTTAGGGTTTAATTTATGAGTTAATTACTTATGGTTTAAGATATACGGTTTAGGAGTTAACTAGTATTTGAAGGTTTATGATGAATTATGGGTTTAGGGATTATGATTTAGGGTTTAAAGGTTAGGGTTGAAGTTTACGTTAATGGGACAATTATGATTTTGAATGTGGAATTAGCATTTGTTGAACTATATATGTATAATTTCCAAGCTTATATAACATAGAATAGCTTACAGAGTGGACATTATAACTAGAGTGTTCCAATAGAAATTGTTTTATTAAAGTTATGTAACTTTGTATAAATAATAATGCTATTGTGTAATTTTATCTATTTTTTATTGTTTAAATATATTTAGATTAAATAGAATGTCTCTCAAATAAAATATGTTAAAATTAAGTTTAGGTTAAGGTTTTAAGGAAATTATACTATTAATTAGCTAGAAATTAACTGAAGAACATTTAAGATTCATGCTATTTTGTATATACTCATATTATTTAATATAAGAATATAAACATATATATGTGTTTTAATTTGTACTACACTAACATTGGCCACACGAATTCCCAAAAATATGTTTACGATTATGGTTTAGGGTTAGCAGTTTTTAAAGTACTTAATTTATAGTTTGGGCTTTATGGTCTACGAGTAGTTATGGTTGGTTTAGGTGTTACTGAATGGTTTTGGGGTTTAAAGTTTGGGGTTAGGGGTTTTGTGTTGGTGGTCTAAGGTTTAGGGTTTAGAGTCTCAGGTTTAAGGTTTTAAATTTAGAGTATAATTTTGGATTTTAATTTAGAAGATAAATGTATATAAGATAAATATATATAAATTATTATTTAAAATATATATATATATATATATATATATATGAAAAGTGGTTTAGTGTGCAATTGTGTACATGAACTGTAATTTGATCTAGATCTTGTAAAATATTTACACGTTATTGATATAATAAATAGCATCATGTTTTTATTTAATTAATTTATATGCATACATAATATGCATACAATTGTTAATAGGCATAATGACTTTTTGGACCCTTTAACTTTACAAAAAAAAAAGTAGTTTTAGCCATTTCATTTACTTTTTCACCTCTTATAATCATTGAATTTGTATTTTTGTCAAATCACCCCAAAATGAATAGAAAAATTAGCATTTGTTAACATTGCTAGCGTAGCATACATGTGGATCGTCATGTGCATGCCATATTAGCAATTAATTAAATTTTAAAAAATTTAAATTTTTTTATTTTTATTTTTTATAATTTTTAAGTAATTTTAATTATTTTTAATATAATTTTTAGAAAATTTTAAATTTTAAAAAATCATTTAAATGTTGACATGTAATCCATGTGGTAATCCACATGTATGCCACATTCTAAAGTTAAATATTTCATCTATTTTGGAGTGATTTGACAAATAAAACATATTTAGGGGATAAAAAAGACAATAATTAAAATAGAGAGCTAAAATAATTTTTTTTTTTTTTGTAAAATTTGAGAGCCAATAATTTGTTATTTCTTGTTTAAAATATTTGTGTTCAAGATTATCAACACTATATTGTAATTTGGATATTTATTATTCCATTTTTAAAAATTTTGAATTTGGATTTGATAAGTTTTGAGTTTTAAAACTTTAGAATTATTTTAAGTTAAAAAGTCAATTTTATTTTGAGTTTGAATCATATCGGATTACGTCATTTTGCCTTCAATTTTTTTATTTTAAATTTTATCATACAAAATTATCTTGACCACTAAATTTAATATACTTCAATTTCTTAATTTTAAAATAAAATTAGATCAAAGCTGAACAAGTTATTTAGTCAGTTTAAATTTATTATCAAATAAAAATTAATAAATTATTAACAATTTAAATTTATTAAACCTATAATATGTAAAGCTATAAACAACTGAAGAAACTAATAATTATTATAGCTTATTTTTTAAATTGTTATTGTGAATATTTTTTTTATTGGTAATACAATTTATTTAATTTAAAAATGTTAATAATATTTATTTAGTCTAAATTTTTGTTTTCCTTAAAATTTTTGTTTTCCTTAAAATAAGACAAGTGTAATGCAATGAATAAAAAAATCATTCTCATTGATTCCATTTTGAAAAACAATTTCAGGTAAGCACTTCATTCAATCGATTTGAATTTTTTTTTAAATTAATAAATTGAAATAAGTTATACATTCCTAATTTATTTCTCGGGAAATAAAAATTTTAACAAACAAATCAAATTAAATTTTAATTATATAAAAAAAAACTCATGAAAACCAAAATCAAATCTGAATTTTTTTTGGATCAACAGAAATCAATTAAATTTTTGTGATTTAAAACAAATGGAAAATAAATATAATTGATATGTTATAAATTAAAGCAAATTAATAATTGTGATTTTAAATATTATTTTCATTAAATTAAAGCAAATTAATAATTGTCATTAAATTTTAAATATTAAAGCAAATTAATAATTGTGAATTTAAATTTCATTATACATTACAGTAAAACGGCGTCGTTTCCTTTGAATAGTAGTGGCTTTAGCGGCGTTTCTATAATAAACGCCACAAATCATATTAGAACGACGTCGTTTTGTAGTGTAGATAAAAGAGGCGTTAGTGGCGCTTTTGCTGAAAACGCCGCAATAGGTCTCATTACCGGCGCGTTGCTGAAAACGCCACAAAATTTCCTTATTTGAAACGACGTCGTTTTTTGAGGCCTGAGGTTTATGCTCTGTACCCGAAATCAGTTTCATTTTTTGCTAAGTTTTTTTTCCCCCATTTCGTCTCTTCCTGCCCTAAATCCCTAAAACAGAAAACCCCTCTTTCTTTTTCCCCAAATCATCCCCTAATTCCCCAAACCCGAAATCCCTAACATTTTCCCCAAGTCCCCTTTTTTTCCCTTACTCTGTTCCCCCATCCCCAAAATCCCTAACTATTTCCCCTTTTCTCTCGTCGACGGTCATATGCTTCATGGGTTTCATTCGATTAGTTTTCGAGTCCCCTTCAGATTAATGTTAGTTACTGTATTACTTGCCTTTTTTTTGTTTTGTTTGAAATGGTTTGAAATGGGTTTGATCTCGATGATTATACCCTTGTTTTAAGTAAACCCAATAGGGGGTCTGGTGTTTCTGGTGCTGTTTTTAACTTAACCATCACAATTCTTTGGTCTTTGGAATCATGGCTTTACCGCTACTATGAAGGTTCGGGGCTTGTTTTAGGGATTTTTTTGATAATCCTGATTGGGATTTTGTCTGAAATTACTGTCGAGATGTTGATTAGGTTTGCGGTTTACTGTAAAGCTAGATCTTATGGGGAAGTTGTGGAAATTGTAATGGGGAGAACTGCTAGGGTTTTGTCTGAGATTTGCATAATTGTCAATAATGCAGGTGTCCTGATAGTTTATTTGATTATTATGAGTGATGTTATGTCTGGTTGGGTTCGTCATATTGGGGTTCTCGATCAGTGGTTAGGACATGGTTTTTAGGATCATAGGAAGTTATTGGTTTTGGTTGTTATGGTTGTTTTTCTTGCTCCACTTTGCGTGTTAGATAGGACTGATTCATTGAGCATGACTTCGGCTGCTTTGGTAGCTCTCGCTGTTGTTTTAGTTGTGGTTTGCTTTGCTGTTGCATTCATTAAGCTTATTAAAGGGAAGATAGAGCCTCCAAGGATGAGCCCAGATTTTGGATCGAAAATGGCAATTTTCGATTTAGTAGTAGTTATCCCTATTATGACTAATGCATATGTTTGCCATTTCAATGTTCAACCTATATATGTTCAACCTATATTTTTGTCGTGGTTAATGTTAATACTGGCTGTGATAGTTAGCATTGCTGGGATAATCGGGAATATTTATACCAAATTGCAATGATAATATGTATACAATGTAACTTACTGTCTTTTAATGGTATTGAGCTTGGTCCTATTTCTCCTGTTAATGTTATACCAAATTGCTGGCTATTTTTTTTAATCATTTTATTTGTTTATTCCCACCTGTTATTACCAAATATAATTAATATTATACCAAGCATTAAATGTGGTTTATTTTTAAAACTCATTTGATTGTTTTGTCGACCAGAAACAGACTTCTATTCTTCAAATGCAATGAGTAAGGAAGTCTCTCGACATTATTAGAGATCAATCCCAAGCATCTCTAAATAAACCCTCAAGAAACCATTTCCAATTCAATCAAGGTAAATATTGTCTTCCCTAACATTTATGTTTCTTTCAACATGTTTTTCCTTTTATGTTTTAAATGTTTAAGTAACATATAATTACATTCCTAAATTTTTAATGTTTTTCCTAACATTTAATTAACATTTTAATTACATTCCTAAATTTTCCAATGTCTCTATATATGTATGTATTTTTTACTAGATGAAAGCTTTACTCCAGTTTTGAAATATAGACCAAGTTTTGCATACATTGATCAATTTCTGGCTCTTTTCCTTTGAATACATGGTTCTCTTAATACTAAGTACTCAGGTACTTTCTGCATATTCTGTGATTCTTATTAGATAAGTTATAGATCAACAGTTATGTTAGTTTCCATCAAGGCCTCTGTAAACATAAAGTTGGTATTCTGGTTAGGAGAAGTTAATGTTTATGAGTTTTGTGGAGTATGATTCTGCACATGCAAAGTAGGTTTGTTTAAAGCTGTGCATATTCATGTTTACATAATAATGGTGATTCCATTTTGGTTTTTTATATGTTCTTTTGGTCTGTTCCATGTTTCTATTCAACTTAATTATTATTTGATTGAACTTAAGTATGAATAAGTATGAATTAATTTTATTACCATATATGTAGCTTGCTTGTCCATTCCTTATTTTAAATATTTTAAAGATTCAAAGTATATATAATTTGAAACTGACGGGTTGCCTTATATCGAGCTGCAAGATATAATGGATCCTCCCTAGGTGTAACAACGCCACGTATGATGAATCTTAAAAAATTCAAAAAGAGTTGAAATAAAGTTCTATCGCTGTTGAATATTTATATAACCTTAATTTATTTCCAATTTACTTATAAAAATTAAAGTACGATTCTTTTTTGATATTATTATATTCAAATTACTATTTTTTTATATTAATAATGTTTGATTTTAATATTTAATATTTTTAAATGTCTTTAAAAGTTATAACAAATTTTTATCAAAACAGTATTAATTATTATTTGAAGTATGAATAAGTATGAATAAGTTTTTATATTTTGGTTCAACTTAATTATTATTTGATTGAACTTAAGTATGAATAAGTATGGATTAATTTTATTACCATATATGTAGCTTGCTTGTCCATTCCTTATTTTAAATATTTTAAAGATTCAAAGTATATAGATCTGAAACTTTGACGGGTTGCCTTATATCAGTGCAAGATATAATGGATCCTCCTAGGTGTAACAACGCCACGTATGATGAATCTTAAAAATTCAAAAAGAATTGACATTTAATTAACATTTTAATTACATTCCTAAATTACATTCCTAAATTTTTAAGCTTATTTCATCCACTCTTTTTCTGTTTTGTCTCGATTTGGCTTCCTTCGTTAAGTTTCTGTAGAAGCTTACTTATCTTTTTTATTTCAAGAGACAAATTTAAGTAATGGAAGATGTATGCCTGTGTGTTTGTGTCTCTATATATGTATGTATTTTGTACTAGATGAAAGCTTTACTCCAGTTTTGAAATATAGACCAAGTTTTGCATACATTGATCAATTTCTGGCTCTTTTCCTTTGAATACATGGTTCTCTTGATACTAAGTACTCAGGTACTTTCTGCATATTCTGTGATTCTTATTAGATAAGTTATAGATCAACAGTTATGTTAGTTTCCATCAAGGGCTCTGTAAACATAAAGTTGATATTCTGGTTAGGAGAAGTTAATGTTTATGAGTTTTGTGGAGTATGATTCTGCACATGCAAAGTTGGTTTGTTTAAAGCTGTGCATATTCATGTTTACATAATAATGGTGATTCCATTTTGGTTTTTTATATGTTCTTTTGGTCTGTTCCATGTTTCTATCCAACTTAATTATTATTTGATTGAACTTAAGTATGAATAAGTATAAATTAATTTTATTACCATATATGTAGCTTGCTTGTCCATTCCTTATTTTAAATATTTTAAAGATTCAAAGTATATAGGCTGGAAAACTGACGGGTTGCCTTATATCGAGCTGCAAGATATAATGGATCCTCCCTAGGTGTAACAACGCCACGTATGATGAATCTTAAAAAATTCAAAAAGAATTGACATTTAATTAACATTTTAATTACATTCCTAAATTACATTCCTAAATTTTTAAGCTTATTTCATCCACTCTTTTTCTGTTTTGTCTCAATTTGGCTTCCTTCGTTAAGTTTCCTGTAGAAGCTTACTTATCTTTTATTTCCAAGAAACAAATTTAGGTAATGGAAGATGTATGCCTGTGTGTTTGTGTCTCTATCTAGATGAAAGCTTTACTCCAGTTTTGAAATGTAGACCAAGTTTTGCATACATTGATCAATTTCTGGCTCTTTTCCTTTGAATACATTGTTCTCTTGATACTAAGTACTCAGGTACTTTCTGCATATTCTGTGATTCTTATTAGATAAGTTATAGATCAACAGTTATGTTAGTTTCCATCAAGGCCTCTGTAAACATAAAGTTGGTATTCTGGTTAGGAGAAGTTAATGTTTATGAGTTTTGTGGAGTATGATTCTGCACATGCAAAGTTGGTTTGTTTAAAAATTTGTGCATATTCATGTTTACATAATAATGGTGATTCCATTTTGGTTTTTTATATGTTCTTTTGGTCTGTTTCCATGTTTCTATCCAACTTAATTATTATTTGATTGAACTTAAGTATGAATAAGTATGAATTAATTTTATTACCATATATGTAGCTTGCTTGTCCATTCCTTATTTTAAATATTTTAAAGAATCAAAGTATATAGGCTGGAAACCTGACGGGTTGCCTTATATCGAGTGCAAGATATAATGGATCCTCCTAGGTGTAACAACGCCACGTATGATGAATCTTAAAAATTCAAAAGAATTGACATTTAATTAACATTTTAATTACATTCCTAAATTACATTTCTAAATTTTTAAGCTTATTTCATCCACTCTTTTTCTGTTTTGTCTCGATTTGGCTTCCTTCGTTAAGTTTCTGTAGAAGCTTACTTATCTTTTATTTCCAAGAAACAAATTTAGGTAATGGAAGATGTATGCTGTGTGTGTTTGTGTCTCTATATATGTATGTATTTTGTACTAGATGAAAGCTTTACTCAGTTTTGAAATGTAGACCAAGTTTTGCATACATTAATCAATTTCTGGCTCTTTTCCTTTGAATACATGGTTCTCTTGATACTAAGTACTCAGGTACTTTCTGCATATTCTGTGATTCTTATTAGATAAGTTATAGATCCATGATTATGTTAGTTTCCATCAAAGGCCTCTGTAAACATAAAGTTGGTATTCTGGTTAGGAGAAGTTAATGTTTATGAGTTTTGTGGAGTATGATTCTGCACATGCAAAGTTGGTTTGTTTAAAGCTACGCATATTCATGTTTACATAATAATGGTGATTCCATTTTGGTTTTTTTAGATGTTCTTTTAGTACATTCCATGTTTCTATCCAACTTATGTGTTTGGTGTGGACTTAGATTGATTTAAGAGTTTAATCTTTGTCTTGTTGCTCACGTTTTATATAAAAAAATTGAAGTCTTTTTTTTTTTAAAATAGCTTTTCAATTTCTAATTATAAAATGAGATGTCGATTGAAGGTAATAAATGATATGTTGAAGGACGAAAATGGCACTGATAATGGTATTTAGAATGGCAAGCTTATATTGGATATAGTAAATTGCAGCAAGACTCAATATATTATGATGTTTTTCATGGTCATTGGCAAATTCCAGTTGATTGGAGTTGAAGCAATTTATGTTTGATTTTAATATTTAATATTTTTAAATGTCTTTAAAAGTTATAACAAATTTTTATCAAAACAGTATTAATTATTATTTGAAGTATGAATAAGTATGAATAAGTTTTTATATTTTGGTTCAACTTAATTATTATTTGATTCAACTTAAGTATGAATAAGTATGAATTAATTTTATTACCATATATGTAGCTTGCTTGTCCATTCCTTATTTTAAATATTTTAAAGATCCAAAGTATATAGGCTGGAAACCTAACGGGTTGCCTTATATCGAGCTGCGAGATATAATGGATCCTCCTTAGGTGTAACAACGCCACGTATGATGAATCTTAAAAAATTCAAAAAGAATTGAAATAAAGTTCTATCGCTATTGAATATTTATATAACCTTAATTTATTTCCAATTTACTTATAAAAATTAAACTACGATTCTTTTTTGATATTATTATATTCAAATTACTATTTTTTTTATATTAATAATGTTTGATTTTAATATTTAATATTTTTAAATGTATTTGTATAAAAAAAAGATTTCCAAAAAAGTTCTATGGAGCTTATAAATAATTCTATCGACCTTAAAAAAGAATTAAAAATTTCAACGACTGAAGGGCCAATTATAAATAATTTTATCAATATAACGTACATAACAACTTACATAACTTAACTAATACATAACTCACATAACGTACATAACAACTTACATAACTTAACTAATACATGTAGTTTAATCTAATAATTTCCTTAAAAGCATATAGTTTAAAGTTCAAATTTCATAACTTACATAATCTACATAACTTACATAAAACATAAATATATATCATATCAAGACTTACATAATAAACAACTTACCTGTGTAACTTATTGCCAACTTTAGACTTCAACAACTACGAAATGGATAGGACTTGGATGAATTTCTCAAGGGCAAGCAACGAGTATCAAAATGGAGTGCAATCTTTTTTAGATTTTGCATTTCACAATTCAAGCCAAGAGAATATGATTCTTTGCCCGTGTAAGAAGTGTGGCAATATCTATTGGCATTATCGTGAAGTTGTCTACGAACATCTAATTGTTGATGGTTTCATTCGGGGGTATAAAAAATGGATTTTCCATGGAGAGTGTACACCTAGTGGAGCCTCTTCGACGATTAATCCGGGTTATCCTTATAGTGGTTACCGTCAGTATGTTAGAGAAGATGACATGGAAGGTATGATGCGGGATGCATTTAATATGCGGAGTGAAGGTTTCCAATCATTTCCACCAAACTATGCTGCATCCGATGATTATAATATCAGTGAGAATACTTTTATGGAAACGAGAAGAGTATCGGATGAACAACCGAATGAAGAAACGGTGAAGTTCTACACGTTACTTGGTGAAATGAATGAAGAACTTTATGAGGGATCAAAATTTTCGAAAATGTCATTCTATATTCGCCTTTTCCACTTAAAATGTTTGGGAGGGTGGACCAGAAACTCTTTGACAATGCTGTTAGAGCTTTTGAGAGAAATGTTCCCGTTTGCAAAAATCCCTCAATCATGTAAAGACATGAAGAAAGTGATAAAAGATTTGGGCCTTGGGTACAACAAAATTCATAGTTGCCCAAATGATTACATGTTGTATTGGGGTGATCGGAGAAATCAACAGTCTTGTCATGTTTGCGGTAAATCTCGTTGGATGAATAGAGATGCAGAAGATGTTAATGAGGATGAATATGGGCCGCAGTCAAGAAGGAAGCCGAACAAGATTTTGCGATATTTCCCGCTAATCCCAAGGCTTCAAAGGCTATTCATGTCATCAAAGACAGCTGAGTTTATGACGTGGCATCATGGTCAACGAACCGATGATGGATTATTAAGGCATCCTGCATATTCTTTTGCATGGAAATCATTTGACAATAAATTTCCAAGCTTTGCAAGTGATCCTCGGAGTGTAGGGCTCGGGTTAGCATCTGACGGATTTAATCCTTTTAAAATCATGAGCACCTCAAATAAGATTTGGCTGTGGTCCTTGTTCCTTATAATTTGCCTCCATGGCTTTGCATGAAGCAATCTTCTTTGATATTATCTATGATTATCCCCAGAAAGAAAGGCCCTGGAAATGATATTGACATATATCTGCAGCCACTTATTAAAGAGTTAAAACAATTATGGGCGGGTGTTGAGACGTATGATGTATTGAGAAAGGATAACTTTTACCTACGTGCTGCTTTGATGTGGACAATTAATGATTTCTCAGCATATGCAAATTTATCAGGTTGGAGTACCAAAGGACGTTATGCTTGTCCTTGTTGTGCTGCTCAAACGTGTTCACAGTGGTTATATAATGGGAAGAAGTTCTGCTATATGGGGCATCGTCGGTGGTTAGATGAAAATCATAGATATAGATTTCAGAAGGCTTTATTTGACGGTACTGAAGAGTTGAAAAAAGCTCCTGAGCAGACCATTGGATCTGAAATCTTATTCATGTTAAAAGATATGGATTTCAGTTACGGGAAGCTGAATCAACCATCTAACAGGCAAACAAATAGACGATCGAGGGATGAATCTGACTAGGAGGATGACCCTAATGAGGCGGACTTGTGGAAGAAAAGAAGTATTTTTTTTGAGTTGCCTTATTGAGAGCATCACCTATTACGTCATAATCTTGATGTGATGCATATTGAGAAGAATGTCTACGAGAACATCATCCGGACAATTTTAAACGTCGATGATAAATCAAAAGATAATCTTCAGAGTCGACTTGATTTAGTTCACATGGGAATTAGGCGTGATCTTCATCCCCAAGTACTTCCTAATGGAAAATATTGGTTCTCACCTACAATTTTTGCAATGTCAAAGGAAGAGAAAGAAATGTTCTGCACGGTGTTGAAGGATATAAAGGTTCCGGATGCGTATTCATCAAATATATCTCGATGTGTAAGTCTTAAAGATCGAAGACTATATTCATTAAAATCACATGACTATCACATCCTGATGCAAGATCTACTTCCAGTTGCTTTACGGTGCTGTATGTCAAAGAAGGTAACGTCCTGTATAATTGAGCTGTCCAATATAATGAAAGCAATTTGTGGCAAAGTTCTAAATGTTGAAGAACTTGAAAAAGTACAAGATCGAGCCGCTTTGACATTATGCAATTTGGAGAAGATCTTTCCACCTTCCTTCTTCACTATTATGGTGCACCTTGTCATTCATCTCCCTCGTGAAGCAATAATTGGTGGGCCGGTTTTCTATCGTTGGATGTATCCAATTGAAAGGTGCTAATTTATTTCAAAGCATTCACCTTTATACCTATAGTTACCAGTTTTGATAATGTTGTATATGGTGTTTAGGTTCCTAAGCAAATTGAAGTCTTATTGCAGTAACAAGCGTTATCCGGAAGGATCAATTTGTGAAGGCTACTTGGCGAGGAGTGTATGACATTACGTTTCTAGATATTTAGATGTTGAAACAAGATTGAATAGACCAAGTAGAAATGCCGGACTCAATGATCCTAACTTGGACAAAACTTATTTATTTCAAAGTTATGGAGAACCAATCGGCAAAGTTGAAATTGTTGAATTAGATGACCGATCTTGGATACAAGCACATAGGTATGTTCTTTTCCACCACGATGCACTTGAACAATTACGCAAGTAAGTTCTAGAATATGATAAATATTCTTCTTTTTTTAATTTGTTTATTTTTTAACGAATTAAACATGTGTTTAACATAGTGAGTACAAACAAATCTTAAGATCTCGTCCACGCTCACGAAGATTACAACATCGCGAGATTAATAGGTTATTCACAGAATCTTTTCATGAATGGTTAAGCCAAACGGTATGCAACTCAACATTTTATTGACCAATAATAGTGTTTTCTCATAACATTTATAATTACTCAATTTACTTTCGATTCAATAGGTTTGGAGTGGGAATGTCGTTAATGACGAAGTTAAATGGCTTTCCCAAGGTCCGAATCGAGTAGTAAAAAGATATAGTGGCTTCATCATGAATGGATTCAGATTTCATACCAAATATCGCGAGAGATTGAGGAGAACTCAAAATTGTGGAGTAGTTGTTAATTCTTTAATTACAAGTTACGCTAGTGCTAGGGACAGTAATCCTGTCGAGGGAAATGTGGAGTATTATGGACTTCTAACCGACATTATTGAGTTGGATTATTATGGAAAATGGAAAGTTGTCTTATTTCGATGTGATTGGGCTGATGCTAATACTGCTCGCGGAATTAAAAATGATCAGTTTGGTTTTACAATGGTGAATTTCTCTCGATTAATTCACACTGGAGAACATTTGACAGACGAGTCATATGTATTTTCTTCTCAAGTTAAACAAGTTTTTTACTCGAAAGATCCAATTGATGAGGGTTGGTACGTTGTACTTCGAAACACCCCTAGAGACTTGTTTGACATGGGGAATAGAAGTAGAGATGACATCGTTGAAAGATCAGAAACTTTGCCTTTTCCAGAACAAGACTTAGATGAAAATATTCCTAGTACTAGTACACAATTTCAATGGGTTCTTCAGGATGTAAACGAAGATATTTACGATTTATGATGTAGTAAGATTTTATGATTTTTTATTTATATGAATGTTATAATTTTAACATTGGTCATGTTATATAATTTAACTATTTTATATTTACTATTATTGTTATTTCTTACTATAATTTTATCTATTTTATGTGTTGCAGGAAAAATGCCTAGAAGAAGATTAAGAGATCTTAGTATTGTACAGAATACTACAAATTCGGAAGAAGTAAGTACTGAACAGCAGACAGTTGTTGGATCTTCAAGCGTGCCGGAGACACTTGACGAGTCTATGGAATTTCAAAGTAATGTTAAGTTTATTTTACAAATTGTATTAAATTTTATTACTGATTTATTTTTAAATTTCAATATAGTAATAATTTATTATTTTTCAGCTGAAAATGGTGGGACCTTGCAGAGGTCGAGGGCGCACGCTCTAATGATTTATATAACTTAAATTGCATCGAGCGTGTCAAAGTAACTAGAAATGACCATGGTCACTGTTGGACAAGAAGCTCGACTTTTAGCGCAGGCTATTTGGGCATTATAGCACGAAATGCCAATATGTTGCCCATCAACTACGAATCATGGCATAACATGCCTGATAGCAATAAAAATCAAGCTCTCTCTAATATTAAGGTATCAAACCGTTAATGTAATTATAATACTTTGGTTTAAGTTTCATTTATATTTACTTCCTAAACTTGTGTTTTTTAGGATAGGTTTGCTTTAGAGGTCTCTGATGCCTATATCAAAAAGGCATTGGGTAAAACATGGAGAGACAATAAAAGCAATTTGAAAAAAGAATATTTTAAAAAACCCATAAGCCTCGAAGAAAAATTGCAAAATGTCCCACCGGGAATGCTGAGGTACCAATGGGAAGATACGGTTCGATTTTGGAATTCGAAGAAAGGAGAGGTATTATATATGTACTTGCAAACTCTTATAAATTTTTCAGTTTATAGTATTTACTATATACGTAATAATAATTTCATTATGTAGGACCGTGAGCGAGTTGGAACAAGCAGCAGGCAAAAACAAAAATTTACGCACACGGCAGGATCGAAAAGTTTTGCTTGTGTAGCTCAGGCCGCGGTACTATGGATTTATTAAATCTATCAAGTATTAATAACTTTTTACTATTAAATAATATTTTTATTGCTATATTGTAGGAACCCTCGTCTGGTCAAAAAGTTGGACGCCTTCAACTTTTTGACATTACGCACAGGAAAAAAGATGGAACTCCGATGTCATCTGAGGCTGCAGAAATTATGATATATTTACTTAGTAAAAATTGATTCATTATAAATATTTATAATATTTAATTATAATGTTTTAATTTGTCGTTTTTATTAGTTTAATTTAAATAATGTTATGTTGTATTCCTTTTTATTGTATATTTCGTTTCTAACTCTTTAACTGATTTATTAGGAGAAACTAAAAGATAAGAAAGCGAGTATGAAGCATCGCTTGATGATCGATAGTTCTGTTAATTTTGAGGATATTGATAATGTAATTATTAATGAAGTTTTGGGTCTGAAAGGTATGGTGGGTTAGATTCCAAGGATGCGTGTTAACCCGACCCAATATTTTGGATCCACCTCGCACCAATACATGCCTTCCGGGAGTCAAAGTCAAGCTAAAGTTCAGAGGTTAAAAGATCAGATAGTTCAGATACAAGCTACCACAGAAGAGCAAATTTCTCAACTTAGAGCGGAGGCAGCAGCGAGGGAGACGGAGGCAGCCGCGAGGGAGGCGGAGCAGAACAGGAAATACAATGAACTCCAGCAGCAGCTTCATTCTATGATGATTATGTTCCAACAGTTTCAAAATCCGCCATCATAGACATTTGTTTTCTTCTAACTTTTAACATTATTTTAAGAATATTTTGAATATTCATTTACAATTTATATAATATTTTTTTCGTATAATTTTGTATTATTTATATTTGCGTGTTCTGGTTGGATTTCAATTTGTTGTTTTTGATTGAATTTCTTGCAGGATGGCTGGATATAGGTGCAATAATAAATATTGCAAAACTGGGCAAATTAGCGGCGTTTTTTATAAAAGCGCCGCTAAAAGCAGAGGTTTATAGCGGCATTTTTTATAAAAGCGACGCTAAAAGTAGAGGTTTATAGCGGCACTTTTACAAAAGCGCCGCTAAAAGCACAGGTCTATAACGGCGTTTTTTATAAAAGCGCCGCTAAAAGTACAGGTCTATTGCGGCGTTTTTAAAAAGGCGCCGCAAAAAGTACAGGTCTATAGTGGCGTTTTTGAAAAAACGCGCCGCTAAAAGTATAGGTCTACAGCGGCGTTTTTTAAAAAAGCGCTGCAAAAGGTCCTGGTTTGTAGCGGCGTTTTTTTAGAAGCGCCGCCAAAATGTCCTGGTCTTTAGCGGCGTTTTTTTAGAAGCGCCGCTAAATGTCCTGGTCTTTAGCGGCGTTTTTTTTTGAAAAAACGCCGCGAACATTTGTGGTGCTGCATATAGCGACAGTTTTTGCGGCGCTTGGGAAAGCGTCGCTAAAAGTATTAGCGGCGCTTAAAAACGCCGCTAAAGGCTAAAAAAAACGCCGCTAAAAGTCTGTTTTCCTGTAGTGGAAAAATCATAATTGAGAAATTAGAACCATTCCCAAATTTCCTAACTTAGCAACAACATGAAAAGTGTTCAAATCAGACTTGGACCTCATCTTTACAACCTTAGCATCACAAAACTTGAGCAAGCAACTGAAAATCTCCTGGAAATTGTTTTCTGCAAGAATATATAAAGCAGTTTTCCCGGACTCATTTTGTGATGCCATCAGATAGTTCATCTTTTTTCAACTTATCCAGCACCTACTTTACAGGCTCAAGCTCCCTAAAAAGCTACAAAGAAATACCGTAGGGTGAGGAACCGTAAGGACTTCGGCTCCATTAAAGTTGCTGCTTTCTTTTTCATTTTGTTGTAAAAATAATAGATCTTTTGAATTTCTTTTTAAATATGCTTATGAGTTTATCTGATTGATTGAGAGATAAAATAGGGTGTATCTTCCAATATCAGTCATGTAGGGGAGTTTACTGTTAAAGAAAAACAATCGTCTGGTGTGATATTTTCCTTGTTAATCCAACAAATTGTCACGATTCTAAAATCCCCAACTGTTGGCAGCTTTGTTTTTCATTTTCATTTTCATTTTCTTCTCTGTATGTGGTAAGCTGTTAAGCTTTCTCATGGTAAGCAAACAAACCCTAGAATCTTTTCTTCCTCCGATCATAGTCACCAAATTATGCTGGTGACACGAAGAGCTTGATCTTCTCAAATCAACTGAATTAGCTAACCTACAAAGTAGTAGGAGCAATGGCATGGAAAGAAATAAGCTGCAAGACATGCAACCTAGAAACCAAAGTGATTTACTGCAACTAAATCTTCATGCAAATAAAAAAATAAAGTTTGGATTAATTATGTAAAGGTTTCTAACTTTAGTAAAGAGTAAAAAAAATGTCACAGGAAAATCACTCAATGGGCTAATGTGCGACATCAACAATCCGTTAATGGATTAACGAAATTTTTAATAGTAGTGGCTAATTCAAATAATTATTTTAATTACAATGACTAAATTGAAAAAAAAAATTAGAGTGATCAAAATAAAACAAGTCTTATTTTAAAATAGGCATGAGTGTAAATACATATCACTCAACTTTTATGCAACTAACAAATCGTCACTTAACTTTTGAAAAATAACAAATTAGTCCTACTAACCATTTTCTATGACATGACATTTAACCGGCTCCTTGTTGTTATTTAACCGGCCAGTTGGAGGGTCTTCCTTCTTCTTTTTCTTCTCATCTTTACTTTGCATCTGCCCCTCCTAGCCACTCAAGGTACATACCTCTCTAAATTTGGTTTTTGGATGTTCCAACATCTTTCTTATTTATCTATTCTACCCATTTCTTTTTATGACTGCTTGCTAGTATAAATGTTCCATTTTTATTAATCATTTCTTTGGGAAATTGAATTTGGGTTCTTTTCCTTGGTTTGTGAAGTGATCGGTAGATACTCCTCCAAGAACAGATAATAAGTTTTATTGTTCAGGATGCATGTGCTACTCTTCATTCCCTTTAAATCATCTTCATAAAACTATTCTTTTATATTGGTCTAGCAACAACTTCTTAATTTCTTTCTTCTTACAATAATTCGAGTTTGTAATGGCTTGTCCTCTAGGTCGTAGGGCTTATAATGATGATTGGAGAGTGGCTAAATCTAATAGCAATGGAGTTTCTGCTCCCTGTAGTAGTATAGTGTGATTAATTATACAAGGTTATAATGTCGCACCAAGTTTGGAAAATGTTTTTGATATCTAAATCCATTTCTTATACGCATGCATATGTCACTGGTCTATATTAACCTTCTTCTTGGAAGTGAAATAGGTATAGGGAGTAAGAAAATGCCAAGGGTATAACACCCCTAACCCATATTCAATGTCGGAATATGGTTACGAGGCATTATCGAAAATCACACACGATTCACATACATTCATACAATTATAATCACACATTTAATCATATCAATCACATTGTCCCTTGTAAGGTCCTATGAGACCTTAAAACATGCATAGAAGGGGTTAGTGACTAAATCGATAACATTCACAAACTTTTAGAAACATAGAAAATTTTCAAAGATATAAGGGTCACACGTCCATGTGAGCAGGCCGTGTGCCTCACACGGCTACCAGACACGCCCATGTCACAAGCTGTGTGAAAATAGGGCATACATACTGACTTGCACCACACGACGGAGGACACGCCCGTGTGCCATGGTCGTGGGAAAATTAGGGAGGTTACTAACTTGGGTCACACGACCGACCACACGCCCATGTGCCAGCCCATGTGCCACACACGGCCAGTAGACACCCTCGTGTGTCTAGGCCGTGTCAAAACTGTAGGGTAAACTGACTTTAAATCGAAGGGTACCCCAGGGGACACACACCCGTGTAACATAACCATGTGTCGCACACGACTGAGACACACGCCCGTGTCTCTGCCCGTGTGGACAAAAATAGGTCATTTATAAGGCCAACATGCCACCCAAAAATGGTCATCTCTATAAGCATCATCCAAACCATAATTCATGACCAAATAGCAACCAAAACCATACCCAAACATGCATAATTCAATCCACAATATCACCAATCAATTTCATACTCAATTTCATATCAAAGCATACCAATTTTATGAACTAAAATTAGGCCAACCCATTTGTCTCAAACACCATATAATTAAACTAAAAATCATATCAAAACCTTACCATTTTAACTACCAAATCATACTAAGATGGCCATTCACCCAAGACTATATATATATACATCAATTATAACCTTTTTCCATCACATAGTTTATACCAAAACCAATTCCATAGTCTCAATCATATTTATACCATATCACATGGCAATAAATACACATAACACATATCATAACATTACTAGACTATACATGTCATATATTAACATTTACAACTTCAAAAGTACCAAAATAACGTTCGATAGTGTGACAATGATCCTTGACGATCCCCGAGCTCATGGTAGCTTTGATAATCTATACAACAATGAAAAACACGCACAAAGTAAGCTTTCAAAAGCTTAGTAAGCCATATACAAATAAACTTAACACATAAGATAAATATAAGCCAATTTATCCATGGAATCCATAGCAAATTTCATACACAAGTTTCATAATTTACATCTAACTCACTTGTTCTTAATGTACTTGTATTTAACCACCATTCATTCTTATGAAATTCACATGTCATTATTTATACACATACTCACATTTCATTCTTAAATAACATATACATTTCATACGTACCTGAATCGGATACTCATTCACATTTTCATTTCATTCTTGATATTGCTCGTTGAACCGTGCGAAATTGATAAGGATACTTGGATAGCTCGTAAACTCGTACAATGCCAATGTCCCAGACGTGGTCTTACATGTTATCAAATATCGATGCCACTGTCCCAGATAGGGTCTTACATGAAATCATATAATATGCCACTGTCCCAGACATGGTCTTACACGTAAATCTCAAATCGATGCCAACGTCCCAGACGTGGTCTTACACGAAATCACATACCGGAATCCTCTGTCATGACATATGTATCCTAACTATTTTTATGGTTCGTACGGGGCTTTCGGATGCCATAATTCGATCGATGTTTTCTCAATTTCTCATATTCATCTTCCATAGCCATTCATTACATTTCAATATCATAAAAGTATGAATAAATCAATTCAAATACATTTATTTGCATATGAACCTACCTCGTACGGAGACGAACGGACTAGAACTACTAATCGACAACTTTTGATTTACTCCGATCCAAATCCGATTTCCTCTTTTCTTGATCTAAATACATTCAAAATTAACCCTTTTTATTCATCAACACATTCAATTTCATCTACAGATACATATTTGAGCATTTTTTCACTTTAGCCCTAAAGTTACACATTTATTCATTTTAGTCCCTATTTCATAAATACACAAAATTCACAAAATTTCCTTATACACATGCTTGGCCGAATATTCCCTTAGTTCATATAAGCCCTTATCTTTCATTTATTTCACAATTTAACCACATATTTTACATTTTTCACAAATTAGTCCTTTTTACGCAATTTCACTAAAAATTACTTTACCAAACATGTAAAACTATCAACAATTATTCATTTTCCATCATCAAACATTCAAGAGCTCAAGCACTCATCAATGGCACTTCACAGAATCATCAAAAATCTTATAAATTAGGGTATAGGCTAGCTAGTACATGAAGCAACGATCACAAAAACATATAAATCATCAAAAACAGATAAAAAATGAACTTACAATTGAGCTTGATAGTAGCCGAACCCTAAATAGCCATGAATGCTTTTCTTTCCTCTTCAATTTTGGCAAAGATGATGATATTAAAGCTAATTTTTGACTTTGTTTTATTTTATTATACATAATACATAATTTACTATATTATCCTTAATTAAACCATTATAAAATCACCTAATATATGCCCATTTATGTCAAATTCCACTACCAATGGTCTAATTACAACATAAGGACCTTTCATTTAATAAGCCATATCAAGTAGACACTTTTAATAAGTGAAATATAACTTTTGCATTTTACGCGATTAAGTCATTTTTTCTCAAAATTGAGCTATTAAACGATAAAATTAGCTCACGAAATTTTCACCCATATATAGTCACAAGCTGTAAACACCAAAAATAATATTAAAATAATTTTACGACCTTGGAGTTTTGGTTCTGAAACCACTGTTTTCGATTTAGCTAAAATCGGGCTGTTACAACTTTCCCCCTTTAGGGATTTTCGTCCCCGAAAATCTTACCAGCGAGTAGGTTTGGATATTGCTTTCTCATAGCATCCTCGGGTTCCCACGTAGCTTCTTCAACCCGTGTCGATTCCATAAAACCTTCACTAATGTAATTTTCTTATTTCTCAACTCTTTGATCTCACGAGCTAGAATTCGGATCGGTTCTTCTTCGTAAGTCATATCGGATTGAATTTCAATCTCAGAGAGAAAAATCACATGCGAGGGATCTGATCTATATCGTTGAAGCATCGATACGTGAAATACATTATGAATCTTTTCTAACTCAGGTGGCAATGACAATCTATAAGCAACTAGTCCAATACGCTCGATAATCTCATACGGTCCGATGAATCTCAGTCTTAACTTGCCTTTTCTGCCAAATCTAAGTATTTTCTTCCACGAAGACACTTTCAAAAACACTCAATCCCCAATCTAAAACTCAATATCTTTTCGTTCAAGTCTGCGTACGATTTCTGATGATCTGACGCTGCTTTCAAATTTTCACGAATCACTTTTATTTTCTGTTCTGTCTCTTTAATCAAATCAACCCCGTGAATCTTATTCTCACTGAGCTCTGTCCAGTACAAAGGTGTTTGGCATTTGCGACCGTACAATGCTTCGTAAGGTGCCATTTTTATACTCATTTGAAAGCTGTTATTATACGCAAATTCAATCAATGGCAGGTATTGTTCCCACGTATCTTCAAACTCAAGAACACAACATCTCAACATATCCTCGAGTATCTAAATAATCCACACGGATTATCCATCTGTCTGCGGGTGAAATGCAATACTGAAATATAACTTCGTACCTAATGCATCTTGCAGTTTCTTCCAAAATCGTGATGTGAACATTGGATCTCTATCCGAAACAATAGAAGTGGGTACTCCGTGCAATCTTACAATCTAAGAAATGTACAACTCAACAAGTTTATCAAGTGAATAATTCGTATGCACAGGAATGAAATGAGCTGATTTTGTCAGTCTATCAACAACAACCCAGATTGCATCTTTCTTACTCGGAGACAGGGGCAAACCTAATACAAAATCCATCGTGATTCTATCCCATTTCCACTCAGGAATCATAATCGGTTGAAGTAACCCAGATGGTACTTGATGCTCAGCTTTGACTTGCTGAAAAATTAAACATTTCGAAACAAATTTAGAGATATGACGTTTCATAAAATGCCACCAATAAATTTGTTTCAAATCGTTATACATTTTCGTGCTTCCCGGATGTATAGATAAATGACTACTATGAGCTTCATTCAAAATCATCTGAATTAACTTTGAATTTCTTGGAACACATATTCAACCTTTGAATCTCAAACAATCTTCAGTATCAACTTGAAATTCTAAATCAAGGTTCGAATCACACTGAGCTCGTTTTGCTAACATTTCATTATCAACTTTTTGAGCTTCACAAATCTGTTGTAAGAACAACGGTTTCACTTTCAACTCAGCTACAATCGAGCTATCATCAGATAGAACTAAATGAGCATTCATCACACGTAAAGCAAACAATAATTTTCGGCTCAAAGTAACAGCAACCACATTTGCTTTTACCGGATGATAATCAATTATAAGCTCATAATCTTTTAGCACTTCTAACCACCTTCTCTGACGCAAATTCAAATCTTTTTGAGTCATTAGATATTTGAAACTCTTATGATCTAAATAGACATGACATTTCTCACCAAATAGATAGTGACGCCAAATCTTCAAAGTGAACACATCGCAGCTATCTCAAGGTCGTGTGTCGAATAATTCTTTTAATACGGCTTTAACTGTCTCGAATCATAGGTTATAACTTTTCCTTCTTGCATCAAAACATAGCCCAGGTGGTTCAACGTAGCACCACTATAAATCACAAATTCTTTACCCGATTTGGTTGTACTAACATCGGAGCTTCAGTCAATAGGGCTTTTAACTGATCAAAGCTTTTCTGACACTTTTTTGGACTATTCAAACTTGACATCTTTCTGTAACAATCTCATTAACGGAGTAGCAATCATTGAAAATCCTTTTACAAATCATCGGTAATAACCAGCAAGTCCTAGAAAATCGGCCTTCAGATACATTTCTTGAAGGTTTCCAATCTATTATTGCAAAAATCTTACTCGGATCTACTCGAGTACCCGATGCTGACACAATATGCCCTAGAAAACCAACTTATCATAACCAAAACTCACATTTACTAAACTTCGCAAAAATTTGTTTATCTCGTAAAGTCGGTAGCACTATTCTCATATGTTCAGCATGCTCAGATTCATCACAAGAATAAATTAAGATGTCATCAATAAACACAGCAACAAATCGATCCAAATACGGTATAAAAATTCAATTCATTAGATCAATAAAAATAGCAGGTGCATTTGTTAGTCCAAAAGGCATAACTTAAAACTCATAATGTCCGTACCTCGTCCGAAAAGCAATTTTCGGTACATCAGAGTCTTTACCTCGCAACTGATAGTAACCTGATCTCAAATCTATCTTTGAAAACACTGTATCCCCTATCAACTGATCAAACAAATCATCTATTCGTGGCAGAGGGTATTTATTCTTAATAGTCACTTTATTGAGCTGTCGATAATCAATGCACATTATCATAGTTTCGTCTTTCTTATTCACAAAAAAAATTGGTACACCCTAGAGAGAATAACTCGATCGTGCGAAGCCTCTATCTGTCAACTCTTGCAATTAAGCTTTCAACTTTTTTAATTTAGTCGGTGCCATTCTGTACGGAGCTATCGATATCGGAGTAGTTCCTGGAAATAACTCAATGCCAAACTCAACCTCTCGGATCGGTGGTAAACCTAGTAACTCTTCGGGAAACACATCTGGATACTCATATACAACTGGTACTGATTCGACCTTCTTTTCAGTCACTTTTATATCAAGTAAATAAGCAAAATAAGCTTCGTAACCCTTTCTCACATATTTTTGAGCTAACATCGATGAAATCACTACTAGTAAACCATTCAAATCATCTGACTCAATCCGAATAATCTCATTATTCTGACATCTCAAATATATCATTTTTCATTTGCAACTCATAACAACATCATGCAACGTTAACCAATCCATACCTAGGATTATATCAAACTCATCAAATGGCAACAACATCAAATCATCCAAAAAATAATTATCCTGAATCATCAATGGACAATTCTTGCATACTTTATCAACCAAAACACACCGACCTAAGGGGTTCGATATTCTAATCACAAATTTAGTAGACTCTATAGGCAAAGTCTTACTGGATACTAAAGTTTTACATACATAAGAATGAGTCGATCTTGGATCTATCAATGCAATTATAGTAGTATCATAGAGAGTAAAAGTACCAGTAATAACATCTGGAAATGAAGCTTCTTCTCGAGTGCAAATAGCATAAGCTCTGGCAGGTGCACGAGCCTCAAATCTAACAGTAGTGTCTTTAGTTCCCCTCTGACTACTACTCACATTACTCGTGTTTCTGGGTGATCTACCTCGAGCTGACGTGTTACTTGACCTAGTATTCTGCACCATCTCTTGCTCAACCAACTCAAGGCATTCACGAATGAAGTGATCCAATGATCCACATTTGAAACAGGCCCGATCATTCAATCTACAGTCGCTGAAATGTTGTTTACCATAATGTTTGCACTCGGGTCGGTTAGGCCTGATGTTACCAATACTAGCTACTGAGGTAGCTTTCGAACTCACAGGTGGTCTGTCTCGATCACGTTTAGAATAACCCGCAGTAACCTTTAAACAGCTAAAGTCATCTCGAAACTTCTTGGATGCCGAATGAAATGACTTACTCGATGATCTTTTTCGCGAATCTCTAGCTTCATAATCAGTTTTTCTTTTCTCTTTCCCAAGTTCTTCAACTTTGCATGCTCGCTCGACAAGTATCACAAACTCTTTTATTTCTAGAATCTCGACTAACAGCTTGATGTCTTCATTCAAACCGTCTTCAAATCTTTTACACATTATAGCTTCAGTCGAGACACATTCTCGTGCATATTAACTTAATCTTAGAAGTTCTCGTTCGTATTCTGTAATAGACATACGGCCCTGTTTCAACTCAAGAAACTCTTTGCGTTTCTGATCTATGAATCTCTGACTAATTTACTTCTTTCTGAAATCAATTTGAAAGAACTCTCAAGTGACTCGTTCTTTCGGAACCACTGATATCAATGTTTTCCACCAATGGTATGTCGTATCTCTCAAAAGTGAAATAGCACATTTAAGACATTTATCAGGAGTACATGACATTTCATCAAACACTCGTATTGTATTCTCGAGCCAAAACTTAGCTCTATCAGCATCATCACCAGTAGTGGCATGAAACTCTTCAGCCCCATATTTTCTAATTTTATCAACTGGAGGCTTACTCAATTGTATCGGATTCACTGCTTATGGCATGACAGGGACTTGTGGAGGATTAAACAGGGGTTGAAAGTTGTGGAGCAGTCGGATTAGTTCTAATATATTGAGTGAACCACTCATTTATCATCTAGAAGAAGGCTTTCTTAGCCTCTCCCTCGTGGCTACTCGTAATCGGTCTAGAATCAGCTAGCACTGCCCCTTGAGTAGGAGCGGGCACAATACTTTCTATATCATCAACTACGGCTTGATCAGGATCCATTACCATACGATAAACACATTTTAACTGTCAAGAATCATCACACTATCGTAGTTTATATATATGACATGTATAGTTAGACTCTCATGCGCTACGTTAGTCCTAGAATCGACTAAACTGTAGCTCTGATACCAATTAAAATATAACACCCCTAACCCATATCTGACGTCAGAATAAGGTTACAAGGCATTACCAGAAATCACACACGATTCATATACATTCATACAATTATAATCACACATTTAATCATATCAATCACATTGTCCCTTGGAAGGTCCTACGAGACCTTAAAATATGCTTAGAAGGGGTTCAGGACTAAACCAATAACATTCACAAACTTTGAGAAACATAGAAAATTTTTAAAGATATAAGGGTCACACACCCGTGTGAGCAGGCCGTGTGCCTCACACGGCTACCAGACACGCCCGTGTCACAAGTTGTGTGAAAACAGGGCATACATACTGACTTACACTACACAGCCGAGGACACGCCCGTGTGCCATGGCCATGGGAAAATTAGGGAGGTTACTGACTTAGGTCACACGGCCAACCACACGCCCATGTGCCACACACGGCCAGTAGACACGCTTGTGTGTCTAGGCCATGTCAAAACTGGAGGGTAAACTGACTTTAAATCGAAGGGTACCCCAGGGGACACACGACCGTGTAATATAACCGTGTGTCACACACGGCTGAGATACACGCTCGTGTCTCTACCTGTGTGGACAAAAATAGGCCATTTATAATGCCAACATGCCACCCAAAAAGGGTCATCTCTACAAGCAACATCCAGAACATAATTCATGACCAAATAGCAACCAAAACCATACCCAAACATGCAAAACTTAATCCACAATATCACCAATCAATTTCATACTCAATTTCATATCAAAGCATACCAATTTCATGAACTAAAATTATGCCAACCCATTTGTCTCAAACACCATATAATTAAACTCAAAATCATATCAAAACCTTACCATTTTAACTACCAAATCATACCAAGATGGCCATTCACCCAAGACTATATATATACATCAATTATAACCTTTTTCCATCACATAGTCTATACCAAAACCAATTCCAAAGTCTCAATCATATTTATACCATATCACATGGCAATAAATACACATAACACATATCATAACCTTACTAGCCTATACATGCCATATATTAACATTTACAACTTCAAAAGTACCAAAATAACGTTCGATAGTGTGACGACAATCCTTGACGATCCCCGAGCCCATGGTAGCTTCGATAATCTATAAAACAATGAAAAACACACACAAAGTATGCTTTCAAAAGCTTAGTAAGCCATATACAAATAAACTTAACACATAAGATAAATATAAGCCATTTTATCCATAGAATCCATAGCAAATTTCATACACCAGTTTTATAATTCACATCTAACTCACTTGTTCTTAGTGCATTTGCATTTAACCACCATTCATTCTTATGAAATTCACATGTCATTATTTATACACATACCCACCTTTCATTATTGAATAACATATACATTTCATACGTACCTGAATCGAATACTCATTCACATTTTCATTCCATTCTTGATATTACTCGTTGAACCATTCAAAATTGATAAGGATACTCGAATAGCTCGTAAACTCGTACAATGCCAATGTCTCAGACGTGGTCTTACATGTTATCAAATATTGATGCCACTGTCTCAGATAGGGTCTTACACGAAATCATATACGATGCTAATGTCCCAGGCATGGTCTTACACATAAATCTCAAATCAATGTCAATATCCCAGACGTGGTCTTACACGAAATCATATACATAATCCTCTATCATGACATATGTTTCCTAACTATTCCTATGGTTCGTACGGGGCTTTCGGATGCCATAATTCGATCGATGTTTTCTCAATTTATCATATTCATCTTCCATAGCCATTCATTACATTTAAATATCATAAAAGCATAAATAAATCAATTCAAATACACTTATTTGCATATGAACTTACCTCATACGGAGACGAACGGACCGGAACGACTAATTGACAACTTTTGATTTACCCCGATCCAAATCCGATTTCTTCTTTTCTTGATCTAAATACATTCAAAATTAACCTTTTTATTGATCAAAACATTCAATTTCATCCACAAACACATATTTGAGCATTTTTTCACTTTAGCCCCTAAAGTTACACATTTATTCATTTTAGTCCCTATTTCATTAATACACAAAATTCACAAAATTTCCTTATACACATGCTTGGCAAAATATTCCCTTAGTTCATATAAGCCTATATCTTTAATTTATTTCACAATTTAACCACACATTTTACACTTTTCACAAATTAGTCCTTTTTTATGCAATTTCACTAAAAATCACTTTACAAAACATGTAAAACTATCAACAATTATTCATTTTCCATCATCAAACATTCAAGAGCTCAATAAATCATCAATTTCACTTCATAAAATCATCAGAAATTTTAGAAATTAGGGTACAGGTTAGCTAGTACACGAAGCAACGATCACAAAAACATAGAAATCATCAAAAACCGATCAAAAATGAACTTACAATTGAGCTTGATAGTAGCCGAACCCTAAATAGCCATGAATGCTTTTCTTTCTTATTCAATTTCCGCAATATGATGATATTAAAGCTAATTTTTTACTTTGTTTTATTTTATTATACATAATACATAATTTACTATATTATCCTTAATTAAACCATTATAAAATCACCTAATATATGCCCATTTATGTCAAATTCAACTACCAATGGTCTAATTACAACATAATGACCTTTCATTTAATAAGCCATATCAAATAGACACTTTCAATAAGTGAAATGCAACTTTTGCATTTTACGCGATTAAGTCATTTTTTTCTCAAATTGAGCTATTAAACGATAAAATTAGCTCACGAAATTTTCACACATACATAGTCACATGCTGTAAACACCAAAAATAATATTAAAATAATTTTACGACCTCAGATTTTTGGTTCTGAAACCACTATTTTTTATTTAGCTAAAACCGGGCCGTTACAAAGGGTATGGAAAAACTTGTGTTTATTTATCATTGAACCCTTTTATCCTATTATTATATTTGCTTGATATGTCAATTTTCTCATTCATTTGAATCAAATTAGTACAACTCTTTTTGGGTTTCATTGTGGTTTATTTTTCTCTTCTTGTTAGCATATGATGGTAGTGAAAGTATTCAGAATCAAGTTAGTTGAAGGGCACAAATTCATCCTCACATAAAATTTGAATCATTTTTCTGTTTGAAACTTTGAACATAATGCTTCTACTATCAGAAGTTTCGAGCTAAACTTGCTTTTATGTGTAATGCTAGTAGTTGTAATATACCTACCAGCATGTTATATCTTTTAATGAATCCTGTAGTCTATTCATGTTTGGTTGTATTTTGTTCATGCTTATCTATATTCGATATTCTTTTAGGGAATTTGCTGAAAAATTAGGAAGGACTTACATTCGAGTTTCAATTTGTGGCAAAAGGTTCTGAGTTGGAATGTACATTTGAATCAATTGTCAGCAGAGGAAAAAAGGTGAAGAAGGAAGAACTGCATTTCAAAGCAAAGGTGAAAGATCTGGAGCCAAACCATAAGAAGGAAGAAAAGGTCGAGGTCGAACTTGAATTGAAGACCAAATCAGTGGAGAAGGAAAGGCCGAAGCATAAGGAGGATAAGCGAAAGAAACATAAAGAGAAGGATAGTGAAATTGGAGAAATGAAGAATAAAGAGGAGAAAAAGATAGAGAAGAAGGATAAGATGCATAAAGATGATGAAGATGATGAGAACACAGAGAAAAAAAGAAGAAAAAAACAAGGAGGCAGAGGTGAAGAAAGAAAGAAAACACGAGGATAAAGAGGTGATAAAAGAAGATGAAGAGAAAGAAGAGAAGAAAAAGAAGAAGAAAGAAAATAAGCATAAGGAGAAAGAGGTTGAGGGAGAAGAAAATGAAGAAAAAGATTAGAGAAAATAGAAGAAGAAAGACAAGGAGAAGGAGAAAAGTAAAAACCTAATCTATTCGTTCTCCTTTTACCCTAAACCAATTCATCTTTTCTTTTCATTTCTTTTCCCTAAACCCATCCAAACCTTAGACCCTTTGGCTCCTCGTACAGCGTGGCAAGTTAACTGGTCGCATCACCTGTCCTGTTAGACCTGTGACAAAAAATGTTAATGGGTGACTGATTTGTCACTTTTCGATAACGTTAGTGAGTGATTTGTTATTTTTTGAACGTTGAGTGACTGTTTTGTCAGCTGCATCAAAGTTGAGTGACTGATGATGTAATTTACCTTTATTTTTATTAGATTGATTAATATATATACCCTAGAGATTTATCCAAAAAAACTTTATTATTTCGTTAGATTTAGTATCTTTGTCTAAAAGGTTAAGTTTTAATTAGTGTTGGTTTGAATCGAATCAAATTGAGTAAACTGAAAATTGATGGAGTATCTATTTAATGAAAGGAATAAAACTCCAAATATATTTATTTCTTTATTTTTACTTTTAGTATCTTTATTTTTAGTTTTTACTTTTTAAAAGTTTTGTGACAATGTTCTATTTCTTTAAAATTTTCATTTTAAATTTAGTTATATAATATTTGATGTGTTATTTAATGATTAAAATTAATGATTTTAATAATGAAAGGGCCTAATTGATATAACATTATAGTTTAGGATCTAATTAAAATGTTTTGAAGTTTAAAGACCAATATAAAACGAAGGTCATAGTTTGAGATTTCTAGTGCAATTAACTCCAAATATCACCATAAAAAAATTATGTTTGCTTTAATTTTTTTTTTGTTTTCGATTTTGATTTTATCTAATATTTTAGTTTATCTTAAATATTGAGGGTTGAAACTTAGTTCAAGAATCGAGACTTCAAGTACAATTGAGTTTCATTCTAAAGTTTAAGTTCAACTTGAGATATAAATTGAATTATTAGAGCTTATTCGATTAAATTCATTTAATTTCGTTTGTTTAATGAAATTGAATTTGATTTTTATATTTGATTTTGCACTCAATTATTTATTTTAGAGTTTGAAAAGAGATTTTGTAATGTTTAGAAGTTTTTTAAAAAAAAATCATACATAAAATTGCACAAAATTAATATACGAAAGTTCATGTGTAGTTTTGATATTTATCCAAAAATTTTAATATATAAAAAGAAAAAAAAGCAAGACGTAAATGTTGAAATTTAAACTCAAAATTTATTAAATGTAATTATTTTTAAGAACTTATGGTTTTTTTTAACAATATCATTCTAAGTTCTTATCATATTTGCTCTTTTTTTATAAAATGGCTAGGATTATCCATAACCCCTTCTTAACCTATAAATAGGAGGATAATGCGCTTCAATATACTCGAACTCACATATACCCACGCCAATCGAGCTTATGAAATTTATATATGGATAATAAAAATCAACAAGCCATTACAACATCGTTTAGGAACATTAAAACCAGATCAAATGAAAATATTGTCACACCATATAGAACCTTAAATAGAGATGAACATAATTGTGACTCGAATCAATGATAAAACCAACACAACTTATTTAAAGAAAAAAAAAAGCACCTGCAAATGGTCAAATAAAGATCATTTCAAACTTGATTCCCCAACAGAGTCAGAAGCATGTCCTTGTAATCCCCTGAGGTCTCTTTATCAACAGCTTTATCAAGAGGCACATTGTTTCTCTTATGATAAAGCTCTTTGATTTCTTTCAGGTCCTTTTCCGCCCTCGTAACAATCACTCTCGTAAGAGCGTCCTCATCGGTTCCAATCCCCTCGATCGATCTCCGCAAAACCTACGGCACACAAAGCCAATTTTGAGTTCATATATACGAATACCATTTGTTGTATTGGGATCACAAGACTAATTATACCTTTTCGAAGTACTTTTTCGGGTCCTTGAGGCATCGAACTGCCATACGTAGCGTGGCGATGTATTCGTCACTCGAGTCCTTTGGCAAGTTCTGGAGAAACAAGGTAGGTTAATTAAAGAGTAGATCGCTTCTTGTTTTGAAGGTAATGGTTGGAAGCTTTGGTACCTTGGTAATGGAAGTGCCTTCTTCTTCTCTGTAACAATTGAAAGTGGCCTGGAGTTGCGCTATGCTCCTTGTACTAAGGATCCTAATAAAATCCTCATTGCCGAATTTCTTGTCTTTGATAGCTTCATGGAGTTTTTTGGCTTCGGATTTTGCTAGTGTGGTATTTATTTCTTCCCCATAGTATCTAAATGCACTCACCAACGCAACTAAGAGCTGTAAACAACCACCAAAACTTTCAGTAATTAATTCTGTTCATCTTTGCCCGAGCTCGGAGCTATTTCGATCAGTCGGTAATAATTAGAATATCTGAATCCTTAATATCAAATCCATAAAAATGATCAAATGGCCATAAATATCTTAATCTACACTATCCATTATCATCTCCGACCACTTAAATATGTCGGACCTCCGTTGGACATCAACAACTTGTTCCCTAAGGTTTCATCAAATCATAAAAAGAAGAGAAAGAGATAACATAATGAATGATAAAAGAAGAAGATACCCTTCGGGTGTCTCCCTTGGTATGATAGGCAACATCTTCCTCGAGGGAACGCTTGTATCGAGCGTGATAGGCTCTTCTTATAGCCAACAGCTCCTCGGGGTTTTTGGTGCACGAAATTTCAATAATCACATGGTGTTCATCGCCTGATTTCTTTAACTCCACATTAGCTAACACTGCATCCCGATCTGGTGGATCCAATATCCAACGATACACTGCTTTCTGTATTCACAACAATCACATCAAACAATGAATACATACATATATATATAATATAATATGTAAAGACGGCAATGATGGTGCCATTGGTAACCTCAAAGTGACCAGAAAGCTCTGATTCGAGACGCTTGATGAGATCTTCCTGGTAAATCTCTTCATAAACATGCCTGATTTGCCTTCTTTGAGCTGCGTTTCTATGACCCAACACTGCAATTATTGCCTTCTCATCTGTGCCCCATCCTATCAAATATAACAAGAATGATTCATTATATATAATCTGCCTTTGAATTATACAAAAACCCAGATTTATCCATTGATTAAAGGACAAAGATGTGTTAGAAAATCATCAATTGTATAAAGAACCTTGGCAAGCCTTCCGAAGAGCTTCTGCATCTTCCTTAACTGAAACCTGTTTAGGAGCAGAAACGGTGGCCATTTTTTCCCTTTTTAATCCTCAAGTTCTCTAGATTATCAACGAGTTGCAAGAGACTTAACTGAGATTGTTATTTATAGTACTAAGTTTTCAAGTTAGTGTCTACCCGAACTCTAAAATGACATGTCCAATATAAATAAATTCAATTTTTTTATACAATATTTAAAGTGGGAACGAGTAACTAAAATTTATATATTTTTATTTTTCTTTTTTACTATTTTACGATTATTTTTATTATAATTATCAACGTAAATTATAACAAAAACGAATATCTAACTAAAGCTTTAATCAGCATCACTATCTAACCAAATATGTTGAGCCAGGTAAGGTAATGCATATCTCAATTTTAATGCATATTTTATGCCGATTTATATACACTGGTAAAGCATGATTTTTCTTAGGATTAATTGTAACAAATGCTTTCCTTTCAAAGACTAATGATAATTTTCATTTATCTTATTTATTTTAAAGCATTTGTATCCAATGTATAGCGGAATACAAAAATATATAATTGTATAAAAAATTTAAATATACCTTTTTTTTCAATAAAGATTTAACACGAATTTTAAATTAAATATGCATATCCAATGAAGTGGTGGAGTTAAGGGGCAGGCAGGGCCTCAGCCTCCCTAAAATAGAAAATTTTTCATTTAAACCCTTTATAATTTATAAAATTTTAAATTAATAATATTAAAATTACACTTTGGCCCCTCGAAATAATAAAAATTTGATTTAATCATTTAAAAATTATAAAGATGTAGACTATTAAAATATAAAATTGTATTTTTACTATTGTAAAAATATACAATTTAATTTTGCCTCCCTCAACAAATTTTCTGGCTTCACCACTAATCTAATGGAACATTGATATTATTATCAGTGAGAGTAATATATATATTCTATCCCTTCCTACCTAAACATGACTAGACTTATAAAACTATCCTTCCCAATTTAGCGAGGGATTTTTTAAAAATAATTTTATTATAGGTTTGGAATTTTTTTTACACAATATCTAGAATTACTCATAGCTCCTCTCTAACCTATAAATAGTAGTACATATAATATGCTTTAGCGCACTCGAACCCACGTTCTCCTGTATTGACAATAATATTCGTACCAATCGAGTTAAGACTCAATCAGCTGTGAGAGATATTAAATTATGAATTTTTTTTGCCAAAAAATTGTAAGATTGTTACAGAAAAGAAATAGAAGAGGGAAACTATTCACGAATGTGTGGCATTTCCTTTGTCTTATTTTATGCTATAAAATATACGTTATAATCTAACTTTTCAATAATGGTTCATTAAAATAATAAAAAGTTCTCAGAAAATGAATTTAAGGGGTCATTTTACCCAAAATGGCCCAGTCAAAATTATTTACAGAAATGCACCAACTTTCTGATTATTTATCGGAAAGGATCGAATTCCTGAAAACGTATCCACGTTAGCGAGTTCTCAAGTGATGTGTTAACAAACGCGTCCCTGGGGAAGCGTTTTGTCTACGTCAGCACAAAGCGCTTTGCTGATGTGGACAAAAGCTCCCCCAGGGGCGCGTTTTACCCCTTTTTTTAAGGTTAGAGTTTTTTGCTTGGTTTAGAGTTTTAAGGTTAGGGTTTAGGGTTTATGGTTTTAAGGGTTTAGGGTTTATGGTTTTTTAAGGAAAAAATTTAATTAAATTAGGGTTTAGCGTTTAGGGTAAATTAATTAAATTAACTATTAATTAAAAAAATTAATTAAATTAGGGTTTAGGATTTTAAGGTTAATTAATTAAATTATGTTTTAGTTTTTTTAAAATAATTTTGTGTTTAGGGTTTTGGAAAAAATATATTAGCAATATAAAAACTTTTTATTTTTTTCTATAGTAGTATCTGTAAAAATAATTTTGAGAAGACGTTTCTGAACAAATATTGTCCAAAATGCTTTAAGCAGGATGCACTGTCAGTAAAATTACTGAAAAAAGCTCCCACGTGGACGCTCTTTTTCTACAGTAGTATCTGAAAAATAATTTTGAGAAGACATTTTTGAACAAAGAGTGCCCAAAACGCTTCAAGCAGGATGCACTGTCAACAAAATTACTGAAAAAAGCTCCTACGCGAACGCTCTTTTTCTACAGTAGTATCTGAAAAAATAATTTTGAGAAGACGTTTCTGAACAAATAGTGTCCAAAACGCTTCAAGCAGGATGTACTGTCAGCAAAATTACTGAAAAAAGCTCCCACGTGGACGCTCTTTTTCTACAGTAGTATCTGAAAAAATAAATTTGAAAAGATGTTTCTGAACAAATAGTATCCAAAACGCTTCAAGCAGGATGCACTGTCAGCAATATTATTGAAAAAAGCTCCTACGTGGTCGCTCTTTTTCTATAGTAGTATCTGAAAAAATAATTTTGAGAAGATGTTTCTGAACAAATAGTTTCTAAAACGCTTCAAGGAGGATGCACTGTTAGCAAAATTACTAAAAAAAGCTCCCACGTGGACGCTCTTTTTCTACATTAGTTCCTATTTGGCCTTAGACTATAAATTAGTCAAATTTCATTCTTAGGTTGCATAAGTTACAGCAAGAGAAATTGAGGCTAAAGTAGAATAGAAACTGAAGATGAGTGAACGTATTAGTGCTGTTATTTACTATGATGGTAAGGTCTGTTATACCGAGAACGGCGTTGTTGTTTTTTTATCGGAGAATATAGCGCGACTGGTTTTAACAAGAACATAGATTTGACAGAACTTCGTAAAAGAATTAGGCGTAAAATCTTTGAAACGACGCCAATGAAAGTTTTGTCTATTAAGTATCGATTTTGTACTTCGGTTGATCCCGTAAAAAATGACTCATTTGACATCAAAGGTCCTCGTAGCTTAGAGGTAATGGTGCAAAATCATCTTGCTAGTAGATCACCCTATCTTGAGTTATATGTACAATTTTCATCGCCAAATGATGCATTTGCGACATCAACATCTACTGTTGTTCAAGAGGAATACACGACCCCTGCCCGACACTCCGTTAGTAGGTGGCAAAATACAAAAGCACCCATGTTTAGTAGTAGTATGTAATATACAACCCCTGCACAACACTCTGTCAGTGGATTAGACATGCACCTCGGTGGGTCGATGTTTGATACTAGAAATACGTATTGTGGAATTACATCAATTTTTAGTGGTTAGCAATCCACATTTGATTGGGGACATTATGAAATGTCCACAAGAAGGGATGATGTACTCTCTACGACGTCCACCGATGAGGGGACCTCGTTCGTTGCAGATGATGGTAGGTCAGATGATGAGTCCGATGTGGATCCACCTCAAGAACCCAGCCCCGATAGTGCAGAAGTTGCATTATTTTCTGAACCAAAGCCTGTTCTAACCATACCTGAAGATGTTGAAAGGGGTTCAGATGAAAAAGAAAAAGTTCGCAATTCAAGGCATACTCACCTCCAGCCCACATGCATAATGTCGATCTATCTCAAGATGATGCGTTAGAATTTCCAAGTCTACCACACAGAAGGCATAACCGTACAAGTTCGTCATTGGATTCAGGTGAATTGGAAGTTGGTAAGTAGTTTTCCAATAAGGATAGTTTTCTTGGTGCATTGAAACAACATAGCATTATGAACGGCGTTAACTACAACGTGGTTAAATCCAAATTTGATAAGTTTGAAGCCAAGTATGCAGTGCAAGACGGTACATGTTCATGGAAAATCATGGCCTCGTTGAGGAAAATGATAGGCTTGTAGGAGATAAAAAAGTACAAAGGTCCACATACATGTGTTGGCGGTACAGTATCACTAGGTGTTTAGGGTTTTTGAATAATAATGTTATTACGTAATGTTGCATTATTTAACGTACTTCATTGACAGGTGTTTCACAAGATCATCCCAAGATAGATTCAGATATGTTAGCTAGCTTAATACTACCGACATTGAAGGCGGATCCCAGGACTTCAGTACCAGTCTTAATTGTCAATATTCATAGCCAATTGAGGTACACGCCCTCTTACCGCAAGGCATGGATAGCTAAGCAAAAGCCGTTAGAAAAGATGCATGGTGGGTGAGACGCTTCATATAATGAAGTGTGGCAGTGGTGTCAGGTGCTGGAAAGATATGTCCCAAGTTGCATAACAGACCTTGAAACGACATCTACGTACTACAACGACCAATTGCTCCGTGGATGCCAAGTGTTCAAGTGTCTGTTCTGGAGTTTTAAATAATGCATAGACACATTTCTATACTGCAAGCCATTGGTACAAATTGACGGTACCTTTATGTATCGTAGATATACCTATTGGCTATTGCTAGCTGTGACACAGGATGGCAATGGGAGAATCCTTTCAATTGTGTTTGCAATAACACCAGGGGAGTCAACTGATGACTAGGATTTCTTTCTTTCTAGGTTAAGGAGGCATGTCTGCCCCCAACCTGATATCTGTGTTATATCAGATCGAGGCACTGGAATACTAGCTACAATTGAGCGATAAGGAAATCTATGGCATCACACACACTGTCGATATTGCCTAAGGCAGGTTGCGTCCAATTACTACGGACAAATATCAATCTACAACTGAACGACGGTAAGTGAACAACATGGTTATTTAATCTCTATTAATATAATTTCATTTGTAATATTCAATTTATTCTGAATGGAAGAGTGGTATGTAATTTTTGCTATGAACTTATATTGGCCAGGTATGAGATAAGTAAAGACCGTTTTCATGAGATGTTAGCAGTTTTGCGTTCAGTTAACGAAGAAGGTGCAGACTACCTTTGTAACATACCTTTCGAACAGTGGACACAAGCATACGACAGCGGCCTACGATATGGTCATATGACCTCAAACCTGGCTAAATGCATAAATTCTGTTCTAAAAAGAACGTGTCATTTGCCGATAACATCGGTTGTACGAGAGACATATTTTCATTTAGCAGCATTATTTCCAAAGTGAGCAGCGAGTTATAAAGGCTAAATGTAGGGAGGCCATGTATGGTGCGCGAAAGTATTGCAAGAAATTAACAAGGTGAAGGCACAAGCCAACACCATGCACATAGTGTGTCACGATCGTGACAACCTATGGTTTCGTGTAACAGAGTTTGACAGACCGAACCAAGGTATTATTGACGGGCAATATCGTGTACACTTGAGAAATAAGACCTGCGACTGTAGGAGGTTTGACGCACTTTGTTATCCATGTGCTCATGTAATTGCAGGCTTGTCAGAATCTCCGTCTGAATCCCATGAGCTATTTCGACGAAGTGTACAAAATAGAATACATGTACAACGTGTGGAGACACGTATTCCCGCCGGTCCTAGATGAACGTAAGTGGCCATCTGTATCGCTTACTCTATTTAAGCTATTACCGAATAGAGAATTGCGTCGCAAACCAAAGGGTCGACCTTACTCGACTAGAATACGTAACAATATGGATATCTGAGAAACAACCAACCAACAGAAGTTGTGCGGATGGTGTAGAAACCTAGGCCATACAACTCGATCATGTCCAAATCGGAATAGTTGATAGTTGTTGTAATAAAATTCGATCATGTCCAAATCGAAATAGTTAATAGTTGTTGTAATAAAATTATGTTTCATTATTTATATTTTATTAAAAATATAAAAATATTAAAAATATTACCTTATTCAAAAGAAATTTTATTTTATTAAAAATATAAAAAATAAATTACAATTAAAATATAAAAAACAACTTTTATTTTATTAAATGAAACAATATAAAAAAATTTATATAAATATATTAAAAAAATCAATATTGGTGCCGGTCGGAATCAGTGCCACATGAGGGTCGTCGACGGTTACGCGTTGGATTCCTCCTTGGTTCAGCTTCTGGTGAGGGTTGTGGTTGCTCCGACGAGGATTGTGGTTCCTCCGACAGGGGATCTGGTTATGGGTATTGGGAGGATGACCCACCTTGATAGAATAATGACTGCAGAGGTGTTTGCATCACCCATGGCGGAGGTGTTTGAATCCCATAAGGCGATGGAGATTGGTAAAAAAAGAGCTTCCCGACGGCTCCTCGTATGATCCCTCATACAATGGCGGCCTATAAATCGGCGGTTGACTCGGAGTAATCGAGAACAGAGATGAACCGAGTCATGCATTCCAACCTGCTATAGGACTGGGAAAATGAACATATAAGGGTTAGGATACATATAAGGGCTAGGATACGCACCTGACATAATCTGAAAAAGCTATGATATGGGTGTCGTCAGTTGAAGTGTTGGGCTCGGTGACTATGTGGGCGCTGTTGATGGGCCCGGTGATTGTGTGGGCGCTGTTGATGGGCCCGCGTTGTCATCCCTTCTTCTTGGATTTAAAGAGCCCCGTCGTTCCCTTTGGACATGAATTTGTCGTCACCTCTCCTCTTCCGACAGTAAATATGGCTTGCCATGGATTCTAAACCATGGCATGTATTTCGGCACGTACGCTGACTCAGGAACGATGATCGGTTTCCGAGTAGGTATATAATCATACCGATTTTTCCATATTTCGATATATTCTAACCAGTATCTCAGCCAATCCGTATTCAATTGACGTAAGTCGACTTTGTGCTCATCATCAAGTACTTCAGGTGCCACGGGAATCGATTGTCGAAATCCAAATTGTCACAATACTCTATCTGACCGGTGCATCTCCACGGTAGCATAGTTGACCAATGGGACCTTTACATGTCAAATGTTTGAATTTTGAAAGAATTCATCCGAAATTACTGCCCAAATTGCCGGATCCTCGTATGATGTCCATTGAAACTATATGAACATGATAAAAATATTAGTTATATACATAATACTAAATACTAAAAACTAAATACTAAATATTAAATACGAAACAACTATTTTATTATGTATATATATTTTATTTAATACTTAATTGTGCTTCCAACCGTTGGTCTAATAGAAGCCGTATATCTTCAAGAGATGTAGGTATTTCAACATAACTCGCTGAATGGTTCCACCTAATTAAATAAATTTTTAGCATACAATTATATTTTAAATCTACGTAATAATTGTAAAATCTATATAAATTTTACCTCGGTATGAGTGGGAATGTATATGGGTGGTCCACTCAAAGACATAAAAATGGAAAGCGAAACCGTGCCCATGATTGTAGTAGTGATAGGCAACCTCCGATTTTGGCTTTATTCGGTCGCTTCGCCCCGCACATCTCCTTATATAATGTTGCTAACACAGCAGACCCCCAACTAAGTTCACCAGCTGTTCTAAAATCAACGAGTTCCAACAGCCATCTCAGATGTACGAGGTTTCGTGACAAGTCCGACATCAGATAACCTCCAATCATCTCAAGAATGTATGCCTGAGCATATCGTATTCTTTCTAGTTCAGTCGAATCATTATCCGGCTCCGGGAATGTGTCTCGTAACCAGCCCATCTCAATTCGACCTCCGTTAATATTATCCGAAATAGCACCCAAAAGCTCGTAGCATACGGTTCTCCAATCAGCAGATTGAGCAAACCCAATGACTGCATACCCATCCATCGGCAATCTCAATTGCAACTGCACGTCTTCCAGAGTGATAGTACACTCTTCGCATGGAAGATGAAAAGTGTGCATCTAGGGTCTCTACCTCTCAATCAACGCACTGATTAGTTTCGGGTCCAACTTGCACCCCCGACCTATCGTGGCCACGTGCCAAAAACCCGCTTCTCGCATGTAATTCTCTATTAATGGCGATGGAGGACTAGACATATTACGGATATAGCATTGCAACACCCGATGTACAGACTGTTATAAAAAATTATGAAATAAAAATTAATTAAAATTGCATAAATGAAAAAAATATTAAATAGTATTGAAAAATTAAAATTATCACTTACCGTTGTCATTTGATCGACGGAGATGTGTTTATTATTGAGACGAATTAATTCTCCGACCATTTTTAACAAAATTTTCTAAAAAAAGGATTTTGTATGTATGCATTCACATGAAATAAATATCTAAAACACTATATCAGCAATTTTGAATAAAAAATACATTAACTTATAGCTTGAATTCTATCAAATAATAAACAGAAAGAAAATTGACATATGAAGACACTTGTCAGTATGGACAAGGAAAAAAAATGTACCTTTCAAGTAGAAATTGGAGGTGTAAGTGTTGGTTAACATGTTTCGGTTTCCCTTCTAACAAAATTTTAGATTTAATTGATAAGTTTGAGCTTGATTTGTTCTGAAAAAAAGTTGAAATTTTTACTTAAATTTGATCCGGATAAAAATGTTAAAATTTATATCTAGTTCAATCTACTTACATTAAATTTTTTATATTTTTATATTAAAAATATTTTTAAATTTTAATTCATCAAAAACACTAAAAACTTTAAAATAAATGTTTCCCAATAAATTAGAAATAAATTAAATAAATGTATTTATAATTTAATTACATTAAAATAAGTGCAATTTAACAAGTAAATACCTCTAAAATAGTAGCAAAATTAACAATAAAATAAGAGTTATACAATATTCAAATAATAACAACAAAAATAATAGCAACATAATAATGAAATAACAATAAAACAATAAAATAACAGTAAAATAACAATTCTTTTACAAATTTAGACCGAACCGTATAAAAAAACCTTACCCAAAATTTCACCCATTTCTTAAATGGACCTTATTTTTTTTCTCAAACCTATATTTTTAATCAAACTTTCTCAGTTTTTCAACATATACCTTCACACCCCACCCATCAACAAATTGACATAAAAATGAAACATCATAAAATACTTCAAATATATATATAGCTGTTAACTGTGAGTTTTCATTTCTTTATTGGGATGTAAACTAACGGCATTACTTACGTAAAGTATAAATATTTATGTCAGCTTTAAAATTTATTATTTCAGATATTTATATTTGAGTTAATTGCCTCAACATCCTTGCTATCATCTTCATTTTAAATTGTTAAAATATTTTAATTATATTTTTAAATTATTAATGTTATATTAGTTGAGTCTTTTTATTGTTAATTATTAATTTAACTATTAAATGATAAATTAAATTTTATATAATTAAATTTAAAATAAAAATTATAATTTTGTTGAAAAAAATTAATTTATTCATTTTCAAAATTAACAGGAATTAAAAGGATATTTAAACGAATCTATTATTCAAATTATTGAAGTTATTTGAATTGTAAATTTTAATACCACTCGAACTCCAATTACTTATTCAAGTTGATTAAAAAAATCAAATAATTCAAAATTCGAATTTTTTCGAATCGAATTAATTTTTACTTTCACTTCTAAATTTAATATTTAAAGCTTAAAATTGGAATATGTGGAAAGCATGTTTTAAGAATAATTGCACGGAAGATTTAAAGGAAGATGCTTTGGAAAATAACAACTCCATTAAAACCAAACCAAATGCAAACAAACAATGTCACACCACATAAAAATATAAAAACAAGGATGAAAGATAACAGTGACTCAGAACAACACTTAATTTAAAACCTGAAAATGGGCCAAATAAAGATGTTCAATCTTCTTTTCCCAACAGAGTAAGAAGCAATGCCTTGTAATCCCCTGAGGTGTCCTTAGCAACAGCTTGATCAAGAGGCACACTGTTTCTCTTGTAATAAAGCTCTTTGATATCTTTCAGGTCCTTTTCAGCTCTTGTAACAATCACTCTGGTAAGTGCATCCTCATCGGTTCCGACCCTCCGGATCGAATTGCGCAAAACCTACAGCCGAAAACATGTAGAGAGTTTATATGGATGAATAACAGCTTACAAAATTGGTATTAAGATCATAAGACATTAACCTTTTCGAAGTACTTTTTCGGGTCATTGAGGCATCGAATCGTCGCACGCAATGTCTTGAGGAATTCGTCACCTGAATCACCTTCCAAGTTCTGGAGAAACAGGAAAGCAAAGGTTGAGATGAACAAACATAAACGTAGAGCTTGTTTTTAGGTTAATTGAAGGTTTGATACCTTGGTAATGGTAGTGCCATGATCATCTCTGTAACGATTGAAAGTCGCCATGAGTTGCATCTTGCTTCTTGTACTCAAGATCCTGATCATTTCTTCATGGTTGAATTCCTTGTCTTTGACAGCTTCATGGAGAATTTTGGCTTCAGAATTTGCTACCCTGGTATTTATTTCTTCCCCATCGTATCTAAATGCACTCACTAAGGCAACCAAGAGCTGTAAACAGCAATAAAAACTTTCAGTAATCACTTGTTTTGATGTCTGATGGAGATTCGAGCTCGAGCTATTCTAATGGCCTAAGATCTTCCAGAGACAAGGAGGTCCAAGGGTGCCAAAGACCCGATCATCAGATAGCATTTCTGGGACCAAACTCCGACAACCTTTAAGCTCTTTTATGTCTCTAGAGGACCTCAGGCCACCAGAATCACTCTGACCTCCTCGATTACTTGTTGTGATGTCTATGGAGGTTGGAGCAATTTCCGATGGCCTAAGGTCCTCTAGAGACAAGGAGATCCAAGGGCGCGAAAGATCCAAGCATCAGAGCGTGCTTTGGAGACCAAAACTGATGCCCTTTAACCTCTTTCCTAACCTCAACATGATCTTAGGCCACCAGAATAGCTCCGATCTCGGTTAAACATCAATAACTGTTCCCTAACGTTTCATCAACCATAAATATGGAGACAGAGAGAGAACAAAAAAAGATTAATTAGGACATGCCTTTCGAGTGTCTCCCTTGGTATGAGCAGCCACATCTTCTTCCAGGGAATGCTTGTATCGAGCCTGATAAGCTCTCCTCACAGCCAAGAGTTCTTCAGGGGATCTGGTGCATGAAATTTCAACAATCACATGGTGATCAGGGCTTAATTTCTTTATGGCAACATTAGCTAACACAGCATCTCGATCTGCTGGATCCAATATCCAACGATACACTGCTTTCTGTATTCATTTCACAATAATCATATCAAACAAGGAATATACAAACATATATAACATACAAAGAAGGTAATGATGGTGCCATTTGTTAATTAACCTCGAAATCACCAGAAAGCTCTGATTCAAGACGCTTGATGAGATCTTCCTGGTAAAGATCTTCATAAGCAAGCCTGATTTGCTTCCTTTGAACTGCATTCCTGTGACCCAACACTGAAATTATTGCCTTCTCATCTGTCCCCCATCCTGTCAAAGTTACAATAACAAAAACATGTAAATTTCATAATTGTCTTTCCATGGATGATTCATTATAAATATAAAAAATCTGCCTTTGCACAGTTAAAAAAAAAAACTTATTTTTTAATATGAAGTTGGATTATAAGTAATGACTACTGCCTAAAAAAATGTAATCTGAACTATTAAATTAAAGGAGTAACTAAGGTTTTGATTATAAAAAATTCTGTGTATAATAACCTTTACAAGCCTTTCTAAGAGCTTCTGCATCTGCAAGAACTGAAACCTGCTCAGGAACATCAATGGTGGCCATTTTTCTTTTCTGAACCAATTTCCTCTCTTATCTATAGAGACTACCAGAGACACTTATTTATAGTCCTAAGTTCTTACAACACTTTATTACCTAAATTCCGGTGTAAATATTGGATACATGCATGTGTAAAAAAATATTTCAAGTATTTATTCATGTATGTATAAGTATTTATACAATATTAAAAATAATAATAATGGATTTAGATGGTGAATATAATTTTTAATATAAAGAAATATAATATAGTTGAACTTAACGCCTAGAAAATATAAATAGCCTTCCAATACGTGTAGGGTAATTATAATGCGATAAGTTCAAAGTAAAAGATAAGAAACCAGATAATATTATTTAGGGGTTAGATGATTTTTTTCAAAGTATGTATCAAAGTGAGTTTAGTGTTTAGGTTTTCGTATTTTGTAAATTTATTAAGGGGTAAATATTGGTAATGAATTTCAAAGTTATATTTCATATTTAAGGTGAAAATCGAAAAGAAAAACTCTTACCATCTTACTTAATCCCTATTATATTAGATAATTTTTATTATTACTATAAAAATTTCACCTAATACTATATGATATTAAGTGGTGATCTCAATTTAAATATGAAATTATAAATAATTTTAAGTTTAACCTCGTTGCTATCTATCTCTTTTTTTTAAAAAAAAAATGGATCCTGTAGTTTCTTTTCTATTAATTAACCTAATAAATGGTTGTCTGGATCTCTTAATGCTAAATCTTGAACTTTTATTTGTGTTAGGTGAACTAATATAACCTAAAGCTTTATTAGATTCCCCTTTTTTAAGCTATTGTTCTGAAAATTGATGGGATTTTTCTGAATTTCTCTTTATTTATTTTTAGCAAAATTTTCTGAATTAATATATTATTTTTATGCACTTTACAGCTTGAATTTTTAATGGTAATAGAAAAATTGACATATGCAGCTACTATAATGCATGGCAATAGAAAGTGTACTTACCAATTAGAAAATGGGGGTATAAGGAAACTTCCCAAAATATTTAAATTTGTGTTTAATAACAAAGATTTTTCATCACTTTATTTGGTATATAAATCTAGGAGTAATTACTTTGCCAAGTCACTATTTTGTTTCTGTATGTAGGTCACCATTGTGCTAGTTCATAGAAAAATTGATTGATTGAATATAGGGTTAGGGTCCCTTAAATTACTTTTTTTTTTATGGTGAAAGTATAGGAATATGTAAATTTGAATTTAAGTATTTTTATTTAAAATTAATTCAAATTTGTTTTTGTATATTAAAATTTTATTGTTAACTCATAAATAATTAGGACTAACTGATTTACTTATGATCCAACTCATAAAAAACCCAACCATCTCAAAAATCCATGTATTTTTAAACTATTGTGTGTAGCTAGAAAAAAAATACAAACTTACCGAATCTGTTTCAGCACACGATAGTTCAAAATAAATAGAATTTTTGGACAATGGTTGAGTTTTTTATGGGTTAGGTCGAGTCACTGATAAATCAATTTGGTATGATATATATTGTTCATATTATTAGTAATTTAATGACAAAATGTGACAATGTCCTGATTTGAATAAACTTTTAATGTACAAGAATTAATCTAAAATTATTTTTAGTAGAAGGATAAAAATGAACTTTATATAGTAGTTAGGGACTCCTGGTAAACTTTGACCCTTTTTTATCTATTAAAATGTAGTACATTAATTACCACTATATAGAACCATTTATTAAATATGAAATTCAAACTTGTGAATGATGATTAAATATGTATTTGACAATACTCAACACAAAAGTAATGCAAAAGAGCCAAAATCATAAATAATTAACCCAACAAATTATTTCGCTCACACATAATTTACATAGAGCAAAATTCGAATTTGAGTACTCAATGTCCCATATCTTCAACCTCGGCGTTTCAACTTAGGCTTCATTAGCTAAATTCATATGCTTAACAGTGGTGTATTTAAGGGTTGGTAGGGGGACGATCCTCCCTAAAATAGAAAATTGTCCATTTAAGTCCTTTAAAAATTTTAAAATTTTAAATTAGTAAAGATAAAATTACACTTTGGACTCCCTAAAAATGATAAACTTTTTAATTAATCTTTTAAAAATTATAAAGATATAAACTATTAAAATTTAAAATTTAATTTTATCCCCCTAAAAGAATTTTCAAGTTTCGCCCCTGATACTTAACCACTTATTTTGTTTTTCTTTTTCGAGGGAACTCATTTTGTTTTTAGATATCAAATTATTCGTAGATTATATAATAGGCTTGTATATGGTACATTAATAATATGTCAGTAAATTAACAAATAATTTTATAAGGGAAGGAATCTACTTGCATCGATATAAAAATAAAATAGTTTTACAACATTTTGTATTATCTTATATGATTAATATTTTAACGATTTAATTGTTAAATTTATTGATATAATTATACTTATTCTTACATTTCATAATTTACTTGGAGGTAAATCAAATATAAATCATCTCATAAACATTACCTTAATTTCTTATGCCTAAAGTTTTGATTACAAATGAAAAATTCTACTTTTAACAACGATGATTGTACGAATGAAAAGCAAAAACAACAGTGAATAGCAGAAATGGAAAGATTTGAGTTACCTTTACAAGCTTTTTGAAGCTTTTCGGCATCTTCAACAGCTGAAGTATGTTCAGGAGCAATGAGGGTAGCCATTAAAATTACAAGCAAAAGCTTTTAAAAAGAAATTAGGGTTTATCAAGAAAGAAGCTATATGTGAAGAAAAGCTTGTTCATCCACCACCTTATTTATAGCAATCAAAATTTGGTATCATGATTAAAAACCCAACGTTGAAGTTAACGCCAACTCACGTCTGTCATGCTTTTTCTTTTGTTTTCTTTGGCCAATTAAAAAATTGAAAAAAAAAATAGAAAGAAAGAAAGCAAAAAGCAAAGGAGAAACCTCAGCTTTTGTTTCAAATTAGTTTCGGTTTGATTCCATTGTTGTCATGTTGTTTTGCATGGATGCAAAGTGTGAGAGAAATATTGGATTCCCCAGATTTTCCTTCACTTTCATGTCGTTTCTCTTTTGTCTTTCTAGTTGGCAATGCATCATTTTTTGTTTTCTACCAATTTTCAATTACAGAAAACATGTTTAGATGCTTAACGTGGTTTTATTATGTTATTTTATACTTCACTAGGAATATAACGGTGGTTTTATATTACGGTAAAAACTCATAAAAATTAAATTTTAATATATAAATAGGGTTAAATCATATTTTGGAATTTGATCTTTACAAAACTTCAACTTTTTTTTTTTTATCTAAGTTATAAATTTGGTCTGAACTTTTTGTTAGTCTAAGTTAGAGCTTGTACTTGGTAAATACTTTTACATGGGGACTTCAATTCTTTTTATGTAAACTAGCCATTAAAAACCCTAAGGTTCAAGTTTCAATATGAGAAGAATTGTCAAGTTTAAGGTCTAACTTGAGAAAAAAAAATTCAGGCTCGATGTGAGAAAAGTTGCTAGGTTCAGATCCTAATGTGGGAACAATTGTCATGTTTAGGACCTAACTCGGACAAAAAAAAATTTAAACCTTAATGGGGAAAAAATTTTCAAGTTCAAACCCCAAATAATGATTAAAGAATATAAATAAAAAAAATATCAAAAAATTGTTTTTATATATATTGAAACATAATTAAAAAAATTATTTTATGATATTAATATAAAACTTTAAGTTTAGATCCAAAATATGAATAAAGCATAGTATAAAAAATTAAAATTTAATATTAATAGAAATAAATACATAATATTTCTTCATTTGAATATTTTTATCTTTAATTGTAAGTGAATTATTTAAAATGAAAATTAGACACCGAATTTATCCTGCTTCAAAGTGATAAATCTAATTTAATTTTCAATTTCAAAGAGCCTACAAAATCACTAATTTTGTCAACATACACTCTAAAAATCTTCTTATTGAACTTGTCAAGGGTGAACTCATCAAATTTGATTTAATCGTCTATTTTGCGAAATTTACTTTGAGCCTCCCCTCGAAATGGGTTTAGACTCGGGCCTTGGACTTATTAGTTATTAGTACTATTATTTGTATTTTATTTTCTTATTTATACATAAATAATTTTCTTTTACTGGGCTTTGGCCCATCTATTTTGGGCTCATATAGTTTCATATATATTTTATTATTTTATTTATTCAAAATTTCAAAAAGCAAAAAAATTACAAAAAGACCTCTTAAGCTTTACACATTTTAATAGCACTAGCTGGGCATCATTGCCACACCAACGCTGCCATGGCCACTCCCTCACACCATTTCGCTTCACCATCCTCACCAGCCACCAACTCCCATCGACTATCCCTTGGCCATACCCTACTTACCAATTTCACCAAAGTCCCACACCAAGCTTTTGTTATAAGCACATGCAAAGAACAAAAATGGGGTTAGCTGCATTTTGGGAATTGAAAGAAGAAAAAGAGAGAACAAATTTTTCAGCTTCCCTTAATATACAACACCATCACCACATTAACCCCTCTCAATCACCATCTCTCGGCTCCCTCGTGCCTCTACCAAAAACCCCCTGACCACCCCTATTGTTGCCATCAAAGCCACCATTCTCCAGTCCCCGCAACTAACCTACCCACCATTAGCCCTTCAACGAGCCACCACAGCAACACCACCTTAAACCCAACAAACCAAATACCCAAATCAAAAAATGCTAATAAACCAACAACCAAAATAATATAAAAAATAGGCTTATCTTCTCCATCTGAGATCAGGATCGGAGCCTCGGGAACTAGTCTGGCGATCTAAACGGTAACGTGGTATATTCGACCAAGAGGAACGATATATCAACGGTAAACAATGCTCAAATAGCTGTGGACGACAACTTCAAGGTTAGATAGTAAATGCGACAGTAAAAAAGGAAAAGAAGCAAGAGGCTGGGCAGCGGTGCAGTTGGCCAAAGGCGAGGTCACTAAAGACAGTGGCTCGGTTCGTGATGTGCGACGATCTGAAACAGTGAGAAAAATAGTAGAATAGAGAAGAAGAAGAAGAAGAAGAAGAAGAAGAAGAAGAAGAAGAAGAGAGAAATCAGGGGAGAAAGTTCATCACATATGGTTGTTTGCCTTTTCTCGTGCTTACACAGCAAATAAAAAGAGAAAAACAAACGAAAACAAAACTGTCCAAAAGTTTGTTACTGACAAAATAACGTTGCTAACAAAACAATTAGTTAACTTAATTGTCCTTAATGGTCAAGTTAGGGAAACCTATTTTTCAACTGCTCAAAAGGCTCCCAAGTAGCATATTCAAGGAATGAATCTGCCCACTCGACAAGTACCTCAATCAAGGCTCTGTTCCCTCGTTTAACCATTCAACGATCCAAGATACGAGCATGTTCTTTAATCCAGGCCCCATGTGTACCAACTACAGGTAAGGCCTCTTGAGTGGGAATTGGTCCTACATGTTTCTTGAATTAAGAGACATTGAAGGTTGGATGCACTTTAGAACCAAGTGGTAGCTGCAAACAGTAAGCTACTTTCCCTACCTTATTCATGTTAGATCTAATGCCCTGAGTGTAGTATTTTCGTCACTATACACTTGTAAATTTTTTTCCGAATGAATCGGTCAATAAACAATTTCATTGATTACATTAATATATTTTGTATAATTTTCCTCGCATGGTTTTTGCAAGCAAAGAAAAATAGAAGCAAATGTTGCTCACTAGTTGTCTAATGTTTAACTAATACTAAGTGGTATTACATGGTTGGATCGTAGTATAGAAAGACAACTTGTATTAGCAGACGAACCTAAACATCTCCTTAGTCTAATCGAAAATAAGCACAGGTTGAAAGACTAATATGTCATCTATCAAGTCCAACTGGAGAGATGTCTTGTCTTGGGCATCAGAGCGAATGACTCCCAGAAGATAGAGACATAGATGTGGTTGATTGGACTGACAGTACATCGGACAAGACCCAAGTAGAATAAATCTTGAATTCGTTTATGAATTTATTCACTTGTGATGTTCATAGTGTGACATACCTAAGTCCTGAGTGGATGGCGAACTATGTATGTGTGACTTGTACATTTTGATGTAAGTAAAAACCTAAGTTTAAATAGATAAGGAACCAAAAGCTGGTGCATTGGATATGACTTCTTTAATATGTAGCATCATTCACAACAGTGGAATTCATAGCCCAAAACATGGGTAAATGATATCCTATCTTTGGCATTACATGGCTGATAAAAAATAAGCGTGGCCACGGGTCGTCCGTCTTTATGATGGATGACTTGATCACTATTTTATAGTGATTGAATTTTCATGATGTAATGGTTACTATAAGATTAAATAGGATCATATTAAGAGAATGGATATTACCCCAAAGAGATCAAGGATACCCTATAAGGGTAACACACTTATGATAAGGTTATTGCATGAGCACTGAGTAATTGCTTTCGTAATGGTATGTCGTTGGGGAGAGCTCAGTCATGATACTATAGTGGAATGAATTCGTGACTAAATGATTTTATAATTAATAGGTGAAAATTCAGAACTTAATTATAAATCATTTAAGCCTCAACTTCATATATCCATTCGGTCCTTCAGCTAGCTCGTTGAACCCAGAAATGAATTGTGTATTTGAATAGAAATTAATGGAATGAATAGGAAAAGAGAAATGAGAGACATTCAGGAATGATTATGGTTTTCTCCTAAATGGAGAAATAGAATCATTTGGAAATGAATGTAGGTTTCCAAAAATGGAAATGAAAATGAAAAATGGAAATTTGCAATCTTATATAGGTTTACTTAAAAAATGATGGAAGAATGAATTTATGTTTTTGGACTGTTTTGAAGCTCGAAAATAAAAACAAATCATTTGGTCATAATGAACATGTTGAGTTGTGAAATATTGAACACATTTTCTCAAAATTTTATCAGGGGTAAAATCGTCAAAATTTTGACGATCCATGGGTGAAATCGTCAAAATTTTGCTATGGGCAAAAAATGGATGAGAAAATTATTTTTATATATAAATATTAAAGTTTATTTTTGGAAATAGAAAAATTGAATTGAGTTGGATCACAGTATAGAGTACTAGGTTAAAAAAGGTCCAGTAAGTACTCGTAATTGGACTCGATGTAAGAGAGACCCAAAACCCCTCGTATAGTATAAAGGGGGTGGCAACCTTAGTAGAAAAATTAGGATGGTGTGTTCACCCCTCTCCTATTCTAAGTAGGATGTTATTTTTCTATTTAAAGCAAACATCTACAACTCTAAAAAAGTTCTACATTATCTTCCTATAAATAGATGACACCATAGAACTATTAACATAACTTTGAGAGATTGTTAATCAGCCGAAAAATAGAGAGAATTTATTCTCAACTTTTATAAATAATTTTCAAGAATAACAATTCTACGTATTTCTATTAAGAATGAAGGATTTTTGTTTTCACCCCAAAAGAACTTTTTTCTAGTTCTGTGTTTTAATTCAATTGGTTCGCGAGCCCACACTCGAAGCAGTTCGTGGTACGAGAATAGTAGAGAAGATTGTTTGGTCGAAAGTTGGAAAACTTTAAGGATCTGCTTATTTGAAAACACGAGTACGATTTTGGTCTAAGGTTTATTGCTATAAATATCACAAACCAGGTCGATTTTCAATTTTTAAATTTTCCACTGTGAAATAAAACTATTTTCAAACTGGATATTTTTTCAATAATCCAAAGCTAGGAAAGGACCAAAATATTTAGGGGATAACTTTTGGTTCAAAATTTTCCTGATAGAATGTTGTTGATAAGGTTGTAACTTAAGATAAAACAAATCACCTTTCTAGAAGTGTCTTTCACTCCTATGTTTGTCAACTTATTGTTTCATCTTGTTCTCTACTCTCTTAAGATGAAACTATACCAGCTTCTTAGCAGCTTCTCTTTGCTGCAAACTTCTATCCACTGATTACATAAAAGAAGTGACAACCATGTAAGGCATATGGTGTGGAGGAGGTTGGCCATTAAGGGTCTCATAGATAGTGGTGTGAATGGCAAAGTGGTAATTAGAATTATAGTACCACTCAGCCATTGGAAGCCAAGGTAGCCAGTCTCCTGGCCTCTCCCTTGTCATACACCTTACGTACCCTTCTAGGCACCTATTGAGCACCTCAGTCTGGCCACCAAACTCTGGATGATATGGAGCAGATAAATTAAGCATTGTCCCCACCCTCTTGAATAAATCCTGGAAAAAGTTGCTAAAAAATAAATTTTCCCTATAAAAAATGATGGAATCATGCATTCCATGCAATTTGAAGACATGGTTCAGGAATTTTTGTGCTACTGTAACTGATGTATAAGGATGTGAGAGGGGCAAGAAGTGAGCAAACCTGGTAAGTCGATCCACAACCACCAAAATGATAGACTTCCCTTTTGACTCTAGAAGTTCTTAGATGAAGTCCATACTAATTAAAGACCAAGCTCTATCTGGCACAGATAAAAGCTGTAGCAAACTAGGTTTGGCTATATTCTCCACCTTACATTTTTGGCATGTGGTACATTATTTAACCCATAGCTTGATGTCTCTAGTCATTCCCTTACAGTAAAGTAGAGAGGCGATCTTTTTTCCAGTAGTTTGGCTACCTAAATATCCTTCTATAGGGCTAACATGAAAGTGTTGAAATACTTCTTGTCTGAGGCTTACATCTTGTCCCACAACTATTTTTCCTTTCCTCCTTAAAAACCTTCTATCTCATACATACTTAGGATGTTTATTAGGTTGGATTTGAACTTCCTTACATGATCTGCTAAGCTTGCCATCAGTGTGATACAATGCTTGCACCTTACCTAACAGATCTGACACTATAGTGCTTCCAAACATCTGCTATAGTTGACCCTCCAAGAGTATCCTATTTCTAGAGAGGGCACCAACTGCTGCATTACAAGACCCCTTCCTGTATATGATTTCAAAGCCATATACAGCATTTTTGCAACCTATTTATATTGAAAAGGACTTATATCTTGTTGGTCTGACAAAAACCTTAAGCTTTGATGATTAGTCCTTATTTTGAAATGCCTTCCCACTAGATAAGAATGCCACTTCCTCATTGCTAGAAGCACTACAAGCATCTCCTTATCATAAATTGATAATGCTTAGCGTTTAACGCCCAATCCCTTGCTGAAAAAGGCCACCAGTTGTCCTCTTTGGTGGAGGACAAGTCTCACACAAAACTAGAAGCATTTGTATCAACAAAAAGTTCCAAGTTAAAATTAAGCAGTTGTACATAAGGCTTCCTTGAGTTTGTGAAATGCTTCTGTAGCTTAATCATCCCAGAACCAAGAGTTCTTTTTTAGTAGATTGGAAAGGGATCAACTAGGATGCCATAATTCCTGATGAAAAGCTTGTAAAAGCTAGAGAAACCTAGAAATCCTCTCAATTCCTTAATACAAGTAGGCATTGGGCAGTTCGCAACACATTCAACTTTAGTGCGGTCCATGAGTACTATCCCTTTTGTGATCACGTGGCCAAAATATTCTACTTGGTTAGTACCAAAAGAACATTTGCTATACTTAGTAAATAATTGATGCTGCCTCATAATTTGAAAAACCTTCCTCAAGTGCCTCAAATGCTATTACCAACTAGTAGAATACACTAGAGTGTCATAAAAAAAGACTAAGACTGATCTCCTTAATAAAGTTAAGGGCCTGAAAATGGGAGAGTGCATTGGTGAGACCAAAGGGCATCACCTAAAATTCATAATGCCCTTCTTGTGTGTAATGACCTAGTTTCTAGTGGTGTTGGAAATGATGGTTTCAAAATCCCACTCTCCGATGGTCGAGTTCGTAAATATTATTAAATAATATTTATGAGATAGATATAGTGTTATTGTGAATTTTGATTTTATAGATTTTATCAATTGGCAGTTAGTCAAGGTATGAATGGTTTGTACTGAAAGTCAATGGTTTTGAAAAATGAGGTATCGAGATCTCATTTTCATAAACCAAGCTAGTAAATATTTTTATTAAATAATTACAGATTTGTTATATAGGTAAATTGAAGTTTGGTCTAGAAATTTTGATGATTTAATTGTTAATTAAGGAAAAAAGACTAAATTATAAAGGTAATAAAAGTTAATCACTAAGGGATTTTAATTAATTGATAGACCAATTGAACAATTGAACCCCTCTATATGTGAAAAAATGGTAGTGGTAGATAGCTAGGATCCATTAAAAGATGTTAATTGTGATTAAAATTGATTAATTAAGATTATAATAATTAATTAAGAATAATTATAAACTAATGAAAGTATAAAAGGTAAAATAAAAGGGAAAAAAAAAAAAGAAGACATTTATATCATCTTCTTCTACCTCACTATTGTAAGAAGAAAAATGTGGGTTTGAAACGACTAAGCTTTGGTCCTTAATTTCTAAGGTAAATTTTGTCATTTTCTTGTAATTTTTATGTTTTTCAGATCGTTGTAACTTAATCTAACTAGCCCAATGACTATTTTGAAATATTGTTAAAGCTTTGAAAAGTTACCATTGATGTTTTTGAAGCTTTTTAAATGTTAATGGGTAAGTTTGAAGTTTGGTGTTTGAAATAGGACTATTTTGTAAAGTGGATTTGGATAATTTTAAGTTTAGGGATTAAATTGAAAGTATGTTAAATTTAACATGGATTTCTTGTAAAATTTTAGTACTTGGGGGTTGTAAAGGGAAGATAATGAATTCGAAAATATGGTTTTGGGCTTAATTATGAAAAATAAACTTATTTCAGTTTTAGGGACTAAATTGAATAAAATGTAAAACTTTAGGGAATTTGTGAAAATGTTAATATGAGGTCGTATGCATCAAATTAAATGTTATAAGGCAATTGGGACTGATAATTGAAATAAATTCATGTATAAATCAAGAACCGATAGATAATAGTGGAAAGGGAAATTTTCAAATTAGTCCCTGATACTTCTATCCTTGTTGTTTGTTCCTTATTGGTAAGTTCATACGGGACTTACTTTATTAATTGATGATATATTTGTGCTATGTTGTTTTGTTTTATAATTGAATTGTTATTATATAATGTTTTTGGCATCAAAAGGACTAAATCAAAAAATATTAAATATCTATATGTGAAATTGATATTAACTAGGTAGTAATTGATTAATGGTATAAAGTAAATACTATGGAATTGAATGGAAATTAGTTGATTTTGACCTTGATTATGAAATTGATATGTATATAATGATATTACATAGTTAAATGTATATGCATAGTTTGAAGCTTACGATTTATAACTTCATAAATTAATTCATTTAAATGTATATGTATTATTCATTTAAAGTAAGTTGAAAATAATTGATGGGAAATAGTGTATTTGGTGCAAATATGGAATTGACCTTGTATTAGATTGAAAAATGTTGTTATGAGATGACTCGTTGAATTTTCTTATAAATTTTGGTTGTTGGGATATTACTGAAAATTTTATGAAAAATTTGTTACTTAGTGAATGTAAAGTAATGCTTTGATTTACCCAATGAGGCACTAGGTACCAATTAAATCGATAACCGTTGGGCACAATTGGATTACTTTAATTTGTCTGATGAGGCACTGGGTGCCAAGCGTATCGATGAGCGTTAGGAGTAAATTCTTCACTTTGAAAAACTGGTAAGAAATTAGGATATGATATTCTATTACGATAAAAATAATACATTTGGTATAATGTTATGTTTTAATAAAACCTTGAAAATTCTTTTAAAATGTTCTCATATTGATATTGTTTATAGTGACGTCTTTGTATGGATTACTCAACCTTTAGTTGTTTTCATGCACAGGTTAGACTAAGTACATGATATTGTACATCGACTTCAACATCGAGGGAAGATCTTGGACTTAATAATGTTGGTGAAATTTTTTTTAGCTTAATGGCATGTTCCTAGGAGAGTTATGTGGTTGTATATGTTATGTTTTGGATGAATATAGCATTTTGAATGTTATGTGAATATGTATAAAACTATAAGTTTGGTTGTGATCTTAGTATTTGGTAATCGTTGTCGATGGTTTAGGTATGTATGCTATAATGCTTATGTGGTGATAAGGTAATATGTTAGAAACATGCTAGGAAATCAATGTGTTAAAAATTTAACATCGGAGTGACTAAAAAAACAAATTTAAAAAGTTCAATGATTAAATTGAATTTTTTGATAGCTGGATGACCAAAACAAAAAACACACTGAAATTTGATTGATTAATTAGGTAATTTACCCCTCCCCCCCAAATATAATATTTATTTTTCCTAAAAAGCATCTATGTTATTAATAAAACCTTGACCGAGTCGTGTCATGAGTTATCCGGGTACCGACTCAGTTAAAAAATTACAAAAATGCCCTTTCATAAATAAAATAAGTCATATTATTCAAGAGTATTTTAGTATTTTCCTTTTAACAAAAACCAATAAAAATATATGATGAGATTTAAACCCACGCCAATTGAATTAAAAAAATATTAAATTTACAACTCAACCAAAATTTTGTTTTAATATTTTTTATACATTTTTATTATGCGCAATTTATCTTTCCACCAGTTATATATATATTAATAATTTTAATTGTGTTAGTGTCAGAAGTCGACTCGACATTAACTCACTGTTCATGACAAAACTATGATAAATAATTGTATTCCATTTAGTATTGTTTATCTCATGTATTTATGTGTTTAAATTTTTTTTACTTATAATTTAATCTTTTTTTTAGTATTGTACATAATTAATGTGTTATTATGATTAATTAATTTCAAACCATACATTTCATTATTTATTGTATGCTATTTTTAAATACATATGTGTTATAAATCTGTGATTTTCACGCACATGATAGGATATCTAGTAATATATTATATTTTTAGTTTATTTTTAGTTGCTAATTACCACAAAATAATTTTCTTCTTTTTATGATCTTTTCTAAAACACACATGTAATGACTCCATGGCCCAATGGATAAGGCGCTGGTCTATGGAACCAGAGATTCTGGGTTCGATCCCCAGTAGAGTCGTCCGTAAACCAAATTCTAGTTTTCCTTTTCCATTTTTGTATATTTGAATTAAATACTGTTTTTATGAATTAATAATATTGCAAAAATAAAAAGAAAAAATAATTTTAATAAATATATTTGTTCCATATATGAAATCAAATTCCATTTGAAATAAGAAGTACAATTTCCTCCAACATTTTGCTATTTTACTTACTAAATTAATCGACTGTAAATATCTTAAATTTATTATATAATATATATATCACATTGATAATGTGGATAAAAAATATATAATAATAATAATTTATTAATAGTTTGTATAAGAACTAAATGAAGCTTTGGATAAAATACTAGGATAAATATTATCAAAACTATACATGAACTATGGTTTTAATGTATAATTGTACACATAAACTTTGATTTTGTGCAATTTTATATATGAAATTTTGATTTAATCAAATTCTTGTTAATTATTAATACCATTATTGATAGGACATCATTTTATGTTTATATCTTGTATACATAAGTAATTGTATTTATCCAATATAAAAATAAATTAATGTAGTTATTTCTTTAAATGCATATGGTTAAATTAAAATTAAAGTTTCAAGTATATATTTAAACCACAATTAGAGTTTTACGTGTATAATTACACCAAATTAAAATTCGTGTATGATTTTGAGATTTATTTCTAAAATATAAAGTTGTAAGTTTAAAATTTATGGTTTTAAGTTCAAATTTCATTATATGGATTTTTATTAATTTTATATCAAATATAAAAAAATATTTTCATAATAATATAACTTATTTTGTAAAAAGAATTGTATTTCAGTAATTTCTCAATTAAATTAGTTCTCAGTTGACTCGTGACACAAATTTAATTGAAGGTTTTAAGTATATTATAGATAGATTATAACAAGAATGATTGGTTTAATAAACAAGAACCGGTGAATTGAACTACAAATGGAGCCGTGGCAAAAGATTTGTGTTTAAGGGTATATTTATTTTCTTGAAAACAACTTTCAAAAAATGATTTTTGAAATATAAATTGATCTTTCTAAAAAACTTTATATTTTATGGTGTTTAGATGCTTCTACATAAATTACTTTTTGTTGTCTGATAAGTTTTCTTGAATTTAATTTTTAAGGCTCAAGTTTGGCCCAACCTATTTTCTAAGTTTGTAACGTTTTATATTATGCAATTTATAACACATAAGAATTAAATCTATACTGATATATAATGCTACTATAATGTAAACATTAAAAAATTTAATATGACTATATATAAAACTATAACAAAATAAAAATTTATTAAATTATTAAATATTATGTTAAAATAAATATAAATATATATTTTTTAAAAATTAAAAATAAAAATATAGGCATTTTTTGGATCATATTTTGTAAATATAGCCATTTACAAATATAGGCGAGCTTGAGTGAAATTTAAGGCTCATATTTTGGATCGAGTTGAGCTTGGGTAAGCATAAAGCGTGTTAATATCATGCTTAAGCCCAATCTAGATTCGACCCATGAATATCTCTTTGTTTGTGTGTTATATATACACATTTAATATTTTTATATATTCTTTATAGAGGTGTTAATGGACCAGGTTGGGTCGGGTCTAAGCATGATAATAACATATTTTATGTTTATCTAAGCTCAGCTTGACTTGAAATATGGGCCTAAAATTTTTCTCAAACCCGCTCATATTTGCAAGAGACTAACCCAAATCCATTTTAGACCTACCCATATTATTTTTTTATTTTTTAAAATTATTTATATTATATTATTTTAATATTTAATAATTTTATACATTTTTTATTTACTAAAATTTTTTATAGCCATCTTAATATTATTTTAATATTTACATTAGAGTAATATTATATATTTAGTATATGTATTTTTTAATAATGTGTTCTAAATTAAATAATATATAAAAATAACATAATATAAAGTATTATAAACTTAAAAATGGGTCAGGACAGGCTTGAGCCTTGAATGTTCAAGCCCGAGCCAATGCCCATATTTTAAATGGGCCTAATTATTTTTGTCTAGACCCATTTTTCAGGCCTAATATTTTTACCCAAACTCTTCCAAATTTGGGTAAGTAGCTCGGCCCGGCCAAAAATTGGAAGGGTTTAGACAAAAATATAGGCTCGTTTAGAAAACGAGTCGGGTCTTAGGTAAGTTTTTTGGGCCAAACCTGACCCGACCCAAAATTTTAATAATAAAAAATCCATAGAACCGAATTTTTAACTATACTAAATCAATTCACACGTGCGGAAATTTCACAAGAAAATTTTGCTTAATTTAATTTATTTTCAATTAAATCTCTAAACTTAAAATTATACAAAATTACTTAACAAAATATTTATATTCAACACCCAAACATAGTAATTCACCATTAAACTTCAAGAACACACTAAACTCATCAATGGCATCTTCTAAAATATTTAATAATTTTATAAATTGACCCTCGAATTAACTAGATAGAGTTAAAACAATCTCAAAAATATAAAATTCGTAAAAAAATAGGTCAAATATTGACTTACAAGTCCATGCAATGGAATGAGCAAGGCCGAAACTTTTTCTTCACTTAACAATGGTGTTTCGGTTCGACCAAAACAAAATGAAGAAGAAGACGGCATCTTACCATTTTCTTTTGTTTAATTATTATGTTAAATTTCAAAGTTGCCACCAACTAACCTATTTTAATCCAATTTCTCGCACATACTGACCACTAAATAAAGAGATGACTTAATTGTGATATTAAACCATTCTATTTTACCTAATCACTCAATTAGCACTATAACACTAATAATAATTGACTTTCACACTTTTTACAATTTAATCTTTTTTCTTAAATTAACTATCTAAACGTTAAATTTATTAGACCAAAATTTAATATAACACTCAGATAACTTCATAAATATTAGATAATTAATATTTACGAATTGACATATCGGAGTTGTGATCCCCAAACCATTGGAAAATGGGCTATTACAGAATGCTTCTACATAAATATTAATATTTCAAATCGATTTTTGAAATATGAAATGATTTTTTGAAAAAAACTTATATTTTTTTATGTTTGGATGCTTCTATGTAAATTATTTTTCGTTGTTTGACAAGTTTTCCTAAATTTAATTTCTAAGGCTCAAGTTTGGCCCAACTTATTTTTTAAGATTGTAATGTTTTTATATTATGTAATTTATAACATATAAAAATTAAATCTATAGTGATATATAATACTACTATAATGTAAACATTAAAAAATTTAATATGGCTATATATAAAACTATAACAAAAATAAAAATAGATTAAATTATTAAATATTATATTAAAATAAATATAAATATATATTTTAAAAAAATTAAAAATAATAATATGGGTGGCCTGAAAATAGACTTGGGCTAGCCATTTACAAATATAGGCAGGCTTGAGCAGAATTTAAGGCTCATATTTTGGATCAGGTTGGGCTTAGGCAAGCATAAAGCGTGTTAATATCATGCTTAAGTCCAATCTAGACTCGACCCATGAACACTTCTATGTTTTTGTATTATATATTCACTTTTAATATTTTTATACATTCTTTATAGAGGTACTTATAGGTCGGGCCGAGTTTGGCCTAATCATGATATTATCATAATTTATATTTGCTCAAGTCCAGCGCAATCCAAAATATGGGCCTAAATTTTTTCCCAAACCCGCTCATATTTGCAAGAGACTAACCCAACTTCATTTTAGACACGTCTATATTATTTTTTTATTTTTTAAATATTTATATTATACTATTTTAATATTTAATAATTTTATTTTTTTTATTTATTGAAAATTTTTTTATCTATCTTAACATTATTTTAATGTATACATTAGAGTAGTATTATATATTTAATATAGGTTTATTTTTTAATGTGTTCTAAATTACATACTATATAAAAAAAACATAATATAAAGTATTATAATTTAAAAATGGATCAGGATGAGCTTGAACCTTGAATGTTTAAGCCCGATCCAGATTTTAAATGAACCTAATATTTTTTGTCCAGATCCATTTTTCGGGTCCATTTTTGTCTAGGTTTATTTTTTTTTTGCCTGCTTAGTCCGAAGGCCCGTCCAAAAAATGGAAGAGTTTGGGCAAAAATATGGGCTTGGGTAAAAATCGTCAGGCCAGATCTTAGGTAATGTTTTTTTCCCGAGCCCGGCTCAACTGAATTTTTAATAAAAAAACCCTTTCTGTTTTAGCTGTCGTTTTTCCATGTTTTATTGTTGTTTTTTCCACTTTTTGCCGCAATTTTACTACTATTTCACTATTATGTTGTTATTATTTTGTTGTTAATATTTGGATATTGTATAACACTTGTTTTATTGTTATTTTTACTACTATTTTAGAGGTATTTACTTGTTAAGTTGCACTTATCTTAGTGTCATTTAAGTATAAAGACTATTTTTAAAATTTTATTTTCAATTTGTTGAAAAATATTTATTTATTTTAATATTTTTAGTATATGTGTTGTATTATATTTTTAAAATTTTTATATAAAAAATAAAATTAAAAAAATAATACAGGTCAAGCCTGAGTTTTAGCATTTTTATCCATGTTGAACTTGAGCAAAAATCTAGGCCAATTTTTCGGGCTAGACCAGAACCAAGCCTATCAACTGGGCCTAAAATTTTGTTAGTACCCGACCTGGACCTATCCGGTTCGACCCATGGACAATTCTAACTCGAAAGGATTTCATTTCTAAACAATTTGTGTAAATAAACTCATTTTTTTACGATTACTCCTTAATTTAATGTAAAATAAATTTATTTCCCCACAATTTGAAAAAAAAAAAAAACTCTACTTACACCCTAATATTTGAAAAGAATAACCAACCCCTTAGATCTATTAACAAAATTATATTAAAAAAAGTAGATCTAACCTTGTTATTTATACTTATTTCCTACCTATTTTATTCCTCTACCTCCATTATTAATTACAAAGTAATGGAAATTTAATTACTTTAAAAATTATAATGAAGTACTATAAAATTAAAGTGTATTTAATTCAAACAAAATAATTATTTTAAACTTATATTTAATTCAATTGTATATTAATCTTAAGAAAAATTTATTAAATTATTTTTATTTAAATGTAATTAATTATCATTACTTAAAAAGTTTTAACATAAAAGAATTTGATTAGAATATAAAAGCAAATAAAAAAAATATTTCAATGAATTAAATTTTATTTAGAAAAGTGAATTAAATTTAAAGTTAAATTTTTTAACATGTATTTACATTAAAATTTGTTTTAAAAAATAGAAACAAAAAGTAAAAAATAGGAATTCTTTTTTATATAGGTCATCCTTAAACCCTAAATCATTAAATCTTAAATCCTAAACCCTAATTAACTCCCACTTTCTTTTGATTTCTAATTCCCCTCATTCGTATAAATCTGATTCCCACCCTCTTTGTAAATATCAAGAGATGGAAAGGTTTGGGATGGAGAATGATTTTGAAGATGCGGGCAAATCCTTCTACAAAAAGCGCAAAGTAAAACAAACTCAGACAAGAGATGATGTTATTTATGGTGTTTTTGCATCTAATACTGAATCTAAAGACAGTGGTTCTTCTTCATCAAGGAAGAGAAGGAAAGTATCTGGGAAAAAAGTCGACTTGATGAAGCTTGTCAACTTTTTTTCTATAGCTTCTGTAATGCCTACCCAAGAAATTTATAAGAATTCTAAGGTAGAGAATGATAATAGTGTTCCTGATGAGAATGGGAATGGTAGCAGGCTTAGATTAGGGTCTGGCGTAGGTTTAGGGTTTGGTGGCAATGATAGCTAGCCCAAAAGTGATGGTAAAGGTGTTGCTGATGAGGTCGATGGTTTTGGGAGAAAGATAAAAGAAGGGGTACATAGGAGAAAGAAAGAGAGGGAGATGTTGATAATGAATAAGAAAAGCTTAGGAGGTAGAAGGGAGGCTGGAGGTGGTAATGAGGATGTTGGGTCTTTCAAGAAGCATACTAAGGGTATTGGGATGAAGTTGCTTGAGAAAATGGGGTATAAAGGAGGTCGTCTTGGGAAAAATGAGCAAGGAATTGTTGCACCTATTGAGGCAAAGGTGATGCCTAAGAATATGGAAATTGGGTTTAATGATTTTAAGGATGCTAAATTGCCAGGGTTGTAGCAGTTAGAAGAGAGGAAAAGTGTGAGTCAACAGCCTGTTGGGAAAGCAAAGGAGAGGCTTCAATCGAAGATTGCAAAGGGGAGGAAGGAAGAGGAGTATATTACAATGGAAGAGTTGTTAGTAAAAAATAAGAAGAGGATGTTGAGATTGTTCAGAAGGTAATTGATATGAGGGGGCCACAAGTTAGAGTTTTGACCAACTTGGAGAATCTAGATGCCGAAGAGAAGGCAAGAGAGAATGATGTTCCTTTTGGAAAAAAATGGGTTTGGAAATGTAACACCCCAAACCCGGCCTAGACGTTATGGCCGAATCTAGAGATGTCACAGATAATGGGTTTAGAAAACAGAGTTGTTACGTAGAATCATTTCAATTTATTAACTCATATACTTTATAACCATTTTTGAAAACGTTAATTAATTGGTTTATTTGCCAAAAATTATTTTACAGTGAAAGTTCAACAAACCTGTTTCATTTTAGAAATCTGATTCATATTTTTAGAAAAAACCTCTTTTTGCATAAAAACTGTCGGTTTCATAAAATATTTTACCAAAACATACAGATTATCAACAATCTAAAAATCAACCGTTAATAATCATAAAGTCTAGAGAGTCCCAAAAATTACAAACTCTCGAATGAAAACCAAAATCATAAATAAAGCCATAAATTACCAAGTTTATACTGTTTACGGTTGAAAGGTCACCGCTGAGTCTCCGCCGTACCGATCCGCCTAAGCCTATGGATTACTTGAACATAACAGACAAATAGATGTGAGTTTTAGTAAAATCAGTTTGTAACCTAGCAGAATTAAGCATGTAACATACAAAAATCTCATAATCAATCAGATACAGATTCGGGCACATACCAATCTCAGATACAATTATCAGAATCAGATATACAGATCAAAATATTTAGAATCCTACCCCCATCCTCTACACACCAACTCTGTCCTTCCTAACACACCTTGTGGGTTTAAAAATACCCACCAATCCCTACACACCATTTCATGCCAATACGACAGAAGTCAGATAATGTGCAGCCAAGTTGCCAGAGTATAGGCGAAGATCGCCGTACAGAACACTTCATCCTCATATGCAAAACCTGCCCCAATATAGATACAGAAAACAGATACAGAATTAACAGATTAAACATGCTTAACATGCTTATATACAGATATCAGATGTACAGATAACATAATAGGTAGTCATGCATAGTAGTGTCTTATTCAGAGCATACTAATAGAATATTGAATCACATAAAACTAGGGTTTAGTTAGCCTTTACCGACCCTACGGCAGACCCACAGTCGATCAGAACAACCCGTACGACCTTAGGAAAAATTTTAGAATTATAGGCCTACATGCCCGTGTGGCCAACATGCCCAGATTGGCCTTGCCCATGTGGCCCAAATAGCCTGGCCCAAAAACCCACGTGCTCAACTTGGCCTAGCCCGCGTGGCTCACACGGCTACACTTTGGCCACCACACGGTCGTGTCTTGCGCACGACCATGCCTTCGTCGACCACACGACTGTGTCTCACACACGACCACCCACACGACCGACCACACGCTCGTGTGGCATTGACAGGACAATTTTTCAGCTGTTGCTGAAATTTAGTTTTTTGCGTTTCAGGTACACACCTTGTATGTTTTCATAGCAAATGCAATCCCAATACCACCAGAACCTATAATTGATACAGAATACCAAGTCAAAATTGAAACAAACGAAAAACTAAGAACCCTTAAAACCGAAGTGCTCACCTTAGGTGAAACGATGCTCCTCAACACCTAACTCATTGAGGGATTAAAAGCCTTTTGTGAACCCCTTAAACCAATCAATAGCACTAACAATTAAACCTACATTCGAAAAATTACAACATACTTCACAATAGAAATTTATAAGACCACAACGAGATTAAAAAAATAACGCTTCTTACAGAATACCCAGAAGCAAATCAATTTCCCCCCTCCACACTTCGATCAGATGACGTAGGAACAAGAGAAACCCCAACCAAAAGAAAAAGAACTTGAGAGTTTGGTAAGAATGTCAAAAAATGAGCAGGAAATTTTTAGCAGAAGAGAGGAAAACAAAATAGAAAAAAGTAAAAAAAAATATTTTAACAATATTGCACTAAATCATAGCCCCCATTATCCGACTACATCTCAACCACTTTAGAATTCTAACTCCACTCAAATACTCTCAGAAAACTAGAGTAAAAATAACATCCACGCTTGCGCAGGGATTCAAACACAAGACTTCCAACACTCCAACTCCCTTACCACTCAAACCAGTGGTCATATCAAACAATATCATGTAAGCCCACTTCACAAAGGTAAGACTTAGGTCAAAAGAAATACAAAAATTGCCAAAAATAGGAATTGAACCCAAGACCTCTCACACATATCTAGAACACTTAACCACTGAAGTAGATACACATTTGTGTCAAATTTTACAGAAACAAATATAAATTAAGCGGGACGTTACAACTCTACCCCCTAAAAGAAATTTCGACATCAAAATTTTACCTGATCAGAACAGATGAGGATACTGCTGACGCATCGAGTCCTCAGGTTCTCACGTGGCTCCTTCAGTGCCATGATTCCGCCACAGAATCTTCACTAACGGTATGAACTTCCACCTCAGAACCTTAACATCTCAGTCTAGAATCTGAACCGGCTTCTCCCCAAAAGTCAAGTTTGGTCTAACCTCGATCTCCTCAACAAAAACAACGTTAGATGGATCAGACCGGTACCGCCTCAACATCGAGACGTGAAAGACATTGCGGATATGATCCAACTCTAGAGGTAGCTTTAACTAATAAGTAACCGATCCCACACGCTTCAAAATCTGATACGGCCCAATGAACCTAGAGCTCAACTTACCCTTACGACCGAATCTCAAAACTTTCTTCCATGGAGAAACCTTAAGAAACACGAAGTCCCTCACAGAGTACTCAATATCTTTCCTCTTTAGATTTGCATAAGACTTCTGTTTATCAGAAGCCGCATTCAGACGATCTTGAATCAGTCTAACCCTATCTTCAGTCACAGAAACCAACTTGAGACCCAAAACCCGACGCTCACCCAACTCAGTCCAACATAGCAGAGTACGATACTTACGACTATACAAAGCCACGTAAGGTGCCATCAGAATACTAGCCTGGAAACTGTTATTGTAAGCAAACTTAGCTAGCGACAGATAATCCTCCTAACTACCTCGAAAATCAATAATATAACTCTGAAGCATATCCTCCAGTATCTGAATCACCCTCTCAGATTGACCATCGGTCTGAGGATGGAACACAGTACTGAAGTCCAATCTCAAACCCAAAGCCTCATGCAATTTCTTCTAGAACTGAGAAATGAAACGAGGATCTCTATCAGAAATTATTGAAATAGAAACCTCATGCAGTCTTACAATTTCGAAGATATAGAGCTTCGTTAACTTCTGCAGAGAATAGTCCGCCCAAACCGGAATAAAATGAGTGGACTTCGTCAACCGATCCATGATAACACAAACAGAATCCTTCTTAGCGGGTGTCAAAGGCAACCCACTAACGAAGTCCATCGTTACTCATTTTCATTCCCATAAGGGAAGCTTAACGGGTTGTAGCAAAGCTAAAGGCAACTAATGCTCAGCCTTAACTTTTTGGCACGTCAGACAATGAGCAACAAAATCCGTAACCTTACGCTTCAAACCCAACCACCAGTACAACTCACGAAGATCGCGATACATCTTATTCTCACCTGGATGCGTAACATAAGAGCTACTATGCGCCTCCCTTAGAATCGACTGTCTCAAGTCAGAATCATTCGGCACACAGATCTGACCTTGAAAACATAAAACCCCATCGCTATTCAACCCAAAGTCCGAAGTCCTGCCACTCTTAATCTGACAAAATCGCAAACCCAGAGACTCATCCCCTAACTGTTTATCTCGAATCTGATCAATCCAAGTCGGCTTAACTTGCAACTCGGCTAACATACTCCCATCTTCAAATAGACTAAGATGAGTGAACATCGCCCTCAAACCAGACATCGCTCTACGACTTAGAGCATCGGCCACCACATTGGCCTTACTAGGATGATACTCTATCATGCAGTTATAATCTTTGAGCAGAATCCATCGACGCTGCCTAAGATTTAATTCCTTTTGAGTAAGGAGGTACTTGAGGTTCTTGTGATCGAAGTAAATAATACACCTCTCACCATACAAATAATGCCTCTAGATTTTCAATATAAAAACTACTGCAACAAAGTCGAGATCATGCGTCGGATAGTTCCTCTTGTCTGTCTTAAGCTGACGGGATGCATAAGCTACAACCTTACCATCTTGCATCAGTAGACATCCCAAATTAACGTGCGACACATCACTGTAAACCAAAAATTTCTTATCAGATTCAGGCTGTATCAGAATAAGAGCCTAAGTTAGAACAGACTTGAGCTTCATGAAGCTCAATTGTTGCGCATTAGTCTAAACAAAAGGAACACCCTTAGAGAGAACCCCTCGACAAACTACCGATAATAACCCGCCAGACCTAGAAACTGTGGATTTCAAATACATTCTTAGGCTGTTTCTAATCAAGCACAGCCTCAATCTTTCTAGGATCAACTCGGATCCTCTCAGCAGAAACCACGTGCCCTAGAAAAGTTACCTCTCGTAACCAGAACTTGCACTGGCTCAACTTAGCGTAAAGCTATTTTTCACGGAGAATCTGAATCACTATTTTATTATGTTCATCATGCTCATCCTCAGTCTTAGAGTAAACTAGAATATTGTCCATGAAGACCATGACGAACTGATCCAGTTAAGACTGAAAGACTCAGTTCATCAGGTCTATAAATGTAGCCGGAGTATTCGTCAGACCAAAAGGCATAACTAAAAACTCGTAATGCCTATAACGAGTCCTAAATGCAGTCTTATGAACAACTACCTCATTAACTCTCAATTGATGATACACAGAATAAGTATCAATCTTCAAAAACATAGAAGCCCCTTGAAACTGATCAAACAAACCGTCAACCCTCAAAAGCGGATACTTGTTCTTCACAGTCAGTTTATCCAACTGCCAATAATCGATGCACATTCTCATAGTGCCTTCATTTTTCTTCACAAACAGAACCAGTGCCCCCATAGAGACATACTAGAATGGATGATGAAACTATAATCCAAAAGCTCTTAGTTAAGCCTTAAGCTCTATAAGCTCCTTCGATGCCATTCGATAGGGAGCGATAAAGACCAGAGCTGTACTTGGTAGAAACTTAATGCCGAACTCAACTTATCAATTAGGAGATAAACCTGGTAACTCATCAGAAAAGACATCCGGAAAATCCCTCATCGTTCTGATATTCCCAATAGAATAGTCCCTAGAAAAAGAAGCATTAGCATAAGCCAAATACGCCTCACACCTTTTTTGAACCAATTTCTCAGCCACAAGCGTAAAAATCACATTAGAAAAATAATATCGGCGCTCACCTATCACAACAACTTTTTTATCTTCCTCAGTCCTCAAAATAACCCTCTTAGATGCGCAGTCCAAGCTAACACAGTGCTCAACCAACCAGTCCACACCTAGAATTAAGTCAAACTCCTCAAACGAAAGCTTCATCAGATTTTCTAGAAAAACAACCCCTTGCACCACTAACAAAACATCCCTATAAAGCTTATTAACCCAAACAGACTGTCCCAACGGACTCAATATAGTGATCTCACTACAACTGCTCTTGACAGAAATTCCCAAGTATTCAGATATAGAACTAGCTACATAGGAGTGTGTAAAACCTATGTCTATCAAAGTGGTATAAGGTACATCAAAAATAAGAAACGTACCCGTGATAATATTTGAAGAATCTCTATTTTTTTGACGACGAGCAGTATAAACTAGTGTAGGTTACCTCACCTCAGTCTGACTAGCACCTCTGCTCGGTACATGCTATTACCATCACTAGGTGGCATTCACCACAGTCCCTACAAGGCTGAATCCCAGTAGGAGCAACATGAGCCCCAACTCTAATCGGCCCATCAGGTCTGGCCTTTTTCTTAGACCTCTGAACAGAACTAGAGGGTTTCGAATCCCTCTTACTCTTACCCCTCTCTCACTCTCTATTCTAGTGCTCCACGTGCTTAACATCCTTAGCGATCTTCGCCTTCTCAACTAGAACTACGAACTCTCGCTCCATTTGTGGAGCAATCAGTACCATTAAGTTATCTCTCAAACCGTACTCAAAGCAGACGCACTTCTTATACTTAGATGCCACCATACCTCGAGCGTAGTAGCTCAACCTCAGGAACTTACCTTCATACTCGGCCACTGATCTATCCCCTTGTATGAGATTCATAAACTATCACCTACGGGCATCCATATAGCTCGTCCCCACGTATTTTCCCTAGAAGGTAGTCTTAAAGAAATCTCAGTTCAGATGATAAGGTTAAGTACCCTCATCAACCGTCAACTACCACTGATATGCCTCATTGTAAAGTAAAGAGACTGTACCCTTAAGTTTCTGCTCGAAAGAACAGCCTAAATCATTAATAATCCTTTAGTGGCCTCCAACCAATACTCGGTCACTATAGGGCTGAACTTCAGTGGCACCCCTAAATAGCTCAGCTCCATAAAATCGGAGTCGTTCAGTTACTAACCCACGGCTCCTAGATCCAGAATGAGGTCCAGCAGCCCTCTCTAATATCCTCAGCATGGCTTGAGACAGTGCGTCATCCTGAGCCGAACGGCTTTGAGACCCAGTCTCAGTAGCAGGCAAAACCGGTGTCTCACTCCTATCTAGATTTAGCATACTGCTTAGAGAAGAAGACTTAGCTCGTGCCCTCTTACGGCCTTTACCTTGACCACGAGTGCCACATCCGCGTGTTCCACGAGTACTCATCGTAAATTTCAAATTTTTATCTACATTAAAATGTTTTATACATCAGTTTCAGTATTTATTTACAAATATTTTATGCAAAAATTATCAGGAGTTCAGAGATGTTTTCAAAAGTTTCAGTCTCTAACTATTTTAGTACAGTTTCAGAAGGTACTATCTACAGTATTCCAGAACAGTTCTATCTAGGTATTGAGATACTTACAGGATCAACGTCGGAGACTCGGTGTACTACGTACTTTCTCAATTTATTCAAATTATTTAAAAACTAATTCTTTTTGAAACACAATATTGAAACCTAAAATTTCACAGCCCGAGTTTTGTAACCTGACTCTGATACCATTAAATGTAACACTCCAAACTTGGCCTAGACGTTATGGCCGAATCCGGAGATGTCACAGAGAATGGGTTTAGAAAACGAAGTCGTTACGTAGAATCATCTCAGTTTATTAACTCATATACTTTATAACCATTTTTGAAAACGTTAATTAATTAGTTTATTTTCCAAAACTTATTTTATAGTGAAAGTTCAACAAACCCGTTTCATTTTAGAAATTCGATTTGTCTTTTTAGAAAAACCTCTTTTTGTGTAAAAACTGTCAATTTCATAAAATATTTTACCAAAGCATGTAAATTATCAATAATTCAAAAATCAACCATTAAAAATCATAAAGTCCAGAGAGTCCCAGAAATTAAAAACTCTCAAATGAAAACCAAAATCATAAGTAAAGCTATAAATTGCCAAGTTTAAATTATTTAGGGTTGAGTGGTCACTGCTGAGTCTCCGCAGCACTGATCCACCTAAGTCTATGGATTACCTGAACAGAACAGACAAACAAATGTGAGTTTTAGTAAACTCAGTGTGTAACCCAGTAGAATTAAACATGCAACAGACAAAAATCTCATAATCAATCAGATACAGATTTGTGCTCATGCCCATCTCAGATACAATCATCAAAATCAGATATACAGATCAAAATATTCAGAATCCTACCCCCATCCTCTACGTACCAACTCCGTCTATCCAACACACTTTGTGGGGGTTAAAAACACTCACCCATCCCTACACACTATATCGTGCCAATACGACACAAGTCAGATAATGTACAGCCAAGCTGCCAAAGTATAGGCGAAGATCGCCATACATAACACTTCTTCCTCATATACAAAACTCGCCTGAATACAGATACATAATTAACAGATTAAACATGCTCAACATGTTTATATATAGATATCAGATGTACAGATAACAAAATAGACAGTCATGCATAGCAGTGTCCTACTCAGAGCATACTAACATAATATTGAATCACATAAAACTAGGGTTTAGTTAGCCCTTACAAACCCTACGGTAGGCCCATAGTTGATCGAAACGACCCATGCGACCCTAGGGAAAATTTCAGAATTATGGGCCCACATGCCCGTGTATCCCACACTCCTAGATTGGCTTTGCCCATGTGGCCCACACGGCCTGGCCAAAAAACCCACACCCTCGTGTGGAATGCCCGTGTGGCCCATATGCCCAACTTGGCCTAGCTCGTGTGGTTCACACGGCCATCACACGACCGTGTGTCGCACACAGCCACCCATACGCCCGTATGGCATTGGCAGGACAGTTTTTCGGCTTTTTTTAAAATTCAGTTTTCTGCATTTTGGGTACACACTTGGTATGTTTTCTCAGCAAATGCAATCCTAATACATCAGAACCTATAATTGATACAGAATACCAAGTCAAAATTGAAACAAACGAAAAACTAAGAACCCCTAAAATGGAAGTGCTCACCTTAGGTGAAATGATGCTCCTCAACACCTAACTCGTTGACAGATTAAAAGCCTCTTGTGAACCCCCTAAACCAATCAACAACATTAACAATTAAACCCACATTCGGAAAATTACAACGTACTTCACAACAGAAATTTATAAGACAACAACGAGATTAACAAAATAACGCTACTTACAGAATACCCAGAAGCAAATCAATTTGACCCCTTTCCTAGCTTTTTGTTCCAATTCAATTCATTTTGCTTGATTTTGAATTTCAATACTTCAATTTCATCCCTAACAAAATTAAAACAAGAAACACAAGCATAGTAGCATTCTATTCAAGGTTTGACCACAAATAACTATATTAAACACACAAAATTAGCTTGCTATTACTTATAATATCATCTCGAAATTATAATCTTAATTAACCCCACTATGTCGGGGTTTTCCATTTTTTTCTTTTTATAAATTATATATAATAATTTTAAATTTTAATTTTCATACAATTTAATAACTTAATTATTTTTTTAATTTTAAAATTTAAATTTACTATTTATTCACAATTCATCGGATGCAAATATATAATTTAAAAATAAATAAAAATTTTAATCAAATGCAAATACATAACAATTTTAATAACTCATTTTAAATTTCCTTCTTTCTAAATCAAACAACAACACTTAATTAAAGATCAAGTCGAATTATAGTTAGAGACTAAGTCGAATTATAGTTAGAGACGAATTCTAATATTAAGATCTTTTTAATAAATGCCTTTACCCTTATTCTCAAATTACCAAATTATTTATTATTTTTAACAAAAATCAACATCATCGTGCCGCTCACCAACCGCTAATCGTTGAGAGCCATCTCCATTTTGGATATAGCTTACTTCTAAACCTCCATTGTGTGGGATAATTTTGAGCCAATGCTTGATATTTTTATCTTTTTTCCTTTTTATGTTTTTAGATTAACCTTTTTCTCACTCTTATACATTTGGAAGTATTAATTCAATTGAATATTTCGTAATTTTATAATTTAATTTTTTTAATTTAATTCATAATATAATTGTATAATTTAATTTGTCATTAAATTTAAATCAAAAAATGTAAATCTTTTATTGGAGAGTAAAGAATTAATTATTTTGAGAAATAATTTTTTTTTGTTGAGAATATAAATTAAATTGAGAGTTCCTTTAAACTTTTAAGAGATTCTCTTAAATAAAATGAATCATATTTTTACAGCAAAACTATATCAATTACAATGTATTTGTATATAAAAGAACTCTCAATTGAATAGAGAAATTGGAATAATTAAGATATGATTACAAGAAAGGGGCATAAAATATCCTACAAATGAGAATATATATAATAAAATAAGATACACAATCAAATTAAGAAATAATGTAAGTGGCACCACAAGATTACAACAAGTGGACACATTTTATGACTTAACACCTTATCTTTTTATACTTTAATATAATTGTTGAGCTCACATCTTAATCAATAAATAATATTTCATTTAAATTAAAATAAATATAAATATTTTCTTTATATTTAAAATAACTTTCTCAAATTTCAAACCAGTTTTATTTACAAAGCATTTAAGGTTTTTCTTAAAATAATTTTTTTTATTTATGATTAAAATTATCTTTAAACTTTTAAAAATTTGTTTTTTCTTAAATTAACTTGTTTCTAATTTCACATAATTTAATTAGAATATCTCATATTCATAATTTATTTTTATAAATTGTTACAAAACTTTTTAAATTGTTAAAATAAAACATTATAATTAACTAGAAACTCTATCAGATATGTATGTGTGTGAAAATTATATATTTAAAATATATACATGTGTTTAAAAACAACATACAATAAATAATTAAACATAAAATTAGAAATTAATAATAATAACACATTATATATGTATGAAATTAAAATAAAAAATAATTTAAATGGAGTAGTGGCAAAATATTTGTAATTAATGGTATATTTATTTCATTAAAAATAACTTTTAGAAAATGATTTGTGAAAAATAAATTAATTTTTCTAAAAAAAAATTATATTTTATGGTGTTTGGATGCTTCTACATAAATCACTTTTTATTATTTGACAAATTTTCCTGAACTTAATTTCCAAGGCTCAAGCTTGGCCCAATCTACTTTTTAAGTTTATAATGTTTTATATTATGTAATTTATAACACATAAAAATTAAATCTATAGTGATATATAATGCTACTATAATGTAAATATTAAAAAAATTAATATGACTATATATAAAACTATAACAAAATAAAAATATATAATATTATTAAATATATATTAAAATAAATATAAATATATTTTTAAAAAAATTAAAAATAATAATATGGGTGGCCTAAAAATGAGCCTCGACTAGCCACTTACAAATATAGGCAGACTTGAGCAAAATTTAAGGCTCATTTTTTGGATTGGGTTGGGCTTGGGCAATCATAAAGCGTGTTAATATCATGCTTAAACCCAATCTAGACTCAACCCATGAACACCTCTATATTTGTATATTATATATACACATTTAATATTTTTATATGTTCTTTATAGAGGTGCTCATGGGTTGGGTCAGGTCGAGCCTAAGTATGATATTAACATAATTTATATTTACCCAAGTTCGATCTGACCCGAAATTATGGGCCTAAAATTTTGCCCAAATCTACCAATATTTGCAAGAGACAAACCCAAGTCCATTTTAGGCCCACCATATTATTTTTAAATTTTTTTAATAATATTTATATTATATTATTTTAATATTTAATAATTTTATATATTTTTTATTTATTGAAAATTTTTATAGTCATCTTAACATTATTTTAATGTTTACATTAGTGTAGTATTATATATTTAGTATATATTATTTTATAAATATGTTATAAATTACATAATTTATAAAAATAGCATAATATAAAGTATTATAAACTTAAATTTGGGTTGGGTCGAACTTGGGCCTTGAATGTTCAAACTCAAGCCCAACCCATATTTTGAATGGGCCTTATTTTTTTGTCCATGCCCATTTTTCGGGCTTAATAGTTTTGCCTAAACCCTCCCAAACGTGACAGGTAGTTCGGCGCAGCCCAAAGACCCACCCAAAATTTAGGACGATTTAGGAAAAAATATAAACCCGAAAAATGGGCTTGGGCAAAAAAAGGGCCCGTTTAGAAAACGAATTGAGTCTTAGGTAAGGTTTTTTGGCCTGAGCCCAACCTAGCCTAGCCTGAATTTTTAATAATGATAAAAAACCCTTGCTATTTTTGTTGTTGTTTTTGCATGTTTTCCTGTTGTTTTCCTACCTTTTGCCACTGTTTTACTACTATTTAACTATTATGTTGCTACTATTTTATTGTTAATATTTGGATATTATATAACACTTGTTTTATTGTTAATTTTGCTACTATTTTAGAGGCATTTGCTTGTTAAGTTGCACTTATCTTAGCGTTATTTAAGTATAAAAACTTTTTTAAATTTATTTTCAGTTTGTTGGGAAATATTTATTTTAATATTTTTAGATCTATTTTAATATATTGTATAACATTTATTTTAATTATAAAGAATTACTTACCCCCTTAGATCATGGGGAGCTGCTTGGATTTTTGGAATCATGATAAAAGTTGCTTTCATCGCCTATTCTTCAGACCATATTGGATGTTGTGGTAATGCCGAAATTGTTAAGAGCAGTTGTCTCATGGAATCCCCATAAGGAAACTGTTCCAATCCATGCTTGGGTTCGTCCATAGTTACCAATGTTGGGGCCAAAGTTGGAAGGTTTGTATCAAACCATATGTATGAAGTCGAGTAATGTTTTTGATGCTTGGCACCCTAGTAATCCATCTACTTATGCTATACTATCACCTTGGGAGACTGTATTTGATTCAGTGAGTTGGGAACAACTTATATGCCAATTTATAGTCCTCAAGTTGCAGATTACTCTATAGGAGTTCCAGATAAACCCTACAAATCAGAAGCTTGATCAGTTTTATTGGGTTATTCTTGAAAGTTGACAACAATGCAGCAACATGCAAATGTCCAATGTGCAATTTGGTTGTTAAAACTTTTTGTAACATATGACTTATGTTTACTTTGATTGTAATTTTTGTTTTGCTAAGCTTAGTCATGTGCTTAGCTAATTTAGTAGCCTCTTAGCTTATCATTAAGCTGATTTTACAGCATGGGTACTAGCACAAGCAATGTTTTGTTTTCTTCTAAAGTAATGAAGCTACTTATGTATATTGTAATGTTTCTTATTGTAGTAATTAAGAGTTGTCAATTTTCTCTCAACCAACTTGTGTTTTTGCTTCTGTCTTTCATCTTTCAAACATAAATTTTCTTTGTTTTAATCTTTGAGTGCTGATATAACTCAACAAATGGTATCAAGAGCTTGTCATCTTTGAGGGCCTTTTGCTGTGTGTTGTTCATTTGTGTGTTTTGTGCTTGAAAAAAAAAAGAAATAGAAGTTGTTTTGTTGGTTTTTTGGTTGCTACAAAAGAATGAGTTTCTCACCTCCACCAACTGTTTTTACTGGTGAAAACTACAATATTTGGGATGTGAAAAATGAAAACATACCTGCAGGCTCATGATCTGTGGAGTGTTGTTTAAACTAACACAGAACCATCACCCTTGAGAGCTAATCCTACCAAAGCTCAAATTAGGCAGCACAATGAGGACTATGCCAAAAAGTATAAGGCTATGTCATACCTTTAAAATAAAGTTCCAGATGTAAGTTTCACAAGGATATGGCTTGTGACTCTCCACAGCTAGCCTGGGACAGACTCAAGGAAGAGTTTTAAGGGTCAGACAAACCTAGACAGCAACAGTTGATCAACTTGAGGAGGGACTTCGAGAATCTGAAAATGAAAGAGACTGAATCAGTTAAGCAGTACTTTGATAGGATAATGGCCATAGTTAATAACATTTGGCTTCTTGGGGATGACTTTAGTGATAAAAGAATAGTTGAAAAGGTTATTACAACCCTTTCAGAGAAGTATGAGTTAAAAATTTCTTCCTTGGAGGACTCTAGAGACCTGCGAACCATATCCTTGATAGAGTAGATAAATGCTCTTTATGCACAAGAGCAGAGAAGGGCAAACAGGATGGAGGAGCATTTTGAATGAGCCTTTTAGGCTAGAAGTAAAGAAAGCTCAAGCTTGAGCTCAAGCTACAAAGGAAAGAAGCCTTGGTCCGAAAAGAAAGATAAACCAAAGAGTGATGCTAGAAAAAGGAAGTTTCCACTATGCACTCACTGCAAGAATTCCACTCATTTGGAAAAATATTGTTGGTACAGGCCTAATATTCAGTGTAGAAGTTGCAAGCAACTTGGTCACATGGAAAAATTCTGTAAAAACAAAGGAAAATCACAACCACAAAAGCAGAATCAAGCTCAAGTTGTTGAGGATGTTCAAGCTCAGAAGGAGCATATTTTTACTACTTCTTATTTTTCAAGTTCGAGCAAGGTTAGAAAGAATTGGTTGATTGACAGTGGTTGCAGTCATCACATGGCATCAGATGAAGGCATGTTTAGGGAACTGGATACCAGCTTTGTGTCTAAGGTTAAAATTGGGAATGATGAGTTCATTGAGGCCAAAGGAAAAGGCAAAGGCAAAGCTGTGATATGCACTCAATCAGGTAACAAAACAATTTCAGAAGTTCTTTTTATACATGATATTGACTAGAATTTACTTAGTGTTGGTTAGTTGTTAGAGAAGGGTTACTCCCTTATCTTTGAAGATAAAACTTGTGTGATTAAGGACCTTTTTGGTCAAGAGCTAGTGACAGTAGCTATGCATGATAGATCATTTACTTTAGTTGTGAATTAGTTAGAAATAAAGGCATATACTGCTCCGACTGATGAATATGTTTGTAGCACAAAAGGTTGGGGCATGTGAACTACAAGTCACTTGGTTTGCTACATAAGATGAGTCTAGTTGAAGACATCCAATATTGAACCTAAAGATGAAGTATGTGAAGTTTGTCAGCTTGGCAAGCAGACCAGACTACCTTTTCCAATTAACAAAGCTTGAAGAGCTCAAGAGAAGCTTCAACTGGTCCATACTGATATTTGTGGACCTATGAAGACCTCTTCATTGAATGGCAGTAGGTTTTTTGTGTTGTTCATTGATGATAGCACTAAATTTTGTTGGGTGAATTTTTTGAAACAGAAGTTAGAAGTGGTTGATATCTTTTGTAAGTTTAAGGCCTTAGCTGAGAATCAAGCAAGTTGTAAGCTGAAGGTATTGAGGTCAGACAATGGTACTGAATATGTGTCTCAAAAGTTTCAGAAGATTTGTGATGAAGCTGGAATTTAGCGTCAATTAACCACCATCTACACACCACATCAGAATGGTGTTTGTGAGAGAAAGAACAGAACTGTTCTTAATATAGCCAGGTGTTTATTGTTTGAAGGGAAAATGCCTAACATTTTTTAGGCTGAGTCAATGAATACTTCTGTGTATTTACTCAACAGATTGCCAAAAAATAAAGTTAAAAGCAAAACACAATTTGAAGTTTGATTTGGACTCAAGCCTACTGTCTTACACTTGAAGGTGTTTGGTTCCATATGTTACACATTTGTGCCAATTGAAAAGAGAACCAAGTTAGAAAGAAGGACCATGCCTGGAGTTTTTGTTGACTATAGTAGCACAAAGAAAGGGTATAGGGTATTTGATCCATCTACTCAAAAGATTGTTGTGGGCAAAGATGTAAAATTTAATGAGGGCGGTTGTTGGAAATGGGGTGGAACAGATGCAGGCTTGTCTGAGTAAGACCAACAAGATCTTGATTTGCAGCATGTTGGGAATAAAGGTAAAATTGAGGGAGAATATGATAATTTACCTGTCAGAGGCATAAGAACTATCACAAACATCTATCAAAGATGTGACATGACCATTGTTGAGCCTTTTAACTTTGATAGGCCTGCAAAAGAGGACTGCTGGAAAGAAACAATTGAGGCAGAAATGGAAATGATTCATAAGAATGGTATATTAAAACTGGTTGATAGGCCAGCACACAAAAAAATTATTGGTGTGAAATGGGTGTTCAGGACCAAGCACAATGCAGATGGGTCCCTGAATAAGCACAAAGCAAGGTTAGTTGTGAAGGGGTATAGCCAATAGTATGGCATTGATTTTTTAAAAACCTTTACACCAGTTGTAAGGTTGGACACCATAAGGCTGCTATTTGCCTTGGCTGTTCAAAAGCTGTGGAAAGTGCACTAACTGGATGTCAAATCTGCTTTCTTAAATGGATTTCTCAAAGAAGATACCTTTGTTGAGAAGCCAGATGGTTTCAAGGTATGTGGTGAATAACATAAGGTTTACAAGCTTAAAAATGCCTTATATGGCTTAAAGCAGGCTCCAATGGTCTGGTATGACAGAATTGACACATATCTGTCAAAGCTTGACTTTGAGAAAAGTGTCAGTGAACCTACTCTTTATGTCAAAGAGATTGAGAATAAGACCTTATTGATTGTATTCTTATATGTGGATGATTTACTGGTTATTGGTCGTAAAAGTAAACTAATTGAGGAGTTCAAAAAATAGATGCAAGATGTTTTTGAGATGACTGGTCTAGGCTTGATGACTTACTTTCTTAGCATAGAAGTGAATCAGAAGGAGCATCGGATTTTTATGAGTCAATAAGCATTTGCATTGAAGATTCTAAGTAAGTTTTGTATGAAAAATTCCAAACCTTCTAGCACTCCTATGGCACAAGGATAAAAATTTTCCAGCAAAAAGTGACCATGAACGAGTAGATGAGAAGGGCTATAGAAGTCTTGTAGGTTGTCTGCTCTATTTGAGAGTAACAACGCCAGACATCATGTATGGAGTGAGCCTTCTATCAAGGTTTATACACTGCAGCAATACTATTTACTTCAAAGTAGCTAAGAGAGTTCTAAGATATGTCAAAGGAACTCTCAACTTTGGAGTGAAATTTGAGAAGGCTGAAGAATTGAAGCTGCTTGGTTACTCAGACAATGATTGGGGCAGGATCAGTCGATGATATGAAAAGCACATTGGGGTATTTTTTTCACTCTAGGTTCAAGGGTTTTTTGTTGGACTTCTAAGAAACAACAAACAGTAGCACAATCCACTGAAAAACAGAGTACATTGCAGCTGCTACTGCTGTTAATCAAGCCATTTGGCTTAGAAAGCTTTTGAGTGACTTGAATGCTGATCAAAAGGAAACAACAAAGATCAAAGTGGACAACCAGTCTACTGTTGCTATTATAATAGCCCAAATTTCAGCGATGTCAGAAATAGTGGTTCGAGACCACCAAATCCGAAAAATGAACTCTCAGATTATATTATTTAATATTTATGAGCCAAATGTAGCTTTTAAAATATTTTTAAAACAGTAAATTGTGTTTTATAAAGATTTATTTGGTCAAGAAATTGAGAAAAAAAGTATCAAGATCTCGGTGTTATAAACCGAGCCATAAATATTTTTATAAATATTTACAGAGTGTCAATAAGGTAGTATTAAAATTTCGTTAGAAAATTTTGACGTTTGGGTGATTAATTAAATAAAAATGACTAAATTGAAAAAGGTGTAGAAGTTGCTAGAAGGATTAAATAGCTCAATTGTCAAATGAGGAAGGATCTAAAATGCAAATAAGCCCAAAGGAGATATTTTGGGCGGCAATAGCTGAGAAAAATCAGGAAATTGGTGAAATAAGGGAAAATTTGGAAAATTGCCAAAATTGGCTAAATAAAAATGGGACCAAATTGAAATATCTAGAATTCTCTTCATTTTCTCTTTATTTTCATTAGCTGAAAAACAACCATGGAAGAGGGTTCAAGCTAGTTTTCATACTCTAGCTTCATGTAAGTTTAATTCTTGCTTTCTCCTGGAAATTTCTAAGATTTTGGACTTTTACAATTGGGTCCAACTTAGTATGTCATTAGTTTTTGATTCTGTGGCTAACTTTTAAAGTTGCTATGGATGAATGCTGGAAGCACATGATGAACAAATATAGAATTGAATCTTTAATTTTGATATATGATGATTTTATCAAGTAAAATTGATGGAAATTGATTTTAGGACCTAATTATGAAAGAGTTTGGAATTAAGGTCTAGTGCTAAAGTTTCGATTTTCAGGGGTTATGAAGTAGTTTAAAATAATAGACTAAAGTATTAATTGAGAAAAATTAGCTCAATTGAGGGGTTAATAGAGCAATGATTGAATTGTATGAACTGTGAAATTTGGGGTAAAATGAAAATCAACATTTTGCATTAAAACTGTTTTGGAGAGCAGCAGTAGTCTAATTTTGTCAAATCATAAAAAAAATTGTAGAAATCTAATGAGAGGATGAATAAAATTTGAAATTAAAGCTTATTGAGTCTAGTTTCTTATAGAAGAAACGATGTAAGCAATGGAATTGTTAATCATGAGATATAATAAAATTTGTGAGACAAGGTCAGACTGATTTCGGGTTCCCCTATTCTGACTTTGGAAAATCATAAAAAAATTGAAAAAATAATTAGGGGATTAAATTTATATGCTTAGAATCCTTAATGGGTCTATTTTAAAGAGAAATAAATGGGAACATTATTCGAATCCCGTACAAGGAGATAATTAATTTTTAGTGAAGAAGGGTTGGAACTATTAAATAGCAGAACAGGGGTGACTTTAAAGAATAAACTGTACTTATTGGCTAAACCAAAAATTCTGAAAATTTTGTAGTAGGAAGATATGTAAGTCTAGTTTCAAGAAAAATTAGCAGATCTTAATTTGGAGCTCCATAGCTCAAGTTAAAAATAATTTAGTGACTATGACACGGATGGACAACTTTAGAATATAAATATAAGTAAATAGTGAAATTATAGATAATGTTACTTATAAGCGTATTATATACATTAAGGATGTAGAATGGAGAAGGGGAGGAGGAAAATATGTGAGTGACTTATGCATAAATTGATCACATGCTCGACTATATTTGGTAAATGTTAAACTTTGTTAAAATGAAAAATGTTATAAATTCATGTTTGAATTAAATGTTATATATGTTAAATAATAATTTGAATATTTGATATTGCCTAATAAATGAATATCCGATATTGCTTAGTAAATGTCAAGCCAAATATAAAAAAAAATGTTATAAGTGGAACATGGGTGAAAGAATGTGGTAAGTATTTTCATGGTTATTATTGAGTTTATTCACATGAATCTGTCATTTGAAATTGTGATAGATAGGAAGAAATAGTGAATGGCATGCTTATGTATGGTTATATGTATTTATCTGAAACATAAGAAAATGATGGTTATATATTTAATATATGAAGACATGAGACTATGATATATGAACATGGAATATATTTTATAAATGTGTTCGTTCATAATTATAGAATTGTGCAACTCAAGTGTACTATTTGTATAAAGATAGTATTTTAAATGATTTGATGAGTAAAGCTCCAATGTGAGATAATCTGAAATCAAGATAAATTGTTGTGAAAGCGTATTTAAAATACATAGATATGATTGTTATAAGTTATGTGAATAAATTATCTGTAAAAGTATATGCATATGAGAAATTTAATGAAATTTGAGCTCATACATGTTTCTTGATATTTATATGAATTATATGACTAACAATGTGATAAGAAGAGGTATTAGGGCTCATGATCAATTCAAATAAGTATGCTTTGCATAATTATGTTGAATATAGAGAAACGGTAAGTTAATTATCATATTATACTACCCTGTTTCGATAATGGATACGGGTAGGAGGTGTTACAGCTATTGCCAAAAATCCTATGTTTCATGGCAAGACTAAGCAGTTCAAGATCAAGTATCATTTTGTAAGGGAGGCAGAACTATCAAAGGAAGTCAATTTGATTTATTATAGTTCTGAGGTTTAGTTTGTGGACATTCTAACCAAGCCACTCGCTAATGCAAAGTTTGAATATTTAAGAAAAAAATTGGTGTCTGCTTAGCCAATGAGGAGTGATGAAAGTTGGCAACAATGCAGCAACATGCAAATGTCCAATATGCAATTTGGTTGTTAAAACTTTTTGTAACATGTGACTTATTTTTAGTTTGATTGTAATTTTTCTTTTACTAAGGTTAGTCATGTACTTAGTTGATTCAGTAGCCTTTTAGCTTACCATTAAGCTAATTTTACAGCTTGGATACAAGCACAAGCAATTTTTTGTTTTCTTCCAATGTAATAAAACTACTTATGTATATTGTAATGTTGTTTATTGTAGTAATTAAGAGTTGTCAATTTTTCTCTCAACCAACTTGTGTTTTTACTTCTGTTTTTCAGCTTTCAAACATGAATTTTGTTTGTTTTGATCTTTGAGTGCTGATATAACTCAACAGTTATGTCTAGGGCCTTTGTAGTTTCCAATCATCTCATGGTTGATTTGATGGAGAAAATTTTCTTTGTAAAGCGGCTACAGGTTTTGCATCATTGGATGTGTTCAAAACCCAACTTTGAGGAGATAAAAAATCGGTACATGGGTTGGAAGAGACTTCTGCCATAGGAGCTTTTGGCTAATGGAAGCATCTTCAATCAACTTCACTGTGGTCTTGAGATGATAGTTCAGGCTGCTGACCATGTACCAGTAGTGGAACCTAGTTTGAGAGAGAATGTTATATATCTTAAGGTGCGCAGAGGTAGTTTGAGGCTCAGCAGAGAGCAGCGCACATGCACAACAGCCAGCTGCAGCACCGATGGATGGTGTTCCTTAGATGAGTTTGAAGGAGGTAGTTGAGGCCTGTTATAGTATGAGATTACACATGTGATTAGTTAGGTGGTTAGGCGGTTAACAAGCTGGTAAATTATTAACAGCAGTGAAGGATTTCTCAAGTGTATATAAACGTGTATATGGGCACAATTCAAGGAGAGAAAAAAGTTTAATAACATTTGTGAATAAAATCTTTTTTTATTCTTTGTAAAATTTTCTTCAAGAATTTGTTAGCTTACTAAGTTTCTATCATGGTATCAGTCGCACGGTGATTCTCGGGCATGGCTACCACGCATTCTGCCGTATCTGATTCGTTGAGCCTAATGGTTTGGTGTTTCTTAGTGATCGTATGGTCACGTCATTTCCTAGACATGAGGTTGTAAAACTTGATGCTGATTCTTTCATTCAGTGGCAGCAGCAAATCCGTCTCATTCTTCGTGGTTACAGATTGCTCGATTTTCTTGATGGTATGTTGATGGCTCCGCCGCGATTTGTCCAGTCCTCTGATGGTACTCTTGTCACCAATCCGTCTGCATCGATTTTTGATCAACAAGATAATCTACTTACCTCATGGCTATTGTGAACGATAAGCTCCTCTTTTTTGTCTTCCTTCACTGATGGTCGGACTACAGGTGATGTCTGGATCATGGCAAATAGCTTGTTCGCGGCCGATACTAGTGCGAAGCAATCGTAGTTGCGCCATGAGCTTCACTCTCTTCGGAAAGGTAATCTCTCTATTCGGTTGTATGTTGACAAGATCAAAAACTTGTGCACTCTCCTTGCAGTGTCTGGATCTCTGATCTCAAAGGCCGAACGAATGGCAGTTCTTCTTATCGGGCTCTTCTCTGAGTTTGAGGCCATCGTCTCTTCTGCGTCGCTCTCTCCAGTCTCGTTAGCTTTTCAACGACTTGTCGATGCTCTGCTTGAATATGAAGCTCAACAGATTCGATCCGTTCAGGATGTTTTGGTTACTGCAAATGTTGTAGAGGAGACTCAGTTACAGCTAACGTACGGTGCTTTTTGTGGTGGTCGCTCCTCTGTTCGTGGCCGTGGTCGAACCTTTCGTCCCCGAATCCAATGTTAGATCTGCAGTAGGTATGGTCATCTCGCGCAGCGGTGTTACTACAGATATGATCGTGATAGGCAGTCGCAGTTGAAAGCACCGGTGGTGCGACATGGCGAGTCTGTGTATGGTGCGGTTAGGGGAGAGTTGGAGCGTGAGATCAGACCCCATGAGTATGGTCAAAATTTGGGGTCTCTTGGTCAAAATTGGAAGTCTCAATTTTGGCCAAATGGTGGAGTGGATAATGTTGTTCCACCTGGGCTACATGTAGGCTATGGAAATCGTGGTTTAAATCCGTTTGTCCAATATGGTAATAGGCAGAATAATATTGATAGCACAAATTTATATTTTGGACCTTATGGGCGTGACTTGGTATTGGACGACATTATCTTGGTCCATATTTTGGTGGTGATTCTTTGGGCCACCCGTATGGTGGGCTGGCTTCCAGACCACGTGGGCCTAGTGGGCCAGTCCGGTCTGGTCCAAATGATGATCAAATTTTGCCTGGGCCCTCTGCTAACTGTGTAAATATTGATAGATCTTGGTAGACTGTTCCTGAGGCTCCGTGGCAAACAAAATCGCGTGCTAGCGTGTTTAATATAGATTCATCTTCGTATGATTCGTCTCAATTTGTTAGGATTCCTCCCAAGCTTCCTGAGTTGCACGTTTCAGATTATTTTGATGCTACAGCGAATGATTCCAATTTTAATACTACTGACTCTTATGTTCCATTGCCAGTAGGAAGTACGTCCTGGTGCCCAGACTCAGGGGCTACTCGTCACGTATGCCAAGATACTTCAGATTTACATGGATTCACCCCATATTCAGGTAAGTCCTCTCTTTTAATGGGTAATGGGGTATCCACTGAAATTTCATCTATTGGGAGTGCAATTATACCTACGAAGCAGAAATTACTACATCTCTCGAATGTGCTGTGTGTGTCAAGCATTCGAAAGAATTTACTGTCTATATCTAAGTTTGCTACTGGTAATAATGTATTTTTTGAATTTCACCCCTCGTATTGTATGATTAAGGATATCCAGACACAGGAAATCTTAATGCGGGGCCAAGTTCATGATGGACTCCACCATTTCTCGACAGGTTCGGGTAGTTTGTTCCCTTCTGTTCACAATACTATCCTTCAAGGTTGCTCTCCGACTGATGATGTTTTTAGCTTGTGGCATAAAAGGTTGGGTCATCCTGCTAATAATATTGTAAAAAATGTTCTTGACAAATGTCAGATTCCTTTAAATAAAAGTCATCTTGATGGTGTTTGTGTAGCTTGTCAGAAAGGTAAATCGCATAAATTGCCTTTTTCACATTTTAGCACTAAATATGTTGATTTGTTTAAATTGGTTGTTTATGATTTATGGGGACTAGTCGCTGTTACTTGTGAAGGGAATTTTTATTATGTTTCTTTCATTGACATGACTGGTCGATTTACCTGGGTCTATTTGATAAGTCGCAAATCTCAAGCAATAGAGTGTTTTGGTCAATTTTAGAAGATGATTTTCACTCAGTTCGGAAAGCACATTAAGAAATTTCAAAGTGATTGGGGAGGTAAGTTTCGTGCGTTTTCCTCCGTTTTAGCTAATCAGGGGATTCTTTATCGAGTTTCCTACCCTCACAGGTCTAAACAGAATGGTGTTACTGAGCGTAAACATAGACATATTGTGGAGACTGGTCTTACTCTTCTAGCTCAGGCTAATTTACTGCTGGGTTACTGGGGTTATGCGTTCTGCATTGCGGTTCATCTCATTAATCGATTGCCCACTCCGGTTCTAGAAGGGAAGACCCCGTTTCAAAGTTTGTTTGGTCGTGAACTAACTTACGATCATCTCAGAGTGTTTGGTTGTTGTTGTTTTCCACACTTATGTCCGTTTGTTAAACAGAAGCTTGACTTTCGGTCTCAGCCGTCTACATTTCTGGGATATAGCCCGTATCATAAAGGCTATTTTTGTCTAACGCCAGATCGGAAGGTCATTGTTTCTCGACATGTTGTTTTTGATGAAAAGCAGTTTCTGTTTCTGCTTTCTACTACTATCGGTGATAAGTTGTCTTTGAATACCACTACGTATGTACTTGTTATTCGGTCTGTTGTCCCTATAGAGACTCGTCCGGATCCTGAGCATACAATTGGGGCTTCTCTAAATAGTCATAATGGTGACACAACTCAGCATGATTCTTTTGCTACGTGTAGTGCTTCTCAACATAGTTCCGATTCAGGATCTATTGTTCGAGAGGAGGTTCCCTCTACTGCAACATTTTCTACTAAACGTCTTACTGTTCCTCCCGTCTCTACTACTAATACTCGTGCTATGGTTACCAGGTCTAAAGCTAGGATATTTAAGCCCAAAGCATTGTGTGCAGACAAAGTTGAGGTTGAGCCATGTTCTGTTGAGGAGGCCCTTGCTCATCCAGACTGGCGTTTAGCGGTCCAAGCTGAGTTTGATGCTTTACTAGCTAACTCGAACTGGGAGCTTAGTCCCCTCCCTCCTGGCCGAAAAGCGATCAGTTGTAAATGGTTGTTTAAGATCAAGAAGAATCTTGATGGGACGATTAACCGACGGAAGGCACGACTGGTTGCCAAGGGGTGCTCACAGGTACCTGGCTGCGATTCTAAGAAGCCGTTCAGTCCGGTAGTCAAACCGGCTACCATTCGAGCCATCCTATCTATTGCTGTGACCAAGGGTTGGCATCTCTGGTAGGTTGATGTCAATATTGCCTTTTTGAATGGAGATCTAACCAATGACGTGTTTATGCAGCAACCTCCCGGCTATGTGCACTCTGGTCCAAATGGTGAAAATTTAGTGTGTCGTCTGATAAAGCTTTGTATGGTTTACTGCAAGCTCCTCGTGCCGGTTTGACAAGTTAAAACAGTTCCTTGTTTCTGCTAGTTTTACTTTGTCAAAATCAGATGCTTCATTATTTTTTCGGTCTTCTTTTGATCACACTCTCTATGTTCTTGTATATGTGGATGATATTGTTATCACTGGTAGTTCATCTGATGAAATAAATTGTTTTGTTCAGCAGCTACACAACAAGTTTGCTCTAAAGGATATGGGTGAGCTCCAGTATTTTTTGGGAATTGAAGTCAGTAGATCTTCCTCAGGCAATCTTCATTTATGTCAGCGCAAATACATTCGTGAGCTTCTTGCCCGGAGTTCTATGACTAATGCCAAAAGTGTTCATACACCGATGGTAAGCTCTTCTATGTTGTCAAGGGATGAGGGTGAACCCCTTGTTGATCCAACTGAATATCGCAGTATTGCTGGAGCTCTTCAGTATATCATTTTGACACGGCCAGATATTGCATATGCTGTTAATCGGGTGTGTCAGTTCATGCATACTCTCACTACACTACACATGGTAGCGTTAAAACTAATTTTACGGTAACGTGGTACTCTTTCTCATGGATTACTTTTCTGAAGATCTGATAGGTTGTCTTTGGTTGGTTATACCGATGCAAATTGGGGACTTGATTTTGATGATCGTCGGTCTACTACGGGATACTGTGTGTATTTTGGTTACACACCTATTTCTTGGTGTTCTAAGAAACAACAAGTTGTTTCTCGGTCTACGGCAGAGGCTGAGTATCAAAGTTTAGCAGCAGCCACTAGTGATGTTACGTGGCTAGTCTCGCTGTTAACAGAGTTAAAACTAAGTTCGGTTGATCTTCCGACAGTGTGGTGTGATAATTCTAGTGCCGTAGCTGTTGCAGCTAACCCAGTTCTGCACTCTAAGTTCAAACATGTTGAACTTGATCTGTTTTTTGTTCAAGAGAAGGTGGCTAGTGGCGAATTGGTTGTTGGAGAAGTTTCCGCATGTGACCAAGTGGCGGATATTCTCGCTAAACCATTGTCTGTTTCGACGTTTACCCGGTTTCATCATCTTCTTCGGGTCGTCCCAATCGAGGAAGCTGGATGAATGTTATAGTATGAGATTACACATGTGATTAATGTGTGATTAGTTAGGTGGTTAGGCAATTAACAAGCTGGTAAATTGTTAACAGCAGTGAAGGAATTCTCAAGTGTATATAAACATGTATATGGGCACAATTCAATGAGAGAAAAAAGTTTAATAACATTTGTGAATAAAATCTTCTTCTATTCTCTATAAAATTTTCTTCAAGAATTTGTTAGTTTACTAGGTTTCTATCAAGGCCTATGCACAGCAGTATGAGTTGGTATTCAAGTCTAAACCTGGAAGAATGCATAATGGTCAACAGATATATGGCTTGGGTAACATAAGTGTAATAGTTGATTCACTTCACCAGAAAGTTTTTGCCTGAAAGGATAATGGCTGGTCCTGGTCTCACTTGATGATTTGTTGGAAAATGCACTATAATTCTCTTGCAAGGAGGCGTTGAGTTTTAGGTAGTTTACTAGGAAAGATGCTGCAGTGAGAAGTGTTTTTGAGTTTTAAACTGTCCTTTGAAATGTGGTCGATGGTTTTTCTGGTCATGGAGGTCTAATGTATTGAACTATAATTCAATAAAAAATCTTCGTACAAATACAAATCGATTCATAAAATTCTTTAATTTGAAATCTTTTTATTTATTTCCTTTGTAAAGAATGTATTGAACTATAATAAACTTTAATTTTATAATTTTATAGTACTTCAATATAACTGTTAAGGTATTAAATTTTCTAAGTCAAAATTATATATAAAAAGAATCAATATATTAAAAATAATGATTCTTCGAAAGAAATATCAATTTATTTTCGATCAACAACGACAATAGAAATATAAAATTATGTTAATGCTAATGAGTTTATTCAATATTATAATTTTAAAAAAAAAAGAAAATTGTATGCTATTTATACTACGTGAAGCATGCACTCTTAAAATCGTTTTTATCTATTTATTATTTGTCTAGTGTAAGTAAAACATATTTTGTGAATTTATTTTGAAATAGAAGTCAAATTCCAACAATTATTTTTTAATCATTTTCACTAATATAATTAAAATCTCAAAGTTACAAGTGTCGCACTAGAAACTAATGTTTTAAAAAGTGAAATTTCTGTATTTTATAATACTTAATATTAAACTAATTTTTTATTTGATATAAATTCATAACATATACACAAATTTATTCAAACTTAATTTTTTTTTTGCAAAAAAAAATTCATTTTCAACAGTCATATCTAGGCCCGTTCCAAAAGTGAGAGAGTTTAGATAAAAAAATAAGCTCAAAAAATTAGTTTGGGTAAAAAAATAAAGTTGTTTAAAAATAGGTCTTGCTTCGGGTAAAGCATTTTTGGCTCAAACCAGCCCAAATTTGCAAAAAAAACTATTTTTTGGCTTTTTTTTACTGTTTTGATGCTATTTTCTTGTTGTTTTCTTACTATTTTGTCACCATTTCACTATTATGTTGTTATTATTTGGATATTATATAACTATTGTTTTATTGTAAATTTTTATTATTATTTTAGAGACATTTACTTGTTAAGTTGCACCTATTTTAGTGTTATTTAAGTATACATATTTTTTTAAAATTTATTTTTAATTTGTTGAGAAATATTTATTTTAATGTTTTTAGTATTTTTTATGCATTTCTTTTTTAAAAAAATTTATATAAAAAATAATATATATATTTTTTTAATACAAGGGGCCAGACCAAGCTCAAATTTTAACATTTTTATCTAGATCGGTTTCGAACAAAATCTTAGGCCTATTTTAAGGCTAGACCCAAACCTAACAAACGGATCTAAATTTTTAGTTAGACCTAGGCTGATCAATGGATACCTCTAATCACATCATCAACCGCCAGCTCAAAGTCATCCTCTTCGAATCCAAAATCAGTATTATTGCTTTTAGAATTGCCTATCAACATGTCTCTGAAAGAAGCTTTAGCTTTCTCCTCCTCTGCCATCTCAAGGTCATTGGTTTCTCCTCTGCCATCTCAAGGTCATTGGTAGGTCAAATCATCACCCTTTTTATTTTGTCACTCGTTCAAGCTGCATGGGGATAGGTGACCTAGGGCGTTCATGGTTGGGAGGTGAAAGAAAAAGATTCTCCCTTTGTTAATCATCGCATTTGTTTTCCTAAAAATGGAAGCCGCATTACATAAAATCCTCCAAAAATAAGAAAAACCTTAGGACTAAATAAATGTTATAACATGAAAGATCCAACACGACAACAGGCAAGGAACATTAGTGTTATTCTTGGGTCTCACCAGTTTAGCAGTGACTAAAACCTCTCAACCGGTGTTGCAATGTCACCAACCACTGTCACAACTCTCCTTGCAATACTTCTCAGTCGATCATATCTCTCATCTGAAAAACATCAAGTTGTTTTGAAGACGGAAAAGTATCAAATTCTTTGTCCAATTCATCGGCTGTTATAGATCCGGCAACTGATAGGTTCACATCGATATGAGTTGGATGCCTCGGTCACTTTCTCCAATAGAGGATCATAACTTGATACTATATAGAGTCATTATTGGCAATAATCAAATCTGGTTTAAGAACTATAATGCAGTAGATCGCGATGACTAAAACGGTTGCTGTCTGATTATTCCACTTGCGGATTTCATCGAACCAATGCCGAGAATTGGAAAAGCACTTCAAAGTGGCGAAAACTCTTTTAAAAATTGGGCTATTTTACCCGTCTAACCCAAAAAAATTAATATTTATAAAAATAACATTGGTTCAAAAACATTCACCAAAATGACCTGAAATGAACAATAAATTTGGGTTTTGGGAACCCCAATGGCTGGCACCAACTTGTGCTTTGGCTTCATCATTACCTGATGATTGTGTCAGGTTTTAAAAAAAATGAATGTTTTGAGTTTAGGACATGAATGCTGGCACCAGGGTATTTTTTTAAAAATTGTATCATACTGATATACAAAAATACCAGTATTTGAAAAAAAAAATTGGTTCTGGCCATGTAATGGCCAGCACCAGATTCATTTAAAAAAAATTTTGGGTGTTGACCAGTAGATGGTTGACACCAAGTACATTTTTGGGCCTGAAGACATTTTTTTTTTACTTTGGGACACTAATGGTCGACACCAGTGTCATTTAAAAAAAATTGGGTACTGAGCAATAGATGGCCGGCATCAAGTGCATTTTTTAGTCACAAAAGCACTTTTTTTTTTACTTTGGGACACTGATAGCCAACACCACCTTTTTCGGGTCCTGAAAATAATTTTTTTTTATTTTGGGACACCGATGGCCTGCACCAACTTTATCAAATTAAATTGTTTTTTGGAACACTGATGGGCAGCACCAAGTATTAAAAAATAAGTTTTCTTAATTTTAGAAATCAGATGGCCGACACCAAATTTATCAGATATATATAGGTGTTTTGTCTTCCATTTGAGTTTTTGTTTGCTTTTTTCTTTGCTTTGTAACTTGAAAATTCAAAATTAAAAACATCAGTTTTTTCTTTGTTGAGAAGAAAGTAAAAAAATTTTAAGATAAGTTTCCAGATTTTGTTTGTTTATGTTCATTTCGATGGAGAAATGATAAATACAACTGAAGAAGGCTGTGTATTTCAAATTCGGAAAAAAATAGCAATGAGATTCAACAAGCGTGTTTTGTTGGCGGATTTAAAACAAAAAAATAGTACAAAAATAGTAACCCGTTACGGGAAGTAAATGTTGAGACTGTTTTACAAATTCCAAGTTTAAACAGATCTGCTCAAGTTCTCAAAAATGGAGCTTGAAGATGATGATGATCTAGGGACAATGATAGTAGTTTATTGCCTCCTGAGATGGATAATCTCAGTCCAGTTGAGTTGTTCACGGAGATAGCTGAACCGGATCCCATACAAGTTGTAATTCAAGCAAGCCAGCGTTCTGGAATTGATTTTGATCTTAACGTCTCTTGGGAAGATCAGTCGGGTTATGGACGGTCAATGCCAACTCCCAAAAATCCAAACACTAGCGGATGTTCGTATAACATCCCAAACTCGTGTACTCGTCTAAATATCCATCTAGAGGTGTTGGCCACCATAGAAGATGGTGATGAAGGGTCCAATAATGATAATTAGTCCTACCGTGATCCCAACGATAATTTCAATGACCTCGATTTAGATGACATCCCTGAAGACATAGACGAGGAAGGCTCGGTGGAGGGTGAAAATGCAAACCCCTATTTGGCCAGAAACATGAGCCCTGGTATAGTTATAAGAAATAATCTAGGGTCCTTCATGACCGACGTGGATCCTGATACGACTCTTGCACGCAAGTTCCTGAAATATACAAACATTGTGCCGACTCACCTACTTGATGATGAATTTGACGATGAAGAGTTATTTGTAGAACAATAATTCGATAACAAAAAAGACTATTCATATGCTATAAAACAACTTATCTTGATATTAGGTGTGGATTAAAAAGTAATAAAGTCGACGCAATCTTTGTATATAGGAGAATATTGGAAAGCCTCAAGTGGGTGTAACTGGCATGTTCGAGCCGCGTTAATGCGACGGACATAGATGTTGATGATAAGGAAACTAGAAGGTCCACACACATGCACGTCTGCTCGTATGTCGCAAGACCATTGAAAGTTAGATGCAAAAACTATATGCAACTGCATCATCCCTTTGGTTAAATAGTCGCCCACCATTCAGGTGTCGGTCCTTATTGCGGACATGCAAGCTCGATTCAAGTATAAAGTTTCGTACTAAATAACATGGTGGGAAAAGTAAATTGCAATGCAAGAGTTGTATGGTGACTGGGATGCGGAATACAATGAGGTTTAAGGGTAGATAGCCGGGATGCGGGAGTATGTGCCCAAGACAGTGACTGATTTGCAAATACTACCGTATAAAGGCAAGGATAGGGACAATCGGGGAAATGAGTTTTTCATCAATTGTTTTGGATGTTCAAGCCATGTGTTAAAGCCTTTCTTCACTGCAAACCAATGGTGCAGGTGCACGGGTGTAACACCCTAAATCCAGCCTAGAAGTGTAGACCGAATCTCGGATGTCACATTGATCACTGAAGTGATCGTAAGTAAATTTTTACAAAACAATTGACATGTTGAATCGTAATATTTTGTCGTATGAAATCCAGTCAATAAAATTACAGTTAAGGTAGTATAAATAAGCGGAATAAAAACGAATAAAACTTAAAATTGAATTGTACCACAGTTTTTAAAGAAAAAACCTTAGATTTCAAAACTGAATAACAAGGTAGAAATTGAAAACACAAACTAATAGTTTATTTCCCAGTGCGACTGTCTAAGACCTCCGCATACCGAGCCCAGCGCCAGAAAATAGAAAAGGGTACCTGAAAGGGAAACACTAAGAGGGGTGAGCTACACGAGTTCAGTATGAGTTTGAAACAATATTAAGAACATAAATACAATACACAATTCAATATCAAACAACTATAGATATATACTGAAACAGAAGGTATTTTCGTGATCCACGTCCCAACGAAACATAACATTTCAAACACACACCATATCGCACCCAGAACACTCAGTCATATGTATTTTTAGTTAGACAGAATATAGTCAGATAATCAAGCAACTAGAATACTCAAACAGATGCGTATGAAAAGCAGTCAAGCAATAAAAACCCACCCATCCAACCAATACACCTCTCCGTCCCCCGACCACACCCCATAAGAGCGGATGAAGCTCATCCAACCAAAACACACCACATAGGACTTCGAAAGTCCCATCCAACTCTACACATCATGTAAAGTCATTCTGGGTTACCCGGTAACAATGACCTATCACCTCGGGTTGCCCGACAATGATGGCTTATCAACATACAGTACACTGTCAAATCATATAATGGTATGCAGTAAAGCTGATGTATGCGTCGTACAGTACAATTAAGCCTGCAATTGAACTGCCGGATCAAATCAGAATCAGACTCCCTTCACTTCGCAATCCCATCCAAAATACTTTATGCAAGTGTATGCGTACACACAAACTCATAGAACAGTGACACTTAACAGACAATCAGATAGAACAGTTATGCAACCACACCCCATAGTTCAGATTCAGAATTAGACATCTCATACAATCATCACAGATATTGAAACTTAAACACACTCACTAAAGCTTAGCTAAGGGTCAAGGTATACAGACATGTTTCAGAATAAAAACACACACTCAAGTTAAAATTTGGTGTCTTAGGACCACACGCCCATATGCTTTGAACCTGTGGAAATGCCTAGGCCATGTGAAAGGTCAAACACTCATGTGAAGAGGGGCATACAGCCGTGTGACTGAGGCACACGCTCGTGTGAAGAGAGGTACACGGTCATGTGACTGAGGCACACGCCCGTGTAGACCAGGGACATGTTCGTAGAGACAGGCCGTGTAACTCTTTGTCCATTTACACTAAATTTGAGTACAGGGCTGACATGGCTGTGTAAGGGTCTCACACGCTCGTGTGCCCATCAAACATGCCAGTGTGTCCAAAACACACGACTGTGTAGGATCCCCCAAAGCAACCACATAGCCGTGTGGCTAGGCCTTATGGCACCAAATCACCCAAACCCTAATTCTCAAATACATATGCCCATATGCCTAGGGGACACAGTCATGAAAAAATTGACAAAATTCCCAAGTCGGCCACACAGACGTGTGGTCACGAAACTGCCCCGAAAACGTGTTTTTAGCTATGAAGCACTCTCCAGTCCTTGATAGTTCGAAAATATGCCAAAACACACAATTTCTAAGCATAAGACAACAATACAACATCGAAACTAACAGGTTTGCGAACACCCATGCATATAGTGTCGACCTTTCGCAAAGTTGAACTTATATTTGCAAATAGAAAAATAGAGGATACGAAACCCACACTTGTTTTGCGATCAGAGACACCCAAAACTCGACCCGATGAATAGGAAATGAATAGCTCTTCGGAAGCCCCACGCTTCCATTTCCAAAAAGAAAATAAAAGAGCCAGAGAAAAGAAGAAAATGACGTTTCCAACAGAAAGAAAATAAAATAAAGTAAAATCCCATATAAAATAAAAAACAAATAATTATATACTTTTAAATTAAAACAAAAATAAAACAGAATAATAAAAATAAAAGTATCATCCAAAACGTACACACAATGACTCGAACCCAGAACCTAGAGGTATACTAACACTCACTCATCCATCAGACCTGCAGGCCTATTCTGACACTTAAATGCACCACTAAACGCAATAGTGCAATCTCTTAACTGACCTTAACCATAAAAACTCAAAACTTCTAGCCCTAAAATTTGGGGCGTTACAATGGGACATGGTTTTATGACAAACGCACGCAAATACTCCTAATTGTTGTTACACAAGACGGCATCCAAAATATACTTCTGATCCCTTTCTCCATTGTGGAGCGTGAGTACTTCGAGTCTTGAGAATTTTTCCTCAAAAATCTGTAGAGGCACATTGTTAGAGAAGACAACATTTTCCTTATATCAAACAGATTGAAAGGACTACTTGCTACGATAAAGTGATCGGGGGTTCTGTGGAGGTCTGTTTATTGTATTCGGCACATTGCGGCAAACTTCCACAGAGATTATAAGAATAAATAGTGGAAAAAAGAACTCGTGAACATGGGTAAAAAATATTTTTTGTATTTATTTTAAAAATTCCTTTTCAAATTTTATCAGCCAGTAAGTTTTTAAAATACTGATTCCAAAATGCATATGCAACTCATGAGTTAGAACCGTAAAGATTCAAGCAGAGGTTTATGAGGCTTGAATCTTAGATGTCATATTTACCAACAAATCTCCGGACATGGTTGGGTAGCATAGAGAATTGACAACGGACTCAAAGTTACGATGAAAGGTTTCAGTATGGGCAGATGACGACCAACCTGGTAGAGGTGGTTAACTCTGTATTGAGGCGCACACGTCATCTTTCAATTTTTGATGTTTTCTCGGCAACATTCTATAGGTTGGCCACATTGATGCTTAGGATGGGGTTAAGACAAGCTAAGCAGATCGAGGCCGGGTACATGTACGTTGGGGCCATCTGAAAGGCTATGGCAGTAAATAATTGAAGGGCACAAACAATGAATGCAAAATTGTATTCGCGCAACTTGGAGACTTTCCGAGTTCAAGAGTACATCGGCCGTCACTCGGGACTTCCACCTAAGTCGTATACAGTTGATCTGTGAAACAGGCGTTGTGAGAGTGGGATATTTCAGAATCTCCGATATCCTTGTACACATGTTCATACATCTTGTGTGAGAGCAAACTTAAATGTTGAACAATTCATAGACGAGATCTACATGTTGCAACGCACATTGCATATATGGGGGAACGAATTTCCTATAATCCCTGATGTCTCAAACTGGGAAGTTCCACAGCCTGCTTTCGTGATGGTGCCCGACCATAGTCTCCGTAAACATCCTAAAGGTCGATCACAATCGATGAGAATTCAAAATGACATGAATGTCTGGGATCTAGGAGACGGGCGAACCCAAACTGTATATTGTGTGTCAAACATCTGGACACAATCGATCAACTTGCCCACATCATGTCTATATTTCTTGTCAATCATCTCGTCATGCCGGACTCGAAGATGACAAATGATATATTATTGAGCGCATGTTCTTGTAAAAATATGAAAAATTATACAAATGATATACTTTATTCAAATTATACAGTTGATTAAATATAATAATTAATACATATTTTTTTTCTTATTCCTAATTTTCTTATTCCTAATCTAAAACACATTAAATTATAATACAATATGCATGCATGTTTAATTTAAAACACATTAAATTATAATACAATATACATACATATTTATTTTAAAACACATTAAATTATAATACAATATACATACATATTTATTTTAAAGCACATCAAATATATTAATTCAACTGAAAATTAAATAAAGTAAAAAGAGAAATGAAAATGGAATTAAAATTAAAATAGGGGATGAAATCAAACGAAATTCAAATTTAATAGAAATTAAAGAAGGAAAAAAGAGATTGATTTGAGGTGACAGGCCTGCCAAAAAAGTCTTTGAATGGCCCGCACCAAGGCCTGCTAGAGATGGTCTTACATTGGCCGACACCAAGCCTGCCACAGATGGCCTTACATTGGTCGGCACCAAGCTGAAGCCCGTTTACCAAGGCCTGACATGAGAAAAAGATAAAATATATAAATTAAATTTAAGTTTTTAATTAAAAAGTGAATAAAGTGAAATGATATGAAATGAAATATTAAATGAATATGAAATGAAAATAAAGTATAAATTGAAATGAAATAAATTACAATGAGACAAAAATTAATATGAATAAAACGTAAATTAAAATGGAAAATGAAATAAATTTAAATAAAAAAATAAATTTAGATGAAATGAAATGAGAAATGAAAATGAAATGAATTTAGAAATGAAAATTGAAAATTGAAATTGAAATGAAAAAAGAAAAAATTGACAAGACATGACAGTGCAGTAGAGGTGTGCATGGGTTGGGCCGGGCCGGGCCAAGTTCGAGTCGGGCCCAACTAAAAATCTAAAAAATTAAGCCCTTTTGCTAGGCCCGGGCCAGGCCCAGACCGAAAAATGGGCCTAAAATTTTATTCAAGCCCGGCCAGAATAAAAATATTAAAATCCTATCCCTACCCGGCCCGCCCATATTAATTTTTATATAATTTTAAAATATATATAAACCATAAAAATACTAAAAACATCAAAATAAATATTTCTCAACAAATTGAAAATAAATTTTAAAAAATATGTATACTTAAATAACACTAAAATATATGCAACTTAACAAGCAAATGCCTCTAAAATAATAAAAAAAATTAACAAATGTCTTTAAAATAATAAAAAAATTAACAATAAAATAAGTTTTATACAATATCCAAACAATAACAACAAAATAGTAGCAACATAATAGTAAAATAGTAGCAAAATAGGGAGAAAACAATAAGAAAAGAATATTAAAAAAAGATTTTTTTGTCATTTAGTGAATTCGGGCAGGGCCGGGCCGGGTTCGAGCCAAAAATGCCTTACCCGAGGCCCAACCTATTTTTTAAACGAGCCTTATTTTTTTGCCCAAGCCCATTTTTCGGGCCTATATTTTTTCCCAAACCCTCCCACATTTCGAGCGGACCTTCGGGCCGGGCCGAGTGACCCAACCCATGCACACCTCTACAGTGCAGACCTGTGTCAGGCTTGAGGCAGGCCTGAAAAATGGGCTTTCAGTGGCCAGCACCAGCAAACGGCCTGGTAGGTACTAGGCCTGCTACGATGTGACCCAATAGGTCAAGCCTATTGTATAGTTCAATTTTGCGATCTGTTTTTTAATTGTATAGTATAGTATACTCATTTTTGCATGGAAAAATAATCTGATAATTTATTCTTTTTTTTAGATGGGCAATTGTACCGGGAATCGAGCGATCGTTCACCGTACCCGTGTATCATATGATGATCGAGACTCATTCCGGGGATGACATAAAATAAGCTTCCGAATCTTTCTTTTTTAAATACAATAATTGCACAAAAAATTAACTAATAACGTGTTGTCTATCTTATGTAGTTTTTATAGATGCCATATGTCGAATAAGGGATTGTCGGGCTCATACCATCATGGGTTACCTGTAATGACCCGAATTTTACGGTTATCAGAAAAGTATTTTCGAGTCTCTATTTTTAAAAAATGGACTTGTAAATATTTATTAAAAATATTTACGAAGTTAAGTGAGTGGTTAATTAAAGTTTAATGAAGTGAATTAGTTTAACTAAGGAAATTGGATAAAAGGATTAAATTGAATAAAGTGTGAAAGTTAAATTATAGAATAAAAAAAAGTGAAGGGACTAAATAAGTAAATAAGCCAAAGTGAATGCCAAGTGTGTGATAAAAATAAAATACATGTGTAATAAATATTATACATACATTTGTAATACATGTATGTATTTACTTATTATTTAAGTAAATAATATTATATTAATATTCTTTTATATTGATTAAATAAATAATAAATAAAAGAAAGACAAGTTTATGGTGATATATGGATACATATGTACTAATAATATACACATGTATAAATAATAAATAAGTATTACTTAGTAAAAATAATATAATATTATAATAGTTAAATAAAGAAACAAAAGAAAGAAAAAAGAATAGAAAGAACAGAAGGTGGAACGAAAAACAGAGAAGGAAAGAAGGAAAGAAAGAAAGAAAAGGAAAAAATTGGAATTTCAAGGTTTGGAAGTTTAATTGCTAATGGGGTGCCGGAAAACTCGACTTAGAAAGAAAAAGACGAAGTCAATGAGGGTTAGCTCCAAAATTACAGTTTATGTTTCTATAATCTGAACTTAATATTTAATTGTTGAATTTATTATTTAATGTGTAGGGTAACGCATTGAAAGGTGAAATTTGATTGTTAACTATTGTATTTTAATTAAGTGCTATGATAAGTAATTAAAGTATGAATTATTGTGTTTTATTATTGAAATGGATTGATTTGGAATGTGCTAAATTTATTGAATTGTTGATGAATAAATAGTGATATTGAATTGTATACTGATAAAAAGTGAAACTGAATTGATTCGTAAATAAATTGAAAGTGAACCGAAAACCCTATTAACAGTATCGGGCTAGGTCGGACATAGCTGGCATGCCATAGGATTGGAAGTGTTCAAGGATATTCTGACTTTGTGTCGATAAGACACTATAAGTGCCGCCTTACTGTTATTGTTCCGGATTCATTCCGAAGAGGTACTCAGTGCCTTACTGTTACCGTTACTGTTCCAGATTTGTTTCGATGAGGTACTCTGTGTACCGCTATTGTTAGGTTACTGTTACTATTACTGTTACAATTACGATGTATTCCGGCTTCGGCCGATGAAACACTGTATACTATCCCAGTGTGTGGGTTGGATCCGTGTATCCATCCAGGTCTGAGTCATGTTAATAGGGGTAAATAAAGGTACTGAATAATTGACTGCTACTGAATATTTGACTGTTACTGAAATGAATAAGTACAGAATACTAATTGAAATGTGATAGTTGAATGTTATTTAATATTACTGAATAGTGAACTAAAGAATGAGTGAGACATATGAATTAAGTAACTAAGAATTAGATATGAATGGGAAATATTATTGTTCAAGTGATTTATGAATTTATTTTAAAAAGCTAATCGGATTAATAGATGATAAGAATTGAATGAGTTATAAAGAATTTACCCATGAAATGAATAATTGAATATTTATGATCAATATATGTTTTTAAGTGTATGTTATATCATTAAGTGTTTGGATTATAGAAATATCACTGAGTTCATACTCAGCGTATGGTTTGTTTCCGTGCGCAGGTTAGGTTAAGGTCAGACCGTTGAATCAGCATCTTAGGCCAATCCCGAACTCAATAAGGTAAAGCATATAAATTGTTGATAATGGCATGTACCTAGGATGTCTTAAGTGTGTTATTTTGCATTGTGATTGTAATAGTGAAATAAGTAAATTGATAATTGATAATGATACATGTCAACTGTTTTAAGTCAAGTATTGGATAATATATAAAATGTGTTTGGATTGGTATTTGTATTGGTTGTGGTTTGAAATTTGCAGGGTTGGCTAGTAAAGTGTGAAAGGTTCATTATTGAGTCCACACGGCCTGGCATACGTGCGTGTGACTAGACCATATGAGACACACGGCTTGCACACGGGCATGTTGTTAGGCCGTGTGTCTGCTGCACCTAAAATGTTACAATTTATTATGTCTAGGTTTTACCACACGGACAGAGACACGGGCGTGTGTCTCAGCCTTGTGGATGACACGGTCTTAAACTCGGGCATTCGATACGGCCGTGTGAAAACTGTACTAGATTCAAATTGGAAAATAAATCCACATGCGCTAAGTACACGGGCATGTGACTTGGTCGTGTGAAATCAATTTATTCATGGGTAACAAGTTAGATAGCTCCACGGGTAGAGGACACGGGCGTGTCCAGGCCGTGTGAGCCACACGGTGTGCCCACACGGGTGTGTTATGGAACACACGGGCGTGTCATCTAGACCACACGGGCGTGTAGTACTGTTCATTAAAGGAAATTTTAAAATTTTACGAAAAATCTTATAAGCTCTCGATTGAGTCCCGATTTATTTGTATCTTCTAATTCTGGTCTCAAGGGCCCATTACAGAGACAGTAGGGCAAATTCTTGAATTGCTCAATAATTATTTCTGTATTATTCATGTTTGAACTGTACTGACTGAAAATACTCTGTAATCCTGTACTGGCGACGGTATAGGGTTAGGGGGTGTTACATTACCGAACAACAACAGTTGTTCGTGTCAAATGTTCTGTTGATTCATTTCCATATGGTGGAGTGGCACGATGGAGGTCGGGTATTGAGGCAGTTCGTTTGGACACAACCTATCCCGAACCCTTCCGTCAACATCAAAGAAGTCTATGGAATGGACAAAAAGGGTTCGGGTCAGGACACTTTAAATTGGGTGGAAAACATGAACCGTATATCTTTCTATGGAATGATCGATATTCGAGGCGCCCTCTCTTGTATGTCTTAGAGGGAGGGTTCTCTCCTACGCGCGAGTACACAGAATGGTATATGGCACACGGGAAGCCCTTTATATTCCTAGGTTGTTATATGCTGATCCCAGAAGACGCGCAACCGAAATCTTCCTGATGGCAATAGGGGAATGCATGACCACGTCGTAACTGAGTTTCGCCATTTAGGAGCATTGAAATCGATTTTGCCTCAAACCCTAATCTCGAGCCTCAATATGAAACATCTGGCTCATTATCATATCACTAGAAGCCCAAGCCCCAATTTCCTCCATTGTTCGAGAATATTTTTGGTTACAACCCCAAGCTTCAACATTCGACACGGTCTGGATCTTCCTCATACCACCCGGAGCTCGATTAGGAAGCACGTATACCTACTACTGAGGATATTTTTCCATCGGCACCTCTAGTCACGCAATACCCCTTAACTCCCGATTATGGTGTATATGATTATACTACTTTATTAAGTACACTGGACGGGACACCGGAGGTCGGACCAAGCAACTATCCAATGCCTCAGCAAGGTGCACGGCATCACCGGCGAAAGCAGCAAGATCGTTACACTCCAGCGCTGGGGACATCGCCGAGATCACGAGAATTTTGATTTTTATTTGTAAATATTTACTTTATTTTGTAATTATTGTGTTTTTTAATATTAATTTAATTTTTCTAAAATAATTATTTGTTTGAATAAATGACTTCGAAATATTTAATAAAAAAATATATAATTCGAATAAGTAATAGTACACAACAAATTAAATTTACAGATACAATAAAATACAAACATTCTAGAATATTAATACACAAAAATATAAAATTCAAACAAAAATAATACAGACTAAAATAAATTTAAACACCCAACAAACTACAAATAGATGGGTAAAATTAATACACAAAAATTTTAAATTCAAACTACATATAATACGGACTAAATTAAATTTAAGCACTCAACAAACTACAAATAGATAGGTAAAATTAATGCGCGAAAATTGTAATTTCAAACTCTATATATATAGACCAAATTAAATTTAAACACCCAACAAACTACAAACAGATGGGTAAAATTAATGCACGAAAATTTTTAATTTCAAACTTTATATAATACAGACTAAATTAAATTTAAACACCCAACAAACTACAAATAGGTAGGTAAAATTAATACACGAAAATTTTAAATTTAAACTACATATAATACGGGCTAAATTAAATTTACAAATACAAAAAAATACAAACATTCTAAGAAATTAATATACAAAAATATAAAAATGAAACCTTAAACCCTAAACAACTATATTAAATTTACAGATATAAAAAAATACAAACATTCTAAAGAAATAGCACAATTATTTTAAATAGTAATTTCTTCATAATTAGTTGTCTTCTGCTTGAATCAGGTCTACGTTGCATCAGTACCCCACTTATAAGTTGAGGAATAAATGCTCTTGCACCATAGATAATGTTCATCTGCGTTGGACATCTCGGTTAGCCATCTATGGCGCAAAAAATCATCTTACTCTTAATGGCATAACCTTTACGATTGACATGACATTATAACTCCGTTAAAACATGAAAGTATATAATTCAACCCCGAAATTTGGTTGTACACTACAAAAAACTCTCATCTGCAATCCACTACAAAAAACGCATTTGATGATACACTACAAAACACTCTCATTTTGATGGCTCTCTCAAAAAAAATTTCTCATCCATTTACACTATCAGAACCCAAACCACCCCTTATATATAAAGTGAGGGGAGGTTCCGGCCATCTGATTCCCAAAATTAAGAAAACTAACTTTTTTAATACTTGGTGTCGGCCATCATTGTTCCAAAATAAAAAATAATAAATTTTTTAATCTGATAAAGTTAGTGCCGATCATCGGTGTCCCAAAACAAAAAAAAATTTCGAGACCCAAAAAAGGTGGTGCCGGCCATCAGTGTCCCAAAGTAAAAAAAAAGCGTCTTAGGACCCAAAAAATGTACTTGATGCCGGCCATCTACTGGCCAGCACCCAAATTTTTTTTAAATGACACCGGTACCGGCCATCAGTGTCCCAAAGTAAAAAAAAAAGTGTCTTGGGACCCAAAAAGTGTACTTGGTGCCAGGCAGCTATTGGCCAGCACCCAAATTTTTTTTTTAAAATGACTATGGTGCCGACCATTACATGTCCATAACTATTTTTTTTTCCAAATACTAGTATTTTTGTATACCAGTATGATAAGATTTAAAAAACAAACCCTAGTGCCGACCATTCATACCCTAAACTCAAAAAAATTCATTTTTTTAAAGCCTGACACAATCACCAGGTAATGATAGGGTCAAAACACAAGGTGGTGTCAGCCATTGGGTTCCCAAAACCCAAATTTACTGTTCATTTCAGGTCATTTTGGTGAATGTTTTTGAACTAGGGTCATTTTTGTAAATATTAAAATTTTTAGGGTTAGATGGGTAAAATAGGCAAAAAATAACTTTGGCTTTCCTTAGGCTCCACATTTGGGAACCTCCACCCAACATGTACTCCACAACTTCTTGCCTTAATGGTGGTTCAGTCCAGCATGGACTTGAACAAGGAATACAAATGACTTGTTTCCTTAAAATAGCGAGTTAATATATCGAAAGAGGGTAAATATGATGCATGTGAGGCAACAAAGGATTTATGGTGTAAACCAGAAATAAATTCAAGTAAGATGAGCAAGTAAATCTTATTGCTAGCCGAAGTTCCCTCATTTTTTTGGCTCTTTTAAGTTGCAACATAGAAAAGGGGATAATAATATGTGTAAAGTCGAATCTGTACCTTTTTGAGACTCGTATCTTTTCCATCTCCAGCCATATCACCACCATGCAAGAGATAGTAATCAAAAACTCCTATGGTAAACATGGTATACAGATCATAAACATCCCAACTATACTATTCGATCCATTTTGGATTGAAACTGTCAACAACCGTTCGAGTCTTGACCCACTTAGGCCCATATTTAGCCACGCAATAAGCATCATGTTTCACGACCATCTCTTAATTTAATTGGTAGGCTCGTTCTTGACATTTTTGGGCCCTAGATGAAATAATAAATCAGACCTTTTTAAAAATTATAAAATGTAATACAATAAAATAAAACCATATACTAATAATTTCATTAAAATAATATGTTTTATGAAATTAATTGAATAATATATTTTTCTAACAAAATTTTAAAAAAAGAAACATTTTTCATTCAATCTACTACTATGTCAACAATTACAAAACACAAAATGTAATGCCCCAAAATTTTAAGAGTTTAATTGAGAGATTCTGCGGTAATTAATTTATGTATCTCTGGTTCTATGCTCTGCTTCTGAGTTTAAGGTCTTAAGTTCGAGTTGCATTGTTAAAAATTTTATTCTTTTAGATCAATCCCTATCCATGCGGTATATGGGTAAAGGTAGTTCTGTAAGAACATATGACAAGAATGAGCCTACTGGTTCAGTGGTTAAGCATCTGTTTGTATTTTATCTAGTCCCGAGTTCAAACCCTATTATATGCGTTAAGAGGAATTTTTGCTAGTTGTCGGAAGTATGCTGGTGGTTAAGACAAGATTTATTAGAATTTGGTTAACGCCTGAGTTTTTCTTCTTCATTTATTTTATTTTTATTTTTATATGTTTATTGTCCTTTTTCTTTCTTGGGTTTACTTTTTTGAATTCTTCTCGTCGAGTGTGTTCTACATGGGATTATCGGGAACTAGTGAAATCTTTCCGTTACTAAAAGACCTCTGTGTAAGTTCTATCAGAATCTTTCGGTTTCTGCGAGGTTGGTTAGATTTTTGTTATAGTGTTAAATTGAGAATTGTCGAATTACTTTTCTTAAACTCTCTATTAACTAGCTGTTTTGTTCCTTTAGGCATGAGTTCAAAGAGAAGCGACTTTCGCGTGTTGTGCCGACTTAACACGGTTGAATCGTTGGTAAGCTTTAGTCATTGAAGTTTCCTCGTGTCGAATTATTCGACATAATTGATTGTGTAGTAATGTTGTGATAATTGGTTGATTAATCAAATGATTGATTACTGAATGGTTAACTAGGTTCTGGGTAGTCTTTGTATTGTCTTCTAACTAAAATGAAACCAGGTGCGTATTGGAAACCTCAGTTTTTGCAAGTTTTGGTCACTGAAAAATAGTGGCTGTCGAAGCCACACGGCCAGACACACCGGCGTGTGACTAGGCCATGTGAGCCACACGAGCATGTGGTAGGCCGTGTGATCGGTCATGTAACTCACTGTTCATTGACTTAGGGCCACACAGGCTGGAATACGGGCATGTGTCTAGGCCGTATGTGGCCATGTTAGTGCAGGGTTCACACAGGCATGGGACACGGGCATGTGTCTAGGCCATGTAACTCATTGTTTGTGACTTAGAACCACACGAGTATGCACAATGGCGTGTGTCTAAGCCGTGTTAGTCACACGGGAAAGGACAATGTCGTGTGTCCAAGCTGTGTAACTCTTTATTTACATGTTTGAACCACACGGGCAGAGGACATGGGTGTGTGCCCAGGCCGTGTAAACCACATGGGCAAGGACATGGCCATGTGTTCAGGTCGTATGGCACTATAAAAGAGGCCCGAAACCTATTTTTGAGGCCGTAAATATGGTCTATGATTGATGATGATTTTCCATTGTATGAATAATCTAAACTTGATTGAATGAGAACTCTCTAATACTCTGTAACTGACACATGAATATTATAATTGTAAGTGTATAGTGAATACCTGTACTCTGCATTTGCATGGGTTGGGATGTTGTGAAGAAGGAAGTGATCTACTCTAAATCAATGGTTAAGCCACTATGTAAATAATTTCGACTCAGGCGCTTTGACGCATTATGATCCAGCGGCTAAGCTGTGTTACTATAAACATGTTAATAGACACTTTGTGGTGTGTAGGGATGGAAGGGCATTGAATGTCCTTAACAGTGTGTTGGGATGGTCGAAGATGGTGTGTAGCGAACGAGATTTAGGAATATCTGCATCTAAATCTAATCTACAATATATGTATGAACATACACATATGTAAATATCTATATACAACTGATCTATTTTGAGTCCGAATTGTAAATATTTCTGTATCGAACAGAATCTTTGAGTATGAACTATTTTGTAAATGAATACCAATTGAATAACTTAAACTTTTGTTACACACTGAGTTCACAACTCATTTCATTTCTGGTTGAATTTCAGGTGAACCTCAATCTTGATCGGGTCGGTGTCGCGAGAGCTCGGTCAAACTTTTATCTTTACTTCCAAGCATTACCATTAGGGATTTATGTTCTAAGGAATTTATAAAGATCATATGTTTTAAATTATTGTTGTCATGAATGTTACGTAATGAATTGTTTCGTTTGACTATGTTATGATAATATGAATTTTAGTACAGGTGACGTAACTCTTCAAACTTAGTCTGGACGTCTAGATCGGGTCTAGGGTGTTACACAAAAAATCATAAAAAAATGGATCCTACGAGCATTTTGAGATGCAAAATCATTAATGATAACATCAATATCAATGTTTTTCAAAAAATCATTCTCGATTTTTTATTTTAAAATTAGTTACTACTAATAAAAGGGACAAAACTCAAAATTACGCACGAATTTTGGTCTAATGTATAATGTTATACATGACTATTAAGTGAGTATCTTTTTTTATTTTAAAATATCATATTAGTGAACTTATTAGAAAAATTTGACAGAGTTAACAATTGAACCCGAATTTTAAAACATGAAATATAAAAGGATTAAATTTCAAATATGCAAAAAGTATAAGTAATTAAAAGCATATTTTAAGCTATTATATATATAGTATTTATTTTAGTTACACCTAGGTCATCGTTGTACAAATATCGTAGATTAGATTTTTATATAAAAAACCAATTATGAGTGGATATGTTGTGATGGTTATCACAACAAATCACAATCTTCAATTTTAATGCATCGAAAAAAAACATAAATTCTGTATTCAAGTAAGAAATAAATCTATACGTACTATTATTATTTAAGAATTTTACTTAACTATACAATGAATTAATCCAACCTCAAGTTAATTATGAATTTATTAAAAAAGATAATTATTTTCTATATTGTTACTGGAGTAAAAAAATTCTATCTAAATTGATATAAATTGTTTTTAGAGTATAATAAAATAATAATTAAAAAACACTTGGCATTAGTTTAGATATGCTTGTTGAGTTTTTTACTCCATTAATATTGGACAGAATAATTACCCTACTAAAAATCTATTATTTATACCAAACAACAAATAATATTAAGAGTCTTTTTATTTAAAATAAATATTAATTTTAAAGATATTTTTATCTTTTGGGCCCCTTTTATCTTTGGGCCCTAGGCGGCTGCACCTCAAAATAGCCCCCAAGGTTGGCCCTGTTCATTGGTTGCAAACCGGAAGCGTTTATGATCCCTAACTCCAAAACTTCGATCATAGTTGTCCACAACATTCCTGCTGTAGGCTTATAATCGCTTCCAATAGGAATAGATTCATCGAACACATGATATCCGCCTTCAAGACTCACACTCATGTTAAGCTTACTAAAGAAATTCACATTTTTCTCCATTCCTTCTTCAAATGCAATTTCACCAAGATTGTACCACAACAGATTAGCTAGTAATGGTAGCATCCACTGTTCGATATGGAATAAACGAATTACGTACTTCCCTAAACATCGGTACTATTTTCGAGTCTATCCTCAAATATTACAACCAAAGGATTGGAAAATGGCTCAACAACAACGAACACCAAATCTTCATCCATTTAGGATTCACATTCTTATCTGGGAAAACTCTAGTCCTCAATATCACATCTTCAACGATAGCTTTAACATAAACTTCAAAATTTCGATCCTTACTCTAGGGACTAAATCTCATGTTTGAATTACGTTAACTCCAAGGTCCAAAGTCTCAGTAAAAGATATGCCTTTGAACGAGTATTAAAAGGCTTTTGTCGTTTACAATTGCCGCATCCAAGTACCAAACATCGGGACACACGATCAGCTTGTGTGTTATACCACATAGCCAACATCAATTCACCTTTTCTTAAATTGAAATCATTTTTATCGTCCAATATATCATTTTGAAGCAAGGGTGTAACACCCCTAACCCGAATCTATTGCTGGAATAGGGTTACAGAGTATTACCATACTAAAATAACATTTAAACATACAATTCATACATTATTATAAACATATTAATAAACATTCATTCACATACATATTGTCCTTATATTGAGCCCTTGAGGCCTTAATTATACCTTAGAAACGAATTAAGACAAAAATTTGGATACAGGGGTCACATGGCCATGTGCCTCACACGGCTGAGACACACGCCTGTGTCTCAAGCCGTGTAACTTCAAACTAGGGACACGTGGCCGTGTCCCAACCGATGTTCTTACCCGTATAACTCTCTAAGTAAGGTCACACGACTGTGTCACACGCCCGTGTGCTAGGTCATGTAACTCTCGGAATTACCTCACACGCCCGTGTTCTAGGCCGTGTGTTAGGCCGTATAACTTACTGACTTGCATGCAAAGGACCCTTCAGGATACAAACAATCATGTCGCCAACACACGGCTGAGTCACACCCCTGTCTCAAGCCGTGTGGACCTAAAATTTGCCTAAAATCAATCCATTCCCAACACTAATTCATGCATAATCCTTAAAACCTTTTGTACATCTAATCAAGGCATCAAAACCCTATCGCAACATACATATAATAACCAATTCACCTACCTAAACATGCATATTTTACCACTTACCAATCACCAATTACTAATTCCAAAAACTTACTAAACATACCTCAATTTGACCATTACTAAACCATCACAAAACATGCCATTTGAGCCATTCAAAATATACAACATGAGGGAGCTTAATAAAACAAACCATCAAATGATACTAATAAAACATTCTAATCCATTATCAAAAGTGACCAAAAATACTTTCTAAAGTAAGCATTATAACCTATTATGCAAACATGACAACAAAACACAAACACATTTAGCTACTATTTACATATTCATCAAAACACCATTTTAAAACATTCTATACATTTCAACCACAAATTCATCTACATAAGTCTATACATGCCACTACCCTAGGAGACACAAAAACTACCAACATTGATGGATAGTATGAGTTGTTTGATTGATCTGTCCAAAATGTTAGCAACAAAGATCTACAAAACAATCCACATGAACTGATAATCTTTTAGAGGTTAATAAAAACATAATATAGCATTTAATCTATAAATAATTAAATACAATTCGTATACTATTTGATTCCAAGTTACCAAAGTGTAATCAGGGGCACGAAAGTGCATTCAGGAGTATCGAAGTACAAATAGGGGCACGTATGTGCAATTTAGGGGTACCGAATACAAATAGAGGCACATATGTGCAATTCAGGGGCATCGAATATAAACAGGGGCATGTATGTGCAATTCACAATATTCTTCTAAAATCATAATACTTAAAGCGTCATAATATAAGTACACAAATAAAAATTCGTTTACATATTGAAATACTACGAACTTACCTTGACGACTAGAGCGTAGAAATATGATTGAGCTAATTCGTAGCTTTTGCCTTTCCTCAGTTTAAATCCAGTTGAGATTTATCTTGATCTAAATAAATAATTATATTAAATTAAGTATTTAAATTAACCAAAAACATTCAATTCAATCCATAATTCACATTTATGCATAATTACCATTTTGCCCTTAATATTTTAACTTTTCACAATTTAGTCCTTAAACTCATAAATTGGAATTTAAACATTTTAATCCTCCATTCAAGCTAATCGAAACTATAAGGGGCTTATATCAACTCATACAAACCATAATTTCATAAATTTAGCATGAAAATTTACTATTTTTACAAATTAATCCCTATATGTAAATTTCATAAAAAAATTACTTTACAAAACTTGTTTATTTAACAACAAAAGTCCATAATCTACCATTAAACATCAAGAACCATCAAAAACATTAATGGTATAACCCTCAACCTTAATAATTTTGCAAATTGACCCCCGGGCTAGCTAGATTAAGCTAAAACGACCTCAAAAATATAAAAATAATTAAAAATGAGATTCAAATCACATACCATGCAAATGAATGAGCTAGCCGAAACTTCGAAGTGCATAAATGGAATTTTCCTTCTCTAATTTCGGTGGAAAAATGCATCCAAGAAGATGACACTAAATTTTTACCTTATTTTACTTTACTTAATTATTAAATTTCCTCTTTAATCTTACTTATTAACCTTAAAAATCACTTAAATTATGTCCATAGTTGTCCACTAACCTTATGAACGATACAATTACCATTTAAATCCACCCACTTTAAAGTTTCATAGCCATATGACCCTTTTAGCAATTAGAACTCCACTTTTACACTTTATACGATTTAGTCCTTTTTACTTAATTAATCATGCAAACATCAAAATTTCTTAACGAAATTTTAATACGACCTTACTAACATACAATAGACATTAAAATAATAATAAAATATAAAATTTGCTCTTCGAATTTGTGATCCCAAAACTACTGTTCCGATTTCATTGAAAATGGGCTGTTATAGAGAGGACTATCAGGAGGAAGAGAAGTAGAAACCTCATGCAAAGCAATAGTAATTTTGCCAATCATATTGTCATCAATCATATAGGTGGGCTTGAGCAAAATTTAAGGCTCATATTTTGGATCGGGTTGGGCTTAGGCAAGCATAAAGCATGTTAATATTATGCTTAAGCCCAATCTAGACTCGACCCATAAACGTATATAAGTGATTTAGAATAAATTGTCAAATGTTGACAGTTTTCTTAAGGAAACGTAAAAGTGATTTCTTGTGACATTTTCTAAGGTTTTAAGAGTTAACATGATACTACTTAATCTTAGACTAATAATATAGTTTATGGTTTATGGTTTACGGTTTACGGTTTACGGTTTACGACAACATAACAGTATTTAATGAAAACTAATAATAGGTCATAGGTTAAATATTAACTTGGTGATTAATGAAACTGTGAAAAATAGTTGTTCAAATAAGAAATCGCTGGTATTTTTCAAACTCTAAAATGTTCAAATTTAGAATAAAATTTTCAAATGTTGAGAGTTTTCTAAAGGAAACAATATAAATGGATTTTGGTGACTTTTTTTAGGGTTTAAGAATTAAAATAACAATATTCAACATCAGACTAATAATATGTCATAGGTTAAATGTGAATCTGGTGATTAATGAATCTATGAATAATTGTTCGAATAAGAAATCACTTACTATTTTCAAAATCTAAATTGTTCAAATTTAGAATAAAATTATCAAACATCGACAGTTTTCTTAGTGAAATATGTAAGTGATTTTTAGTGAATTTTTTTTTTAGAGTTTAGAGAATTTAACAGTAAACTTATAAAAGAATAGAGGTGGTGATTAATGAAATTGTGAATAATGGTTATTCGAATAAGAAATCATTTGTTATTTTCAAATTTTAAAATGTTCAAACTTAGTTTTCTTAGTGAAATGTATAAGTGGACGAATTTCATCACCATCCAACCCCAATCTGATCCCTTAATAAATAAATAAATAAATAAAAACCGATTAATTTATAGATAATTGAATCGATTACTATATTTTAATTTTTTAAATAATTTATTTACTTCAAACCTCCCCACACCATCGGTTATAAAACATGGAAAAGGATGTCCTCACCACGTCGAATTCGTCCATTCTTTTCTACCAAACCAAAACCCAAAGCTCCCCAAAGCATGGGTTAAACAAGTGGGATCTATTACTCCAATTCGGATTTTATTTATTTTATGAAAAAGAAATTAAATTAAAGATGTTTGGAGAAAAATTATCTACTTTTAATAGTTTAATACAACATTAGTAATTTCAACTTTAATTTTAATTTTTTATTTAAATTTAATTTTAAAAAAAAATAAAAATACTGATGTAAGCCATTTCATTTCAAAAACATAAATATCTACTTTCTTAATAATGCCTACGTGTGCGTAGAACCCACAGAGAAATTTCCCTCCTCTCCACCTTTATTTTCAACCTTTAAAAACAAAATAAAAAACATAAAAAAGGACTCTCTTTTTCCTTTGTATTTTCTCGAGAAATTGCTCTCCCTTCCAATCCAGTTCCCAAACCCATACGCACGCACTCTCACTCTCTTTAATTCTAAATTCTACGGCCCCATTTCCGTCATATTTTCCCATAAAAATCTAAAAATGGAAAAGAAAAAAAAGGAACGTTCGTCCATTTCTTTTTAAAATTTTACCATTTTCTTCCTCTTCTTGATTTCTGACCGTCTCCTCCTGTATTTGTTCTCTTCTTTATTCAAATGGGTTTTTGAGTTTGAATTCAAGGTAGGTTTTCTGAGTTTTCTTTTTTTTTCTTTCTCGGGGTTTTTTTGGGGATTTTCTTCGGTTGGTTATAAAGTTTCCTTTTTTAGAATATTCTAGATCCTTCTTGATTCCTTTTAGGAGTTTTATTTTTGGGAATTTTAGAATTTTCTTTTCTCTTTTTTAGGGTTTCTTTTGATGTTTATTTTAGTAAACAAATTGTCCATTATTTCCACCTACATTGTCGTAATTTGTGACAGTTATGATTTATTTAGTTGGATATTTTCGAAAACAAACGTTTTTAACTGAATATCTGTTCCCTTTTTGGATGATTAGGAGGAATTCGGAGCCAGTCGGTGAATTTAAGAGAGAAAGGGAGAAAGGATTGGGGGTTTAAAAGATTTGGGTGGTAAGAACATTTATCTCTTATGATTATTATTTTTTTCTGAGTTATGGTAATTTTCTTTATCAGTATTTTTTTTTCTTCTTTTAATTGTATATTAATCTCGATGATATGCATTGAGGGATAAGTTGGCTTAATTCAAATAATCAAATTTTGTCTAATTACATTTATGTTGTTGATTCATTCATGACTTGTTAAAAAGTAAACGTAACCGTTGATCTTTGTGTTTTCGGGGATTGCATCAGACAGTTGCTATGGATGATCAAATATTTGTTCAATCATATGCTTTTTGAAGGAAGCACACTTGTTTTTAGTTTTACCTATTAGTTGTAAATAGTGGAATATTGTTTCATTAGGGTTTAGTCATAATGGATGGAAAAATTAAGCTGAAGTATTAGAAGTATGTTTACTTGTTGGCATTTAAATGAAAGTATTTTTTTCCAATTATCAATTCTGAGTAACCATTTAAGATAATAGAATCTCTTGAAATTCGATTCAGATAAAACATTTTTATAGCAAGCATAATTTGAACGGATTTTGTGCTGTTTTTGTTTGTCTTTTCAGTTTAAATCGTGCGTGGATACTAGCATGGCATCTGGGAATCCTTTTTTTGATGACTTGCGGAGCAAGCCTGAGGTTATTGATCTTCCACAGAACGAAGACCATTTTGATAGTGAGTCCGTGAATGAACCTACTCAAACTACAACAAAACCGAATTTGATTGTGTCTAGCAATGTTCGTGAACTGTTGGAATGCCCTGTTTGCTTAAATGCGATGTACCCACCAATTCATCAGGTTTGTTCATATGACTCCTTATAGTTGATGAAACCTTCAAGAAATTGTTTGACTTGTACATACTATTATTTGTGTCCGGGGGAGTCTCCTGCTACCCATGAAAACCTTACTTGATGCATTATTTGAGTGTCAGATATGGGTATGCATCTGACATACCCTTATCCATTTGTCAAGAAAAATGAAGAGTCCAAGCATCATAGCACAGCTGTACTTGTCATTATAGATATCTTTAGCCAACCCTGTATATGTACTAGATTATTCTATTTAGCACGTACTTGCCATTGAGCATATTCACACCTTAACTGGTCACAAGGGCTGAATGTATCGTGTTTTGATTATCTTGTGTGCTTAATCTTTTTGTTGCTTAATCTTTTTGTTGCTTTACTTCTAGTTATTGATTATTACTTTACCTTTTAAGCTATTTGTAGTTTTGAATCATGTAATTAATCTGTTTAGATAAATGTCTAAAACGTAGTTTCTGTTGGTTTGATATGAAAAAGGGAAAGGGAAATTTCAATCAATGTTGATGTTAATACTCACTGAAAATCAAAGCTTCAGACTGGAGCATGATGCTATATTGCATGCATGAACTTACTGCATTAGCGTGCTGTTTTTGGCTTTAAATATATATATATATATCATATTCTGTTGTTTTTTAGTAGTGAACATGAGACTGTAAACTTACTGTTGGTTTTCTTGCTTGGTGCAGTGCCTAAATGGGCACACGTTGTGTTCTGGTTGCAAGCCAAGAGTGCACAATCGGTGCCCCACATGCAGGCATGAGCTTGGGAATATTAGATGTCTTGCATTGGAGAAGGTCGCTGCATCTCTTGAGCTTCCCTGTAAATATCAAAGTTATGGGTGCGTAGGCATATATCCCTATTACAGCAAACTAAAACATGAGTCCCAGTGTTCATATAGACCATATAGTTGCCCTTACGCTGGGTCAGAATGCACAGTCGTTGGTGATATTCCTTTTCTTGTGGCTCACCTGAAAGATGATCACAAAGTTGACATGCACAGTGGTAGCACCTTCAACCATCGTTATGTCAAATCAAATCCGCATGAGGTTGAAAATGCTACATGGATGTTGACGGTATTATTACCTTCTTCTTGCTTTGTACTTCTTGTCATATTTCATTTCTTTCAGAACCTTCTAGAAGAGGAATTATTTTACCATTTCTGCAAAGACACTGCAAATTTGTTCTCTGCATGTCCATCCCGTTCATAAAGGATGAAGAATTTTCTAATGTTCATTACCAATGTGCTGTCATATTGTTCAGCCATTGAAAACAGTTATAGAGGGGATCCGAAGCTACCAAAGCGGCTGAAATATACAAAATTGAAGATTGTTATGACATTTGTTTCCACTCTGAATGGCCATGATTTTTTCAATAGACTGAATATTGTTATTTAGAAGATTTGATTTAACGATTTTGTGAGAGGTAGGGGGCTGATTTTTGGATATCTTCTCGATTTTCAGGTTTTCAGTTGCTTTGGTCAGTACTTTTGTCTGCATTTCGAAGCCTTCCAACTTGGGATGGCTCCTGTTTATATAGCATTCTTGCGGTTTATGGGTGATGATAACGAGGCAAAGAACTACAGCTACAGCCTTGAGGTGGGTGGGAATGGGAGGAAGTTGATTTGGCAAGGGGTTCCAAGGAGCATACGAGACAGTCATCGAAAGGTTCGTGACAGTTTCGACGGTCTCATCATCCAACGCAACATGGCATTGTTCTTCTCGGGAGGAGACAGAAAGGAGTTGAAGCTTAGAGTAACAGGAAGGATATGGAAAGAGCAGTGATTGGGTTGTTTCCTTGATTCTATTTTGTGGTAATAGATAGTAGATCGGTTACTTTGGGTACGTTTTACGGGTCTTCTGGTCATTTATTTCTTGGTTTGATCTTTTTTTTTGGGGGGGGCGGGGGCAAGCTCTCTTTGCTTATCCATGCATCAAATACATGAATTGAAAGATGTTAAGTTTAATGCCTGAAAATCTAGTTTCTACCTACAATCAATTTAGAGATTAGAAATTGCAGATTTTGATCTTACAAAGTGCCTTCTTTCCTTATACCCCTTGTTATTATGGAATTTCTGATTATTTAATTCAACTATCGTTGATCAACGCTCACAAATATCAATCGTTTTGTATATAATCGCAGCTTTCTTATGATTCTGAAAAGATTTATGTAGTTGTTTGAGCTACGCCACAAATTATTCAGTTATGCTTTTTTTTCTATAAAAAAGAATCCTATTGGCTGAAAGTCTTCACAAAACCCTTAAATTAGCTAAAAATACTTAATTATTCAGTTTTAGCTGAATTAACCTCTGAAATAAAATTTAATTCGCTTTTAACTGATTAATAAAAAATTTCCTGATTTAATTAATAGTATAAATAAATAAATTACATCAGTAGTCACTCAACTTTGATTAAAATAATAAAACAATCATTAATGTTATCGAAAAATGACAAATCATCAATCATCTACTAACATAGAGAGAAAGTTGGAAACTTAGGATCAATAAATTAAAATGAGAAAAAGGAAATAAAACCAAGAAACGACTTGCTTGGCTGATTCGATCTTCATCAATTTATGACAAACCCGTTATTTAAACAAAGCGAAATAGAAACAAATTCTTATGACCCAACATCAACAATGGAAACTAGAAACGGTCACAATTTCCCAGCAAATCACAAGAATAAACTAAGTCACTAGACATCATTTTTTTCAAAATTTCCTTCCCTTTCCTTCTAGAAAATTAAACACAGAAAATCAATAGAATATACTCACACATATGAATGCGCAAAGAAAAGGGAAAAGAGAATACTATTTCCGGCAGTGAGTTAAGGTTTTTCTTTTGGGATTTGAATATTGTTGTCAAATTTGAGAATTGTGACCGGTGGTTGTTGCAACGGACCGCTGAAGCTACAGTGATATAATCACAGTTGACATCTTCATTTCGTCTCTTCTTCTTTTACTACCCAACCTAGCTAGGGTTCTTAAATTGGAGCCGTTTACACTTTGGGATGAGAGGTCAGCTTTCCGTTATAGACTTAACCAAAATAGTAATTAGTTACAGGTTTATTATTTTTCTAAAGTTTGATGATTGAATTGTAACATTTCAAAGTTTAATATTTGTTCTGTTATTTTAATCAAAATTGAGTGTCTGTGAATTTACTTTACCCTAAAAAAAATTGTAAAAGGTTAAATTACTAAAACAAACCATTTATATAAGCCCACATCAACTTAACATGTAAATAAAAAAGCTTTCTAAAAAAATAAAAGCCCATTTAGGTATGAATTAAAAAAAAAAAAGAAAAAGAAAAGGTTAACTTGGATATAAGTTGAAGTTAAGAATTTATTAAAGTAAAAATTAAAATATTAAAGGTTTACGGGAAATTTTAAAAATTATCTAAATAAAATAATAAAGTTGTAGGAATTTTTAGTATATAAAAATTATATGTAAAATTTTCAACCATTGGTTAACTCAATGGTAGAAGAATCAATCAATTTTAAAAGCTTAACCCAAATCCCCAATGGCCCAGCCCATGTTTTAAGCCCTAATTTGATTTTAATCTCGCTCTCTTGTAAATAAAGTTTCTCCCCAAAAAACTGAAAAATCCCAATTTCAAACGCTCTCCAAAATCCGCCCAATTTCCTCTTCTCTGAAAATTAAAAATAAAATAAAAATTGAAGTGCAGTGCAGTGCAGTGCAGTTATGTGACACACTTCCAATTCATCAAAGAAGAAGGCGCGTGAAAACGAAAGACACATGCTTTAAAATGGCAGCCTCATCGCCATCGGCGTCGAAAAGCACCTCCGACGCAACCACCACCACGACAACTACGACGGCTGCAGCGACGACGCCGCTGCCTCATCCTCCTCCGCCGTTTCAGCGTATGGATACGCTGCCTAAGACACAACGTGGGCTTAATAAGCCTAAATGTATTCAATGTGGCAATGTTGCCCGTTCCAGGTAAAAGGAGAAAATATCTTTCGTTCTCCTTTTATTTCTTTGTTTAAAATTTATCTTCATGTGTAGTTATGGGATTTCGTTCTTTTTTGTTTCATTTCTTTTTGTGGCAAATTTCCCCCCAAAAGAACAAATGTTATAATTATCCAATGAAATAGCAGGCTACATTTAGTTCGAATTTAGACTCCAAATTTATTATAATTTGGATGTCAATTGTTGTTATCTGGTTTTTGTTTGGTCAAAAGTTCCCGGAAAATATATGCTATAAACCGTGGTAAATTTTGTAAACTCTGTAAATAAGTTTAGATATTTGATTAGTTTAATCCATTTGAGGAAGTTCTAAAAACTTCATTGCTGGTGTTTGAAAACAGTACTTCCTTTTAGTGGTTCATTGAGCTTGAAAAGTTCTCCCATCAAATCAATCTTATTATTTTGATTTCTTATGCAGGTGCCCCTATCGTTCGTGCAAGAGTTGTTGCTCAAAAGCGCAAAATCCGTGTCATATTCATGGTATGCCGAGCAAACTTGAAAGATGAGAGTTTATTTTGGTTAAATGTTAGTCGTTTTGGTAATCAAATGATATCCCATTTTGTGGTTACTTATAAAGAAGTGGGAGTTTTAATGTGGGTGATATAAACTAAATTTCATGTTGGACATGGCTAGAATGGATTTTATCTTGAAAATGAGTTTTGCTCTGGTTATTGTCTAAAATGTCAGTCATTTTAGTAATAGGGTGATATTTGATTTTGTGGTCACTTACAAAGAAGTGAAAGTTTTAATGTCATTGGGTGATATAAAGTAAAAATGTATAATTCATGTTGGACATGTTTAGAATGGAATTTATCTTGAAAATGAGCTTAATTTGGTTATTGTTAAATGTCAGTCATTTTGGTAACCGGATGATAAACCCTTTTTGTAATTACTTATAAAGAAGAAACTAGTGTTTTAAGGTCAGTGGGTAATATGAAGTAAATTTCATGTTGGACATGATTAGAATGGATATGATCCTGAAAATGGGCTTACTTTGGTTATTGTCAAATGTCAATCATTTGAGTAACCAGATGATACCTGGATTTGTGGTTACTTATAAAGAAGAGTTTTAAGGTCAGCGGGTGATATTTAAGTAAATTTCATGTTGGACATGTTTACTACGGATATGATCTTGAAAACGAGTCTACTTTGGTTATCGTCAAATGTCAGTTATTTTGGTCGCCTGACAATATCTAATTTTGTGGTTACTTATAAAGGAGTGGAAGTTTTATGGTAAATGGGTGATATAAAGTAAATTTTATGTTGGCCATAGTTAGAATGGACATCATCTTGAAACACATTATAAAGATTTCAGGATTCTCGGTAATCGTCTAGTTGATTCACTCCTTTTGGGCATGTTGCGATTCCAGGTGGTGACTTTCACTATTATGAGTTGCTTATTTCACAAGATAAAATGTTTTAATTTTGTTGGAATGGTAATTTATTCTATTGAAATTTGAAAGGTTAACAATATGCTGAGCTTAGGTTTAAGTTTGTTCTAGAAGCATGCTTAGTTAAGGTGTTCATTGACCAGATTATGAAACCCGGTCCATAACTTAAAAGTGGGATATTTTTTATGTGGGAATTGTCACTGAAGGGGTCTAGTAGTTTCCTTTGATCGGGATAAAAACGCAGAATTTGTTCTTAATACTTGAGAGTATGTATTGTTAAGGAATGAAGCAATGAACAAAATAAATGACTCAATTCCTGATTTATATTGTAATTGCAGTTTTAAAGTCAAATTCAGCCTTTCCAGAAAAGTCACCAACCTCAAGCACTCCTTCATCGGACCAGAAGTCCACACAGGCGTCTTCTCAAGTGTAAGTTGCAAAAATCAGATGTTCAAAATGTGTATTTCCTTTTGTATTTCAAACCATGAACAAAAGCAGAAAACTATACATCTGTCTGGACAACTTCAGTTTCCATGCGAAACTGTCACTGCAAGGAAGCCTACAGTTCCTGAACTTTGGTATTGCATGCATGTAATATTCCTTGCAGGAAAACTGGCTGTGTCATGTTGGTCAAAATGAGCCTAGCTGGAGATATATTCTCATGTTTTATGTATTGCTATTCTACCATCCCAACACTGTTTTGAGAATTTTTAACTAGCATAAGTTCTTAAAACCAACTGATAATTGATTATTTAAGGCCCCTTGGAAATCAAATTGGCTCTAGAATTCCTGTTGTTTCCTATCCATTCAAAACCTTTTCATTTTGTTTTCCTAAAATATTCAGGGTTCCCACTTTGTTTCATTTGACTTGTTGCTGATTCCTTCCCTGTTGAATATTATTCAGGACTCCCTTAAGGGTTCCCTCATTTAAGCAGCTTTCAAATGCTTTTGCACAATTTGACAATCTGCAGGTCCGATCAAAGAAACACCTGACCCGAAAGGTACAAGTTTAGTTCACAGTAAACAGATACTCTTGTTCAAGTTTCTGGTCATTACTGTATAAGCCTTAACGGGTATGCTATTTCAGGATGCTATAGCCTTAAACGGCTGGAGGTTTTCCAAGTTGAAGGAATTCAAGGATAGAAATATCGAAATTGAAAACGATGCTTTTGATCGGTACATACAGAATATTAGTTTACTTGAGGAAGTCTTTTCTATAAAATCTATAGATGAAGGATCTGAAGAGGATGGAGGATCTAAGCCTAGCTCAACTTTGAAGGAAGATGAGACTTTGGTGATGATTTCAGGTCTGAAGTTGACACTAAAATCTGATCCGGTGAGATCCGATAATGCCAGAAAGAGGATAAAACAAATTGTTGATCAGGGAATAGAAAAGCTTCATAAAGCTGAAGCAAATGATGGTGCTAATGATCCAGATGACCAAAATAAACTCGACAGTAGGTTGAACAAGGTAAAAAGCTCACGGATTGAAAGAGCTTTAGTTTTAAGTGATATTGTCGACAAGTTGAACAAAGCTCGAAATGAAGAGGATCTAAAATCATGTTTGGAAATGAAAGCGCGGCTTTATAACCAGAGCATTATGTCCACCGATACAGAAATAGAAGATCCCGGAGCATTAAACGAAGAAAGTACAGGGACTACGGTAATTTCCAGGCAAGTAGCATATCATCAATCGCCAAAAATGCTTACACAAATTGAAATTGATCAAGAAACACTCAACAAAATTGAGGCACATTTCACCTCCCAAGAGCAAATTGAAGATTTATAACTGTTAGCTGGATTACGGCGGTGGTTCAAATTCCCCCTTCCCTTTATTCGGCTTAGTAACAGTGGCTAAAATTTATTGTTGGAAATTATCCTTTGCTGCTTTGGGTTATGGCCTTATTCAAACAATTTTTTTAGGAAAAATTAAGAATCCTGGTACCATAATAGCTTAGTTGATTTCAGTTACTCGAATGTTAACATAAAAATTCATTACCTGCATTCATTTTGTTCAATTTTGTTCTATTCACTTTATCATCTAGTAGTTTTTCTGAAGGAAAAGACTGATCAGAGTTTTCAGAAGGATAAAAACTACAAACATGTTATCAAGTTTTAGGAGCCAAATTAACGAATAAAAGTGTAACCGAGTCGAACTGAGCCTATATCATGTTCTTAGTAGGGGTATAGATTTAATATTTCGATCAGGGAGACAAAAGTGATTAGTTCACAGCAAACTGAAGTTGCCCTAAACTTCAAGTATCTGTGTCCAACACATTTGGGCAGGGTATGAGGATATAATCCCATGAATGTATGTAAAAACTAGCAAAAAAAGCATATGTCAGAAAAATATGTCTCCGACGGTTGGGTAAGATATACTTGCAAATTTTGCAAGTTAGTACTTCTCGACGGACATGCCTACTTGCATATAGATCATTGAACGGGCTGTTAAGAAAAGTGGATTATAAACTACTTAAAATCACCACCCACAGATCAAGCAGTATCTGTAGGAACAACATTACACTAATTCTTATCAAGATCGAAACAGCAGAGATGGGACAATAGGTAGGGCAGGACATGTATGTAAATCCTTCTCATGAAATAACATGCGACTCAAGAATCATGTTATAAAAAGTTTAACCAATCCTCAGAACCTTGTTTTCCATACAAAAGAACCAACAAAAATTTGAATCCAAAACATTTTCACTACATTCCACCCTTAGTCATATGGAATTTGGATGTATGCAGCATCACAGGCAAAAGGAATGTCAGCATACATACCAGCAAGAGCACACCGAATGGACTCCAAAACAGTAAATAAGTAGGCGAATGCCACAGCTGTCCAAAAGTGCATACCAATCTTACCCCAGTATATTGCAAGTGGCATCCAGCGGCTCACAGTTCCAATCACCTGTAAGGCAATTTCCAATAGCATTCCCATCACCACATGAAATCTGAAAAAGTGAGGCCACTCCTTTCTCCTTACCACTCCGAGATATGCAACAAAGAAATATGCCATCAAGAACCAGCTTGGCAACCTCCCAATGGCACCAAGGAATGGGTACGTCAAAAACTCAAAGTCTTCCAAGAATGGGTGTAAATGATATGCTGTCTCTGCATACATCCATGTTTCATGGAGAGGCATTAAATAAGGGAGACATGCTAAACTCCTCCACCACCATTTAGGCTTCTTAGTCATAGGGGGATAGCGGAAACTGAATGGCACATCCTTTGATGCTCGAGGCACCAAATAAGAGCTCCTACGCCTAGGAAACGAGGGTACTGTAAGAGCCAAACCACCTAAATCCCCACTTAATAGAGGGGTTGATGCAGCAGAAAGGTGCAAGGGAGGCAAACCTATAAATCAAAGGTCACAAATTAGACAAATAACAAATCATTTTGAGGCAATTCTGAAGCAAACTAGAATCAACCATACATATATGCCGAGTTTTATAGGAAAACATTGTTTGGTTTTACCATAAGTGATGATCATGTACCTTTAACTCGCCAGGACTTTGAATCCTGATCTTGCTTCCAAGAACTCGGGGTATATAATGCATCTGTTGTAGAAAAACGAGGAATTGATGCAAAAACAGAAGTACATGGAAAAGGCTTAGACAACCTTGAACTCATCGAAACACCCCCAAAGGGCATGCAGGATCCATGCAGAATCATGGCCAGCTACATTTAAGAATAATGTAGGAAATTGATTAATGTCGAGCAAGGGAAAAACAAAATGGCAAATCATCCTGGGAACTAAGCAGGTACTCTGTTTCTCAAACTATTACATGCATACATTTCAGTTTACAAGCTTTTTTTTAAGTTCAGCTGATGCAATATCAAAACCAGAATTAGTGGGAAAGATCCCTTACACAATCATGCAACTTTTTCTCCTTATGATTAGAATGATGGAAGCAACAGGCTAATATCAGTGAAACAATAAACCAAGACATCCTAAGAAAGAAAAGATATCTATCTCGCCTATAGTATATTTGCCCGAAAATGGGAGGTCCTCTGGCTCACTCTGCCCACATCAAGATTCTTGAGACCTCCAACATGAAATTTCAAGTTCCAAAAGAAGGGACAAATGTCCTCTTAGTATATGGGCAAGTCCATCTTTTATTTTCTTTAGATTTTCGAAGCCTTCGTTATTTGGACTCAAAAGGGAGTGTCAAATATTGGTATGCTATCTTCATATATTTGGTGGATCATACCCCCATATCCGAATGTGTCACACACAGAAAGTGTACTTTAGACCCGAGTAACATGGTTCAAAATATAGGCTAGAAATTACAGCTAGACAGTTTTCTAAAGAGCATCATCAATAAACAATTCCAACATAAATACCTCAAAACCATCAGAAATATTGAGCTTAAAGGAATTGCCGTAACCCACTAATTATTACTAAGCATTTGCTTACTTAAGGCTGTGTTTCCTTCATTGCTAGTCTTGCTATTAGCATATCGATTCCTAAAAGAACAAATAATTAAAAAATAATAAAAACTGTACATGTAAATAAAAATTAGAACACTTTTTTAATCATTTTAAAACTTTATAGTTCCAATTTTGAATTATTAAAAAATATCATATTTTAACCAAACTACACCATTATTCTTGCTTTCTTGGTTCCTAAATTAAAATAAATAAATAAAAAACAGTTTAAAAAACAATGAAAGGACTCTGAAAATAATGATAAGAACAGGAAAAGAATTGCATAAACTAAACCATACTATTTTGTTTCAACTGATGATTTTCCGAAAGAAAGGCAAACCCACCTGGCGGCGGAACGCGCCCTAGAGGCCCACCGTGCTACGGAGGTCCTTCCTCTACGAGATTGCCCGGCGACTCAAAAGGCAGTTGTTCGAAAGGGATAAAAAGAGAGAAGAAAAGGGAGAGAATAATTTTGGGGTAATTGGGTTTAGAGGGTTTTGCCGTCTTTTGAAATAAGGATAACTAGCGTTAACCTTACAAATTTTTTGCAATAATTTATTTAATTTAATAATAATTAATTTTAAATTATTATTCTAAGTAATTGTTTTTGGAATAATATTATTAGCATATTATATTTTTTAATTATAAAAAATAAATTTATTTTAAATGAAACTTTAAAGAGACTTAAAAAAGAAATATTTTAATTTTTTTGAAAAATTGTAAACAAATTATGTATAAATTAAAAATATTACTACTAATATTATTATATTTTGTTAATTGTTAAAATTAAATTTATTATAGTTTATAAAAATTACAAACAAATGTAAAATAATTGTTTCTGTAGATTATGTTTTACACATTGGTCAAAAAAATGCCTGTACTAAATTAAAAAAAATGTTAAACTCGATACTAAATTATATATTAAGCCATTACAAAAAGGTTAAAGTTTAATTAATTAATTAATATATATATTATATTTTAATATTGTATGTAGATACTTCAAAATTAAACTTAATAATTATAATAAATTTTGCAAAAATCTGAAATAAATTGACATAGACAAAATACAATTTGAAGGAATTAAAAATGACACTATGTTGAATGTGTAGATAAAACCATTTAAATAACATGATTTAATATTAAAATTAAAATAATTAAGTAATATATTTATTTTTAAATTTTAATTACTAAAATAATAATTAAGTTTTAGCTTGATTGACATTGATATTATTGCCACTATAAGAGTTTATGAATTTGAGTACACTGAAACATATTTATTTTTTTATTTTGGGGTTAGGGAGAAATATAAATAATTTTAAATTTTGTATAAAACAATTTGATTACTAAAATTAATTATTTAAATAATTCAATATCAAATCATTATAAGTCACAAACACGAACAAAATATTTTTTTCTTTAAATTAAATCATGATAACATATTAAATGAAATGTTAATTAATACATACCTTAAAACAACATATAATAGATAGAGAAATCATATATATATATATATATATATAATATAATATGAAAGAAGAAATCATATATATTATATAAAAGAATGTATGAGAGTATATATAAACACATTTTTTTTGAGTTCTAGATAAAATTTTAAAATATTTCCTTTTTTAATTATTTATGGTGGTCTCAAATTAAGTTTTAAATATTACTTTGTTGGCATTAATAATAATTTTAAATAATAAACAATTTTAAAATTCTTGCATTAAGTTATAATTAAAATGTAAAATTAAAATCTCAACACATATTACAGAATAATTTAATATTACGTTACAGTTAAATATAATAATATTTTTTTAATTCTTATAAAATATTTAAAAAATAGAAATTAAATTTTGTATATACGGTTAAAATACTAAACATAATTAAATATTTGTTGAAACCATTTTTGAAAAGAACGGGAATCGACTTAGGTTTTAGAAACGAAAATAAAAGAACAGGAGTCGCCACCAATCCTTTTTATTTATGTGTGATTGGCTCACCTTGTAAAATAGTTGTTTTAATAAAATGCTTGATTTGTTAAAACAATGACTTGTGGTCCACGAAATTTAGAAAGATGGGTTCGGGAGTCGGTTACGTACGAGGAAGGATTAGCACCCTCGTAACGCCCAAAATTGGTACCTAATTGATTAATTAGTGTCTTAATGTCAAAAATTGAAAACTTGAAAGACTTTAAAATACGATCCCTCCTTTTTGTAAAAAAAAAAAACTCGAATATTAAAGACCTTCTTGTCTCGAAATAATGAAATGTCGCATCCAGTAAGTTAGGACACGACATCTCGAACTTTTGAGAATGAGCTTGCCTTTTATTTAAAATTCATGTATTTTAACCCCCTTTTTAAAAAGGATATTCAGTTATTTAGGGTAAACGAGAAAAATCGAAACCCAGTAAGTTAGGACACGATCTCTCGAACTTTCAAATACCGAATATTGGCTTTATTTTTTTTTTAAATATTATCTCGAGGTAACAAGATGTCATACCCGGTAAGTTAGGGCACAACGCCTCGAATCTCCGAGAATAAGCGTTTTATTCAAAACTCGTATTACGATTTTAAAAGAATATTCCGTTATTTAGGTTAAATGAGAAAAATCGAAACCCAGTAAGTTAGGGCACGATTTTCTTGAATTTCCAAATACGGAATATCGCTTTTATAGAAGAATTATTTTCGTCGGGTAAAGGTTAATATAAATTCATGATAAAATAAAATAACGAAGAATGAACAAACAAATAAGAATTTCGATATTAACGAACATAACAGAATAAAAATAAACGCATAACAAGAATGATGAGAACAGAAATAAAAGAATAAAACGAACAAGCAATGTAAGAGAATAATCAAAAATTAATAATAATTATAATAGTAAAAATAATAATAGCAATAATAGCTAAGTAGGAAATAATAACAGTATATTAAGAAGACAAATAATATAATGATAGTGATAGTACTAAAGAAAGAAAGAAAAAATAATAATATTAATAATAGTAATAAATATAATAGTAATAATAATAGTAATAGAAAATAATAGTACATTAATAATAATAATATATGTTAATAATAATAATAATATATAAAAAAATAGGAAATATTAATATGGTAAAAATAATATTTTAATAATAATAATAATAATAATAATAATAATAATAAAGGAAGGAAAATAAAAATACAACAATAATATAAATGAGAAAAAATAATAGTAATACAATAATAATGATGGTAATAATAATAATAATATAAAATAATAGTAATAGTAATAGTAATAATAATAAAAATAAAAATAAAAATAATGATAATAGTAAAAAGATTAATATTAGTAATAATAATGATAATAATGATCATAAAGGTAATGATAATAATAATAATAATAATAATAAATAAATAATAATAAAATAGAAAAAATAACTAAAAAGGACTAAATTGAACTTAAAATAGAAGTTCGGGGCGAATTCGAAATAAAAATAAAGGGGAGGACCTATCCGAACACGCGAATAACATGGAGGGACCAAAAGGGAAATAATTCCCACCCCCAGAACACACAGTTTCGGTAGGGACCGAACTATAATCAAGGCAAGATTCGGGGCCAAAATTGAAAAATAAAAAGACTTGATTACAAAGTAATAAAAAGGAAGGACCACGCGCGCAAATTACCCCTTTTCCAAAAACATGCGGATCCTGAGGCGGGTCGGGTCGGGTCGGGTCGGTGCATGGGTTAAAGGAATAAAACGACGTCGTTTTGGCACTGGGGATTAAGTCCAAAACGGCGCTGTTTCATGAGGTTTATAAAATTAATTTTTTTTCTAAAAACATTCATTTTTCAGGTGCTTAAAAAAAGAAGAAGGTTTGAATGCTCTCCCCTCTCCCTGGATAAACCCAGAATTCGGCCAGGAAAAAAGAAAACGAAAAAGATGGGTCTAATAATTTGGCCTACGTGTGAGTTTGGGTCTATTTAGGGTTTGAGCTTGTTTTGACTAATTTGGGGTTTATTTATTTTGGGTCTGGGTTTTAGGTTGTAAATAGGTTTAATTGATTAGGTTTTGAGGATGTAAAATGAGTCCGTGTAGTTTGGGCCTTCTACAATATTAAACTGAAAAATATTTTAAAATTAATCTAAAATCATGTGAAAAATGAAATATAACTTTGAAATAGATTTTAAAATTAAAATATTTCAAAACAAATCAAAACGATGCATTTAAAAGAGAGATATATTAAAATACAATAATTTTTGTAAATTAAATGTTTAAAGTTTCAAATATGTTATCAAAACATATTTTTAACCAAAAAAATATTATCAAAATATTTTTAAAATGTATTTAAACTGTTTATAAAACCATAAAAAATAAAAAAGAATATTTAAGATATTATTAAAATCCGTATTAACGTAATTTACAAGAATCTTAATTTTTAAATTAAATAATGTTTTAAACTAATATAAATACTATTGCAAAAGCAAAATAAAAATAGAAACAATTTGAAATTTTACAAATTTAAGAATAGTTTTGAGAAGAATATTTTTTAATAACGTATTTAAATACTTAAAAAATCTAAAATTATTATATTTGTTTCTATAACAGGTTTTTAAACCAATCAAAATATTGTTATAAATTTAAAATTTAACAGGTTTCTATAACATATTTATATTAATTATAAATTACCCATGATTTGTTATTATTGACTACTAAAAGAGATGAAAAAAATGAAAATTGAATAGTGTGAGGTATTAATTAAATAGCGATTATAATAATGAAAAAGAGCATTACCCCCTCAATTTTGGTGTACTCAATTAGGTAAAATAAATGTTTGAGTGTTCAAATTAATGAGAATATATTATTAAGAGTTACCTAATTACATTTAAAAAATTATTTTTTCTAAATATTATATATTTTTTTAATTCTTAATACATGTTTTATGGTCTATATTTAGAGTTTATAACTGTCACTTTTAATAATATCGTGTCTAATATTTAAATCTTTAACTTTTAAATTTAGTTGAAGAAATTTTCATACATAAATTTAAATTAAATAATCTTTCTTTTTTAAAAGAAAAAATTAAATAATCTTTATCATTCTATTAAAATTTGTTTTTTTTTAAAGCAAGCCTTTATTATTTGATTTTATTCCTAAATAGGCTATTATTTCAAATGAAATATTGATATATGTTAAAGATTTATTAAGATATAAACTAAAGCTTTATTGATATATGTTCAATCTAGACATTAGAGATTTGAATCAGCACATAAACAGATTCGTAATTATTTATACATCACATCACATTTAAAAGGAACGAACAAGAGACTTAAATCTGCACATAAACAAATTCATAATTGTTTATATATCACATTACATTCAAAGGGAAAAGACCCAACCTCGACTCTGGTGCCAACATATAAATTATAGCCATCCAACGAATAGCTTGTTGGCATTATTCATATAGTTAATATCTATCTATATATATATGAGGGATAAACTTAATGGTAGATATTAAAAAACTAAACTAGTTTTATGTAATTACCACCATCATGACTGAAATTGTAATACACAGAATCCGTCCCTCCAGCACCACCGGGTAAAAAGATGTTGGCAGTTCGGGCATTGCAAGTTCTACTCCCCACCCCCAATTCATGACTGAAATTGTAATTCATAGCATCCGTCCCTCCAGCACCACCGGGTAAAAAGATGTTGGCAGTTTCGGTTTTGCAAGCAGTTTTACTCCCAGCCCAAATGGGACAGTCGAAAGCTTTTTTTTCTTTATAACAGAAACGAATCTCCAGCAGCTGACTTTCACTGTTACATACAATTTGAGTCCCTTTATAGTTTTTGTCCCGCAGATTTTTCAGAATGTCACCCACTTTGCTACCACGTTTAAATCCCAAATCTGGTTGGAGGCCCAAAACCAAACCTCTAATCACTGATCTCCTTTAATTTGAGGGTCAGCTATCAAAATAATTACTTTTATTTGATTTGAGTTACATTTTAATCACTTATATTTGAAATAGTCACTTTATCATGGAGTAACATTTTAGTCAATGAGCCGTTAATTACCGTTAACAATATAGTGGTAAGCTGACATGACACGTTAAATCATCATTTCAAATGAAAATTTTATATTAAATTTTATAATTGGTCCCTATACTTTTTCATTTTTTCATTTATATTCTTTTAACTTTCTTTTTTTTTTCATTCTCTTTTACTTCTCCCTTTATTGTCCTCCCTTCATTTCCTTTAAGTAGTTTTTCTATGTTTTCCATTTGTTAAAACTAATTTACAAGCTTATCTCACTCGAAAAAAATTAAATTGTTAAAAAATAAAAAATATAAGGACTAATTTTAACAAATGAAAAACATAGAAAAATTATGTTAAAAAAAATAGAGAAGGGAGGAAAATAGAGGAAGAAGCAGAAGAGAATGTAAACTAAAGAAAAAAAGGAAAGTTAAAAAAATATAAAAGAAAAAATTAAATTGCTTAAAACGAAAAAAATATGGGGACCGATTGTATAAATTAACCTAAAATTTTTGTTTGAAATGATGATTTAACGTGCCATGTCAGCTTACCGTTATACCGTTGATAATACTCTAAAATGACGTGTTTTTATATATTAATCATGTGTTTATTTTGAGCTTGAGCCTACTAATTTGAGCTATTTATGTCTTTTTATCTTTTAGGGACTAAATTAGAGGCGAAAAGTAAATTCAAGGGGAAAAGCGTCAATTTGGAGATTAAATGGGCCAATATGCAACGTGGGACAAATATGGTGCCAAAAGTGCGAACATGGAAGGCACAAGGACTTAAAAGCAAATAGAAGAGATTTTATTTTGGAAGACTCTATTTTATTTTATTCTATTAGGATAATTACTATTAAGATAATTATTAGGATTATTCAAATTTAAGATTTTATTTTAATTATCTTTGTTTATCTTTAATTAAATATATTTATCTTTTTAGAATTTAAGTTTAATTAGATTATCTCCCTAGCACTATAAATAGGGGGTGAAGTGACTCTATTTGGGGCATCTTTTCTGTAAACACTATCCCCCCAAAAGTCTTTTGTTCTTTCCATATTTTTTCTTTCAATAAAATTTCTTTTTCCATAATTTTATTTACTTTCCCACCATTATCATGAGCCACTAAAACCCTTCTAGCCAAAAGTTGTCAATATTTCCCCCAAAAGGGTTCTTGAGGCCTAGAATCCGTACTTAGCCTTCTCGCCAAGTATTCATTGTTTCTCCGCACTACGGGTTGACGCTTTCGTCCATGGCCCTTAAAAAGTAAGCTTTTCAGCATATGCAAAGGCAGTCGCTTTGTATGTTTTGGAAGGATTGCATAGTCGGTTCGTTAACTTACTGCGTCAGAGGTTGGCGAGCCAAAGAGACAAAATGGCGTGGGATTTGCCATTGAGAAGCGTTGATCTAGCATAGATTACTGGCTAGAGTCAGGTTCCCTAAAAATTGTAAGTCTAATCTTTGGAGCTGGTGGTCGTAGGCGTCCTCTTCCACTATAACTGACTTATTTGAGTCGAGAAGGATTATCCAAAAGCCAATGATTGAGTCCAAGGCGGAATGAGACAACCGGAGGCTGGAACTTTCCCATAAGAATTTCTTTTCTCTTAAAACTCTCTTTATTATTTTTATTATTTTCGTAATCATAATTTCAGTAAACTTTAAATTCTATTTTTATTTTATTTTCGCTTCCAAAATCAATTCTTAAATTCTGTTTTTTATTTTTTTCCAGGAACGCAGGTTTTCTTGGGCACGATTCTGCCCAGGATTTCGAGAGACAAGCATTCGTATAATCCGGTCCCTGAGGATTCGACCCTACTTCCCCTTTACTATTTCTTTTTCATTATTTTACAGGGAATAGGATATTTTTAGTGCTCTCAACAATTGCATCAACTGTTAACAACAATTAACGACTCAATGACTAAAATGTTACAACGTAAGTACGTAAATGACCAAAACGTAACATTTCAAACACAAATTACTAAAATGTGACCTAAAGTAAACAAAAGTGATTATTTTTATAATTTATCTTAAATGGAATTGAAATATTGTGTATGGTAAGTAATTACCTTCTTTTAAATTATTGAATTCTTGTAGGAGGTTTAAGGTAAAACTGAAATAGTCAGAAGGCTTGTTGGGGTAATCCGAACACATTCCATGTTTTCCCCATTCGTATTTCCAAAATTCCAAATTATCCTCTTCTTTTCTTACTCGCCTTGCATAAAGATTTGGCCAATTCCTCATTAAGTCTGCTTTCAATGTGCTCTTCTTCAATATTTCCTACGAGTTTAATTATGAATTAAAAAAAAAAAGGGGTCAAATACGAAAACATGCATGCGATTTATAAATTCATTTCGGTGAATGTTTAACCAAAAAAAAAAAAAAAAAAAACAACTTTTAAAAGTATTTCAAAATAGGATTATAATTAGACTTGATTATGGCTCGAGTTAATGTTAAATTTTAGGTTGTGACTTAGTCCAACCTGAAAATATATTTAACAAGCAAATGTCTCTAAAATAATAGCAAAATTAACAATAAAATAAGAGTTATATAATATCCAAACAATAACAAGATAATAGTATCAAAACAACAACACAATAACAGCAAAATGGTAGTAGATAAAATTTTTTTAGGCAGGTTCAGATCAGGCCAAGCTCGAGTAAAAAATCTTAATTGAGGTTCTCTTCGTTTAGAAAATGGGTTTTTATTTTTTTATCCAATTCTATTTTTCGGACTTATATTTTTGCCCAAACCCTCTCACTTTTCGAGTAACTCGGTCCATAAATAGGTCTATTTATAATACAACAAAAATATAAAATGCACGAATTGTCAATCTAAGCTCTAAGTGTTGGTTTATGAGTTTGAGTGAATTACCTACTTGTAGTGTGCATAATAGTAATTTGCTATTATCGAGGGTGTAGGGACAAATCTAAAATTCTTTTTAGGATAATCGAAATTGAATTATAAATTTATAAGTGTTTAAAATATAATTTTATTATGTATTAATTTATTAGTAGGGTTAATTTTTTTTTTCTTTATAGGAAGACCAAAGTGAAATTTTATTATAAATTAATTATAAATTTTAAACATTTTGAAGGGCCTGCATGACATTTTTTACTATTTTTGGGACTCCTACTCCCCCCTTAAATTCGTCCTTGAGTTGCAAAAAGTTATATCTCTGTATCCGACACTCTTGTGTAAAACATAAAGAAATTGAAAGCAAAATGGGTTGCTTACCACAACGTCATTTTCTGAAGTAGGTTTGGTGTTGGTGCATCTAGGATCTTTACGGTACGGAGGCACCGGCGTATCCTTATAATATTGTGGCCATAAACCATGGATGGTAAACCTCACTTCGGGTCTCCCTTCACACTTCTTTTCCTTACGAGGATGTAAACAAACAGTTGGTCCCCATTGCAGACTGTATTTGTAGAAATCCAAGGGTTTCACGTCCTCGTCTGAAACTACCAAGCTTACTCCGGCTAACACTACAGCTACCACCAATATTTGCCTCTTTTGCATTTTCTCCTACTTTTGCTAATTACGACTTATCAAGTTTTTTCTTCTTGCATTAGTTTCGTATCCATGCAAGGGTTTTTATAGGAAATTTGGAATTTTTGTCTTGTAATGCAATCATGCTTCGGATTTGGCTTTGTTGAATGCTACTTTTCTTTTCCTTTTTTTTTTTTTTAAATAATGGAATTAATTGAGGAGATAGAGCCAAATATGTTTATTTTCTTCGCAAGTTGAAAAAGACACCCCATTTTTAAAAAAAATAAAATAAAAAATCTTACTACAATACTAATATTTAATATGTCAAAAAATTTCTCTAAAATAATTCGATATTCAATTGAGCTTTCAACTAAAAATAGTATTGAATTGATCTCTTAATTGAAAAAAAGCAATCAATCAAGCCATCAAAAATCAATTTCCATATAATCTTTTACCACCATTTAAGTTAGTCACTCATGTAACGACACTAAGTAAATTCTTTTTAAAATATTTAAAAAATTCATAAAGAGATTTATAATTTTCACAAAATTAAAAAAATAGAATTTTAAAATTATAAAGAAATTGTCTAAAAACCTGGTAACACCTTCATTTATTGGTCCAATTAAAAATAATAAATATTTAATACAACATATATTTAATTAAAATTGTACAATTTTTTTTATATAAATTCAAATTGTTATATTTTAATAATTTACTAAAACTAAAAGAAAAGTTAGTAATTAAAAATAGCAACTTTAACTCAAATTAGTTGAAAATATTCAAAGCTTAATATAAATTTGCAACATGAACAGATCCATAATTATTTAAATGTTACATTACATTCAAAAGTAAGAGGAAAAGGGATACAACCCTAAACCTTATGTCAACATAACTTAGACCAATACTAAAATATATTGGTATTATTTTGAGGTAATTAGTAGGAGCAATTCTTTTAGGAAGCGGAAATGAAATTTTAATTTTTAATAGAATATATCTTTATAAATTTTAAAAAAATTAAATTAAATTTTTATAATTTTAAGAGGTCAAAGTGTAATTTTACTTTTACTAATTTAAAATTTTAAAATTTTCTAAAGGGCCAAAGCAACAATTTTCTATTTTAAGGGGTCAGGACCCCTGTCAGCCCCCTGAATTTGCCTCTGGAATTTAGGTTATAATTCATTGTTCCATTTGGTTGCCATTCCCGGAAAAGAAGGGAAAGTAATTTGGTCATCTTCTTTGTTACAATAATTATTATCCTCCAATTTGTTGGGGCAGTCTTTGTAGAAAGCAGATCCTTCGAGAAAGAAGCAGAATCAGATCTCTTGTAGCTCATGCTTTTGGTTGCTTGCAATTTGAGGATATATTCCATACTTTTTTTCTGAATTTTGGAAGGATATCGCTGACTTGATACTTAGAGTTTTCGGATGTAATTCCAATATCTGTAGATACTATAATGATACTATAGCGTGAGATAAAAAGTAAGTTAAACGCACTGTACCGTCCATCCAAGCTCATACTAAATCGATTACCTCTTTGTATATCACGAAACTATTTGTAGAGAATCATGTTAGCCCCGAAATAGAAATGAGGATCATTGGGACTGGTGCACATTCCATGTTGTTTCCATATATGTTTCCAAAAGTCCAATTGGTTGGGGATTTCTTTATTTTTCTTCACATAAAGGTTGGGCCAATTCTTCGTTAAATTGTCATTGATGTCCTTCAATTCACACTACCAATTTAATTATATAAAAAAAAAAAAGTCGTCAAATAAGAAAAACATGTTTGTGGGGATATCATGTATACATGATGAAGCAATTGAAGAAAAGCAATATTTGGTTTCCTCAAGTAGATTAGCTGAAGTAGGCTTGATTTCGGTGCATGTGAAATCATCACAGTAGGGGCTGACCGGCTTGTTATCGGGAAGATGTGGTGATACAGTACGAATGGTGAACCTTTTCCATTCCAGGTGGCGGAGCATTACAAGCAGAAGGTGGCCATTGGAGGGAACAGTATAAAAACGATTACACTAAAACAGTATATTATTAAGTGATATCAGCCAAGTAGTCAATATATGACTTGAGTAGTTCTTTTACTGAAATCAGAGCTTTAGTAAAAATTTGCATCTCATTGTAATTTGAATTTACAATTTTAATCATATGATCAATATTTTAACAATTCAATTATCATATTTAGTGTTTCATTTCTATGTATCATGCATGTTAAGTTTGGCATAAATTAAAATTTTCTAATTATTCATTTTAGGTAAAAAAAAAAAAAACTTTCAACTGTTAAATATATATTAATCGGAAGGGATCCACATTTACCGATGTAAAACTTAAGTAATTTTATATTGTTCTATAACTTTTTATACAATTAATATTTTAACAATCGAACTGTTGAAATTATCAAGATATTTGTAATTGTCATGAGTATAAAATTTTTAATCAATATGATATATCTATCATATCTATCTAAGATATTATTTATATTAATATATATTTAATGGTTAAAATTTTTTTTACCCAAAAAAATAGTTAGAATTTTTAATTTATGCTAAACTTAACATGTATGATCTACATGAATGGAGAATAAAATATGATGGTTGGATTGTTAAAATGTTAATCGTATAAAAAATCATGAAAGAGTGTAAAACTACTAAAGTTTTTATACAGTATAAGTAGTTCCCTCCCCTATATTAGTATAGACAATATGTAATATCAATATGATAGGAATATTGGATCAATTAAAAAATTTGCAATCATGACTAGGGGTGAGCAAAACTTGATTCGATTTGAAAATTTTCTTTTTGAATTTCGAGTTAATCGAATCGAGTTATTCGAGTCAACTCGCATAAGTAATTTGAGTTTTGAGTTCAAGTCGAGTTGAATTTTATCATTCGAATAACTCGAATAATTCGAATAACTCGAATAATTTGAATAGTTTGAATAACAGATTGATGTAAATACTCCTTTGGTCCCTATTAATTTTGAAAATGAGTAAATTGGTCTCTCTCTCAACAAAAATTACAAAATAATTTAAAATAATTTTTAAAATTAAAAAAATATTTATAAAAATTCTAAAATTTATATTTTAAAAAATTATAAAGATATATATAAAGAAATTTAAAATTTTAAAAATTTTCTAAAATAATAATTTTGGGATCTAAATAAGGTAATTAATTATTCAAGTTTATCATACTAAAATATATTTTTATTATTATTTTGCTTTGGAAAAGTTTTCAAATATATATGGTTCCAAATTTATGTACTCTAACAGGAAATTAGTTATACTGTAATAATATTTTAATTTAACATGTTTAGTTTTTTAATTTAACTTGAACAATTTCACTCGATTCGATTTGACTCGAATTTTATTTCACTCAACTAAATTCGAAAAAATTCAAATCGAGTTAGGATGATAAAATAGGACTCGTCAACTCGATTTACTTGAATTTTTTTACTCGATTAGATCAAACGCTCACCTTTATGCATGACAAATAAAATATCTTGATAAATTTAATAGTTGGATTGTTAAAATATTCATTATATAAAAAATTACAAAAGAATATAAAATCACTTAAATTTTAAGTCAATGTAGATAAATTCTTTTCCTTTTATTATTTTAAATAAAAGATGTCATATTCTGAAAATAGAAAAAAATAGATGTAGTCATGTAGAAATTGGAATTATTATTTTTCTTTGAAATAATTATGCATATTTATAATTTGAACACAAGATGCTAGGTTATCAAATTAATCTATAACATAATCCATATATTGTCTACTTTGCGACACCTTACATAAATCTTAGTTTCAACCTACTTAACAACTTATACAAAGAAAAAAAGAGAGAGAGAGAGAGAAGGGAATATGTCGATTCAGTCTCAGTTCGATTGGTAATGGTATTGTTACCAGTACAGGAGGACGTGGATTAGAGTCTATTGAAATATATTATTCTCCTATTTAAGGGTTGAAGAGGACTATAATGAGATTGTTAAAAAAAAAAGAAGGAAGGGAAGGCTTAAAAGTAAATTATTTACCACAACTATATATATCTATAATTATATTTAACTCTTTGGCTGAGTTTGTGTCCCGAGTTAACAAGGCATTAATTCAATTAGAAATTACTACAATACCTTTTTATATATTAGGTAAGTATGAATGTGTTTTTTCTCTTTTATATTTTAATATAAAGTCAATAAAATTAATGATGATAAGATATTTGAATATGATAGGTAATGAATTTTAACATTTAACTTGATAAAATGATAAAAGCTAACATGATGACAAGTGAAAACTAAGATGCCTTAAGTTCAAGTTTCATAATTCTTATTATGTGTCTGTATTTTTTTTTTTGAACAATCTCATTATAAGTTCTGGTCATATCTACCCTTTTTTAATACAATGTTTAGAACTACCTATAGCCTCTCTTTAACCCATAAATGAGAGGATAATATGCTTTAATGCACTCGAACTTACATCCTCCTATATTGGCAACAATTAAAATCTTTTGATAATGTTTATTCTTTTATAAAAGAAATAATCTTTTGATAATTTCATATTAAATTAGAATCTAATTGGTGAATGACAACTCGACTAAAATTTTGATAATAGTAATCGATTAATGGGTAATATGAACTAAATGAAAGCTTTAATAATAAGTATATATAAAAGATAAGGCATCTCCATCACAGCATCTGTTTGTCTTCATCTCCAACATGATTCCGTTGGGCCTCACTCCACATCCTATCCATATCAAAGGAAAAACTAAAACTTCTATATAATTATATCACTACAAGAGACAAATAAATTATAAAAAGTAATCTAAAAAAGAATAATCTTGTTTGTTTTAGGTTTGTAGACTTGTGAAGAAAACTATTACACTGAAATGCGAATTATAATCAGCGTTAGATCGAATCGGATTAAATTAAGTGAAAAAAATTTGAATTGACGAGTTATATTTTATCAACCTAACTCGATTTAAAATTTTTTCAAATCGAGTCCAGTGAACTGGAGTTCAATTTGAATCAAATCGAATAAAGTAAAATTATTCTAGTTAAATTAAAAAAAATTAAATATGTCAAATTAAAATATTATTACAGTATAATTAATTTCATGTTAGACTACATAAAATTGAAATCATATATATTTGAAAACTTTTTCAAAGCAAAATAATAAAAAAAAGGATATTTTAGTATGATAAACTTGAATAATTAATTAACAAATTTAGGTCCCAAAATGATTATTTTAGAAAATTTTTAAAAATTTAACTTTCTTTATATATTCTTTAGAATTTTTTATAAAAAATTATATTTTTTAAAAATATAAATTTGGAAATTTTTATAAATATTTTGGAATTTTGGAAATTATTTTGAATTATTTTGTAATTTTTGTTGAGAGAGAGACAAATTTGTTCATTTTCAAAATTAACAAGGACCAAAGAGGTATTTACACCAATCTATTATTTGAACTATTCGAGTTATTCGAATTGTAAAATTCAACTGCGTAACACCCTTAACCTATAACTACTCATTTTTAGAGAAATCGAAACAGTGGTTTCGGGCCCACAAATCTGAGTTCAAAAAATTTATTTTAATATTATTTTATGATCTACAGCATGATAGCATTACTGAATAAAAATTTCGTTAAGAAATTTTACCGTTTACATGTTCAATTTGATAAAAAAATACTAAATCACGTAAAACGCAAAAGTTGATTCTATCAGCTAAAAGTATTAAATAACTATAGAAATTTAAAGTGAAGGTCCTTGTATGGTAATTAGACCATTAAATGTGATAGTGGATATACATGGCTTGTCATTAGTGTGATTATTAAATGTTTTAAAGGTTAATTTGGTAAATAGGTAATAAATGATAAATTAAAACAAAACAAATATATCATTATTTTCTATCATCCTCTTCCACCGAAAATTTAAAGAGAAAGAAGCCATGGAAGCTTGCTTGTTTGGCCATGCTTATTTTGCTTGCATGTGAGTATCGTTTGTCCTGTTTTTAATGATTTCTATGTTTCTGGGATTGTTGTAGCTTAATCTAGTTAGCCCGGGGACTAATTTGTAAAACTATTAAAGTATTTGAGTTTTTTAATTGATAAATATGTTAGGGTTTTGAAGTTTAATGGTAGGAAAAAAATGGTTATTGTTAGATAAACAACTTTTGTAAAGGAATTTTTTATGAAATTATCAATTAGGGATTAAATTAAGAAATGTGATAAATTATGTGGTAAAAGTGTGAATTTGTGAAATATATGGGTTGCTATAAGCATTGTTATAATTCGGCTAGGCTTGGGTAGGGATAAAATTGAATGAATTTCATTTTTCGAGCCTAGGGACTAAATTACAAATAATTAAAAGTATAAGGGCAAAATGGTAATTTTCCAAGATTATGTGTTGGACTAAATTGAATGTGTTTTGTATTGAATTGAGTTAAATTTATTCATATAGATCCGGTTAGACCTCGTATGGAGTTAGATTGAGGCAAAGAGAAAACCTCGGATTAATCACCTCCGTATCTACGTAAACTTGTCGAGGTAAGTTCGTGTAATTAAATTGTGTAATTATATGCTTTGATTGAATTAAATGTATCTTAATTGTATTGTCATAATATATGAGTACCGATCGCATACCCAACGACGTACGAAGATTACCGAGCCCCGTTTGAACCTTAGGAATTCGTAGGGTACAAATGACATGTCATTAGGGTTATCGATTTCAGCTCTTATGAGCTTACCGTTATTTCAGCTCGGAGAAGCTTACCGTGTAACATCCCGATTTTGGGCCTAGTCGGAACAGTGGTTTCAGGACCACAAATCCGACAAATAAAATTTTACTTTTATTATATTTTTATGTTCTATGATTTCACATGATAATTTTGTGAAAATTTCGTTCGAAAATTTCAACGTTTGGGCACTCAATTTGGTCAAAAGGACTAAATTGTAAAAAGTGCAAAAGTTGATTTCTACATGTTAGGGGTGTCTAATTGTTATGGAATTTTAAATGGGAGGTCATTAAATGGTAATTAGACCATTATTTAATTGTTGGACAAAAATAGAAATGAAATGGGTGTAATAAAATATTTTTAAGTTAGGGGCATTTTGGTAAACTAATAATTAAAAGAATTAAAAAAGGAAATAAGCCAAATTAGCTATCATCTTCTTCATTCAACCGTTTCTACCAGAAGCAGCCATGGTTAGGGTTTGTTCAAACTGCCAAGCTCGATTGTAAGTGACTCGTAGCCCCGTTTTTAAAGTTCTTTACATTTTTGAAATCTCGGTAACTTGATTAAGCTTATTCTAGCAATAATTTAACCTAGGGTTTATATTTGGAAAAATACCCATAGGTGAAATGTGTTTATTTTGATGTTTTATGGTAGAATATGAAGCTTGAAATTGTGTTAAACAACTTTTGCTAAGCGATTTTACGTGAAAACGAGTAAAATGACATAATCGGTAAAAATACCTAATGTTCATAAGTGCATGTTAAAGTGCGAATTTGATGTTGCTATAGAAAGGAAAAATTATCAGCATGTCATAGAACATAAGAAAATAGGATGAAGTTTAATTTACGAGCCTAGGGGCAAAAATGTAATTTTGACAAAGTTTAGGGGCAAAATTATAATTTTGCCAAAATATGATTTTGGGTCAATTTGAATAATGTGAATCCTAATTAGGCTATATTTGTAATGATAGATCAAGGAAAATTGAAATCTGGGCTAAAATCGAGAAAATACCAAGTTGTGGACTAGAATGGTAAATTGCTGTTTCCGGATCCGAGGTAAGTTCGTGTGATTTAATAAGCCTTTTATTCATATTATTATTGTTGTACATGAAATATATCTTGCAATGATTGTATTGAATATAATATTTTAAATGAAATGAGTAAATTTGTATTTCTATAACTAAATTTAATATGTATTTGTCTTGATAATTATCTAAAGTACATGATAAATGAAAATGAAGACAAGTGTTATTATTATTGTATGAATATTGATTTGAAATGTAAATTGACTGTTATTTGAAAAGTGAAACATAATTGAATACCCTATTAACAATGTCGGGGTAGTCGGATATAATTGGCATGCCATAGGATTGGAAGTGTTCAGGGATATTCCGACTTTGTGTCGATGAGACACTATAAGTGTCGACCACTGTGACTGTTCCGGATTCATTCCGAAGAGGTACTCCGTACTTTTCTGTTACTGTTACTGTTTCGGATTTGTTCCGATGAGGTACTCTGTGTACCGCTACCGTTACTGTTACCGATACGGTGTTTTCCGGCTTCAGCTGATGAAACATTGTATGCTTTCCCGGTGTGTGGGTTGGATCCGTGTATCCGTCCAGGTCTGAGTCATGTTAATAGGGGTAAATAAAGGTATTGAATAATTGACTGTTACTGCAAGACTGATTGTTACTGAACAATTGACCGTTATTGAATAATCGATGGATACTGAAAAATATTGACTGATATTGGGCTTGGAATATAATGGATTAATGAATGAAATGTGATAGTTGAATGATATTTACGAGAAATGAACTAAAAGCTCTTGTCATGATAGACTTGATTATGTATATATGATACTAATATGATGCATATGATTGTCATGTTTGAATGAGCAGTTGTGCTAAGAGATAGCATAGGTAAGTACTCCAAACCCATGAACATGTATTTAACATGTGAAATCAAATGGAATTGTGATGAGAATGCAAATGAATGATTAATGATTATGAGAATAATTTTTATGACAATCCTACGGTGATTATGATTATATTGCACTGGAACAGTTTGGACAGTCGCAGTGGTCCAACTTTAAAAATACATCAAAAATTGTGGAAATTGAATTAAAAACTGAATAAAATATGAAATTAAAGATTGTTGAGTGTAGTTTCTCATAAAAGAAACGGTATAAGCAAAAAATTTCTATATTATGAGATATTTAAATGTTTGTGAGACAGAGACAGAATGATTTTAGAAACCCCCTGTTTTGAGTTAGGAAAATCATTAGAAATTGTAAAAAAATAATTATGAGTTATAATTTATATTAATATAATCCTAAATGAGTCTACTTTTAGGAGGAATGGACAGGAACATCATCCAAGTCCCGAACTATGAGATAAATAATTTTTAGTGAAGAGAGGTCAGAACTGTTGGACAGCAAAACAGGGGAAACTTTAATGAATAAACTGTACTAATTGGCTAAACCAAAAATTCTAAAAATTTTATGGAAGAAAGGTATATGAGTCTAATTTCAAGAAAAATTAACGAAACTAAATTTAGAGTTTCGTAGCTCCAGATATAAATGATTTAGTAACTGTAACTCGATAAAACAACTTAACCTGAACATGAGTAATTGTACAATTATAGTGTTTTATCTTGAAAAGCATGTTAGTAATTGCTTATTAATTTCATATGGACTTAATAAGTATAAAGCTTACCCCTCCTCTCCATTTCTTTAGTATTGGTAGGTCGGCTCGGGGTTGGAGATCGTCGGAGGCAGAACCACACTATCAATCTATCACTTTTGGGAGAATTAATTCAAATATTTGAAATATCGAGTGAGTGGCATGTATAGGAAGTTCGTTTCATGTCATGTATTATTATTATGATTTGGCCAAACGTATTGGCCTACATCAAGCTATTGTATATGGCCATGAGATGTGGCCTTTATTCATTATGGTTTATAAGTTTAATTTTTTCATGTCATGTTCTATGTTTTTGATGTGATGATGTAGTTAGACTTGTTTGCTATATATGATGGTAGGCAAATAATATGTTGGTATTAAAATATAAGGTTCATTTCAAGTCCACATGGTTTGTCACACGGGCGTGTGACCAAGCCGTGTGAGACACACAGCTTGCACATGGGCGTGTTGTTAGGCTGTGTGTCTCCTGCACCTAAATAGTTACCACCAAGTTAGTCCACGGACGTGTGCCTAGGTTGCCACAACCGTGTCTTAAAGTCAGTTTAGTACACGGGCAGGCTACACGGGCGTAGGTCATGGCCGTGTTTAAAAGTTAGTGTTGCACACGAGCTAAGCTACACGGGCGTATAGTACTATTCAAAAAAAGAAATTTTATAATTGCACGAAAATTTTTTCGAGCTTCCAATCGAACCTCGGTTTGTTTTAATTATACTTAATAAGTACTGTGGGTCCATTAAAGATATGATTAGCTATTTAGTATTGCTTTTAATTATGTTTTAGTGTAAATGTACTGAAATGACTGGTAATACTCTATGATCCGGTTCCGGCAACGGGACGGGGTTAGGGGTGTTACATACCGTTTACAGCTCGTATGAGCATACATGTATAGGAATTGACAGATTACAGTTCAGTACACCTCGTGTGTACTACTCGCGTATCTAACAATATTCTAAATGGTTTAACGGTTACAGTTTTTCTACGAGTTTATATGAGCTCGATACAAACTAGCACAGGTATTTACATGAATTACATTGAAATGGTTTATATATGATATATGGATACATGGTATTTATGTTACATGTATATGGAATTTAAATGGTTGTTGAACTCATACATGATTCTCAGTTTTTATATGAATTACATGGCTAACTTGATTGATGAATATGTGTTAGGCTTTTGGCCAAATTGGGTTGTGATGTGCTTTGGTTTACTTACCTAAATTGTGGTTAAATGGTAAGTTAGATTCTGTGTTTTATGAACTTACTAAGCTTAAATGCTTACTCTGTGTTATTTTCTGTGTTATATAGTGGTTCGGAAGTTCATTCGGGTTGGAAGCTTGTCGGAGCTATATCACACTATCTATTGACTATCTTGGTACTTTTGGTTATCTAATTTTGGTTATAATGGCATGTATATGTTATTTTGGCTAATGATAGCCTACATGTTTTGTTATGTTTTTAGCCATTTGAATTTGCTTGTGTTTTGGTATATTTTGCTATATATATGTATAAATGGTCTTATCATGTTTGATGTGTGGTTTGGTATGGTTAATATGTATTATAATTTGGAGTGATTTTGTAAAGCCCCAAAATTTTAATTTTTGATTTCGTGTATGTGTGACACACAAGTGTGTATCTGCTTTAGTGGTTAAGTGTTCTGGGTGTGTGTGAGAGGTCTCAAGTTCAAGCCTTAGTTGGGCAAATTTTGATATTTTTATAAATAAATCCTTAACCTTGTGCAAAGGGCTTAAGTTTAATTGTTGGTAAGTTTATATCAGAATGGGCCTACTGGTCTGGTGGTTAATTGGAGTGTTAGAGTGTTGGAGGTCTTGTGTTCAATTCTTTGTGATGGCGTGGAGACAATATTTTTGCTCCAATTTCTGCTAAAAGTTGTGTTGGGGTAAAATTCTAAGTAGTTCTATTTTAGTGGGTTAATAGGGAGTGATTTTAGGAGATAATTGGGGAGAGGTTATTAGAAAATAATCTGATTATCTTTTTGTTGCAAAAATATAGAGTTTCAGTCTTCTCTCCAATTCCCCGAACTATTTCTGACGTTTTCTTTTTCTTTTTTTTTCTTTCCTCTACCGATTATGTCCCTAGTTGCTGTCAAGATTCCTATTATTTTTTCTCCTTCTGTTTCTTTCTTTTTTTCCAATTAATTTGGTTATTCATCGTTGGTTGCATGTGTTCAGTAAGTAACGATTTTGTCTATTATTAATTGTTCTTGGTTAATCTCTAAAAGGGGATTCCTTTTTGGTGTTTAGGAGTTAATCAAAGGGCTGGTGGTTTTGAATCGACGCTGTGATTGTGCGAAGTCATGGTTACTCAAGCAAGGTAAAGGTTTTGTTAGGTTTTTAGTCGAGTTCCTTCCGAAATTGGTTGATTAAAAAAGAATTAAGTGATTAATCTGGAGATATGTTGGTCGATTTTTCGGTTCTAAAGGCTTAAGAGTGCTTACGCATCAGAAACGATACCAGGTGTGTACCTAAAACGCAAAAAACGAGATTCGGTGAAAAGCCAAAATTGCTTGCTGTCGAGAAATAAGAGAAAATGATGCGAAGAAAATTGTAGAGGAAGGAAATAAGGGTGTTATAAACTTAGAAATCAACATTTTGCACTAAAATAGTGACAGCAGTAGTAATATAACTTTGAAAAATCATAAAAAAATAGTGGAAATTGAGTTAGAGGTTGAATAAAATATGAAATTAATTTTTTTTTAGTCTTGTTTTTCATGGAAAAAACAGTGTAAGCAATGGAATTGTAATTTATGAGATATAATAAATTTTGTGAGTTAAGGTCAGAATGATTTCGAGACCCCTGTCAGCCCCCTGGATTTGCATCTGGAATTTAGGTTATAATTCATTGTTCCATTTGGTTGCCATTCCTGGAGAAGAAGGGAAAGTAATTTGGTCATCTTCTTTGTTACAATAATTATTATCCTCCAATTTGTTGGGGCAGTCTTTGTAGAAAGCAGATCCTTCGAGAAAGAAGCAGAATCAGATCTCTTGTAGCTCATGCTTTTGGTTGCATGCAATTTGAGGGTATGCTCCATACTTTTTCTTCAATTTTGTAAGGATATCACCTACTTGATACTTAGAGTTTCCGGATGTAATTCCAATGTCTGTAGATACTATAATAATACTATAGCATGAGATAAAAAGTAAGTTAAATGCACTGCACCGCCCATCCAAATCCATACTAAATCTATTGCCTCTTTGTATATCAAGAAACTATTTGTAGAGAATCATGTTCGCCCCAAAATAGAAATGAGGATCATTAGGAATGGTACACATTCCATGTTGTTTCCATAGATGTTTCCAAAATTCCTAATGGTTGGGGATTTCTTCATTTTTCTTCACATAAAGGTTGGGCCAATTTTTCGTTAAATTGTCTTTGATGTCCTTCAATTCACCCTAACAGTTAAATAATATATCAAAAAAAAAGTCTGTCAAATGAGAAAAACATGTTGTGGTGATATCATGTATACATGATGAAGCAATTGAAGAAAAGTAATAATTGGTTTCCTCAAGTAGATTAGCTGAAGTAGGCTTGATTTCGGTGCATGTAAAATCATTACAATAGGGGCTGGTCGGCTTGTCATTGGGAAGATGTGGCGATACAATACGAATGATGAACCTTTTCCATTCTGGGTGGCAGAACATTACAAGCAGAAGGTGGCCATTGGAGGGAACAATGAAATTAGTTATACTGTAACAATATTTTAATTTGACATGTTTAATTTTTTAATTTAACTTGAACAATTTCACTCGATTCGATTTGACTCGAATTTTATTGCTCTCAACTAAATTCGAAAAAAATTCAAATCGAGTTAGGATGATAAAATAGGACTCCTCAACTCGATTAACTCAAATTTTTTCACTCGATTCGATCGAACGCTCACCTTTATGCATGACAAATACAAATATCTTGATAAATTTAATAGTTGAATTGTTAAAATATTCATCATATAAAAAATTACAAAAGAATATAAAATCACTTAAATTTTACATCAATGTAGATAAATTCTTTTCTTTTCTTTTTATTATATTAAATAAAAGATGTCATATTTTGAAAATAGAAAAAAAAATAGATGTAGTCATGTAGATATTGAAATTATGATTTTTATTTGAAATAATTATGCATATTTATAATTTGAACACAAGATGCTAGGTTATCAAATTAATCTATAACACAATCTATATATTGTCTACTTTGCGACACCTTACATAAATCTTAGTTTCAACCTACTTAACAACTTATATAAAGAAAAAAAAGAGAGAGAGAGAGAAGGGAATATGTCGATTCAGTCTCAGTTCGATTGATATTGGTATTGTTACTAGTACAAAAGGAGGTGGATTAGAGTCCATTGAAACGCATTATTCTCCTATTTATAGGTTGAGAAGAGATTATAATGAGATTGTTAAAAAAAAAAAGGAAAGAAAGGCATAAAAGTAAATTATTTACCACAACTATATATATCTATAATTATATTTAACTTTTTGGTTGAGTTTGTATCCCGAGTTAACAAGGCATTAATTCAATTGGAAATTACTACAATACCTTTTTATATGTTTGGTAAGTATGAATTTTTTTTGAATCGAGTTCAGTGAACTGAAATTCGATTCGAATTGAGTATATATAAACACTTTTTTTTGAGTTCTAGATAAAATTTTAAAATATTTCCTTTTTTTAAATTATTTATAGTGGTCTCAAATTAAGTTTTAAATATTATTTTGTTGGCATTAATAATAATTTTAAATAATAAAAAATTTTAAAAATCCTGCATTAAGTTATAATTAAAATGTAAAATTAAAATCTCAAAACAAATCATAAAATAATATAATGTTACGTTACAGTCAAATATAATAATATTTTTTTAATCCTTATAAAAATATTTAAAAAATAGAAATTAAATTTTGTATATACGGTTAAAATGCTAAACATAATTAAATATTAAACTGAAAAATATTTTAAAATTAATCTAAAATCATGTGAAAAATGAAATATAACTTTGAATAGATTTTAAAATTAAAATATTTAAAAACAATCAAAACGATGCATTAAAAAAGAGAGAGAAATATTAAAATACAATAATTTTTGTAAATAAAATGTTTAAAGTTGCAAATATGTTATCAAAACATATTTTTAACCAAAAAAATATTATCAAAATATTTTTAAAATGTATTTAAACTGTTTATAAAATCATAAAAAATTAAAAAGAATATTTAAGATATTATTAAAATCCGTATTAACGTAATTTATTAGAATCTTAATTTTTAAATTAAATAATCTTTTAAACTAATATAACTACTATTGCAAAACCAAAATAAAAATAGAAACAATTTAAAATTTTACAAATTTAAGAATAGTTTGAGAAGAATATTTTTTTAATAACATATTTAAATACTTAAAAAAATTTAAAATTTTTATATTTGTTTCTATAACAGGTTTTTAAACCAATAAAAATATTGCTATAAATTTAAAATCAAAATAAATAAGTCAAAATAATTAAGAATATCACTAACCCATACAATCATAAAATTTATTCATATTATTTATAAAATTTATTGAAAATATAAAATAATTTAATATATTTTAATTTACACGTGAAAAAAATCTTATGCATCGCACCAATTAAAAAAACTTAATTGTATATATAAAACAATAAATTTATAATATTTTAAACATATTAAAATAATACAAAATAAATTTTCTTTTTTCCTTTTTTTCCTTCTTTTTCTCTCTCCTTTCCTTTATTTCCTTTTTTTTTTTTCTCTCCCCTTCCCTCACCCAAAATCCAAACACAACTAGACATTCTCTTTTTTTATAGATAAGGATATTTAATTTGCAAACATAAACTGTAACTGAAATAGTGCTTGAAATTGTAGTTACAGTTTCAACTATAAAATTAAAAGTGTGTAAAAGTAAAGATGAATACCAAAATTATTTAAGCAATTTAACAACCTCTAGTCTAGAACTCACCAATTTAACAACCTCACTATTGTACAAAGAGTATATCATTCTTCCATTAAGTTTCTCCCTTAAAACCTTAGTTTTGCAACTCAAGAGACTCCCTTGATTGCTTTAAAAAACAATCACATATACGTTTCTAACTTGAACAAATTTGTGCTCTCTCAAGTTCTAAGCCTCTCGGTTACTTTAAACTAGACAAAACTTAAGTTTAATACTATCTAAGTTTTGCTTACATAAGAGTTATAGTCTAATTACTTTTCTTATAAAGTAAAGTTAAAAATCAGCATGGGATAATAATTCTATAAGATTCTTGATCTAATCTGACTTAATTCGTAAGAAACCAATCCTCAAGTTTTCAATTTCAACTCAATCAATTTTCATGTTTTGAGTTCTATCTTGTCAAATATCTTGAAAATAAATAGTCAAGTGCTTTTGTTCTAAAATATGCCAACTTTGAAAATAGACAAAATTTATAAGTAATATATTTTGTTATATATATAAAATTATATATATAATTCAATATATAACATATTTATATTAATTATAAATTACCCATGATTTGTTATTATTGACTATTAAAAGAGATGAAAAATGAAAATTGAATAGTGTAAGATATTAATTAAATTTTGAATAGTATTGAATAGCGATTATAATAATGAAAAAGAGCATTACCCCTTCAATTTTGGTGTATTCAATTAGGTAAAATAAATGTTTGAGGGTTCAAATTAATGAGAATATATTATTAAGAGTTACTTAATTACATTTAAAAAATTAAAATTTTTGGTAAATATTATTGTCGAAACCATTTTTAAATCGAGTTTCAAAAAATGGGAATCGACTTTTTAAAAAAAAACGAAAACGAGAGTCGCCACCAATCTTTTTAGGTGTGATTGGATCACCTTTAAAACATTTTGTTTTAAAATCATTAGTTTTGGTCTACGAAATCAGAAAACAGGTTCGGGAGCCGGTTACGTACGAGGAAGGGTTAGCACCCTCGTAACTCCCAAAAATTGGTACCTAATTGATTATCAAGTGTCTTTAATGTCGGAAATTCAAAATTTTTAAGATGTAGTCCTCCTTAAAATATTTTAATTTTGAAAATTGGGGTTCACTCGTATCAAAGTATCGACACTAAATTAAACTTTTTGGAAATCCTTATCTCGAAACAACAAAACGCTATATCCAATAAGTTAGGACATATTGCTTTGAAATTCCAATATGGTGACTTGCATTTAGAAAACCTTTAAAAACTAGAAGGGTACTTGACTATTCGAAGTAAACGAGAAGAGTCGCAACCCAATAAGTTAGGGCACTACTTTTCTCGATATTTCCAAACACCAAGCATTGCCTTTATATTTTTTTGAAAACTTTGGAGTCTCGTTTTTTTTTAAAAAATGATGCATAAGGAATCACATTATCACTATAGAATAGAATATTGCAATAATAAGCGAATAAACATGCATTTTAACGATACAATAGCAATAATACAAAAAAAAATCATATCCTAGATGCATATGTGTTTAGAATTACATCATATATACAAAGATACATACAACTTATATTGAAGATGGATAAGCAAAACATACAAACATACATAGCAATAATTAAGAAATGATGCATGATACACAATTTAAAAGAAATATAATATCGATGTACATGTTCACAAAATATAACATCAAATAATAAATATAAAATAGCATTTAACTCACATGATTCATACAATATAAAAATACATAAAAGAATTAATATATAAAAAATATAATATAAAGTGAATAATTGTTAACAAAGTATACATATAATTAAAAAATATGATATTTAATAATAATTTTTAGAATAGTATTTAATATACAATATGTAATATATAACAACAAAAATGTTTATATAAAAGAATAATAATTATATATTTACATAATATATTGGTTTAAAAGTATGTAAAAGAATTCATAATATAAAAATATCATTTTAAAATGTAATAATGCATAATGAGATAAATAATTAACAATTAGATATGTGTATAATATGAGTTTAAAAAAATAATCTAATTTACAAATTTTAAAATTATAATAAAATAATGAATAATATAGGCATAAATAATATAATAGATAATATATGATATGAAAGTATATATGTATATTAAAATAATTAATAACATATAATACAAATATAATATAATATATAAATAAGAGTGTGAAATAATTTATGAAAAATAAATAATAAAAATATAATAATATGACTATATAATAAGATTAAAAATAAAACAAATAGCAATATATAAAGTTTTATGTATATATAATAATAATAGAAATAAATATATAGGGCTAAATTTAAAGTTCAAAGAAAATTATCAAGTGAATTTAAGAAAATAAAGCTGAATTAAGGTCCAAATTAAAACACGTGCAAAACCAAAGGGACTCATTGGGAAAATTTCCCTATTCCCAAAACGACTGTGTTTTACCTTAGATTTAAAACAACTATTGTAGGGACTAAATTAAAACTAAAATAAAATAATAGGGCCAAATCATAAATAAAATAAAGCGTAATTATAAATTAAAAAAGGGTGGAAGGACCGATTGGGTAATTAAACCAACTCTAAAAATGCAGGGATCCTCCCCGGGTAATCGGGTCAACGCGCGGATCCTGGGGGGTTTAAAACGTCGTCGTTTCGTCAAGGCTATATAAGCCAACTTCTTAGTTTTAAAATCATTTAGAAACCTGGTTCTAAAAAAAAAAAATCAAAGAAATCCTCTGAAATGGTTCCCCGGTCCTCTGAGCTCTGGCCCTAGGCCTATCTGCTCCGTTCATCGGACCTCCGCGTTCAGATCCACGCGCCGTCACCGACTCCGCCACACACGGCCAGGTGAGAACACGAAAAGCCGCTTGCCAGGCGATTCTCAAGGTATTTTCTTCCTTTGTCTGTTTAATATATCATATATCGATTGTTTGCAATAAGAAAAATGAAATAAAAACAGAAAAAGAGTAATGAGTCACCTTCGTTTCTCTCGAAATCCTTCTGGTATATTATTCAAAAAAATACTCGATGTACAATATCTTTTTGTGGTGTATTTTTCTTATGACTCTGTGTTTTTATCTCTGTATCTCCCTGTCTGTTTTTTCTTTTCTTTTCTTTCTGTCCCCCCCCCAAAATCCCCTTTTACAGAAAGGTTTTATAGCCTTAGGCTATTATGTTTTAGGAAAGAAATCAAAGATTTCTTTCCATATTTGCCTTGGTTTTCTGTCTTTGTTTCTTCTTTTGTTCGCAGGTAATCCACTAGAATCTCGCTCGATCACTGATGTCTGCGTGCTGATGGAGCCAACGCCGGATTCTGGAGTGTCTTGCTCGTTGATGGTGGCGCGATGTATGACGACAGAGTCGAGAAATCAAGGCATGCTTGGTGGCGACGATTGAGATGAAAGGCCAAGTCGTTTGAAATGCCCGAAGCTTTTTGAAATTCCTTGTAGCGCGAGGAGAGGGCTAGGGTTTCTAACCCTAGCCGAATGCTTCTAAATTGTGGGGCCTTTTGGGTCAATTGGGCCACTTTAGTTGGGCTAGGCTAGGTAGGGTGTAATGGGTACAGGGTAATTTAATTAGGTTATGGGTTGCTAGGCTGGTTGGGTTTTAACTTTTGGGCCCTGTAAAAGGACTATTTAATAAATAAACATTTATTTATTATTTTTTCAATTTTAAAGCCCGGGCAAATTTTGGTGATTACAGCTGCCCCTCTTTGCTCATTGCTATGTAATAGGAATCGAGCAAAGACTACAAAAAACCAAATTTGCCCGGTCTGGCCCAGTCTTTGAGATTTTTCCTCGAATGGTCTTTAATCTATCCTGCAACCTCAGGAATGCCATGTTGATATCTTCAATCTGCTTCTTGAAAACTCATGACTGTCATGTTGATATCTTCGATCTGCTCTCCGCCAAACACAGAGATGCCAAATCATCTTCTTCAATTTGCTCCCTGACCATATAGAGATGCTAATTTAATCTTGGATTTGCTTCAGCGTAAACACATGAAAGCCAAATCTGCTTATGTCTTTGATTTGCTCCTTGTAAGTACAAGAATACTAAACCATCTTGGATCTGCTTCAGCATAAATATCCGAAGGTGAGATCTGCCATATGTCTGCCTTCCATCAAAGTGAAGATGCCAGACTCTGATTTGTTCTCTGACAAAACAGAGACGACAAATCATCTTAGATTTGCTTTAGTGTAAACACGTGAAAGCCAAATCAGCTATATCTTCGATCTGCTCCCCGCCGAATACAGAGAGATAAGATCTGTCATATTGGATCTGCTTCAGCGTAAACATCTGAAGGTGGGATCTGCTATGTGTCTGCCTTCCATCAAAGTGGAAATGCCAGACTTCGATTCGTTCTCTGAAAATACAGAGACGACAAATCATCTTAGATTTGCTTCATCGTAAACACGTGAAAGCCAAATCAGCTATATTTTCGATCTGCTCCCTGCCGAATACAGAGAGATAAGATCTGTCATCTTGGATCTGCTTCAGCGTAAACATCTGAAGGTAAGATCTGCTATGTGTCTGCCTTCCATCAAAGTGGAAATGCCAGACTTCGATTTGTTCTCTGACAATACAGAGACGACAAATCATCTTAGATTTGCTTCGTCGTAAACATGTGAAAGCCAAACCAGCTATATCTTCAATCTGCTCCCCGCCGAATACAGAGAGATAAGATCTGTTATCTTGGATCTACTTTAGCGTAAACATCTAAAGGTGAGATCTGCTATGTGTCTGCCTTCCATCAAAGTGGAAATGCCAGACTTCGATTTGTTCTCTGACAATACAGAGACGACAAATTATCTTAGATTTGCTTCATCGTAAACACGTGAAAGCCAAATCAGCTATATCTTTGATCTGCTCCCCGCCGAATACAGAGAGATAAGATCTGTCATCTTGGATCTACCCCGATGAAGGTCAGATCTACTATGCTGCGGCCTATTACCCTACTGCTTTGGGGTTTAAAGCGCGCTGTCTTCGATAACCTGTAGAATGATTATGCCTGATAATTTAGGATGCTATGCTTGAAGTGAGTCGAATGTTCCTAATTAAACATGTTATGATGCAAAATGTCATGAATATGACCCCTATCCTAGACGTCATCATTCATTCCTTCATTTGTCTTTTCTTTTCTCCAAGTTTCATTCATGCTCAGCCTGTAAGCCGTCCTCCAATGCTACGATCCACTGAGGATGTCTGTAAGAACTGAATTATTGGCTTTGTCTATTTTCTTTTTGGATTGGAAGAAAGGAATTCCTCGAGTTCTTTCATCCCTTACTTACGTAAATTTCTCGAGCAATTGTCCTGTTTTAGTTTCTTGTGTTATCTAGAAATTTCAGAATAATGCGCAAAATCTCATTTGTGAACATATTTAGTTCATCTATCATTATTTCAATGCAACATACTTAAAGAATAGTGAAAGACGAATAAATTTTTAAGAATTATTGGATTTGAATGAATTATCAAAAAGATACAAAAAGGGAATTAATCTGTTAGCCTATCTTCTAGAAGAAATAGAATCTAAAGATAGCAAACAAGATAGAAGTTAGATCCTCTAGATATCGCTGCTTGAGTGCCTATACACTAGCTCCATGAAGTCTTTCTTAAGTTCAACATGTGTTTAAAAGATCCCAAGTATTCTGTTGATGCTCCAGTTTGCAGCATTCTTCGCCCTTTGTAGCAAAATCATTGTGTACTCTTCAAATTTTGAGCTGCCCTTTCGGGTTTTCAACTCAAAACCCCTTTGGTCATAAGGTGCCCTTTGCGGGTTTTCACCTTAGCCTCTCTGTTTTTTTTTAAATCTCAAGGCGCCCTTTGCGGGTTTTCACCTTAGATTCTCTTCTTCTTTAGACAAAGTATTTTTTAACTGAGTCCGATTTCATTGGATTGGATAAACTTTTCCCATCCATTTTCGCTAAGATCAATACACCACCGGAGAAAGCTTTCTTCATGACATACGGCCCTTCCCAATTCGGCATCCATTTTCCTCTAAAATCCTTTTGAATAGGAAGGATCTTTTTCAGTACAAGGTCTCCCTCCTGGAATTCTCTTGGTCAAACTTTCTTGTCATAAGCTCGTATCATTCGCTTCTGATACATCTGACCATGTCGAATGGCTTTTAGCCTCTTTTCCTCAATCAAGTTCAACTGTTCATACCGGGATTGAACCCACTCAGCTTTATCTAACTTTACCTCCGTCAAAATTTGAAGAGAAGGTATTTCTACTTCAATAGGTAATACTGCTTCCATCCCATAAACTAGCGAGAATAGAGTTGCCCCAGTAGAGGTTCTGACAGATGTTTGATAGGCTAGGAGTGCAAATGGCAACTTCTCATGCCAATCTCTATAGGTCTCAGTCATCTTCCCCACTATTTTCTTAAAATTCTTGTTGACAGCTTCCACTGTCCCATTCATTTTTGGACGATAGGGGGAAGAATTGTGATGCTTGATTTTGAACTGGTCGCAAACCTCTGCTATCGTTTTGTTATTTAAGTTCAATACATTGTCAGATATGATCTTCTCAGGCATTCCATATCGACAAATGATCTCCTTCTTCAAGAATCAACTCACTGCTGACTTAGTAACATTCGCATAAGAGGCGGCCTCTACCCACTTTGTAAAGTAGTCAATTACCACGAAGATAAACCGATGTCCATTCGAAGATTTTGGTGATATTGGTCCAATAACATCCATGCCCCACATGAAAAAGGGCTATGGAGAAGTCATAACATGTAAAGGTGAAGGTGGAACATGAATTTTGTCCCCATAAATCTGACATTTATGGCACTTCTTGGTGTAGTTAATACAGTCTCCTTCCATAGTGGCCCAATAATAGCCAAACCTCATGATTTGCCTTGCCATCGTAAACCCATTTGCATGTGTCCCGCACACACCTTCATGAACTTATTCTAAAATTAGCTTAGCTTCCACAGCATTGACACATCTCAACAGTACTTGGTCTTTCCGTCTCTTGTACAGGATATCTCCATCTAAAATATAGTCGCAAGCTAATCTCCTCAAAGTTCGTTTGTCATTTTCACTGGCCTGTTCAGGGTATTTACGATATCTCACATACCGCAATATATCTTGATACCAGGGGTTATTGTCATTTTCTTCCTTCTCAATGTTACAATAATGAGCTGGAGCCTTGTAAACACTCATTTGAATTGACTTCATTTTTTCTTCTTTATTCGCCTTGATCATTGAGGCCAAGGTTGTTAAAGCATCTGCCATCTGATTTTCGTCTCGTGGGAGATAATTGAAGGTGATGTCATCAAACTCCTCAAGTAACCCCGAAACTACCTTTCGATAACTAATCAATTTAGGGTCCCTTGTCTCCCATTCGCCTCTAAGCTGATAAACTACCAACGCCGAATCTCCATATACTTTTAGGGTTTTTATACCTCGCTCTATAGCTACTTGAAGTCCCATTATGCATGCTTCATACTCAGCCATATTATTCGTGCAATCAAAGTCCAACTTGCACGTGAAAGGGTAATGATCGCCATTCGGGGATACCAAGACTGTCCCAATTCCATTTCCGACTACATTAGAAGCCCCATCAAAATTTAGCTTCCAAGGAAAATCTTCGGTTGTTGCTATACACATTAACTCCTCATTTGGAAAATCAAAGTTTAATGGCTCATAATCTTCTAGAGCCTTACTGGCCAAGAAGTCTGCTACCACACTTCCTTTTTATAGCCTTCTTACTTATGTAGACTATATCAAACTCTGAAAGCAAAATTTGCCATCTCGCCATTCTCCCATTTAGAGCCGTTGACTCCATCATGTATTTTAATGGATCAAGCTTTGAGATAAGCCAAGTGGTATGGTATAGCATGTACTGTCTTAATCTCCTAGTCGTCCAAATCAAATGACAAAGACAAACAACTTTTCAATCGGTGAATATCTCATCTCACAGTCTGTGAATTTCTTACTGAGATAATAAATTTCCTTCTCCTTTTTCCCTGACTCGTCATGCTGACCAAGCACACATCCCATAGAATTACTGAACACTGACAAGTACAGTATTAACGGTTTATCTGGGCTTGGTGGAGATAATACCGGAGCATTCAATAAAATACTGCTTGACCTTTTCAAAAGCATTCTGGCATTCCTCATCCCAAGTTCCTTGATTGTGCTTTCTGAGGAGGCGAAAGATAGGATCACATTTCTCGGTCAGTTGTGAAATGAACCGACGATGTAATTCAACCTTTCTAGGAATCCTCGAACTTCCTTCTGAGTACGTGGTGGAGGTAACTCTCGTATGGCTCTGACCTTGTCTGAGTCGACTTCAATTCTTTTTTCACTGACTATGAAGCCTAATAACTTTCCTGATCTGGCTCCAAAGGTACACTTTGCTAGATTGAGTTTCAACTGAAATTTTCTCAACCTCAAGAACAATATTCTCAAAACCTCAATGTGCTCTTTTTCTGTACGCGACTTGGCAATCATATCATCAACATATGCCTCAATATCCTTATGCATCATGTCGTGGAACAAGTTCACCATGGCCCGTTGGTACGTTGCCCCTGTGTTTTTTAGTCCAAATGGCATTACTTTGTAGCAAAAGGTGCCCCACAAGGTTATGAAGGTGGTTTTATTCATGTCCTCTGGATGCATCTTTATCTGGTTGTATCTTGAGAAACCATCCATAAAGGAGAACAATGAATATCCCGCTGTGTTGTCTACTAAAGTGTCAATGTGCGGTAAAGGAAAATTATCCTTTGGGCTTGCTTTGTTCAGATTTCTGTAATCAACACACATTCGTACCTTCCCATCCTTCTTAGGAATAGGCACAATGTTAGCTACCCGTTCGGAGTACTTCACTTCTTGCAAGAATCCTGCATCGAACTGCTTCTTGACTTTATCCTTTATTCTCAGAACGACATCTTGTCTGGCCTCATTCTTCACAACTTCTATTGGACTGGCTTACACTCCTGTCTTATCAGAAGACGATGTACTACAATGTCAGTACTCAATCCGCGCATATCCTGATATGGCCAGGCGAAGATATCCTTGAACTCTCGAAGCAACTCCACCAGACCATGCCTTGTGTCCTTGCTAATTAGGGTTCCAATTTTCAACTCATTCCCTTCCTCTAGGGCTATATTCTCTATTACCTCTTTCTCATTTGGCATGATTTGTCTCTCCTCTTGCTTTACCATTCTTAATAGATCGAGAGATACGTCACAATCTTGAACATCTTCAAAATCCTGAGGTTCCTCTAAACACGTGTCTTGCTCGCTAGAGAAATTAGGAGCTGTAGTATCAGTGCTCATATCATTGATATCTAGGGACCTGTGGTGGTATGAAAGAATATACAAAGAATGAATGAATCTAAGAATGATTGTTTATGTGTTATGAATAAAAGAATAAGAATTTCCAGAATTTAAAGGAATATTGGTCGATAAAAATGAAACAATACTCGTTTAAATTGATAAAAGTTATGTTTTATTTAAATAATTATAAATGAACATAGACCTCTTTTCACAAACGTAATCTTACTACTCCTAGGCCCTAGAGTAACAAACATGTTTCGAGAATTACTTTGAAAAATTTCTAAAGACTACAGGAAGGTCTTCCGCAGTCCAATTATTCAGAGAGCTCCCCAGTTCATAAGGGCGAATGCCCTTGAGGTTTCCTTACTCCGATCCCTCATTGTATACAACATTAACTTGATGACTTTCCTCTATCAGCAATCCTCCTAACTTAAAGGATTTGGATATAGGTGGGAATGTCATCGGTTCCCACTCCACTTCTCTTCCATTCAAACGCGCCTTTCTTCTCGCTTGGCGCTTCTCAATTTCTTGCCTCTAGTGCTTGTGGTCTGGCTTGAAGCCCAAGCCAAAGCGATCTTTTTTCTCAATCAGTTTTAGGATCTGAATCCCACCTTGCAACTGTCTTCCTAGTCCTTTTCCTGGCAATGCTCCTTTCCCCATCATCATTTGCAGGGCCATCCTTATGGCTCTAGACATTTTGGGTACCGGCACCTCACTTCCTTCCAAAATGAAGGTTGCATTAATGACTTCTAAAGAGCGAAAAGAACACTCAATAGCCTCTTCATTTGCCTCAACATAAGGGGCCTTGCTGGTGACTGCCGCTATGATGTCCTCCTCCGCATTGATGGTTATTAAGCGTCCATCTGTCTGTTTAATATATCATATATCGATTGTTTGCAATAAAAAATGAAATAAAAACAGAAAAAGAGTAATGAGTCACCTTCGTTTCTCTTGAAATCCTTCTGGTATATTACTCAAAAAAATACTCGATGTACAATATCTTTTTGTGATGTATTTTTCTTATGACTCTGTGTTTTTATCTTTGTATCTCCCTGTCTATTTTTTCTTTTCTTTTCTTTCTGTCCCCCCCAAAATCCCCTTTTACAGAAAGGTTTTATAGCCTTAGGCTATTATGTTTTAGGAAAGAAATCAAAGATTTCTTTCCATATTTGCCTTGGTTTTCTATTTTTGTTTCTTCTTTTGTTCGCAGGTAATCCACGAGAATCTCGCTCGATCACTGATGTCTGCGCGCTGATGGAGCCAATGCCGGATTCTGGCGTGTCTTGCTCGTTGATGGTGGCGCAATGTATGACGACAGAGTCGAGAAATCAAGGCGTGCTTGGTGGCGACGATTGAGATGAAAGGCCAAGTCGTTTGAAATGCCCGAAGCTTTTTGAAATCCCTTGCAGCGCGAGGAGAGGGCTAGGGTGCTTCTAAATTGTGGGCCTCTTTTGGGTCAATTGGGCCACTTTAGTTCTGGGCTAGGTAGGGTGTAATGAGTACTGGGTAATTAGCTGGGTTATGGGTTGCTAGGCTGGTTGGGTTATGGGTTGCTATGCTTCAAAATTGTGGGCCTCTTTTGGGTCAATTGGGCTGTGACAGCCCTAATTTGACCCTAGTCGGGAAGTGGTTTTGGGACCACAAAACCGAGTCATAAAAATAATTAATTGTTATATTCTATGCTTATTATATGTGTACATGCATATGTGAAAGTTTCATGCTTTAATTTTGTCATTTATATGTGAAATTATTAAATAGGACTTATGTGAAATAATTGTGAAAGGTGATAGGTAAATTTAAAAGGGGTCTATTAATGCATGTCACAAAAAGTTTGGACTTGCATGTCAAATATCTAATTTTTGATTATGGTGGCCGGCCATAATGATTGTTGATGGGTAATATATGTTTAATTATATATTATAATAAGAATTTGCATTATTTTGAAATAAAATAATAATCAGTAAAATAAGGTAAAGAAAATAAAATTAAAGAATGCTCATCTTTCTTCTTCATTGCCGAAATTAAGAAAGAAAAGATTGAAAAAGAAACCAAGGCATTCGGCCATGGCTATTCCAATTTAAAGGTATGCATTGTGATTTTATTTTAATTGATTATGAGATTAAGTTGATAAGTGTATAGTCTATTTAACCATAGTTTAGATTCATGAATTCTTGAATAAATAAAACCATTCGGCAAGTAGATAATTTTGTGTTAATTTGATGAGTTTTTGGAAGATGTTTTTTTTTATATGTTAAAGTAGCTTAATTGAATAAGTTGAATTCATTGTTGGGAGGTAAGAATGGAAGTTGCCGTATGTATATGTATATATGCACTTTGGAAAGAAGATTTTTGTGTTATTTGAGTTTTCTTTTATATATATATATATGTATGTGTATTCGGTCATTAGGAGTAATAAGGTGAATTTCAAATGTTGTGGCTTGTTTTTAAGGATGGTTAAATGGTTGTTTTTTCATGTTCTTTTGATGAATAATGTTAGATAGGTGAAGTTGAGCTAAACAAATTAAGCATATATGTGCATTAGATGCTAAGTAGGAAATCGGCTAATATGTTGGGTGTACTATGGCCGATTGTGGACTTGGATAAAATTTACTAATGTATGTGCTTTAAATGTGTTATGAACTATTATAGGTTGAATTAGATTGAAGCTTGGTAAAATTGAATAATTGTGGCTTAATTTCTTAATGGCGATTGGCTATTATGGTGAAATGCAAATGTTAATATTTAGTTGCTAGTGTTTATATGTGTATTAGCCGAAATTGAACTTGAATAATGATTTGAGCTCAATGTGTTGTATTGATATTATGTTTAAGTTAATTTATAGATATATATGATGAAATCGATTGGTGATATACATGCTTAAATAATATGTAAGAGTAATTTCGGCTTGTTAAATATGTGGTACGTGTATGGCAAATTGTATAAACATGATATATTGAAGTTACCCTATAAGGTCGAAATGGGTAATTAAATTATTGGTGTGTATGAATTTTTATTCATTGTAACTTGGCATGTGAAATGGGTGTATAATAGTTAATATGTATGCCTAAGGTGATGTGATAAAATAATTAGGTATATGGTTTGGTTTCATTATTGAATATAAGGGTTAAGTGCTTTAAAAGGCCTTTGATGTTCGAAATGATTAAACAAATTCATTTGTTTAAATTAAGCTCAAGAGCAAAGAGGAACTATACCAGCTAAGGGAAAGGAGAAAGCGATCGAATAGCCTATCCGCAACTGTTCAAAAATATCAGAGGTAAGTTTTGAGTAATTACAGTTATTAGATAATTGATGTAATGAGATAAGCATGATAAATGATTTGCAATCTATTGTCTTTACTTGAATAAGGTTGTTTAATAAATAACTTGAGTATATGGAATGTAATCGAATGGATAGTAAGAGTTAAGCTGAGATAGTGAAATGGTTATATGTTCTTGCGTAAAAGTGTTGAACCGAAAGTTATATTGAATATGTATTTTCGTTGTGTGCTCATACTCGAATGAAAAAAAAAAGTGAAGTACAAATGTGATATGTTATATGAGCCGAATTATCATGTGGGTAAATATGCTTAGCTCTCAATATATTATATATCCGGGTTAAATCCTGCAAGCTTTGTGCTGGTAATGTATATCCGTGTTAAATCCTGCAGGCTTCGTGCTGGTAATGTATATCCGGGTTAAATCTCGCAGGCTTTGTGCTGGTAATGTATATCCGGGTCAAATCCCCGCAGCTTAGTCTTTGGTACTATATCCGAGTTTAAAGCTCCATGAGACTTTGAGCTAGTAATTGGATTCGGGTTTTGAAACTTAGCGGAGCTTAACGCCGGTGATTCGAATGAAATTACAAATTCAATTGTTCAAAGTAAACTATTGTCGAATATGTATGATACATGGCAATGACCAGATATGTATTATATACTGTTATGTGAATTGATTGCAAAGTGAGTCATTAGAATCAAACAATGATATAATTATGTGAATGACTAATATATCTATGAATAAGAGAAATGACCTATTCGATCGATGTCTGTCATTATATGAAAATATGTGAATTAAATTAGTTGTATGAGCCATATAGTAAAGTGAAGCATGTGCTAAAAATTTCTTTGTGTATTATATTCGGCCAATAGTCTTTATGTATGGTATACTTGTGTATATTTGGCCTAGTGATTGTAATTAGAATACAAATTTGGTAATATTCATTGTTCGATTTAAATGACTTTTTTTAATTGTTGAAATGCCTAAAACTTACTAAGCCTCAAAGCTTACTCTGTTTTTTTATCTCTCTGTTTTATAGATTGTTGATTTTGGCCTCCGACTCAGGGATCGTCAGCAGTTTATCGTACTATCGATCTTGTTGGTACAGTTATTTTGGTCTCGATATGGCATGTATAGGTTGGACTATTGACAAAAATATGTTTTGTAATTGTAAATATCTTGGCCGTATGAAAATGGAATTTATGACTTATAAATCTGTATGTATTCAGTTCGATTTATGCTCGTGTTGGTAGATTAGGTGATTGAAATTAAATGTTTAGCTTGGTAATACCTCATAGCCTAAACCGGCGATCGTCGGACACGGGCTAGGGTTGTTACATTTTATTGGTATCAGAGTAACGGTTTAGTCGATTCTAAGACTATTATAGCGTGTTTGAGTCTAGCAATACCTGCCATATAGTATTAATATGATAGCATGATGAATTCTGACAGTTAAAAATGTGTAAAAATGTGTTTTGGTATAGTAATGGATCCCGATCCCAATCAAGCGGTAGCTGATGATGTTGAGAGTGTAGCGCCTGCTCCCGCGCATGGGACAGCACCGATGGACTCTCAACCTATTGCAAGCAATCAGAACGAGGAGGCTAGACAGGCTTTTTATAGTGTGATGAATGATTGGTTCAACCAATACATTCGAACTAATACGGCTGTTCCACAACCCCCACTCCCGAATAATACGCCCCCTGCACCTACAATACCTCCGGTAATTGATCAGACAAGGTTAAATAAGCCTCCGGTTGACAGAATCAGAAAGCACGAGGCTACTGAATTTAAAGCTACAGATAGTGATGATGCCAAGCAAGCTGAATTTTGGTTGGACAACACTATTCGGGTACTTGATAAACTATCTTGCACCCCCGATGAATGCCTGAAATGTGCTATATCCTTGCTACGTGATTCTGCTTACTATTGGTGGAACACATTGGTTTCTATTGTACCCAGAGAACGGGTGACGTGGGAGTTCTTCCAAACTGAATTTCAAAAATATACAGATTAGAGGTTCATTGATCGAGTAAAGCGAAAAGAATTTCTTGAGCTTAAGCAGGGTTTCATGTCGATTCATCGATTATGAAGCGGAAGTTTGTCGACTCGATAGATATGCTTGGGAATGTGTATAAATGCGAGGCTATTATGTGTAAACATTTTGAAGATGGGCTGAATGAAGATATAAAGATGTTTGTTGGCATTCTTGAAATACGAGAGTTCGTAGTACTTGTCGAGCGAGCTTGCAAAGCCGAAGAACTTAGTAAAGAAAAAAGGAAAGCTGATGTCGAAGCTGGAGAATTTCGTAAAAGATCTTCAGGAAAGTCTTTTCAGCAATCATCGAATAAATTTCGAGATGATTCAGGCCGATCAAAGAATACTTCGGGTTTTTCCAGATGAGACCACGATCGACCCCCTGTGAGTACACAGCCACTTCAGTTGCCAGTGTTGGAAATGATCGTCGGGACAGGACAGAGTGCAAGCATTATGGTAAATGGCATTCAGGGAGTTTTAGATTTCATGACCGCTCCTGTTATAAATGCAGATCAGCCGACCACTTTATTAAGGATTGCCCGAGATTGTCTGAACAGAATATGAATCAGAGTGGGAAACCGAGTACTACAGGACGAGGTAGACCACCTAGGAATACGGGGAATGCTAGTGGCGGTCAGAGAGTGTCTAAAGATGCTACAACCAGATCCGAGGCTCGTGCTCCTGCTAGAGCTTATGCTATACGAGTACGCGAGGATGCTTCTTCGCCTGATGTTATTATCGGTACTTTCACTCTCTTTGATATTGATGTGATTGCTTTGATTGACCCTGGTTCTACTCATTCATATGTATGTGAGACTTTAGCATCCAGTAAGACTCTACCTGTTGAGTCTACTGAGTTCGTAATCCGAGTGTCAAATCCCTTGGGTCGATATGTGTTAGTCGACAAAGTATGCAGGAAATGTCCCTTGATAATCCGAGATTCCTGTTTTTCGGCCGATTTGATACTTTTACCGTTTAATGAATTTGATGTTATTCTCGGTATGGATTGGTTGACCGTTCATGATGCAGTTGTGAATTGCAAAAGAAAGACTATTGACTTGAGATGTGCAAATGATGGGATAATCCGAGTTGAGTCTACTGATATGAACGGGTTACAAGCAGTTATATCCTCGATGTTGGCTCAGAAATATGTCAAAAAGGGGTGTAAAGTGTATCTTGCGTACGTACTTGATAGTAAAGAATCAGAAAAAAAGCTTGAATCAGTATCAGTGGTTTGTGAGTATCCAGACGTTTTTCCCGAGGAATTGCCAGGGTTACCACCTGTTCGGGAGGTAGAGTTTGGTATTGAACTTGTACACAGGACTACACCAATTTCGATAGCGCACCGCATCGTATGGCACCAATGAATTGAAGGAATTGAAAACTCAGTTGCAAGAGTTGACGGATAGGGGTTTCGCTCGACCAAGTTTCTCACCTTGGGGTGCACCAGTATTGTTTGTGAAAAAGAAAGACGGAACCACGAGAATGTACATCGATTATAGACAATTAAATAAAGTGACAATAAAGAACAAATATCCGTTACCGCGTATTGATGATTTGTTTGATCATTTGAAGGGAGCATCGGTGTTTTCAAAGATAGATTTGAGATCGGGTTATTATCGATTCATGAGTTCGAGACTCGGATATACCTAAAAGCGCTTTCGAGCGAGATACGGTCACTACGAGTTCTTAGTGATGCCGTTTGGGCTCACTAATGCCCTTACTGAGATTTATGGATTTGATGAACCGAATTTTTGAGCGATGATTTGGACCGGTTTATAGTTGTGTTTATAGATGACATCCCTGATTTATTCACGCGATGGCGAACACACCAAGCACCTGAGATTAGTGTTGCAGATTTTACGGGATAAGCAATTATATGCTAAGTTCAGTAAATGTGAGTTCGGTTGAGAGAAGTTAGCTTTTTGGGACATGTAGTATCCGTGACGGGTATTCGAGTTGATCCGAGCAAAATTTCAGCCATACTTGATTGGAAGCCCCAGAAATATTAATGAAGTTGAGAGCTTTTTGGGACTTCTTTGGTTACTACAGACGGTTTTGTAAAGGTTTCTTGATGATAGCCACACCAATGACGAAGCTACTTGAGAAAGATATTAAGTTCGAATGGTCAGAAAAGTGCCAGAAAAGTTTCGACCAAGCAAAACGCTTTTGTGGAAGCCAGAGTGTTAGTGCGGCCCGAATCCGGAAAGAGTTTGTTATTCTGAGTGATGCGTCCTTACATGGGCTGGGTTGAGTATTGATGCAAGAGGGTCGAGTTGTAGCTTACGCATCGAGGCAATTGAAGCCACATGAGAAAAACTATCCGACTCATGATCTCGAATTAGCTGCCATAGTATTTGCTTTGAAAATATGGTGACATTACTTGTTCTGAGAGAGATGTCATGTATATTCGGATCATAAAAGCCTCAAATATTTAATGAATCAAAAATATTTCAATCTGCGACAAAGACGTTGGCTTGAATTGTTGAAAGATTATGATCTTGTTATTGACTATCACCCTGGAAAGGCTAACGTGGTTGCCGATGCTTTAAGTCGCAAGTCACTGTTTGCTTTGCGAGCGATGAATGTTCACTTGTCTGTTTCATCTGATAATGTGTTAGTAGCAGAATTAAAAGCCAAACCGTTATTGATTCATCAAATATGTGAAACTCAGAAAGTTGATGATGAATTGGTGGCTAAACGAGCTGAATGTGTTTCGAATGTGAGTTCAGAGTTTCAAATTGACGACAACGATTGTTTGAGGTTCAGAAGTCGATTGTGTGTTCCAAAAAATTCAGAACTTATTTCGATGATTTTGAACGAAGCTCATAATGGCCGAATGTCGATCCATCCTGGTAGCACGAAAATGTACAACGATCTGAAACGTCAGTTTTGGTGGCCTGGTATGAAATAAGACATTTCTGACTTTGTTTCGAAGTGTTTGGTATGTCAACGAGTGAAAGCGGAACATCAAGTGCCTTCAGGATTACTTCAGCCGATTATGATACCTGAATGGAAATGGGATCGAGTCATGATGGATTTTGTATCCGGATTGCCATTGTCGTCAAGCAAGAAAGATGCGATCTGGGTTGTTATTGATAGATTGACAAAATTGGCTCATTTTATTCCTGTACGTACGGATTATTCGCTTGACAAGCTAGCCGAGTTGTATGTTTCTCAGATTGTAAGGTTACACGGGGTACCTATTTCTATTGTGTCGGATAGAGATCCGAGATTCACATCGCGATTTTGGAAGAAATTGCAAGAAGCATTGGGTACCAAGTTGCATTTTAGCACCGCTTTTCATCCCCAGACTGATGGCCAATCCGAGCGGATCATTCAGATACTCGAGGATATGTTGAGATGTTGCATCATTGAGTTTAGTGGTTCATGGGAACGGTATTTACCTTTAACTGAATTCGCTTACAACAATAGTTTTCAATCAAGCATTAAGATGGCACCTTACGAGGCTTTGTATGGTCGTAAATACCGTACACCGTTGTTTTGGATCGAGCTTAGTGAAAGTAAAATCCTCGGGGTTGATTTGATTAAAGATGCTGAGCAGAAAGGAAAAGTAATCCGTGAAAGTCTGAAAGCAGCTTCAGATCGTCAGAAGTCGTATGCGGATTTAAAACGAAAAGACATTGAATATCAGGTCGGAGACAAAGTGTTTCTTAAAGTTTCACCTTGGAAAAAGGTGCTCAGATTTGGTCGTAAAAGCAAATTGAGTCCGAGGTTTATCGGGCCGTATGAAATATCCGAATGAATTGGGCCAGTCGCATACAGATTAATTTTGCCCCACTGAACTTGAAAAGATTCACAACGTTTTTCATGTCTCGATGCTTCGACGTTATAGATCCGATCCATCGCATATAATTAATCCATCAGAGGTTGAAATACAATCTGATTTGAGTTATGAAGAAGAACTGATTCGTATCCTAGCTCGCGAGGTGAAAGAGTTACGAAACAAAAAGGTTCCGTTAGTAAAGGTGTTATGGCTCAAGCACGGATCGAAGAAGCTACTTGGGAACGCGAGAACTCTATGAAAGAACGATACCCAAATCTATTTACTGGTAAGATTTTCGAGGACGAAAATTCTTTAAGTGGGGGAGAGTTGTGACAGCCCTAATTTGACCCTAGTCGGGAAGTGGTTTCGGGACCACAAAATCGAGTCATAAAAATAATTAATTGTTATATTCTATGCTTATTATATGTGTACATGCATATGCGAAAGTTTTATGCTTTAATTTTGTCATTTGTATGTGAAATTATTAAATAGGACTTATGTGAAATAATTGTGAAAGGTGATAGGTAAATTTAAAAGGGGTCTATTAATGCATGTCACAAAAAGTTTGGACTTGCATGTCAAATATCTAATTTTTGATTATGGCGGCCGGCCATAATGATTGTTGATGGGTAATATATGTTTAATTAAATATTATAATAAGAATTTGCATTATTTTGAAATAAAATAATAATTAGTAAAATAAGGTAAAGAAAATAAAATTAAAGAATGCTCATCTTTCTTCTTCATTGCCGAAATTAAGAAAGAAAGATTGAAAAAGAAACCAAGGCATTCGGCCATGGCTATTCCAATTTAAAGGTATGCATTGTGATTTTATTTTAATTGATTATGAGATTAAGTTGATAAGTGTATAGTCTAGTTAACCCATAGTTTAGATTCATGAATTCTTGAATAAATAAAACCATTCAGCAAGTAGATAATTTTGTGTTAATTTGATGAGTTTTTGGAAGATTTTTTTTTATATGTTAAAGTAGCTTAATTGAATAAGTTGAATTCATTGTTGGGAGGTAAGAATGGAAGTTGCCGTATGTATATGTATATATGCACTTTGGAAAGAAGATTTTTGTGTTATTTGAGTTTTCTTTTATATATATGTGTGTATGTGTATTCGGTCATTAGGAGTAATAAGATGAATTTAAAATGTTGTGGCTTGTTTTTAAAGATGGTTAAATGGTTGTTGTTTCATGCTCTTTTGATGAATAACGTTAGATAGGTGAAGTTGAGCTAAACAAATTAAGCATATATGTGCATTAAATGCTAAGTAGGAAATCGGCTAATATGTTGGGTGTACTATGGCCGATTGTGGACTTGGATAAAATTTAGTAATGTATGTGCTTTAAATGTGCTATGAACTATTATAGGTTGAATTAAATTGAAGCTTGGTAAAATTGAATAATTGTGGCTTAATTTCTTAATGGCGATTGGCTATTATGGTGAAATGCAAATGTTAATATTTAGTTGCTAGTGTTTATATGTGTATTAGCCGAAATTGAACTTGAATAATGATTTGAGCTCAATGTGTTGTATTGATATTATGTTTAAGTGAATTTATAGATATATATGATGAAATCGATTGGTGATATACATGCTTAAATAATATGTAAGAGTAATTTCGGCTTGTTAAATATGTGGTACGTGTATGGCAAATTGTATAAACATGATATATTGAAGTTACCCTATAAGGTCGAAATGGGTAATTAAATTATTGGTGTGTATGTATTTTTATTCATTGTAACTTGGCATGTGAAATGGGTGTATAATAGTAAATATGTATGCCTAAGGTGATGTGATAAAATAATTAGGTATATGGTTTGGTTTCATTATTGAGTATAAGGGTTAAGTGCTTTAAAAGGCCTTTGATGTTCGAAATGATTAAACAAATTCATTTGTTTAAATTAAGCTCAAGAGCAAAGAGGAACTATACCAGCTAAGGGAAAGGAGAAAGCGATCGAATAGCCTATCCGTAACTGTTCAAAAATATCAGAGGTAAGTTTTGAGTAATTACAGTTATTAGATAATTGATGTAATGAGATAAGCATGATAAATGATTTGCAATCTATTGTCTTTACTTGAATAAGGTTGTTTAATAAATAACTTGAGTATATGGAATGTAATCGAATGGATAGTAAGAGTTAAGCTGAGATAGTGAAATGGTTATATGTTCTTGCTTAAAAGTGTTGAACCGAAAGTTATATTGAATATGTATTTTCGTTGTGTGCTCATACTCGAATGAAAAAAAAAAAGTGAAGTACAAATGTGATATGTTATATGAGCCGAATTATCATGTGGGTAAATATGCTTAGCTCTCAATATATTATATATCCGGGTTAAATCCTGCAAGCTTTGTGCTGGTAATGTATATCCGTATTAAATCCTGCAGGCTTCGTGCTGGTAATGTATATCCGGGTTAAATCTCGCATGAGCTTTGTCTTTGGTAATGTATATCCGGTCAAATCCATGAGCTTAGTCTTTGGTACTATATCCAGGTTTAAAGCTCCACAGACTTTGAGCTAGTAATTGGATTCGGGTTTTGAAACTTAGCAGGCTTAACGCCGGTGATTCGAATGAAATTACAAATTCAATTGTTCAAAGTAAACTATTGTCGAATATGTATGATACATGGCAATGACCAAATATGTATTATATACTGTTATGTGAATTGATTGCAAAGTGAGTCATTAGAATCAAACAATGATATAATTATGTGAATGACTAATATATCTATGAATAAGAGAAATGACCTATTCGATCGATGTCTGTCATTATATGAAAATATGTGAATTAAATTAGTTGTATGAGCCATATAGTAAAGTGAAGCATGTGCTAAAAATTTCTTTGTGTATTATATTCGGCCAATAGTCTTTATGTGTGGTATACTTGTGTATATTTGGCCTAGTGATTGTAATTAGAATACAAATTTGGTAATATTCATTGTTCGATTTAAATGACTTTTTTTAATTGTTGAAATGCCTAAAACTTACTAAGCCTCGAAAGCTTACTCTGTTTCTTATCTCTCTGTTTTATAGATTGTTGATTTTGGCCTCCGACTCAGGGATCGTCAGCAGTTTATCGTACTATCGATCTTGTTGGTACAGTTATTTTGGTCTCGATATGGCATGTATAGGTTGGACTATTGACAAAAATATGTTTTGTAATTGTAAATATCTTGGCCGTATGAAAATGGAATTTATGACTTATAAATCTGTATGTATTCAGTTCGATTTATGCTTGTGTTGGTAGATTAGGTGATTGAAATTAAATGTTTAGCTTGGTAATACCTCATAGCCTAAACCGGCGATCGGACACGGGCTAGGGGTGTTACATGGGCCACTTTAGTCCTGGGCTAGGTAGGGTGTAATGGGTACCGGGTAATTAGCTGGGTTATGGGTTGGTAGGCTGGTTGGGTTTTAAATTTTGGGCCCTGTAAAAGGACTATTTAATAAATAAACATTTATTTATTGTTTTTTCAATTTTAAAGCCTGGGCAAATTTTGGTGATTACAAATATATTTTTTTATTCTTCATGTTTTATGATTTATATTTAGAGTTTATAACTGTAACGACTCAAATTTTAAGGTCATTGGAAAAGTGAGTTTTGGGTTTTCGATTCTAAAAATTAGATTCGTAAATATTTATTAGAAATATTTACGAAGTTAAGTGAGTGGTTAATTAGATTTTAATTAAGTGAATTAGTTTGAATTAAGGATAATTAGGTATAAGAATTAAATTGAATAAAGTGTGAAAGTTAATTATAAACTATGGAAAAGTCAATGGATTAAATTAGTAAATAACCGAAAAGAAACAAGTGTATGGTAAAAATATAGTACATGTGTAATATACATGTTTGCACATTTGTAAATATTTATATGTATTTACTTATTATGTAAGTAAATAATAATTATTACTAAATATAATATAATAATATAATAATATAATATAATAATATTATAATATAATATAATAATTAAAGTAAATAAAAGAAATCAAAGAAAGAATGAAAACGAAACAGAACAGGAAAGAAAGAAAGAAAAAGGGAAAGAAAAAAAAAGAAAAATAGGGTTTTGAGGTTTGAAGCTTAATTGGGAAGTTAATTTAATCCCTTTTCTTATAATTTGGTGTCTATGGAATCCTAGGAAGAAATAATATTTGAGTTATATTGAAATTTAGAAAGTTATTGAATTTGTAGATATTGATTAAGTTGAATAAATGGAAGAATTATTGGTTTAATTGATAGAAATTCAAGTTAGAAGTGGGAGAAAGATTAAATTGTAAAGAGAGATATAAGTCTTGTCATAGTAGGGACTAAATTGTCTAAATCGTAGATTTGATGTTTTATATTGAATATTAAGAGTTGAAACTAATTTAAAGTAGGTATTAAATGAAAATATAGGATTTATTTGAAGAGAAAGAATAGTTATGGTGGAAGGACCTATTAAGTAAAAGTTACATGAAAATAAAAGAGTGTGTTATTAAATAACATACATTGATAATTTTAAATGTTAAAATCTATATAGCCAACGTAGCACCAGAAACGTCATCGAAAAAGGAAAGGAGAAAGTGAACGAGGAAATTGAGTAAACTCGAGAACTACGGTTTGTATTTCTATAACCAATACATATTATTGATATTATATATATAGCTATTGAAATTAAGGTAAGTACTGATATTGTGGTATAATGTTGACTTATGAATATTTGAATTGAAATGCATATTGGTTGATGATGATGAATTGAAAATGAAATGAAAACCCTATTAACAGCGTCGGGCTAGTCGGATATAGTTGGCATGCCATAGGATTGAAAGTGCATAGGGATATTCCGACTTTGTGTCAATGAGACACTATAAGTGTCGCCTTACTGTTACTGTTACTGTTCCGAATTCGTTCCGATGAGGTACTCTGTGTACCACTACTTTTACTTTTACTGTTACCGTTACTATTACGGTGTATTCTGGTTCTGGCCGATGAAACATTGTAATTATCCCAGTGTGTGGGTTGGATCCGTATATCCATCTAGGTCCAAGTTATGTTAATAGGGGTAAACTACTGTACTGAACACTGAAAGATACTGTTGTTACTGTATGTTCTTATTGAATATGATTTTATTGATAAGTGTTACTATGATATAAGGATAATTGAAAGATAATTTATATAGTTCTTATTGCTGGAATTTATAGTTATATTATAAATACATGTTAAGTATTGGTTTATAGAAATACCACTGAGTGCATACTCAGCGTACGGTTTGTTTCCGTGCGCAAGTTAGGTACAAAGTAGCTAGAGTCTCAGCATCCGAGCCAACTCCCGAACTCAAATATTTGGTGAAGTTTCCTGTCTTAAAGAATGGCATGTACCTAGGTTATTTTGATGTAATCTTGTTTATAAGTGTCATTAGTAAAGAATACTAAAAGATAGATAATAGATGGAATGTGTGTTGCTATGATATAGTTTATTTCAAAAATTGATTTGAATGGTGTTTAAGCACAAATTTTGAAGTAGTTATGTTTCATGGTTATTGAATATATGTGTTAGACTATGGTAAGATGGTTTAATAGGTATTAAGTGTATTTTATCATGTTTTTGGACTGGTTGAATGATGAAATATTAAATTGCTTGTTGTTTATAGTTTGCAGGGTTGGTAAATTTGAAATACAAGGTTCATTTTGAGTCCACACGGCTCGTCACACGGGCGTGTCACATTAGCTACACGGGCGTGTGGTACTAATCAAAGGAAGAAACTTTAAAATTTCACGTAAGATTTCTAATCTTTCGATTGAGTCCTCGGTTTGTTTTAACTATTCTTATTAAGTACCATGAGCTCATTAAAGCTATATTTTGATGTATAGTATTGCATTTATTCTTGTTTCCATGTGTAAATGTACTGTAATGACCAGTAATACTCTGTAATCCTGTTCCGGTAACGGGGCAAGGTTAGGGGTGTTACATTTAGTGGTATCAGAGCTACTCAGGTTTAGTCGATTCTAGGACTAACTCGAGCTCGAAATTGAGTTTAGAGGTACATACCATTATTGAATTAAATTTGAGTTGGGATTGGACGCTGAATTATATATTGATTGAATTGTTTCTGTTTTATAGTGTTAAAGATGTCTGACGAAAGAATTGAAGAAACTGATCAAGAAATGTATAGTAAAGATAATGAACTGTATGATATGAATGAATCAGATTCTGTAACTCCAAGTGTAAATCCGGTAGGTAATCAACCGTCAAATACTGGAAAGGGTGGTACTAGTGAAAGAGATAATACAGAAATACTCAAAGTAATAGTCGATGCTCTTCAAAAACCAGTGGGAACTATACCTACAACGATTACTACTTCTACTACTCGACGAGCCCAGATTAAAGAACTGCGTAAATATGGAGCTACTAAATTTTTGGGTTTGAAGGGATATGATCCGTCAAAAGCCGAAAACTAGTTGGAAACTACAAAGAGAGTTTTGAAGCAACTCGAATGTACCCCACAGGAAAGTCTGACGTGTGTCATTTCTTTACTGCAAGAAGAAGCGTATGTATGGTGGGAGACGGTAATTCAAAGTGTATCAGAAGAACAAATAAGATGGGAATTCTTTTAAAGAAAATTTTAGAAAAAGTATATGGGGGAAATGTATATGGAAGATAGAAAACAGGAGTTTTTGACACTGAAATAAGGTGAAATGTCTGTAGTGGATTATGAACGGGAATTTTTGAGACTAAGCCGATATGCAACTGAATTTATATCGACTGAAGCTGACAGATGTAAACGATTTTTGAGAGGGTTGCGTGATGAATTTAAACTACAATTGATGCCACTTCGAATTACTGAATTTGCAGACCTTATGGACAGAGCTAAGATGATTGAACAGGTACTGGGAAAAATAAGAAGTCTGAAGTTGCTCGTTCAACTGAAAAATATCCTAGAACTACTAGTTCAAGTCTACAACCTAAACGACTGAAGGAATCCCGAGGTAATTAGAGATTCAGCTTTAGATCGAAAAGAGGTGATAGAAGTCGAAGAAGATAGACAATTGTATCCACTGGTAGTGTTAAAAGTCCAAATCAGAATACTAAAATTCCAGAATGTGAACACTTGGGAACAATCATAGATATGAGTGTAGAAAATTAACTGGAGGTTGTTTCCGATGAGGATCCACTGATCATTTTGTAAAGGGTTGTCTGAAGATCAGTAAGGCAGTACCAATGGTATCACAAAGATCTGAATCTGCCTCCAGAGGCCGGGGGTCAGGCCGAAGTGGTCTAGCTGCTAGAGGAGGTACTAGAAGAACTAGTGAAAATACTACACAATAATCTAAAGTAAGAGCTCCGAGTCGAGCATATGTTGTGAGAACTCAAGAAGAAGGAGATGCACATGATGTGGTGACAGGTATATTCTTGTTACATTCAGAACTCGTTTATGTTTTAATAGATCCAGGATCGTCACATTCCTGTGTTAATACAAAACTGGTTGAGACGGAAAATTTAAAACCTGAATTGTCTAGAGTAACGATAGAAGTGTATAGTCCATTGGGGCAAACTATGATAGTGAATCAGATATGTCAAAGATGTCCATTAATGATTCAGGATAAAATATTTTCTGTTGATCTATTGATCATGCCATTCGACGACTTTGACGTTATACTGGGTATGGATTGATTGTCAAAACATGGAGTAATTTTGGACTGCTATAAAAAGAGATTTACTGTTCAAAATGAAAATGGTGACTGGATTAAAGTAAATGGTATACAGACTAGTGGTTCAGCTCAAATCATTTTTGCAGTTAAAGCTAGTAAGCTTCTTTATCAAGGATGTGCAACTTTCTTAGCATATGTTATTAATTCTGATTCAGTTGAAAGTCAGTGCAGTAAAATTTGAACTGTTTGTGAATTTTCTTATGTGTTCCCTGAAAAATTGTCTGGATTACCTCCTGATCGGGAAGTTGAATTTGTGATTGAAGTATACTAGGGTATAGATCTAGTATCAGTATTCCCATATCGAATGTCACCTACTGAGTTGAATGAGCTGAAAGTACAACTGTAAGACTTATTGGATCGAGTTTTTTATGACCTAGTACGCCACCATAGAGTGCTCCAATGTTATTTGTTAAAAAGAAAGATGGTATGATGCGGTTGTGTATTGATTATCGACAGTTGAACAAGGTGATTGTTAAAAATAAATATCTGTTAACTTGCATTGATGATTTATTTGATCAACTAAAATGAGCTTCTGTATTTTCAAAATTTGATTTGAGGTCGGGATATTATCAGTTGAAGGTAAAGCAGAGTGATGTACCGAAGACAGCATTCTATACACGGTATGGACATTATGAATTTTTGGTAATACCATTTGGGTTAACAAATGCTCTGGCTGCTTTTATGGATCTTATGAACTAGATTTTTCAGCTATGCCTGGATCAATTCGTAGTGGTTTTTATTGATGATATTCTAGTATATTCAAAGTCTGAAACTGAACATGAGCAGCATCTTCGAATTGTTTTACAAATATTGTGAGAGAAGCAATTGTATGGGAAATTGAGTAAGTGTGAGTTTTGGTTAACGGAGGTTGTATTTCTTTGACATATAGTATCAGCAGATGGTATTAGAGTAGATCCAAAGAAGATTGAAGCCATAATTCAGTGGAAAGTTCCCAGAAATGTGTCAGAGGTACGTAGTTTCCTTGGTTTGGCCGGATATTATCGAAGGTTTGTGAATGGATTTTCAAAGATAGCTTTACCGATGACAAAGTTGCTACAAAAGAATGTTTCATTTGTTTGGAGTAAACAATGTCAAAAAAGTTTTGAAATGTTGAAGCAAAAGTTAACAGAAGCACCAGTATTGACTTTACCGGAGTCAGGAAAAGATTTTGTTGTGTACAACGATGCTTCTTTAAATGGTCTCGGATGTGTTTTGATGCAAAGTGGAAAAGTAATTTCTTATGCTTCGCGACAATTGAAACCCCATGAACGTAATTATCCAACTCATGATCTGGAATTAGCAGCGGTGATTTTTGCTCTAAAAATTTAAAGACATTATATGTATGATGAGAAGTGCTATATCTATACTGATCATAAAAGTCTCAAGTATCTTCTGTTACAGAAAGAATTGAATTTGAGACAACGTCGGTAGATAGAACTTTTAAAAGATTATGATTGTGTTATTGACTATCATCCGGGTAAAGCTAATGTGATAGTTGATGCATTAAGTAGAAAAATTGCAATTGAATTGAGAGTAATGTTTACATAGCTCAGTATTATTGGTGATGGAAGTATTTTGGCTGAACTGAGAGTAAAACCGGTAATGTTTGATCAAATCAGAACAGCACAATTAGAAAATGAAAAGCTAATGAAGAAGAGAGAGATGGTGCAGAATAGTATGATAGAAAATTTTAGCATTGATGAACATAATTGTTTGAGATATCAGAATCGACTTTTTATTCCAACTACTTCAGAGTTAAAAGAGGTAATACTCCGAGAAGCACATGATAGTTCTTTTGCATTACATCCCGGAAGAACAAAAGTGTACCGTGATTTACGGGAACTGTATTGGTGGCCAGGTATGAAGAAAGATATAGTAGAATATATAGCTAAATGTTTGACATGTCAGCGAGTCAAAGCTGAGCATCAGGTTCTGACAGAGTTACTTCAGCCTATTAGTATTCCTGAATGGAAATGGGACCGAATAACGATGGATTTTGTAACTGGGTTACCACTGTCTACAAGTAAGAAGAATGCTATCTGGGTAATTGTTGACCGATTTACGAAGTCAGCTCATTTTATAGCTGTTAGAACTGACTGGTCATTGCGGAAACTTGTTGAGGTGTATATTAAGGAAATTGTAAGATTACATGGTATTCCAGAATCAATAATTTCATACAGAGATCCACGGTTTACATCGAGGTTTTAGAAGCAATTACATGAGTCTCTTGGTACTCAGCTTCATTTTAGTACAGCTTTTCATCCACAGACCGATAGACAATCAAAACGAGTCATTCAGATTTTAGAAGACATGCTCCGAGCTTGTATCGAGGTTGGGAACGTTATTTACCATTAACTGAGTTTGTATATAATAATAGTTTCCAATCAAGTATTCAAATGGCACCATATGAAACTCTATATGGTCGAAGATGTCAATCACCAGTGTGTTGGACGTAATTGAATGAAAGGAAAATGGTTGGTCCAAAGTTGATTCAAGAAACGGAAAGCAATGTTAAAAAGATTCAAGAAAGATTGAAAGCAGCTTTTGATAGGCAGAAATCATGTACAGATCTGAAATGATGGGACATTGAGTACTCAGTTAGAGACAAAGTATTTATTAAAGTCTCTCCTTGGAAGAAAATTTTGAGATTTGATCGGAGGGTAAATTGAGTCCATGATATATTGGACCATTTGAGATCATAGAAAGAATTGGACCAGTGGCATATCGTTTAGCACTGCCTCCTGAATTACAGAAGATTCATGATGTTTTCCATGTTTCTATGTTAAGAAGATATAGATCTGATCCTTCTCATGTGATTTTAACTGAAGATATAGAGATTCGACCTGATTTATCATATGAAGAAGAACCAGTTAAAATACTGGCATGTGAGGTAAAGGAATTACGTAATAAATGAGTTCCCTTAGTGAAAGTGTTATGGAAAAGTCATAATATTGAAGAAGCAACGTGGGAACCAGAGGATACAATGAGATCACAGTACCCCCATCTCTTTTCAGGTAAATTGCGAGGATGAAATTTATTAAAGTGGGGGAGAAATGTAACGACTCAAATTTTAAGGTCATCAAAAAAGTGAGTTTTGGGTCTTCGATTCTAAAAATTAGATTCATAAATATTTATTAGAAATATTTACGAAGTTAAGTGAGTGGTTAATAAGATTTTAGTTAAGTGAATTAGTGATAAACCATCATTTATACATATTTTTACCCCATGCTTAGTGCATTTTATGGATGAGTTTTCCTTAGAATTGGTGAATTCGATGCTCCTAATGCCTTAATTTCATGTTTTATATTAGGTGAGCATAGGAGAGCAAAAAGAACGAAAAATGGGCCAAAAATGGAAAAAATAGGCCAATGTACAAAATCAACACGGCCTAGACTTTCTCACACGGGTGTAGCGACGTAAAAATTTTAGTCTCGGTCACTAATTGTGGCGATTTATTGAAAACTTGAAAATTGAAGTTTTGATTTTTTTGAAATATAAAAAAAGGGGAGTCGCCACCGATCTTTTCTATAGGTGTGATCGGACACCTAATAAATTTATTTTTAAAACAAAAGAAGGCCGAGTTTAGGTCCACGTAAAATCAGAGTAAAGTAGGGTCCGGGAGTCGGTTACGCGCGAGGAAGGTATTAGCACCCTCGCGTCGCCCAAAATTGGTATCTTGTTAAACAAGCGTTGTCTTAATTTTCAAAATTGCAAGTTCAAGATAATATTAAACCGTGATTCAATTGAAAAGACGAGAAATTTTAAGTTTTGATCTTTGAGAAGGGTATATCGATTTAGCACGAGCCGACAAATTCCATCCAATATAGCGATGAAATTCGATGACTTAATATTAAATCGGTACATTGCCTTGATTATTGAAATCAATTGTAAAACAAGACTATGATTTTCGAAATAATATAAAACACGATTGAGATGAAACAGATGACAGAACTAGAAGTAGATTAAAGTGAATATAAGTGTGACAAGTATATTTAAAAATCAATGATGATATTTAGGAATATACTATAATATAAAGATACATAACTAATATTAATACATGCATAAAAGTATGGTATTAAAAGCATTCACATAAGAGTATGAAAATATATGCGTAATAATAATAAGCGATAATAATGGAAATAATAGATATAATGAATAATAACATATGCAACCAATACCATAAAATATATGTACCCGCATATTGAAATATGTAGCAATATTAATAATAAATACAATCGGAGTAAAATTGAACATGATAATATATACTCCATATGGTATTAAAATACGTATATATAGTAGTATTTCGAAATATGTACATGAGACAAAATAAAATATATATGGAAATATGTAAGAAATATACAATTAATACATTGAAAATATATACATAATGTATAAAATATATATAATATACACTAGAAATAATAATAAAAAAATTCATACACTATATAAATATATACATATATAAGTAATAAAGATGTTAGAAATATACAATTAAATATAATATTAAAAGTAAGTATACATATCATAAAAAATGTATATATATGATATAGTATTAAAAACATGACATAATATATGATGTGATATTAAAAGGAATTGTACAAATATAATGGTATTAAAGATATATACAGGAAATGATAAAAACATATATAAGTCACTAGTAATGCCAAAGTATATACATAGTAACATATATATATATATTTGTATAAGTTGAAAATGTGTGTACATAACATATATGAAAAATATATAAACATGGTATAATATGTAAAAATATAATAAAGTATTCGTATGAAATGTAGAAATACAATATTAAAAAGTACGCACACATAGTATATAAAAAATACATGTATAATACGACACTAAAATGTTTGCATAACATATATATATATTGGAAATAATGACGTTATAGAAAACTATTTACAATATCGCATGAATATATATACTTATATATATGTAAAAAATATATAAATAGACCTATACTGAAGTTAATGATAATAACAAGGATGATATACAAAAAATATATACACATATGACAAAAAACATTCACTATATTAACAATAATGATTATAATAGTAATAATATTTAAAATACAAAAAAGGCAATATAATATAGTAAGAATAATACATATATAAATCTATATACATAAATAAAAATACGCATTATTGTGGGTAACATTGAGATATGACAACAAATACAAAAAAAAGATATTGAAATATAGTAATAAAAATTAACCTATACGTAAAATATATATATATCTATATACTAAAACCATATACAAATACTAATAATAATAATGATATTGAAATTATAAAAAACATTAATAAAATATTACGATAAAAGGGATAAAAAATACTAAATACAAATACACGTATATATATACGCATATATAAGAGTATACACTAACATATAATAATAATAATAATAATAATAATAATAATAATAATAATAATAATATTTAACGAAGAAATGAAAATAAACAAAAAAGGACTAAAATTAAATTAAAAACAAATTTGTGGGGTGAATTTAAAATGAAAACAAAGAAAAAGGACCTAATCGCACGCGCGTGAAACGTGGGGGGACTAAAACAACAATTATTCCCTGCTATTAAAACGCTGCACAGCACGGGGGACCAAATTGAAAAACGCTGAAAATTATAGGGCCAAATTGAAAATAAATAAAAAACTTGATCGTAATATTCCATAAAAGCGGAATGGCCGAACGCGCAATTAGCCCTTCCGCTACAAAAACACGCGGATCCTAGCGGGTAGGGTCGGGTCGGCCCGATCCAAGGTAAAACGGCGTCGTTTTTTGGTCAAAGCTTAGGCACCAAAACGGTGCCGTTTTGGTGGGCTATAAATAGCCTAAAATTCTGAAAAAAAAATCATTTGAAGAAGGCAAAGAAAAAAAAAGAAGAGAGAGGGAAGAGAGAAAGGAGAGAGAGGAGGGAAGGGGAGGGGAATCCGGCCGGGGAACCTCCGGTCCGATCGCCGGACCACCGTCACCGGCGCCGGCGCGGTGGCCGGAAAAGGTAAAATTTAATTTTTTTCTATTTTTTTATTTCCATTATATATATATATATATGTATATGAAAAAATGGGTCAGATTTAAACGAAAAGAACGGTGAAACTACCTACTGTTTCTTCAATTTCGTTTCCCGTTTCTTCGTTTCCTTGCTCTAAATGATGTTCACGTGATTCGGGGGTATCCCTTCGCTGTCAATTATTAAAGTTACTATTTTTTTTTGCTTTTTGTTTGAAATTTTCGGACGTTTGTATTGAAAAAAATCCCCCGTTACAGCGTTTCGATTTGGCTTTTATAGCCTTTTGTTTACAAGTTGTTTTTTTCTTCTTTTTGCTATTGCGTGTTCTGTTTTGTTTCGCAGGGCATGGCCGGTGCTGGTGACGGTGGAGTAGGTGGTGACAGAGGCATGGGCGATGGGACGTTGCGGCGCTGGGGTGTTCAGAAGGGGGGCTAGGGTTTCAGCTTTTCTGAAACCCTAGTTAGGCCAATGGGTTAATTGGGCTTGGGCTTTGAAATTGGGTTTTGATGGGTGTTGGGTTTATTTGTAATGTATTTGGGTTTGGGGTATTATGGGTTAGTGACCTTCGGGTATAGGTTTGAAAATGGGTTAAGGGGTCTGGATTTTGTAATGTAAATGGACTTTTTAATTTGGGCTATTTTATTGTTATTTGGTTTTGAGATTTTAAAAGGGGTTAATGGATAAGGGATTTGTAAAGGGTTATGGAGTGCTCAGATTATTTATTTGGGCCAAAATTGGCCTGCAACAACGGGCAGACAACACAGCCGTGTCATTCTAACAGGCTCGAACACGGCCTGAAGTAATAGCACACGAGCAGACCACACGGCCGTGTCAATTTGGCAGAATCAAAGCACGACTCACACCGGTAGAAAACACGCCCGAGCTATTTTAACAGGCTTGACCATGGCCTGAAGTAATCGTACACGGGCGTGTCCCTGCCGAACCCAAGTTGAGTCCAATTCAGAAAAGGCTAATTTTAAGGGCTCTTAGGCATTCTAAAGCCTATAAATACACCCTAGAATAGGAGAAAATGAGGAACGCACAGGGAGGAAGGAAGGAATTACTCGAAGGAAGCCGATTGATCCATCTCAGAAGCTGGATTCATCCTTAAGACTGAGGATCTCCCCTCATTTTCCCTTCAGGAGTTTTGGGTTTTCTTTATGTTTTGTATTCATTATTCTTCTGAGATGTTTTCCTTTTTAGTTATGAACTAAATCCCCTAAATACCTAAGGGGGATGAAACCTAAGACAAATCTTGTTATTATTTTCTGAATTGTATGATAAATATTTGACTTGTTCTTAATTATGTGTTCTTAATTCTTGTTTTGATATTCCAGGATATTAATTCAAGTTACGCTCTTATTCAGAGGAGGAATAGGCCCTATCTAAGAGTACAATTGTCATAATTAAGCGGAGTTGATTGCACGCCTAAAGATAGGGTGACAAGATTTTGCCGGATTAGGATGAAACCTAATAAGAGGATCCATAGATCGAGTTAATACAACCCTAAAAAGTTAATTAGAAAGAGATTTCAATTATTCAACCTAGGGTTAGACGTTATTAGTCTCGAGAGAGAAAATAATATAACTTAGGGATTTCTACGGATCAAGTTAAATGAATAAATCGTCCGATTTAGAGCCAGAATAACAAGTAAAGTCTAGGTGGATTCTTCCTTAGGTATTGTCTTAATTCATTCGTTTTCCAAAAGTAATTTCCCAATTCTATTTTCTATGAATTCTTAGTTTAGTTAATTAGTTAGTTAAAATAAACCCCCTTATTCTTAGGCTAGATAATAAAAAGACAGTCATTACTAGTACTTTTAGTTCCTTGGGTTCGACAATCCGGTCTTGCTAAAACTATACTACTGTTTGATAGGTACACTTGCCTACATCGTGATAATAGTTAGTTTCAAGAACGATTAATTATAAATATTTAAAACTTGTCACAAAATAACACGATCAATTAGTTTGAATTAAGGATAATTAGGTATAAGGATTAAATTGAATAAAGTGTGAAAGTTAATTATAAACTATGGAAAAGTCAATGGATTAAATTAGTAAATGAACCAAAAAGAAACAAGTGTATGGTAAAAATATAGTACATGTGTAATATACATGTTTGCACATTTGTAAATATTTTTATGTATTTACTTATTATGTAAGTAAATAATAATTATTACTAAATATAATATAATAATATAATAATTAAAGTAAATAAAAGACAGAAATAAAAGAAAGAATGAAAACGAAATAGAACAGGGAAAGAAAGAAAGAAAAAGAGAAAGAAAAAGAAAGGAAAAATAGGATTTTGAGGTTTAAAGCTTAATTGGTAAGTCAATTTAATCCCTTTTCTTGTAATTTTGGTGTCTAGGGAATCCTAGGAAGAAATACTATTTGAGTTATGTTGAAATTTAGAAATTTATTGAATTTTTAGATGTTGATTAAGTTGAATAAATGGAAGAATTATTGGTTTAATTGATAGAAATTCAAGTTAGAAGTGGGAGGAAGATTAAATTGTAAAGAGAGATATAAGTTTTGTCATAGTAGGGACTAAATTGTCTAAATTGTAGAATTGATGTTTTATATTGAATATTAAGAGTTGAAACTTGTTTAAAGTAGGTATTAAATGAAAATATAGAATTTATTTGAAGAGAAAGAATGGTTATGGTGGAAGGACCTATTTGGAAATTAAGTAAAAGTTACATGGAAATAAAAGAATGTGTTATTAAATAACATACATTGATAATTTTAAATGTTAAGTTCTATGTAGCCAACGTAGCACCAGAAATGTCATCGAAAAAGGGAAAGGAGAAAGTGATCAGGAAATCGAGTAAACTCGAGAACTACGGTTTGTATTTCTATAACCAAACTTTATAGTTATTTTGATACATATTATTGATATTATATATATAGCTATTGAAATTAAGGTAAGTATTGATATTGTGGTATAGTGTTGACTTATGAATATTTGAATTGAAATGCATATTGGTTGATGATGATGAATTATTAAATTGAAAATGAAAACCCTATTAACAGTGTCGGGCTAGTCGGATATAGTTGGCATGCCATAGGATTAGAAGTGCTCAGGGATATTCCGACTTTGTGTCGATGAGACACTATAAGTGTCGCCTTACTGTTACTGTTCCAGATTCGTTCCGATGAGGTACTCTATGTACCACTACTGTTACTTTTACTATTACTATTACTGTTACGGTGTATTCCGGTTTCGGCCGATGAAACACTATATATTATCCCGGTGTGTGGGTTGGATCCCTGTATCCGTCCAAGTCCGAGTTATGTTAATAGAGGTAAACTACTGTACTGAACACTGAAAGATACTATTGTTACTGTATGTTCTTATTGAATATGATTTTATTGATAAGTGTTACTGTGATATAAGGATAATTGAAAGATAATTTATAAAGTTCTTATTGCTGGAATTTATAGTTATATTTTAAATGCATGTTAAGTATTGGTTTATAGAAATATCACTGAGTGCATACTCAGCGTACGGTTTGTTTCCGTGCGCAAGTTAGGTACAAAGTAGCTAGAGTCTCAGCATCAGAGCCAACTCCCGAACTCAAATATTTGGTGAAGTTTCCTGTCTTAAAGAATGGCATGTACCTAGGTTATTTTGATGTAATCTTGTTTATAAGTGTCATTAGTAAAGAATGCTAAAAGATAGATAATAGATGCAATGTGTGTTGTTATGATATAGTCTATTTCAAAAATTGATTTGAATGGTGTATAAGCACAAATTTTGAAGTAGTTATGTTTCATGGTGATTGAATATATGTGTTAGACTATGGTAAGATGGTTTAATTGTATTTTATCATGTTTTTGGATTGGTTGAATGATGAAATATTAAATTGCTTGTTGTTTATAGTTTGCAGGGTTGGTAAATTTGAAATACAATGTTCATTTTGAGTCCACACGGCTCGTCACACGGGCGTGTGACCAGACCGTGTGAGACACAGGCTAGCACACGGGTATGTTGTTAGGTCGTGTGTCCTCTGCACCTAAAATGCTACAAACAGGTTAGCACACGGGCTGAGCACACGGGCTTGTGCCTTGGTCGTGTGAAATTAGTTGAATTATAAGCTACAAGTCAGAGAGCTATACGGGTAAAGGACACGGGTATGTGCAGGCCGTGTGAGCCACATAGTTAGCCTTCTACGGGCGTGTCACATTAGCCACACGGGCGTGTGGTACTAATCAAAGGAAGAAACTTTAAAATTTCACGTAAAATTTTCTAAGCTTTCGATTGAGTCCTCGGCTTGTTTTAATTGTTCTTATTAAGTACCGTGAGCTCATTAAAGCTATATTTTGATGTATAGTATTGCATTTATTCTTGTTTCCATGTGTAAATGTACTGTAATGACCAGTAATACTTTGTAATCCTGTTCCGGTAACGGGACGGGGTTAAGGGTGTTACAATAACTGCTACTTTTAATAATATTGTGTCTAATATTTAAATCTTTTAACTTTTAAATTTAGTTGAAGAAATTTTCATACATAAATTTAAATTAAATAATCTTTCTTTTTTAAAAGGAAAATTAAATAATCTTTATCATTCTATTAAAAATTGTTTTTTTTAAAGCAAGCCTTAATTATTTGATTTTTTTTCCTAAATAGGCTATTATTTCAAGTGAAATATTGATATATGTTAAAGATTTATTAAGATATAAATTAAAGATTTATTGATATATGTTCAATCTGGACATTAGAGATTTGAATCCGCACATAAACAGATTCATAATTACTTATACATCACATCACATTCAAAAGGGACGAACAAGAGACTTGAATCTGCACATAAATAGATTCATAATTATTTATACATCACATTACATTTATAGGGAAAAGACCCAACCTCGACTCTGGTGCCAACATATAAATTATAGCCATCCAACGAATAGCTTGTTGGCATTATTCATATAGTTAATATATATATGAGGGATAAACTTAATGGTAGATATTAAAAAACTAAACTAGTTTTATATAATTACCACCATCATGACTGAAATTGTAATTCACAGCATCTGTCACTCCAGCACCACCGGGTAAAAAGATGTTGCCAGTTTGGGTATTGCAAGTTCTACTCCCCACCCAATTGGGGCAGTCGAAAGCCTTTTTTTCTTTATAACAGAAACGAATCTCCAGCAGCTGACTTTCACTATTACATACAATTTGAGGCACTTTATAGTTTTTGTCCCGCAGATTTTTCAGAATGTCGCCCACTTTGCTACCACGTTTAAATCCCAAATCTGGTTAGAGGCCCAAAAACCAAACCTCTAATCACTGATCTCCTTTAATTTGAGGGTCAACTATCAAAATAGTTACTTTTATTTTACTCGGGTTACATTTTAGTCACTTATGTTTGAAATAGTCACTTATGTTATCGTGGTGTAACATTTTAGTCACTGAGCCGTTAATTGCCGTTAACGGTGTAGCAGTAAGCTGACATGACACATTAAATCATCATTTTAAATGAAAATTTTATATTAAATTCTACAATTGATCCTTATATTTTTTTCATTTTCAGCAATTTAATTTTTTTTCTTTTGTATTTTTTTAACTTTCCTTTTCTTTTTCATTCTCTTTTACTTCTCCCTCTATTTTCCTTCCTTCTTCATTTCCTTTAACATAGTTTTTATATGTTTTCCATTTGTTAAAACTAATCCTCGAGCTTCTCTCACTCAAAAAAATTAAATTGTTCAAAAAAATAAAAAAATATAGGGATTACTTTTAACAAATGGAAAATATAGAAAAACTACATTAAAAGAAATAGAGATGGAAGGAAAATAGAAGGAGAAGCAAAAGAGAATGTAAACTAAAGAAAAAAAAAGCAAAGTTAAAAAAATATAAAAGAAAAAATTAAATTGCTTAAAACGAAAAAAATATGAGGATCGGTTGTAGAAATTAACCTAAAATTTTTGTTTGAAATGATGATTTAACGTGCCATGTCAGCTTACCGTTACACCGTTAACAACAATTAATGGCTCAGAGACTAAAATATTACAACGCGATTATGTAAATGACTAAAACGTAACATTTCAAATATAAATGACTAAAATGTAACATAAAGTAAACAAAAGTAATTATTTTTATAATTTAGAATTGAAACATTATGTATGGTAAGTAATTACCTTGTTTTAAATCCTTGAATTTTTTTAGGAGGTTTAAGGTAACACTGAAATAGGCAGAAGGCTTGTCGGCGTAATCCGAACACATTCCATGTTTTCTCCATTCGTATTTCCAAAATTCTAAATTATCCTCTTCTTTTCTTACTTGCCTTGCATAAAGATTCGGCCAATTCTTCATTAAGTCTTCTTTCAATGGGCTCTCCTTCAACATTTTCTACGAGTTTAATGATGAATTAAAAAAAAAAAGGGTCAAATACGAAAACATGCATGCGATTTATAAATTCATTTCAGTGAATGTTTAGCCAAAATAAAATAAAATCAAACAATGTATAAAAGTATTTTAAAATAGGATTATAATTAGATTTGAATATGGCATGAGTTAATGTTAAATTTGAGGTCTAGACTTAGTCCAACCTGAAAATAAATTTAACATTTTGTCCAAATTTGAAATAGATAGAAAAGGCTAAATTTGACTCCGACCCGGATGGCCCGTATTAATTTTTTATATTATTGGTTGTATATATAATAAATTTAAAAAATATAATACATAAAATATACTGAAAATATTAAAATAAATATTTCCCAATAAATTAAAAATACATTAAATAAAGTCTTTATACTAAAATAACACTAAGATAGTTGCAACTTAACAAGTAAATGTCTTCAAAATAATAGCAAAATTAATAATAAAATAAGAGTTATATAATATCCAAACAATAACAAGATAATAGTATCAAAACAACAACAAAATGACAGCAAAATGGTAGTAGAGAAAAAATTTAGGCAGATTCAGGTCAGGCCGAGCTTGAGTAAAAAATCTTAGGTCCGCCTTGTTTAGAAAATGGGTTCTATTTTTTTGTCCAAACCCATTTTTCGAGCTTATATTTTTGTCCAAACCCTCTCATTTTTCGAGTAATTTGGTCCATAAACAAATTATTTATAATACAACAAAAATATAAAATGCACGAATTGTCAATCTAAGCTCTAAGTGTTGGTTTATGAGTTTGAGTGAATTGCCTACTTGTAGTGTGCATAATAGTAATTTGCTATTATCGAGGGTGTATAGACGAATTCAAAATTCTTTTTAGGACAATCAAAATTGAATTATAAATTTGTAAGAGTTAAAAATATAATTTTATCATATATTAATTTATTAGTAGGGTTAATTTTTTTTCTTTATAGGAAGACGAAAGTGAAATTTTATTATAAATTAATTATAAATTTTAAACATTTTGAAGGGCTTGCATAACATTTTTTACTATTTTTGGGACCCCTACTCCCCCCTTAAATTCGTCCTTGAGTTGCAAAAAGTTATATCTCTGTATCCGACACTCGTGTGTAAAACATAAAGAAATTGAAAGCAAAATGGGTTGCTTACCACAACATCATTTGCTGAAGTAGGTTTGGTGTTGGTGCATCTAAGATCATCACAGTACGGAGACACCGGCGTATCCTCATAATATTGTGGCCATAAACCATGGATGGTAAACCTCACTTCGGGTCTCCCTTCACACTTCTTTCCCGGAGGAGGACGTAAACAAGCAGATGGTTCCCATTGCAGACTGTATTTGTAGAAATCCAAGGGTTTCACGTCCTCATCTGAAACTACCAAGCTTACTCCGGCTAACACTACAGCTACCACCAATATTTGCCTCTTTTGCATTTTCTCCTACTTTTGCTGATTACGACTTCTCAAGTTTTTTCTTCTTGTTTTAGTTTCGTATTCATGCAAGGGTTTTTATAGGAAATTTGGAATTTTTGTCTTGTAATGTAATCATGCTTTGGATTTGGCTTTGTTGAATGCTATTTTTCTTTTTCTTTTTCTTTTTAAATAACGGAATTAATTGAGGAGATAGAGCCAAATATGTTTATTTTCTTCGCAAGTTGAAAAAGACACCCCATTTTTAAAAAATAAATAAATAAAAATCTTACTACAATACTAATATTTAATATGCCAAAAAATTTCTGTAAAATAATTCAATATTCAATTGAAATTTCAACTGAAAATAGTACTGAATTGAACTCTTAATTGAAAAAAGCAATCAATTAAGCCATCAAAAAATCAATTTCCATATAATCTTTTACCACCATTTAAGTTAGTCACGTACGTCATTAGGATTGTGCAATGTGATGAAATTAAGTAAATTCCTTTTAAGATATTTAAAAAATTCATAAAAAGATTTATAATTTTCACAAAATTAAAAAAATAGAATTTTAAAATTATAAAGAAATTGTCCAAAAAACTGGTAACACCTTCATTTATTTGTCCAATTAAAAATAATAAATATTTAATAAAACATATATTTAATTAAAATTGTACAATTTTTTTATATAAATTTAAATTGTTATATTTTAATAATTTACTAAAACTAAAAGAAAAGTTAGTAATTAAAAATAACAACTTTTAAAAATATTCAAAGCTTAATATAAATCTGCAACATAAACAGATCCATAATTATTTAAATGTTACATTACATTCAAAACTAAGAGGAAAAGGGATACAACCCTATACCTTATGTCAACTTAATTTAGACCCATGCTAAAATATATTGGTATTACTTTGAGGTAATTAGAAGGAGCAAAACCAAAAAAAAAATTTTAAGAAGCTGAAATGAAATTTTAATTTTTAATAGTCTATATCTTTATAAATTTTAAAAGATTAAATTAAATTTTCATAATTTTAGGGGATCAAAGTGTAATTTCACCTTTACTAATTTAAAATTCTAAAATTTTCTAAAGGGCCAAAACAACAAATTTCCATTTTAGGGGAGTCGAGACCCTTTTCAACCCCTTGGATTCGCCTCTAGTGATTAGGTTATAATTCACTGCTCCATTTGGTTGCCATTCCTGGAGAAGAAGGAAAAGTAATTTGGTCATCTTCTTTGTTACAATAATTATTATCCTCCAGTTTGTTGGGACAGTCTTTGTAGAAAGCAGATCCTTCGAGAAAGAAGCAGAAATGAATCTCCTGTAGCTCATGCTTTTGGTTGCATGCAATTTGATGATATACTTCATACTTTCTCTTCAATTTTGTAAGGATATTGCCTACTTGATACTTAGAGTTTCCAGATGTAATTCCAATACCTGTAGATACTATAATGAGGCTATAGCGTGAGATAAAAAGTAAGTTAAATACACTGCACCGTCTATCTAAACTCATACTAAATCAATTACCTCTTTGTATATCACGAAACTATTTGTAGAGAATCATGTTAGCCCCGAAATAGAAATGAGGATCATTGGGAATGGTACACATTCCATGTTGTTTCCATATATGTTTCCAAAATTCCAAATGGTTGGGGATTTCTTCATTTTTGTTCACATAAAGGTTGGGCCAATTCTTCATTAAATTGTCTTTGATGTCCTTCAATTCACCCTACCAGTTTAATTATAAAAAAAAAACGTCGTCAAATAAGAAAAACATGTTGTGGGGATATCATATATACATGATGAAGCAATTGAAGAAAAGCAATATTTGGTTTCTTCAAGTAGATTAGCTGAAGTAGGCTTGATTTCGGTGCATGTAAAATCATCACAGTAGGGGCTGACCGGCTTGTCATCGGGAAGATGTGGCAATACAATACGAATGGTGAACCATTCTGGTATGTCTTTACATTCCATTCTGGGTAGCGGAGCATTAGAAGCAGAAGGTGGCCATTGGAGGTAACAGCATAAAAATGATTACATTAAGGCTCTGTTTGGTATCTTGTAAAAACTTTTCTGTAAAAGGTTTTCAGGCTTTTCTGATGTTTGGATGGCTGAAAACAATTTTCTACCGTAAAATATTTTACAGAACACGGGAAAATCAGGTTTTTTTTAGGAAAATGTCTTACCTTTTTGAATTCGGTAAGACATTTTCCGAAAAATGACGCTTCTTCTCCCCTTTACCCTTCCCCTTCCCCTTCCTCTTCCCTTTCCCCTTGGGTTGCAAATCAGTGCCATTGACAATAGTTTGGTCAATGACCTTTTCCGGTTCCTCCTTCATCCAGGTAAAACCCCTCTTTATTTTTTTACACCATTTTCTAATTTTAATCATTCTTTTGTTGTTCATTTATCTTTGACCTTTTTCGGTTCCTCCTTCATCCAAGTAAAACCCCTATTTATTTTTTTACACTATTTTCTAATTCTAATCATTCTTTTGTTGTTCATTTATCTTTGGCTCTCTCAGCGATATTTTCCCTCAATTTCACCTTTTTTCTTCTTCTTTTTTCTCCTTGAATTGATAGGTTTAAGGTTCGTGAATTGCGTTAGTTCCACAACGTAAAACGTTCTGAAAGATCCTCGTTTAGTTTCAGTGCTATAATAATCTTATGTCTTACCATATTTAAATCGATTTTTTGTGATTGTGACGACTTTTTCTTGGATTTTATTGATGATCTGTGTATTTCATGCCTCTGAATTTGGAAAGAGAGTATTGTAAGGGTTTTTATGGGACTTAAGCATGAAACCAATTCTGTTAGTGCTAATGTTTATGCTCGATGTTGTCAAAATGATGATTTTTTAAGTTGTTTAAGGATTTAATTGTCTCCCTGTTGAATAGAAACATCTGAGATTCTTAATTGGCTTTAGTTGCATTCACAAATAGTTTGGTCAAGGACTTTTTTCGGTTCCTCCTTCATCCAGTTTTTTAAATTCTGTGTTCTTGGATTGACGGGAGCAAAAGTTCTTGATCGGAGTTGTTCTTATGGTTCCTTGCTATTCTGTAGAATCGGCGAGTTTATTTGTATTAGTTGAATGGAAGCATTTGAATCTTATAGTTTTATCAACCTATTCATCTAACAATGATTGCCTCCAAAGTCGATGGTGATGTGCTTAAATATTCTGTTTTCCAGCCCCTTACACCCCAGTCATAAAATTGATGGAAATAAATGGACTAAAGAAATTGCGAGGAATATATTTGTCCATTGACTTCATTTCATTTAATTTTTTTTGAACTCTTTTTATATAGGATTTGGCATTTGATCTATCCATTTCTGCTCTTTTGGGAGATAACATCTACAACTTTGGAGAACTCCTTGCTCATCCAATTGTAAGCACATATTTATAAGTTTCTTAAATTCACTATATATTGCAGCTGGTCCAATTGTTATGGAGATGATCGATGCAGTATTAATTAAGAAAATGTACTTTTAATTGCACAAAGATAAGGTTCATAGGCCTCGTTTATGATACTCATGTTAATGTATGTGGAGGTTTAATGACTGAAAAGTGCCTGCTATTAAGAGCCTCTTTTCGTTTTGCATTTCTTTTCATGCTATTGCAATTACATGAATACATTCTTATTTTTCATTGTGTTGGATTGATTTAAAAGGGAGTTTGTGTGTTGTAGTTTTTTTTTTCTTTTCTTTTTTTCCCTTCTCAAAAGATGAGTTTTTATTCCAACTCAAAAGATGAGTTTGAGTGATCAAGCCTTCTATCTGATCACTTTTATTGCTTGTACGATATGGTTTTAAGGCTTTTCAAGTTATTGTGTACTATATATATGTGTATGTGGAATTTTTAATATTATATATGTGCGTATGTGTGTGAGAGAATATTTGATTGATAGTCTCATTATTTGATTGTTCTTTAATATTTTGAGATTATTTAGTGCTTATTTTGAGGTTGTTTAAGGGTAGTTCTTGGTTTTGGGCATGTTTTATGTGAGTGCTTCTTATTGCTTAATGGATATTTTCAAATTTTGATAAGCATCTCTTGTTTGCATGGAGCTTATAAATATATATATGAAATTGATGTTTGATAATGTTGGAATTGTAACTTGGTAATAGTATGTCTTTCCCACTATTCAATTTTTCCTTTAGAGCCCTCCAAGTACACATAAAAACTTAGAAAAAATTTAACTTACTCGTGTTAGAAACATATTCGTATCCTACACTCATGTTCGAGTCTTAGTAACATAGGATAGTCTATACTTTTCTCATGTATCATTTCTTTTTGCATTTGTTGATTATAGTTTCATTGTTATAATCAGTTTTTTGCAGTTTGTTGGATGCATATGGTATTTGAACAATTTGTTGGATAATTTTTATTTTTTTGATTTTCTTTGGCTTGTTATCTGCAAATCAGATAGATTCTTTCTATAGGCGTGATCATAGAAATTCAAGTGTTGTGCATTGGTATTAAGTACTATGTTTGGTGTTTCAATTTTCTATATTTTCGAATGGTTGACACCAATCACTTGGATACATGCAGAGCTTCTTTGGCGTTTACAAGTTTGGTCATTGCAGATGTTGGATAATTGAATGGGCAAAGTACATAACGCTTGGTTATCAATTGAGGCTGAAACACCTGATCTCATTGCATCATGAATTTTTTTCTCCAGTTCCTTTCTGCCATTGTAACAATTTCGTTGAAAAGGGCAAGAATAAGGGAAAGTGAAATGATGAGCAATGAGGATAGAGATAAGCGTTAGTCATTTGTGGGTAGAGCCATCTTTGTATGATTCCTTTAGTAGGTATTGCTTGATCCTTAAATCTTTGTTCTGAAAGGAGCGGCTCATGTACTAAACTTTTCACTTTTTGGCATTTGTTGGATCTACAATGGCACTGGAATGCCTGAGGATACGGTTAAAACTGCAAAAATCATCCTTATCTTTCATTTTGTATTGGGATTTTTCATTAGATACAATCAGATATGATCCACTTTTATGTGGATGAAAGTGCATTTTCATTTCAGATTAGATATTTTTCTGCATGATCTATATATTGTTTGGCTTCAATACGTTACTAGACGAGTTGTTGCTACTTGGTTATTTAACTACAAATATGTTGATTAGTTTTTACCATTTACATGTGATGTGAATGAATCTTACAGGATGATTGCCAATCTTGAACAATTAAACCATGTAATTGATATATTTAATTTTATTTATTTATTTATAAATAAATTATTACAATATATGTAAAAATAATTCAAAATATAAATTTATTAATATATATATTTATTAATATATGTAAATACAGTTTTTCCGGAAAATATTTTCAGGAAATCTGTCAAACAATAGAAAATATTTTACACAGATTCATCCAAACACCAGAAAAGTAAATCATTTTCAGAAAAGTAAATTATTTTTCAGAAATCATTTTCTGGAAAATATTTTACTGACAAACAAACGGAGCCTAAAACATTCTATTATTAACTGATATCAGCCAAGTAGTCAATATCCAACTTGAGTAATTCTTTTACCCAAATCGGAGCTTTAGTAAAAATTTATATCTCATTGTAATTTGAATTTACAATTTTAATCATATGATCAATATTTTAACAATCCAATTATCATATTTAATGTTTCATTTCTATGTAGCATGCATGTTAAGTTTGGCATAAATTAAAATTTTCTACCTATTCATTTTAGATAAAAAATACTTTCAACCGTTAAATATATATTAATAGAAAGGGACCCACTTTTACCGGTGTAAAACTTGAGTAATTTTACATTGTTTTGTAAGTTTTTATATAATTAATATTTTAACAATCCAACTGTTAAATTTATCAAGATATTTGTAATTGTCATGAGTGTAAAATTTTTAATCAATATAATATCTCTATCATATCTATCTAAAATATTATTTATAATAATATATATTTAATGGTTGAAAATTTTTTTTACCCAAAAAAATAGTTAGAATTTTTAATTTGTGCTAAACTTAACATGTATGATCTACATGAATGAAAAATAAAATATGACGGTTGGATTGTTAAAATGTTAATCGTATAAAAAGTTATGAAAGAGTGTTTTATACCGTGTAAGTGGTTCCCTCCCCTATATTAATATAGACAATATTTAATATCAGTATGATAGAGATATTGGATCAATTAAAAAATTTGCAAGCATGACTAAGGGTGAGCAAAACTCGACTCAATTCGAAAAAATAAAAATAAAAATTGAATTTTGAATTAATCGAATCGAGTTATTCGAGTCACCTCAAATAAGGAATTCGAGTTTCGAGTTCAAGTCAAGTTGAATTTTACAATTCGAATAGCTTGAATAACATATTGGTGTAAATATCCCTTCAATCCCTGTTAATTTTGAAAATGAGCAAATTAGACTCTCTCTTAACAAAAATTATAAAATAATTTTTAAAATTAAAAAATATTTATAAAAATTTCAAAATTTATATTTTAAAAAATTCTAAAATTTTTTAAAAAATTTCTAAATATATATAAAGAAATTTAAAATTTTAAAAAATTTATAAAATAATAATTTTTGGACCTAAATAAGTTAATTAATTATTCAAGTTTATGATACTAAAATATATTATTATTATTATTATTTTGCTTTAGAAAAGTTTTCAAATATATATAGGTTTCAAATTTATGTACATGAAATTAGTTATATTGTAACAATATTTTAATTTGACATGTTTAATTTTTTAATTTAACTTGAACAATTTCACTCGATTCGATTCGACTCAAATTTTATTTCACTCGACTAAATTCGAAAAAAATTCAAATCAAGTTACGATGATAAAATAAGACTCGTCAACTCAATTAACTTGAATTTTTTTAACTCGATTCGATCGAACGCTCACCTTTATACATGACAAATACAAATATCTTGATAAATTTAATGGTTGGATTGTTAAAATATTCATCATATAAAAAATTACAAGAGAATATAAAAGTACTTAAATTTTACAAATAATTTTTTTCCTTTTATTATATTAAATAAAAGATGTCATATTCTAAAAATAGAAAAAAATAGATGTAGTCATGTAGATATTGAAATTATGATTTTTCTTTGGCCTAATTAAATTGTGCATATTTATAATTTGAACACAAGATACTACGTTATCAAGTTAATCTGTAACACAATTCATATATTGTCTACTTTGCGACACCTTACATAAATCTTACTTTCAACCTACTTAACAACTTATATAAAGGGAAAAAAAAAAGAAAAGGAATGTGCCGATTGAGTCTCAGTTCGATTAGTATTATTACCAGTTCAAGAGAATATGAGTTAGAATCCATTGAAGCGCATTATTCTTTTATTTAAGAGTTGAGAAGGGACTATAATAAGATTGTTAAAAAAACAAAAAAAAAGGCATAAAAGTTATTTATTTACCACAACTATATATGTCTATACTTATATTTAGCTCCTTGATTGAGTTTATGCCTCAAGTTAACAGGGCATTATTCAATTAGAAATTACTACAAGACCTTTTTATATATAAAAGTGTGAATGTGTTTTTTTGTCATTTATATTTTAATATAAAATCAATAAAATTAATGATGATAAGATTTGAATATGATAGATAATGAATTTTAACATTTAACTTGATAAAATGATAAAAGCTAACATGATGACAAGTGAAAACTAAGATGTCTTAAGTTTAAATTTTATAATTCTTATTATGTGTCTGTAATTTTTTTGAACAATATTATTATAGGTTCTAATTATATTTACTTTTTTTTTACATAATGCTTAAAACTATCCATAGCCCATCATCAACCCATAAATAGAAAGATAATACACTTTTTTTTGGTAAAAAAAGAAAATTACAACTCAAGTATTGAAACTACATACATAATCATTGTTAACTAACCACAAACCCGATTCTCTGTCTCGCCTAGACTTGACAATCTTTCAGTAATTTTATTCTCTTCTCTAGGAATATAATTGAGGTTCCAATGACTTAGTAGCTTTAAAAGCGAAAGAATTCTCCTCACCAAGGCAGAGTTAGAACCATTACGAACTCCATCCTCGATGAGGTTAATGGCTTCAAGACTATCTGTCCGAGTCATGATTTTTCGAAAGCCCCGCTTGAGGGCAATTTGTAGTCCATCAAGGATGCCCTATAGCTCAGCCTCAATAACTTCACTACTACCCAAATACCTTGTGAAACCATCTATCCACTTTCCATTGTGATCCTCCAAAAGCCCTCCAGCTGCAGTGAATATCTCTCCAAGTTTAACAGACCCATCTGTATACAAATTGGCCCATCCTTCCAAAGCCACCGGAACAAATTCTGATCTAGGTAGTATGGCTCCTTGCGGAACTAATGCCGAAATATACTGCTTTGCCCAACATAATGACGTTTTGATGACTTCATCAGTACTCCACGAAAGGCCTTAAAAAATGTGGAGATTACGGATCTTCCAAATGCGCCAAATGATATTCCCGAACAGACAAGGCCAATTAACTCCTCCCACTAGATTAAGGTCTTGTTGATTCTGTAGATTAAGCTTTATCCATTCATAGAGGTTACCTGCAAAAAAATAGATTGTTTACCTAAAGGGATTAGCTGCACCCAAATATCTCTTGCCATCGTACAATCCCTTAGAACATGAAGGACACTTTCATAGTTGTGACAGCAGGCACCACAAGCTGTATCTGAACCCAAACCTCTTCGTATCTTTTCAACATTGGTGAGCAGATGTTGTTTGATAGGAAGCCAAATGAAAACTCTAACCCTTTGCGGGCCCTGATACTTCCACGGAGGTTTCCAAATGTCATCTTTCACATTCCATGAATTCTCTCGAAGTTTCCTGTACGCACTTTTGATTGAGAATGATCCAGATGCAGAACTCCCCCAAATAATTCTATCTAATCCAAAATTTGGATGAGGTGGCGGACTCCCTATAATCCGAAGAATGATATCTTCAGGTAACCAAAGACGGAAGATATCTAAATTCTAGTCACCATTCTCCATGACCATATCACTAAGACAGTAGTCCATATCTAAGCAGGAGTTAGAAACTATCTTTTTGCAAAAAGGCCCAATATTAAGGACCCAAGGATCCTTCCAGCACTTAATGTTATGACCATTACTGACTGACCAAAGGAGATTTTCACGTATGAGCAGCCAAATCTTTGAGAGAGATCTCCAAATGAAAGAACAACGTCCCCTTGATATAGATTCTGGTAAGCCACTTTGAATCCCATATTTGGACCGGAGAACTTTAGCCCATAAAGAAGAAGAGTCAAACACCAACTTAAAACCCAACTTCATCATGAATGAAGTATTATGGTCACGTAAAGATCTTATACCCAGACCGCCACTAGCTTTAGGCTGACAAATCGCATCCCAACTAACCAAAGCCATTTTCTTATTTCCACTAGTGGACCCCCAAATGAATTGTCGAGCCATAGCTTCAATCTCATCACACAAACCTTTTGAGATAATCATCGACTACATAAAGTAACTCGGAATAGATAATAACACAGCCTGAGCTAAAGTAATTCTACCTGCAAGAGAGAGTTGTCTAGCATCCCAACTACAGAGGTTACTACGAACCTTATCCACTACAAAGCGCAGGGTATTATTCGTAAATTTCTCATGGAAGAGAGGAACCCCTAAATATGACCCAAGATTTTGCACCACCTGGAAGCCAAAGAAACCACTAATGCGCCTTTGAGTGTCAACATCCAACCCTTTGGAGAAGAACATACTAGACTTTTGTAGATTAATGTTATGTCCCGACAATCTACAAAAAGTGTCTAAAACTTCCTTGATCACTCGCGCTTGCTCATCATCCACCTGACCAAAAAGGATTAAATCATCTGTAAAAAAAAGATGAGAAAGAAGCAGACCTGTTCTAGAAAGCCGAATAGGCAACCATTTACCCTCTGCTATAGCCGCATGGATACCATGACCTAACCATTCCATGCACAAAATGAAAAGGTATGGCGAAAGTGAACATCCTTGACGAACTCCTCTTGCTGGTTTGAATTTCTGTGACGGCACACCATTCCAAAGCACCTGCATAGTTGAACTAGAAATAGTTGTCATGATAACATTACAAAGAAAATTAGGAATACCTGCAGCCTGTAACTAAGCTTCAATGAAATCCCAATAAACACGATCGTAAGCCTTTTCAAGATCGATCTTAATGGCCATCCATCTTTTATTCCTTCCCTTACTCATCATAGAATGTATGACTTCCTGAGCAATAATGATGTTGTCATTAATGTTTCTCCCTGCTACAAATCCTGCTTGTTCAGGTCCAACGATCTTCAGAAAAACAACTTTAAATCTGTTAGCAATCACTTTCATCACTAACTTATGGATGACAGAACAAAGAGAAATAGAACGAAATTGCGAGAGACACCCTGGATGCTGAACTTTAGGGATAAGAATGATAAGGGAATTATTAAGGTCAGAGTCAATGCTCTCCCCAGAGAAAACCTTCTTCACCCACTCACAAATCGAATGACCAACCAACTCCCACTGACTTTGATAGAAAATAGCATGAACGCCATCACTACCGGGTGCTTTTAAAGGCGCCATATCAAACAGAGCCTTTTTGATCTCCTCGTCAGAAACTGGCGTATTAAGAAATTGAATAGCATCAGGTTCGAGAACCGAGAAAGAGCCACCCCCAATACTACCCGTTCTCTCAGATTGCTTTCCATAAAGATTTTTATAAAAATTAACCGCTTCTTGCTTCAATTCTTCATCATCCATAATCCAATCTCCTTCTTGATTTTTTAGTGCAAAAATACGATTATACTTCCTTCTCTGAAGAGTTCGTCTGTGAAAGAATCTTATATTCCTGTCTCCAAAAGCTAACTAATCACACCTGGCCTTCTGCTTCCATAAGAGCTCCTCATGATGCAGTACTAACTCTAACTCATCTCGAATGTAACGCCCCGATTTTTGGGCCTAGAAGAGTTGGGCTTTGAGTCTGGGATTCGGATAGAAGAAAACCTGAATCATTAAGAAGTTTTAAATATTATCGTTTAAGAAAAAAATTTTGAATTAAATTACTACTAGAAAATTTTTACTGTATTTATTATTACGGATATTTTGAATTTTTATGAAATTTTAATTAGTATTATGAGATAAAATTTTTATTATTAGAAAAATATTATTGTATGTATGTTTGAAAAAATTTTATGAAAATTATTATTATTTACTGTATTATTGATATTTGAAATTTTTATTATTAGATATATTTATAAAATTATTATTATTATAATTATTATTAGATAGGAAAAATATATATATTTATAAAAGTATTGTTGTTTTGGTGTTTAAACTCTACGAAAGAAATTGTTTTAATTTTTGCCTCATAGAGGGAATCTGGGCATAAGGCTTATAAATTGGGCAAGACTGGGCATGAAGAAGCGTACCTGGCCCAGTGGTTAGCATGCTAGGTAGTGGGAAGGAGAGCTGGGGTTGGACTCCCAACATGTGCAAAAGTGTTTTATTTTTCTTTATATCAGGGAACTACGCAGGGAAGCCTTATATATAGTTGGGGTTAAAAGGTAACACAAAGGGAAGTTCGGTCCAGTGGCAGAGGCGCTGGGAGTGTGGTATAGTGCCTAGTTTCGAGGGTTGGCGCACGCAAAGGCTTGTTTTTATTTTAGAAGCCAGGTCGCGCTAAAGTAAGGTTTAAGAATAGTTGCGACCGAGTTATGCTACAAGGACGCTTGTGGCGCAGTGGCAATAGGGTGCTAGGAGTTTCACAAGGGCGCGGGTTCGAGTCCTTGTGCGGGCAAATTCAGTTTTACTTTTAAAGCGGGCCAGAACTGAAGCAGGTAAGGTTTATAATTAATTGTAACCATATATTAATAAAGGAGAAAGCGTGGTGCAGTGGCCAGCAGCTCGGGCGAAGGCGCAAGGGCGCAAGGCGGACGGAGGTCTAGGGTTCGAGCATCATCTCGCGCACGCAAGGTTGGGATTTTTGCTGCATGCGTGGGGAAAGAGTTGGAGTCTGATCAGGACTCTTGGCAGCATGCTGAAGCGGTGCAAACGGTGGGCTGATCGATCAAGAGTTTGAATGGAATTCAAACATTGGATGTGGCCAAAAATCAAGGAGCAATTCGGGGAATTGGAATTTAGGAAGAATTTCTATGCCCGAAATACACTCACTCGGCCATAGCTAATAAGTGCCGTATATTTTGGCCTTTAGGATTTAGTTTTTCTTCTTCTATTTCCTTTTCTTTTCATTTCTCCTCTCTTCATCTACTTTCTTTCGTCTTCTTCTTTTCCTCTATAGCCGAATCTTCCTACCATTCTGCTCATCTCCATCTCTTATCAGTTGTTGTTTTTTAAGCCTTATAGCCGATTGCCACAAAAGCCGAAATCCCAAAAACCTATATCTTTTCTGTACCGATTTCTCCTAGCCAAACCCTCTGATTCTTCTCCATCTTGTGGCTGATTCTTTCTTCTTCTAAACCCTAAATTTCTATCGACAAAGCCTCCACAAAACTCTCATATTTTATCTTCTTTACTGTTTCAAAAAGCCGAAAACCCCATAGTTTTAGGGGCATAGCCGAATCTTTAGACCAGAAAAGGGCCGACTTCTACTAGGTTTTGAGGGTTAGATCTACATCAGAATCGAATAAGAACTAAAGTGGAATCGTTGGCTGAAGGAACTAGTGGCAAGTGTTCGAAACTATTTCTTTATTTCGGGAATTAAGAAAAGTCGAAACCCTTATGGGTGGCTAGCGTTTTGGACTAAGGGTTTTGTGCCTCTTTCTGTTTGGTTGTGTAAGCGTTAGCGTGAGTAAGGGGGGCGTACAAAAAAGGGATTGAAGACTAATTCGGTTGGCTCATCAGATCTAACCCATATTTCGGCAAAAGGTAAAGAACTCTAGGATCTAAGGCTGTGTTGGCCGAATATGGTAAGGGGTTAAATACGTAGTTTGTTTTCGATATTTAGATTGACGTGGTAGTAATCCAATTGTAGGCAGTTTGTGTGTGTGGATCTTGCCAACGTACCGTTCTAAATCAGTTGTGTAAACGACACCCACTCATAGACTAGATCGGCAAAAGTCGAAAAGCCGAAAAGCCGGTATTTGTGAACTTGCGAGCGTGCGAGCGCTCGTGAGGTGGTTTGGTTGTTAATTTTTTGTAATCACAAGCAGTATGATTTTAGAGTGCGCAATTTTGTGCACTTCGGTATATTTGGGCTTAATGGGCCGAAAACAGGTTAGTGGGCCAACGGGCCCAATTCGGTAAAAACGTTCGGTAAGTGCTTCTATTAATATGTTAATGGTTAGAATATGTATGTAAACTCTAGAATAGTAAATTTTATTAAACTACCCCTAAGTATGAAAATTACCGTTTTACCCTTAGGTGCAAAATGACCGTTATACCCCTAGGGTTAATTTTGACTAAAATGCATGATATTCTGATTCTGTTTGTTGTATGCCATGACATGTATATCTGTTGCATGGGATCTGGGTTATGTTATGGAGGAAGAACCCGTTCTGGTGGCTGTGCTGCATATTCTAATATAAGCAGCTTTGCTGCGGATTATAGTTAGTGCCGCAATAGGTGCTAACATTGTAAGTGTAGGGATGGCATGGGTGATTTAATCCCCACAGGAAGTGTAGGGATGGACGGAGGCAAGTGCAGGGTTGGATGGGTTTATCATGCATTAATCATATGAGACTGTATTGAAATGGGCTCAACTGTGTTAATATGGGCAAGGCCCAATATATCTCGACTTGTAATAGGGCTACGACCCAGATTAATACTGATATGGGCTAGGCCCAATATATTCGAAAATGTAAAGGGCTATGGCCCAGATTAATATTGATATGGGCTAAGGCCCCATTAACACCGAATTTCTGAATAGGGCTTAGGCCTAGTAAAGCTTGAACTGATTTGGGCTCTGGTTGGGATACTTTACACACTGAGTTTTCCAAACTCATCCCCTTTTTCTCATCTTTGCAGGTGAGCCTTAGATCGGTGGACTTGGAGCTGGAGGGATTCAAAGTGGCCATGTGGACTGTTTAAAATAAGTGTTTATACATTTACTTTTATTTTAGATTATTTCCTTTATGTTTTCGGGTTTTTAATTTGTAATAAGGCCGCTCTATTATTTTTATTTTGGGTTTTTAAATTACTTAAGTCGTTTTCAACTTGAGATTCACATCACTTAAATTGATTTCTTAAAATTGGTTAGCTCTAGGGCGCGTTTTATAAAAGTTACTTATTTTCAAAATATTACGATAACCGAGCAAAGCTTCCGCAACGTAAATGTTTTTAAAGGAAATAAATGTTTTAAATAGACTTAAACTTAATTTGTTGTTCGTGGACAAGTAATAAGCTTAAAGTGTGGCAATGGATGTGTGCATGTCTAGGATTGGAACATGGAAGAGCTAGGTACTTAAGCAGTCTAATTGACTCACCTCCTCTTTTCTGGCATCCTACCTGGTGCACAGCTTCTATTCACTTTAATCTATAACGAAAATACTCTTTAAACACTAAGAAAGATTTTTGATAAAACATGACTTTTACAGTAACGCTTCAGTGTGACACGTCGAATTCGGCCGTAACGTCTAGGCCTGGTTTGGGGTGTTACATCGAATTTCTAACTCTAATCGTTGTAAAAAGGTCGAGCTTCTTCTATCAATCTCCTTCTAAACATTGTCCAACTTCTTCTTTAAAACATTTTTCTGATGTATAACGTGGCCATAAACCTCTTTATTCCAAGATTTTAGCTGCTTGGTGAAAATAGCATGAGTTGAGGACATGTTACTCAGAAACTTCCAGTTATGCTTGACAAATTCTGAAAAACCCGGATGTTCAACCCAACCAGCCAAAAAACGAAAGGGCCTTTCAGAGGAATGACGAGTTTTAGGCATGAGAGTTAACTTAAACAGTCTGTGGTCCAATTTGAGCTTCTGAAGATGAAGGACTTTAGACAAAGGGAACTCAAGGCATCAAGCGTCATTACAAATCGCTCTATCTAGCCTTTCAAAAATACCCCCTGTTCCAAGTAAAATTAGGACCACTAAAACCCAAATCTTGTAGTCTCATATAGTCAATAAATTCACCAAAGAGAGCACACCTTTTCCCATTAACCCGACCTCCTCGTTTTTCACAAGGACCAAGGATAGCATTGAAATCTCCAATCGCTAACCAAGGGGTCCCATCCGTTGGAACAATATACTTAAGGGCCTCCCAAAGCTGCTTCCGTTTTTTACCATTAGAATTCCCGTACACAAAGGTAACCAAAATCGATTTACAAAAAGGAGACCCCGAGATTTTAATCAAAATAAATTGAGAATGATTTCTCAAGATCTCCACAGAAATAGTATTTTTCCAACCAATCCAAATACCTCCAGAGAAGCCCACAGCCTCAACACGATGCAAAAAATCCAAACCAAGTTTAGCAATAACAGAATTCGCTTTAACACCACTTACTCTTGTTTCCAAAAGTCCAATTAAGTCAGGCTTATGCTCTCTATTATACTCCCAAAAAATACGAGGGAATTTTAAGCTCGCACAACCTTGACAATTCCAGCAAAAATTAGTAAAAGTCATAATTAAAATAATAAATAAAAATAAATAAAAAATACCGTCATATTACGTCAACTTGGACTCAAGGCCACCCATTTGACCATCAGCACTGCCACTGATCCCCTCAGCTCCTCCCTCAATATTCGAATTAAGGAGGTTAGCCATAGAGTTCATAGCCTCTGTCAAAGGAATCCGAGAAATCCCGGTATTTTTAAGTCTACTCCCCTTATCCTTGAAAGTGCGATTGAGGGGAGTTCCACCATGGCTAACACTTGCTTTATGCTCATATCCGCGCCCCTGAAACCAGTAAAAGTTTTATTAGAGTTAACTAAAATACCTTTCTTGTTACCTTTGGAAGCTTTTAATTCATTGTTTCCATTAAAAATGACAGCCGAGTGTTGCATTGGGTCTAAAATAGAGGCTTCTAAATTAACGACAGTTTCACCAATTCCTTCAAACATGGGATTATTAAGGATCAAACTTTTCTCCTCATTTCCAGAAGAAATCGAATGAGCTTTCACCTTATTCTGCTCCACCGTATAATGACCAAATTAAAGCTTTGGCCATTTAAATTACTGCTATTCAGACCACTAGTAAATGGCCCATCTGATGTTAAAGGAATAGTTTGCCTAGGCCTATCTCCACTAAGCCCATCCGGCTTCAGCTTCAGCGGCCCACTAGTTCTAGCGCCAATACCCTTTGCATGCGCTAATCCTGCAGGCAATGAAGTAGGATCAGAATTAAAACTGGATAAATTATTTTTTGAGCCCTTGCTAAATTGAAGAAATCCATCTGACCCCTCCGGCCTTTTTCCTAAATATTTAAGACTTAGATCACCCTTGCCCAGACCCGACCTAGCTACATCAGATTCCTTAGCTTTGGACATCAAAATCGACTCATTAGCAGGCCTAGAATCCTCCCCAGCCCCACGGCCCACACCAGCCGTATAATCCAACTCTTTAAAAGGCTTACTCCTAACTTCATTACCCTTAAAACCCCCCACCCCATTACCTGCTCCTTTCTTTCCCGAAAATCCCTCGACAGAATCCCCTAAAACACCTATTGAATCACCATCAATATCCAAAGGCGCAAATCTAGTCCCCAACGGCCCCTTTCCCGACTTAGCTACCCCATTAACCGGAGAATCACGTGGATTACGCCTTGATTTTCGCTCAACCAGCATCCACGGCCTGTAATCCACTCTCATTTCCTCACTTTCCCCACCGGCAACTTCACCGGAATCCACTACCACTGTGCCCACGGATTTTCCCGGAGCTAAAGTTTCTCCCACCGCTGAGCATAGATCCTTGACATAACTGTATTTATCGCAGCCGAAACAAACCGTCGGGAGTGCCTCGTATTCAACCCGTTGGACGATACCGTCAACCAAGACTTGAGAGACAAGGGGCATGTCGAGATTGATGAAAACTGCTAAATAGGCAAACCGCCCCCTGGTTCTAGTATCAGTTTGTAAGTCCAGTCTAACGACTTTCCCAATCAGTCCTCCAATGGTTTCAATAATTTTATGTTTGTATAGGTACCCCGAAAGACCTGATAAACGAATCTAAGCCATCACCATACTAGGATAAGGCTGAGATGGATTAAATGATTTTGTCCACGGTTGAACGGTAAGATACTGTCTGTAAACGATCCATGGACCCTGGGTTAGGACTTTGTTATAATCCTCAATATCTTGAAATTTAACTAGAAAATATCCATTAGTAGTGTCCATTAGATGAAAAGATTTTGTAGGTTTCCAGAGGTTAAGGATGTGATTGTAAAGCACATTATATCCTATGTTGCGTCCTAACAGCTTGAGGATGACCGTCAATTCCATCTCTTTGAAAAGAATATTTTTGATTCGATCAGAGAAAGCAATTGCCGGAACCCCTTTGACTATAGACGTATTCACTTCTCCTTCCAGAAGTTCAAGATCACTATCATTCCTTCTTAAGGAGCCTTTACGATTTTCATTTTCAGATACAACGCCTCCTCCCAAGAGCTTATCTTTAAAGGACATAACCGGCTGTTGGTTTGAGTCAGCCTCCATATTAGTGTATTCTCCACCAGCGACTTCCTTAATTCTCATTTTTTTGGTATTCCGGTCACCGTCAGCACACGGTTCCCCACCAGCATTGTTACCGAAATTTTGACCCTCCATTGAATTATTAAACCTCTTTTGATTCTCTGTTAATAATTACAAATGTGTTTAAAAAAGAGAAATTGAAAGATAATACACTTTAACGCATCTAAACGCATCGGCAACAGTTAAAATCTTTTAATAATATTTATTCTTTTATAAGGCATCTCCGTCACAGCATCCGTTTGTCTTCATCTCCCACGTAATTCTCATTGGGCCTCACTCCACATCCTATCCATATCAAAGGAAAAACTAAAACTTTTATATAATTATATCACTGTATGAGACAAATAAATTATAAAAAGTATTCTAAAAAAGAAAATAATTTTGTTTGTAGACTTGTGAAGAAAACTATTAAGCTAAAATGCAAATTATAATCAATGTTTGGGTAATTGAGTCAAATCAAGTGAAAAAAAATTTAAGTTGATGAGTCATATTTTATTAATATAACTCAATTTAAATTTTTTTCGAATCGAATCGAATGAACTGAAATTCGAGTCGAATCAAATGAAATCGTTCTAGTTAAATTTAAAAAATTAAACATGTCAAATTAAAATATTGTTACAGTATAATTAATTTCATGTTAGAGTACATAAATTTGAAACCATATATATTTAAAAACTTTTTCAAAGAAAAATAATAATATTAAGGATACTTTAGTATGATAAACTTAAATAATTAATTAACTTATTTATGTCCCAAAATTATTGTTTTAAAAAAATTTTAAAATTTAAATTTTTTTATATATTCTTTAAATTTTTTAAAAAATTATAATTTTTTAGAAAAATAACTTTGGGAATTTTTCTAAAGATTTTGAAATTTTGAAAATTATTTTGAATCTTTTTGTAATTTTTGTTGAGAAAGACCAGTTTACTCATTTTCAAAATTAACAGGGATCAAAGGGGTATTTACACAAATCTGTTATTCGAACTATTCAAATTATTCGAGTTATTTGAATTGTAAAATTCAACTTGAAACTCGAATTACTTATTTGAATTGACTCGAATAATTCGAATAACTCGAAATTTAATTTTTATTTTTATTTTTTCAAATTGAATCTAGTTTTACTCACTCCTACTGCATGGTGACTTTCGGATAAATATTCAATATAATGCATATTCCTAAGGGTTTTCTTTCTTCTTCTTTTTTTAAATAATCTAATATGTTTTAAGGTGAAAGTCTAGTTTTTGTTAAGGTGGGAACTTATATTTAGGTAAAGTATTTGCAATAATGTTAATTCAAGGATTCCTAATATTTTAATTTTTATAAGGTTTAATAAATCATTTAGTATTTGAGTTTGATATTTTTTGTTGATGTAAGATTTCATACATGTATTTAATACAATTTATATATTTTGATACTCAAAGGTAACAGTGTTAACTTTTTAGTGTTTAATTCAAGCTTTAAAATTAATTTGATGAAGGTTAATTGCTAATATTATTATGTTTGAATTTTTCATAATTTTGTTAATAGAATAAATTTGGTGTTAATTGTGAATTTATTTAATTTGTATTTAATTTATAAAATACAGTACGATGATGTGATTTAATTCAAATTTTAGGATTGATTTGATGATAATTAAGTGCTAATATTATTAGCTAATTATGAATTTTCATCAACTTAGGTCTAAAAGTTGAATTAAATACTAAAAAGTTAACATTGTTATCTTTAGGTACCAAAATGTATGACTTTTGTCAAAAACAAATAGGGGTATTCAATAGGCTAACCGACCCGAACTACCATTAACCGAATTAACCGACCCTTTTAAACCTTTAACCGTTAATCGAACCGAAATTTTTTCAAAAAAAATAACCAAACTGAACTTTTTCAATTCATTCGGTCGGTTAACCAAATTAAACGAAATTTATATGATTTTTACTTTTTGGTTAAAACAAGTATGAAAAACATATAAAAAAATAACCGAATTTAATATATGTAAAAGGTATATAAAATATAAATTTTTGGTTAATTAACTGATTTCAAACTGAGTTAACCGTTAACCAAATTTTTAAAAAATTATTAACTGACCCCCGGCCAAATTAATTCGGTTTTACATGAAATTTGCACACCCCTAAATATAGATACCACATTGGATAAAAAAAGAACACAAGTACCATGTTTAAAAAGTGTCAAACTCATGTACGAAATTATATAATAAGTCTTTTCATATATTTTGAGGAGGGATCGACTCCCCCGGTAGAAATCTTTGAATTAATCACTCCCCGAAGGCGGGGGCAAAGTTAGAAATTTTTTAGGGGGGCTGAATTGAAATTTTAATTTTTAATAGTCTATATCTCTATAATTTTTAAAGGATTAACTCAAAATTTTATAATTTTAGGAGGCAAAGTGTAATTTTACATTTACTAATTTAAAATTTTAAAAATTTCTAAATGGCGTAAATAACAAATTTCCATTTTAGGGGGGTCAGGACTCCTGCCAACCCCCTAGATTCACCTCTGCTCGAAGGGACAATACCTTCCATTATTGAGGAACCGAGTCGACGTCCCCGAGGACAATACTTCGAAAACTTCTCCCGGAGAAGTCAATCCCTCCTCAACAATATTAAAAACATTTAAAAAATTTCATCAAACTTTTATTAAATTTATCACAAATAATTCTATTAATTATAAATTTGCTTAGATTAAATTACATTTATAAAATTTAGGATTTATTTTAAATTTGATTCTTCTATTTTTATAATATTATTAGTTAGATCAACTAATAAACATATTTAATGTCAGGGGAATTTAAAAAATAAAAAAAAAACCATTCCAACTTATTAGGTTAGAAATAGATTTTTTTATTAGAAAATTATTTTTAAAAAATTTCAGATTAACAGAGTAGTTAAAAATTAACTAATATTATTGTAAAAAGAAATGACTAAATTATGCCAATTAAAATATAAAAATAAAATAAAAAATGTTAACCTAATAAAAGAATTAAACTTTTTTTCTTATAATGAGTGGAAATACATAAACTTGATAGGTTAGGGCCTGCCATTTTATACACGTAAGTGTAGATTTTGTCCCCATATCTATAGCTATCTAAAACAGTTGTCGCTTGAATTGGTGAGGAAGGGCTTATGGAAATATAAAAACTTTAATTACATGTGCAAATTAATTGGTGAATTATCATAATCCACACCTAATAACATCATAAACTTTTATTAAGTATGCAATTTAATACAGGATGACCAATTTTAATCAAAAGAATTTAAATTTAAAAATTTCTAGCTCAAACTCAGTATACTTTTTTTTTTTTTTTCCATTTCAACTAAATTCGAATTTTAAAATTATCATGGTTGAAAATAAGGATAGGAATGGAGCGGCTTAGAGGTGGATATTGTTAAATCTACCACCACTCCATGCTTAACATGTTTTGCTTCACCACCCGTTTCGCTTTACTATGAATGTATAATCTTGAAATTTACTACTACCTCTATGGATATTTGATGTATCCATCCTTGCCCCACCTCGATTTATTTCCATTTAATTTTACTATTTATCTCTAATATTTTCAATATTTTTAAAGTCAAATAGATATTTAAATATAATTCTTCAAAAAAAATATTTAAGCATAAAATATATGAATTTTTTCTACAATACATTATTACATTTTTACTCTCTTAATAATTTATATATATATATATAAATAATACAATAATTTTATATAGTGAAACAGAATAAAGTAAGATAAATAATTATTATAATCGTATTATACTTATTATGCAAAAGAAAAAAATCCACCCCACATCCTTTGCATCCACATTTAAAAGAAAATTCACTTCAAATCTATTCGAAATTCATAGTACGATTTGGACTTTACCAAAATAATTTTATTTGCATCTATTTTCAGTTCAAACAAAATTAAATTTAAACCATAAAATCAATCAACATATAAAAAAAATTTTAAATTCAATCTTGAAATAAGAAAATGAAAAACAAAACAAATAAGCGGACACGTGTAGGCATGGAAGGGAGGAGGAGAACCAGACAAAGAAGGACGAGACTCACGAGGAGGATGAGGACGAAAACAGAAGGCGGTAGACTTTTTTTTTTTTTTTTTTTGGTTTTTAAGGAATAAAGGTGGTAGACTTATCTGATAGGTGAAAGGATTGTTAGGGAACAAGTGTGTAGAATATATGTGGTAGCTGGTTTTACACTATAAAATCAAATTATATACTACACATTTAAGACGTGGGAAAAAAAATTAGGTACCAACTATTATTTCTAGGATTTTAATTAAAATTAGATTAGATTAGATTATTTCACGTGGGAAAAAAATTAGGTACCAACTATTATTTTTTAATTATAAAATTTAGGTTGAAATTAAATTATATGTTTTTACGATAGTATAAATATAATTTTATCATTTTAATAATCTATTTTTTATAATTTATAAAGGATTAAATAAAAATTTTATATTTTTTAGGAGGTCAAAGTATAAATTTACTATTATTAATTTAATTTTTTATAAACTACAAAAGAGCCTAAATAAAAACTTTTTCATTTTAAAGAGATGGGACCCCTATCATTTCCCCGGATTCGCCATTGATACTATCAAATTGTGGCATCATAAAAACATTCATGTAACCTGAGGCAAATAAACATAATTATTTTTATAATTTACCCTAATTCTTATTCCATAAGCATAATTTTATTTTGATAATTTTTCAAGGTAATATATTTTTGGCATAAACTTAATCCTAAACTTAATTTTTTTTTTTTTTTATATATGAACGATTGAGAATATTTTGTTTGATTTTCAACTTTCATATATGTATGTGTGTATGTACGTATTTTGAATCCATCATGTTTTGTGGACCTATCACTTGGTATCATGAACTTTGTTGAAATCTCTGTCTAACATGTTGAAAACTATTAATTTTTTATTATTAAAATTGAAATAAGCTTAGGGTTCTTCAATTGATTTGGTGGATTTTTTGAATTTTGGATAATATTGTTATTGACTTGTTTTATGGTGATTATATGATTTTTTTAAAGATTTTTCAGCATCATTAAGTAATTTTCCGGCTTTGAGTAATCGGAAAAATTGCAAAAATTTGTGAAATTTCAGATCTTATCACCCATTTTCGGATTAATTGAAAAACCCAATAAAAATGTCCTTTTTTATCAAAATTAATTCAAATAAATTGATTATTTACGAAAATAATCTAGATGCAAAATTTTATACAAAAATGATCTGTTTTCTACAATGCTTGTTAGTGCCAACCATTTCACTGCCGGCACCACCTTACATCATCTCCTAATGATTGTCTGATCTATAAAAAATAATTTTTTTTTTGTGTCGGCACTGCATTTGCTAGTACCGGTATATATTTTTTTCAAATACACTTTAAAAGTACTAGTATTTCAGGATTTAAAAAAAATTAATATTTTAATAGGTGTCGGCATTCACATTGCCGACACCGATTCAAATTAAAAAAAAAATGAATTTTTGCTTTTCTGATGTTGATGTTCTCGTTGCCGGCACCGATGTGCTTTCCGATTTTTTTTCCTGGCGTGCTTTGGTTGCTATTCATGGTAGAACATTAGTCATGTTCTTGAAACGACCGGCATTGACTTATTCAACATAGTGGAAACGACCGGCATTGACTTATTCAACATTGTGACTTGATTCGAAAAAGCTAAAGAAAAATGAAAGGAAGAGAGAAAGAGAATAAGATCAAGCAAGAACAATATAGACTTGGGAAATATGACAATTAATAATAACAATACCAATATTAATTAATTGTAAAGTAAATAAGAGGCTAATTGGGTAGAACAAAAAGACAAATCACAAACAAAAAGAGATACTAAAATAATTATTCTAAAAAAAAATTGAGTTGAAAATTTTAACTTATATTTTTATTAAAAAAACAGTTGTATATAAAATTAAAAGTTTATGAAATTAAAGAATTTGGAATAAAATTTTTGTTGTAATTATATTTTACAGTAAAACCATGCAATTAAAACTATTGCAGGTGATTCATTGACTTCTTCTTTTTTAACTCCACTTTTTTTTTTTTATCAATACTAAAGCTAAAACGGTGGTTCTTTTATTTTAGAATTTTTATTAATAAAAATTCCATTTCAAACTCTTCAATTCCTTAAACTTTACATCCCAAACAATTTTTTTCCCTCACAAAAGTATTTTTACTTCCCTGATACTTGTCTCAGCAACGAGAACACCGATATAAAAAAATAAAAAATTAATTTTTAAAAATTTTAATCGGTGCCAACAACGCGAACACCGGCACTTACTAAAAATTATATTTTTTAAAATTCTGAAATATTGGTATTTTTAAAAAATACATATCAGTGTCAACAAATATAATATTGACACTAGAAATTATTTTTTATAGATCAGAAAATCATTAAGGAATGATGGAGGGTGGTGCTGATGGTGAGATGGCGGGCACCAACATGCATGGTAGAAATCAGGTAATTTTCATACAAAATTTTACACCTGAGATATTTTCGTAAATAATTAATTTATTTGAGTCAGTTTTGACAAAAAAAAAACCTCCTTTATTAGACTTTTTTAATCAAGTCCAACCCATAACACATAAGCCCATTAGTATTTTTATTTAAATGCCCTTTAGCAAACCAAAACCCATAAGTCCACTAAGCCATCGTAAAAAGTCAAAGACAAATCAGGTCAACCCCGTGGAGATGAACAGGGTCAGCTTATATAATCGGGCCAGGTGAATCTATACCAAACCGGGTCAAATCAGATTAAAAAATGGATAATTTTTTTTATTTTTAAAAATTATAGAATATTATTTTAATTCTTATTATTTAATAATTTTATACTTCTTTGAATTTTTTTTAAAAAAATAACTAATTGAGGACATGGTATACACATAAATACAGTGTCAATAAAGTTAAACAATGCAAGTTTAAGAATTAAAAAAAACAAAAAATTAAATGAAAAAGTTAACATACATTTTTTTTATAAAATTTGAGGATAAATAAATCATTTTACCAAAAATATTAGTTAAAAATTCTGTGAAAAATAAAAACTTCACATGTAGATTTAATATAGACACATGTTCCATTAATTTAGAGTATAATGAGTTTTTTTTTTTTTTTTTGCACTGAAGCTTTATAAAAAAAAGAAGTTCATTTTAGCTCGTCATTTTTTTTTTGTATTTTTTATCAAATCAGTTTAAAATGGATGAAAAGTTAATGTTTGTTAATTTTATTGACGTAACATACACATGGATTGCCACGTGGATGACATGTTAGAATTTAATTAATTTGTTTAACTTTAAATATATTTTTTTACTTTTTAATAATGTTAATAATTTTTAATTTTTAGAATTTTTTTATATTTTTTTGAAATTTTAAAATTTTAAAAAATTAATTAAATACTGATGTGTCATTCATGTGGCAATTCATGTGTATGTCATATTAGCAATGTTGAAAAATGTCAATTTTTCCATCCATTTTAAGGTGATTTGACAAAAAAACACAAGTTTAAATACTAAAAAAAATTTTAAAAATTAAATAGAGATAATTTTTTATAAAGTTGGAGGACTAAATAAGTCATTGTGCCTTTATTTATTTTTAGGTTTTTAAATACCACTTATGCCATCATGTACAAATCTTAAGAGGGAGTCTTAGACCTTAAAAAATGGTAAAATCACAATTTAAACCATTCAGATTTTGTGATATTATAAGTTGATATACTAGTAAAATTATACTTCGATCTTAAAAAGAATTATATTTCATTTTTGACCCTTTAAAACAATTTTTGACTTTACTCCTAAACCCTACTTATAAAGTAACAGTTGAAGCAGTTGCAGGTGGTAACAGTTAAGGTTAGGTAATTCTGTTATGGTCAGGTGTTAGTTAGGTGAGTAAGTTAAAGTAGTTAATCAAAGTTAGTTTAATTCAATGTAATCTACTAGTGTTCAGCCGAGAATTAGTTATGTATTGTTAGACTTAATTGTGAAAATAAAATAAAATAAATAAAAAATAAAAATTTTACGTGGAAACCCTTTCGGGAAAAAACCACGGGCAGAGGGCAAAGGAGAAGAAAATTCACTATGTCGAATTTGAATGAATACAAAAGGAATAGGCTATGTCTATTTATAGGCTTGTAAAGCCATATTCTAGTAAAATTGAAACACCTTATCAATATAAAATAGATGGAGTTTAATAAGGTTTAAAAAAACCTTATTCTAAAATAAAATAAAAGAAGTGTAGTTCTAAATGGATTTTACTTTTATTTTATTTTACCACTGTATTTTATTTAAATAAGGATTCGGGTCATTTAATTCTAACAATCTCCACCTTGACACGAGTTCTCATTGAACAAGTTCTTTATCGCGAACTCTCAACGAACAAGTTCTCCACTTCTTCCATAAAACCCTTTAAGGGTTTAACTTCAACAATGAACATCAACCAAGTCTAAGCAATGCTCAAACTTGGTTATAGGAAGTGACTTAGTCATCATATCTACAAGATTTTCATGAGTACTAATTTTGCTCACAACAATATCACCACGAGCAATAATATCACGAACAAAATGATACCGAACATCAATGTGTTTTGTTCTCTCATGAAATATTTGATCTTTTGTAAGGAAGATTGCACTTTTTTAGCAAGCAAACATAGTCCCCTTTTTCGGAGACTTTAAAACCCTCTGGTTGCTGCATGTAAATGTCCTCCTCAAGTTCTTTATGCAAAAATATAGTTTTTACATCTAACTACTCAAGCTCCAAATCATGTATGGCCACAATACCAAGCAAAGCTCGATATACTCAGAAAGAATGTATTGATTTTACAGAGACTTCCTCTCCAATTTCATCGAAAGACTCTTTCAGGATAATCATGGCGCTTATTGCTCATTTTGATCTTGAGTTACATCAGATGGATGTTAAGACTGCATTTCTTAATGGTGACATTGAAGAAATAATTTATATGGTGCAACTAGAAAATTTTGAGTCGGAAGACTCAAAGAATATGGTTTGCAAATTAACAAAATCCATCTATGGACTCAAATAAGCTTCCCGTCAATGGTACTACAAGTCTCATCAAATAATTGTTTCGTTCGATTTTGATATGAATATTGTTGATGATTGTGCACATCACAAATTCAATGGGAGTAAGTACATATTTCTAGTTTTATATGTCAATGACATTCTGCTTGTTGCAAATGATATAAGCTTATTGCATGAAACTAAGAGGTTTTTATCTAAGCATTTTGAGATGAAAGATATTGGGGACGCCTCTTTTGTTTTAGGAATTCAGATACATCAAGATCGATCTCGAGGTATTCTTGGATTATCATAAAAGAGCTATATCAATAAAATACTCCAAAATGTTTGGCATACAAAGTTGTAGACTAGGTGACACCTCTGTCGCCAAAAGGAGACAAATTTAGTCTTACTCAATGCCCTAAAAGTAACCTTAAAATTCAGGAAATGCAAAAGATTTCCTATGCATCAGCTGTTGGAGTTTAATGTGTGCTCAAGTATGTACGCGTCCGGAGATTGCGTACATTATTGGGATGTTAGGCAGATATTTAAGCAACCCTGGTATAGACCATTGGATAGCAGCCAAAAGGGTTATGAGATTTCTTCAGAGAATAAAAGATTACATGCTTACTTATAAGAGATCAAATCTTTTGGAGGTCATAAGGTATTCTGATTCTAATTTCGCTAGGTGCCAAGATAGAAAGAAATCTACATCATGCTATATTTACATGTTAGCTGGAGGAGTTATATCTTGAAAAAGTGTCAAACAGACACTTGTAGCTTCATCTATTATGGCAGCAGAGTTTGTAGCATGCTATGAGGCATCAAACCATGGAATATGGTTGCGAAATTTTGTCACAAGGTTACGCATTTTGGAGAATGTAGAAAAACCACTCAAATTATTTTGTGACAATAAGTCAGCAGTGTTGTATTCCAATAACAATAGGAGTTCATCTAAGTCAAAGCATATTGACATAAAGTTCCTAGTTGTGAAAGAAAGAGTGCAAAATGGTCAAATATCCATAGAGCACATTGGGACAAACTCCATAATAGCGGATCGGCTCACAAAAGGTTTACCACCCAAGGTCTTTCATGAGCACACTGCTCACATGGGTGTTACATTGTTTAAGGATATCATGATTTAGTGGGAGTTTATATATTTTATTTGTTTTATGTTTGTTTTTAGACATTTATATATTTGGTTATTTTCTGATTAGAAATGAAGTATTTAGTTTATTCACTCTGTTTGTTATTTTAATACTGACCTCACTTAAGTTTAAGGAGGACTAGTTGGAAATAGATATGTTTAGATCATATTGCATGTGATCTACATGTTACACATCCATACTTGATCTATGTCATTTATTTGTGTTAATATATGTGATCGGGGATAGATTTAATTACGATATATGTAACGAAAATCGCATTGGTTCTATATTAGCATAATGGACAAGATTGTTCGGAATACCTTTTAGATATGATAGTAAAATTTTGAGCTCATAAGGTTATATAATGATATGTAATTATAAAGTAATTAGTATATATATGTATGATTCAAGTGGGAGATTGTTGGAAAATATGGATATCACATATATAATAAGGGTGATTACATGTTATTATTTACTATCATGATAGTTAGCCCAAATTAAAAGTGATCTAATTTTGTTAGAGTTTTATTGGGCTTCAATTATTAAATAAAGTATGAGTCAAATAAGTGTAGATACTCTAGTAATTGAGTTCTAATTAAATTCTAATTAATGATGGGCTAATTAGGAATTAGAACTAATATGCCAAGGTTATAAATATTAAGGTTATTGTCCCTAACTTACACACAATATATCTTTTCTAATATCACATCCCTAGGAAAAAAGAGAGAACAAATATTCTCTAAATATTTATGTGCTAATTTGGAAGATCAAATTCCCAAGATCCGTAGATTTCAAGGAATTCATGGATTCAGGTACGCTTCCGCATCTAGTTTTATTCTTCATTTGTTCTTGATAATTTGACATGGTAGATTCTAATTTATTAAGTTTTATTTAAGATTTATTTTACAAATCTAACATAAATGTATTTAATTGTTAAGTTTCATTGTGATGACTAATAAAATCATGTTTTAAATTTTTATATAATTAAGAAATTAAAAGTTGAAATATATAAAGATGCTTGCAAAGTTAATAAAACATGTAAAAAGAAGTTATATAATTAAAAGATAGTGGATGTTACCTGTGTGAAAAATATTTTCTTTAAAATTTTATTTATTAATAATTATAAATGGAGTGGTAAATATATATATATATATAATTTATTATACATGTCCGATCCTTCTATATACAATTGTTAAAGACAAAAGCACCAACATGAGTATATCAATTTTTTTTTCTCAATTACATTATGTTTAATAAATTAAAAAATTAAGTGTTGAAAAATAAATATTGAAAAATTAAATGTTGAATTTAAGTTATACAAATTGTTTAGTGTAGGTTTGTCTATGAGTTGGGCCACTCAGCCCGGCCTAAAGGCCCGTTTCAAAAGTGGAAGAGTTTGGGTAAAAATATAATTCCGAAAAATGGGCTTAGACAAAAAAATAAAGTTATTTTTTTTGCCGAAAAATGAGCCTTGGATAAGCTTTTTTTGGCCTGGCCCCAACCGAATTTGTAAAAAAAACACTTGCTACTTTTTACTGTTTTTCATTATTTTGCTATCATTTCGCTATTATATTGCTGCTATTTTGTTGTTATTATTTGGATATTATATAACTCTTATTTTATTATTAATTTTACTACTATTTTAGATATATTTGCTTGTTAAGTTGCACTTATCTTAATGTTATTTAAGTATTTTTTTTTAATTTTTTCATTTCTTGAGAAACATTTATTTTGATATTTTTAGTGTATTTGATGTATTATGTTTTTATATAAAAAATTTAATACAAGTGGGCCGAGCTCGAGTTTTAGCATTTTATTCAGTTCGTGCTTGGGGCAAAATTTTAGGCCCATTTTCGGCCTAAGCTAGGCTTATAAATTGGGCCTAAAGTCCAAACTCGGTCCCGCCCATGAACAATTCTAGTTTGGTGTATTACTTAAAATTAAATAGTTATTATAATTAGATTGTTTTATAAAAGATAATATGATCTTAATGAAATAGGTTAAAATAAAAAATAATTGAATTTATAGTTTTTTTACCTGTATAATACAAATAAAAAATTTAAATACTGAAATGGTATGTCAATACCATTATTTACTAAAATGGCATGTTTGAAACAATAACAAAGGGTGGAGGGGAAGAGATGGGCGGCACCAATATTTTCTAGTGCAAAAATACAGTTTGATTGGTGGAGGATGAGAGAGAGGCGGCACCAGATTGAAATATGATTACCTAAAATATTCAAGAACTTAATGTAAATTTGCCATTTTAATTGACTGCTAAAAATAAAAGCTTTTGGGTGCTGTCTAGAAGCATCAAACTTCAAAAAGGTTAAATTCCTTCATAAGCCCTTCTTATTTATCATTTTCTTTTATTCTCTTTCAACACAAAAAATAGAGAGACTTATTACCAATTAGCTCAAAAAAAAAATTTTTGTAAAAAATCTGATTCCAACTGGAAAGATATTTTATTTATTTTTCAAAAAAATATTTTTTTGTTCAAATAATTGTTGGAAAAAAATAAAATAATAAATTCTTACTTGGAATTAAAGGATCTTTTTTAATTGATTATTTTATCACATTGTGATATTTTACATCGTTGAATGGGCTCGTGCGAAAACAATTGGATGATGACAAAATTATCAAAGATTGAGATTCCTTAGTTCTGTTCAAGAGCATATGAATAGTTCCGTGATTTTGGCTAAACGATTGTTAAATCCTTGCGTTAGAATAAATGGAATAAAACGAATTTTTATTGGTACGATCTGACCTATTATCATAAATCAATCCTGAACCTGACGGATCATTTCTTTTTCTGATATAAAAAATATGATATTTCACTAAGTCGATTCTTAGGAAATCTCGAATCAAACCATTTGTCCTTACTTCAACAAAGGAAGCATAGACCTCTTCAGCGGAAGAATTTTTGTTGTCTTGGTCCCAACTCAACACTCTACAAGTTCGAACTAGTTGAATAGTTGTGTCAAAAATTCTCCGAGTCGGTTTGCCATTTCCATAAATGATGTAATTGACAGCTCAAAGTTGCATATTATCTTTTTCCCGAAATGAATCCTAGGGGAAGAATGTTGCTAAATTTAAACTGTCTGGTATTTCATATAATAATTTTACAAAAAAAAATTATTTGAATAGTGGAATGAAATAATTTAAAAAAAATTATTTTTCGAAAAATAAATAAAATTTATTTCCAGTTGGAATCGGATTTAAAAAAAAATTGGTAGAAAAAACTTTGAGCTAATTGGTAATAACCCTCTATTTTCCCTTTTTTTTCGGTATTGAAAGAGAATAAAAGAAAATAGTAAATAAGAAGGGCTTATAAAGGAATTAAACCTTTTTGAAGTTTGGTGCCACCTAAGGAGTCACCCTAAAAGTTTTTTTTTTTCGGTCAATTAAAATAGAAAATTTACATATTAGATCCCTAAATATTTTAAGTTATCACATTTCAGTCTGGTGCCGCCTCTCTCTCTCATCCTCCACCAGTCAGATTGTATTTTTGTACCAAACTCGTGCCGCCCATCTCTCCCTCTCTACCCTTAAAAAATATATTTTTGAAACACACATCATTTTGTAATGATGATTCAATGAATGTGTCAGAAAAATTATGGATGCCACCTATCTCTCTCCCTCCATCCATTGTTATTGTTTCAAACATACAATTTTGGTAAATAATAGTATTGACATACTATTTCAGTATTTAATTTTTTTTATTTGTATTATACATGTAAAAAAGCCTGAATTTATTCTCTATTAAGTGGTATGTAGGTCTCTATCTACTTATCATTTTTCACAATTTTTTGTTGAAAAAAATTTATAGTAAATTTCATTGTGGGTTATCAAACCCGTTTAAAAAATCAAGTTTCTAAGAATATTAAATTTTATTTGATTGAATTTTTTCAACACTTTATCAAACATGATATAAGTTGGTATCTAATTAATTCGTAACACTAATTCAATTAAAAATTTTATAATAAATACAAATATTTTAATAATTACATTGAAATGAGACACAAAAACCTTCGGAGCCCATTCTCAATTCCACCTAATTTTTTTTTTTAAATTCTTAATAAGGATGAAACTAGAGATGTTCATGGATCGAATCATGTTAGGTTCATGCTCAGCTCGTGTATAATATTAATATACTTTGTGTTTGTTCAAGTCTGATCTGACCCAAAATATAAGCTTAAAATTTGGCTCAAGGCCACTCATGTTTGTAAATGATTGACCCAAACATGTTTTAAGCTCGTCTAAATATATATTTTTTAATTTAATATTAAACATATTTTTAATAATTACATTATGTTATGTTATATAAAATATATGATATATAAATAAAAGATATAATACAAAAGTATAAAACAAATCGAGTTAGGCTTCGAATATAAAAACCTAAGCTAATTCATATTTTAAATAGATTTTTTATTTGTCTAAACTTCGTATCTTAATTTTTAACTCTCTCATAAAATTTTTAACTTAAATAGATAATTCGAATTATGAACAGATGTACGGAATAAGCATGATTTAGGGAAGAAAAAAAACCAACATAAAATTGATAGGTTAAGATTTGAAAATTGTACTTTCCAAAAATTTGAAAATTATATTACAAGCAAATTATTTAAAAAATTTTGAGGGGTGGTTCACGCGCACGAAATGCGCGTGAAAAAATTAGTATTCGTGCGTCTGGTAAGAAGACAACCGACAAAAAAAGGGCATTTAAGTTTTGAGTTGCCAGAATTACGACTTTGACTTTTCTGAGGGTATTATTCCTCAACATTCTATTATTAAAAATTAATATAATCTTTTTTATAAAATAATGAAAAAAAGGATAAAAAATATTTAAATTCAGGTAATATTTTCCTTCTTTTTCTTTTTTTTCTTCCCTTATCCATTTCTTTAATTCTTTTAGATTTGTTTTATTTTTACAGTAAAAACCAAATTAATTTCTTTTGAAAAATCTCGTTGTTCCAACTAAAACTTCTCTGTTACCTATGCAAACCCCTTCATTGACTTTGTAATTTGGTTTTCCCAACAATGTAAGAACAACCCTTTTTTTTAAATTCTTGTTTTTAGCATTTCGTTTCAATTTTTTAAATACCATTATTTTATTTTTTAAAAATAATATATTTGATGCAGAAGAAACCTTGATCAAAGTTTCATCATTCTTCTTTCTGATGATCTTCTTTTCAAGAGAAAAAGCCAAATATTTATAATGTAAGAACCTTTTTTATTTCTTTTTTGTTTTTGGATTCTAATTATTGTATTTTGCTTCTTGTTTAATGGATGTTTTTATGTTATTTTAGTGCAGATTTAAAGAAGTCATAAATGGGATTTTCCAAATAATAGCAGTGATTAGGGTCTTCAAATTTGAAGGCTAGAGATGTCTACCCAACATGGAAATTCTGATACTAAACCACCTTCTGGTAATGATTCATGCAAACCATTTAAAGACAAAAGGGCTGTCTTGCTTCTTTTTGATGTTGTTGTTGGTTTATTTTCAATAATTTCTTACTTTGAATGATTATGAAAAAAACAAGAAGGAATTTGAAAGCAATGAAAAACATTCATAGCATCAGATCATCTAAATTGTTGCCAAGGCAATGGATTTGACTGCGATTTCTTGACAAAAAACACTATGTTGGAAACCATGTTGGCTTATGTTTTACCTGAGTTTGGGGGGAAAATGAAAACAAAACATTTTAGCTCCATATGTTGAATAATAGGTTAGATTCTTGAATTTCTCTAATCGTCCGTTGCCGACGATTGTGCTTATTGATGGTGATCTTCTATTTCTGGATTGATTTTGGCGAGTAATGATACCTTTGGTTGAACCGAAGCCAAGAGTCCTTCTACATAAATTTTTTATGTTTTGTGAGCTTGTGATTAATTGTTTCCTTACTATGACATGTTGAACTTTCTTTAGCGGTTCCCCTATTAGTATTTCAATGACATTTGGCCGGGAACTTGGATTTTTCTGATAATATGTTTGGTTTATTCATTGTGTTGCACATGTAGGATCCGGTTCTCGCTTATATGATCTCCTATGTGCGGAACAGCCATATTGGAATCGACCAAGTGATGCAGATAGTACACCTTGGAATTTTAGGGAGTCGTGGAAATCTTCCGGTATGATGGCCTTTAACTCAAATGTTACGCTTGAAGCATATCGAATGGAAAATGAAAAATAGCAATTGCAAAATGAAATGCGTCAAAGGGCATAGAACCTAATTCCAGCACGCTACACTATGTTGGTCCCTAACATGGATGCCTTTCCAGTGCTTATATACTTACAGAACCCTGTGTTTGTAGTTTTTTGAAAGCACTCGTGTTTGCCTTTGTGCATTTGGATTAATTCTTTGGTTTATCCCTTTGAGGACCTCAGTCCGTGTTCGAATACGGAACCTATAGTAGCAGTAGTATCTCATTTGACTTCCCGTACAGCTATATAATTTTATCCTGATTTCTAAATTTTAACTTCTACTGTTCATTAAATAGGTGCAAAAGGGAGGCTGGAGAAATTGTTGAAAGAGTCTGGGAACGGTGTTTGTGCAGATTGCGGGACCCCAGATCCAAAATGGGTGTAAGTGAAGTACTTTGATTTATTATAAAGTTTGATTTGTTCGTTTTTAGGAAATAATTTGGATTTCTCGAGACTTAAGCTTCTGTATCTTTCTTTATGGAATTCCATTTCAAGTTTAATACTCTTTTCTTGAGTGACGTGAATGCGTCTCCCAACTTTCCGGGGGTGAATTCATGTACTGAAACTGAATTCATACTTTTGAGCATATTGGTGTTGGACAGGTAGCATTTCCATATCCGACACTTATCCTGAGTCCATGCCACATATGTCTATGCTCTATTTAGTAAATACTTTTGATCTCTCTTTTTCCATTGAAGTTTGTCCCTATATCTGTAATAGTGGCAGTAATTCATTTGTTAGCCCCTTTTCAGGTGTTTTTCCATTTTGTTTGTTCTTAAGTTTGGTATATTAAATCGACATTTCCTTCTTTTTTACTTTGTTTTTCCTTTTCTTGCATATCAGATCATTAACACTTGGAGTTTTTATTTGTATTAAATGCTCTGGTGTTCATAGAAGCCTCGGAGTACATATATCAAAGGTATGGTTCTTGGATTTGGCTCATATTTTACTTGAATGAAGTTCTAAGGATTGTATTACATTGTGTATTTAGCGAGACTTCTTAAAACTTATTCTAAGTAGAAATTACTACTTTAAATACGATAGTCAAAGGATTCTACTGGTATAAAACCTTGATTTAGTTGCATTAAAACATCATGAATCAGCCATCCCTATGTCTGCTATGTACAGCCATTGTCATTGCAGAACACGAAAAGCCAAGAATCAAAATTATTTCATATTATTTGGACTTGCACATATTAACCATCTTCGGTAACTGGAAGTTGCCACATGAAATTACTGGCCTTGCTGTATTAGTAATTTTTTTCTCATAGATACTCTGCATTTAAGTTTGCCAAATAGAGGCTATTCAATCAGTCCATGGTCATTGATCTGTAATATGTTGTAGTGTTTTGATTATCTAAGTTACTCCGACTCTTCATTTTTGCTTGAAGTATCCATGTTTAACCCATGCCCTGACATGGTATAGGGATATGACATCCAAGAATCTTCAAATACATAGAAAAAATTGAAAAAAAAAATGAAAATACCGGTGTCAGGTGCATACCTATACCCTACACTTACATCCGAATCCAAGTTACGTAGATGGTTACAGTGTTCTGTCCAGACATGCACTTATCTGCTAATTTTCTAATTTGAAACGCAATTATGCTAGGTTTTATCAGTGAAGCTCGATGAATGGACAGATGAACAAGTTGAAGTTCTGGTAAATTTGGGTGGCAATAATGTAGCAAACAATAAATATGAAGCTCTCATTCCTGAAAACCTCAAAAAGCCGACACCAGATTCATCCAATGAGGAGCGTGCCGATTTCATTAGGTAATGCCAAAATTAACTTGCCAATACCTTCTTTCTTTTTCTGGCTAGAACACTTAATTCGTTTTTCTGAGTATTTTATTACTTGAATGCTTAGGAGAAAATACGAGATGCTGCAATTTTTCGATGGCAATAAACATGACCCCCATTCTTATCAACGGACTTCGTCTTCCTCCTCACAGGGTTCTTTGTCCAACCCGTTCGGTCAAGATAAAAGACAGTATGAGAAACAGCCGACCAGACATCGTATCGGGCAAAAATTTAGAAACAGCTGGGGAAGAAGAGACAGTGATAATCACAAGTCCGTAAGGAAGAGCAACTCATTGGTAATTATTACCTTTTCTTTTACCAATGCTTATTTTAATTTTCCGATTCCAGAAGCACTTCTTTCCGCAAGAACTAGCTAGTTGGTGCATATTGGAGTAAGAAAAATTGATATCTCTAAATCTGATACAATCTTCTATGCCTCATATCCTTCCAAATTAACTGGACTGGTACTACAGCACGGTTATTTCATGTTAGCTTTCTGGAAATATCAGTATGATCATAGAAAAGCCTTCAATGAAGTTATTTCTGCAAATTAACTCTGTTAATGTTATTTTTTCTTTAAATGTACTGTTTATAGGCAGGTATGGTTGAATTCATTGGGATGATTAAGGTGAATGTTGTTAAAGGCACCAACCTAGCTGTCCGGGATATGGTTACCAGCGATCCGTACGTCATGCTCACGTTGGGTCAACAAGTATGCTTTTATCTTTTTTCACAAATTTGATGATGTTATTAAATCTTGAACTGAAACGGACAAATCTAGTGAAGCAAGTTGTCGTAAATGATCTGAATTCTTAGTAATCTCTTTTCTTGCAGTCAGTCAAGACCCGAGTCATAAAGAACAACCTAAATCCAGTCTGGAACGAAAGCCTAATGTTGTCAATTCCAGATAGCATTCCTCCTTTGAAAGTGGTGAGTTGGATTTTTTTAACACAAAAGCAGGAAATGACTTTACTTTGACACTTTGCAACGCAAGTTTTATTACACTGGTAGTACTATGTTTGCCTGTAAATCATTAATAATATCTTTACTCGACCAAATGAACTTCTAGAGAAAATGATTAAATCTCTACCGAGAAATTATAATTATAAGTTCCTGCTTTTGTCCAAGATGAAACGTTTCTAACTTTTTGTTTTTCTCTAAGTACTCATATTTAACGCATTTCCGGACCTTTATATGCAGATTGTGTATGATAAAGATACTTTTTCACACGACGATTTTATGGGGGAAGCAGAGATTGACATTCAACCGCTTGTTGCTGCGGCAAAAGCCCATGAGCGTTCAGAGATTCAGGAATCAATGCAGCTAGGGAAATGGGTTGCGAGCAAAGACAACACCCTAGAAAAAGACGGTATAATTACCGTGACAGATGGGAAAGTAAAACAGGATATCTCTCTTCGGCTACAAAAGGTGGAGAGAGGGGTGCTTGAGATCGAGCTCGAATGCGTTCCGCTTACTCAATAGCTTGTAAAAGGGAGGAAAAATAGTCAGGTTCATATCAGAATGTCCGAAAATATGCTTGTTATGACCACTTCGAATGGATACGTGTAATTTTAGGAAAACATCATCATAGAAGGTTTTAAACATGGCTTGGTGATGATAAAGCAGCAGGCAAAACCCCATTTTATAGTGTGAAACAATGATGTGTATAATTTTGTAGCACTTATTTGTACTCCTCACCTTTCTTCTTTATAATGGTTCTTTCTGTTCTTTACTAGAACTCAAATATGAGCGGCATATACTAGTATGTTTGGTCTTTTCATATATTCGGAGGATCGTATCTCATACTTGTATCCGAATGTGTTGGAAGAACATAAGCCTCTCCAAATACTCCAACGGAGCTAATATAGAGAGAGTTATGCCTAAATATGTATTGAATATAAATGCCAAAATATGGAGAATGGTTCTTTCTGTTCTTTACTCAGACTCGAATTCGAACAGAAGTTAATTATGTTTTAGTCTTTTCATATATTTCGAAGGCATATCTCATACCTACATTCGAATAATGAAAATGGAGAACCGGAACAACATAAGCCTCTGATACTCCAATGGAGCTAATATATTTCAAGGATTATAGTCGTGCCTAAATTGGATGTAAATGGCAAAATTTGGGGATTTTAAAGAAAATATAGAGGCCGGGTAACATAGGTGCATTTCCATGGCAACCATCCTAATGGTGAATGTACTCCCAATGTTGGAATGCAGGAAAATGGAGGCGTAAAATGGTGCAGTTTCTGAAAGATAATCCCAGTGTTCTGGTTAATTTAATAGCTAGAGTATCAGTTGCTCTTTCATGCATGCTCTTAAGGATAGCAAGTGGTCACCTAAATGTTAGTAACTTCATGTATACAATGCTCTCTTCTCATTGATTCATACCTGGAATATTCTACTGATGGAAAAGAGAGGATTGAAGATGAAGTGATTAGTGTCTACTCCAAGCCTAAGGAGTTTTGATGGTGACTGCTCACCTGAATTATGATGGAGATGGATTGTCCCGACCAAACTAAGGGGAAGGGAATTAGGCCAGAAGCATCCCAAATTTAGGTCTACCTTCAGAAAATGGAAAGCTATTGTTTACAGGCACAGATAAGTGTAAAGAGTCCTTGCATTGTGTGGCCCAAAAAAAAGTCCTTGTATTATCGTATTCCCACACAGATACTTCAAGTGAACTGAAAAGTCGGAACTAACATAGCTGGAAAATAAAACAGTAAATAATCCTTGACATAACAGCCCTGATATCGATCAGTAATCAAGAGTTAAAACATGCAGGAGATAAAGTACAATATAACTTGGGCAAAAACTAAGAACAGTCTTTTAGGTAGAACAGACTTGTCATGAAAACACAATCCAGAAAATCCTATAAACCAAATTTAAAGGAAATACTTCATAGACCAACACAAATACAGTTTAGCACTAATCATGTAACTCATGGCTCTTAAACATATTAAAAATTTGCCTCACAAGGGATAGAATGAATATAACAATATAGAAGTATTATACACCATCCAATGATATGTTTCTACGACTCTTCAATTTTCTTAAGTACCCCGTATAAGATATAAGATTATGAGCCTCCAAATACAGAAAAACTTGGAAACAATAAGCATACCCATGCTGTCACATCCAAGTCGAAGTAACGTAGTAATTTGCTAACTCTTTTACAGGCTCCAAAATCCAAAATATTCCACCATTTGGAGCATCTCTAAATTCTTAGCATATCAATATAGAGGCACAAGGACTGAATTGCATTGATAGAAAATTGGTACAAAGTAAAGTAGTTAGGCTATCAAATCAATGCATGCTTAAAGATAGTTGACATTTGTAGAATCTAGACATCAATCTCTCTAAAATCTCACAATCTATGCACTCAACACACAAAGCAGCTTTTGCTTACAGTTCACTCATTCCTTAAAGTAGGAATAATTCCAGAGCAATAAGCGATTAGGTATATTGAGTTCAAGGCCTTGAATAAACAAGAAATTGGTTCCGTATGAACGAATGAAATCCAGATATATATGCATTGCAGCTTCTTTGATTACAAAGTGAATTCAAGAAAAGAAGTAAAGCATAAATAATATTCTATTCTTATTATAATCTATCACAAAAATATGTGAGTCCATTACATTAAGATAGCACTAAATATTTACAATACCATATGGGAGAGAGAAATTTCGGATCTCCTCCATAATCGAAATGCCAGAACCAAATATGGCATTTTGATTTTACATTACAATATTATTTGTCAACATCCAGTTGAACATGACAAACGAACGATCATCAGCTCTCTGCTAACAAAACGTTTCATGCCAAACACAATAGACCATTAAACACGACATCTACATTAACAAGCTTCTAAATCTGCTACCGAAAGGGCTCATACCGACACACTAGACCATTAAACACAACATCTACATTCGTTAACACCTATATTCGTCAACGAAAATGAAACCTTCTAAATATACCTTAGCACCATGCAAGTACCAAAGCTTTAAGAGCAGCAATCTGGGCAACGAATCAAGCCATTCTCATTGCATTCCAAGCATCTTTTAGGCAACTCTTCATCTTCGTCAAACACTTTTCGACTCCCACTACAGTTCCAACAAGGCACAAACCTGGCATCCCCACAACCTTGACAAACAAACCCAGGTTGTCTCCTTGGGAACCCATCAAGAATCTTAGCCAATTCCCCTACTTCAAACATGCTTTTAATCACGTCAGCACCGCCAACGTACTTACCCTTTATAAAAACCTGAGGCAAACTCACTGTCTTCTCCTTCAAAACGCTTTGCAACTCTTTCTTGTAAGCTGCATCCATGGAGATATCTCTCTCATCGACCCAAACTCTGAACCCTCTAAATATCATCTTAACAGCATAACAATCCTCGTAAGTCCTTCGAATCCCTCGCAAACTAGTTAAATAAACAACAATTCGATCTTCAGTTCCCGGTAACCTTATCGAAGAGTTATTAAAGCTCAAAGAAAACGAAGACGAATACGCAATCGATTTCGAGGGTCTCAAAACAACTTTGGGAGAAGTTTCTTTAGGACTGGCTAAGTTCGATGGTGAAGACGAAGACTTAGCGGATTCGAACAAATTGCAAAGCTTTTTAACTTTACCTTTGACGGAATCGAAGGAATTGTAAAACCTCGAAATGGAAGCTGCTCGATTGAGAGACGAAGGGCTGTTGAGAAGGAGATGGAATTTGGGGGAATTCGACTCAGCTGCCGCCGTAGAGTTCATCGTGAACGAACGATTGAAGAACAACGACCCAGATGATGATTTCGCCTTGCTGTCTTCCATTTCTGCCATCGACCCAGAAAAAAAAATCGCAAATTAACGGAAAAATTCAAACTTTTCCGGAAAAAAAAAATCAAGATTATTGGGAATTGTAATCTGGGTTCTTCTTGATTTCGTTCATAAAACAACTAAAATATAGAATCCGTTTCAATCGGTTGAAAGAAGATGAAGGCTTCTTCTTGTTAGCTTTTTTTTTTTTAAATTGTTTATTTGGAGAATGGTAACTGAAGAAAGAAGGAGAGCGCTTTGCTTTTTTGTAGGCGTAGCAGCAAAGCAAGAAATATTTCTTGTTTCTATGTTGTTTAATTTTAAATTTACAAAATAATTTATTAAACCATTTTTTTCGAAAGTACTAATCAAATAAGTTTTTATTTTTACAGTAAATGATTTTTTTTTAAAATCTGCTGAAAAACAATATTTTTCAAAAAAAAAATTGAATTTAAAATAATATTCAGGTATATTTATTTAGTCCTTCTTACGTCATTTATCGTTATAAGTATTTTTTTTTTAATTTTTTTATGTGATACAAAAAGGGTCAGATAAGATATCATTTTAAAAACAATATTTTTAAAAAAATAATTGATGGAAAAATAAAAATCTTTGTCAAGGAAAAAAAAAAGAATTCCTGATAAAAAGGAATTTTTATTAAAAAAGCTTTTTCTTAATTAATTTAATTAATAAATTATTATATTAATATATGAAAGAGAAAACTTACTGTGTAGGTGAACAGGAAATGAGGTAGAAGCTGTCTCTTTTGAAAGACGCGGTTTTTGGGCTTTTGCCTTCTTTGAAGGGTGTGATTTATGGAACAAAATGATTTGTCTATTTATATATATATATATATATTATTCACAAAAAACTCACGTGTATAACACTTGCCACTACAAAATAACTCATTTCCTTATTCGTTCTTTTTTAAAAAATAATTTCCTAATAATAATAGTCATAAAAATGGTAAATATAAATTATTTACAGTGTGCTCTCTCAGTTTCATCCCACTGTTTCTCTTTTTTTTCACAATTTTATTGTGTGCTTGAAATTACTGCCCACAATCAATAAATTCAAAATTAAAAGGAAAATATATAGAGAAATAAAATAAATGTAATTATAAACAAAAATATTTAATTTTTAAAAAAAATTGTGTTAGGATTGAGCATATCTAAAATAAAAAATAGAAATAAAAGTTTTGGATAAAATTATCTAAAAATAATCCAAATTGTTTAAATGAGTAAGTTCCAATTTAGTTAGTAAGATTAATAATATGCATTTTTTTCCATTTTCTTTAATTTAATTTTGTAGAGTTGTTCACCATATATGCTTCACCAATAAAACTCATTAATTTAGTTAGGAAAATGACTATTTTCTATTATAACACATAAAAAATAATCCTTCCAAATTAGAAATACGAGAGGAGAAAAAATAAAAGAGATACATATATTAATTTAAAATTATGTATTTTTTAAATATTTTATCTTCTTTCTTTTCATTTTTCAACTCTACAAAACATAAAGAAAAATTATGTTTTCCATCATTTTAATTTTTCACCTCTTCGATTTTTCATGTTTTTAATTTTCTTTTCACTCTATCAAACAAAACTTATATCTCAAATTTAAATATAATAAAGAGATCGAAATAACAGCATTATCTTTTAAATCAAAACAATTTTTGAAGAAAAAAACAAAACAATCCAAAAATTATTATTATTATTATTATTATTATTATTATTATTATTATTATTATTATTATTATTTCGATTTAAACTGTAAATGATCCGTTATAATAAAATAAGAAATAATCCAAAAAATAATTCTTTTATCCAAAGTCCAAAGTAATCATAAACAAATGAGACATGACACCCTAACCAAAGAAATTATGGCCTCCTAACTTTTGGTTCGTCGACTAGTTAAACCTTACTCTTTTTTTTAAAAAAAATAAATAAATAAAACAATTAAAAGTTTAAGAAGTAAAAAAAATTGTAACCTAATATTGAAAATATTTCGAAAATAATTTTAATTCAGTCAACTTGATCCATAGTGACCAAATTAAATTGAAATGTCCTAATAATAAAGTTGATAAAATTATTAAATATTATTTAAAATTGATATTAAATCGACATGACTTCATCAAAAAAAAATTCAACCATTATTTTCTTAATGAATTACTGTACCATTACGTTAACAATTCAAATTATGTCAAATTTTTGAATGGTTTAACTTTTTTAATATATATATATTTTAAAAATAACTAATGTTTGGCTTTTAATGACTCATTTCAAAGTCAAGGAAGTGGATAGGAGCTGGTGGGCGGATTCAAGTTTTGATTAAGTTATAAGCTAAAATCATTACTTCAATTTTAAATTTTTAAAGTTTTTATTTCGGTTTAATGATAAATTTGATAACTAACGTTTGCATGTTTTGTCAAAATGGTCCTAATTGTATTTTTTAACTCTTTTTTGCTATCAACCTTTGCTCTTTTTTCAATTCGTTTTTCTAACAGATCTAATAAATAAATTCAAGGTTTCAATTTTTATTTTCTTTCAAAAGGTTTCAGTCTTTCGTACATTTGTTTATTGAGAAATTTTTCTATTGAGTTCATTTTTTAGATAATTATGTTTATTTTGTTTAAAATAAGAGTCTTTTTTAATTTAATATATTATTTATTTATTTTATTATTTTTCACATGTAATTATCTTATTAGATTATCTAAGTAATAAATTATATCTCATTAAAAATATTCTACATATGAAATTCTGCATCATCCCCATTAATTTTTTTAACGGTGTTTTCATTCAATCTGTTAGAAAAAGCAGATTGAAAAAAAAGAAAAGAAAAAAGAACAAAGGTTGATGGCAAAGAAAGACTCAAAATACAATTAAGACCGTTTTGACAAAACATGCAAATATTAATGGCCAAATTTATCATTAAGCCTTTTTATTCCTTTTCATTATGGTTTATTTTTATTTTATTTAATCCATTTATTTTTTACATGAAAATCAATATTTTGTGCTCTTTTTACATTTATATTAACACAATAAGATTAGTTGATTGAGCCTTAATTTAGCCAACACTATTAATTAGGAAAATATGAGCTCAAATGCTTAAGTATGTTTTTTCTTTTGATTTAAGGGTTGAGAGATTATGAATAAAAATAAACATTTATAAAATGTTTAAGGGTGCAAAAGCCCTCAAATTTTTTTCAAAAAAAGCAATTAAGCCAGTGTTTCTTTCTTTTTTCGCATTTATTTGGATACTTAAACTTTCAAAATGTATAAAAAAGACCCTTGTCAAAACTATTTTTGAAAACGGGAATCGACTTTTGAAAACAAAAGTTGGGAGTCGCCACCAATCCTTTTTTGAGGTGTAATTGGGCCACCTTATAAAACATTTTGGTCCACGAATTTTAAGAAAACGAGTTCGGGAGTCGGTTACGTACGAGGAAGGATTAGCACCCTCGACACGCCCAAAATTGGTACTCAATCGACTAATTAGTGTCTTAAATGTCGAAAACTAAAGATTTAGACAGAGTTCAAAATACGATCCTCATTTTATTGGCTTTTAAAACATTTGGGTAAGTCAAATGTGTATTAAAGACCATCTCACCTTGAGGTAAAACATTACATCCAGTACGTTAGGACACAACATTTTTTACCCTCAAATGTGGCCTTGCCTTTTAAAACGTGTGTTTTAGCTTTAAGAGGATATTCGAATATTTAAAACGAATAAAGAAAGCAAAACTCAGTACGTCAGGGCACGATTCTTTGAATTATTTAAATACCAAACATTGCCTTCGTTTTTAAAAAAAATTTGAGAGCGAACCGGTAAAGGTATATTCTGATATTCAAAACAAACAAAGAAAGTGAAACCCAGTACGTTAGGGCACGATCCTCTGAATTCTTTAAATACCGAACATTGCCATTATTTTAAAAATAATTAAGAATAAATCTATGAATAAATGAATTTGGGCAATTAAAATTTAAAAAAACGAAAATAATGGTATGTCGCATGCAAATAACATTACCGTAATAAACTAAACGATGCATATTAACAATAACATATAGTAGCAAAAAAGGTTTAATGACGAATAATGAAATGGTAGTGGTAACATGTTAATAATGGTGTAAACAAAAGAAATAAAACAATTATGTAAATATAAAACGGAAGATAATAGGAAAAAGAATTCCTAATAATATACATATTAATAATAAGAAAATAGTCGAAATAAACAGAGTATAATTTTAAAAACGGGATCTTAAAAAAAAATAGCTATATACGTATAATTAAGAAATATGATTTAAAAACAAATAATAATACACACTATACAAGTAGAATAATATGGAATCAATAATAAAATATATAGATATATAGATAAAGAAAGGATCTATAAAAAAAATGTGGAAACAATAATATATATATATATATATATATATGGGGGGATAAAACAAATTAACAATTATAAAAAAAATCAAATTAATAATGTAAGATGACTTGTTTAAAATGAGTTTTAAAAAAGAACTAATAGATAATAAAATAATAAAAGGGAAAAAAAATAGATGAAACGAATAAAGAAAACATAAAATGAAATAGGTAATGTGGTAATAATTATAGTAGATATAACTGTAATTATACAAAAACACGAAAGTAAAATATATATACTAGTAAGCTTAGTAATAGGTCTTAAAGAAATAAAAGAATGCTGAGAATTTCTATTAAATAAGTTATAATAATATATATAAATAATATAGTAAAACGTAACAATACCAAAAAAAGGTAATAAAATAATAAAGCCGTGGTAGTAAATAAAAACTTAACGTGATAAAAACTGTACAAAGTTGATTAATTTAACAACATGATAATTAATAATGTTAATAAAATAACTAATTTAATAATGAAGTAAGCCAAATGGCTAATGAAAGGACTAAAATCGGGCTAAAACAGAAATTTGGGACAAGTTTGAAAAAACAAATATAAAACATTGAAAAGATGGAAATCACAGAAGGACCAAAAGTACAATAAAACCAAAAGAATAAAAGTGGCGCTATTGCCTTTGCAATTAAAGCCAGAAAAGTTAAAGGCTTGTCTGCCATTTTCTAAAGTAAAGTTAAAACAACCCATTTACCCACGCATTTGAAGAAATTAAAAAGACAAAGGGGCTTTCACCCTTCTCCCTTCTGCTAGAACTAGTGCACGCCCATCATCACCGGACCACCACCAGATCTAGTGGCCGACGTCGCGCAATAGGGGTCTCAACCCCGATTTAAAATATGCGGTAAGTGTATTCACTTTTTCCCCTTTTTAACTCTATTTTTTGAGAAAGAAAAACGAATCGAAATTTAAAAGGAGTGAGATCTGAAAGAAAATCACCTAACAATCAATTCTCTGCGATTTTGCTCTGTGACTTGTGGTATTTGTTCGTATATTCTCTTTTTTTAAATCCTCCAAAAAAACCCCATATTTACAGTGTTTTCAATGGCTTTTTATAGCCTAGAAATAAAATGAAAATCTTCTACTGTTTTTTGCCCTTGCAGATATCTCGGAGGCGTGGGAGCGTGGCATGGAGTAGCGCACGATTCGAAAGTTCGCGCATTGTACGGAACCTGGGGACTGCTTCGGTTGCAAACAGCAACTCCTTTGCTTACTGAAGTTTGTTCATGCCTTGGGCATTGTAGTTTGGGTTTGTTTTTTTATTTAATTTTGTATATGTGTGGGCCTGGGCATAAATTGGGCTCAACAGCCGCCCCTCTTTGCTCGATGCCATGTAATGGGAACGAAGCAAAGATTACAAGGGCCAATTTTGCCCAGTCCTGTCAGATCTTGTCTTCTTGGTGTAACCTTATCGCAACCCACTGCATCCCATTGCTTCCAAATGTCTCGTAGTCTACTGCTTAGGGGGTTAAGGCGAGTCTTCGACTTGCTCCACCACTGCTCGGCGAGCCCAAATCTGTAAACTTTAGCCTGTTACACTACTGCTTAGTGAAGATAAGGCTGATGATTAGAATCTGCTCCATCGTCGGTACGTGGAGATAAGATTCATCAAAATTCGATCTGCTTCACTCCTGCTCAGTGAAGATAAGATCTGGTATTTAGTCTGCTCCACTCCTACTCAGTGAAGATAAGGCTGATGATTGGAATCTACTCCATCGCCGGTACGTGGAGATAAGATTCACTAAAATTTGATCTATTCCGCGCTTGCTCAGCGAAGATAAGACCTGGTATTTAGCCTGCTCCACTCCTACTCAGTGAAGATAAGGCTGATGATTGAAATCTGCTCCATCGCTGGTACGTGGAGATAAGATTCATCAAAATTCGATCTGCTTCACTCTTGCTCAATGAAGATAAGATATGGTATTTAGCCTGCTCCACTCCTACTCAGTGAAGATAAGGTTGATGATTGAAATCTGCTCCATCGCCGATACGTGGAGATAAGATTCATCAAAATTCGATCTGCTTCACTCCTGCTCAGTGAAGATAAGATTCATCAAAATTCGATCTGCTTCACTCCTACTCGGTGAAGATAAGATCTGGTATTTAGCCTGCTCCACTCCTGCCCAGTGAAGATAAGGCTGATGATTGGAATCTGCTCCATCGCCGGTACGTGGAGATAAGATTCATCAAAATTCGATCTGCTTCACTCCTGCTCAGTGAAGATAAGATCTGGTATTTAGCCTGCTCCACTCCTACTCAGTGAAAATAAGGCTGATGATTGGAATCTGCTCCATCACCGATACGTGGAGATAAGATTCATCAAAATTCGATCTGCTTCACTCCTGCTCAGTGAAGATAAGATCTGGTATTTAGCCTGCTCCACTCCTGCTCAGTGAAGATAAGGCGATGATATTTGTAATCCTGCTACATTGTCCACTAGGGAATCCATCTGTAGAAGAGTGATATGCTTATGCTAGATGATTAGGATGCCATGAATCAAATGCTCCTAACTACATGTATTATGGATGTTAAATGCACAAAATGCAAAATGTCATGAGAATGATCCATTTTTAGTTTTTGGGTTGTCATCGTTCGTTGTTTACTAAGGTAATATCCCTAACATGCCTTCTTGTTCAACTCGGTAGAAGAGGACTTGAAGATGTGGTTAATCCCTTATTTCTCACACGTTCCTAGCCCTTTTAAGCTCGGTGAGTTCTAAATAATTGTCTTGTTTCAGGTTCTCTTATTGTTTAGAAACCTTTCAAAGTAATATGCAAAACCTTCTTTTGAGAGCATTATTAGTTCATTAATTATTATTTCAAAAAAAATACTCGAAAAAGATTATAATGATAAGTAAAACTGAAATTTATTCGAGTTAGAATTTGCGAAAGATGTATCAACAAAGAAAGCAGCCATTGTTTGAGATACAAAAACAGATGAAAAGAAACTGAATAGGTGCCCCAGATTTCGCAGTTTGAGCTTCTCTACACGAACTCCTCGAGGACCTTTTTAAACTTGGCACGCGCTCAAAGGATCTATAGCATTTTGTTGATGCGCCAAGATGTAGCTTATCCCCTCTTTGTCAATTCAAGTGTAGTGAGACTGCCGCTTGCCCCAGTTCGGATCGAAATTTGAATTGCCCTTTGCGGGTTTTCAATTCAAAACCCCTTTGGTCTCAATGCGCCTTTTTACGGGTCTTCACCTTGACCTCTCCTCTTTTTTTTTTGTGCCCTTTACGGGTTTTCACCTCAACTGCTTCAAGCAAAATATCTTTTGACAGAATCTGAATTTATCGGGTTAGGCAAGCTCTCGCCATCCATCTCTGCTAGTATCAGTGCCCCTCCAGAGAAAGCCTTTTTTACTACATAGGGTCCTTCCCAATTTGGCATCCATTTCCCCCTGAAATCTTTTTGCATAGGGGGAATCTTTTTCAATACTAAGTCTCCCTCATGGAACACCCTGGGGCGAACTTTTTTGTTGTAGGCTCGTATCATTCTCCTCTGGTACATTTGACCACGACGAATAGCCTTCAGCCTCTTCTCTTCAATCAAGTTTAGTTGATCGTAACGAGATTAGATCCATTCTGCTTCGTCTAACTTCAACTCTGATAAAACTCGAAGAGAAGGGATTTCAACCTCAATAGGTAAAACTGCCTCCATCCCATAAACCAATGAGAAAGGTGTTGCCCAGGTAGAAGTTCTAACAGATGTCTGATAAGCATAAAGGGCAAATGGGAGCTTTTCATGCCAATCTTTGTAGGTCTCTGCCATCTTCCCCACAATCTTCTTGATATTCTTATTAGCTGCCTCAACTGCCCCATTCATTTTCGGGCAGTATGGTGACGAGTTGTGATGCTTAATGTTGAACCGACTGCAGACTTCTGCTATGGTGCTATTGTTCAGATTCAATGCGTTGTCAGATACGATTCTTTCTGGCATACCATAACGACATATGATCTCTTTCTTGAGGAACTTACTGACCGCTGACTTTGTAACATTGGCGTACGAAGCAGCTTTTACCCATTTGGTAAAGTAGTCAATGACCACAAAGATGAATCGATGCCCATTAGAAGCCTTCGGTGAAATCGGCCCAATAACGTCCATGCCCTACATTGAGAAAGGCCACGGAGAAGTCATAACATGAAGGGGTGAATGAGGCACATGGATCTTGTCTCCATAAATTTGACACTTATGGCACTTTTTAGCGTAATTGATGCAATCTCCTTCCATTGTAGACCAGTAATATCCGAATCTCATGATTTGTCGAGCCATTGTGAAACCATTGGTATGTGTCCCACAGACACCATCATGGACTTCCTCTAGAATTTTCTTTGCCTCAACAGCGTCAACACATCTTAACAACACCTAATCCTTTCTCTTCTTATATAGGACCTCACCATCTAGGACATAGTCACTGGCTAACCTCCTCAATGTTCTTTTATCATTTTCGGTTGCTTAATCTGGGTACGCACGGCTCTTCACATATTGTAAGATATCTTGATACCAAGGATGATCATCTCTCTCTTCCTCTTCATCGACATTACAGCAGTGAGCTGGAGCCTCATAAATACTCATCTGAATTGGCTTCATATCCTCATGTTCATTTACTTTGATCATGGAAGCTAGTGTAGCCAAGGCGTCGGCCATTTGATTCTCGTCTTGCGGGAGGTAATGAAAGGTAATATCATCAAACTCTTCAATTAACTCCAGGATTAGCTTTCGGTAACTGATCAATTTGGGATCTCTCGTTTCCCACTCGCCTTTAAGCTGATAAATTACCAATGCAGAATCTCCATACACTTCTAATACTTTGATTTCGCGGTCCATAGCTGTCCAAATTCCCATGATACATGCCTCGTATTCTGCCATATTATTTGTGCAGTCAAAATCCAGTTTGCAAGTGAATGGATAATGATCTCCATTTGGGGATATCAGTACTGCCCCAACTCTATTTCCAACAGCATTTGATGCTCCGCCAAAATTTAATTTCCAAGAATGATCTTCAGGCATGTCTCCTTCAGCGATTGCTACATACATTAGATCTTCATTGAGGAAGCTGAAATTCAAAGGTTCATAGTCCTCCAAAGCTCTACTGGCTAGGAAGTCTGCTATTGCACTCCCCTTCACAGCTTTTTGGTTTACATAGACTATGTCAAATTCAGATAGTAGAATCTGCCATCGGGCCATCCTTTCATTTAAAGCGGTTGACTCCAACATGTATTTGAGAGGGTCTAGCTTTGAGATTAGCCAAGTTGTATGGTACAACATGTATTGTCTCAACCTTCGTGTTGTCCAAACCAAAGCACAATATAGCTTCTCAATTGGCGGATACCTCATTTCACACTCAGTGAATTTTTTACTGAGGTAATATATCGCTCTTTCTTTTCTCCCAGTCTCATTGTGTTGGCTGAGCACACACCTCATCGAATTATCAAATACTATTAAGTACAGTATCAATGGTCTACCAAGGCTTGGTGGTGTTAGCACTAGGGGACTGGACAAATATTGTTTAACCTTTTCAAAGGTTTTTTGACATTCATCATCCCATTCCCCAGGATTGTGCTTTTTAAGAACACAGAATATGGGGTCACACTTCTCAGTCAGTTGTGAAATAAACCATGCGATGTAGTTTAGTCTCCCCAGGAAACCTCGGACTTTTTTCCGAGTTCGTGACGGAGGCAGCTTCTGTATAGGCTTGAATTTATCAGGGTCGACTTCTATTCCCTTCTCACTGACTACGAATCCAAGTAACTTTTCAGACCTAGCTCCGAATGTGCATTTTGACGGATTGAGCTTTAATTGGAATTTTCTCAACCTCAGGAACAATTTTCTCAACACTCGTACATGCTCTTCTTCAGTTCGGGATTTTGCAATCATGTCGTCAACGTAGACCTCAATTTTCTTGTGCATCATGTCATAGAACAAGGTTACCATGGCTCTTTGGTATGTGGCTCCTGTATTTTTCAACCCGAAGGGCATCACCTTGTAGCAAAACGTTCCCTATAAAGTTATGAATGTGGTTTTTTCCATGTCCTCAGGATGCATCTTGATCTGATTGTACCTGGAGAACCTATCCATGAAGGAGAAAATGAATAACCGCAGAGTATTATCCACTAGAGTGTCTATGTGAGGCAATGGAAAGTTATCATTTGGGCTGGCCTTATTTAAATCTCTGTAATCTACACACATCCGCACTTTTTCATCTTTCTTAGGGACAGGGACGACGTTGGCCACCCACTCCGAGTAATTAACCACCTGTAAGAAGCCACCATCAAACTGTTTCTTGACTTCTTTTATTTTCATTGCTACATCGGGTCTCATCCTTCGGAGCTTCTGCTGAATTGGCTTGTACTCTTTTTTTGTAGGGACACGGTGCACTGCGATATCGGTACTTAAATCGGGCATATCCTGGTTTGATCATGTAAAGACGTCCTTGAATTCTTGCAATAGCTCAATAAGGTTTTGTCTTGTTTTCTCGTTAACGCAAGTGCCAATTTTAACTTCATTCCCCTCTTCCAGGGATACAATCTCAATAGTCTCTTTGTGTGGCAGGATCTGTTCTTCCTCTCGCTCCACCTTCCTTAACAAATCGGGAGATAAACCACAATCTTCGTCCTCTTCAAAATCCTGAAATCCCTCAAAGCACATGTCTCGCTCAAAAGGAGATTCCGGGCTTGCATCAGCATTACTTATGACGTTGACAACCGGGGGCCTATTATGAGTATAAGAGAATACCCAAAGAAAACGAAATGAATAATTCCTTTGTATGGTATGATTATATATGAAATGAAAAAGAAAAAAAATTGCTCGAACCGATATATGAAAATGCATTTTTTATTGAAAATAATAATGTTTGAACATGAGCCTATTTCACAAAAGATTCTTATTGTCCCTAGGCTAGAAGACAACAAGTGGGTTTTGAATATTACTCTGTGTTAGCTCTAAAGATTACAGGAATTTCTTCCTCAGTCCAATTATCCAAAACACTCCCCGGCTTATACGGGCAAATGCCTGATAAATTTCTTTCCATTGCTTCCTCTTCAAACGTGGCGTTGATGTTCCAAATTCCCATCACATCCTCGACCATTCCTTCTTTTATCCTCTCCTGTGTAGAATGAATAAACCCTCCAAATAAAAATATTTAGGAAATATGGGGGAAGCTCATCGGTTCCCACCTGACTTCTGTCCCACTCAATCTCGCTCTCCGCTGTTCTTGTTTTTTTTCAAACTCTTTCTTCACTTAGCTTGCATCTGGCCTGAATCCCAAATCGAAGCGATCCCACTTGCCAACCAAGACTGGTACTCTAACTTGTCCACGGATGTGCCTCCCGAGTCCACTGCCAGGTAACGCCCCTTTTCCAACTGTCAGCTGCAGGCTCATTTTTTTAGCCCCCGATATCTTAGGTATTGGAATCCTGCTTCCTTCAGCTATAAAAGTTGCATTTACAAACTCTAACGATCGAAATGAACATTCAACCGCTTCGTTGTCATTCCCTACGTAAGGTGCATCACTGGTAACTGATGCAATAATGTCCTCCTCCGCATTTATTGTTATTAGCCGACCCTCAGTAACCATCTTTAGCTTCTGGTGTAGCGAGGATGGCAATCTACCTCGTACGCGTTTGGGCCAATCTGGAGAGGTATCTCTATCCTTCCCATCACTTTCCTTTCTGTGCCATCAAACGCTCTCACTATGTTCTGACATGTCTTCATGTGAGAGCTGTCTATAGGTAAAAGGTTTAACGTAGACCAAGGCAATACATTTAATGCGGACCCACTATCGACCAGTACTCCAGGTAGTGTATACCCCTTGCAACGTGTAGTGATATGCAGAGCCTTAGTAGACCCCCTACCCCCTAGCGGTATCTCATCATCGCTGAAGGAGATGAAATTGTCAGCACTTATGTTACCGACAAGACGATCCAATTTGTTAACCGAAATGTCATCCGCAATATAGGTTTCGTTCAACACTTTCATCAATGCGTTGCGGTAGACCTCTGAATTTAACAGCAGAGCCAATACTGATATGCGATCCTTGGCTTCATTTTCCATTACTGGCTCATTAACCAGTGGTTCTGATCTCTCAACTTCTTGCTTTAGCATGACGGGTTTCCCTTTTGCTAGTTTGACTTCTGTGTTTAGCGTGTCAATCGAACCCTCATTCTCTGAAACTGCTATACTACAGTTATAATTCCAATGTACCCTATGGCTATCTTTATAAGGGGGAGCTGTTGGCTTTTGGATTACAACTCTTGGTGTGACTCTTGCTTCTACTTCACTAACTCTGGGTTTCGAAATAATTATCACTGGACGGCTGGCTCTGTAGCCTTCTTCACTTGACTCTCCTCCTAGAGAGCATACATCCTCTTCTTCGACAGACTCGAGGAACTCCAATTCCTTATTATCCATTAGACCCTGTACTAGGGCCCTGAACTCAATACAATTCTAGATTTCGTGATCTTTCTCATAATGGAACTTACAGTAGTTCCGCGTATCTTAGACTTTATTCCCCAACCCTGTGGAACTAAACCTCTTTTCTGCATTTCCTTCCAAACTAGCTTCAATGGGGTTCTCACATCCGCGATACTCAGCTTGGCTTTCCTCCTCACATTCTCAATTATCGCGTTTACCCCTTTATCAGTGTGACTGGGCAACAGATTTTCCGTACTAGATTTATTATCAAATTTTACAACACCTGCTTTGATAAGCCTTTCTACACACCTTTTGAACGAGGTACAGTTTTCTATCGAGTGCCCCGTAATCCATGCGTGGTATTTGCATTGAGCATTTACGTCGTACCACTTAGGGTATGGGGGCTGCAACGGCTCTAAGTGGAAAGGAGCCACTACATGTGCATCAAACAGACTTTTGTACAACACCTATATGTCACTGGTATGGGAGTGAATTGAAACTTCTCTGTATTCTGTCTCATGTTTGACTCCCGCCTTGGTGAGGCCTGCTGGCCTGTGACTATCGCTCTTGACTGATTAACAGTGGCAGGTTTTGCGTAGCCTAAGCTCACATTACCTACTTCATTCTCTCTTTTCTTCGGGATTGACCTTCTCGTGTTCTCCTCAGCTTCTATCTTACCCGATCTTATGGCATTTTCTATCATTTTGCCAGACATTACTATGTCCGCGAAACTCTTGGTTGCATTACCTAACATGTAAGTAATGAAAGGCACCTTCAATGTATAGATGAAGAGCATGGTTGTTTCTTTTTCTAGCAACGGCGGTTGGACCTATGTAGCGACCTCTCTCCATCTCTGAGCATACTGCCGGAAGCTTTCGCTTGGCTTCTTCTCCATATTCTGGAGTGTGATCCGGTCAGGTGCTATATCCGTTATATGGCCTACTGCTTCATGAAGGCCTGAGCTAGGTCTTTCCATGACTTGACTTGAGTCCTACTCAATTGATTGTACCATTTCGAACCAGCCCCACTCAAACTGTCCTAAAAATAATGGATCAACAGTTGATCGTTGTTGACATACCCCGTCATCCTTCGACAAAACATCGTAATGTGAGCCTCAGGACAGCTGATTCCGTTATATCTTTCAAACTCCGGCATTTTAAACTTCGGGGGAAGTACTAAGTCTGGGACCAAGCTCAGCTCCTTTGCATCGATTCCGCAATAATGATCAGTATTTTCTAACTCCTTGAACTTTTCCTCCAACCATTTGCGTCGATCCTCAAGTTGTTTTGGGACCTCAGCCTTTGCCTTTTCCACCTCTGCTGCGTTGTCGAAGTCAGGAACCTGGGGGTTTGCCAAATTATCTCCAGAGTTGGTGCTTTATCCTGCTGGAAAGTTCACTGGTGCCGAGGTACCGGTTTGATAAAGAGGTAGGACATTAACAGACACTCTTGGTGGTTGTGTTTGCATGTTCACTGGCGCAAAACTTGTAGGGCAAGCAGAATCCTCATTGTCATTTCCCGTGTCCCCCATAGGGCCTTTTCCTTTGTCAGACCCTCCTTTAAGCAGCTGTGTCAGCTGGCTCATCATGTTGTTTTGTGATTCCAGCATGTTTCTCTAGGACTCCAGCATTTGGTCTCTCATTTATTGCTGGATCTTAGCCAGCTGCTCTTGCATCTGAGCCTGCAGTTGCTCCTGCATCTCCTTTTGCATTTGCCCAAACCTCTGATCCATATCCCTTGTTTTCCTCCGTGTATAGTAGCGATATTCCAGGGTAACTAGATAAATTATCACTAATTAATAGGGTTCTTTTGTGCAACTTAATGTTTATGATGCTATGCAATGACATGAATGCAAAAAGAAGACATCGATTCGAATTCAATTCCATTTAGAAAACTTCACTGAAAAACAAAATCTTTTACATAAAATGAATTACATATACGGTCTTGCCCTAACACCCAAAGCTTTTACTTTCCTAAGAAGGCAGGCTAACTCTCGCCCCCGATCTGACTCTAACTCATATTTGACTCCTAGCACATCTGCTTGGACTGCCAAAGTCTGTAAATGATCAGCTACCTCCCGTATCTGAGCTATAGCTTCGCCCATGAGGTAATCCCGATCTCGGACCTGATCCTGGGATCGGTGAAGTTGCTCCCCTAGTTGCTCATTATTTGCTTCCAATAATTCAATTTGATTCTCACAATTCTGAAGTGTAGTCTCAAGTTCTTCTACTTTCCCCTTCAAATTCTCGATCTTACTTAGGCTAGCCCTTAATTCAATCATTGAGTTACGACTCCGATGTTGTTGTAGTGCTATTTCTAACTCTGCCACCCGAGCTCTTAACATCTGTTTTTCATTCTGGCTATCATTCAAACTCTTTTTACAAGTGACTTCTCGAGCTTGAGCATCATAGAACTTTTTCTCCCACCAATCAACCCTAGCCTTTTCCTCTTGGATTTCTTGCCTCCACTGTTCAGACGTTTTACCCAAGCCAGTATTTCTCATTGATTTATGCAGCTGCTTGTAATCAGTCTTTAGACTGTCTAGGTCTTCCTCAACCTCTCTCTTTCTTTTTCTCAAATTCTCAGCCTCAGATTTTTGAACATCAACATCCAGCTTCAAGTACACTTTTTCCTCCTTCAATCGCTCTATTTTCTTTTCTAATTCTGAGGTCCTCTTTTCGAAGTCTTGCTTTATGATTTCCAACTCAGAGGGGACCACTCGCAGATATTCTTCTATTGGTCGAGCTTCTTCTAAATTTGGCCTCAGGATATTGTCGTTAACCATTCTACTCCACCATTTATTATACTCAGGAGTTACCATTGGATTCATAGCAACTCCATTTATCCGGCAGGTTTGGTTTCAGGCATTATACATCTCGCGGCTCTTTTTCTTGGAGTCTTTCTCCCCATGCGTCATCGGTATAAATTGTCTTGATCTATATTGCCTCAATACAAGCAGAGGGGCGTATCCAACGGCTCCCCAAATCCCTAACAAAGGGACCCAATCATAACTCCCACATCAGTAGAGAATCTCATCAGAAACCATCCAAGGGGCCTTCCATTCGATATCCTCCTATTGGAGATTTTGAAGTATCGCCATCCATTTTCCTTCTGTTATGTCATCTCTCCTCGATATGGTCACTATCTCCTTTAAAGGTGAGTAATCTCCGAAAAAAGGTCGGTAAGAGGCCTTTTCTACCCTCCAAAAGTGGCTATGAAACCATACTAACAAGAGTTGTGCACACCCAATAAATCTGCCTTCACCTGCCCTCCAACATGCACTCAAAGATCTAAAAGTCTCAGCCAAGATTGCAGGAACAGGAGTGACTCATTTACCAAATCGGTCAAATAGGTCGGCGACTGCTTCATCTAAATGCCTTAAAGTCTTAGGGAAAAGAACCAAACCATAAACGCTCAAGGCGAAGACATCAACTCTTTTCTTCATATCAGGGTGTGTCATGATCAGCTCTCTCAAATTCTCCCAAGGGATGCACTTTTTACTGCCTTTCTGCTGGACTTGAGCTGCAACCCACTGCTCACTCATCCCAGTGATATTCATCAACCTCCTTACAAAGGTTGGGGGGTTGACAGCTCTAGAATAAATCTTATCAACTTGAAACCTCGGACAACGAAGCAAGGCTGTATATTCCTCGACAGTAAGTGCTAGATCCACCTTTCCGAAAGTAAAACAACTGTAGGCGAAATTCCAAAATTGAGCCATGGCGCGAAACAAATACCTATCTACCTTAACATCGAGGAGATAAGGAATATCACCATAATTACAGTATAGTAGCTGCTTCATCTCATCTTCCCAGTGACTCCATAATTCTTTCAACTCTTGAAGATCATTCTGAACCACACTAATACGGGTAAAGTCCCATAACTCTGACGTGTACTCCTTTGTCAAACTGTCACCTTTCTCTAATTGTGCATTCTCCGACCATCTTTGGACAAACGCGTTGTCTTTCACTTTATCAAGGAATTCGTTCTTCATGGAAAAACTTTCTATTAGTAACCGAACCGTATATCGACACCTCCTTTTATGATGAAAATGTTATGCAATCTATTAAAGAAAGAGGGAAAAACACAAGTTAGAATTATACATAAGAATAGAAATCTAAGCAATCAAGAAATTATCAAACGCCTGTTCGGGAAACCACTAGGGCTAGGTGTAATTCTACCTAAGGCGGGTTTCTACAGCTCACTATATGTGGTTTAGTTCTAAAGTAAAGGTACCTGAACCAGTAGATTCCTCGATCCTCGCCCATTATAGGTTCATATGGATCAAGTTCGGTTCAGGGGAATACATTTCCCTATGCCCATGCGGAGGTGAAAACCTCATGAAGACATAAGTACAGATGTATTCCGGAAGCGATCCCCTAGCCCATGCGGAGGTGAAAACCTCACGAAAGCATAGTTTCTCACTCCCACTTAAAATGTGCGACCACAACGATCATGTCATATGATGCAAGAATATATCGAAAGACTCGACAAACAAAGTAAAACCCACATGATAAAAATCGACAAAGACACAGAAAATGCAATGAGAGGATCGTAGATTTAAAAACCAAATTTCCAATTTTTGACAAGAAGACAGAAAACAATCAATTTACAACTCGACTCTCTGGGTAAAACGTCCCCAGTGGAGTCTCCAAGCTGTCGAAACCATTTTTGAAAACGGGAATCGACTTTTGAAAATGAAAGTTGAGAGTCGCCACCAATCCTTTTTTGAGGTGTAATTGGGCCACCTTATAAATCATTTTGGTCCACGAATTTTAAGAAAACGAGTTCGGGAGTAGGTTACGTACGAGGAAGGATTAGCACCCTCGACACGCCCAAAATTGGTACTCAATCGACTAATTAGTGTCTTAAATGTCGAAAACTAAAGATTTAGACAGAGTTCAAAATACAATTCTCATTTTATTGGCTTTTAAAACATTTAGGTAAGTCAAATGTATATTAAAGACCATCTCACCTTGAGGTAAAACATTACATCCAGTACGTTAGGACACAACATTTTTGACCCTCAAATGTGACCTTGCCTTTTAAAACGTGCGTTTTAGCTTTAAGAGGATATTCGAATATTTAAAATGAATAAAGAAAGCAAAACCCAGTACGTTAGGGCACGATTCTTTGAATTCTTTAAATACCAAACATTGCCTTCGTTTTTAAAAAAAATTGAGAGCGAATCGGTAAAGGGATATTCTGATATTCAAAACAAACAAAGAAAGCGAAACCCAGTACGTTAGGGCACGATCCTCTGAATTCTTTAAATACCGAACATTTCCATTATTTTAAAAATAATTAAGAATAAATCTATGAATAAATGAATTTGGGCAATTAAAATTTAAAAAAACGAAAATAATGGTATGTCGCATGCAAATAACATTACCGTAATAAACTAAACGATGCATATTAACAATAACATATAGTAGCAAAAAAGGTTTAATGACGAATAATGAAATGGTAGTGGTAACATGTTAATAATGGTGTAAACAAAGGAAATAAAACAATTATGTAAATATAAAGCGGAAGATAATAGGAAAAAGGATTCCTAATAATATACATATTAATAATAAGAAAATAGTCGAAATAAACAGAATATAATTTTAAAAACGGGATCTTAAAAAAAATAATAGCTATATACGTATAATTAAGAAATATGATTTAAAAACAAATAATAATACACAATATACAAGTAGAGTAATATGGAATCAATAATAAAATATATAGATATATAGATAAAGAAAGGATCTATACAAAAAATAATAATGTGAAAACAATAATATATATATGGAGGGATAAAACAAATTAACAATTAAAAAAAATCAAATTAATAATGTAAGATGACTTGTTTAAAATGAGTTTTAAAAAAGAACTAATAGATAATAAAATAATAAAAGGGAAAAAAATAGATAAACGAATAAAGAAAACATAAAATGAAATAGGTTATGTGGTAATAATTATAGTAGATATAACTGTAATTATATAAAAACACGAAAGTAAAATATATATATATATATATATTAGTAAGCTTAGTAATAGGTTTTAAATAAATAAAAGAATGCTGAGAATATCTATTAAATAAGTTATAATAATATATATAAATAATATAGTAAAACGTAACAATACCAAAAAAAGGTAATAAAATAATAAAGCCGTGGTAGTAAATAAAAACTTAACGTGATAAAAACTATATAAAGTTGATTAATTTAACAACATGATAATTAATAATGTTAATAAAATAACTAATTTAATAATGAAGTAAGCCAAATGGCTAATGAAAGGACTAAAATCGGGCTAAAACAGAAATTTTGGACAAGTTTGAAAAAACAAATATAAAACATTGAAAAGATGGAAATCACAGAAGGACCAAAAGTACAATAAAACCAAAAGAATAAAAGTGGCGCTATTCCCTTTGCAATTAAAGCCAGAAAAGTTAAAGGGTTGTCTGCCATTTTCTAAAGCAAAGTTAAAACAACCCATTTACCCACGCATTTGAAGAAATTAAAAAGACAAAGGGGCTTTCACCCTTCTCCCTTCTGCTAGAACCAGTGCACGCCCATCATCGCCGGACCACCACCAGATCTAATGGCCGACGTCGCGTAATAGGGGTCTCAACCCCGATTTAAAACATGCGGTAAGTGTATTCACTTTTTCCCCTTTCTAGCGCTATTTTTTGAGAAAGAAAAACGAATCGAAATTTAAAAGGAGTGAGATCTGAAAGAAAATCACCTAACAATCAATTCTCTGCGATTTTGCTCTGTGACTTGTGGTATTTGTTCGTATATTCTCCTTTTTTAAATCCCCCAAAAAAAACCCCCCTTTTTACAGTGTTTCAATGGCTTTTTATAGCCTAGAAATAAAATGAAAATCTTCTACTGTTGTTTGCCCTTGCAGATATCTCGGAGGCGTGGGAGCGTGGCATGGAGTAGCGCACGATTCGGAAGTTCGCGCGTTGTACGGAACCTGGGGACTGCTTCGGTTGCAAACAGCAACTCCTTTGCTTGCTGAAGTTTGTTCATGCCTTGGGCCTTGTAGTTTGGGTTTTTTATTATTTAATTTTGTATATGTGTGGGCCTGGGCATAAATTGGGCTCAACAATTCTCAAACATTTTTAAAAAAAGAAGAAGAAGCAATTAAGTCCCTACATTTTTTGCACTCAATTAGGTACTTAAACTTTTAAAATGCATCAAAAAGACCCTCAATTTTTTTCAAATTAAGTCCCTACTTTTATTAAAAATTAGAAATAAATTTAGAAAAAAAATTAAAATCAATAAAAGCTATAAATATTATTATATTTTAATAAAAAATCAAATATTAAAAAATTATTAAAAATTAGAAAAAAATATAAAAATCATTAAAAATATATAAAAATTGTAAAATTTTATAAAAATCATAAAAATTTATAAAATATATAGAAATATAAAATTTTATAAAGTCGTAAGAAAATTATACAAAATGTAAATAAATATAAATTTTATAAAAAAAATTTATAAAAATTATCGTACCAAAAGAAGTATTTTATAATTTTTCTATAACTTTTATTAATTTTTATTTTTTGTTACTTTTTGTCACATGTCACACTGTGTTGTGACACATGATGACTTTAATTGAAAAAACTAGGGGTTGTTATTTTTTTATGATTTTTATAAAATTTTATTTTTTACAATTTTTATAAAAAAATTCTAATTTTTTGTATTTTTATAAAATTTATATTTTTATTATTTTTAATAAGAGTAGGGGCTTAATTGCTTTTTTGAAAAATTTTGAGGGTCTTTTTGATGCATTTTGAAAGTTCAAATATCCAATTGAACGAAAAAAATCAGGGGCTTAATTGCTTTTTTTAAAGAAGTTTGATGGCTTTTTTGGTGCATTTTGAAAATTCAAGTGATTAATTGAGTGCAAAAAAAAGAGGGGCTTAATTACTTTTTTTGAAAAAATTTAAAGATTTTTTACACCCTTAAGCCTTTACAAAAAAAATATATAAATAGATTTATTCAATTTATTTTATGTACATTAATCAAATTTATAAAAAAAATTCTTTTATTAAAACCTCGAACTCCCCTTTTTTATCAGTTTAATAGACTTAAACGATCAAATTTATGATATTTATAGTTTAATAAATTTACCAAATTAAATTAATCTAATCTCATTTTATATATAAACACAATTTAAAGCGACAAGTTTTGGTTGAAATGATAGTATATACATTAATAAAAGTCATTTATAAAATATAGTTTCTTTTTAAATAATCTCATTATTGGTGATTATCATATCAGCTCTTTTTGATACATCACCCAACTCATAAATAAGAGGATAATGCGCTTCAACGTACTTGAATCTACGTCTTCATGTATTGATAACAATATTCATACTAATCGAGTTAAAACTCAATCAATAATTTATAAAATATAAGGAAATATTGTCACAATGGTGCAGTGGTATGGTTTAGTTACATTTCTTACCTTCTTATCTTCTATTTTATCATCTTCAAATAAAATACCTAAATATATGATACAATTATATGTTGTTGATAGGAATCACAACATATCAAAATCTGAATATAATGTAGAAATATGATATTTATGTATTAATTATGCTCACAAATAAAAGTATATTAAACCAATATATTATTTATTAAGTTTAGGTAAAAAATAGCAAAAATATATTCACAGAAGATCATGATTGCATTCAAATATAACTCATGACATCTTCTATATTAAAAAATTTGGGGGCAAAATTTATATTTTTAACCACCATAATTTGGTTTTATTGAAACATTTATATTTTAAAAATTAATTGGATCTTTAATATTTCAATTAGCTACAAAAATCATATCGAAATAATGTTTTTGTAATTCGATCAGTGGTTAAGTTGTTAGGTTACTAGTTTTTGGTTTGACTAATTAATCCGGTTTGATTAAATAAATTATTTTAAAAATCATAATAATAAAAATATATATATATATTTTTAGCTCAGTTCAATTTGTACAGATTTGCAAGTCAACTAATTGAACTTCTTTATATCGACTAGTTTGGTCCAATTACAACAACCTTGTATCAAAGAGGAAGTCTACATGACAATGTTTTCTTAAACCGGACCGATTTGATTAAAAAAATTAAAAAAAATTATTCAACCGGTTTTTAAGTGGTTCAACTAGTTCATATTAATTCTGATTTAACTTATTTAAAGTCACTTTTCGGATAAGTTCTCAATTGATTCTCGATCCAACCAATCCGATCCGGTTCAAACAAAATTGTTACATGGTAAAAGTAAAATTTAAATTTAGTATAAGATGTACATTTTAATTAAAATTTTGATGATCACAAAATTTATTTTGCAATTTTTTGAACCTCGAGAAATTATAAGGAAGGCAGCACATGGAGAATTGTGTAAAATTATTACAGGGTACATAACATCTTTTTATAATCTTCAACATATATTTGTTTAGAATTAGTTTAATACGACATAGGTATTTTAATATTTTAAAGCTTCCTAATTGATAGCAAGTTAATTTTGTGTTTTTAATGTGTCTATTTTTTGGCTAATTTTTTAATAGAATACTATTAAACTTATTATTTATTACTTAAATCTTATCAAGGATGAAATTAGAGTGCCAAAATTAGAAATCAAGCAAAATGGGTTAAATTGGAACAAGAACCAAGAAAATGGGCTGAATTGAAAAAATTGCAGAATTAGTGACTGATTAAATCACATTTTTGAAGTTGTCAAATTCTATAAATAGAAAAAAAAAAGTTGATTTTAGTTGATATATTCTTAGGAGGAATCATGCCAAATTTAGCATATGAAAAGTATATAAATACCTTATATTGGTGGCATGAAAAAAACAGACTTGAATGGAATTAAATACAATTGATTTCTTCTTCTTTTTTCATCCAAGGTCCGTAGCTTTTGAGCTTGTTGTCAATTGTAAGCCTTTTCTCCTTTTCCCCTATCACAATTACACTTAAATTCTCTTTTAAACCCCAATTAAGCATGATTAATTTAATGCTCAATAAAACCTTATTTAGCCTTAGGTCGATTATCATTTCTATTGAAAATCGTGAGATATAAACCCATACTAAAACCTTTCAATGTGGTATTCGTTATCTCTTCGGAATATGGGATAATCATAATCGTCCCTTAAAGTTAATTCAATTTCAATTTAAAAATCGCGTGTTGGGTTAGAGTTATTTGACTCGCTCGTATAGTTGGGAAAATGAGACGGTTGTCTGCCGAGTTTGAATTCCCGCGAATAAGTTGGCGTGTTCAATTGGAAAAAGCTAGTTGGATTCTATCAATAAAGATAGTGATCGAATTTAAATGACCCACGTGGTTGAGGTTGTTAATTCAAATTGGGGCTTTTCTAGATTGCAAGGCTACCGATATCTTAAATTGCAGACATGTGTCACATGATTAGATAATCGATAAGAGTTGGTTTGCAGGTCGTATCGAAACCAACTACACAAGGAAAAGTTGGTGGTTGGGGATCCTTGACCGCTATAACCAGCTTACCGTTTAGAAAGAAAAATCTACTTTCAAAGATCGATTCAATTTTAGAGTGTACCAAGGTTGAGGTTAAGCATTAATATATTTGATTCACCAGTTTAATTTAATTTCCTTAATTTTATTTTGCAATCATAATTCTGTTATTTTATTTTATTTTATATTTGTTTTATTTTGACACCCATCATCTATTGATTGAATGTTCATTTTTTCCCAAAAGATACCAAAAGAAATTTAGAGGCAGATTATTAGAGTTAGTTTAGCAATACTTTTAAGAAGCACTTTTTGGACAAAAAGCTCTTTTAAGATAAAAACATTCCAAAACAATACGCTTTTGAGAGAAAAATACTTTTCAAATGCCAAAATTTGATCAAACGCAGAAGCAGAAAATTTTGAGCTTTTGCTACAACCAAAATCACTTTTGGGGTGGCGAATTACTTTTATACGTTCATTTAAACACATCAACAATATTTTTTTTTATTACTACACACCAACTAAAATAAGTATTTCTCTAGTTGTTTCAACTTCTGCAACAATTCTTTGTACTACTTTTCCTTTGCCCTCCTTCTTCAAAGATACATCTTTTGATCTTTGTTCCTTCAAAGTATGTTTTTTATGATAAGTTTATGTTTTTTTAAGTTAATATTTAATATGGTTTATATATTCAAATTACATTTTACAAAAAAATAATACAAATTATTTTAAATATATTTACCTTTTCTAATTCATGTATTAAAATATTAATATAAGTTACAATAATTTTTTTATAATCTAATTTGATGTATTTCATATATAATAATATTAACGAATTTTAATATCATTTAAATAATATCATTATGTATAAAATATACATTTTATCTTTTTAAAAGTATTTTTTCAGAGTAATACTACACATTTAAATCTAAAATCAAACTTTTTAAAATCAATTTTGATAAATACTTTTTAAAAATACTTTTTAACAGTAATGCTAAATAAACCCTTAATTTTTTAATTTTTTTTTATTAACAGAAGAAACCAATTGCTGTATAACGATCACCTTTGTCTGAAAAAGGGTGAAAATTGAGATATACCGGCTCGGCCCAACTAACTTTTATTTTGCCAATTAATTTCTTATTTTATAAAGCAAGCCTACTTCATAAAATTGGACCGCTCGATGCCAAGACCCGTTAACAAAACAGGATTTTTTTTCTTGGAAATATTTCTTAAAACGATATTATATTATAACTTACGTCTAATTCTGCACTCAGTCCCTGTACATTTAGACTTTTGAAATTTAATTTCTCTACTTTTAATTATATAAATTTATTTATTTGATTTGAAAATTAAAGTTCAATCAATATTACTTTTAAGCTTACTTGATTGACTATTCAAAAAATTAAATCAATTGAAAAATAATATTTTTAATAATTTAATTATTTTTTTACACATGTTTGATAATCTAAAACAAAACAATTTGATAGAAATTTTTTTATAAAAAAGTATAGAAAATAATAAGTAGACGAAAACTACTTATCACTTAGTGGAGATATTTCAATTAATTAATTTTAGTTTAATATTATATTATCCTATAAAATTTTAATGTTTAAAATTTGAATTTTATTTAGAATAAGTTGAAATGTTTGAATGTAGAATCTTTTTTTATAATTTAAAATCTATATTTATAAAAAATATAATTATATTCCATAATTAATTTTAAATAATATATCAAATGATTTTAGAAATTAAATTCAGTACCTAAATTTTTCAACACTTATTTTGTCAGCACTTAATTTTTAAGTTTATCAAACAACACCTTAATTAAATTTGAATATGTGATATCATTTGGACTTTAATTTACAAATCAAACCTTTGAATATTAAAATTTAACAAAATTCTATTAATAGCATTATTAATTCAACTTTTAATTTTTAAATTAGATAAGTAGAGACACTACTTGGAATTGAAATTAGAGGGATTGTTGACTGAACTACGGTGGATGTAAAATCTTCAATTGACCTCAGCCTTGAGTTCAATCCATGGAAAACTCCAACTCATTTGCCTTATCAAAGAAAAGAGAGGGACTAAGTTTCAAAGTCTAAAAGATTACAGAGACTGGAGACATAATTAAACCTGAGATTTAATATAAAATTTTAATTGAATTGTTGAAAATTCTCATGGATCTTTTTATGATTGATTGGATGAACACTGCGGCAGAAGTGAGTCAGAGTGGGACAAATGGCAGTTTTTGGTTCACTTACGTTCATGGCAGTCGTGCAAGCAACGAACTTACGTGGAGAAATACAAATAAAAAAAAATCCAAATCCCCAGTCGCATTTTAAACAAAAACAATAATGCTCCAGTTATTTTCTTTGAACTGAGTTAAATCAATCAAACTGTGGCGTACGGTTTCCGTTATTTTTCCTTCACTTTCCATTTGTTGAAGCAGAGGGAAAGTTTCAGCAATGGCGGCCATGAATCTGGTTTCAGCTGGGGTTCACTCTTTCAATTTAAAGGCCGGTAAAAGGTTTTCAATTTCCAAACCCAAGGGGTGCAAATTGGGTCCACGAGCTGCTTTGGTAGAAGCCGGACCAAGAGGCGATGGTTCCCCGGCGGCTCTGCAAGTATCGAGAGGGGACCTTGCGGCGGACCTGCAAGCGGAGGCCAGGGCCATGGCACGAGCCGCAAATGCCTCCGTTTACAGCCCCGAACTTCTTGCCAACAAATATGGATCACGACCTGTCCAGGTTAGGCCCCAGAAAAATTGAAAAGAAAAACACTGAAAATTTACTCTAATAATAATAATCAATTCAAAGTCGGTGTAATTCAATTAAGTTAATTTGGTTATTTTTTAGGTAAGCATATATATGTATTAAAATTAACCATTATCATTCTTCATCGCTCTTAAATTCATCGCTATTTTTTTAAAAAAATGCAAGAAATAATTTATGGTTTAAATTTGAACATAATTCTTCTATCTTTTATTTATCAAAAATCGATCCTCTTGTTAGAGGTTAATTATTGAATATTGGTAAAAATTCAGAATTAGGGATAAAATTTGATTGTGAACGAATGGAATTAAGATGGGTTTCGTGTTTGGTTAATGGCGATGGAATTGATATGATGAATAGGCGGCGAAAAGGACATTGGAAATATTGGTAGCCTTAGGCTCATTTGCTTTGCAACTGTTGGTCGATCAACGGAACGGGACATTGGATCGAAACAAGAGAAAGCGAGCCATTGAATTAAGAGGCATATTTACCAGATTAGGGCCCACATTTGTAAAACTGGGTCAGGGTTTATCCACTAGACCCGATCTCTGCCCACCTGAGTATCTCGAGGAGCTGGCTGAACTCCAGGTAATTTTCTTTCTTCTACTTCTTTCGGTTTTGTAGATTAGCCCACAATAATCAATAAATTGGAAATTGATTTGAATACATGTTTTTGGTGTGATTTATGAATTATAAGTTAAAAAATAAATTTATAATTAATCTTTTTATTTTTATAATGTAAAAATAAATATTATATTTAAAATAATGAAAATGATTTAGAATTTTTATATAAAAATATTTTTTGAAAAATGCAAGTATTTATTATTATCATTTACTTGAAAATTTATTTTTTTTAGTTTTTCAAAATAATGCTTACTAAAAAAAAATTAAACTCTTATAAAATATTTTCAAATTTTTATTGAAAAGAAATTAGTTAAGTATTCTTGTTAAAATTGGTTATGGTAAATGATTACGCAAGACAATAACATATGACATGTCAACGGTAACTAATGTTTATGTGACAAATGTTTGAAAGTCAATTAAGCTCTTTATTTTAACAAATGGTTACACAAGACAGTATATGATATGTCAACTGACTGTAGTTGATATTGATGTCACAAATTCCCTCCACTACTTGAAATAATTCAGTTGATTGTGGCAAATGATGCTAGACAATAACATATGACATATCAACTATAGCTTATGTTCAACTATAGCTTATGTTGGTGTGGCAAATGCCTGTCGCTACTTGAAATAGTTTGTTGGTTCGACTTTACTAAGTATTGCATGTTACTAGGATGCGCTGCCTACATTTCCGGATGCAGATGCATTCTCTTGCATCGAAACGGAGTTGGGGATGCCGATCGAATCCCTTTTTTCTTCAATATCTCCATCTCCTATTGCGGCGGCCAGTTTAGGCCAAGTATACAAAGCTCAACTTAAGTATTCAGGCCAAACTGTTGCTGTCAAAGTACAACGACCTGGTATTGAAGAAGCCATAGGACTTGATTTTTACCTTATAAGAGGCTTGGGATTTTTCATCAATAAGTATGTTGATATCATCACAACCGATGTTATCGCCCTTATCGATGAATTTGCACGCCGAGTTTACCAAGAGCTCAACTATGTCCAGGTTAGTTTCTCTACTATGTTACATGTAATGTTGGATATGGTGCGTGTTTTTAAGTCTTTTATATATCGGACTACATTTTGCACACTCATGTTTAAGTATGTATTGGATACGATGATTTCAGCAACCTCATTACAACATTATGCTTTTGATTCCCAATTTCGTTTTCAATAAGGAAACATCCTTAACCACTCATCAATTTCTCTTTTTTTGTTTTGTGTTTTCTATGTTTCCAAAGAGTGGATTTGGATTTAGTTTTGTTTTGTATCGTTTGAATGTTATTCACATACTATATAAAAAAAAAAGTTCACATATTTAGTTGGGTCAAATCTCTATATCAATGTTCATACATGGTATCTAAGCAACATAGCTTATATATGTTAAAACCTTCTAGTAAAATTAATTACTTGTATCCTTTTTGAATTTGTGAAACAAAATTCATGTTACTTTAAACTCTTCATTTTTTTTAAAATATTTCTACGACACATATTTGAATGCAAGTATGAGGATATGATCCCAAGACAGGACGTTTCCCAATTCTAAGAGCATGAAAAAACATAGAAAAAAGTTAAAATTACTTGTGTAAGATACACATCCTTGTTAAACATTCACATTCGAGTCCGAGTGATCTTATAAAAGAAAATAGTAAATGATGTGCAGTTTCCTATTCTATATATGAGATGTTAATTTTAACAGGTTGCCTGCAGGAGGGACAAAATGCAAGAAAATTCAAGAAGTTATATGCTGACAAAGAGGACATCCTTGTCCCAGATATATACTGGAATTACACAAGTGGCAAAGTACTAACAATGGAGTGGGTTAACGGAGTGAAACTAAACCAACAAGCCGCCATTGAAAGCCAAGGTTTAAAGGTTTTGGATTTAGTAACAACAGGCATCCAATGCAGCCTAAGACAACTCCTAGAATACGGATACTTTCATGCCGATCCTCATCCTGGTAATCTTTTGGCGACCCCCGAAGGGAAGCTGGCTTTTTTGGATTTTGGAATGATGAGTGAGACACCAGAGGACGCAAGATCGGCAATAGTAGGGCATGTTGTTCATATGGTGAATAGGGATTATGAGGCAATGGCTCGTGATTATTATGCTTTGGATTTCTTATCGACTGATGTAGATGTTTCTCCCATTGTGCCAGCTCTTAGGGACTTCTTTGATGATGCACTTAATTACACTGTCAGTGAACTTAATTTCAAAACACTTGTTGATGGTTTGGGTAATGTTTTATATCAATACCCTTTTAATGGTGAGCTGATATTTCTTTTTGTCCATTTACTTTTGGGCCATATAATTCAGTTTGGTTAGTAATTACTAACATTTTATGGAGGCTAATGGTTTGGTTTTTAATGTTGTTGCAGTACCTGCCTATTATGCACTGATATTGAGGTCGCTTACAGTGCTAGAAGGGTTAGCCCTGTATGCTGATCCTAATTTTAAAGTGTTGGCTGCCTCATATCCTTACTTTGCTAAAAGGCTTCTTACTGATCCTAATCCATATTTGAGAGATGCTCTCATAGAGTTGCTTTTCAAGGATGGCAGGTTCAGGCATGTATTTCCTAACCAACTTATTTATGCATCATATTTTCTCTGTGCATTTGAGTTCCTGAAATTTAGCTACTTGGAATCTGTTGGATATATGTACATGTCTGACACTAGTATGTTTAGTTTTATAAACTTCTTTTTCATACATACGGAAGGTCCTCAGAGTATTATATCATTATATCCATGTCGAAATGTGTATTGGACACGAGATCAGATTAGGGTACTTGAAAAGTGAAGAGTCTGTAAACAACATAGCTTGAAATACCTATAATTTTTGTTTGTGACAGGTGGAATAGACTAGAAGACCTTCTTATTGAGGGAAGAAAAGACCGAGATTTCTCTGCAAAAGATGCATTACAACCTGTTTTAAAGCTACTTTTGGGACCAGACGGTGAAGAACTAAGAAATTTAACAATTAAAGAGGCAGTTCGTGTCACTGAAGCCATTGTTTTAGGCTCAGTCGCTGATACATACAACTCTGCACCTTCTTTTATTCGAACTCTAATGATCAATGGCAATGGAAATGGAGCGCTTGCAATGAGCACCGCTGATTTGGAAGCCACGATGGAGCTTCGGAACCAGGTTTTCCGAATCTGGGGGCTTCTGAGTTCCTCTGAAAATTTCGATCCAGCACTTTTGCAGCCTATTTTACAGGTAAGTAAACCTTATTTCTGGTATAGTTTGTTTTATGTCTAGCACTTATATCTGACACAAATTCGAACATGGTATAAAGATATGAATATGACTCTCCATATATGCTCTAAATACGTGAAAAAAACTTATAATATTTGAATATGACCATCTTAGAAGCATATCAATATCCGATACTCTCATTAAAGTCTGAATACCATAGGTTACTACAATAGAAAAGAATATACAAAAACACAGATATTCAGGAAGCCTCATTGGTGCAACGATGTTATATTTTTATGTCAGAAATTTATTTTTATTTATTTTAATGTCTTTTGTAAGTTCTTTTCTCAAAATGTTTTAAATGGTTGATACATAGATACACCCTGTATGAGGGCTGGGATTAATTGTTAATAGAGGGTTTAAAGTTGCATAAGTTGCTCTCCTTGGCATCTTACTTGAATACTCATTTAGACTATTCAAATTCAAAGGTGAATATCATATATGAGTACGTAGAGGAATATTGTATTCTCGTATCTATATCCAAATATGTAACGACTTGAGTCTAAAATGTCTGTTTGCACTGAGACTTGGCAATCGCCGCCGCTTGTGCTAACATTAGAAGTATTGTCTTCTTTGAGCACTTATCGAACCCTGAAAAAGTTAATCTCCAAAGACATTCTTCCCATGGTTCGAACTAAGGGAAGTGCACTTGAAAGGCCGGTGAGTGTGTAAAAAGAAAAATACTTTCGGTGTAAGCGCACTCACAGGCGACGGTTAGGGTGACACTGACATGGATAGTGTTGCATTTGGCTGAAACCATTTTCTTTATACAATTATTACACTGAATGAAGTTGGGTAATGAAGGGTGGGTTGTGGAACAGGTCCTCCAACAGCCAGAGGGACGCAGTCTAGGGGGCCGAGTAGTTGGAGGGGTCACTCAGCGACTTGCAGCTCGCTTACTGCAACAACTTCTTCGAACACCAACTGTTCCTACTTCCTCTAGTTTATGACCATTGGATTTCCAGATAAAGGTTACAGAATTGTATGTTTATGAAGCACGTTAAAATCTGCACCTATATTCTTTGTCCTGTGATTTAACATCACAAAAGATGTAACAAAAATGATAAACTTGTGTTTTGGAATGTATAGTTTTACCATTTCCAGCTATTCAGTTTATAGCTTTATTTACAGAGTCAAATTAGTGAGACCTTTGAGTCATCGGTTCAATGAACTCATTACCATACTTAACTTCAAAACTTCAAACTTGCTCCAGCTCGAGTTAAACTCAGTTTTCATTTTATATTATATAGTATTGACAACTCCGCAATGCGTTTCAAATTTTCTTTCAAGTTATATAATTTATGGAAAAATTAATTTAAATTAATTTTTTTAAGGTTATGTTTGATAAATTGAAAAAAATAAGTGTTGAAAAATAAGTATTAAAAAATTAAGTGTTAAATTTATTCTGTATTAAATAATAAACAAGTCTATCTATTTATCATTTTTTTACACTTTTTTGTAGAAAAAAATCCTATCTGATAATTTTCTAACCAATCAAATATGAATATTAAATTCATCTTCGAGTAAATGCATGGATAAATTTCTCTATTTACATCATTGAAAAAAAAAATAAAAATGTTTCGCAAGATCGTAAATGGATTTGTGAGTAGATGTACATCATTTAAATTTAAAATAATAATTATTTAAATATATATTTTTAGTCTGCTAAATCCGGGATGTAGTTAAGGGACTGACAGGACCTAGTCTGCTTAAAATAGAAAGTTTTCTTTTAAAGTTATTTAAAATTTTTAAAATTTTAAATTGGTAAAAATAAAATTACACTTTGACCCTAAAAAATAATAAATTTTGATTTAATCCTTTAAATATTGTAAAGATATAAGCTATTAAAATAGTAAAATTACATTTTTACTATCGTAAAAATTACAATTTAATTTTGACTCCTAAATTATTTTATTTTTACTTCGCCCCTATGCTAAATTGACACTTGAAATAACATACAAAACAATATTTTTAAATATATAAATTAAAAATATAATAAAACTAATTAAGTAATAAAACATTTTTATCTAAATTAAATCACTATAACAAATTATTAGATTTTTTATATTTTATATTTTATGTCAAGAAATTTTTGATAAAAAAATTATCATGATAAATTATGTAAAATATGAAATGAATTAAAATACAGAGAAAATAATTAAAACACTAAACAAAAATAACTTCAACATAATATATAAAAAATATAAATTCAAGCATTTATCTATTTATAATGATAAAATTATAATACTACAATATCTAGAAACAAAAAGAAAAAAAAAGAAGAAGAGATTTTTTCTTTTGTCTTCCTCTTCTTTCCTTCCCTCTATTCTAATTCCTTTCTCTCATCTTTTCCCTTGCCTACAGGCTACAGCACCCAAAAGTTAAAATATTATACGGGAAATTAAAAGGACACCTGGAGGGTTGATGGGTGTGCACATCTACAGTGCCACCCATGCATCCTCTTTTTATATGATGTTTATAGATAAAGAAGAAAAACTCAGATAGATACAAGGAACTCAAACTAAGCATTAAGATATATATTGTTACAGCTCAAGCATTTAGCAAGCTATCAATCCTTTATGCAGTTATAAACCACACACCAAAATGATTTTAGAAAAAAGCAATATGTTTTTCATAAATTCAGAATAAAAATCGGTAACTTAATTCAACTGCAGCTCATTCTCACAAGCAAGCTTGAAAAAATGCCAACTTGAATCATGAAAAGCTGCAAAATAATCGTCTGAAATCGTCTCGATCCTGAATTCATCTATGAATCTTCTAGCAGCTAAGATGTGTGTGACTGACTCAGCTACAGATGAGTTCATAAGTGACACTTCCTGATCATAGTACTTAAATGACACATGCTGCTCGTAAGTTTCAAAGCTATTTCCGAACAGCGCAATTCGATTCAATGACTCGACTCCCCAATTTGCCTGTAAAAGATTGTTGTATAACTCTGCTTCACAATGTGGCATGAAGAAAAGTGTTGACTTCTTAGCTTCCCGCCTGCCTTGCTCATTTAAAGACAAAACGGAACAGCCAAGGTCTTCTAACACCTGAGATTCAGTTGCAGATAGAACAGGATCAAACACCTCAATATCCCCAATCCAGCTGAACTTTCTTTTCATCAAGAGTGCAAGGCTAAGTTGAAGTCGAGGAGTTTCATGAGACTCAATGCTGCCAATACCATATATCACCATTTGCAGTTGCGACTCAGATCCCAAAACCCTGTGAAAGTGATTCAAGACTTTCGGAATTTGCATCTGATCCAAGAAAGCCAGGAAAAATTTAGAGTTTTCAATTTTCTTCCTACATGCTTGTATCTTATGCATAAGTTTTGATTGTCTCTCAGGGTCGATCTCAAGATCGGTTGGAACCCACGGCTGTTGTTCTTGTTGCTGTCCTTTTGCAATTGTTATTTTTCGGGAATTCCTTCTATGTCTACCCTTACGGGGTAGAACAACTGTCCACTCTCCGGTTTGAGTTGGACTCTCAAGGGCAAGAACTTTTGTAGAAGCAGCCATTGGCAAAACAAAGATTTTCTTGTCTCCGACAATCCGCCTTTTTTCCCCAAATCAATAAGGTACAAGTACTGTTAAGATCTTGGGGAGTAGTGGGTAGCATATGACTCTACATCAACTTATGCAAAAAACTCTTCTTCACAACGGGGAGAGATGATTGCACCTATTAGCATTATTGCAAATATTGAGATGTAAATATATAATTGCAGCGGAAGGAAAACAACACAAATACATAGGCAAGACACATTTGCATGCTAAGTTAGTTTGATTCGGGTGTGAGTATCAGAGACTGGCATGTTTAGTTTTATTTTATTTACCATGATTTGCATGTTTTTAGAGGATCTTTAGAGGATCATATCTCCACTTCTTCATACCTACGTCTGTATATGCATTGGACATGGGTACTTCAAGAAATATGAAGAATTGGAGCAACATAGCATTACAACCAATGCTACAACATTCTTACACTTTAAACAACTTTTGAATGATGAATTTAAGTTAAACATATTTATTGGAACACTTAAAGAGCAGAAAAAGGTTTTTCAAAATGCCAGACAACCAACATTAGTTCTTCCAAATTAAAGCCAATCATGCTCATCCAGCTTCATGTTTTGTAACTTCAATGATGCATTTGAGAGAAAAACAAGATCCCAAGTCAGCTCTACTTTAATGGAGGAAAAATAAAGAACTTGAAATCTCATAAAGTTCAAATGTGAAGGAATTCTAGTTTTCTTAAAGTGTCAAACATATAATATCTTAAAAATGTTTATGCCACAAGAGAATAACACGAACAGGACATAATACATTGATTATCAGGTCAAGCAACAATCCCTAACCGTAGGCTCAGTTTTTTTACAGTTTTTTGCAGTAGGGATCACATAGCCTAATTGGCTTCCCCGCTAACATGAAGATGAGGAACATAAACAAGAAATACAGCAACATGATCTGATGTCATCTTCGCTTTAAGGGGGAGAACAAAATCAATGATGATAGCTGAAAGGAACGCCTAAAATGTAATAAAATACAAGGTTGAACAAGAACCAATCTTTTGCCAACCAGATCCTACCTTAACACTAACAGAGAGGAAGGAAAAAAATAACTGAACTGTTACTATCCCATTCCCAGTTCTCAAATCAACACATTCAAAAGAACAACTAAAGTCGGGTTTAGATATTCATGTTTGGTAATATGGAACCAGGCATGTGTTTTTCTTCTAACAATTTAACCAATACCCTAAAATTGATTGTGCAGAAAGGGGAAACAATGTAAAATTGGTCTCCTGAAGGATTTCCTTGTGTGGAGTACCTTAAAAGTTAAAAGCTCCGTCGATAGGACTCAACTTTTTCGACGGCACACCGGTGCCAACGCGATTAGACACTGACGCCGATGTTTGAACTGTGTCAGATTATGGGTGGCTGTTAGTGGAGAAAGCAGATGAAGAAGATGCACAAAAAAAGAAAAGAAAAGAAGAGAAAATTAGAATTATTGGGCTTGATGATATTTGGGCCAACAATAAAATCCAAAAGTTATTTTGGGTTTTGGTTAATTAAAGATATTATTAAAGAGTTTAGGCTTTCATCACAGTTTTTCATTTTCATTTTCTTTTTTCTAGTAAGTATTGTTTTTTTTTTTTTTTTTTTATAGCATGTCCACTCTAATTTTAACTACTTATATACTCCTTCTTTACTCTTAGACAGGAGGTTAATACATGTTCCAACTTACATCCATTTGTCACAGGTTAAAGCTTATAGTTGAGATGAAAGATTTCTATTTCTATTTGAGTTATCTTAAATTCATCGATATAAATTGAGTTATATGGACGATTAATATTAAAACTTATTTACAATTGAGATTCTTAAGGGTTACAAAATCAAATCTTCTAATATAAGTTTTTATATTTATCATGACAACCCTTATTTTTCTTAAGTGCTTTATTAGACCATCAAAACTTCAAATAGATAAGTTTCTTCACATATTCTATGAATCGTATCAGTTTAAGTTGATCGAATGTGCCCTATTTAACAAATTGACATTTACAAGACTCTCTTTGCGCATTTGTCATGGGCTTTGATCCGTAGCCCGTGATACTTCTATATTGACAATAATACTTAAACTAATCGATTTAAGGTTGAATCGAAAAAAAAATAAATATTTCAATTCATCCAATTCAATTTTAAATTTATCCAAAATTTTAAAAAAAATTGAATATAAATAATTAAAACTCAAATTAAATCCAAAATCTGAAACAATCTTTAATCGATAGATTCAAATTTAATATCTTAAAATCAAGAAACAAGCAAGGTTTGATTTACCTAAAATGAAATTAATTGTGGTAATCAAATAAAGAAATGATTTAAGCATATTTTCATAAACTGGATGATCCTAGTCCATTTTCATTAATGGGTAAAGACTAAAGGCCAGAACCCGGTCTTATTTTCTTTTCCTTTTCACTAGAAAATTTCTACTTGCTTTCCCGCTCCCAATTTCACAGCAGAATTTAGGGTTTAGGGTTTTATTCAGCGCTTTCCAAATACAGTCACTCCAATTGAATTTAGGGTTTAGGATCTCTGGGGTTTTCACAATGATGTACGGTGATCCACAACAGCAGCAGCAGCAGAACCAGCCGCACCCGCAAGCTGGGGAGTTTCAGAGAGGTCCTCCGCCTCCGCAAATGATGCGGCAGCCATCTGCTTCTTCCACTACTCTTAACTCAGAGTACCACCACCCTGGTGCTCCTCCTCCTCAGATGCCGCCTTATGACGGTAGAGTAATTATCTCTGTTTCTTTTGGTTCGAATTGGTGGGCATTGTAAGAATTCTATCGAAAAATAGTTACTTGTTTCTTGAAATTCAATGTTCAAGTTGGTTCATACTAAGGCACGCCTAGAGATTAGTAGAATACCGGGGGGGGGGGGGACTGCGCTTAAGGTTGAGAGGCTTCGAAGGCATATTTGCTGCTGGAATTCTAACAAACAAGTTCTTTAGGCTTCAATTAATTTTTGCTTTTTTATAACTGTCTGCCTAGTTAATAGTGGGGATATTTGATGTTCTTATACTACAGGCTTTTATTGTAGTTTGCTTCTATTGGCTCTAAGCCTTATGTATTTACACTCTGATGTTCATTTTCTACCATGAGCCTTATCTTTTGGTAACCCCTCTAGGTCTAAAAGTATGGCTATTCTCAACTGCCTGTTTAGATGAGTTACAATTCAGAGAAGTTAGGCTATCTAAATTTTAGTTCTGACAAAATTCTTTTATTTTTCTATTAAATACTTCTTTCAGCTCACGGTGACAATTTTGCTGCGAAAAGAATGAGAAAGCTGACCCAAAGGAGAGCTGTTGATTATACTAGTACTGTTGTGCGATATATGCAGGTATTTTTTTCATGTTTAGTTGTTTTCATAAGCGTTTTTCTTTCTTTATCTTTCAATAAGTTGCTGCATGGTCAGATTGGTGACTCTGATTAACATGGATGCTTATGTTTGTTCTTAGATGGCTTAAATGTCTCTTCATTATTGTGGTTGTTGGCCTTCTCTTTATCAATATGGGCATTGATTTCTCTATCATAGAAATCAGTTTCCTTTTATCTTCTGTAGCCTTCTGCTCAAGTTTATTATTCAATGTACTTGACTGCCGTATTTTAAAGTTTATAAAGCTCTGTAGCACTATTATAGCGATAATTGTATCTTTATGATAGCTTAACTTATGGAGTTGTGTTTCAGATTGCTGCTGGAAAATCCATTAATATGGAGGCAAAATGACTTGGTCTTGCTTGCCATTGATGTATGGTGTTAAGATGTTTTTTTTTTTTTTTTTTTGCTTCATGGGAAAAATATTAAGTTGATGTCTTTTTATGTCATATTTTTCCTAGTTGCTAAGAGTAGCTCCTCTTTATCATAGTTTGGACCAATGCCAATAGACTTTGTGTTCATAACTATTCAGTTCATAATTCATGAGTAGAACCTATCATTACACCTATAATCCTTGTTCATGCTTAGGGGTGTAATGGTTTATATCCTTAGGAAGAAGGTGAGAAGGTGTTTATTTTGTTTGAATACATGATCTCCTCTATTGATATTAAACGCAATTTTTTCCCTTTTGAATCTCAAATGATGTTGACGTCCTTATATCTAATAACAGTGGTTTTGCAGATTCGAATGTCACAGCGGGATGCACGGGACAGGACAACATTGCAGCCTACACCAGCAGCAGCAATTGATGTTACTGAACATGCTTTTTCTTTATTCTGTTATTTCCTGGATTATGAGTTGCAAGATATAAATATGTACTTGGTTGATCCTCCATGCAGATGTTGCCGACAGCTGCTTATTTAGATAATCCATCCACAAGCTTTGCTGCCAAATTTGTTCATACATCTCTGAACAAAAACCGGTGTTCTATAAATCGCGTTTTGGTGAGTTTTATTAGAATAAACTTTTTTCAGTAGGGTTATCTTTTCCTTAGCAAGTTAGATTACAATCAATCTTATCCAAGTGTTTTCTATTATTTCTGTGATTAAATGCTTCAGTCTAGCTTCACTTGGAGGAAGCAATGGAGCCCAAATTTATTTGGCATCTGACTTTGGGACTATTGTTTTTCAGTTAAAAGGTTCCATAACTAGCTTTTCTTGCTAGAAATGATGACACATGTTACTGTAATGTGTTTAACATGATTACATACAAATCCAATTGAATTAACTTCTAAAATTTCGGGTTTTCAACAAATTGAAAATAAAGGAGGCGGTGATATCAGATGGCTAAAAAGGCAGAACCCTTCAACTTATCTTAGTGCATCTTTACCCACAAATCACTGTTAGGTGTAGTTAGGTAGCAAGTAGCACCTGTATTTATACTTGCATACTTTTGTTACTTATCTCTTGATGTTTTATGCATGATCACAGCTAAGCCTATGCTGTGCAAAAGCTTAGCTTGTCATTATTGCTGTTGATGGCACTTCTTTTTGAAATTGTATACAACTATCTGGATAGGACAGGGTTGGTTCTACTGTTGGTTTATCTATTTTCTCTGGAATAACAATGTGTTTCACCCAGTTCCCGAAAGGGAAAATGGTTTTTGTTTTAAGTTACCAAATTTGCTAAGCTGCTATACCCGTTTTTTTCCTCATCTTAGTGGACTCCCACGGGTAGACGTCTTATCACAGGGTCTCAGAGTGGAGAATTTACTCTATGGAACGGACAATCATTCAATTTTGAAATGATTCTTCAGGTATTTTTATTAACTGAGATGTTTATCTTATTTAATTAGGATTACTCATTAAAGAATCCATATTGATGGCTTTTGGACTCATTTTCCCCGTAAAATATTTAGGCCCATGATCAAGCTATCAGGTCTATGGTATGGAGTCACAATGACAACTGGATGGTTTCTGGTGACGATGGTGGTGCAATAAAGTATATATTATTGTTGTTCTTTTGTGCTATTTAGCCTCACTGCTTTCATGCTTGTGAACTTTTGTTTGAATTAGACATACTTTTGTGCTGATATAATTGTGTTCGTGACTTTACAGGTATTGGCAGAACAATATGAATAATGTTAAGGTCAATAAGTCTGCTCACAAAGAATCAGTTCGTGACTTAAGGTTCCTTTTCTGACATTTCTTTTTTGTGTAAAAGTTTTATCCGTATGGAAGTTAAGATGTACTGTTTTAACAGTTTTTGTAGGACAGATTTAAAGTTTTGTTCCTGTTCTGATGATACTACTGTAAAAGTATGGGACTTTGCCCGGTGCCAGGAGGAGCGTTCTTTAACTGGTAATGTTTCTTTACTTATCAAGTATCAACTATAAGAACTAGTATGTTTCTGTAGTTGGTATTTTCTTGATGGCATAGTGAAGCAGCATAATCTCTTGCCTCATTGATTACGCTAGGTATTCTGGTTTTTTGGCAGTTTTATGGTGATGTGTTTGTACTTAGATATGTAATATCATTGTCTTCCTGTAAAGCATTGTCTTTGACAAAGATTGTCAAAATGCACATGTATTGGTATATACATGCATATACACACGCACACATATATTTCTTGCATGCATGGATTCACCTAAGAGTTTCTTACATGGTTTGAACTCAGGCAGGCCATGGTTGGGATGTCAAAAGTGTTGATTGGCATCCTACAAAATCCTTACTGGTTTCAGGTATGTGTCAAGTTGATTTTCCTAGCTTCTTTCATGATCATTTTGCAAGTTGTCATTGTAATGCCATGCTTGGCTTCTCTTTAGGTGGAAAAGACAACGTTGTGAAACTTTGGGATGCTAAGACAGGGAGAGAGCTTTGCTCATTGTGAGTATATCTTGGTGAAACTAATAGAAATGCTAACAATTTTAATTATTTTGAGAAGTAATGCAAGTCTTTTGCAGTCATGGCCATAAAAATACAGTACTTTGTGTCAAATGGAACCAGAATGGGAACTGGGTGTTGACTGCTGCAAAGGATCAAATCATTAAGGTGACTATCCTTTTTCTCCCTGCTTTATTTAATTGATGGGAGTACATATATAAACACATATATGTTAATATTTTCTTTTTCATATTCACTTTGTCCTTTTCAGCTCTATGACATTAGATCTATGAAGGAACTTGAATCTTTCCGAGGCCACAGGAAGGATGTGACTGGTCAGTCTTAGTGGAACCCTTTTTGCTTAAAGCATCTGGCCCATCAAATATATGCTTGAGTGCAGGATTTTGGTCACCATTGTGATAGAATTGATGAGAAGACTCTGTTGATTGTGGCTTATCGATATTATTGTGCATGATCATTTAGTTCTTTTCTTCCATGAATTCTATAAGGATGGTACTTTAACTTATTGATTTCCAATTTTGCCAGCATTGGCTTGGCACCCATTCCATGAAGAATACTTTGTCAGTGGGAGCTTTGATGGCTCTATTTTCCATTGGCTGGTTGGGTAAGTCTTCTGATTCAAAGTTCTGGCTGCATTACTGAATTCTTTAGTTTTGTCCTTTCCTCTGTGCTCCAGGTCACAAAGCCTGTCTGATTTTATTTGTTTTACTCTACATAAGGTATTTATCTTTCGGAATATACATTTAGGGTGGATTATTAAGTTGGTGTGTGACAATGCCAATTATCAGAGACATCAAAACGTTTGAAACATTCAGTTTATAGACCTTAATGGGGTTAAACTTGTAGTTATAATCATTAAGGCTGATAATACTATAAGGGAACAAGACCTTTTACCAAAGAAAATTTATTATTTTATTGTGTATATATTTTTTCATATTAAAATTCATTTTTGATGTTCATCTAGGAACATGCTCATCTGTTTAATATACACGTGCAAGGTTCATTATGCCCTTCCATATCCAAAGCTAATTTATCTCTCTTATTTCAGACATTAGTTATATATTTATTGTTGTTCTTTGGAAGACTAAAGTAACAAAAAGAGTCTTGAACTTTATCACTTTTTTTTTTACTTTAGCCCTTATACATTTATTACACCAAATGAGTCCTTTAATTTGCACCCAAATAAGCTTTTAACCTTTTATTTATAACCAGATAAGCCTTTGGCCTTTTAATTTGTTCCAATTAACTTTTTAAAATTCGAGATATAAGTTTTTGTTTAGAATAAGGGCTTATTTGGATACAAATTTAGGGTTAAAAGACTTATTTGGGTACAATAAAGCATAGAGGATTACTTAGAAAAAGTGAGAAAGTTCAGTGGTTCATTTGATATGTTAGCGTCTTTCAGATTAATGGTAGTTGATTTATTATTATTATTTCAACTTATGTTTGCTAAAGATTATTATGATGTGCAGGCATGAAACACCCCAGATTGAGCTTCCCAATGCACATGATAATAGCGTCTGGGATATTGCCTGGCATCCTATCGGATATCTTCTATGCAGGTGCCCAATTCTAGACTTATGGTTGTCCTACATCCTTCTTGTTGATTTCCTAATATATGCATACCATATGAAACTTAAAATGCATATGCTTCTATTTTTGACATGCTGCACTGTTTGAATGCTGGAAAGTGTTGGCTATATATCATGTTTGATTTTCTGCGATAGAAATTAAATGAAATGTTTGGGAACATCTCTAAAGCTGAAAAATGTCATCTGATCCTCATCTGACTCAATACCATTTCATTAGTGAACATTATCAAGTTTCTTGTGGTGATTGTTGTTACTGTTTTTTCTTTTTGCTGCCTTTAGTGCTAGGACTCATTTGATTTTATTTGGATTTCTGTTCTTTTCCTTTTTAGCTGTATTTGGAATATAGAACTTGATTTATTCCTGGCCAGATCAGTATACTAATAAGCATTGAGTCTTATCAATCTGTATTATATGTCAATCCCATCATCAGGTGTTTTAACTTGTATTCATAATTATGCAGTGGTAGCAATGATCACACCACAAAGTTTTGGTGCAGAAATAGGCCTGGAGATACCCCTCGTGATAAATTTAACATTGGTCAAAATCAAGGTTTCTACTTATTCTACTGCTTTTTACTGTTTTTATCTCTTCCCGATAATCAGGAAAAATAATAGGCAAAAAGAGAAAAATGTTTAAGCTGTTATATTTTTTTCCACTCTACCTGAATGATTCAGTTGTGCAAGTCATTGTATTTGTTGCAAAAGTCAATGTTGTTCTGTAATTATCCCAGAGTATACTGTTTATACTTGTTCTATACTTAATAGCACTATGAACTGTTTCTAGGCTATGGTGAGCAAAATCCTGCATTAGCTGGTCGCATGCCTGGTAATTTTCCTGCACCCGAAGGCCCAACAACTCCGGGGCCATTTGCAACCCGGAATGAGGGAACAATCCCTGGCATCGGAGTTCCCATGCCATTATCAGTTCCATCTCTTGATGCATCTTCTCAAGGGGACCAAAAGCAGCTTCATCCTGGTTCCTTGCCTTTTGGAGCTCCTCCTCTTCCTCCTGGACCACATCCATCTCTTCTAGCCAATCAGCAGCATGGATATCAACAAAACCCTCAACAAATTCAGCAACAGCAGCAACAGGGAATGCAACAGCAAATGCCTCCTATGCCAATGGGACCTCCAAATATGCAGCTACAACCTCCATCTCACATGCCCCTGCTTCCACATCCTCATTTACAACGCCCTCCTCCCCAAATGCCTCCTCTTGGTATGGCTTCACAAATGCCAGGATCTTTGAATCCACCTTCATCAATGCCGGCATCACATCCAATGCCAATGCCTGGTCCAATGGTATGACTTTGTGAATAGCTTTACTACATAAATCATTCCTTTCTGCAACTCTGGTTTTCTTTTTTGTATATTATTTTTTTTGTATATTATTCTCTAAATGGGTCATAGTTAATTTGTTTCCAAAGAGGGAAGCTGTTTTATTCTCTACAGTTCCTTTGCTGACTGGCTGCATGCGTGGATGGCATGCAGTCGATATTTCTGTTGAAACTAGTTTTTTGAGTATGGGTTATGGAAGCATCTCTTGTAAAATTTCAAAACTTATTCCATATTTTGATTGGAAAGTGGATTTTTCCATAAGCATGCGGTGCTAAGATATTTGTTTAGATTCATTCTTTTACCAGAGACAAATTTAAGAAGCTTGATCAAAACTTATTTCAAAATTTTAGGGTATGCAAGGTACAATGAATCAGATGCCTCCTTCAATGCCACAAGGTCATTTTATGGGCATGAATCCAATGCACTCAGGATCATTACCCACCAGTGGTGGCCCTTCAGTTGGAGGTTTTCCAAATGGTATGCAAAATATGCAGGGCCCTGGAAATATGGGCGGTGGCCAAATGTATCCACAGGGTAGTGGATTCAATCGTGCACAAGGTGGTCAGATGCCAATGATGCCTGGGTACAATCCATATCAGGTAGATGATGTCGTTCACTATCTTTTGTCTTGTTCGTCTCTGCCCTTATATTTTATGTCAGTGACTGGCTTTATGGCCAGAATTAGTGATAGAACAGCATTCAGAAGCACTTAAGTGGGACTGATTGGTAAATGAATGAATAGCTGTCACTTTCCTTCTTTCCTGATGCTCCCTTCTCTTTAAAGTAATCGGTGATAATCCAAAGCTTAAGAAGGAGTGAGGTTTGAACCTTGTCCCTTCATCATCAATATGAGCCACAGGGCCAAAGCCTGCAGTTTCACTTCAATTCCCCCTTCAGTTTCAGCGGAAAGAAAAGTTAATGGAAACTATTGATATTCTTTGCTCGTGCTTTTACTTTTGTTGAAAACCAATTTGATTAAGTGCTTATTTTCATTTTGTCTGGATTGAGAATAAAACAATTTATGCATCCTATTTCCTATAGGCGATGCTGCCATACTCGTTAGATTTCCAATATTATAATCATATTTGGATCCATATTTATATTCAGCACTCATAAAAACACACATTTGATTCTGTTGCGCGGTTGTATAACCGCCAGAATGCTCCTGCATTTCATGCAGCCTCATCTGAGGCAATTGGATTTGGGTAAAAATACCCAAGTTCGTATGATACTAACTTGTTATTGCTTCCGCTTATTGCAGTCTGGTGGTCAGTCTGGTATGCCTCCACCGCCAACAGGTCCTCCATCACATGGCCAAACTCCGCAGTAAGACCTATGGTTGTAGAATGTTTACAAGTATTTATTTTGGCTTCGTTGAGACAACTGTTTTTGGTTTGACGTGGATGGAACAGTTGGGATATCACCAAGCAATTGGTTTTTGTTTGTTTTTGCTGTACGTTATCGTATGAAAATTGGAATGCTCGAAAGCTCAATCCTCATTTTGCCTCGGCTTCTCAACTGTACGTTTCAAGTTTTTCTCTTAGAAAGAAATATTGAACATTGGTTGACAAAATAATGATTTATTTTGATTTAAATGTGTTTTTATGGGGATAAAAATTGAAATAACAAAGGAGAAACATTTATGCAACATTGATTGAAGTCAAATGTATTCCCAAGCATGCATTCTCCCACAGAAAGGCAATAGAGGAAGCTCAAAGAACAAAACCCAGGCTTGCAAACGTTAAACACCATTTCTTTTTATATCTAAAGCTAAGCACCATTCTGAGAAATACATTCTCAAGATCTTCAAGACAAACAATGAATTGGTTTAGTAGGACTTCCCACAATGGATTAGGCTCCCTGCGCCCAAGAAAAGTCCGAATATTGCTGCACTACCCAATGTGGTTTGCCCAATATATCGAATCTTCAGCAGTCCTGGAACCTGCATAACTCAAAAATATGAATATTGACATACACAAAGCCATTTTATGCCATTGTTTGGCCGGATATCTTTAACTACTACCTCCGTCACCATGGAAGTAGGAAAAACAGCACAACACGACATAATCATTGCATGGGCTATAGAAATATGAATCATATATATCCATGATAGTTTTATCACCTCTCTTGAAATAAAAGGAAAATATTGGACATTACCTTGTACCTAATTGCCTCATAAGTCCCATAAACAGCACCTGCACAAGCAAAGTCACATAAATGTGCCTCATTCATGATCATAAACAAATTTACGTGGTGTAATATGGTGCAATAAATGATTAAAAGAATTGTGTCAAAAATATTGGATCTTGGAAAGAAATATTTGCAATAAAGGTAGAATGTAGCTGCATTTAAAAGGTGGTGCTAATAGCAGACTGTGTCCTTGAAACCACCTCCCTCGAGCAGCCTAATTTTATGCTAATCATCTTCATTCTTCTAACCTCTAAGGACATTCAAAGCACATCCATGTTACTCATATTAAGGTGAGTGTCAAATTTGAGTACATATCCGACACAGGTAGGCCGACTCTTTCCAGTTTTTTTATTAAATTTGGACAATCATAGGAGGATCAAATCTTCATAGATCAAACATGGGTGTCGAGCACATTATCCTAGAATTCCAACTCTTTCTTTAAATAGCAAGTATTCTACAAAGTAGTGGTGTTGCATGTTCCTCGATAGTTGAAAACTATGTGCAGATGCATTGAATTCCAACAGTGTCCCTAATGCTTAGAACTTTAACTTCCAACTAAAGGTCTGGGTTTGAAAGCCTTGGGAAGGACGGTTTGAGATTTACCGAATGCAGGAGGACAAGCTCCCTGTCATTAGCTGTAAAGGGATTTGTATTGTGCTTTGACATATGCCAAAAAAGTAACAATGGCACAGTTCTAGATCCCAAAACTACAAATAACAATAATTTTGTCCCTGAATCATTTCTTTTCAATTTAAGCACACTATATTTTCTCAACTGAACCAATTGAAACATACTATCAACAAGATAATTGCTTGATCATTTAAACACATATTCCACAAAATCGCTTTTCAATGTCACAATAAGCGTAGACACTTAAGCATGAAACAAATCAAAGAATCAACAGTAAGAAGAAAAGAGAGAGAGAGAGAGAGACATCAAAACAAGTATTTAGCTAACCAAAAATTATTAGTTCAGCCTTTCTTTTTCCTCTTTGGCCATCCATAAAAAAAGTTAATAAAAGAACCAATTTTCCACATTTGTACAAAATTAAGACCATAAATATTATCCTTTATTTGTTTTTCTTTCCCTCTTTTTACTAGGAAATAAGAAAATAGCATGCATAATGTTGTAACAGTGTAATAGTGTAATACTGAAAAGAAAAAAACTACCATCCATTCTTAAACAAAAAGTGGGGCTTTTGTTTCACATTGATTTTTTTATAAAATAAATAAAAAAATTCTTCGAGTTTGGGGTTTTCCTTTTACTCGTAATTTTCTTTGCAAACAATCAGCTAAATCAGTAAAGAGAAAAAGAAAAGAAAAAAGTACTATTAAAATACTTTATATATGTTATAAAAGCCTTAAATTCAGAAATTTAAACATTTTACTTCTAAAATTCTAAGCCCATAATTATAGCTATTTCTTAAAATTTATTTTTGCTTTCTGGAAATAATTCAAAGCCATAATTATAGCTATTGCTATTGTAATTGAAATAAAATTATTGGTTTCAATGATTTCAGTAGCTAACTAAAACAGAGGAATGAGGTTTAGGGTTTTAGCGAGCAGTGGAAGAATAGGAAGCTTACCAACGGCACCGCCAACAGCGCCTCCGACGGCGACCCCAGCGGTGACGCGAGCCAAGCAGCTGTCCCTTGCCATGTCGGCTCAGTATAATGTCTTCCCTTGTTTTCCGTTTGTTTTGTTTACTTAGGTTTTCTGCGAGTTCGGTTAGGCTTAGATGCTTAGATTGTCTGATGCTTCAACTTTTTTATGTTTTTGTACTATAAAACTTATTAAAATATTTAATTTAAAATATTACTCAACTTCAAAATAGTCAGAATTAGATTTGATAATTTTTACAATGCTTAAATATTCATTTAATCCCTCAAATTTTCACTTTCCCTCAAATTGGTATTTATAATTTTTCTATCCAAATTAAAAAAATGTCAAGTTTAGGTACTAAATTAAGAAAAAAAAAATATCAAGTACTAAATTGGATAAAAATATCTTAGTAAATTAAAAAAAAGTGTTAAGTTTAGATGCTAAATGTAGAAAACATGTTAAAATATTTAAAATAAATATAATATTAATACTAAATACACTAAATTATTATATTATTTTTATATTTATTAAGAACTTTTCTTAATTTTACAATCTTTTAGTTATATTTTTTGAATTTAAACACTAAAAAGTGATATATCACGCTTTTTTTTAATCTCGTCCAATAATCCATGAAAATACCGCGTTTTTATATTATATTTAAAATCATTAAATTTAATTATATTACCAGTGTTTTCAAATATTTTTCAAAGTTTAACTTATTAATCTATATATAATATATAATCTGATATATATACATTTAAAAATAATTGTAATTCATTTACACTTATTAGTTAGAAAATTTTTGTATTAATTTTAAAATAGAAGTTGTGCTGATTTTATTTATAAAAAATATTATAAACATCTTAATTATCACTTAATTAATATTAAAATTAATTATATTAATTAATTTTTAGTTTGAATCATGTTACTTTGCATTAATTATATAAAATATAACTATATCAAAGATGAATATGTTAAAAATATTTTAATTATTAATTTAAAATTTTCTATTATAATATTTGAATTATGTTCAATAATTCAAATAAAAAATATTAATTAACCTTAATTTATAATTAAAAGTACAATATTTAAAAAATATCTAATGTTAAATACGTAAAATACATACAATATATTAAATTAAAATATATTTGTATATAATAATTTTAAATAAAAATTTTACTAGACAAAAATGAAAAATCCATATAATAGTACTGATAGGATCTTATTAAAGAGATAAGAAAAAAGTAAGGATGTAATCCAACATAGCCAGCCAAGATTAAATCGCAGGAAGTTACATTTCAATTAGATATAGTCAAAACGGTTGAAGAATCCTATGTATTAACTTGATAGTTAGAGCATTCATTATCTCAGGTGAAACCTGAGTTCAAGTCAGGCTAGTCAAATTGCTATAGGACTTTATTTCGGTTCAGGCTAATCACATTGTTATAAACTTTTACCCTTTCTTATAATTCATCAAAAAAACTTAGGGTTGAGAGTTTATTTTGTTTAATTTATAAAAATCAAATTATTTTTTTGAAGAAATTTACAAATACAATCATACAAAATCATAAATAATACATGTTTGATAAACTATAACTAGAATAACAAACTACATAAATCACAACCAACTAAAAATTAAAATATATCTGAACATGATCCACATGATAAGACTTAAAACCAGAATAATCTAATAATTGTTGATGGTGAGACTCAAACTTGAACTATCAAATCCCAAAACCTCGGCCTTTCTAATACAACCAAGGCATCATTGGCAAAATCAAATTGCTTAAACCAACCGTTTAGTAAAAAAGCAGAAAGAAATTAAAGAACAAGCACATGCATGATGCATTCAGTTTATGAATGCTATACAATCAGACTGTTAGTAATTTCTTATGCATTTACAACCTGTTTCGAATAAAAAGCCCTCCGCAGCCTAGTCATAAAGAACTCAATCAATTCCTCACAGTTTATCTCCTAAAATCCAACATAGTACAATTATACATTTACAGCCGAAATTTAAAGTGCCGAAACCAGAACTAGTACACACCCTCGCAAAACTAAAACAAAATTGAGGGCATCTTACCTTGGCTCAGTCTTGAAAGCTGTAGCCCGGAATGAACTTCGGCTTAAGTAGCCAGAGTCTTGAATCTGCCAAGTCAATGAGCTAACCCTTCCCTTCCCACACCAAGAGTGGGTTTGTCAACCAAGGGAACGTTGTACCGCTGATATACTCTAGCCCTGTTTGCTGCCCACCATTGTTCTGCTTGCTTTTCGCTGAAACGCCTCCGACTGCGATCATGAGAACAATGACCATAGTCAAATGTAGTTTAAGCGGTGGGAGTGATAAACAAAGACCAACAACTAGAACAAAAAAATAGATTTATGATTAAAACAAAAAAGAAAACGAGGTTAGAGAATACCGATGTTTCTAAACAGGGTCTAAGTTTTTTATTTACACTGCTCTTGAATAAGAACGCTTCAGTAAAACAACCCTGCACTCTTGTGTTTTGCTTGAATAAATAAACAAGGAAGACAGACTAAGCAGTAAGAGGCCAATGCATCTGGTAAGTGATGGAACAGCTGGAGAACTATGGACTGCTTAATGCTTGTGCCCAATTGGAACTATGTACTACAGTTTTAATCAGGCACATGTTGGTTCAATCAATCCCTTTAATTGATGTTCTAATCCTTTTTTCAGACCATGAAAACTCAGAATCTCAGGCTGTTTAATTTTAAATGCAAAAAAGTCGGCAGTGGTTATAACAAACCTGAACCGAACACGCTTAAGATCTTTGATACCTCCAGGCAATGCAACAAGGGTAATGTATACACCAGGCTCATCTTGCTCAACCCATTCATCCCCATGGTTGGGTTCAACTTTTGTAGTTCTGTTCCTATTCTTTGCTGTTCCATCTGAATGATAGACATCAGTGTGGGTTGAAAGGTTGTTATTAGTGGTTCCTGATCCATTAGAAATCACTAGGCTGTTTGATCCATTTGAATCCATTTCATGGCAACTTATTGGACCACTCGATTGCTCACTGCCCACAGAAGAAACATCCCGAGGAGGAGTTGAGCTAGAATAGAAAAAAGAGGGTGAATTGCTGCTTCTTGCTGCACCAATCGGTAATCTTTCAGCCATTTCCTTCAACTGCCATAAATAAAATAAGAAAACTAGTTAAACATTGGATGAAGTCTTGAGATCTAAGCAATCTACTTTGGCCCCAATGAAGTGATGCATGTAATTCTTAGGAACCCAAGATCTCATGTTCAAGATTGAACAATAATTAACCAAGCATTTTGCATCTTCATATAGATGCCTTCTAACAATGGTCATGAAAAGTGCATAGATTTGCAAATTACAAGCAAGTAGAACTTATGGAGCTGCTGACACTCTAGCAATTGTTAAGCGACTTGGGTGTTTGCAAATTTCACGAAGGAAATCATACAAATCAGGCCACCTAGATACTTAAACAAGCTGCTTTTGTACTCTTGGAAGTAGCCTTTCTTTTCTTTAAGAGCTAACTTTCCCCCTAATTTAATAGAAACTTTCAGAACTAATATTAAGCATGCATCCCCATATACATGATTGATGTAGCAATAGAGAATCTCATAAATATCCTAAATAGTATTGCTAGTGTTAAATATAAGTAGTCAAACTATGGAATTTGACACAGAAGTAGAAAGGTTGACAAGGACATAAAGCAACATTTTGGAAAGGTTTTCCCCTTCTCTTTATGACACTATTAAGAGATATTTAGTAGGTCACAAATAACTCAGTATTTCAAGGACTTATCATCTTTGGAAGCTTGGCTGAATGGCATTTAAGCCGCAACAAGAGCGAGGCAGGAGGTAGGTGTTTTGGGGACTATACATGGAGTGGGTGTGGGATGATGAAACCTATTATTTGTAGACGTTTTTCCATCCTATGCAGGTCTCTTTGAGACATATGAATATTTCAAAAAGTTCTTAACTTTAGCACAGTAGAGTTTTTAAGGATTCAAAACTTACCTGAGACAATGCACAGTGGCTTATAGGAAGATCAGGCACAAATATTTTAAGTCAGAAACTAAAGATTACCAATTATGATGTGAAAATAATAAATGAACAGTTAAAACCCTCCATAAATAGGCTTTAGGAATGAGTCAATTAACTTACTTGAGCAGTGAGAGACTTTATGACTTCCTTTGCTGCTTTGCATTTTGCAGTCTCTTCTGTTGCTACTGCTACGGCTTCCTTCAACTGTTGAGTTGTTCGTTCAAGCTCAACTTCTTGAACTTGTGCCTTGCGAGTAAGTTCCTCAACCTACATCACATAGCCAATTAGGTGCAGCAAACAAATTTAATACCCTTGTGCAAAGACCAAAAGTTTAAAGACTGAAAAACAGTTTAATTCAATCCATTCTAATATTAAAATCCAGAGCTAGCTATTTATATTGATAAATTACTAACTTTATAAGCATGAATTTGCATACAGAATTTACTGAACTTAAACTTCCATCCTTCCGCAGCACATTTTCTGCAAACAACTAATGCAGAAAAAGAAAAAGGGAAACCTAAGAACTATAAGGAAAAGCACATTTCCCTGCAAATATAACTTGTAAAATTACCTGAGTTCTTAATTTAACAATTTCTTCGCTTAGACCTTCATTTGTCCTTTTAACATCATCCACAACAACCTTCTTTGATGAAAAGCTTGACAGAGTTGGTGTAGGTGTAGTAGCACGATGTGGACTGGCTCGTCTAGATGTAGGTGATGTTGCTCGGGATACAATTCGTGATGCAGGAAGAGAAGTGGAAAAAAATTTCTTGGATGACCCAAATAGAGCATTTGACGTTTTGGGGTTGTTTAGAGGAGCACATTGAGAAACTCCATTTGGGAATGGTGAAACTCGAGTACTATTAAAATCCAATCTCTTGTTTCTTTTGGAAGATCCACCATCCAGTTCTTTAGATGATTCAATTGAAGCATTTCGACTAAGTTGGGCAGGGGTTCTTGAATCCAACTTCTCCACCTTCTCAACACTGTCATCTGGTCCCTGATTCATACTTCCTCTTCTACTCAGAGCATAATGGTTTGATGAGCTAGTTTCAGAAGCTTTTGTGAGTTTGGTAAAACAATTATCACAAACACGATAAGGTTTGTTAGTATTTGGTGCCATCGAAGCCTTAAAAGACTTCTTACTGCTGCATGAGTTGCAGAATACAAGTCCACAATTATAACAGTTATGACGTTTTCTTTTGAAATTAAACAAAAGACGGCAGCCGGAGCATTTTGATTGATCAACACTGGACACAGACTTATGAAGACAGATAGCTGCAGTAAAGCTTGTGCCACAAACAACACTCTTGACCTGTTTGTCTTTTAGAGCCTCAACAAGCCATGGAGAATTTCTATCATCTGTATCGCCATGACCTAACCGTCCATTTGCACCTTTTCCCCAAGTGTAAACTTCAGTTCTTGAAGTTAAAACAGCAACATGATAGGCACCACAAGCTATTTCTTCAACAAAATTCTTTGTGAGCTTGCCCTCAACTCGGATAGGGAGTTTTCCATCAACTTGAGGATTTCCCAATTGCCCATAAACAGGGCTTCCCATAGTATAGACATGACCATTGGTTGTAAGTGCAACGGTCATGCTATGCCCACAGGATACTTTACAAAAGTTAGGCTCAACCAGAGCAGCAACACAAGTAGGCACCAGTCGAGCTTCTTTGTCACCATGCCCAAGACGACCTTTATCTCCATCCCCCCAAGTAAAAAGTTTTCCTGAAGAGCAATTACTGGTGCTTGAAGACCCAACCATAACTTCAACAACAGCAGCAGTGTGCCAAACACCGCAAGCTGCTCGGACAGTACGTAGGCCCTTGAGAGATTCTATTTCCCTGGGTACAGACAAACTTTTGCGGTCACCATGTCCTAAAACACCAAATGTTCCATCACCAAAAGTAAATAATTGTCCAGCAGAAGTGACAACAGCTGTGTGCCACGGTCCACAAGACACTGATGAAACATGTATTCCCTCCAAAGGTCCATTTAATTTCTTTGGAACCCATTGACTTGTTTCAGTTCCATGACCAAGTAAACCAAAATTGCCTGAGCTACCACCCCATGAATACATTTCACCAGAAAGCGTTACAGCACAAGAATGGTACTCTCCGCATGCAACAAGTTCAACATTTATATTTTTAAGAGAATCTATATGTTTTGGATGGGAGACATTGGAATCCACACCATGCCCCAGTCTGCCACCACATTCAGCTCCCCAAGAGAAAACCTCTCCTTGTTTGGTTACCAAAGCAGCATGTTGCTCACCACAAGCTATGTTCTGAACATCCAAAAGAACTGCAGATTCCAAAGCTTTAGGCAGAAGAGAATCTATCTTAATACCACTACAATCTCCAATTCTATGTATTCCTCCACCTAACACACCATCTCCAGTGCCTTCACCCCAAATAAAAACATCACCTAAAGCATCACCATCATAGTGACCAGACCCCTGACTTGAGGAACTAACAGCACTAGATAAACTAACTCTGGAAGCATCCCCATTCCAACCTTTTATGAACCCAGCTTTTCCATCTGAACCTGCCGATGACTGAGAATGCATTGATCCACAAGCAGATTCTGAAGGATAAAACACCTTGGGAGGCACAGAATACAATATTACATCAGATAATGCCTTCTCTAAACCTGTTTTAGGAGGACTCTCATGTGGAGTATGAAGGCGAAGAGAATCCATCCCATCCTATATCAGGAACAAGAGAATTCTCACCATATATATATAAAAGATTTTAGTAAAACACAGAAAATGGAAGGGGAAAAAAACCTTCTGTGAACTAGCACCACTACCAAATGGAGAGCTCAAAGGTGAACTTCTTTGGGTAGGTGCTTTGGGACTAGTTGCTTCAGATGAAACTCCATCACTTCTAGATTCAGGTCTGCCTTTCCGATGATGACCACGTGATATCAGTGCCTTTAAACCTGTAAACCAGACTTCTGCTTCATCTTTATCCTTGCAAATCTGGTACAAAATAGAAGTTGGACTCATGGACTATAAAACAGTTTCATCCAACAAAAACTCGGTAAATAATTAACGATGCAATAATTATGCATGTATGGAGAATCAAACAACTAGAACTTAGGCACATGTGCACAATTCTCTAGCAGGGAATAGAAATGGGAAGCTTACCAAATCAAGGGATCTGTCATTATATATAAGCGAAAATGATTGATATTCTTTTTCAGGCCGAGGATACCTCTGAAAAATTGGCTGCAATGAGCAAAATTGAAAAAAAAAAAAAAGATCAAATAAAATTCCACTCGCCAAAGAGTTGCAAATTTGCATTTATTATTGCTAAAACTAAAATTGGAATTCAATTAATGAACTCCAGCATGAAATCTTTTATTTGAATAAAAGTACTCCAACTCATTAAAAACTCACTTCAGAAAGAAATTGGAAAAATAACAGCTATCTAAATGCATATATGTTATAACCTAGGAGTCATGCAACTGGAATATGTAAGCTAAGCTACAAATAAACATGTGGCTAAGATACCTGCCAGATTAGGTTACGTCACTTGTCAGTTTCCATGAAGGCATGAAACAAAGTAATCTACCTCAAGCATACCACGTCATTAAAAACTTTACAAATTTAGAACTTTGATAGGAAACAATACAAGTAAAACACCCCTTGGAATTCAGGAAAAGAAAATTCTCATTCAATGATATTTAAAAGCAAAAACCTTTAAACATTGCAATTGTTACTATGAAGAATCACTTGAATTTATGTATACTTAGTCTTTAGTGCTTGATATAACTAACACATGTAACAAAAGATAGACATGGATAAACTTACAGTACGCTGACCAGGTATAATTCTGGTGACCTGGTTTAGTTTAAGGTATTTTTCCTCTTTCCCAGAGATCCATATTAGAATAGATTCATCCTGAAAGAAACAAGGAGAAGACATGTGGGAAATGATAGGTTACAGTAGGCTCTTGATGCAAACACCAATAAGATGACTGTTTTCACAGAAAGGAACAAAAGAAACAAAATGCAACCAACAAAATTCAGTGTGGACATATTGGTGGTAGACTATTTGCAAGCAACCGCAAAACATCATTCACAAATTGAATAAATGCCATACCTTATGAACACATTTGAATTATCTCACATATTTGCCAAGGAAAGCAGCATACAAACAATAAAGAAAGCATTTTAAGGTATTATCTTTTTCTTCTTAGTACTGTTACCTAGTTTTTACATAGTCTGATTTCACTCTCATGCTTGCTATTATCCATAAAATTGACACACAAAGATTCTTCAAAATCTAGTAAAAGCATAGAAATAGAAAAGGATAAAAGCTGTGTAATACAACAATTCCAGAAAGTAAGGGTGAAACTGGAAATTTTATATTGGGGCCAAAATTGAATTATAAAGTTGGGATGGGGATGCAATTTTACCATTGTAAGCCTCATACATCATCACAAGCTTGATGGTTCACTTCTGTTTGTTCATTGCTTCAATGATACAGCAACTTACAAGTTTCAATGAACAATTTCCATATTTTTCACTTGTGTCCTAACATATCACTTCTGTTTGTTCATTGCTTCAATGATACAGCAACTTACAAGTTTCAATGAACAATTTCCATATTTTTCACTTGTGTCCTAACATATAACTCTTGTAAGCAATGTTACTTATACGACTGAACTCTTGAACCCATTCCTAAGGCTTTCTTGGTAGGAAGGAAAGAAACCTTTTTAATATAATACTTTGGTTTCGTTATCACTTTCCTACTCTGTAGTTTAACCATTGTATTAAGCCTTTAGCCTTCCTTCCTTTCAACCAAGTAACCCTAAGTGCCAACATGCATTCACCATAGGTAACACTCTTAGTTGCAACCTCTAAGCAACATAAGCCCCCACACTTAGTTGATGTGAAACAGAAACTGTTTACACAAGAAAAATAGTTGCTCAAAACTGTAAATTCAAAACCTTCATTTTGTTAGAAGTTAACTTTTCTTGCATGTCTAACATATAGGAAGCAGGAAGCTCCGGTGATAATCACCTATGACTAGATTTTGTAATCTTTCCAGTAAGGTTTATGAAACTCTAGGTAAAGAGGCTTCTAAAATTGAGTTTCTGAAAATTTATTCAAAAAAGTAATTATGTCGAGATCGCTAAACAGTCATTTTGTTGTTATTAATCTAAAATCTGTTAAACCAATCTGCATAAAATGTTTCAGAGCCATTCATAACTAAGAAGAGATCATCTAACACCCCCTTCCTGGTACAGGTATATAAAAAATTTTCTGCTCACTTTCGTAGAATGACAGTTCTTCAGACATCTAACTTCCCGAAAGTAAAAAAGATCATCAACTTTTCAACAACTCCATCATGAAACATAGTTTACATAAATAGTAAGACAGACACAAAGCTAGCCGCATTCAAAGATGACTTTTACAAACAGGAAAAATAGTTAATGACTGCAGATTTATTAACAGAAATACATACAACATTTAACATATGCATCTTCAAATGCATTCGTTCTTACATTAGACAGCCTGAAGGGGCAAAATTTGGGCTTTCCTCTACGACCATATTTGAGCAATGGCGCACCTTTTTTAAGGGCAGTGATGGCCTGTCGTAAATAAATAAATAAATTGAAAAATATGAATTAAACCACAGAAAATTGAACTTGCAAACTGAATTATATATGGAAAGAAAAGATTTCTAGTTGTGGATTGGTATAAGAATTTATTAAGGAAAATACGATCACAATGTGTTTTCTTTCTTTTTTATTTATTTATTAAAGGGTAGGGGAAAAGGGTGTTCAAGTTTGAACCGGGGACCAAATGTCAACAAGGATTAAAGCAACGCAACACATTGGCCACTACACCTATTGCTTGTTGACAATATGATCATAATGCTATGTGCAAGTATGAAATAACTAAAAAGATAACGCAGAACATCACATTTAAATCAGGAAGTTCACCAGACACCAAAAAATAAGAAAAAAGAAAACTAATCGGGTAACAATCTCCACATTCCAGTGAAGTTCTGATTTCATATAAAATTTATGAAAAACAATATTCTGGACATCAAATTTGTTTCATCCAGAATCTCCATCTAAGCAATGGCTAATTATGCCAGTTAATTTCAACAATATTCAATATTAACAGATTTCATAGTTTCCTCAAGTAAGGTATTGTCGTCAAGTTCCATCATTCTTGTTTTAATACACCCACATTTACCAATCATAAATATATTCCCTATCTTCCTTTTCTTCTCAACAAAAATATTTGTTCTTCTTCCTTCTATTTCTTAAAATGTACACATTTTCTCCATCAATCGGGGCGTGGCGGGACATCATGGGTTACAACATCCTTGACACTCAAATGCTTGCCTCATACAAGAAACTCAAGTTTTCCCTATCCATTGTAGCAAGTAACAATTATTCCACCCACCAACAAAACAAAATCCACCAACCACAATCATAGTCATATCCAACTCCATTAATTCAAAGAAAAGAGAAAACGCACACACACCCAAAAAAAAAAAAAAAAACAATTAACAACATGCTTAACGGCTCTCAATCAGGAATCTACTCAACAAAGCTAATAATAATAGTAACAACCGTTTTCCATTCTCCATTTTGTCACCAGACAAGCTAAGACATTCAAATAGGTAAGTAATAGCGTAATTCACTCTAAATAGCAACATACCAATCAATTTCCTTTTATAATTATAAACATTCTAAAAAGGATCAAGTAAAAAGGTTTACCAACTCAATATCCCTCTCCGGTACATCCGCCGTCCTCGATTGCTCCGCCCTCACCGCAGCCATCCCTTCCGACTTCAGCATTTACAAATAATAGCAATAGACTTTCTGAACAATACTCTGATCCATCACTTCCCAATGCACCCGCGCACACACGATCGAAACCTCTCTCACTCTTTTTCACCACATTAAACCATTTAAAAAAAAAACCTAGTTCGATCGCAGCTAACCCCGCGTTTCACGTCGGCGACAAACCTTAAGCAAATCAAAACTCGAAAAAGGAATTTCCTTTAAAAATTAACATCGTTTTATTTAACAACTAAAACAGAGCTAAAATCGAAAAGACAATATAGAAACAATTTAAAAATTTTAAAAAAAAGAAAAATCGAGTAAAACTAGGGGAAAATGGCAACTAGGTTGAAGCAAAGAGACAAAGGAGAGTAAAGGTAGAAATAAAGAAAAGGTGAAAAATCCTAAGATTCTCTTTGTACTTTTGTGTTTCTTTGTGCTTTAAAGGTCCGTTTGGTTCAAGGGATTCTTTTCGAGAAAATGAAGGAAAATGCGAAGGAAAAAAAAATGAAAAATGGAAGGCGGATCAGCTGAAAAGAGACATTAGTGGGGGAAGGAGAGAGCTCAAGTAGAGTGAAAGGCAAAAAAAAAGAAAAAAAGAAAAAAAAGGAAAGAATCTGATGGAAAAGTTTGTTGAAAATGATTGTTTTGTTTGGATGTAATACCGTTCAACATGTTGACTTCCTTTTTTTTTTTAAAGTAAGGTCACCAATAGTCTTTTGCCACCTCATTTTTAACTCTATTAATAATAAATTAAATTTATAAACTGGATGACATTTAACATTCTTTTCCTTGTATTAGAATTTATGTTTTAATTTTTATTATAAAATTATTAAAAATATTCTAGTATCGTTCATGAATATTTTTATTATTGTTTAATAGATTTAAAAAGTTAAAATGTTGAATATTGAATATTAAAATATATTTAATATACTATTTAATATTAAATACATAATATATATAATTAGAATCTTCGATAAATTCCAATATTAAATGTTGGACAAAAGAATTTTATCAAGTAGTTTTTTTTATCTATTTATTATTATTTTAAAATTTTCATTGCAAAATTTTACCAAATAATTTTTATTATGAATTATCAAATATATTAAAAGTTTAAAAGTGTAGAAGCTGTCAAATTTAAAAAAAAAAAATTAAGTGATTGTTTTTTTTTCAATCAATTAGATATTTAAATTTTCAGAATACATTAAAAATACCTTTATCTTTTTTCAAAAAAAGCAACTAAGTCCTTTTTTTACTATCCTTAATTTTTTTAATTAAAGTCACCACGTGTCACAATCATGACGTGACATGTGATAAAAAATGATAAAAAATAAAAATAAATAAAAATTATTAAATTTTAATAAAAGAATAATTTTATTAAAAATTAGAAATTTTTTATAAAAATCGTAAAAATTATAAAATATATAGAAATATAAAAAATTATAAAATGTTATAAAATTATAAGAAAATTATAAAAAATATAAAAATTATAAAATTCGTAAAAATTATAAAAATTATCGCACCAAAAAAATTATTTTATAATTTTTCTATAATATTTATTTATTTTTATTATTTATCATTTTTGTCAATGTCAAGTGTTGCGATAGTGATGGCAATAACTGAAAAAATTGAGGGTTGTTATCTTTAATAGAAAAAGTTTGAATGTCTTTTTTATATATTTTGAAAATTTAATTACCCAATTGAGTGCAAAAAAAATAATGACTTAATTACTTTTTTGAAAAAGTTTAAGGACTTTTTTTTTATGCATTTTAAATGTTTAAATACCTAATTGAGTAAAAAAAAAAGTAGAGACTTAATTAATTTTTTAAAAGAACTTGAGAGGTTTTTACACCAACCAATGTTAAAATTTTAATTTTTAATTAGATTGATTTTTTACAAAAATTATCAAACAAGTCAGTTTCCTTAATAATAGGTGTTAAGCTTAATATCGGTATAAAATTTTAAAAAATAAAATAAAATTTGTAAGAGTTGTGAAATCTAGATTTTTAACCATAGCAGGCTTGGCCTTGGGCCTTAAGGACTAGGCTGAATAAAAATGTTTGTATTGGGCCTCCATCGCAATTTTCCAAAACCCTGGTCGGGGCGACCGACGTTTTTGACAATTTGTTCCAATAACCCACCCACAACTTGACGCGAAAAACACAAATGCCCTTAAAGGTTAACATTTTATCTTTTATACCCTTTTTTCTATTTTCATACCTTCTCTTTTATACTCACCCCTTTTGCTGCCGCCGCCGCCACTCAGCTCCCAAACTCTCAAAACTCTCCGTCGCCGCATCGAATCACTTGCACCGTTGTTCCTCTGCTGTGCCGCCAATTTCAACGCCGTTTACCTAGTAAATTCCGGTTTTCTCTGCTTTACTGCTATTTTTTTCGTATAATTTTCTTATAAAAGAAATTATATTGGAACAGAAAGATGATGACGGAAGAGGAAGGACAGCCATTACCATATGTATCGGAGATAGTGTTGAAGAAAAGGAAAATAAGAGATGAGTTAGCTATTACGAGGAGGACCCAGTTGGAGTTGGGTAAATACGGAGCGAAGAAAAGCAAGAAGCAATCTGATGTTTCTGACATCAAAAGACCCGAACAATTCATTAAAGAGTTCAGAGACAAGGTAAATCATTGCTATATTTTAAGTCTCTTTAGCTTATCCATCATGTTTACTGTATTTTTTAAATGGGTTTTTACTGCTGATTGAATGTATTATTGTTTTGAAAGCTTTGCTGCTTTCTTTAACTAGGGTATGTTAAAGGGTGTAACTGTAAATGAATGAAACTACTCGAGTCGGGATCTTTAATACTTGATTCGAGCAACTCATGAGCCTAGAGACGTTTTTGAACTGTTGTTTTCTATGTAATATGAATTCATTACATGTTTTCAACATTGTTTTGTGTTCGAACTCGAGCTCAAGCTCGAGTTTCAAGTTCTGTATTTGAGTAATGATATATGCTGGATCAACTGTTTGCATTTACACTCCTTTTAGTTGTACTTATTGCAAAGGCCATCTTAATTCTACTTTTGGGGTTTAGGAATTGGACCTGATCAGAATGAAACAGAGGGCAAAGAGACCAAAATCAATGATACCAAAACTGAGATCGAACTTGCTTTTCGTTATCCGTTTACAAGGGTAGGTGATCTTTTTCATCTTGGTCTTGTTCAGTATCTCTGCTTCCAATATTTTCCAGCTCTGATTTTTTTTTTATTCCCTTCGTTGCAGCAAAAATGATATGCATCCGAGAACTAGGAAGATCCTATACAATCTGGGATTGAGGAAACTTTTCAGTGGTGTCTTTGTGAAGGCAACTGAGGGTGTGATGGAAATGCTACAAAAGGTGGAGCCCTATGTTACATACGGGTATGGAGGCAATCTTTTTTCCTTTCGAGTTTGTTTATTCTTTCTTCTGGTTAATATAAAATTGTGAATCAAATAAGGTGAAAACTCGTATGTATGTTGATTATTTTCATCCTCTTGTGTATGTATATCATTGTTTTATCAATGCCTGGTTTCATTTAATTACCAACATCTTCATATAGAGCATATATAATCATTGCTTATAGCCAGGTTTCATTTAATTGCTGGCATTTCACACAAATGATCTTAAATTTATTTGGCATTTTGGAAACTATGGACGGGCTTTACTTTGGGAAATGTTAGAGGTTACAACTGTTGTAGGCATAGGGCCAAATCTTCATTAACTATAATCTTAAGCTACTTAATAAGGGTTATGTTCGATTTCCAATGGCTCATACTTTTGTTTCTTTAACTTAAAGTTGCCATTTAAGCCATCAATTTATATTGCTAAGATTGTTTTATGCAGATATCCTAATCTTAAGAACATGAAAGAGCTGATTTACAAGAAGGGTTATGCAAGGATCGACAAGAAAGCGGTTCCTCTGACTGATAATAATATCATCGAACAGGTATTGTAATTGTCTTAACTGAATCTAAGGAAGAAGTTCCGACTTAACCTTGTACGAAAGTGTATAATGCTTGGTCTTTTTCAGACATTGGGAAAGCATGGAATCATATGCATAGAAGATATTGTGCACGAAATCGCTAATGTCGGTCCACATTTCAAGGAGGTTATTCATTTTATGGGACCCCTTATGCTGAGCAAGCCAGAAGATGGATTAATCAAAGGGAAGAAACAGCCGTACAAAGAAGGCGGAGATGCCGGTAACCGCGGAGACGAAATCAATGACCTAATCAGTAAGATGAATTAGTTTGAACATCATAGTCCATGCAAGAAAATTTTGATTTGTTGGATGTGTCCAGATTTAAATTGACAAAACAATTGCCTTTGGTTATCATTATATCAATGCTAATTTACTACTACTTGTTTGTTGAGGAAAAAACAATTCCCTTTGAATCTTCCTAATTGTTGTTTTTATTTTTTGATTTATTAGCATATTGTTGTGCATTATTAGAGCATTTTGAGTGATTGGTTCCTGAGAAACTGAACGAAAGAGAAAGAAAATAATTGGTTTATTTTGTTCAATCAGCCTATAAAAATAAAACCGAGAAAAGTACCATGAGGCTCCGGTAGTTGGAGTCAAATTGTATTTTGTCTCATCTACTCAAAAAATGGGCAAAATGTTAGATCAAAGAGAAAATTAAATTTTTTTTAAAAATTTATTCATTTATAATTGTGTTTTGTGTTTTGGAATAGGATTTAGTAACAGGTCCAGACGAGAAAAAATTCTTGCTTCGACCTATGGTTACTCAAAAGACAGATTCGTCTTTACTGAACCCCCTTCTCAAACTAATGTTTGTGACAAAAGGAAAGTCCTAATCTAATTCCTAATTTAAAGTCCTAATAGAATTTCTAATTTAAAGTTTATAAAAAACTTAGTAAAACTAAGACTCTTAAAGAAATTAAATAAATGTAAAACTATAATTCCTATTCCTTCTTGAATATTGTTTTCCAATGAAAACATCAATATCAGTACTTCCCCTCTCGGAGTTGAGCTTGTCCTTAAGCTCAAATTTAGGATAAGTTGCTCAAAAACTATCAATGGGTTCCCAAGTGGCATCTTCTTGAGGACGTCCTGCCCATTGCACTAATAGTTCTCGTCAACCTCGATTAAGCTTGGTATTAATAATAGCTTATGGAGTAGGCAAGGCCTTGCCATCATATACTAAGGGCAAGTCTTCTACCGCATTTGGTTGAGATTCCTTGTATTCTTTGAGGAAAGAAACATGGAATACATCATGTATTATGCTGCCTGTAGGCAATTCAAGTTGATAGGCCACTGTTCCTATTTTGTTCAAGACCTTAAAAGGACCAAAATATTTTGGCAAGAACTTGTGATGCTTCTGTTTAGTTATCGTCAATTGTCGATATTGTTGAAGCCGTGACCAAACCCAATCCTCGACTTTAAAATTTAACTCTCTATGCCCCAAATCATAAGTGTTCTTCATTCGTTGCTGAGCTTGCAAGAGTTTATCTCGAGCATTTTGTAAAAGTGCATCCCTATCTTGTAGAGCCTTATCCACAATGTATAGCCCAATATTTGCCCGGGCTTGGACCCAAGACAAGTTACCCAAACCCCAATTACATCAAAACAAAACTAAACCCATTTCAACCTAAACACACTAACCCATTAACCCATTAAGCCCAAATATCACCAGCCCAAACCCCAAATACCCATCTAAACTAACCCAACAGAAGCCCAAACCCCTTATAACCCAATACCCATTGAAACCCTAGCCACCTTCCCCATCGACAAAGCCACCTCAGCGCTGCAACACCCATGCCGTCTGCCACATCCACCACTTGCTCCACCTGCAAAACAAGAAGGACACGCAACAGCAACAAAAAGGAAACAGACAATATAGCAAATAGGCTATAAAGTCGAATGAAAATCATTGTTAAAAAGGGGGGATTTATTTTTTTCCGGATATTCAAAAAAGAACAAAACAATACAAACAAAAACAAATATTGAGAAGCAATCAAAGGAAAAAAGGTGATTCAAATTTCTTCTTTTAACCGAATCTGTTTCTTTTTCTCTTTTGTTTTTTTTTCTTTTTTTCTCTTCTTTCTTTTATATTCTAACATATATCTATATGCATATATATTATAGTATTAAACTAAAAAAGAATAATAAAAAAAATCAAAGTTTTATTTTTTTTCGCCATCAGGCACCGTGTGGCTGTGCACAGCGACGGTCGTCGGTGGCCAGCCCACCGCAGGAAATCCTCTTCCCCCTTCCTTCTCTCTCCCTTCTCTCTTCCTTCTCTCTTTTTTTTTCCCTCTAACCAAATGACTTTTTTTTGTTAATTTTAGGCCTTATATAGCCCTTCAAAACGACGTCGTTTTGGGGGCTGCTCTTTAGCCCCAAAACGGCGTCGTTTTAAGCCTACCCGATCCGACCCGACCTGTCCGGCCTAGGGTTCGCGCGTTTTTTAAGGGAGGGGTTATTTGCGCGTTTAACCCCTCAGCTTTTTTGAAGTTTTGTAATTAAATTTTTCACATTTTCTAATTTGGTCCTGAAGGTTTTAGCGCTTTTCAATTCGATCCCCACTGATATGCAGTGTTCTAGTGGGAAGGATTATTTGCTATTTTGATCCCCCAGGTTGCGCGCGTATCACTTTTTAGTCCTTTTCACTTTGTTTCTTTTTAAAATCGCCCCAAGACTTCGTTTTTGTTCCAAATTTAGTCCTTTTATTAGATTTAAGTTCATTTTCATATCATTTTTATTATTTTATTTTCATATTATATTGTTTTTATTATTCCTCTTATTATATATCATCAATGTATTATCATTATAGCTAATATTATTATTTCTAATATATATGTGTATGACGTACATTTTTTTTTTATAATGTATTTATGCAATATTATTTATAAGTTTTTATATTAATAATTTTTTATATATATTAGATATATATTATGTATTTATTCTAGTACTATATCATATACATACCCTTTTTATATTATTATACATATATGTTATTAATATCATACTTTTGTTGTTATGTATATATGTTAATATTGATAATTATAAATATTTTATAATATTGTATGCATATTTCTAATACCATGGTATATTCTCCAACGTCATTATTATTTATGTATATGTACGTATTTATGTATCATATGAATATTTTTATTTATCATTTCTAATATATATTTACCATATATGTTTTATCTCATATATGTCTCTTACTTATTTTTTATTATTAATTATATTTTTTTATTATTTCATGTACATATTTTTATCATCTTTATTATTATTATTAACCTTAGTATATGTTTTATGTATGTATATATTATATAAGTGTTTTAACATTATATTGTATATACGTATTTCATTATCTGTGTATATATATATATATATAGTAATTTTCATTATTTTATTTCAATATTTTGTATTATCAGTTTTTTTTCTTTTATAATATTATTGTACATATTGATTTATATATCTCTTATGTGTGTATATTTTTAATATTTATTTTATACATATGTAAATATTACATATATATATTATAACATTACAAGTTATGTTTTTACTATTCTACATATATATTTCAAATACTATAATATATCTTTAACATTATTACTACCTATATATATATGTTATTTGGTGTACATATATCTTTTATTGTTGCTATTTTTACTATTATTAGTATATGCCTGTTATATATGTATATTGTATATGTTCATTTTAAATATGTTATATATATATATATATATGTGTGTGTATATATTATGTACCCATATTAGTATTATTATGTAAAAAAAATTTCATTCCTATTTTTCGCACGTACTCTTAACATCATCACTATGTAAATATATATATTCATTGTTTCTATTTCATGTTTAATTCTAGTATTGCGCTTAATGTCGTATATATCTCTATCATTTTAATATCATTATCACATTGATTATTTACTTCAAATCTGTACCTAGCTCTTTCATTTATTTATTTTTATCCCACATCAGTTTTGCTTTGCATTACTTTGAAAGTCATATTCTTGTTTTCTAACTAATTTCAATACATAAGGCAACGTATCGGTTTAACACTGAGTCGTTGATTTCATCGCTATGTTGGATGAATCATACCGGCTCGTGTTGAAAACGGAACGCCCTTCAAACAAATCAAAATTTGAAATTTCTCATCTTTTCAATCGGGTCACGACTAAATATTACTTTGAACTCGTACTTTTGAAAATCAAGACAACACGCGTTTAACAAGATACCAATTTTGGGCGTCGCGAGGGTGCTAATACCTTCCTCGCGCGTAACCGACTCCCGGACCCTACTTTATTCTGATTTTAACGTAGACCTAAACTCGGCCTTCTTTTGTTTTTAAAAATAAAATTCTTAGGTGTCCGATCACACCTATAAAAAGGATCGGTGGCGACTCCCCTCTTATTTTAAAATCAAACTTCAGTTTTCAAGTTTTCAATCAATCGCCACAATTAGCGACCGAAACCAAAATTTTTGTCGCTACACACAATTTCAATCCTTGTAGAACCAGCTGAATAGGAGAGAAGTTGAGGTGGATCCCTACCGTATACTAATTGGAAAGGGGTGGCCTTTAGGGTAGTGTGATATGAGGTGTTGTAGCAATACTCAGCCCATGGAACCCAATCGACCCACTATCGTGGACGATCACTAGAGAGGAATTGTAGGTACATTTCTATTGTTCGGTTAACTACCTCTGCCTGACCATCAGATTGGGAATGGTATGCTGAAGAAAAAGCGAGCTTAGAACCACTTTGACGAAATAATTCCTTCCAAAACAGGCTGAGGAAAACTTTATCACGGTCCGAAACTATGGATTTCGATAAGCCATGAAGTCGGAATACCTTTGCAAAGAAGACGGTAGCAACATATATAGCAGTAAACGGATGGGACAAGGGTAAAAAATAAGCGTACTTCGAGAGTCTGTCCATAACCACCATAAGTATCGATTTCCCTTTTACTTTGGGTATACCTTCCACGAAATCCATAGAGATATTAGCCCAAACGTGTTGTGGTATTGGAAGATGTTGAAGTAAACCTACGGGCTTTAATTTTTGCCATTTGTGGCGTTGGCATACTAAACAATGTTACACAAATTCTGATGTTACAAGCTTCATTCCTTTCCAAAAAAAATCTTAACGAAGACGATCCAATGTTTTCAACCCCCCTTTCATGTGCCATAGCATGTATAGAGGAAATAATAATGGAAATAATTAGTGAGGTAGGTAAAAGGTACAACCTCCCTTTGAAGAAAATCAACCCATCTTGTGCGACCCAATCGAACCCCAATTTTCCCTGTAGAATTCTTTGTTGGAGTTGTGATAATTTTGGGGAAGCGTCTATTTCATCTGATGGCTTTAAGAATTTCAACTCGAGGGAATGAAACAGTCATGAGGTGCGGTAAGTCTTCGTCTTTTCTAGATAAAGCATCTGCAGCTCTATTCAACTTTCCTGCTTTATACTCCACTCGAAAATCAAACCCCATTAACTTGCTGATCTAATGCTATTGTAGGGATGTCGTAAGTAGTTGGTCTAACCAGTCTTAAGACTAAAGTGATCAGTATGGATGAAGAAGTGCCTTCCCCAAAGATATGGCCGTCAATAAGTCACTGCCTTTGCCAAACCAATTAATTCACGTTCGTAGGCAGCCAACTTAAGGTGTCGATCTGCAATCTTGTAACTAAAAAGGTAATGGGGTGTCCCTTTTGTTGTAGTACAACTCCAAACTTGTTGTCCGAAGCATCATATTCTACCACAAATTCCTCTTCAAAGTTGGGTAATTGCAAGACTGGGGTTGTTGAAAGAGAAGTTTTTAATTGGGTGAAAGCAACATCAGCTTTCTTAGTCAAGTTGAAAGCATTTTTTTAGAAGAGATGTTAAGGGTGCAGCCACTTGTCTATAATTCTTGATGAATTTTTTGTAATATCTTGCCAGACCAAGAAAGCCTCATAGAGCCCTTGGTAGTTTTAGAAGTTGGCCAATCGGTGGCATCTTTAATTTTAGTGTGATCAACCTCGACTCTTTCACCATGGATGACATGACTAAGGTAGGTTGAAAGTATTTTTTTTAGAAGAGATGTTAAGGGTGCAGCCACTTGTCTATAATTCTTGATGAATTTTTTGTAATATCTTGCCAGCCCAAGAAAGCCTCATAGAGCCCTTGGTAGTTTTAAGAGTTGGCCAATCGATGACATTTTTAATTTTAGTGTGATCAACCTCGACTCCTTCACCATGGATGACATGACCGAGGTAGGTTACTTGAGACTCTTCAAAGAAACACTTGGATTTCTTTAAGAACAACATGTTATCCCGCAAGAGTTCAAAAACTAATCTTACATGATGCATATGTTCAGTCCATGTTTTGCTATAAATTAATATGTCATCAAAGAAGACTAAAATAAACTTACGCAAGTAAGGGCAAAAAATGTCATTCATCAAACTCTGAAATGTGGAAGGGGCATTGGTAAGCCCAAATGGCATGACAAGAAATTCAAAGTGTCCATGATCGATTCAAAAGGTTATTTTTTCCACATTTGTAGTTAGCCATTCTAATTTGAAAATATCCCGACTGTAAATCCAATTTTGTAAAATATTTTGCCTCATGAAGTTCGTCCAACAATTCATCCATTACAGGAATCGAATATTTGTCTTTAACAATGCAAGCATTAAGCTCTCGTTAATCAATGCAAAAACGCCATGACCCGTCATGTTTCTTTAACAAGAGTACTGGAGAAGAGAATGGTGATCTACTAGGTTGAATGATTCCTTATTGTAACATTTGATTACATTGCTTTTCAATTTCATCCTTTTGAAAATGTGGATATCGATAAGGCCTGACTACAATTGGTCCTGTTCCTGGTTTAAGAGTTATACAATGGTTACATTTGTGGTTAGGAGGTAACCCAGACGGTTCTTGGAATAAATGCGCAAATTCTACCAGGAGTTTATCCAATACTATATTAGTTAAATCATGTCCTTGTATCTAACTAAGTTGTGAAACTTCTTCTGGGTGCTGCCCTTGCCATATTATCTTCTTTTTGTTTACTACAAATTGCATAGTTAATGAGCTGAAATCCCATAAAATTGGACCAAGGGTACATAACCATTTAATCCCCAAAATCATATCAAACCCTTCTAATGGTATTGTATAAAAATCAGCTTGAAAGTTGTCATTAGCCACAACGAACTGTACTGATTTACAAATGCCTATGCTAGGAACTCGTTCTCCATTTGCCACACATACTTGCAGCCCAGATTTCTTTTGTATTTTCAGTCCCAATCTTGGCACTAGACCTTCACGTAGAAAGTTATGTGTACTGCCCGAATCAACGAGAACTAACACTATTTTTCCTGACACTTTTGCTATTATTTGCATAATAGATGAATTGCAAGTTCCTCTAATGGCATGTAAAGAATTTTCAAGATCATCTACCCCGTCATCTTGCTCATCTTCAATATCTGGTACTTCTATCCAAAATAGCCTTTTACATCTGTGTCCCATGGAGTAAGACTCGTCACAATTATAACACAATCCCTTAGCCCTTCTTTCTGCCATTTCTGCTCGTGTCAATCTCTTGATAAATGGTACGGAAGAACCTATTTTGTTGTTATTCCTCATTAGTTTCGTTGTTTGTCCTCCTTCCTTTGCAAAGCTCTTAGTTGTTGGAATAATTAAAGTGCTATCAACGTTTTGGGAAGCTGACCAGTTTAGATTGGTTTGAGATAACATCTTGAAAAAGACTTTTTGTTTACGTTTCAAAGCTCGAGCCATATTCATTGCAACTCTAAGGTTTCCTTGTTGTTGCATCTTAATATCAATTTTAAGTTCCTCTACCGATCCAGTAGTAAAAAGGTTTACTTGTTGTCGAGGTATAAGATTAGTAGTCCTAGCAAGTAGTGATTGAAATTGGCGTTGATATTCTTCTACTGTCTTAATTTGTCTCAGGTTTGCAAGTTCCCCCTAAGGGGTTATTACTCATAGGTGGTCCAAACCTGACATGACAAAACTATCTGAAACGTTCTCAATCCAGATTTGCCTCCTCTTCTTCAATTTGATCAAACCACAATTGTGCCTCTCCTAAGAGATAGAATGAAGCTAGGCCAACTTTGTCTTCTTCGTTGGTCCGTTGATTGCCAAAAAAAATTTCGCGTCTTTTTAACCATCCTAAAGGATCTCCAACACCATTATAAGTGGGAAATTCTATTTTAGAGTATCGTGGCACCATGCCCCCATCGTGTTGCGAATCTGAATTTCTTTTCCTACCTCCACTGTTGCCCTGTTCTTCATTATTTTTTTTTTGAATTCCCTTTCGTTGTCTTTTGAACCAAAAGAGATAACATCCTCATTTGCTCCTCTAATGCTTGTTGCCTTGTAGCCATTTATTCCATGAATGCTTCTAGCTTGACTGTCATAGTTTTTTCGTCACCCATGACAGTTGGCTCTGATACCAAGTTATGCGTCTTGGCGTAAGATCTAGTCACAGGTCAAGATGAGAAAGAACTCTTGCTTCGACCTATGGTTACTCAAAAGGCAGATTCGTCTTTGACTGAACCCCTTTCCCAAACTAACGTTTGTGATAAAAATAAACTGTTTACTTTATTTCATATTGGCAGCCTTTTTATAGGCTGTTAATTATAAAAGGAAAGTCCTAATCTAATTCCTAATTTAAAGTCTTAATAGAATTCCTAATTTAAAGTTTTTAAAAAACCTAGCAAAACTAAAACTCCTAAAGAAATTAAATAAATGTAAAACTCTAATTCATGTTCCTTCTTTGATATTGTTTTCCAATGAAAACATCTATATCAAATTGTTTAAAACTAGTGTGACTAACAGAATAATCAAATATGGACACTTGATGTGTCATGTATATTTCATGTTGACATATACAAGGATTAGTGTTTAACAATGAAAATAGATGGAATTTTTAAAGATTAATTTTTAACAATAAAAATAGATGGAATTTTTAATAGAATGATGGGTTGATCTAATGTATTGGGACTAATTTGCTCATTTTTTTAGTGGAAGGGGCAAAATACAATCTGACTCTTAGTATAATGATTGTTATGGTACTTTTACCAATAAATTCGCTTATCATTAAATCAAGAGTAAACTACACCTACGGTTACTAAACTATTAATAAATTTATATTTTTAACACTTAACTTTAAAAAATTATAAAATAGTTATAGAATTATTTAAAAGTTTTTATTTAAATTAATAAGATATTAAATTTCTTTTTTAAATCCGGCTAAAGAGCTCTAAATGGTTATTTAATTATTGATATAGTGGTTTAGTAGCCATTAATAAATAAAAGAATATATCTTATATTTAAATCAATGTCACGATTTGTTTAGATTTTGATTTAAAGAGGAAATATGATTTTCAATTATTACATAATTAGTAATTTAATGATTTTGGATGTTATTCATCCTTAAATAAAATGCTACTTAGATAATTGAATTGTAGGTAAAAATTTAAAGATTAAATAGAAGAGGAGATTTTAGTTGCAATGACCACATTAGAACATTTGTGTTCTAACATTTGCAATTTTAGGCCCCTTTGTAAGAATTTGTTAAAATATGACCACACAAATGTATCTTTCAGATAAGGAATGTTCTTTTCTTTTGCTGGAAAGGTATGATCTTATTTGGACATGAAATTAGGCTTCAAATAATTAACAAACTAATAACTTTTTAATGGAAAATCCGGATTTAACTCTTATTATGTGGATCACACATCTCAATCTCTCTAAGTCTTTCTCTATTTTTGAGAAAAAAAAAATCCAAAACCGAGATTTTAGGATTTGATCAGTGAGGAAAATCTAAACAAAATTGAGTTATGTTTTTCCTTATGATAATTTACATTGGAAATATGCTTCTTGCTTTCAAATGAAACTAAAATCATATACACCGAATCTGAATAAGCATAGAGATGAAGGGAAAAAAAAAAGGACCCAAAAGGAGAGAGAATAAAAGAAAATTTTCCCGAGAAAGTTCCAAATCTCAAAAAACCAATAAAAAGATTAAATCAATTAATTCCCAGAGGTAATCAAACGAGTGGATGTTGTTTTATGAGAGGAATCAATGTCTTTAGATCTTCCTTTCATCAGGTGAGGCCTGAGCTTGTTTACATCAGATAATTGAACTGGTTTCAAAAAGAATTCTTCAGCTCCATCTTCCAAACATCTGTTGATTCTCGATGGGATATTCTCAGAAGACATGATGACAACTGGTATGTCTTTGAAAGATGAAGATTTTTTTATCTTTTTCAAAAGATCATAGCCAGTCATCCCAGGCATACAATAATCAGTGATAATCAAATTCACCCCCAATCCCAAATCTTGATGATCTTGATCTTCATCAGACGAAACAGATTCAGTGTTTGAATCCCTTTGTTCATATTCTTCATCATCATCAGCATCATTATTATTCAATCCAAGAAACTCCAATGCTTTACTTCCAGAATCCACAGCAGTAACTGCAAACACATATGTATAAGGACTTAAATTGCTAAATACCATAAAAAAAAAAAAGAAAAAGAGAGACACCAACCTTGAAAAGAGGAAGTCTTGAGGAGCCTTTCAATGAGCTTCCTATCAATGAGACTATCATCAACAGCAAGAACATGAAACTGGGTGTCATCACGATCAATAGCCATACCCATGATTGTTGTTATGATTCAAAACAATAACCCAGAAAAAACCCAGAAATAGGACAAGGAGGGAAATGGGAAAGATGAAGGGAAAGGGGTAGAAGGGGTGAGTTAATAAAAGGGGAAGCCATTGATGGGATATCTGACAGTTTGGAAAGGCAAATAAGATCGGGGGGAGATTTTCATACAGAATCTTGCGGATCTTCTAGGTTGATTTTTGAATTGGACAACAAGCAAAGATGGTGCGTTTGTTTTTCCTATTTTTTATTTTTATTTAAAAAAAAAATAATAATAAAGATGGGGTGTTGACTCTTTTGATTAGTGGTTAAGGCAAAGTTAATCAAACTTCTATTTTAATTTTATGGCCTTTTCCATTCTACATGCGGCTACTGTTTCAGACTTTTTCATGCACGTCTATTATTTATTTTATTTTTTACTTTTTTTAATTTTATAGGACATCTCAATTGAGTCGATTGAAATAGATATTGTTATCAATGTAAGATGATATAAAATTGAATATACTAAAAAATATTATTTTCTTATTTATGAATTAAAATGAAATTATAATTCTTTTTAAATATTAATGTAAAAAATAAATATTATCATAACGAAATTATTAAAAAAAATCATTATACATTTGTACTTAGAAATATGGGTTTATATTTTATGACCGTGTATTTTTCTTTATTATATATAGATATGACGGTGTGTAATAATCCCATATATAGTTTTTAAATACGGTAGAAATTGGGAACAAATATTAAGAGGATATTTTGCTAGTGGTTTAATTATGCCTCAATCTTTCTACTTTTTAGACATTTAAAATTTAGGTCCTCTGCTTTTAATGCTAATAATTTAGTCTAATTAGTAACATTATTAACTGACTTTTATTAAATTTGAATAGTAAAATATTATTTAGTTTTGGAACTTGACAAATTTTTTTAATTTTTTCTGTGATGATATGACATTCAAACGTCGTGTCACATCACCACTTATAAATTATAATTTTTATAAAATGTTAGTTGATGATACATTATAAGTTAAAGTGTCATGTTACCACAATGACTAAATTTAACATTTTAAAATTAATATGGACTAAAAAAAAGTTAAGAAACTAAGTTAAAAAGTTACCAAATGTTATCTTATCATTCATTTATTTCAAATACACAAATTAATTATGAGATATATTTTGTTATTTTTGAGAGGGAAACTTCATATTATTCATTAATTTTTTTGGAAAAATATATTGAATGACCAGATTATGGCAGCAAATAAATAAAAAAGAGAGCTTATTTTTAATGAATATATTTTATTTGATTGATCAATCATAAATTCAGTAGGTCTTGCCTTTCACAATAGGAATATTTTAGTAAACTACATGTGAAGATTCCAAATATATATATATATATATATTAAAGGAAATGAGATATTAGCAATGTACATACATTTTGACTTTTTTATTTTTTATTTTTTGAAAATAAAATCAAACATTAAAAAATGTTTATATTATAAATATATCTTAACTGCATAACAGAGAATTAAACAGTTTTAAGTAAAGATGATTAAGAGACCTACTACAACATTTACAATAAAATGTTAAGAGTCAATACAAGCCATGTAATAAGAAGAAGTCAATGTTTTAAAATTTTGCTCCATTCTTGTTTTAAGAATAATTAAATAAGCAATTAAAATTTTAAAAAAAAATTATAAACTTTTTGAAACAATTCAATCATCAATTCCTTTGTTTTAATTTATGGGTTTTTTTTTCAATTTCGAGCTGTTTAATTTAAATTATTTAATTATATTAATCGATTTTCGATTCAATTGATTTAATCTAATTCTAATAATATCCCTAGAATCAACCACAAGTTGGGTGATGAGTCTTGCCATAGGTTGGAATTGAGGTTGGGTAAGGTTTTTTTCTTTCCCTGAAAGTAAGATTGATATGTTTTTAATATTTTATTTGTTGATATAATTTAATATTTATTAACAATAACTGTAAAATGGATTTGAGCAAGAGCGTAGTTAGGGGTGAACAAAATTCGATTCGATTCGAAAAATTTGATAAAAAATTTTAAATTTTGAATTAAGTAGTTCAAGTTATTTGAGTTAATCAAGTTATTTGGATCAATTCGAATAAAAAAATTAAATTTTTCGGTTTAACTCGAATATGAATTACACAATTTGAGTTATCTAAAAATCCAAATAAGAAAAGGCAAAACTATACCGTTTTGATAAATGTTTACCTTTTCTAAAGTTAAAAGTCAAAACCATTAAGTTAAAATGCAAAACTACAGTATTTTGATAAATATTTATTCATTAAGTTAAAAGGCAAAACTATTATATTTATTTATGTAATTAAATAATATTATACTTTGTCGAATAGTTAAATAATCGGTTCATGTAAATATAATATTGAGTATAAATAATAGGATTCGTCAACTCGACTTGATCGAATACTCACCCTTAAGTGTGGCTAGGTGACTGACGGGAACCTCAGCCCCTAAAATAGAAAATTTTCCATTTAAATTGAAGAAAATAATTTAATTAAATTTAAATATTTTATGAGTCAAACACGTGCTAACATAAACAGAGAGTCAAATTCGTGAGCTAAGATATTTAAAGGAGTAATTTGAAACCATAAATTTTCCATGGTTTGTTTGTTTTTGTTTGAATTTTGACAGAATGGTTTGCTTATTTTCAATGATGAACTTGTGGGCCAATTGTATTGAAAATTGGTAGGAAACTTCCATTAAAATTTATTAACTTTCAAAATTTAGGGTTTCTCATTTTTGTGCAAAATTTCCAATCCCTATTTTTAATACAATTTATGTAAAATTTTAATTAAGTATACACAAATATTAATATAAAAAATATATATTAAATTAAATTATCCCTGTTTAAAAATTTAAAAATAATTTAATTGAAAATTAGCATTTTTTATTTTTATTTTTTATAAAATTGGACTAACTTTGGTAATAATTGAAACCAAATTATTGAAATGAGTTTAGCTTGTACAACCATGATTTGATTTAAACCATGATGACCTTTGAATGTGAACTTAATTTGAAATATATATATATATTCAAAGTTTCAAACTTATTATTCCATTTATTTTTCATTTTCAATTTTTTATTCATTAATATTTAATTAGAAAATTTTAAAAATAAAAATAATTAGTTCTAAAATTATTTTAACGATTACTAAATTAAAATATAAATTACATCACAAATATAAAATGTTTAGAAATGAAATCCTTTGGGATAACTAAAATCCCAAAAATGTATGAAATATTTATATATAAGTTAAATTCATTTTTTGATTCTTGAAATATTTTTAAATAAAAAAAAAAGTGATTTGCAGATGTAACAATGATTTTGTTGCTTTTTTTTTTTCAAAGACGAAAATAAAATCAAATATTCTTTACAGAGGAAATAAAAAAAAAAGATTTCAAATTAAAGAAATTTATGAATCTATGAAGATTTTCTGCATTTTTCTTTATTGAACTTACAATTATTAAGGTTTTTTTACTTTTTTATATTTCAGCCTTACTAATATACTCTTTTTAGATAATTTCTTCCAAATAAAAAATATATATAATTATTAGAGATATGGGTAGAATTTTATGTTTAATATCGATTGTAATCCATAGATAGGTTTGAAATTAGATTAGTTTCAATACAAACAATCATTATATGCAACGAACTGAATAATTTATTCAAAGACGAATACAAGAGGTAGCCACGAACATTGAGCTTCCCAAAAATTGAAAAATCACTTTTTACTCATTTTATAGTTAGTGAAACTAGAAATTTATATATAGTAACAGTCGAAACTATTTTTTATTATGTTTTGAAAAACGAGAGCCGATTTTAAAAAACGAATTATGGAGTCGTTACTAATCCTTTTTTTTAAGTGTGAGTAGATCACTCTGTGGTCGATCATTTTAATAAAGTATTTTGGTTTATTAAAACAACGTTTTTGCTCTACGAAAAACTAGAAAACGGATTCGGGAGACGGTTACGCGCGAGGAAGGATTTGCACCCTCGCAACGCCCAAAGTTGGTACCGTATTGATCAATCTATGCCCTTAATGTCGAAAATTTGGAAAAAGTTAAAATGTAATTCCTTTAAAAAAAGTGAACAACTCGAATTGAATTTTAAGATTCACTCGTTCCCAAGGAATAAAATACCACATCCAGCACGTTAGGACACGATATTTTAAGCCTCCAAAAACTGAGATCACCTCATGATTTTCAAAACATGCCACGAAATCTAAAAAGGGTATCCCGTTATTTGGCCAAACAGAAAATTGAAACCCAGCATAGTAGGGCAAGATTTTTCGAATTTCCAAACACGAAATATTGCCTCATTTTAATTTAAGAAAACATGGATGAAATTTCACAAGGATATTCAGTTATTCAGTTGAACGAAAAAAAATCGAAACCCAACACGGTAGGGCACGATTTCTCAAACTCCCAAACACGAAATATTTCCCTATGTTTGAGGGTTTTTTTAGTTTATTTGAAATACAAATAAGATGAACAATTTAGAGCAAACTAGTTAATAATTTCAACTATATATCAATACACGGAGCTAAAAACGAGGAAACTAATGTGGAACATGTACAAGGCTAATGTGCTATACCACCTATCAACAATAATACAAATGTGTAAATTAAAACACAAAAGAACAATAAAAAACAACAAACAATGCATAAAATAAATTATATGTATTTAAACAAATAATATATGCAAAACTTTGAAATAGATTGTAAAATGAATGAAAATAAAAATAATAAATGCATAGAATATAAGGTTTATAAATGAATTTTAAAATAAATATTATAAACTTGGAATTTAAAAAATAATGCAATACAAAACAATTTAAAACTAAAATAAATACAAATATGATGTGAATTACATACATAGAAAATAATTTATGCCCATGCGAAATTTAAAATAAGTAATATGCATAAAATAGAAAACCCAATGAAAATAATACATATAAAATAATAATGGATGAGAGTGTTAAAAAAACAAAATATATAATAAAATAAGATCTTTAAGAGAAATAAACCATATATAACTAAATTTAAAAGAAAATATAAATATAAAACAATCATGTTAATATAAACTATATATACAATAGGATAATTAAATTACAAATTACACAGCATTTTAATAATACGTTATAAAAGAATATTCTAGAATAATAACTATATAATTAAACGGAACAGAAACAATTGAAAGTAGAAAAACAAATCAAAACATGGCACCTCCATTAAAATAATTCAATATATATATTTAAATAAAAATGTAAAAAAGAACGTAAAATAAATTAAAACCTAAAAATTACTAAAATAAAACTTAATTGAAAGAAAATCAAAATTTTGGGGCGATTCAAAAATAAATAAAAGGAAATGGACCAATTTGAACGTGCGAATAACAAGGAGGGACCAAAAGGAAAATAATCCCCGCCCTCCAAAATGCACAGCTTCAAGGAGGACCCAAAATGCAGTCAAAACAAATTTAAGGGCAAAAAAAAAATGAAAACTTAATTGCAAAACAATAAAAAAATGGAAGGGCTAAAAGTAATTGGACGAATTTAAAAAAAATAAAGAAATTGAAATGAAATGGACAAAATTCTCACGTAATTGAAAGAGAAAAGAAAATAACTCGATTTCAATGGAAATAAGAAAAGAGAGAATAATCAAATTTCAAATTGAAATAGGAATACCAAAGTAATTGATTCTCTTTCAAAGAACAAAATACCTCTATTTATATATATGGAGTTTACTAAAAATAGTCTAAATAATTTAATAATAAAATAAAATAAAATAAAATAAAATAAAATCAAAAATAAAAATCATATTTTCCTATTTTTAGCCTTTTACCAAGTCAACTAATTTTGATAACTCATTGGCTTTCTCTATCTTTTTGATTTGACCACAATTTAATGATTGTCTTTTAATTTGACCTTTTTTGACTTGTTTTCGACCGATTGCATCATTTGGCTTCAGTTATTATTTTTTGGGCCCAGGCCAAAATTAGCCTATTACAGTAACATTCCACTTCCAGCCTTCAAAATGAAAAGATTTTTATTTAGTCAATTTAAAATTATGGATTTACCTTTAAATAAATTCAACAACTGACTTAATTCTGACTAATCAGAATAAATCTAAAAGAAAACTCGTTTTTACATAAGATGATGCTATTTGTAATTTCAAATTCTCAAAACTTCAACCTTATCACTAAGCCAAAATTTTAGTGGCAATTATGTTTAACTTTTTTTTTTTTTTGAAACTTTGTATACGGATATATATATCCACACGAATAGGGAAGATCAACTTAATATTATGAGTAAACTATCAAAATAATCACTTTTGTTTATCTTAGGTTGCGTTTTAATCATTTATATTTGAAATGTTACGTTTTAATCACTTACGTTAACGTGTTATAACATTTTAATCATTGACCCATTAATTGCGATTAACAATGTAAGTTAAATAATCATTTTATTAATGTTTTAATAATCAGATTGGTAATCAAACCGGTTTGAAAATCAATTTTTTCGGTTCAATCAATTTGATCGTCAATCCAATAATAATTAAATATAGTTAAAAATTAATTAAAAAAATTATAAAATCTATTCGACTAGTTCAACCGATAATTTTTAATCCAATTTTTTATTTTTTTACTGATTCTAAATATTACACTCAAAGGTCGGTTCAATCTATATATATAAACCGATACACCAACCGATTTTCATTTCGATCAACCGATCAGATTCAAACAATACTACATTTCATTTTCAAATTTGATATTGTATTTGTTTTATCCAATAACATATACAATTTTTTTTTTTTGTGTAAAGAAAATTTCCAACTTAATTTATAATAAGACATAGAATGTTGCTTTCGGGGACCAAATAGATCAAGTTGGCTGCATAAAAAGAAAACAATGTTAGTGGTGGTCCAAAAATAAGTCTCCTTATATTCAAATGTCATTTTTTAAAATCAATATTGAGATTTAATTAAGATTACAATATCGAGATGATATTATAAGCATAAAGTTTCCAAATCTAAGCAAACAGTAAAATTTTGTTTAGTTGTGGATAAAGTACTCACAAAAATGAAATTGATAATTAATTAAAAATGTAAAAGAAAATACATCAAATTAATTGCTTAATGATTTTCTTTGGTTGTGTGTAATCGGCTAAATTCAAATTAAATAAAATAGGTTAAAGTTAAGTACTTTAGGATTGGTGTCGCAACATCGAAAGTAATATGTTCCTTTCCTCCTCGTCTGAGTTAGATGTCACGACAACGAAGGTTTTGGATCAAATTTGGTGTTGCAACATCAAAGGCAGTCCACTGACTTCTTGACTTATTTCGATATCCTGCACACTTAATTGACACGTTAGTATTCCTTTAAGTCTGGATTGGCCCGAAAGTTCATAAAAACACTTAAATTTGCTCATTTTATTATCTGAGTACTAAAATGAAAAAATATCTAAAACTCAAAAACAATTCTCACTGTAGCATCTTTCCTAATAAACTACCTAAAACTCAACGTCTCATTGCAAGAGAATTAGAGTGCATTTTCATCAAATCATCAAGTAAGACTAGGGACTAGCCATTATCCTTTTGGGCAAAAACTTTCTGGTGAAGTGAATCAACTATTACACTTATGTTACCCAAACCAATATTTGTTGACCATTATGCATCCTTCTAAGCTTGGGCTTGAATACTAACTCATGCTGCTGTGCATAGGCCTCAACTACTGATGACGTCACGAACTAACTAAAATACGACAAAGGCAAGCGCACCTAATGAATGGTAGTATAGCTATAGTGAGTCAGGAATATCGTATCTATGAGGACTAAAAGTACTAGTAGTTACTATCCTTTTATTATTTAGCCGAATAAATTGAAGGGGTTTATTTTAACCTAATCTTAACTAATCTAATTACTAAGACGAAACAGAGAGTAAAGTAGGAAAATATTGAAGAAAACCGATGAGAGATGACAATACCTAGGAAAGAATCCATCTAAACTTCACTTATTATTCTAAATCTGAATTAAACGATTTATTCACTTGCATTGATCCGTAGAAATCCCTAACTTATGTTAATATCTCTTTCAAAAATAAAAACAACTGACTCTAGGTTGATTAATTGAAATCTCTTTCTAATTAAAACCCCTATTGTCGCATTAACTCGATCTATGGGTTCTCCTATTAGATTTGACTCTAATCTAGTAGATTTATGTTGTCTTATTTCTAGGATTGCATGCAACTCCACTTAATTATGCTAGATTTACTCTTAAACAGGGACTTTTGCTCCACTGAATAAACACATCAATCATGAATTAATATCCTGAAAACATTAAAACATGAAGTAAGAACACATAATTGAGATCAAGAACAAATATTTATCATGGAATTCAAAAAAATCAAATAATAAGATCCGTCTTAGATTTCATCCTAGGTATCTAGGGAATTTAGTTCATACTCTTAGGGGAAAACATCTCAAAATTAGGAAAATAACAAAACATAAAGAACCCAAAAACTTCGAGAGAAATTGAATGGAGATATTCAATATTGAAGGAGATCCTGCTTCTGAGTTGAATCCTTTGGCGTTCTTCGAGTCTTTTCTACTTTCTACTCTGCGTATCCTCTTAGGTCCTCTTCTAGTGTGTATTTATAGACTTTAGAATGCTTAGAAACCCTAAAAATTGGCTTTTTCCACGTGTTTGGGAAACAGGGAGCGATTTCGACATAGGATGCCACATGGGCATGTGGCCAGCCCATGTGGATCACACGGGCATGTGATTAGCCCGTGTGGGAATGGTTTTAGCTGCGTGGATTCTTAAATCAGCCCATTTTGTCCCTTTTTGGTCTATTTTCGGCTCCTTTTGTTTCCTTATGCTTACCTAAGTATAAAAACATGAAATTAAAGGAATAGGAGCATCAAATTCACTAAATTATATAATAAATTATCCAAAAATACGCTAAGCATGGGATTAAAATATGTTACTTTTATGGTTATCAACTACCTCCTTCAAAATCATCTCAGGAACACCATCCATCGGGGCTGCAGTTGGCTGTTGTGCATGTGCGTCTACTCTCTGTTGAGCCTCAAACTGCCTCTGCTCACGCACCTTAAAGATATGTAACATTCTCTCTCAAACTAGGTTGCACTACTAGTACATGTTCAGCTGCCTAAACCATCATCTCAAGACCACATTTAAGTTGATTGCGGATGCTTTCATCAGCCAAAAGCTCTTGTGGCAGAAGTCTCTTCCAACCCATGTACCAATTTTTTATCTCCTCAAAGTCGGGTTTTGAGCACAACCAATGATACAAAACCTGCAGCCACTTTACAAAGAAAAAATTCTCCATCAAATCAACCATGAGATGAATGGGAATTGCAAAGGTCTAAGACAAAACCCAATAAAACTGATCAAGCTTCTAATTTGCAAGGTTTATTTGGAACTCCAGCAGAACAATCTGCAACTTAGGGACTATATGCTGGCGCATAAGTTGTTCCCAATTCACTGAATTAAATTCAGTCTTCCATGGTAATAGTATAACATAAGTAGATGGATCACTTAGGTGCCAAGCATCAATAACATCACTCAACTTCATACGTATGGTTTGATACAAACCCTCCAACTATGGCCCCAACTTTGGCAACCATGGATAAACCCAGACATGGATTGGAACAGTTTCCTTACGGGGATTCCATAAGTCAACTTCTCTTAACAATTTCCACATTACTACAGTATCCAATATGGTTTGAAGAATAGGTGACGGAAGCATCCTCCCAAATGTCATAACTACCCTCTATTTGCAATAAATCCTTCCATATTGATATCCCCTCCATCCTGTAAGTTGGATTCGCAAAAGGATCCCAAGCCTGAAACATTCTTATAAATAGAGGCAAAGCTAATGAACATGCAATGTAGGACAAGTTAGGCAATCTGTAATCATCAGCACAATTTTTCTGCAAATCCCAAAAACTATTTGCAAGGGACTCCAAGGTCAATTTACTAGACGAGTTCTCTTTCTCAATCTTCTGAGTATCAAACTCTACCAAGTCAAAAATTAACTTCAAGTTATGCTACAACTCGCGCATCGGTTAAAAATTTTTAAAATAATATGGATGAGCCTAAAATAGACTTGGGTTAGTTTCTTACAAATATTACCAGATTTGGACAAAAATTTAGGTTCATATTTTGGGTCGAGTTGAGCTTGGGCAAATATAATGTAACGACCCAAATTTTAAGGTCATTGGAAAATTGAATTTTTGGGTCATTATATCCGCAAAATGAATTCATAAATATTTATTAGAAATATTTACGAAGCTAGTAGTGTAGTTAATTAGACTTTAGTTAAGTGAACTAGCTTGAATTAAAGCTAAATTAGTGTAAGGACTAGATTGAATAAAGTATGAAAGTTTAATTAGAAATTATAGGAAGGTTAAAGGACTAAATTAGAAATTATACCATAAGGTGACAAGTGTGTGGTAAGTATAAATATATGTGTATTAATTTAATTGGTACAAATGTGTGAGTATATATGTATTTACTTATTATATAAGTAAATAAATAGTTATTACTAAATATAATATAATAATATAATAAAATAAAGAATGAATAAAAGAAATAAAAAAGAAATAAAATATAAAGAAAAAGGAAAAAGAAGGTCACGAATGAAGCAGGAAAAGAAAGAAAGAAAAAGGAAAAGAAAAAAGAGAGGAAAAATTAGGGTTTTGAGGTTTGAAGCTTAAGTGGTAAGTCAATTTGATCCCTTTTCTTGCAATTTTGGTGTCTATGGAATCCTAAGAAGAAGTACTACTTGAGTTATGTTAAAATTTAGAAAGTTATTGAATTTTTAGATGTTGATTAAGTTGAATAAATAAAAGAATTAAGTGTTAATTTGATAGAAATTCAAGTTAGAAGTGGGAGAATGATTAAATTGTAAAGAGAAATATAAGTTTGGTAGTAGTAGGGATTAAATTGAGAGGACTCTATAATTAATATTTTATGCTAAAAATTTAAGAGTTTTAGAATGGTTATGGTGGAAGGACCTAATTGAAAATATAGTAAAAGTTACATGGAAAATTAAAGAGTGTGTTATTAAATAACATATATTGAGAATTTTAAATGTTAAATTTTATGTAGCCAACATAGCACTGGAAACGTCATCAAAAAAGGGAAAGGAGAAAGTGAACTAGGATATCGAGTAAACTCGAGAATTCCGGTTTGTATTTATATAAACTATGCTTAATGATTTATTATAATGTAGTTGTTATTTTTAATTATAGAATGTATAAAGAATGCTATAATGGAACTGTTACTGATCTGTATTATAATGATATGATTTGAATACCCTATTAATAGTGTTGGGCTAGTCAGATATAATTGGCATGCCATAGGATTAGAAGTATTCAGGGATATTCCGACTGTGTGTCGATGAGACACTATACGTGTCGACTATTGTGACTGTTCTGGATTCGTTCCGAAGAGGTACTCTGTACCTGATTGTGACTGTTATTGTTACCATTACGGTGTATTTCGGCTTCGACCGATGAAACACTGTATAATATCCCCAGTGTGTAGGTTGGATCCGCATATCCGTCCAAGTCCGAGTTATGTTAATAGGGGTAAATGAAGATACTATAGTCTGACTGTTATCGATCATATGAATAAGACTGAATGATGACTGTTAGTGAATATAATGACATGCTAATGTATGACTAATGACAGTATTGAACATTATAAAAGATATATGAAGAATTGTTTAATTACATTTATGAATTATAAGATGAAGGCGAATAAGCCATTAAGATTTGTAAAGTGAAAGCTTAAAGCTAAAATGTTTGTACATGGCTTAGTATTGTTTTAAGTATTAGTTTATAGAAATACTACTGAGTGTAAACTCAGCGTACAGTATGTTTTTGTACGCAGGACTAGGTACGAAAGAAAGCTAAGGACTCAGCATCCAAGCCAATCCTGGACTCAAAGTAGTGAATACTTTTCTTTTGGAAAAATAGCATGTAACTAGCTGGTTAAGGTGTTATTTTGTACATGATAGTGAGTAAACATGAAAGTTGTTGAAGCATAGTATGAAATATGCATATTTTGGAAGTTAAACTTATATGAGTTTGATTAGTAAGATAGTGTAGTATAATTTTGAAATGAATTGTGGTATATAATCCTTAAGAGGTGTTGAAGAGAATGAATGAATATTTGCTAAGTTTAAATGGTATAATGAATGATATTTGATTTAAGAACTATTAGTAAGTGATTGGGCATGTAATGGATGTGTTTATCTTGTAAAAATAGCTTAAAATGGTTAAAAATCATGTTTTCACACGGCCAAGTCACATGGGCGTGTGTTCAGGCCGAGTGGCTCTCTGTTTATGTCACACAGGCTGTTCCCACGACCGTGTGTGTAAGTTAGATCTGCCCACGGCCATGGGAGCCCCACGGGCAGGCCACACGGGCATGTCCCAGGCCACACGGGCGTGTGCCCCTATCTTCAAGGAAAAAGTTCCAAAGTCGCCTGTTTAGTCCCGAATCACTTCTAAAACATGTATTGGGTTCCGTAGGCCCATATTAGGGACTATATGATGAAATTTGCAAGAATTTGAATTGGAATGCAAATTTATGACTCAGTTTTTGTATAAATGTTAGTGTATAAGTTTAGTAATGCCTCGTAATCCTATTCTGGTAACGGTTGGGATTAGGGGGTGTTATATTTAGTGGTATTAGAGCTACTTAGGTTTAGTCGATTCTAGGACTAAATTGAGCTTGGAATTGAGTCTAGAGGTACATGCCATTCTTATGTTAATTGTGAGTCGAGATTGGATGCTGATTTATATACTGATAAATTAACTTTGTTTTATAGTGTGTAAAAGATGTCTGACGAAAGTATCGAGGGTATCGATCAAGAAATGTACAGTAGAGATGAATCACGTGATGTAAATGAATCTGAATCTGCAACCCCAAGTGTAAACCCGGTAGGTAACCAACCACCGAATACTAGAAAGGATAATACAAAAATATTTAGAATGATTACCGAAGCTCTTCAAAGAGCGGTAGGAAGTATGCCTGCTACTACTTCTACCCCTGCTACCTGAAGAGCCCCTATTAAGGAATTGCGAAAGTATGGAGCTACAGAATTTCTGGGATCAAAGGGAACTGATTCAACAATAGCTGAAAATTGGTTAGAGACTACCAAGAGAATTTTGAAGCAATTAGAATGCATCTCACATGAAAGTTTAATATGTGTTATTTCTCTGTTACAATAGGAGGCTTACATATGGTGGAAATCAGTGATTCAGAATATACCAGAAGAACGGGTAAACTGAGAATTCTTTCAATGAGAATTTTAGAAGAAGTATTTGGGAGAGAATTATATAGAAGATCGGAAATAGGAGTTTTTGATGTTGAAACAAAGAGATATGTCTGTAGTGGATTATGAACGGAAATATCTGAGACTGAGCAGATATGCTATTGAATTTGTACCGGCTGAAGTTGACAGATGCAAGCGATTTTTAAGAGGACTGCGAGATGAATTTCAATTGCAATTGATGCCTTTACGGATTACAGAGTTTGCAGACTTAGTAGAAAGAGCTAAAATGATTGATCAAGTACTGGGGAAGAGCAAAAAATCTGAAACTGTCCGTTCAGCTGGAAAACATCCTGGCACTGCTAGTTCAAGTTTGCAATTCAAACGATCGAAGGAATCTCGTGGTAGTGGAAGATTTAGTTCAAGATTAGAAAGAGGAGACAGAATTCGAAAGATACAAACTACTATATCTAATGGTAGTATCAAAAGTCCGGTTCAGAACACTGAAATTCTAGAATGTGAGTACTGCAGAAACATACATAGAGAAGAACGTAGAAAGTTAACTGGGGGTTGTTTCCGATGTGGATCCACTGATCATTTTGTTAAGGATTGTCCGAAGATTGGTAAGTCAGCACCAATGGTATCACAAAGGTCTGAATCTGCTTCTAGAGGTCGAGGATCAGGCCGAAGTGGTCCAGTTGCTAGAGGAGGTACTAGAAGAACTAGTGAAAATGCTACCCAACAATCTGAAGTAAAAGCTCTGGCCTGAGCATATGTTGTAAGAACTCGAGATGAGGGGGATGCTCATGATGTAGTGACAGGTATATTCTTATTACATTCAGAACTTGTATATGCTTTAATAGATCCAGGATCGTCACATTCTTATGTTAATACAAAACTAGTTGAGACGGGAAATTTAAAATCTAAACTGTCTAGAGTAATGATAGAAGTGTCTAGTCCATTGGGGCAAACTGTGTTAGTAAATCAAATATGTCGAAGATGTCTGTTGATGATTCAGGATAGAATATTTGCTGTTGATCTGTTAATTATGCCATTTGGCGACTTTGATATTATACTGGGAATGGATTGGCTGTCAGAACATGGAGTAATTTTGGACTGTTATAAAAAGAGATTTTCAGTTCAAAATGAAAATGGTGATCGGATTGAAGTAAATGATATACGAACTAGTGGATCAGCTCGAATTATTTCTACAGTCAAAGTAAGTAAACTTCTTTATCAAGGATGTGCAGCTTTCTTAGCATATGTTATTAACTCCAATTCAGCTGAGAGTTAATGTAGTAAAATTCGGACTGTATGTGAATTTCCTGATGTGTTTTCTAGAGAATTGCCTGGATTAGCTCCTGATCGGGAAGTTGAATTTGCGATTGAAGTATACCCGGGTACAGATCCAGTGTCAATACCTCCATATTGAATGTCACTTACTGAGTTGAAAAAGCTGAAGGTACAACTGCAAGACTTATTGGACTGAGGGTTTATACAACCTAGTACATCACCGTGGGGAGCCCTAGTGTTATTTGTTAAAAAAAAGATGGTTCGATGCAGTTGTGTATTGATTATCGATAGTTGAATAAGGTAACTGTCAAGAATAAATACCCGTTACCTCGTATTGATGATTTTTTTGATCAACCAAAGGGAGCTTCTATATTCTTAAAAATTGATTTAAGATCGGGGTATTATCAGTTGGAGGTAAAGGAGAGTGATGTACCAAAGACAGCATTCCGTACACAGTATGGGCACTATGAATTCTTGGTGATGCCATTTGGATTAACAAATGCTCCAACTGCTTTTATGGATCTTATGAACCAGATTTTTCAACCATACTTAGATCAATTCGTAGTGGTTTTTATTGATGATATTTTAGTATATTCGAAGTCTGAAATTGAGCTTGAACAGCATCTTCGAATGGTTTTACAAACATTGCGGGAGAAGCAATTATATGGGAAATTGAGTAAATGTGAGTTTTGGTTAACGGAGGTTGTATTCCTTGGTCATATAGTATCAGCAGATGGGATAAGAGTAGATCCAAAGAAGATTGAAGCCATACTTCAGTGGAAAGTTCCCAGAAATGTGTCAGAGGTACGTAGTATCCTCGAGTTAGCCGGATATTATCGAAGGTTTATGAATGGATTTTCAAAAATAGCTTTACCGATGACGAAGTTATTACAAAAGAATTTTTCGTTTGTTTGGAATGAGCAGTGTCAGAAAAGTTTTGAAATATTAACAGAGGCACTAGTATTAATTTTTCCAGAGTCGGGAAAAGATTTCGTCGTGTACAGTGATGCTTCTTTAAATGGTCTCGATTGTGTGCTGATGCAAAATGGAAATGTAATTGCTTATGCTTTATGACAATTGAAACCACATAAACGCAATTATCCAACACATGATCTAGAATTAGCAGCAGTGATATTTGCTTTGAAGATTTGGAGACATTACTTATATGGAGAAAAGTGTTATATTTACACTGATCATAAAAGTCTCAAGTACCTTTTGTCACAGAAAGAATTGAATTTGAGACAACGTCGGTGGATAGAAATTTTAAAGGATTATGATTGTGTTATTGACTATCATCCTGGTAAAGCTAATGTGGTAGCTGACGCGTTAAGTATGAAGGCCACAATTGAGTTGAGATCAATGTTTGTACAGCTTAATATTGTTGATGGTGGAAGTATTCTGGCTGAATTGAGAGTAAAACCAGTAATGTTTGATCAAATCAGAACAACACATTTAGAAGACGAAAAATTAATGAAGAAGAGGGAGACGATACAGAACGGTACAGCAGGGAATTTTAGAATTGATGAAAATGATTGTCTGAGATTTCAGAATTGACTTTGTATCCCAACTACTTCTGAAATTAAGGAATTGATTCTTCGAGAAGCTCATAATAGTCAGTTTGCATTACATCCCGGAGGAACTAAGATGTATCGTGATTTACGGGAACTGTATTGGTGGCCAGGTATGAAAAGAGATATAGTGGAATATGTGGCTAAATGTTTAACATGTCAGCGAGTCAAAGCTGAACATCAGGTTCCAATTGGTTTACTTCAGCCTATTAATATTCTTGAATGGAAATGGGACTGCATCACGATAGACTTTGTAACCGGGTTACCGATGTCAACTGGTAAGAAAAATGTTATTTGGGTGATTATTGATCGGCTCACAAAGTCAGCTCATTTTATAGCAGTCAGAACAGATTGGTCACTTCAAAAGTTGGCAGAAACTTATATTCAGGAAATCGTAAGACTACATGGTATTCCTGTATCGATAATTTCTGACTGGGATCCACGGTTTACATCAAGGTTCTGGAAATAGTTGCATGAATCTCTTGGTACTCGACTTCATTTTAGTACAGCTTTTCATCCACAAACTGATGGACAGTCAGAATGAGTCATTTAGATTTTAGAAGACATGAGCTTGTATCATTGATTTTGAATCAGGTTGGGAACGTTATTTGCCGTTAGCTGAGTTTGTATATAACAATAGTTTTTAATCAAGTATTCAAATGGCACTGTATGAAGCTTTGTATGGTCGGAGATGTCGATCACCAGTGTGTTGGACGGAACTGAATGAAAGAAAAGTGGTTGGTCCAGAGTTAATTCAAGAAACTGAAAGTACTGTTAAAAAGATTCAAGAAAGATTGAAGGCAGCTTTTGATAGGCAGAAATCATACGCCAATTTGAAATGACGAGACATTGAGTACTCAATTGGAGACAAAATATTTCTTAAAGTTTCACCTTGAAGAAATTCTTGAGATTTGGTCGAAAAGGTAAATTGAGTCCGCGATACATTGGACCGTATGAGATTATAGAAAGAATTGGACCAATAGCATACCATTTAGCTCTGCCTCCTGAATTACAGAAGATTCATGATGTTTTCCATGTTTCTATGTTAAGAAGATACCGATCAGATCCATCTAATGTGATTTCAACTGAAGATATAGAGATTCGACCTGATTTGTCATGTGAAGAAGAACCGGTTAAGATACTGGCATGTGAAGTAAATGAATTACGTAATAAACGAGTTCCTTTAGGAAAAGTATTGTGGAGAATTCATAACATTGAAGAAGCAACATGGGAATCAGAGGATACAATGAGATCACAGTACCCTCATTTCTTTTCAAGTAAATTTCGAGGATGAAATTTATTAAGGGGGGAGAAGTGTAACGACCTAAATTTTAAGGTCATTGGAAAATTAAATTTTTGGGTCATTATTTCTGCAAAATGAATTCATAAATATTTATTAGAAATATTTACGAAGCTATTAGTGTAGTTAATTAGACTTTAGTTAAGTGAACTAGCTTGAATTAAAGTTAAATTAGTGTAAGGACTAGATTGAATAAAGTATGAAAGTTTAATTAGAAATTATAAGAAGGTTAAAGGACTAAATTAAAAATTATACCATAAGGTGACAAGTGTATGGTAAGTATAAATATATGTGTATTAATTTAATTGGTACACATGTATGAGTATATATGTATTTACTTATTATAGAAGTAAATAAATAATTATTACTAAATATAATATAATAATATAATAAAATAAAGAATGAATAAAAGAAATAAAAAAGAAATAAAATATAAAGAAAAAGGAAAAAGAAGGTCACGAATGAAGCAGGAAAAGAAAGAAAGAAAAATGGAAAGAAAAAGAAAGGAAAATTTAGGGTTTTGAGGTTTGAAGCTTAAGTGGTAAGTCAATTTGATCCTTTTTCTTGCAATTTTGGTGTCTATGGAATCCTAAGAAGAAGTACTACTTGAGTTATGTTGAAATTTAGAAACTTATTAAATTTTTAGATGTTGATTAAGTTGAATAAATAAAAGAATTAAGTGTTAATTTGATAGAAATTCAAGTTAGAAGTGGGAGAAGGATTAAATTGTAAAGAGAAATAAAAGTTTGGTAGTAGTAGGGATTGAATTGAGAGGACTCTATAATTAATGTTTTATGCTGAAAATTTAAGAGTTTTAGGATGGTTATGGTGGAAGGACCTAATTGGAAATATAGTAAAAGTTACATGAAAAATTAAAGAGTGTGTTATTAAATAACATATATTGATAATTTTAAATGTTAAATTTTATGTAGGCAACATAGCACCGGAAACGTCATCAAAAAAGGGAAAGGAGAAAGTGAACGAGGATATCGAGTAAACTCGAGAATTTCGGTTTGTATTTATATAAACTATGTTTAATGATTTATTATAATGTAATTGCTATTCTTAATTATAGAATTTATAAAGAATGTTATAATGGAACTGTTACTGTTTTTGTATTATAATGATATGATTTGAATACCCTATTAACAGTGTCGGGCTAGTCGGATATAATTGGCATGCCATAGGATTAAAAGTATTTAGGGATATTCCGACTGTGTGTCGATGAGACACTATACGTGTCGACTATTGTGACTGTTCCGGATTCGTTCCGAAGAGGTACTCTGTACCTGATTGTGACTGTTATTGTTACCATTACGGTGTATTCCAGCTTCGACCGATGAAACACTGTATAATATCCCTGGTGTGTGGGTTGGATCCGCATATCCGTCCAAGTTCGAGTTATGTTAATAGGGGTAAATGAAGGTACTATAGTCTGACTGTTATCGACCATATGAATAAGACTGAATGATGACTGTTAGTGAATATAATGACATGCTAATGTATGACTAATGAAAGTATTGAACATTATAAAAGGTATATGAATAATTGTTTAATTACATTTATGAATTATAAGATGAAGGCGAATAAGTCATTAAGATTTGTAAAGTGAAAGCTTAAAGCTAAAATGTTTGTACATGGCTTATTATTGTTTTAAGTATTAGTTTATAGAAATACTACTGAATGTAAACTCAGCGTACAGTATGTTTCCGTGCACAGGACTAGGTACGAAAGAAAGCTAAGGACTCAGCATCCAAGCCAATCCCGGACTCAAAGTGGTGAATACTTTTCTTTTGGTACAATGGCATGTACCTAGGTGGTTAAGGTGTTATTTTGTACATGATAGTGAGTAAACATGAAAGTTGTTGAAGCATAGTATGAAATATGCATATTTTGGAAGTTAAACTTATATGAGTTTGATTAGTATGATAATGTAGTATAATTTTGAAATGAATTGTGGTATATAATCCTTAAGAGGTGTTGAAGAGAATGAATGAATATTTGTTAAGTTTAAATGGCATAATGAATGATATTTGATTTAAGAACTATTAGTAAATGATTGGGCATGTAATGGATGTGTTTAGCTTGTAAAAATAGCTTAAAATGGTCAAAAATCATGTTTTCACACGGCCAAGTCACATGGGCATGTGCTCAGGCCGTGTTGTAACACCCCTTACCCGAGACCGTCGTCGGAGTCGAGCACGAGGCGTTACCTGACTTAACTTACTAATTCGGGGCATAAAATTTTATTTTAAAATTAATTTATTCACATTCATTCAATATGTCCCTAAAAAGGGCCCTCTAGACCCTAAAACGTGCAATTGAAATGGTTCGGGACTAAATCAGGAACATTAAAAATTTTCCGAATACTTAGACAAATCAAAACAATTTATTTCATCTTTCATAAATAATCTGTCCATCTGCGTCATAGTCACTTAATAAATCATAACTCCAGTTACCAAACTCGAAATAAAAATCCGTAAATTTTATCTGAAACTAGACTCATATATATTCTTACTAAATTTTTTTCATAATTTTTGGTCTAGCCATTTAGTACAGTTTATTAGTTAAAGTTTCCCCTGTTTCAGTATTCGGCTGCTCTAACCTCTTTTCACTAGGAATTAATTTTCTCCCTGTACAGATTTCAAATAACCATGCCGTCTATTTACTTTAAAAGTCGACTCAATAAGGAATCTATACATATAAAGTATAACTCCTAATTATTTTTTTACAATTTTTAGTGAATTTATAAATTCAGAACAGGAGATTTAGAAATCACTCTGACCTTGTCTCACCAAAATTTGAATATCTCTTAATATACACTTCTTTTGCTTACTCTGTCTCTTTCATATGAAAATAGACTCAATAAGCTTTAATTCTATATCTCAGTGATCATCTAATTCCATTTCTACTATTCTTGGTGATTTTTCAAGATCACGTCACTGCTGCTATTCAATACTGTTTTAATCCTAATTTCACTTTTTCATAATTTCTTTGTATTAACTACCATTTAGGCATACATAACACCGAAACATGTTATTCATTAGCCATTTCAATAGCTAATCATTATCAAATATTTACATACCATTATGTAGTCATATCATAAGGACATACACACAAAACGGCTAAGTCCCTATACATGTCATAAACTAGAACGTTTGTAAACGAAGATACCTATTTGGTAACTTGATAGTCGATAGTGTGAAGTGATCTCCGACGACCTCCAACCCAGGCTTGCTTTTAAGTACTCTAAAACATGGGAAAGTGAAAGAAGTAAGCTTATAAAGCTTTGTAAGTTCACATGTAAAATAATAAGCATTAGCAATCAATTTAGCTTACTACTATGTTGTCATAATTTGCTTAAATAATGTTTAGTTCTTACTTTCCCATCTTACTCATCGGTAACCCTACCAAAGGCTCAGAATACAAAAGGCACCTTACTTAATAGCTTGCTTACATACCTGTAATATCTCACTTAACATATGAGTACTCTTTCATAATATAGGCATATTGCCAATCATGTCATAAAGTGTCACAAGTATAACTGAAAACTCATCACTTACTTAATACTTGATAACCTCAATTACATACAATCTCAATATTAAATAAGCCTTAAATGCATACCTGTACTCTTTCTTCATGTTCTCACCTTATCGTTTCTTTGACTTACTCTTTGGATTACTCGGGAACCTTTTCCTTTTTGAACTTACCATTGCCAATGCTTGACATGGTCTTACGTGGTATCCTTGCCTTATGAACTCACCAATGCCATGCCTTGGCATGGTCTTACATGGGACCTTTGCCTTATAGTAACTCATCAATGCCATGTCTTGACATGGTCTTACATGATTTCCTTGCCTTATAGAACTTATCAATGCCATGCCTTGGCATGGTCTTACATGATATCCTTATCTTACCAAATGCCATGTTCCAAACATGGTCTTACATGGTATCCTTGTCTTACCAAATGCCATGTTCCAAACATGGTCTTACATAGTATCCTTATCTTAGTGCCAATGCAATATCTTGATGTGGTCTTACATGGAGTCCTTAATCAATGCCGATGCAATGTCTTGACATGGTCTTACACGGGATCCTTGCCTTACCAATGTCATGTCTTGACATGGTCTTACATGGTATCCTTAACCGTCAATTCCTCCTTAAATGCCATGTTATGAACATGGACTTTTTCGTCAATTCTTCTTTAATTGCCATGGTACAACCATGGACTTTGAGATATCAATGCCTTGTCAAGTCATAGCTGAAACATACTTGCTCAAATTCTCAAGGTTAGCCGCATAACTCAATAATATCAATACTAATAACAATAATTGCATAATAATAAAATGCTACTCAACTTACATACTTACATTCTCAATCTCATCATATCATCAACTTAACTTATTCTCATCAAATTATGCTAGTCAATACTTTCTTGTTACCACACAAAGCCATAATACAAAATATGGTCTTACATATAAATTATACAAGTTCTCTTTCCAATATCGAATTATTATCGAACATTAATCATTATATTTGAAACTCAATACTAAAGTATTTATGGCAAAAATATCAATTTATCATTCAAATATGCATAATTAAATGCTTATGAAACATATGAACTTACTTCGATACCAAAACGACCATTTTACTAACTTTCTCGATTTTCAGTTTTTCTCCCGTTCTAGGTCCAAATCTCACTTTTCGGGATTTAAAACGTTATATTTCACTTATTTAATTAATGTACTATTCAAAACATTCCCTAACTCAAACTTTGGAAAAATTACAATTTTGCCCCTAAACCTTTGCAGAATTACGATTTTGCCCCTAGGCTTGGAAATTAAAATTTATCCATTTTCTTATGTTTTATGTTTTATGACATGCTGATAATTTTTCCCTTCTATGGAAACATCAAATTCTCACTCTAACATGTACTTATGAACATTAGGTATTTTTACTGATTATGTCATTTTACTCGTTTTCACGTAAAATCGCTTAGCAAAAGTTGTTTAATACAATTTAAAGCTTCATATTCTACCATAAAACATCAAAATAAACACATTTCACCTATGGGTATTTTTCCAAATATGAACCCTAGCATGAATTATTGCTAGAATAAGCTTAATCAAGTTACCGGGACTCCAAAAATGTAAAGAACAATAAAAACGGGGCATGAAATCACTTACTATGGAGCTTGGAAAGCTTGGAAACCCTAACCATGGCTTCCCCCATGCTATATTCGGCCTCCATAAAGAAGATGGACCAATTTTGGCTTTATTTTCCCTTTTTAATTCTTTTAATTACTAAATGACCAAAATGCCCTTAAAGGCTTTTCTTTCAAATTTGTCCTATTCTTGCCCATTTTTGTCCAAACTTAAATATAATGGTCTAATTAATAAATAAGGACCTCCAATTTAAGAAAACATTTCAATTAAATGCCCTTTATTATCTAGAACACACATTTTGCTAATTTTACAATTTACTCCTAATTATCAAATTAGGCACTTACACATAAAATTTCTTCACGAAATTTTCACACAATTATTCAATCAATGAATAAACCTTAAAACTTAATTGGAATATTATTTTTTTATTTTTTTATTTTTTTATTTTTTTGACCTCGGATTCGTGGTTTTGCAACCACTATTCTGTTTAAGCCCTATTTCGGGATGTTACAAGTGTGGCTCTCTGTTTATGTCACACGGGCTGTTCCCATGACTGTGTGTGCAAGTCAGATCTGCCCACGGCCATGGGAGCCCCACGGGCATGTCCCAGGCCACACGGGCGTGTGCCCCTATCTTCAAGGAAAAAGTTCCAAAGTCACCTGTTTAGTCCCAAATCACTTCTAAAGCATGTATTGGGTTCCGTAGGCCCATATTAGGGACTATATGATGAAATTTGCAAGAATTTGAATTGGAATGCAAATTTATGACTCGGTTTTTGTATAAATGTTAGTGTATAAGTTTAGTAATGCCTCGTAATCCTATTCCGGTGACGGTTGGGATTAGGGGGTGTTAATATCATGTTTAGGCCCGACCCGGCCCAACCCATGAACACCTATATAAAGAATATATAAAAATATTAAATGTGTATATATGATACACAAAAATGGAGGTGTTCATGGGTCAAGTCTAGATTGGACTTAAGCATGATATTAACATGCTTTATGATTTCCCAAGCCTAATCTGATCCAAAAAATGGGCCTTAAATTTTGCTCAAGCTCGCTTATATTTGTAAATGGCTAGCCCAAGCCCATTTTTATGCCGCCCATATTATTATTTTTAATTTTTTTTAAATATATATATATTTATATTTATTTTAGTATAATATTTAAAAATTTTATATATTTTTATTTTGTTATAGTTTTATATATAATCATATTAAGTTTTTTAATGTTTACATTATAGTAGCATTATATATCACTATAGATTTAATTTTTATGTGTTATAAATTACATAATATAAGACATTACAAACTTAAAAATTAGGTTGAGCTAAGTTTGATCCTTGAAAATTAAATTCAAGAAAACTTGTCAAACAACGGAAAATAGTTTACATAGAAGCATCCAAACACCATAAAATATAATTTTATTTTAGAAAAATCAATTTATATTTCAAAAATCATTTTTTAAAAGTTGTTTTTAATGAAATAAATATATCCTTAAACACAAATATTTTGCCACTACTCCATTTAAATTATTTTTTATTTTAATTTCATACATATTTTATATGTGTTATTATTATTATTAGTTTCTAATTTTATGTTTCATTATTTGTTGTATGTTATTTGTAAACATACACCTACATTTTAAATATGTAATTTCTACACGCATAAACATCTGATAGAATTTCTAATTAATTATAATGTATTTAATTTATTTTAATAATTTAAAAAGTTTTGTAACAATTTATAAAAATAAGTTATGAATATGACCTATTCTAATTAAATTGTGTGAAATTACATATTTGAGAAACAAGTTAATTAGAGTAGCTAAAAGTTTTTTAAAATACAAGTTTTTATTTTAATAAAAAACTTTAAAGATAATTTTAATCATAAATAAAATTTCTTATCTTAAGGAAAACCTAAAATGCATGGTAAATAGAAATGGTTTCAAATTTGAGAAAGTTATTTTAAATATAAAGAAAATATTTATATTTATTTTAAATTAAATGAAATATTTTTATTGATTAAAATGTGGGCTCAACAATTATACTAAAGTATAAAAAGATAAGGTGTTAAGTCATAAAATGTGTCCACGTATTGTGATCTCGTGATGCCACTTAGATTATTTCTTAATTTATTTGTGTATCTTATTTTATTATATATACTCTCATTTTTAGGATATTTTATGCTTCTTTCTTGTGATCATATCTTAGTTACTTCCAATTTCTTTACTCAACTTAGTGCCTCTTTATATACAACAATTATATTGTAATTGATATAATTTTATAATAAAAGTATGATTCATTTTATTAATTTATTAGAGTTCAAGTAACTCTTGATTTGATTTATATTCTCAACAAAAACTTTATTTCTGATTAGTCCTTTACTTTTCACTAAAAGATTTATAACTTTATTTCTGATTAGTCCTTTACTTTTCACTAAAAGATTTATATTTTCTGATTTAAATTTAATGACCAATTAAATTATATAATTATATTATGAATTAAATTGAAAAAAAATTTAGATTATAAAATTACGAAACATATATTTTTTAATTGAATTAATACTTTGAATAAAAGTGAGAAAAAGGTTCATCTAAAAACATAACAAGAAAAGAAATAAAAAAATTCAAGCATTGATTCAAAATTATCCCACAGAGGTTTAGAAGTAACCTATATCCTAAATGGAGACGAATGTTGATGAATAGCAGTTGGTGAATGATAACATGTTAAATTTGCATAATTTTTTGTGTTTAAATTCGTCAATTCTTGAATTGATCCTTGCTAAATTAGTGATTTTATGTTTTAATCCTATCAAGAATGCAATTGGGATGCTATGACTAAAAAATGAGCAGAAAAAGGCTAATTTGCAGCATAGTCAATAAAGTGAGGCCGAATCAAAAACTTGGAAATAGTTAAGGACTTATAAGATTTCTTTTGATCTTGTAAAAGCTAAAATTAGAAGAAAATCTAATTTTATTTTTATTTAATTCTAATTTTGTGTAGTGAGTAGTTAGGCCAAATTTAGTAAATCATTTGTATATAAATAAGACATGTGTGGTAGCTTGAAGATAGACCGAAAATTGATTGGATTTAATGCAATTACCATTTTATTACTTTTGTTCAAAAACACATGTAGCTTATTCTTTTCTTTATGACATTTTTATTTCAATAGCTTTCCATTTCTTTATTAGCTTAATAATTTTCCAAGTCCCGTTTCTTTTCCATTGATCTCCATTTCCATTTAATCCTTTGCCATAAACCAACAAAAGCATGATTAATTTCATGCTTCACTAAAATTCTAAGTTAGTTTTAGGCCGGGTATTATTTCCGGTCAGGAATCATAAGAAATGTATCCGCACTAAAGAATCCTTCAAATCAGTATTCACCATCGCTCCGGAATATCAGGATTAACAAATTCATCCCTTAAAGTTAACTCGATTTCAATTCAAAGAGTGCACGTAGGGTTGGAGTGGTTTTAGCGTACAGTTGGGAAGACGAGTCGGCTGTGCTTTATTCAGATTTTCGCGAACAAATTAGGGAGATTGTGATCGAATTTAAACGTCCCGCGTGGTTGAAGTTGTTAATCCGAGTTGGGTTCTTCAGAATGCAAGGCTACCGAGGTCTTGAATTGCGAACGCATGTATCACCATTAGACAATCGATAAGAGTTGGTTTGCAGGGCATATCGGGATTAACTATGAGAGGAAGAATTTATGGTTAAGACGTTCTTAATCGCTATAACCAGCTTATTGTTTGGAGGAGAAAACTAATTTTCGAGGATCGATTCAAAAATTGAAATCCACCGAGTCTAAGGTTAAGGCTTTCTAACTCTGTTTGCAAAAATCCAATTTCATTTTCTAATTTAATTTTACTTTCGATCTCTTTAATTGCTTATTTCTATTATCTTAATTATTTAATTTCTAGACATTCCTAACTCTCCTAATTAATTTAATTTATTTTTCAGCGGGCATGTTTAGAGTCGTAGATATGACTTTTGCCATGATTATCGACTCGACAAAATTTTTGTTCATAAGAAAAACACGGAAGTTGATCATAATATTCAATCCCTGTGGACTCGACCCTATTACTCTTTACTACTATTTAGAGTTATTTTATTGTAGGAATTATTTTCTATCTCTAATTAAGTGTTGTTTGATTTGGAAAGAAAGAAAGAAATTAATTTAAAATAAGTTATTAGAATTGTTATGTATTTACATTTGATTAAAAATTATTTATTTTTAAATTATATATTTGCATTCAATAAATTGTAAATAAATAGTAAATTTAAATTTTAGAATTAACAAAAGAATTAAGTTATTAGATTGTGTGAAAATTAAAATTTAATATTATTATATAGAATTTATAAAAAGAAAAAAAATGGAAAACCCTGACATAGTGAAGTTAATTAAGATTATAATATCGAGTTGATATTATAAGCGATAGCAAGTTAATTTTGTATGTTTAAGGTACTTATTTGTGATCAAACCTTGTATAGAATGCTACTAGCTAAGCTTGTGTTTCTTGTTATAATTTTGATAGGGACGAATTTAGAGTGTCAAAATTCAAAATCAAGCAAAATAGATTCAATTGGAGCAAAAAAAAGAAAAAGGAAAAAGGAAAGGGGTCAAATTGGAAAAATTGTAGAATTGGTTGATTAAAAAAGTCAGATTGTGAATTTATCAAACTCTATGAATGGAAAAAAAAATTGATTTTGGTTAGTTGATTAATCATAATCTTAAGTGGAATCATGCTAAACTTGGCATATGAAAAGTGTATAAATACCTTGTAATGGTGGCTTGGAAAAGACATTTGAATGGGATGAAAAACAATTTTTATTTTCTATTTTCCACACGTCTTTATTTTTTTGGAAAACTTACTGCCATTTTTTTCATTTCCTTATTTTGGTTCAATTTTTTTTTAAGAACTTTCACCTTTCTTCACCTATTATTTTCTATTAAAATCCATTCGTTTTAAATACTCATCAAGTATGATTAATTTCATGCTCAATTAAATTTAATTTACCTTAGGCTAATTATCATTTTTATCGAAAATCATGAAATATGAACTTGTACTAAAACTTTTCAACACGGTATTTGTTATTTCTCTAATATATAAGATAGTCACATTCGTCTCTTAAAGTTGATTCAATTTCAACGCAAAGTGTATGTTGGGAGGGAGTTGTTTTGGCGTACAGTTGGGAAAGCAAGTCGGTCATCTGCCGTATTCGAGTTCTCGCAAATAAATTGGCGTGTCAAATTGGAAAAAGCTAGTTGGTTCCGTCAAGGGAGATAGATAAGATTTAAACGACTCACACGGTTGAGGCCGTTAATTCGAGTTGAGCTGTTCTAGATCGCAAGGCTGCCGAGATCTTAAATCGCGAACGCATGTTACGTGGTTAGATAATCGGTAAGGGCTAGTTTGCAGAATGTACTGGAAACAACTACACAAGGAAGAGTTGACGGTTGGGGAGTCCTTGATCGCTATAACCAATTTATCGTTAAGAGAAAGGAAATTCATTTTCAAAGATCGGTTTGAGTTTGGAGTGTACCAAGACTAAGACTAAGTATTCACACATTGATTTACCGGTTTAATTTAAATTACTTAATTTTACTTTTGCAACTATCATTCTGATATTCATTTTATTTTATATGCAGTCATAGGCACGATAGCTGCCTAGACTCAGGAATTTGATCACCTAAATAGGAAAATTAGGAATCTCAGTCCCTGTGGGATCGACCCTACTACTCTATACTACTATTTAATTCAATTAGAGCGTAGAAAATTATATTTGGTGGTTTCGATGCCCATCAATAAGCATAAAATTTCCAAATCGAATTGTAAACAATAAATTTTGTTTAGTTGTGAATAAAGTACTTAAAAAATGTAAAAAAAAATAATACATCAAATTATTTGTTTAAAGTTTTTTTGTTGTTGTTGTGTGTATCCGACTAAATTTAAATGAAATTGAATCTGTTAAAGTTCACTACAAGTTCCTATACCATATCAAAATATTTATTTTAATTTTTCTTTTATTAGAAGGAGCATTTTAGTCTATATGTCTAAAAAAATTTAAATTTTAGTCTCTATATGTTAATTTTACTGTTAATGGAATAACATGACTAACAAAAGTCGACATTTCATTAAATCAAATTAAAAAAATTACTGACCTTAGAAAACAAATAGAATGATGTGATGGACAAAACTACAAATAATATGTACAAAAATGAACAAATAGAATTGAAAGCAATTTGAGTAAGCTTTTGGTCATTGCCTTCTTGCTAAGATTTACAATAAAGAAAGTAAAAGAAGTATATTCTGACCTAATTCATTGCTCAAAAAATAACCTGGTATTTAATACAACTACACCAACTAACCATACTAACTAAAGATGTTACAATGCTAACCAACTAACTATAAAACAGTTACTCCTAACATGCCCCATACTTTGTCAACTTTTGACTCCTTCAGGACTCTCCTTAACAACAACTCGAAGTAGACCACAAAATTTTGTAAACAACGGTTCTGACAATGGCTTTGTCAATATGTCTACAATTTGATTTGAACCAGGTACATGTCCTACTTGAAATTGTCCACTCGCAACTTTTTCTCTGACAAAGAATAAGTCTAATTCGACATACTTGAATTTGGAGTGCATAACAGGATTCCCTGCTACTACAACGGCCGCCGAGCTATCACACCATATCAATGCTTTACTTCCAACTGGAACACATAACTCAATCAGTAAGGACTGGATCCATACCATTTCTGCAGTAACATGAGCAACACTCCTATATTCTGCTTCTGCAGTAGAGCGGAAGACAACTTGCTATTTCCTAGAGGTCCATGAAATGGGATTCCCGCCGAGAAACACACAAAAACCTGAGGTAGATCTACGATCATCGACATCTGATCCCCAGCTGGCATCGAAGTAGCCTTCAAGCAAGAATTTCGAGGTTCGAGTGAATTTCAACCCATAGTCTAGTGTCCCTTGCAAATACCTCAATATTCGTTTCACAGCTTTGAAATGCAAGTCTAAGGGTTTATGCATGAACTGGCAGACCTTGTTGATTGAGTAAGCAATGTCTGGTCTAGTGATGACCACGTACTGCAATGCACCAACAATACTTCTGTAATGATGCTCATCCTCAACAGGACTACCTTCACTAGCGGAAAACTAATATGTAGTGACCATTGGTGTCGGCAATCCATTTGATCTGTCCATAGAGGCTCTTTTGAGAAGATCTAGAACATATTTCTTCTGAGTAAGGAATACACCATCTAAACCATAATTGACTTCAATGCCAAGGAAGTAATGTAACGCCCCGTACCCGAGACCGTCGCCGGAGTCGAGCATGAGGTGTTATTAAACTTAATTTCATCAATTTAACAGCTTAAACAATTTATTTTTTTAAAATTTCCAGACAAGCTGGCTAACTGCATCACAGTCACTTAAAAATTCATATCTCGAGTTCCAAAACTCGAAATCCAATTCCGTAAATTTTTATTGAAACTAGACTCATATATCTATTTAATAATTTTTTTCTAAAATTTTTGGTTGGGCCAATTAGTACAGTTTATTAGTTAAAATCTCCCCTGTTTTAGGGTTTGACTACTCTGGCCTCTGTGTAATTCGAATAAGATATCTCTCTGTACAGAGTTTCAATGACTATTCTGTTTATTTCTTATAAAACTAGACTCAATAAGGAATATGTTCATATAAAGCATAACTTCTAATTATTTTTGTAAAATTTTTGGTGAATTTCCAAATTCAAAACAAGGGATCCAGAAATCACTCAGGTCCTGTTTCACAAAAATTTAAATATCTTATAAAATAAAATTCTTTTACCTATTTTGTTTCTTCCACATGAAAATAGATTCATTAGAATTCAATTACATATTTTATTCATCATCTAATTCTATTTCTACTATTTTTAGTGATTTTTCAAATTTACATCACTGCTGCAGCAATATTCTGTTTTATAGCAAATTTTACTTTACTATAAATTTTCATGGACTAAATAGCATTTTAAAAATACATAGTATCAAATATGATTTTGATTGGCCATTCCAATGGCTAATCATTCACAAACTCTTTTCTTGCCAAAGCATAATCATATCATAAGATCATTTACACAAAGTGAGTATTTTGCCATACATGTCACATTCAAGATACACAAGCCATTTTACCAATTTAGGCCTTCGGATAGTGTGAACGAGTCTTCGACCTATCCCGATTCTCAAGCTGGTTTGTCAAAACTACAATGAAGGATAAGGAAGGAGTAAGCATAAATGCTTAGTAAGTTCACATGCAAATAGTAAGTAACATAATCATGCAATTCCACATAAAAACATCATTTGCATAAACAACACCAAGACATTCATGTTACATTTGCATTTAATATCATGCTACGATTTCATCATACCAAGTTCTCAACCCGAAGATTTAAGCACATACCTGTCAAATTTTCTCATTTACCATACTTACCAACATGTCACCTTCGTTTTAGGCATTCTCCTTATTCTCTTAAGATTCACCCGTTGAACACATCGGAATATAATTCGAATACACGGAAATTTTGTACATAAGTGCCACATATGTAGCCAAGCTACCATGTAACCCACCCATAAGCGAACTCGGACTCAACTCAACGAGTTCGGAACTCAACCATCCTAGTGACATGTCACTTGTACCCTAATCTATTCCCAAGGTTCAAACGAGATTCTTCTCAATTACACATTTTGATCGCCTTCTTCGAAATGTAGAAACCGATACTTGCTAGCATCTCATACTTATCAAATTATTCACATAATTTGCATATTACCAAATAATAATTCACAAAGCATAATATTTCATGATAATACGTATCATATCATATAAATAACATTAAATCACTTAAAATAAAAATTATGTTACCTTATTTACACATGAACTTACCTCGATAGAAAATATTAGCAATCGAGCCTATTCCTCGTAAACTTTATTTTTCCCTCGATCACGACTTAAATCTTGCTTCTCTTGATCTATAATACCAAATTAATTTATTTAATACATACATTCATCAAAACAGCCCTTAGTACGAACTTTGGCAAAATTACCATTTTGCCCCTAAACTTTTACAAAATTACACTTTTGCCCCTAGGCTCACGAATTAAAATTCATCTCATTTTCTTATGTTTTATGACATGCTGATCATTTTTCCCTTCTATGGCAACATCAAATTCTCATTCTAACATGTACTTATAACTATTAGGTATTTTTACCGATTAAGCCATTTTACTCGTTTTCACTTAAAACCGAGTAGCACAAGTTGTCTAGCATAATTTAAAACCTCATATTCTATCATAAAATATCAAAATACACAAATTTAACCTATGGGTATTTTTCCAAATATGAACCCTAGGTTGAATTATTGCTAGAATAAGCTAAATCAAGTTACCGGGACTCCAAAAACGTAAAGAACATTAAAAACGGGGCTTGGAATCACTTACTATGGAGCTTTGAAGCTTGAAAAAAACCCTAGCTATGGAGAACCCTTTAATTTTCGTCCTAATGAAGAAGATGGACATATTTTGCCATCTTTTTCCTTTTTTTAATCTTTTAATTACCAAATGACCAAAATACCCTTAATACCTTTTTTTGAAAATTTATATGTACAAGCCCATTTTTGTCCAAAATTTTAGAAATTGGTCAAATTTCTATTTAAGACCTCCTCATTAATATTCCAAAGTAATTTCATACTAAAAACTTCTAGAATGCAAGTTTTACAAATTATTTGATTTAGTCCCTAATTTCAACTTAAGCACTTTATGCATAAAATTTCGTCACGAAATTTTCACAAAATCATGAAATCATATCATAAACCTCAAAATAATTATAAAATAATTATTTCTATCTCGAATTTGTGGTCACGAAACCACTATTCCGATTAGGCCCTAATTTGGGATATTACAAGTAACTCAACTTGCCTAGATTTTTAGTGAAAACGTATCATTGAGTTGAGAAACAAACCGGTCTATAGCTCGAGAATCATTCCCAGTGATGATTATATCATCAAAGTAGACTAAAACGTAGAGTAATTGGGATCTAGACCTAAGAAGGAAGATAGAATTATCAGCTTTGGACACTTCAAAATTTGCAGCTACCAAAAAATCTTTCAACTTGTGAAACCAAGCACTAGGTGCTTGTTTAAGACCATAAAGAGCTTTCCTTAGTTTACAAACTAGGGGTTCACCATTAGGCCCTTGTTGCTCGAACCCTGGTGGTTGCACCATGTAAATCTCCTCACTCAAGTCTTCATTCAGAAATGCGTTATTAATGTCAACTTCACGAAGTGACCAGTTCAAAGACACAGTTAAGGCAAGAACCACTCTGATTTTAGTAGGCTTTACCACAGGGCTAAAGGTTTCTTGGAAATCGATGCCAGCTTCCTGAAGGTAGCCCTTAACCATTAGTCTGCCCTTGTACCGTGCGATTGAGCCATCGGCATGTCGCTTGACTTTAAAAATCCACTTGCACCCAACGGCTCGACGACCGTCAAGTAACGACATAAGATCCCAAGTGTGATTGGCGATTAATGCCTTATATTCAGCTTGAGCAGCTGCAGTCCACACAGAACTTTAAAAAGCTTCAATGATAGTTACGGGCTTCGTTTCAGTCAGAACAGAAGTAAACACTTTAGGCTTAAAAATTCCACTTTTGGAGCGAGTCTGCATAGGATGAAGACTCACAACTGGAGGAGCTGCAGTGGGACACTCAGACTGACCACAAGCTGGAGGAGCCGGAGCTATTGCTAAGAGATTAGCAGGAGAATTGAAAGACGACTGAGGACGACTATTGAGAGTCTGACCATAGGACGGTGCCTCAGGAGAGACCCTAGCTTGCCTTGTGGCAGTGTGACTAGAAGAGACATCAGGAACAACCACCGGAAGAACAGAACGCTGATGAAGGCCCATTGTAAAAACTGTTGGGAAAGTGGAACAAAACTCAGCATCATGAAAAGGAAACGAGCCTCATCAAATCTATCATGTCGAGAGAAATAAACCCGACCATCTAGAGCAAGACATCTATAACCCTTTCGACTAGGAGTAATACCCAGAAACACACACTGTTGAGATTGAAACTGTAGCTTGTACTACGATAAGGTCTGAGATCTGGAAAACAGGCACAACCAAACACTCGGAGCAAACCATAGTCAGGTTGAAGTTTATGAAGTGTCTCATACAGACTAACGTGACGCAGAACAAGAGTAGGCAGTCTGTTGGTCAAATAAACTGCATGCGCAAAAGCATAATACCAGAACTTTAAAGGCATAGCAGATTGAGCTAAAAGGGATAAACCCATGTCAACTATCTGCCTGTGCTTTCTTTCAGTGACCCAATTCTGCTCTGAGGTGTAGGGACAAGTAACCCTGTATTGAATACCAAGAGAAGAAAGTTCCTTCGACAAAGCACGATGTTTCCCTCTCCAGTCAGTTTGAAGTATTTTAATGGGTTGACCAAATTGCGTTCGAACCAGTTGATGAAAATGAAGAAAACAATGAAGCACTTCAGACTTACTATTGAGAAAATAAATCCAAGTGTATCTGCTGAACATGTCAACAAACGAAACGTAATAGGAAAAGCTATTGGAAGACACATGTGCAGGGCCCCAAACATCAGTCACCACTAGTTCAAAAGAAGAGGAATATATTGTATGAGAAGAACCAAAAAGGAGCTTGTGAGCCTTTCCGAGCTGACAAGCAGTACATATATGAGTCAAAGAATTGTGTTTAAAAGACACGTTACAGGACTTTAATACACGAGCAAGCGTATTATTACAAGGATGGCCAAGTCTGTTGTGCCATAAGGAAGAGAAAAAAATCTGAGCATTGTTCAGCAACGGTGAGCAAAGGTTCTAAGCAGAAGGGACCTTAGTAAAAGAAGTCTTTAAAAACTAAAACCTGTAGAGACCCTCATACATGTGGCCCTCGAGCAGAGTTGTCCCTGTCTGAATGTCCTTCACAAAACATAGAAAGGGGTGAAACTCAAAATAAACACCATTATCTTTAGCAAATTGACCCACAGACATCAGATTATTGCATACGAAAGGAACATGTAAAACATTCTGAAGCCGCAGAAGTCTGGATCCAGCCAAGAAGGTAGATGATCCTACAGTAGCTATAGAAACAGACTCACCATTTCCCATAGTAACATGACTTGTACCTGTGTAGAGAGAGGTCGTCGTGAGATTGGAAGCTTCAGGTGTAATGTGATTTGTGGCACCAGAATCGGGATACCAAAGCTGATCTGAGGTGAAAGAAGTAGGAGCTCGAGGAGGGATCAAATGAGAAACAGCAGGTGTTGGAGAAAACGAGCCATAGCAATGAGCAATAGAGGAACATGTAGGTGAAGAAGAAAAATGTCCATGATTGTGAACCTGATGATAGTTGACTGAAGGATGTTGAGTAACGCCAGAAAAATTTTCATCAAACCGATGATAGCAATTTTGGACAATATGACCAATTTTCCCACACAACTGACACTGGGGTCGAGAGCAAGACCAGCTCCTACCACCTCCACGAGACCAGCCTCGGCCTGACTCTCTTTGCCCATGCTTAGGTTCCTGAGAATGAGGGAGTTTCAAGCCAGCAACATTATCTGAACTTTGAGTAGCCAAATTTGCTTACATAGGAACATCAGTCAATAAAGCGAGTTGTCTTGCTTCACAATCAAGAAGCATGTCAGTTAGCAGATCCAAAGATATAAGAGAAGCAGACACAAAAACACGGATAGATTCATATTCAACTAAAAGGCCAGCCAAAATAACACTCACTTGTTCTGTCTCAGTGACCAAACTACCCACTGTTGTTAAGTTATCGCAAAGAGTCTTCACCTTGGATAAGTATTCTGTGATGGTGAGATTGGACTTCTTGATCGAGTATAAAGCATGACGCATACTCGAAATATTGAGTGTAAATGTGGTACTAAATCTCCTTTCAATGGTAGTCCAAACATCAAAGCTTGTCTTAGCAGCTGTAAGATGAACCAAGACTTCATCAGTAACAGTTGACAAAAGCCAAGAAGCTAGAAATTTATCTTGCTTCTTATGAGCAAGAAAGGCCGGATTATCTACAAGTTGTCCCTCACTGACAGCAAGAAAGGCCGGAGGAACAGCAACCGTGCCCAAAACGAAACCTTCAAGACCATACCCTTCAAGAATCAACAAAAGTTGATGCCTCCACTGCAGATAATTGTGTACAGCAAGCTTGATCGTATCATGTTTAGTAAAATAATGAACAGTTTGTGTACCACTATTACCAAGACCCTACGAATGGACTTCTTCCCCAGTATTCGAAGAATGTCGTGGAGTATCTACTGCTGGTACAGCTTCTGTAGCCATGAAAACACAAGAAAAGAAGAAGAGAAAACACTATGCCAAGAAAATTTTGGCTCTTGATACCATGCTAAGATTTACAATAAAGAAAGTAAAAGAAGTATATTCTAACTTAATTCATTGCTCAAACAATAACCTGGTATTTAATACAACTACACCAGCTAACCATACTAACTGAAGACGTTACAATGCTAACCAACTAACTGTAAAACAGTTACTCCTAACACTTCTACAGACCTTGATCTTTCTATTAAGTTTGTTTTGATAAGTTGTTCATTTTCTCCCCTTCTATTACATGGATATGGGTTGTTGTTTTTGTTCATTAAAAAGTGAAAAGTACATAATTTAGGTGAAAGAGATAGAAATTTGTTCCATTCACTGATATAAGTTTGCTATGTGTTTGCTTAAATGACTGAACTTTGTGATCATAATTCAATTTAATATAAAAACAAAATTAGGTTATGCTTCAAAAATTAATATTCTTTGTTGTGGAGACGTTCAAGTTAATGTAATACATAGTCATAATGCGAGTGCATATATGTACACACCCTAAAACAACGCAAACCACACAGACATTCCACATGTAAACCTTAACGTTTCAAATTTCAAGTGTTAAATAGTAGGTACCACATAACATTTCGAACAACTAAACATTTAGCAATGTCTCGAAGGAGGCCATTGTATAACCCTTTGCAATTGAGAGGTGAATGTTATATCTTAATCTCTGGGATCGAGCAATAAGCTTAGTGAACCCCTCGGGCACACCTCTCAGAAGCACACCTAAACTTAGCACTCATGAGGGCCTCAATTATTAACTGCCACTTCTGACTCCAACTATCATGTCTCAGATGAGATGATTGAAAGTATGTCCAATTGCCACCTTATGTAGGCCTATAGTAGCAAGCCACTTGGCCACTTTCCTCTAACCCACTTGTAAGAACTCGATACGTGGGATAAGGGTCTCTCTCTCTCTCTCTCCCCTTAACACATACATTCTTCCTTTCTCTCATTCTCTCTCAAGCACCTTCCTCGGCGGCTCTCCAGTTTGCTTTGAGCAAAGTGAAACATCCATATTCATTTCCCTTTCCACCTAGCTTGATACATACATCAACAACAGTATACACTAAAGTTATCTAATTTAAAAAGAGAAAGAAATATTTTTCTTTATATAAATGAATTATTTTTCTCTATATTGCAAAAAGGGAATATTATGTTTCTTGATTTCTGTAATACCCCTACCCGTATTCATTGTCGGAATAGGGTAAGAAGTATTACCAGAGTTTACAAATTAAATTTTTTTTTACTCAATATATCCCCTTTTATAGATATCTAACCTTCCCTGTAAATTTTAAATCGAGACCAATCCACATCAACCAAACCAATTCAACCAATCCACATCAACCAAACCAATTCAACATATTTTCCAAATATATTCATGCATATTTATAAGATAACATCATCACATACCCAAAACCAGGTTTGTTAACCATACCAATGGCTAACTCTACATTCATTTCACAAAATCATTTACTTTATTAGCTTATACATGCCATTGATTTCCAAAATAAAGTTTCTTTATATACCGAAATCCTGAGGTTGATAGTGTGATGTATCTCCGACCAAATCCGATCTTCGAGCTCTTAACACTACAAAACAGGGAAAAATGAAACAGGGTAAGCACTTTGTGCTTAGTAAGCTCATGTAACAAGAATTATACTTACCTAATATTTTCAATACAATACAATAAACATTTATATATCCATTCAATGCATTATTACCCTAATATGCACAAACTCAACATTCAAGTTAGTACAATAATTTGCATGTACCAATAATATATACCATGATTGATGAGCTCATCAATACCATGATTTCTATTTCCTTGTTATTTTTCCATATTTATCCCGTTGAATTTCTTGGAATTTTCGATGGATTTTCAGAGGTACACTTTTAGTGTACAATTCCGGTCCGTCAATTCATATTCATGTGCACACATTTCCATTTCAGAGCACACTCTCGCGAACCTCATCCTTACAATGGGATTACGGTCAAAGCTAAATCTCTCTGTAATATAAACTCATAGAGTATTGTCGGGATTACCACCCAAAGCTAAATCCCTGCAACGACAATTACTCTAATGAGCTTGGATCTGAATTACTACCAAGGCTAAATTGGACACGATTCGGATTACCCGTCCGGGCTAAATCTATTTTCCACATATTCTTCGGGAGGGCTATATCAGGATAGGATCACCCGTCCGGGCTAGATCCTTTTTACCGTCAATTCCTTTTCAAAGATCCATCGAATTTTCCTTTCATTCAACCGGGATTTCTTCTTCTTTTATCAAATATGTCAATGTTTCATAAAAATTCATATAATGAACATTCAAATCATATTCATATCAAAAACAATGCATTTCAAGCATTTAAGAATATAATTCAAGTTACATCAACTTACCTTGATACTTGTTTGTGCACGAAAATCTACTAATCCTGAACTTTTTCCTTTCCTCAATCTAGCTTCGTATTTGAATCTTCTGGATCTAGATAAATAAATTTAATTATCAATTTAATACATTTCATGTTCATATGCAACATTCTTCATAATTCAACTATTATTTATAGTTCATTCAAAGCTGTCTACTTAAGTCATAGCCACTAAATTATTTATAACTCAAGGTACAGAACTCCAAATTAAGTTCCGTTAATTTTCCCTAAAACTAGACTCATATATCTTCTTACCATAAAATTTTCAGAATTTTTGGTTTAGCCAATCAGTACAGTTTATTCTTTAAAGTCACCCCTGTTCTGCTGTCTAACAGTTCTGACCCTTCTTTACTAAAAATTAATTATCTCTTCATACAGGATTCAAATGATATTCTAGTTTATTTATATTAAAAATAGACTCATCAAGGATTCTATACATATAAATTTAAGCTCCTAATTATTTTTATTTAATTTTTTATGATTTTTCAAAGTCAGAACAGGGGAACCAGAATTCATTCTGACCTTGTCTCACAAAATTCATTATATCTCAAAATTTACAAATTCATTGCTTACACTATTTCTTCTATGAGAAACTAGACTCAATAAGCTTTAATTCCATATATTTTTAATCTTCTAATTCTATTTATACAATTTATGGTGATTTTTCAAAGTTAGTGTACTGCTGCCGTCCAAATTGTTTTAGTGCAAACTGTTTATTACCATTTTTCCCCTAAGCTTTTAATAAATGAGAATTTCGTCCCTACTCAATTAGTCTCTCAATTAAGCTTATTTTTCTCAATTAACACTTTATTATATCACCTTAAACTAGTTTACAGCCTTTAGGAATCATAGTTTCAGAAATAGACTTTAATTCCAAACATTTTCACAATTAGGTCCTAAAAATCAATTTTCCATTGAAATTACCTAATAAAATCATCTCATAAATAAATTTAAACTTTAATTTCATTCTATTTCATCATAAACTTACAGAACTCAATCATGGTGACTTTCAATTTCATCCATGAAATCAAAAACTAATGAATTTAATAGTAGGACCTAGTTGTAAAAGTCTTAGAAACACAAAAATTACAAGAAAAAGGCAAGGATTAACTCACTTGGTGCAAAAATTATGAAATACCAGCTTATAGAACCCTCCTATGGCGTTTTTAGCTGCTGGAATTGAAGAGAAATGAAGAGAAATCTAGATATTTCCTATTTAGTCCTAGCTTTATTTAGTTAATTTTGCAATATTCTAATTTTACCCTTAATTTATCAAATTCCCTGCTGATTTAATGCCCTTGCCCAAATAAATTTTGTGTCTAATTGCATTTTAAATCCTTTCTCATTAGACTCTTAAGCTATTTAATCATTCTAGCAACTTTTACACCTATTACAATTTAGTCCTTTTCATTTAATTGACTACCCAAACATTAAAATTTCCTAACGAAATTTTAATACCACAGTACTAACATTTCATAAATATTTATAAAATTATTTTCGACTCGGTTTTACGAGATAAAGGTCTCGATACCTTATTTTTACCCAATTTCTTCAATAATTTCTTTTTCTAACTAACCACTAAATCGGTAAAATTTTTCTATCAATATTTTCATACGATTTTCCTATCATATCAATTTTCATGCAAAAATATTAAAATAAATTTCTCTTTAAATCGGATTTGTGGTTACGAAACCACTGTTTCGATAATTTTGAATTTAGGCCATTACAATTTCTCTTTTATTGCAAGCTTAGTTGAACAAAAAAACCATATTTTTTAAGTAGTGTGTTAGGGTCTCTTTTAAAATAAATATAAATGCAATTTTTCCTTTTTGCAAATTAAATGATTAAATACATTTTATCTATGTTCTTTTTTATTTCCTTCCAAAATCTAATCCTTTTTATGTAAAACACAAAAAAACAAAAACAAATGAGTTTTATTGTTTGAGTCCATTTTTTATACATTGTTAGTCAAGATTTAAACTTCTCGACCAGAATTAATTTTTTTTCTTTTTTTCTTTTCAAAGAGAGTTTAAAAAATTGATTGTTTTGTTATGTTACTTATTTTACCATGATAAAAATCTATCAATATATTAAAATTTTCAATATATATTTTAGTATGTTTCATATTTGTTTTACATTTTATGTATAAAATTCGTAATTGTTTTTTTCAATAGTATCATCTCCAAAGTTCGAGTTTACCTTCTCTATTTACAAGTACGTCTTAACTCAATATATTTTTTTAACTGCTAGATTATTTGATAAATTGATAAGTTGAAGTAGGAAGACATTGATTATATGTTCCCAAAAATAATTATTCAAACAAATTTCCGAAAAGCATGCCTTGGTAAACTATAGGCCGAAGCAAAATGGGCCTTCTTTTTTTTTTTTGGGGGGGGGGGGGGCAAACAATATAGACCTTCACAGAGGCATTTATCAAATAAAACTGAGCGCAAATTATATATTAAGAAAAATAAGTAGAAGTGATTAATCAACCAAATGGTAATCTTTCCTATGAACATTTACCTATAAAAAATATTACATAAATAAAGATATATAGAAACTTGTAAGTGAAGTGAAAGTGACCTAATTAAGAGTATTATTAGCTAGAAACAAAGGAAAAACTAATGAAGCAATCATATTGATTTCTATAGCCTCCAACTCAAGGGAAGTCTCCACTTCTTATGCCAATGTATTGACACTCTTGGCCATGGTGATTGAGATCCAGAACTATTCGATTCAAGAGATCGGCCACCGATCTTTAAAGGTAACCATACATACCTCGAATCGTTTAATTCAGCCGGATTCCATCGATCTGCCATAAAAATATATGAACCTGGAAGGCCTAGCAGAGGAAGCACAAATGTACTCTGTGACAAAAATGTTGTAAGTCGAAACATTTCCTTCCCTCCGATGCACGGGTCACCAATCGTCTCCCACGGTCCCATGATCGACTCGGCAGCATCTACCTTTGCTTCATTCGGTGCCCATCCAGTGCAAGCCGATGTTATCATGTAGTACGTTCCCTGGTACTTGAAAACAGCAGGGGCTTCCCGGCGTTGTCCAACTAGAATCCTTCGCATATTAGGCTGCACGTCTAGATAATCTTCGGTTAAAGGTCCAATGTGAAGTTCTGTATTCATTTTAGATGAATAAATGATATATGCTACACCATTGTCGTCTTTGAAGATGGTCATGTCCCTACTATCAAATCCATGAGGCCTTCTACTACCGAGATACTGAAAAGGACCTGTTGGGCGATCGCTGATAGCAATGCCAACAGCAGCTTTTCTGTAGTGGACATCGTCAACATGCATCCACATTACATACTTTCCTGTCTTGTCATTGTAAATGACTTTTGGGCGTTCCAACATGTTGGATTTGTGGGTTTCATTACTTAACTGTTGTGCAGACAACACAATACCTTGGTTTAGCCATGTCCATAAGTCCTTGGAAGAATAGCAACCAACTCCTATAACACCCACCTGCAGATAACAACAAAAACAAAATATTCAATATAGGATCTAATATGCAATGAAATGTCTGTCTTTATTAAACTTACTTGTCTGTATTCTCCATACCAATAGTATGTAAGCGATGTTTCATCATACAACACACCACCTCCATGAGCTTGAATGGGATTCCCTTGAGTATCCAACCAAATGTGGCCTGGACGGTAGTAGTGGCTACCATTTGCGGGATGTATAGCACTTTTGATATCTGGAAAGAACAAATGCCGAAGCGGGGAATTCTCATCCAGAAATTCATCGATCAAAGGTTTAATTGCAGCCTGTGGGGAATGCTTGTGTCTCAGAGGAGGAGGGGCCGAGGGCTGGGGAACATGAACATTTCTATGGCTAGCAACAAAGTAGAGTTGGAGCATAAGCAGTAACCCCACCATAGCAACCCTTGACCATTTATACCCTGCATTGCATTTATAAATGAATAAATTGCATTAAGTTACCACCTTTTCTGCACGCACGAAACACCAGTTACTAGAAAAAAGAAGAAAAAGTACACAGACAACATATTTAATTTCAGTATCAATCAACTATGAACGCACACAAGCCTGAAGAGAGGGTTGCAGAAGCTCTACTTGCAGGGGTTTGTGAGCCGTCGGCCATAACGATGGCTGGAAAAGAAAATAGAAAAAGCAAAGACAAAAGAGTTGTTTGTTAGAGCAACCAAAGGTGGTGAACCGAATAAACAAGAGAAAGGATTGATGCTTGTGATTATATATAATAATATAGAATTGTCTTGCCGCATTCATTGACATGGCCGAGACTTTATACTTGGGCAAGTGGAAAAGGAAAAGGTAATGCAGTCGTTGCTACATTTAAAACTCTTTAATTTATTTATTTTTATAAAATTAAATATAAACTAATTCAAAAGCAAATTAAGAAATTATTAGATCTATCAAGGATAAATATTAAATTTATACATCAATTTTAATTTACTGTGCAATTTAAATATGAATTTTGATTTCGTGTAATTATACAAATAAAATTTGAATTGTAATTCATATGTATACATGAAACTTTAGTTTTGATTCAATTTATACATTTAAAGAAATGAATACGTACATTTTTTTCATATTGGATTAATATAATTATTTGTGTATGCAATATATCAACGTAAAATAGTGATAATCCAATAATATTGTTAGTGATTTGTGTAAATTAAATCAAAAAAAAAAATTCATGTATAAAATCGTACAAAATTATAGTACTCATATGGGCTTTATTTTGTTTATTACTGTTATTAATATTGAATTATCCTTAATTATGGGATTTGGCGTAGTGGTTACTTATTTCGTTCTTAATTATGTGGTTAAAGGTTCGGTCCCTGCTCATTCAAATGGAGTACATTTTGTGGCTAACAGTTTAGTTATATCTGTTTTTTTTGACACAATCTTAAAACTACCCATAATCTCTGCTCAACCCATAAATAAGAGGATAATGAGCTGAACACTCGAACTTACGTTCTCTTATATTGACAACAATACCCATATCAATTGAGTTAATACTCAATCCACCATTTAAATTTTACATTACGATTTTGAAGGAAATTAATATGGAAATAGTGGAACCTAATTCAAGAAGCGAAATTGTTGGCACATTTGTTTTGCATGATTCCTAACTTTGGTATTTAGTGTGTTGGAATGTATGATTAGACAAATTCCTGTAAATGTTCCTTAAATTCCCCATATAACTCTAACTAAAACATTATCATAATAATAATGAGAATAGAGTAAAGTTCAACTAATTCAACTTCAATTGATTTATTCTATTAAACTACTCGACATTCATGATTTAAATTTTAGATTATAAACAAAATTTAAAATTTTCAAATAGAATTTATTTTTGAAAATAATGATTGAATGTATGAATTATTTGAATTAAAACGTACTATTTTTTTTTGTTATAATTAGAGATTGAGAATGAAATTGTTTGAAATTGAAGTAAATTACAATTTATTATTCAAGTATTTCTATTTCCTTAATTAATATATTGAGCTAAATTAAATAAAACATTTTACAAAACCAAATTAAAATATATTAAGCTAAACTAGTTACAACAATAAATTAGTAAATATTATCTTAATAAAATTTCCATTTTATTGTTTTAGGAATATACAAGGAGATGTATTTATATTCATTATACATTACCAACTTAAAGTAAGAAATAGGAAATGGAGTAATAAAATTTATGGCTAGTGTCTACTTTTTTTAGTGGATTTATTGAACGTGAAAGGTTAATTATTGGATTCGCTCAAGTGACAAATGTATACTTTAAATAACGAAGAAAAAAAATTCATTTCTTTAAGTTGTACTTGTGCTCCTACTTTGTTTAACTATACCAACTTAATTTTTAAAGAAAAAACTATTCCAACTTAATTACTAAAATGAAATCCATAAATTTGTACTAACAAAATGTAAAAAGCTACATGGATGTGGCAATGGCAGACATATACCTTAGCCTCTTGAAAATGGTTAATTTCTTTTGTGGTCCCTTTAAAAAAAATTGAAAGGATAAATTAATATAAAGATAAAATTATGCTTTTGACTTCCAAGACGGTAATATTTCACTCTAATCCTTTTAAATATTTTAAAATGTTAATTGATACCTTAAAAATTTATAATTTAATCTTGATACCTAATATAAATTCCTGGCTTGATGCTTGAATAACTCCAAAAATAGTTAAAACCATTTTATATAATATAAGAAAAGGCTAAAGACAAAGGTTTTAAAAATTTTGTTTGAATAACATTTTTGTGAGCATGGACGTACAATCTTCTAAAGAAAACAAAGGAGTTCTAATATTTGTAATAAGTTTTTGTGATTTTTATTGTAATATAAAAAATAATTAAAATTATCAATTGAGTCTTAATTTAATTGGCATAGGTATTGTTGTCAATATAAGAGGATATGGGTTTAAGTGTGCTGAAGCACATTATCTTCCTATTTATGAGTTAGAGAGAAGTTATGACATTGTGTAAAAAATAATAATAATAATAAATACTTCTTTTTGTTCAATAATAAAAATACATCTATAAAATATGACAGTAAAAAATTCACGGTCATAACAAAAGTAAAAAAATCTAAACTTAATAAACCAATATGAAGAAGATAAAGATGGAAAGGGGTAATACCTCTTGATCCTAAGCTTAATCTCCAAATTTGCTTTTCATTGTTCTCTTTCGTTGGCTAGGGTTTCAATTTTTGTTGACCACAATTTACTTAATATAAAAGACTAAGGGTCAAATTGAATAAAAGTGTAAAAATTAAAGATTAAATTTATTGTTACGCCTAGGAATCTATTTGTTTTTCAAGATATAACATGTAGCTTAGCAGAGACCATCAAGATCTTTGTCTGTTGGGCAAGACAACACAAACTCACATGCGAGGGATCCATCTCAAGAAGTAAACGAAGAAATCGAGCAGGACTCAAGACCAGCTATCGAAAAAAGATAACGTTTTAGGCTTTGTTTTTCTTTTAAACTAGTTTATTTTTACACCAAAAAAAAAAATATTATTACGCCACGCCTTAAATATAAATATCAAATTTATAATGTAAAGATAAATTTACTTATTTTTAAGTAGAAGGATGAAAATGTAATTTAAAATATAATACAATAATTTCTAAGATACTTTTATTTTTGTATTCAATAGATAATGGTGGATCGACCCGCTGAAGGGCCAAGCCCAAATCATCATTCCTACAAGGGTTTTATAATTCAGTCTAATCCAGCCCAAAGAAAAACTTATTTAATAATTAGAAGTAGTTATACTTAACTCAAATTAGTATGATTCTCCTCATGCTTCACATTAAGTTAAATATTTATTTATTTTTTTAATTATAAATTTTAAATTATAAAATATTTTGAATTTTTGTACTATTTATATATTTGAAATTTAGTTTTTATATTTTTATTTTTAGGAATTTAGTCCTTCCATTTTTTTAGTTTAAAATTGTAGATCTATTTGTTAATACTATTAAAATTCATTTGTTAAATTTGTTGATGTGATAAATTGAAATTCTATAAAAATACTCACTTGGTATTCATGTAGCAAAATGACATTGTAATTAGACCTACCCGCCTACGCTTGAAGGTCCGCCAGAAAAATAGGAGGGTTTGAACAAAAATATGAGGCTCAAAAATGAGTTTAGGTAAAACTTAAAAAAATAGGAGGGTTTGAACAAAAATATGAGGCCCAAAAATGGGTTTAGGTAAAATTCAAGACTCGTTTTCTATATGGGTCGGGACTTGGACAAGATTTTTTTACTCTAGCCCGGCCCGGCCCGACCTGAATATATTATATTGTAAAAATAATTATGTTTAATTATATATGTTAAATATTAATTATATATATTTATATCAAAGCACTAACCCAATAATAATTAAATCCATTACCTAAAACCTAAAAAAAAACTTACCCAATTAAATAACTCAACCAAAAATATAAAAGTTTAAAAATTATGTTTAATACAATAAAAAATTTCTTATATTTATTTGTGTTTTTAATATAATAAAGCATTTATTATATTTTTGTTAGTGTTTTTTTAATATAAATACTTTTTAAGGTATTTTTGATGTGTTAGAAAATTTTTATTTTAGTTTTTTAATGCATTTAGTGTGTTATATTTTAAAAAAAATATTTTAAAATTAAAATAATTTAAAAAATCAAATATGGGCGGACCGAGTTGGACAGGGGTTTATTTTTCTTAAATTGGGTCGGGCCAAGCTTGAGTTTGAAAATTTGTCTATATACCTTACATGGGCATGACTTGACCTGGCTCATGAGCACCTCTAATTGTAATGGACTTGAAATTTAATAAAGAATTTTAGTAATGTTAATGAATCTTAAAAATTCACATCAACATTTTAATTGGAATAAAGTATTTAAACCAACTAATAACATTATAAGAGTTGAAGTACAAAATTAATTCAAAATTGAAATATAAAGATTAAATCTCCGAGCAAAGTATAAATATTAAAACTGAAAATTAATTATATTTAGATAATCTAAGAATAGAAATAGAAATATTATATTATTATGTAAAAAAAGTAATAATAGAAAATTAATTATTGTTATGGTTGCTTAAGGGGGCATCGTAGCAACTTATTTCAATGAGTTCATCCATTACAAACAATTGAGAAGAATGATGATATAGATGAAATTGCCGTATAATGATTCTCTAATTAAATTAAACAGCTTTACTTTAGTAAGAAGTTGAAAAATAAATAAACAAAATAAAAGTTGATCCATTAAAAATAAAATTTAGAGGAGAATAATGTGGATACATGTCCACTACAGGAAAGCTATTTTACCAAATTGATTACTGCCTACAATTTTTAATTCATCCTATTAAAAAAAATTACATAGAAGAATACATTTTTAACTTAATATAATTTCTATGAATAAAATATAATAATAAATTGAAACAAAATACAAATAAAAATTAATGTAAATTTATTAAATTATAATTGAAATTTTGAGAGTTCTATTTTTGTGATACAAACTTCATATAATCACTATCCTAAGATATATATTAGATTAAGTGTATTTTTGATAAATTATTAAAAATAATTTAATATTTTATTTTTTAATTTTTTACTTAATATAAAATTTTCAACAAAAAAATAAATAGTTCGGTCGTTACTTATCAATTAATATATATAAAATATTAAGTTAATTTTATTTTATTAAAAAATTAAAATAAATTGAGATATTCAAATTATTATATTTATCTTTTATCTAATACTATCTAAAATAATATAAAATATATATTAATAATATTAAAATTAAAAAACAATAGTTCTTTCAAAAATCAATATTTACCCTTTATCAAACAACATAATTATATTCCATACTTATTGTAATAGGCCCATTTCGCCCGGGCCCATAATGTTATTTAAAAATAAAAGCAAAATCAATTAATTAAAAAGTCCAAGTTTTTTTTTACAAAAATAAAAGCCTAAAGCAAGATCCCTAACCCAAAGGCCTAATACACCCAAAGAAATCCCAGCAGCCAAGCACCAGAAATTTCTGGAACATGCCAGAGCAGTGCCAAGGGTCGGGTCTCACGAGTGGGTTCCTCATACGGCTCCTTTCACGCATACCTCTACCCGTTTCTCCGTACGGATGACTCTGCAAAGAACATACGAGAATGAGGCTAACAGAATACAACAAATGACAGCAAATAAAATGCATTTTTATTATTTATTTATTTTACTCTGTAAATCGGCTATAAAAAGCCAGTGATATGTACCTACAAATTTACGCTCACTGAATACACAATACGCATACAAAATCTAAAATTTTCAAAAAAAAAGAATTTCCAAAAGGTGATCTTCTTTAGCTTTTTAATTGTTCCCTTCTTTTTATTTATTTTTCCAGCAGTTATCTTCATCATTTTGCATGTGAAAACACAAAAAAAAAAAGTTAGATTATACCTTGCGAAGCGGTTCTAGCCTCTGTTCACTTCGTTGAGAATAAAGTTGAAAGAGGAAGTTAAAAGTATTATTCATCAAGCCTCAAGATGGCGCCAGTGAGGTCCCTAATATCTCTAAAACACCGATATAAGGGCGAAGGTCTGAGGCTGTTGAATGTTTCGATTTTCAACATTTTCCTTTTTCTTTTGAACAAATGATTTGAGATTTAATATTTTAAAAAAAAGAAGAAAATAAAATAGATTGACTTACCAGATTTTCCCCGAGTGGAGCCTTCGATGGTGAGATCTGGATGTTGTTCATGCGTCATCGGCTACCAAATAAAATGGTGGTTCAATGGCTGCAAATATGAACCCTACATTTTTATTTTGGGGGCTGCATATTTGGGTAAAGGAACGGCTGCATTTAGGGAAGGAAAAAGGGTAAAAAAAAGGTTCTAATTAACCTATTGAAGAAACGGTGTCATCTGCCAGCAAGGGGGTCCGCGCATTGACCCGAAATGTGAATCGGATATGTGTCATTTTGTATGCAAGGGAAATTTGCGCGCTAAGTCCTTTGCATTTGCATGGGGCTTCAATCACATTCATTTTGCTTTGTTTTGTTCTTCAATTTGGCTTACTGTTTTGATTGTGTTCTCATTTAAATTCATGACGCAGTGATGTGATTTAGGCCTGGGAAGATTTGCAATATCAATCCCTCTATATTCATGCATGTTATGCATTGATTTGTTTTATATTACAAATTATCCTTTTCATCTTGATGCATTTTTTAATTGAGTCTTATATTTGTCTAATCAGTTGATTTAGAATACTATGCTTTAATTTATGTTAATAATTCTGTATGTTATATTTGTATAATTATTTTTAGAATATTCTTTTGACATTGTGTATCCTATTTCTTTAAATATTTTTTTTTATGTATTGGTATGTTAATCATTGGTTTAAGTTTTCTATAATAACTATTATTTTGCATGTTGTAATATTTTTTTTGTATTATATTGTTTTTAATAAGTGTTGTTAATATGTTTATATACATAAATTATATATTTCTTAATTAATGTTTAATTCGCAAGTCTTTATGCACATATGATACTGTTTTGGAAAATCCACCTTTGTATTCATAAAATTATTATTTTAAAAACGTGTCTCCATATTATGTTATCCAAGTATGTTATTTAATTTCTCTTTTAAGTAGTTTTAAGTAAAATGGTATGTATGATAATATAATTTCACATATATTTATTTTTAAACAAAAGTTTTAAATAAAAAATCTATCAATTGAGTAATACCTTGCCATGAATTATAATTTCTTCATATTTAGTATATTATTTAAATTATTATTAAATATATGTTTTGTACTTATATTTAATTTGCATCTATTATTAAAACTTTGATATTTTTATACATATAGATTTTAATAAACTTGTAATTAATTGTATTTTTTTATTTTATGTATATAATTTATAATAAAATTAAGTTAACTTTATAATTCATATTTTAATCAAAGGATATTTTGACATATGATTATTTCTAACATTTTTTTTACATGTATATGGCATATTTTTAAATTATTTTTACTATGATATATGTTATTATTTTCATATAACTTTATGTAAATATTTTTCTATGTATATATATCCTCTTTTAAAATTATTTATGTGTATAATATTTTTAAGAACCCATTTAAATCACATAATTTATTGTATTTCATATTATCCATATGTTTTTTTCATATATATATTTTGTTACTTATATAACTTATATATTTACTTCATTTTTATACATTATTAATTTTATTTTTTAGTAATTATACTCAACGTTTATTTGTATATAAAGGTTTCATAAACTTACTTTGTATATTATTTTATATCATGCATTATTCTTCCTTCATATTTAATACATTATTTAAATTATTATGTGAATTAGCAATTTTGAATGAATTTGTGTATTAAATATTTCATGTATAATTTGATTTGAACTTTGTATTTTTATCATAATTATTTCAATAAACATGTTTTTAAGCAAATTTCTAAATTTTTGTTATTCAAAAATTCTGAAATAAGGCAATATCTAATATTTGAGGAATTCGAAAAATCGTGCTCAATCGTACTGGGTATGACTTTTCCGAAGAACCAAATATTTGGATAACCTTTTATAATTTTAATGTATGGTTTTTTTTTAAAAAAAGTCGAAAATCGATTGCATCTTAAAGATATAAGGGATCATATCCAATCGTACTGGGTATGAAACCGCATATCTTTGAAACAAAAGATTTTTGACCACTAGTTTGAGCTATTCAAACATTTTGTAATACTTCGGAAAATCTTTTCTTTTAAAACTTTTGATATAAGGACAACATCACATCAATTTGGTACCAGTTTTTGGGCGTAATGAGGATGCTAACTCTTCCTCATACGTAACCGACTCCCGAACTCGTTTTTTATTTTACCTAAACCAAATTTATTTTTCATTGAATAAAGCGTTTTAATAGGTGGTCCAATCACACCTAAATCAAGAGATTGGTGGCAACTCCACACTCGATTTTTTTAAAGTCGATTCCCATTATTTTCAAAATAAAAAAAGGGTTTCGACACTTATATTTATTATTTTACCAAATAATTTTTAATATAAATTTAACACTTATAAATTTTAGCTATAAAAATTTAGTACTTTATATTATAATCACTAGTTTTTTTATATCATGTGTTACATGTAAATATATGTATTCAATTATTTTATTTTTAATAAAATATTTTAATTTTTTATAATTAATATGAAATAATCATTATTAAAATATATATAATATTCTAAAAAAATTATTTGTATAATATTTAAAAGAAATTGTTGTAGATCTTTATTTTTAATTTTCCATTTTTATTGTTTTGATATCTGATATATCGATATAAGTAACATATTATAAATGCAATAAATAATAATTTTATTTTTACTTTGATAGAGTTATAAATAAGGTAATTTTTAATATTTTGTTTTAATTATTATTAATAAAATAATAATTATAATAATAATGATTTTTAGTTTTTAGCTTAAATATTATGTTAGAATTAGTTTTGATTTCTAGTTACAATGAAAGTTGCAGCTTGAGGTATAATTGGAAATTGGAAAAAGCTGACTTTATTTGTGTTGGCAAATTCTTTTTATCTAAAACGATATGTTCTTGAACTTTGGAAATTGCTTATGGCCGATCTATAATGCTTAAATGTGCAATAATCAAATAAGTAAAGATTGAACCAAAGCCCCATTTAAGAAGATTAAATCGTATTTATTACGTGACTACTTATGTAAGAATGTGATTATAATTGATTGTAACTTATCAAGTCAAATCACTTGTATGTATGCACGTATTTGTATTAAGTTCAAATGTATTGAGAAAGCGGTTTATATTTGTTCAAATATGAACTACTATTTTGAGTAAAACATTTGTAAATTAGTACATTTTAAATTTTAAGAGGGAAGTCTTAAATGAAAGTGGTTCTATTTAGAGTATAGATGTGAGCTTGCTACATGGTGAATGTGGAAGACTTAAATCATAGCTTGTAGTTGTTGAAGGATAATGCATTGACTCTTTAGGCGACCTCACAAACGTAAAAAAAAAATCGATTTGTATAAACAAGTTCTTTGTGACCAACTTTTTTTTTTACTTACTGTTTATCTAGTTGTAACTAATTGATAATGCACGTAATCAACATATATTTATTATTTATTTTAATTAATTTTGGACATATATTTTACCTAATTTAACACTTAATCAATTTCTATGTAGGTACAATTATTGTCTAGTGTGTCATAAAATGAACAAATATGCTAATTGCATGAAAGTTTTGGCATTAGATTTTAGAATTATTTTATTAATACTTTTTATATTTTTAAACTTATATTTTTTTATTTTAAAATTTATAAATTAGGATTATTATATAAATAAAATCTAGTTAGAAATAATAGGGGACGCATAACAGCCAACCCCAATACTTATTAGGTTTTATTTATTTTATTATTATTAATATGTATATATATTCTTAGGAATAAAAATCGCACGAGGAGGGGCATTAGGGGCAACTAGATTGGATTATGGGTAGTGTAACACCCTTAACTAGGCCTAAACGTTATGGCTGAATCCGGGAGTGTTACAAAGAAGGGTTTTGAAACTAGTGTTACTTTAATAAAACTTTGTATAGTTTTTTGATAAATCATCCAAGTTTTATAACCCATTTTCGTTTATATAACTTTTACTGAAAATATTATTTAATTAATTCATTTGCCAATACATATTTTATAGCGGAAGTCTTAAAAATCGTTATATTTTGAAAATCCAACTCATATTTTTAGAAAAACATTTGTTTCTGTAAAATCATGAATCTAGTCAAACGTCGCAATAAAAGAGTCAAAATGCATCCAAAACCAAATAAAAATCAAACAGTCCGGAGAGTCCAATAATTACAAAACTCCCAAAAATAATCCTTAATTAAATAAAAACCATTATTTAAAGTCAGTTCACACCCTAGTGGTCACCGTGAGACTTTGTCGCACCAATCCATCTGAGTCTGTGGATTACCTGTACAGAACAAACAATTAGATGTGAGTTTTTGTAAACTCAATATGTAACCCAACAGAAGCAGACATGCAATATACATAGAAATCTCATATACAAACAGATACAGATTCGGACTTAGGTCCATAACAGATGCAGATAACAGAATCAGATAAACATAACAGATATCTAAAATCCTACCCCCATTCTCTGCACACCATCTCCAACTATCCCATCACACTATGTGGGGTTAAAAACACTCATTCATCCCTACACATCATATAGTGTCGATGAAACACAAGATAGATAATATGCAGACAAGCTGTCAGAATATAGGCGAAGAGTCGCCATACAGCTTACTTCTTCTGCATATACAATTCCCACCCCAATCAACGATACAAAATACAGATACAGTAACATCATGCATAACATGCTTATATACAGATAACATATATACTTAAACAAAACAATCAGATATACATATCGGTGTCCTACTCAGAGTAGACTATTAGAATATCAGATCACATAATTTAGGGTTTGGTCAGCCCTCACTAGCCATATGGTAGACCCACAATTGATCAGAACGACTCGTGCGACCCTAAGGAAGATTTCAGGATTATGGGCCCACATGCCCGTGTGGGCCCACACGCCCAATTTGGCCTTGCCCGTGTGGCCTACACAGCCTGGCTCAAAATCTATACGCCTATGCGGCATGTCCGTGTGGGCCCACATGCTCAATCTGGCCTAGCCCGTGTGGCCCACACAGTCACACTCACACCATTACACGGCCGTGTCCTTTGCAAGGCCAGGCACACGTCGTGTGGCATTGACAGAATATTTTTCGAATTTCGTCGATGCTCGATTTTTTGGGTTAGAAGTACAGACTTGGTTCGATTTTGATGCGAAAACACTCCCGAGACCACTAGAACCTAAAATCGACATAACCATTTCCAAAATCAATATTAATCCTCAATTAAACCAAGCCAATTAAAACCGACAACGAAGACATTCAAGTGTTCGATACTTATTCAACTTCTCGAACAAAGCCAACTACGATTCCTTAGGAGGAGAAATTCGTGCCTCTCAATTTGCTGCCAACAACGCAAAACCACATTACCGAAAAGAAAAGGATCGAAACGATTCAGGATAGTTAAAGAGGGAAGAAGAAAAATGATTCCTTAACCTACACAAAAATCCACCCCTTACACTTACCTAGCCGCACCACAATACTGAAGAACCGAAATACCAAGATTGGCCAACAAGATTGCGACAAAATTTAAAAGGCAAGGGAAAAAGAGATTTTGCCAATTAATAGGAAGGAAAACGACAAATTTGGAGATTTTTGGAGGTGAGAGAAAAAGATAACAAAATAAAAATAAAAGTTAAAGAATATGACAACATATCCCTAAATTTCCTCTTCTCTCTAACTCACTGACCACTCAGAATTTCAACTTTATCGAAACTCTATTAGACACTCAATACAAAAATTAACATCCACGCTCGCGCAAGAATTCGAACATAAAACCTCCAGCAAGCTAATTCCTTACCACTTAAATTTGCAAGCTCATTCTAATATGAGTTTAGAAACAATATACTATAAGCCCACCCAACAGGGATAAGGTTTGAATCAGAAAAAATAACAAAGTTTTCCAAATGTGAGGCTTGAACCCAAGACTTCATACACACACCCAAAACACTTAACCACTGAAGCAGATACATATTTATGTCAAATTTTACAAAAAAAATTAAATTATTCAGGGCATTACAGGTAGGGTTGGATCAAAATAAAATTTTAGGTCTGTTTTCTAGGTTCGGGTTTAATCTAACTTGAAAAATGGGCCTAAAATTCTGTCCAAGTTCGACCTAGATTAAAAACACTAAACTCGAGCTCAATTTGATTCGCCCATATTAATTTTTTAGATTAATTTTTATATAAAAATATATTTTAAAAATATAATACATCAGATACACTATAAATATTAATATAAATATTTCTCAACAAATTGAAAATACATTAAAAAAATATTTACACTTGAATAACATTAAGATAGTTGCAACTTAGCAAGCAAATGCCTTTAAAATTGTAGCAAATTTAATAATAAAACAAGAGTTATACAATAGCCAATCAATAATAACAAAATAACAACAAAACAACATGAAAAAAAAATTAAACTTATTCAGGTCAGGCTAAACCTAGGGAAAAAAGCCTACCCAGGGCCCAACCCAGTGAGAAAATAGGTTTAGGTTTATTCTTTGAATATTTAATTTTAATAAAACTTTCGCTTCGAATATTTTCTTTGATTATTCTTGAATTAGTTTGATTTAGCTTTAGGTTTATTTTTATTCATTTTTTAGAACCGTATGATTTGAAATCGTAAGTAAAACCTTCATTTTGGTATTTGTTATTTTTTTTAAATTAGGAGATAGACACCGCAATCTTACAAACTTGTATTGATACCAAGTCAAAAAGAGCTTGTTGATTTGTTGTTGATAAGAGTACAATTAGTTGGATTCGTCAAGGGAAATAGCAATCGGGCTTAAACGATTTGTGTGGTTGAAACCGTTGGTTCGAGTTGGGCCTTTCTAGTTCACAAGGCTACCAGAGAGATAAATCATGAGTATGTGTTTTTTGGTTGTTCGTTTGGTGGTTTGAGGTATCATTGATCAGTACTATAACTAACTTATCGGTTGAAGGAGAAGATTTGCTATCAAAGATCGGTTCGAAACTGAAGCAAAATTTGAGCCTGAAGCTAGAATTTCATCACATTAATTTATTCAAATTTATTTTATTTCTGTTTAATTTTACTATTATTTCAATTTCAATTACCTCTATTATGTTTACTTTTATCAGATTTAAATTTCCTTTTTTTTTTTTTTTCAAATTTTTGCAAGATCATTACACATCATGGACACAACAATTACCTAACACGCAATTTAATTAAATCGAAATGACAATTTTAGATATATCAATCTCTTACTCCATACACCGCTATTTATATACTGTTTAGATGTAAGGATATTATTTTTTTATGGATTCCACACCCATCACTTACCATATTTCTGGATGTGAGTTTGCCCAGCAAAATTCAACCAACTTTCACATTAATAATATTTTATCATATTTACTAAGTAATAAACATCGAAGTAGAAGACGAAATGCTCGGTTAAATTATATGCATTATACTTCTAATATCCATAATAATAATATTGATAATGATTCATAAGAAAATATTTAATGTTTAAACATGTTGAGTTATCAATTTAAGATAAATTTTTTATTAAATATTTGAGGGATAAATCTTAAAATTATACATTAACTTTAATTTAATATGCAGTTATATATATAAATTTTAATTTGGTGCAATTATACACATAAAACTCTAATTGTGGTTCAAATGTATACTTGAAACTTCAATTTTGATTTAATCATACATATTTAAAGAAATAAATACATCAAATTATTTTTATATTAGATAAATATAATTATTTATGTATCCAATATATAAATATAGAATAATGTTATATTAATAATTGTGTTAAAAATTTACAAGAACTGAATCAAATTAAAATTTTATGTATAAATTTACAGAAAATCAAAATTCATGTAAATAATTATACATTGAACTATCGTTTATGCATAATTTTAAGATTTATCCCTTTAATATATAAATCTGTTGAGATATGAATTCAAGATAAACTTTTAATGATATTCTTAATGTATCATTATTATCATCATCATCAATCAATAAGCGATTCTTCACATAAAAAAAAATACTGCTAATATAAAAAAGTAATAGGAATATTATTTATCAAATAATAAAAAAAATTAATAAAAATTGAACACATCACATACTAATGAAAATCACACTTCTTTTTGGTAATGAAAACAAAACCCATAAAATAATCTTAAAAAGTTGATTTCTCCCCATCGTTCTTACTTGAATGAAAATGTTTGCTAATACGTTTATTTATAGAGTGAAATCTTAGTATTAATGGGTATATAATCTTAACATTAATTAAGTAATAATTAATTTAAAATAATAAATAAAATTTAATATGGATCTAAATTTTAATTAAATATAATAGTTATAACATTAATAATGAAAAAAAATTAACAAAATAAACATAATAAATTTTTTTTATAATTATTCTTATTTTATATTAATAATTGTAATAGTTTGGCCTAAAACTTAAATTAATAAATCAAAAAAATAAAACCCAAACATAAACAACTCCAAATATTTCTTTAACAAGTCCATTAAATGGCCCAAGCCCAAACTAAACTCTAGCCCAACTATCCTAAAACATTTCAGCAGACAAACCCTAGCCCCCAAACTTCAGCCGCCACATGCCACTGCCACCTAGGCCTGCCCTTGGCCCTCGGACGCCTCCTCCACACTCGTCTAACACTTGCAAAGCAAGAAGAACACACAACAGAAGCCAACAAGCAGTAGAAACAAATAGAAAAAGACAAAAAATAGAAAACAAACAGTTTGTAATGGTCTATAAAAACAACAATTGGCATTTTTTATTTCTTCTTCTCGGTTACATGCACAAGTAAATCAAAAGAAATAAAACTGAAGTTTTAAAAGGTTTTGCTTGGTTCTTTTTTCTTCTTTTTCTTCCTTTCATTTTCTGTTTATCTTTGTTCTTATGTTATTTCATTTATTTTTCCTTTTTTTAAAAATCTATTTTAACAAAAAAGAGGCATAGATTAAAAAGAAAAAAGAAGACGCACCTGGGGGTTGCGCTCCGCCGCCGTCGTCAGCCAGCAGCCATGATGGACGGATGGTAACCCTATAGGCCGAATGTGGGGGGAGTTTTGAGAGGAGAGGAGAGTATTGTTTTTTTTTTTTAAGTGTTAGGTTAAAAATGATTTTTTTTTTAAAAAAAAATTTGGGCTTTAGCCCCATGAAACGACACCATTTCATTTGCCTCCCCAAGTGCCAAAATGGCGTCGTTTTGGGGAGGCCGACCCATACCAGACCTATATAGCGGAGGACTCGCATGTTTTGGACACATGGGCTATTTACGCCCTTAGTCCTTCCGCTTTTGAGGACGGTTCAAATGGGGTCCTTTCTTTTATTTTCATTTTTTGTCCTAAAATTTTGTTTCAGTTCCATTTTGGTCCATTCGAATGGTGCGTTTCGAAGGGTGGGGATTATTCCCCAATCGGTCCTTCCGAGTTATTGACGCTTTTCAATGCAGTCCCTCATTTTATTTTATATTGATTTATACCTCCAAATTATCTTTAAGCTTCAATCTAGTCCCTTTTATGTTTATTCGTCTATTTTATTATAGTTTAGACTCTGAATTTTATTTCAATTTCAATTTAATCCTCTTCGAAAACTTATTTATTTATTTATATTATTTATATTAAACTTATTTATCTTATTTATTTTTGCACATGTTATTTATTTTAAACTTACTTATCTTGTTTATTTTAAATATTTGCATATATTGTTTATTTTAAACTTTCTATATATTATTTATTTTAAAATGTTTTTTTATATACTTTTTATTCTAAAACTATTTTATACATTATTTATTCTAAATTTTCACATATAGCATTTAATTTAAACTGTTTTATATGTTATTCATTTTAAAATTTTACACTAGTTATTTGAAACTCTTTTTTATATTATTTATTTTAAATCGTTTTATTATTACTTATGTTAAGTTTTTTCTCATATTATGTATTTAAACTATTATCAATTTTAAATTTTTAAATGTTACTTATTTTAAATTTTTATATATATTATTTATTTTGGACTATATATATATATATATATTTTTTATTTAAACTGTTTTTGTACATTATTTATTTTAAATTTCTCTTTTACATATTATTTATTTTAAACTCTTTTATATGTTATTTTAAAGTGTCTTATATATTTTTATTACTTTGTATATTATTTATTTTAATTTGTTTTGCATATTATTTATTAGAAATTGCTTATATTATTGACTTCAAATTGTTGTATAATATTTTGTTGCATATTCTTCATTTGTTAATTATGGTATTAAAATAGTGTATCATCGGAATATTGTCACTATATGCTCTAGAAATTATTTATTAATATCTTCATATTGTTGACATTCATCAACATATCATTTAATTCATGTAATATTATTTCATGCTCTATGTTACCTTTTGGTTTTATTTAGTTCAAATCACATCGTGTCTTAAGCTCAAATATATTTACCCGACACTAAACTGTTTCATTCTATCCCCAAAAATAAACGCACCTTGTTAAGTGTTGCATTCGTTATTATTCAAAAAGGAAAATCTTTAAAATAAGGCAATATTTTGCATTTCGGGAATTTAAGAAATCGTACCCTAACTTACGGGGTTTCGATTTTCTTGTTAAACCTAAAGAGCCAAATATCCTTTTAGATTTCAAAATACACAAAGTTTCGATAAAAATTAAAGGCAAACTTATTCCCGAGGATTCAAACGTCGCATCCTAACTTACGAGGTGTGGCATTTTGTTATATCAGGACGAGAGGGCCTTTGATACTTGTTTCAACTTAATTCAAGCATTTTTAAAATGAGCGTTAATAAAAAATGGATCGTATTTTAAAATCCTTTCAAAACTTCAACTCTCGACATTAAGACATTAATTAATCAATTAGGTACCAATTTTGGGCGTGACGAGGGTGCTAATCCTTCCTTGCATGAAACGACCAAGTTTCTAGGTGATTCGATCACACCTAAAAAGAAAACGGTGGCGACTCCCATTTTCGATTTTCATTTTCAAAATAAAAGTCGACTCTGTTTTTTCAAAAAAATAATTTCGATAATAATATTTTATCATATTTTTTAAAAGAAATGTGAAACTAAAAAATTACATCAACAATTAGATTACTTATTATTATTATTATTATCATATAATAATTAATAATATATGTAATATCTATATATCATTTATCTAAAGTTTTTTTTATTTATTTAATTATATAAAATGAATTAATTTTTAATTAATATTAATTTTGTTATTATCACATAATAATTGTAACATATTAAAGTGTTATTTGAATGTCAATTTAGTAATATAACAAACAATAAAAATATTTTTATTAGTTCAAAAGTATCTCTAAACTCATATTGTTATACATATTATATTATAGCAAATAATATTTTTTGAATAAAGTATTAAGTAAAATCGATGTTTGTTTAAAGGTTAAAATATATTCTAAGTCCCTAAACATTTTATAAATTTAAAATTTAATCTCTGTACTTTTATTTTTAGGAATTTAGTCCTCCTATATTTTAGATTTCGAAATTCAAGTCCAATTATCAACATTGTTAAAATTATCTTTGTTAAATTCATATTTATTACAATATTATATTTTTAGTTACGTTACTACCAAGTAAATATATATATTTTTTATTTTAAAATATCATACTGATAAATTAAAAAAAATAATGTTAACAATTAAACTTAAATTTTAAAATAAAAATAAAAAAATTAATTTCTTAAAAATAAAAATAAAAATTTCATAGATAGAGGTATAAAATATTATAACCTTGTTTGTTTGAATCTAGATGTGATGAATTTGAATATGGAAACAAGATATTTACATTGAAAGTAAATTTGTTTGTAGATGGGATTTATGAATGATTTTATATGGTTGATAATGTAGGCTCCTAGAAATTCTCCAAGCCACATACAGACATCTGATATTGGCAGAAAATAATTAATGATTGCACATGTCACGTCCTTTTCTTCTGATTTCTCTTCCACTTATATGGTTTTTTAATTAAATTTAAATAAAATATTTTTATTATTATTTAAGGACTTCAATTAAAAATTTTAAAAAATATCAAATTGAGATAATAATATAATATATAAATATTGTAAATTATTCTTTCAGAATTATGACCAAATTAACATTGATTTATAAATTTTAAGAATCTAATTTATTATTATATAAAATTTTAAACTATCAATTTAATTTTTTATCACGATTAAAGGCCATCTTGGTTGGTGGATCAATGGGAGCAGAGGATAAAGAAGTCAGTCACCTTGAGGGAGGCCAAATTGGGAAAAAGACAGTGAAATGTTGAAATGCATTGGACCACACCAAAACACAAAGGCATTACGTGCCTCCCTAATGTGCCACACAGTCCAAATAACAAGCATTGTGAGGGTGAGGGTGAGGGTGAGGGACCCAAAATTCGAATGAATCTCACCATAGAATCCAACCACTTATTGAAACTTACATAGCCTTCACGTCTCGGCTTGTAAATGAAGCATGAGATCCCCTCCCCTATACAACCCAGTTGAATGGGCAGAAAAAAAAAAAGCACGTGCTCGATTGATTCCATCTAGGATACAGGGGGCTCAACTCTTTTTCTTCACATTGCAAGAGTATCAACAGCATTATGACACTCTCTAAATGAAGTTGTTGATTTTAGGAGTTGTTTCAACCTTCCAAAGTTGGGGACTATCCATCTCTTAACACCTTCGAGTTAATCAAGACTAATAAACAAGGACATTTATAGCTATACCAGAAAAGTTTGGACTAACCCTTTTACTTAGTAGCATTCATTATGTTTTCGAGCGAACAACATTGCACTATAATAAAAATGACTTTCAACAACATTAAATTCACAACATTTAAAATAGTTAAAAAATTATTAATAAGTAATTAATGCAAAAATTGTTGCATTATATCAATGGTTGGTCTTTGTATATTGACAGTGTATTTTTTTTTTTATTTTTTTATATCCTATAAGAGATTTCTCAACTCTTGATTTTATTTGTAGAGTTTAAAATTTTCATTAATAGTGTACCAAATATTTTTTCTAATATTAAACATTATGTAATACTTTTTTATAGTAATTTATATATGTTGCTTTTTAATCTAGGGTAAATTAACCTAATGTCATTGAACTATTAATAAATTTATGTTTTGGCCACTTAACTTTAAAAATTTATAAAATAACCATTAAATTATTTAAAAATTTTTATTCAAGTCACTAATCTATTCACAAATTTTTATTTTAGTTATGAGACTGATAAATTTTTTTAAAAACAAATCCAATTAACAAACTCCAAACAAACCTTTAAAACCTTTGAATTTTGCAAATCAGGCAACTACTAAATCTACGTACCCATCAAATCAAAATGTCATTTCCCACATTTCATTTCAAGCCTATTTTAAGCAAACAAAATACACCAGTAATGCTCCTCTTGGCCCTCAAAACAATAAGAAAAAGGAAAATGAATTCCCTTCGGCGAGTGAACCCATAAAGCCTTCGAATTTTGCAAGATTCTTTATGCTTGTGTTTACTGGCAAGGCATCATTAAAGCTTTCAAAATTGCGAAACCTAAAATAGCTAAGATTTTTAGATTAATAGAGTTTTGATCGACTCATCCAACAATAGTGACCATCTTTGCAGTAGAACTTTCCCACCAAAATTGGGAAGCACATTAAGATCTTTGGCAGAAAGAACGTAGCAGACAAAAACATTACATTATCATACATTAACACAAATTTTGCTTTTGCTTTGAATTTTTCCATCACTAACTCAAGTGCAACTTGTTTCCCTTTTCCCCAAAGTGAAGGAAGTTGAAGATGCTTGCCCCATTTACTTGGATCATTTACAATGAGGAGATCACAGAGAGTTGTGCAAGTCCTAAAAATGTGTTTGTCAAGAAAAATACTACCAATTTGGCAAAATTGGTTAGTGTCGTAGTAGCATTCTTAAAAGACTAATAATCTCCCTTTACCCGTCCACTATTTTCAACAATTATAACTTTTCTCATTTATTCTTTTTCACGGGGGCCTCTAATGGTAGAATTTTGAATTTTTTTTTCTTAAGAGATCTTCAATTCCTTCTTTGGGAGGGTTTGCTTTTGCTTTCCATCAATCCATTAAAAATCAATTAGCATGCTTAGGCTTTGATCGGCCATATTTTGACATGACAAATTATGCTCTTTAAACACTTAGAAGAGCTTATTTTAGGTGATTTGTGGAGTATTTTATTGTTTTTATGTACTTAGGTTAGATTTCATTTTTTATGACAATTTTTAGTTAATTTTACATACTTAGGTTAGATTTAATCTTTTATGACAATTTTTAGTTAATTTTTACGCGGGTCGAACTGCTATGTAGGTAGCTCAAGGTCTGACTAGAGAGGTTTGAATGCTCATGCAAGACCTTGTTAATGTGCTTGTCAATGACTGTATGGTATGTGCCATTCTCTTACTACTAGATACTCCTTTGCTGAATAGAACCGCTCGTGGTCCACCCGACTGAACTATTGCATATATGCCTTAAAGGGTTTCGAAACTATCATCTTGGATAATTTCCTCATATATGCACTATTGATCTTGTTGGTCCAAAAGCACAACCCACAATGTATGCTTTGTTAGTCAATACTTTTGCAACCCCTTAGATTTATCCTATGAGTTTGCTAGGATAAATTTGACGAACCCAAACTGTCATTTCACCCTGTTAGGGTCCTCCTACTCCATGATGTGGAAATAAATGATGGCCACTCATGCCCTGAATAACACATATTACTTGAAAGCTACCTCTATATGATGACCACATTGTTCAAGTATGACATCTATTGAAACTGCAAATATATACAAATGCAATTATATTCATTAATAGGAGAAATGAATTGCATTGAATGTGAATTCAACATCTACATACCTCTTCATTGGTTCGTTAATCGATTTCTTTTTACATTCAAGTTAAGATCCCTCTTATATCATGTATGATCCAAACGACTTCTAAATCTATTCAAATATTCAATACAATAAGGGATAGTAAATATTGATGGTTAATAAATTTCAAGATATTCCAAAAGCAAAAGCAAAATATATAAAAATATTCCAAAATAAAAAATATATGAAAAATGGATTGAAAATTTTATCATATTTACAATATAGTTTGCAACGTGTTATTCTTGAAATGTTGATGTAACCATTTTTCCCATTAAAAGAAGTACAAAATAATATGTTTAAATTTTGATATGACTATTTTACGATATACACAATTTTATTTTCAGTTTTCATTGAGAGGGAATTCTCATAATTTTTAAGGGATAGACACTAATCACTACATTTGTATGAATGCTCATGCTTGTATAAGCAAACACCAACTATTTAAACCATCAATTAGTTTTCTTATTGCCCTTATAGTGCTAGACAACAACACCAAAGTCGTAGAACCCATCCGAACCTACCAACCATCTTAAAGGACTCTAATAGAGAAAGATGCATGCAATGGACCTTGTTGCCAAACTTATCTGGCAACAACATTTTCCTTATCATCCAAATCACCTAAACTCCAGCATATCAATTCGTCTCCTCTCAATTGCATGTAGTTGAAGGGGTTGGTTTGACAAGCCTCTCAACTACATACACTTCATCTGTTTTCCATTAAATTATTCTCCGACTTATTCTTAAACAGGACAACACCCAATAATCAATGGCACTTTTACGTTGCATCGATGTTATTGGCTTTGGTTACCACATGCTTGTCTATCGAAAAGTAAGTTATTAAAGCGGCAAGCACCATCAATATCATACTAAACTTCGTCATTGTGGATGTCACATGTAAACCAGTCATCTTCAAGCACCCTTCTATATGTGCATAGACTTTCGAGAATTTTAGATTATGTTCATCATCTCATTGTCCAAATAATCATTACAAAACTAAAAAAGTTGAGTTGAAACTTTATGAGAATATAATTTACAACTATATTTTTACCCTTACTATGTGTATAACAGTGAAGCAATCATTTTTTTCCCGATAAAAGAAAGTTCAAAATACCAATTTTATTTTGAGCTTCAAAAATTGAGAAGATTTTGAGTGAGAAGAAAATAGATATGGATTAGGTATTTAAAGAATAGAAGTCGATAATTATAAGAGTCTGGCTTCCATTTACGAAATGGTTTTATTGAGACAATAGGCAAATAAATTAATGATAACTATTATATTGTTGAAATTTTATCGTGTTATAATATTAAATATAGTATATATTTACATAAATTTTGATAAAGTGAAATATATTTATTTATACTATTATTTAAATTTTGAATAAGTTAATGTCACGAGTCAATTAAATATTAATTTGGTTAAAAAAATTAAAAAAATATTTCGTATTTAAAATAAGATACATTGTTAATGAGTACTTTAGTTTTTTATTTAAAAAAATAAAAAAAATAAATATTTTGATATTTGAGCCACGCCAATATCATTGGTAAACATTAAATTTATCATTCAAGTAAAAAATTTATTTTGATTTTTACAAATATTTTAATTTTATTATGCTCATTTTATTACCTCAATCAATATTATATATATATTAATAATGTTGCTAATTGAGTTATTGTCACAAATTAATTCAACAGTAACTTAAAATTGATGTATTCATTTAGTATTCTTAAATTGATGTATTTATGAGTTTAAAATTTGTTTCACATCCATTTAAATTTATTTTTTATTTTAATATATTACATATTTCATATATTATTAATTAATTTTAAATTATACATTTAATTATTTATTTTATATTATTTTTAAACATCAATTTATATTATAAATACATAAATTTTACGTGCATATATATATATGTGGCTCCCAGATAGAATTTTTAGATTATTATTATTATTATTATTATTATTATTATTATTATTATTATTATCTTTAAGAATTGACTGTTATATTAAACTCAGATTATTTCGGAAACAAGCCTAAGTCATAATAAAAAAGTGCCTTCCAACATTTATTTTTTTTCTTTCACAAAACTCAAAAATTAAAACAAATCCTTTCTTTGAGAAAGAAAAAACTATATTTTAATAAAGAAAAAAAAACCAAAAAAAATAAACAAATAAATTTGAAGACCAGGGAAAGAAGAGGGAGGCTGAAGATTCCCATTCAGAGTCTTTCTCCGGGCCAAAACAGAGCTCAGTATCAGCAGCCATGGGAATCATAACGATAGCCATTGGAGACGCCTTGTTAACCTCGATGTGGGTATTTTCCATGCCGCTCTTAAAGATCTTCACCTCCAAAATCGTCGGTTTCCTCGGCGCCCAAACGTTGCCTTTGGCAACTCTCATGGTCTCGACGGTCTTAGTCAGTATTTTAGTCATGATTTTCAGCTTTATAGGCAACGTTTTCGGCGGCGCAAGCTTCAATCCCGCCGCTTCCATGACTTTCCACGTTGCGGGTCTCAAGAAAAACGACTCCATCCTCTCCATGGCCGTCAGATTCCCAGCTCAAGCCGCCGGTGGAGTCGCAGGAGTCAAGGCAGCTCTGGGTTTGATTCCTGCGGAATACAGCAACACCCTGACCGGACCTTCCCTGAAAGTGGACTTACACACCGGAGCCGTCGCGGAAGGACTGTTTACATTCGGACGAAGCCTTGCACTGCTGCTGATAATGTTTAAGGGTCCAAAGAACGGGTGGGTTAAGCAATGGTTGGTGTCTTTAGCGACGGCGATTTTGGTTCTAACGGGCTCCAGATTCACGGGAGCTCCCATGAATCCTGCAAGTGCATTTGGATGGGCATATGTTAATAATCGACATAATTCATGGGAACTGTATTATGTTTATTGGATTGGTGCTTTGTTTGGGGCAACTTTGGGTGCTTGGGTTTTCAGATTCATGGTTTCTTTGCCACTTCCACCACCAACCAAGCAGAAAAAAGCTTGATTTTTAGGTAAATGATTCACTAGTTTTATTAATAATAAAAAAAAACTTGCTTTCTCACCAAAAAAAAAAAAAAAAGGTTCCTTTATTAATAAATCCTGGCATTTATGATTCACTAATTTCTTTTTCTGTAAATTATTTGTGGATTACTTTATCAAACATTAAATTAAATAGGATGGTTGAATTAATATAAAGATAGATCATATGAAAGTAATTTTTGTTGTTTAATTTGAATGTGTATGAAGGATGGGTAGGAATGGTAGGTAGGAGGCTTTGGTTCCATTATAATGCTCACCTACCTGAATTTGCCTTTCTTCCACAAATAAATAAATGACTTACCCCTAAATTTCTAATTTACATTTATATTTTACTATTTCTATTTTCTCTTCAAATATTATCTATAGATTCTATTTATTTTTTACATATATATATATATATTTATTACAATATATTAAGAGTCTGATTAAGTCATTATCCTCCTTTAATAGATTTAATTCAATTATAAAATTATAAAAATATTTATTATTTTTATAAAGTATCAGATTTGAGTATATTTTTTATTTATATATAAATGCATGGTGGAGCCCTTGTCGGCGTACCTAATACAAATGCTGCTGAATCAAATTATTTCTGAGTATTAAATAGGAATTAAATTCCTAATCTTTGAATTTACTTCTTTTTCCTCCCTTGCAAATTAGGAACTTCATATTTTATTATTATTATTAAACTTTTCTGTTTTATTGTTGATATTTTAGGATTGTCATTGTTTCTTTATATAATGTAGTACAATATATTTTAGCATTACATTCAACATTTTTTTTACTTTAAAATTTGAAAGCAAATAAATTAGGAAGTAGATAGTGGGCATATTTGTTTATATTTAAACACTATAAATTTTGAGAGAATTTAGATCAAAAGTTAAATATAATAAAAAATAATTTTAATATGATGTAAACATAATAATGTTTATCATTAAATTAATGTAACAAAATTTATAAAAAATTGTTCTTTTTAAAAATAAATTTAAATACTATTATTGTTAGTATAAATAATGCTCTACAATATAAAGTAGTGAAAAAGATCGAATATAAATACCTCCAGTTATTGTTTGAACCAAATGTCAAAATCTAAATGTTGTAACACCATTGTCGGGCAGGTCAAACCACCGACGAATATGTCGAATTTAACTGTACGAAAAATTGAAAACCGCAAAAGTTTTCTAAGAACTCAAAAATCTCACTAGATGAATTCTTTATCTTTGAAATGGATTTACCTTTTTCTTTTGGATCTTATACTAGTTCGTAATAGTGGTTCCCCATAAAAAACCACCAACTATATGTCTCACTATCACACATACAAGGTAGTTCCCACTAACCACCATGCAACATGAAAGTGGAGGGAATGGGAACCCCATTGGTAATTTTGTGAAAAATTTTCTGATACAAAACGAGCCCACATTCGACAGACATGAGCTCGAGGATAGTGGAGAAGACTACTCAATTGAAGTGTTCATCCTAGACAAATCAAAAGGTACGATCTTGATTAAGTGTTTATTACTTTAGATAACACAATTAAGTTCTAGTTTTGAAAAAAAATTTAAAACTCTGATTTTTTCCTCAAATTTATTTTCCGTTGCACTTTCCAAATCCGTTTTTCCAGCAATGCCAATCATATCTTAACATTTACTAAGTTCACTCGGACACCTTTTAACATATATAAACATTCCTTTACAATGTAGTTCAACTCTCACCTTTCATACTAATTTATCACTAGTCAACCCAAAATCAACATACATGCACCAATAAAATACACAACTTACTAGAGGTGTCCATGGGTCGAGCCAGTCCCAAAAAAATTTTAGGCCCGTCCCAAGAAATGGGCCTAAAATATTACCTAAGCCCAAACTAGATAAAAATACTAAAATCCAGGCTCGGGTCGGCTTGGCTCAGCTCGCCTGTATTACTTTTTTATATACTTTTAAAAAATATATATATTACATCAAAAATATTAAAAATGTTAAAACAATGTTTCCCATCAAATTGAAAATAAATTTTAAAAAAAATTATACTTAAATAACATTAAAATAAATGTTACTTAACAAGCAAATGTGAAAAATAGTAACAAAATTAACAATAAAATAATAATTATACAATATTCAAATAATAACAACAAAATAGTAGCAACATAATTGTGAAATGGTAGCAAAATAGAGAAAAACAAGAAAATAATAAAAATACAACAATAACAATAAAAAAAGCAATTTTTTATTATTTTCATATTCGGGTCGGGCTCGGGGAAAAAAAAAACCTTACCCAAGGCTCAGCCCATTTTCTAAATGAATCTTATTTTTTTGCCTAAGCCCATTTTTCAGGTTTATAGTTTTACCCCAACCCTCTCACTTTTTGGGCTGGTCGAGTAGCCCGACCTATGGACAAGTCTAACTTAAACACATTTATACCATATGAACTTACTATTGGATCTAGTGTCATGTGTGTAGTATATTTGTTTGTAAACTTGTATTTTTTTTTCTAATAGGATGGTTAATAAAAAAAAACTATTGATTGTAATTAATAATCTTTTTATTATTATCCTCATGTGGTTTTTGCATACAAAATAAAATAGAAGCAATGTTGCTCATTGGTTGCCTAATGTTTAACTGATACTAAGCGATATTACGCAGTTGGATCGTAATATGAAAAAATAACTTGTATTAGTAGATTAACCTAAACATGTACATAGTCTAATCGGAAATAAGCAAACTAGTTAAAAGACTGATATGTCGCCTATCAAGTCCAAAGGGGGATGCTTTGTCTTGGCATTAGAGCGAATGACTCTCAAAAGATAGACATTTATGTGATTGACTAGACTGATAGTACATCAAACTGAACCCAAGAAGAATAGATCTTGAATCCGTTAATAAATTTATTCACTTGTGATGTTCATAGTGTGACATACCTAAATCCTGAATGGATGACGGACTATGTATGCGTGACTCGTACACTTTGATGTAAGTAAAAGCTTGAGTTTGAATAGATAAGGAACCGGAAGCTGGTGCGTTGCCTATATGAATTTTGTAATATGTGGTGTCGTTCACAATAGTGGAATTTATAGCCCGAGACATAGGAAAGTGATATTCTCTCATTGGCATTACATGGTTGATGAAAAGTAAACGTGGCTATGAGTCGTTCTTCTTTGTGATGAATGACTTGGTTACTATTTGATAGTAATTAACTTTTCATTAACGAAGATGTAATGCTTACTATGAAAGCCCAATTTCATCCGGCCCGGGCCCAAACAAAAAAACAAACAGAAAAAATTAAAAGTCCAGAGTCCATTTACAGCAAATAGCCCAAATTTACAAATATAAACATCCCAAATACAAAAAAAAAACCTAATGGCCCAACAAGCCCACAACACCTAAACTTTTCACAAAAAGAAACCCTAACCTATCCCTAGCGCCACACCCTAGCCTGCGCTACCACTGCCACCAACTGCCTGCCATCGCCACCGTCACTGCCTGCAAGGAAAAAGAAAGAAAAGACAGAAACCAAACACAAGCAGTTCAAACAGTAGAAAAATAGATAAAAAAAAATATATATTGTAAATTGGCTATAAAAGGCCATAACAATTCCAATGTTTTTTTTGGAAAAAAAAAATACAAAGAAGCAACAAAAAAAATACAAATTTTGAAAGTGATTTTTTTTTTTACATTTGTTTTTTTACGAATATTTTTATATAAAAACATAGAATAAAAAGAAAAGGTTGAAAACATACCTGCGCCATTCGTTCTTCGCCTTGCGAGGTCGAGGCCACTGTCTCTAATGAAAGGCAGCACCGCCAGAGGAAAGAAACTGAAGGGTCTTTTTAAAATATTTTAGGGTTTCATTGTTTTTAAAAAAAAGGAGTTTAAAAGTTTTTTTTAAAAAAACAAAAAAATATACCTTTTTTTTCTCCGGCCACCGAAGGTGATGGCCACCGTTGCCGATGACCGGTGGCCACGGTGGCTCGCGACGGCCCGATGGTCAGGCGGTGGGATGGCTGTAAAAAAAAAAAAAAGGGAGAAGGAAATTTTTTTTCTGAAACTGGTTACAAATGACATTTTATTAATTTATTTTTGTTTTTATAGCCCTATGAAACGACGTCGTTTTGGGCTTAACCTTCAGGCACCAAAACGGCGTCGTTTTGGTGTGACCTGCGATCCGACCCGATCCGACCCTGTAGATTCGCGTTTTTTTAAAATATTCTATTTATGCTTTCAGTCCTTTCGCTTTTAAATTACTTTTCAATCCAGTCATTTTCCTTTGTTTTTTATTTATTTAAAATTTATGCCATGAAATTTTGATTTTATTTTCAATTCGATCACTTGGAAATATGCGTTTAGATAGTTTGGGATAATTTCCCATTTAGTCCTTGCATCTTTTAGCGTGTTTCATTTTGATCCCCTATTCTTTTTTTTATTACAATTTACGCCCTAATATTTCATTTAAATTTAAAATTTATCCTTTGCTTATTTAATTTCAACCCTTTTTACAAATTATTTTATTTATTTATTTGTTTATTTATCTATTTATTTATCATTTATTTATTTATTTTTATTTTTTTATATTGTTTATATCCTTTTATTTGTGCATTTCTTTGTTCATTTATTATTGTCATTATTATTCTTGTTATTTTATTATTCCTTTATTATTTTTTTGGCACGACGCATAAAAAAATGTAAAAATTTTAAATCGTGGCAATATTTATTATTTTCGAAATTAGAAAAGTCGTGTCCTTAACTTACTGGATATGGTTTCTTTTTAAAATCGAAATAATCGAATATCCATTTCAAAAATATAAAAACGAGATTCAAATAACGATCAAATGGAGTTTATTCTTGATTTCGAGGATTTAAGGCATTATGTTAACTTACGGGACATGATCCTTTCTTCTCGATTAACATGAAATAAGCCCATTTTCGTGAAAATTAATTTAGTTAAGTAATGTCTTAATAAAGGATCGTATTTTAAAATCTTTTCAAATTTTTAATTTTCGACACTAAAGACATCAAGCAATCAACTAGGTACCAATCTTGGGCGTAATGAGGGTGCTAATCCTTCCTCGTGTGTAACCGATTCTCGAACCTATTTTCTGAATTTTTGTAGACCGAAAAATATTGTTTTAATAAATCAAACCTCTTATTAAAATGATCAAATTACGAGGTGATCCGATCATACCTCATAAAAAGGATTGGTGGCGACTCCCATTTTCGTTTTTTAAATAAAAAGACGAATTCAAAAAAAGGTTTCGACACTTACCATACGATAAAATAAGATTATATTAGGAGAACGAATATTATTCCAAAGAGATTGAGGATATTCTATGAGGGAAACACACTTATAACAAGGTTATTAGACGAGCATTGATCGAGTTGCTTTCGTAATGATATGTTGTTGGAGAGAGTTCAGTCACGATTCTTTATTAAAATAATTTCGTGACTAAATGAGTTTATAATTAATAGGTGAAAAGGTGAAACTTAATAATAAAACATTTGAGCCCTAATTGTCTATGTTCAATTGATCCCTTCGCTAGTTGGTTGAAACTAGAAGTGAATTGCATGTTGAATCAAATGAACAAAAATGAATTGATATGGTGAAAATGGAGAAATAATAAATCATTTGGAAATTGTTGTGGTTTTCTCCAAAATGAATATGAAAATGAAAATAAAAATAGAAAATGAATTTATGTTTTTTGAAAGTTCAAAATTAGAAATAAATTATTTGGTCAAAGTGAATTGTTAAATGTGAAAATATTAAATATATTTTCTAATAGATTCTTTTATGTTAACGTTTTCATGATTTTAATAGAATTAGAATTGACTTGAGAAAAATATTTAATTAGAAATATATTGAAGTTTATTTTGGGAATAAAAAAACAAATATTGGATTGAATTGAATTGAATTATAGAGTATTGGGTTGAAAGCTCTAAAAGTACTAGTAATTGGACCCGATATGACTAACACTAGTAAAAATAGCTAGGGTTGCTAGTAAAAATAGCTAGGGTTGTTGCCACTTATGCTCCTAGTTAAACTAAGAGTTCATTTTTTTAGTTGAAAGAAACTAAAACAATTCAAAAAGGATTCTACCTTCTCTTCCTATAAATAGATAGCATTGGTAGGCTATTCACACGACTTTTAGATATCTATGTTTTACCTGAAAATAGAGAGACTTTTTATTCTCTTAGAATTAAATATATTTTCCAAAATAACGATTCTACTAGTTTCTATTTGAGAAGAGAATTTTCCTTTTCACCTCAAAAGAAAAGAAAACTATTTCTGATTCTATGCTTGATTTGATTTTTTTGAGCCTAAACTCGAAACAGTTCGTGGTATGAGAATAGTGGAGAAGATTGTTTGGTTGAAAGCCGGAAACGACAAAGATCCATCTATCCGAAAACACAGGTGCGAATTCAAGCTAGAGCTTATTTCTATAAATATTACAAACAGTGTTAGTTTTTAAAATTTTATTTATTTGTTGTGCAAGAAGATCGTTTTCAAACCAGATTTTTCCCACTACTTACTTGGTCAAAACAACAAACAAGTTGAACCTTCACGAACTAATTGACAATTTTAGTTTTTCCTCTATTATCTCTATTTTGATCCAATTCTTGATCTAATCAATTATTTTATTTAATCCATCAATATAAAAAAATTATACAATATATTGTGATACGATTGAACCTATGAAGAATTATTTTTCAATACCCTAAATTTTTACATTTTATTCAATTTAATCCCTAAAACTGAAATTACTAAAACTTTCAATCTTGAGCTTCGGTTTTAAAATTAGTTTCAATTACATCCCTTATGGACCCTCTACTATCTGTTATTACTAAAATTTCACTTAAATTTTATATTTTAATCACATTAGTTCTTTAGTGAAAAATTAACAATTAAACATTAAAATATAGTCTTTTTTTTCACATATAAGCTTAAAATCTACAATTTAACATCAATTTTTTCAAACAATCAATAATGAAAACTTTCAAAAGCTTCAATAGTTTTGCAAATTGGTATATATTTTAATTTAATATTTAAAGGCTCGATTTAAGAAGATGGGGGTTCGAAACTAGCTTTTTCGACACCACATAAATCGAGCTATTACATACATGGAAACTATACCTAACTCAATCCTAGACCATTAATAGGGTATTTACTATTTCAAAACATATATATTTCTTATGCCACAAGTCATTACATAGCAATTTCATATCATATTCAAATCATTTACATATAAATACTCATTAGTTCATATCTTTCTCATGCTTTCTTATCACATCTAACATATACATCTCATGTTCACTTTTTTTTTTGAAACAATTCATCATATTTACAGGTTTATACTTTCATCACATTATATAATTTAATCATAGCATAAATTTAAGTTATTACCTTAATCAATTTAATATTTACCAAGTTATGTATTGAAAGCAAATCATGAACGCACAAATCAGAATATGTTACTTGTCTATGACTTTCGCCTTTCCTTTATCTCAAGACGACTTGAGGTCATCTTTAGCCACATACATAAATTCGATAATAAAAATAATATCAATTTTCATACAAGCACATGAGAAACTCAACAATTTAACATAATTTGTACTTTATTCATTTTAGTCCCTATATATGAAATGTTAATATATTTCATTATGTAACATCTTATCAAAATCCAATTTCATATTCTTTCATCAGAGACCTCAAGCTTTCAATTTTATAACTATTTTTTAACAACTTTTAATTTATTCAATTTAATCTCTAATATAAAAAAAATAACTATATAACTAAACTTTTAAATCTAAGCTAATTTCAGTATCTTCTAATGCAATCTTAATAAAATCTAAACTTAATAGTTAAAAATCCACCATTATCAAGCTTAAATTCATCAAAACTTTATAATGGTAACTTAACATACACTTGATAATTTCAAAATCTAAGGTAAGAGCTATGTAACACCCCAAACCCGGCCTAAACGTTATGGCAGAATCTAGAGATATTACCAAGAAAAGTTAGAAATCTGTCTTTTTCTTTAAAAACATCATACTTCTTTATTTTAAATACACGTTGTTATACATATTAGTGGAAACCATCAATTGTTTACTCCTTCAAATAAAAAAATAATTTGGAGCGGAAGTTTTGTAAGCCATTATATTTTGAAAATTGAGTCTATTTTCTCAAAAGCGTTAGATCGCATAAAACAATTGTTTTGTAAATAGTTTTGTTGAAAGTCATAAGCAATCTCAAATCAATGCCAAATCCAAAAACAAAACCCAAAAGTCCAAAAAGTCCCAAAACTAAAAAAATCTCGAAAACCAAAAATTTAAGTAAACTTTTAAAGTATATCAAATTTACGGACAAGTGGTCACAATTAAGCCTCCGTCGCACTGGCCCGCCTAAGCCTGGGATTACTTGAACATAACAGACAATAGAAAGTGAGTTTTAAAAACTCAGTATGTAACCCAACAGAAATATAAATTCAAATTTTATCGTACAACAGAACAGATCAGATGTTGACATATATCCTTTACAGAATCAGATTATCAACAGAATCATACAAAAATAAACATGCATAGTTTTAGCCCCATTCTCTACACACCAACTCCGACCATCCCAATATACCACGTGGGGGTTTAAAACACCCACCCAACCCTACACAACACATAATGTCCGTACAACACTTATCAGAATAATCGCAACCGTGCTACCAGTATATTGGCGAGATATCACCTTACAGAATACTTCTTCCACAAATTATATATCCTGCCCCACAGTTAGATACAAACAGAATATCATATTAAACAGAATTATCAGACACCAGATACCATAATTATTATATCAAACATGTTCGTATAACAGATAACAGACATGTATATACATAGCAGATTGATGGGTGTCGAAACCACCAAATATAATTCCTACAAAATAACTCTAATTAGTAGTAGAGTGGTAGTAAGGTCGAGTCCACAATGATTGGATGTGATAATCAACTTCCGTGTATAGCTTATTATCAGATTGTCTATCGTGTCGAAGGTCGTGGCAATAGTCGTACCCACGACTCCAATCGTACTTGCAAAAATTAGAAATAAAAGTAAATCGGGGATTTTTGAAATGTTTAGAAATTAGGTAATTGAAAAGGCATAAATTAAATAAATTAGAAAATAAATTCAGAGTTTTGTAACAGATAAAATAAGCCTTAGCCTTAGACTCGGTAAATTTCGTATCAAGAATCGATCCTCGAAAATGAATCTTCTCCTCCAATCGATAAGCTGATTATAGCAGTTAAGAACGTCCTAACCACCAATTCTTCCTCTAGTAGCTGGTTCCAGTACGACCTGCAAACCAACCCTTACCGATTATCAATAAAATCAATGCCCCATATATCGAAAATTTCCCAGACATGCACAAGAATTAGAGGTATTTCACTTTTTCGACTCAAGTTTCCTACCCTTTGACATTTTTCGCAAGTTTTACAAAACAGATATGCGTCGCGAAAAATATTTGGCCAATATAGTCCACACTCAAGTACTTTATGCGCAGTTCGTTTGGGGCCAAAATGCTCTTCGCATGCATATGAATGACAAAAGGATAGAATTGATTTTACCTCAATTTCAGGAACGCATCGACGAATTACCTGGTCGGAACAGTATTTCCAAAGATAGGGGTCGTCCCAAATATAGTATCGAGACTCACGTTTGATCTTGTCTTTTTCAGATCGTGAAAGGTTAGGAGAGACCATACCTGTAGCAAGATAATTCACCATGTCTGCATACCAAGGAAAAATCGTCTGGGCAGCAAGACAAGTTTTCATCCGAAAAATCATCTTTAAGTGGTATTACATCCTTTGATGGAGGAATTCGGCTCAGATGGTCAGCCACTAAATTTTTACGTCCTTTTTTATCTTTTATTTCGAGATCGAATTCTTGCAGAAGTAGTATCCACCTTATAAGTCTCGATTTTTCTTCTTTCTTCCCGATCAGATATTGAAGGCTGCATGATCAGAAAAAACCACAATCTTAGTTCCTAATAAATATGAACAAAAATTTTCTAAGGTAAAAACTATAGCTAGAAACTCCTTTTCAATGGTTGAATAGTTGCTTTGGGCAGCGTCCAAAGTTTTAAAGGCATAGGAGATGACGTGTGGTTCTTTCTCGATCATTTGTCCAAAGACTGCTCCCACACTATGGTCATTAGCATCGCACATTATCTCGAAAGGATAACTCTAATTCGATGGTTGAACAATAGGCGCCGAAACGAGCTTATGTTTGAGAGTGTCAAACGCTTTTCTGCATGATTGGTTAAACTCGAATTCCTTGTCCTTCTGTAATAAGTTGTAGAGAGGTTACACAATTTTGAAAAAGTCCTTAATGAACCACCTGTAGAAACCTGTATGACCAAGGAAAGATCGAATCTCCCTCACAGTTGTGGGGTATGGTAGTGAGTTAATGATGTCGATTTTTACTTTATCGACAGAAATTCCCTCAATAGAAATAATATGACCTAGAACTAATCCCTTGTCTACCATAAAATGACATTTCTCATAATTTAGAACAACATTAAATTCTAGGCATCTTTCCAAATTTTTTGCAAGATTAGTCAGACATACCTCGAAGGACTCACCATATACAGTAAAGTCGTCCATGAACACCTCGATAATTTTCTCAACGTAGTCTGAAAATATACTTACCATGCACCTCTGAAAAGTGGCTGGTGTGTTACAAAGTTCGAATGGCATCCGTCTGTAAGCGAATGTGCCAAATGGGTACGTATACATTGTCTTTTCTTGATCCTCCGGTGCCACTGGAATCTGGAAAAACCCTGAGTAACCATCAAGACAACAATAGTGAGACTTTCCAACTAAACGTTCTAACATCTGGTTAATAAAAGAAAGTGGAAAATGATCTTTCCGAGTTAAAGAATTCAACTTCTTGTAATCGATGCAGACTCTCCACCCGTTTTGGACCCGAGTGGGAACCATCTCACCTGCCGAATTCTCAACTAAGGTTACACCGGTCTGTTTTGGTACTACATGGACTGGGCTAACCCAATTACTGTCAGATATGGGATAGATCATCCCAATTATAGGCAGATTGAGACGCCTTTGAGCCTCTCTTTTAGGTACAGCATTATCCACCACTTGAATTTTGTGCATACAAGTCGAGGGGCTCAACCCCTTAATGTCGGCTATTGTCTGCCCAATTACCTCTTTATAGTCCCTAAGGACTCGTACCAAGTTATCTTCTTCTACCCTCGAGAGTTTCTCGAGATTATCACCCGTAGTGTATTTCTTTCACCAAGAAAAGCATACTTCAAATGGCCTAGGAGTGGCTTGAGTTCCAACTCCGGAGCCTGTAAAACAGATGATACGAGCTTAGTTTGTGATGGGGTTAATTTAAGAAATTTACCTGGGTTCCTCCATTGTTGTGCTTCCATATGAGCTAGTGTTTTGTGAACCGAATCTTTAAAGTTTATCCAGTCCTCTGGTTCCTTAATGGCATCAAAGTCAGAACTTCTGCATAGAACGGTTCGTAATTCATCCTCGTCATGATATTTTAAACATAATTAAGTTAATGGATCAATTATATCAATGTTAGAAACGTTAGCAATCAGGCTAGGACGGTTCATGGCCTCATAGACATTGAATTTCACCACCTCTCCGTTGAACCCCATAGTGAGTATCCCACTTCGTACATTAATCTTTGTTTGAGCGGTACTTGAAAAAATGGTCTCCCAAAAAGTATGTCGGATGAATTGGCCGAATTGTCATCCTCCATGTCGATAATGCAGAAGTCTGTAGAAAATATTAGCTCGTTTACCTTGATAAGAACATCCTCTAATACTCCCTCCGGATGTACCACAGATCTATCTGTAAGCTGGATTATCACACCTGTTTCCTTTAAAGGACCCGCGTTAAGTAGTTTATAAATTGACAAAGGCATAACATTAATTGATGCGCCTAAGTCACACATTGCTTTTTTAATACCAACGCTACCTATTTTACAGGATATGAAAAACATACATTGATCCTTACATTTAGGTGGTATTTTTCATTGTAGAACAGCAGAGACATTTTCTCCGACACTTACCTTTTCATTACCCAAAAGTTTCCTCTTACTCGTGCACAATTCTTTTAGGAATTTTGCATATCGTGGGATCTGCTTAATTGTATCGAGAAGAGGTATATTGATTTCCACCTTTCGGAAGGTGTCGAGGATCTCCTTCTTATCTCGCTCCTTCCTGCATTGAACAAGTCTTCCGGGAAACGGAGGTGCTACTGCAAATGACTTTTGTGGTACCGATTTTACTGGAGCCTCTGTGTCAAGTTTCTCCCTATCTTAACTAGTGTCGTGGGCGTGACTAGTGTCGTGGCCACGACTTGTGTTAGGTACGGACTCCAAAACCTTCCCACTCCTTAGCGTCATAACGCTTGCATTGTGTTGAAGATTTGGTTTAGTCTGGGATGGCAGCTTACCTTGGGACTGCAAGCAGCTAACTGTGAGCACGAGTTTGCTCACTTGCTTGTCCAATTCCTGCAAATTCTTGTCAGTTTTTTGTTGGAATTTCTCAGTACTGTTGGCTAACCTTTCCACTATGGATTCCAAAGATGACTTTGGGGGTGGTATCTGTTGATTCTGTGGTGGCCTCTGTTGAAACGGTTGATTGAATCACAGATTCATCCCATAACTTAGATTCGGGTGATCTTTCCACCCCACATTATATGAGTTCGAGTAGGGGTTATACCGTCTTTGGCGCGGTCCTGGAAAGTTCCCGGCAACATTCGCTTGTTCTGTCAAATCCTCCTATAAAATCGGGAATGAGTCTGTCGGGTGGTCTGGCTTGGCGCAAATTTCGCATAACTGTGTTGGGCCTGTTTTATCTGAAAGTAAAGTTTGAACAACATTAGTCAGCTTATCAATCTTATCTTCTAGAGATAAAGAACTTAACCCATGAACCCGTCTCGTAGGTTCTGTAACTGATCGAAATTATTGGGAGTTGGCAGCCATGGTTGAAATCAACTCTCTCGCTTTTTGAGGCGTCATGTTAACTAGTGCCCCTCCACTTGCAGCATCTATCATTTTCATTTCCATCGGGAGTAATCCTTCATAGAAATACTGCAAGAGTGACTGTTCAGTCAGTCCATGCTGTGGGTAGCTTGCACATAGCTTTTTGTATCGCTTTCAGTAATTGTAGAGTGATTCAGTGTCCTTCTGACGAATTTCTACGACGTCCCTCCTTAGTTCGGCTGCTCAGGCTGCAGGGAGGAACTTGTCAAGAAACAAACGAGACATGTCAGACCATGTGTTGACAGATCTTGGAGGCAAATAAAATAGCCATTCTCTAGCGGAGTCAGCTAATGAGAACGGAAAAGCACGAAGTTTGATTTGGTCTTCTGTTACTCCCTGAGGCTTCATACTTGTGCACACCATATGGAACTCCTTAAGGTGGGTGTGTGGATTTTCATTTTGTAGTCCATGAAAAGTGGGCAGTAGGTGGATCAAACCCGACTTTAGCTCGAACAGCGTTCCTCCTGCCGGATAGGTTATACATAAGGGCTGTTGTTCATCCGATATCGCTGCGAGCTGGCGTATTGTTTGTTCGGCCATCTCGTCTGGTTCGTTAAAAATTTCTTCGGTGTAAGATATAGTTTCAAATCCGGGATTTGGCCATTTACCACGTCGTATGGCTTCTCTTCGTAGTTGTCAGGCCAATTTCTCAATTTCTGGCTCAAACTCTAGATTTCCCGGTTCTAATCTGGTCATAAGGTAGATAAACAAAAGTTAGAAAGTATCTCTAATCCCCGGCAACGGCGCCAAAATTTGATGGGCGTCGAAACCACAAAATATAATTCCTACAAAATAACTCTAATTAGTAGTAGAGTGGTAGTAGGGTCGAGTCCACAAGGATTGGATGCAATAATCAACTTTCGTGTATAGCTTATGATCAGATTGTTTGTCGTGTCGAAGGTCGTGGCAATAGTCGTGCCCACGACTCCAATCGTACCTATAAAAATTAGAAATAAAAGTAAATCGGGGATTTTTGAAATGTTTAGAAATTAGGTAATTGAAACAGCATAAATTAAATAAATTAAAAAATAAATTCAGAGTTTTGTAACAGATAAAATAAGCCTTAGCCTTAGACTCGGTAAATTTCGTATCAAGAATCGATCCTCGAAAATGAATCTTCTCCTCCAATCGATAAGTTGGTTATAGCAGTTAAGAACGTCCTAACCACCAATTCTTCCTCTAGTAGCTGGTTCAAGTATGACCTGCAAACTAACCCTTACCGATTATGTAACCGAGTACACGTGTTCCCAATTCAAGATTCCGGCAGCCCTGCGTTCTGAAGAACCCAACTCGAATTAACGGCCTCAACCACGTGGGTCGTTTAAACCAGATCACTTCTTCCTTAATTTGTTCTCGAAAATTTGAATACAGCACAGCCGACTCGAATCTCCAACTGTAAGCGAACACGACTCCAACCCAACGTACACTTTGACTTGAAATCAAATTTAACTTTAAAGGATGATTGGTCTATCCCGATACTTAGGAAAAAAATAAATACCGATAGGAAGAATTTTTAACACGAATTCGTATCTCATGATTCTCGACCGAAAAGAACACCGGCCTAAAGCTAAGATGAAATTTAGTTAAGTATGAAATTGTTCATGCTTTGTGAGCTTGGAAAGAAAATTGATGATTATGATGATGAAAATTGGAAAGGAAAAGCACTTGGAAGACAATTAGCCCAATTTTAGAAAAGAAACAAAACCAAATGAAAAGTGAAGAATGCTTAACGCCAATTTGAAAGGGAAAAGGAAAGTATTTCTATTCCAAATAGAAGTAGGAATACAAAATGAATGGATCATTTCCTAAGAACTAAAAGCCCCTATTTATATACATGGGGTTTGCTAAAAATAGCCTAACCTAAACTAATAAAATAAAAAAAGTAAATAATAAAAATTAAAATAAAATATAACAAAATAAAATCTTCCTATTTTTAGCTTTTTACAAAGTCAAAATATATGACCAATCCTTGGCTTTCTCCATCCTTCTGATTTGGCCCCAATTCAACAATTTGCCTTTAAATTTGGTCCATTTTTGCTCGTTTTTGACCAATTGCATCCCTAACAAGATTAAATCATAAAAACACCAATTAAGCCGGGATCAATTCAGAAATAACACAAATTAAACACAAGAATTATGTAAATTAATATGTTTATCACAAATCACACAAACAGTTTATCAAACTTCATGCTTTATGGCTTATCTAAGTCCGTAACAACCTCACGGAAGGCCCACAGTCGATCGGAATGACTTATACGACCATAGGGAAAAATTTTGAAATTTGAGCGCACATGCCTGTGTGGGCCCACATGCCTAAATTTGCCTTGCCTTTGTGGCCCACATGGCCTAGCCCTTGACCCACACGCCTGTGTGGCCCACATACCCAAATTGGTCTTGCCGGTGTAGCCTACACGACCACATGTATCCGTCACACAGTCGTGTGCCACATGGCCGGGCACATGCCCATGTGGCGTTGACAAGCCAGATTTTTGGTTTCACCGATCGACTTTTTCTTGTGTTATTGTTACACACCTGGTTCGATTTCGATGCAAAAGTAACCCCAAAACGACCGAACTCTAAAAACATCATTCCAATGTCCAATTCAGTAAAAATATTACGAAATTCAAACGAAAATTATCCAAAACAAAGCCTCGCAATAACATCTAACGCATTCGCACACTTACCGCCGATGAACAGAAAAACCACTATTACAGATTGGGCTGTCATAGCAAAATCCACTGCTTCACAGTCTTCTCTTACGCAACACACTCACAGAGATTAAACTCCCTAACTACAACACCAACACGTCAATTCAAAAGGAAAGAAATCTGAACAAAATGAACTTATAGACTTACCAAGATGAACGAAGAACAACCGAAACACCAAACCCCAACGATTAAAATAATCAATTTGTTGAACATAATAGAAAGAAAACAAAGTAAAAAGTTGCAGAGAAAAGAAGGGAAAGAAGAAGAAAAACAACGTTAGAATGAAAGAAAAAAAGGGGGATTTTTGGTAAAAATTAAAATTAAAAAAAATAATTCAGGCTAAAATCCCACAAAACCGACCACTAACCTCATCCAACTACCACAGACTTCTAATCCCATCGAACTTCTACTACACAACCGATACACACTCACAGAAGCAAAAATAACATCCTTCACTCACACACGGGTTTGAACACAAGACCCTAAATCAAATTAACACCTTACCACTTGAATCGATAAGCTCATTCTAATATGAGTTGACCGAAAATATAACATAAGCCCAACCAATAGGGATAAGGCTAGGATAAAAAATAATAGAATTTTCTGAAAGTGAGACTTAAACCCAAGATCTCAAACACATACCCACATCACTTAACCACTGAAGTAAATACTCATTTATAATAGAATTAATAAAAACAAAGTTAAATAAATCAGGGCGTTACAAACTAACTTAATCAAACTTAATTAATTGAAAATCTATAAAAAAAAATTTAAAAATAACCTTGATACCTTGGTCGATTATGGGCGGCAATGGCAATGAAAAAACAATTAAGTTTTTTTCTTTTTTTTTTAAGGGACGGCAAAAGCTAAGGGAAGATGATGGCTTTCATCTCTCTCCCACTAACTTGTTATTTATAGTTAGATTAAGGAATTAATTAAACTTAACTTAATTAAATGATTATAATATATAATTAACTCTTTTAATTAAAAAATAAGTGGATGAATCATCATACTCCACTATCCATGTTATATAAAAGGTCAAATAACCATTTCACCCTTGGTTGAATTCCTAATTAGTCCTGTGACATTTTCTAATTTAAAACTTGATAGTGATTAGACTTTACAATTTAATTTTTGCACTATAATTAATCATTTTCTCGATTCAATTACTTGATCGTCCAATATTATACTTTCAATTTAAAATTCATTAATCTTCTTTTCATGATTTCATTGACTCAATTTATGGATTTTGACTTTGGAATCACATTTTTCGACACTGACTAAAATCAGGTCATTACATTACACAGGTGATTACACTCAAATCCAATTGCACTATGATTTTCCAAACATTCATACATGATATAACCTATAAAAAAATTATACAATTTTAAGTTATGAAAAGTAAATTATAAACATGAATACATATGAGTGTTTGGGATGGTTATGTCAAAAATTTTCTAAAATTATATTATAAATCGTAAAAATATATATTATAAAAATAATTTATATGTATTTTATAAAGTTATAATAAAAAATTATTATTTAAATTCTAAAAAACTCTAAATTTATGGAAAAAAATATTATAAAAAACAATTTACATTATATACAGTTGTAGAGCCCAATTTTAGCCCGGCCTAAAACAAACGAATACAAACCCAAAACCAACTCAAACCTAAACCCAACTATCAGCCCAAATTAAACAAACCCTAACCCAAATTCTAAAAGCCCAAAACCTAAACAAAGAAAAGAAACCCTAGCCCCCTAGTCTGCTCGCTGCCGCCCCTAGGATCTTCTGTCACCAATCGCACCTGCCCACTGCCTCCACTGGCCACGCCTACAGCACGCCACCGCCCTTGTCACTGTCCAACTTGTACCTGCAAACACAGAGAAAACATCAATTGAAAAAAACAAGTTGTAAAAGGCTATATAAAGCCACAATCTCAATGTAAAGAAAAAAAGAGAGGAGATTATCAATACAAACAATAGGGATTTCAAAAACATACAAACAAAGATTGAATATTGAAAAAAGAATAACCAAAAATCAAATCAGAGAAAGAAGAGGGGATTTCATCTTTTTATTATTATTTTTTTATTTTTTCGAATCTATTTCTTTTTTATTTATTTATATATATACATAAAAGATAAAAAAGGGGAAAGGAACGTACCGATTTTTCAATTCGCCTGGAAAAAGGGAAATTTTTCAACGTTCGGCCGTCGCGTACGGCAGCGCCGACGGCGACGACCGACGGACTACGCGGCGGCGACCGACCGAAGCTCCCACCGAATTCCCAAGGGGCTTCAGAGAAAATGAGAGAGAGGGGGGTTTTTTTTTTTTTTTTTTTTTGAAATGGTTTAAAGTGTTTTATTTAAAAAGAAATTTTGCCTTAAATAGACCCCCAAAGCGACGTCGTTTTGGGTAGACTTTTCAGGCACCAAAACGACGTCGTTTTGATGCGACCCGATCCAACCCGACCCGACCCGACCCGTCCGTCCTAGGATCCGTTTGTTTTTTTAGCGGAAGGGTTATTTGCGCTTTTGGCCCTTCCGCTTTTTTATGGTTTTGCAATTAAGTTTCTTTATTTTTAATTTTGGCCCTGTAATTTATTTTGAGTTACAAATTGGTCCACCATGAAGCTGCACGTTTTGTAGGGCGTGATTATTTCCCATTTTGCTCCCTCCTTGTTATTCGCGCACTCGATTTGGTCCTCTTCTCCTTTATTTTTTAGATTTATCCCCAATCCTTTGTTTTAATTTCACTTAAGTCCTTTTTTTGTTATTTCGGTCATTTTATTAAATTAATTAGTTTATTTATTATTATTTTACTATTACTTGTATTTATTATCATTACTATTATTACTATTATATTACTATTATTATTTTCACTATTTTCATTATTATTATTACTATTATTATTTTTATTATTTACTACTATTATTTATTATAGTTATTACTATTATTATTGCTACTATTCTTATTATCTTTTCTACTATTATTATTATTATTATTTTTATATTATCATTATAATTCCTACTATTATTATTTTTTACTATTATTATTTATTGTCATTATCATTATTACGACTATCATTATTATTATTTTATTTATTATCATTATTATTCCTATTATTATTATTTTTACTCGCCAATATTTATTATCATTATTATTACTATTATATTTTTATTATTACTACTACGGTTATTATTATTATTATTATTATTATTATTATCTTATTTATTACTATTATCATTTTTGTAATTACTATTACTATTGTATTATTACTATTATTATATTTTCATCTATATTTATTTTCTTATTACTTATCTATTTATATTTCTTATCTTTTTATATTTTCGTTATTATTATATTTTAGGTATTATATCTATATTTATATTTAGATATTAATATCATTATTTTACTATTGTTATATTTTTCATATTATTATTATTATCATCACTATTACTATCTTTTTTTAAAATAGTTTCACATAATCTTTATTTATTTACATAATCTTTATTTATTTACAACTAGTTCTTTTTTATTTTCAAATACTTTTAGCTTATTTATTATTTCCTTTTTATTTTAGCTTATTCGTTTTATTCATTTTTTTTGTTTTTATCATTATTGTTCACATTCGCGTCTATGTTTATTCTGTTACGCCTATCAATACCGAAATTTGTATTTGTTTATGCATTCCTTATTATCTCATTTTATTACAAACTTATGTTATATTAATCTTTACCCGACCCAAAATTGATTCATTTATAAAGGTAATGTTCCGTATTTGAAAATTCGAGAAAGTCGTACCCTAACTTACTGGGTTTCAATTTTTCTCATTTAACCTAAATAACAGAATATTCTTTTAAAATCACAATACGAGTTTTGAATAAAATGCTTACTCTTTGAGATTTGAGGTACTGTGCCCTAACTTATCGGGTATGACATCTTGTCACATCGAGATAAGATTTTTGTAAATAAAGGCGATCGTCGGTATTTGGAAGTTCGAGAGATCGTGCCTAACTTACTAGGTTTCAATTTTCCTCGTTTACCCTAAACAATCGAATACCTTTTTAAAAAAAAGTTAAAATACACGAATTTTAAATAAAAGGCAAGCTCATTCTCAAAAGTTCAAGATATCGTGTCCTAACTTACTGGATGTGACATTTTATTACTTCAAGACGAGAAGGTCTTTAACATTCGAGTGTTTTTTTACAAAAAGAGGGATTGTATTTTAAAGTCTTTCAAGTTTTCAATTTTCGACACTAAGACACTAATTAATCAATTAGGTACTAATTTTTGGGCGTTATGAGAGTGCTAATCCTTCCTCGTACGTAATCGACTCTCGAACCCGTTTTTCTGAATTTTGCGGACCAAAATCGTTGTAAATAAATCAAATCATTTATTAAAAACAACCACTTTTATGAGGTGACCCGATCACACCTCATCAAAAAGGATTGGTGGCGATTCCCATGTTTGTTTTCGTTTTCAAAACCAAGTCGACCCCGTTTTTTCAAAAAATAGTTTCGACAACAGTGTTATAATATACTCATTTATAAATAGGTATTACCAAAAGATATAAAGATAACTTGCTTCAAGCACATGCTATATATTATAAAATAATATTCTTATTTGTAAAAAAAAATTATATTTTTTTACCACAACTTTATAAAAAATAAATTTCTAAAATTATGGAAAAATTTATATCCTTTATAGAGTGTAATTAAAATTACTCAACACTTTATAAAACAAATTTGATAAAAGGTATATATCATAAAATTTTATATTTTTTAAAACTTAATTTACATATTATAAAAACGTTATAATTTATAATAATTATTTTTTCTAAATTGGGTTTATATAAGTTTTTATAATCAAAGTTAATGTTTTTTGCATTATGAATCTAAATATTATACAGTAGATGCTAATAATTTAAATACAAAAAAATTTTCTTGTACTAAAACGTGTGGTATGATATCATTTAAGAGAATTGAACGAAACACAAGCATTAGAGACTGCTCGCAAACTCTTTAATTTGAGACATTCAAAGCTTTGAAATATGATTGAGAAAATATTTATTATTCTAATTTTTTTTAATATTAACATTGTAGGGCCCAAAATTTGCCCGGCCCAAACCACTAGGAGCTAAGCAGACCCAAACTTAAATGCCCATTTACAAACATGGCCCAAACAGCCCAAAAAAAAAAAAAAAAAACAAAACACAAACAGATTGCAAAAAATCTAGGAGCCATCATTTGCACCCGAGGTAGTCCCCAGGCACCGCATGTCACGCGACTCTTCGCATCGTGCACCACTCCACCTCCACGTCAGAGTCCACACCTAGCACGTACCTGCAAACAAGCAAAAGAAGTTGAAAAATTGGCTATAAAAGCCAAATTGAATCAAGAGGAGAGGGATCTTTTTTTTGGCTCCCGATTTTTGGATATACACAATAGCAGAACATGCAAGAGTAATTGATATCAATAAAAAATCAGATTGAAGGCCTAGAAGGTTGTTCTTCTTTCTTTTCCATTTCGTATTTCTTTTTCTTTTTATTTTTCTTGCTTTCTTTTCCTTGCAAACTGTTTTTACATCAAAATCGGGGAAGAAAAGGCTTACCTGGCCTTACCCCGTGGTTCAACGTTAGAGGTGGAGGCGCAGAAGCGCCGATGACCCTCGTACGCAGCATCTCAAAGCAGAGGCAAATCCCTAGTAGAGGGTGAAATGGGTTTTGAATTTTCTTGAAGATAATCTGCTAGGTTGCTGTTTTGGGGGGGGGGTTTCTTTCTTTTTTAGCTTTTACCATACGTTTAAAGCAGCACCATTTGGTGCTGGGCCCACATGATTGACCCAAAATGGGTAATTTAGGTGTTAAGTCCCCCCCTTTGAGATAGTGATTAATTGGGCCTTGCTTGTGTTTTCTTGGATTCTTTAAATTTATCCCTAAAATTTGCGTGTCATTCCAGTTTAGTACGCGTTAAGGTGCAGCATTTTGGGACTTGGGAAATTTGCATTTTTAGTTCCTGCTTGTTAGTGCTTATCTAGTTCAAGTCCTGGATCTTGTTTTAATAATTCGACTTGTTTAAAACTATCCTCTAGATTTTGTTTTTGTTCCAATGGAGTTCTTTCTTAGTTTTTAAATTCTTCTTTTTTTTTATTTTTTATCTATTTCAATATTTTACGTTTTAAAAAAAATTGTTTTATTTTGTAATTTGTTTATTTTAAATATTCTTATATCCAATTTACTTCTTCTAAAAATCTTATTTTACTACATATATATATTTAAAAAAAAACACTATGATTCATTATTTTTATATTTTATACTCATTAAGTTTCTGCTTTATGTGCATTGCAAGTTGTTAACAAACATTTTTTATGATTATTGGTTTTATATTATAAAGATTGTAATTCATATATATTCGTTAGCATATTTTTTTTATATAATGATACAAATAGTTTATTTATATTGTCTGGTATGTATATTATTTGTTTTAAAATTTGGCCGAGCATACGTTGCAATTTTTATGTACATAATTGATGTCACATTTTTGCTAATTTTAGTTGTAAATTGTTTTGTACAGCATTTATGTTAAATTTCAACTCACAATATTTGTTTTGGAATTCATTTATATTAAGTTTTATATTTAGGCATTAATGTTTATATATTGCCTCTTTGCCTATTGTTGTTTTTATGCATTTTTATATTTATATTTATACCCTTATACTACAGTCGATGAACGGTGAGCTATGATATTTATTGTTCGTTTCAAATTGTTAATTTCATTTTTTCCTATTTTCAAATAAATCGTATAAATGAGCTCCACTGCTTTTATAACCACTCGTGTTTCAAAGGAATCCTTTCAACATAAGAAAATATTTCGTATTTGGGGAGTTTGAAAAATCTTGCCCAATCGTGCTGGGTTTCGTTTTTTCGTTCAACTAAAATATGGAATATTTTTATTTATTTATTTATTTATTTATTTTGAAATTTTCATCCACGTTTTCTTAAAATAAAACGAGGCAATATTTCGTGCTTGGGAGTTTGGGGAGTTGTGCCCAATCGTGCTGGGATTCAATTTTCCATTCGACTAAAATACAAAATATCCTTTTGAGGCTTCATCCATGTTTTCTCAAATTAAAACGAGGCAATGTTTCGTATTCGGAAATTTGATAAATCGTGCCCAATCGTGCTGGATTTCAATTTACCGTTTGGGCCGAATAGTCAAATATCCTCTTTAAAAAAAAGGGGTTTAAGTGCATGTGTTTTGGAAATCCTGAGGTGATCTTGTGTCGAGGGTTCAAAGTATTGTATCCAATCGTGCTGGACGTAATGTTTTATTCCTTCTAAGCGAGAGAATCTCAACATCCGATTCAAGTTATCCAAACGTTTTAAAGATGGTATTTTAAAATCTTTTCAAATTTTCAACATTAGGACATTAATCGATCAATACGGTACCGATTTTGGGCATCGTGAGGGTGCTAATCCTTCCTCACGCGTAACCGACTCCCGAATCTGTCTTCTAGTTTTTCGTAGACCAAAAAATGTTGTTTTAATAAACCAAAATGTTTTATTAAAATGATAAACCACAGGGTGACCCGATCACACCTAAACAAAAAAGATTGGTGGCGACTCCATGTTCGTTTTAAAGTCGACCTCTATTTTTCGAAATAAAAATAGTTTCGACAGCTTGGCGACTCCACTAGGGACAATAAGAGAGTCAAGTCATAAAATTGGTTTTTTTGTCCTTTTGTCAAAAATTTAAATTTTGGGTTTTTAACATATGATCATTTCATTGCATCTCGTGGGTTTTATGGTCTTCATCTTATTACTTTTTTTTTTGTTTGTTCCCTCGCATTGCATCTTACATGATCGCCGTGGTTATACCCTTTAAGTGGGAGTGAGAAGCTATGCCTTCGTGAGGTTTTCACCTCCGCATGGGCTAGTGGACTGCTTCCGGGATATATCCGTACCTATGTCTTCGTGAGGTTTTCACCTCCGCATGGTCATAGGGAAATGTATTCCCCTGAACCGAACTCGATCTGTATGAGCCTATAATGGGTGAGGGTTGAGGAATCTGCTGGTTCGGGTACTCTTTTCTTTAGAACTGAGCCACATATAGTGAATCCTAGGGATCTATCCTAGATATAGCTATGTTAAACTTTTAGTGGTACCCATATAAGTGTTTAATTATTTTCTATTTGTTTTGGATTTTATTATTTGGTACTAACTCGTTGTGTTTTGATTGTATATCATTCCATCATTAGGGAGGTGTCGATTCCTATTCAATTACTAAGTTAGAAAGCTTGCTATGGAGAACGAATTCCTTGATAAAGTAGAAGATAATACAGCTGTCCGCATATGGTTAGAGAATAAGCAACTTGAGAAAGGGGATAGCCTGGCTGAAGGGTATACATCAGAGTTATGGGACTTCACCCGGATCAGTGTGACACAGAATGAGTTCCAAGAATTAAGGGATATATGGGACAGTTGGGGCGATGAGACTAAGCAACTGTTTCACCAAAATTTCGGTGACCTACCTTACCTGCTTGACATTAAGGTAGATAAGAACTTGTTCCGGGCCATAACTCAATTTTGGAATCCTGCGTATAGTTGTTTCACTTTTGGGAAGGTAGACTTGGTGCCTACTGTGGAGGAGTATACAACTTTACTTCGTTGTCCAAATGTTCAAATCGATAGAGTGTATTTTAGGGCTGCTAATGCACAACCTTTTGTAAAGAAATTGATAAGCATCACCGGAATGAGTGAACAGCAAAAAGGTGAGGGTAAATGTATTTCCTAGGTGTGTTTGAGGGATCTGATCATAGCACAGTCAGACATAAAGAAGAGGGTTGACATCTTCGCCTTGAGTATCTATGGTTTGGTAATTTTCCCTAAGACTCTAAGGCATATAGATGAAGCAGTAGCTGATGTATTTGATCGGCTTGGCAAAGGTGCCACACCAGTTCCGGCAATTCTAGCTGAGACGTTTAGGTCCTTGAGTGCATGTCGGAAGGCAGGCGAGGGCAGATTTATAGGGTGCGCGCAGTTATTGTCAGTATGGTTCCATAGCCATTTCTGGAAGGTGGATAAAGTTTCTTATCGGGTTTTCTCCAAGAATTATTCCCCACTAAAGGAGATAACAGTCACGCCTAGGAGAGACGATATATCAGAGGAGAATTGGATCGCGCTCCTTCGAAATCTCCAGGAGGAAAGCGTCGAGTGGAAAGCTCCTTGGTTAGTTCCTGATGAGATCCTCTATAGGTGTGGGAGTTTTGATTGGGTACCTCTGCCTGGAATTTGGGGAGCCATTAGATATGCCCCTTTGCTCGTGTTAAGGCAATATAGATCGAGGCAGTTTGTACCAGTAACGCATGGGTTAGCTCAGAGTGAGTTCTCATATAAGGGGAGCCATTATAAGAAGAGAATTCGAGAGATTGCCAATGCCTGGAGACAGATACATCAGATGAAGAGGTTAGAGGTAGGTTCGATGACAACCCCAGAATATGAGGGGTGGTTGCACAGAAGGACCAATGATAATATCCCTCAGCCAAGTTTAGGGGATGTCAAATCGGTGGATGAATACCTAAAAGTAATTCCTTCCGAGCTAGAGATCATCAAGCAAGACTTCAATGAGAGAAATTCGGAGTTAAGGAAGAAGATAGAGCAGTTGGAAGAAGAAAAGGTGCATTTGAGGTTAGATGTCGATGTTTAGAAACTCGAGGCTGAGAAGTTAAGAAAGGGAAAGAGAAAGGCCGAAGAGGACTTGGATAGTTTGAAGGCTGATTACAAAAAGCTGCATATGTCAATGAGAACAGCTGGATTGGGGAAGACATCGGAGCAGTGGCAACGAGAAGTTCAAGAGGAAAAGGCCAGAGCTGATTAGTGGGAGAGGAGGTTCCACGATGCTCGAGCACGGGAAAGTACCTTGAGAAAGAATTTGATCGAAGGCCAAGATGAGAGACAGTTATTAGCAGTTCGGATAGGGGAATTAGAAAAGGCGTTGCATCAGAGTCGTGGTCATAACTTGGACATTAAACTAAAGGCAAGCTTAAGTAGGGTCGATGATTTGAAAGAAAGGGTAGAAGAGCTTAAGGTCGCATTACAGAACTGTGAGCATCGAATTGAGTTTCTCGAATCAAATAATGAGCAATTAAAGGAACAACTTCGTCGTTCGCAGGACCAGGTCAGGGATAGAGATCATGTCATGAGCGAAGCCGTGGCACAGATTCGATCAGTGGCTGATTATTTACAGACTTTAGCGGTTCAAGCTGATGTGCTAAGTGTGAAGTATGAACTAGAGTCGGACCGGGGTCGTGAGTTGGCTTGCCTTCTTGAGAAAGTTAAAACTTTGTGTATTAGGGCAAAGTCGTATATATAGTCTATTTTATGTAAAGGATTTTATTTTCTAAGAAAGTTTCTAAATGGAATTGGATCAGAATCGACGCCTTTTTAGTTTTGCATTCATTTCATACATTTGCATTTTCATCGCATCACGTGCATTAAGTTTTAAAAAAACTTTTAATTGATTTAAAATTATATAGAAGAAGAAGAAGAAGAAGAAAGAAGAAGAAGAAGAAGAAGAAGAAGAAGAAGAAGAAGAAGAAGAAGAAGTTACCCTGGAACATCAATACTACACGCGCAAAAAAACTAAAGCTATGGATCAAAGGTTGGAAAAATTGGAACAAATGCAGAGTGAAATGCAGGAACGACTGCAAGCACAGATGCAAGAGCAACTGGCCAAGATTCAGCAAGATATGAAAAATCAGATGCAAAAATCGCAGAAGGACATGATGAATCAGCTAACTCAGTTGTTGCTCGGAGGGCTAGGGAAAGGGAAGAGCCCTATAGTCAACCCAGATAGCGATAGCGAGATCCTTACTTACCCTCCAGGTTTCACCCCAGTGCATACCCCAGTACCACCTCAAAGGGTGTCTGTTAATGTCAAGCCCTAGTATCAAGCCGATATTTCGGCACCAATGAATTTCCCGATGGGCTCGTGTTCTAAACCCGAGGATAATCAGGTAAATCCTTCGGTTCCCGACTTTGATGAGATGGCAGAGGTAGGGAAGGCAAAAGCAGAACTCCCAGAACAGCTGGAAGTCCGATACAAATGGCTGGAAGAAAAATTCAAAGTGCTGGAAAATGCAGATTATCAATGCGGTATGGATGCTAAAGAGTTGAGTTTGGTTCCGGATCTAGTGCTCCCTCTGAAGTTCAAGATGCCAGAGTTTGAGAAATACAATGGAACCAGCTGCCCTGAGGACCATATTACGATGTTTTGTCGGAGGATGACTGGTCATATCAATAATGATCAATTGCTTGTTCACTGTTTCCAGGATAGTCTGAGTGGGGCTGCGGCTAAATGGTACAATCAGCTGAGTCGTACCCAAATTAAATCGTGGAGAGACCTAGCATAGGCCTTCATGAAATAGTATGGCCATGTGACTGATATAGCACCTGATAGGATTACATTACAGAACATGGAGAAAAGGTCAGGTGAAAGCTTCAGGAAATACGCCTAGAGGTGGAGGGAAGTCGCTACGCAAGTCCAACCACCACTACTGGAAAAAGAAACGACTATGCTGTTTATTAATACCTTGAAGGCACCTTTTATTAATCATATGTTAGGGAGCGCAACTAAGAGTTTCGCAGACATAGTGATGTCTGGCGAAATGATAGAAAATGCAATAAGGTGCGGAAAGATAGGAATAGGGGAAAACACGAGAAGGTCAGCCCCGAAGAAACAGGAAAATGAGGTAAGCAATGTGAGCTCAGGCTATTCAAAACCTGTCACCGTTAATCAATCGAGAACGATAGTCACAGGCCAGCAGGCCATACCAAGGCGAGAGCCTAACACAAGGCAGAATACAGAGAGGTTTCAGTTCACTCCTATACCAATGACGTATAGGGAGCTGTACAAAAAGTTGTTCGATGCACACGTAGTGGCCCCTTTCCACTTAGAATCGTTACAACCCCCATACCCTAAATGGTATGATGCAAATGCTTAGTGCGAATACCATGTAGGGATTACAGGGCACTCAATAGAGAACTGTACCTCGTTCAAAAGGTGCGTAGAAAGGCTTATTAAAGCAGGTGTTGTAAAATTCGATGATACGCCTAGTACAGGAAATTCGTTGCCCAGTCACACTGATAAAGGGGTAAACGCGATAATTGAGAATGTGAGGAGGAAAGCCAAGCTGAATATCGCAGATGTGAGAACCCCATTGAAGCTAGTTTGGAAAGAAATGCAGAAGAGAGGTTTAGTCCCGCAGGGGTTGGGGAATAAAATCTAAGACACACGGAACTACTGTGAGTTCCATTATAAGAAAGACCACGGAATCCAGAATTGTATTGAGTTCAGGGCCCTAATACAGGGTCTAATGGATAATAAGGAATTGGAGTTCCTCGAGTCTGTCGAAGAGGAGGATGTATGTTCTCTAGGAGGAGAGTCAAGTGAAGAAGGCTACAGAACCGACTGTCCAGTGATAATTATTTCGAAGCCCAGAGTTAGTGCTTATCTAGTTCAAGTCCTGGATCTTGTTTTAATAATTCGACTTGTTTAAAACTATCCTCTAGATTTTGTTTTTGTTCTAATGGAGTTCTTTCTTAGTTTTTAAATTCTTCTTTTTTTTATTTTTTTATCTATTTTAATATTTTACGTTTTAAAAAAATTGTTTTATTTTGTAATTTGTTTATTTTAAATATTCTTATATCCAATTTACTTCTTCTAAAAATCTTATTTTACTACATATATATATTTAAAAAAAAAACACTATGATTCATTATTTTTATATTTTATACTCATTAAGTTTCTGCTTTATGTGCATTGCAAGTTGTTAACAAACATTTTTTATGATTATTGGTTTTATATTATAAAGATTGTAATTCATATATATTCGTTAGCATATTTTTTTATATAATGATACAAATAGTTTATTTATATATTGTCTGGTATGTATATTATTTGTTTTAAAATTTGGCCGAGCATACGTTGCAATTTTTATGTACATAATTGATGTCACATTTTTGCTAATTTTAGTTGTAAATTGTTTTGTACAGCATTTATGTTAAATTTCAACTCACAATATTTGTTTGGGAATTCATTTATATTAAGTTTTATATTTAGGCATTAATGTTTATATATTGCCTCTTTGCCTATTGTTGTTTTTATGCATTTTTATATTTATATTTATACCCTTATACTACAGTCGATGAACGGTGAGCTATGATATTTATTGTTCGTTTCAAATTGTTAATTTCATTTTTTCCTATTTTCAAATAAATCGTATAAATGAGCTCCACTGCTTTTATAACCACTCGTGTTTCAAAGGAATCCTTTCAACATAAGAAAATATTTCAGTATTTGGGGAGTTTGAAAAATCGTGCCCAATCGTCTTTGGGTTTCGTTTTTCGTTCAACTAAAATATGGAATATTTTTATTTATTTATTTATTTTTTTTTGAAATTTTCATCCACGTTTTCTTAAAATAAAACGAGGCAATATTTCGTGCTTGGGAGTTTGGGGAGTCGTGCCCAATCGTGCTGGGATTCAATTTTCCATTCGACTAAAATACAAAATATCCTTTTGAGGCTTCATCCATGTTTTCTCAAATTAAAACGAGGCAATGTTTCGTATTCGGAAATTTGATAAATCGTGCCCAATCGTGCTGGATTTCAATTTACCGTTTGGGCCGAATTGTCAAATATCCTCTTTAAAAAAAAAGGGGTTTAAGTGCATGTGTTTTGGAAATCCTGAGGTGATCTTGTGTCGAGGGTTCAAAGTATTGTATCCAATCGTGCTGGACGTAATGTTTTATTCCTTCTAAGCGAGAGAATCTCAACATCCGATTCAAGTTATCCAAACGTTTTAAAGATTGTATTTTAAAATCTTTTCAAATTTTCAACATTAGGACATTAATCGATCAATACGGTACCGATTTTGGGCGTCGTGAGGGTGCTAATCCTTCCTCACGCGTAACCGACTCCCGAATCCGTCTTCTAGTTTTTCGTAGACCAAAAAATGTTGTTTTAATAAACCAAAATGTTTTATTAAAATGATCAACCACAGGGTGACCCGATCACACCTAAACAAAAAAGATTGGTGGCGACTCCATGTTCGTTTTAAAGTCGACCTCTATTTTTTGAAATAAAAATGGTTTCGACAAACATCACCTCGATATTATATAAAAAAAAGGTCAGATTATACTAGCGTGTTTCATATTTAATAACTTTATTCATAAATGAATTTAAGATGATTCATACTTTGAAGAATATATGGAATGATATATTGATAATCTTAATAATATAAATTCAGAAGATGAACTCGATCAAGGACCGACAAATGATGATAAAGAATATATCTTCAATGTTAAAGAGGGAAATGTTAACAAATATAAAATGCTAAAACAATTAGATAAAATTGAATATAATGTAATCGCATCATCGACTACTTTTTTAGATTAACATATTATATAAGATTATTTAATTTTAATTTTTGTTACTCGTCTAGAAACTTTTTTTTATCATATTGATAATTTTTTATAATAATTAATATTTTAAAAAAAAATATAAATTATGTAATTATATTTTGTAGTACCAAATATAATATAAAAAATTATATATAATTACACTCTATCAACCAAACACATTTAAAAAATTACAATTATTTATAATTAAAAAAACTGTAATTACTATGATAATTATTATATTTTCATCCTATAAGTATGCAGAGAAAAAAACTATATTTTCACGTCATCCCTATCCCTTTTTAAGAATAAAAAGCTGAAAATTAGAAGGAATATCCTATTGGAAAGGGATAAGGATGACATGAAATTACAGTTTTATACAATCCCTTCTCTAAGTATGCGATATAGAAACATATCCTAATTTAATTTCAAATCTGAAGAAATATGTTCCTAAAGCAAACTGTACTTATCATCCCTTGGTTTGTTTTTTTTTAATACTATATACAGTTTTTTTTGGTGATAAGAAAAGGCGTTCAGATCAAACAGTTTTGTGAAAAATGGAGAGAAGCAGGCGCATAACAGCAACTCAATCCACCTTAATCACGTTGTCTGAGTCTTGAGGTGAAAGACAATGAAAAATGGATTCGTTTCAAGCTGCAGAGTCATCTAAACCAAGCTGATCAATATTACTATTTGATGAGTCGAAACACACCGTTGGAAGACCTAATTATTGATTACACTCGACGCATTGGTGTTTCTTTAAACTCTCTGAGATTTATTTTTAAAGGTTCACCTATAAACCCATTGTTTTCAGCCAACCGTTTGGAGATGGAAGGATGGTGATTCCATTGATGTTATTCGACGTGATGTATTTGCCAGCACTGATATCCCTGCCTCCGGCCAAAGGAGAGAAGCCGATCAATTTGAAAGTGGGCCTATTTGGAACTGATCATCACTTGATGTATTTGATTGGGCGAAGCACGCCGCTAGAATATCTAGTTCTTGACTATGCAGATCGTACTTCTCTTTTCTACGAGAATACCAAATTTCGTTATAATGCTGAAAACGGATGGTGTCATGTAGATCCGAAGATAACTGCCGATGATTTGGAGATGGAAGATGGAGATGTCATTTATAGTTTCACAGATTTCCGCATCCTGTAATGCTCCATAAAATACCAAATTAAATATAGGGTAATTATACAATTTAGTATTTGAACTTCACTTTAAGATTTAAATTGGCAAACTACTTTTTATGAGATAAAATTCAGTTTGGTACAATTCAAATTCTAAGATTATATTCCAAGAATTTGAAGAATTTTCTATTGCAACAAGCAAGAAAAAAATTTTATTTCGCACATCATGTTAATCTATTTTTGAGATTTCATTGCTGATGATACCTACACAAAGAGGATAATTTTATTATGAAAAAACAAATTAACTTCTCAATTTTTGTAGGATAAAATGATAAAATTCATGATTAGATTTAAAATATTATGTGCAATGAAATAATAAAGTTGAAATTAATTATATATTTTAGACAAATCATCTATAGGAGGAAAATGTGTTTTGCTTTTTTATCCTTCAGGTGCTGTTAAAATGATATTAATGGTTATAAAATTTGAGAGGGATTAGGAGTAGGGGTGAGTATTCGATCAGATCGAGTCGAATCGACTTAAAAAATTTTGAGTTAATCAAGTTAATGAATCCTATTTTAGCAATCGAACTCAATTTAAATTTTTTTCGAATCGAGTAAAAAAATTTATACTCAATGTTGCGTTTATATGGACTGATTATTTAACTAGTAAACGAAGTACAATATTATTTAACTACATAAATAATATAATTGTTTTGCCTTTTAACTTAATGAGTAAATATTTATCAAAACGATATAGTTTTGCCTTTTAACTTAATGGTTTTGACTTTTAACTTTAGAAAAGATAAACATTTATCAAAGCAATGTAGGTTTGTCTTTTCTTATTTAGATTTTCGAATAAATCAAATTATAAAATTCATATTCGAGTTAAACTGAAAAACTTAATTTTTTATTCGAGTTGATCCGAATAATTTAATTAACTCAAATAACTCAAACTTTTAATTCAAAATTTAAAATTTTTATCAAATTTTTAAAATCGAATCAGATTTTATTTTAATTAAGAGAAAGGTGTCGCAGACGACTCTCAAATATATATTAAACAATATCAAGTTAATTCTTAGACCGTTGATTGAGTGAATGTTCCGTGCAATAGATTGATAATGCGTTAATTTGATGTGGGCAATGCACCAATCTCTGTTGGTTCTTTATTCTTGCATTGATATCTTGAGTGATTATGGCTTCTATCCAACTATAGTTGGAATGCCAATGTTGCAATAATTGAAGTTGAAGAATTTTTGGTGCAAAATTCAGGGAGTTTTGTTAAAATGATGATTTCATCTTTCCACCATTGAGAGGTTAATGGAGATTGGTTTCTATGTGGAATTAAAAGCATAGGCTTGATTTTTTCTATCAATGTGACATTGGATATGGTGATGAGATTGAATTGGAAGATTTGAGCTTGTTCTTCAAGCATTTTGAATATGATAATTCATTGAAATTGTTGACGTTTTCTTCCATATTTACAGGCAGCAAGTTTAGGGGTCTAACATTGATCCAACTGCTTGGGAAGACATAAAGTGTAAAGCGAATTTGAGGTTTCCTGCTCAAGTAAAATTAGTGTTTACGGTTTGTTAAAACTGTAATTGTTGTTATTTTCCATAGAAAACAGCACAAACTTTAATTTTTCTATTTTTTTTACTTGCATATAAATAGGTGAGAATCTGTATCTAGAAGATCTGTAAGGCCATTGGAAGAGAATGCTTTTAGGCGAGTCTTGTACCACTGCCATTGTCTTAAGTTCCATCTTCAGCTCTTTGTTCCTCAAGTATCGTGATTATTCTATTTTATGCAAGTTTTTTATTTTATTTTTTTGCTAATCAAATTTTTTTAGGTAAACTATCAAAATAGTCACTTTTGTTTATGTCAGGTTACATTTTAATCACTTATGTTTGAAATGTTATGTTTTAGTCACTTACGCTATCGCGTTGTAACATTTTAGCCACTGAGCCATTAATTGTCGTTAACGATATAACAGTAAATTAAAGTGTTATATTAAATCATAATTTCAAACAAAAAATTTAGGGTAATTTATACAATCGGTCCCTATATTTTTTTCATTTTGAGCAATTTAATTTTTTTCTTAAATGTTTTTTTGACTTTTCTTTTCTTTTCTTTTTTCTCTTTATTTTCCATTCTCTTCTGCTTCTCCCTCTGTTTTCCTCCCTTCATTTCTTTTAACCTAATTTTTTTTTTTATATTTTTCATTTGTTAAAACTAGTCCGTATGCTTTTATTTTTTTGAACAATTTTTTTTTAGTGAAGCAAACTTGTGGACTAGTTTTAACAAATGGAAAACATTAAAAAAAAACTTAGTTAAAAAAATGAAGAAGGGAGGAAAACAAAGAAAGAAACAGAAGTGAATGAAAAAAAAAAGAAAGTTAAAAAAATATAAAAGAAAAAAATTAAATTGCTCAAAATGAAAAAAATAATATAAGAAGCAATTGTAGAATTTAACCTAAAATTTTCGTTTGAAATGATGATTTAACGTGCCATGTCAGTTTACCGTTACACCATTGACGATAATTAACGGCTCAGAGACTAAAATATTACAAAATGATAACGTAAGTAATTAAAATGTAACTTGGGGCAAATAAAAGTGACTATTTTAATAGTTTACTCAATTCTTTTATCTAACAGACCTTTGTGAACAAGCAAGCTCCCCCTAAACAAAATGCAAGTTGAGTGCAAATGTACTAGTGGGATTTGAGGTGCACGTTTATGGAGATTTTCCATAGAGTACTAAGTTGTGATTGTTAAGTCTAATTAGTGAATGGGGTTGGGGAAAAGTAAGAAATGTCATTAGCCGTTGTGAAAGATGCATTGCACAACTAAATATTTTCATGACTACTTTAGAAAATCTGTTATACAACAAAAAATGTTTTACACGAATTCATTTAAACACAAAAAAATATTAGTTTTTCAAAAAAAAGTAAGTCATTTTTTAAAAATAAATTTCCAAAAGTCATTTTCAGTTAAACAAACAGAGTGATACGAGTAACTCAACCCAATTCAAAGGCCATAATAGAGATGAATTTAGTTTCCCTCAAGGCCCAATTATGAGATCCAAATCCAAACAGATAAAGTCAAAACTCAACTTAGTGGTTTAGGACTTTATCACGAAAAAAATTCGAGAAGAAGAGTTGAAGTTTCAAGACAATAAATTTTGGAGTAATGATGAATTAGAAGAGACTAATTATGTTCGTGGGCCAAAACTTTCAATTTATGATGACAAGCCCATGTGGAAAATGTTAACAAGCTTAAGCATTTCACTTCAAGAACCCCAATTGATCTCACAAGCCTAGACGTTTCATATTGGGTTTAAGTTTTAAGCTTAATTTTTATTATATATGAGCACAATATTTCATTTATTAGCTCTTATTATTTTATTATTATTTTATTCCAAATTTTTTATAATTATTAAGTATTTTAAGTTTTTTAGGAATTTTATGTTAATAAGAAAATTTAGTTTAAAACTACTTATTGTTTAAACTAAATTAGAGTTCTAGTATACTTAGGATTTTTATTTAGATTTATTTATCTAGCCTATATATTAGCCTTTGCATTGTACACAATGGATACAATTCATGATTATTCTATTTCTCTTTTGAGTTATAAATTCTCTCTAGGTTTTTCTTTTTAAGAATTTCTCTTGAGTTTCTTTTAGAAGAGTTTTAACAATCTTTTTAGACTGTGGGGATCATCTTCAAACTTTTTCTTGCCAAGGTTTTTATCTTGGAGGGGAAATTAGAGACGTTTGAAGGGGGTTGTGGATTCTTCGTGTTTCCAAGGCTTCTTAGGACTTTTATATGCCACGTTCTATCTTTCCATTTATCTTCTTATTTCGCTTCCCTAATCTTTTATTTATTATTTTATTTTAGTTATTTGTTTTTTTTAATTGTTTTATCTAAACTTGGATTTAATTTCTTTTCAGGTTGTGTCAAAAATCCAAGTTTCTTTCTGAACATCTAGATCCCTAAGTCAAATCCGTGACTTTGACAAGCTTTACGATCCTCTTTCACATTCATCCTTCTCATCCTTTATCACAGAGCATTTAAACTAAGAATTGGAGACGAAAATGAAAAATAAACCCACAAAAAATTAGACTAATAGTACATTTAGAGTAACTAACGTGAAAATGTATTATAAGACCTCTGTTACCATTTAACGGGGGAGTGACCAATTTGATCAATTTCTTTTTTGAATGACCAAATTAACATAAAAACTTTAAATGACTAAAATAAAAATAATCCCTATTTAGAATGACTAATGGTATAGTCTAGGCTAACAATTATAAGAGCATAGAGGTCAACAAAGAGAGATTCTTTCACTAAGCCAACCTACAAATGATAACCAACAAGTTAAAAGTTGATATTCAAGTCACAAACAACTATATGATGTCTAGGTTATTTATTCTCATTAATACTACATTTTTCAGAGTTATTTCTCGTGATAAAACTTGTTACTTTCAAATGAAAATGTAATCTATAGGTTCTTGTACAATTACATTATTTAAAAGTTATAGATAATAAAACCGTATTTTTTTTTTATAATCAAACACTGAAAACACATGAAAGCTTTTGCACTGTAGTCTAACACATTGAAAGTTTGACATTGGGGCTGACACCGCCAATTTTTGGCATCTTTAGCATTATGCAAACCCGTCACTCCATTAAGCAAACCCTTCCATAGGCAACCACGAGACAACTAAGCGTAGTGAATTTATATAACATTCGTTTCTATTTTGGTTATTTTTTTTAATTTGATTACTCAAAAAATTTGATCAAATTGATAACACTATCGTTAAATTGTAATTGAAAATTAATAGTGCATTTATACCACAAAAAATTAGACTAACAATGCATTTAGAGTAATTAACGTGGAAATGTACTATAAGACCGTTATTACCATTTAATGGGGGAGTGACCAATTTGATCAATTTTTTTTAATGACCAAATTAACATAAAAACTTTGAATGACCAAAATAAAAACAATCCCTATTTAGAGTGACTAATGGTCTAGTTTACGCTAACAATTATAAGAGCATAAAGGTCAACAAAGAGAGATTCTTTCACTAAGCCAACCTATAGATGATAACCAACAAGTTAGAAGTTGATATTCAAGTCTATCTATCCTTCCAATCACAAACTAGGTTATTTATTCTCATTAATACCACATTTTTTTTGTAATAATAACAGGATAGTTTAATTACAAACTAACAAAATTTCTTTTTGAATTGGGGCACAAAGATTGGATATCTAAACGAACCTGATCAGTAGCCTTAGTCAGATGAGCACAAAGATTGGAATATGTCTGATGCTTACATGCCAATCGCATTCACAAATTTCTTGAATTCTAGAGACCAAGTCTCTGGTCGTATGTCTGTTGAGATCTCCAAGGATGTCTTTAGTTGCTATAGCACAATCAGTCTCAACTATCACCTTTTTCCATCTGGCTTCCTAAGCAAATTGTAGTCCATCGTATATGGCCCTAAGCTCAATTTGTTCAACACTACATCTTCCAATGACCCTAAGCAACATGTCTTTGAAAGAAACTCGTGAGTTAGCAGGCTTTTCAATACCAATAGAAATCCCAATTTCGCCCATTGCCATAAGATGATCTTCCTCCCCCACATCATTGCTATGCATACAAACTTTTTTGGTGGCCTTGTCCTCCAAAGAGTTCAACGAAGAAGAAGACGCCATTGTAAATTAAAAAAAAAAATCCTAAAAGTTCAATATTAGCTTGTAATAAGTTGATTTTGTCTATAAACTAGAGTCACGGGGCTAGATCTTTCGTCTCGCGATCCGTTCATCCAAACTCGCATAAGTCAGCCTTTACTCAAGTCAGGATTACTTAAAAACTCCTCCAAGGCACCAATTTGTATAGCGGAAGCAAACTTATACCAAAAGAAGCCACAAAGAACAATAGAAAGCCACAAAAAAGAACACACATAAGGTGTCTGAGTAAATGCTCTCAGAATTCTATTACTTTTAAGAATTCAACATACAAGGGATGATTTATAAGTGAGGGGGAGGCTCTCTATTTATAGTTGAGCTCCCCCAAAACAGACGGACAAGATTAAGTTACATCGACAGACAAGATTAATCATATCCCTTGATTTTAAGAATTTACAAGATATGCCATATCAAATCAAATCTAATCTTTACAAGATATGATTCCTATCAATCTTCTAAGATTAGTTACCATAACAGCTTAAGTTTCCATATCTTCATTATCGGGGCAACTAGGCTTTAATCTGACAGGCTTCTCTAACAATTCTTTGAATTGTGCTAGTTCTCGTAAGCTAAATTATCCCCATCTTATCGACAGACCTCCATGGAGCGCATCTTGTGCCATGGTCATGGACTTTGTACTTTAACCCATGAAACTAGTGCGTGTTTCTGGGGATTCAAAGCTTAACTTTCTTATTAATACTAAATTTTTCAAAGTAGTTTTTCGTGATAAAACTTGTTACTCTCAAATGAAAATGAAAATGTAATCTATAGTATATTGTACAATTACATTATTTAAAAGTTACACTACCTAATTTGGAATTAATTAAATTAAGTTTCTTTTTTTATTGTATGGAACGACAAAAACTAAGGGAAGATTTAGATGATGGCTTTCATCTCTCTCACTAACTTGTTATTTATAGTTAGATTAAAGAATTAATTAAATTTAATTAACTTAATTAGATGGTTATAATATATAATTAACTCTTTTAATTAGAAAAATAAGATGATGAATCATGGAACTCGATTATCCATGTTGTACATTTGACCCTTGGTTCAATTGCTAATTTGGCCCTATGACATTTCTAATTTAAAACTTGCTAGTGATTGTACATTTACAATTTAGTTATTGTACTATAATTAACTGTTTCTCAGTTCAATTACTTGACCGTCCAATACTATACTTTCAATTTAAAATTCACTAATTCTTCTTTTCATGATTTCACTGATTCGGTTTATGGATTTTGACTTCAAAATCGTATTTTTTGACACCAACTAAAATTAGGTCGTGACATTACACATGTAATTACACTCAAATCAAATTACCTTATGACTTTCAAAACACTCATACATGATATATCTCTTTAAAAAATTAATACAATTTTAAGTTATGAAAATTAAATTATAAGTATGAACATGTATAAGTGTTTGGGATGATTATGACAAAAAAAAATTAAAATTATATTATAAATCCTAAAAATATATATTATAAAAATAATCTATATGTATTTTATATTTAAGTCCTAAAAATTATTCTAAAGTTATGGACAAAATGTATATTATGAAAATAATTTAAATGTTATAAAAGTATTATAATATACTCATTTATAAAAAAAAGTATTTCTAAAAGTTATTAACATAACTTATTTTCTTGCACATGTTATATATTATAAAAATAATAATATTCTTATTTGTAAAGAAATGTTATTTTTTTTTCCATAATTTATTTATAAAAAATAAATTTCTAAAATTAAGGAAAAAATTATATTATTTATAAATAGTGTAATGAAAGTTATTGGATACTTTATAAAACATTTTTTTATAAAGGTTAAATATCATAAAATTTTATAATTTTTTAACTTAATTTAGGTATAAAATGGTTATACTTTAGAATTTTTTTTTCAAATTGAGTTTATATAAATTTTTATAATCAAAGTTGATGCCTTTTGTACTATGAATCCAAATATTATGCAGTAGATGTTAGTTATTCAAATACAAAAAGTTTTCTTGTACCATGATTTGTGGTATGATACTATTTAAAAGAATTGAGCCAAACACAAGCACTAAAGATGGCTCACAAACTCTTTAATTTGAGATATTCGAAACTTTGAAATATGGTTGAAAGAACATATGTAATTCTAAAAAAAAAAATCTAATATTAACATTACTTAAGTACAACATAAAAAAAGTTCAAATCGTACTAGTGAATTGCATACTTCATAACTTCATTCCTAAGTTGAATTGAGATGATCCATTATTTGAATAATACATGGAAGGAGATATTAATAATCTTAATGAACTCGATGAATATATCTTCAATGTTAAAGAGGGAATAGGTTAACAAATACAAAATGCTAGAGCAATTAGATAAAATTTAATATTATGTAATCGTATTATCAACTACTTTTTTAAATTAACATATTGTATATAATTATTTGATTTTAATTTTTGTTATTAGTTTAGAAACTTTTTATATCATTTGATAATTTTTTTATAATAATTAATACTTTTAAAAAATATAAATTATGTAACTATATATGTAGATTTTGTATTAGCAAATATGATACAAAGAATTATAATATAATTACAATCTATCAGCCAAACACATTTAAAAGATTACAGTTCTATTGTAATTACTATCATAATTGTTGGGGATCGACCCAATTAAGTAACGAACAAGTAAAAAAAAAGCGAAAAATTTGAGAAATTAAGCACACAAATTTAACATGAAAAAACTGCTCCAAAGAGGATAAAAAACGACGGCAAAGATAATTTTACTAAAATGAATAAAGAACGAAAAGTACAAAAAAAAAAATTAAACCCTGAAAACCTGAAAATAAATATCCCTCAAAACATAAACATGACTAATCAGAGTTTGATTGAAACTTGAAATAAGAGTCAATCTCAACTATAATAATTATATTTTTATTAAATAAATATGTGATATTAAAAAATATCCTAATTTAATTTCAAATCCGAAGAAATTTATTTCCAAAGCAAACTGTACTTATTGTCCCTTATTAATTCCAAGTTTTCATTTCCAATGACAAGCTTTTGCAACTAATTAATGTTCTTTGTTTTTTGCTGTTAATTGAATACTATATAAAGTTTTTTTGGTGATAAGAAAAGGCGGATAAGATCAAACATTTTGTGAAAAATGGAGACGAGCAGGCGCATAACAGCAACTCAATCTACGTTAATCTCTTTGTCTGAGTCTGAGGTGAAAGACAATGAAGAACGGATTCTTTTGAAGCTGCAGAGTGGTCTTAAACATGCTGATCAATATTACTACTGGATGGGTCGAAACACACCGTTCAAAGAACTAATTATTGATTACACTCGACGCATTGATGTTCCGTTAAGCTCTGTGAGATTTCTTTTTGATGGTTCACCTATAAACCCATTGTTTTCAGCCAATCGTTTGGAGCTGGAAGATGGTGATTCCATTGATGTTATTCGACGTGATGTATCCGCCAGCACTGAGACGACAATGATGTCCCTGCCTCAGGCCAAGGGAGAGATGCCGATCACTTTGAAATTGGGTTTATTTGGAACTGATCATCACTTGCTGTATTTGATTGGGCAAAGCACACCGCTAGAATATCTATTTCTTGACTATGCAGATCGTACGTCTCTTTTCTACGAGAAAATCAGATTTCATATTCAAAAGCGAAGGCTTCTTATAGATCCGAAGAAAACTTCCGATGATTATAAGATGGAAGATGGAGGTATCATTTGTTGGATGCCGCTTCCTAAAAACAATTTTTCCTAGTTTTATTTTGTTTTTATCATGGTTTTGTTACAGTGTTGATGTTTTAATTTGTTCACATTTTCATAGTTTTTGTTTTGTGCCGTTTATTTTCTTTTAAAGTAGAAGAGTTTCATTTCACTTTTACTTTTTAGTTTTATTTGGAGTATGTGAGGCTAATATTAAGGTAATCAGATCTATTAAGATTATTTTTAAATGGTTTTATTATGATAGATCATAATAATGATTGTCGAAACCATCTTTTTATTTAAAAATTTTATGTTTAATAAAAAAAATGGGGAATCGACTTTTTGAAAAACGGAAACGGAGTCGCCACTGATCTTTTTGTTTTGGTGTTATCGGATCACCTAACAATTTAGTTATTTTAATAAAACATTTCTTTTTTACTAAAACAATGATTTTGGTCTTACAAAAATATAAAAAAAGGGGTTCGGGAGTCGGTTATGCATGAGGAAGGATTAGCACCATCACTACGCCCAAAATTGGTACCAAATCAATTAAATACTGTCCTTATGTCAAAGCTTTAAAAATGTTTTTGAAATGTGATTCCTTTTTGATAACATTTGAGTAACTCGACTTAGTCATCAAAATTCTCTTGCCTAAGAGGAATATAGCATCACATCCAGCACGATAGGACATGATCCTTTAAGCCCTTGAAAACAAGATGAATTTTGACTTCCAAAAATTTATATGTTGAAAACCGCAAAAGGATGCCCAATTATTTAGTCCAACAAGAGAATCGAACCCAGCACAGTAGGGCACGGTTCTTCGAATTTCTAAACATCGAGTATTACCTCATTTTTTAGAATTTTTAAGAAACATGAGGGAAATTCTAAAGGGGGTGTTCGATTATTTTGAACCAATAGGAAATTGCAACCCAGCACGATAGGGCACGATTCCCCGAATTGCCAAACATTGAACATTACCTTCGTTTTAAAGAGTTTTTAAAATACATGAATGAAATTCCAAAGGGACATTCGATTGTTTTGAGCAAACGAGAAATTGCAACCCAGCACGTTAGGGCACGATTTTGCGAATTGTCAAATACCGAACATCGCCTTCGTTTTAAAGGATTTTTAGAAGACATGAGTGAAATTTTGAAGGGATGTTCGATTATTTTGAGCAAACGAGAAATTGCAACCCAGCACGTTAGGGCACGATTCCTCGAATTGCCTAATATCGAATATCACCTTCGTTTTAAAGAATTCTTAAATAATGGGTGAAATTTTGAAGGGACATTCGATCATTTTGAGCAAACGAGAAATTGCAACCCAGCACGTTAGGGCACGATTCCTCGAATTGCCGAAATCGAATATCACCTTCGTTTTAAAGAATTCTTAAATAATAGGTGAAATTCTGAAGGGACATTCGATCATTTTGAGCAAATGAGAAATTGCAACCCAGCACGTTAGGGCACGATTCTGCGAATTGCCAAACATCGAACATTGCCTTATTTTAGGATTTAGAAAAACACGAGTGAAATTCTAAAGGAATATTCGATTATTTTGAACAAACGGGAAATAGAAACCCAGCACGATAGGGCACGATTCTCGAATTTTCAAGCATCAAATATTGTCTTTGTTTTAAGGAATTTTCAAACGAATAATTGTAAAACAGGCTTAAGACACATTAATTTGACTCGAAATAAAATGGAATAATTAGTTTTGAAGAGTTGGAAATTAATAAGTGATATTTGTAAACCAAAAAGGAAAAATAAACATGGGATAATATGCATGTATGAAATACTATGATAGATGAATGAAGATAATATAATTCACTTAATCAACCAACAAAATGAACAATTAAATTCAACCAATCTAGGAAAATATTATCAATTTCTTAGGCATGGATGAAGAATAATCAATATAATAGTAATACAAAACGAAAATAACATACATAGCCTAATACAATACGATCAAATGCAAAATATGCAAAACAAAATAAAAATTAAAAAAGAGATAATGTGTATAAGATAAAATTAAAAGGATGAACGCATAATATGTTATAAATGAATTGTTGAATTTGAAACTTTTTGTAAAACAAACTAAAGATATATATATATTGACTAGAATATACGTTATAGAATGAAAACTTTTAAATCAAATAATATATAAATGTTAAAAAATATTTATTAAAATACACTCGATAAAGAAAAATTTAATAATATATAGAATACGAAAGTATAGCAGGAATACATAATAAGATATAATTTTAGGAGGTATACATAGTAGATTCACAAAATATATGTTTATAAATAGATTTGGAAATAATTAGTTGTAAAAATTGCATGAGATTAAGAATGTATATGAGACTAAATTAAATTTTCCATATGTAATATGATTTTTAAAAAACATAATTATGTACACAATAGATTAAAAACATATACATGTGTACAAATAAATTTAGAAGTAAATATATATAAAAATAGCATGGAATTAAACATGAGTCTAATATGTATCGATGTACATAAAAACATTTAAACAAAAATACTATATAAAATGTTAAATAATATGATATAAAAAGAACTTCAAAATGGTGATTTTATAAAACATAAAATAGAGTTATTAAGGTATCTCACATATATATAAAATATTAAGTACTTTAGAACAACAAGCATTAACAAATTAAAATCTCAATCAAAATAATATATGTACTAATATATATAATATTTGAAGAAATATTACACAAAACGTCAAAATAATAAGATAAAAGAAACTTCAAAAATAATTGTATAAATAAAAACAAACTAAATTATCAAAATGGATCAAAACATATAAAAATATTAAATGTATTTTAAAATGGTAAGTTATACGAACAGAGGACTGAATTAAAATGGAATTAAAATGAGAGAGATAATTTAAAAATAAAGAAACCAACATGGGGACCAGCGTGCAACGTGCATAAATGCATAAGGAGTAAAACTAGAAATATTCCAGATCCTTGTTGAGGCACGGACCGGTTGGGAATAAGCACAAATTACAAGACCAAATTAAAAACAAATGAAATAAACAAGATGCAATCAAAGACTCGTGCGATGGGGGAGGGCTTGGCATGCAATTATCCCTCTCCATTTCAAGGCTACAAATACAAGCCATAAAAGACGTCACTTTGTGTTGCCAATTAAAAGAGGACAAAACCTCTTAAAAGCCTAAACGCTTCTTGAGAAAAAAAAAGGGGAAGGGGAAGCCTAGAATGTTTCTCTGATTGAAAAGGGGAAAAAGAAAGGGAGAAGAGGAGAGAGGAGACGATGCCCATAGCGCGTGTCGGTCTTAGTCGATTTCGGCGTTCATCGGCGTTCGACGCCTTCGCCTCTGCCTCGCCATGGCACCATCGAAACCTCCAAAACACAGGTAAATTTTCTCCTCCTTTTTTACTAAAAATTTTATCTATCTAAGCAAAAAAAAATGAAAAAACAAATGAAACTAAAACCCCCGATCTAAAAAAAGAGTCCCTTTATGTTTTCTTTGAATATCTATATATATGTTATATTCAAACTGGATTTGCAAAAGAAATGGAGAAAAGCAGTAAGTAAAAAGAAACACCTTGATTTTTATTCGATTGCTCTGCTTTTTTTCTATCTTCTGCGTGTATTGTAACCCTTAATACAATGAAATTTTTAGGCCTTTATAGCCGAAAAGAAGGAAAATAAGAAGAAAAAAAAAACAATTTTTCATTATTCCCTATTTGCTACTGCTCTGCTGTTGCTTTTTGTTTGCATTTGCTGCTGTGGTTTTGGCTTACTCGCAGGTACGGGGTGTACTAGGCCAGTTATGGTGTACGACTCGTTGTTGTGGAGTGGTGCATAAAGGGGTCGTTGTGGCTCACCTAAGCAACCTAGGGTTTCTGCAACTGTTTCAATTTTGGGCCACTTAGGCCTTGAATTTTGAACTGTAATTGGACTAGTATTTTGTTAATGGGCTAATGTAAATGGACTTTATAATTTGATTTTGTGTTTATACGGGCTCGGGCTAAATTGGCCTATTACAGCTGCCCTTCTTTGCTTATTGTCGTGTAACGAGAATAGAGTAAAGACTTCAAAGAGGGCCAATTTTGCTCGGTCTCGCCAAATCATGGCTTCTTTGGTGTTTTTCTTCTTCGATGTAGCCTTGTTCCGATTCTTTGCAACTTCAGGGATATAGGAATTATTGCTCCAATTTGTTCTGCTGTAACTCTAGGGATATAAGATTCATCATCTTTGGTCTGCTCCACTGCAACTTCGGGGAGACAAGATTTACAATCTTCAACCTGTTACCCTACGACTTAGGGAGTTAAGGCTTGCTTAAATCTGCTTCACTGCAACTTCAGGAAGCCAAGATTCGTTGTCTTCAATTTGCTCCACTGCAACTTCAAGGAGACAAGATCTACAATCTTCAACTTACTTCACTACAACTGTAGGGAACTAGGATAGTGGCTTAAATCTGCTTCGCTGCAACTTCAGGAAGCCAAGATTCATCGTCTTCGACTTGCTCTTACTGTAACTTTAGGGAGACAAGATCTAGAATCTTCAGCCTACTCCACTACAACTTTAAGGAGATAGGATGGTGGCTTAAATTTGCTTCACTGCAACTTCAGGAAGCCAAGATTCGTCATCTTCGATTTGCCCCACTGCAACTTTAGGGAGACAAGATCTACAATCTTCAGCCTAATCCACTACAACTTTAGGGAGCTAGGATAGTGGCTTAAATCTGCTTCACTGCAACTTCAAGAAGCCAAGATTCGTCGTCTTCGATTTGCCCCACTGTAACTTCAGGGAGACAAGATCTACAATCTATTTCATAGGCCTATGCTTATGCTAAATAATTAGGATGCTATGATCAACATGAATCAATTGTTCCTAACTAGATGTGATGTTTATGTCAAATGATTAGAATGCTATGATCGAAATGAATCAAATGCTCCTAACTAGATGTGTTATGAATGATATATGAATGTGGAGATGAAAGTGATCCAGACATTATTGCTGATTCATCAGGACATTATCACTGATGTATTACGCGGCCATCTTGTTCAGCTGGTATTCTTGACAGAAAACCCAAAGAAACAATCTCAATCTGCTCGGCAAGCTTGCCCTACTGAAACTTTATGGAGTTTTTGCTTATCCAACCCACTGCAACTCAAGGTATATGATCAATTTGATTTGTTACATCATTCTTCGGGTGTAATGACCCTGTGTGTATGTCTGATATTTGCGTGAATGCAGAATATCATTTTTCTTTTCCTGAGAATGATCCTCTCTTACACTTGGGTTGTCATTGCTCGTCATTTGTCGAGGTTGTATCACCGACGAAATATCTTGCCTCTTCATTAATCGATACCTTTAATAGAAAATTTGAAGAGATAGCCACAATTTAGACTTCCCTTTCTCAAACATTTCCATCCCTTAGGTTTGGTGAGTTCTAAACAACAGTCCTGTTTCAGGTTCTTGTACTATTTAGAAGCCTCCTGAGTAATATGCAGAACTTCTTTTATGAAAGTATTATTGGTCCATTAATCATTATTTCAATGCAAAATGCTTAAAAAAGATCAAAACAATGGACAAGAAGGAAATTGGGTAAGAGCACAGCTCGAAACAAATAAGTTAATCAAAGATTGAAAATGCAATAAGAAGACAATTAACTCAACATGAATAAGTTAATCAGAGATAGAAATGCAATAAGAAGGAAGTTTATTTGGAGCATATTTTGAAACGAATATAGTAATCAAAAATAGTAAATTCAGTGTGGGTAAGATGAAAACTAGGTGCCCCAGATATCGCAACCTGAGCTTCTCTGTACAAACTTCTTGAGGTCCATTTTGAGCTCAATATGTATTTAGGGGATCTGGAGTACTTTGTCGATGCCCCGAGACGTAGCATACTTCTTCATTGTTAATTCAGGCGTAGCAAGACTGCTGTGTGCCCCACTTTGATCCAAATTTGAGCCGCCCTTTTCGGGTTTTTAACTCAAATCCCCTTCAGTCTCAAAGCGCCCTTTGCGGGTTTTCGCCTTGGCCTCTCCTTTTCTTTTCTTTTCTTTTTTTTCTTTTTCTTCTTCTTCTTTCTCTCTCTCCCTTTTTTTTTGAAGGTCTCAAAGCGTCCTTTGCGGGTTTTTGCCTTGGCTTTTCACTTTCCTCTGAAGTCTTTTTGTATAAAAAGGATCTTTTTCCACGCCACGTCCTCATTGTAGAATTCTTTAGGATGAACCTTTTTGACGTAGGCTTGCGTCATTCATTTCTGGTACATTGGGCTATGACAGATGGTTTTCAATCTTCTTTCTTGAAATTCAACTGATCACATTGGGATTGGATCTATTCTGCCTGATGCAACTTTAATTTTGACAAACTTAGCCAAAAGAAATCTCGTTTTCGAAACCGTTTCTATCCCATTAAGCAAACAAGCAATGTGTTGCCCCGGCGAAGGTTCTGGCCGGTGTTCGATAAGTATAACGGGTAAATGGTAACTTCTTTATGCCAATCTTTACAAACCTCGATTATCTTTCACGATTTTTTGCCACGTTATGATATGGCGTCCTAATCCTTGAACAGTTGCCAACCGACATCGAATCTTTACGGACGATCTTCATCGGCACCTAATCTCTTCTTTTTTTTTCTTTTTTTTTTTTGAATTTGATGACTATCGACTTAGTAACATTGGCATATGAAATGACTTTCACCCTTTCCATGAAGTAATCGACGACCTCAAAGACGAATCGGTATAGGTTAGAAACTTTTGACGAGATCAGCCCCATAATATCCATGCCCCTCATATAGAAAATCTGTGAAGAAATTGATGAGACATAAAAGTCTTGTCTTCTTTCGTTTGGCATTCACAGCTTGACTGATATAATCCCATTCCATGTTGGATCAGCAGCACTCAAACCTCATGATTAGCCTGACGAACGTAAAACCATTAGCATGTGTCCTCCTGACACTCATATGGACCTTTTTTAGCATCCATAGGCCTTAGTAGCCTAAGTATAACTTGATACGATCATGTGAAAATATCTTAGTATTCTTAACATCTCGCTTTGTCTCTGTGGTATTATACACTCCAATCTTTATCTCTTCTCTTCTCTCAGGTTCGCGACGTCCATTGCCCATTTGTAAGGTAGGACCTATTTCTCATCTTGTTCTACCATTCTTGACAAATTAGGAGATAGTCTACAATCTCTATCATCTTCAACGTCCTGAGATCCCTCTAGACACATATCTTGCTCAAAAAGAGACTCGAAATCAGTGACAGCGTCACTCACGTCATTGATAATTGGAGACCTGTTGTAGGTACGAAGGCAGATTCCAAAGAATAAATGATTCTAAGGATGATTATTTGTATGGTATGATCATGAATGAAAGAATCTAAGAATAATCGTTTGTACAGTATGAAATAGAAAGAATAAAAGAATATTTACTCAAAACGATAACAAACATGTATTTCATTGAAATAAAGGTTTTGGATATAAGCCTATTTCACAAAAGGATTTTTGTTGCTTCTAGGCTTAAAACAACAAGTGTGTTTTGAATACTACTCTAGATTAGCTCTAAAAATACAAGGATCCTTTTCACAGTCCCATTGTTTAAAACACCCTAAGTACGTAAGCGCAGAAGCTTGGAGAAGTCTACTCTCGGGTTCCCTCTTCTGATACGTCGTTAATGTCTGGATTCCTCAATACCAGGTCTTGCATTAGAGTTCTGAGCTCGATGCACCCTTAGATCTCATGCCCCTATCCATCATGGAACTTATAATGTCCACCTCTTTAACAGAAAGGTTGGATAACAGGTTTCCTACTCTAGAGGGACAATCGAATTTCACGATACCCAATTTGATAAATCTTTCGATTAGCTTCTTAAAAGCGGCACAGTTCTTAATGAAATGCCCCATGATTCCCCCATGGTATTCACATTGGCTGCTTGCATCGTACCACTTAGGGTATGAGGGTTGTATAGATTTTATGTAAAAAAGGGATACAACATGTGCGTCGAACAGAACGTGGTACAACTCTCTGTACGTGATTGGAATAGGCGTGAATTGGGGCTTTTCTGAGGTTGGTCTTCGATTATGTTCTTGCCTTGGGGAGGCCTGATGGCTGGTAGTTACCGTCCTTGGCTGGCTTACTATAATCGGCTCCGAATGACCCCTGTCATACCTACTCGTGCTATTTGCTTTCTTTTCCTTCTTCTTCGGGGCCTTTAAAGTCCACTCTCCCCTTTCCTTCATTTCAGATAAAACAACTGGCTTGGCTCGATCATCTTTCAGGTTAAAACCTGAACCCATCAGGAAGCTTAACAGTGCCGATGTATCCGTCTGATATTGGTATCCGATAACAACGGGTACCCCTTGCATGTCTGGTCGGGTCGGGACGCTTATTGGGGTAAAGCCTGGGGAATAGATGATCTCTTCAACATCATCCTCACTATTGACCACTGGGCCACTCTTTTTTTTCAAATTCTTCGGCCAGTAACTGGGTTAACTGGCCCATCATATTTCTTTGGAGTTCTAGCATTTCTCGCATATCTTGTTAAATTTTGATCAATTGCTCTTGCATCTTTATTTGCCTTTGCTCCATTCTCTCCAACCTTTGGTCCATATCCTTTGTTGGTTCTGAAATAATTTTACCTAATTAGGGTCCTTTTGGGAAAATTTTAATGCAAATGATGCAATGCAATGCAAAAGATGCAATGCAATGCAAATGCATGGGATGAATGCAAAGGAAAGAAAGATGTCGATTTTGAATTCAATTCCCTTAGAAGAATTTTTCTAGAAAACAAATTCTTTTACCTAAAACGGATTACGTATACGGCCTTGCTTTCATATTCCGAGCGAAGACATTGATCCCTTCCTTCGTGAAAGTCAAATCTCACAAGCTTCCAATAAATGCCTCTACTAGCTCCTTTTTGCTTGATCCAGGCCACGACTTACTATCCTCATAATGTTGATTAGCTCCTTTAAGAAAGTCAGGACGCGACGGCTTTTGAATAATCTTTATCAGCTTGAATCCTTAGGTAAAGTCTTGTTTTCCTCTGCGAACTATTAGCCTTCTTCTGTCGTGTTCACTTGGACCATATTCGGACAACCGTATTGTAATCCACTTTATCAAAAAATTCGTTTTCTTATGACAAACTGTTCTATTTAGTAATCGAATATGAATCAACACCTCCTTTCTATGAAGATGTAATGCAATGTAGTTATCAACAAAACAAAAACAAAATACATTAGTATAGGAAAAATAAATGACAAATAAAGCACCTATTCGGGTGATCACTAGAGGTTCGGAATGGCTCTACCTAGGGTAAGCTCCTAGGTCTCTCTATATGTGGCTTGGTTCTAGAGTAAGGGTACCCGAACCCGTAGATTCCTCGATCCTCACCCATTATAGGCTCATACGGATAGAGTTTAGTTCAGGGGAATACATTTCCCTATGACCATGCGGAGATGAAAATCTCACGAAATCATAGGTACGGATGTATCCCGGAAGTAATCCACTAGCCCATGCGGAGGTGAAAACCTCACGAAAGCATAGTTTCTTATTCCCACTTAAAAGGTGTGACCACAGCGGTCATGCAATGCAACATTATTCTACAAGACCCGCACCAAAACGATCATAAAATCAAATACAATCATGATAAAACAAATTTTCAATTTCTTTGACAAAAGGGCAACAAATAATCCATTTTATGGCTAGACTCTCTTTGTTCCCCAGTGGAGTCGCCAAGCTGTCGAAACCATCTTTTTATTTAAAAATTTTATGTTTAATAAAAAAATGGGGAATCGAATTTTTAAAAAACGAAAACGAAGTCGCCACCGATCCTTTTGTTTTGGGGTGATTGGATCACCTAACAATTTGGTTGTTTTAATAAAACATTTCTTTTTTACTAAAACAACGATTTTGGTCTTACAAAAATATGAGAAAATGGGTTGGGGAGTCGGTTACGCATGAGGAAGGATTAGCACCCTCACTACGCCCAAAATTGGTACCAAATCGATTAAATACTGTCCTTATGTCTAAGCTTTAAAAATGTTTTTGAAATGTGATTCCCTTTTGATAACATTTGAGTAACTCGAGTTAGTCATCAAAATTCTCTTGCCTAAGAGGAATATAGCATCACATCCAGCACGATAGGACATGATCCTTTAAGCCCTCGAAAACATGATGAATTTTGACTTCCAAAAATTTATATGTTGAAAACCGCAAAAGGATGTCCAATTATTTAGTCCAACAAGAGAATCGAAACCAAAGACATGATGAGACACGGTTCTTGAATTTCTAAACATCGAATATTACCTCATTTTTAGAATTTTTAAGAAACATGAGGGAAATTCTAAAGGGTGTTCGATTATTTTGAACCAAAGAGAAATTGCAACCCAAAGACGATAGGGCACGATTCCCCGAATTGCCAAACATCGAACGTTACCTTCGTTTTAAAGAGTTTTTAAAATACATGAATGAAATTCCAAAGGGACATTCGATTGTTTTGAGCAAACGAGAAATTGCAACCCAGCACGTTAGGGCACGATTTTGCGAATTGTCAAATACCGAACATCGCCTTCGTTTTAAAGGATTTTTAGAAGACATGAGTGAAATTTTGAAGGGATGTTCGATTATTTTGAGCAAACGAGAAATTGCAACCCAGCACGTTAGGACACGATTCCTCGAATTGCCGAATATTGAATATCACCTTCGTTTTAAAGAATTCTTAAATAATGGGTGAAATTCTGAAGGGACATTCGATCATTTTGAGCAAACGAGAAATTGCAACCCAGCACGTTAGGGCACGATTCTGCAAATTGCCAAACATCGAACATTGCCTTATTTTAGGATTTAGAAAAACACGAGTGAAATTCTAAAGGAATATTCGATTATTTTGAACAAACGGGAAATCGAAACCCAGCACAATAGGGAACGATTCCCGAATTTTCAAGCATCAAATATTGCCTTTGTTTTAAGGAATTTTCAAACGAATAATTGTAAAACCGGCTTAAGACACATTAATTTGACTCGAAATAAAATGGAATAATTAGTTTTGAAGAGTTGGAAATTAATAAGTGATATTTGTAAACCAAAAAGGAAAAATAAACATGGGATAATATGCATGTATGAAATACTATGATAGATGAATGAAGATAATATAATTCACTTAATCAACCAACAAAATGAACAATTAAAGTCAACCAATCTAGGAAAAATATTATCAATTTCTTATGCATGGATGAAGAATAATCAATATAATAGTAATACAAAACGAAAATAACATACATAGCCCAATACAATACGATCAAATGCAAAATATGCAAAACAAAATAAAAATTAAAAAAGAGATAATGTGTATAAGATAAAATTAAAAGGATGAACGCATAATATGTTATAAATGAATTGTTGAATTTGAAACTTTTTGTAAAACAAACTAAAGATATATATATATTGACTAGAATATACGTTATAGAATGAAAACTTTTAAATCAAATAATATATAAATGTTAAAAAATATTTATTAAAATACACTCGATAAAGAAAAATTTAATAATATATAGAATACGAAAGTATAGCAGGAATACATAATAAGATATAATTTTAGGAGGTATACATAGTAGATTCACAAAATATATGTTTATAAATAGATTTGGAAATAATTAGTTGTAAAAATTGCATGAGATTAAGAATGTATATGAGACTAAATTAAATTTTCCATATGTAACAGACTTTTAAAAAACATAATTATGTACACAATAGATTAAAAAACATATACATGTGTACAAATAAATTTAGAAGTAAATATATATAAAAATAGCATGGAATTAAACATGAGTCTAATATGTATCGATGTACATAAAAACATTTAAACAAAAATACTATATAAAATGTTAAATAATATGATATAAAAACAACTTCAAAATGGTGATTTTATAAAACATAAAATAGAGTTATTAAGGTATCTCACATATATATAAAATATTAAGTACTTTAGAACAATAAGCATTAACAAATTAAAATCTCAATCAAAATAATATATGTACTAATATATATAATATTTGAAGAAATATTACACAAAACGTCAAAATAATAAGATAAAAGAAACTTCAAAAATAATTGTATAAATAAAAACAAACTAAATTATCAAAATGGATCAAAACATATAAAAATATTAAATGTATTTTAAAATGGTAAGTTATACGAACAGAGGACTGAATTAAAATGGAATTAAAATGAGAGAGATAATTTAAAAATAAAGAAACCAACATGGGGACCAGCGTGCAACGTGCATAAATGCATAAGGAGTAAAACTGGAAATATTCCAGATCCTTGTTGAGGCACGGACCCAGTTGGGAATAAGCACAAATTACAAGACCAAATTAAAAAACAAATGAAATAAACAAGATGCAATCAAAGACTCGTGCGATGAGGAGGGCTTGGCATGCAATTATCCCTCTCCATTTCAAGGCTACAAATACAAGCCATAAAAGACGTCACTTTGTGTTGCCAATTAAAAGAGGACAAAACCTCTTAAAAGCCTAAACGCTTCAACAGAAAAAAAAAGGGGAAAGGGGAAGCCTAGAATGTTTCTACAGATTGAAAAGGGGAAAAAGAAAGGGAGAAGAGGGAGAGAGGGAGACGATGCCCATAGCGTGTCGGTCTTAGCCGATTTCGGCGTTCATCGGTGTTCGACGCCTCCGCCTCTGCCTCCGCCATGGCACCAGTCCGAAATCCCCAAAACACAGGTAAATTTTCTCCTCCTTTTTTACTAAAAATTGTATCTATCTAAGCAAAAAAATAAAATAAAAAAACAAATGAAACTAAAACCCCCGATCTAAAAGAGTCCCTTTATGTTTTCTTTGAATATCTATATATATGTTATATTCGAAACTGGATTTGCAAAAGAAATGGAGAAAACAGAGCAGAAAGAAACACCTTGATTTTTTTTATTCGATTGCTCTGCTTTTTTTCTATCTTCTGCGTGTATTGTAACCCTCAATACAATGAAATTTTTAGGCCTTTATAGTCGAAAAGAAGGAAAATAAGAAGAAAAAAAAAATAATTTTTCATTATTCCCTATTTGCTACTGCTCTGCTGTTTCTTTTTGTTTGCATTTGCTGCTGTGGTTTTGGCTTACTCGCAGGTACGGGGTGTACAGGGCCAGCTGTGGTGTACGGCTCGTTGTTGTGGAGTGGTGCATGAAGGGGTCGTTGCGGCTCACCTAAGAAACCTAGGGTTTCTGCAACTGTTTCAATTTTGGGCCACTTAGGCCTTGAATTTTGAACTGTAATTGGACTGGTATTTTGTTAATGGGCTAATGTAAATAGACTTTATAATTTGGTTTTGTGTTTATACGGGCCCGGGCTAAATTGGCCCATTACAATGATGATTGATTTGAGATGATGCTGAGGAAGATAAGCCATTTAAGACTTGAATTATTGTGTATCACTGATATGGTGGGTCTCTTGGGGTTTTTGATAGTTTTTTCTCAATTCATTAATGTTTATGATCAGTTAATTTGATGAGGACAAAGTTAGATATAAATTTTAACAATTTGATAAAGTGGATGTATTTCTAATTTATTATGAATTTTTTAAAATCCCTTAGATTTAGAATTTTGATAGATTAATTTTAAGCCTAGTAAGAAAAGGTATTGATGTGTTTTAGAAGGAAGATGATTGTATCATTTAAATTGAAGGGTTTATATCGGACTTTGAGTCAGAATGAAGGGTGTCTTTTGATTAATTTGGTCATTTATAGATATACTAAAAATATTTGTTAACCCAATTAAAAAATATTGAGAACATTTGTTTAGTGCTAATTGGGTAAATTTTATTTGTTTAGTGTTAATTGGGTAAATCTTTAAAACTTTAACATTGTTAAACTTAGGTACTAATTTGTTTAACAGAAACCAAAATAATACCTAATTGGAACAAATATATATATACTACATTGAACATTAATCCCAAAACCAGGTACCATTTGGTACATTAACCCTTTCTTTAGCCTTTTTTAAAAACAGTAGAAGTTAAAGATTTCCACCACGTATACCTTTGTGTCCAGTTTTCAGTTTTCATCTTATAAAGCTTCTTGAGAATGTGATTTGCGGGCAGCATTTACTTCTTCGTTCTTAACAATCATTTCATCTTTCTCATTCACAATCTTGTCTCTTAAGATCATTTCTCACATTATATTTTTCTTTGATAGCTTCAACCTTTTTTTTCCTTTCACTTCAGTGTTTTCATCTTTCAGGCTTAATTCAGTTGACATAACATCCACTATAGCCTTGTAGGATTAATTCATATAAGGAGTATCATCATCATCATTGTTGAATATGTTAGTTTAGTTTTTTTTTTTTTTTTTTTTTTTTTGACAAGAAAACGACCCGAAGGTCAACTCAATTTATTGCGTCATTGATAATAGCATCACGGATTTCCATAGGGTAATCCATATCAAAAGTTAAATCACATCTATTTTTTACAGCAATTTTGCTAAGTAGGTCAGCAACACTATTACTCTTTCTATCAGTCCAGTTAAACTGGATCGTGTCAAACTTGTTAAAATCCCTGCACTCTTGCTTCACACAGCAACCCAAAATAGTAACATCCTTATCACGGTTTTTGAAAGTATTTATGAGAGTAGCATTATCAGACTCCATAATAATCTTTGTCAAGTTTAAACTTGAAGCCAGCTTCATCCCAAAGGTTACTGCTTTCAATTCTGCCCACACAGCATCAATAGCTTTATTATCACAAGCATAGCTTCCAGCAATCACAAAACCACCAGCATCTCTTGCTATAACACCGTAGCCGTTATTTCCGTTAGAGACAGCAGCATCAACGTTGATTTTAATAAAGTCTCTAGGAGGTTTTTTCCAACCTTTGTACACCGGGATCGGAAGGATAACGGGGGGATTATTTAAGTTGAAAACTCTAAAATCATTACTTAGAGTGTAAGCCCTTTCCCAGACCATTCTAGCAGGATCATCATTTCCCTGGAAAACCAACTTGTTCCTATTATTCCAACAGTTCCAGAGGAGAGTGAAAAAATCAGCAGCAGCCTTTAAGTCAAGCTTACGGAGGATATCTTCCAACCAGTCGATACATCGGCTATAACTACCATAAAGAAATCTATTGTTTAAACCTCCGATAGTAAGGGTTTCACGAACGGACATTCTTTCAGAGCGTGTATGAGAGACTCCTCATTGTTTTTACACCTAGGACACGTAGTCGAAAAATTATGGCGGATGCGAGAAATATTAGCATAAATGGGTAAAATATCATGGCCAATTCTCCAACTAAACACCTTAATCTTAGGGAGCATTTTAAGTTTCCAAATTATTCTCCAATAAAGACGGTAACGGCCATAACCAATCTTTTTCAGAGAGAGCCAAGAGTAATCAGACTTTGACGTATAGCTCCCATGAGGGTTGTGTAGCCACGTTCTGCTATCTTCAACATTGTAAGGAGGGATGGGCAAATTGCATATATGCTCCCCCAACTCCGTGCCATAAAGCTCAATAATTCTATCCTTTTTCCATTGCTTATGGCATTGGTCCCGCAGATCATTAACTTTGCTTTCATTATTAGTCAAAATAGACTGACAAACAGAGTTTCCATTAAGACCCTCCATACCCCACTGGTCCCACCGAATATCAATCAGCCATTTCCAATTCGCCATATAAACCCATCCTTCAACTTAGTCGCTGCTTTAGCAATACTGCTCCAAGTAAACGATGGTCTATTACATCTTTTTGGCCGGAACACATCTCCATCAGGGAAATATTTAGCGCTCAAAACCTTGAAGTTTAAGGTATCTCTGAACTTTAAAAGCCTCCAAACTTGTCTACCTAACAGAGCCAAGTTGAAAAGGTGCATATCCCTGAAACCCATACCTCCCATACCTTTTGGGTAACAAAGACGAGCCCAAGCCATCAAATTCCACCCACAATTTTTCCCATTATTAGCCCACCAATTCCGGCACATTTTTGACTGAAGATCTTTTATAATACCTTTCGGAGCAAGAAAAACAGAGAACGCATAAGTGGGAATGGATTGGAGAATGGCTTTTATAAACACCTCCTTTCCACCATAGGATAACAACCTCTTTGACCAGCTATTCATCCTACAAGAGCATCGGTTAGAAATATTAGTAAAGGCTTTTGACTTTTTTTTGTCAACAGGTAATGGTAATCCTAGATAACTATCAAGAGTATATACCATGCGCATACCAAGCATAGAACAATAATTTTGTCTTTGGTCTAAAGGGGTTTTAGGGTTCAACATAATCATTGACTTATCAAAATTGATCTTTTGACCTGAAACCCTAGAGAATCTATTTAAAATAATTAATATTTCCTCAACGTCCCTTTTCTTATTACGAATGAAGAGGAGAGCATCATCAGCGAAAAAAAGATAACTAATTCGAGGCCCATTTCTACTAACTCTAATGCCTTTAATCAAATTTTCATTTTGAGCACTTATAAGCATTTTAGAGAAAGCTTCCATGCAAAAGAGAAAAAGATAGGGAGAGAGAGGGTCCCATTGTCTTAGACCCCTTTCTGGCACAATAGTCTCTGACAGAGTTGTGTTGCATTTGACTATGTAACGAACCGAGCGTACACAACTCATGATCATATGCACCCACTCATTGGCATAGCCTATTTTGCACATAACCTCTTCTATGAAATTTCACTTGACCCTATCGTAAGCTTTGTTCATGTCGAGTTTGATTACAAAGCCTTTGTTAGACTCATTCTTTGTATCTTGAAGGTAGTGAACAATTTCATGAGCTATCAAAATGTTGTCATGAATCATTCTCCCGGGGACAAAGGCGCTTTGATTCTGGCTAATGCACATCGAAAGAGTTTCTTTTAAACAATTGGCAAGCACCTTGGCCACAATTTTATATATCACCCTACAAAGACTAATCAGATAGAAATTAGTCATATCAATAGGCTCTTTAACTTTAGGAATTAAGACAATGATCGTTTCGTTAAGGCACTCCACATTTTTATCCCCCTAAGAATCTCATGGCACAAATTAATAATATCCTTTTCCACAACTTCCCAATTTTCTTTGAAGAAATTTCCCGATAAACTGTCAATTCCCGGGACTTTTCTGGGGTCCATTTGGTTGAAGGCTTCCATGATCTCACTGTCTATGAAATCCTTCATTAATTTTCTATTTATTTCCCCTAAAATGCACTTATCAATGTAGTCTAAGTTTAAAACCTCATTATTATGCAAATTCGATTTAAATAAATTTAAAAAATACTCCCTGGCTGCCTGGCTGATATCTTTAGTAGTATCCCGCCAAATACCCTGCATATCTTTAAGTCTCTCGATGCTATTTTTTTTTCCTTCTGTTCGTAGCTCTAACATGGAAAAAAGGGGTATTACGATCACCCTCTTTTAACCAATTAATTCTCGATCGTTGGGCCCAGTATTGCTCTTCTTTGTCAACCAGCTTCCCCAACTTTATCCTCATAGCTTTCAGCTTATTCCCATCGTAACTTCTGCGTTGATCTTCAATAACTTTGTTAATATTCACTTGAAGGGTACCAATTTGCTTTTGAAGTCTTTTGAAATTATGGTACTGCCAATCACCCAGATCGTGGCCCACTATCATAATTTTTTCCATAATATCATCACCCTTTTGCCAAGGGTTCTTAATAATATTTTTATCCTCTGTATATTTTGCCCAACAAACATCATATCTGAACTTAAGCCTAGAGTCTGTAATCTGCTCTTTCAGCTTGCGGCCCTCAGTATCTAATAAAATGGCGTCATGGTCAGAGGCAGACTGGCGAATAACCTTGGTCGCCATGAACAGGAAGCACTCCAAATTATTAGAGGAAATGAAGAATCGATCAAGTCTCTCCTTCACAAAAGCATCGTCTTCCCTATTATTGGTCCAGGTAAACCAACCATTATCAGTTTTCAGATCAACCAAAGATAAATCGTCCACAACAGCATGAAAGTCACCTATAAGAGCATTTGGCTTTCTCCTACCCCCTTATTTTTCTACATTATCCAGAATCGCATTGAAATCTCCCCCAATTATCCAATTTTGTCTAATCGTTTCTCCCACCTTCCTTAGAATATCCCAAGAGCTTTGTCTTTTATTCGGGTCAGCGTTCCCATAAAAACCCGTGAAGTGAAAAGAAACATTGTTATCCAGCTGAATACATGAATCAATATGATTGTTTGAATAATTCTTTATTTCAACTTTTATGCCTTCTTTCCACATCATGGTAAGTCCACCACTTTGACCGATAGCATTAACAGCCAAGCACCCTTCCATCCTACATTTACTACGAATAGAAGCCATCTTATTAGTATTGGTCTTGGTTTCACAAAGAAAAATAATGTCAGGATCATTAGCAACAAGAAGTTGCCTAAGCATACGAACTGTCGCAGGGTTCCCAATCCCACGACAGTTCTAGCATAAAATTTTCATTGCTCTTGGCGGGGCTGTTCGCCAGCCACCGCCTTGCTTGGTGAAACATTTTCCATTAATTTCCTTCTTGCAGTCTTTAGAGCGCTCTCATCGATGGTATCTTCTTTTGATCCCTTAAATCTCTTTTTTTTTTTTTTGAAACGAATCAGGCCATCATGTGTTGGTTTGTCTGATCTCTTTTCTAATGGAGAGTTGGAGACCGAGTCCTCTTCGCAATCTTTTGCCTTCCTTTTCTGTTCCATATGTCCACTTTCTTCCCGAGAGTGACTTTTACCTCTTCTTTGTCCTCATTTGGGGGTTTTTCTTTTTTAGCATTATCTCGATTCCATTTCGCCCTATACCCCTTCCCTCAAAAGAAGCAGCAAGATTTACTCTTAGCCAGCTTCCATACGAGGTTTAAAACATTAAAATCAGAGTCCCTTTCCTTGCTTTTACACTTTTTTGATGTATGTCCAATCAGGCCGCAGTAGTAACAGAAATTTGGTAGTCTCTCATACTTTAAAGCACATATGATTCCGATTCCGTCATTTCCAACAAAGTTCACAACCCTTCGAACTGGTTTTGAGATATTTATTTTTATTTTCAGCCTCAAAAACTCAGTCCATCCCCCATTTCTATCCTTCCAGTCTATAGCTACAAGCTCCCCTAAAGCATTCCCAATATCTATCGCGGTCTGACGTTCCATGTATTCCAGAGGGATGTTGTAGATACGTAGCCAGAACGGAGACAGATTAAAATCGTAGGTATCTATGTTTTTGCCTTTAACGAAAGGTAGCATAGCAAATAAGCAGTTATCGAACAGCCACGGCGTAAGGTTAAGAATTCTACTTCTGTCTTCTGGATTTCCAAATTTTACTATGATAACATCTTCTTTCAGGGCAACAAACATCACCTCCTCTTTTGTATACCATAGATTCCTAAAAACCCTGTACATTGCCTCTTTATTTGGTTTCTCCTCCGCCATTATCTTTCCCACCGCCCATGTTTCAACACATTGAAGATTGTTCTCAATATTTGTACTAATGACCTGAACAGCCTCTTCTTCTAAAAACTTTAGATTTTCAAGCATCTCATTGATGTCTTCAGCCATGGTAAAACAGGATCACTATAAGCAAATCTAGCAAAAGACAACGGGGTTTACAGGAAGCCCCAAATCAAAGCAGAAGAGCTGCAAACAGATAAGAAAACCCATCGAGAAAAACAAAGAAATCGCACCGGGAACGAGATATTAAATCAGCCAGACTAAAACTCGAACGAAAAGACAAACACACAAAAATCCACCATGCATGAAGCCATGCAACCTATACGTAAGAATTTGTACCAAAACTCATCTTTCATGCAGAAGCGACTCAAAAGAGACGTAGAAAAGTCAAAAGAAAATAAAGTTTCTAGCCTCCATGGGGCTCTCAGCAATTTTCATCTAACAGAAATCTGAAGAAAACCATGCACAAACAACGTACACAGTGACCAAGAAGAAGAACCACTCAAAGTGCCAGAAAAAACCAAAAAGAAAGAAATCGGATAGAAATCACCAAAAGAATCACTCGAGTAGCCTTGCAAGAAACGTCCCGTCCGGCCAGAGACACTGCCAGACCCTATCGCATCAAAAGCAGCAACACCGTACCACCACCGAAAACGAACCAAAAAAATAATAATAAAAGAAACACCAACAAATCAATTATTACCCCCAAAACAATACACTCAGAAAACCCCTTACTGCCATAAAATTCAAAAAAACCAAGAAACCAATTCCCCCAAATCTTTTTTGCACCGTTTTACTATTTTTGAATATGTTAGTTTTGTTGTGGCAACACTAGGGTAACAACTTTGGATTTTTAAAAATTACAAAAATTTATGTTTTTTCGAATTAAAAAAAAACATTATAGTTAGAAAATTTATGAAAGTGAAATTATTATTTAATTTAAAAAAGCACCAACGAATATTAATTTTTAATTTTAAAAAAAAGCACTTTAATCTGTAAATAATAAGTTTTAAATTAAAAAGACTTTTCATCTTTTTAAAAATTAAAACTTAATTAAATAAATAAATCTTAGATTTTTCATTATTTTGTCACAACAATTGTGATTATATAGTTATAAAAAATTAAATAAAAATATTTTATATTTATATTTTCATTTTTAATAAATGATTTTTAATTCTATTTTTTGAAAATTTAAAAATATATTTAGTAAACAAAATAAATAATGTGATTTTTAAAATTGAAAATTAGTTTGGCACATATTTTTATGTAATAGAAACAAGAAAAGTAAAATAAAAATGGGTTAGTATTTGATATGCATGGAGTGTAATTTTTCAACTTCATAAATAGAGTTAGAATTTTGTCATATGTATGTTTTTTTTTTATATATGACTTGGGCATATGAACGAGAGAGACTTATTGGTCTTGAACAAACGAGGTTTGTTGTATGGCCAGCGTAGGAGAAGTTTGAATTCTGTGAACATTGCGTCTTTGAAAAGCAGACTCGAGTCAAGTTCAGCAATGGGATTCACAAAACTGAAGATACGATGGATTATCTCCATTCCAATCTTTGGGGCCCCTTCTCCAACAACTTCAAAAGGTGGTTATAGATATGTATTAACCTTTATTGATGATTACTTAAGAAAGGTTTAAATGTATTTCCTTAATCACAAGGATCAAGTGCTTGTCAACTTCAAGCAATTTAAGTCCTTGATAAAAAATCAAATAAGGAAGAAGATCAAGCGACTTCGTTAAAAGCTTGTATGTGTTTTAGGGAATTTAGTTAATGGGTCAATTTGACCTTAGTTATACAGTTCAGATTCCTTCTATATCAATTTAACCTTGCTCAGAGAGCTAGTTCACTATACTTTAATTATGATTTAAGTTTTAAACACTCACCATTTAGCAACTTTACACATGTTCTCTAATTTGTATCACACTCCACTAAATCTTTCTCCCTTAAAAACTTAATTATAAACCAAGTGAATCAATCAAGTTTATTGAACTATATAAACAAGGATAAAGTGTTACCTCAGTACATTTTACCTAATAAAACCCACAATATATACAAGTTTATTTAGGTTTGAGAAGTCACAATCAATTACGATCACGTTTCTTCTCTTAAGTAATCATATAAAAAGGCCTTTATTTATCTTCATAAATGCTAAGATAAAAAATAATATCTTGAAATTGTTTAGAATTCAATATGATTCGTTCTCTTTAAATAAGAGAACTTAAACTGCATTGAAAGGCCTTAAGTTGATCTGAACTCACTTGATTCTCCATATTTGAGTATCATAGATGGCGTGCCATAACCAATTTTCAAAGTTCACGAACAAAAGCTCATATTTTTTGGTAAAAAATTTACCAAAACAAATAAAATAAGTTTTGGGCAATTTTCAGCTATACCTTATGTTGCAATTGACGTTATAGCTAGAACAAAAATTCCCTCTAAAAGAATATTAATATGTTTGTTCTTAAATTGTGATCTATTTTTTTTTTTTATATTTTGGTTAGATATATAAAATTATGTGTTGAAAAAAAGGAGGTTAAAATATTAACGTTGTTCGATTATACAAAACCAACTAATTACTAAATTTTGTTTGGTTAAGATAATCCATCCCTAATAGAATGTGATTAATATTATAATTGTGTATACGAAAAGTTTGTTAGTTAATATATGCTAAATGCTGATGTATTCAAATTGTTGATTTATAATCTTGAGATTGAATTAAGTTTATGATATATGAGCTTATTAAGTTTTATAACTTGCTTTGTTTATTTTCCCGTGTTTTATAATGTTAACAAGCTAGCTCGATGTAATAGGCAATTCAGCCCGGGCCCAGATTACAAAAATAAAACAAACTTAAACCAAAATGATTAAAGTCCAGAGTCCACTTACAACAGTAGGCCCAAATACAAAAATACAAGCCCAAAAATTAAAAAAAAACCCAATGGCCCAACTACCTTGTCGTAACCATTTTTTGGTAAAACGGGAATCGACTTTGATTTTGAAAATGAAAACGAATAGAGGAGTCGCCACCAATCCTTTTTGATGAGGTGTGATCGGGTCACCTCAAATTAATCATTTTAATAAAAGTTAAGATTTACTAAAGCGATAATTTTTGGTCTACGAAAAATCAGAAAATGAGTTCGGGAGTCGGTTACGCATGAGGAAGGATTAGCACCCTCGATACGCCCAAAATTGGTACTTAGTTGGTTAATTAATGTCTTAAGACCGAAGATTGAAAATTTGAAAGAATTTGAAATACGACCCTTCTTAAAAAAAACGCTCAAATGTTAAAGACCTTCTCGTCTCAAAGCATAAAATGTCACATCTAGTAAGTTAGGACACGACATCTTTGAATTTTCGAGAGCAAGCTTGCCTTTTATAAAAAAATATATTTTAACTTCTTTTAAAAGGACATTCGGTTAGTTAGAGTGAACGAGGGAAATCGAAACCCAGTAAGTTAGGGCACATTTCCTCGAATTTTCGAACACCGAATATTGCATTATTTTGAATAAGAACGAACGCAACATTTAGCAATGTGCGCTTATTTTGTTTGGAATAAAATGATCTATATTAAAAACATGCATTTGAACTTTTAATACACGACGTGATTTAAATGGAACGAGAAAAATGATGTTATCGAACATGGTATAATGATTCGCGAATAAAGTGTTACAATGATAAATCACAAAGACATGAAAATACAAATAAACAAAATTTGGTAATAATAGCAGGACACACATTATTTTAATATCAATATTAACACTCGAAGAAATGGAACAAAGTAATATGTAAAACAATTTGAAGTAAATAGCATAAAACAATTTACAAATAAGTAGAATGTAAAATAATTTAGAACAAATAATATACAAAGCAATTAAAAGTTAAATAATTTACGAGACAATTTAAAGTAACATATAAAATAACAAATAAAAAGGAATTTAAAATGCATGATATACAAAACAGTTTGAAAACAATATATATATAGAACAATTTAAGCTTTAGTAATAAGACTAGTTTAGAATAAATAATACATAAAAACAGTTTTGGAATAAATAACTTATATGAGGGTATACCACGGCTTAATATAAATAATATATAAAAATTTTAAATACATGAAAATAGTTTAATCAAATAATATAGAAAACAATTTAAAATGAATAATTTCTAAAATAATTTGAAAAAACAATATAAAATAGTTTACTATAAATAATATAAATAAAATAAATAGAATAGTTTAAAATGAATAAGATGTAAAGCTATTAAAATGAGCAAATAAATGCAAGGACAAATAAATGAAATAAAATACTACGCATATAAAATAAAACCATGAAAATGGTTAAGCAAAGGAATTAATTAATAATAAAATAATAAGTAAATAAACTCAAAAAGAAATAATAATACCCATAATAATAATAATAGAAATAATAGCAATAATAAAATAATAATGGATGAGAATGTTTTTAAATACATATATATATATATATATACATGCAGTGAAAATCTTAAAAAGAAATACATTATATAAAAACAAATTTAAAAGTAAATATAAATATAAATGTATGTTCAAGAATAAATCATAATAATGATTCTAACAATATATGCTAAACAAATAATAAATTTATAAAGGATTAATTAAAATGAATAAAAAAACAAAGTAAAAGAAGGACCCGATTAAAATGAAAGTAAAGTGAAAAGGGGAATTTACAAGCAAATAAAAAAAATACAAAACATCATTAGGGACCTTAATACAATGCGCGCAAGCATGCGGGGATTAAAACCGTAAATATTCTAAAATATAAAACACGGCGTTTAGGCGGGAACCAAGTTGAGTTTAGGCGCAAAATGCAGGGATAATTTAGAAAAAAAAAAGATGTAAACAGGGCCCCAATTGAATGTCGGCGCAAAAGAGAAGGACCCGCTTAACAAATAACCCATTTAAGGCGCAAAGGCACGAGTTAGATGCAGGCACGGTTTTATACGCGGATCCCCTCACAGGCAGTGCCGTTTCATTTGTTGAACAAGATCAAGCCTAAAACCCTAAAATACATTCAGCCACTTAAGAACAAATCAAAAGAGAAAAAAAAAGAAAAAAAACCTCAAGTCTTTCTCCTGCTTCATTCGGCTGAACCAAAAATAGAACCCTAACCTCCCCATTTCATTTCCTCAGCCGAACCTTATGCTTCCCTCTTAAGTGCCGATCTACCACCGTGAACGGCGACCAACATACTTAAGCCTCGGGGTTCTTCTCTTTCAGCCTTGAGATCCTCTTTATACTTCGATCTCGGCGAAGCAGAAGAGGTTTCATGGCATATTTACAAGGTAAAACTTCGTTCTCCTTGTCTTTTCTACTTTTAAATGCGAAAACGAAAATCCAAAAGGAAAATAAAACTCAAGAAAACTCAAAACTATAGAAAACTTAAGTCGGAAATCACCTTTTTGAAACTGATTTTCTTTTTTTCATTTCTTCCTCGTGTTCAATACAATTTTTGTTAGAAAAATCCCCCCTAAAATACAATCGATTCTTTTTTTTTATTATTATACTTCAATATATGTATGTATTGTTTTAATAGAAGGGATACTATACATGCAAATAAATTCGAAAAGAAAATAAGAAAAATAAAAAGGAAAAGTCGATAACCTTAGATTCGGCCCTCGATTTGTTTTGCTTCGTTTTTTGAATTTTTGTTTGAGTATGTTTTTGTCGTTAATATTGCTTTTGTATTACGAAAATGAAATGAAAATTAGGAAGCAAAAAAAAGCCCCTTTTACATTGTTCATTCTTGCTTATATATTCGTTTACACTGCCCTCTTCCTTGCTTTCTGTCTATTCTTGTTTAATGCATTGCAGGTGCTTGTGGCGGTGGACTTGATGGGGCGGTGCTGCAACAAAGACAGTGGCCAGGCAAGTGGTGATGGGACGGTGCTGATCAGGCTAGGGTTATTTTTCTTTTCTTCCTTTTTTTTTTGTTTGGGTCATGTCGGTCTTTGGGCCAAAATTGGGCTTGTACATACCTAAACTCAGTTTCAGTGAAAAACTGAAACCCTAGCCGCATGCCACGTCGGCGCTCCTCTACGCATGCCTCTACCACCGCCACCGTTAGCCACTGCCACTATCACCTGCGACATGCAACAGAACAAACACGCGAGCAAAGAAGATAATGAAGAAAAAAACAAAATATTTGTAATGGATAGTTTGTATTTTCGACTATAAAAAAGGCCACATTTCCTACTTGTATTTTTTTTACGAACACACAAGATTAATCAAAAATTAAAAAAAAGAATAAAAAATTACAAAGGTAGTCTTTTATTTATTTTTACTTATTTATTTTTGCTTTTTGTTTGCTTTCATTTTCAAAAGAAGTAAATACAAACAAAAGAGGGGGTCGAAATTACCTGACTCCTTGTATTTCACCGCCGTAGGTGGCCAAGGTTCGTTAGTTCCAATGAAAAACGACATCTTGGGGGCTCAGAGATTCGAAAAGCCGAGAGAATGGCCTTTTTTACTTTCTCCGGCCACCATGGACGGCAGCGCCATCGCCGGCGACTGGTGGCCGCCACAGTGGCTGACGACCAAACCCATGGCCGATTGGAACCCCAGCAGAGAAAAAAAAGGGGCTTGGAAGTTTTAAAAAAAAACAATAGCAGAATGATTTTTTTAAAAAAATTTTGATTTATATAGGCCCCGCTCAACGGCGTCGTTTAGGGTTGGCATTAATAGCCCCAAAACGACGTCGTTTTGAGCCTGACCCGCACGTGACCCGACCCACTCCTAAAGATCCGTGCGTTTTCAAATTATGGGCTATTTGTGCGTGTGACCCTTCTGCTTTATTGACTATTTACAATATGGTCCTGTTTGTTTTTTCTTTTAAAATTTATCCAGTTTAATTTTCTTTTTTTATTTGGGTCCCTCTGAACGATGCGCATAGGAAAACTGGGATATTCTCCCATTCGGTCCTCGTTTTTTTTGCGCATTTCGAAATAGTCTCCTTGTTCTTTTTTTATCTTAATTTATCCTGTTAATTTTATTTGAGTGGCAATTGGGTCCTTTATTCATTTTAATTCCTTATGTATTTACTTGTTAGCCTTTTTTTTGTTTATTTTTTATTATTATTTAAAACTATTCTCTTATTTTCTTTTTACTAGGCATCTATTTGTTTATTTTGTTTTGTTATCCATCATTATATATTTATGTACTTTATTACAAATGGCACTCCAAATTTCATTTATATTTTAATTTGATCCTTTATTTTCAATATTTTATAAATTATTTTCCTCGATATTCTTTTATGTATTTATTTATTCCCTTTGTCCTTATTATTTTTAAAAATTGGTATTTTCTTTTTTGTGCATTGTTTTGTCATTGTTATTATTGTTATCATTGTTATTATTTATTTCGTTATTTTTATTTTTTGATTGATAATATGGGTATTAAAGTGACATGTATTATGTGATTATTGTCATTGTATGTATTATGAATTGCTTATTAGTACATTTATATTGTTTACATTCATTATCTTAACATTTTATCCATACGTCATTTTTAATATTACATTAATTATTTCCCAAATACGCAAAAAGGAAATTTTCAAAATAAGGCAATATTTCATATTTGGGAGATTTGAGAAATCGTACCCTAACTTACGGGGTTTCGATTTTCTTGTTGAACTCAAATAACTAAATATCATTTTAAAATTAAAATACAAAAGATTTCAAATAAAAAATAAAGACAAGCTTATTCTCCAAGGTTCAAGGTGTCGTGTCCTAACTTACGGGATGTGACATTTTGTTATCTCGAGACAAGAGGGTCTTTAACATTTGTTTCAATTTATTCAAGCAGTTTTTTAAGTAAAATTAACATTAATACAATGAGGGATCGTATTTAAAGTCTTTTCCAGCTTTCAACTTTTGGCATTAAGACATTAATTAATCAATTAGGTACCAATTTTGGGCGTTACGAGGGTGCTAATCCTTCCTCGTGTGTAATCGACTCTAGAACTTGTTTCTCGAAGTCTTAGACAAAAAATAATTGTTTTAATAAATTAAATCACTTATTAAAATGATCAATCACACGGTGACCCGATCATACCTCATAAAAAAGATTGGTGGCGACTTCCATTTTCGTTTTTAAATAAAAAGTTGACCTTTCAAAAATGGTTTCGATAGCTTGGCGACTCCACTAGGGATGCAATAAGAGAGTCAAGCCACAAATTGATTATTTTCTATTTTTTGTCAAAAATTGAAAATCTGATTTAAATTTACGATCCTTTCGTTACATTTCATCCGTCATTTTCATGGCCTTTGTCATAATATGTTTACTTTATTGGTTTGGGCCTTTTGATATATCTCCACATATTGCATCGTATGAATTGGTCGATTTTACCCTTTTAAGTGGGAGTGAAAAACTATTCCTTCATGAGGTCTTCACCTCCGTATAGGATAGTAGATCACTTTCGAGATACATCTGTACTTATGTCTTCGCAAGATTTTCATCTTCGTATAGCCATAGGGAAATGTATTACCCTGAACTAAACTCGGTCTATATGAGCCTATAACGGGTGAGGATCGAGGAATCTGTCAATTCAGATACCTTTGCTTTAGAACCAAACCACATATAATTAGCCCTAAGAGCTAGAACCACACTAAACCCTAATGGTTACCCGAATAGGTGTTGTATTTATTATTTCTCGTTTGCTTTGAATTCTAACTTTATGTAATACTGACTTGCTTTGCTTTGACTTTGATTGCATGACATTTTCATCATAAAAAAGGTGTTGATTCACATTCAGTATCTTAAATAGAGAGCTTATCATGGAAAAGGGGTTTCTTGATAAAGTGAAGGATAATGCGGCCGTCCGAATTTGGTCCGATAAAATGTAGCAAGAGAAGGGTGATAGTCTTACGGAGGGGTATGTGTTAGATTTGTGGGATTTCACTTGCATCAGCGTGACTTAGAATAATCTCTAAGAATTGAAAGAGATGTGGGATCAATAGGATGATGAGATCAAGCAGCTTTTTTACTGTAACTATGGTGATTTGCCCAATTTACTCGATATGAAAGTAGACAAGCGCTTATTCGAGCTCTCGCCCAGTATTGGAATCCCGCCTACAGTTGTTTTACCTTTGGGAAAGTTGATTTGGTACCCACCATGGAAGAGTACACGACCTTACTTCATTGTCCAAAGATTCAAACCGATAAAGCCTATTCGAGAACCGCCAATGTCCTGACTTTCTTAAAAAAGCTAATGAGCATCACGGGGATGAGTGAGCAATGGGTTGTAGCCCGGATCAAACAAGAAGGAGATAGTAAATGCATACTTTGGAAGAGTTTGCAGGATTTGATCTTGGCACATTCGGGTATGAAGAAGAGGGTTGATGTTTTCATTTTAAGTATTTACGATTTGGTCGTCTTCCATAAAGCACTAGGGCATATAGATGAGGCAGTTTCAAACTTATTTGATCGGCTTGACAAAAGGGTCACGTCCATCCTAACAATCCTGGCTAAAACCTTCAGATCTTTAAGTGCATGCCAAAGAGCGAGTGAAGATAGGTTCATCGGATGTGCACAAATTTTATTAGCATGGTTTCATAGCCACTTTTAGAAGATAGAAAAAGTTTCTTAGATGATCCTCGAGGTGATTCTCTAGAGTCTCCAAGACGAGGACGTCAAATGGAGAGCCCCTCTATACCGGTGTAGAGACTTTGACTAGGTTCCTTTACTTGGGATTTTAGAAACTGTTGGTATGCTCATTTGCTCGTATTAAGGCAGTATAGGTTGAGGCAGTTCATACTAGCAACGCAAGGATTGGCTCAGTGTGAGTTTTCGTACAAGGGTGATGACTACAAGAAGAAGGTTTGTGAAATATCGAACGCTTAGAACCAAGCCCGTAGAATGAAAATATTTGCCACAAATTCGATGACAACCCCCGAATATAGTTGGTGGTGGGGTAAAAGAGTCAACTACAACATCTCTATGCCAAGTCAAGAAAACACTCGGCCAATAGAAAAGCATCTACAAGTAATCCTATCTGAGTCAGAGATCATCAAGCAAGATTTTGAAAAAAAGAGTTCGGAATTAGGAAATAAGATAGAGGAGGAAAAGATGTAGCTAGGATTAGACATCGACATCCAGAAGTTAGAGGCCGAGAAATTGAAGAAGGGAAAGAACAAGGCCAAAGAAGATTTAGATAGTCAAAAAATAGATTATACGAAGCTGCGTTTGTCGACAAGAACTGCCGATTTGGGTAAAACATCAGAGCAATGGTGACAAGAAATCAAAGAAGAAAAAATTAGAGTCGGTCAGTGGGAAAATAAATTTCAAGATGCTTGAGCTCGAGAAGATGCTCTGGAAAGAAGTTTGTTAGAAAACCGAAGTGAGAAGGTGGGATTAAGAGCTTGAGTAGTAGAATAAGAAACGTCGCTTCATCAGTATCGTAGTCGCAACTCTATAATTGAGTTAAGAGCAAGCCTAAGTAAGATTGAAGAGTTGAAAGGAAAGATAGGAGAGCTCAAGGCCGCATTGCAAAATTGTGAACTTCGAGTTGAGTTTCTTGAAAAGAATAATGAACAATGGAAAGAGTAGCTCCAACGTTCTCAAGGTCAGGTTAGAGATATAGACTATATCATGGGCGAAGCTGTGGCTCAAGTACGGGAAGTGGCCAATCATTTGTAAACTTTAGCAGTTCAAGCCGACATGCTAAGCTTAAAGTATGAATCAGAATCGGATCGGGGCAAAGAATTAGCTTGGCTTCTTAGGAAAGTTAAGGCTTTGAGTATTAGGGAAAAGTCGTATATGTAATTCGATTTATGTAAAGAAATTTGTTTTCTAGTAAAGTTGTTCTAATTAAATTAATTCAGAATCAACGCCTCTTTTTGCATTCATTTCATTCATCTGCATTACATTTCATCATATGCATTAAGTTTCATAAAAAGACCCTAATTAATTAAAATTATGATAGTTACCCTGGAATCCAACGAGAGTTTACCAACTAAATATCGCTATAGTACCCGCCGCAAATGTAACACCCCCTACCCGTATCCGTTGCCGGAATAGAGTACGAGGCATTAACGAGGACTACAAAAACACTTACAGATAATTTAAATATATTTCCATAACAACTTGTTTCAATTTCATGCTATTTCATATTTAAGCTTTACTCACCAAAGTATTTGAAATATCATCTTTATACAAATAGCACACATGAGGTACATAATTCCATAATTAAGAATGAACACCTTTATCAAACATATTCCACATTCATATATCAATGTCTCACATTTCCATATATCAATAACAGTCATTTTTCTTATTTTTCAGATAATTATGTGTAACCATTGATAAGCATGCAATTCACTGCTTCTTACTGTCAATCACAATTTCAAATGACAAATTCACATAATTGAGCTCAATAATAATAATGATAACCTTACTTACATTTCTTTTTCCACATGTTACATTTACGACTTACCAACTTGTCCATTCAAGGAATAGCTTACGGATTTGAGTACATCATGACCTGAAGCCCGAAGTCTAGCTGAAGCACATAAGTGCTAAACGGAAGCCCGAAGGCTAACTGAAGCACATAAGTGCTAAACGAAAGTCCGAAGGCTAACTGAAGCACATAAGTGCTAAACGGAAGCCCGAAAGCTAACTGAAGCTCATCAGAGCTGAACTGAAACCCCAAAAGGGTTAATTGAAACTCATATGAGTTAACAGAAGCTCGTAAGAGCTAAACGGAAAGCAAACACGAGAGTTCGCAACAAATGCTGAATCTCGGTTTACTTGGGTAATTTACCGTCAATTCATCTTTTTCACTGAAAAATTGTACTTATTTCTTACGTTCCGTTCCTCCGAAATTCTCAGTTCAATTTCATAACTTTTGTACATAATTTACTTATTTTCAACAATTATCATACATAAATTATTAATCACCATTCATAAAATAATATTGAAATTTAATAGTATTAACAAATGGTCACTAAATTTAGTTATGTAAACTCACAAGTTCGATTTTTGTATTATAGCGATAATCATAATTTCATAATAAATATTCCAAATAAAACATTATATTGTTTCTAATTCAACACTTATCGATTATAATCAGGCATGTGATCAATTTATACATGAGTCATTCATATATTTTTGTATATTTTCCTCCTCCTCCTATCCATCCATATCCTTAGTATAAACAACACACTTGTAGGTAACATTATCCATAATTTTCACTATCTACTTATGTGAATATTCAAGCTGTCCATCTGTGTCATAGTCACTAAATTATTTTTATCTGAAGCTACGAAACTCCAAATTAATATCCGATAATCTTCTCTGAAACTATATTCAGATATCTTCTTACCATAAAATTTTCACAATTTTTGGTTGGGCCAATTAATACAGTTTATTCATTGAAGTCTCCCCTGTTTTGCTGTCTGACAGTTTCGATCCTTCTTCACTAAAAATTAATTATCTCCTAGTACAAGATTCGAATGATGTTCCTATTTCTTTCTATTGAAAAAGACTCATTCAGGATTCTAAAAATATAAATTTAAGCCCATAATTATTTTTTTCCAATTTTTTATGATTTTACAAAGTCAAAACAGGGGAACCCGAAATCATTCTGACCTTGTCTCACAAAATTTATCATATCTCAAGATTTACAATTCCATTGCTTACATTATGTCTTCTATAAGAAACTAGACTCAATGAGATTTAATTTCATATTTTATTCATCCTCTAATTTCATTTCTAAAATTTTTGGTGATTTTTCAAAGTTAGACTACTGCTGCTGTCCAAAACAGTTTTAGTGCAAAATGTTGATTTCCATTTTGCCCTAAATTTCACAATTCATACAATTCAGTCCTTGTTCAATTAACCCCTAAATTAAGATAATTTTCTCAATTAATACTTTTCCTAAACATTATAAGTTATTTCATAACTATTAAAATTCATAATTTTCCACATAAAACTCTAACTTCAAACTCTTTTACAATTAGGTCCCAAACATTCACTTAATATTCAATTCTTACAATAAAATCAACATATAAACAATTTAAAGCTCTAATTCCATGAAAAATCATCATATACTTCCAGCACATATGTATAGAAACTTTCAATTTCTTTCATAGAATCAAAGACTAATGAATTCAACAAGTGAACCTAGTTGTAAAAGTCACAAAAACACAAATTTCAAGAAATAATCAAGAATTGAACTTACTTGAAGTAAAAATATGAGAAACCATCTTAATAGAACTCTTCCATGGTGTTTTTCTGATGAGAATGCAGAAAAATAAAGAGAAATCTAGATAATTCCACTTTAGTCCTAGCTTTATTAAGTAAATTTTGCAATTTTCCAATTTTGCCCTTAATTCTCCTTATTTTCTTGCTGATTTCATGCCCTTGCCGTCCAGCCCAAATAGACCTTGGGTCTATTTTCCTTTTAAACCCTCTTTCTTTTATCAATTAAGCTATTTAATCATTTCCCACAATTTTGCATTTGATACAACTTAGTCCTTTTGTTCAATTAATTATCGAACTTTAAAATTTCTTTGTGAAACTTTAATACTAACATATTAACACTCCATAAATATTTATAAAAATATTTATGGCTCGATTTAAAATTCTCGAGGTCTCGATACCTCGTTTTTGATTCTAATTATTTTAATATTTATTTTTTAGTACACTATTCACTATTTCAAAATTTTTCCTAACTTCACATTTAATTTATACTCACTAAATTAATAATATTTCCTACTCATTTGTCGGATTTAGTGATCTCGAATCACTGTTCCGACATCACTGAAAATTAGGCTATTACAGCAAAACCAAGGCAATGGATCAAAGATTGGAAATATTAGAACAAATGCAAAGAGATATGCAAGATTAATTGCGAGCACAAATACAAGAACAATTAGCTAAAATTCAATAAGACATGAGGGATCAAATGCAAGAATCTTAAAGAAGTATAATAAGCCAAATGACGCAATTGCTGACTGGAGGACTAGAAAAAAGGAAAAGTACTGCAGTTAACTTAGGGAATGATAATGAAGACCCTACCTATCCCTCAGGTTTTACCCCGATAAATGTCTAAACTCAACCAAAGGCGTACCCACAAAGGGTAAACATTACTATCAGACCCCAACAATATCAGGCCCATACCTTGGTACCAAAAAACTACCCAACGGGTTCAGGCTCCAATCTAGGAGATAATCCAACCAATCCCGATGTTCCTGACCTAGATGATATGGCAGAAATGGAAAAAACAAGAGTGGAACTACTAAAGCAACTTGAAGATCAGTGCAGATGGTTAGAAGAAAAATTCAGGGCAAGGAAAAATGTTGATTATCATTGCAGAATTGATGATAAGGACTTGAGTTTGGTCCCAGATTTAGTGCTCCCTCCAAAGTTCAAAACTCTAGAGTTTGAGAAGTATAATGGAACTAGTTGTTCTGAAGCTCACATAACGATGTTCTGTCGAAGGATGACAAGATACGTTATAATGATCAATTATTAATTCATTGCTTCCAAGATAGTTTGATCGGGTCAGCAGCCAAATGGTACAACCAACTGAGCCGTGCCAAAATCAATTCATGGAAGGACTTAGCACAAGCTTTCATGAAGTAATATAATCATGTGACAGACATGACACCCGACAGAATCACTTTGCAGAATATAGAGAAAAAGGAAAGTGAGAGCTTTAGACAATATGCCCAAAGATGGAGAGAGGTGACAATGGAAGTCCAGCCACCTCTTCTAGAGAAAGAAGCCATAATACTTTTCATCAATACTTTAAAAGCCCCGTTCATCAACCATACGTTGGGAAGCGCTACTAAGAGCTTCTCGGATATAGTGATGACCGGTGAAATGATTGAAAATATAGTGAGAAGTGGTAAGATAGATGCTGGGGAAAGCACCAAAAGATCATCCCTGAGGAAGAAGGAAAATGAGGTGAATAATGCAAGCATATATAACAAAGCTTATTCAAAACCAATCACGGTAGGCCCACCAAGGACAATAACTACTAGCTATCAGGGCCCCCCAAGGAAAGAATCCAACTTAAGACCAAATACAGAAAGGCTCCAGTTCACACCCATCCCGATGACATATAGGGAGCTGTATCAGGGTCTGCTTGATGCACATGTAAGATCCCCTTTCTACTTGAAACCTATGCAACCTCCATTCCCCAAATGGTACGACACGAATGCTCAATGGGAGTACCACGCGAGAATCACGAGACACTCAATCAAAAATCGTATCGCTTTTAAAAAGTTAATTGAAAGGTTCATCAAGATGGGCATTGTAAAGTTTGACGACCCATCAGGACCTAATGTTTTCACTAAGTAAAGGTTCAATCGTAAGATACCTTCATTTATGCAAATTGATTTTTAAGAATATCAAAATCTAAAATATTTTGAAAATGAGGAGAGATTGTTGGAACATTTTCAAATATTTATAATGTTCCAATAACTATAAATGAATGGGTGTAATTAATCAAAAGAATATATTGTTTGATTTTTTGAAAAAGAATTATAACTATTTAAATAATTTTATTTGAATAGTTATAATTAAATGAATAATTATGTGTTTATTTTAAATACATTATTATTCAGAAAGACACCTATTGATGAAAGATGTCTCTATGAAGAGACATGAAAATTCCTATAAATAGGAATCAGATTTCATTTGGAAATCATACCAATAAATTCTAATATTCTTTCTTTCTTTCCTTCATTTTCTAATATATTAGATTATTCTATAAAGTATTACTGCAGAAATCCTTTATAGAAATTGAGTTCCTTGTCATACATTACTCAGTGTGTAGTGGGCTATTCTCATTAGTGCAAAACGTAAATAGCCATTGGCTTCATTGTATCCTCGAGGTTAATTTGCTTGAAACTCGTTTGCACACCGAAGATAGGTGGGAGCGAATATAATCTTAAAGATAGTGGTTTTATACACGCCTTGGAGCCTTGTCCTATTTCTTCTTTTGTTCGAGTTCCGTTCGTGTGTTCGAGATTTTCCTCACCGGAGATTTGTACTAACATTTCACTGGTTCACTGCATCCTTTCCAAAAAGATGGTTGATCTCTTGAAGAATAACTTTTGGAAAAATAAGTCGTCAGCACCAATAATTTTGCAAGTTAAAGATCACAGAATGGATAAGTTCTACTTTCCCTACATAGGATAAATATTTTGCTGCCCAGTTTTGTAATATTGCAGTAATCTTCTCAATCAATAGAGTACAATCTCAAAAAGTAAATCTTCTGGTAACAAGAGGGACCCCAAGATATCTAACAGGTAACTTTCCAAAAGTAATTCCTATCTCAACTTGAATTCAATTCAATTCCTCATTGAGAACACTTGTAGAAAAAAATAACTTTTTATTGGGTTAAGCTTCAAACTAGAGAACTCAAGAATTTGTGCAACACACTCCAAATTCCCAAAACAAAATCCAAGTTACCCTTAGAAAATATTAACAAATCATCTGTAAAATACAAATGAGTTAATCTTATCCTATGGAACTTGGGATGGAATTTAAAAAGTCCATAAGTAGTTAGAGCATCAAGAAGATTGGAGAGAATATTCATGGAAAGCACGAAAAGATAGTAGCAAAGTAGATCCCCTTGTTTTAGACCTTTGGCACATTTAAAGTACCCTACAAGTCCCCTATTTAAAGAGATCGATATTCTAGATGCTGTAATACAAATTATGATCCAATTGAGCATTTTTTTCAAGCATCTATAAGGTAACAAGAACATTAAGAATAAACTTCTAGTTGAAGGAGTCAAAAGCTTTCTATAAATCAATTTTGAGGGCACATCGAGGTGAAAGAGTAGACCTTCCGTAACCTTTCACTAACTCCTGAGCCATAAAAGTATTGTTTATTATGTTTCTTCCCATCACAAAAGCACTTTGGCTTCTTATGATCACCTTAGGTAAGAACATTGTTAACCTCTTAATAAGAATTCGAGTTATGCATTTGTTTATCACATTACACCATAATTTCAATACCAACACAATAGCAATGGCATTAAAAGTTAGAAAAAGCTTTGAGAATTAAAAGAAATAAAGAACTGCTTGAATCAAATCTACATCAACAATATTCGTGTTGGGGATCAACCCGATTAAGCAATGAACAAGTAAAAAATAGCGGAATAAATTGAGAAATTGAACACACAAATTTAACATGGAAAAATCCCTCCAAAAAGGATAAAAAACCACGAGCAAATATAATTTTACTATAATGGTAAAATAATGAAGAGTACAAAAGATGGAGATAAAAACTAAACTCAAAAACAAAAAATCCTCAAAACGTAAACACAAAATTCTCCAAAAGTATTATGAGTTCTAATATTTTAATGGGTGTATTTTCTAAGGTTGTAAAAGAACCTATTTATAGGCTAAATTCATAGGTCAAATAATAATAAAATAATCTAGACTAATTAGAGTTCGACTAAAACAAATAAACAAAGTTTAACTGGGAGATTACCTCTTAAATTTGACTAAAATATGAGTCATACTCAACAATTCCGCACATCCTTGAAAAAACAAGAAGTATGGCCATCAGGTCTAAGAGCTTTCTTTCCTTTCTATTCAAACATTGAATCCTTAATTTCTTCTTTAGTGACCTATCCTTATAACTCACCCTTTACCATTTCGGAAAAAAAAATTAATAAGTTCATTCAACAACTCATCAGAACAACCAAAAACATCAAAATTTGGAAAGCTAAAAAGCCCTTTATAGAACTTAATAGCCTCAACTTCTATTTCCTTAAAAGAGTTTAAACTTTTCCCCTTATCATCCTTCAAACTTCTAATAGAATGCATGTTTTGTTTAGTTGCTACCATAGTATGAAAATATTTAGTATTTTGATCACCTTCTTGCTTCCATCTAACCTTTTATTTTTGTCTACATCTTACGAGACTCTCCAGGTGTCTTTATTACTGACATATTACCTCAACTAGAACGTTAGATGACTAAAACGTGTCCCACTAATTGATATATTTACATTAGCAACGATACAAAAACAGGGGTGGCGGACTTATTAGTGGGAAGGTCGACCTAATAAGGTTTTCACCAAAACCAAGATCTCACCATCCGCAAAGTGAAACTTTGTAGTTTTGGCGAAGTTCTACGAAGTACTTCACCACGAAGTTACCAACCTTAACCTGTCCAAGCCTCACAACTTAGGCGGTCTTCACCAACATGATCTCCCAAACTGAACTAGCTCGCCAAACCAAGGTGTAACACTTCCCGGTGTTGTCTTTAGCTACCTATGTAAATTTGATAATAGAAATAATATTAGTTTCACACAAGCACATGAAAAACATACCAATTTAACATAATTTGTACTTTACTCATATTAGTCACTATATTTGAAGTGCTCACATCCTTCATTATTTAGCATCTTATCAAAATCCAATTTTATATTCTTTCTTCAAGGACCACAAGCTTTCAATCTATAACATAATTTTCTAATAGCTTTCAATTTATTCAATTTAGTCTCTAATATAAAAAATTAATTATATAACTAAACCTTTAAATCTAAGCTCATTTCAATATATTTTAATACAATCTTAATAAAACCTAAATTTAATAATTAAAATCCGACCCTTTTCAAGTTCAAATTCATCAAACCTTTATAATGGTAACTTAACATACGCTTGATAATTTCAAAATTTAAGTTATGAGCTAACTTATTATACTTTATTAATTACGATTCTATAAAAAAAAATTAAAAAATAGCCTTTGATACGTTAGTCCAATGAAAAAACAATCAAGTTTTTTTTTTTTTTTTTTTTTGGTAAAGGGCGGCAAAAACTAAGGGAAGATGATGGCTTTCATCTCTCTCCCAATAACTTCTTATTTATAGTTAGATTAAGCAACTAATTAAATTTAATTAACTTAATTAAATGGTTATAACAATAATCAAGTGGATGAATCATCATACTCCATTATCCATGTTATACAAATGATTAAATAACCATTTGACCCTTGGTTGAATTGCTAATTTAGTTTTATGACATTTTCTAATTTAAAATTTGGTAGCGATTGCACTTTTACAATTTAATCTTTGTACTATAATTAACCATTTTCTCGATTCAGTTACTTGACTGTCCAATATTATACTTTCAATTTAAAATTCACTTATTCTTCTTTTTATGATTTCACTGACTCGGTTTATAGATTTTGACTTCGAAATCGCATTTTTTGACACTGATTAAAATCGGGTCGTTGCATTACATGAGTAATTACACTCAAATATAATTGCCATATGACTTTCCAAATACTCATACATGATATAACTTTTTAAAATTTTTATACAATTTTATTTTTTTTAGTTTCATGGTTGTTCACATTTTTCATGGTTCTTTTTTGTTCAGTCTGTTTTCTTTGAAAGCAAATGTGGTTTTATTTTATTTTTAATTTTTAGTTATGTTTTGGTATATATGTGAGATTTGTTAATATAAGGGTGCCGCCAGATCTATTAAGAACCGTTCTCGAAAGGTTATATCATGATAAATCATAGTGATATGGTGATAGATTCGAGATGATGAGGAGGAGGATAGATCATCTAAGACTTGGACTTTTGTGCATCACTGGTTTTTTAGGGCTTTTGACAGTTTTTTTTTTGGTTGATTGGTATTTATTGTCAAATTAATTTGATGACAGTAAGGTTAGATGCAAATTTCAATAATTTGATCAAGTAGATACATCTCTAATTTATTTCTAAATTATTCTAGTATTGCAGGTATTATGGTTACTAATTTACTATCAATTTGTCATTTTTTTTTTGAGATCATTATGCAGACATGTATGCATTAATTTATTCTTTATATTATTATTATTTATGGTTTCTATTAATAATAGTATTTTTTTAAAAAAATTAAGTTAAAGAAAGGTTACTGTTTTTGAGAAGATCTTATTTTGGGAATTTAAGTTTCAAATTCAAACATATACAAATAACATAATTTTTTTATGAAAAAATAAACCTAGTTTTTATAAATAATCAAATATAAATTATTAGTAAAAAAATTAGTTACAATCACACTGAAAATTTTGAAAATCCTGTTGATAGTGGCTGTACTGAAATAAGACAAACCAGAGACAATTTAAATGGTGAAGTTGACAGTCTGTTCGAAAACTAGTTTAAGCAGCTTGAGAAAACATCTTCCTGACAAGAAAAGAAGTGAAATGATTCTGTTTGTGAATTCTGATGGTGAACTGAGCACAATTTCTTTTAAACAATTGATAAATCATTGACTTGAAACTGATTACAAGCTTTTTGCTGTTAAATATGATATTTTTTGGTTTTAGTCCGATTAGAAAGGTTTCGTTGCATCTATTTTAAATATTTCTTTATTCATCCAACACTCGAAAATCAGTCCAAAATTTGAGAGACTTTAAGAAAAAATAATATGTCCAGAAAATAGACTTTAGCAAAAAATTAGGTCCGTTTATTCGAACATTCAAGGCCTAAGCTCGATCCGACCCGTTTTTGAGTTTATAATACTTTATATTATGTTATTTTTATATACTATGTAATTTAGAACACATTAAAAAAACTTATACTAAATATATACTACTACTTTAATGTAAACATTAAAATAAAATTAAGATGACTATATAAAATTTTAAATAAATAAAAAATGTATAAAATTATTAAATATTAAATTAATATAATATAAATATTTTAAAAAAATAAATAATAATAATATAGGCAGGCTTAAAATTAGTTTGAGTTAATTTTTTGCAAATATGAGTGAGTTTTGACAAAATTTTAAACCTAAATTTCAACTCGAGTCGGGCTTGGACAAACATAAAATATATTAATATCATGTTTAGGCCCGACCTAAACCCAATCCAACCTGTCCCATGAACACCTGTACTTTAAATATGCTTGGATTTGTAGATTATCACAGTGAGTTAAATATATATGTGGTTTGTCACGTGGATGCCACGTCAACATCTACTAGCCGTGTCATGAAGTTAATGAAAAAGTTAACTTTTCCATCTATATTTGGGTATTTTGACAAATAATAAAAATTCAAGAGTTAAATAAACTTGAAAAAAAAGGTAAAATAATTTTTTTTAGAATGAAAATACTGATGCGACATTAAATTATTAAAAAAATAATATACATGTTTCATACAATTCTTTTCCATATATATATATATATATAAATTACAAAGTAGTTAAATTTGGCAAGGAAAGAAAGTATTTGTGGAGTAGAAAATTACAACATAAACCCCTTCATCTTTTTCATATAATTTTCAATGATGTTCTTCAAATCATATTTTCATAATAAGTCTTTTTAATTTACTTATATTCAATAATTTAATTTAATTTAATGTTATATTTTTCACATTCAATTTTACAATTTACAAATTATTTATTTAAAATTCAATAAATAATAAATAGAAAGTACAGATAAAACTAGAATATCGCGTACAATCTGATATTATTATATTTTAAAAATTATTTATTTAAATTCAATATGTTTTTAATATTATCAATCAAATGTTATGATATGAATGAAGACAAGAAGTTCACAAGCAACTAGCTCAACAAATACTGAACCAAAGCTCATATGGAAAAAAATGCCTAACTCCAAAACAAACATTAGTGATGTAATTGAACGTATGAGCTTGAATAAGCTCCTACCCACTCTCACTCTTCTTCTTCCTTCGCTTTTACTTCTTCTTCAATTGCCTCAACCTTTGGCTTTACTTTTATTTCTTCTTTCGGGCTTTCAATCTCCACCTCCACTACTCGTTTATCATCTACCTTCCTTTCAAGCTCCTTAATTCGTCTCTCAAATTCATCCTTTTCTTTCTGACATAGTAAGTAAAAAAGGGTAAGATACAAAGTTGGTAGAATTTATCTATCTGACTGGAAATATACCTGATGCTCTTGCGCCAATATCGACATTCTTTCATCCGCCTCCAAGAGAGCCATCTCATTCTACACAGGAAAAGGGGTGAAATCAAACCCTAATATGCCAAATTCAAACCCTAAATAATGCATTAACCTTAAGCTTATTTTACCATCATCTTGTTATGCCGAAGATTTATAATCTCAGACATGAGTAGAAGCTTCTCTATTTTTCTTCTCTTATGAGGAAAACAATGAGCCATACTCTCTTGCTCCATGGTAAACATGTCATCAGCCATCTGCTTTATCTTTTCCATCTCTACACATATTATTTATACCATAAGCCATAAGCAATTCTACAAATAGCTTTTAATATCAGATTTAAATCCATTTTAGAAACAATATATACCTTCATCATGAGCTTTGATAAGGCCATGGTTCTGATCAATCATTTTTCTAAGATCTTCATCACAAGCTTTGATAAACGCATGATTCCCATCAATCGTTTTTGGATAGCCCAACCTCTCCATTTCCTTCACTTGTAAAATATTTACAACAATCCAAATAAATATTCCATTCGATTCAATTCAATTAAAGCAATTAACCACTAATCATGTTTTTAATGATAACAAGAGTAATAATAATGAAATATATACAAAGCATTTATCACTAAATAAAAATAATATTAAGATGAAACAAATCATTAAATAAAAATATGAACATAAAGATTAAAACCTTAACAAACAAGCCTCTATGCTTTCTGTTGTTTGTGATTCAAGGGAAAGAAGAGAGCAATAATACCTGATATGATTTTCTTTCCCTTTCCATGCAGATTTTGGTATTTTACCTTTTTGATTTAGTGTTTGTGCCGCCTGGGTGAAAGAACACCAAATTTCTGATTTTCCTTTTGGAGTTTAGGAAAATTAAAGATAAACAATAACAGTATTTATCTCTAATAAATGATCTTAGCCTAAACAAACCCTAATTGGGAAACCGTAAGTGCGCGGCCACAAACATGTTGGGCTGTGGATTTGGACTTAATTTAGGATCTTTCAACATGCATTGACCGAACCGAATTTTACCCTTATCTCTACTAGCATCAGCTTTGAACTCTTCGGCCTGCTTGGTATGAACGGGAACAAATAATAGTTAAGCAATAAAGTAAAAAAGAAAAATAATTTTATTCAATTGTAGATATTTAATTTACTAAAATATATAAAAAAAATTAACTTTTTTTTTATTTTTCCTCTTTATCGGTAATGTCATTTTTAGAAAATAATAATAATAGTCACTTCAATTAAATAAATTAAAAAATCACAAGATTGCTTAGGTATTTTGGAATTTAAATAAATTAAAATTTTATTGACTTTTTTTTACCACATTTACAAATAATACGTTTAAAAAATAAACGTAATAATATAATTATTTGATTTAATAACCTTCATAATTGATATTTTAATATTAATTAAAAGGAACATAAATTTTCAATACATAAAATAAAATTGAAGTAAAAATTATGTTATAAAATGAAATTGATTAAAAGTTTATAATGGAGCATCTACAAATGTAATTTTTTTTAATAAATTACAAAAAATTCTTATTTCATTAAAAATTTCAATCTTAAAAGTAAGAATAAAAGCATACCAAATTGTTTAAATATATAGTTGGAGTCTATTATATTTAATAAATAATATGTAAGTTTTTTTTATAAAATAACTCAAATTTTAAAGGCTCAATATATCATTTAGTCCTTAGTTCGATACTTTTTTTTTTTATGGTATTTGTTTTTTTTGCCCAATGTGGTATCTATATTTAACAATAGTTATACATTTTGATACCCACAGGTAATGATATTTATTTTTTCAATGTTTAATTTGGGTTTTAGGTTGATTTGATGAAAATCAATTGGTAATATTATTAGATTTGAGTTTTCATGATTTTGTTAATTAAATAAAATTAGTATTAATTGTGATTTTGTTTAATCTTATATTTAATTTGTTAAATACAATACGATGACCGTGATTTTTTTTTCGGGTTTTAGAATTGATTTGATAAATGTTATTGCCAATATTATTAGTAAATTATGAATTTTCATAAAATCAACTTTAAAACTCGAATTAAATATTAAAAAGTTAACACCGTTACCTTCATATGCTAAAATGTATAACTTCTATCAAATACGTGTATCACTTTGAATCGAAAAATAAACACATGTACCACATTAAAAAAAAGTGTCAAACACAAACACCAAATAATGTATTAAACCAATTTTAAATTATTGGTTAATAACTTAATCAAACAGAAAAAAAAATCATATGGTACTAATTCTGCAAATAATTATAATTATTCAATTGAACGATTTTCTAAAACTGCTAATAGGGCCCAAATTGTATTTACATCAAATTGTACAAACTTAAAATTAAAATAATCATTATTGGCTGCATATATAATCTTGAAACCTTGAAAATCTTCAATTTTCATTTTTTCCATTTTCACTCATTAGTTTACGACTATGCTATTAACGTCGATGATGTCTTTTTCCAATGAAGGATACATTATTTTTCTACATCCTAAAATTACATGCAACCTTACATTATTGAATGCCCATGAATTCCGGAGAAATATATATATATATATATATATATATTTTTAAAAGGATATATACCATTTTTCTTTTCTTTTTTTTGAATTTGTAACATGTATAAAGATATTAATTTATACATCTAGTTTTTCTTAAACCTTGTTAGGCCACACAATTATTGTTGATTTTCTTTTTAGTCAATAAACTATCAATATTTTTAATTTGATTACTGACGATGGCGTATGTGAACCGAAATATGCAAATATATATAATTATGTGGGCTGTGTACTGCTAGTGTACAGTTATATTGTAATAAATTGTGTTACAACGGAACCCTTAAAAAATTTCAAGAGTCAAACCCAAAAGAGATCATGCGAAATAAAGAAAAGAACAAAAATAACATGCAAGAGAAAGTCTATTGAATCACTAAAGCTGCAAATTAGTACAACAGTCCAAAACAAATGATTTTCTAATGATTACTAAATAGCAATTAAGCATCAAAACTTTCAATTAACAGAAAACAATATAGGCAACAATGATTGTCGTTTAATCTTCATGTCAACAATGAAATTATACCTAAGAGACTCAATTTGCAGTTTTTTCACTCAACAAATTTTAGCTCTTGGCCTCAATTTAATCAAACAAAGAACTTAATCAAATTATCCTTTCGGTCTCACTCAATTAAATCAGACTAAATGATTACTCGATAAATTCTCCTTTCAGTCTTTCCTATCTAAATTTTCACTAGAGTTATCAATTTCAATTTTTTACAATTTATTCAAATTAATTCAAATTGTGCAATTGATTATTTAAGCATAAATTCACATGCTAACAATCCAATCGCCCAATGAATATAGAACATACCCATAGCATAATTAAACAAAAAAAAATTCAATTTTATACGATTAAAACAAATCAAAGGGATGAAATTGAATAGGTTGAGAAATGCTTAGTAATATGTAGATAATTCTTGATTCCAAGGCTAGAATGGCTTCAGTCTAAAGAAATTCTTGAAAGCCCAATGTTGATTTCATCAATTGAAATGAAAAGTACATACAAAATTGAAAAGTTTGAATGTAGAGAAAAACTAACCTAGAAAATACAAATAGGCCCCTGTACTATTCTATGCTAACACTATCAGCCAAGAGTAAAAGTTACTCTAAAAACTATCTAATTCCTCTTTCAAATGGTTGAGTTCAATTACAATTTTTTCCTTAACATTAAATCCAAACACAACAAGTTTGACCAAAAGTTCTTCATATTGCCCTTCCTCAATCTCAGTTGGTTTGGTTGTTTCGAATATGACATCGTGGCACTGAAAATATGATATTGCGAACATTGCTACTTAAAGGGTCTTAGGTCACGACACCACAAGTTCGATGTCGCGACCTTGCAAGTCAGGGGGCTTGGTGTCACGACATCACAAGTCCGATGTTGTTACACCGAGGCTTATTGAGGCATCCTCTTTAGCATGCAAACAAAGCTGATGTCGTGACATTAGGGAGTGGTGCTGCAACACTGAGAGTTAGAATGTTCAATATTGTGACATTGACATCATGAGAATGCAACGCTAAGGCTACTCGCTTTCTCCCTTCATTCTTATTCCTCAGTTAAGTCCTTAAAAGTGCTTTAGCCACGATTAAACTCAAATAGACATAAAATTGAGATTTTATTTATAAAAGCATAAAATAAACTAAAAATTATATTTAAAGTAAATTTTAATCTATAGAAAAACAATAAAAAGAATCGAGCATTTGCTTTAAAACAAGCTCTTTAAGTGATAAAAAAGTTCAAATTGTCGTATTGAAATACGACGTATCAATTACTCAACTATTACCCATTTTCCTTTTTGGTTACTCAATTATCAATTCTTTTTTTTTTTAAATTTGGTCATCCAACTAATTAATTATTTTTTTGTCTATTTCCATTTAAGTGCCATTAAATCTTTTATTGGAGGATGATATGACAGTTAAAAATATTAGTTAATGTGAAAAAATGTGTCACATCAATATGATGTATATATGACACATCATGTATCACTATCTAGTTGCTTTGTCAATCACATCATCACTTAAAAGTAGAAATTGATAAAATTTTTAATAAAATAACTAATTTACTCGTTGATCCAAAGTATAAGCACAATTCACCTATTTTTTATTAGAGGGAGCAAAATACAATTCGACTTTTAATACACAGACCTCCATAATACTTTTACATAATCCTATTCATATTTTAATTTCACGTTACTTACATAAAAAAACTTTAAAAAACCCAAACCATCACTTAACAACACATATGTATGGAAATTTTAACGGAATTTGACTAATTTACACTTTTTTTTCTAATATATAGAAGTTAATTTATCTATTTTTTTAAGTAGATGGGATAAAATGTAATTCATTTCTTAGCGTAGAAATCTTCTTAATACTTACTTCTATTTTTTTTTTAAAGAAAAGGTTTTTTTTTTCTTTACAACGTTTAAATAGTTATTTTATTTAATTTGACTGCTTTTACAGTAGAAAATTTCTTTTTTCAAAATGTTTGATTTGATTTGATTGATTTTACAATTGAAAATTCTCTTTTCAAAATTTAAAATAAAGAAGTTAAATTACATTAACAGTTATCTAACTATGAAAAATTACAATATAGTTATTTAGTTGTTAGTAAATTTCTTTTTTGAATCAACTAATTATGAAAAGTTACAAAATGATCACTTAATTACTCAAATTTGTCTTTTTTGATAACAAGCTAACTAATAGTGGCAACTTTTAAAACTGGAATAATAGCAACTTTAACACTCAATAGTTATACATCATGTCTATTTAGTTTTGATTCTAAAAAAAATCTAACCATCAATATTTACACATTGTGTAATTTGATCTTTTTAGAGTTTTATTTTTTTACGTGACCATTTTACCTAAAAATTAAAAAACAAATTTATCAGATGAATTTGATTGAAATTATATAAATATTTTAACCTTTTTTCTTATTCTTTTAAAATTAACCTTCAATGTTATTAAAAAAAGCAAAATTACAAAAAAAGAAAAAGAAAAAAAGAAATCCAATTTCCACAATTGGTAAATGTTGAGAGCTAATTTTTTTTAAATTAATATTAATTGACATAACTTATAAAGTTGCAATTATGCAAAATTTAAAAAGATACTATTTTAGCCAACTAGTGATAGAAAAAGAAGAAGAGAAAATTGAATAATTAAATGATAAAATTAAATTATTTTATAACTTTTTATAATTAAGAGATAAAAAAAAATACTGATAATTGAGTAAGGGTCCGTTCGGCCTTGCTTGTGTGATGGGCTTTTGCCCAAAAAGCACTTTTTTTCTAAAAGCATTAAAGAACAACTCCCATCTTTGCCCAATTTTCAACTTAACAAAATCACTTTTTCACAGATGAAAAAGTAGCAACTCTGCCACTTTTTTTAAGCCAAAAGTACTTTTGGCGTCATATGACTTTTTTAGCCTTATGTTTTCTTCTTTCCACAAGACTACAGACCCCTTTTTCTTCCCCATTTCTCTTTACTTTGCTCTGGTTGTTTCTCTTCTTCGGACAGGTGAGTCTATTTTTTTTTGTGAAATACTTCTTTTTTTTCTTTAGTTATTTTCTGATTGTTTAATTTTATGAAATAATTATGAAATAAAAAAAGTTCTTTCACGTTATTTTCAGCTTTTCTCTTTTGCTTGACATTTGGTTCTTGGGCTTGACAAAATAAAAATCCCAGGTTTGTGAGCTTATTATTGTTCTTTTCATTTCATTCTTTCATGTTTGATAGACTTCCTTTTAAGTGTTATTGCAAAACTGTCCACTTTCTGCATAATTGGTCCTTACTTTTTCTTTTTTCAAGCTTTACTGAGTAAATTGGTGTTGTATATTTGGTCAAATGTTTAATAATAGTTACTTGATAATTAATGTAGCAATTTTGTGAAATTTAAAATAAATGGGAAATAAATAGACTTCCCTCTACTTGCTGTTTGCTTGAAAAGGAAATAAATGGGAAGTAAAATGGAATGGGCAGGCAAGGAGAAGCACATGAGAGGAATACCTAGGAAGATGGTGTTGTATACTTAGTCATCATTTTGATTTATTAAACAATCATCATTTTCTGCATAATTTTATACCTTAAAAGTTGAGGTACTAAAGATTATGCATATCATCTCTCACATTTCTTTACCTTATATTATTTTTTTAAAATAACAATTGATAAAATATTGTTCATAGTGACTTTTTAATTGTGTTTGATGCTATTATTAGTTGTGTTCTCTTTCTTGGTTATTATTCCGGTTTTGGAAAGTTGATTTTGATTGAGAAAAAAAATCTTAGGATCCTATATTGATTTTGATACACATGTAAAAAAAATATACTTATGTGACATTTGATTTTCTTGGTCGCTTTACTGGCTTAAACGAATATATTCGTAAACACAATAGATGAGTACTTCGGCGGTTGAAGTTAGTGGTGAAAAAGTCAAAGCAATGCGGGATAAGAGATTGACAGAAGTATTTTGTAATATTTGTATTAAAGAGATATTGAAAGGCAATAGGCCTGGTACTCATTTCACAAAAGATGGATGGTTGAAAATAATGACCAACTTTGAGAAAGAAACGGGTAAGCCTTATTCACAAAGAAAACTTAAAAATAGGTGGGATGCCCTAAAAAAAGAATGGAAGGCTTGGAAGAAACTTAAAGGCGAAGATACTGGTCTAGGGTGGAATCCTATAAGAAGAACCGTTGATGCATCGGATGATTGGTGGGTGAGTAGGCTAAAGGTACATTAATAATTCTGAATATTTTTTTTCTTATTTATGAGGTTATTGATAATTATTATTGTTAAACTATCATTTTATATGTAGGTTGTGCCTAAAGCTCAAAAATTTAGAACATCGGGCATTGATCCTGAATTTGAAGGGAAGTTGGACCAAATGTTCATGGGGATAGTTGCAACAAGTGATAAAGCATGGGCACCTTCTTCTGGTATACTCCGTAGTGATTTTTTTGAGGATGTTAACAATGAAATACCTGAAGAGAACGAGGAAGAAAATGTGAGAAATGATGTTCACATTTCAAATGATGTTCACATTGATGGAAACGGTCAAAAAAGAAAAACACCTGGGATATCAAGTTCATATTTTAAAACCGGAAGAAAGAAGTCCTCAAAGCAAATTGGAGGGGCTGCAAGATTGTCCAGTCAAATAGAAAAATTATGCAATGCAACTGACAATATGAGTCAAGCCATATCTAGTTTGACTCCTGTTATGGATCCATATGGTATTCCACAAGCAGTCAAAGTGCTTGATAGCATGGCGGAAGAAGTTTCAGAAGCTAGTCCGCTATATTTTTTCTCACTTAAATTATTGCTTAATAAGGACAAACGAATTATGTTTTTATCAATTAATCCCAAGATTAGAGCTTTGTGGCTTAAGACGGAAATGGAGGATAGTTGAAAATTTTTCGATCTTCTAGGGTTTAGAGATATCTACTATGTGACTAAACAACAATGCTAAACTAGTTTTATCAATAGTTATTTATGTTTGGTTTTTGGATATTGAATTTACGTTCTACTTATTTATGTGTAATCTAGTTTTATCAATGGTTGTTTATGTTTGGTTTTTGGATATTGAACTTATATTTTACTTATTTATGTGTAATTTAGTTTTATCAATAGTTGTTTATGTTTAATTTTTGGATATTAAATTTATGTTCTACTTATTTATACTAAATTAGTTTTATCAATAGTTGTTTATATATGATTTTGGATATAAAATTTATTCACAGATGATGAGTATAGTTGAGAATTCCAGCGGTGATGAAAGTGATGATGAAAGGGAAAAGAAAGAGATTTTACAACGTATGGAATGTTTTAACCGATTATTTGTTGTTGCATCTTCTTCCGTGCAATTATATTACGAGAAGTATATATTGAAGCAACCATGCATGGATTCAAAACAATCAGGTGAGACATGGATTCGAGAGATCCTTGACAGTCACGAATCACGTTGTATGATTAATTTTAGGATGTCTAAAATTGTATTTACAAGTTTGTTGAGAGTTTTGGAGACAAGATACAACTTGCAAACTTCAAGAAACATATCTTCTAGTGAAATGTTGGGAATTTTTTTATACATCTTGGGCACCGGTGCAAAAGTTTCCTAATGTTGAGAAAGATTTCAAAGGTCTGGATCAACAATAAGTCAATACTTTGCAATTGTGCTTGAGAAAGTTTCAAGGATGGCCATTGATCTAATTGCACCCGAAGATCGTTTTTTTAGTTCAATACCCGAACAAATACGTAATGATTCTAGATATACGTCGCATTTTAAGGTTAAAATTTAATTTTATATTATTATATTTTAATATTTTTGTTCGACTAAAAATATGCACGAGACTAATATGATTATTTGTTTAGGATTGCATAGATGCAATTGATGGTACTCATATTACTGCTATTCTTCCACCAAATGAACAAATTCCCTATATTGGAAGAAAAGGTATCCTGACTCAAAATGTTATGGCAGTATGTGATTTTAATATGTGTTTCACCTTTGTCATGGCTGGATGGGAAGGACCGGCACATGACACTAGAATATTTCTTGATGCAATTCGAGATCCAAAATACAAATTTTTGCACCCACCAAATGGTTAGATATTTCATTTATTTATTTCTTTTTTAAATAATAAAGTATAAGTTCTTTAATTAATAATTTTTATAAAAAATTCTTGAATTAATTGTTTGTTATATTATGACATGTAGGAAAATATTATCTTGTTGATTCTGGATATCCTCAAATGAAAAGTTATCTTGGACCATATAGAGGTCAGCGATATCATTTACCTGACTTTCGTAGAGGTAGACCGATATCTGGTAAAGAAGAGATATTCAATCATTCACATTCATCATTACGTAGTGTGATTGAACGAACTTTTGGTGTTTTGAAAAAAAAAATGGGCCATTTTAAGGGATATGCCAAGTTATAGTTTTGAAAAGCAAACGATGGTCGTTGTTGCTACAATGACGATACACAATTTTATCTGAAAACATGTCGGTCGAAATGATGCATATTTTATGGAATACGAAGATATTAACAGGGCATATGAGAATATTGTTGATTTAGAAAATGCGCATGGTCGAGAAAGTGATGATGATGATGACGACGACAATGATGGTGATGATGACGGTGAATCAAACAATTCAAGTGGTTTTGAAATAGAATTAACAAGAGATGCTATAGCTTCTAGTTTAATGAATTCACTTTAAATTGTAAATGCTATTGTAAAATTTTTAGTATTTATATTTGGTATATAAATATTATCCCTTTTTGGAACTTTAATCTAAATATATGTAATATTTTAATTTGTTAAGTTTATGTTTTCTATGTTATGTTAATATCTAATATGAATTGTATATTCAAATTACATTTTAAAATAAAATAATACAAATGTGTTAAAATTATTAATTAAAAATAAAAAATTATTTTTAAAATAATACAATTGTGTCAATATCTAATTACAAATAATTAATGATTATATTTAAATATAGTTTATATATTCTAATTAAATTTAATAAATAATTAATATTAATTACTTAGAATTATTTAAAATTAATATTATATATTAAAATATTAACAATAAGTTATAATAAATTATTTTTTTATTATTACTAAAATATCATAATATTAACTAATTTAAACATTATTTAAATACATATTTGTTGCTTTATAACATTATGTCTAAAATAGACATTTTATTTCTCAAAAGTATTTTTTAACCGTAATACCAAACACTCAAATTTTAAATTAAACTTTTCAAAAATACTTTTTAAAAGCACTTCTCAAAAGTACTTTTTCACAACACTTTTTAAAAGCATTGCCAAACTAGCCCTAACTAAAAACACAAATTTATTGATAGTTGGGTCTAGCATGTAACTTACCCAAATAAAAAACAACAAAAATGAGAATCTCAAAGGTTTTTAAAGGGGAAGGAATCAAAGAGTAAGGACAGCAGAAGATTAAGCAGCAAAAGGAAAAGAAAGAGGGAAGAAATAGAAACGACAGGCAGACCTCGGCGACGGTAGGAAGAAAGGTCTAGTTTTTATTACTCTTTCGTTTCTTTTTAGATTAATATTTCTCTCTTTTTTATTTTTTTGCAAAGAAAATTAGTATTTTTCTTTTTGTTTAAGTTGAAGTTGTTATTAGAGAATTTTTCTTTAATAATGAAAATGTTACGGAATTTAAGTGATAAGTTCTTAGATAAGGACTGAGGAAGTAGTCTTAGATCTTTCATGAACAGCGTTGGGAAGGCCTTTAGGATTTGTTTTTTCATTACTGTTTGTATTGCTTGCCATTTTAATTTGATTATGCATGTAAAAATTCAAAAATGCACGAAATTTCAAGAAAAATTATAAGTGGTAAAATTTCTTGAAAAATCTTAGATGTGAAAAGTTTTTCAAAATTAAATTTGAAAGTGCAAATTCATGCATATATTCTTTTTTTCTTTTCTTTTCTTTTCCCTCCTGTAAATGGAATAAGCTCTTCACCACTGGCAAAGGGTTCCTAAGGAAAGCTTTTCAAAATTAAATTTGGATGTGCAAATTCATGTATATATGTTCTGAAAGGAAATTATTTTGTTAGTAATTTCAAGTTTTTAATAACCCCTTAGATTCACTTTTGCAATTTCTTTGTTAATTTTCCTTAGAAAAGGCAGTGAAGTATAGAAAAATGGATATGAAGAAAACGGTTCAAATCACTTTTTATAATCAAGAGAAAGAAGAAAAGAGGATTCTTTTGAAATTATATAGCGTTGGTTATGGGGATGAAGCTGATCAATATTGTTATTCGATCAGTCAAAGCATACCGCTACGTGATCTAATGCTTGACTTCATTAAACGCGTTGGGGTTACATTCAACTCTGTAAGATTCTATTACCAGGATGAGCCTATATTGCCAACATTCAGTGCTGGATTTCTGGAGATGAAAGATGGAGATACCATTGATGTATTGGGAAGGAGAAACTTTAGACCTACAGCCGCAACTCAATCCACTCTTATTACTTTGCCTCTGGTTGTCGATGGGGAAAAACCAGTTGTTCTGAAAGTGGAGAAGGATTGTACAGAGGATGGCGCGCTGTACTATTTGATTGGGAGAAACACACCGATGAAAAACCTGTTGCATGATTATGCTGACCGCATCAATGAGTTATACGAGCATGTCAAGTTCAGTTGCGTCAGTTGTTGCTGCATTGATATGAGGGAAACAGCCGATAATTTGGGGTTGGAAGATGGAGATGTTATTTACGTGTATATGTGGCAGTACGAATGATTTGTGCTGTGCGAGGATGTTAGAAGGGGCATCCTCCTCGTTTGCTTGAATTGCAGTTTCTTCGGGTTTTGAGCTATGAAACTAAGATGTTATAATTATGGTTTTATTTCTCTTGGTAGCTTTTGAAAACATAGCTTTAGGTTGCTTGTTAGCCATGACTTGTGCCATATCTGAATGATAATTTTGCAACATAACGAGACATTGGCTCCAGATTTCACTACTATAATTTTGCTTAAGCACATCTTTTCTAAAAAGAGAACTTCAAATTGTATTTGAATTTATTCATATTAGCTAATGGATAACTCGAATTAACTCGTCAATCTTACACTTTGGTACTTGATGCTGGGGAGACAATCGTCTATTTCCCTAATATTACTATAAATTCACACTTGTCTAATCTAAATTGCTTCTAAATTCCAATTCCCTCCCGTAGATTTTCGTATCATTTTAATTATTTTCCTTTAATGCAAGGGTATAAAACTTAGCATGTATATTTACGTTAAATTAATCATGTTTAAGAAATGAGGAATATTCAATTATGATCCTTTAAAGTACCAACAGAGAAAACTCATGTACATCTTTTTCCAAAGCAATGTCCAGTAATTTCTAGTTTCCAACTCCCTAAGAGACGCTTTTGCACCTAATTAATGGGTATTTTTTAATTTTTTTTCTCTTCAGATTGAACAATATGTAAGATTTATTGGCCATAAGAAATTGCAATAGATGAAGCAGTGTTGAAAAATGGATATCAACAAACGTATAACAACGACTCAATTTACTTTAATCTCTCTTTGTGATGAGTCTCGGAAGAAAGAAGAAAAGTGAATTGTTTTGAAGGTGTGGGGAGATATTTGCCAACCAAACATTAGTGCCATGGGATATCAGAACTAGACGTTGACGTTTATGATGCTGCCCTCCAAATGAAGTGATCCAATGGATGGTATCTATGTCGTGTCCCAAGATGCACTTGTTGTAGTAGAAAGCAAATATCATCCCATAACAGTTCTAATTTCCAATGCACACTAGATGTTTATTTCCATTTGCTGTCATTGGTAATGATAAGATCACAATTGACCTGAATATGTGATGGAAGCTTTAAGTAGTAACAGAAGAAGATGAAAAAGAAGAGAAAAGTATTTTAATATCTATTTCATAAAACTAAAAATTTACCTTTTACATAGAAGATTTCACTATTTATAGGAAATTAATATGAATAATATGGGTTAACTGAATTAGTTTTACTAACCGCCTAATCATGAGTTATAATCCTATTATCATCCTTGTTCTCCCCTTCTACTAAAATAGATAGACATGTAGAGATTTCATCAGTAGAAGCAACATAAAGCTGTTGCCACAAGTGAGTAAAAAAATCAGCAGACAGTGGCTTAGTCAGAATATATGAAATCTAATGTGTAGCCGGAACATAGCGAACATCAACTTCGCCAGCAACCACCTTTTTGCGGACAAAACACAAGTTTAACTCCATATGCTTCATCCGAGCATGTTGCACCGAATTGCTAGAGTGTGCAACAGAACTAGTGTTATTACACCAAATAACCGGATGTTAAGCAACCAGTTGAATTTCTATATAACCGGAGGTTAAGCAACCAGTTGAATTCTATCTTAGTCAACAATGATTTCAACCAAGCTATTTCACATACAGTATTGGCAACACTTCGAAATTCAGCTTCTGTAGACGATTGTGACACAACACTTTGTTTCTTAGAACTCAATACAACTAAATTGTCACCAAGAAACACAAAATATCCAACTGTAGAATGACGATCATCACTACTGCTTCCCCAATCGGAGTTAGAGTAAGATGTGATGTGTAAGGAGGGACAAGATCGAAATACAAGCCCATGATGCAGGGTACCTTTGAGACAATGAACAATTCATTTTACCGCCTTCCAATGCTTGTCAAGAGGACATTGCATGTAGTGACTGACCTTTTTAACACCATAAACAATATCGAGGCATGTTAAGCAAATGTCTTGGAGAATACATACTATTTGTCAATAAAGAGTGATGTCAAGAAATGAATCTTCATCATAAGCCGTTCAAAGCGGTGTAGTAACCATCAGAGTTGGTAATAGTGTGGCATCATTCAATTTGAGTTTATGCAAAAGATCTAGAACATTTTTCTTTTGACTGAGAACTAGAATATCAGATGTTTAATGAACCTCCATGCCTAAAAAATAATTGAGTTTACCCAAATCCTTTAGCTAGAATTGCTCATGTAGAGTTGAGATGATGGAATCAATGTCATGCAAGCTGCCACATGTAACAATGACATCGTCAACATAAAGTGCTAAATAAAGTTGACCAGTCTACTCCAAATTCTTAATAAATAATGATGAATCAACCTTAGAAGCTAGAAACCAGAGTGACCCAACAAGAAACAAAGTTAACTTCTCAAACCAAGCTCGTGGAGCTTACTTGAGCCTATAGATTGACTTGTGTAGTCTACAGACCAGTGGAACACCACGTTCATCACACAGCTCAAGACTCAGAGGTTGATCCATATATACTTTTTCAGCAAGATCTCTCTCTAAGAAGGCATTATTAATATCAATTTGTCTATGCTACCAATTGTTAGTAAAAGCCAAAGACAACAAGACACGCATTGTAAGTTGCTTGATAACCAGGCTAAATGTTTCTTTTTAATCAAAACCAGCAACTTGAGAAAACCCTTTTGCCACGAAATTTGTTACGGGCTACCAACTCATCTAAATTTTTCTTTGTTTTAAAAATCCACTTGCAACCAACAGTAGTTCTATTATCCAGAAGAGAAACCAAACTCCACTAAGTTCTTTATACACAGTTGTATGTCATTCATTGTCATTCATCGCCTCATGAATATCCTAAGGTTCATATGTATCAATTTGAACATGATAGGCTTTGGGCTTAAATATACCAGCCTTTGAGCGTGTCATCATTGGATAAACATTGGAGACAAAAATTATTGGTAAAGGAGGCAAACTAGGATTACGTGGACTGGAATCACATGAAGGTTCAAGTTGTTGTGACTGACCGGGTACTCCAAAATTGGGTATAGTAGGAGCTGTTTCTGGTATACTAAAAACAGGAGTAGAAACTGGGACAATAGCACGAACCGATGACCGAGGCATATTAGCAGATGTCTGACGTATGTCAGAAGGAACCATAGACCCCTGACCCAATAGAGCCAGTGAAGAACCAGTAGATCTATCAACAAGAGAGCTGCTAAGAAATGACCTAAAAGAAAAAGGTATGGTGGAAACGAAATCACCAGTAAAGGAGACGAGACCAACAAAATTAGCACTAGAGGAAGGCAAGACAACATATGGGAAAAAATCCTCTTGAAATCAAACGTGGCGCAAAAAAAATATTTTTTCATCAAAAGCCAAGCACATGTAGCCATGCTGATTTGGACAATACCCTAGAAAAATACACATCTTTGAGCGAAAGTCCAACTTGTGGGTATTGTAAGGTCTCAAAAGTGGATAACATGCACAACCAAACACTTTGAGAAATGAATAATCTGGCACACGACTAAACTCAGCAAGATGCTAGGACTGATAAATGCAAGCAACCATGATACAAGAGCTCGATCTTGTGTTGGAACATTTTCAAATATTTATAGTATTTCAATAATTACAAATGAATGGGTGTAATTAATCAAAAAGATTATATTGTTTGATTTTTTGAAAAAGAATTATAACTATTTAAATAATTTTATTTGAATAGTTATAATTAAATGAATAATTATGTATTTATTTTAAAGACATTATTATTCAGAAAGACACCTATTGATGAAAGATGTCTCTATGAAGAGACATGAAAATTCCTATAAATAGGAATGAGATTTCATTTGGAAATCATACCAACAAATTCTAATATTCTTTCTTTCTTTCCTTCATTTTCTAATATTATTAGATTATTCTATAAAGTATTACTGCAGAAATCCTTTATGTAAATTTAGTTCCTTGTCATACATTGCTCAATGTGTAGTGGGCTATTCTCGTCAGTACAAAACGCAAATAGCCATTGGCTTCATTGTATCCTCGAGGTTAATTTACTTGAAACTCCTTTGCACACCGAAGATAGGTGAGGGCGAATATAACCTTAAAGATAGTGGCTTTATACACGCTTTGAAACCTTATCCTATTTCTTCTTCTGTTCGAGTTCCGTTTGTGTGTATGAGATTTTCCTCACCGGAGATTTGTACTAACAATTTTAAGGTTATATTTCATGATGACTACCACAACTCATGAAAGTGGAACACTAAGGGAGTTGGCTTCCAATTTTGTCAAACTTGACCGGTTTGATGGTGGCAATTTTCGACGATGGCAGAAAAAAATACACTTCCTATTATCAAATTTAAAGGTTGCTTATGTTTTGGATACTCCAAGACCTAACGAGACTGAAAACAAATCTGTTGCTGCAACCCGAGAAAGACAAAAATGGGACAATGCTGATTACATGTGCATGGGCCACATAGTGAATGGTTTATCTGATGGTTTGTTCGACACCTACCAAAACGAGGTCACCGCTAAAGAATTATGAGACAAATTGGAGACAATATACATGACCGAGGATGTTACAAGTAAGAAATTTCTTGTCAGTCGTTTCAATAATTATCAAATGGTTGATGATCATTCTGTTTTGAAACAATTCCGTGATAGTGAAAAGATGCTGAATTAATTCAAGTAATATGATATGAAAATGGATGAAATAATTGTTGTATCTTCCATAATAGACAAACTTCCTCCATCTTAGAAAGACTTTAAAAGAAGTCTAAAACATAAGAAAGAGGAAATATCTCTTGAGGCTTTGGCAAATCATCTTCGTATTGAAGAAGAATATCGAAAGCAAGATCAGAATCTAAATTCTGAAAATGCCAAAGTGTATGTTACGGAGGAAGCACAGACTACTAAACCATTTAAGTAAAAGTTCAAACAGACTGATAGAGCACCTAAGTTCAAAAAGAAACAAAAGGGCTCATGCTATCATTGTGGTAAGTCGGGACATTTCAAGAATGAATGTCGATTTTTAAAGAAGAAATCATCTTCTAAGGCTGATAATAACGAAAAGTTTGTTACAATGATATCTGAAATTAATATGGCTCAAGATCATAATACATGGTGGATTGATACTGGAGCAACCAAACATGTGTGCAAAGACAAAAACATGTTCACAAGTTCACACAATGTGAAAATGACAATGTCTTGTACATGGGAAATTCTTCCACCGCAGTAATCAAAGGCAAAGGGTCTGTTGAACTACAATTCACTTCTGGAAAGGTTTTAACCTTAAATGATGTATATTGTGTACCAGAAGTTAGAAATAATTTAGTGTTTGGAAGTCTGTTAAATAAGTTTGGTTTCAAACTTGTTTTTGAGGCAGATAAGTTTATTTTGTCTAAGGGAGGAATTTTTGTAGGGAAAGGGTATATGTATGAGAGTATGGTCAAACTAAATATTATTAATAAGAATAAAAATACTATTTCTGCTTATATGGTTGAGTCTTTTTGTTTATGGCATTATAGATTAGGTCATTTGAATTATAGGAAATTGAATGACATGTATAAGTTAGATTTAATTCCTGTTTTTAATAATAATATTGGAAAATGCAATACATGTATGTTGACTAAAATTACAAGAAACCCTTTCCCTAAGGTTAAAAGAAATACAAAATTGCTTGATTTGATACATAGTGATTTATGTGACATGCATAATACTCCTACATTTGGTGGAAAGAAATATTTTGTTACTTTTATTGATGATTGTTCTAGATATTGTTATGTATATTTATTGCATTCAAAAGATGAAGCACTTGATAAATTTAAAGTTTATAAATCTGAAGTTAAACTTCAGTGTGAATCATTTATCAAGTGCTTAAGATCGAGTAGAGGTGGAGAATACTATAATCCAAGTTATTTTGAATCCACTGGGATTATCCATCAAGTTTCAGCTCCCTACACATCACAAAAAAATGGTGTAGTTGAAAGGAAAAATAGAGTCTTGATTGAAATGGTAAATTCAATGTTATCATATTCAGGTTTTGGACAAGGTTTTTAGGGAGAAGCTGTTCTAACAACTTGTCATATATTGAATAGAGTTCCTAATAAGGAAACTAAAAAAAACCCCTATGAACAATGGAAGAAAAGGAAACCAAACCTTAATTATTTGAAGGTTTGGGATTGTAGAGCTATTGTCAAAGTTCCAACACCTAAACGTAAAAAGTTAGGTGAAAGAGGAATTGAATGCATATTTATAGGATATGTACATAATAGCAAGGCATATAGGTTCATGGTAATTGAACCAAATGATTCAATTTCAATTAATACTGTTATTGAATCAAGAGATGCTATTTTTGATGAAAATATATTTAATTCTATATCAAGACAATTACAGCCACAACAATTGATTCATTCTTCAAATGAGAATGAGATTCCATTGGAACAAATTAATAATAATGATGAATCTTGTCAAGAATTAAAAAGAAGTAAGAGGATTAAAAAGGTCAAAGATTTTGGACTAGATTTCATTATGTTTCTTGTAGAAGGAAAATATGAAAGTATATGCAATAAGATACCTTATTGTTATAATACGAAATTTGATCCTATTACATTTGAAGAGGCAATGAAATCTCAAGACTCTACTTTTTGGAAAGAAGCAATAAATGATGAGATAGATTCAATAATGGGAAATCAAACTTGGATCTTAGTTGATCTTTCACCGGGTTCCAAACCAATAGGTTGTAAATGGATCTTCAAAAAGAAAATGAAGGTCGATGAAACCATTGATAAGTTTAAAGCAAGGTTGGTAGCCAAAGGTTTTACACAAAAACAAGGTATTGATTACTTTGATACCTATGCTCTAGTAGCAAGAATTGCTACAATTAGACTCTTAATATCACTTACCTCTATATATAATTTGGTTGTTCACCAAATGGATGTTAAAACTGTATTTTTAAATGGTGAATTGGAAGAAGAAGTGTACATGGAATAACCGAAAGGATTTGTTGTTCCAGGACAAGAGCATAAGGTTTGTAAGCTTGTTAAATCTTTATATGGACTTAAACAAGCACCAAAACAATGGCACCAAAAGTTTGACAATGTTGTTTTAGCTAATGGCTATAAAATAAATGAATCCGATAAATGTATATATAGCAAATTTAAAAATGGAAAAGGTGTCATAATTTGCTTATATGTAGATGACATGCTCATTTTTGGCATGGATTTGGAACAAATAGAAAACACAAAGAAATTCTTGTCAAACAACTTTGTTATGAAGGATATGGGTGTAGCAAATGTTATTCTTGGGATTAAAATAACCCGAGATGAAAGCACTATAGCTTTATCACAATCATATTACATTGAAAAAGTGCTTAAAAAGTTTGATCTTTTCAACTGTATACCTGCATCTACACCCATGGATCCTCAAATAAAATTAGTATCTAATGCTGGTAGGAAAATTGATCAATTGAAATATGCAAGTCTAATTGGTTGTCTTATGTACATAATGACTTGTACAAGACTAGATATTGCATATGCTGTTGGGAAATTGAGTAGGTACACAAGTAATCCAAGTAGCTTGCATTGGCAAGCTTTGAATAGAGTACTTAGGCACTTAAAGAAAACTATTAACTATGGATTGTGTTATAATGGATATCCTCTAGTTTTAGAAGGGTATTCTGATGCTAGTTGGATTACAAGTTTGGAAGATCATGCATCTACTAGTGGATAGATTTTCATTCTTGGTGGAGGAGCTATTTCTTGGGGTTCCAAGAAACAAACATGTATTACTAATTCCACCTTGGCAGTAGAATTTATTGCATTAGTCACTGCATCTAAAGAAGCAGAATGGTTAAGAAATTTGCTTTATGATGTACCTTTATGGCCTAAGCCAATTTCACCTATTTCTATCTGTTGTGATAGTGAGGCTACTCTAGTAAAGGCATATAGCCAAGTATATAATGGAAAGTCTTGACACATTGGATTAATACATAGTTATGTCCGACAATTAATTTCTGATGGAGTGATCACTATTAATTATGTGAGGTCAAGTGAAAATTTGGCGAATCCTTTGACAAAAGGTCTTGCTAGAGATACAGTAAAAAAGACCTCAAAAGGGATGGGACTCAAGCCTATTAATTAGAGTCACCCATGATGGAAACTCGACTCAATGCTTGGTTTAACATCAAGTCTTGAGTTCAATGAGACAAAGTACATCATTAATATGTGACTGTTAGCTCTATAAATAAATCCATCATAAGATTAAAGTGCTAGGTACCCGCGATGATAAGGGAATGATGAGTAATGTACTCTTAATGGACCCATAACATAAATATGTTAGAGTGTTTTAATTACGGGAACACTCTTGATGGGATCTACCTATGTGAGTGGAAGAATGGCCACTTCTAGGAGCTCAAGGGCTTGGTTCTGACAGCACTCATGAAAAGAGGACACAGACACATGGCCATAATAGTGTCCCTAGATACTATGCATTGACCGATGTTGAAATCATTGTGTGAGGTGTGTTCGGTTAATCAAATGAAATAGTTGGTTCAAAGCTTAGTCTACCATACAATTTCGATTAACTTTAACATGTTTTCACTAAGTAAAGGTTCAATTGTAAGATACCTTCATTTATGCAAATTGATTTCCGAGAATATCAAAATCTAAAATTTTTGAAAATGAGGGGAGATTGTTGGAACATTTTCAAATATTTATAGTGTTCCAATAACTATAAATGAATGGGTGTAATTAATCAAAAGATTATATTTTTTGATTTTTGGAAAAATAATTATAACTATTTAAATAATTTTATTTGAATAGTTATAATTAAATGAATAATTATGTGTTTATTTTAAAGACATTATTATTCAGGAAGACACCTATTGATGAAAGATGTCTCTATGAAAAGACATGAAAATTCCTATAAATAGGAATGAGATTTCATTTGGAAACCATACCAACAAATTCTAATATTCTTTCTTTCTTCCCTTCATTTTCTAATATTATTAGATTATTCTATAAAGTACTACTGCAAAAATCCTTTATAGAAATTTAGTTCATTGTCATACATTGCTCAGTGTGTAGTGGGCTATTCTCGTTAGTGCAAAACGCAAATAGCCATTGGCTTCATTGAATCATCGAGGTTAATTTGCTTGAAACTAGTTTGCACACCGAAGATAGGTGCGTTCGAATATAACCTTAAAGATAGTGGCTTTATACACGCCTTATCCTATATCTTCTTCTATTCGAGTTTCGTTCGTGTGTACGAGATTTTCTCACCGGAGATTTGTACTAACAATTTGTTTCTTAAGGGAGGCTTAATCACCCTGTGCTGGATCAAGAACCAAAGAACCATCGATGTGCTTATCCAAAGAATGCCCTTCAATCATGAAAAAAACTTACTGCTTCCATAGTAAATAATTCAATTCATCAAGTCGAATTGTAATTGACTTATTAGAAAAAGGTTTAGTAAGAACAGAAGAAGAATTAGAAGAGTTATCAAACCTACTTGAATCAATCTCACCAGACATTGTTGAAAGAAAAAAAATTTAAAATTGCCCAAGAAACCACAAGAACTTTGAATCAGAAAACTAGAAGAAAAAAAACAACTAGAGGGAAAAAATGAGCATTCTCTGTTAAAATCTTTCAATCTCTGATACCATGATAGAAGCTTTAAGTAGTAACAGAAGAAGATGAAAAAGAAGAGAAAATTATTTTAATATCTATTTCATAAAACTAAAAACCTACCTTTTACATAGAAGACTTCACTATTTATAGGAAATTAAGATTAACTACAGCAACAACGAGTTAACTGAATTAGTTTTACTAACCACCTGATTATGACTTATAATCCTATTAATATGTATCAATTGAAGAAGGAAACAAAGAAGGATCCTCCTCCCTTGAAACTTGGTTTCTGTTGAAAGGCATGCAGTCATAATTTGTGGAGAAAAATGAATTATTCTGGAGATCCCAATAGCTCTTGCCATCTGACTAGTAGCATGGTTGATTAAAATTGTAGACCAATGATATAGTTGGTATTTCTAGTAGGAAATGGTCTAATGTTGACGTACACCCCGATGATATCTTGTTATGTACTTGGGTTTGAGAATCAGCATCATGAAGGGCCAAGTACATTGATATCCCACGAAGCATTTATGCATTGTAAGACTTTATAAGGATCCGACTTCTTACTAGAAAAACAAACTTAGTTTCGCTGTTTCCATATATGCCATAGTGTGAGCACATTCGATTCCTTCTGTTAGCCATCCTGAGTATTCGCCCATTGCAAGATCTAATCACTAAGGAGAGAAGCAGCAACACTATCAACACAAATACCACAATTCGACCCAAATCATACAAGTCGTGCAAAAGTGCGGTTCTGACTCTAAGCTGTAGCTAACACGCCGCATCATCTACCGGCCATAAGCCATTATCTAACATAAAGACCCTATCATGTCAATTGGTGAACCGTACAATGTGATAATTTTTTGATCTACCAACCACGTAAACGGTACCATCGAGCTTCCATATACGTTGTAAAAGCACATGCATATAGCGTGAGAAAAATCTATGAACATCATGAAGGTAAAGAATAGTACAATTCCACCAATAATCCCTTATTGAAAACAATTTAGAAGTGGAAAACACAACCACTGCCCAATGGATGGGACAGATTGAAGATTTTACTTCTAGTGAGATGAAACTTTTAAATTCGAACAACCTTTTTTTTAAAGATAAAAAAAGTGTCAACTCTTCTTGAATACTTTTTTTTTTTTTATCAAACAAATCAATTTAATGTTTTTTAGAAAACATGAATGATTTAACTGTAAAAAATTTAAAATAAAAAAATCACACTATATAAAATTAAATATTTCTTTCCAATATGAAAAAAAGAATAACTAATACTATACTAAAAATTTTATAAATATCATTAAAATTCCAAAAATAAAATTAAAAAAAACTTGCCTTAGTTCTATTTTTCAATACTAGGCATCCTAAATTGCACTCTTCGTTTTTTTTCATAAGAACAAACTCATTAATGATAAATAATTAGTATTTTTTTACTCTATGCTCTCAATCTCGACATCAAACTCATTTCTTTTTCTCTCGACAGTGTCAACACCTTACCAAAAGAATATAATTCCTTAGCAAGACATACAAATCAAAATAAATGAAAATTACTAGCCTAATATGTATGAGTATGGGCCAAATCAATTAATTGTGAAATTTGTCTTTAAAGTTCATATTAGGCCTCTAAGTTTAGTCTTTCAAAGTCTATCATACATTAATATTTGATTATTATTATTATTATTATTAAAGTTATGTAATTAAAAACTAAAAAATACTTTATTAATATAAAATATAACCTCATGAGGGGCGAATTATATAAAATACAATTTGATTAAAGAGTACGAATATTATACAATATAGACACTAAATATAAAATACATGATAATTTATATAAAATTCAAATATCTAAAAATTCTAAAAAAAGACCATTGTCCTCGCGCCCTTAGATCCATCATTGACTAGCCCTACTCATTCACATATCACACATGGATGATGATGAAAAAGGTAACGAGTGAAAAGATTTGTGTCTCTTGTTTGACCACGGTACTGTCGATGGCGATTGACAAAGGTGAATGCATCCGATTGAAGTGGTGCTGAGTACTAGTTTGATAAAAATTAGGGTTTGCACCGAGCTCCACAATGGAGAAAACCAAAATTCTAGAAAGAAGATGCAAGAAAAAAGTTATACGACTTTTTATTTAATGATTATTCTTTATTTCTCAAAATATAAATGTTCCAAAATTATTTATTAAAATATACTTTTTCTAAACCTTTATGTCAATAGTGTTGTGGTCAAACTACTACTTTTACCTTTAAAATCCTTTTCATTTTAGGTAAATTATAAAATTAATCATTTAACTATTAGCGTATTTTTATTTTTGTCATTTAACTATAAAAATTTTTAATTTAATTACTAACGTTTTAGATTATTTTTATTTCGGTCACTCGCCGTTAAAATAGTTAACACAATTGGTGATGTAACCTTTTCTTAATTTGTATTATAGCAAATTTAATCCTCAGTACTTACATATTCTATCAATTTGATCTTAATTCTAAATAATTCAATAATTTTAACTCTCTATATTTATAAATTATATCAATTTTATCCTCAAATACATATAATTAAATATAAATTATATATTATGAAAAAATAAAAACAAAATATTATTTATATATATTTATATAAAATAATATTATATGTGTTTACATTCAATTATAATTATGACACTCAAAGATACATTTAACCCCGAACTAACACCATCTCCCAAGTTTGGTATTTTTTTTTGTCACTGTGCACAAAACGCGAAGTACCCTGTTTTGATTGTTAAGAAGCCTAAATGATTTGGGACACGTTCTTACTTTGCTTAACTTATTTATTTAGTCCATATTACAATATTATGTTAATATGTTTCGGTCCTTATTTTATTTTCTCATAACTTTAGCTTTGTTTAGTTATTTGTTATAATTTCCTGATGTCATTTATTCGGACAATATTTTACTTAAAATTTTTAAATAGAAGATATATAATTTGGACAATATTTTTTATCAAATTGGAAAAAAAAATCATAAGTATCAATTTGGGAGAAAGCTACAAATTCCGGGGACAAATTTATATTTAAGCCTATTTTTAAAGAAAAATAAATTTTAAACTTTATATAATTTTAAAGAATCATCAGCAATGAATTTAGACATATTATTCTCCAAGTTCACATTAAATTTGGACAATTTGTCCAGATTCATTCTAGACTTTTAACTTTAAATGATTTTTATTAATTTGTAATCTTTTAAAAAATTTGAATTTTATTTAATAATTTTATAAAATTTAATAATGTTTTTAAATATATATAAAATTTTTAAAAATTATTTTTATAAAAAAATGAGCTATTTGTTAATGGCTATAATCATCAAAGATGAAAAACGTTGATCAAAGAGCTTAGTGAAAGTAATTTGAGAATTTAAGGGCTTAATTGAGTGTGTTTTTCATGGAGGAGCTTAATTGATTTTTTCGTAAAAATCCAAGGGCTTGTATACCCTTTAGCCAAAATTTTAAAATATAAAAGAAATTATAAATTATAAAAATATATACATTTAAAAAATAAAAAAAAATCTAAATTCAAGTTAGAAAATTTGAAAATCCAAAAAATTTCTAAATAAGTTGCAAACAAATTAGATGAAGATAAACTTTACAATAAATTTTATGCTTAGAGATTAGTGCATATTATTACATGTTTCTTCAAGTTAACAAAAATGCAAAAATGATGATTTGAAAGACTTAAAGTTTTCTCGTATATATTTTTATTTGTTAATTATTTGTTAGGTTTTATAGGAAAAATTAGATTCCTTTATTGAGAATGTTATTAGCACGATTATGAATGAAGTTTATAAAAATCACAAATTTATTAAGTTTTGAGGTTATGAGTTTTTTGGGTTCTAGTTTTTGGGCTTATCAAAATTGTAAATTTACATATAATTATATCTGTATTTAATTATATGTGTTTGAGGATCAAATTGATAGATATTGTAAATTAGATGGTTATTTTTATTGAATTATTTATAATTAGAATCAAATTGATAGAATGTGTATGTATTGAGGACTAAATATGTTATTATACTAATTAAAAAATGCCACATCATCACTTCTGTTAACCATTTAACGGAAAGCAATCAAAATAAAAATGACCTAAAATGTGAGTGACCAAAATAGAAATGATCTAAAACATTAGTGACTAAATTGAAAATTTTAATAGTTGGGTGACTAATTCTATAGTTTACCCTTTTTTTATTTTGCTGTTAAAAAAATACATGGCCTAATTTCAATTTTAATCCTTCAATTATGCTAAAAATTGTTATTTAATTCATATACTTTAATTGAACATAATTTGATCCTCTTATATTTTATTAGTTAATAGAAATTGTTAACACTGATATGAACTCCTTCTAAAAAAATGTATTGGTTTAATTTTTTTATTGAAGTTTAAAAAAAAAAAAAAATCTTTAAGTGCATTTAGCTGATATGTACATTTTTGTTATTAAAAATTATGTCAGCATTTAAATTAATTAATAAATTTATAAAAATAAAAATATCAAATTATAATTGCAAATTTTATTTTTGCATTATATAGGATGAAAATTCAAAGCCATAGTCAGACCATTCACTTTTGCATGTGAAATAAAAATTAATAATGTCGACACTTATTATAGAGATGGTATTTACCCTCATTGATACCAAAGTAAAAAATTAAAAGGCACATTCCCATAAATAATCTTTAAATATAAATAAATCAATAATAAAATTAAAGTTGAGCGTTCAATCGAATTGAATAAAAAAGTTTCGAGTTAATCAAGTAGGTAAATTCTATTTTATCATCCTAGCTCGATTTGAATTTTTTTAATTGAGTCGAGTAAAATGAAATTCGAGTCGAGTCTAATCGAGTAAAATTGTTCGAGTTAAATTAAAAAAATTAAACATGTCAAATTAAAATTTGTTACAATATAACTAAATCCATGTTAAAGCACATAAATTTGAAACCATATATATTTAAAAACTTTTTCAAAACAAAATAAAAAAATACTTTAGTATGATAAACTTGAATTATTAATTAACTTATTTAGGTCCCTAAAAGTATTATTTTATAAATTTTAAAAAATTTTAACTTTCTTTATATATATTTTTTAGAATTTTTAAAAATATAAATTTTGGTATTTTTATAAATATTTTTAATTTTAAAAAATATTTTAAATTTTTTTTTGTATTTTTTGTTAAGAGAGAGACTAATTTGCTTATTTTCAAATTTGAGAAGGATCAAAAGGATATTTACACCAATCTATTATTCAAATTATTCAAGTTACTCAAAATGTAAAATTTAATTTGATTCGAACTCGAAACTCGAATTACTATTTAAATTGACTTGTACAATTCAAATAATTCGATTCTATTAACTCGAAATTTAAATTATTTTTTAACTTTTTAAAATCGAATCGAGTTTTATTTTTGATTCGTGTAATTTCACTCATTAAAATGACAACCAAATTCAGTCATCTGAGAAGAATATCAATTTATTTCATAGTCGGAGATTATCGTATGTTAAAGTCTTCCTTTCAATATATATATATATTTTTATTGGATTAGTAAATCAGCTAATAGAGCGACTTATGCATCGACAAGAGAGGCTTTAGAGCATATTAAATACATTTGTTGGAATTCTCATCTTGAGTGTATTTTTCGAATTTTGTTTTCGAATACTGTGTATGATTCCTCTAATGAGAGTATGGGATATTATTAAACTAATTTTATAGTTTATCCTTTTCATTTAATTTGTTGTAAAAAAGAGAGCAAATGGCCTAATTTGAATTTTAATTCTTTAATTATGTAAAGAATTGTTATTTAGTTTATGTAATTTAATTTAATATAATTTGATTCTTTTATATTTTATTAGTTAGTTGAAATTGTTAAAACCATTAATTATTTTTATGAATTCTTGAATTGCTTTAATTTATTTGATTGAAGTTTCTTTGAAATGAAATCTTTAACTGCATTTAGCTGGTATGTACATTTTTGTTTTTAAAAATTATGCTAGCACTTTAATAATTATTAACAATTTAAATTAATTAATAATATTATAAAAATAAAAATATCAAATTATAATTGCCATTTTATTTTTGCATAATGTAGGAATCAAAATTTAAACCATAGTCAGACAATTCACTTTTGCATGTGAAATAAATAATAATAATCTCAACACTTATAATTGCAATTTGGGCAATGATCATGGTGTTGAGGCTCGCGGAAATAATATTAGGCGTGCATTGTAACGCCCTAAATAATTTGTTTTTGTTTTTGTAAATATTTAATATAATTGTATATTTATTTTAGTAGTTAAGTGTGAGTGTGTATAAGATCTTGAGTTCAAGTCTCATTTTTTCTAATTTTGTTATTTTTCTAATCCTAGCCTCATCTTTGTTGAGTGGGCTTATGTTAAATTGTCCGTTAAACCATATTAGAATAAGCTTGCCAGTTTGAGTGGTAAGGAGTTAATGTATTGAAAGTCCTAAGTTCAAATCTTTGTGCAAGCAAGGATGATATATTTTTTGCTCAGTTGCGAGTGAGAGTTTTGGTGGAGTTAGATTTCTGAGTTAGTGGTTGTTTGTGGGATAGTGGGGAGGAATTTTAGGGATTTTAACATCTCTTTTAATTTTTATTTCTTTTAATTATTTTATTTTGTTTTTCCCAATTTTTAATTATTTTATTTTGTTTTTCCCAATTTTCTTTCTCCCTTTTTGATGTTTCCTGTTTCATTTTCTCCTCTGTTAATTTTTGTCTCTCCCTCTCCTTTTCAGGTTTTCCATCTTCTCCTCCTTTTGTGCAACTTTTGACTACTTTCAATTGGTAAGTCTTGTGTGGATTCGATCTTAATGTTTCGTGGCTAGTGTTTTAATGGGGGTTTTGTGTTTACTTTCGATTAGGGGAAGGGCAAGAATTTGTTGGTGCTCCTTCAGCAATTTGAGCGTTAGGAGTTCCTTTTCGTTACCGGTAAGTATACGAATACGTTGTTGGATGCTGTGAGTTTTCGTTTGTGGAATATTTCAGTTAAAGTTTCGAAGGTGTTACTGAATTTGAGCGTTGGTATGTCGATTTTTAGGTTCTGAAGAGCTCGTGTTTGCAATAGCATCAAAACAGAACCAGGTGCGTACCTGGAACGTAGAAAATCAAACTTCGACAAAAGCTGAAAAACTATTCTGTCTACGCCACACGAGCGTGTGGTCACCCGTGTGGTTGCCTGTGTACAGGACACGGTCGTGTGATCGACGAAGGCTTGGCCGTGCATAAGACACGACCGTGTGGTAGCGTGAGCATGGCCGTGTGAGCCACACGGACTAAGTCAAGTTGGGCGTGTGAGCCCACACGGGCGTATGGGTTTTGGGTCAGGCCATGTGGGCCACACGGACAAGGCAAATTTGGGTGTGTGGGCCCACACGGGCATGTGGGCCCATAATTCTAAAATTTTCCATAGGGTCGCACGAGTCGTTTCGGTCGACTGTGGGCCTACCGTAGGGTCGATAAGGGCTAACCAAACCCTAAAACTATGTGATCTGATAGTCTAATATTATGTTCTGAGTATGATACTGTTATGCATGTTTGATTATTCTACTAGATGGACATCTGATATCTATTATCTGTATATAAGCATGTTGAGCATGTTAATTCTGTATTTGTTTTTGCATCTATTTTTGGGGTGAGATTTGTATATATAGAGGAAGTGTTCTAAAAGACGACCTTCGCCTGTATTCTGGCAGTTTGGCTGCACTTTATCTGATATGTGTCGTAATAGCACGATATGGTGTATAGGGATAGGTGGGTGTTTTTAACCCCACATGGTGTGATGGGATGGTCGGAGATGGTGTATAGAGAATGGGGGTAGGATTCTATATATCTGATTTGTATATCTGATTCTATTTTCTGTATCTGAAATGGGCTTGAGCCCGAATCTGTATCTGATTATTTATGAGATTTTTGTATGTTTGCATGCTTAATTCTGTTGGGTTACACACTGAGTTTACGAAAAATCACATCTGTTTGTTTGAGCTGTTCAGGTAATCATCAGACTTAGGCAAATCGGTGCGACGGAGACTCAACAGTGACCACTCGATCATAAACCATTTAAACTTGGCAATTTATTGTTTTATTTATGACTTTGGTTTTCATTTGAGAGTTCGTAATTTTTAGGACTCTCTGGACTGTTGGTTTAGTTTGGTTTGGATGCGTTTTGACGTTTTCACTGCAATGCTTGTCTGAAATCACGGTTTTACGAAACAAAGTTTTTCTAAAAATATGAACTGGCTTTTTGAAATACAACGATTTTTGTAAGCTTCCGCTATAAAAACAAGTTTAAAGGCAACTTAATTAAATAAACAACGTTTTGACAATGGATGTAAGCAAATAAGGATTGGAAAACTGAAATGGTTAAATCGTATTGACTTTGTTTTCAAAACCCATTCTTATGACACCTCTAGATTCTGCCATAATGTCTAGGCCGAGTTTGGGGTGTTACACAAATGATGAAACTTTGGTTAAAAATAATCATAGGAAGTCTTCTTGGCTAAATCAAAGTTCTCACTTCCATAATTTCGTGGAAAGAATGATCCCAACGCATATTGTGAATGGGTAGTTATCTTGTGGACTCCTTACAATTATCTTGTTCAAAACACCCTAAGCCATACCACCTTCAATGGCTTAATGAGTGTTTCGAAGTGCAAGTCACAAAGCAGTCATTGATTACATTTAAGCTTGAGAATTATGAGGATGAGGTATGGTATGATGTGGTTCTCATGCATGTCATCCACTTACTTCTTGAACCACTGTGGCAATTTGATCGTAATGTAATACACAATGGCAAACAGAATAGGTATTCCCTTATCTTTAAAGAAAAATAAAATACATTTTAGCCTCTTCGGATCCCAAAGATGTATATAAGGTCCAACTGAAAATGATGAAATTCGGTGAGGGGGTTAAAGGGAAAGACAAAAAATAGAAAAGACAAAGAGAAAAGAGGCCGTTAGAGATAAAAGTCAAAATACAAACAACCCAATGGTGAGTGAAAATCCATATGAGGTAAAATTGAAAAGTTCTCAAGTAAATGAAAAATATGAAAATGCCTATACAAAAGTGATGAATGATTATGTTTTAACTAACTCTAACTCAAATTAGTTCGGTGGTGTTTTTTTGTTACAGGATTTAAAGAATTCTTTAATGGACTTTCAATTACATTACTCTACCATTGATAGAAGATTTCACTTGCCGGAACGAGGTAAGTTGCACATTGACAATTCTCAACAAGTGCTAAAGGGTAAGAAAGGTACAGATACTTTGCACATTTAATTAAGTAGCCATACCTTAGATGTTTTTGAGAAGTATTATCTAGATTTTATGCGTCCAACATATCTCCTTATGATTTGTTTTATCATGTATCAAAGCTTATTAAACATTTGTCTATTTCAATTAATTTTATGGGTTTATCTATATTTTTAAAGGTTAAAAATAGTAATTCTTGTTCTTATAATAATCATCAAACAAGTAATATTGCAAACTATAGGTTGTGTGTTGATAACTCACATGTTAACTTGTAGATGTATCTACCAAAATTATATAAAAATATCCACTTGTTTGATAAATGAACCTTTATTTCTTTCATAAATGCAAGAGATTCAATCTTAATTTTTGCTAGTGAGGTTTTAATAAATCATTTGAGAACAAACAACATTTGAGAAATTTTTAAAATGAAGAATCTTTAGGTTCTTTAATAAATACCCATGTAAATTCTGATTTACCGCATCATTATTGATCAGGATGGTCTAACCGATCATGCCAATTAATTAATATATTTGGGCTAAAAACTTTCCAATTTACCATCTCATGTAATTCAACTAATGTGAGCTTTTGCTTTACCATTGCATATGATTAACCATACAAATATATGCATAGTAAAAAATAGAGGGAAATATGATAATTTTACAATTTAAAATTCTTAACCAATATAATGGATTTAATATAGAGAAATTAATCGTCTTCTCATCCACAGTCTCAATATGATATCTGTTACAATGTATATCCTTTTAGAATATAGTGCATTAATTATCGTTTTGTTTCTTCGGATAACAATGTATTAGCTCTTCCAGAGTATTGAATTAATTTTGTACTATGAAAGACTAACATGTTCATGTAACAGCTCGATTTTCAGTGATACCAAAAATGACAGTTTTGGAACTCCATTTTTCAATAATCGAGTTAGTAAATATTATTTATTAATATCTACAAGGTTATTACAATATTATACTGAATTTTGGTTTAATAATTTTTGCTATGTGGAAAGTTAGTCAAGGTACAAGTGGTTTGATCCTAAATTCAGTGGTTTTAGAAAATGAGATATCGAGACCTTGATTTCATAAACCAAGCTTGTAAATATTTTCATTAAATATTTATGGAGTTATTGTATTAGTGAATTAAATTTTTTATAAGTAATTGTACTGAATTAATGACTAGTTAGGGTATAAAGACTAAATCGTAAAAAAGGTAAAAGTTAATCTCTATTGATGTTTATTAGTTAAAAAGGTTTAATTGACAATTATTTAAGGATATAAGTGGAAAATAAAACATAATTTTTTATGATGGACAATTTGTGCTCTTCCACTAAGAATTTATATGTTAAATAAGGTTAAAGAAATACAAAATCAAAAACCTATCATCTTTCATTTTGTCTTTTACACAGTTGGAAAAACAAGAAAGAAGAGAAGAAGCCATTTTTGGAGCTTGTACAATCGGAGAGCTTCTCCCTTTTGCATGATAAGGATTTTAAGCTTGATTTTTCATAAATTTTATGTTTTTGAGATTGTTGTAATTCGATTTGACTAAATCGTACCTTTATTTTCAAAATTGTTGAAGTTTAGTGAAGTTTTCATTAATGAATTTTGAAGGTTTTGGTGTTAATATGTTAGTTTATAGGCTTGGAAATGAAATAGACACTAGTTTGTAAAAGAAAATTGATAGTTTTTTAGTGTAAGGACTAAATTAAATTTGATATGTAATTTCTATAATTATTAATAGTAGAGGGCTGTAAAACGGTGTAATTGAAATCGAATTCAAAAACAAAACTTAAAATCAAAAGATATAGATATTTCGCCTTTAGGAACTAAATTGAATAAAATGCAAAAATTTAGGGAAATTATGTAAAATGATATTAAGTTGTCATATGCCTTGAACATGATGTTATAAGGTAATGGGCACAGATAATTGGCAATGAATCATTATAGATTGGGATCTAAATCAATCAGAAGTTAATCAAGAAATAAGAGAAGTTGCAAATTAGTCCCCAACACTTTGTAGTTACCATTTTCTAGGTAAGTTCATATAGACTTACTTTATTAAATCTTGATATGTTTGTATTATTTTGTCTTTCTGTTAGTTAGAAATGTTACATATATATAATTTTTTTGGCATCAAATAGATTAAATCATATAATACGAAATATATGATAAATAGGTTTAGATGTGTAGTATTGAATGAACGTGAAATTGTTATATAATTGAATGATGTGTATTTGATGATATCATACGGTTTAAAATACATTTGGATTGCTTTTTGAAATATGAAAAATCATGTATACAGTTGTAGAGATTAAGTTGGTATGAATATGATATTAGTACTGTGCGAATATGAAACGTCTATATGATATGATGATATGTATAGAATTATTTTACAGTGATTAAAATGCTATCAATACAGTGCTAAGTCCCGCGTGGACTTAGTGAACTATTAGGATAGAAATGACATGTCATTAGGGTCTAAAAAGCAATAGGTACTTTGTACCGGTGTTTAAAAAGTATCAAGTACGTTGTATTGGTGTTGGATACCTTACTGACGGCTGACATCCTGCATGTGTTGCGGATTCTCCACAGCTCGTGTGAGCAACATCGAGTAAAGGTTAACGTCTCGATTCACAACTCATGTAAGAAACATCGAGTAAAGGTTAATGTCTCGATTCACAACTCATATGAGTAATTACAATCTTGTGTATCCGAAGTTGACCGAAGTTGATTTGTTATAGTTCTTCGGAGGAAAATAATAAGTAAATAAATTCGAAATGAATAGAAAGATTAAATGTGAAATCGGTTGTTACACGTATAAATTGAGTGTGAATAAAATATTAAATGAATTAAATTGAAATGTTGCAAAACAAGCCTGATTGAATGTGATATGAAAGAGAACTTAAGTATATGTTTTTGTAAATTGAGTATGAATTGGATAACATGTGTTTTGCTATATTAAATCGTTCTAAAAGTATATGTGATTTGCATTAGCAGTTCCTGATGTATAAATAAAGTAGCCCATTGGTTGTTTTTGTGGGAATATATACAGAAGTACAAGGAAGGCAAGGATGCTATATTAATTACCAAATTGGTTTAAAAGTTTAATTTAATTAAGGTTAAGGTATGTTGTGTAAACTTCATACGAGCTTACTAAGCATTCATAATGCTTATCTTATTTGATTTTCTGTCTTTTTATAGGTTATTTTGCGAAACGCATTGATCGGATAAATTCAAAGCTCACACTATCCAACATCTAATTTAGTAGTCTTTTCTTTGTTCCAGACTCAATTATGTAGCATGTATATAGGGTTGGATTTTTGCTTTTGTTTTTTTAAATGATTATAAGCTAGGCCTAATAATGATATTGATTTTGGATGATTTGGTAAGTTGTGCAAATGTGTACGTGTAAATTGGCATTGTGGTAAACCATGTTTGAGACAAGTGAATGGTTAAGTTCTAATGTTCCATTGGTTGATATAATATGTTTGGATTGATAGGTTTGTTTGGATTTGAATGTGATTTGGTAGTATAAGTTTTGGTATATGGAAATGGTATTAAAATGGTGTCAAATGATACATTGTGAAATAAGCATAAGAATAGTTAATTTGAATGGCACGGATATGTGAGTAGAAATCATGAAAAATAATGATATGATTAAGTACTAATTGTGGTAGATTAACAAATGATTTTGATATTGATAATTTGGTATGAAATGTGTATATATGTCTTGCATTTCAATGAATATGTTTAAGAGTGAAGAATGTCAATGTTTGAATGTTATGGTGTATGGCTTGATGTATAGTTGGTTAGTAGAGAAAAGAATGTGTATTTAATTTTTGCATAATCCCATTAGTATATATAATATGAATGTGATTTCAATTTAAGTACCATTTGAAGTAGATAAGTAAGCACGTTTGTTAAAGTTGAATTATGGTAAGTGGGAAGGATTATGTACTAGTTGATTAGCATAAATGCTTAAATGAATGTTGATTGAATTAAGTGTCATTTGAGACATATTGGTATTGTCGAAACCATTTTTTTAAAAATTGAGTTTTGGAAAATGGGAATCGACTTTAAGAAAAACGAAAACGGGAGTCGCCACCAATCTTCTTAGGTGTGATTGGATTACCTCTAAAACATTTTGTTTTAAAATCATTAGTTTTGGTCTACGAAATCAAGAAAATGGGTTCGGGAGTCGGTTACAAACAAGGAAGGGTTAGCACCCTCGTAACGCCCAAAAATTGGTACCTAATTGACTATCAAATGTCTTTAATGTCGGAAGTTTAAAATTTTTTAAGATGCAATCCTCTTTAGAATATTTTAATTTTGAAAATTAGGGTTCACTTGTATCAAATGAATCAAAATATTACATCCAATAAGTTAGGAAGCAATATTTTTAAGACATTGAAGCTAAGCTAGCCCTTTTGAAAATCCCTATCTCAAAAGCGACAAAACACCATATCCGGTAAGTTAGGATACAACGCTTTGAAGTTCCAAGACAGTTGCTCGTATTTTGAAAACCTTAAAAACTTAGAAGGGTGCTTAACTATTCGAACTCAACGAGAAAAGTCGCAACCCAGTAAGTTAGGGCACTACCTTTCTCGAAGTTTCCAAATACGAAGCATAGCCTTTTATTTTTGAAAACTTTTGAATCTCGTTTTTAATTAATGGATGAAGAAACATATATATACGTTATAACATGTAAGATAGCATATTACAATAATAGGTAGCTAAAACATACATTTAAATAATATGATAGCAATAATATAAAGGTCCTATACTAGATACATACATAAATATTGTAACACCCCAAACCCGGCCCAAACATTATGGCCAAGTTTTGTGTGTTACATTGAAGTGTTTTTCAAAAACCATGTTTTCATTGAAAACCCTTCTTGATGTTTAGAAAATTTTACCGTTTAAACTTGTAAACCTTTGTAGTGGCAGAAACATGTTATTTTAAAAACAGTTAAGTATCGAAAAATCAAACCTTCTTTGTTATGGCTTAAAGCGAATGTATACTATGCACCAGGTAGGATGCCGGAAAAGAGGAGGTGAGTCAATTAGACTGCTTAAGTACCAAGCTCTCCATGGATCCACTCCTAGACATGCACACAACCATTGCCACACTTTAACTGAATGATTGTTTAGGAAAAACCATTTCGTTTTAAGCCATTGAATGCACTTGTTAATTTTTTTAAAACGTTTTCGTTGCGGAAGCTTTGTCTTGTTTCACGATATTTTGAAATCAGATAATTTCTTTTAAAAACGTGCCGTAGAGCTATTCAATCCGAAACCTTTAAATCCATATCATGCCTAAGCTAATAATCATACTAAAGCAATTAAAAATAATTAAAGCGGCCTTATTACAACTTAAAACCCGAAAACATAAAGGAAGTAATCTAGAATAAAAGTGAAGGCATAAACACTTATTTTAAACAGTCCACATGGCCACTTTGAATCCCTCCAGCTCTAAGTCCACCGATCTAAGGCTCACCTGCAAAGATGGGAAAAAGGGGGTGAGTTTGGAAAACTCAGTGTGTAAGTTAACCCAACCATAGCCTATACCAGCTCAAACCATAGAAACAGAATAAGTTGGCCTTAGCCCAGAACAGGAATCAGAATAAAGCCCATAGGCCCATACCAGATCAGAACATGTATTACATGCTTATGCAAAACCCAACCCATATCCAACCATATGCACCCCCTTCCAACCTTACACCATGTGGGGAGACTACTCGACCCGCCCAACCGCTACACGTCACAGAAATATGCAAAGCATGGTCGCGAGCGAATGATGTGACAGAGTCACCAGAAACAGATAATCGTGGCAGAGCCACCAGAACAGATCATTTGTGGCATAGCCACTAGGACGCTTCCTCCATAATATAACCCATGTCCCCATGCAGCGAGAGATGCAATCATGGCATACATCGCATGCTGATTCAAATCATCATGCTTTCCGGTCAAAACTAACCCTAGGGTATAATGGTAATTTTCCATGCATAGGGATATTTTAGTATTTTAACTATTTTAAGGTTTTCATGCATAATAATACCATTTACGCACTATCAAAACACTTACGCGCATACTTACGAATTGGGCGGTTGGCCCATTAACTCGATTTCGGCCCACTAAGCCCAAAATATCAATAATGCACAAAATTGCACGTACTGTAGTTTTATCACATAAGATTATCAAAAATATTAACCCACTTATCTTTCGAGCATTCGCACACTCGCAAGTTCCTAAAATACCGACTTTTCGGTATTTCGGCTTTTCGGCTTACACACCTGTTTTATGACGATCTAGTCTATGAGAGGGTGTCAGTTACACACCTGTTTTATGACGATTCATTGATGAGATCCACGCACGACCTACCTACAATTATATTACTACCACGTTAATCTAACTACAGAAACGAACTACACAATAACTCCTTACCTTATTCGGCCATAACACCTTAGGCACTAACAATCCTACCTTTGCCGAAGTTTGCGACTAGACTTAGATCCCATTGCTCCACCTGTCCAAGCCCTTGATCAGCAGCCTCTAGATCACATTACTATCAAGACAAAATAGTTATCACAACCCCTTAGGGCTACAAGTCCAAGTCGACAACCTCCCTAACCTTTAGGGGTTTCGGCTTTTTTAAAATATGAAATAAAGACTAGATTGAAAATACTTACCACCAGTTCCTTTGGTCAATGGTTCCAATTAATCTTTACTCAATTCTGATGCCGATCTAAGCCCTCAAATGATAACAAAAGTCGAGCCTTCAGTGATCTCAATCCTCGGCTAAGTCCCTAAAAGTGTGGGGTTTTCGGCTTTTGTTGGAATTGTGTAAAGAAAGATGAAATAGAAGGGTTTTGCTGTGGTTTAGTCGACAGAAACTTAGAATTTAGAGAACTAGAGAGTCGGTCAAGAATGATGAAAAAGATAAGAGAATTGGCTAGAAGAAATCGGCACAGAAGAAAGTATAGTTTTTGGGATTTCAGCTTTTTAAGGCAAATGGCTACGAAGGTTTTAGAAACGTCTGAAGAAAAAGATGGAGATGCACAGATGGATAGAGAGATTCGGCTATAGAGGAAGAGAAGAAAAAGAAAAAGTTGATGAAGAGAGGAGAAACGATGAAGGTCGATCTCAAAAATAACAGTAGCTATGAATGGCCCCAACCTAAATCGATTAATTACTTAAAATACCCAAGACTAAATAAATAAATAAGGAAAAGAAAGACAACCCATACGCCAAAATTTAAGAGTTTTTTCAGCATTTAATTGCCTATAGCCGAATTGGTACTCTGCCATAAATCTAATTTCGGCATATATTCCTTCCCAAATTCAAATTCCATACTTTTCTCCTAAATTTCAGCCCCCACCAATTTAAATCCCATCCAACCTCTTGGTACCACCAGCAGCAAAATTCCCAACCTTACACGCGAGATGAAGCTCAAACCCTAGACCTCCGTCCATCTTAAACCCTTGCGCCTTCGCCCGAGCTGCTAGCCACTGCACCACACTTTCTTCTTTAGTAATATATGGTTACAATTAATTATAAACCTTACCTGCTGAAGCTTTGGTCCGCTTAAAAAATAAAAGAGAATTTCGCCTTCCAAGCGACTTGAACCTACGACCATCTAACCCCACACACACATTGCTTGCCACTGCACCAAAGTCCCTTTCATGACATATTCCTTTCACATTTAATTTTAACCTTTACCTGCTTCAGTTCTGGCTTGCTAAAACAGAGTTTCGCCTTCCCCTGGAATCGAACCCACAACCTCTTGGCAGGCTTGGCACGCTGCTACCACTGTGCCACAGACGCTCCTTGTGTTAAATTATACTCGCAACCCGTCTTAACCCTTATTCCAATCACGATCTGCATACTAAAAAAAACTCACAACTTATGCTTGCTGCGTGCCTTGAACCAGACACCTCCCGGCCTTCCTAGTGTCCTTAGCCTTTGGGCGGATACTGCCGCTTATGACATGAATTAGCCTGAACAATTAATAAGGCCTACCTGCGACAACCCTTGGTTTTTCCAAAATAAAAACCCACATTTGCGCACGCAGGGAATCGAACCCCTGCTCCCTTCCTACTGCTTAACACACCTAACCACTAGGCCAGACTCCTCCTTATGTCCAATTTTAGCCCAAATTATTAATAAACTTTAATGCCCAAATCCCCTAAAGAAGCAAAAATAATAATTTTTGCTAGAGTCTTGGATCGAATTTTTCCCACACTTTAAATACTTCTAAATTTATTTAAGAATTAAATTATTAGTAATAATATAAATATTTTATCAATATATATATATTTTAAACACTAGTAATATTTAAAACTTCTCAATATTCAGGTTTTCTTCTATCCGAACCCAGACTTAAAGCCCAATTCTTCTAGGCCCAAATTCAGGGTGTTACAAATATAGCCAATCCTAGTTACATAACAACATACATATTAAGATATACATAGCATATATTGAAGATGAATAAGCAAAATATATGAACATACAAAGTAATAATTAATTTAAAAGACGATGCATGATATACAATTAGACATATAAATATACAAAACAAATGTGATAATATATAAAAATAATAATAATGTAGTAACATATATATATATATATATATCAAACAAACAACACTTAATAATATTATGAGACTAGCATTTAATATATAAATGATATAAAATTTTGATAATATATAAAAGATTTAATACAATTAAAATATAAAATAAAATGAATAATTATTTAAAAAATATACATATATAATTAAAATACAATATTTAATAATGCATGATAATAATATAGATAATATAAATGTAATGAAAAAAACTTAAATAAATATAATGAAATATAATATGAAATATGTATAATAACAATAATAATGTAACAAATATTTTACATATAAAAATATAATAAAATAAATAATATAATAAAAATATATAACATATAATAAAATTTATATATATAATGTTACAAATAATATAAATAAAATAATATATTATTATATACATAACTAATGTTTATTAAAAATATATATATAAAGTATTTTAAATAAATTAAATTAAAGGTATATAAGGATTAAAATTAAATTTAATTAAGGAATTTAGGGTTAATTTCAAATAAATAAAGAAAACTGGGCCAAATTGGAACACGGACTAAAGCCGTGGGACTCACTGGGCAATTTGCCTTAATCCCAAAACGACACCGTTTCTCCAAATACAATTTTAAAGTCACTATGAGGATTAAATTGAAAAAAAAAATTAGAACATTAAAGCTAAATTAAAAAATAGATAAGATGAAATTATAAAAATTAAAAAGGCAAGAGGACCAATTGAGCAATTAACCCACTTTACGAAAACACGCGGATTCTCCCTAGGTAATTGGGTCAACACGCGGATCCTGAACCTTGAAACGACGCCGTTTTGTGCTTATTGAGTTAAACTAAAACAACATCGTTTCATTTGGGCTATATAAGCTAAATTCTGAGCTTTAAAATCATTTTTGCACTCGGTTTAAAAAACAAGAGAAATCCTCTAGAAGAAGACTTGGGGGCCGGTCTCGAAGTGCCGTTGTGCCTCCCTCCAGGAGTTTGCACGAGCTCACGCGCCCCTGTCTTCACCGCCACATACGGTGGTCGAAAACCGAAAAAATTCCTTTTTCCGACCCGAATCAGAATGGTACGTTTTTTCTTTTTTATTGTTCGCAATATATATTTAAAAATATTCACCTTTGTGTATCTCGATCGACTGTGGTACTCTTTTCTGTATATATATGTAAAAATAAACTTTTTTATTGAATCTGTGTGTGTATTCCCCAAAAACGTAGTTTACATCCTTTCCGATTCGGGCTTTTATAGCCAAAGAAAAAGAAAAATATTTACAATCTTTGATTTATTTCCTGCCATATTTGTTTCGTTTCTGTCGCTTTCTTTCCATTTTTGCAGGTGTTCAAGGAGGGTAGACCATCGGCGTCGATTTGTGCGTTGATTACGGCATAACACGGGGCCTGAAATCACTGCCCCGACGAAGGGTAACTGAAACGACGGGATTTGAAGAGGCACGATTCTTGAGCTGATTGCGGCGCTAGTTCTTCTGTCGCTTGGTATGGCTTGGGAGTTGCGGCGCAAACCCTAGCTAGGGTTTCCCGAAACTAAAATTAAGTTGGGTCAATTGGGCCTTCTAAATTTTGGGTTATTGGGTTAAGCGGGTTATTGGGTGTAACGGGTCTGCTAGGTATTACATTGTAATTAGGCCTCGGGTAGACTAAAATTTTTTGGCTCTGTATATGGACTATTTAAAACAGTAAACATTCGTTTATTTTATTGTTTAAGACCTGAGGAAATTTAGGTTATCACAGCTGCCCCTCTTTGCTCATTGCTGTGTAACAGGAATAGAGCAAAGACTTATAAAAAGATCAAATTTGCCCGACTTTATCAGATTAGGGTTCCTCAAGCTGCTCCTTCCAAACTCATGACTGTCACATTGATATCTTTGATTTGCTCTCCGTCGAACACAAAGACGCCAAATCTGCTTCTTCAATTTGTTCTCTGACAATACAGAGATGCCAAATCATCTTAGATTTGCTTCAGCGTAAACACGTGAAAGCCAAATCTACTATGTCTTCGATTTGTTCCTTGTGAACACAAGGATGCCAAATCATCTTGGATCTGCTTCAGTATAAACATCTGAAGGTTAGGTCTGCTATGTGTCTGCTCTCCGTCGAATATGGAGACGCCAGATCTGTTATCTTGGATCTGTTTTGATGTGAAAACATTTGAAAGTCAGATCTGCTATGTCTTCAATTTGCTCCTTGTAATTACAAGAATGCCAAATCATCTTGGATCTGCTTCAGTAAAAACATCTGAAGGTTAGATCTGCTATGTATCTGCTCTCCATTTGAATATGGAGATGCCAGACCTGTTATCTTGGATCTGTTTTGATGTGAGAACATCCGAAAGTCAGATCTGCTATGTCTTCGATTTGCTCTCCGTCGAAGATAGAGAAGCCAAATCTTGTTATCTTGGATCTGCTTCAGTGTAAACACGTGAAGGCCAGATCTGCTATGCTTTGGTCTATTACCCTACTGCTTAGGGGGTTAAGGCGCATCATCTTTGATCTACATAACCTGTAGAATGCATATGTGCTCATGCTTGATGATTAGGATGCTATAATCGAAGTGAGTCAAATGCTCCTAAATAGACATGTTGTTATGAATATGACTTCTATTCCAGACGTCACCACTCATTCCTTCGTTTATCTTTACTTCTCTCAAAGTATTCAGCCTGTAGGCTTGTATCATTCTTCAAATGCTACGACTCACTGAGAATATCTATAAGACGATCTTTTCTTAGAATCGAATCGCTTAATTTGTCCAATCAACATTTCGGACTGGAAGAAAGAAATACCTCAAGTTCTTTCAACCCTCACTTACGTGAATTTCTCGAACAATTATCCTATTTTAGTTTCTTGTATCATCTAGAAATTCCCAGAGTAATGAACAAAACTTCGTTTGTGAAAATTATTTAGTTCATCTATCATTATTTAATGCAACACACTTTAAGAATAATGGAAGATAAATTTAATCTTGCGAATAATTAGATTTGAATAAATTTGTCAAAAATACAAAGGAAATTAATCTGAAAGCCTATCTTTGAGAAGAATAAGAATCTAAAGATAGCAAACAGGACAAAAGTTAGATGCCCTAGATATCGCCACTTGAGCGTTTATATGCCAGCTCCATGAAGACTTTCTTGAGTTCGACATGTGTTTAAAAGACCCAAAGTACTTTATCGATGCCCCGATATGCAACACGCTTCATTATTCGTTGAATCAAATATAGCAAGATTACCGTGTGCTCTTCAAAATTTGAGCTGCCCTTTCGAGTTTTCAACTAAAAAACCCCTTTGGTCACAAGACACCCTTTGCGGGTTTTCACCTTGGCCTCTCCTTCTTTTTTTTTTTTTGGAGGTCTCAAAGCTCCCTTTGCGAGTTTTCACTTTGAGTTCCCTTATCCTCAGACAAAGTACTTTTTGACTAAGTCTGAATTTACTGGGTTGGGTAAACTCTTTCCATCCATTTCTGTCAAGATTAACGCACCCCCAGAGAAAGCCTTCTTCACGACATACGACCCTTCCCAATTCGACATCCATTTTCCTCTAAAGTCCTTCTGAATGGGAAGGATCTTTTTCAGCACAAGATCCCCCTCGTGGAATTCTCTTGGTCGCACTTTCTTGTCCTAAGCTCGCATCATTCGCTTCTGATACATTTGACCATGACGAACGGCCCTTAGCCTCTTTTCTTCAATGAAGTTCAACTGATCATATCGCGATTGTATCCATTCAGCTTCATCCAACTTTGTCTCTGATAAGACTCGGAGAGACGATATTTCCACTTCAATGGGTAGCACTGCCTCCATCCCATAAACCAACGAGAAAGGAGTTGCCCGGTGGAGGTTTCGACGGTACATTCGATAAGCTAATAGTGCAAATGGTAACTTCTCATGCCAATCTCTGTAGGTTTCAGTCATTTTTCCCACTATCTTCTTGATGTTTTTGTTAGCAGCTTCCACTGCCCCATTCATCTTTGGGCGATATGAAGAAGAGTTATGATGCTTAATCTTGAACTGACTGCAAACTTCTGCTATCGTTCTGTTGTTCAAGTTCAATGCATTGTCTGATATGATCCTTTCGGGCATCCTATACCGACAAATAATCTCTTTCTTCAAGAATCAACTTATAGCCGACTTAGTAACATTCGCATAGGAAGCAGCCTCTACCCACTTCGTGAAGTAATCAATGACCACAAAAATAAAGCGATGCCCGTTTGATACTTTTGGTGATATTGGCCCAATGACATCCATGCCCCACATAGAGAAAGGCCATGGAGAAGTCATAACATGTAGAGGTGAAGGTGGTACATGTATCTTGTCTCTATAAATCTGACATTTATGGCATTTCTTGGCGTAGTTGATACAATCCCCTTCCATGGTAGACTAATAATAACCAAACCTCATGATTTGTCTAGCCATCGTGAAACCATTAGCGTGTGTCTCACAAACACCTTCGTGAACCTCTTCTAAAATTAACTTAGCCTCCACGGCGTCAACACATCTCAAAAGTACTTGGTCCTTTCTCCTTTTGTACAAGGTGTCCCCATCCAAAACGTAATCATAGGATAATCTCCTTAAAGTTCGCTTATCGTTTTTAGTTGCCTGTTCTGGGTATTTACGATCTCTCACATATCGCAATATATCCTGATACCAAGGGTTATCATCTTTTTCTTCTTCCTCAATGTTACAACAACAAGCTGGAGCCTCAAAAATACTCATCTGAATGGGTCTCATATCCTCCTCCTTATTAGCTCTAATCATTGAAGCCAAGGTTGCTAGAGCATCTGCCATCTGGTTTTCGTCTCGCGAGATATAATTGAAAGTGATGTCCTCGACCTCCTCAAGTAACCCTAAAACTATCTTTCGATAATTGATCAATTTAGGATCCCTTGTCTCCCATTCACCTCTAAGCTGATAAATTACCAACGCAGAGTCTCCATATACTTCCAAGGTTCTTATTCCTCGCGCTATTGCCGCTCGGAGTCCCATGATGCATGCTTCATACTCAGCCATATTGTTTGTGCAATCAAAATCTAACTTGCACGTGAATGGATAATAATCGCCATTCGGGGATTCCGGGATTGCCCTAATTCCATTTCCCATTGCATTGGATGCCCCATCAAAACTCAACTTTCAAGGATGATCCTCTGTAGCTACTACACACATCAACTCTTTATTTGGGAAATCAAAATTCAACAGCTCGTAGTCTTCTAGAGCTCTACTAGCCAGAAATTCCGCTATCGCACTTCCTTTTATAGCCTTTTGACTCATATAGGCAATATCAAATTCTGAAAGTAGTATTTGCCATCTCGCCATTCTTCCATTCAATGCTGTTGACTCCATCATATATTTCAAAGGATCAAGTTTTGAAATAAGCCAAGTAGTATGGTATAACATGTACTGTCTTAACCTTCGAGTTGTCCAGATTAAAGCACAACACAATTTCTCAATTGGCGAATATCTCATCTCACACTCTGTAAATTTCTTACTGAGGTAGTATATCGCCTTCTCCTTTCTTCCCGACTCATCATGTTGACCAAGCACACACCCCATGGAATTACTAAACACCAACAAGTATAGAATTAATAGTTTACCCGGACAAGGTGGAGATAGTACTGGAGCGTTTAACAAGCATTGCTTGACTTTATCAAAGGCATTTTGGCATTCCTCATTCCAAGTACCTTGGTTGTGTTTTCTAAGGAGGCGAAATATAGGGTCACATTTCTCAGTTAATTTTGAAATAAACCGAGCAATATAATTCAACCTTCCAAGAAAATCTCGAACTTCTTTCTGAGTACGTAGTGGAGGCAAATCTCGTATGGCTTTAACTTTATCTGAGTCAACTTCTATTCCTTTTTCACTGACCACAAAGCCCAGTAATTTCCCCGACCTAGCTCCAAAGGTGCATTTTGCCGGATTAAGTTTTAACTGAAACTTCCTTAATCTCAAGAACAGTTTCCTTAAAACTTCAACATGTTCCTCCTTCATTCGAGACTTGGCAATCATGTCATCAACATACACCTCAATTTCTTTGTGCATCATATCGTGAAACAAGGTTACCATAGCCCTCTGGTATGTTGCCCCTGCGTTCTTCAACCCAAAAGGCATTACCTTGTAACAGAATGTACCCCACAATGTTATGAAGGTAGTTTTGTCCATGTCTTCAGGATGTATCTTTATCTGATTATGCCCCGAAAAACCATCCATAAAGGAGAACAACGAATATCCTGCTGTATTGTCTACCAAAGTGTCTATGTGTGGTAGAGGGAAATTATCTTTTAGGCTAGCTTTGTTCAGATCTCTGTAATCAATGCACATTCGTACCTTCCCATCCTTCTTAGGAACTGGTACAATGTTAGCTACCCATTTCAGAGTACTTCACCTCTTGTAAGAATCTCGCATCGAATCGCTTCTTGACTTCGTCCTTTATTTTCGATGACGATATCCGCCTCATTCTTCGCAACTTCATTTAATGGCTTATATTCCTGTCTTATCAGAAGACGATGCACCACAATATCGGTAGTTAAACCTGGCATATCTTGATAGGACCATGCAAAGATATCCTTGAACTCACGTAGCAACTCAATCAGTCCTTGCCTTGTATTTTCGGCAATACGCGTGCTAATTTTCACTTCTTTCCCCTCCTCTAGGGCTACATTTTCTATTGCCTCTTTCTCATGGGGCATGATTTGTTTCTCCTCCTGTTTTACCATCCTCAAAAGATCTAAAGACACATCGCAGTCCTGGACATCTTCAAAATCCTGAGATTCCTCCAAACACATGTCTTGCTCACGAGAGAAATCAAGATTTGTAATATCAGTGCTCATGTCATTGATATCTAGAGATCTGTGATGTACAAAGAATATACAAAAAAATGAATGAATTTAAGAATTATTATTTATGTACTATGAATGAAAGAATAAGAATTGTCAAAATTTTAACGGAATATTGGTTGATAAAAATGAAACAATACTCGTTGAATTGATAAAAGTTATGTTTTATTAAAAAGATGATAAATGATCATAAGCCTATTTCACAAATGTAATTCTATTACTCCTAGGCTTTAGAGTAATAAGATTGTTTCGAGAATTACTCTGAAAAATTCTTAAAGACTACAGGAAGTTCCTCCGCAGTCCAATTGTTCAGAGAACTTCCCGATTCGTAAGGGCGAATGCCCTCAAGGTTTCCTTGTTTTGATCCTTCCTCTTGTATAACATTAATTTGATGACTTCCTTCTATGAGTAACCCTCCCGATATGAAGGTTTGGGATATTAGAGGGAATGCCATCGGCTCCCACTTCACTTCTCTTCTATTAAGGCGTACCCTTCTTCCCTCTTGGCGCTTCTCAATTTCCTTCCTCCTTTGCTTATAGTCTGGTTCGAGGCCCAGACCAAAGCGATCTCTCTTCTCTTTAAGTTCTGGGATTTGAATTCCTCCTTGTCGGTACTTTCCTAACCCTTTTCTTGGAAAGGCTCATTTTCCTGCCATCATTTGTAAAGCCATCATTGTAGCTCTTGCTATCTTTGGCACCAGTAGCTCACTCTCTTCTGAAATGAAGGTTGCATTTGAGAATTCTAAAGAGCGAAAGGAACACTCAATAGATTCTTCGTTTGTCTCAACATAAGGGGTCTTACTAGTGACTGCGGCTATAATGTCCTCTTCTGCATTGATGGTTACTAACCGTCCATCCGCCACTAACTTCAGTTTCTGGTGCAACGACGAGGGCACCGCTCCCGCTGAGTGTATCCATGGCCTACCTAATAAGCAATTGTAGGAAGGCTTGATATCCATCACCAAAAAGTCTACTACGTATATATTCGGCCCAATTTCCAAAGGGATGTCAATCCTTCCCATCACCTTCCTTTCTGTACCGTCAAAGGCTCTTACCATATTTTGACATGCTTTCATGTGAGAATCGTCAATGGGTAATCTATTCAATGTAGATAACGGCAGAACATTCAAGGCTGATCCATTATCAACAAGCACACTTGGGAGTGTGTACCCCTTGCATCGAGTGGTGATATGCAAGGCTTTTGTTGACCCCCTACCCCCTGGTGGGATTTCATCATCATTAAAGTAGATGAAATTATCCGCACTTATGTTATTCACCAATCGGTCCATCTTGTTAACTGATATGTCATGGGTGACATATGTTTCGTTAAGCACCTTCATCAATGCCTCCCTATGCGCCTCAGAACTCAAAAGTAGAGCTAATACTGATATGCGAGCCGGCAACTTGCGCAACTGCTTGACCACGCTATTCTCGCTATGCTTAAGGAAATTTAGAAATTCCTTAGCCTCCTCCTCCTTTACCGGCTCCTTGACAGGCACTTCAGCTTCTTTTTCCATTTCCGTACTAGCATTCTTTGTTTTTATGGGCTCCTCCCTGACGCCCCCGTATCATAACGCTTTCCACTCCGCGTGTGGGAACCTTCAACTTACACGTTTTTAGATGCGCTAGCTATATTTTCTTCCTTCAGTACTGTCACACTACAGTTATAACTCCATGGTACTCTCTTACTATCTTTGTAAGGGAAAGGAGTAGGCTTATGGATAATGACCTTGGGCACTGCTGGTGCTCCCTCTTCGTTATTCCCTGGCAGGGAAATAATAATCCTTGGCCGGCTAATTCCTTTTTGTTCCTCTTCTAGCATACTTATTTCTCTTTTATAAGAGCTACCTTCAAAAATTTGTAGCTCTTTATTATCTATAAAGCCTTGCACTAAGGCTCTGAATTCTTTACAATTTTGTGTCTCATGACCCTCTTCTCCATGGAACTCACAGTAGTTCCCCGTTTTTTCTCTTTCTCTCCTAGAGGTTATCATCCCTCTCTTCATCATCTCCTCCCAAATCACCTTCTAAGCATCCTCACCTCAGCAACATTTTCCTTCATCCTTCTCTCACTAGCTTCGCCAATAAGTGCATTCACTCCTTGATCGTCATGATTTGGCAAAGGGTTTTCAGTATTTAGGGTACTATCAAATTTCACAACCCCCATCTTGATCAACCTTTCCACGGCCTTCTTGAATCCGGTATAATTTTCAATTGAGTGCCCCGATATTCCCGCGTGGTACTCGCATCTAGCGTTTGCATCATACCATTTAGGATATGAAGGCTGTAATGGTTTCAAATAGAAAGGAGCAATAGCATGCGCATCGTATAAGCTTTGATAAAGCTCACGATATGTTACGGGGATAGGTGTGAATTGCATCCTTTCAGAATTTTGCTTTACATTCGACTCCTTCCTTTGAGAACTCTGTTGCTCGACCGCAGCTGTTTTTGGTTGACCAACTGTGATTACCCTTGTATTGAAAGTACTTGTGTTATTCACTTCATTATCCTTTCTCCTTGGGGCCGATCTTTCGGTCGTTTCACCTTCAATTTTGCTACCTCTTATGGCGTTCTCAATCATCTCTCCCACCATGACTATGTCCGCGAAACTTTTGGTAGTGCTTCCAATCATGTGAGTAATGAATGGGGCCTTCAGAGTGTTGATAAACAACATGGTGATCTCCTTCTCCAACAATGGTGGTTGAACTTGCATGGCAACCTCTCTCCATCTTTGAGCATATTGCCTAAAATTCTCATTAGGCTTTTTCTCCATGTTTTGCAGCGTGATCCTATCCGGCGTCATGTCAGTCACATGATTGTACTGTTGCATGAAGGCTTCTGCAAGATCCCTCCATGAATTTATTCTGGCCCGGCTCAACTGATTGTACCACCTGGCTGCTGCTCCCACTAAACTATCTTGGAAACAATGAATCAACAGTTGATCATTGTTCACATATTCGGTCATCCTCCTACAGAACATTGTAATGTGGACCTCTAGGCAAATAGTCCCGTTGTACTTTTCAAACTCCGGCATTTTGAATTTATAGGGAAGCACCAAATTTGGGACCAAACTCAAGTCTTTGGCATCAACTCCATGATGCCCATCAGCACTCTCTAAAGCTTTAAATTTCTCTTCCAACCATCGGCAACGTTCCTCCAACTGTTTTGCAGCTTCGGCTCTCAAATCTTTTTTTTCAGCTATATCCAAGTCAGAAATGAGAGGATTGGCAAGGTTATCACCCAAATTTAATCCCGAGCCAGTTGGGTAATTTATATGGATCCCCGTATCACCCGGCCCATTACGAGGCCTTATATTGACAAATGATCTTTTAGGAGGTGCCTCGGTTTGTGTAGACCCATGGGGTGGAGTAAGGCCTGAAGGATGATCCTCTTCCTCCTCACCAGTGATTGCCATAGGTGTTTTTCCCTTATTAGTGGCCCTTAGCAACTGAGCCATCTCAGTCATCATATTCCTCTGAGCCTCCAGCATTTTCTCCCTCATGTCGTTTTGCATCTTGGCCAATTGCTCTTGCAATTGGTCCTGCATGTCCTTTTGTAGCTGTTCAAACATTTGGTCCATATTCCTAGATTTTGCGCGAGTTCCGTACTGATGTGTGGTTTCCAGATTTTCTCTTCTACTTCTGAGTAATTTTAACTAATTAGGGTCTTTCTATAACTTTGAATGCACATGATGCGATGAAATGCTATGAGATGTAAATGCATGAATGCCAAAAGGACATCGATTCTGATTCAATCTCATTTAGCAAATTTTATTTGAAAAAAGAATATCTTTACATATAAGAGGATTACAAATACGCTTTCGCCCTAATGCCCAAAGTTTTAACTCTATCTAATAAAAGGGCTAACTCTCGTCCTATATCCGACGATGACTCATACACCAAACTCAATACATCAGCTCGTATTGCTAAGTCTTGCACGTGTTCAGCGGCTTCTCGAATCTGGGCTATGGCTTCTCCAATGACGTGATCCCTTTCTCTGACCTATCCTATAGACTGATGAAGCTCTCCCTTCAAATAATCTTCTCGTACCCCAAGCTGCTCGATTAGGAGCTTACTATCCTGGAATGCTGATTCCAACTCCTCAACTTTGCCTTTTAATCTTTTACCTCAACCGTAGAATCACGACTTCGATGCAGATGTAGGGATCACCCAAGCACAGTTACTTTAGTCTTTAAACTTTGATTTTCTTTTTCTAAGGTCAAATTCCGCGATTGCATCTCTTGGAACTTTTTCTCCCAATATTCGGCTTTAACTTTTTCCTCTTGGACCTCTTTCTGCAACTGATCTGAAAACCCTCCTATTCTAGCTCTCTTCAAGGATACTTGTGCCCTTTTGTAATGCTCCTTTAAATCATCTCGATCTTCCTCAATCCTCCTTCTTTCTTTCCTCTCTTTCTCGACCTCCATCTTCTGAACGTTGACGTCTAGGCTCAAGTACATCTTTTTTTCTTCGAGCTTTGCTATCCTCTTCTCGAGCTCCAAGTTCTTTCTCTCGAACTCTTGTTTCATAATTTCTAACTCCGAGGGCGTCACTTGTAAATATTCCTCTATCGATCGAGCTCCTTCCACACTTGGCTTAGGGAGGTTATCATGAACCCTTCTACCTCTCCACTCGACATACTCCAGAGTCGTAGCAGGGTTAATAACTACTCCCTTTAATCGACAAGTCTTGTTCCAAGCACTAGAGATCTCACTGACCTTCCTCTTGTAGTCAGCTCCTCTATACATGAACTCACTCTGAACCAAACCGTAGGTTGCCGGTATGAACTGCCTCAATCCATGTTGCCTCATCGCAAACAAAGGGGCACAACCAATGGCACCCCAAATTCCTAACAGAGGGACCCAATCAAAACTGCCGCATCGGTAAAGAATCTCACCAGGAATCACCCATGGAGCCCTCCACTCTACGTCCTTTGATTGCAAATTCTGAAGTAGCGCTATCCAATTTTTTTCAGGAACATCAACTTTCCTAGTTGAGGCTGTTATGTTCTTCAACGGGGAGTAATCCTCAAAGAAGACCCGACAAACCACCCTATCTATCAATCGGAAGTGACTGTAGAACCAAGCTAAAAGTAACTGAGCACAACCAACAAACCTGCCCGCACTGGCCCTTCTACACGCATTTAAAGACCTAAACGTCTCTGCCAAAATCGCAGGAACAGAAGTGACCCGTTTGCTAAGTCGATGGAAAAGATCCGTGGTCGCCTCGTCTACATATCCCAAGGACTTGGGGAAAACCATCAATCCGTATAAGCTTAAGGCAAAAATGTCTACCCTCTTCGCCTCGTCTGGATGTGTCTGGATTAGATCTTTCAAAGCTCCCCACGGAATACACTTACTCTCACCCTTTTCCTTAATTCTAGCCATGATCCACTGCTCGCTCATCCCCGTAACGGTCATCAACTTCTTAATAAAGGTTGGGACACAAGCAGCTCGAGAATAAATCCTATCACACTGAAATCTAGGACACCGAAGTAAAGCTGTGTATTCTTCCACAGTAGGCACTAAATTTACCTACCCAAAGGGAAAACAACTGTATGCTGGGTTCCAAAACTGAGCGAGAGCTCGAAACAAGTGCCCATTAACCTAAATGTCAAACAAATAAGGCAAATCTCCGTAATTACCGTAGAACGACTGCTTGGTCTCATTTCCCCACTGATCTCAAATCTCCTTAAGCTCCTGTAAATTATTCTATGTAACACTGATACGAGTATAGTCTGACAGCTCCGACACATATCCCATAACTATGCTATCTCCCTTTGCTAGCTGATTTTGCTCCGACCATCTATGGACGTTAGCGTTTCCCTCCACTCTATCAAGAAGTCCGTTCTCCATAATAAAACTTTCTAACTTAAAAACTGACAGTGAATCGATACCTTTTAAATGCGAAATGACATGTAATAAAAAAAAGGAAACAGTCAGTATCACATAATATTAATAAACTTAAGAATAATATGTGAGGGTAATATCTAAAGTATGATTTTAACTAAGTTGAGCTCTTACGGTTTTTCTATATGAGGTTTTAGTTCTAAAGTTGAGGTACCTGAACCAGCAGATTCCTCGATTCTCACCCATTATAGGCTCATTTGAATCAAGCTCAGTTCAGGGGAATACATTTCCCTATGGCTACACGGAGATGAAAATCTCACGAAACCATAGGTACGGATGTATCCCGAAAGTAATCCACTATCTTGCACGGAGGTGAAAACCTCACGAAGGCGTAGTTTTTCACTCCCACTTAAGTGTGTGACCACAACGGTCATGCAAATGCAATGCGTATCATAATATAGCAACACATGCAACAATACAAACACATGTAATGCAAAGAGGATTAAATTTTAAAATTTTAATTTCCGATATTAAGACAAAAGATAATCAATTACACGGCTTGACTCTCTTATTAGTCCCCAGCGGAGTCGTCAAGCTGTCGAAAACATTTTTTTAAAATTGAGTTTTGGAAAATGGGAATCGACTTTAAGAAAAACGAAAACGGGAGTCGCCACCAATCTTCTTAGGTGTGATTGGATTGCCTCTAAAACATTTTGTTTTAAAATCATTAGTTTTGGTCTACGAAATCAAGAGAACGGGTTCGGGAGTTGGTTACGAACGAGAAAGGGTTAGCACCCTCGTAACGTCCAAAAATTGGTACCTAATTGACTATCAAATGTCTTTAATGTCAAAAGTTTAAAATTTTTTAAGATGCAATTCTCTTTAGAATATTTTAATTTTGAAAATTAGGGTTCACTTGTATCAAATGAATCAAAATATTACATCCAATAAGTTAGGAAGCAATATTTTTAAGACATTCGAAGCTAAGCTAGCCCTTTTTGAAAATCCCTATCTCAAAACGACAAAACACCATATCCAGTAAGTTAGGATACAACGCTTTGAAGTTCCAAGACAGTTGCTCGTATTTTGAAAACCTTAAAAACTTAGAAGGGTGCTTGACTATTCGAACTCAACGAGAAAAGTCGCAACCCAGTAAGTTAGGTCACTACCTTTCTCGAAGTTTCCAAATACCAAGCATAGCCTTTTATTTTTGAAAACTTTTGAATCTCGTTTTTAATTAATGCATGAAGAAACATATATATACGTTATAACATGTAAGATAGCATATTAAAATAATAGGTAGCTAAAACATACATTTAAATAATATGATAGCAATAATATAAAGGTCCTATACTAGATACATACATAAATATAGCCAATCCTAGTTACATAACAACATACATATTAAGATATACATAGCATATATTGAAGATGAATAAGCAAAATATACGAACATACAAAGTAATAATTAATTTAAAAAACGATGCATGATATACAATTAGACATATAAATATACAAAACAAATGTGATAATATATAAAAATAATAATAATAATGTAGTAACATATATATATATATATATATCAAACAAACAACACTTAATAATATTATGAGACTAGCATTTAATATATAAATGATATAAAAATATGATAATATATAAAAGATTTAATACGTATTAAAATATAAAATAAAATGAGTAAATATTTAAAAATATACATATATAATTAAAATACAATATTTAATAATGCATGATAATAATATAGATAATATAAATGTAATGAAAAAACTTAAATAAATATAATGAAATATAATATGAAATATGTATAATAACAATAATAATGTAACAAATATTTTACATATAAAAATATAATAAAATAAATAATATAATAAAAATATATAACATATAATAAAATTTATATATATAATGTTACAAATAATATAAATAAAATAATATATTATTATATACATAACTAATGTTTATTAAAAATATATATATAAAGTATTTTAAATAAATTAAATTAAAAGTATATAAGGATTAAAATTAAATTTAATTAAGGAATTTAGGGATAATTTCAAATAAATAAAGAAAACTGGGCCAAATTGAAACACAGACTAAAGCCGAGGGACTGACTGGGCAATTTGCCCTAATCCCAAAACGACACCGTTTCTCCAAATACAATTTTAAAGTCACTATGAGGATTAAATTGCAACAAAATTAGAACATTAAAGCTAAATTAAAAAATAGATAAGATAAAATTATAAAAATTAAAAAGGCAAGAGGACCAATTGAGCAATTAACCCACTTTACGAAAACACGCGGATTCTCCTCAGGTAATTGGGTCAACACGCGGATCCTGAGCCCTGAAACGACGCCGTTTTATGCTTATTGAGTTAAACTAAAACGACATCGTTTCATTTGGGCTATATAAGCCAAATTCTGAGCTTTAAAATCATTTTTACACTCGGTTTAAAAAACAAGAGAAATCCTCTGGAAGAAGACTTGGGGACCGGTCTCGGAGTGTCGCTGTGCCTCCGTCTAGGGGTTTGCACGAGCTCACGCGCCCCTATCTTCACCGCCACATACGGTGGTCAGAAACTGAAAAAATTCCTTTTTTCGACACGAATTAGAATGGTACGTTTTTTTCTTTTTTATTGTTCGCAATATATATATTTAAAAATATTCACCTTTGTGTATCTCGATCGACTGTGGTACTCTTCTCTGTATATATATGTAAAAATAAACTTTTTTATTGAATCTGTGTGTGTATTCCCCAAAAACGTAGTTTACATCCTTTCCGATTCGGGTTTTTATAGCCAAAGAAAAAGAAAAATATTTACAATCTTTGATTTATTTCCTGCCATATTTGTTTCGTTTCTGTCGCTTTCTTTCCATTTTTGCAGGTGTTCAAGGAGGGTAGACCACCGACTTCGATTTGCGCGTTGATTACGGCATAACACGGGGGCTGGAATCACTGCCCCGATGAAGGGTAACTGAAATGACGAGATTTGAAGAGGCACGATTCTTGAGCTGATTGCGGCGCTAGTTCTTCTGTCGATTGGTATGGCTTGGGAGTTGCGGCGCAAACCCTAGCTAGGGTTTCCTGAAACTGAAAATAAGTTGGGTCAATTAGGCCTGCTAAATTTTGGGTTACTGGGTTAAGCGGGTTATTGGCTGTAACGGGTCTGCTGGGTATTACATTGTAATTGGGCCTCGGGTAGACCAAAATTTTTGGGCTCTGTATATGGACTATTTAAAACAGTAAACATTCGTTTATTTTATTGTTTAAGTCCCGGGAAAATTTAGGTTATTGCAGGTATATTGTTTGAATGTTGTTAAAATGTTGTAAATTGATACATATTCTATTGAGTTTATACAAATTTTTTGAGTAAGTGTAATTGTGCAATTGAACAGAAAATTATTCTTGGCATGAAGTAGGTACTAAATGACATATTTTGTGCTACAGGGTCTGGCTATACAGTTGTGTGTCACACATAGGCTAGTACCATGGCCATGTATCAGGCTAGTACCCTTAGACAATAGCTTGGCCGGCCATGGGAGACAAATTTGAGAGAAGGACAAGATTAGGTAAAGCTTAGGTCACCAATTTTGACTAGTTATATTTTTAATAAAACAAAAAGGAAAAGCTATCATCATTTCTCTCTTCTTAGCTAAAAATACCATCCATTGTAGGGGTTCGAAAGCTTCAAAAATTTTAGCAAATTTGAGCCCTGTCAAGTAAGTGATTTTGATAGTTTCTCTTAATGATTTTTACATTTTTAAGACCCTTGAAGCATGAGCTTTCAAATGAGGGGTCTATTTTGTAAAATGATTAAGAGTTTAAGGTTTTTCCATGAATGGATTGGTGATGTTTACTGAGTTTTTATGGGAGAATATAAGTTAGGGTTGTATAATAAACAACTTTTGTGGAAGTTGTTAGCATGAAAACACCTAAAGGGACTATTTTGCATAAGTTACAAAATAAGTGATAAGTGTGTGAAATAATGAGAATTTGAGGTTGCTATAAGAGTAAAAAGAGTTCAACTAGGCTTAAGATGTGAATAAATTTGATAAAAATCGAATTTCGAGCATATGGGTAAAATGATCATTTTGCCAAAGTCTAGGGGCAAAATGGCCATTTTACCGAAGATGTGAATTCTAGATTGCCAAATTGTATTTAGTGACTAATAAGTGCATTTTACTATTATAGATCAAGAATTACTAAATCTGACCCTAGACCGGGGGAGGGCCAAGCAAGTAGATTAATTGACGAGTTGCCTACATTTTGTAACCCGAGGTAAGTTGTATATAAATAATACAACTACATTATTAATTATATGTGCTTGAATTATTATAGGATAAATGGTTTGACTGTGAAATTGAGAATGTATAACGATAAATGAGATAGTAGAATTTCCGTTGGAACCTTAGCAAATAAATCGGATATTCATGCCATGATATTTAGGTCATTCAGGTGTGAGCTAGTGTAAGACATGTCTGGGACATGCATCGGCCACATTATGAGAGTCAGTGTAAAATCGTGTCTGAGACATGGCATCGACATTGAGACGGGGGATAGTGTAAGACATATCTGGGACATGCATCGGCCTCGAGATGTAAGCCAGTGAAAGACATGTCTAGGACATGCATCGGCTACGAGAAGATAGTCAGAGTAAAACCATGTCTAGGACATGGCATCAACTTGAGAAAAGAGCCAGTATAAGACCGTGTCTGGGACATGACATCGGCACTTTACCCACATTTCAGGCTTAATGAATATCTGGTAGTGTTCCAAGTCGTTCAACGGTGAACGCTATGTTTTTCAGCTAATGAGGAAAATATAACCTTGTTGTAAATGGTACAGGTACCTAATTGGTACGTGTGAGATATTGAACTCATTATATAATATGTGACTAGTATGGATGGTAATGAATAAGTTATGCCTACCTTGGTATTATGAGAATGTGGACTATTGATAGATTATTGTTGTTGTATATTTATTTATATGCAACTTACTAAGCTTTTACGCTTACTCCCTTTCCTTTCTATCTTTCTTACAGTGTCGCCTAACTAGCTCAAGGATCACTGAAGTCAGAGATATCGATCACACTATCAACTGAAGCATTCAGTATAGTTGGATTTATATTTTCGAATATGGCATGTATAAGACTTAGACTTTATTATTTTGTGTCTTTGAGATTTGGCTATATGTATTGGCTTAGGTTGGAAACCCTTCAATTTGTATTAAGCCTTGAATGATGGCTAACATTCATTTTGAGTTTATGAAAGATACATTTCCATGGATGAATGAGTGCCTAATGTGGCTGAATTGGCTTTATGAATTGTGCTGGTATTGGTATTGATTGGTATTTGTATGAAACTAGATATGTAAGGGTGGCAATGAGGCTTGGTAAATAGCCTTATATTGTCCATACGAGTAGACACACAGGCATGTGTCTATACCGTGTATGACACACAGTCTGCTCCATGGGCGTGTAGTCCGGCCGTGTGTCCCCTGCATGTAGAAATTTCAAGTCAGTATGCATGATAATAAACACACGAGAAGAGACACGATCGTGTGTCTCAGTCGTGTAAGGGACACGGCCTAGCACACGAGTGTGTGCCTTGGCCATGTGACATTTTGAGCGTGCTGACGTCAGAAACAGAATGTCTATATTTTCGTACACGGGCTAGGACATTGGCGTGTCGTGGCCGTGTGAAGGACACAGGCCATTGACACGGGCGTGTGTCTGGCCGTGTGAAAACCCCTGTAAGTGTGAATTAGAATTTAATTTTACACGAGTGAAGGGCACAGACGTGTCCCAGGATGCTTAGGCCGTGTGAGCCATACGGGCTATCAGCACGACCATGTCGAAATGGTCACACGGGCGTGTTATCCTTCTACACGGGCGTGTGTCCTATTTTAAAAGCAATTTTGTTAAGGATGGTTTAAGGACCCGGAATGGTTTCGAATAGTTTTCAATTATCGATTTAGGGCTCGTAGGCTTATAATAAGAAGTTTAAAATAGAAATAGAAAAGGTTTTAATTTGAACAGAGTCTCGGTGACTTGAGATTGGTTGTAAGTATGAGATCGAGTTAGCTAAAGCCTTGTACTCCGCCCCGACATGGGTTACGGGTGTATGGTGTTACATTTAATGGTATCAGGGCTATGGTTTAGTCGGTTCTAAGACTAACCTAGCGAGAGTATGAGTCTAGCCATACATGCCATAATTATATATTGATAGTGTGACGATTTCTAACGATTATAAATTATGTTTTTATATAGTAAATGGATCCTGATAGAGCCACAGTGGATGACGTAGAAAGTAACATGCCGACTCCCGCTGAAGGGACCGCACTAGTTGAGAGCGAGCCCGTGACTATAGGCCAAGACGGAGGGGCTAGAGAAGCCTACCTCCGAATGATGGATGCTTGGTACACGGAGTTCATTCGTGCGAACCCGAACACTCCACCTCTCCTCACCTCCTCCAATTCTTCAGTATGCTCCGGTAGCTCCGCAAGGTGCGGACATTTTTAGAAGAGAGAAGCCTCTGGTGGACAAGATCCCAAAATAAGGGGCCGAGGAATTTCGGGCTAGCATATATGATGACCCGGATAGAGTAGAGTTTTGGCTAGAAAATACTATTAGGGTATTTGATGAACTATCATGCACACCTGAAGAGTGCGTAAAATACGCAGTGTCGCTTGTAAGTATGAGATCGAGTTAGCTAATGCCTTGTACTCCGCCCCGGCGTGGATTACGAGTGTAGGGTGTTACATTTAATGGTATCAGAGCTATGGTTTAGTCGGTTCTAAGACAAACCTAGAGAGAGTATGAGTCTAGCCATACATGCCATAATTATATATTGATAGTGTGACGATTTCTGACGATTATAAATTATGTTTTTATATAGTAAATGGATCCTAATAGAGCCACGGCAGATGACGTGGAAAGTAACACGCCGGCTTCCGCTGAAGGGATCGCACCAGCTGAAAGCGAGCCCGTGCCTATGGGCCAAGACGGAGGGGCTAGAGAAGTCTACCTCCGAATGATGGATGCTTGGTACACGGAGTTCGTTCGTGCGAACCCGAACACTCCACCTCCCCCCACCTCCTCCGATTCCTCAGTATGCTCCGGTAGCTTTGCAAGGTACGGACATTTTTAGAAGAGAGAAGCTTCTGGTGGACAATATCCCAAAATAAAGGGCCGAGGAATTTTGGGCTAGCATAGATGATGACCCGGATAGAGCAGAGCTTTGGCTAGAAAATACCATTAGGGTATTTGATGAACTATCATGCACACCTGAAGAGTGCGTAAAATACGCAGTGTCGCTTGTAAGTATGAGATTGAGTTAGCTAATGCCTTGTACTCCGCCTCGGCGTGGGTTACGGGTGTAGGGTATTACATTTAATGGTATCAGAGCTATGGTTTAGTCAGTTCTAAGACTAACCTAGTGAGAGTACGAGTCTAGCCATACATGCCATAATTATATATTGATAGTGTGACAATTTCTGACGATTATAAATTATGTTTTTATATAGTAAATGGATCCTGATAGAGCCACGGCGGATGACGTGAAAAGTAACACGCCGGCTCTCGCTGAAGGGACTGCACCAGTTCAGAGCGAGCCCGTGACTGCAGGCCAAAACGGAGGGGCTAGAGAAGTCTACCTCCGAATGATGGATGCTTGGTATACGGAGTTCGTTCGTGCGAACCCGAACACTCCACCTCCCCCACCTCTTTCGATTCCTCAGTATGCTCCAGTAGCTCGCAAGGTGCGGACATTTTTAGAAGAAAGAAGCCTCTAGTGGACAAGATCCCAAAATAAGGGGCCGAGGAATTTCGGGCTAGCATAGATGATGACCTGGAGAGAGTAGAGTTTTGGCTAGAAAATACCATTAGGTTATTTGATGAACTATCATGCACACCTGAAGAGTGCGTAAAATATGCAGTGTCGTTTCTACGAGATTCGACTTATCAGTGGTGGAACACTCTCATATCTGTCGTACCGAGAGAGAGAATCACGTGGGAATTATTCCAGGAGAAATTCTGAAAAAAGTATATTAGCCAAATATTTGTAGGCCAAAAGAGGAAGGAATTTCTAGAGTTAAAACAAGGTCGAATGTCGGTGACGGAATATGAACGTGAGTTTGTAAGGCTTAGCAAGTATGCGCGAGAGTGCATATCTACAGAAGCCACTATGTGTAAGAGGTTTGAGGATGGCCTCAATGAAGATATCCGAGTGTTTGTTGGCATCTTAGAGTTACGAGAATTTGTAGCACTTGTTGAAAGAGCCTGTAAGGTCGAAGAGCTAATTAAAGAGAAGAGGAAAGCAGCTTTTGAGTCGTAAGATTCCAAGAAGAGACAGATGGGGAAATCACATCAGTCTTCATCCAAAAGATCGAGAGAGTTCACTACCCGATCGATTGCTTCGGTGGGGTATTCGAATTGGAACAAGAACCAGCAGAACACAACTTCTGTTGCAAGTGTTGGTAGCACTCAGCCAAATAGGCCAGAATGCTCACAATGTGGTAGGCGTCATTTTGGCGAATGCCAAGGGAATGATAGGGGCTGTTTCAAGTGCGGATCATTGGAACATTTCATCCGCGATTGCCCTGAATTGGATGGGAGAGAGACAAAACAAGATGTGAAAGCGAATAGTGCTCCTTTAAGGGGAAGGATGCAAAAAAACCCCGAAAGTGGGGCTAGCAGTATTAGCAAGTCAAGAGATGCGGCGGTGAGGTCCGAGGGCAGGTGCCTGTAAGGACTTATGCTATTCGAGCTCAGGAAGTGACAGAGTTTCCCGACGTGATCACGGGTACATTTTCTATCTATGAAATATCTATTGTTGCTTTAATTGACCCGGTATCTACTCACTCTTATATTTGTATGGAATTGATACCTCGTATAAGTATGCTAGTAGAGTCTACGGAGTTTGTAATAAAAGTGTCCAATCCCTTGGGCAGATATGTGCTAATAGACCAAGTATGTAAAAATTGTCCTTTAACAATTAGAGGTCATTGTTTTCTAGCTAACTTGATGTTATTGCCATTTAATGGGTTTGATATAATCCTTGGGATGGATTGGTTGACTGCTCATAGTTTTGTAGTGGACTGTGGTAAAAAGACAATTGAGTTGAAATGAGAGGACGAAAATGTTCTTCGAGTTGGACCAGAGGGGTTGGAAATGTTCTTCGAGTTGGACTAGAGGGGTCAAATAATTTGCCTGTAGTAATATCATTTTTAACTGCCGAGAAACATTTAAGGAAATGATATAAGGCTTCTCTATCTTTTGTGTTGAACACTTAAGTGTCTGAGTTGAAGATTGAATCGGTACCAGTGGTTTAAGAGTTTATAGACGTGTTTCCAGAGGAATTACCGGTGAAAGAAGTTGAGTTTGGAATTGAGTTGGTCCCCGATACGACGCCCATGTTGATTACTTTGTATAGGATGGCTCCAATAGAGTTAAAAGAGTTAAAATCACAGTTGCAAGAGCTAACGGACAAAGGCTTTACGAGACTGAGTTTTTCGCCATGGGGTGCTCCGGTACTCTTTCTGAAAAAGAAAGATGGGTTGATGAGATTATGTGTCGGCTATAGACAGCTCAATAAAGTAACGGTGAAGAACAAGTACCTTTTGCCAAGGATTGACAACCTGTTTGATCAATTAAAATGAGCTATGGTGTTTTCCAAGATTGATCTAAGATCTAGATATTACCAGTTAAGAGTAAAGGAGCAAGATGTACCAAAGACTGCTTTTCGAACAAGATATGGACATTATGAGTTCCTCGTCATGCCCTTCGGTTTGACTAATGCCCCGGCGGTGTTTATGGATTTAATGAACTGCATTTTCTAATTGTATCTAGATAAGTTCGTCATCATCTTTATCAATGACATATTAGTTTATTCGCGTGATGAGAGCGAACACGCGGAGCATCTGAGAGTTGTGTTGTAAACTTTGAGAGATAAGCGGCTTTACGCCAAGCTCAGTAAGAGTGAATTTTGACTTAAAGAGGTAGGATTTTTAGGACACATTGTGTCAGGTGACAGGATTAGAGTTGACCCGAGTACGATCTCGGCTATTATTGAGTGGAAACCGCCAAAAATATAGCTGAGGTTCGAAGCTTCTTGGGATTAGCCGGGTACTATAGAAGGTTTGTTCAAGGATTTTCTATGATCGCTACCCGAATGACAAGGCTACTAAAAAAGGATGTTAAGTTTGAATGGACAGAAAAGTGCCAACAGAGTTTCGAGAAATTAAAGGCTTTGTTGACTGAAGCCCCAGTGTTAGTACAACCGGAGTCGGGCAAGGAATTTGTGGTATAAAGCGATGCCTCCTTGAATGGTTTAGGGTGTGTGCTTATGCAAGAAGGTAAGGTTATATCTTACGCTTCAAGGCAACTGAAGTCGCATGAAAAAAATTACCCGACGCATGATTTAGAGTTGGCTGCCATCGTATTCGCGTTGAAAATTTGAAGACACCATCTGTAGTCTTAAGTACTTGATGACTCAAAAGGAGTTGAATCTAAGGCAACGACGATTGTTAGAGCTAATAAAGGATTATGAGTTGATTATCGACTACCACCCGAGAAAAGCGAATGTGGTTGCCCATGCATTGAGCAGAAAATCATTATCCGCGCTAAGAGTAATGAATGTCAGCATGGATTTGTCTGATGATGGTTCGGTTCTAACAGAGATGAGAGCTAAATCGACATTTCTTCAAGAAATCCGAGAAGCTCAGAAAAGTGATGAGAAATTATAAGCCAAGAGAACTCAATGTGAGTTAGAAATTGAATAAGATTTTCGTATTGGTACCGATGGATGTATAATGTTCAAAGACAAAGTTTGTGTACCCAAGGACAATGAGCTTATTCAGAAGATTCTGAATGAGGCTGAATGAGGCACATAGTGGTTTTTTGTCCGTCTGCCCAGGCAGTGTGAAAATGTACAACGACCTTAAGATAATGTATTGGTGGTCAGGTATGAAAAGAGACATTTCAGAGTTTGTATCTAAGTGCCTAGTGTGTCAGCAAGTGAAGGCTGACCACCAAGTACCTTCAGGTCCACATCAGCCTATCATGGTCTCTGAGTGGAAGTGGGACTGGATCACTATGGATTTTGTGACGGGTTTGTCGGTAACCCCAAAGAAAAAGGATGTTGTTTGGATTATTGTGGATAGGCTAACAAAGTCAGCACACTTCATACCTGTGCATACCATCTACTCCCTTGAGATATTAGCCGACTTATACGTTTCTGAGATTGTGAGACTACACGGGGTGCCCATATCGATTATTTCAGACAAAGACCCGAGATTTACCTCGAGGTTTTGGAAAACGTTACAAGAGGCATTGGGAACAAAGTTGAGTTTTAGCACTACTTTCGATCCGCAAACCGACGGTCAGTCAGAGAAAGTAATTCATATATTAGAGGATATGTTACGGTGTTGCGTCCTTGAGTTCCAAGGCAGTTGGGAAAAGTATCTACCGTTGGTTGAATTCGCCTATAATGACAGTTATCAAACAAGTCTGAAAATGGCGCCTTATGAGGCTTTGTATGGGTAAAAGTGCCGAACGCCCTTATATTGGACCGAGCTCAAAGAAAGTCAGATTTACGGGGTCGATTTAGTCAGGAAGACTAAAGAAAAAGTTAAAGTGATTCGTGACTACATGAAGGCCGCGTCGAATAGACAGAAATCCTATACGGACTTGAAACGAAAGGAAATTGAATTTCAAGTCAGTGATAAGGTATTTTTAAAAGTGTCTCCATGGAGAAAAGTCCTCAGATTTGGTAGAAAAGGCAAGTTGGATCCTAGTTTCATAGGGCCTTATGAGGTTATCGAGAGAGTAGGACCGGTTGCATGTCGATTGACTTTACCCCCAGAGTTGGAGAAGATTCACGACGTGTTTCATGTATCCATGTTACGTCGATATAGATCAGACCCTTCGTATGTGATTGAGCCGACAGAGGTTTGAGATTCTTCCGGACATGACTTATGGTGAAGAGCCGGTCAAAATTTTGGCCCGAAAAGTCAAACAGTTGAGAAATAAGAGTATAACACTTGTGAAAGTTTTGTGGCATAGACATGGAGTCGATGAAGTCACATGGGAACCTGAGGATACTATGAGAGATCAGTACCCGAACTTATTCCCCGGTAATATTTTCGAGGACGAAAATCCCTAAGGGGGAGAAATGTAACAGCCCGATTCTACGGCTAGTCAGAATAGAGGTATCGGGACCACAAATCCAAAATCATAGAAATTATTTTATTATTATTTTGGAGTCATAGCATGTTTATATTAGTGCATGAAAAATTTGGTGGGCTAATTTTAACGTTTGTGAGCCCAACTGCGAAAAAGGACTAAATCGCATAAAGTGGAAAACTCTTAAATTGATAGCTAAAGGTGTTAAATAGCTAGAGAACCAAAATTGGGGGTTTTTAAAGGGCAATTAGACCCTTAGAAAATATCTTGGCCGGCCATGGGAGACAAATTGGAGAGAAGGCCAATATTAGGTGAAGCTTAGGTCACCAATTTTGACTAGTTATATTTTTAATAAAATAAAAAGGAAAAGCTATCATCTTTTCTCTCTTCTTAGCCGAAAATACCAGCCATTGTAGGGGTTTGAAAGCTTTAAAAATTTCAGCAAATTTGAGCCCTCTCAAGTAAGTGATTTTGATAGTTTCTCTTAATGATTTTTACATTTTTAAGACCTTTGAAGCATGAGCTTTCAAATGAGGGGTCTATTTTGCAAAATGATTAAGATTTTAGGGTTTTTTCCATGAAAGGATTGGTGATATTTAATGATTTTTTATGGGATAATATGAGTTAGGGTTGTATAATAAACAACTTTTGTGGAAGTTGTTAGCATGAAAACACCTAAAGGGGCTATTTTGCTTAAGTTGCAAAATAAGTGATAAGTTTGTGAAATAATAAGAATTTGAGGTTGTTATAAGATTAAAAATAGTTCAACTCGAAGAAATTTGATAAAAACGATTTTCGAGCATAGGGGTAAAATGGTCATTTTACCAAAGTCTAGGGGCAAAATGGTTATTTTGTCGAAGATGTGAATTCTAGATTGTCAAATTGTATTTAGTGACCAATGAGTGCATTTTGCTATTATAGATCAAGAATTACTAAATCCGACCTTAGACCGAGAGAAGGCCAAGCAAGTAGATTAATTGACGAGTTGCCTACATTTTGTAACCCGAGGTAAGTTGTATATAAATAATACAACTACATTATTAATTATATGTGCTTGAATTATTATAGCATAAATGGTTTGACTGTGAAATTGAGAATGTATAACGATAAATGAGATAGTAGAATTTCCGTTGGAACATTAGGAAATAAATCAGATATTCATGCCATGACATTTGGGTCATTCATGTGTGAGCTGGTTTAAGACATGTCTGGGACATGCATCGGCCACATTATGAGAGCCAGTGTAAGACCATGTTTGGTACATGGCATTGGCATTGAGACGGGGGATAATGTAAGACATGTCTGGGACATGCATCGACCTCGAGACGTAAGCCAGTGTAAGATATGTCTAGGACATGCATCGACTACGAGAAGATAGTCAGAGTAAGGCCATGTCTAAGACATGGCATCGACTTGAGATATGAGCCAGTATAAGACTGTGTCTAGGACATGGCATCGGCACTTTACCCACGTTTGAGGCTTAATGAATATCCAGTAGTGTTTCAAGTGGTTCAACGGTGAACGCTATGTTTTTTAGCTAATGAGGAAAGTATAACCGTGCTGTAAATGGTATAGGTACCTAATTGGTACGTATGAGATATTGAACTCATTATATAATATGTGACTAGAATGGATGGTAATGAGTAAGTTATGCCTACCTTGGTATTATGAGCATGTAGACTATTGATAGATTATTGTTGTTGTATATTTATTTATATGCAACTTACTAAGCTTTTACACTTACTCCCTTTCCTTTCCATCTTACTTATAGTGTCGCCTAAATAGCTCAAGGATCACTGAAGTCAGAGATATTGATCACACTATCAACCGAAGCATTCGGTATAGTTAGATTTATATTTTTGAATATGGCATGTATAGCACTTAGACTTTATTATTTTGTGTCATTGAGATTTGGTTATAAGTATTGGCTTGGGTTGGAAACCCTTCAATTTGTATTAAGCCTTGAATGATGGCTAACATTCATTTTGAGTTTATGGAAGATACATTTCCATGGTTGAATGAGTGTCTAATGTGGCTGAATTGGCTTTATGAATTGTGCTGGTATTGGTATTGATTGGCATTTGTATGAAACTAGGTATGTGAGGGTGGCAATGAGGCTTGGTAAATAGCCTTATATTGTCTACATGGGTAGACACACAGGCGTGTGTCTATGCCATGTGTGACACTCGGTCTACTCCATGGGCGTGTAGTCCGGTCGTGTGTCCCCTGCACGTAGAAATTTCAAGTCAGTATGCATGGTAATAAACATACAGGTAGAGACATGACCGTATGTCTCAGACGTGTGAAGGATACGGCCTAGCACATGGGCGTGTGCCTTGGCCGTGTGACATTTTGAGCATACTAACGTCAGAAACAGAATGTCCATGTTTTTGTACACGAGCTAGGACACGGGCTTGTCGTGGCCGTATAAGGGACACGGGCCATTGACACGGGCGTGTGTCTGGCCGTGTGAAAACCCCTGTAGGTGTGAATTAGAAATTAATTCAACACAGGTGTAGGGCACAGGCATGTCCCGAGATGCTTAGGCCGTGTGAGCCACACGAGCTGTCGGCACGACCATGTCGAAATGGACATACGGGCATGTTATCCTTCCATACGGGCGTGTGTTCTGTTTTAAAGGCAAATTTCTTAAAGATGGTTTAAGGACCCGGAATGGTTCCGAATAGTTTTCAATGATCAATATGGGGCTTGTAGGCTTATAATAAGAATTTTAAAGTAGAAATAGAAAAAAGTTTTAATTTGGACTGAGTCTCGGTGACTTGAGATGGGTTGTAAGTATGAGATCGAGTTAGGTAACGCCTTGTACTCCGTCCCGAAGTGGGTTACGGGTGTAGGGTGTTACAACACGGGCGTGTGTCCAAGTCGTGTAACTTACTAGTTTGGAATTATAGACACACGAGCAAGAGACACGGACGTGTGTCCAGGCCATGTGAGATATGTTTTGGGTCTTGAGTGACATGGACATGTGTTGGGCCATGTGCTAGATCATGTAACTTACTATTTTGAGCTACGCGACCATGTACTAGGCCATGTGACAAATCAAGTGCGACACTGACGTAGGCCAGCGGGCGTGTGATAGGCCATGTGGACCACACGGGCAAGCTACCCAGGCCGTGTGAATCCATATACGCGTGTGGGTCAAAATTCAAGATTTTTCCCTAAGGTCGTAACTGACGTTCGAATTGAATGTGGGCCTACCGTATGGTCATATGATTTGAATTAAATAATGAAACCGTTATTTGACGATATGTTACTTAACAATACATTATTTTCATTTAAATATTTGATATGAAATCTGATAAGTAAGTGTGATAGCATTACGTGAGCATGATCTTATTTGTATTATTGTATACGCATATCTGATATCTGTTAAATATGCATCTGCATTAGGGTAAGATTGTAAAAAGGAGAAAATATGGGCAGTTTAATAATCTGCCGAATTTGGTGGCTAAGCCACAAATATATGTCTGACTCTAGTGATTTATAACATTTTGATCTGGCAGCTAGACTGCAATTACTTTGAAACGTGACACACAATCACTATGCGGTGTGCAGGGATGGATGGGTGTAATAGCCCAAAATTGCTCGGGCCCGTAAAATAAATAAATGAAAGCAGAAACAAAAATTAAATAAATTAATAAAAGTTTTACAGTCCATTTACAAAACCCAAAATTGTTAGCCCATTTACATAGCCTAAAAGACCCATTAACCCTATACCTTAAAACCCAACAGCCCAAATACCCAGACCAGACCCAAAATATCGAGGCACAATGTCTAAACCGAATCTAGAAACCCTAGCGTCACACCCTTTCGTCTCGCACCGTTCCAGTGGGCTTCACCGACGTCGTGACTCCGGCTCCATATCACGCCGTAATCCGTGCACGAATCGACGCCAGCGCATTCACCGTCGGATTCCTCGCTGTTACTTGCAAAAAGGGAAAGAAACAGCAGAGACGAAACAAACATAGCAAGAAATAAAATCGAAATTTGTAAATATATTTTATGAGGCTATAAAAGCCCGAATAGAAGCAATGTAAAAAAAAAAAGTTTTTACAGGCATATAGACAATAAAAAATCAAGAAACAGAGGTGATTCGCTTTACCTTTTTTTTTTCTTTTCTTTTTTCGTTATGAAATCGCCAGAATACACATAAATATCACTAAAGGATAAAGCAAAGAGAGGCTTACCGTCGGATTTGCGCTAAAAATTGAAGCTTTTCAACTTCCGGCCTCCATATCCGGCGGGGCCAATGACGGCTCGTGAGCGCGTGAGCCCGGTGACCGGCGCGTGGCCTGACGGAGGCCGGAGCTCGGAGGGCCTTTCTCTTTTCCTCTTTCAGAGGATTTTTAAGTTTTTTTTTTTAAAAAACAAGTTGCAAAATGATTTTAGGGCCAAAATCTGACCTATATAATATTACAAAAACGGCGTCGTTTTACTTAGTTTAATAAGTATTAAAACGGCACCGTTCAAATAGAAGATCCGCGCGTTGACCCATGACCCGGGGAGGATCCGCGTGTTTTTGGGAAATGGGCAAATTTCCCAATTGGTCCTTCCATATTTTTAATATTTATAATTTCATTTTATTTTTATTATAATTTTGCCCTAACTTTTTATTCCTGTTTTAATTTAGTCCTAGCTGCTATAATAAGGCTTATTTTGGAAACGGTGTCGTTTTTGAGATTAGGGCTAATTGCCTAGTGAGTCCCTCATATTTTAGTGAGCATTTCAATTAAGCTCAAAATTTTTATTTATTTGTAAATTAACCCTAGATTTTTAATTAAATTCAATTTTGATTCCCTTTTTATATATATTTAATTTATTTTAAAAACTATATGTATTATTTATTTCTATAAACATTAGTCACATGTAAATAGTATATATATTATTTATATATTATCTATCATATTGTTTATATTATTATATATTTTGTTTATAAATTTTATTATATGTTATATATTTTACCATATATTATTCCTTACATTACTTTTACTTTATTATAAGATATACATTATTTTATTACTCATTAATTACGTTTTTTTTAATTTTTTAATTATTATTATTAAATAAATATGTGTAATATCAATATTTAGCACTTAACATTCTTAAAATTATTATAAAATTATGTTTCTATTTAGCACATTATTTTTTTAAATATATTAAGTTATTATATCCTATAATATGTTTTATATATATTAATCATTTTAAAAAAAGAGTTCTCCTTTATCATTCGTATATTATTTTTAAATATTTTAAATATCTTTATTTTTATATTTTATATGTTTATAATTTGTTTATTTATTTTTGTATTTTTTTAATTTTTTTTAGTATTGTTTTAGTAGGTTAAATTTTTATAAATTATTTGTTATTTTATGTTATTGTTTTTACATATTCGCATGAAAATTAATTATTTATGTTATTTTAAGTTACATTCGCATGAAATATAATTGTATATATTATGTAATTTGTATTGTGTTATTCTTTATTCTTTATGTTGTATTTTGCATGGAATGATAATGTGTGTATATTTACGTTGTTTACAATTATATATGCATGAAATGTTAATAAATATTGTGTGATTTACGTCATTATTTATCATTTTTCATACTATATTACATGAAATGTTAAAGTATGTATTAGGTAACTTAGTTTACTTAATATTGATCTTTTATAATATGCTTTTTAAAAAAATTTATCTCATTTAATCTAAAAGAATTTTAAAAAGAAAGGCAATGTTTTTGGTATTTAGGAATTCGAAAAATAGTGCCCTAATATGCTGGGTTGCGATTTCCCGTCTGTCTAAATGTCTAAGGTATCCTTCTAAATAGATTTCATAAATCACGAGATGATTTCAATTACGAAAGATTAAAAATTGTGTCCAATCATGCCGGATGTGATGTTTATAATCTTTTGGAGCGAAAGAATCTCGGTTTTCAGCAAATTATTATAGTTTTAAAAAGGGATCTTATTTTTAAATTCCTTCAAACTTTTGACATCAAGACAGAAAATCAATTTGGTACCAATTTTGGGCGTTGCGAGGGTGCTAATCCTTCCTCGCACGTAATCGACTTCCGAACCCATCTTCTCATGTCTTCGTGGACCAAAATATTTTATAAGGTGATCCAATCACGCCTAAAAAGGTTGGTGGCGACTCCCTTTTTTTTGAAATCTCTTTTTTTTTAAAAGGAGGTTTTGACAATGGGTACTTGATACCTTATATGGTGTATAGGGATGGATAGAGATGGTGTGTAGTGATTAGGGGTAAGAATCTGCATCTACATCTGAAATGTTTTGCAACTATATCTGATATCCTCTGTAATGCCCCAAAAATTTGACTGTTTGATTGTTGGATTCTATTGTAATTGAGTCCCTGTATCTATGGTTATATGCCCTGCTTATGTGTTTGAGGTCAGGGATTTGAGATACGGTTTTAGAGGTTTTGTTATTTTAATTTTAACTAACATATATTCTTGAGCCATTGACTTAGATTTAATTCTATTTGAATTTATGTTAAGAATGAGCCTATTGTTTCATTGGTTAAGCATCTGCATACCCTTTGGTAAGGGTGTGCAATAATTTTTTGAGTTTTCGGTTAACGGTTAATTCGGTTCTAAACCGGTCTCTTAACTGAATATTTTTGGTTTAACCGAAAATATTAATAAATAAATTTATAATATATAAATATCCCATTATTTATTCAAACCCAATTCAACATAAACCCAAATACCCAATCTAATATATATTAACCCAAGTACCCAACCCAACCCAATCATAAAAATTACAAATAATTTAATAAATAAAAATAAAAATAACATATAATTTTATACAAATAATTCCGTTAATTTGGTTAGTTCAGTCAATTTGGGTAATTTGGGTAATTCGATTAATTCGGTTAATTTTATACTTATTTTAACCAAAAATAAAAAAAAATATATATATAATTTTTGGTTAATTCAGTTAACCGACCGAATTAACCAAAAAAATTTCGGTTCGGTTAATTTTTTTTTTTTAAATTTCGATTCGGTTAACGGTTAAAATTTTGAAGGGTCAGTTAATTCAGTTAATGTTATTTCGGGTCGGTTAACCGACTGAACACCCCTACCCTTTGGTCTTGTGTTCGAATCTTGGTGTGCGCATTAGATAATATTTTTGCTTATCATAAGTTTAGTGGTTGCTTTAATTAAATAGCTTAGTAACGTTCTTCCCTCCTCTTGTTACTGTTTCTTTTCCATTTTTTCTTTTTCTTTTTCTTCGATTTTCTTTTGATTACTTCGATACTTGTGATCTTGGGTCTAAGTGAGGGTTACGTTGTAACACCCCTAACATGTCTCAATCACCAGATTGGGGTCACAAAGTATTACAATAATATTACAAACATTAATAGTTCATATGATAATCATTCCATCATGATTACAATTAATCAATCACATTCCATTCATAAGCTAAAATAGATGTACGAACCTTAAAACGAGTCTATGAGGCCCTAAAAATAGATTGGAAACATTTCAAGGTTAAATCGTAACAAAATGGGAAAGTTGGGAAAAATTGAAAATTTTTGGAAATAGGGGACACACGGCCATGTGGCCAGGCCGTGTGTCAGCCCATAGAAACTACACTTATACTATTATTCTACACACTCAAGGCACACGCTCGTATGTAACACACGGCTGTGTGACAGACCGTGTCTCAGGCTGTGTGCACCTAAATGTACCTTAAAACTCAAGTTTACCAAATTGTGGTTTCTTGGACACTAAGTAACCAATTCATCAATCATTTAAACTATTCAAAACATAGTTAAACATGCTCAAAACATGCCAAAACAACCATCTTAAGTGCCTAACCAATGTGTCATTCACAGGCATTTCAAGCAAAGTTCAATCATTCAAATAAGTGATATACATAGATACATAACTTATACTAAACAATCACAAACAAATATCAACCAAATAACCCAATGAATAAACCTTCTTCTATTTCTAAATCAAATACATAAATAGTGTAATACCAAAGTGGCCAATTCATTAGAACAAACACTATGTAGAAACATTTATATAAACAACCCCAAACATTTATATACAACTGTGTTTATAGTAACGCATCATTTATAACTTATAGGAGTATATTCACTAGAATTCACTAAAACAAAATATCATTATTTCAATATTAACATCCTAGGTACATGCCAAGACTCAAAAACAAATACATCACTAACATTGAGTACGAGATTTGTGGTGGATGCTGAGTCGTAGAATAACGATAATTACCTAACTTGCAGACAAGTGAAAATTTAAACAATAAGCAACTCATATTCTCAAAGGATCCCACTTACAACTATTAACTAAAAGTTTACCATAATTATTATGAAATCATATCCATAACATTATTTATATACAAATATCATCATATGAACTTTCACACCTTACCAATTGTATTGTCCAATAAATGACACCCGGTGCCTAACGATTAGACCGTAATCAAGGTTTTGCGTCTAGCACTAGTCGTTTAACTCGACAAGATCATTTGTGTGCCCAGCACTAGTCGAACAAGTCGACAATGTTTTGCACCCAACGCTAGTCGGATAACTGACGATGGTTGTGCCCAGCACTAGTCAGATAAACTAACAGAAGTTGAGCCCATTGCTAGTCATATATACCGACGAATATGATAATGTGCCAACACTAGTCAGATTAAACTGACAGAAGTTGCACCTCGCCCTAGTCGGATAACTGACGAGGGTTGTGCCCAACATTAGTCGAATGAATCGACAACAATTATACCATTGCAAATCCATAATATCATATACATAATTCAATATCACATTTCATAATTCCATATCATATTTACCTCCATTAACTACTAAACATTCATTGCTTAATTCCATAATGTCCCTTTTTTATACCGATAATTATATAGTCTTAACATCATTCATTCAATAGAAATTATTGTATTACACATATGAAAACATAATTCAATAGTAATTAGCAGCTATCTAATTAAATTAAAATAATTTATGTTCGAGTTCTAGGACCGCGAACTTACCTTAATAAAACAGTTGTAATAGTGAGACCGATAACTACTCCGTTACTTTAGTTTTTCCACGGTTCAGTCCAGTCGATTCATTCCTTGATCAATGTTACAATTTCATTCAATTAATACTATTCCATCGCTTGAATAAATGCATTTATACAATTAATCCTTCCATTATCTATTACAAAAATTATCCCAACATTTTATCACTTGTGCAATCTAGTCACCAACACGAAACATAAAATTTGACCACATTCAATCATTAACATAAAAAATTAACGTAATCACATCTTCATTACATTTCCACATCTAACCAATATACATATGGTTCATTAAAAATCCCTAAATTCTTGAAATTAATAAATTAACACCATGTTAGTTTAATTTATAGTATTTAACTCCTTAAAAGTTAATACTAACAAAAACACATAATATAAAATATTTTAATTACTCACTAAACTTAGTAACTCTACTCAAATTTCTAGCACAAAGAACAACCTCCAAAACAGTACCTAAACTTCACATAAATAAATAATTTAATCCCAATTCTATCAAAAGAGCTTCAAAAACTCAACTATCACAAAGATGACATTTTTCATTACATTAACAACTCTAAAAAATTCAACATGTACAATTTAGCTTATGATCTCAAGGCTCCAAAAATATAAAATTTATGCAAAATGATCTAAAATTTACTAACCAATTTTAACTTCAAAGGTAAGAAAAACAATGGCCGAATAAGGCTACCTTCCTTTTAAATTTCGGCATGCTAAGAGGATAAAAGTCATTTTTATTTTTCTTTTTTTCTATCACTTTCCACTGTCTTAATGTTTCTTATCTATTATTATTTTTTTCTTTTCTATTATCAAATCATGGTTTATTACCTTGTTAGATATAATATAATTAATATATACTAGAATAATATCAATAATAATCTTTCCACTATCAATAACATATATAGTTAATGATCTATTTATTTAAATAGTCCTTCATCCTAGTCTCACTTTATAATTTACTGCAAATTCCTACATTTATCATTTAATTTAATCTTTGTACTTAATCTAAACTTTAACTTCACAAAATTATCTACCCAAATTTCGATTATTACCAAAGTAATTCTGTAATTATTTAATAGAATTATTTACCAACCCAGTTTACAGAAACGAAGTCCCGGAATTACGTTTTCGACACCCCTGACTTTCGGGTCGTTACATACATTGTTCGTTGTGTTGATTGGAAGGTTACTGAGTAAGTTTTGTTGTTATTCCTTCTATTTTCGTGGTATTTCTTTTGTTCTTCGTTGTATGTTCAGAATTGGGTTTTTGTGTGCTTTGTGTAAATTCTCTGATAAACGATCATTTGGCTTACCTATTAGGCATAGATATCAAAGGAAGCGAATCTCAACACGTTAATTTGAGTGGTTATCATTAATTCATCAGTAAGTGTTGGTCTCATTCGAAGGTTTTGTGTCAAAACTTTTGACATAGTTATTTCTACGCGTAATTGTATATTGATGTCGATTAAGTTGGTTAATTGAATGGTTGTTTTAGACTTCAAGAGACTTTTACGCTGTTCCTACTTCAAAACTACTTCAGGTGCGTACCAAAAACCTGAGTTTTTATGAATTTTGGACGCCAAAAAACATAGTTGTCGATGCCACACGGTCGTGTGCCATAGCATGTGGTAGGACATGTAACTCATTGTTCACCAGGTAGCAGCCACATAGGTAAGGGACACGGGCGTGTGTGGCCTTGATAGTGCAAGGTTCACATGAGCCAAAGACATGGGCGTGTGTCCAAACCGTGTAGCTTACTGTTTACAAAAATAAGGATCACATGGGTGGAGGACATGGCCATGTGTTAGGCCGTGTGAGACACATGGGCAAGCACACGGGCGTGTTCATACGGTGTAGGACCACACGGGCTAGCTACCCAGGCCGTGTGAGACCACACGAGTGTATGAGCCAGTTTACGAAATTTTACCATTTCCCGAGCATCACTCAAACTGAATATAAGCCTTCTGTGAGGCCAACCGAACTGAATTAAATTGTATAAACTGATATTCTGTGATGCAACACCCTAAATTTTAGGGTTAGAAGTTTTGAAATTTATAAGTAGGGTTAGTGGCTAGATAAAACAATTGGGTTAGTTTTCACATTTTAGTGTCAAAATGGGCCTGCTAGTTTGGTGGTTAGTTGAGTGTTAATGTACCTCAAGGTTATGGGTTCGAGTCCTCGTGCGTGTTTTGACGAATTATTTTTATGGAACTTCAATTTGTTTTAAATTAAAAATATTTACTTATTTATTTTTAATTGTATTCTTATTATTTTTGGAAAAGGAAGTAAAAATTTTTCTTTTTTTCACATTTTCTTTTTCCTCTATCACACATTTTTCTTTTGCTCTTATTCTTCTTCTTCTCTTAATTTTTTTCGCACAATCAATTTTTCTTTCATTTTCTTCTTGGATTATTTTTGTTGCATCAGTTCTTTGCATTTTTTTGTCGACAAAAGCTTCGGGTTCGTATTGAGGTCATCGAAGTGTGTCGATTGAGCTCGAGGCACTTTGATTGCGAATCAGGTGTGAGGTTCGAACCTTATCTAATTTATTTGTGAATTGTTGATTCGATAATTCTTGCGTATGCTCTAAACCGTTGATTTTGGGTATTTATTTGTTGATGAAGTATGGGAAATATTGCGTATTTTGATATATTTTTGTTATAGCAAAGGTTGGGAACTGATTTGATGGCTAAAACAACGATTTTGGCCTATTTCGGAGTGGTTTCGTGACCACACGGGCGTGTGCATTTTCACATGGCTATATGAAATTAGGAATTAAGGTTTCTGAGCAAGATTAGGTGCCACACGACTATGAGGCTAATTTGGGGAAATTAGTCGATATCCACACGGCCGTTTCTCTTGGGCACATGGGTGTGTGGATTTGGGAATTAGGGTTTGGGTGTTTTGGTGCCACACAGCCTGACCACATGATCGTGTGGCTAATTTGGGGATTTAAGGATCCCACACGAGCTTGTGTTAGGACACACGGCTGTTTCTAGTGGGCACACAAGCGCGTGAGACTCTCACATGGCTGTGTCCGCCCTAAACCATATTTTAGCACAATTGGACAGAGACTTACATAGCCTGTTCATACGCCCATGTCCCTGGCTCACACAGGTACGTGCCTTAGCCACACGGCCATGTGCCTCCTCCCACACGAGCGTGTGTTCCCTCACACGGACTTGTCTCCCCCATCACATGGGCATGTTGACCTTACACGGCCTAGATATTTCCACATGGCCAGAGTACATGGCCGTGTGGCCCTAACTCACCAATTTTTGTTCTATGTATATTTTTTATCTGAAAATGTGTCTATGTGTTCCGACCCTTGGCTAGGCTTTAGTGAGGGTAGTTAAGACTCTAATCTGGGCTTCAACTTATGTGTTATTTGTGACTGTTCTGCGAGATATTTGATTCTGAACCTAGTTAGCTGGGTGTGTCCATGTTTATTTCTGTCTGACTATCTGTTGATATGTTCATTATTTCTATGAGGTTGTCAGCATACATGTATTTGCATAAAGTAAATTTTTGGGTTGGTTGTGAAGAGAAGGAAGACTGATTCTGATCTGATCTGGTAGTTTAAACTGTAACATGTTTGTACAGCGGTTTATTGCAACGCATTATACTGAATATACGCCATCCTTGCTGCGTATTATTATTATCTGAGTGGCTTAGTCCACATACATGGTGTGTAGGGTTGGATAGGCCTTTCGAGGTCTCATGTGGTGTGTTTGTTTGGATGAGCTTAAACAACTCTTTTGGGGTGTGATCGGGGGACGGAGAGGTATTTTTGTTGGATGAGTGGGTTTTTTTAATACTTGACTGCATTCATATGCATCTGGATGTGAGCTACTTGTCTATAATCTGTCTGTTCATCATAACATTTACGACTGATTCTGCACGCATTGAGGTGTTAACGTAGTGATATTTTGGGTTGTGATGATAAATATTTTTATATCAACCCGTTGACGGGTTTATCTATTGAGTATTCTATGTGTGATTTGGTGAACTTTGACTGTTATGTTTGTTTGGGACGTCGGTTCTGAGTTTACTTTCTATTTCTGCGTATCTCTATAAGTACTTTCGTTATCGAACTATTGTTTGGTTTTTGATCTGTAATTTCGTTGTTAGATACGTTTTGAACTTACACTGAGCTCATGTAGCTCACTCCATAGTGTTTCCCCTTGCAGGTACATTTTTGAATTCTGATTTCGAACTCGATATGTGGAGGTCTCGGACAATTACTATTAAAAACAAGTTTTAATAGTATTTTTAATAATTTCTGAGTTTATAATTAAACACCATGAATTGTAAGTACTGTTTTGAAAAATGTGGTACGAAATTTTATGTTTTACATACGTAAGTGTTATTGGGACTATATTTTCTTTTGAAATATCAGGATTTTATAACTGAGAATTTTATGTAATTTAAGTACTACAATGTTTTTCGATTTGTTAAACTAAATTTTTTCTACGATCACTTCGGTGATTAATATGACCTCTGAAATTTAGCTAAAACTTCTGGGCCAATTTGGGGTGTTACATGTGATCTAAAACTTGACTGCTAATTATCAGCATGTGTATTGTGTTTGACTAATGTTAATAGAATTGATTTACTGTACTCGAGTATCAGCAGTATTTGAGTATTTGCTTAAAACCCTGTATTAATTGTCATGTGAAGTTTGCATATGCATCGAGTGGGAATTAAATCATGAGGAAGTATTCTATTCTGAAACAGTGGTTAAATCACTAGTATCTGTGTTCTGATCTGGCAACTAAACTGCATTCTCTAAAACGTGTCAGACCGACACTATGTGGTGTGTAAGGCTGGAAAGGTAATAAATATCCTATTTAGTGTGTTGGTGTAATACCCCGAAAATTTTTACAGTAAAATATTATCCGTGATATAGTAAAATAAGGAAATAAAGTGACAAAAAGGGAATTTTTGAGTTATGTCAATATTGAGAAGTATATTATGATATATTAATTCAAGAAAGGACTAAATTGCAAAGATGAGAAAAGTCTTGTTGCACAAGAGTAAATACTCAAAATTTAAGGGGCTGAAGTGTAAATATAAAAAAATTGAAGGACTAATAGTGCAAATATTTTAAGGGTGGAATGATCTAGAAACCAAGAAAAATTGATGAATTAGGACCAAATTGAATAGGTAAAAAAATTATGAGGGACTAAATCACAATTTTACCAAATTAAGTGATGACTCAAGGATGGAATTCTAAAAGATCATGAAGGGTAAAATGGTCAATTAGTAAGAGAGAGAATTCTAGAATGTAATGATTATGTTGATGATATTTTAAATTAATTAATTAGATAAATATTATTTTATTAATATTTTTATGAGATGTTTATTATTATTATATTATTATTTATTTAGTATAAAAGGAAGGAAGATGAAGAATTAACAACACTTTTCATTTCCCATGCAACCAACGTTAGAAGAGAAGGAAAAGAAAGAAATTTTGTTTTCTTTACAATTTGGTCCTTCCACCAAAAATTCACCATTTTCACCTAGAAATCAAAAGAATTTCCATAGCTACTAAGAGAGAAAGATAACAAGGAGATGATGGGGAGCAAGAATATCAAGTTGGATTCAAGAAATCGAAGCTGGAGGAGAGAGAAAAATCAAGTTAAAGATTGAAGTCAATAAGAAAAGGTAAGTACATCAAGATTTCAATATGTTTTTAAGTTTGTTATTATTAACAAAGCATGGAAATAATGTTATAGTAGAGCTTTCTTACATAAGGTCCTATGTTCTTGATATGTTAGTGAAGAGAAAATAAGAGAAAGTGATGAGAAATGATGTAGAAAAAGAAAATAAGGGTGTTACAACATGGTAATTAATATCTTGCACTAAAACAGTTCTAGACAGCAGCAGTATTCTAACTTTGAAAAATCACCAAAAATTTTAGAAATTGAATTATAGGATGAATAAAACATGAGATTAAATCTTATTGAGTCTAGTTTCTTATAGAAGAAACGGTGTAAGCAATGGAATTGTAAATCATGAGATGTGATGAATTTTGTGAGACAAGGTCAGAATGATTTCGGGTTCCCCTGTTCTGACTTTGTAAAATCATAAAAAATTGGATAAAAATAATTATGGGTTTAAATTTATATTTTTAGAATCCTGAATGATTCTATTTTCAATATAAACAAACGGGAACATTATTTGAATTCTGTACAAGGAGATAATTAATTTTTAGTGAAGAAGGGTCAGAACTGTTAGACAGCAGAACAGGGGTAATTTTAAAGAATAAACTGTACTTATTGGATAAACTAAAAGTTCTGAAAATTTTATGGTAAGAAGATATATGAGTCTAGTTTCAGGGAAAATTAGCGGATCTGAATTTTGAGTTCTATAACTCCAAATATAAATAATTTAGTGACCATGATGCAGATAGATAGCTTGAATATTCATAAAAGTAAATAATAAAAATTATGGATAATGTTACTTACAAGTGTATTATCTACATTAAGGATGTGGAATGGAGAGGAGGAGGAGGAAAAACATGTATGAATATTCATCTAGCATGGCTAATTTGCATATTTTAGGCTCAGGGACTAAATTGAATAAAAGTAAAACTTTATGAGAAATTTTGTAAAAAGTCAGAAATGACCAAATTGCATGAAATGGATTAATTTTATTATTTAAATTACAAAATTGAATGAAATTATTAATTTAGTTCAAGATAGGGGAAAACATGTTTTAGGGATTAAATTGAAATGTGTTGAAATTATGGAAAATTCGATATTTTATAGAATTCATGGATTGTTATCAATATGTATGAGAATAATAGCCGGAAATAAGGATTAAATTGCAAGAATTTTATTTTCCTAACCCTAAGGATGAAATCGTCATTAATAAAAAAGTTTAGGGGCAAAATGGTAATTTTTCCTAGAGCATTAATTAAATGCATTAGAATATGAAATGAATGAAAATGATGATCAAATTTATTTATAAAGATCCGGATGACTCAAATATGAGACTTGATCGTGGAAAAGAAAAGATATCGGATTAATGAAATTATACACACAAATAAGCAATGAGGTAAGTTCGTGTAACTTGAATTATATTCTTAAATGCTTTAAATGTATGTTATTGATGTGAATATGATTCGAGTTCATTGTATGGAAATTTATGAAACATTGATGTATTTGATAAAATGGGAAGAAATCCCGATTGAATGAAAGGAAAATTCGATGGATCTCGAAAAGGAATTGACGGTAAAAGGATCTAGCCGGACGGTTGGTCCTATCTCGATATAGCCCTCCCGAAGAATATGTGGAAAATGGATTTAGCCCTCGACGGGTAATCCGAATTAGGTCTGAATTTAGCTCTGACTGGTAATTCAGATCCAAGCTCATTAGAGTAATTGTCGTTACTGAGGATTTAGCCTGGGTGGTAATCCAGACAATACTCTATGAGTTTATATTACTGAGGATTTAGCCCTTGATTTGGTAATCCCACTGTAAGGATGAGGTTTCGCGGGAGTGTGCTCTCGATATGAAATGTGTAAGACCATGGTTGAAAGATACCATGGCAACGTGATAGAAAATGAATAAGACCATGGTTGAAAGATACCCATGGCGTGACATGAAATGAATAAGACCATGATTGAAAGATACCATGGCAACATGACAGAAAATGAGTAAGACCATAGTTGAAAGACACTATGGCATCATGTCAAAGATAAATAAGATCGTGGATGGGAGACGCGATGACATCTATTGAACAATTGATATTCAGGTAATATGTATTAGATGACGAATGGTTATATGAAATAGTCGTGTGAAATGTTTACAAAAACTGGTCATATGGAAATATATGTACAAAATAGTTGTACGAAATAATTATGAAGATAGATAAACGAAATAAGTATAAGTACATGGAATATAATTTATGTTAAGTTTGATATAAGCTATTTCTGGAATAAATATACATAAAAATATATGGAAATGATGGAGCATGAAATATTGATATAATGAAATGAATGATATATGCTTATGAAGAAACAGTAAGAGCATGATATGTTTCATGACATGTACATATATGATTATCTTTGATATATTGATACAAGGAAATTATGTAAGTTGAAACTATTATTAAACTCAAGTGCGATACGTCGAGAAAATAGATATATCAATGTTAAATTTATATGAAATATGTGCAAGTATACTAACAATGTTGCTGTTTGATGCTTATACAAGTGTCAAACTGTCGATTGAATGGTAATATATTTATTTATATGATGCATTGAATCGGTAAGTATTTAAATTTTTTTTAGTGATCCGTAAATGGTAGTAATGCTCAAACCACATCGCGCAATGGATATGGGTTAGGGTGTTCTGATTGGGTTGGTTGGTCAGAGATGGTGTGTAGTGGCTGGTACTAAGTAATTGCATCTATTCTGTTCTGTTCGGCATATGACTACAGTTTGAATTGTTATCTGTCTGTATGATTTTAATTTGTAACTGAATGAACTATTTCCTTATTCTAAATCAACATCTGCACTTGGATATCTTAGCTTTATCGATACCCTATTGAATATGTAAATAGTTGGTTCATTTATGATATATTAATTCAAGTATTGTTGAATGAATTTCAGGTAAATCACAGACTTGAATGGGTCGGCGGATGGGGAGCTCGGTTAAGCATTTCACACCATTTAGTATTATTAATAATGTTAGTTGTTTCGTAGTTTCAATTAGTCGGATGATAATCACGGATTACTAGTTTGTCCCTATTACAACTTCATATGACTTTAAAGGGGTTTTAATATAATTTGTAGAGTGTGTTTTGATTGTCATTCGTTGTAACTCTCCAAGCTTGGCCTTGTCATCTTGGCCGGTTATGGGGTATTACATCATTTGTTTCTTTATCCGATTCTGAGAACTGACTGATTAATAAAAACTTAAAATCATATCTGTTATGTTATTGATTAATTGAAAATGTAAGTTACACATTGACTTGTAAACTCATTTAGTCTGTTTGTTTGGATTACAGGTAACCCACAGAGTTAGGCGGGTCAGCATGGTAGGAGCTCGGTCATCTCCCTTCTAGTTATTTTACTATTTTATCTAAACTTATACTATCGTGTGTTTTATTTCGGATTACAATTTATAAGTTGGATTTCCATGTTTGGTTTAACTATTTAAATGATTACCATCTATCAAACTTTAAATAGTTAAAGGTTGGACTTTATAAAATGATTTGATGTAGCTCTCCAGACTTGGTCTTAACGTTTAGGCCGGGTATGAGGTGTTACAAATATAAAAAATTTTAATGCGGGCGGGTCGGGCTAAGTTCAGGTTTTAGCATTCTTATTTTGGTCAGGCATAGGCCTAGAAAATGGGTCTAAATTTTTAACTTGACCCTACCCAAACACGACCCATGGACAACTCTACTACATGTTGATCCCATTTTAACTACCTTTATATATAATTATCATATTCTAATGGTCATATTTCTTTATCCAATCATAACCATAAATTATAATTAAATCACATAATAATATCACAAATATATATAATCTCAATGCTTCATTGACAAGCACCTACTTCAAATCACAAATAAATTGATATATTAGTTCTAGAGATTTCAACTAATTTTGTACAATTAATTATTGCAATACTATTAGTACCAAATAAGATAAATACTTTCTATTTGTAAGGATAGTATAATATTTGGACATACATAGGTACGTGGTCAATAATCTTTCATATTACATTGATAACATAAGTTATCTATACTCTTCAAAGAGTTATATTAAGAACTCTCATTTTTCTCTTATTTCTTACTATGTTTTCACTTTCAGTGGTTATTATTATGCAATTATCATGCTCATGATTATATCTTTGAATTTTTTTGCTTATTTATATCTCATGTTTACAATGTTTTTTTTTAATCTATATTTATTGATATAAGAAGTATGAATGAAATAAAACTCTATTTTTTTTACTATTAAAATCCTAAAGTACATCAAATTTTTCTTAATCTTGATAAATATTCACTTAATAAAAAAATATTCATAACAAAAAAAAAATATTTTTTAACTTTTTTACTTAACATTCTATTTCTTTATTCAATAATAATAACATAAAAAATATGTTAGTTGTGTGGAGCTATTTCCCAATTGTTGAATTTTTTTTTATTGGTGGAGACTTTTAATTGTTGACTTTATTTGGTTGTCGTCTACTCGGTATGAATTACTTTAAGTATAATTATTGGAAAATTTTGTTTTTTTTTTCAAAAAAGAAAAGAAAAAGATATTTTGTTTTCTAAAACTATATATTTCGAAATAATTATGAGAATATTAATATATTTTTAATTTTCAATAAAAAGGAATTTAAATTTCTTAGCAACCAATTAATTTGTAATTGAATTTTATTTATTGACCAAAGGTTTTATTCTTTCTCTTTATTTTTTTTAATTCAAATCAAACAATTTTTATCTTAAATCAAAACGAAACTTTAAAAGAATGAATGAAAAATTTCTCTTTCATAGAGGAGAAAATTTACTTATTGAGTACCCAACTTTTTGATCAATTATCAATCAATCATTATATTTTTTTAATTTATTCATATCTTTATTATGTCAGATAATATCTATATGTATTTTTTAAAATATCTTTATTTTTACAAATATACTCAATGAGATAAAAATAGAAAAAATAATTTTTAATAGACATCACCCCTGGAGCAAGTCACACCACTTTCAATTTTTTTTAAAAAAATCTTTCACAAAATAAATAGCTGAAGTTTAAAAAAAACTGATGGGAAAAAGCTGAAGTTAAAAAAAGAAGCTTGTCACCAATATCTTTTAGGGGCAGGATAGGTACCATTTCCATGTATAATGTCAGATACTTTCTTTAAAGAAAGAAAAGTAAATGGCAGTGTTAACACTGTACCTAAAAATCATCAAAAATAAAGGCAGAAGACAAATTGTATAATACATCTTTTTTAGGCTTAGTTTGGATGGGTGATGTGTTTAGTTTCGGTGAAGTTAAACACAGCAATAGCGGTGAGATTTGTTACTGTAGCAGTGAGATTAAAAATAATGATGAGGTGTGTGTTTGGATTTAAATGCAGCTGTAGCGGCGATGTGAGAATATAAAATGACTATTAAGGACATTAGATTAGAAATGACAATGTATTTATGTTATATTATTTAATAAAAAACATAAATTAAAATTATATTTTTTATAAAATGATAATTAAAATATTAAAATCATATACAATAAAATTTAAATATTTTTTAAATTATATTCATAATAAAATATCAAAATATTTTACAAATTATATTTAAATTAATTAATAAAATATAAATTAAATTACATTTATACTAAATTTATAAATAAAAATTATATTATATTAAATAATGACATATTAAACTTATGTTATGTGTATTAAATAAAATAAATAATAAAGGAAGAGTTGGAGGGGTAAAATAGTAATTACTCTTATTTTTGGACTTCCAAATCAGTCCACTGGAGCTTTTAACTCCAGCCAATATTTTGGGTTACAGTGAGATGAGAAATGCTCACTGGTGTGATTGCTAAACATCACAACTGGAGCTGCATTTCAGCTCAATTTTTTTTACTCTTTAAATCTCATCACACTGGAATTTACTGGTGATCCAAAGAGGCCCTTAAAATTTAAAAAAGTGTGGCTCGACACAGTGAGGTTTTTTTCTTCTTCTTCTTTTATTGTGTTTACTTGTAGAAAATATGAATATTTAAATTCCCTAGATTTGGATCAGTCTAGGGGGCTTTTCTCAAATTACTAGTTTGTAATCATTTAGTTATGTGCTTATGTTCTTATTCACCAAATATATATATATATATATATATATATATATATATATATATATTTGGCATTAATAATTTCTTTTTTAAATGTAATGATTGATCGAAAAGTTGGATGATACCGTCAATATGTCAGACGACTCCGACTTATTTCGTAACAAAAAATTTATTTTCATAAATAATTTTTTCACTATCCATTTTTATAATTAATTACTTTATTATATTATTTTTACATAAGAAAAAAGCTAACTTTGCACTTACATTAAGACAACACAAATTGATAGTTCAATTATTATTATCATTATTCAATTTCATCCAGGTTTTTAGAATTGGATAGTTAATCGAATCGTTAAGTCATCGGTTCATTACTTCAATCAATTGATTTTGTTAAATGAATTATTAAAAAATTCATAAAATAATAATTAAAATTCAATTCAATTGTTTCAATAATTTTTTGCTTAGTTTAATCAATCCATGTCAAATTTCGAGTCATTTAGTTCAATGCCTCTTTCCAAATTGATATCCCAATCGATTCTTGGTCTAATCTTGTTCAAACAACCTTAATTTTTATCTAAGCTAGTAAGATGCGATCTTTTGAGCTACTCATATGATTGTTTTTGTCAAAACCGATTCCTTTGAAGCATCATTTTTTTTTGTCAAAAGACTCTCAATTTTTTTTTTGTTTTAAAGAAAACTAATTAGAGTGATTTTTTTAAAAAAAAATTGACTTATATAGGCGAGGCTAAACGACGTCGTATAGGGCTGGCTTTAATAGCCCCAAAACGGCGTCATTTTGATACACAACTTGAAACCCAACCCAGATATTAATAGGATCCACGTGTTTTCTTAAGAAAAGGTTTAATTTATGCTTCAGTCCTTTCGATTTTTAATTATTTTTCAATCTAGTCCTATTCCTTTTTCTTTTTTAATTTTTACCACGTAATTTTAGTTTTGTTTCACTTTGGTCCCTCATGGAACAATGCGTTTGGGGGTCTGGGAATAATTTCCCAATTGGTCCCTCCTCCTTTTTGCGCATTTCATTGTGTTCCCTTTTTTTATTATTTAATTTATTATGATTTATACTTGCAATTTTATTTAGATTTTAATTTAGTCCCTTATTTATTTAATTTCAGCCTTTCATGAAATTCTTTTATTATTATTATTTACTTGTTTATTTATTTATTTATTATTGCCTTGCTTTTTTATTTTAAAATTTATATTGTTCATATATGTACATTTTTATCATATTGTCATTATTATTTCATTATTATTATTTTTTGTTACTTTATTATTTCTTATTCTTGGCACTTTCATGTCATGCCTTTTCAATAATGCATCTTCCATTTATTTTATTTTAAGTTATCTTTTCTATTTTATTATTATAATTACATTATTGTTATTATAGTATCTCTTTATTTATTTATATTTTATCATTCTAATATCCTACCCATATAATCATTTTATTTTATTTTATCAATTTACTTAATCATGTTATTCTATTTTATCATTGTTATTATCATTATTTTACTTACTTATATTATTAATGTAATAATAACTACGCTATGATTAGTACCATTATTATTATAAAATTGATATTCTTCTTATTATTGTAGTTGCATTACTATCATCATTTCATGCATTATATCGCAACATATTCATTCGTTTTTGTTTAAAAAATATAGATCATTTAAAAAAAAAAAGGTTATCTTCATTTTATATAACGTATAAAATGTTCAAAATCAAAGTAATGTTCAGTATTTTTGGGATTCAAAGAGGTCATATTTCTAACTTATGGAGTATGACATTTTTCTAGAACTGAAATAATCGAATATCCTATTTAAAATAACAAAAAATTTGAGTAACGATTAAAACGACGGTTATTCTGGTTTTTGAAAACTAAAGGCTTCACGTCCTAATTCACGAGGCATGATCCTTCTTCTCGATTAATTTGGAATAAAGCCTATTCTATTAAAACATCTTAATACAAAGGGATCGCATTTTAAATTCTCTTCAAATTTTCAATATTCGACACTAAAACATTGAGTAATCAATTAGGTACTAATTTTGAGCGTAACTAGGGTACTAATCCTTCCTCGTGCGTAATCGACTCCCGAACTTATTTTTTGGATTTTGTAGACCGAAAAATATCGTTTTAATAAATCCACCCTCTTATTAAAACGATCAAATTACAAGATAATCCGATTACACCTCGTGAAAGTAATTGGTGATGACTCCCATTTTTATTTTAAAAGAAAAATTCGATTTTAAAAAAGTTTTCAAATCTGCCATACTATTTTCACTTTAAAGCGGGGTTATCTTCAACTCCTGAAATAATTCTTTGGCTCTATTCTTCATTGTGTTCGAGGTTTCAAAAATATTTTCCCATCCAAGAAGCAATCAACACCTAGCTTTTGGGAATAAAATTACATAGAAAAGTATTTTTTTTCACCTAAACACAAAATTTTGAGATTTAAGTATTGTTGGCTTTTACATTTGTGAGTGAAGATTTTCAAAATATCCTTATTTATATTAAATTTAAAATGTATAAAAAATAAATTAATTTATATTTTATGTATTATTTTATTAAATTAGTTAAATATTTCATATATCATTATATAAATTATTTAAATTTCATTTACTATTATATTAAATTATTTAAATTTCATTTATTAGTATATTTACGTTTTTAAAATATTTTTTGTATTATTAATTTAAAAATAATTTATATTAATTATTTAAAAGCTTTTTAAATTTTGTACTTAATGTATTATTATATTAAATTATTAAATATTATATAATTTAATTAGTTTTTAATTTTCCAATATTATATATATCACTATAATTTTTTAATAATAATAGAGAATAATAAAAATTAATAAATTATATTTTTTCACACCATTTTTCTATAACAATTTTTTTAAAACGAAATTTTAAAATTGTAACAGTAAGAGACAATTGTAATGCGACAATTTCCCATTCACGTGGGTCCATATTGAGGTGCTTTATCTTGGTCCAATGGTCAATGATGATAATTTATCTAATGATTCTAATGAAAATGATGAGGCTTCAGTGGGTCCATTCTTGATGGAGACTTATCTTCTGCTCTAAATGTTGTGTCAGCATCAGTTCTCTGCAAAGTACAATGTGATACTGTGAAGAGTTTAATGCTGAACCCACTTTTGATTCAAGCAATTTAAGTAACGTTTTAGTCCAACCATAACATAAAATTTCGGCTAAAATATCAAACTATATGATATATTATACGTGAATAATGTTAGTAAGAATTATCGTAAAATAATAAGAAAAATAATAATACGTAAATTTTATGTAAAAAATTCTTATTAAGAGAAATCACGAATAGAAAAAGAAATATTTATTAATGTTGAAAAATAGTAATACAAGAAATTTTTTATTATACACGTTTTAAGAGTTAAATAAATTTTTTATAATTAACGTCTAATAAAAAAATTATAATACTATACGAATTCAACTTGTACGGTAAAATCTATACCACGGGAGCTCCACCCCCACAAATCCTCAATTTTGTCTCTTTATTTTATTTCTTTAATAAATAAGTTGCACCTCAAAATTTTCAAGTCGGAATTCGGGTCATACAACTCTTAACATTATTTTATTTGGTTCATTTGGTTAGAATGTAATATTCAAGTGTTTAGTTAATGAAATATAATATTATTTAGAAGCATAATTTACTCCATTGTTTTTTGCTATAAAATTCATTTTTTAGTAAGTTTAGTTCTTCTAATACTGTTTAGTTTCAATTTTCATAAAATTAAAATAAATTATTCCACTTCTTACTTTTTATTATAATTTATATATTAATAAGGAAATATATTGTGTTGAAATGATTTTATAAATCATATTTATAATAATTTATGAAAGTGATTGTAAGATCATCCATGATTATAGTTATAACCATAGTTAACATATTAATAAATAAATTATTAAATAAAATATAATGATTATAATTGTAATGTATGATAACTATTAATTCACTTTAAAAAATATATTTTTTTAATTAATCTTAAACTTTATTTAAGAAAAAAAAACTTAAATTGACTAGAATAATTGATAATTCTAATATCTTAGAGTTGGCAAAATAAGGTCTATAGGCCGATTTTTATTTTTATTTAGCGTTTTAGGCTGGTTTTAAAATAAATTAGGGATATAGGTTGATTTAACTGGAAAGCACGTTTAGCTGGACACGCTTTTTAGTTAACTATTAGATTCTAATGGATTTTTGAACGTTTCTGCCAACAATTAAAAAATTAAATATTCAACGATAACTTTTTTTTACCCTATAAATACCCCTCAAATTTATTTTTTCATTCACATTCTTCTCTCAACTCTTTCAATTTTCTCAAACTCTCTTAAACCCTCTCAAGTCTCTCAACTCTCTCGTTTTTTTAATGTTTTTCGATATTTTTATTTAAAAATATTATTTTTTAATTATCTTGTTTTTATTCATTTAAATCGATTTTTCACGAATGACTGCCTCCCTAATCTGCTTCGATGACAAACATATTTCTGCTGCCTAATTAGCTATGGTAAGATTGAAATTTAAATTTTGTTAATTTCAATAATGTTAAATTTAATTTTTTAATTATAATTGTAATTTTTTTATTGTTTAAATAAGCAAATAATCGTGTTCTGGAGAGCTTCATCCATAATATGGGAAAGCTTGTGATCCTTGAAATTTGTGGCCACTTGCAAGCGACTGGATTCTTACGTACGTCTTGCATGTCCGGGGCTGCAAACTCGATTTGCAACTAATCAGAGCATTGGTGGAAAGATGGATTCGCGAAATACACACTTTCCACCTTCCATGCAGCGAGTGTACAATCACACTCAAAGACGTAGTGCTACAACTCGGTCTGACAGTGGATGGGCCAGTCATCACGGGATCTGTGATCGTTTCGGGCAAAGTGACATTTCGTCCATCATTGTTAGGGAAGGTTTCGGATAATTTCGAAGGTGGTCAGATATTGATGAACTGGTTGAAGGATAATTTCAATGAGCTCCCTAAAGATATTGAAAACGGAACGGAGGATGTCATATAATAATATGCCCGAGCATACATCATGAGGTTAATCAGGAGCATTTTAATGCTCGACAAATCTGGAAATTTGGTGCATGTAAGATGGCTATTATATCTAATGGACTTCAATGAGTGCGGGTAACTAAGTTGGGAATCTGTTGTATTGTCCATATTATACCGGGAGATGTGTCGGGCTATGCTACCGAGTGTGGTGTCGAGCAGTGATTGTTTACTCCTACTGTAGTTATGGGCTTAGTGGCGACTACCCTTTTTTTCAAGGTGGCCGATCCATATATGTTCTCATTGGTGATGTAATGCCCCAAAAATTTATATTTCTGTTTTGGATAAATGTGACACAACTGTGTATCTGTTTCAGTGGTTAAGTGTTCTGGGTGTGTGTGTGAGGTCTCAAGTTCAAGCCTTAACTTGGACAAATTTTGGTATCTTATGAATAAAGCCATATCCTTGGCCAGTAGCCTTTTAAGTAATTGTTAGTAAGTTTACATCTGAATGGACCTGCTGGTCTGGTGGATGAGTGGAGTGTTAGATTGCTGAAGGTCTTGAGTGTAAATCCCTGGTTGGGCAATGTTTTTGCTCGGTCGGTTAGAGAAAAATTTGAGTTTTAGTAAAATGTTGAGTAGTGGGGAGTTGGTAAAGAGAATTAAGGGGAAAAGGATTGGGGGTTATCAGATTTCCTGATATATTTTTCTTTTTGCTTCCGCTGAATTTTCAGCTTTCCTTGCTAAAAATTTCCCTATCTCCTCTCTTTCTGATTTTACTTTCTTTTTTACTGAAATCGTACCTTCTCTCCTTCTTCTTTGACATTTCATTGTGCAACACTGGTAAGTGAAATTTTGGTATAGTGTAATACGTGTTTTTAACGCGCTAATTGGGGTTATATCGATTCCTTAGGCAACGGCAAATTCTAAGCAAAAGGACTCATCTTTCGTAGGGTCTTAGTCGAAGCTTTCGAGGTGTTAGGGGTAAGATTTAATCATTCGATAGTTGAGTTTTGGTTTCAGATTCGATTTTTATTTGACTGTTAAGTGGTTAATTGAGTGAAATATTAGTCAATTATAGGTTCTAAAGTGCTCGGGAATCGTTTTAGCATCAAAACAGTAACAGGTGTGTGCCCGAAACGCAGAAAACAAGATTAAAAAAAAAGTCGAAAAAGCTTTTTGTCGACAGCACACGGATATGTAGTCGCCCGTGTGGTAAGCAGTGTGACGGAACATGGGCGTGTGATCGACAAGCCAAGCAGTGCATGCATAACACTACCGTGTGATGGCCAAGTAAGTCGTGTGCGACACACAGGCTAGACTGAATTGGACCGTGTGGGCCCGCACGGGTAGTTTACACGGGCTTGTGGGATTCTGGGCCAAGCTGTGTGATCCACATGGCCAGAGCCAATTTGGGTCGTGTGGACCACATGGGCGTGTGATCCTATTTTTCTGAAAAGTTTTCTAAGGTTGCACGGGTCGCCCAAGTCGACTGTGGACCTATTGTAGGGTAGGTAAGCACTACATAGACCTCTATATGTGTAAACTATTTGTCTGAATTCTGTTCTAAGCATGAGATTTGATTTGAATATATGTACTGTTATTGGCATAATTGCATGACATTTTTTGTATGCTGCATTGCATCGGGGTGGGTTGATGATATTTAGAGGAAGTGTTCTGAAAGGCTCTTAAGCCTGTTATCTGGCAGCTCAGTTGCAATATTCTGATTATGTGCCGTATTTCGGTACAGCATAGTGTGTAGGGATGGGTGAGTGTTTTTAACCCCACATGGTGTATAGGGATGGACGGAGATAGTGTGTAAAGGTTGGTGGGTAGGATTCTGATTTTCGTTACTGTATACTGTATCTGAGATGGCCCAAGACCTTAATTTATATATGAAACTGTATCTGATTGGGCTAAGGCCTAAACTGAATCTGTAATGGGCTCAAGCCCAGCCTGTATCTGACTATATTCTGATGTGTATCTATATGAATGTTTCTGTGGGGATTACACACTGAGTTTGCGAAAACTCACCCTTTTTGTTTAATCTGTACAGGTAATCCCCAGACTTGATGGATTAGCGCAGCGGAGGACTCGACGGTGGCCACACATAAATTTTAGACTGTTTTTTACAAATTTTTAGATTTTATTACTTATTTAGGGTTTTGATGTAACTTATGAACTTTGGACTACCTGGCTTTAAGTTTTTAGTTTCTTAATTATTTTACGATTTATTATTGTTAAGCAATGATAAAGCTTTAAGTGTTTTCCAAAGCTTCCGCTAAAAAGATATGATTTTAGACATAACGAATAACATGTGTTTTACTTCGAACTAAGATAAAGACTAATTTAATTGAAACGGTTTTAACTCGACAAACTCGTTTTTTACTTCTCTTCCATGTGACATCTCCAGATTCGACGATAACATCTAGGCCGAGTTTGGGGTGTTAAAGGTGACGAGGTAAACATCATTTATTAACAAATACGTAAATTGTATAGTATATTTTATTATTATATGTTTCGACTAACATATTGCTTGTACAAATAGAACCATCGACCGAGCTATGTAGGACTGTCCAAGGATCTAAAAGATATTAGGTTATTGTTAGATCAATGCTTGGAAGCCAAGGTTAGTTATCTATTCTTTCGAACCAATATTAATTACGTAATAATTCGTAAAAAAAATCATAAATAACAATATTTACAATTTTACTTTTCAGTTTGAATGAATGTTGTATGCCAATACCAATGTCATATCCTGTATCCCACTAGAATTGTTGCGCAATCGACAGATGTGGGACGTGAAGGTGTCGTTGGTAGTGTATATGACAATGGAAATGCATGAAATGAATCAGGCGATGCGACAATTCGGATGAAGGCAACGAATTCTACCGCCACCGCAAGACCTGAAGGAACTGTACAAGATGGACATGCGAGGGAAGGACAACATCAATTGGTTGGTGTGACACGAGGAGCACATCGAGGCGTGGGATCATAAGATGCAACCATACCCGTTTGTGAACAATTGTTCTTAGTGAACATGGCGGTAATTGATGATTACTTTGCATGGTTTAGAGTCGTCAGTAAGTCATATCTGTTATAACCGGAGGAGAGAAGTTGGCAAATTCAGACGAAGATGTCACATCAATCGCTACAGCATACTAGGAAGATTCGTGGTTGCATGACGGGTTTGTTATCTGCTCAAGCAGAAGATATGTCGCCTATGGTTGCACAATATCTGGGTCACTTCAGTCCATGTATTCCCATTCAATTAAGTAACCCTGTGTTTTATTCATAAGCACCACAGCATTACAGACCACTGGCGCACGTGGGTAGTTCTTCTGTTCTCGCATGTACATATGTCGCTCCACCAACATCCCCTGCATACTACACCCTTAGATAGCTGTCGATGTCGAACACTGTGTCATGACAGACACAGAAGTACCCACTGCCATCGATGCAAGCGCCTATGCAGCAGTCGATGGTGATGTCGATGTTCGGTACCTTTTCGATTTTCTGGTATTTGGGACTCCTTATGGTTTCATACCTATAGTGACCCAAACAACGTGTACATCACTATTTTATAGGGGTCACTTATCATTGCAACTAGTAGACAAAGTAATGGTAGATACACGATGGCAGACGAGGACGACACAACAATCGACCACGGAGGAAGATGATGACTATACCGATTTCAAAGATATGATCGCCTACGTACTCAGACGATGATGATGTCGATGAGGAAGTCTACAAGCCCGCACCTCTGGATACACCTTCAGATGCACCTTCGGTGGTATTGTCAGTTGTACGTAGAAATCCTCCATGCGATCGTCATCCACCGCATTGTGACACCCATTCTCTCCAATAACATTGGTGATTATATTTTAGTTGTAAAACCGCAATTACGTTAGTAGCTTGACTGCGTAATAAATATGAGGCAAAGAACCTCTTCATGGTATGATTTGGTTGGACGGGTCCACCGTAACTCGATATTGGTGTATAGAGGTTAGAGAAGGGTTAGTATACCTTAATTGGTGTGTGAAATATGGCTGAAGAAAGTGTGTAAAGGTTGGATAAGTTGGTTTTGGGATTGATGCATTTATGTATGAATTACATTTTTCTATTTTTGAGTAAATACTTGCATAGAATTGTCTGATTGTGAATTGGTTTCAGTTTTTGCATGTTTGAGAAATTTCACATAAATATGTTTTGCAAATCTGTTAAGTTTTATAACATTATGATACGTCAATCTGTTATGATCCTTGTTTTTGAATTGATTTTGGTAATTGTGAACTTTAGTTAATTGCTTGACTCTATGTAATTAAGTTGTTTAGGACTCACACCGAGTTTTCGCAGCTCACTCCCTTAGTTTTTCTCTTTTTCAGGTAACTCTTGAGATTAGAGGTTGGAATCGACAAATCAGATGTCTCAGAATATCTCAATTTGGTTTGGTTTTTAATAAAATTTTTCGTAAATTTTGATAAACTGTTTTCATCCAGACTGTAAATAATTTTTTGTGGACTGTGGTATAAGTTTTATTTGGACTTTGAACGTTAGTAAAAAAATTGGGATTTTGGTTTAACTTATTGTGCAAATTACGTGCATGATCATAAGTTTCGAGATTGAAACTTTTCCTTTGCAATTGGTCAGGCTTTAACAATAAGTTTATGATTTTCGATAAAGGTAAAATGAATATTTTGTTATGTTACAAATTTTAACTTAATTTTCAGTTAATGGTTTTTCAACTTCGTTTTGGTTGCAAACATGTTTAATTCATTAAATGCAAATTTGGTTCCAAATAAGTTTTAAGCAAAAAATAAGTTCAATGGTTGCAAAATATTTTGGTAAAGTTCATTTTCAGTTTCAGTAAGTTGCGAGTAAAAATGTTTTTTAAACGAACTTTATTATTTAAATCAATATTTAGTTTTGAGCCATGTTGGTGGCCAATGTGATTTTCGAAATCCAGTCAAAACTTCAGGGTTGGGGTTTGTGGTATTACATTATTACCCTGAAATCGAATTTCCTCACGATGGGTTTCTAAGGTCATAGTCCTATCCCACCATGACATATGAAATGTATGTGTGCTAAGGCGTGTTATCACATCCCTGACCCCTCAAAACTACCTAAGAGTTTTCGTCATTTCAGTCGAAAACCTTGAACACTTTCAAGATACAATAAACCCTAAAAACCCTAAACCAAAACCCTAACCCTAGGAGAAAAATCTAGAAAGTGCACCTAACTGACCGTGCTTTCCAAAAAGCTCTTCTAGCTGGATGCGCTTTCTAGTTAAATCGTCCTATATCCTTAATTAATTTTAAAACCAGCCTAAAGGCCTAAATAAAAATAAAAATCGTCCTATAGGCCTTATTTTTCCCTTAGAGTTATTTGTTACTTATTTTAGTAGGGTTTTAAGATTTTTAGTTTATTTTATAATTTAAATATTTTTCAAATTTTAGGAATTTTATTTCATTGATGTTTTAAGTTAATTATATATTTATAGTGTTAATTTGGACTAGTTTTCTATGTGATTTCATCCAACGTAGGTCCAGTAAAGCATGCGAAACACTAGTTTTCTATGTGATTTCATCCAACGTAGGTCCAGTAAAGCATGCGAAAGAATAGTTTCACATAAGTAGATTTCCATTCCAACAAAAAATGTCTCCGCCCCAGCTAGGGGTAAGCAAAATCTAATTTGATTCAAAGAACTCAATAAAAAAAATTAAATTTTGAATTAAATAGTTCAAGTTATTTGAGTTAATCAAGTTATTTAGATCAACTCGAATAAAAAAAATTAAGTTTTTCGGTTTAACTCAAATATGAATTACACAATTCGAGTTATCTGAAAATCCGAATAAAAAAAAAGGCAAAACTACGACGTTTTGATAAATGTTCACCTTTTCTAAAATTTAAAGTCAAAATCATTAAGTTAAAAGAAAAAAAACTACGTCGTTTTGATAAATGTTTACTCATTAAGTTGAAAGGCAAAACCATTATATTGTTTATGTAGTTAAATAATCTTGTAATTCGTCTACCAGTTAAATAATCGGTCCATGTGAATGCAACATTGGGTATAAATAATATGATTCGTTAACTCGACTCACTCGAAATTTTTTGACTCTATTCGATTCGATTCGAAAAAAATTCAAACTCGAGTTCGGTTGCTAAAATAGGATTCTTCTACTTGACTAACTCAAATTTTTTTGACTCGATTCAAATCGATTCAATCAAATACTTACCCCTAGCCCCAACGAACATAAACAAACGACTTTCCACTCCAATGAAAAAATAGCTTTTTAAAGTTATGATTTTTAAGGGTTTAGAAAAACAAAAAGGGGGAGAGTATAAAAAAAAATTAGAGGAGGAGCCACCCAAGCTTTCACGCATCAAGAATTGACGGATTCCAACAAGAAAATAGAGTTTCTTCATTGTTTTTCCTTCTTGTTCCTTTTTATTATGTCTAGTTATTGTTTTAATTTTAAGATGTATCCTAAATTCTCCATGAACTGAATTTATTTTCTATGGTTACGATAGATTTCATACTTAGTTAATTAACTGTTATCTATTTCCATCTCTTTTTATTGTTAATAGAGTTAAGATTGTTTATTTATTCTTGTTTTTCTTTGATAATAGTCTAGCCAACTTTTAGTTTGACAAATTCAAAGAAATCGGAAGAGGACTTTTTGTTTTAGGTCTAGAATGAATAACTCTTAGTTTTAATTAGATGGGTCAACCCGTGATTCGTAATTAGGATAGGAATATACCTGATTACCTTGGGTAGCCATAATTGGGATAGTTCTTAATCAATTTGGTTAACATTATCGGCATAGGAATATAGCTCAATAGTTAGATTAATTTAATTCTTAATCAATTTGGTTGACATTATTAGCATAGGAATATGGCTCAACAATTATATTAATTGCTCGAAAGAGAATTATGGAAATTTAGTTTTCAGGTTAATTATAAACTCTATTAGGGTAAATTGGGCAAAAAGAAATCAATTAGCTAACGCATGGATGAAATTTTAATCCTAGAATTTTGATATTGATTGTTTATTTGATTTAATTTGCATTGGGTATTTTTTATTTACTTTTAAATTAGTTAAAAGACTTTATTATCGATTAATTTGGATAGGTTTTAAGGTAAATATTTGGTACTTGACAATTTGGTTAGTAATAACTCTCCGTGAGATCAATATTTTATGATACTTGTATCAATATATATACTTGCATGAGCGGTTTTTGATTAAAAATAATAAAAATAAAAGACAAATTAGTTCAAAATTTAAGATTACACTTGTAATCTAAGATTACCCATAAAATGAGTCGTAATAAAATTACACCTTATATTACAAGATGGCTGAAATGTTAATCCAAACATTATAATCTCATTCCAAAATGTAATATTATGGACTATAATATTATACTCGACAAACCCAACACCCCGTAAAAGAGATATTATCCCATTGTTGGAGCTTGTGGGGGTTACAAGTCTATAGTTTACACAAAACATGGTTTGTTGCTACAAAAGAGCAGCTAAACATCTCTTAATTCATGGCATTGCATGATTGAAACCAAATATCATGATTAAACACCATTTTTTATAGATAAAAATCAGGAACAATTACAACATTATTCCAATATTATCATGTACAAACCGATCATCTAACCCTAAATGCTCCACGATGATTTTCGAGAACTTCATCAAATTGTTCACAACGTGCAGAAATTCCATAACTTTTAACTGGTTCCATCAAGAAAACAAATGGGTAGCAGTAATAACAAACCCTTTTTGGTCCTTGAATGAAACCAAATATCATGATTAAACACCATTTTTTATAGATAAAAATTAGAAACAATTACAACATTATTCCAATATTGTCATGCATAAACTGATCATCTAACCCTAAATGCTCCACGATGATTTCTAAGAACTTCATCAAATTGTTTACAGCGTGCAAAAATTCCATAACTTTTAACTGATTCCATCAAGAAAACAAATGGGTAGCAGTAATAAACAAACCCTTTTTGGTCTTGAATGAAACCAAATATCATGATTAAACACCATTTTTTATAGATAAAAATCAGAAACAATTACAACATTATTCCTATATTATCATGCATAAATCAATCATCTAACCTTAAATGCTCCACGATGATTTTCGAGAACTTCATCAAATTGTTTACAATGTGCAAAAATTCCGTAACTTTTAACTGATTCCATCAAGAAAACAATGGGTAGCAGTAACAAACAAACCCATTTTGGTCATTGACTGAAACTAAACATCATGATTAAACACCATTTTTTATAGATAAAAACTGGAAACAATTACAACATTATTCCAGTATCATCGTGTATAAATCGATTATCTAACTGTAAATGCTCCACGACTCTTTTTGAGGGTTCCTGAAATATTATTTAATGATAAGGGAAAACTTTAATCATTTTAGCCAACTTATGTGCAGCTACATTAACTTTTCTTGGAATTTGCTTTATGACCATCCTTCATTAGGGGTGTTCAATCGGTTAACCGACTCGAACTACCATTAACCGAATTAATCGATCCTTTTAAACTCTTAATCGTTAATCGAACCGAAATTTTTTTCAAAAAAAATTACGATCGGTTAACCGAAATTTATATATATATATTTTATTTTTGGTTAAAAAAATATAAAACATATAAAAAATTAACCGACTTAACTGACCAATTAATTTATATTTTCAAAAAGTTAACCGAACCGATCGAATACTTATATATTATAATATTATTTATTAAATTCGATTAATTCAATTAACCGGCCGATTTTAAACCGAATTAATCATTAACTAAACTTTTAAAAAATTATTAACTAACCCCTAACTAAATTAATTCAATTAATTAACTAAATTTAATTAATTAATTAATTAATTTAATTTTATACTTTTGAGTGTCTCTTATAAACCTTTTGAATTCTAAACATCTATGCAATTGCTTACAAAAACCTATCTAAAATGATTTTTATAGTTTCAACACAATCTATTTCGACCAGAATATTTACCCAATTTAAAAACCATTTTTAAGTCTGCCTCGTTCTCTGTGAGCATTAATTAAGTTTCCTTAAAATAATTCACATACTGTTAACTTTAATGGGAAGTAAATCTTTTTTTTAGCTTTTTTATCAAAATAACTTAAATAATTTAATTAAGTATTAAAATATTCACTTTTTTAATTAAACATCAAAATAATACAATAAAAGTTAGTAGAACTAACTTGTCACATCAATAGGGAGCATAAAAAAATTAATTTTTTTATAGAACCATGTAAAATGACGTTACATGTATAAATACCATAAAAATACTATAAATTCTGAAAAAATAGAGGACTTCAAAATAATTTTCTATTTTCTGGTGGAACGAATTTAAATAACACCACTAGACCTGACACGCTTCTTATTTTTTTTATTTTTTTAATTTTTGTCTTTTTTAAAATTTTTTTTTAAGTTTTATATTTTGTCTCATTTTATTTTATTTATTTATTTTATTTTATTTTTTGTTATTAATTTTAAAAAATTGAAATGTTTTATAATATATATTTTTTAAAATTTTAAATATTATTTTTAAATTATTTTTAAATTTTTGAATATTATTTTTTAAATTATTTTAAATATATATTTTTGAAATTATTTTTCTAAATTTTAAATATTTAAAATATTAAAAATTAATAATAAATTTAAAAAGTCATATCTTTAAAATATTTAAATATTTTATATTTTAAAAAATAATATTTAAAATTTTAAAAAATAATTTAAAAATAATATTTAAAATTTTTAAAAAATATATATTATGAAACATTTCAAATTTTTTAAAATTAATATAAAAAAATAAATAAAATAAATAAACAAAATAAAATAAGAAAAAATATAAAACTTAAGAAAAGAAAAAAAATTAAAGAAAAAGACAAAAGTTAAAAAAATAAAAAAAAGTAAAATAAATCAGAAGCGTGCCAGGTTTGGTGGGGCAATTTAAATTGGCTCCACCTGAAAATGAAAAATTATTTTGAAGTCTTTTATTTTTTTAAAACTTATAATATTTTTATGGTATTTATACAGGCTCAATCAAAAAATTAATTTTTTATGCTCTTTATTGACTTGATAAGTTGATGGTGTCATATAATTTGACTCCACTAATTTTTACTGTAGATTTCAGATTATTTTAATTTTTAATTAAAAATAAATAATTTTGATACTTAATTAAATTATTTAAATAAAAAAATTTTTTAGGTAGAATTAAATCAAATATCATGATTATACTATGAAAAAAATTAAAATACTAAATTAATTTCATAACAGGACGCATGTGCCGAACAGTAAAATGTTTTACTGCTTATTAATGTGATAGCACTTCAAAATATATTGTTGTGGTTCACAATATCAATTAATACTGTCTTTTAACTCAATTCAGTCGGGATGGATTAATTTTAAACATTATTATTTGAAATAATAAGTGGTGAAGTTTTTTTACTATTATAAGTTAATGTATTTTTATTTTTCTAAAGATATGTGACGATAATTTAAACATGGATGAAATTAGAAAATTAAACAGTTTTTTTTTAACATAAACTAAAATTATATAAATATTAAAATTATCACCGTATTAGTTTACATGAGAATGTGGAGAAGGATTACATGATAAACTATAACATGTTAATATGGGGACAAATGTTCAAATATGCTTGGAGTCCTAGAGATATATGTTATTCTATTACTCTATTATATGTAGCCTTCATTTTTCACCAATAATTTAAAATAAAATTTTAGTTCTTGAAAATGCAGTTTACTTTAACTAATGCCACTGAATACTTACTGTTACTTCAGCTAAAGGCTCGAACAGAAGTTAAGTCATAATTAACACTTGCTGACATTTCTCTAAAAGAAGTTTTTGTCTCGTCACATCAAAATTTTGAGTTGTTTCTGATAAAATAATAGGGTAAATTATTATAATGATGATGATGTGACGTGCACCATCAGCAGTTGATTAAAATGTTTAATTATTATAATGATAGTGATTAAATTGTAAATATTTTTATTTAGATGAATAAAATGAAAGTGTTAAAAAAAATTAGATCACCAACATTAAAAATAAAAAACGCCCAGGAATTAGAAAAATAAAAAAGCTAAATTTAATAATAAAATTTTATGTCTACATTGGTAGGGCGCAGATAGGAGCCAAAGGATTTTTATTCTTCTCCATGCTTATAAATGTGTTCTGACCTTCGAAACTTTTCGGGCCGAGAACATCAATAGGAGTGCTCTCAGAATCAAAGGAAATGGTTTTTCAATTCAATTTTCCAGTTCTGTTATTATGTCTTATGTTTTTAATGGTAATTTTTAGTTCCATATTACAATTGATATAAACCAAAGGTTCTTTTTCTTTTTTTCATTTTATTAATGGAATTTCTTTTTGGCAGTGTGGCAGAGGCAATGCAGTAAGGGATTTGGAAGGGAAATATGATTTTGAAAGCCATGGCAGAGACGACGAAGTGGAGAGTTTAGATGAAAAGTACGTTAGTGCTTACTTTCATCAAACTTTTGATTCTGCAAATCACTTTGATGGAGGTGATGAAGTGAAGAATTTAGAAGACAAATATTCAACGGCTTACTTCCACAAATCGTTAGATTCTGGAAACCATGGCAGAGACGACAAAGCAAAGATATTGGAAGACAAGTATGCTACTGCGTACTTCCACAAGACTTCTGTTTTTGAAAACCATGGTGAAGGTGACAAATTAAAGAGTTTGGAAGATAAATATTCCACGGCTTACTTTCACAACACACAATCTTCCAAAATGATGAAGGATCACAACATGGAACATCACCACCATTACCATAACCATGTTGAAAGTGCAGAGATAGGCTTGTTCACCATTGATGAACTACATACCTTTCACGTAGGGAAGAAATTACCCATCTTTTTCCCTATAAAAAACCACTCTCTTTACCCTCCTTTATTGCCTAAACAAATTGCTGACACCATCCCTTTTTCATCTTCCCAAGTTTCTAATATTCTACGATTCTTCTCAGTTTCTCCGGACTCCCCCAAAGGCAAAGCTGTTCAAGATACACTCACAAAATGCGAACTCGGAGCAGCTCAAGGGGAGACCAAAATCTGTGCTACCTCTTTAGAATCTTTACATGGTTTTCTAAGCAATGCATTTGGATCCCATGTTGATTTCAAGTTCATAAGCACAAGGCATCCCACCATAACAACCCCACACTTTCAAAGTTACACAGTTTTAGAATCCCCTCAAGAGATTGAATCTCCAAAGAAAGTAGCATGTCATCCAATGCCATATCTTTATGCAGTTTATTTCTGTCACTTTGATGCCACTGAGACTAAAGCTTTCAAACTCCGTTTAGTTGGTGATGTTACGGGAGATAAGGTGGATGCTGTTGTTCTTTGCCATATGGATACTTCAGGTTGGAGCTCTGATCATGTCGCTTTTCGCATGCTTGGTATTAAGCAAGGAAACACTGTTTGCCATGTATTTTCTCAAGGTAATCTTGTTTGGATTAATCAGCCAGCGGATATCGCTGCCGGTGCCATATAAGTGTTGAACTGTTCCATGGAGCACTCATTTGCCACCACGTATCGAGACCTTATCACAATATAAGTATTTAAGAGCTAGTTTTATGTTCACTAGGTTTCATGGTGTTTCGTTAATGGTGTGACTTTCTATCTGTATTAAGTATCAAGTAATTAAGCAATAAAAAGTATGCATTAGAGTTAAAATTATATTAGGATGATATTTATAAAATATCATATTTTAGTCGTCATTACATCATTGCCACGCCATATATTTTTAAAAATTATTAAATAATACTATAGCACTTGTGTTCTTATTTTTTTCTTATTAATAATATTCCAGTCGGGTGTTATTAAAAAAAAGTCTAGTTATCCTAAATTAATTTTTATATTAATGAATTAAATAAAATAATCATTAAAATTTTTAAGCTTATACTGTTTTAGTTTTCTAATAAATTAATGCATTTCTCTCATAAGTTAATTCCATATCATATTTTTCATCTAAATAAACTAAAATTGAGATAGAGCAAAAAAGGAAAGAAGAAAAATGTATTCTTTTATTAAAACATTCTACTATTTATTATGGTTTAAGGACATCTTTAACTAAAATTATAAAAAAAAAAATTAATGGTAAAATTATTATAAATGCAACGCTTTTTGGTATAACAAAATAACAAAATATAATATAATATACAAATATTAATTTTTTCCACTTATAATATTAAATATAATAAATATATACTTGAAATATTAATTGAAAGAGAATTTAATTCATTGATATTTATTATTTCATTTTGGTTTAAGTAAAATAAATCACAAGTCATATTTTTTTATTAAAGAAAATGGGGTATTGCAGTCTTAGCAATATTAAAGATATATTATTACTATCTCGTTCTAATCTTCGAAATCGAAAAAATATTATTCCAAAATCTTACACTATTCTTGAAATTTGAAGGTAAACTAGAACCGAAAGTATTTAAAGAATTTGTTGAAATCATCATGATTTATTAAATTGCCAAGCTAACTATTTATAGAACAAGTTTAGGAATTTAAAATGTCATAATCTAATTGTTTTTTAACTATTTTATTTGCCTAAAAACTAAGATAACTAATGCAGCTTCAAAAATCATAAAACTTAACACTCATTCTTGATGTTGAGCTGCAAACTTCAAGCTTTTGTCTGGTTTTAGGCAATGCTTTTATGAAAATGTCAAAGCATGTTGATTTTTTGTACTGCAATAAACCAATCACACTTCTCCTTCCTTTTCAATATTATGAAGAAAGTAAAATTTTATTTTCAAGTGTTTAGTTTTGCCACGGAACACCGGGTTATTAGTTATTGATATTGCAGCTTGGTTGTCCATAAATATTTGTGTGTTTTTCTCTTGCTCCATATGTAAATCTGTTAAAATATTTTTTGATCTAGGGTGCTTAATTTGTAGCAGTAATAGCTGCCACATATTGGTTAATTTATCTAAATATTTTTTTAAAAAATTAAATACTGAAATAGGTTGTCAGCTGGATTATATAAGAAAATAATATTTTTTTGGGTCGTGCCTATTTAACAGGCGCAACTACTTTTTTTATATTAAAATATTTTTTTAAAATATTATTTTATTGGTGGCGCCTTTCTCATAGGCGCCACTGCTTGTATTTTTTTTTCCCGGATGAGTATATGACCCATGTAGAGATACGAAAATGGTATGGGCAGTTGGTGCCTATCTAGTAGGCGCAACTGGTGGAACCTATCTGACCGATGGTTATTTATTTATTTAAATTACAAAATTAGTCTATAGTTTATTTATTTAAATTGCAAAAAAATCCTAAAATTAATAAATGAAATAGCGAAAAAGTCATTACATAAATACAAAATTTACTATTTAAATTACAAAAAAAAACATAAAATTGATAAATAAAATAGCAAAAAAGTCATTACATAAATACAAAGTTGACTATTTAAATTGTAAAAAAAAAAAAAACATAAATTGATAAATAAAATGGAAAAAATTTCATTACATAAATATGAAGTTATTTAAATTACAAAATGATTTGATGGTGTGGTTCTAGGGGTATATTTTTGTGGAGCCCGACGTTCACGTTGCGGGCGATTGCGGCGATCAACGTTCTCTTCATCTGCATGTGGGGGTGTGCAAAACATAGACGAAAAATCATATGTCTCAAACACCATCAATGAATTTGAGCCGGGAAGAGTGGAGTACGGCGGTGGATACGGGCTGGGAGGAGTGGAGTACGGGGGTGGATACGGACCGAGAAGAGTGGAGTACAGCGGTGGATATGGGTTAGGAGGAGTGAAGTACGACGGTGGATACGAGCCGAAAAGAGTGGAGTATTGAGGTGGATACGAGCCGAGATGACTGGAGTATTCGAGTACGAGCCCGAGAAATAGTCATCGCCCCCCAAATCTGAATGATAAGAACTATCCCTAAAGTGTAGTTCCGACTCTGCCTCTGGCTCTGGTTCATGATGCGGAGCTAGAAAGAGTTGCCCAAGTCGTGTTGTATGCAGGGGACTACCATCGACCGCACACCAAACAAAAATGGTTTCCCTATCTCACAGTATAACTGTATGTACTCTAACAGCGGCTACAGATCCAAAGCAAGATCCATTTGAGGTATCCTCCCCAACCGGTTATTCCATATCGTAATATATTCTTCATGCACTTCTCTCCAATCATTTCTATGCTTCCCCTTCCTGTTAATCCCATGGAACTCCCCAAAATCGTACTGGCAGTGTAGGGATATATTGTATGCAACCAAACTGTCGAAGTACTTGATTGTCATGATACCACTCTACTGTCTGAAAATTGATAACGGGTGCACTAATGCACCATAGGTTTGAGTGGACATGGGCAGACGAGAGAATAATCGCCATAATTTCTAGAACAGAATACGACATCCAAATGAACTGCACAGTTAATAACATTGTTATATTAACGCGGGTCGAGTGAGATAAAATAATAAAATTAAGTTGATATTGGAAAAACTTACCCCCTCTCCAGCATGATTCTCGATCATCAGATGGTATATCGGAACCGTGTATGACCTTCCGATACCCGAATTAGTGCTCCATCCACGAAAACAAATTGTTAAAACAATATAATCCAAAAAAAGTCACGTAATTGTTATAACGAGTAAAAATGTAACACTCTAAACCCGTATCCGTCGTCGAAACAGGGTTTCGGAGCATTACTAGAATTTACGAATCACCTAAAAAATTTCAATTAAATACTTACTGATTCAATGCATCATATAAATAAATAAATATATTATCATTCAATCAACAGCTTGGCACTTGTATAAGCATCAAACAACAACATTGTTAGTATACTAGTACATATTTCATATAAATTCAACATTGATATACTTATTTTCTCGACATGTCACACTTGAGTTTAATGATTGTCTTTACTTATATAATTTTCTTATATCAACATATCAAAGATAGTCATATATGTACATGTCACGAGACATATTATTTGCTTACTGTTTCTTTATAAGCATATATCATTCATTTCGTTATATCAATATTTCATGCACCATAATTTCCATATATCTTATGTATATTTATTTCGGTAATAGTTCATATTAAAATTAACATAAATTAAATTTCATGTACCTATACTTATTTCATTTATCTATCTTTTTAATTATTTCATTAAACTATTTTGTACATATATTTCCATATGACCAATTCTTGTAAAATTTTTCACGTAATCATTTCCTATAATCATTCTTCATCTGATACATATTACCTGAATATCAATTGTTCAACTGATGTCATAGCATCTCCCATCCACAATCTTATTTATCTTCGACATGATGCCATAGTGTCTTTCAACTATGGTCTTACTCATTTTCTGCCAGGTTGCCATGGTATCTTTCAACCATGGTCTTGTTCATTTCATGTTACATTGCCATGGTATCTTTCAACCATGGTCTTATTCATTCCCGTCATGTTGCCATGGTATCTTTCAACCATGGTCTTACACATTTCATATCATGTTTCCATGGTGTCTTTCAACCATGGTCTTACACATTTCATATCATGTTGCCATGGTGTCTTTCAACCATGGTCTTACACATTTCATTTTAGAAAGCACACTCCCGCGAACCTCATCCTTACAGCGGGATTACCAGTCCAGGCTAAATCCCCTGTAATATAAACTCATAGAGTATTGTCGGGATTACCAGTCCAGGCTAAATCCCCTGCAACGACAATTACTCTAATGAGCTTGGATCTGAATTACCAGTCCAAGCTAAATTCAGACCCTAATTCGGATTACCCATCCGGGCTAAATCCATTTTCCACATATTCTTCGGGAGGGCTATATCAAGATAGGATCACCCGTCCGGGCTAGATCCTTTTTACCGTCAATTCCTTTTCAAAGATCCATCGAATTTTCTTTTCATTCAACCGGGATTTCTTCCCCTTTTTATCAAATATGTCAGTATTTCATAAATTTTCATATAATGAACATTCAAATCATATTCATATAAAAAAACATACATTTCAAGCATTTATGAATATAATTCAAGTTACACAAACTTACCTCATTGTTTGTTTGTGCTTATAATTTCATTAATCCGATATCTTTTCTTTTCCACGATCAAGTATCTTATTTGAGTCGTCCGGATCTTTATAAATAAATTTGATCATCATTTTCATTCATTTCATATTCTAATGTATTTAATTAATGCTCTAGGAAAAATTACCATTTTGCCCCTAAACTTTTATTTAATGATGATTTCATCCTTAAGGTCAGGAAAATAAAATTCTTGCAATTTTAATCCTTATTTCCAGCTATTATTCTCATGCATATTAATAACAGCCCATGAATTCTATAAAATATCAAAATTTTCCATAATTTCAACACTTTTCAATTTAATCCCTAAAAACATGTTTTTCTCCGATCTTGAACTAAATTCATAATTTCATTCAATTTTGTAATTTAAATAATAAAATAATCCATTTCATGCAATTTGGTCATTTCTGACATTTTTACAAAATTACCCATAAAATTTTACTTTTATTCAATTTAGTCCCTGAGCCTAAAACATGCAAATTAGCCATGCTAGATGAATATTCATACATATTTTCTGCTTCCTTCTCTCCATTACACATCCTTAAACTTATATAATATGCTTATAAGTAACACTATCAATAATTTCACTATTTACTTATATGTATATTCAAAGTTATCCATTTGAGTCACAGTCACTAAATTATTTATATCTTGAGCTAAAAAACTCCAAATTAAGATTCGTTAATTTTTCCTGAAACTAGACTCACACATATTCTTACCATAAAATTTTCAGAATTTTTGGTTTAGCCAATTAGTACAGTTTATTCATTAAAGTCACCCCTGTTCTGTTGTCTGGCAGTTCCGACCCTTCTTCACTAAAAATTAATTATCTCCTTGTACAGAATTCAAATGATGTTCTAGTTTATTTCTCTTACAAAATATACTCATTCAAAATTCTAAGCATATAAGTTTAATTCCATAATTATTTTTATCCATTTTTTTATGATTTTCCAAAGTCAGAACAGGGGAACCCGAATTCATTCAGACCTTGTCCCACAAAATTCATTATATCTCATGATTTACAAATCCATTGCTTACACCATTTCTTCTATGAGAAACTAGACTCAAGAAGCTTTAATTTCGTATTTTTTTCATCTTCTATTCCATTTATACAATTTATGGTGATTTTTCAAAGTTAGTCCACTGCTGCTGTCCAATATTGTTTTAGTGCAAGCTGTTTATTACCATTTTTCCTCTAAGCTTTTAATAAATAACAATTTCGTCCCTACTCAATTAGCATCTCAATTGAGCTGATTTTTCTCAATTAACACTTTATTCTATCACTTTAAATTACTTTAAAAATTTTGGAAATTATAATTTCAGTACTAGAATTTAATTCCAAACCTTTTCACAATTAGGTCCTAAAATCAATTTCCATCAATTTTACTTGATAAAATTATCATATATCAAAATTAAAGCTTCAATTCTATGTTTATTCATCATATTCTTCCAGAAATCATCCATAATATCTTTAAAAATTAACTATGACATCAAAAACTAATGAAATAGTAAGTTGGACCCAATTGTAAAAGTCTAAAAACATAGAAATTTCAAGGAGAAAGCAAGAATTAAACTTACATGTAGCTAGAGAATGAAAATCATCTTGAATCCTTTTCCATGTCTATTTTTCAGCTGATGAAAATAAAGAAAAATGAAGAGAATTCTAGATATTCCAATTTGGTCCCATTTTTATTTAGTTTATTTTGGCAATTTTTCAATTTTACCCTTACTTCACCCTTTTCCTGATTTTTCTGAGCTATTGCCGCCCAAAATATCTCCTTTGGGCTTATTTGCACTTTAGGTCCTTCCTCATTTGACAATTGAGTTATTTAATCCTTTTAGCAACTTTTACACCTTTTTCAATTTAGTCCTTTTTATTTAATTAACCACCCAAACATTAAAATTTTCTGACGAAATATTAATACTACCTTATTGATACTCCATAAATATTTATAAAAATATTTACAGCTCGATTTATAAATTTGAGATTTCGATAACTATTTTCTTCAATTCCTTGACTTAATAAATCTTTATAAAACAGAAATTACTAATTTAAAAATCTCTCAAAAATCACATTTGGCTGATAATTATTAAATAAATAAATTACGAGCTTATTTTTTTAAATTTAGTGGTCTTGAACCACTATTCCCGACATTATTGAAAGTCAGTTATTACAAAAAATTCATCACCTATTAACAAGTGGAAATACATATGATTGATGACTAATAGATGCCAAGAATGGCATCCGGTAAAGTGCCCCGACTGCAGCAGTATGAGGGATCAGCCCATGTCCATCGCAGAAGGATCTGTCGTTCGAAAAAGTTTGAGATACAACATGGCTAACAGTGTGGACCCCCAACTGTATACATGGGTGTTATGCAAATTGGATAATAGGGGTAAGTACATCAAGTGAACCGTATTGCCGTTTGCATCTGGCATGAGTACACCCCCTATAATATGCATAATGTAAGCTCGAACGACCTGCATCACCTCCCATTCATTGGCAATACTCAGCAAATACTCAAAATTGGCCTTTAGCCATGAAAACCTCAAACTGGTAAACTTTCCCTCACTTGGCGAACGTCTAAGTAAGTCATAGCAAAGGGCAGCCGGCCTAGAGATTGAACTTACACCCGTGACCGCATTCTCGTCGATGGGGAGCCCAAGTTATAGTGCAACATCCTCTAGAGTGATGGTGCACTCCCCGCACAACAAATGAAATGTGTGGGTCTCCGGATGCTATCGCTCGACTAAAGTGGAAATCAAGTCGTATCGCAGATCAAAAGTCCATATCAATGCCACTGATCCAAACCTGGCTAACTCCAAGTATGGCATTAGACATTCATTTGGCAGAAACCCTACACTATTAACACGGCTCCTCAATACACGGTACGAGCCATGACATTATTAAATTAACAAAGTAGTTAATACAATATAATTTAATTCTGCAAATAACATGAGTATCAAATAAAAATTTCATTACCATCTCGTTAATAGTACTTGATATGTGATTATTATTAATCAAATGACCCATTTGTTGTAAATCTGTAATTAAAAAAATGAATTCATTTAATTTGTTTCAAAAAATACAATAAATTATTTCAAATTTCAGAAAAAAACACGGTAAATATCTCATAATTTCCCATAATTTACCTACAATAAAAAAATTATGTTAGTTTACAATAATAATATAATTAAAATAAATATAAACTATCTAAACATAAAAAATATACGAATTAAAAAAATAAAAATAGAAATCGAAACATACCTTATTAGTTTCTTTCAAAGAACCTATAAAATTATATAACAACAAATATAATCAATATTTTAATAAATCAATAAAAATTATCAAATAAAAAAAATAAAAAAAGTTACATTATATAAAAATTACATTAAAAAAAATCACAAAACACTAAACTAAACACTAACAATTTATATAACCTAATCATAAATTAATAACAAAATAACTATAAAATTATTTTTTAAAATATTACATTACTAAAAAATCACAAAACCATATACTAAACACTAACAATTTGCAACCTAATCCCATAAATTACTAACAAAATAAATAACTATAACAAAACACAAAACACTAACAATTTATAACCTAATCATAAACTACTAACAAAATAACTATAAAATTATTTTTTAAAAAAATTACATTACTAAAAACTCACAAAACACAACAATTTATAATAAATTACTAAAAAAATATTTAACAAAATAATTTTACATTACTAAAAACTCATAAAACACAATAATTTATAATAAATTACTAACAAAATATTTAACAAAATAATTTCACATTACTAAAAACTCACAAAACACAACAATTTATAATAAATTACTAACAAAATATTTAACAAAATAATTTTACATTACTAAAAACTCACCAAATACTAAACTAAACACAACAAATTATAACATAATCCTAAATTACTAATAAATTAATTTTAAAATAATTACAAGCACAACAATTTATAATATAATCCTAAATTACTAACAAATTAATTTTAAAACAATTATAAAAAATAAAAAAATAAATTCATACAAAATATTAACCCAAAACCATAAACACTAAACATAAACAATTTATAAATAATAATTAATAACAAAAAAAATTTCACAACATCTTAATTAAACTTTTTAAATTATAAACAAAATTATTTACTATAATAATACATTACCCTTTTTTTTTCTTTTTTTTCTTCTCCTTTCTCTTCTTTCTTTCTCTCTTCCGGTGCTTGAACTTGGGGGACTATGCTTATAAGGTCCCACATTTACAATTTTTTTTCCCTTGTGAAGGGACTAAACATTGCAAGGCAGTGTATCTGTGTGGCAGAGAGGCACAGGGGGGCTGTGCGGGGCAGAGGGGCGCAGGGGGAGGCAGTGGCGACTACCTATCAGGCGCGACCGTTCTCGAGTATTTTTAACCTATATTTTGACCTGTTGACTGTATTTTGACCTGTATATATATATATTTAAATATTTTTAATAAAAATAAAATAATAATATTTTATTTAAAGTAAAAAAATATTTTAATATAAAAAAAATGGTTGTGCCTGTCAGATAGGTGCAACATAAAAAAATACCATTTTTATATATAATCTAGCTGATAACCTATTTCAGTATTTATTTTTTTTATATTATTTAGGTAAATTAACCCCACATATTCTACTTTTGTCGTGGATTGTGCAACAAATTTTTGTTTCTTTGAACACCAAGAAAAAATTCCAAAACCAAGACTAAAACAATAACTTAAGGTGTTACGCATATCATCAGCACATCCAACCCAATCGCTTATCCGAATAACCATGGAGATTAAAATTTTCAACTTGTCTGGATTTTATGCCATAATAAACCCTGCCTTTTGCATATTTTAGAATTCTTTTTGTTGCATGAAAATGAATTTCACTAGCACAGTTCATATATCTTGATAAGAAACTTACAACATACATAATGTTTGGCCTGGTTGCTATCAAATACATCAAACAACCAATTAACTTCTATATAGTTTGTCATCAACTTTTTCAACTCCATTTTCTTTCGAAAACTTCTCCTTTTGATCCATTGGAGTTGCAGTCGACTTGCAAGCTTTTATGTTAAATTTGTTGAGAACTTCTTTTGCATATTTTTATTGACACACAAAAATTTCATTTTTCTTTTGTCATACTTGCATACCAAGAAAAAATGTCATTTCTCCAAGATTTGTTATTTCAAAGACCCCTTTCATCTCCTCTTTGAACTTTTCTATTACTTCCAGTCTCTTTCCTGTTACAAGTAGGTCATCAACATAAAAAGACACCACAAGTAATTCATCACCATTTTTCTTAATAAGCAAAGTAAACTCACTTAGGCATTTTTCAAAACCCAAGTATAGCAAATATGCAACAATTCTGTTGTACCAAGATCTTGGCGTCTGTTTTAAGCCATACAATGCCTTTTTCAACCGATACACCTATAATATTGGGGTTTGTGCAAGTGTACACAGTCATTATCAAGTAATAAGTAAGTAAAAGAGTTATCGTCTCCACAGGGACTGTATATGTTAATCAAATATTGCAAAAATTAATAGTTTACAAGTTGGTATTAATCAAATATTGCAAAATTAATAGTTTACAAGTTGGTAAAGGAAACACAATAATTTGGGTGATAGATGTTAAAATAAAATAAAATAAAGTTAAATTTATTAAATTAACCTAAATGCAAATGTGATGAAATGCAATGCAAGGTGATGGTTTAGTAGCAATTTCACAAGTTCAACAATAATAACATGAATGAGCTAGAATAATTAAACATTTGACCTAATTCATTTTTCAGCATGCTTATAATGTTCAGAACATATTCCAAGGGCAACTCGATTATTCATTAACTTGAAACTAGTTATAAGTCCATTCGAAATCTTATACTTAGAAGAACCTGCATACTACCATTATCATATTTAACTAAGGGTTTCTTAAAGTTTGCGTGAAGTAACGGGGATGAATTAGGTTTGAAACAATTTAATCACATGAATCCAAAAGTTATGCAAGGTAATAGAGCTTTCTCGAGTTATTATGAACCTTTAATTTAATTGGGTTATGATGTAAATTAAGCATACATCTTTCAATTATTGCGTCCATTAATCATCATCTGGCTAGGATTGATCAACTAATTCTAATGCATTCAATCACATTTTAATGAATGAAATACATGCATGAGTTTAATTAAAAGCATGAACGATTTATGCATAGAACATCATAGACATGAATAAAATAAACTTCATCAAATTAATGTAATCATTCTAGCTAAATAAAATTAAGTCTTCACTGTCAATGGAAAAATATCAAAACAATTTGCAAATACATTCGAATAGTTAAAAAGAAGCAAAAGGAAGAAGAAACTCTTTGATAAGTTTGTTGACTAATCATGGAGGCTTCCTCCAATTCTCACGGCTGCTTCTCCACAAACTGCTCCTCAAGGTGGCCGACCAAGAGTGGCTTTCCTCAAGAAAAAATGCTAGCTAAGAGAGGTGGAGAAATGGAAGGCTTATGAGGGTGAAAGAGGGGAAATGAAAAGATGAAAGGATTGAGAGAGGGATGAGGAATGAATGAATGATTATTGAATGATGAATGAATAGGAAGTAAGGGGTGGTATTTATAGCAGAGGGATGGCTAAGGAGTTTACTAAAAATAGCTTGAATATCCCTTAGGTTTCTTCTTTACTTGGTCGACCATCCCCATACTCCAAACACTTGATAGTATTCATTCTTGTCTGATGTGATGCATACCTATGAAAAAATGTCATGTTTTGTCCCCTACCTTTAACCCTTACTCTTTGTACCTAGAAGACTTTATCCTTATCAATTTCCAAATTTAGCTGAATTTTGAAATCAATGATGCCGGCAAAACTTTCATCATCATGGTCCTCGTTCATCAATATATCAAGTTTACTCGTAAGCTCCTTTTTCAAATCGGCACATTTATCTTTCATTTTCCTAGCCCAATACAATAATCCTTTACAAAGTCTATCTAATTTTGAGAAAACATCTCACGAACCCTCATCCCAAAGTCTTTGTACTTTTTTCTCAAAAGATTCTTCCATTGTCCACCAAACTTCAAAAGTAAAGTTCATACCTCCCTTTGTACCCTTTCTTTGAGATGTTTGAAGGAGGGAAGGGCAATAATCCGAAAAGAAGTGAGGGAGATGCTGGATCGTAGCATTTGAAAAACACCCCAACCATTCCTCATTCGCCACCCCCTATCCAAACGTTCTCTAATATTTATTTCTGGTAAATTACCTCTTTCCCATGTGAACTACAGACCCGAATACCCAAAATCCACTAACCGACAATCTTCTAACACATCCTGAAAGAACTCTATTCTATGTTCATCCCTCGGAAGGCCTCCCATTTTTTCTGACAAAAACATTATTTTGTTAAAATCACTACAGACAATCTAAGGAAATTCATATTTATAACCTAACCTCCTCAAAACTTCACATAAATCCTTTTTTTTTCTCGTAAAAGGCAAGCCATAAAACCAAATAAAACACCACTCCCCTTATTCTTCTTCTACCTCAACCATCATATCAATTTGATTTTTCGAGAAGCTCCTTAAAGTAATCTGCACTCCCTCCTTCCATGCTAAATAAAGCCCTCCTCGTAAACCATTTGCCCTTACTGTAAGCCCATTTACAAAACCACACCTTCTTCTCACTACTTTCATTCTTCACTCATCCAATTTGTCTCCATAAAGAAAACTAGCTAGGGATTATTCAACTTCAACATATGTCGAAGCTATCGAATAGCCCGCTGGCTCCCCAACCCATGAATGTTCTAGCATATGGTTTTCATTGTGCCCGGTCGACTTGCCTTTTGGTAGCCGCTGATCTTAATTAAAATTTGTAGAAAGGTCCTCTAAAACCTTCGTAGCAGAAAAATCATCCCTAAATTATGTTGATTTTGCACTTCTAATTTTATCCATTTCCTATCATCGTCATAATAAAAATGAGGCTCTACTTCAAATTCCCTGCTCAATTCAAATTTTCGTTTCCTCAGCTCATTATCGCCTTTACACTGTTCAGACGTTACCCCCTAACCATCCGTTTCCACATTTTTTTAACATTGTAAGCCTTACCCTTCAAAGTCCTACCTAAATCACGTTGTACACTATCCGAATATAAGATTTTCCCTCCAATATCGCTAATTAATCCATCATAATCCATTTGTTCCAATCCCTTATTTTTAGGAACTGGGTCCCCACGAATCACATATTCACTTAAATTATGCCTTTATTTGGGAGAATCCAAATTTGACACAAGTACCTCAGCTCCTACTTTTTCTACGGACACTAAAGCTATCGTCGTGTTCCCCATCGTCGCTGCCACCCTGTCACTCGAAACATTCTGTCTTATGGTTGCATCATCTTCGCCAGTATAGAAACACTGTGACATCGTTTTCTTTGCAACAACCCCCATTTGCATAATCTCCTTCCCCTAAAAATTCGAATCAGCTTTAAGAGCCAGAGAGTAAGGAAGTTTGTCTTTCGCTATCTTTTGAACTTCACTCTTTTCACATTACAAAATAGAAATTTTGCAAAGACTCATATTTAAAAGGAAACCATATACTCCATTGAGATCCCGTTGAGATGAAAATCCCTCTTCGTAGCGGTTTCTGTACATCTAAATGAATTTTTATCTGACCAAAATCCCCTTTTTCTTCTGATCTCATGATCCCTCCAAAAGCTGACCCAACTACATGCATTACTTTTTTTTATCACACTCTAGTGGGCATGGACCAACCTTAAGCCAAAAGGGTGATGAAGTCAAGCAAATTTTACTACGCTCCATCGCGTGTAACAAACGTTCAAAAATAATTAACTGCCGTTGAAACAACCATGAGTGCCTCTCTAAAACCATCTTCAGATCATCGCCACTTTCAAAAAAGATCAAAAAGAGATTCTGCCCCACCACTTGAATCTCAAATTTCCTCTTCGTTTTCCAAATACTCCTCATCTGCGCCCTAAAATTGTCTGGATTATACAATTTCCTTATCCATACAGTACAAATTAACGTCGCTTTATCATGAGAGACAATCAATGAACTCTTAAAAGTCATTTGAATCAATTCTTCTTCCAATAGGGAGATCAGATCTTTCCCCATCCTGTCACAAAGTCACCACTCCACTCCAACCCAACCACAGCAGCCACTGTTTCTCTGGAACACTTAGAGAGAGCACTCTTTGACTTTTTTTTTTATATAAATTTTCTTTTTAAAAAGTTAATGGCCAGATTGAAAAAAAAATAAGAGTTATAAAAAAATACAAATATTAAAAGATTAAATTTATCATTATATCAAAAAAATCAAAAATTGTCTTTCGTATTAAGCCCTAAAATTACAAACACGAGGTAACTGTTGGCTTTGTAATTATTATATGCTATATATTGTTTTGTCTTGCTTCTTTTTCTTCTCTCATTCTTGTCCTGCTTTGGGGTTTTTTTTTTTTAATTATAATTTTATATCTTATTTTATTTGACTTATACTTTAACTTTGATCCGAACCAGCCCAAAACATAAAAAACAAAACAAATAAGAATTGATTACTAAATGTTTTTTGGATGATAAGAAATGGCAATTAGATGAAGCAGTTGTGAAAAATGGATCCGAACCAACCCATAACACTAACTCAATCTATTTTAACCACTCTTCCTAAGTCTAATGTGAAAGATGATGAAAAACGAGTTGTTTTGAAGGTGCAAAAGAAGCTGGTGCATATTACTATTGGATTCGCAGCAACACTTGCTTGGGCGAACTGATGGTCGATTACACTTGACGAAGTCCTTGATGTCATCAACGGTTTGGCTGTCGGTCAACTTATTTCCGACACCGAGACTTGGGCCGGTGTCCTTAATTCCACCTATGGTATGGCTGTCAGTTAAGTTTTTTCCTACACTAGGACTTGGGCCGTAGTACCGTAAACTTGTTTCCCACATCAGCAGGGCTGGAGCTGGTGACCTTAATGCCTCCGATGGTTCGACTATTGCTAAACTTGTGTCCTTCACCAGGGCTCAGATCTGACTCTTTGATTGCTCCACAGGCAAAATTTTGAGACATGAGGATATTGAAAGGATCACCAGCTTCAATTACAATTACAAAGGAACTCAACAATAAAACAAAAGACGCAAAGATAAGAAAATATTGATTGGCTGCAATCATGGTATCGGAAAAGTTTATGTGATAAACAGAGAATGTGAGATTATTTGGGATGAACAATAAAAATATTAACTCTCAATTTATAGAGATCAGTGAGAAAATTTGTAGTAGGTTTTTCTGTTTTTACTAGAGAGATAATCAGTCCATGCAATTATATTTAAAATAAAAAAAAAACCATCAATCCATGCATCCTAGGCATATATTTATCTGTATTCAACATCAATGCTATTAAGTTTGATTTATGAGAATAAAACAATTTTATAATCAGTTATTTACCTCTTGACTCTATTTAGTATTACTTTTTAAAAACACTTTTGACATGAAAAATACTTTTGAAGCAAAAGGACCTCTAAACAAGCAAAAATACTTTTCCCCGTATGAAAAGTTAAAATTTTTAATTTTTTTCTCCCAAAAGGCTTTTGATAACTTAATTATGTTTTCACCTCTCGAACACATGATATACTTTCTCTTCTCTGATTAATTGCTTAAAAAATATTTAAAATTTATTTTTTATATATTAAAATATTAACAACAAATTATAATAAATTATTTTCTACATTCTTATTAAAATATCATAGTATTAAATAATTTGAATATTATTTAAATGTTTATTTGTTATTTTATAATACCATGTCTAAAATGAACATTTTATTTCTCAAAAGTACATTTTGGCAGCAATACTAAACATTTAAATTTTAAACCAAACTTTTCAAAGTACTTCTTAAAATCATTTTTTCAAAACACTTATCAAAAGCAATGCTATACTAGCCCTTAATCGTTACTATCAATAATGATTACCCTAATTTTGATAATGTCAATGTCAATAGTGTATTTGATACAAAATATAAATTTAAAAACAAATTTTAATACATTAAAAAAGTTTGAAAAAATATTCTTAAATACACATTATATCAAAAAGCTCTTTGAGTTCAAATAACATAAACGGGACAAATTCGAATAAAAGAATACCTTAAAATAAAAATATCTTAAAATTTAATTAAACTTTTAATTTTAATTTTAATTTTTATAAGGATAAATGGTAAACTCATTTATGAAAGTTTTTTATTTCCATGAAAATTATAAAATAATTAATTTTTAATTATTATCAATCATTAACTTATTAAAGTTTATATAAATATAAAATACATTAAAGAGCTGGGTTCTCTAATTTTTCTTTTATAAAAGTTTAGCTAATTAAGTTAAAAAAAGTAATTATGATTTAAATTTAAATCAATAATAGTTATTTATCTATTATTATATATTTTTTTGAGAGTTATTTTAAAAATAAATAAAATATGTTTTAAAAGCAAATTATAGTTATTACTATTTTCAAAGGGAAAATGCATTTATATATGTTATTAGTTTTAAGTTTGCAACACCAAAGTGACTCTTCTGCAATTTTACGGTTCAGAGAATCAAGGGATCGGTTAACTGTAGCCAGGGAGATAGAGTCATTGATAACTTGTTGAAAAAAAAAATAAATTATTAAAAAAATATTTTTATTGATTTTATTTTTTAAACATGATTCATATTTTAGTTGTTTTTTAATTAATTTTTGTAGTATGAGTAATTTGTGGATTTAGTTCGTGTATTTTAATTTGGTTAATTTTAATGTTTGAATTTTTTAAATTTTAAAATTTCAGCTACGATTCAAAAAAAAAAAAAAAGAAGTTAAATCAATTAGATTAAATTTTGTTATTAGTCATGTACCATGCATAAGTTACAGATTTAGTCTTTGCTTTTTCAATTTGGTCACTTTTAGTCACTATACTTTTCAAAATTTAAAATTTTAGTGAAAATACTAAGTTGATGGGGTATTACCTCTGATACTATATTTGTTCCATAAAATTTTAGAAATAATATAATTTAACTCAACAAATTTAACGGCTACAATTTGTTCAAGATTTAAATTTCAAAATGAAAAAAAGTTAGAATGACTAAATTAGACTATAATAACTAATACCAAAATTTTATCAAATCGATCGTTATAAGCAATAAAATTTGCTTTAAGCCCAAACATAGTGAGATTTAAACTAAAAATTCAATGACATTTTTCTAATCATTAAGTCGAGATCTCATTGGCAAATAATATAACTATATGAATATAAATTCTACAAACTTTACTAAAATTAGAACAGTAGTAACCACCACCACCACTATAACCTCTATCCGGTAAGCTACCTGTACCCGACATAGAATAAATTAAAATTATAATAAAGCTGGGCTTGAAAAGTACGAACAAGGCCCATTAAAATATTTAGTTGGGCTATTTTTGTATGAAAACCCCATTAATCTGGAGCTTTAACTAGTTCTAAAAAGCTTTGCCTAAATGGAACTATTTATGAAGTTGGGTAGGATTAAAACTAAAAAAAATCATAATAAATTAAAATTATTTTAAAATGCTATAATTTTTGTTTCAATAGTAAATTGAAAAAGCTTCAGATATAAAATTAATTTATTTAAAATATAATATAAATAAATAGTTTTAAATGATGAAAATGATATAACAATACGTTTTAATATCTGATTCAATGATTAATGTTAATTTTTTATTTAAAAATTCATTTAAAACTTCAGTTTCTTAAATTTTTTTTTTTGTTTAAGATAAGAAAATTTATTTTTTACTTTTTGGGCATGTAAAATTTCTATTTTCAAGACTCATACATGAATTTGAATTTGTATTGGAACTCTTATTCGACACTTGTATTTGACTATTCCATTTAAAATATCAATTATGTGAAGAGAAAATCCTTAAATGGACTACCAATTATGCTCAGAGAAGATCCTTTTAGAACTTTATAATTATAAAATTGGATGAATTGTGGGGGAAAACCCCAAGTTGATGAATCAGCTAATAAATTGATTTTCCTTTGAAAATACAATGAATAAATATGAGTAAAATAAAGTATAAGGATTAACAATAATAAATATGATTCCCAATTAGATTGCATTTTGGCTTCAAAAAGGCAACCAATGTTTCATAATAGCTATACTCAAAACTCAATTTGTCTTGATAGAACTTTACTAGAACTATACTTCATAAAGGCAACCAATGGTTTGCTTGTTCAAGAATTTATACAAAATTGAGCTTGGAAATTTTAAAATTTAATAAAAAAAAAGTAATTTTAATTGTTTATTATAACATTAACATTTGAATCTTTATTTTTATTTTTACCATTAAATTTTTAATATTAAAAATATTTAGATAAACTATACTCAAGGGCATTGAACTATTAGTGAGTTTACGTTTTGATCACTCAACTTCAAAAAGTTACGAAATGATTATTTAACTAGTCGAAAGTTTCCATTCAAATTACTGGGCTGTTAAAATTATTGTTGTATGACCTTCCCCGTTTACACCGCCTCCACCAATTAAAAGCTCCAATCCCCTTCTCTTCTACAATTTTTTTTTCATGAAACAACTTTGAATGTCAAGAATCTACGAACCAAAATCTAAATAAATTATATTATATACATTACTTATGCTTAATGAAATGTATATCAACTTAATATAAAGATTATATATATCATTCTGAGCACAATTAACAATTTCACACCATTTTAATTTAATTTAATTTTTCTTAAAAAATTAATATATAAATCAATACAACATATTATATCAATGTATATACATACTATACTATAATATACAATAAAATAATATTGTTGTGGGAGAATTGACTCCCTTATTGGGAGAAGTTTTTGAAATATTGTACTCTGAGATGTCGATCTGGACCTTGAACAGTTGTTATTGTTTCCGAGGTGTTTATGTTTGGTTTTAGTTCCAAGTTTTTATTTTCCTACTTCGAGTAGAGCTCGAATGGGTTGACGGAGTTTCAATAAGAATACCCAAATTTACTAAGAAAATATTTTATCATTTTGGTCTTGATGAGATTAGAACCCAAGCCCTTAAAAGACTCTTAAACGATTAGAATACTACCAAAAGTTTTTTTTGAAGGATCTAGACGAGTACAAAACAAAGAGTATTTTCTATCCACACCACCCTTAACCATGGCATGTGCAATACCATTGGCTTCTCAAAACACAGTAATAAAGGGAACATTTTTCATGGACAGGATGGTGGATTATTACACCAATCCACAACAAAACTTGAATCAGACTCCATAATTAAAGTTGCTGAGTCCTTCCATTGAGTGTGTCAACAAAGATATCAAGTAATTTTACTATGGCTCTCACCTCACCCTTATTTGAATCCATATGACCAAGGGCCCCTGAAAACATGGTCAAATTATTTCCATCCACATCTCTCCTGCCGGACCAAGATTACCACCACAAGCCCCATCTACCTGGACCCCACTTGGAGGCTGAGGTCCTATTGAACTCGAGAAGCATGAATTTGAAAAAATTTTGAATGAAAAAAAGTATTATTTATTATACTGACATATGAATACTTTTTGTTTTATTATTAAATTTTAAATATTAAAAAATATTTTAATAAATTTATAAATTCAAATTCATATTTTAAGATATTTATTATATTAAATTCAAACTTAAGCTCAAATATGTATCTCAAGCCCAAACTCAAGACCCAAAAAAATAAAATAAAATCAGTACCCAAATATAATTTATAAAAATTAAAATCCCAGTCCAAAATTTATTTATTTTAAAATTAAAATTTAAAATAAATTAAAACTTATTTTTAATAATATTTTATATTTTATTAATTATATAAATGTCTAGTAATATAATAGATGATATATAACCATTAATGATATAATATTATTAGTGTTACACAATATATCATGTTTAATCAGTTGTGAAATTTGTAAAAATATTTTGTTATATTTGAATTATTATATTATTAAATTAAAAATTTGTCGAACTTGAAGTTACTCAAACCAATTTTTTACAAGCTCTAAGGACAACCTCTTTGCTTTTCACGTATAAAACCTTGATTGTTACTCTGCCCAAATTATATTGCTACAATCGAGTTTTTTAACCCAAAACTTTTACTATTTAAAATATTCTTATTTATTAACTTATATATATAATACTTGATTCGAAGTTTTTAAATATATATATTTTCAAATGCTAGTGTAACATTAAAATTATATATAAGAAAAAAGTCAAAATTTAAGCAATTTTGATCACCAAAAAGTTTATATTTGGACTAATTTAAGGAAACCTAACAAATAAAAAGACAATTTTTTTATATAATATCTAGAACTACTTATAATTTCTTCTCAATCTTTAAATCGAGGATAGAACACAGTTGAGTGCACTTTAATCCACATTCTCCTATATCAGTATTTCAACCAAGCTAACACTCAATCAGTATTAATCATTTTTAAGAGTTGGTGGCACCCAAGTTGAGATATTGACATTTACAATTTTTTCTAGGTTAGTATTTGGTATATTGGTATTGTATTTTTTTTAATTCCATAAGCAAACTTAAGAAATTATCACGTGTCTATTAGCAACTACAGAGCAATTGCAAAATATTGAAGATGGGAATCAATTGAATTAGTTAGCTTAGCTGATTATGATTCTGTTGCAATTAGTATTCTGTTACAAATAGTTACAATTTGTTAAGCATCTGCTAAACTGTTATCTCAGTATAAATGCAGACCTGATGTATTGATCATAATATGAATGAATTTTATGTTTCACCATCAAAGAAACTTTTTGGCCACCCACCAGTTTATAGGCCACTCCAGGTGTTTGGGTGTTTGTGTTACCCACTGTTTCACCCATATAACCAACATAAACTTCAGTTCCGGCCAACTCCACGTACTTTTTTGGGACATACTTCTAATCAACGAGGATACAAATGCTTGGATTAGAATGGAAGGATTTATGTCTCTTGACATGTGTGATTTGAAGAAGGGGTTTTTCCCTATGTCAAGTCCACATTGCTTGCTTCCACTATTCCTTTAGAAAGTCCCCCCTCGGTTACCACTCTTCCAATTCTGGTTCCCGTGTCTGGTCCCACCTCAATGGTGCAAGTGGCCTCTAATACTGATGATATAGTATCTTTACATTTTGATGTTGGTTTTAGTCATACTAAAAGTTTGAGGCTTGTTGATGTGGTTTCCTCTACTCATAAAAGTGATTCTTTGCCTAGTACACCACAAGTCTCTGATTTCGTCTTGGCTCTTCAGCTTGTGGTTGGTAATACTCATCCAATGGTCACAAGGAGTAAGGTTGGGATTTTCAAACCAAAGGCATATGTGGATACTATCAGCTCTATCACTCTGGAAGATATTTATGAAGCTATGTGCATTCTAGTATGGCAAGAGGCAGTTCATGATGAGCTTAATGCTCTTATTTGTTGTAACACCCTAAATCTGGCCTAGACGTCTAGACCAAGTCTAGAGAGTTATATTATCGATATTAGGAAACCAAATTTATAACGAAATCAAAATGACACCATTAAACATATTATATCCATCATAGCAATTAACTAACTATATAGTCTTCCCAACATCACAACATATAATATTGAAATTACTAATAGTAGAATTAAAGGAAAGATAAGAGGGTTTGACCGAGCTCTCGTAATGCCAACCCGTTCAAGTCTGAGAGCCATCTGAAATTTAATCAACAATGAAATGAGTTGTGAACTCAGTGCGTAAAAGACATTCGCTAAATTAAAATACATTTATAAGATAGTTCCCGAATCTTAAAATTCAGTTAGATAACAGAAGCAATTTCAGGTCATATACAAAATAAATCAGTTACATACGTAGAAGCAATTTCAGTTTCATATAGAGAACATATCATATTCATATGTAGTTATTTGTACCCCTCCCATCCGTTACATACCATCTTCGGCCATCCCAACATACCGTTAAGGGCATTCAATACCTAACCAACCTTACACAACATAGAGTGTTTGTTTGACACGTTTGCAGAGACGTAGCCTAACTGCTAGATCAAAACGGGACAAAGTGCTAGTTTTGTATTTATATGCATCGTAGCTTAGCCACTAATTAAGAGCAGATTACTTCTTTCTTCACAATATCCCAATCCATGTAGATACAGATTACAGATATCCACAACATGTGGTCAATCATTCTAATTCATTTCACAAATAGATAATATAGATTAGTATTAGAAATAACCATTACGTATACATACATTATCCATATATCAGTCTTAGAGCATCAGAGAGTCCTCATATAATCAAATTTAGATCATATATACATTGTAGAGGTTAGTGCTACTGTTGGACAACACTTACGGTCTCAGGAACAAGATTCAGATCCAATTTATATGCTACACAGCCTAGACACACACCCATGTCCTCTACCCGTGTGGTTTTAAATCATAAACAATGAGTTATATGGCCTAGACATACGCCTATGTCCTTACCCGTGTGGCTCACACAGCCTGGTCACACATAATTGTCCTTGGTCGTGTGGTCCTAAATCATAAACAGTGAGTTACACGGCCTAGACACACATCCGTATTTGTTGCCCGTGTGAACCTTGCATTAATATGGCCCCACATAGTCTGGACATATGCCCGTGTCTCTTTCTTGTGTAGCTCAAATTCGATGAACAGTGAGTTACACGGTCAACCATACAGTTTGGCTCACACGGCCTGGGCACACGCCTATGTCCCTGGCTATATGGCATCGACAACCATGATTTTTGGCGTCCAAAATTCACACAATTAAGGGTTTTCGGTACGCACTTGAAGAGATTTTAAAGCAATAAGAATGTAGAGAGTCTCTGAAGCCTAAAACAACCACCCAATCATTCAATCAACTGTTTAACGATAATGAAGCACAATTATACACAGAAACTTATGTCGAAAACTTTGACATAGAACCTTCAACGGAAAAGACACTTATCGAAAGATTAACTATGATTACTCAAATTATCCTGTTGAGGTTCGTTACTTCCAACACCTATTCCTAGAATAAGAAACCAACATCGTTTAACAACGAGAATTCATCCATTAACACAAACTATCAACAATACGACACCGTCGTTTCTTAGAACTTTTAACGAATTATAACAATTGACATCACAAAAGACGTATTTACCCGACTCGTACAACAGATCAGAATGAGAAGTTCAACGATTGACAATAGCACACTTAAACGTTATAGAAATGAAAAATGAATGGAGGAAAAAGAAAAAGAGAAGGGAAAAAGAAGGAAAAACTTAAAGAGGAAATAAAATGAAGAAAAAAAAAGAAACGTTTAAAATCTTTTATCTTAACCACTAACGAATTTTCGACAACAAACAAAATATTTCCTAACACATATGATGGGTCTTGAACATGAAACCAGACATAATGCAGAAGCTTAACCAGTGAACCAGCAGTCTCATTCTTGATGCAGGTTTACATAGAATTACACTTAACTATGTAATGCATGGATAAGGGTTGTTTTAAAATAATAGAACTTTTAACGATGTAACTCGAACTCTAGACCTTAAACACAATATCAGAACACAAAGCCACAAGTACAGAAATTAATTACTGCAGAATCTCTTAATTAACTTTTCAAAATTTTGGGGCGTTACAACTCTCTCGCTCTAAAAGAAATTTTGGCTTCGAAATTTACCTGACTCAAACAGATACGGGTATTGTTGCCGAATCGAAGCTTCAGATTCCCAAGTGGCTTCCTTAGTGTCGTGATTCTGCCACAACACCTTAATTAGGGTGCGTTTGTTTGGGGGTAAAACATTTTCTGGAAAAGATTTTCAGCCTTTTCCGATGTTTGTTTGGCTGAAAATATTTTCCTAAAGTAAAACCAATTACAAAACACGGGAAAAGAAGCTCTTACTTTTGGAAAATGTCTTACTGTTTCTAATTCGGTAAGATATTTTCAGGAAAATTAGAAGCCGATCTTCCCTTTCCCTTTAACTTGAAAGTCTGTTTAAAACTTAGAACCAAAAACCCTTAGAAAGAAAAGAAATGGTGAGCAGTTCGGTGAACTTGGAAGAAATACCCTCCGAATCTCTGATGAATGAGCTTCTCTGCCATATGAAGTGCGCCTCCAAACCCGAAAAACGCCTCATCCTCATTGGTTCTCTTTTTTTCCCTTTATTTTTTTACTCTCGCTTTATTTTTATTTTTGTAATTTGGATTGATTCTTTTTATTTTTTCAATTCTTTCTCTGAATTTTTTTCTAGTAATAACATGGAAAATAGAATTTTCAGATCCTGGAGTTTGTTGAAGTTTGTTCATGTCACATTTTTTGTTCGTTTAAATAGAATTGCAAAAGAATGTACTCGAATTTTCAGTACTCCAAATTTAGATTAGATTTTTTAAATCTATTTTATTAAACTTTTCAAACAATTTAAATGAACAACTATGTCTCTAAAGGCAGAGTCAAAGTGGGGGCACTGGATGAATTTCTAATGATTATTTTTTGAAAAATTATGAGTGCTGGGAAATTTTGATTTTATAATATGTAAATCAATACTCATTGTTTACGTTTAGATTTATATAAAAAAAAGTCAACAAAAATGAAACGATTCTAATGCCAACATCGAACTTCTATATTCCTTGTGCATCACCTTTTGCCATGCAGAAATGGTACTAGATTCTGCAAGGCTAAAGATGAGTGCCCCTTATCGAGGTAACGTAGCCCATTGTTGATGACCTGCTAAGATATTAGTTTGTCTTTAGTTGTAGAGTTCCATGCAGCAATGTTCAGACAATCACTTGATCCGAAGTACAAATCTTGCTTGCATAGCATGGAATTTGGGTTACTTGAAAGTGACTAGAAAGACACTAAAGTTTGGCTTTTACATTCAATTTTCTCAGAAGTCTCAAATTGTTAACAGCCCGTATTGTGTCATAGCAGCATCACAGAAACATGCTGCATTCAAATAGCATTCTTTACATATCTATCAATTTACTATCTCAAATTTGGTAGAAGGATGGCATGTTTCTAAATACAGGGCAATCTTATGATTAACAGGTCCACCTGGATCTGGAAAAGGCACTCAATCACCAATAATTAAAGATGAGCACTGCTTGTATCCCTTGGCCACTGGTGATATGCTTAGAGCTGCTATTTTTGCTAAAACCCCACTTGGTATCAAGGTCAATGAAGCTATGGATAAGGTCAAATTAGTTCCCCTACCTGTTTGGATTTTTTAAAATACTTCTTACTACTAGTTTGCTAATGACTAATGAGGTGCTTAGCTATTGTTTCTCAGGGAGAACTTGTTTCTGATGACCTGGTTGTTGGCATTACCGATGAAGCGATGAAGAAACCTTCATGTAAAAAAGGTTTCATTCTTGATGGGTTTCCCAAGACTGTAGTACAAGCACAAAAGGTGATACTTTGTCTATAATCTTTACACTTGCACTCGCCTTCCCTAACCAGAGAACCTTGAATTTTCTTAATATAGACCATGCTTCTAATATAGACCATATCCTTAAGCTTAAACACAGATGTAGAAACTTGAAGGTTATGAATTTGTAGATCATATGGGGTTTAGTAACAAATAGTAAACCAGACCAAGTAATGAGGACTAATAAGGTCTAAAAATAGGCCTTGCAATTTGGCAGTTACATTGCAGTTACTTTATGGATAGCTGCTCTAGTTTGATAACAGAGGGTTAGTTTTGTTGCCTATCTTCTAGGTTTCCATTACATAATTGTTAAAGTGAAGTTTCATTTCCCTTAAATATTTTTCAATGGATGTTAAAGAGGCGGTACGTTGCTTCTCTCATGCTTGTGGTCCTTTTGGTATTAATTTTTATAACTTTTGAATATCTGTTTGTTTTCAGCTGAGCAGTTTTATCTTTATATTTCCATGCACCTATTTTATTTTTAGAATACTAGAGTGCTACTGCTTTCTTATTTTTATTTCCTATTTCTTCCGACAAGACCATTTACATCACAAAATTGCTTAGTGTTACATATCCACGGGAGAAAAAGTACTAGCAATTCAGTTCCTTTGAAAAAGTGCTAATTAAATTGTTGAAGTCATTAAGCTCATTAGCTAGGTATGTAGGACTTAGGCCTAACATTTACCATCTCATTTGGATGTAAACCCAAGTATTGACTAAAAAGTATGACCTGTGGAGATTCGAAACATGCTGTGGCTATGGAGATAGTTCTCAAACTATTGATATTTCACTTTAACTAGTCTCAAGTGTATCCTCATTAATGATATTGCAGGTTATTAATGATTTTGCAAGTGGTGAGTTTGTTTGATTGTGATGTCAAACTTGAGGACTATTTGCTAAAGAGTTATTACAAAACAACTTCATTAATTACAGCTAGTACCAAGGGAGCCGCCATTTTCAGTGGAGCTGATCGTAGTGTAACAGAGCAAATGTATGAATATGAAAAGAATCTTGGCCTATCATTTCAAGTTGTTGATGACATATTGGATTTTACACAATCAGCAGAGCAGCTGGGAAAACCAGCTGGTAGTGATCTAGCAAATGGCAACCTCACAGCACAAGTTATAAACATGGCATGAAGTTGAAGCCTGTACCAATATAAAACAGCTTGATTAGGATATTAATTGGTTCCTTGTCACTGGTTGTATGTTCATACAAGGCTTTGAGCTTTGACTTGAGCTCCTAGTTTCAATGTCTTCTGTCTGAGAAAAAAATAATTTCTCTGTTAAATTAAATTGATGAACAATAAAGTTTTTGTGGTCATCAATATTAAGCTAATAAACTTTCATTATGTATACAAGGAAAACCTATGTTATATGGGTTTCTCTTTTTCTTCTTAAAGTATTTGTGTTTGACGTTTATCTGAAAAAGTGTGAATAGAATTTGGTTGTTTTCAATTTATGACGGTTAATATTCTAGCTTAATAATGAAGTATTATTATATATTTAATTTGATTTATTTATTACAGTATATGTAAAAACAATTTAAAATATAAATTTATTAATATATATAAATTTATTAATATATGTAAAAACGGCTTTTTCAGAAAATATTTTCAGGAAATTTGCCAAACAACAGAAAATATTTTACACAGATTCATCCAAACAGTAGAAAAGTAAATCATTTTCAGAAAAGTAAATTATTTTCCAGAAATCATTTTTCGGAAAACATTTTACTGGCAAACAAACGAGCCTTAGAGTAACAATTTTCTTCCTCAACACCTTCACATCACGATCTATAATCTGAATAAGTATTTCCTCAAATTTTAAATCCAGTCGCAACTCGATCTTATTGACAAGGACAATGTGCAACAGATCAGACTGATACCGTCTCAGCATCGAGACATGAAATACATCATGGATCTGCTCTAACTCTGGCAGTAATTCTAGTTAATACGCTACGGGTCTGACACGTTTCAAAATGCGGTAAGTTCCAATAAACCTCAGGCTCAACTTGCCCTTGTGTTCAAATAGAAGAGCCTTTTTCCACGGTGACACTTTCAAAAACACCTAGTCACCTATAGAAAACTCAATGTCATTTCTCTTTAAATCGGTATAAGATTTCTGTTGCTCAGAAGCGACTTTAAGATGATCATGGATCAATTTAAAAGTATTCTCAGTTTTAAAAACTATCTCGAGGCCTAAAACTCGACGTTTACTTAACTTAGTCCAACACAGAGGAGTATGACACCTACGGCCATACAAAGCCTTATAGGGTGCCATCTGAATACTCGAATGGAAACAATTATTGTATGCAAACTCAACCAATGGTAGGTAATTTTCCTAACTACCCTGAAAATCTAATACACAACCCCGAAGCATATCCTCTAAAATTTGAATAACTCGCTCAAATTGTCCATCGATCTGAGGATAGTACGCAGTACTGAAATTAAGGTGGGTGCCTAAATCCTCATGACGTTTCTTCCAAAATCGAGATGTGAATTGTGGATTTCTATCAGAGATAATTGAGACTGAAATCTCGTGCAATCTCACAATTTCAGTAATATATAGCTTGGCGAGTTTTTGTAGAGAAAAATTTGTTCTGATAGGAATGAAGTGAGCAGATTTGTTCAATCGATCAACGATGACCCAAACTAAATCTTTCTTGGTAGGGGTTAAAGGTAACCTACTAACAAAATCCATCGTTACACATTCTCACTTCCACTGAGGAATCTTAATTGGCTGAAGCAAACCTGAGGGCAACTGATGTTCAGTATTAAACTTTTGGCACGCTAGACAGTAAAACACAAAACAACCACTTTCCGTTTCAATCCGGGCCACCAATAGAGTTCTTGGAGGTCCCGATACATTTTATTTCCATTAGGATGCATAACATAAGGACTATTATGCGCCTCTTGTAGGATTGATTACCTCAACTCCTTATCATTAGGAACGCAAATCTGACCTTTGAAGCATAGAACTTTGTCACTGTTCAAGCTAAAATCGGAGGCTTCGCTTGAACCAACCTATTGTAGTTGTTGAACTAATGATTCATCACTCAACTACTTAGCCTGAATCTATTTGACCCAAGTCGGTTTAACCTGCAATTCAACTGACAGTCTTCCATCCTCAACTAAACTCAGGTGAGCTATCATCGCTCACAGATTGGACATTGCTCAACTACCATATTAGCTTTACCCAGATGGTACTCTATCGTGCAGTCATAATCCTTAATCAACTCTACCCACCTACGCCGTCGAAGATTAAACTCTTTTTGAGTTAACAGATACTTGAGGCTCTTGTGATCGGTGTAAATTGATACACCTTTCACCATACAGATAGTGCCTCTAGATCTTTAGGGCGAACAAGACTGCATCCAACTCAAGATTGTGTGTAGGGTAGTTACCCTCATATGTCTTAAGCTGTCGTGATGCATAAGCAATCATCTTACTGTCTTGCATTAGAGCACATCCTAGCCCAACGTGCGACGCATCACTGTACACCACAAACTCTCGACCCGATTCTGGTTGAACTAAAATATAAGCTTGTGTCAGAACAGTATTGAGCTTATCGAAGCTAGACTACTGTGCCTCAGACCACATAAACGGAGCATTCTTACGTAGCAGCTTCGTGAGAGGTAATGCAATAAGAGAAAACCCCTCGGTGAACCTTTGGTAATAACATACTAAACATAGGAAACTATAAAGCTTAGATACATTTTTCAGTTGTTTCCACTCAACTATAACTTCTATTTTCTTGGGATCGACTCGGATCCCTTCTATGGTTACCACATGGCCAAGAAAAGAAATTTCTTGTAACCAAAACTCGCACTTACTAAACTTAGCATATAATTATTTTTCTCAGAGTATCTAGAGTATAATGCGAAGGTGAGTATCATGCTCAGACTCAAGTCTTGGAATAAATCAAAATTTCATCGATAAAAATCACTACAAACTAGTTCAAATACGGTTGGAACACCAGGTTTATTAAGTCCATGAATGTCGCTGGGGCATTTGTCAACCCAAAAGGCATCATCAAGAACTCGTAATGACTATAACGAGTCCTGAATGCGGTTTTGTACACATCAGTTTCTTTGACCTTGAGTCGATGGTAACTAGAGTGAAAACCAATCTTAGAGAAAAAAGATGCCTCTCAAAATTGGTCGAACAAGTCGTTAATCCTTGGTAGTGGGTACATCTTCTTGATTGTCAGCTTGTTCAACTATTGGTAATCTATGCACATTCTCATCAATTTTTCTTTCTTCTTAACAAATAACACTAGTGCCCCCCATGGAGACATATTCAGTTGGATGAACCCCATATCAGAAGTTTCTAAATTTGCGTTTTTAGCTCAACCAGCTTTTTTGGTACCATGCAGTAGGGTGTAATGGATACCGGAGCAGTACCTAGTAATAGATCAATACCAAACTCCACCTCTCTATCCGGAGGTACTTTAGGTAATTTCTCGGGAAATACATCTAGAAACTCCCTCACAGTACGGATATCTCCTATAAAAAGCTTTGCGGGGACAGAATCAGATATGAAAGTAAGGTATGTCTCGCACCCCTTTCGGACTAACTTGCTAGCCACAAGAGTGGATATTACATTAGAGAGGTAATCTTTACGCTCACCAATCATAAGCACCTCGTCATTCTTATCCATTTTCAGAGTGACTCTTTTAGTCGCACAATCTAGATTAACCCGATACTCTACGAGTCAATCTATTCCCAGAATCAAATTAAATTCATTAAAGGGTAACTCTATTAAACCAGTTAAAAATACCATCACTTGAATCTCTAAGCGTACCCATTTGTATACTCTATCAACCCGAACTGTCTGATCTAAAAGACTAATCGCAAAAAACACTCTAGCAATATTTCCGGCAAGTATACCCAAATTTACAGAAACAACACTAGCTATATATGAGTAAGTAGATCCAATATGATAGTATAGTATAAAACAAAATGAATAAAAAATGTACTTGAAATGACATCAGCATCATTGTTATCCCTGCGATATCTTGTCACATAAACCAGTACCGGCTATCGAGCCTCAGTCTGACCTGCACTTCTACCTGGTGCTCTCTGTCCTCTCTCTGAACTATTACTCCCTCTACCACTACTATGACCCTTAGGTGGTTGCTGAACCATTCTCTGAGGCAAAACAAAACTGGGAACCTGAGCTTGTACCATAGCTGGCACTTGATTTGGTCGATAGGGACAATCCCTAACTCGATGCTCCATCGACCCACAAAAGGGGCACGCTCCTAACTTCTAGCACTCACCCAGATGGCATTTCCCATAATCACTACAGAATTGGATCTCGGTCACTATAACTGGTGTCTCAGGCCTCGGGGGCTTATCAAATCTCATTTATTTCTTAGGGCGTTGTCTAGAACTAGAGGGACCCAAATCCTTTTTAATCTTACTCTGATCCCTCTTGCGGTTGTGCCATTCGTGTTCATTGCTCTTCACTTCTTCCACAATATTTGCCTTATCAACCAAAACAGCAAAAACCCACTTCCTCTGAGGAGCTATTAGAACTCGTAGATCATATCGTAACCCTTCCTTAAATCTCACGCACTTATCATAATCAGATGCTACTAGAGCTCGTACATACTTACTTAGTCGCAGAAACTCAGCTTCATATTTAGCCAGAGATTGGTTGCCTTAAACTAAGCTCATAAACTCGCGTCGGTAAGACTCGACATAACTCGCCCCCACATACTTACTTTGGAAAGCGTTCTTGAAATAATCTCAACTAACCTGTTTGGGCTAAGCATCTTGCTTAATTGTCAGCTACCATTGATAAGCCTCATCCCGAAGTAGGGACACAACACCCCTCAATTTTTGAGTAAGAGTGCAATCAAGATCGACCATGATACACTCGGTAACCTCAAGCCAATACTTAGCAATAGTAGGAGTGACTCCTATGACGTTTCTAAATAATTCAGCCCCATTCGACTAGAGTCATTCAGTAACCGACCCTCAGCCTCTCGATCCAGAATGGGTCCTAGCGACCCTCTTCAATACCCAAATCATGGCCTAGGACAGTGCGTTGACCCCAGCCATCGAAGTCTAGGACTTATTCCCAGCAATGGGAGTACCAACTATCTCGCTGCTCTCCAAGTTAGGCATACTTTCCATAGAGGATAACTCTGCTCGAGCTCCTCCTCGGCGTCCTCGATGCCCACGAGTTCCACGTCCACGACTACTGCAGGAACTCATTTTAGCAATCTATCTACAATATCAGAGGGTATAGATCAGTTCAGGCTTCCAACAGAATAATCTCACTAGCTCACATTTACACATTTCACCAGATGACAGTTTATGTAATACACTGTTTCAGTTAACTATTATAAAAAAATAGAAATACTTACAGGTTCAGCGTAGGAGGCTCGATCATTTACTATTGTTTCAGTTTTCAGATTAACTCAAATATCGTATTTTTACTTAACTACCATTTATCACACATTATGAGCCCAAACACAGTCTGAGTGTTGACAAACCTAGCTCTGATACCACTAAATGTAATACCCTAAACCCAACTTAGACGTCTAGAACAAGTCCAAAGAGTTACATTATCGATATTAGGAAACTACATTTATAACACAGTCAAAATAAAACCATTCAATGTATTTTATCCAATACAAGAATTAGCTAACTACATAATCTTCCCAACATCACAATAGCATATAATATTGAAATTCTGAATAGTAGAATTAAAGGAAAGATAAAAGGGTTTGACCGAGCTCTTTTAGTGTCGACTTGTTCAAGTTTGAGAGCCACTTGAAATCTAATCAACAACGAAATGAGTTATGAACTCAATTCGTAAAAGACGTTCGCTCAATTAAAACACATATATAAGATAATTCTCAAATCCCAAGATCCAGTTAGATAACAGAAGCAATTTTAGCTCATATACAGAACAAATCAGTTACATGCGCAAAAGTAATTTCAATTTCATATACAGAACGAATCAAATTCATATGTAGTTATTCCTACCCCTCCTATTCACTACACACCATCTTCGGCCATCTCAACACACCGTTAAGGGCGTTCAATGCACGACCAACCCTACACACCACAAAGTGTCTATCTGACATGTTTACAAAGATGCAGTTTAACTGCTAGATCGAAATGCAGCAAAACACCAGTTTCGTATTTATACGTATCGTGACTTAGCCACTAATTCAGAGCAAATTATTTTTTTCTTCACAATATCCCAACTAATGCAAATGCAGATTACAGATATTGATAACATGTGTTTAGTTATTCCAATTCATTTCACAAATAGAAAATACAGATCAGTATCAGCAATAGCAATCATAATACACATACATTTACATCATCCATATATTACTCTTAGAGCATCAAAGAGTCCTCATATAATCAAATTCAAATCATACATACATTGTAGAGGTCAGTGCTCGTGTTGGACAACACTCACGGCTTCAGTAACAAGATTTGGAACCTATTTATATGCCATATGGTCTGGACACACGCCCATGTCCTCTGTCCATGTGGTTCTAAATCGTAAATAGGGAGTTACATGGCCTGGACACACTCCCATGTCCTTGCTCATATGGTTCACACAGCCTGGGCACGCGCCCATGTCCCTGGCCGTGTGGTGTCTACAGCTACGTTTTCTAGCATCTAAAATTCACACAATTAAGGTTTTTGGTACGCACCTGAAGAGATTTTGAAGTGATAAGAATGTAGAGTCTCTCTGAAACCTAAAACAACCATCCAATCATTTAATCAATTGAATTTAACGACAATGAAGCACAATTATACACAGAAACTTATGTCAAAAACTTCGACATAAAATGTTCAACGGAAACAACACTTACTAAAAGATTAACTGTGATTACTCAAATTATCTTGCCAAGATTCATTACTTCCAACACTTATTCCTAAAATAAGGAACAAACATCATTTAACAATGATAATTCATCCATTAGCGCAAACTATTAATGATACAACATCGTCGTTTTTTAAAACTTTTAACGAATTATCACAGTTGACATCATAAAAGATTTACTTACACGACCCGTACAATAGATTAGAATAAGAAGTTCAATGATCGACAATAGCACACTCAAACGATATAGAAACGAAAAACAAAAGAAGGAAAAAAAAAAGAAAAAGAGAAGGAGAAGGGAAAAAGAAGAAAAAACTTAAAGAGGAAAGAAAATGAAAAAAAAAAACGTTTTAAACCTTGTGTCTTAACCACCATGAATTCTCGACAACCAGCAAAATATTTCCTAATGCATAGATGGAACTTGAACATGAGACCAGACAGAATGCAGAGGCTTAACTAATGAACCAACAGGCTCATTCTTGACACAGGTTTACACAGAATTACACTTAACTATGTAATGCATGGATAGGGGTTGTTTTAAAATAATAGAACTTTTAACGATACGACTCAAACTTCAGACCTTAAACACAATAGCAGAACACAAAGCCACATATACATAAATTAATTACAGCAGAAACTCACAATTAACTTCTCAAAATTTTGGGGCGTTACATTTGTAATAAAACATGAGAGTTTGTGCCAATTCCCCTGGACAGATCACTCATAGGTTGTAAATGGCTATTCAAGATTAAGAAAAATGCGACGGTACTATTTCTCGCAACAAGGTTTGACTGGTCACGCAAGGATATTCTCAGGCACCAATGTTAGATTATCATGAAATGTTTAGTCTAGTTGTGAAGGCTAATACCGTTTGAATCATCCTAGCCTTGGCTACTTCTTGGCAATGGAAGCTTTGTTAAGTGGATGTAAACAATGCCTTTCTAAACGAAAATCTAGCTGAGGAGGTTTATATGAAATAGCCACTTGGATTTGAGGTTTGTGGTCGTGATGGTTCTCCATTAGCATGCAAGCTAACCAAAGCTCTTTATGGGCTCAAACAAGCCCCAAGAGCCTGATCTAGCATTCACAGTCAACAAAGTTAGTTAGTTTATGCACTCACCATATGATGAGCATTGGACTGCTGTCAAACGAATATTACGTTACATTAGAGGTACTCTTAACTATGGGCTAGTGTTTCGACCTTCTAGCATGAGTTTGACAGGTTTTTCTGATGCAGACTGGGCAAGTTCACTAGAAGACTACAAGTCCACTTCAAGATTCTGCATTTACCTTGGTGATAATCTTGTTGGGTAGTCTTCAAAGAAGCAAACCATTGTCTCACGCTCCACTTCTGAGGTAGAATATCGAAGTCTTGCTAATGCTATTGCTAAGTTAACCTGGTTTTGATTGTTACTTGGTGAGATAGGTATTAATATTTCTGGTACACCAACAATATGGTGTGACAATCTAGTACTGTGTCACTAGCTGCGAATCTTGTCTTGCATGCTAAAGTCAAACATGTAAAACTTGATTTGCATTTTATTTGGGAGAATGTGTTACACGAAGAGTTACAAGTCAATCATGTTCCTGGTTGTGATCAAGTTGTTTATGTCTTGACCAAACCACTTATCGTGGGTTCTTTTTTGCGTTGTCGAGAAAGTTTGATGCTCACTACTGTTTCTGATTCATTTGTTCAAGTTGTTGCAGAGGGAATATTAGCAACTATAGAGCAGTTGCAAAATATTGAAGATGGGGATAAGTTGAATTAGTTAGCTTAGCTGGTTATGATTCTATTGCAATTGGTATTCTGTTACAAATAGTTACAATTTGTTAAGCCTTTGTTGAATTGTTATCTCAGTATAAATGCAGACCTGATGTATTGATCATAATATGAATGAATTTTATGTTTCTCTCATTTTCTAATAGTGTCTCATTTCTTTTATATATTTATTTTTATAATATTATACTATGCTCTATAAAATCACTTGTCACTACTTTAACTCGGCTTTTAAAATTTAAAAACTCTACTGAATAACAATGTACTAAATATGTTTTCTTTTTCTATCTTCCAATATTAAAATCATTCTAGGTAAAATAAAATAGTTAACTACTTTTGTATTTAAACTTTTGACTAATATAATAATATAATATAATATAATTACTAAGTTGTAACACATGCATATTTTACATCGAAATAGCCCCAAATTTCATACTTCTACGTCCAAATAGCCTCCAATTCCCGACGCTTTCCCCTCACCCACTCTTTCATCATTATTTTCAACTTTTTTATACACAAATCCCTTAGAAATCCAAATATAAGCACACAAATTAAAAGCACTCAACCCTGCCAATACCCAATAAAAGTAATTAAGTTTTGCACGGTTTAGATTATCTCCCAACCATTCATTCCCATGCCTTGAACTAATGACTTGAACCACTGAGATTACAGCTGTGTTTATAAAGCTCCCAACTCCCACTACACTTATATATGCAGCTGCCCCAATGCTTCTCATTTCTTCCGGCATTTGATCGTAGAACAATTCTTGTAATCCGACGATTGTAAAGACGTCTCCTAGGCCGGTGAGCACATATTGAGGAAGTAACCACCATACGCTCATTGGGACTATGGCTTTCGGGGCATCGATTAGGCCATGTTTGGCAGCAGTGTTGACCCGAGCCGTCTCTACTAGGCCTGCAACAACCATGTTCAATATGGAAATGAATAGGCCGGTACCGATTCTTTGTAGCATTGTTATTCCAGAGGGATGTCCGGTTATTTTTCGAGTGATGGGGACGAAAACTCGATCGTAAATTGGGACGGCGATGAGGATTGTGAGTCCTACGAGACTTTGAAGTGCCGCCGGCGGAACTTGAAAATTGGGACCTATTGATCTCAACATTGTGCTGCCTTGCTTGGTGAAAAATGTGTGTAATTGAGTTATTACAGCACTGAACATTAAGCAACCAAGCCATATGGGGATAAGGCGAAGAACAAGCTTCACTTCTTCAACTTGGTTCAATGAGCAAAGCCGCCATGGATCCCTAGTTTTGCTCAAGGTGTCTTTATCGTCGATGATCATTGCTTTATCTAGAAATCTACAATTTCAAAAAGGGTCATAAATAAATTGAGCTTGAATGAATAAAATATTGTATAAATAAATATGAGGAGAGATCCATTTATATTAGTACAAAATAAAAATAATTTTACACACTTTAATAATTTTTTGTACGGTTAATATCTTAACAATCCAATCGTTAAATTATTAAGATATTTTTATTTGTCATGCATGTAAATTTTTGAATCGATTTAATATGTTGGTCATATCGATTTAAAATATTGTCTACATTAATATATATTTAATGGTTAAATTTTTTTTATATATAAAACGAATAGTTAAAAATTTTAATTTACTCTAAACATAACATGCATGATCTATGTGAATTAAACATGAAATATGACGATTAAACTATTAAAATATTAATCATACAAAAAGTTATTAAAATAACTAAAATTACTCCGATTTTACATTATTGTCTCTCCAATAAATAAATACTCTTGTGTTCTTTCTATTAATGAAAATTTTAAAATAATAATATAAAAAAATAATGAAATTGATTAAAAAATAAAACTAAACAAATAATGATGAGAGAAATTGGAGAATATTGGTGGCTATGATGAAGTAATAAATTTGATATAAATACGGTGTGCAATTTTGCAAGAGAATAGGATCTAATTCTATTTGTGTGAACATGAATCAAGAGATTTACAAACAAGTCTAAAATTTATTAAACAATACAATTAAATAATAATAAAAAAAGTAAAGCTAAAGCATTTTATTTCATATTATTTAAATTAAAGTAGTGATTAGATCACATAAAATTATATTTTATATGGATTCCTCTTCCTTTTAACATTATTAGTTAAAATTAAAATTATGATGAATTTGGTATGTAGAAGCGAGTAATTAAAGGTTTTGACACTTAAAAATAGAAATAATTCAATTTAATTTTCTTATAAATAAAAATTTTATAAATTGATAGATAGTGAAATTATATTTGGACTTTTAAAATGAAAAAAAATTAATTCAATTTTCTTATAAATAAAGAAATTATAAATTAATATACAGTAAAATTGTACTTTAATCCCTAAAAAAATTATATTTTTAACATTTTATTAAGAAAAGCTTGGGATAATAGTTAAAAAAGAATATGTTTGCTTGTGCATATTCTTTTTATTTAAAAGTTTTTATATTATAATTTATTTGGTCCTTCAATTTTACAAAAGAGTTAATTTAGTCATCCATTTAATTTTTCGGTTATTTTAGTTTTTGAATTTGCATTGTGTGTTAAATTATTTTAAAATAGATAAAAAAATTAACGTTTGTTAACTTTAGTAACGTGACATCTACGTGGTAGTCCACGTATATTCTACATTAGCAATTAGTTAATTTTTTAAAATTAAAAATATTAAAGAAATATTTTTATAATTTTTAATTTTAATTAATTGTTAACGTCGCATCCACGTATATAAATTATAGAATTTACATGTGAGATTAAAAAAAAACTTATAGAAAATCATTAAAAATTAATAAAAAATCATGATATATTTTCTTATAAAATTCAGAAAAACATCATTGATGATGTATAAAAAAAAATCAAATATTTAGATCATCATCTCCTCATAAAATAATTGTTTAATAGTACTAAAATCAGTCCAAGAATCTGAGTGACGGAATTAGGAACCTAGTTGTCAATTTACTACTTTTAAACAAATTTGAAGGTGTAGAAAATTACTTGAATTTGATATTTTCCTTTTTTTTCTCTAAAATTCAAGCATTTCCAATTTTTTTTATTAATTTTTCATTAATTTATTGAAAATATATTTTTTTCCTATTTAAAGATAATAGTGTTTTACAGGAATATGACAGTCTATATCCTCGTCACGTTCAAATACTTTTAAATTTATATATATATATATTTTTTTTTTCAGGAACATTGATGTATTGATTTTTATGTTATTTCCTTAATTTATTTTATGTTGTTTAATAATATCGATTTTGACAAAATAATAAAATAATATCGATTTTGAAATTACTTGACTAATTTTTTATCAGGCATTATTTACCTGAACTGTTTTGTACGGACCAAGTTGCGACTCATGGTTTGACCTTTGACGTGGCTCCCAACTCTTCTATCATCTTCATAGCAAATTCCCCTGCCACCGTGGGTTTCACTCACGCGCCACTTCTTTGCAGCGGCGACAAAGACCTGAGCCACAGAGGTGAACGGACTCCCTGTCGGCCGCTGCTTTCGGTACTTCCTGATCCCAATTAGAAATACCGCCAATGCTACCGCTAATGACCCTGATAACACCCCAAATCCTGCTGCCCAACTAACATTATCCTACATGACATCAAATATCACCCTCTACATTAAAATTATTTAAGTAAAAGAAAAGGTTTAAAAGTATGAAAGGAAAGGTAGTTTAGGCACAAACTTTGATGTTACCTGGAGATAAATGACGACAACGATGGCGACTGAGGCGCCTGTAACGATCCCAAGGTACCACCAGTTGAAAAATGAGCTTTTGGCTGCCTTTTCTTCAGGGTTGTTCTCATCGAACTGGTCAGCAGCGAAGGTTTGAACGCAGGGTTTATGGCCTCCTTCGCCAATGGCTAATACGTAAAGCGCTGTGAAAAACACAGCTTTGCGGGAATGCATAGGGATTACTGACACTGATAAGCTCAATAACACCATTCCCTGAATCATAAAGAACAAAAAAAAGAAAAGAAAAAAAGCTTTGTTAAAAACATATCTCCAATCCCAATAAACACGACGCGACCGAACTTACCAAGAAGTAGATGACAGAGGAGGCAAGGATGGTCTTGAAGCGACCGAGGTATGAATCGGCAATGAAGGCTCCGAGCAAAGGGAAGATGGCGGAGACCCCAACCCATGTATTGACGTTCTTGGCTGCGGTGATCACTGGTTCTCCGAGATTGTTTGTGAGGTATGTGATCAGATTTCCAGCCAATCCGTAGAAAGCAAATCGCTCGGCCATCTCAACAGCTGCGACAAACAACAATGACAATTTCATCAAACACTCAAGATAAAGATCCATGAAAAACGAAAACAGAAAGGAAGAAAATATTGGCTTACAGATAACAAAAAAGGCTGCTTTCCACCCTCCTTTGGAGGGCTTTTTCTGAGAAGAGAGCTTGGTGGGGTTTTGACGGTGGGCATTGTCTATGGTGACAGGAGCAACTGAGCTATCCATGGACGAGTTGGAGTGTAGGAAATTTGGCTGAAGAACTCGATGAAAATGGTGGGATGGATTGAGGACGATTGCTTCAACTTATATATGTGAAAAGTTATAAGCTTTGGGCATTTGAGTAAACTTCCATGCTCTTTTTTTTTTTTTTTTCCCTAGTCAAAACTATTTGGCTGTAGCATCCCACTTTGTCACTAGCAAAAACAGTAATTCTTTTTCTCGGATTTATATTTATTAAAATAATACTTTAAGTTAGGGGTTAAAATTTTATTTATATATGTGTAAGGTTATATTCTAATTATCAATCCATGTAATTACGAATTTTACCATAAAAAGAAATTTGACTTGATTGAAAAAAATATATACAACTATACATTCTAAAGAACATCAAACGAATCACAGGAGAGAATATAAACTAACAAATTCTGGATTAACTGAACCAATCTGTTTTTATATTATAGATTCACATGGCTGATTTCTTTGTTTCATTAAACATTAAACCAAATTTCTTTAATTGTAGACAAGAACAAGGTTGCTACCAACTTGAAACTTCCTATCTTAAGTAACCAAAGATTAGATTATTTTCATTCCTTAACAAATATTTGCTTTGATGGATACATGTTCAAAGATGGAAACGTTTATTACATTTTAAAACCTCTTTTATTGGTCAAATGTTCATATTTTCTTAAAATAGCTTGAGTTTGAATCATCATTATACCGGTTCAATCTGTTTTTTGCTCAAATACTGAATTGGTCTGTATTGATTTGTGAATCAATTAGTTCAATTCCTATCTTTGGATTGATATTTCGATCAGTTCCAGATCCAACTAATTTGGCTAGTTAATTCATTCAGATTTTGAAAACATTAGTTCTGATTGATCAAATAACTTTTTCAATCTCGTTAAATCGAACAAGCAAGTGGTGAAGTTTGAAAATATATTTTATTGTTAGTATCTCAACCTTGAGAGAACGAATTTTGAATATTACGAACATTGTCATATATTATAAAAGAAAAATAAAGAACGATATAACTGATTAAGAAAACTTAATAATGATTTTTATTTAATTTTTTTATTAATGTATATTAATAGTGCATAAATATTACAAAGTTTGAAATTAAATTGTGTTTGAAGCATTATGATAATAATTAACTTTGCCAAAAGAGTAGGAATTTTATCAATTAAGTTATTGAATATTTTTGGTAATATTTAACGAGAAGTTTAAAGGAAGGAAGATAAGATTCCAAAGATTATTTATACACACACTAAAAAGGACCCATTTTGTTTTGTAAATTTCTTATTTCTTTAAAGTTACCTACCGTCCAATTCCACAGATACATACCTACCATTTGATAATAGGCTCGAGTCACTAAGGTTTTGGTACGGTTGGTAAAGGTAAATATGTGAATTTTCCAGGTTTTAATTTGATTAGTTAATTCATAATTTAAATTGTTTGAGTTCATAGTTTGTAATGTAATAATTTAATTTTTTATTCTAATTTTTAGTCTGTTTGTACTATAATTCCATCAAGTGATTACTTAAACATGTATTTATGCTTATATTTTAATTATATCGTACTTGTAAATTTTAAAAATATAAATATATCTTTGGCCCAACAAGTATTTAAATCTGAAATTTGATATTAAAAAATACCCACTTATCCCGTAAGGTTTGATGAAAAATTTGCTAACCTCTCTTAAGGTTTATTTATTAAATGAATTTTAAATAAAAAGATTACTTTACCCTTTATTATTTATTATTTTATTTTCCATATTTTTCAATTAAAATAATAAAAATATTTTAGTTATTTTTAAATTAAATTATAAATTTCATTACATTCTAAGATAATTATATGTTAATCATAGTGCTTTCTTCTGTTAATATATGCAAGTGTATACTCTAATAATAAAAAATAAATTTGAATAGCTATAATTAAAACGAAACTATACAAGGTCCAAATATAATAAAAAACTAGAATAAATATAGGTTGAGAATATGCATACGATTTATATAAAATGAGGCTTAAACTTGAGATCTTATACTTTCTAAAGCTCTAGGGCATTAAGCTTATCTTTAAGCTTAGGTTTTATTTTTTAAAAAAATTGTTATAAATTATAATTATAATTTTATTTGTCTTCTCTTTTACTTTTTATTTATTTTTAACTAATTTTTATTTTAACAAATGTTAACTATTTAGATGTTAATTTAATTATATTACTAATTTTAAGATAAATTATTTTTTACTTATATATTTTAATTTTTTTCATTAGGATTTTCTAAATAATGATAACTAATTAATTTTAAATAAAAAATAATTTAATATATTCATCTCAAGGTTAATTTTGTACCAAAAAATAAATCAAATATATTTAATTTTATAGCATCATTATTTTGCAATTGAAAATAGAGAATGAATCGGCTAAATAGAAAATATATAGATATATAATAAGGCCATAGTTATTTTTTATTTAAAATTTACTTAATAAATAGATTTGAATGAAATTTATAAGATTTACTTAGGATAACCTGCAGGAGTAAGCTCGATATTCTTAAAAGGGTTAAAATGTAAATTTGTCATCATACTATCAATGAATATGGAAATACGTCACTATATTTTATTTTAATTAATATTTGTCATTTTTGTGATTGAATTTAACCACAAAACCTTAAATTAATTAAACTTTTTCAATAATTTTGATTTTTGATTAAATTTTATTACTTAATATTGATTTTGGTTATTTGAAAAAAGAATTGAAGTATGAAATATAATTAGACTTATTGATAAATGTAATTTTTAAAAATTTAAAAGTAAAGTACTTAAAATATAATGTTAAAACAAATAAAATGAAATAAAAATAATTGAAAATTTTTACATTATGATAAATAGCTCATTATCTATTTATTATTTTCTACATTTTTTTATTGAAAAAATTTATCATTTATTTTTTTTTAATTATAGATTGTCAAACATGCTTAAAAAAACCAAATCACTAAGTGGGTTATCAAACAATGTCTAATATAGAATTCTTTTTATTTATACGAAAAAAAACTCAAAAAAACTCTACTTTTTACAAATAACTATTTTTATGAATTATTAATATTATATTTATTATTCATTAAATTTTGTCTTCAAATTATTTTAATTTGAAATTGAATAGTCAAATTCAATGAAAAAAAATCAATTAAACAAAATTAAAAAGGCCAAATTCAAGATAAATTAAAATATAGTAATAAAATTATCTTTAATTAAAAAATACTAAATCAAATATAAATAAAAATAAAATATAAATAAAAATAAAGTAAGTAGGGTGACTATTTCTTAAAACCATAAAAGGATAATTTATATACACACATAAGCATACACATGAAATTTTTTTTTGGGCCTACTTTCGTACCTTAAAGGGGGAGCCATTAGAGGTAGGTAGTAGCTAGGCAATGATACGTCCTATTTTATTCTTCATTATTCCTATGGTTTAGTAAAGGAGTTTTCACCTTTTAGTGCTTCTTTCTTTTGAATTGTGTTCGTTTTTCTTCTAATGGTATATAGTGGGTGATATCTCTCTCTCAAATCTTTGTTTTGACTTCAACTGTTTTTCTCACCTATTATTGCCATTCAAGAAAAATCACATGCAGATTATCTATATTTCTTCAATATAATCAAAAGGGAAACTGAAAATGAGATTCCAAACAACATCTTTTTAATTAATTCATTAGTTTAAGGTGAAAGCCGAATATTAAAGATGACATTGTTGAAAAGAGTAATCATAAATTCATAAAGAATTTGTCTATGTGGATAGTAAAATGGACTGGAAGGATTCATTGATAATGAAAAGGCTTAATTCTCAATTTGGTACTTAAACTATATTCTTTTTTTCTATCTTGGTACTTTAATTTTTTTTTTCACGAGTGATACTTAAATTACTATTTTTTCTAAATTGATTATTCTATTAGTCAAATCATTAACCTCTAAATTAGAACCCAAACTCTACTCTTTTTCTCAAGTTGGTATCTAAACTTTTTTTTGGTCGCAAGTGATACCTAAGTTATTTTTCTGTTACTCATTTTACACCAAAATGTTACATTTATTAAAAGAAATTCAATCAATAATAGACTATCACGTCACATAAACTTTTAAAAATATTTTTTAATTCTTTTATTTTATTTTACATTATTTCTCCCTCTCTTTTTTTTTCTATATTTCTATTTATTTTTTTCTTCCTTCATAATGCATGGCAATGCCAATAATGCTTGAAATTTGGCCTCCTAAACTTGAAACATTGACGATTAATTCTATCTCGAACTTCATTGCCTACTTGCATGAACTAATGAGATTGAAAAAGTTCTTTTGTTTATCAAAACCAAACATCTTAAGATGCTGATCCGGAGATAAGGGTTGAACAGACTAACCTTTGAACCCATTTAGACCGACTAGACTAATCTAAAAAAATAGGTTGAACTAATTTTTCTTTTTATTTATTTATTTATAAAATTTTAATTATTTATTTGATCGAATTGGATGAACTGATCAAATCAAAAATTGATGATCTAACTGGTTCAACCATTAATCAGGATTTAGAAACCTTGATAAAAACTACTGAATGGGATTTGAAAACCTTGATAAAAATCATAAACTCGAAATGTTGTCACTTATAGAATATGCTCAAAATGAACAATAATTTTATATCCATTGGGCTGAGTCAAAATGAAGTTTGAGTAAAAAACAATAAAAATGTTGTCAAATTGCGGCTTGATCCATGAATATATATACTTACAGTAAACATTTAAAAACTCATTTTAATTAAATAATTATTAATTATTTGACAATTTTTAAAAATTTTATAATTTACAACTATATAAAAATAATTATGACAAAAATAAATCAAAATCAAACCCGTATATGTAAAATTTGAATATGAGACTTCAAACTAACTCACCAAATTATTAAGATGTAATACCCCAAACTCGGCGTAGACGTTATGGCCAAATCCAGAGGTGTCACAAAGAATGAGTTTGATAACCAACTCTACATGTTAAAACCATTTCAATTTTAAAACTCTTATTTGTCTTTATCCATTGTCAAAACATTTATTCAATTAACTAATTTGCCTTAAAATGTGTTTTATAGCGGAAGCTTACGAAAAACATTGTATTAAAAGAAAACAATACGTATTTTTAGAAAACCTTTGATTTAATAGAAACCATAGCTTTTAAATATCAGTCGCAAATTAAGAACTAAAACAAAATCCAAATCTAAAAGAGAATCAGCCAAAAAGTCCATAGAGTCCAATTATTACAATAATCTAGAAATAATCCTTAAGATAAAAATCATAACCTAAATAGTTTACGAACTCGTGGTTACTGAGAGGCTTCGTCGCACCAATCCACCTAAGTCTGTGGATTACCTGGACAGAACAAACAAACGAATGTGAGTTTTTGTAAACTCAGTGTATAACCCAACATAATTAAGTATGCAAACATACAGATACAAAGTTGGGCTCATGCCCTTTTCAGATATGGTAAACAGAATCGAATATACAGATCAGATAAATAGAATCCTACCCTCAACCACTACACACCAGCTCCGACAATCCCAACATACCATGTGGGGTTAAAAACACTCACCCATCCCTACACACCATATCGTGCCATTATGACACATGTCAGATAATGTGCAGCCAAGCTGCCAAAATAAAGGCGATGATTGCCGTATAGAACACTTCCTCCACTTAAACAAACTTCACCCCAAATCAGATACAGATGATAGATACGAAAATAACAGATTTAACATGCTCAACATGTTTACATACAAATAACAGATATACATCTAAAATAATAACCAGACATGCATAATAATATCATACTCAGGACAGATTTTCAAACTATCAGATCACATAGTTTTGGGTTTAGTTAGCCCTTACCAGCCCCATAGTAGGCCCACAGTCGATTGGAATGACCCGTGTGACCTTGGGGTAAATTTCAGATTAATTGGCCTACATGCCCGTGTGGCTTACCCGTATGAGCCCACACACCTAAATTGGCCCTGCCCGTGTGGCCCATACGGCCTGGCCCAACATTCACACGCCCGTGTGGCCCACATGCCCAATCTAGTTCGTGTGGCCCACACGACCATACTCTAGCCACCACACAGCCGTGTCTTGTACAAGGCCATCCACACGGGTGATTACACGCCCATGTGGCGTAGATAAAATCGTGTTTTGGCTTTTGTCGAAGCCTCATTTTCTGTGTTTCAGATACACACCTGGTACGATTTTGATGCGAAAACTATCCTAAGCCTTCCAAGACCTAACATCGACATACTAACGCTCAAAATCAGTCACGATTCAAAGATTAAATCGAAATCATCAAAACCGATAATAGTCCAACCACGCTCACACACTTACAGTCGACAAGCAGGAATTACTAATACAAACTAAGTTGCTATAGCGAATTCTACAATTTCACGGTCTTCTCCTATGCAAAATACTCATCAAGATTACTTCCCAAACCACAACACCAACACCTAATCAAAAGAATGAAAACCAAAAGCAAACCTACAAACTTACCAAGATAAATGATGCACCACATTAAAACCGAGCCCCAACAAATAAAATGAACGATTGACTGAACCAAATAGAAGGGAAGCGAAACAAGAAAACGACAGGAAAGAAAGAAGCATAATGTCAGAAAGAGTAGCAAATTTTTGGAAAAAAAAGAAATAAAAATTTAAAAAAAGAAAAGATAAACAGAATCCCCACTTGATCCTAATCCCACTACATCTACTAACAACCCAACCACCTTAGACTTTCAGGAATACTCAAACTCTTTAAGCCAACCGAAACAAAAATTTATCAACATACTCACGCAAGGTCTCGAATACGAAACCTCCAACACACCAACCCCCTTACCACTCTAACCAACAGGCTCATTCTGATATAAGTTAACAGAAGATTTAATAAAAGCCCACTGAACAAGAATAAGGCTTGGATCCAAAAATAACAAAATTGACAGAAGTGGGACTTGAACCTAAGACCTCCTAAACAGACCTAGAGCACTTAACCTTTGGAATAGATATACACTTGTGTCAGATACTCACAGAAGAAGAAATAAATTATTTAGGGCGTTACAACTCTACCCCCTAAAAGAAATTTTGACCTCAAAATTTACCTGATTAAAATAGATAAGGATACTGCTGATGCATCGAGTCCTCAGGTTCCCGCGTGGCTTTCTCAATGCCATGGATTTTGCCACAGAACCTTCACTAACGAAATGGACTTCCTCCTCGAAACCTTAACGTCATGATCCAGAATCTAAACCAGCTCCTCCTCAAAAGTCAAGTCTGGTATAACCTCGATCTCCTCAATAAATACAATATGAGATGGGTCAGACTGGTATCGCTTTAACATTGAGATGTAAAATAAATCGTGGATACGGTCCAACTCTGAAGGTAGCTCCAACTGATAAGCGACCGGTCCTTCACACTTCAGAATCCGATACGACCCAATAAACCTCGGGCTCAACTTGTCCTTACGACCGAATCTCAAAACTTTCTTCTATAGAGAAACCTTAAGAAACACGAAGTCCCTCCACAGAATACTCAATATCCCTCATCTTCAAATCTGTATAGGACTTCTATCTATCAGAAGCTACCTTCAGACAATCTCGAATCAATCTAACATTATCTTCGGTCTCAAAAACCAACTCAGAACCCAAAACCCAATGTTCACCTAACTCTGTCCAACATAGTGGTGTACGACACTTATAACCATACAAAGCCTTGTAAGGTGCCATCTGAATGCTAGCCTGGAAACTGTTGTTATAGGTGAACTCAGCTAACGACAGGTAATCTTTCCAACTACCTCGGAAATCAATGACACAACTCCGAAGCATATCCTTCGGTATCTGAATCACCCTATCAGATTGACCATCAGGCTAAGGATGGAAGATAGTACTGAAGTCCAATCTCGAACCCAGAGCTTCGTCCAATTTCTTCCAAAATCAAGAAGTAAAGCGAGGATCTCTATTAGAAAAAATCAAAATAGGAACCCCATGCAGTTTTACTATCTCGGATACATACAGCTTTGCTAACTTCTACAGAGAATAGTCCGTTCGAACTGGAATAAAATGAGCAGACTTGGTCACGATGACCCAAACAGAATATTTTTTAGTGGGTGTCAAGGGCAATCCATCAACGAAGTCCATCGTCATTCGTTCCCATTTCCATAAGGAAATTTTAACGGGCTGTAGCAAACCCGAAGGTAACTAATGCTAAGCTTTAACTTGCTGACACATCAAACAACGAGTAACAAAATCCATAATCTCATGCTTTAAACTCGACCACTAGTACAACTCACGAAGATCGTGATACATCTTATTACTACCAGGATACATAGCATAATGGCCACTATGCGCCTCCCTCAAAATTGACTGCCTCAAATCAGTATCATTCGGCGCACAGATCTGACCCTAGAAACGCAGAACCCTATCGCTATTCAACCCAAAGTCTGAAGTACCGCCACTCTCCATCTGAAGAAACCGCAAACCCAAAGACTCATCCCCCAATTGCTTATCTTGAATCTTATCAATCCAAGTCAGCTTATCTTACAACTCGGCTAACAGAGTCCATCATCAAACAGGCTAAGTCGAGCGAACATCACTCTCCAATCAGTCATCACTCTATGACTTAAAGCACCGGCCACCACATTGGCTTTACCAGGATAATACTCTATTAGCAGTCATAATTTTTGAACAGCTCAATATGCTGCCTAAAATTCAACTCCTTTTAGGTAAGGAGATACTTGAGGCTCTTGTGATCAGTGTAGATAATACACTTCTCCCCATACAGATAGTGCCTCTAAATTTTCAATGCAAAAACCACCGCAGCCAACTCAAGATCATGCGTCAGATAATTTCCTTTATGTGTCTTAAGTTGATGGGACGCATAAGCCGCAACTTTTCTATCTTGCATCAACACACACCCCAAATTGACATGCGACGCATCACTGAATACTACAAACTCTTTGCTAGATTCAGGCTGTATCAGAACAGGAGCTTGAGTAACAACAGACTTGAGCTTCTCAAATCTCGATTGTTATGTATAAGTTCAGACAAAAGGAACTCCCTTACGTAGAAGTTTAGTCAACGAAACTGTAACCAGAGAGAACCTCTCGACAAACCGCCGATAATAACCCGCCAGACCTAGAAAACTACAGATTTTAGATACATTTTTAGGCTGTTTCCAATCAAGCACCGCCTCAATCTTTCTAAGATCAACTCGGATCCCCTCAGCAGAAACCACATGCCCTAGAAAAGTTACCTCACGCAACTAGAACTCACACTTGCTCAACTTAGCGTAGATTTACTTCTCTCGAAGTATCTAAAGCACTACTCTAAGATGTTCATCATACTCATCCTCGATCTTAGAGTAAACCAGAATGTCATCAATGAAGACCACGATGAACTGATCCAGATATGGCTGAAACACTCGGTTCATCAAATCCATGAATGCCGCTGGAGCATTCGTCAGACCAAAAGGCATAACTAGGAACTCATAATCTCCATAACAAGTCCTAAATGTAGTCTTATGAAAATCCACCTCCTTAACCTTCAACTGATGATAGCCAGAATGAAGATCAATCTTCGAAAACACCGAAGCCCCTCGAAATTGAGTAAACAAATCATCAATCCTCGGAAGTGGATACTTGTTCTTCACAGTCAATTTATTCAACTGCAGATAATCAATGCACATCCTCATTGTGCAATCCTTCTTATTCACAAACAGAACCGGTGCCCCTTACGGAGACATACTAGGGTGGATGAAACCACAATCCAAAAGCTCTTGAAGTTGAGCCTTAAGCTACGTAAGCTCATTCGGTGCTATGCGGTAGGAAGTGATGGATACTGGAGCTGTTCTCGGTATAAGTTCAATCCCAAACTCAACTTCTCGATTCGGAGGTAAACTACATAACTCCTTAGGAAAGACATCCAGAAAACCCTTCACAGTTCTAATATCCCCGATAGCAGAGTCTCTAGAAGTTTAAATACTAACATAAGCCAAATACGCTTCATACCCATTCTGAACTAGTTTCTCAGCCTCAAGAGCGAAGATCACATTGGATAAATAATCTCGATGCTCACCAATCACAACCACCTTTATATCATCCTTGGTTGTCAGAACGACCCTCTTAGATGCGCAGTCTAAACTAACTCGGTGCTCAAATAACCAGTCCATACCCAGAATTAAATTGAACTCCCCAAACAGAAGCTCAATTAGATTTTCCAGAAAAATATCCCCTTGCACCACTACCAAAATATTCCTATAGAGTTTACTAACCTGAACAGACTGCCTTAACGGACTTAGTACAATGATCTCACTAGATGTGCTCTCAACAGAAATCCCCAGGTTTTCAGATACAGTGCTAGCTGCATAGGAGTGAGTAGAACCTATGTCTATCAAAGTAGTATAAGACACATAAAAAATTAAGAATGTACCGATGATAATATCTAGAGTATCTCTATCCTCTCAGTATCGTACAACATAAACTAGTACAGGTTGCCTCGCTTCTGTCTGATTAGCTCCTCTGCCCAGTGCTCTCTGCCTACAACCCCTACCATTACCACCCCTAGCCAGTCCATGGCCTTTAGGTGGTTGCGGAATAGCCCTCTGAGGCTGCACAGAACCTGGTCCTGAAACTTGCATATGATCAGCCCACTGTAGACACTCTCGAATCCGATGCTTCAAAGATCCACACCTTAGACAAGCCCCTATCCTCCTCCAACACTGCTCGGATGGTGCCTACCACTATCTCCACACAGCTGAATCCCAGTAGGAGCAACATGAGCCCCTACTCTAACAGGCCCATCAGGCCTGGCCTTTTTCTTAGGCCTATGAACAAAAGTAAAGGGCTCCGAATCCCTCTTGTTCTTACCTCTCTCGCAATCCCTATTTTGGCGCTCCACGCAGTTAACCTTATCGGCGATCTTCGCTTTATCCACTAGAGCAAAAAACTCGCGCTCCCTCTTCGGAGCAATCAGGAACTTTAAGTTATCTCTCAAACCGTCCTCAAACTGGACGCACTTCTCATACTCAGATGCTACTATGCCTCGAGCGTAGTGGCTCAACCTCAAAAACTCGGCCTCATACTCGGCCACTAATCTATCGCCCTGCGTGAGGTTTATGAACTCATGCCTACGAGTATCCACATAGCTCGCCCCCACGTATTTACTCTAGAAGGTGGTCTTAAAGAAATCCCAGTTCAGACGATCCAGCTGAGTACCCTCATCAACTGTCAACCACCACTGATATACTTTATCGCGAAGCAAAGAGACTACACCCTTAAGTTTCTGCTTAGGAGTACAGTCTAAATCGTTCATGATCATCTCGATAACCTCCAAATAATACTCGGCCACAGTAGTGGCGACTCTAGTGACACCCCTAAATAGCTCAGCACCATTGGACTAGAGTCGTTCAGCTATTGACCCACAGCTCCCAGATCCGGAATGGGGTCCAACGATCCTCTCCAAAATCCTTAACATGGGTTAGGACAGTGCGTTATCCCCATTCGAATGGTTTTAAGACTCAGTCTTAGTAGCAGGTGAAACTAACGTCTCACTCATATCTAAATTTGGCATACTGCCTAGATATGAAGATTCAGCCCTATATGACCTCTACCACGGCCACGAACACCACATCCGTGAGTTCCACGAGTGCTCATCGTAAGTTTTGAATTGTTATCCACATTATAAAGTTTTATGTATCAGTTACAGTATTTATTAGCAGATATTTTATGCAACATTTTTTAGAAGTTCAGAGATGTTTTTAGAGGTTTTAGTTTTCTAACTATTTTAATACAGTTTCAAAAAGTACTATCTATAGTGTTTCAGAATAGTTTTATCTAAGTATAGAGATACTTACAGGATCGGCGCCGGAGATTCGGTGTACCACATACTTCTTTTTACTATTCAAACCATTTAGAAATCAATTATTTTTAAATCGTATTTTTGGAACTCAAAATTCACAACCTCGAGTTTTGCAACCTAGCTCTGATACCACTAAATGTAACACCCCAAACCTAGCCTAGACGTTATGGCCAAATCTGGAGGAGTCACAAAGAATGAGTTTGATAATGAACTCTACACGTTAATGCCATTTCAATTTTAAAACTCTTAATTTCTTTTATCCATTGTCAAAATATTTATTCAATTAACTAATTTGCCTTAAAACGTGTTTTATAGAGAAAGCTTACAAAAAATATTATATTTCAAGAAAACAGTACGTATTTCTAGAAAACTTTTGTTTTAATAGAAACCATAGCTTTTAGATATTAGTTACAAATTAAGTACTAAAATGAAAATCGAAATCTAAAATAGAATCAGCCAAAAAGTCCTGAGAATCCAATTATTACAAAAATCCAGAAATAATCCTTAAAATAAAAACCATAACCTAAACAGTTTACGAACCCGTGGTCACCGAGAGGCTCCGTCACACCGGTCCGCCTAAGTCTGTGGATTATCTGGACAAAACAGACAAACAGATGTGAGTTTTTGTAAACTCAGTGTGTAACCCAACATAATTAAGCATACAAACATACAAATACAGAGTCGGGCTCATGCCCTTTCCAGATATAGTAAACCACCCATCCATACACACCATATCATGCCATTATGACACATGTCAGATAATGTGCAGCCAAGCAGCCAGAATAAAGGTGATGATTGTCGTACAGAATACTTTCTCCACATAAACAAACCCCACCCCAAATCAGATACAGATGACAAATGCGGAAATAACAGATTTAACATTGTAACAGCCTAATTTTCAGTGGTATCGGGAATAGAGATTTGAGATCACTAAATCTGACGGGTGAGTTGAAAATTTAATAAATTAATACCTATGAGTCAAATATGAATATAAAAGCATTTTTGAATTAGTGAATTTGGTGATTTAAAAGAATTAATTAGCTAAAACAGGTCGAGAATGAGGTATTGAGACCTCGACTTCATAAACCGAGCCATAAATATTTTTAGAAATATTTATGGAGTGTTGGTGAGGTAATAATAAAATTTAGTCAGAAAATTTTGACGTTTGGGTGGTTAATTAAATCAAAAGGACTAAATTGAAAAAGGTGTAAAAGTTGCTAAAATGATTAAATAGCTCAATTGTCAAATGAGGAAGGACCTAAAGTGCAAATAAGCCCAAAGGAGATATTTTGGGCGGCAATAGCTAAGAAAAATCAGGAAATGGGTGAAATAAGGGCAAAATTGGAAAATTGCCAAAAGTGGCTAAATAAAAATGGGACTAAATTGGAATATCTAGAATTCTCTTCATTTCTCTTCATATTGATCAGCTGGAAAACAGCCATGGAGGAGGGTTCAAGCTGTTTTTCATACTCTAGCTTCATGTAAGTTTAATTCTTGCTTTCTCCTTGAAATTTTTATGTTTTTGGACTTTTACAATTGGGTCCAACTTATTATTTCATTAGTTTTTGATTCCATGGCTAATTTTTGAAGTTGTTATGGATGAGTGCTGGAAATATATGATGATTTGGCATGGAATTAGAGCTTTAAATTGTTTATATTCTGATTTTATTGAAAGAATTGAACAGAAAGTGAATGTTTGGGACCTAATTGTAAAAGAGTTTGAAGTTAGAGTTTTATGTGGAAATTTTGAATTTCAATAGTTATTAAATAACTTATAATGTCTAGAAAAATTATTAATTGAGAAAATTATCTTAATTGAGGGGTTAATTGAGCAAGGACTGAATTGTATGAATTGTGAAATTTGGGACAAAATGAAAATCAACATTTTACACTAAAACTGTTTTGGACAGCAGCAGTAGTCTAACTTTGAAAAATCACCAAAAATTGTATAAATAGAATTAAAGGATGAATAAAATATGAAATTAAATCTTATTGAGTCTAGTTTCTTATAAAAGAAATTATGTAAGCAATGGAATTGTAAATCATGAGATATAATAACTTTTGTGAGACAAGGTCAGAATGATTTCGGGTTCCCCTATTCTGAATTTGAAAAATCATCAAAAATTGGATAAAAATAATTATAGGCTTAAATTTATATATTTAGAATCCTGAATGAGTCTATTTTCAATAAAAATAAACGAGGACATCATTCGAATCCTGTACGAGAAGATAATTAATTTTTAGTGAAGAAGGGTTGGAACTGTTAGACAGCAGAATAGGGGAGACTTTAATGAATAAACCGTATTAATTGGCCCAACCAAAAATTATGAAATTTTTATGGTAAGAAGACATATGAGTCTAGTTTCTGGGAAAATTTATGGATCTTAATTTGGAGTTCTGTAGCTCAAGATAAAAATAATTTAGTGACTATGACATAGATAGACAACTTGAATATTCACCTAAGTAGATAGTGAAAATTATGGATAATGTTACCTACAAGTATGTTGTTTATACTAAGGATGTGGATGGAGAGGAGGAGGAGAAAAATATACAAAAATATATGAATGACTCGTGTATAAATTGATCACATGCCCGATTATAATCGATAAGTGTTGGATTAGAAATGATATAATGTTTTATTTGGAATATTTATTATGATATTATAATTATTGTTATAATACAAAAATTGAACTTGTGAGTTTATATGGCTAAATTTTAGTGATTATTTGTTAATTTTATGAATTTCATGATGTGTTATTTCATATGTATTGATGATAAAATCGTGAATAATGTAAAAGCATGAAAATTGAATAAATGATCAAATTGAGCATTTCGGATTCGATGACAAGATGAATTAAAGGAAAAGACCATGGTTGGACCATGGCAACAAGTGATAAGTGATAGCTTCGGCTACACTTATCTGATCAAGGACAAATGACAAGTGAAAAGTGGTAGCTTCGGCTACCTGATCAGTGAAAAGTGGTAGCTTTTGCTACACCGATCGATGAAAAGTGGTAGCTCTCGGCTACAGTCGATGAAAAATGGTAGCTCGGCTACGATCGATGAATAGTGGTAGTTTCGACTACAAGTGACAAGTGATTTCCGTATAAGACCATATCTGGAATATGGCATCGGTGTGATATATGCTACTGTATAAGACCATATCTGGGATATGGCATCAGTGAGATATGTGATTCGTGTAAGACCATAGTTGGGCTATGGCATCAATATATGAATATGTGTAAGACCATAGCTGGGCTATGGCATCATTATGTGAAGATGTGTAAGACCATAGTTGAACTATAGCATCGAGAAAACAAAGTACTCAATTTCGTAAGACGTCCACTAATTTGACAAAGTTTGGTAAGTGTTACATGGAATTATGTGATACAAGGAAGTACGAGTTGATAAGATATGAGTATAGAACTTGGTTGATAAATGAATTCATTTGTGATTATATAATTGTTCATCTTGAATGTACTGTCTATATGTATTGATAATTCAAATGTTTTAATGAATAAAGTTTCGACATGGAATAAATTGAACACGAGATAAATAATTATGAAATTGAACTCAGAATTCATGAAAATGACAGTTATTGATATATGGAGATATGAGACATTGATATATGAATATGGAAAATGTTTGATAAATGTGTTTATTCATTATTATGGAATTATATACCTCATGTGTACTATTTGCATAAAGATGATATTTCAAATACTTTGGTTATTTAAGCTTAAATATGAAATAATATGAAATCAAGATAAATTGTTATGAAAATATATTTAGATTACAGAGATATGACTGATATATGTTGTATGATTACATAACGTGAAATTGTGTATATATATGAGAAATTTAATGAGAATTGAGCCCATACATGTTTCTTGTTATTTATATGAAGTGTACGACTGACAAGGGTGATGAAGTTATAAACAGAGAGTTACACGGGTTAAAAACACGAGCGTGTGACTCTCCAAAGTGTGAAAATTTTCTAAGTGTTGCAAAAGTTTTATATGTTTACAGTTTGGTCCAGAACCACCCTGAATGTATGTTTTGGGCCCCGTAGGCCCATATAAGGGACGTTAAACATATGTATGAAAGTTTTTAATTTAGAAGAAATTTTATGGCTGATTTTTACATGATTGATCATATTAAGTTCGGTAATGCCTCATACCCTATTCTAGGCTCGGAATACGGGTAGGGGGTGTTACAAACATGCTCAACATGTTTATATACAGATAACAAATATACATCTAGGATAATAACCAGAAATGCATAATAATATCGTACTTAAGATAGATTTTTAGACTATTAGATCACATATTTTTAGGGTTTAGTTAGCCCTTATCGGCCCCACAATAGGCCCACAATCGATCGGAACGACCTGTGTGACCTTAGGGTAGATTTCAGATTAAAGGACCCACATGATTGTGTGGCTTACCTGTGTGGGCACACACGGCTTGGCCCAAAATTCAAGCATCCATATGGCCCACATGATCAACTTGGCCTAGTCCGTGTGGCCCATACGGCCACATTCTAGCCACCACACGGCCGTATGCTGCTCATGACCATACATTCGTCGACCACACGACTGTGTCTCGTACACGGCCATCCACACATGCGACCACATGCTCGTGTGGTATTGATAGAACCATTTTTTGGCTTTTGCTAAAGCCTCGTTTTTTATGTTTCGGGTACACACCTGGTGCGATTTCGATGCGAAAACTATCCCGAGCCTTCAAAGACCTAAAATTGACACACTAACCCTCAAAATCAAATTGACACACCAACCCTCAAAATCAATCATAATTCAAAGATTAAATTGAAATCATCAAAACCGAAAATAGTCCAACCACGCTAACACACTTACCATCGACAAGCAGAAATTACTAATACAAACTAAGCTGCTATAGCGAATTCCATAGTTTCACGGTCTTCTCCTACGCAACATACTCATCAAGATTACTTCCAAAGCTACAGCACTAACACCTAATCGAAAGAACAAAAACCAAAAGCAAACCTACAAACTTACCAAGTTGAATGATGCACCTCCGCAAAATCGAGCCCCAACAATTAAAACGAACAATTGATTGAACCGAATGGAAGGGAAGCGAAACAAGAAAATGGCAGGAAAGAAAAAAGTAGAATGTCAGAAAGGGTAGCAAATTTTTGGGAAAGAAAAGAAATAGAAATTAAAAAGAGAAGAAAAGAAAAACAGAATCCCCACTTGATCCCAATCCCACTACATACACTAACAACCCAACCACCTCAGACTTTCAGGACCACTCAAACTTTTTAAGCCAACCGAAACAAAAATTTATCAATCATGCTCACGCAAGGTCTTGAACATAAGACCACCAACATACCAACCCCTTTACCACTCGAACCAACAAACTCATTCTAATATAAGTTAACAGACAATTTAGTAAAAGCTCACTGAACAAGAATAAGACTTGGATGAAAAAATAACAAATTTGACAAAAGTGGGACCTGAACCCAAGACCTCTAAAACAAACCTAAAACACTTAACCACTGAAGCAGATACACACTTATGTTTAATACTCACAGAAGCAAAATAAATTATTTAGGGCGTTACATAAGATTTCAAATTGAAATTTAACAGATTCCAATAACACTAAACCATCAAGCCATTAGTTAATAAAAGTGCTAATTACAAATTTAATCATTTATGTATGATTTAAATTACGTTTTGATCATTAAATTTTTTAAAAAATATTATATAATTTTTAACATTACCAATTTATTCAGTAATAATCATTTAGCCATTACTTATTGTTAATAGCATGATGACAATCTGACGCAACAATAAAATTATGCTTGATAGCACATTTAAAATCCACGTAATTGCCATGTAGATTATTAAACTTTTTGACTATTGGACTTCTTTTAACTATTAAAATTCCTTTTTACATGTTAAAAGTTAGGGTAAATTTCACTTAAAGTCACTAAATTATTAATAAATTTATATTTTGATTATTTAACTTTTAAAAGTTACAAAATGATCATTATACTATTTAAAATGTCAAAATTGGTGCAAAACACACTACAGTAAGAAATCAAATTTAAAATTTGAAGATAATATCATTATGAGGACTAACTTTGAATTCCAAAAGAATTAGCTTTATGAACAATAAAAGGCTCGTAAGAGTAAAAAAAAATTTCAATTAACTTTATAAAGAAAATTTATAATAATATTTTTGCAGTTGAAACCTACAAGAATTTGTGTGACGGTCTTTTTTCTACAAATTCTTTTCATTCGCATAATATTTAATGTTTTAGAATTTTTATACATGTGTAAAAGATAATGGTGATTGTTATTTAGTGGTAAAATGTAATGTAACCAATTTGGTTTAGACTAAAGGACCAAACTTAAAAGATTACATTGGTCATCGAAATAACTCAATAAGTTATCAGAGTTTTTAAAATAGTTATTTCAAAATATTTGTTTATCTTAGAAGAAAACTTAGTCCACTTTCAGAAAACTCACAAGTTAACAAAAATTAATTAATTAAAACATTTTCCTTGTAACGGTGACTACTTTTGAAAACTTGGTTAATTTCCAATTTTTTTATTCCTCAAAATTTAATTGAAAAACTAGTAGCGGAAAAGTGATATTCAACTAAATTTTAATCAAGTAGAATCATGATAGTTTTATGCAAAATTAATTCTAAATCCATGTTTCATCATCCTAAATACAAATTAAATATCATGCATGCTGAATAAACCGAAAACTGAAGTCCCATGCCACAATTCAAATAAAGCAATATAGTTCCCAAAAATAATAGAAATTTTAAATAGTAAATCTAAAATACTTCTTAATAGAAATTAGCCCTTTGTATGCCGAGTCCGTGTCCTAATTGGATGAGTTATCTATAAAGATATGAAAATAATTGGGGGTGAGCATAAGAAGCTCCATGTGAGTTCAATCACAAGGAAATCAGTACAAACATGTAGACAAATCATACAGAATAACAACTTATAGAATAAATCACAAATGAATAATAATTCAAAATATCGATATTTCAGATAAACTCATTAATATAATATCTTAGTATTCACAACCATGTAGATGCTTATGAATGCAATGCAATTTCAATTTATTAGAAACGATCCTACCCAATTTTGCTACACACCACAATAGCAGTTCCTCAAAACTCCTCTTCCTTTACACCACATTGTGGATGAGCCACTGATCATTATAGATGAACTGCTAACAATAAAAATATTGATGGATGAACCATCCCTCAGTACAGATAAAACTTGCTAATACGTTGCGGATGGACCATTAGTCGTGAAAATAAACTGTTGACTAAAATACATTATGGATAAACTACTAGTCATGCAAATAAACTACCAACTAAAATATGTTGTCAATAAACCATTAGTCGTATAGATAAACAGCCGATTTCTTTCTTCGTTCATATCGTCCCACCCCATGTAATGCAACATGACACGATTATAACAGATCAATATGATAGCAATAACATGCTTGTAACAAGTCGATGCAATATCAATTATCATGCTTATAATGGATCATAATAGTAACAATAAACTTGTTTATCACGTGTTCAGTTCCATAATAGTAGTAGACATGCTTAACATGTATTCAGTTTATCAGTAACAATAGGCATACTAAACATGCAATCAGTAATACAGTGGTGAGAATAACGGTAACAGTTCATCAGAAATACAATAATAGTATACATGCTACATTCACATATCATCATTATAACAGTCGCAATTCAATTATCAACTCATAAATTCTAGCATGTTCATAATATCAAGGACTCAATCAAGTGTATAAAATCTCTAAAAACAATTCAGAGATTATACAGGGACTAAACTGAACAATTCAAAAATTTTGACAAAATTGTAAAATAGGAGTCACACGACCGTGTGAGATGCTATAAGTCGTGTGGTAATCTGTAACGCCCTGAATAATTTATTTCTGTTTCTGTAAATAATTGACACAAGTGTGTATCTGCTTAAGTGGTTAAGTGCTCTGGGTGTGTTTGGAAGGTCTTGGGTTCAGTTTCTACTTTGGCAATTTTTATTATTTTTGATCCAAACCTTACCCTTATTGAGTGGACTTCTAGAAAATTGTCTGTTAATTTATATCAGAATGAGCCTGCTAGTTTGAGTGGTAAGGGGGTTGTTGTGTTGGAGGTCCTGTGTTCGAATCCTTGTGCGAGCGTAGGTGATAATTTTTGCTTCGGGTATCTAATAAGAGTTGAAAGGAATCGAAATTCTTGAGTAGTTGGATGTAGATTAGCGGGGAGTTAGGATATTAGTAGGATTTTAGTAATTAAAAGAATATTTTATTTTATTTCTTTTAATTATTTTATTTTATTCTCCCAAAATTCATTTTCCCTTTTTGACGTTTTATGTTCCCTTTTCTCCTCTGTTCTATTTTTGTCTCTCCCTCTTATTCTCGATTTTTCCAAATTTGCCTCATTTTGTTTAACTTTTGACTGCGTTCGTTTGATAAGTCTTGTATTGATGAGATCATAGCATTTTGTGGTTAGTGTTTTAATGGGTGTTTTATGTTTACTCTCGGTTAGGGGAAAGGCAAGAATTGGTTGGTTCTCCAGCATCGATTTAGCGTTACGGGTTTCTATCGTTGCTAGTAAGTATTTGAGTTCATTGTTTGATGTTGTAAGGCTCCGTTTGTGGAACATTTTTAGTTTGAGTTTCGCAAGTGTATACTGAATTTGGGCATTTGGATGTTGTTTCTTAGGTTTGGGTGGTCTCGGGATTATTTTCGTTGCGAAAATGAACAAGTTGTTTACCCGAAACACAGAAAATCGAGCTTCAAAAAAAGTTAAAAAACCATTCTGTCAACACCACACGGGCATGTGCAAGACATGACTATATGGTCGACGAAGACATGACCGTACACAAGACACGACCATGTGGTAATGTGCGTGTCACTGTGTGGGCCACACGGGCAAGGCCAAGTTGGGCATGTGGGTTTTGGGCCAGGCCGTGTGGGCTCATACGAGCAAGCAACATAGGATTGGGCCAGGCCGTCTATCATAGGGTCTGTAAGGGCTAACAAAACCCTAGAACTATGTGATCTATTAGTCTGATATTCTGTTCTGAATATGATACTGTTATGCTTGTCTGATTAGTTTGATGTATTTATGTATCTAATATCTGAATATGAGCATGTGAGCATGATAACTTTGATTACATATATATATATATATATCTGATTGGGGTGGGATTGGTATATGTGAAAAAAGTGTTCTGTATGGCGATCATCGCATATATTCTGGCAGCTTGGCTGCACTTTAGCTGGCATGTACCGTAATGACACGATATGGTGTGTAGGGATGGGTGGGTGTTTTTAACCCCATATGGTGTGATAGAATGGTCGGAGTTAGTGTGTAGAGGTTAATGTGTAGAGGATGGGGGTAGGATTTTGTATTTCTGATCTGCATATCTATTCTGTTATCTGAATCTATAAAGGGCTTAGGTCCGAATCTGAATCTGTATCTGACTGTGTATGAGTTTACTGTATGTATTGCATGTCTATTTCTATTGGGTTACACAATGAGTTTATGAAAACTCACATCTGTTTGTTTGTTCTGTTCAGGTAATCCACAGACTGAAACAGGTCAATACGACAGAGGCTCAGTGGTGTCCACTTGATCAAGAATTATTTTACTTAGTAAATTAAGTTTTTTTATTTATAATTCTGGTTTAATTTGAGAGTTTGTAATTTTTGAGACTTTTCAGACTTTTTTTTTTTTTTTTGGTTTTGGATGCGATTTTTGACTCTTTCGTTGTGATGCACGATGGGAAACATGGTTTTACGGAAACAAATTTTTTTTCGAAAACACAAACTGGATTTCTAAAATATTACGGTTTTAAGACTTCCGCTGTAAATTATGTTTTAGTAAGTAAATGAATTAAATAACACTTTCAGAAATAATTACAAATGAATATGAACTATAAAACTTGAATGTTTGACGAAACGACTCTATTTTCAAAACCTTACCTTGTGACATCTTCGGATTCAGCCATAATGTCTAGGCCGGTTTTGGGGTGTTACATAAATATTAAAATTACCTCATAAGAGGGACACGACTATTTGGAAGGGTTGTGGCAGTGTGATTCATGAACTAGCCTAGGATTCTAGAGGCACATGGTCGTATGGTGGCGGTGTGGTCCACATGCCCGTGTAGGAGACCGTGTGGCCCTAAACTTGCACATGGTTTGCGCTGATTCACTTGGGAAATAACACACACCTTTTTTGGGGAGTTTGATTGATGTTCCTCACGCCTAGTTCTGATTCGTTTCACCTAAATCTAGTCCTTCAAATGAGATTTACACGTAAATTAACGGTTGATTTCAAGATTTGTCAAGATTAATAAAAGATTTGGCAAGAACCGTTAACATATTGTTTAATCGAACGTAAGATTAGTGTCAGATAAAAATACTACGAAAATTTAGGATCTAAGCTTCGGAACGAGATTGTCTTACTGTTTCTTAGCAAAGATCGAGATGTTATTGATGGTAATTATGAATCCAGTAGAGAAAAAAATTTGAGCGATGATTGATTTTGATTTGGGAAAGCAAAAATAATTTCTAGCAATAGAATGAAAATATGATGTAAATGAAGGGATAAAAAAGAAAAATAAAAGAAATAAAGAGAGAAGAAGGCAAAATTCTATTAGGACTTGAAAAGAAATAAAATACCAAGTCTAGTTAGGAAGAGATGCCTTAAATACATGGGGTTTGGGAAACCCTAGGGGCGGCATGGTAAATATCCCCTTAATGTTGAAAATTAAAGGAAAAGATATGAGAGCAATGAAGATTAAACTTAGGTCTTTAAGGAGGACTTTGTAGCACCTGGCCATTAAACTTAAATCATTTGTTGTGTGTCTATTACAATTAACACATCTATATTTTGCCGCTTAACATTAAAATTGAGGGAAAAAAGGTTTTATCCACAAAATATTTTTGAAGTTGAAAAATAAAAATTTTCTTAACGAGGTTACATAATGTTTTTGTAATTTTTTTAATAAATATTTTTATCTTTTTATTTTTTTTTTAAATTTACTCTCTATCATGTTTTCCATAGCTTTTTATGTTTACAGTTTAGTATTCTCTGTCAGTTTGTAGGTCAAAGAATTTAGCTCTTCTTTGTTTCCTTTTTAATTATTTTATTCTTTAATTAGTTCTTTGATTTTTATCGATTATCCTTAGTTTCATGTGGATTCAACAAAATAAAAAGTGATATATTTCAATTTGGATTCATGCAAGCACCTGAATATGTTAGGATCGACCCGATTAAGTAACAAACAAGAATAATAACGGAATAAATTGAGAAATTGAACACACAAATTTAATGTGGAAAAACCCCTCCAAAGAGGATAAAAAACCACGGGCAAAGATAATTTTACTATAATGGTAAAAGAACGAAGAGTACAAAAGATGGAGATAAAAACTAAACCCCAAAAACCCGGAAACAAAGAACTCTCAAAACGTAAACACAAAATTTTCTAAATGTGTTAATTTTTAATATCTAATGGATGTTTTTTCTAAGGTTGTAAAAGAGCCTATTTATAGGCTAAATTCATAGGTCAAATAATAATAAAATAATCTAAACTAATCAGTGTTTGATTGAAACAAATAAACAGAGTTTAACAGAAAGATTATTTCTCAAATTTGACTGAAAATAGGAGTCATAATTAACAAATCTCCACCTTGACTCATATTTCCACAACGCCATCTTTGCCAAAGCCCGCCATGAGCCTACCTTGAACTATGCAGAGAGTTAACTGAGTCAAATTTGTGCTTAGAAACTGAAAGACTTCCAGCCTTCGACTTGTACACGGCCAAATCAGAACTAACCCGGGTCTGATTTTCACGAACACAGTGCCCTAACTGCATCCAAAAGAGAACCTCTCTTCAACGAAACGGTCATATATTTTTCCCTCCTATGACCAAGTTGCCTCTGCTCCAAATGAGTTGACTTCGACTCTATAATGGACGAGGGACGTCCGATTTCACCGGTCACTATAGAGCCTTTCGGAATATAAAGACTGTCAGTTATTTTACCTTTTAACAAAACGAGCTCTACGAGATACTTTAATGCCGCTCGACTCGATGTTGATCCTACATCCTTTCAAGTCTAAAATACTCAAGGAGATGAGATTATTTCGTAAATCAGGTACATACCTGACATCTGAGAGTGTCCTAATCGTCCTATCATGTATCCTAATTTTAACAGTACCAATACCAATTACCTTACTAGATGAATCGTTTCCCATGCGCACAACTCCACCTTCAACTGAACTGTATGTGGAGAACCATTCTCTATTGGGACACATGTGGAAAGAACATCCCAAATCTAGGATCCACTTGGACATGAGCTTGGAGTTATCGCTCGTTGAAACTAACAAGAAATTATCACCGCTTTCATCGGCCAAATTAGCACCAGCTACATCTTCCTTGTTACTTTCAACAGCTATTTTACTTCGCAGTTTATAACAATCTGCTTTGACGTGACCTAACTTTTTACAATAGCGACACCTTTTGTCTCGTTTCTTTGATGCTATCAAAATGAAAACTTGCCTATCTGTCTTGCTATCCAAATGAAGCTCATTGTCGAGTTTGTCTCTACTCAACAAATGACCATTCACATCTTCGAACGAGAGTTTGTCTCTGCCATAAATCAGGGTCTCCTTGAAAGACTTGTATGAAGGGGGTAAAGAGCACAATAATAGCATTTAAAAGAGTAATGACTTGACTGATGTGATCTCTAAGAAGCTCACCTTCGTTCATACGAAACGTAAATAGACATTGTTTCAACACTAAACGGCCAGACAAAGACTTAGTCGCATATAGAGTTTCTAACCTTTTCCACAAGGCAGATGATGTCTTCTCCATCAATACCTCCTACAATACCGTATTGGCGAGGCACAATTGGATTGCAGACAAAGCCTTTTCATCAAGTTCTTCCCATTCTGTTTTATTTAGATTCTCAGGCTTTTTCCGGTAACAACCTTTTTCAAATCGGATTGTACTAGAATTGCCATCATCCGAACTTGCCATAGATTGAAATTTGTCTCACCATCGAACTTCTCAATTTCAAACCTTGTTGCTGCCATATCTGAATGGACTGATCTATGAAAATTGAACTAGCTCCGATACCACTTGTTAGGATCGACCCGATTAAGCAACGAATAAGAAAAATAGCGGAATAAATTGAGAAATTGAACACACAAATTTAACGTGGAAAAACCCCTCCAAAAAGTATAAAAAAACCATGGGCAAAGATAATTTTACTATAATGGCAAAAGAACGAAGAGTACAAAAGATGGAGATAAAAACTAAACCCCAAAAACCCGAAAACAAAGGACTCTCAAAACGTAAAGATAAAATTATCTAAATGTGTTAAGTTCTAATATCTAATGGATGTTTTTTCTAACATTGTAAAAGAGCCTATTTATAGGCTAAATTCATAGGTCAAATAATAATAAAATAATCTAAACTAATCAGTGTTTGATTGAAACAAATAAACAGAGTTTAACTGAAAGAATATTTCTCAAATTTAACTGAAAATAGGAGTCATATTTAACAGAATATTCAATGATTTATTTTATTTTTTAAAAATTTTGTTCGAGTATGTTTTTAAATAAAAGTGAAAATTTTTCGCACTTTACAAGCATTGATTGACAAAATTATAGAATGTAAATCATCAAATCAGAAATTCCAATAAAATTAATTAATTTGAGTATATAAAATTGCCCTTTCTTTAATCAAATTAAATCAAATCCGGATTCGATTAAACTTATAAACCTAGACTGATTACATGATCAGTAAGTACTTTTAATTAATTTTATATGTTTGATCAAATCTGGGTTTGGCTTAATTAAATCCATAAATACTTGTAGTTAATTAAGGTAGTGTTTAGAAAACTACTAAGTAATTAGATTTACAATTATACCTAAACTTAATTATTAGATGACTTTTTAAATACTATCTTAATTAATCTACCATTCAATTCCTATAAAATAACAATATTTATTAGGATTTCTAAATTTTTAAAGTAATTTTTTATTTTTCTATGGTCAAATTTTGCTATTAGTTTCTATCCACTTTAATTTGATCATTTTTAGTTTTTATACTTTTTAAATTTTAAAATTTTAATATTGAATGAAAGGTAGCTGTTAAATTCATTAACTTATGCTATTCTAAAATCTAATGTGGCATACATATTATCACATGTGTAACGTCATGCCAGCTTATTATTTCTACATATTACTTACAAAAAGCCAGCTAATGTATGGTTGTTATTTGTGTCAAGATAGATGCTTTGAAAATACGAAAGTCTAGGGACTAGAATAATTCAATTGGAAAACACGTATTAAATCTACAACTTTAAGCATAGTATATGACTAATAGTAAAATTTAACTGAACGAATTAAAAAAAATATGGGGACTAAAATTTAAAGAAACAAAAAAAAAAATCTAAGCAGGACTAAACTTTTAAAATTCAAAAAGTACAAAGACTAAAACTGAACAATTCAAAAAAATAAAGACTAAAATTAATAAAAATTAAAATATATGGACTAAATTCATAACTTAACAGTAGAATTACTAATAGCAAAATTTGAGATTTTTATATAGATGAGTAATTTTAAATTTAAAGTTTAAAAATAATTTTACACCAAAAAAAAGTTTAAAAATAATTATAGAATGCTTTCCACTTTATAGTACAAAACTGAAGAAAAAAGCTTATATCTTCACATCTTGTCCTTATAACCTATGCATCCCTAAAACATCTCCACTGCTAAAGCATACTAAATACAGTAAAGAAAAAAAAAAAAAAAAAAAAAAGAAAAAGAAAAAGAAAAAAGAAGTGGAAAGCAAAATGTTTCCATCAATTCATACATTTGTATACTCATCATATCGTTACTCATATAATGTATAATATTTCTATTTTTACTGTAACAAAATGGCAGTACTCATTAGCTAGCCTATTCAATTACTGTTTGTTTGTTACATCTATTTTAGTAGTACTAGGCAAAATGGTTTTTTTGCCTAGTAGGTTGTGTGTTTGGAAATGAAAATTATTTTCTAAAATTAATTAGTACAAATAATGGAAAATGAAATATATTTAAAACTGTGTTTAAAAAATTGAAACTAGGTTGAAATCTCAGTTTGAATTCAATTAATTTTTGTTTTTTAGATTGAGACTTTGTTTGAAATAAGATAAAATCATTTGAACCCACTTGATTAAACTTAATTGGATTTATTTATCTTGTAAAAATAAAATTGATTTTTGTACTTAACTTCAAACTTGTAAGCGTACGTTTGCTTTCAACGATGGTACACAAAATGTTTTAAAAATTGTTGTACATTCTGGAATTACAAGAAGATAGCATAAGCACAAATATGTCAAGGATGTTTATGTAGTTCAATGAATCACTTACATTTGCAAGGTCTAACTTAAAGTTGAATAAACTAACAAGTCATGGTATAAGTACAAATTACAGAAGAAAAAAAAATCTGAGAATCCTTAATATCTTAGTATCACACACTTTTATTGAACTATCTTAACACTCTAATCTATCCTATTGTAGGTTATGAAACAACTCTCAAGGAATAATAAACATCTTTCAATTACACTAATAAAATATTTGTCACATTCTAAAAATCGGGTTAGAAGAAATTGGGTTAGTGAAGCAACGGGTGGTCACGTCGGCTTTTGAGTTAAGATTGTGAAAATTACGTAAAGTGAATAAATTTGGCTTAGTGGGTTAATGTATTGTGTTTGTGCGTGAGAAGTCCTGTGTTCAAATCCCTTTCATTGAATTCTATTGTTTTTACTCTTACACTTGACCAGTCACATGTAGGTTACATAAAAATCTGGCCGGATTTAGTGGGTGGTTGCTTTGTTTTGTTTTTAAATATTAATAAAAGATAATTCCCTAAAATCACTCTCCTCTTTTATGTCACACTCATTCCACTTCCTCTCTCTCTCTCTCTCTTTCTTTCAATTTTCCTAAAATTTTTCCATTCTTTTGTTTGACTCTACAATTTTGGTTTTGTTTTCTTTGGGAAATGTTGTGCTTCTACTTCCTTCTTCCATTGTTAATTTTTGGTTTCAATTTTTTGTGTTAAGCATTTTGATGGTTGTGGTAGCACCAATTTTGTGTAAGTTTATTGTTTCTTTTGTTCTAGTAAGGAGTTTTGTTCGTTCTATCTTCTTAAGTGATTGCGAAGGTCGGGTTTTAGTTTTGTGTTTAAGTGCTCTATTGACTATTTTTGTAATCATTGTTAAGTGAGGTGGGCGAAGATTGCAATCCATTGGCGGGCTAGTTGTGGTCGACTACTGTTTTACGAGGGTTCAGAGTGTGATGTTTGTGTGGTCAATAAAAAATAACATCAGGTGTGTGAATCTAACTCGAAATCGTGTTTAGAACTCGAAAAAATCTAAAAAACAGTGGCTATTTCAAAATTGCTCTGCGTCACACGACCATGTGCACCACATGAACGTGTGCGATTACGTGAACAATGACTTGAAGGTTGTGGGGGACACACGGACGTGGGTGATCACACGGGCTGGCCATTTAGGCCGTGTGGGCCCATTTTAAAGAAATTTTCACTTAGGCTCGTTTGACTAAAAAACACGTAATTAGATAATTCGTGGGGTCCGTTAGGCTCAGATAAGACCCGAAATGTGATATTTTTCAGTATGTGATATGACTAAGGTAAGTGAAAATCTTATAAACGGTCTGTGCTTTGATAACTTTGAAAGCACAATTACGTGTTTAAACATGTTTGACACTTGTACGTAGAATAATTGTTAGTATAAGTAATTTGATATGTATGATCTGTAAGAAATATGATTAGGATGCATGTCATACCATTTATGAGATATGTACGTATATTATTATGATTGTGCATGTGCATTGGGGTGGGTTCTGGGTCTGATGGAGGAAGTGTTTTCTGGCAGTTTTACTACAATTTTGGCGGTTAAACCGCAATATCTATTTGCCAACTTAGCTACACTATTATGAGTGGCATACCATCACGACCTGGTGTGATTGGATGGATAGATCCTTGTAGTCCTATTTGGTGTGATTGGTTGGACGGAGTTGGTGTGTAGTGGATGGGGGTTGGATCTGTGATTGCATTTGCATCTGATTATGAAATACTTCTGATTCTGTATAGAGAATATGTTTGAGATTTTGATTATGAAATTATGAATTTCTTTTTGATATATGATTATGAAAATATGACATTTCGATCTGACAAATGATTCTTGATACATGACATTCTAATATGATTTTTGCATATGTGAATACTAAAAGTAAAACTTTGTTTTGATATTTTCAATTGTGCATGTTGTAGTAAGAAAATTATGTACACTGGTTAAGTCACACACTGAGCTTCTAGCTTACTCGTTTGTTTAATATGTTTCAGGTAACCTTTTAGCTTAAGACCAGATGACATGCGGGAGCTCGGTTATTTTCTTAGTTAACTAAAATATGGTGATTTTCGTAATTATCTATATTGGACTTTTGGGACTATAATTTGTTTTTGGGCTTTGTTCTTTGGTTTTTACACTGTTTGTTGGATTTTGGTACTTTAGCATTAAACTGGAAAACCGTATAATTTACCAAACTGAAAATTTGATTTTCAAAATTAAAACTCTATAAATTTCCGCTACAAAGATTAAGTAATCACTTAAGTGTTTTCTGTAAATAAATATACTGTTCTTAACGAATGTTTTTCGTAGTACTGGAAATATCTGCCAACGTTAGTATTTTCAAAACATGCAACTTTAAATTCAAATAATAGGTTTTAAATAAGTGTTTTCGGACTTTGGTTTTTCTGAACATCTATGAAAGTTTTGTCAAGTTTTTTGCCTTCGAAATATGCACAACTAAGTTGATTAAAACGAAAGCTTTTTGAACAAGTTAATGTAATTCCCCAAGATCCAGTCATAACATCTAGGCTAGGTTTGGGGTGTTACAATGCTCCTAGAAAACTCTAATGTGCTCTTCCAATCCATGCTCTCAAATGAAGGATGAAGTTTCATAAAATTTTTAAAAATTCTTATTAGTGGAAGAGGAGGCTTAAGATGGTCCTTTTTAGATAAAGCATTTCCCTGCTTCATCAAGATCTGGTTACTTGGTTTCTTTCCAGTTATCATTGATTTTTTACCTTCATATATGGTTTGATATGAAAGGCAAATGTCAACAGAATTTGAGCTTGCAACAAAGTAGCCACATCCATACCCTGAAAGTCATCCAGATGAATGTTTTTTTCATGAATGATTTCTTTCTTCTGATCAGATTCATCCTCTTCCTACATTCATTAGTAAAGAACCAAGATTTCTTATTTTTTTGGCTTATACACACCTTGAATTTGATAACTCATACCTAATTCATCTTCTTTAGCTTATCTCTGGTTATGAGAGGCTCAACTAGTATTTCCCCCTTCTTTTTAACTAATTTTGACTTTAGACTGACAATAGCAATATAATTTCCTACCCCTATATCTTTAACATTAGGAAATTTTTTTCAACAATTGGTGTATTAGTTTCTCAAACAATTGTTAGAACATTAAATAGCAACACATTTTGCTATCATGACTATTTTAGTGGCATGGACTTCACTTGTTGGGAAATTAATTAATAGTAACATACTTATTAGAGATATCCTTAACCTAATCTTCCTTAGGATTTGACTCAATCAGAGCATTAATAGCCTACCCAACAGCAGTTTTTTGTTCGTCAACAACGTTATATTCTTTTATGGAAACAATCACTTGAGCATTAGGATCCTCATTCACTATTTTGTTTGACTCAATATCATCACGAATGATTTCATTTTCACCAACAATGGGTTTATTAGGTTTGGAAAATGGGTTTCTAATCTAGAAAGGAAACCCTAAATTTTGTGGGTCATGAAAACACTAGGACCATGTTTCTTAATCTCCAATGAAGGATCAAGTAAGGCATTTAATCAACATCAATCTCTATCTTAGGTTAATTAATTGTAATAGTAGGAGGAACAACTCACCTTTTCATCATAAAGTCATCAATCACCACTAGTTCCTTGCTAAAGGAGGCACTTTTTTTTGTTGAGAGACCTAAGTAATTCGTGATAATCAACAAGCCCTAGGAGGAGTGGGTGTTGGATATCACTCTAGGCATGGGTTGAAACATGAGTAGGAACACCAAATTTACCACCTCTTATTTTCACCATTGTTGTATGGATTGAGAAGAAAGGAAACTGAGGAGATAATAACAACGTAAAACTTGAAGAGTCCTTAGTGCATTCAATTTAAGTCTTTGATTTTGAGGGAACAAAGGACTTTTTCAAAACAAACTTGAAAATATGCTCTAGATTTCTAGGGATCACAAAGTATAATAAAGATTTATTCCAAACCTAATAAAATAAAAATGCTGAAAGAACAAAAAACATAATTAAAAAAACAACACTATTTTTACCAAATACTTATGCCCTTCAAACTAAATCTAGGTCTACACCACAACTTACATGTAATAAGTGAAATTCTCATTCATTCAAATTTGTTGGCATCAAGGCTCTTTGTAAAGATATCTTCAAAGTTGAAATATATTCTATCACCACAACATTTGCTTTAATTAACTCCATGGTAAAATGATGTCTTATGTTAATATGCTTTGTGCATGAATAGAGCACTAGATTTCAGGAGATGTTTATGGCACTAATATCATCATAGAACATTGTTGTAACATCTGCTTTAATATCATAGTCTTTTAATATTTGTTTCATCCATAAGATTTGTGGATATCATCCTCCAACATCAAAATGCTTGGCTTTGGCAATCAACAATCATTAGAGCTTTACTTGATGTACCAAGAAACTAGATTGTTGCTGAATATAAAAGCATGCTCCTAATGTACTCTTTTGATCATCTGTGTTTTTATCTCAATCAGTGTCATCATATCTTTCTAGATTCATATTAGTTTCTTTTGAAAACTAAATACCAAGCATTGTTAATTCCACTAGCATACTTGATGATCTATTTTAATACCTTTACATGAGTTTCGTTAGGAACTGCCTAATACATAGCATAAACACAAATGCACCAAGGGTGTTTATGTAGTTCGGTAAACCCCTAAAATCGATGGGGCCTTGCCCAAATCCATTAAAAAGTATAGTACAAGTACTATTTACACCTCGAAAAATCTAAGGAACTTTTGTAAGCTTAGTTCTACACACTTTTAGTAAATTCTCTCAACACTCTAATCAATCATGTTGTTGGTTATGAAACTACTCTTAGTGAATAAAAGTAAGCTGTCAATCGCAATAACAAGATGTTCCTAAAAGAATAGTAACATGCTTTTTGAATGCTTACTCTCTCATGAAGGATGACGATTCCTCAAATAAGTCTTCAATATAGCTTCATATAGTAATAAACTCATCCTTCTTAAAATAGGGATAATATTATTATAAAACATTCGGGATAGGATTATTATAAAACATCCAATGGTTCATGTTAGAAATTCCCTGATCATCTTATCAATATTCTTTTAACCAAAGAAAAGATGAAACCTATAAATCTCCGACTCCATATTATCAGGTTTCCTATTACATAAAACTCTTACTTTTATACCACTACCAAATTAAGGAATAAAAAGTTAAACATGATGAATCCAAGTCAAAATTGACAACTCACACACGACACTACTAATGTTACCATTATATTGTTTAAAATTGTTGCAACATGCTCTGCAACATTTAGTGCGACAACAATTTTGTTCTAACAAAGCTCAATCGTTTTTGTTCAAGCGTGAGTTCGATTACAAATTGAATTTTTTTTAATCCTAATTAAAAATAAATATTATAAAAAAGTTAAAAAAATTTTAAAAAAATTATCCATCTTCAAGTTAAGTATAAAATACTTAAATTCATTTCTTCCAATAATTCGAGCTCAACTTAAAATGATGGATTAAAATTTAAATAATTTTCATATCCAAACCAAATAATTTAACACAATGAATATTTAATTTACACTTTAAAAGTTATTCATCGAAATCTATATCAAAGTCGCATCTTAGTGAAATTTGATAAAAGAATTACAAGTTTAGAATAATAACAAATAATAAACAAATCTCACAAAATTATAAAGAGAAGAATATTGCACAAAAACCATTCACTTAAAATATGGTAATCAAATCATAAAATTATTTTTAGAAATAATAAAATATAAATTTAATTAAGAAATTTAAATAATCCAGAAATTATTTTTATTTTTATATACTATTTTTAAATATTCTAAAATACTATATTATAATTTCTTATCAAGAAAGTCAATGAATTAATCAGAAGATTAGATTCAGATTTGCATGGAAAATGACATAATTAAGCAAGAAAAAAGGTATATTTTTTAGATAGGGAAAAGATTTAGACCGAAAGGGAAATGAACATGGAAACAAAAGTTTAAAATTAAATAAAAAAATATTTTATTCACTTAATGTGTATAATTTTATACAATATTAGTGGATAAAATGATGTCACATCATTAAAAATAAATATTTTTTTATTATAAAACATTAGAAATAAAGTTGTGTAAATTTAATTTTAATTTTTTTATAATATGTCATCTGATTCACTATTAATGCATAAAATAATATATGTGGATGTATTAAATATAAATCTAAAAGCTATGTTGTACTTTTTCAGTAATTCTTTTTTTTTTTTTATAATAGCGGGCATCTTATAACCTTGTGTTCCTTTATTTATTTAAAAAGAAAGTTAAAATATGCCATAAGTTTTAATGTTTTTCGTAAATTTAGAAATTAATTCTTACACTTTTATTTTTAGGAATTTAGTCCTTTTACTTTTCAAATTTCAAAATCAATGTCCAACGATTAACATTCTTAAGATTAGTTTTTAAAATTTAGATTCATTACAACATCATTTGTTAATTACTTTGCTACCAAGTATGTATATTTTTCTATATTAAATGTCATGTAACCCCCCAAACTTAACCTAGAAATTTCAACCAGATTCGGAAGTTACATAGGCCACCAGAATGGCCTAATAAAACTATCAAAGTTTATAAAACAATCTTTTTAAAACATTTGCTTATTTTAGTTGAAAAACTTAGCGTGTTATTTTTTTTCACTAAAAAATAAATTTTTCCAAAAAAAATGATGGATTTTAAAGTTTATTTAACAAAAGTTGATTTCCAATTGGTTTACTTTTCAAAATCTCATTTATGTGAAATTGCAGCGGAAGAGTGATACTCAATAGTTTTAATGAAGAAAAACCAAAATTTTATGCATAATTAATTCAAGATCAATGTTTTAATATCCTAAAATCAAATTAAATGTCATATATTTCAAATAAACCCAAAACCTAAGTCCCATACTATAGCTTAAATAAATCAATACAGTTCCAAATAACAGAATTTATAATATGAAGTCTAAAATACTTTTAAATATGAAAAAACTATTCAAGCCGAGCATTTTGGATGTTGTGTCTGCGTCCTAACCTAGTGGGTTATCTGTAAAGATTGAAATAAGGGGTGAGCTTAATAAGCTCAGTGTGAGTCCAATCTCAAGAAAATCAATGTAAAAATATAGACAAAGAATATGAAATAACAATTCTTAAAATAATTGCATTCGTATAGCAATTCACAGTATCAATTATCTAGATCAACACATCACCTACAATATTTCAGAATTCACAGTTATGTATGCATATGCTTATGAATGGCAATGCAATTTCAGTTTATCAAAAAAGGTCATACCTAACTCCATTACACACCACACTATGAGTTCCCTAGAGCTCATCTATCCGTACACACCGAGTTATGGATAAACCACCACTGATTTACAAATAAACTGTCACTTTGATGTAAAAATTGTGGGTAAATCACTAGTATTTTCAGATAAAACCTATACACGATTATCACCAATTCACTTGAAAAACACACACACCTTTCACCACCGGTTTGGTTGACGCTTCTCACAATCAAATTTGATCTAACTCACCTAATTCTGGTCCTTCAAACGACATGTACACATAGATTAATGGTTGGTATCAAGATTTCAACAAGATAGTCAAGGATTTGACAAGAATTGTAAAAGATCGATTGATCAAACGAAAGATTAGCACCATATGGTGATATTATGGAAATACAAAATCTAATCATTGGAAACGATATGTGCTTATCGTTTCTTGGAAAAGATAGGGATGTTATTGACGACAATTACAAAATTGATAGAAAATGACTTAACGAGGGATGATTTGATTCAGGAAGAGCAAAATAATCAACATTAATTAAGATGAAAGTATGGTGTAAAGAAAAGGAAAAGAAAAAGAGAAGAAATAAAAAAGGTGAAGAGAAATTTTAGTAGAATTTGAAAAGAGACAAACCTAATCCTAATGGAAAAAAGAATGATTTAATAACTAGGGCTTGAAACCCTAGGGGTGACACTTGCAATTCCCCTTATTGCCGAAATTAAAAAGGAAAAATGAGCGGGGAAGGAGGAAGTTCAAACCTAAGACCTCTAAGATAAGGGACTTAACACATAATCATTGGGCTATCTCCCATTCCTTATTTATTTTTAGTTCCTGACTGTATATATTTTAGGTGTGACTTTACCCTAGGTTGTCGAAAATAAAATGGTAGGAAAGGAGCTCAAACTTGGGTCTCTAAGGAGGACTCCCTAACACTTAGCCATAAGCCTAATTCATTTCTTATTTAACCATTTCAATTAACCCCTTATATTTCGAGGTGTGACATGTCGCACCAATAAATTTAACCAAAAAAGTTAACAGTGTTAAAAATGGACCTGAATTTTAAAATTTGAAAAATAAAGAGACTAAATTCTTAAAAATAAAAGAACAATGACTAATTTCTGATTTGTAAAGAGTACATGAACCTATAGCATATTATATTTAAAAAACCATATTTAGTTGTTTTTTAAAATTCCGTAGTCAAGTATTTTGGTTCTATTTTATTATCATTTATTAATTTTTGTTTTGCTCAGTTAATATTTTTTGATCAATTTATTTGATATTATTCATATTAGATTGTAGAATACTCATGAAATAATAAAAAATTATGTAAAAGATATATTTATTAAAAATTTATGTATGAAACAAATAAAATTTTTATTAAAATAGTAATGTTAAATACTTAAAATTATATCATTGTTAGTTTAAATATCATATTTAAAAGTTTAAAATTAAAATAAAAAAATTCTTGATGCACTTGCTGCTTATGAGTTGGTACAATATTGGAGAACAAGATGATGTTACATTATTAGAAATAAAGTTATATATATATATATATATATATATATATATATAAAACATTAGAAATAAAGTTAAGTGAATTTAAGTTTAAATTTAAATTTTTAATGATATGTTATTATTTAATTTACTGATGGTGTATAAAATAATAAATATAAATTGTTAGTGCATCAATTATAAATTTAAAAAGATATGTTGTACTTTTTTAGTAATTCTTTTGTTCCTTTATCTATTTTAAAAATAAATATTTGTTTATAGAAAAAATTCTCTTTTTATTTGTACGTTCTCAAGAATTTAGGTTCATTAATAATCTTCAGTCAATTCACCCACATTATTCACATTAGATTATATAACAATCTATAAAACTCATGAAATGAATGAAAAGAATTATGTAAAAGATATATTTATTAATTTTTTTAAAAATATTTATTAAAATTTTATATATGAATCAAATAAAATTTTAGTTAGAATGGTAATATAAAATATTTAAAATTATATTATTTTAGGTTTAAATTTTTTAATGTGTAATTTTATTGATTTAATATAAAAATATCTTAAAAAGTAAAAATATTTCATACTAATATAACTTACTTTATAAAAATAATATCTTATTTGTTATAAAATAAAGAAAGATGGAGAGAATAAAGAACAAAAAAATATGAAAGCAATAGAGAATGAACTTTATTGATCAAAAGTGATTATTACAATGCTTCATTAGAGTCTCTATTTATAGGCATAAGAAGTATAAAAGAAGTAGAGATCTAATTCTAATAACTATTAGAATTTAAAGTACATTAAAACTTTATCTTGATCATGATGGACATCCACTTAATAAAATATTCATAATACTCCCCCTTGGATGTCCATTGGTAGATAATGTGCCTTGTTGAAACCTTATCAGGAAAAATCCTGTGGGATAAATACCTAATGAAGGAAAAAGAGTACACGATCTATAATACGCATAATATGCTGCCTCATTAAAAACCTTATCAGGAAAACTCAATGGGACAAAACCTCGGTTAAGGAAAAAAGAGTACAAAGCATATTTACTCCCCCTCATGAAAATATAACATATTTTCTCATATTCTACGTATTCAATCTTGAATACTAGCTTTTCAAATGACTATTTGAATGTATTGCTAACCATTTATATCACCATTCTTTTAAAAGTCATGAGTAAGGGACATTTGGGAAAATATATTTTGATCTCTTCAGGAGATTCAACAATAATCATAACAAAATTTAATCATAATTCTTATATAAAAACACAAATAGGTATCTTGGATCATTTTATTATCTTCCTTCAACTACTCAAATTTACCACATATGTTCAATTTATTTCAATTCATATAAATGAATAATTTTTCGAGAATTTCAATATGCTTCTAGCATTCTAAATCCTTCAAGGATTTTAATATAAACTTTACTATATAGTGATTCATAAAATGTTGTAACAATAACCATTAGACGCAAGTTAAATCTTTTATGAATTGTCAATTTTATTATATATCTAAAGGTTATTGCATCCACCACAAAAGAATATTTTATCTTTTCATAATCAATGCCAGGACTTAGCGAAAAACTTCATATTTTTATTCTGCTTTTGCAAAACTACTTCAATTGCACCCTCACTGGCTTTATACCTTTAAATATTTGGACTACTGTCCAAAAACTCTATGAATTTAATTGTACTTGAGTTGCGTCTTTTTATTTTGATCAATTTATTCCATATCTATATTTCTCCATAGATTTATTCAAGATTCTCATTTTATTTCATTATTTCAGTAATAATATTGCATGCAAAATCATTGTCGACCACTTTTATTATTCGGTTCCACATTTTCTCGAATTGACATAACTTATCGAGATCTCTTATTTTCATTATTTTAAAATTTAGTTTCAGGTACCTTTAGTTATGTCTTGGGTTTCTTCTGGAGCACCCCCCGCCTCCACTATATGACCATCTAGAAGAATTTTTTTCATCTTTGGAACCGATCAATCTCTATAACACTTGGTTATTCTCATTAAGTTTGTAAATACATCTAACAATTAACTTGTAATGAGTTATCCTTATTGAACTTCTGGTTCAATTACTCTCCCCCTAACTCATTACAAGTTATTGTTTCTCTCCACCTAAAGTTGGGAAAACTGACAACTCATGTCACAATTAAATCTCAAATTAATTGCTCAAAAATATTATAAGGAGACTCATATAAATATACATTCCCAATTTCTTATTATGGACTGTGCGTTGTAGTGGAGCAGTTGGAACATATACCACACATCTAAAAATTGTAAGATGGGAAATATTTGGCTTTTGACCAAAAATCAATTGTAATAGGGAGTATTTATAACTTATTGGCTTGACGCGTGCAACATATAAATCAACATAATCTCATGCTGAAATAAAAAGTTTAGTTCTCATAAGTAATGATTTAACTATTAGTTGGAGGCATTTGATAAACAATTCAGGTAAATCATTTTGTGTGAACATGAGCTATAGAATGTTCAACTTTTATCCCAATTGACATGCAATAATCATTGAAAACTTGGGATGTAAACTCACCAACATTAGCAAGATGAATTGTCTTAATTACATGATCTGAAATTAATTATTTAAAAAGTAATCTTGCAAGCGACATGTTGTAAATTAATAACACATATATGATTATTTTGTAGATGCATCTACCAAAATCATATAATATCAAAATCATTCACATTGTGGATGAATGAGCTCATATTCATTTCAGAAATGCAAGACATTAAATCTTAACTTTAGCTAGTGAGTTTCTAGTAATCAATTTTCATTGAGAACAAACATCAAATGAGAATTCTTTAAATTAAAGAATCTTCTGGTTCTTTAATTGAATATCCATATAAATTCTCAAATACTTTTCGCATCATATATGATCCAGGATGGTCTAACTAGTCACACCAAGTAGTAAACGCATTTGTATTAGTAAACTTTTGGTTTACTTTAACATGTGTTTCAATTGTACTAAATTGTAACAAATTGATAATTTTATTATCATTCCTTTTAATTTGTATCCACATATAAATACTATTGTGACATTTACTACTGGAAATGTCTAAATCAATGTGAAGTCTATATTGCCACCAAGTCAATAAATATAATTTTCAAATAATTATATGCAGTATTCACTTCAGGGAATATGCCAAAATATTCAAATGCCCAAAAATCTATTAATAGCAAACTTTGAGAGTGGATCTTATTTTCCAGGTGTACAACAGGTACATAACCAATGACTTTTCATATATAAGTTTTCTCTCTTCCAAGTTCTCATCAGTAATATTTTACCATATAATTTTAATTAAGAATTTATTCTGAATACTACAGAGTTATACTCACATTTTTTAAAAAAAACTTGCAACTTCATGTGCATCTAACCATAATGAGCTTTAGATAGAATTATCATATTCTATTACTCATAAGTAGATCTTTCACAATAAAATATTTTGCTTTCAACCCTTTTAATAGGGATAATGACAAAAGAATATCACAAAGAATATAAATTAATAACCCAATCTCATTTTTTTATTCATATGAAATATAATATTTTCCTCATTCAAAATCTCAATATAAGATCCATTATGAATATCTTTTAAAATTAATGGATTAATCATCACAAGGTATTAATATATTAGCTTTTCTGGAGCTTTCGACTAATTTTGTACTACCAAATATTGGAATAATATTGGTTTGTTTTAGTACCAAATAAGATAAATATTTTCTATCTGTAATGATAGAATTCATTACTACATTTTCATATCATTCCTCAAAGAATATTAACAGAAACAAAATATTTGGGCATATGCCACATATGTGGCCAATAATCTTTCATATCACATTGATAACATAAGTTATTTTTACCCTTTGAAAAGTTATCTTGAGAACTCTCATTGTTCTCTTACTATGTTCCCACTTTTAGTGGTCCATGAGTATATCTTTTATTTTCTTTATGTTTACATTCACTTCGGGGAATGCAACAAATCTCGTAGGACGAACTTATAAACATCCCAATAGATTCTTTATTTCATAATCACCATAGCAAACATGCATGAGATTTTAAATCAAAATCTATCTATGCATGTTGTCATGATTAGTCTCCAATTATAATAAACAATAAATAAAACATAGTAATTATAATAAACAGTAAATAAAACATAGTAAAATATACCTAAAGATCTTTAATATCATCGTCGTCACTAGAAGGTATGAGATAGTTTGAAAATATTCTTGATTTCATATAGATAACGGTATCAAATCTTTCACCATCCTTAAGAACAAAAAATAAAATAAGTTAATCAAAATAATGATAACATATAATGAAAGAAGAATGAAAAATAATAATCAGATATGAAACATTAAATAAAAAAAACTTCTTGTAAAAACTTTGCATCTTGTCGTCAAAGAAATTGAAAATCATGGAGGATAAATTTGATCGTCGATAAAAGGAACTATCACTTTGAGCAAGATCGTGCTGATAATGTATTATAAAATAAAGAAAGATGGAGAGAATAAAGAAGAAAGAACAAAGAAAATATGAAAGCAACAGAGAATGAACTTTATTGATCAAAAGGGATTATTAGAATGCTTCATCAGAGTATCTATTTATAGGCATAAGAAGTATAAAAGAAGTAGAGATCTAATTCTAATAACTAGTAGAATTTAAAGCACATTAAAATTTTATCTTGATCATGATTGACATCCACTTAATAATATATTCATAACATTATTAATATTTTCTCTAAATTTGGTCAAAAAAATTTATATTTTATCTGATTAACTAATAATACTGACAAGTTTAAATATAATAATATAAAATGTGGTCGATTGAGTCTTAACTTAGCATGTGTATTGTTGTTAATGCAAAATAACATGATTTCGAGTGCGTTGAAACGTATTATTCTTCTATTTATAAGTTGGGTATTGTTAAAAAAATATATAAAATGTATACATTAAGACACTTATATTTACTATATACATATCTAAATATTTAAACAATCCGATATGGATCACATTTTTCGGATAAAAAATTATTTTTCTTTGATAAGTCGATATGAATATGACTTTTTTAAAGAAATATATTTTATTGATAACAATTTAGGATAAATTTACCTTTTTAGGGAAAAGAGACCTTTCTAAAAAAAGAAAGACAAAGGTCTAAGATAATATATAATTACACTATTTTCACTTTTACTTTAGGAAAAAATATTAAAAGAAAAAAAAAGAAAAAGGGGTCTTATGAAAAAGAAGTAGAACATAACAAAATAATTAACAAACATATCGAAAATCAAAAGAGATATGCTTGTTGTAAAAAGATAAGGCAAAAACCATGTGAAACTAACGGGCATTGTCAACAGAAATAGGTGCACATATACTAATTTAAATTAAACTAGTTTTACAATATTTTAACTATATTTTTAGTGTTAAAATTTTAAACTTTTTAATTGAGATATTAATAATATGAATCTTTACATGTACATAAGCATAATCATTGTTGAACAAAAAAACAAAAAAAAAAAACAAGCATAATCATATTACTAAATTTAAATATTAGAGAAGAAACATCACTTTTGAGAAACTATTTAGAGAAGAAACATCATTTCTTCTCAATTTAAGTAGTTATAGTTATCTAAACATCACTCCTTCTCAAATAGTTGTTACAATTGATAGTTATGTAGTTATACTTTAATTATGGTTGTTCGAATTGGTACCAAATGTGTAAGCAACTAGTTATAAGCAATTAATGTAAATAATCATGCCCTGCCTAAAGGTTTAGAGCTTCTATATTTAAGTTTTATCAACTTCACTATCAAAATAAATATGGATGAAATTTACAAATACACAATTCTTTATTTCAACTATTTTATCTTCTTTCTTCAACATCTTTTAGGTTCTCAAATCTTGATTTTCATGGTGTTTATGAATGATTATGATATGGTATTAAAACCCTTTGTTTGACCACATTAGATATTTATTTGAATTTTCGTTTTGGATTTTAAGAAGTCTTGATTGATAGTGATTTAAGTTTTTAAATGTCTTCGATGGAATATGATCCAAATATCTCTATGGAGGTTGAAAATGGAGAGGCTACTTCCCTCGTATAAAAAACCTCTCTCGGCACTATCTTTGCTACCAAGAACATTTCTATGTTAGTGGACAAGAGCAATTACCATGCATGGTAGCACATTTTGTCAAATATGATATCTATTGCTTTAGCTATTTTGAAATATAAAATGATGCAATTCTATAAAATGAGACGTCTATTTTGCTTTCCAAATCCCACAAAAGTACTCTCTTAATACTTGCTCAAACCTTACCAAATTTAGTTTATATTGCTTTAGCTATATTCCAAGGCCCAAAAACTCACCCAAACTCTCCTAAATATTATGAAAAGCTAACATTTTCCATTCTCTTTCTAGAACTCATCAATGGCACTTAACTAGAACTTGTTTAAAACTCAAATTAAATTTGAAATTCTTTAAGCGGGGCTAATGTTTTTACAAGAAATCTCTACCCAACCCTCTTGCAAAAGGTTCCAACAATATTCTAAACTCAAAATCAATTAGAATTTAACTTGAGAACAACATAAAAACTCAAAATTAAAGCTCTCTCTAGCTTGAAACTAACAAAAATGGAGAAATTGTAGAGAAAATGGTAAAAATCTTGTTTTAAAGCATTAAAAGTCAAAAGAGAGGATTTACAAATCACATTAGCTTGCTTAAATTGAAGTATAAATCAAGGAAATCAAAAGAACTTAAGTTTTTCCCTACTCCATCAAATTCATGGCACTATGAAAAAAACAAGGGAAATAGTGAAATTGATTTCCTAAACTTGTTTTTAACAATGGAATAAATAGATTTTTGACTCACCAAATTGAAATAGCTGAAATGAAATCAAAGATTGAATATGAACTTAAGGCACAATTAAAAGAATTTGGGAAATTTTGTTATGTAGAGAAGAAAAAATCATAGTGAAAATCAACCTCTCTAAGTGTTCCCTCCTTACACAAATTTCAAATGAGGAGTTTGACCCCTCCTTTTCCAATGAGTAGTGAGCAACATAGAGGAAGAGTGGAGTTGATAATGTGGGACAAATGAAACTAAGAGTAAGAGTTCCTTCAAGTAAGGAAACAAGTGTAATAACTAGGATCTTAAAGTATTGCATAAGGGGTTAAGATACTAACAAGCGAGACACCAATGGCATAGGTGACAAAATTACTTGAGGAAGTGAGTGTGGTATCTCTCCAACAATGATATTGTTTCTAGAATAAGAGAGAATATCACGACTTACAAGTGAGCATCTCCCATATATGTTAGGAAGGTGGTAGTTGTGTGAATAAAAAAGGTTGCCTAGTGAGTTAGGCAACCCCAGGACCCTCTACGTGCGAATGGTAGGCATTAATAGCCTAAAGAGGCCTTTTTAGATGCGACAAACCCAAAATGATATATTTTGGTGAGATGTGCTTTGTTCTAGGTGAGTTTGAATGTATTATTGGAATAAATCTAGTTTAATAATGGTTTTTTGTCATAGCAAAAAATAAAAAATTTAAAAACTAAGCCGATTTGTGATATTTATAGCAATAAATTTTCCCCGAAAGGTACATGTGCTTTGTGCGAGACAAATCCTAGACATTCTCAGCTTTCAATAGAACGACCTTCTATGTTGTTTTCATACCACGAATCATTTTGAGTGTATGCTCGAACAATCACAAATAAAACACAGAATTAGAAATAGTTTTCTTACTTTCAATAGGAAAGTAAATCCCTTTCTATAGAAACCGGTAGAATTGTTATTCTAGAGAATAAAATTTATACTTATAAATAAATTCTCACTATTTTCAGGTAGAATAACATTATTAAAAACTTATGTCTATATAACTTTACTAGTATCATCTATTTATAGGGAGAGGGAGAGATAGAAAAATCCTAATTGAATTAGTAGAATATAAATAATACTTATCTGATAAGTCTACTAGGAGAGAGGGGCAACTAACCCTACTTAATAATACAAGGGTTGTCGCTCTTCATATTTATGATGAAGGGTTTTGGGCCACTCCCATATTGTGTTTGATTATATGTATTTATTGGAATTTTAACCCAACACTTCATAATTTAATCTAAACCAGGACATGTTTTTCTATTTCTCAAAATAAATAATATTTATTAAACTAATTTTATGATTAAATAATTTTCTTAACCCAATTCTAATTTTGTTAAAGTCATGACAACTTTACCATAAAAGATTCTATGAGAAAATATATTTAATTACCATATTCAATAGATTTACAATGATCAATTGATTTCATTGCATTTTCAAAATTTAATTGCAAATTGTTTAAGTTGCAACCTTTACAGTAAGTTAAATTTTAAGTTTAATACGAACTTACTAAGTAAAGATTTGCTTACATCCCTTGTGTTTGATTTCTTGTAGATCATTAGAAGTTTATGTCAATTAGAAGTTCAAGTAAGAGCTCACACTATCCGTTCAATGACTCGGTATAAATTGTGATTATTTTGATTTAGGTTATAAGTGGCATGTAATAGGAGTTTAAGCTCACTTGTTATTAGACATGTTGGTTCATGCTTTGTTATGTGATGTTGTGGTTGTGTTTATTAGGCTCGATTTAAGTATCATTTTCACATATATGTTGTGATTAATAACTAGATAATGATTTATGATATTTAATTTTGACTTTTGAACTATTTTAAGATATTATCAAACTTATTTACTGTCATACTATTGATTTATAATGATTAAATTGGACTCTGAAAGGTTTTGGTTTATTATTGGATTTGTTAATCGCCATAGCATCCTGTAACTTTAATTCGATGACAGAGACGGGTTAGGGGTGTTACATCTATGCTAAGTAACCAAAGTATGATGTGATGACTCTAATGAGGGACATAAGATTTATAAACTTGCATGTATAGATAACATGAAGTTTCATGGTCAAAGTATGAAACATAAATCTTGAGATTAAATATTCTTGTGTCTGGATAATAAAAATATGTTAATGTTCTGTTATAAGTCAAGATATGATGAGTTCATTGGTCTAAGTATGAAGAGTTTGTGTCTATCTCCAGAGTCATCAAAAGGGTCCGTAAGGACTAAAAACACGAATCTCTAAAAGAACAAAACCATGGCCATGGCGCTGAAGAACTATATTGTGTAAGATCGTAACTAGTGGGTTACGATATCATATAAAAAAAAAGACCATAGCGTGTAAGACCATAACTGATGGGTTATAACATCATATGTAAATAAGACCATATCGTGTAAGACCATAACTGGTAGGCTATGGCCTCATATTGGAAAATTTAAGGAAGGTTATTACATAACATGGTTCTTTATGTGTCTTAAAATGATAAGGGGCAAACTTCACTAAGTGTGAGTTTAGGCAAATCCCTGTAGTTTAAAACATAGGTAAAAGTACAACATTTGTGCAAAACTCTAGAAAGGTAAGCCTTTGTGGTGAAACTGTTAAAGGACACCTTTGTGGCAAAATTTTGGAAAGGTAAGCCTTTGTGGTAAACCTGTTAAAGGATAACCTTTGTGGCAAAACTCTTGAAGGGTAAGGCTTCATGTCGAACCTCTTAAAGGACGCCTGTGTGGCAAGACTCTGAAAGGAAAGCCTTTGTGGCGAGTACTTAATGTAAAGGACACCTTTGTGGCAATATCTAGATAAGGAATCCTTTGTGGCTATCTCGAAAAAGGAATGTGTAACACCCCTAACTCGTATCCATCACCGGAGCAAGGTTATGAGGTATTACCGATCAATTCACAACATATAGCATACATTTATCAAACATAAAGCAGTCATTCTCATAAATCATTTAAGACACTCACAATGTCCCTTATAAGGGCCTACGAGGCCTTAAACATACTTTAGAAGTGGTTCGGGATTAAACCAATAACATACGAAAAGTTTTGGAAACTTAGAAAAATTTCAACCATACAGGGGTCACACGCCCGTGTAAATAGGTCGTGTGCCTCGCACTGCTCCAGACACGACTGTGTCTCAGGCCGTGTGGGAACAAGGCATACATATTGACTTGGGTCACACGGCCAACCACATGTCCATGTGTCTAGGCCGTGCCAAATCTGTAGGGTATACTGACTTATGTAACACGGTAAAATCACATGCCCGTGTGCTAGGCCGTGTGCCAATTAGGGGGTATACTGACTTATACCACACGGCCAGTCAGACGCCCGTGTGTGAGATCGTGTGGAGCATATTGACTTCAATTCAATTTCAACACCAGGGGACACACGGCTAAGACACACGCCCGTCTCTCTGCCCATATGGACAAAAATAGGCCATTTGCAAGGCCAATTTGCCACCCTAACTTTAAAGTACCTACACAAGGCAAAATAGTACCATTTCATCATATAATTAGGCAGCCAAAATCATCAACCAAATGTACAATTCATACCATTATAATTTCATCTATTCTAATTCTCAAATCATTACCATTTACTTAGCCAAATACATGCCAAAACAATATCAAAATAAGCCATCACTCATAGCTATATTTATACAAACCAAAACATATGCATTTTCAAGCCATTTCTAATAGCCAAACACACATCAATATTAACATCATTTACAAGCCAAATCTCATGGCTATAATCACAACCAAAATACCACATCTAGCCTATACATGCCATATACCATAAATATATAATCCAAAAGTACCAACTTAGATGTTTGATAGTGCGATGATGTTCCCGACAACTCCCAGCTCCGAGCTAGCCTTGATTCACTATAAAACATAGAAAAATAACATGAAGTAAGCTTCATAGCTTAGTAAGCTCGTAGGTGAATAACTTAATTCATCGACTTAATGCAAATCAACCAACTACACATGACAAAACCATATACACATTAACTACAAACCTTTCTCACGTCTCAAAACATGATCAACTACCATCTCACCAAAGTTTCACTATTTAACACTTGAATAAGTTCTCTACATACCTGTATTGCCTCGTACTAACCTCTTTCTCAACCACATCATTCATTTACCCGTTGAACCATTCAGAATAGAAATCGGATAAATAGGAGTCTCGTACTATAAGTACCTATACCATGGCCCGTAGCCAAATCAAGGTAACTTATCCGAAGAACTATTATCATGGCCCGAAGCCAAATCATCCGATATGCATGACCCGAAGCCAAATCGGTAAAATACACACCCGAAGTGTTAATATTATGGCTCAAATCCAACTCAACGCATCACTTATGGACATGTCAATAGTATCAAAAACTATTTTTACGGTTCAATCGGGATTTCACACTTTTTGTTTCTATCATCGAATGCATTCGTAGAGTCGTTTTCACACTTTATACATTATCCATAATCCTGTTTTAACAAATTATGCAATAGTAAAGCATTTTAACATATATTTATAATGTAATCATCACATACGAACTTACCTCGTATTCGAAATTAACGGATCGAGTCGACTATTCGATAACCTTGCTTTTCCCCTGATCTAAATCTGAATTCTTTCTTTCTTGATCTATATGAATTCAAAATGAACTTATTTAATCAACCATTCATTCAATTTAGTCCAAAACATACATTTAGGCCTATTTGCACATTAGCCCCTAAACTTTCACACTTTTAACAATTTAATCCTTATTTCACAAAACACAAAATTCACATAATTTCAATAAACCCAAGCTTGGTCAAATTATTTATAGGTCCCTAGCGTGTAAAACTTTCATTTATTTCACATTGCAACCACAAAATTTACACATTTCACAATTTAATCCCTAATATGCATTTTCATCAAAAATCACTTTACAAAATATGAAAATCTATTATCAAGCTTTCATATTTCAACATTAAACATCAAAGAACACATAGATTCAATAATGGAAACTCTCAAAATCTTTAACAGTTTCAAAATTAAAGGTATTAGCTAGCTAGATTGAGCTACAACGATTACAAAAACATAGAAATCATAAAGAATTGAACAAAAAATCACATACATGCTCAAAGTACCATGGCCGAACCTTCAAAACACAAAAATGGTGTCTTTTTCTTCTTTAAAATCGGCTAGATAAAGATGGAAGCCTTAAAATTATGTTTTATTATTATTATACTTAAATAACCAAATTACAATATTAACCTTTAATATAAACTATTAAAATTCATTGATGCTTGTCCATCTTTGTCCACTCATAATTAAAATGATCTAATTACCATTTAAGGACCTTAACTTTAAATCATAATTAAAATGGTCTAATTACCATTTAAGGACCTTAACTTTAAGGTTTTATAGCTAATAGATACCTTAATAAGTAGAATACAACTTTTTCATTTTACGCGATTTAGTCCTTTTTCACAAATTAACCAACCAATTAATAAAATTAGCTCACGAAAATTTTCACACATATCAAATAATATGCTGTAAATACAAAAAATAATATTAAAATAATTTTCTAACATCGAATTTGTGGTTTCAAAACCACTGTTCTGATTTAGCTAAAATCGGGTTGTTACAGAATGTCTTCGTGGCGCCATCTAAAGAATAACCTTACAAAAATCATTTGAAAGAAATGCCTTTATGATGGACTCTGAACGAAAAGAAAGAAACCCATGGTGAACTTTGATAAAACGACGTATGAAGTCTTCTAGAGGAATGCTAAGTATGGTGAACTCTAAAAGAAAAGCTAAAAAAATAAGTGTTATGGCTAACCCAATATAGTAACATAGTAAGAAAAATGAAACTATAGTGCATCGAAGTATGTGGCAAACCTAGAACATTTTGTTTGAAAGGCCCATTACAACGAGAAAGGTTAAGGAATCACGGAAGAATAAGACGAAGAACGCGAGAGTGATACAAAATATATGAAACGCAAGAGATGACCTTAGTGCAAAGTGTGACACCCATGGTATAATGAATAGAATTTAAGGGATGTATCCGCCAAAGTTAAGTTGAAAATATGAGATAAAGAGTTAGGTAAAAGAGTTCCCAGATGAGACTCAGGTAAATGAGGACCTACTTACTAAGTTCTATTGAACTTACCTCTGTGTTCTTATGTCACAGATAAGTCGATTGAGGCTAAGCCAGGAGGAACGATGCTAGGGCTACGCCCAAGGAGAGGCGCATTGCGCTATTATGTATACAAAGCGAGTGAAGCGGCATGTTCGAGTAAGACAAGAATACCATGATTAGGCTAGACAAACTATTCGTAAGCCTAACAATGTAGATAAAATGTGTTGGCCAAAAAAGTGATGTTAGTGATATTTTTTAAGGGCAAGATAAGTGTCATATATATATATATATATATTTTTGTACTTGTAAGTTCTCGTTGGATGAAAAGTTTTGTTAAATGGTTGTAAGTATACATTTCACACTCAGATGATTTGTTGAATGGGCAATATTACTTAATAAGATGCATAAGTTTGAAAATTTTGTACGAGCAAGTTTAATTAAAGAAGGTAAGAGAGTGTAATACTCGAGATCCGAATCTGATGAATCTGATCGGGTTGAAGGCGTTACAACACAAAAGTGGATATCGCGATACCTTGAGCAATGTCGAGCCTTAGGGTCTTCTTTGAAGGGTGGATATCGCAATACCCAAAAAAGATATCGTGATACCACTGAAGGGTGTATCTAATCTTCCATCTTATTAGAGGTATTGTGATTCCAATGGGTGGATATCACGATACCCCTGCCTTTAGTGCCATTCTTACTCATTTTTGACCTCCAACATGTCCTTACACATCTAATTCACACGTTAGACCTCCTAATGGCACAATTGGAAAAATTGGGTCACAAATTAGGCAAAAATGAGACATTTTCACTTATTAAAAAAAACTATGCAAAAAACGCTATTTTTCTCGAGAAAAAGCTTCTTAAGTATACCGAGGAAGCTTAATTTGTCACATCAATTTATGGCAGATCAGAACCCACACCTCAATCCATATGTCCAAACAACATTAGATCTAATATATTACACTCCTTTATTAAGATTTGATTGAGTCTTATCCAGATTCTTTTCTCCGATTTATAGATCTAAGACAACAACACTCCTATAGATCAGATCTAGTCTGACATGTCCAATTTTGTACCTTAAACAATGAATCACACACTTATTAGAATTGGTATTGTCAGATTTGGGAAGGATAAAGTGAGATATGATCTTAGAGAATACTTATGCTTTCTACTGATTTGGAATGGAGGATGCGATTAACCTCAATTATTAAAGATTATCTGAGTAGACCAGATCTAGGCCTTAGACAAAATATAAACACATGAGATTTGGCCAAGATAGTGAAGAAGATCCAAATATGAGATTTGAGATCTAATCAAAATAAAACAACGAAAAATCAATAGAGATCTTGGTAGTCAAAGGAGATTCGGCCAAAGAGATTGTGAAAGCAAAGAGAGATTCGAATATAGGGGAATAAAAATGGAGAAAAATAGGTAGAGATCTAAGCACAATGAAAGGAATGAAGATGAAAAGAGAACAGGAGTAAAAAAATGATAGCGACGGGCAACGACGACACAAGGTGGTACGGGTAGTGGTGCAATGTGGTGCAGGAGGGGGCGATGGAGAAGGATCGGTGGACAAACAAAAAGAAGTAGGAAAAAAATTGAGAGGAGGCAAGGTGAGGGGCGACACAAAGGGAGGAGAGAAAGAAAAAGTGGAGAAAAAATTACAAGGGAGAAAAATATGTTAGGGTTTGAAAAGAGGCAATGTGAACACACAAATGAGAAAAAGATGTTCTAATACTAGGTTTTTTAAATCCTAGCGGTAACAATCAGGTTAAAAACAAGGGAAATGTCGAAATTTTAAAAATATATATATATAAGGAAAAAGGTTCAAACTTAGATTTCAAGGACAATTTCACTAACACTTACCGTTAAGCCAATAACTCATTTTTATGTTTAATCATACAAACAAACAAAAATAAATCGGGACATGACATATCCATGTTCATGAATGTCACTTATTAAAAATGATTGTATGAAATAATTTAGATACATCCTTTATTAGAAAAAAAAAAGACTTTAAGAATATTTTGTCTAGCTTTTTTTTTTCCTTTTATTATCGAATTTAACTAAAATATAGAAGATTCACATTTTTTTGAATAATCTCATTATAAGTTCTGATCATATCTGCTCTTTTTGACATAATACCTAAAACTATCCATAACTCATTCCTAACCCATAAATAAAAAGAGCGCTTCACCTTTGAATAACTTAAACATCCATAAAAAAGAGTCAAATTTAAAAGTGGTAAATTTAACTAAAACTAGATTTACTCCTCGCATTAGCTGGGGTTTTAAGAAATTTTAAATTAAATAATTGTCTTACTTATTTTTAAATTATAATAAATTTGATAATCATATCATTATATTTTATTAATTTATAATAATCATTTAGAATTGAGCTTATGTTTTTTTTATATATATAATGTCTAAAATTTTTTATAATTTTTCCTTAACTTTTAAATAAGAAAATAAATATACTTGAATTCAAAGTTTTTTATATTAACAATAAAAATAACACCAACCGAACTATAACTTAATCAATGGAATTGAGCTTATATCTTATCCTGTTTTGCAAGCTAACTTTCAAATAAATCTTTTTAAATATGTCATTAAGAGATTACTAGAGGATTAGAAAGCAATTTTAATTTAGACTCATATGCGGACCAATTGCTTTAACTATATTATTTTAAATAAGCATAATGGTACAACTAGCATTCAAAGTATTCTCAAAAAATTCATTAAACCCCTTCAAACCTTTTGCATCAAACTCATCCTTAAATTCATGGCATTCATCAATTAAACCCTTAGTCGTTAGATTTAATAGTTAATCATTAAATTTTAATAATTTTATTGATGTGGCCATTAATAGTCAATGAATCATTGTTGTGATGCTAATTTCCAATCATATCAACAACAGTTGTTTATGTAATAATTCCATGTTAGCAACAATAAAAATTTCAAAAAATAAAATTATTAAAAAAATTTAAATCTAGAATTAACGTCCAAGTTTAATTAAATCTGAACATCTAATTGTCTAGGTTTATTCTAAACATAGTTCTTAAAATAAAATAAAAATATTTAACATATAAAATATTATAAATATATATAACTGAAGAAACATTGGGTTTTTATTTTTCTTGTTATCTCACAACAAGAAATGTGGCAAACAAATTTATTATATGTATTATGCATATGTTTGATCATAACAGTAAACATGCTTTTCAACATTGAAATTTTACATTTTACATTGAAGTTAACAATGATAGAGAAAATGGCTCTGAAAGGATATCAAACATCAACAGCACAATTAGAAAATTAAAGAAAAAAAAAGCCAACAATAAAAACTTTAAAAATTAAACAAAAATGGGATTATATATAATAAGTAAAGAAGAACCAACGTTTCTTTTTTCTTTTTTTTTTTTAAATAATTTCTATAATATTTTAAAATTGTTAATAAATTTTGTAATTTTGTAATTTAAAAAATAATTTTTAAAATCAAATTTGAACAAACAAATGTCTATATTCAAATGAACTTGAATGTTGATTTGTCAAACTTCATTTTAGACTAGAATTTTTTTAATAATTTTTACCTTTGAAATTTTTTATTTTTTTATGATGTGATAATGTTATTTTCATTTGTCAAAAGGTTTAATTATAAAATTTTATCAATTAAAAGACTCAATTGAGTGTAAAAAAATTGAAATACCTTAATTTCGAAAGCTTTTTATATAAAAATAGAGTGGATTGAACTTTAGAAGTATTTTTTATATATATTCATCAACCATGCATCCATAACCCTAAAAACTTTAAATAAAAAATACTATTTAAAATAAATAAATATGGGGTGAGTGAAGTATTAAAACTTGAATTTACTTGTACGTAAGAGAAACCCTATACATGAGTTAAAGTTAAAATTAATAATAAAGTAATTTTTTAACTATGTTTCTTCCCTAGTATCTCAAGTCAATATGTGAATCATGGTGTAAGAAGAAAAAAAGGTTTTTTCATTTGTGAAGAGGTAGAGCTTTAGGGAGATTTTTAATATAACATAGATAGTAAACTGTAACTCAAATGTAGAACACGCATGAACAGATTAATCCACTAAGTCCTCAATCCCACATCAATTACGTCTTTTACCATGAAATTTTAATAATCTTTCATTTGACTAATTTAGCATTACTTTCCAAAATAATTGGATTAAAAATTGTGTTTTACAAAGCGCAATAAATTAATATAGTTTAAATTTTTTTTAAGAGTTTAATATTATTGCAAAAATGGAATTTAAATTGAATTCAAAATATAATAAGTTAACACATAAAATAATAATAAAATAAATAACAAGAATATTACAATTACTCTAATCAAGTGTAATTTCAAACTGTAAAAATTAGAAGCTTCAACTTTTAAAAAAAAAAAATTGAATTATCAAATAATAACTTAAAATTAAAAAAAAATCGACGTTTGTTGTTATTTATAATTCTTTATTTATTTTAGCATTGCGGTAGAACCGAGCTTGTAAGTTAAAAAGGCAATTCCCTTTAGCCTTTAATAAGTCAAAAGTGAAAAAAAAGTGGGTGCAAAGAGAAAATGGGTGCAATTAAATTAAATTATATATAAATGGAAGCTAGAGGGAAATGCCGCCAATTCTCACACCAACTTCTTTTATGACGTTTTTATTACGTTTGAATGCACAAAGTTTCTTCCCAATTCCCCATCTTTAAGAGGTGTCCAGATGGTTTTATATATATATAATTGAATGTGATTTGATTTGTTTTTTTGTGTAAGAGTAATTTTGGTGCGTTTTATTCAAAAATATTCTTTAAATAATATAATTATGAAAATAGGTCGTTTATTTCATTATTTACCTGATTAGGCCGTTTTCTACGAAAACGCGTTCACGTAAGCGCGATTTAGTGCCCACGTCAGCAAAACGCTCTCCTGGAGGAGCTCTTTGTTCAGGTCAGTAAAAAATGCGTCCTTGAGGGCGCTTTGCTGACGTGGACAAAGAGCTCTCCCAGGAGATCGTTTTGCCCGTGTAACGGTAAAAAATTTGACCGTTGGCTTCCAACGGTCCAAAAAAAAATTTATAAAACCCCAAATTATTTTTTTCACACAAATCTCTCAAATTTCTATAATTCTCTCAAAGTTCCTTTCCCTTTAATTATTTTTCACACAATTCTCTCCTAATTCTCAACATTCTTTCAATATTCCCTTCAAAAATCTATCAAATTTTATTGAAATTTTCTCAAAATTCTATCAAAATTCTTTGTTTAAAATTTTTTTGAATTTAATTTTTTTAAATTAAAAAAACCCGATCGTGTTAGCAATGGTCGGAAAATTAATCCATCTCGATAATAAGCACATCTCTGTTGATCAAATGACAATGGTAAGTGATCATTTTAAATTTTCAATACTATTCGATATTATTTTAATTTATGCAAATTTAATTAAATTTGCAATACTATTTGATATTTTATTCATTTATGCAATTATAATTACAATTTCAATACTGTTTGATTTTTTTTCATTTATGATGTTTGCATTAATTAATTTATGCAATTTTAATTAATTTTTATTTTATACATTTTTATAATAATTTGTAGATCGGGTGTTGCAATGCTACATCCATAATATGTTTAGTCCTCCATCGCCGTTGATCGAGAATTACTTGCAGGAAGCAGGATTTTGGCACGTGGCCACGATAGACCGGGGATGCAAGTTGGACCCGAAACTAATCAGTGCATTCATAGAAAGGTGGAGACCCAAGACGCACACTTTTCATCTTCTATGCGGTGAGTGTACTATCACTCTAGAAGACGTACATTTGCAATTGGGATTGCTGGTGGATGGGTACGCAGTCACCGGGTCCGCATCATCTACTAATTGGGGAGCCGTATGCTACGAGCTTTTGGGTGCTATACTGGATAATATAAACGGAGGTCAGATCGAGATGGGATGGTTACGAGACACATTCTCGGAGCCGGATAATGATTTGACTGAACTCGAAAGAATACAATATGCTCGGGCATATATTCTTGAGATGATTGGAGGTTATTTGATGCCGGACTTGTCAAGAAACCTCGTACATCTGAGATGACTGCTGAAACTCGTAGATTTTAGAGCAGCCGGTGAATTAAGTTAGGGGTCTGCCCTGTTGACAACATTGTACAAGGAAATGTGCGGGGCGACGCGATCGAATAAAGCCAAAATAGGAGGTTGCCTATCACTACTGCAATAATGGGCACGGTTTCGCTTTCTTTTTTTACGTCCTCGTGTCGATCACCCATATACATTTCCACTCATAACGAGGTAAGTTTTATATTAGATTTTACAATTATTACATAGATTTAGAATATAATTGTATGCTAAAAAATTATTTAATTAGGTGGAACCATTCGGCGAGTTTTGTCGGAATACCTACCTCTCTAGAATATATACAGCTTCTATTAGACCAACGATCGGAAGCAGAAGTAAGTATTAAATAAAATATATATACATAATAAAGTAGTCGTTTCGTATTTAATATTTAGTATTATGTATTATGTATATAAGTAATATTTTTATCATGTTCATATAGTTTCAATAGACACCATATGAGGATCCAACAATTTGGGCAGTAATTCCGGATGAATTCCTTCAAAGTCCCATTGGTGAACTATGCTATCGTGGAGATGCACCAGTCAGATAAAGTATTGCGGCAATTTGAATTTTAACAACCAATTCCCGTTGCACCCGAGGTGTTTGATGATGAGCACAAAGTCGTCTTACGGCAACTGCATACGGATTGGTCGAGATTCTGGTTACACTATATCGAAATGTGGGAAAATCGATATGATTATATACCTACTCGGGAACCGATCATCGTTCCAGAGTTAGCGTGCGTAGCGGAATACATGCCATGATTTAGGATCCATGGCAAGCCATATTTATTGTCGGAAAAGGAAAGGCGACAACAAATTCGTGCCCAAAAGGAACGACGAGGCCCTTTAAATCTAAGAAGAGGGGACGACGACACAGGCTCATCAACAGCACCCACACAATCATCAGGCCCAACAGTTCAACTGACGACACCCACATCACAGCCTTTTCAGATTATGTCAGGTGCGTATCCTAACCCTTATATGTTTCCTTTTCTTAGTCCTATGGCAGGTTGGAATCCATGGCCCGGTTCATCTCCGTTCCAGATTACTCCGAGTCAACCTCCGATCTATAGGCCATCGTCACATGAAGGATCGCACGAGGCGCCATCGGGGAGCTCTTCTTTCTACCAATCCCCATCATCTTACGGGATTCAAACACCTTCTCCATGGGTGACGCAAACACCGCCGCAATCATTATTCTATCAAGGTGGGTCACCCTCCCAACAGCCATAACCATATCCCTTGCCGAAGGAACCACAACCCCCGCCGTAAGCTGATCGAAGGAGGAATCCAGCACGGCCCCGTCGACGACCCCCATGTGGCACTGATTCCGACCGCCACGGATATTGATTTTTTTAATATATTTGTACAAACTTTTTTATATTGTTTCATTTAATAAAAATAAAAGGTCTTTTGAATAAAATAATTGTAATACAACATAGTTTCATTTAATAAAATATAAATAATACAATATAGTTTTTTACGACAACTATCAACTATTTCGATTTGGACATGATCTACTTGTATGGCCTGGGTTCTTACACCATCCGCACAACTTCTAATTATTGGTTGTTTCTCGAATATCCATATGGGTACGTATTCTAGTCGAGCAAGGTCGACCCTTTGGTTTGCGACGTAATTCTCTATCCGGTAACAGCTTAAACGGAGCAATCGATACAGGCAGCCAGTTATGTTCATCTAGGACAGGTGAGAATACGTGTCTCTACACGTTGTACATGGTTTCTAGTTTGTAAACTTCATCGACATAGCTCATGGGATCTAGACAGAGATTTTGACAAGCTGCAATTACATGAGCGCATGGATAACGAAGTGCGTTAAACCTCCCACAGTCGCAAGTCCTATTTCTCAAGTGTACACGATATTGTCCGCCAATAATACCTTTGTACAGTCTGCCAAACTCCATCACACGAAACCATAGGTTGTCTCGATTGTGACAGACTATGTGCATGGTGTTTGCCCGTGCCTTCGCCTTGTTAATTTCTTGCAATACCTTTACACACCATACACGGCCTCCTTGTATTTGACCTTTATAACTCGCTGCTCGCTTCAAAAATAGTACTGCTAAACGAAAATATATCTCTCGAACAACCGATGTTATTGGCAAATGACGTGTTTCTTTTATAACAGAATTTATGCATTCAGCCAGGTTTGAGGTCATATGACCATATCGTAAGTCGCTGTCGTATGCTTGTGTCCACTATTCGAAAGGTATGTTACAGAGGTAGTCTACGTCTTCTTCGTTAACTAAACGCAAAACCACCAACATCTCATGAAAACGGTCTTTACTTATCTCATACCCTGCCAATATAAGTTGATAGTGAAAATTACATACCACTTTTCCATTTAAAATAAATTCAATATTACAAACGAAATTACATTAATAGATATTAAATACCCATATTTGTCACTTGTCGTTTTTCACTTGTAAATCGAAATTGCCCGTAGTAGTTAGACTCAACGTGCCTTAGGCAATACCGATGGTGTGTGCGATGCCATAGGCTTCCCAGTAGCTCAATTGCGGCTAGTATTCTGGTGCCCCGATCCGATATGACGTAGATATTAGGTTGGGGGTAGACATGCCTCCTTAACCTATAAAGAAAGAACTCCTAGTCATCAGCTGGTTCCCCCGGTGTTATTGCAAACTCAAGTGGAAGGATTCTTCCACTGCCATCCTGTGTCACAGCTAGCAATAGCCGATGGGTATATCTCCCGTACATAAAGGTACCGTCAATTTGTACCAAAGGCTTGCAAAATAAAAATTCATCTTGGCATTGCTTAAAGGTCCAAAACAGATGCTTAAATACTTGGCATCCACAGAGCAATCGATCGTTGTAGTACGCAGGTTTCGTTTCAAGGTCTGTTACGCAACCTGGAACATATCTCTCCAGCATCTGACACCACTGTCACACTTCATTATATGAAGCGTCCCACCCACCATGAATCTTTTCCAACGCCTTCTACTTAGCTATCCAAGCCTTGCGGTAAGAAGGCGTACGTGTACCTCAACTGGCTACGAATATTGGCAATTAAAATTAGCACTGAAGTTCTGGGATCGGCTTTCACCGTTGGTAGTATTAAGGTAGCTAACATATCTGAATTCATCTTGGGATGATCTTCCAAAACACCTGTTAACAAAGTACGTTAAAAAATGCAACAGCTCATAATAATAGTACCATTAAAAAACTCTAAACGGTTAGTGATATTGTACCAGCAGCACATGTATGTGGACTTTTGTACTTTTTCATCTCTCACAAGCCTGTCTCTTTCCTCAACGAGGCCATGATTTTCCATGAATATGTACCGTCTTGCACTGTACACTTGGCCTCAAACTTATTAGATTTGGATTTAACCACATTGTAGTTAACCCCGTTCATTATGCTATGTTATTTTAATGCACCAAGAAAACTATCTTTATTGGAAAACTCCTTACCAACTTCTAATTCACCTGAATCCAATGAGGAACTTGTACGGTCACGCCTTCTGTGTGGTAGATCTGGAAACTCCAACGCATCATCTTGAGATAGATCGACACTATGCATGTGGGATGGAGGCGAGTACGCCCTGAATTGCAGATCTTCTTCTTCATCATCTGAACCCCCTTCAACATCTTCAGGTATGGTTGGAACAAGCTTTGTTTTAGAAAATAATGCAACTTCTGCAGCATCGGGGCCAGCCTCTCGAGGTGGATCCGCATCGGACTCATTATCTGACCCATCATCATGTGCAACGTAAAAGGTCCCCTCGCCGGTGGACGTCGTAGGGAGTACATCATCCCTCCTTATGGACGTTTCACAACGTCTCCAATCAGATGTGGATTACCAACCATTAGAAGTTAATGTCATTCCTCAGTACGTATTTCCAGCATCAAACATCGACCCATTGACGTGCATGTCTCATCCACTAACGGAGTGTCGTGTAGGGGTTGGGTATTCCATACTGCTACTAAACATGGGCACTTCCGTGTTTTGCCACCCACTAACTGAGTGTCGGGCAGGGGTCGTGTATTCCTCTCGACCAGTAGTAAATGTTGAAGCTGCAAATGCATCATTTAGTGATGAAAATTGTACATATAACTCAAGATAGGGTGACCCACTAGCGAGATGAGTTTGCACCATTGCCTCCAAGCTACGAGCGCCTTTGATGTCGAATGAGTCATATGTTACAGGATCAACTGAAGCACAAAATCAATACTTAATAGACAAAACTTTCATTGGCGTCGTTTCGAAGATTTTGCTCCTAATTCTTTTACGATGTTCTGTCAAATCTATGTTCTAGTTAAAAACCAGTCTCGCTGTGTTCTCCGATAAAAAAAACAACACCGTTCTCGGTGTTACAGACCTCACCGTCATAGTAAATAACAGCACTAACACGTTCACTCATCTTCAATTTCTTTTCTTCTTAGCCTCTCTAATTTTTTTGTTGTAAGTTATGTAACCTGAGAATAAAATTTGGCTCATTTATAGCCTCATTTTTCTACGAACTACTTTAGCAAAAGAGCGTCCACGTGGGAGCTTTTTCCAGAAATTTTACTGACAATGCATCCTGCTTGAAGCGTTTTCGACACTATTTGTTCAGAAATGTCTGCTCAGAATTATTTTTCTACGAACTACTGTAGCAAAAGAGCGTCCACGTGGGAGCTTTTTCCAGAAATTTTGCTGATAGTGCATCCCGCTTGAAGCATTTTCGACACTATTTGTTCAAAAACGTCTACTCAGAATTATTTTTCTACGAAATACTGTAGCAAAAGAGCGTCCACGTGGGAGTTTTTTTCAGAAATTTTGCTGACAGTACATCCTGCTTGAAGCGTTTTCTGACACTATTTGTCTTGAAACGTCTGCTCAGAATTATTCTTGAAGAAACCCTAAACCTTAAAACCTATGACAAAAAAAAAATATATTGCTTATATGTTTTTTCTAATATCCTAAACACAAATTTATTTTAAAAAACTAAACTCTAATCCCTAATTTAATGAATTAACCCTAATATACTCTAATTTAGTATTTAGTATTTAAAATTAATAGTTAATTTAATGAATTAACCCTAAAACCCTAAATCCTAATTCAATTAATTTTTTTCTCGAAACCCTAAACTTAACGTAGCGCCAGTATGTATATATGTTGCAATCATATTATCTTTGAGAATTTTTTTTCGTCTATGTATCAATTAACCCTAAATTTAATCAATTAACCCTAAACCCTAAATCAATCAATAATTTAATCAATTAACCCTAATACCCTAAACTCTAATTTAATATTTAGTATTTAAAATTAATAGTTAATTTATACCCCAATTCAATTAATTTTTTTCCTAAAACCCTTAAACCTTAAAACTCAAAAAAACCTAAACCCTTAAAAACACTAACCTTAAACCCTAAAAACCCTAACCCTAAATCAATTAAATAATAAAACCCTAATCCTAAAAAAATAGACAAAATGCTTCCTTGGAGGAGCGCTTTGTCCATGTCAGCAAAACGCTCCCTCAAGGACGCGTTTTTTGTTGATGTGGACAAAGCGCTCCCCAGGGAAGCATTTTGCTGACACGTACTCCAAAATCGCGCTTACGTGGATGCGTTTTCGTGAAAAATGGCCTAATCCAGTAAATAACGCAATAAACGGCTCATTTTTGTAATTATATTATTTAAAGGATATTTTTGGGTAAAACGCCCCTAATTTTGTTCAATTTGGAATTCGATATAAATAAAATTTTATACTTTTATGCAAAATGAAATAAACCACTGATTAAAAATGTTAATTTTGTAAGATGGACTAATTAAATGATAAACACTAATATAAAATATGACGTGATTTTTTTAAAATTATGTATGTTTATACATAATATCAATAAGGGTGGAGAAAAAAAAGAGAGGGTGGTGTTGAGGAAAGCAGGTTCATCCTCACTAAAATCGAGAGCTAAAAAGAATAAGAAAAATAGAGAGGATGATGAAGGCTTTGCGGCTTACGATTTAGAGAGGGGAGAAGGAGAAGCCCCTTTTTATGTTGTAACTTGGGGTATTTATAGGAGAGATGATAGTTTTTGGGTAGTCCTCGTTTGAGGAGAGTGCATCTGTTAATAAGGGTAGTCCTTGTAAAATTAATCATTTTCTTTTTGCAATTGTTAAAAAAAAAAAATCATTTTCCTCATTTTCCTAACATACAGTCACCTTTTTACTCATATTACATGGACTAAAATGAAAGTAAAAAAACATGCATAGTACTTCTATTGAAAATTATTGCATGCCTTATTTTATTTTTTTTTTCAAAATTTATTATCAAATAACTTATCTTTTCATTGCCATTTAAGCCATTGTCAAAAGCTTCCATGATAGAACTCCCAAATCACATAGGAGAGGAGAGGAAAGACCTACAAATTTATACACTAGATATGTAAACCATTAAGCCAAAAGACAATGTAGTTTATTGTTCTTTTTATTGCCTTAGTGATGTCCTATTCATTTCCCATTTGGATATTTCCTATATATAGTGAAGGTTGTCATTCTTTTCCGCCTTCTATTCTTATTTATAAAGGCTATTTTCATACTCAATTTAGTTGGAAATTTGGCCATTCATGTTCAATCCACATGACATGTTTCTTTTTTTTTCCCAACTATTTATGAACATGAAAAAAGAAGTCTCACCTTTTATTAGTTATTCTCTTTTTACATAATAGTTTATAATTCACATTAAAAAAAAAAGAACAGTTTTATGATCATCATTTAATGATCCCTTTACATAAATGAAGCTAACAAATGAGATTGCATAATGTTTCATTAATAAATATTAAATGCAATAGTAAGGTAAATTTTATTTTACTAAAAATATATAATTTCAAATTTTAAAAACAATATAATTACATCCATTTGCCTACTCTCAGTTGACCATGATCATGACTTGATAAAGCAACCATGCCTGAGAAACCAGCTTTATTGATCTTTGCAGGCTAATGCTACTGCTTCTTTTTTTTCCCACTGAAGTCATTGGCACATATAAGTAGGTAAAAACTCGAATTCAATTCATTCATATGATTATTTTATATACAATTTGAATTTCAATATTTACTGGTATTTTATCCTAAATTGTGGCTATATCTAATATCAAATCCTTAATATGTATTCTATTCATAGAAAGAACTAGAAAATGGATCCATCCCTCCACTTAATAGGGTGTGCAGAGTTTCAAAGAGAACATTTTTAGTAAAAGCATATGTGAGGTGTGACATTTAAATCTTGATTTACATGGTGATGCGAATACTCCATACATATTGACTCATGTGGATAACATCCAATATACTCTTTTGAAATTATTGACTTACAACTATGTGTGTGAATCAATTATTACAAGTATAGAATTGAATAATTAATGTGAAACTCAAAATTGTGGGGATAGTCGAGAAATGCACTAGTGTTAGAAAAGGGAGGGTTCTTAAAAAAACCATTAAAAATCATGACGAATATTTTACGACTGTTAAAAACACCAAGGTCTCTCTTTTAAATTTGATGAACTCTATAATGACTTTAATAAATTTCAAGATTGATACTGGGCCTAATAAAGTTGTGGAGGTTTCGAATAGCAAGCACCAGAGTATTAGAACTACTTCTAAGCAGTAGAGTTGGATGAGGTAGTTGTTTTTTCTAAGTTGCGTTATTGTAATGTTTTTTTATTAAAAAAAAAAAAACCAACAATATTTTTATTGCAAATATGAGGAGAAACCAAATCTCAAGGAAACACCCGAATTTCAGTCATTACATTACTTGATTAATGCGATTATTTTAAACATAACATCAAATAAATTTAGGTAAGCTACATCAATAGGTACTAAATTATTGGTAAATTTTTATTTTATTATTGATAAATTTTTGTTTTGTTCATTTAACTAAAAATGTTTTCATATAAGTCATTAGGCTATTAAAATCGATGTTATATGGCTTTCTCTATTTACATTTCCTGCACATATCGAAATATTTCTTTTCTCTTCTTTTCTATAGTACTTCAGCTTTTTTTTTTTATGAAACATCTTTAGACATCAAGAATCTATAAACCAAAATTCATACAACTTTTTTCTCGGATATTCGACATTGACTATCAAATCAATTTGGATCTAAAGTATGTTCTTCTAGTTGTTGATGGGTACTGATCCACCATATTGATTGTTAAATCATTATTTGAAGCTCATTGGCAAAACTTTTTTTAGAAAATCTTAATAGTTTAGTGACTTAAATAAAAACATTTGAATAGTTTAATGTCTTAAATAAAAACTTTCAAATAATTCAATGACTAAATTGTATCTTTTTTCTAATTAAATGATCAAAATAAAAACATACTAATAATAAAATTTACCCATAAATTTAAAATCTGAATCTCAAAAACTTCCTATTCAAAATTGCAACTCCAAATTTTTTTTTAAACAAATAGAAGCTTAGGATAGGTTGAAATCTTACATTTGTAGTCCATTTATTTCTGAAATCCTGAATGATTCAGAGAAAGAACTAGAAAGGGTCCATCCCTTCCACTTTATGGGGGGTCCAAACTCCAAAACCAGGTTACAGTTTGATCTTTTTCCTCTGCAATTCCCTCGTGTGGTCTGCCAGACATTGTCATCATTATCAATTGTGCTAAGTCTAAGATGGCTCAATTGGTAGTCATATTAGGGTTGACAATTGGTAGCTACTTATTGCTTTACACTTTTTGAAATTGAAGCAGTCGATTTTCCATATACTGACATCGTTGCTAACACTGTGATTGAAAAGCCTGACTGCAGCAGTCAGAATCGTGAGCAAAAGCAATAGAGAAAAATGGTAATTAACCGACATTCGTTATTCCTTCTATAATCAATAAGCAATTCATTTAACCTGATGAGAAAAATATCTATGACAAAGAGTGCAAACATGAATTCCAACCATAAAAAAGAACTCCCATGGAATTCTTTTTCACGATTTGACATAACCCACGATGCACGGCCCGTATTATGAGAAAATAAATCGAAATTATTTTCTTTAAAAACCATAAATTTACAAGGACTTTATTGGTTTCGCATCAACTCACTGGAGTTGAAAATTATAATATATGGAGTCGTTCAATGCATATAGCTTTGCTTGCTAAGAACAAAGTTGGTTTTATTGATGCTTCTTGCTTGTTTGAAGATACTATAGCGGCTTTACATCCACAATGGGAACGTTGTAATGCTTTGGTGTTATCTTGGATCTTGAATTCTATCAGCCAGTGCGGCCCTTGTGTGGTCTGATTTGAAGGAGCGTTTTGATAAGGTGGATGGATCTCGGATTTATTTCTTGCATCGAGAGATTGTTATGCACATTCAAGGTACATCATCTATCTCGGTTTATCACACAAGACTTTGATTGTTGTGGGACGAATATAATGCTATTGCTCCCATTGCTTCTTGCACCTGTGAATCTATGAAAATGAATGTTGAAAATTTGAAGCAACAACGATTATTCCAGTTTATTATGGGATTAAATGAGTCTTATTCAATAGTTCGTAGCCAGATTTTGCTTATGAAACCTCTGCCATCAGTGAACCAAGCATATTCCTTGCTTATTCAAGAGGAAGGGCAGCGTCATAATGCTGATAAAGTCTCGTTGGTTTCTGAATCTACTACATTATATTCTGGTGCATCTAACCAACTAGTGCAGTCTAAAAAAAGGTTTCTTGGAACTTGTGATTACTGCCATATCAAGGGTCATAAAAAAGAAACATGTTATAAGTTGATTGGCTATCCTGCAGATTTTAAGTTTACAAAGAAGAAAGAAACTTCTGCCAATAGTACAGTTATCACAGATACAGGTTCAAATTCTATTTCTACTGGTAGTGTGAGTTCGAGCTCGTCTTAGGTACCTAAGTTTACACCTGAGCAGTATCAACAGATTCTGGAGCTGTTGGGAAAAGGATCTGGGGTGCAAGCATCAACTCATATGGCAGGTACTAGTTTTGGTCCCTCATCACAGGATTGGATTCTTGACACAGGAGCTACCAATCACATGACATTTGATCTTGAGTGTTTGCATTCACCTGCTGAATGTGGTTCTCCATCTTTTGTTCAATTGCCAAATGGTAAAACAACCAAAATTGCTCATGTTTTCACTTATTCACTGACTCCCTTGCTTACCCTGTCCAAAGTTTTACATGTACCAGATTTTCATTTTTTTTTATCCACATTTTTATCTTATACAGGACCTTTACAGTGGAAAGATGATGGGGGTTGGTAGAGTCAAAGGAAGTCCGTACACATTTCATTCACCAACTTTCATTCACCAACTTTATCATCATCGCAAAACTAGTCCATTCAGTCCTCGTTTGTCAATTCTAATTTCAATTCATGTTTGTCATCTAGCTTTTTACCATATATATCCAATTCTGGTGTTTTATGGCATGCTCGACTTGGCCATTCTTCCTTAAGTACTATGAATAAAATGTCTCAGTTTGATTCTAATCTCATTAATTGTGATCATGTTTACCTTTTCCTGTTAGTCATACACGGGAACAACAACCTTTTTCTCTTATACACATTAATTTATGGGGTGCATATCGTGTATCAACACATAGTGGGCATCGATATTTTCTCACACTAGTACATGACTTCACTAGAATGACATGGGTATATCTTATTCATCTTAAAAGTGATGCCATAGTTATATTACAACAGTTTGGTTGCCTATGTTCAAAATCATTATTCTACTTCCATTAAAACCATTAGGAGCGACAATGGTTCCGAGTTTTATAATCATACAGGAAAAGAATTTTTTTCTTCACAAGGAATTGTCCACCAAAGCTCATGTGTGCATACCCCACAACAAAATGGGGTAGCCGAACGAAAACACAAACATCTTCTCAATGTTGCCCGTGCACTTAAATTTCAGTCCCATGTACCCATTAAATTTTGGGGTGAATGTGTCTTAACAGCCTGCTACTTGATTAACTTGTTGCCTACCTCCATTTTAGATTGGAAGTCTCCTTTTGAAATGCTTCATAAGAGGGTTCCCGATTTTTCTCATCTCCGTGTTTTCAGCTGTCTTTGCTTTGCAACAGTGCTTAATAATAATGATAAATTCACATCTAAAGCTATTCCATCAGTTTTCATGGGGTATTCGACTGTCCAAAAGGGTTATTTGCTTTTTTACATTCATTCTAAGACTTTCTTTATTAGTCGTGATGTTATATTTCATGAGAATTTATTTCCTTTTCAGTCCATTGCTAAAAATTCTCTTTTATTTCCTGTTTCTTCATCTTCACTCGAGCTTGATTATGATTTTTTTCATATCCCTATCATTCCCGTGTATGAAGCACTTCAGGAACCTTTTACACCGCAGTGTGTTTCTGTTCATTTTTCTAATGCTAGTGGTACATCACCTGGGTCACTGGCTGAGTTCTCCTTTGATTTTTCTGCTAATCAGTTGCCTGCTCCTACTGTGTCACCCACTGCTCCTTCTAGTCCACCACCTTTGCGCAGGTCTTTGAGAATCTCTAAACCTCCTTCTTGGCTATCAGACTTTGTTTGTTCCATCAATCCTTCTTCATCTACTACTTTACTTACAGGTACATATCCTATATCTAACTCTATTTCTTATGCTCATTTACCCTATCATTCTCGTATGTTTGCCCTTTCTTTGTCCTCTATTATTGAACCACAAACCTATTAGATGGTAATTAGTGACAAGAGATGGATTGAAGCCATGCAGTAGGAAATACAAGCTCTTGAGGCAAACAACACGTAAAAGGTGGTTGAGTTGCCCCTTGGAAAAAAACCAATTGGCTGCAAATTGGTGTATAAGGTGAAGTATAATTCAGATGGCTCAGTTGAAAGGTTTAAGGCGCGCTTGGTTGCTAAGGGTTATAATCAGCGTGAAGGGATTGATTTTGATGACACTTTTTCTCCTGTGGCGAAGCAGGTTACTGTATGTATTGTTATTTCTTTGGCAGCCATGTTTAACTGCCCATTATTTCAGATGGACGTCTTTAATGCTTTTTTTCAGGGTGATTTGCATAAAGAGGTGTATATGTCCATGCCAGAGGGTTTTTGCAGCCAGGAGGAGTCTAAGTCTCGGGTTTGTAGGCTGCTTAAATCACTATATGGTTTAAAGCAAGCTTCTCGACAATGGAATTTAAAGCTGACTAAAGCTCTGGTTGATAATGGATATATTCAGAGTCTACATGATTATTCATTGTTTACCAAAGTCAAGGGTGACAAAATAGTATTGTTGCTTATATATGTTGATGATCTTCTAATTACTGGAAATGATGGAGAAATGGTGGCAGAACTTAAGGGCATTTTACACCTCAACTTCAAGATGAAGGACCTTGGGCATCTTAAGTATTTCCTTGGCATTAAAGTGATTCGTTCCAAGGAAGGCATTGTGTTACATCAAAAGAAATATGCGCTCAAGTTGATAGCTGATTTGGGTCTAGGGGGAGCACATTGTGCTTCAACACCACTTGAGCAGAATGCAAAGTATACTACAGCAGACTATGATAAACAGGTTCATGGGAATACACTAGACGAGATGTTAGAAGATGTTACGGTTCATCAAAGGTTAATAGGCAGATTGCTTTACTTGACTCATACGCGTCCGAACATTACTTTTGTAGTTGAACATCTAAGTCAATTCATGCAAGCTCCTAAAAAGGTTCATTATGAGGTAGCCTTACAGATTTTTAGATATGTTCGACAGCATCCAGGACAAGGAATTTTACTTGTCAGCTAGTTCAAAGCCAGTGTTGAATGCATATTGTGATTTAGACTAGGCAAGTTGTCTCATGACGCGTAGGTCGGTCATTGGATATTGCATCAAGTTAGGTGATTCTCTGATTTGCTGGAAGTCGAAGAAGCAAAATACAGTGTCACGTTCTTCAGCAGAAACTGAGTATAGGTGCATGGCTTCCACTGTTGCAGAGCTGGTATGGCTTAAAAGGTTGATTGAAGAGCTTGGAATCAAGAACGAGATTCCTGCAGCGCTATTTTGTGACAGTCAGGCAGCGTTGCAGATTGCTGCTAACCTAGTGTTTTATGAAAGAACGAAACACATCGAGATTGATTGTCATTTTGTGCGTGAAAAGATACAAAAAGGTGTTGTGTAGACGTTTCATGTTTCAACTAAAGATCAACAAGGAGACATTTTAACTAAGGGTTTAGGTCTGGCTCAACATGATCATCTTGTCAACAAGTTGGGAATGAAAGATGTATATCATTCTCCAACTTGAGGGGGAGTGTTAAAAGGATTAGTTAGCTAGTTAGTTAGCATGTAACTAATTAGTTTTTTTGTTGTTAGGAAGTAAGTTAATTATTAAGTATAAGTACAGTCCATCAGGTGAATAAGAAATATGATTTTTCTAGTATTTCAACATAATTTCGCCCAATCAAATAATTTATAGATTTTATCTTTAATTAAAGGATAAATTATTAGTGTCAATTACAATCGATAACTTTAATGCCAGTTGCAATTTAAAGAAAAGCTGAGAGAATATTACAATTTATTTTATTTGAATGGCATATTTTGAACAAATTGATTTGAACATTTAATTGTTGAATATTGAAGATCGTTATCAACTCATCTAAGAAGAATTTATGTGAAAGAATCAAGACAAGAAAGAATTGAAGTCAAACTTTTATTGTAATAAGATCTTATTTTTAAAGGAGTTTGGTTATTAAAAGATCATTACCCGTATGTTGATTATTCGAAGACCTTTTAAGTAGCTATTTTGATCTTAGTCAAGCTAAGCATGAATAAACCAAGAATATAAGGTTAGTATTATCATTCCACCCCCTCATATTCAAGATTCTTGTGAGTCAAAGGCTTAAGATTATTGGCAAAGATAAAGTCTATGAGCCTATTCTACTTGAGTTGAAGTATTCTTCTAGATGGGAGAAAGGAAAACATGCTGCAACTAATTTTGAAGAGGAAGTCTTAGATAAAGATATTGAGGATGATGAGCTAACGCTAGACTCAATTGCAACTGGCTTAACAATTGCTAGGCTAACAAGTGCCATTTAGGCTAGACTCATTGAACACTTGAATTAGGAGTTGGCTTGCCTGGACAGAAGCATCTAGTATCATAATCAATTGAAGTTACTTTAACATCAGAAGACTAAAGCATATCGTTATAAGTTTGGCCACCTTTCTCAGCAATAGTAAATGCCTTTGACATTTTTGAATAAAAAAGGGGGAGAATGAGCTCAGAAAAGTATGCTGATTTTGGTAGGTTTATTGAAAGTAATTTTTTTTTTTTTTTTTTGCTAGTTGGTTGGTTGATGGAAATTATATGTAGTTGTTGAAATATTTTTATAGTAGACTGATAATGTTTGGGCATATAGTTGATGATAATATGACCTTAGGTTGTTGCTTGATTATTCCCCAACTTTTCTATGATATTTTTTTACATGTGTGCTAACTGTTATTGCTTTCCTTACCTTGCATTAATAGTTGATTTCATGGTTTAAATTCATAGTTGAGTGTATGAATTAAGGAGTCGTATTGGGTTGTTTATCCTTGCTTGACATGCCAGTAAGTTTTTGTTCAAAAAAGGCCAAAAAAAGGAGATGGATAATGCTAGTTATAACTTCCAACTTCTATGCCATATGCAACTTAAGGAAAAGCTAGCAAATATTATTATTTGCCTTATTTGACAGACAAATTTTGAACAAATTAATTTGGACCTTTAATTGTTGCATATTGAATATGGTTAGCAACTCATCTAAGAAGACTTTATGTGTAAGAATTAAGAAAAATAGTGATCGAAATTAGATTTTCAATGCAATTGAACTTTCAATAAATACAAGATTTGATCATTAAAGGAGTTCGATTACTAGATCACTGCCAATGTGTTGATTTTTTTTTTTTTTTATAGACAGTGTGTTGATTATTTGAAAACTTTTTTAAGTGAATATTTTTTTGGAATAAATTATTGTAATTCAACAAAAACCTTTTTACTTTATATATTTTAATACTTGTTTAGACTATTCATTTAGGAATGGTTTTCTAGTGCAAATTTAGTAAGTAAATTGAAGTAATTCAATCAGTTTACATTTAAGCTTCTAGGTAGAAAGTCTTAGGGGAGAATGATCTAGATTGACATATAAGAGTGAGGTTGTAACTTAGTGAGTGAGTTGAACTTAAGTCACAACTTGTACTTGTCATTAATAGTAAAATGCTCTTTAGGTAACACCTCGTAGACGTAGGAAGTTTTCGAACTACGTGAATAATTTTCTGCAATCCATCTCTATTTTTCTTTCAATAGTTATTTTGTCTAGTTGTAACAAAACGAATGGTTGACAAGTAAAAAAAAAAAAAACAATCCTTTATAAAAATATACAAAAAGCCACTAAATTTTGATTAAAATTACGTTTTGATCATCCAACTTTCAAAAGTAACGTAATGGCTATTGATGTTATCGAATTGTTACATTTTGGTTGATAGTTAGTTAACTTCTGTTACCCCTTAGAGAAATGATGGCGTGACATGTTAATTCAAGGAGTTAATAACTAAACTGACCCTTAACTTAGCTAAAATATCATTTTTTGATACTTTTAAAATATTTCGCAATCAAAATTTTAAAAAGTTAAAAAAATCTACCGATATTAAAAAATTAAAATAAAAAAAAATCTTAAATTTCATAATTTAACTTCTAAACTTATAAAAACATTTTTAAAATTCTAATTATACAATGGTTTAAAAATCATAAAATTCGAAAAGAATTTTTTTATAGTTTTTTTTTTTATGTTTTTAGAAATATTGTTAACAAATATTCTATATGTATCAGGCCTTTAAGTTAATGTGCCATGGCATCTTTCGTTAAAAAGAGTAATAAAAGTCGATAGACAAGTGATTAAAATGTAATAATTTAATAATTTGAATGTTAGGAATTGAAACGTAATTTTAATCTAAGTTTAATTACCATTAATGGATTACTATTAATGATATTTTGTTCCATAGTTGCCATTAAAATGGGGCAGACAGGACCACTTCAAGAAGCAAAGAATCCATTCCTTTTCAAATATATCTCTTAGATGAATGGTTATCCACTGCAATTTAGTTGTGCAAACTCTAGAACTGCAACTTGGCATTGGCATTCATGCACTACTTCCTGTTTCAACATATATTCGTACCTAATGTATTCTTTTTGGTTTTTTTTTCTTTTTTTTTTTTAGAAATGTTGCCTTTTCTGACAAGAAAAAAATGGCATGGCATATTGGCACTAATTCAGAACCAATGGAGAGTCAAATGCAAGACAGAAAAGAACCAGATACATGCCCAAAAAGTATAGCAGTTAAACACCATTTAAATACTATTTGCTCATTGGCCCAGGCAATCTGCAATTTGACCCTGTGCTGACTAACCAAACAAACCACAAATTGTGCCTTTAAACAGAACCTTAATTGTTCCAATCATTGTCCTTTTTGAAAACTAAATTTCACTGTTCCTAAATATATTCTTGTCCTCTGCAACAATCTCCAATTTTGTTGAATTTATTCCTACAATTATCTTTTAAAAATTATATTTAATTCCAGTTCTTTTCTTTAGGTACTATTATATTTTAGCTTTTTTATTGAAAAAACAAACAAATTCATCTTAGTACATAAGATGAGTGAGCAAAACAGTCCATCTATTAAAATTTGGTGTAAATTAACCCTAAACCTTTACACATTTATTTAATTTGTCCCCTACTCTTTTAATAGAAGTAAATTAGAAAATTTTAAAACTACTCAAAAAAGCCTTGGTAACAAATTAAAACAAAATTATTAATCCTTTCTAAAATTTAAAAGTTATTAAAAAATGTATAAAATTTATAAAAAAAAAGTTATAGGAATTTTAAAATTCTTACTAAAAATAATAATAATGCTAACCCATTACAATCTAATGGTTATAAGATTTAAAAAAAATTTGATCACTTTATTGGGTGAATATTGTCATTTTTTAATAAAAAAGTTTTAATTTTAAAAAGGTTAAAGTACTAAAAAAAAAGCCCCTTGAAAATAATTCAAAAAATAATTGGCCCCTAGTTAAAAAGTGTACTCAATTGGACTCTTAATTCAAAAATAACAATCATTTGAGCCTTTTGAATTGTCATTTCCTTAAGGCCCCTAACAGACCGTTAAGTACTGATGTGGCCGGTGATGTGATGACTGTCATGGAAAAGCGTTGTAGTAGAGGGCTTAATTGATTTTTTATTATTTTAGGAGGATTTAATTGATTTTTAGGATTATATAAAAAATTTCAAAAAAAACAAAATAATAAAAATTTATAAAAAGAACAATAATTTTAATTTTTTATAACATTTAATAATTTTTAATAACTTATATACCTTTTTATAATTTTCTAAAAAAACTTATAATATTTTAGTAATTTCTACTAATTTTTAAAAATTTTTAATAAAAACTACTACTATTTTTTGTTTTCCCACACATGCTACACTGCATTATATCGTAAATAATCTTTATCAACATACATTTATCATATCTCTCTAACCAAAATCATTACTTATCACTCACCTCAAACCATCAAAGACTAAATTCATTATTTCTCTGATCCTTTATTCAATATCCCATCCAAATTTTATTACCATCACACTTCAAGCTTCCCCGTTAAAATTTTATCCAAGAAAATAAAATAAAATAATATATATATTTACAACTTTTTATACTTTCAATAAGTTTTTATAACTTTTTTTATTAAATTTTATAGGTTTTTTATCATTTTAATTATTTTTATATAATTTCCTATGATTTCTAAATTTTTATTTAATATTTTCATTCTTTCATAACATATTAATAATATTTAATAATAGTTAATATTTTTTTAAAAAAATATGATATTTAATAATTTTGATATATTTTCTATAATTTTCAATTTTTTATAATATTTTAATAACTTTTAGCTAAAATTTTAATAGTAATTTTAATATATTTTTTATTTTAGTTTTTATATAATTTTCTATAATTTCTAAAATATTTTAGTACTTTATATAATCCCTAAAAATCAATTAAGCCCTCGTAAAATAAAATAAAAATCAATTGGCCCCTTATGTTGGTATTTTTCCACATTAGTTGTCATGTCACCGCCACTTCATCAAAATTTTCATGTCATACGCCGTGTCACCTGTCACGTCAGCACTTAACGATCCATCAGGAGCCTTAACGGAAATGACAATTTAGATGGCTTAATTGATCGTTATTCTTGGATTAAGGGTCCAATTGATTGTTATTTTTGGATTAAGGGTCCAATTGATTGCACTTTTCAACTAGTGACCCAATTGATTTTCGAAGGACTTTTTTAATACTTTAGCCTTTTAAAAATTTTATAACTTTTGTTTACAATTTTTATGATTTTAAGTAGTTTGTAATTTTTAAAAGGTTTTAATTGATTTTTTTTTTAAATTTGTTACTAAGGCCTTTTCGACCCTTTAACCCTATTATTTTTAAAATTTTATAATTTACTTCAAATAAAATAGTGGGGTTAAATTGAATAAATGTGTAAAGGTTGAAGGCTAAATTTATTATTATATCTTATATATAAATACCAAAACAAACATTTAACAGATGAATTTTAACAGAGAGGCTGTTTTGCTCACTCATCTAACGTACATGGGTTAATTTGTCCATTTTTTTAGTAAAAAGGCTAAACTATAATCCAAGGTATAGTAAGGAGGTGTTGTGATACTTTTACCCTTTATTTCTATGTTAGGATTTCCTTTTTCTGCAGCAATGGAACCCCAACAAGTAATTAATGACAATTCTTTTGGATTTTAGTAACAAAACATCCTTAAAACATCCAAATGAAAAGAAATGTTTCTTATATGACCTATATAAAAGGATATTTTGACAGCTATTTGAAACATTTCAAGCCCACAAGGAATCATGAATGACAGATCTACATTGTTCTTTTGCAACCACTACTTTTGAACCAGTCGTAATGCTGTTTTTTTTTTTTTTTTTCAATGTCATCAATAGATACAATGCTTGAAGACAGACTCAACTCCAAATCTCCACTCCATCCATTTCTCAGGTTCCTGAATAGATTAAGAAAATGAACTAATACAAAGGGTCCACTTCCATCACAACCCCCCACTTTATGAGGAACATTGAATATGTGTTGCTATTGTGACCTATGTTTTAGGATTTCAATGTCAGCGGATATCGGTATATGATATATTCAAAAAAAAATTTAAGTTCTTTAAATTATCTAAATCTTTTTTGAAAGATAATATTTTCATACCCGTATTTAAATGTGTCGAATATGGTATTGAATAAAAATACAAAAAGTTCGAGTTACGTAGATAGGCACATTGTTTGCTGAATGCTCATTTTCTGGCTAGAACATGTCACTTCTAAGCAAAGAATCATGAGCAGTTAATTGACAAAATCCGCATATCAAGGGATTAGTTTCAACTTTCAAGCCAAACTCTGCCTGTATAATCGTGAACATAACTTGTCCACGTCTCCCGGAGGAGGCATTCACTTAATTTGCTAGTCACTTCACGTAATTCCGAAACTTTTGGTTTTCTTAAAAGAAATCGATTAGCAGTGGGATTTTTCAATGCTTGAAATTGGTTATCAATGGCGTCTTCAAGCTGATGATTTGAACCTCAGAATGTTGCCATAGTGTGTATTGAACTGAAAGCATATAACAAACGACCAAGTGATTTCTTACTCTTTATTACTCTTCATCATGAATCTTACCAAACCAGTTGAAATTTTTGTTTTGCTTTACAACTTATACATATTGCAAAATTTGTTTTTCTTTGTAGTACACTTCTGATATTTATAACTATACATAGGTGTGAAAGATTTTAGCATAATTTGTGAACACAATTAAGTTTAAAGCCAAATGTTCCAATTTAAAGCGATTAAATTATTTATTTTAGTAGATATTCAACTATATCTATTCATTTGGTTACTTGATGTTTGTACCGAATTATAAATTAATGGCATAATATCAAATTTAGCTCTCAATGTTTATATCTTTTGTCAATTTAACCATTATTCTTTATTTTGAACTAAATTTGACCCTCACACTTTCAAAAAAAGCACCAAATTATGTTTTTTTAACAAAAATGGTGATTAAAGAATTAATTTTTTTAACGATGAGAGCATGGCAATCCACATGACAATTCTTATATACTTCATGCTGACTTGGCACTATTTATTCTATATATCTTGTCAATTTATCGTTATGTTTTTATTCCAATTCTGCATCAAATATTGTTTATGTAATATTAAGTTTTGGTTATCATAATATCAACATCTTTAAAATTTTTCATGTGGTATCATATGAGCCTATCTATAATTATTTCTAATAATGGATTCAAATTAAAATTATGAGTTTATTATATCAATGAATGTACACCTAAATCATTTTTTATATAATTATGATTTTAACTTGGAATATTTTTAAAGTAAATGATGAAATTTATAGTGATATTAATAGTAGAAAAAAAATAAGTTTGGTATAATTGGCACATGCTTTGCATTATTATTATTATTATTATTATTATTATTATTATTATTATTATTATTATTATTATTATTGGATTAGTTCTTATGAAATTTAAATTTAATGCAATCATTTTGGTTTTATTTTTTATTTTTTTTGGATTTGGTGGATTCTTATGTACTGTCTTGCATTTATGTATTATTTTGTAGTTATTTCACTTTATTTACATGTTTTATTTATTGTTTTTGGATTTTGAATTTGCATTATTAGAAAATAAATATGTTATTATTAACTTAAGCTGTGAGAACAAGAACTTGTACAGTTGTACAGTAAATAATGAGAATGATCAAATAAATTACCGTAAATAATGAGAATGATCAAATAAATTGAGCCTTATATTTTTGTGAATATATAATTATTGCCAACAATGACTTTAATACCACAATTCTACAAGCCGAAAGAGTGAAAGTATATCTTACGTTTGTGGAAGAATGTTTCCGTTCTTTCCATTCTATAGATAAGTCAATTATTGGTACTTTAATGGGACAACTCACAACCATGATGTTTGATGGGTTGAAGGGAATGTATGAACATACCATTGACATGACTAATATTGTAGCATGATTAAAGACCAAGAGAATGATGGTAGATGACTCTTTTTTAGCGTAGTTCATTTTAAAAGTCACCACCTCCAAATTATGAACCATTTCAAATTAACTATAACATTATTAAAGATAAATGAAATGTTAAAGAATTGGCCATTAAGCTTGTCTAGGAGGAAGTAAGATTAAAGAGTTCATGAAATTATTCCATCAACCTTGTAGGTCAAGGAACTAGCAAAAGACTTAAGGATAAAACCAACAAGTTTAAGAAAAAGAAAAACATATCTATCAATGTCTTTAATGGCGAGAAAATGGAACTAATAGCAGATAAGTGTCATCACTTCTATACGAAACGACAATATCAGAAAAATTGCTAAAAGCACATAGTTAGGTTTGAAAAGAACAATTATTTTAATGATTTTATATGTTTCAAATCAAAATTAATTGAAGTTCCTAATATTACTTGGTGATTTGATTCTAGTGCTTGTACTCATATATCAAACATGATGCGTGGATTCATTCATGTTGGAAAAAAATTTGATTCGAAAACGATTTTCTTGTATCGTGGAAAAATAAAAATTTTGAAAATCGAATTGATTTATAATATTTATAGCAATAATTTTTTTCTCGAAATAATACTTGTGTTTTGAGTGAGACGGATCTTAGATGTTCCTAGATTTCATTCGAATGGTTTTTTTCGTTATTCTCGTACCATGAACTACTTCTAGTGTGGGCTCAAACAATTACAAATCAAACACAAAACCATAAATAATTTTCTTACTTTCAGTAGGAAAGTAAATTTCTCTTATAGAAACCGGAAGAATTGTTATTCCAGGAAAATAGAAGTTATATTTAGAAATAAATTCTCACTATTTTTGGGTAGGATAACAATATCTCAAAAGTTGTGTGAACTTATTATATTTTTAGCCTTACCAGTGTCATCTATTTATAGGGAGAGGAAATGAAACCCTAGTTGAATTAGTAGAATGCATTTAGTGTCTATTTAATAAAAAAGCTCGATCCCCTAGTTGAACTACGAGAGAAGGGTGGTTAATTGGGTGTGTCTCCCCTCATATGTATTATGATATGGATTCAGGCCTCTCCTATATTAGGTTCAATTATATGTACTTTCTAGACTTTTAACCCAACACTTTATAATTTAATCCAAGATATGTTTTTCTATTTCTCAAAATAGACATTATTTATTAAATTAATTTAAGTAAACTAAATTCTCCAATTAAATAATTTTCTCAATTTGATTCTAATTTCATTAAAATCATTGCAACTTTACCATAAAATAATCTATGATAAAATATATTAAATTTCTACATTCAACGAATTCACAATAACCAATTAATTTAATTCCAGTTTTGAACTTCAATTAATTAAATAAGAATTCGAAAAACTTAAATTAATTCTCATTCATTTTTGAATGTAACTTATTTCTGTAACTTTATCATTTGTATCTATTTTTGTTTATTTGATTTAACATGCAATTTATTTCTGGTTTCAACAAACTAGCGGAGGGATCGATTGAACATATGTGGTTAGGGCTTAAATGATTTATAATTAAGTTCCAACTTTTCGCCCATTAATTATAAACTCGTTTAGTCACGAAGTCATTCCACTATAGTCTCGTGACTAAGCTCTCCCAATTACATACCATTACGAAAGCTACTCGGTTAGTGCTCATCTAATAATCTTGTCATAAGTGTGTTACCCTCATAGGATATCCTTAATCTCTTTGGGATAAATTCCTTCTCCAAGTATGATCTTAATTTATCTCATGGTAACTATTACATCTTCCTTCATGAAAAGTCAATTACTATCATATAGTAATTAAGTCATTCATCACAAAAACAAACGACCCATGGCCACGTTTACTTTTCATCTATCATGTAATGCCAATGAAAGTATATCATTTACCCATGTCTTGGGCTATGAATTCCATGATTGTGAATGATGCTACATACTATAGAAGTTGTATGCCCAACACATCAGCTTTTGGCTCCTTATCTATTCGTACTCAAGCTTATGCAATATCCAAAGAATTATGTGGAACAGAAACGAATGAAATAATTTCTTTACATTTGTGTTTTGGGTTGTTTGATATTGCTCAGATCTATACAAGACCCAATATTAGGTTTGCAGTAGGGATGTTCACAGATATCAAAGTAATCCTGAAATTGATTATTGAAAGGATGGAAAGAAAGTTTTACAATACCTACAGTGAACAAAAAATTACATACTCATGTATAAGAGATCTAATCAGTTGGAAATGATTGGATATTTGGATTCAAATTTTAGTGAATGTCTTGATAGTAGAAAATCTACTTTTGGCTATTTATTTTTACTTGCCGAAGGAGTCATATCATGAAAAAGTGGTAATCAATATGCCATTACATCATCTATGATGGAAGTAGAGTTTATGGCATATTTTGAGGTCACTATTCAGGCATTATGGTTGCATAACTTTATTTTAGGACTTCATGTTGTTAGCACCATTACTAAGTCATTAAAATTTATTGTGAAAATTCTACAACAATATTTTTCTCCAAGAACGATAAATATTTCCAAGGTGCAAAACATATGGAATTAAAATATTTTCCACTAAAGAGGAAGTTTAGAAATAAATAGTGTCTATAAAGCATGCTAGAATTGATCACATAATTTCATATTTATTAACTAATGCCTTACAACCAATGACATTTAAAGAACATGTACATAAAATGGTCTTACTTGTATGGATGGATGATATGTTATGATAATGGCACTTTGAGCTCAACTATTGCATTTATTTTATTAATTTTATTTTATGTTTATTAAAATTGTGTGTGCATAATTTTTGAAATTATTTAAAATAGAAAATCTTTATAAGATATTATTGTGGTCATGGTGTGATATGTTTATTACTTGAAGACTTATTATATTGAGTTGTAATGTTATAGTATATGGAAGGAAGTATGTGACTTAAACTATATACAACGATCATAACTCACAATTGCAATTAACTATAATATGGTAATAATGAAGAATATTATGTTTTACTATGCACACTTAATGTTTTTGCTATTAAAGTTTATGTTTTATCACATTGGGTCAAGTTAGAGAACGTAAGATTTTATCCAAATTTATTGACCCAATTAAATTAAAAATTAAGTGGCCTATTTTAGGTAGAATTGCAAAAAAAAACCCTCAACCTTTAGGGGCTTTTGGATATATTCCCCTAACCTTTTTTTTTTGAAATCGGCCCCTAACGTAACGGATTTTTCAGACATCAACCCAATTGAAACGGTAACCATCAGTTGTCCGTTAGTCAACAGCTGGTCAAAAAAGTTAGTCTACGTGGCGTTCCTGTTGACGGATGACGTGGCAAAAAATTAAACGAATTTAATAATCATAAAACAAAAAAAACCTAAATCCCCAAACCCTTAAATTTGAAACTGTCTTCCCAATTTCTAAAATCCCTAAATCGTGAAATTCCCTAAATCCCTAACCTCCGAAATCTTCATTGAATCCCTAACAATCTTCAAATCCCTAAATCTTGAAATACCTAAATCGTTAGCATTCCGAAATCTTCTTGAAATCCCTAAAATTTTTATGAATCAAATCTTTGAATCTCTAAAACTATTAGGAACGAAAAAGCTTCAACAATCGTGAGAGTTTCCGCAACCCAAAATCGAAAGGTAGGTGCTTTCTTATTTGGTTTGTTGGGAAGATAAATTCCATTTTTAGTTTGATTTGTTGGTTATTTGTGATTTACTATTGCAATTTTAGTGCGACAATGTAGGGTTTGTTTTGTCGATTTTTTATGCGATAGTGGTCCCGATGTTGTTGATAAAACTATAGTAAAAATTGTAGATGGTTGATTGTGATTTATTGTTGCAATTTCAGTGCAAAACTATTGGTTTGTTTTGTCGATTTTTGATGCGACAGTGGTCCCGATGATGTTGATTTCTGTTACCCAATAAAAAAGATGGTAAAATTGTAGACATGTGTTACTGTTTTGTATAGCATTCAAAGAAGTGGTCCCGATATAGGTAGTGAGTTTTGTTTTATTATTTTTAATGTTTTTTGCTTAGAAAAATATTTGTTTATTCAAAGCAAATTGTTTTTGCTCAGAAAAGATGTTAAAATTGTAGACTTTTGTTACTGCTTTGTTTGTTTTTTTTAATGTTTTTTGCTTACAATATGTTATTGTTTTTTGTAGATGTCATCAGATGATGAAATATTATATTATTTTGCATGTGGGTGGGCACTTTGTAAAGGACCCATATGTTAGATATGTAGGTGGAGAAGTGATTAGGCTTAAAAAAGACCCAGACACAATATCTTATTTTGAATTATGTAAAATAGTCAAAATTAGGTTAGGGTTTAACACTGTCATGTTAATCTATTTTCATGAGCTTGGTACAGTAGGGTTACAAAATAATCTAAGGGTGGTTTACGATGACACTTCCACCATAGCTATGTTGGACTTTTGGGTCAAGTTTAAGGAGATTGAGTTATATGTTGAACATGAGGTTGATAACCCTATAATTGTAGATAAAATTTTTCTGTTGATTACTGGGGAGGGTGATGTTGAAGGGTTAGAAGTTCATAGGGAGGGTGATGATGAAGGGGTAGAATCTGATGGTGAAGGTGATCTAGAAAAGGTAGAATCTGGTGGGGAAGGTGATGTAGGAGAGATATAAGCTGATGGAGAGGGTGTATCTGCTACTGGTATTGAGGTAGATGAGGATATTGGTATAGAAAGTGGTGGACATATTAGTTTAAGGTCTACTGTTGGAGAGGATAATGATAGTGAAGTTGCAGCTAATGAATATGCTGGTGATTTTGCAATATCAGATGGAATGGATAATGTTGCTGATGAATATGTTGGTGATTTTGCAACATCAGATGGAGTGGATAATGTTGTTAATGAATATGCTGGTGATTTTACAACATCTGATGGACTAGATAATATTGCTGCTACACGTAGTGGAGAAGAGGAGGGTGGAAATCAGACTGGGGTATGGGACTCAGATGAACATGGAAGCTTGGTTGAGTCCGATGAAGATGAAGAACATGAAGATGGTGAGAGAAGGAGGAGCAAGTTTCCCTTATACAATGATAAGTTAAAATTTAGCCTAGGAATATTATTTAAGGATGGAAAATAGTTTAAGAGTGCAATTCGAAAGTACTCCAAAGAATATAGAAGATAACTAAAGTTTATTAAGAATGAACCGAAAAGGGTTGTTGTGAGGTGCATTGCTTCCCCTAACTGTCCATGGAGAATTAGGGCTAGCTACAGTCCTATTGCGAAATGCTTGCAAATAAAGACGTTTTAGGATGAGCACCATTGTTCGATTAATTTTAAGAACAAAATGGTGACTGCTGATATGATTGCCCAATATTTTGAAACAACTATCAAGGATCATCCTAAGATATATCTGAGGGAAATTCAAAGAAGATGTGCTTCTGAGATGCATGTAAATGTGACCATTGACTGTTGTTATAAAGCGAAGAAAATAATGAATGAGAAAATGGCTAGGAATCATAAGGAGGAATTTGGCTTGCCATAGGACTATGCTCGTGAGTTAAGGTCAAAGATGCCAGGAAGTACAATAAAAATGGTTGTTCAAAGGGTGACAGCAGACTCCCTTACACATTTTAAGAGGTATTATGTGTGCTTTGATGCACTAAAGAGAGGTTGGAAAGTGGGGTGTAGGCCACTCATTTAGCTAAATGGTTGCTTCCTAAAAGGCCCATTTAAGAGTGAATTTCTCACAGCTGTTGGAAGAGACGCAAACAACCAAATGTTCCCTATTGCGTGGGTTGTGGTTGAAGTGGAGTGCACTAATTCATGGGGCTGGTTTCTCAGTCTTCTATCCATTGATTTGGGCTTGGAAGATGGGTATGGATACACAATTATCAATGACCAACAAAAGGTTAGTAAATATGCAATTTTAAGCTTGGTATTGTTTTTTTAATCTGTTATTTGTATTTAACTAAAAAATTTTAACAATTTATCACATTCATTAATTTGAATTAGGGCTTTGAGATTGCAATTTCTGACATACTACCAAGGGTGGAGCATAGGAATTGTATGAGGCACGTGTTTGCAAATTGGTCAGGGAGGAAGTTAGAGAAATCTTATGAGTGTGATTTTTGGCAGATTGTGAAGTGCAAGACTGAGAGGGAGTGGAAAGATCTAAGTTTAGCACTGGAGAAGAAAGATAAGGATGTTTACGATAATTGAAAAAGTCTCCAAAGATGTGGACTAGGGCATTTTTGGGGACTACTTGTAAATCAGATATAGTTGACAATAATTTGTGTGAAGTATTCAATTCAAGCACTGTCGAAGCTAGGTTCAAAAGCATTATCAGAATGCTTGAGGATATTAGGACCAAGATTATGACTAGAATAATACAAAAAAGGAAGTTATGTAATGGATAGAAGCAAAATTACTTTCAATTGGTGAAAGATAAGTTTGATGCCAACAAGAAGGAATGGTGAAAATGGATGTGAGTTGAGGAAAGGAAGTTATCAGTATACAGTGAACCTAAGTCAAAGGATATGTAGTTGTAGAAGTTGGCAAATTAGTGGGATTCCATGTTCCCATGCATGTGTTGCCATGTATCACTTAGGGCTTCAACCAGATGAATATCTGCATAAATATTATCACATTGATACCTACAAGAAAGCTTACTCTATTCCAATACAGCCCATAAATTGGCCACATGATCGGGAAAAAATTGGTATTCAGCCAGTGCTACCTCCTATTGAAAGGAAGATGCTTGGGAGGCCCAAAAAGAATAAGAGGATGGCCAAAGATGAACCCAAAAAAATTGAAGCCTGGTCACTTGAGTAGGAAAGGTTTACTCATGATATGTACTCAATGTGGCCAACATGGCCATAACAAGCAGTCTTGCACAAATTCAAAACAGGTATAGTGTTGTTCTTTAGTTATAAATATTAAGTAAATTTTTTATTTTAATTTTTTTATTTTATTTTTTCTAACCAATGATTATGGTCAATTTTTTGCAGCAAGATGCACAACCAACTGAACAAAGGGGGAAATCTTCCATTCAAAGGTCAACTACCTTAGATAAATCTAAGGGAAATCTTCCATTTTTTACAGTAAGTTTCTTCTTTTTACTATTGATATGAGTTATTTTATAAATTGTTAATATTAATATAAAATACTCTTGTAGTTTGGTAGAACAACAAGGAGCATGACGACAGCTTCATGCCAAGATGGTAGTGGACAAACTTCTTCAACACCTAAGTCGCGAAATAACAATTGAAAGGCTCCTCCCGACCACTTGGGAACACAAGAATCAGTTGCAGGAAACATGAGTAAATCATCGTTATTTTTGTTTTAAATGACTTCTGCTGTTTGTCTTGTGATTCATTATGATAACTTGCTTTTTAACTTGTGCCATAATTCATTTATCTATTTGTATCTGTATCTATTTTCTATTTCGCAGGACCATCTCGTGACAGTTCGTGATCCAAAAAGTACTGTGTAAGGTATTTTGCTTACAACATTCTAGTTTTGGAACAGAAGATGGTAGTTACATTTTGAGCCTACAACATTCTGGTTTTGGAATTAACTATTGTTGAATGTTATTTTGTTGTCTTGAAAACCAATATGTTGTTTTCTTTTTGGTTTATGTATAGCTCAATCATATTTTGGTTTTTGGCTGGTATAATATTGATGGTGTATAGGGTGAATGGTGTATAGACTAATCATATACTTTAGTAAAGTACATTTATCGAAATTGTAAAGTACATTTATCTAAATCATATGCTTAAATGATCAAATTTGTCCTTTTAGTCTTATGTTTATTGTCACTGCATTATTTATTAAGCTTAATTAAATTAGGCATAAACAACAAATATTGGTCATTACTTCCAAGCATAATGTTAAATTACATAAAAAAAACAACCAATATTTTTCAATCAACATTTGCAACTGCTAGCTGCATATGCCTCTCACTAGTACTGCCAAAAAAGAAACCTATGGTGATGCATATAATACATAACATAGAGCAAGAAAATAATATCTTATACATTGACTTCTCTTTCTTGATAACTTTAATTTTTTGCTTCATGGTCAACATTTTCTTCTTTAATGCTACTTCTCATTCAACACCACGAATTGATCTACCTCCTTCAACCTCAATGTCAACAGCACTACTACCACCATTATGGTTACCATCAAATGCAACCAAATCCATAGCATTCTTTCTGAGTGCTAAATTATCCTTCAAAAGGTTTCGCTCACTATCACGCGATTGACGCAGTAACTCAGTCGCACGGTCACACATTTTCCCATCATACCACTTGAAGAAATCACAACCACCGTCCTACAAACAAATCCCAATTCAACCAAATTGAAATAATCCAAAATAAAAACAAAACAAATACTGAGATTTATGAAATCATCAAAATTGAGCTCAAGCTCAATTTGCAAATAAAAATTATTCACTTACCCAAAAATCTAAACAATCATAAACCCTCCTCCCCGGATTTAGATCGCTCCATGAAGTGTCTCTTGGAGCTAACTTATTGCATTGGCATTTTACTGCTGGTCCATCATAGGCATACTCCTTCCGCGATGAAGTAACAACATTTGCATATGACGATTTTTTCTTCGAACCATGCGTTACCTAGCCTCTAGGCTAACTATTCGAGCTATGTGAATCCGTGATTTCAGACGACAAGGAAGAAAATTAAAAATTTCCGGAAAGATTAAGGATTTCACAATTTGGTTCTAAAGGATTTCACGATTTCATTCCTAATAGTTTTGGCACTGAAATTGTAATAATAAATCACAATTAACCATCTACAATTTTTACAATAGTTTTATTAACAACATCGGGACAACTACGCATACAAAATTGACAAAACAAACCCTACATTGTCACATTAAAATTGCAATAGTAAATCACAAATAATCAACAAATCAAACCAAAAATGGAATTTATTTTCCCAGCAAACCAAATAAGAAAGAACCTACCTTTCAATTTTGGGTTGCGGAAACTCTCACGATTGTTGAAGCTTTTTCGTTCCTAATAGTTTTAAAGATTCAAAGATTTGATTCGTAAAAATTTTAGGGATTTCAAGAAGATTTCGGAATGCTAACGATTTAGGTATTTCAAGATTTACAGATTTGAAGATTATTAGGGATTCAATGAAGATTTCGAAGGTTAAGGATTTAGGGAATTTCACGATTTGAGGATTTTAGAAATTGGGAAGACAGTTTTGAATTTGGGGGTTTGAGGATTTAGGGTTTCTTTTTGTTTTATGATTATTAAATTTGTTTAATTTTTTGCCACGTCATTAGTTAACAGGAACGCCACGTAGACCAACTTTTTTGACCGGCTATTGACTAACGGACAGCTAACGGTTACCGTTTCAATTGGGTTGATGTCTGAAAAATCTGTTGCATTAGGGGTCGATTTCAAAAAAAAAGTTAAGGGCATATATTCAAAAATCCCAAAAATTGAGGGTTTTTTTTACAATTCTGTCAAAAATTTATTATCCCTATCATTAAGGTTTGTGTAACAAAAGGAAAACATCAAAGGAGAGAAATTAATTTATTGTAATGTTGTTCTTCATCAAATCCAATGTCTAACCCCAATTTTACATGAAATAATTTTTTACGCAATTGCATAATATCAAATTTAAATATTTTACAAGATGTTGAAGTAAAACATATAAAATTTAAAAAAAATCAACGTAATCATATGGGATACATTTGATTTTTCTCATAGAGATATGTTTGAATTTGGATAACATAAACTAATGCAGATACGTGTTCGATAGCAGGATTTGAGTGACATAGAAAAGTTTGCACCTACAGGAAAAGGGCTTAACCATTAGAATAATAGCAAGGCTAAAGCCATTAAGAATCTCAACCAGTAATTAAAGACGTATTCACTAGGATTACAGGATATTTTGAGTGGCATAATTATTACAGACTTGGGTTACCGGAAAAAGAAAGCCAAAATCATGATTAATATCAGAATAATTAGATGGCCGACCACTAAAAAATCATATGTCAAATGAAATCATGGCACAGATGTGTACATTAATTAGTTTTAATGGCAGGTGCTTTCTAGGTGATATTATAAAATTATAATATGATAATTAATTGTTATTTTTATAGAAAAATAATTAAAATCATTCATTATATTATATTAATACAATTTTTTTATAATTAAAAGAAGGCGTTAAGGCCTTAAGTTCTACCAGACCCTACATAAGTGGTACCTCTTTTATCACTTGAACGTCAGGGAATGGGTCTTCAAAAACCTCTAAGGCGTCATCTTTCCCAGCGTATTTGGTTCACAGAGGCGTTTTTGGCCCAAGCTTGCCCCCTTTCGTACTTGCTGCCTGGTTTAAGCTTTGTTGGGGATTGTATTGTCCTTATCACAAGGTGAGATATCAGTTGCTTTTGCTTTGCACATACGAAGACTGACTGATTTTAGCATTACCTTTTGGGAACCAATTACTGGAATCTGTAAAGGTATTGAAGATGGAAGTATCCTATCTAAGATCTTGTTTTGATTTTTGAGTCTTGAATTCATGTCAAAGTTAGGGTTGGATTTGAGGTTAACGATTGGGGATTTTAAGGTTTTTGGATAGAGTTAGAAATGAAGTATTCTTAATATCGGGATAATATTTAATGCATTTGTCAGTGTATGAATTTTATGCAGACACCTCATCACTGTATAAAATAAATTTTTTTTTTTTGTACATTAACAGTCTATTAAATATTATTCTTTTTAAGCAAGATAAATATATCATTAAAATTTTGTTAGAAAAAAAAGTGATAACATTTTAACAAATCGAGAAAGAAAAAGAACGCAATCTTGGGAATCATCAAACTTGATATACATTCTTCTCATCCTACATCAAATCATTTCTTGCATATGGAAACCAATATTGATTATAAACATCTTGTGTTTCAGAAGTTAGTTTGTAAGATGGGGAGTCTAATAAGTGTATGAGGTACACTAAGATAAAAGTGAGATAGATAATCTTTAGAAGTTTTTGAGGTACATCATCGTTGATAGTAAGACATCGTAAGAGTTTTGATACTCTTTTTTTTATTGATATATGATAAAAAGGAATAGAAAAGATTGTTGAATAGAATAGACAAAAATATAAACTCGGAAGACCAAAAAATTTAACCATAACCATTACTTGTTAAAGGAAAGTGGTTGCTCAAATTGGCAAAACTGAATTCTATTTTAAAAGCAAATTTGGTTTAAAAAAGTTTCATGGCTATGCCCAAATTTGGCTAAATCCATTAGCTAGTGTTTATTTTTATATGTATTATAAAATAATAATTAAATTTAAACAAAATAAATTTTATATTATTTAATTTAATTTTAAATCAAGCATACTGATATAAAGTAAAAATTAATTTATCCAAATTCAACTTACATCGAATTAAGTCCAAAGGATAGAATGAACCATAAATAGTTATATTTGTAAGATTGAAAATCCAACAATAATGCAAGCCACACTCAAATATAAAAGACTTACAATTAAGGCTTTTGACACAGATTGCGCCTTTACCATTCATCGTTAGACTGTAACTACATAAATATCTAGACATATTGGATGACACAGATAGCATATTTCCTAAGATATAGTATATGCCTACTCAATCAAAGGTTAAGTAGATCTAGAAGAGAATAATATTTGTATTTTCAGAAACAAAAGTGATTAGAATTGTGGCCATTAAATCAAGAGACTTCCCCTTCATTTGCAGAAACAACATTTGTAAAGACCCACTAAGACAATGCAAAGCTTTGGTGAATGGAGTTTAAAGGGGTTTCAGCATTTTGTTTAATGTTGTCATTTCATTGAATATTCGAGCACTCCGTTACTCTTCTCGTACCCACTGTCTCTATACAAAGACCCATCAGATCATAAACTTCTGGTTTATAATGCAGATCCGTACTTCGGATTGAAAGTGTAGCCTTTGTACCCTTAGTTTATTAGGGGCTTAGCAAGAGAGAGATATTACGACATTCCAGATGCATTTGAAATTTGGGTTTTTGGACCTCAAATAAAAATTAAGAATGCAAATATCTCAATAATATTTTGCGGTCTAAAGTTTGATTCTAGAACTTGCAACAGAAGCCACTTGCTTAATAGTTGAATCACTATGTAAAAGAGTAAACTTCACAACTGCCATAGTTACAAACCCAAAATGAAATGTTTACAATTTAACCATTCACGATATATAATTTGTATGAATAATTATTGCTATTAACTATCGAATTCAATCAACTCTCAAATTTGATTAAGAAATGTGTTTTTTATTCAATAATTTTTTTTCCTCTTTACCTCTTTAATCTTTTCTGTTATTGTTCTTATTATTTTATATTATTAACTAATGTTTGATTTAAATTTCGATATGAACTAATCACCTAGTGGTGGTGAAGTAATTGTAGGTTTATTTGATTTTATTTGATTTTACTTCATTAAACTACCTTAGATAATTTCATATTAGTTTAATTATATTTATCATAATTAAGTCCAATCGCTATGCGACATCAATCCTCAAAATACTTTTAATTCATTACATTTATTTCGTTGTAATTTGTTACTTTGTAATGATCTGGTGTACTTATTGAGCATGAGAAAATAGAGCTTTAAAACTATTTATTTATTTTGTTACTATTTTTATTCATCACTTTTTACACGCTAGTTATCTTTGATGTCCAAGTTTTTTATATAAAAATATTTAATATAAATTTTATTACTAAATTATTTAGTTAAAATATTGTCAAACATTTTTAAAGCTTTTAAATGTTTTAAATGTTTTTAAGCTATTTTCAAATTATTTTTGTAACGGGTCATTTTTGCCCGGGTCCACCAAATCTGAACAAATACCAAAAATAAAAATTAATAAATTAAACAGTCCATTTATAAGGCTTGAATACACTATGGCCCAAAAAATTAACCCAAACTTTAGCCCATAACTTAAACAAGTAATGCACAGCCCCTAGCGCCGCTGCCCCCCATGTACGCCGTACTCTTACTCCAGCATGCACGCCGCCCGAAGCTCCCCTCCGTCAACGCTTGCAAACAAGGAAAATAGAGATAGAACAGAAACAGTAACAAAATTGAAACGAAATAGTAGCAATAAACAGTACAATAGGCTATGTAAAATCGGCTATAAAAAAAGCCACAAACTTGCAATGTATTTTTACGGAGAATATCAATCAAAAAATAGAACTCAAAAAATTCAAGGTGACATTTTTTTTCATTTTTTTCTTCTGAATTCATTTTATGAATAAAACACAAAATAAAAAAAAGGAATAGTTTGAGATAGGTACCTGACGACGCATTTCGTCCCCTTGAATAGCCGAGGTCGTCACCTCCGATGAAAGGTGACTCTCTAAAACCCTAAAATCAAAAGGCTCTTCATTTTTTCTTACGATTTTAACCCTTTTTTTAAAAAAAACCCCCAAATCAGGGTTGAGGAGTCGAAAAGCCCAAAAATGGCCTTTTTCCACTTTTTCGGCAACCGTGGGCAGCGGCGTAGTCGCCGATGACCGACGGCCGCCACGGTGGCCGATCATCAGAACCCTAAGTTGGCCCCCAACCCTTTTCAGAAAAACCAGAGAAAAATGAAGTTTTTTTTTTTTTTAAATCTATCTCAAATTATTTTTTTTGTTTATTTTTCACTTAAATAAGGCGCTTAAACAGCGCCGTTTTGGCCAGCATTCCTAAGCCCCAAAATGACACCATTTTAGCCTCTGGCCCAAAATCCGACCTGCTCCAACATCAGGATCTGCGTGTTTTTGCGAAAGGGTCTAATTTCACTTTTAGCCCTTGCGCTTTTTAATTAGTTTGGAATCCAGTTTCTTTTATTTTTTTAGTTTCTGCCCAATAATTTTTTTATTTCAATTTAGTCCTCTGTTAAAAGGTGCATTTTTGGGACAGGGAATATTTTCCCGTTTGGTCCCTATTATTTTGCGCGGGTTTATTTTCCCCCTTAATCTGTCCTTTCTTTTTTTATTTTTAAATCTATCCCCTAAACTTCGTTTAACTTTTGATTTAGTCCTTTAGTTCCCTTTTATTATAATTTAGGCCCTAATTTTTATTTTAAACTCAATTTACTCCTTCATTTAATTAATTTTGGCTTCTTTCGTGGATTTTTTTATATTATTTATTTTTATTTATTTTCTAGTATTTGTTATTTATCTTGTTATCAATATTCCTTTTTTATATTATCCATGTTTATTTTACTTATTTAGTTATTATTCTTTTATCTTTTTTACCTAAAACTTTATATTATTAGTTTATTATTCTTTTCCCTTTAAAAAAATAATAATAACCAAATTTAATATTATATGTATCTATTTTATTTATTTACTTACTTATTTATTATTTTTTATAAACTTTAAAATGATTTATTATTTTATCATCGTTTATTATTATTATTATTATTATTGTTGTTGTTGTTGTTGTTGTTGTTGTTGTTGTTGTTGTTGTTGTTGTTGTTGTTGTTGTTGTTGTTGTTGTTGTTGTTGTTGTTGTTGTTGTTGTTGTTCTTATTGTTATTTATATTTATCAATATTATTATTATTATTATTATTCTATTATGCATATTAGTACCATGATTTATTATTACTATCATACCTTTTATATTTTATTAAGCATATTATGTCATTATTACTACGAATTTATGTTGCACTATCATTATTTGCTAAGCATGATATTTTTTAACTTTTTTAGCCGTTTTTATACCATACCCGGATAAATTAATTACACGATATTTCAAATGTTATTCGTTTTCACACCATGTATAAAAAAAAGATATTTTTAAACCGAGATTAATTTTCATTATTTTGGAATTAGAAAAATCGTATTCTAACTTATAGAATATAATTTCTTTCTAAAACCGAGATAATTAGATATCTTTTAAAATAAATAAATTTTTGGTGTTTATTCTCATTTCGAGGATTTAAGGCATTGTGTCCTAACTTACGAGACGGAATCATTTTTCTCGATTAATGTGAAACATGCTTTTTTCGTAAAAATTCAATTAAGTAATATTTTAGCAAAGGATTGTATTTTAAAATCTCTTCAAATTCTCAATTTTAGGCACTAAGACATTTATTAATCAACTAGGTATCAATTTTGGGCGTCACGGGGGTGTTAATCCTTCCTCATGCGTAACCGACTCCTGAACCCATTTTCTGGATTTTTGTGGACCGAAAAATATTATTTTAGTAAATCAAACCGTTAATTAAAACGATCAAATTACGAGGGGATCTTATCACACCTCATAAAAAAGATTGGTGGCGACTCCTATTTTCGTCATTTTTCTAAATAATTTTTTTCCAAAAAAATTAGTTTCGACAGTTTCAAAGTGTTTAAAATGTTTTTAAAGAAAGCTGGAGGCTAAGTATTGATATTAAAGGTTTAGGTACCAACACATTGCAAGTTAGTAGCCAAAGAACAAACTAGAGAGACATAATATCGATACTTAGCTTTTTATAACAGCTAGTTTTTATAGTAAGTATCGATTAGGTATTGATAACTAAGTTTTAGGGCACTTTTTTTTTATCTTGAGATGTTTCTAATGGTTATATTTCATCCCCCAGTAATCCAACCGGCTAGAAAAAATTCATTGATATAAATACTCTTCAACAATATTTCTAGACACAAAAGAGAGAGATTCAAGCATCAAAATCAAGAGAATCAACTTTACTTCATTTTATTTATTGTCTCGTACATAGTCTTTTAGAGCTTTTTATTAAATATTTTCATAAGTTTCTTTTTATCTTTTATCGACGCAAATTTGTAAACATCTACCTTCATAAAGGTTCATCTTTTGAATTTTAAAGATTTTATTTTTTATTTTTTAAAAATTATATATATTTTTTAATATTTTTATGTTTTATTTAAAGTATGAAAAGAATTTAAAAATTTTCTTTTAAAAGGTAAAGACCAAATTTATATAATAATAAAAAACTATAAATGTTAAGGGCTAAAATGTTATTTTACTTTTCATGCCATTAACTTTAAAGGTAAAATTAGACTGAGAGACCAAAATTTTTAAATAAAAAAAATAAAGACTTAATGTCTCAAAATTAAAGTATAATGACTAAATTTTAAAAGAGTGTAAAAACCTTTTATACATTTGAACCAATTTTATCTAATTACTCCATCATTCTATATTTATCAAATTTTTCTACTATTTAACATATACTTCTTTTTATTATTTAAAAAAAAAAAAAAGGAGTTTGAGACAAATCCAACGTTGAAGAGGCCATAAGAGAGCAAAGCAATGATAGGTAGGTCACTACAGTTGTCATTGATTTTTCTTTTTCCATGTAATCACAGTTTATATGAATAATTAATATGAAGATCTCCTTCAATAATTTTTCTTGGGATATTTTAAATTTTTTATAAAAATTTAATATTTTATTTTATTTTTTATGATTTTGTATGTTCTTATATTTTTATATTTGTTATAATTTTTATATATTTTGAATTACTTTTATAAAATTTTAAATTTTTTTATAATTTTTAGATAATATTTCATGATTTTTTAATAAATGCGTCCAAAATGAATTTTGCCATATTCAAATGAATATAGACATTTATTTATTTAGGTTCATTTGAATGTTTATTTTTTTTTAAATATATTAACTTTTAGGATTTTTTTATTTTTTTAAATATATGTTGATGTGTCACTATGTGACATACTACATGTCAACTTTTCATTGTTTTCATTAACATTTGTTAACGATCAAACCAATCAATAATAATTTCCGTTAATAAAAGGATTTTATTGATTTTCTTAAAGCTTAATTGAATGCACTTTTTCTATGAGAATTTAATTGATTCTTCAGTTTTTTACTAAAAGATATTTTTATCATTTCGTATGCCTTAAAATTATTATTATATAAAATATAACTTTTTAAACGAAAGTAATTACTTCAATCCTCAACCTTTATTTAAGAATCGAAAACTATAGTTGAAATGCTCCTATTACAATATTCAATTAAATGAGAGGTATTAATTACATTGATTGCCAAAAATGTGACAAAGGCTGCTGTGCTTGAAGTGTGGGATGTTTGGTTTGAACCTTAGACGGCTTTATCCTTCTAAAAATGTACAGGAAATTATGGGCCGAGAAGTCATTCAAGAGCAAAAAGGAAGTTCAATCAATAATGGATCACATCTTACATGAGTATGATATATATTGTTTACGTTAATAAATATAAATATATAAATTTATATTAAATAGAAGATTTGAACAAATGATATAAACAAATGTTTATATTTATGTAAAACATCATATTTAAATAAATAAATTAAATAAATATTTATATTTAACTAAAACATTAGATTTAAAAACAATTAAATAAACAAGATTTTGAAAAATAAAAAATGGAATAAGGGAATCGAGTTTTACTCGATGTTGAGGCCTGTTTTCATAGTTTTCTTAAAACAGATTCGGCCGCTCCTATGATACTTGGAGAAACGTTAATCGTTTGTCTCCTAAGATACAACAATAAAATGATCACGACAGTAATACCCTTGCAGTGATCAACGAACAAACATTGTATTCTTCTATCACTGAAACATTTGAAAATTTAGAGAGAAAAAGAAAAAGATTTTTTGAGAGAAATAAATTTGTTGTGTGTCTCTCAAGAATTCTACAATATTCTTTAAGTTTTTATAGGCATTCAATATGAAAGAATTTTAAAAATTTTCATGAATAAAGATACAAATCTACATTAAAATAGTCTTTAAATCAATTTGAATAAAATCAAATCAAAAGAGATATTTGTCCTTTTATAACAGTTTCTATATAATATCTATCGAGAGAAAAAAAGACGTTCATGCAAGTGTAACATAAGATAAAATTTCAAGTTTAATTATTTATTGTATTTTAGGTGAGTTTTCATATATATATATACACATCTCGCACTTGCTATTTAACCAATGTGGGATCTAAGCTTTTTTTTTCCTCAACAAATATTCACAATATGGTTTACTTTGAGCATCAATTTCTCATTCATCATTCAACCATTTTGAACATATGATATACCGTTGTAAAGATCTTATGAAGTAGAATATAAAACCATAATTTTATAATTCAACTCTTCATCTTTACCAATCAAGAATATACCTCAAAGTTTTCAAAAATTACAATTTTTCCAACATACTTTACTGAGTAACAACTTTAAAGTTTCAAACTTAAGAGCTCATTCCTTCAAGGTCGCATAAAGTGATCCCAAGAATGGTTCACTTGTTTGAGTTAGAGGATTAAAATAATTACAGTTAGTGCATAAATAATTGCAGTTTATCGCTTCTGATGATGTTTTATATTTCTTTTTTCTTTTGATTTTCATAGAATGCTGCACTAGTTTCAATAGAAGAGGCTGAAACAACTGAGGATGCTTGTTATTTGGAGTTGAAGCAGCTACTGAACGACCAGGCTAACCTGGTTTGACAATTTAAGATGGTGTTTTATTTTCATGCCTTTTAGTTAGTTGGTAATTATGATGCCATAACACTAAATCAATCAAAAGTAATTACAAAGTATCTGTTTAAGGCATAATTTTTACGTGGAAACTACCTTTATGGGTAAAAATCAAAGTTCATGAAAAAGCTTCACTATTGATCACAATGAGCTTATAATTCTACTTACCTATCATCAACAGCTGATTTCAAAACACGAGAAAGTTGAGAATTTCGACCAATAAAGACCCACTTTCAAGCCAAAGATCCGCAAGCTACGATAATAGATAACAAATCTAACCATGCAAAAATAACATCCATGAGTCCTCTCTGCAAACAGTAAAGACATGATATGAAAGACAAGAAAAATATATAACATCAGCAAGAGGGGTCGGGAGGGGATCTTATATCTTGATGTAATTAGATAATAGTGAAGACTAGTAATTGTTGAATCAGTAAGGAGATTGATTCTTACTCTTTTCTTTCAATAAACTGAGCTTTCATGTGGGAATCAGAATTTACTAATTCATCCAACCAAATTATGTTTTAAGATATATGGTCACATTTAGAACTCTTGGAGAAACAAGTAACTAACCCTCTTCATAAAGCTTTTAGTCCTTTATTTTGTAGGCCAGAAGAAATCAAAATCCACATAGAGATTCAGTATGCTTATATTTCCATAAGCAGATTGTAATTGTAAATCTATTGACCTTAACATTAGGCATTTTGTTGTACCAGTAAATTTGGAAATACCTGGAAAAGCGACTCTTTTTAGTAAGCAATCATCTGCAAAACCTTTATACTCTACTTTTAAGCACCTTTTACTTTCAGCATTTGGAAAGCTTTGAATTGAAATTATCATTTTCTCAGAGTTTCTCCAAAGAATGAAGATATTCTGGTATACTACCCAACATCACAGGGCAATTCTCAGTAAGGAGCTCACCAAGTCTCGGGAATTTCCTAGCTTGCTCATCAACTTCACAAATGTTCCAGTTCTCTCACTTAGGCAGGTCCTCAAACTGTAAACTCTCCAATGAAGGAAATGCACTCTATTCCTACCTAATTAGCCAACACTGCACCACAATAAAAGGTAATTGTAAGGTCCATAAGCTTTTTTAGAAGGTTGAAGTCAATCCAATACCTTTTTCTCGACTTCTTGTGTTCTATTCTCAAAGTTTGCACTCCATTTTCTAGTTTCCCAAGCCTTGCTTATCATGTAACTTAGTCATCCACGCATCTTGACATTCAACAACATTCTGTAAGCCTGAAATACAAAGTTGTCCTTTATTTGATATCTCACAAATCCTTTAGCTCCTTTATTTGATATCCCCTGTTTTTACCCAACACAAAATTGGATAGTTTTGTCCGTCTACCTATCTGCACCAGTGACATCAAGATAACATAGGTTGAGTAGATTTTCCATATTTGAAGGTAGCTTCTCAAGGTTGTGACACTTTTTTAATAAACACTATAGAGGGTATTTATTGACTCAAGCAATCTTTTAATCACGGTTTGAGAAAAATCGAAGTATCGTAAATGTTTTAAATCCCCGATAATATCAACCAACACTGTGATATGATACCCTCTTAAAGAAAACATCCTTAACCATCTCAAATGTCACAACAAAGCATATCCTATGATCATTTCATAGTCTCAATGGCAAAAAGGTCCGTAAACGTTGCCCTTTAGAAAAGCCCACAAACCTTGTGATGCCATCATAACAACTAGCAATATAAGATCAGTAGCGAGCATGCTCTGAAATTTGTTGATTACCCTCGATCTTGAAGCATAGTTATCCAGCAACTGATTGAGCAAATCATTAATAATATCATGCATAACAAATCGAGAATTATCTTTGATTGATATTTGCAAAAGGGACCTTGACACTAGATCTTTAAAGTACTTGTGATCTACTTCTTCAATGCCTTGTTTATCTTGTGCTTCTTGTAGAAATCCTTGTGCCCTCCATAACAAGATTAATTCTTCCTCATTGAATAGCCCTTAAGAAGAATGGAGCAGTACACAAAACATCGCTTCAAATGTGGAGGAACATGATGGTAACTCAATTGAAGAACTGGAATTACACCACAATGATGTTCTGACAGCTTCCATATCTCACTCTCTGCTATATCTTTTCCAGCAAAAAGATCAAGATTTGTGCGCAATAGACCACCAAGGGCTTTGGCAGTGAAAGGAAAACCATGGCTGTTTTACTAATCTAACATTTTGATATTTATAAAAATAAGTCAGATTCAAAAATAATTACCAAAATAACTTGAAATGAATAGTACTTTTGGCTATTAAGAACCCAATGGCCGGCACTACATAGTGTTTTGGCTCTATGATTGCATTGATTTTTTTTAGTTTGGGAACCCAATAGCCTGCATTAGGATTTTTTTTTAAACCGTATCTTACTGGTATACAAAAATACTAGTATTTAAAAAATAAAATTGGTTCTGGCCATAAAATGCCCGGCACTAGAGATGTAAAAAATAAAATTTGATACTAGCTAGTTTATGGCTGGCACCAGGTATTTTTTTTGTGTCCCAATGTAATTTTTTTTACTGATAGTTGGCACTAGTTAAATTTTTTTTAAAGAAATGTTTTTTTTGGGAACACTGATGCCCGATACCAGTTAAATTTACAAAAAAAAAAATTAGGTACCGGCCATTATACAATTTTGGCTCCCAATGCAAAAAAAAAAAAAAAAAATTGGAACACTAATGATCGGCACCAGTTAAATTTTAAAAAAAAAATTGGATGTTGGGCATTTGATGGCCGGCACCACATACCTTTAAAAAAAATTTTGGGTGTTGTCTAGTAGATGGCCAGCACTAGGTTCTTTTTTCGTGTCTCAAGGCAATTTTTTTTTACTTTGGGACACTAATGGCCGGCACTAGTGATTTTTTTTAAAAAAAAAATTTGGGTGCTGGCCAGTAGATGGTCGGCACCAAATTTATCAGATATATATAGGTGTTTTATCTTCCATTTGAGTTTTTGTTTACTTTTTGTTTGCTTTATTAGTTGAAAATAGAGATTAAAAATATTAGTTTTTTTATGAAGTAAAAAAATTTTAATATGAGTTTCCAAATTTTGTTTGTTTATATTCATTTCGATGGAGAAATAATAAATACAACTGAAAAAGGTTGTGTATTTCAAAGTTGAAAAAAAATAGGAATGAGAGCATGTTTCGTTGGCAGATTTAAAACAAAAAAATCAGTACAAAGATAGCAACCCACTGCGGAAAGCAACTGTTGAGACTATTTTACAAATTTTCGATTTCAACTGATCCGCTCAAGTTCTCCGAAATAGAGCTTAAAGATGATGATGATCTAGTGACAATGATAGCAATTTATTGCCCCCTTGAAATAGAAAATTCCAGCCTAGTTGAATTGTTCGCAAAGATAGCTAAATCGGATCCCATTCAAGTTGTAATTCCAGCAAGCCAACACTCTGGAATTGATTTTGATCTTAACGTCTCCTGGGAAGATCAGTCGGGTTTTGGACGATCAATGCCAACCCCCGAAAAAACACCGGTGGATGTTCGTATAACATCTCAAACTCGTGTACTCATTTAGAGATCCATCCAGAGGTATGGGCCACCACAGAAGATGGTGATGAAAGGTCCAATAATGATGATCAATCCCACCGTGATCCCAAAGATGATTTCAGTGACCCCGATTTGGATGACATTCCTGAAGACATAGACAAGGAAGGGTCGGTGGAGGGTGAAAATGAAAACCCTCATTCGGTAGAGAACACGGGCCCTAGTACAGTTATAAGAAATAATCTCGGGTCTTTCATGATCAACGTAGATCCTGATACGGCTCTTACACGCGAGTTCTCAAAATATACAAACATTATACCGGCTCACCTACTTGATGATGAATTCGGCAATGAAGAGTTGTTTGCTAGACAACAATTTGATAACAAAAAAGATTGTTTACACACTATAAAACAACTTAGCTTGAAGTTAGGTGTGGATTATAAGGTAACGAAGTCGACGCCGTCTTTATACGTAGGAGAATGTTGGAAAGTGTCAAGTGGTTGTAACTAGCGTGTTCGAATCGTGTTAATGCAGCGGACACAGATGGGGATGATAAGGAAACTAGAAGGTCCACACACATTCACGTCTACTCGTATGTCGCAAGACCATAGAAAGTTAAATGTAAAAACTATATGCAACTGCATCATCCCTTTGGTGAAAGAGTCGCCCACAATTCAAGTGTCGGTCTTTATTGCAAACATGCAAGCTCGATTTAAGTATAAAGTGTCATACTAAAAGGCATGGTGGGCAAAGCAAATGGCGATGCGAGAGTTGTATGGTGACTGGGATGCGTCATACAACGAGCTTCAAGGGTGGATAGCCGAGATGCAAGAGTATGCACCTGGGACAATAACTAATTTACAAACACTATCGTATAACAGTCCAGACGGGGAGATACAATCGGGGAAACAAGTTTTTCACCAATTGTTTTGGATGTTCGAGCCGTGTGTTAGGGCTTTCCCTTACTGCAAGCTGATAGTGCAGGTGGATGGGACATGGTTGTACGGAAAATACACGCAAATACTCCTGATTTCTATTACATAAGACGACAACTGAAGTGCACTCCCAATCTCTTTTGCCATCGTGGAGCGTGAGTGCTTCGAGTCTTGGAAATTTTTCCTCAAAAATCTGCGAAGGCACGTTGCCAGAGAAGACAACATTTTCCTTATATCAGATAGATCAAAAGGATTACTTGCTGCGATAAAGCGATCGGGGGTTTCATAGAAATCTGTTTATTGCATCTGGCACATCGCAGCAAACTTCCATAGAGATTATAAGAATAAAAATTAGAAAAAAGAACTCGTGAACATAGGTAAAAAAAATTGTGTGTATTTATTTCAAAAATTACTTTTTATATTTTTTCAGCCTGTAAGTTTTTAAAATACTGATTTCAAATTAAATATGCAGCTCATGAGTTAGAGCCGCGAAGATTCAAGCAGAGGTTCGCGAGGCTTGAATCTTAGATGTCATCTTTACCAACAGATCTCCGGACATGGTTGGATAGCATGAAGAATTGGGAATGGACTCAAAGTTACGATGAAGGGTTTCGGTATGGGCAAATGACGACCAACCTGGTAGAGGCGGTCAACCTATATTGAGGTGCACATGTCATCTGCCGATTTCTGTTGTTTTCTCGACAACATTTTATAGGTTGGTGACATTGATGCCTAAGATGGGGTTGAGCAAAGCTAAAAAAATCGAGGTCAGGCATGTGTACGTTAAGGGCGTCCGAAAGGCCATGGCGGTAAATAGTCGAAGGGCACAAACAATGAACACAGAATTATATTTGCGCAACTTGGAGACTTTTCGAGTTCAAGAGTACATCGACTATCGTTTGGGTCTTCCACCTAGGTCGTACGCAGTTGATCTGCGAAACAGGCGATGCGATTGCGAGATATTTCAGACTCTTCGATATTCGTGTGCACATATTCATGCAACGTGTGCGAGAGCAAACTTAAATGTTGAACAATTCATAGACGAGATCTACACGTTGCAATGTATATTGCGTAAATTGGGGAACGAATTTCCTGTAATGCCCGATGTCTCAAAATAGGAAGTTCCACCACCTGCTTTCGAGATAGTGCCTGACCGTAATCTCTATAGACATCCTAAAAGTCGACCACAATCGACTAGAATTCGAAATGACATGGATGTCAGGTAGACGGGCGAACCCAAACTGTGCACTGTGTGTCGAATATCCGGACACAACCGATCAACTTATCGACATCGTGTCTATGCTTCCGGTTAATCGTCTCGTAATGCCGGACTCGAAGATGACGAATGATATATTTTTGAGCGCATGTTCTTGTAAAAACATTGTAAAAATATGAAAAATTAGATAAATGATATACTTTATTCAAATTATACACTTGATTAAATATAAGACAATATACATACATATTTAATTTAAAACACATTAAAATGAAATAAATAACAATGAGAGAAAATTTAATATAAGAAAAATGTAAATGAAAATGGAAAGAAAGATAATTTAAATGAAATGAGGAAGAAATTAAATTTAAATGGAAAAAAGATAATTTAAATAAAATAAGAAAAAAATTAAATTTACATGGAAAAAAATAATATAAAGAAATGAGAAAAAAAATTAAATGAAAATGGGAAGATAGATAATTTAAATGAAAGAAAAAAAATTAAATTTAAATGAAATGAGAAAAAAAAACTTAAATTAAAATGGAAGCAAAAATAATTTAAATGAAATGAGAAAAAAATAATTTTAAATGTAAAAAAAGATAATTTAAATGAAATGAGAAAAAAAAATTAAATTAAAATAGGAAGATAGACAAATTAAATGAAATGAGAAAAATATTAAATTTAAATGAAAAAAAATATGATTTAAATAAAATGGAAACGAAATGAAATGAAATGAAAATTCAAATGAAATGGAATGGAAATTCAAATGAAATGGAATGGAAATTCAAATGAAAAAAAAAATGTAACACCCCTAACCCGTATCCGTTGCTAGAACAGGGTTTCGGAGCATTACTACCATTTGCAGATTACTTAAAAAAAATTTAAATGCTTACCGATTCAATGCATCATGTAAATAAATATATTACCATTCAATCAACAGATTAGTACTTGTATAAGCATCAAACAGTAATATTGTTAGTGTACTTGCACATATCTCATATAAATTCAACATTGATATAACTATTTTCTCGACATATCGTACTTGAGTTCAATAATAGTCTCAACTTACATAATTTTCTTGTATCAACATATCAAAGATAATCATATATGTACATGTCATGAAACATATCATGCTCTTACCGTTTCTTCATAAGCATATATGATTCATTTCATTATATTAATATTTCATACTCCATCATTTCCATATATTTTATGTATATTTATTCCGATAATAGCTTATATCAAACCTAACATAATTTATATTCCACGTACTCATACTTATTTCGTTTATCTATCTTCATAATTATTTCATACAACTATTTTGTACATATATATTTCCATATGACCAGTTCTTGTAAACATTACACACAACCATTTCATATAACCATTCGTCATCCGATACATATTACGGATATCAATTGTTCAACAGATGTCATAGCATCTCCCATCCACGGTCTTATTCATCTTTGACATGATGCCATAGTATCTTTCAACTATGGTCTTACTCATTTTTCTGTCATGTTGCCATGATATCTTTCAACCATGGTCTTGTTCATTTCATATCACGTTGCCATGGTATCTTTCAACCATGGTCTTACACATTTCATATCAGGTTGCCATGGTATCTTTCAACCATGGTCTTACACATTTCATATCAAAGTTGCCATGGTATCTTTCAACCATGGTCTTTCACGTTTCATATCAAAGTTGCCATGGTATCTTTCAACCATGGTCTTACACGTTTCATATCGAGAGAGCACACTCCGCGAACCTCATCCTTACAAAGTGGGATTACGGTCGAGGCTAAATCAGTAATATAAACTCATAGAGTATTGTCGGGATTACAGTCGAGCTAAATCCCCCGCAGCGACAATTACTCTAATGAGCTTGGATCGAATTACCAGTCCAGGCTAAATTCGGACCACGATTCGGATTACCCGTCCGGGCTAAATCCATTTTACACATATTCTTCTTCGGGAGGGCTATATCAGGATAGGATCACCCGTCGGCTAGATCCTTTTACCGTCAATTCCTTTTCAGAGATCCATCGAATTTTTCCTTTTCATTCAACCGAGATTTATTTTCAATTTATTTCTAGTATTATCAATATTTCATCAAATATCATGAATTGAATATTCAAATCATATTTTCATCACATAACCACATATTTCAAGTATTTAAAATACAATTCAAGTTACACAAACTTACCTCATTGCTTGTTTGTGTTTATAATTTCATTAATCCGATATCTTTTCTTTTCACGATCGAGTCTCATATTTGAGTCGTTCGGATCTTTATAAATAAATTTGATCATCATTTTCATTCATTTCATATACTAATGCATTTAATTAATGCTTTAGGCAAAATTTACCATTTTGCCCCTGAACTCTTAATTAATGACAATTTCATCCTTAGGGTCAGGAAAATAAAATTCTTGCAATTTAATCCTTATTTCCAGCTATTATTCTTATATATATTGATAACAGTCCATGAATTCTATAAAATATCAGAATTTTCTATAATTTCAACACTTTTCAATTTATTCTTTCAACACTTTTCAATTTAATCCCTAAAGCATGTTTTCCCCCGATCTTGAACTAAATTAATAATTTCATTCAATTTTGTAATTTAAATAATAAAATAATCCATTTCATGCAATTTGATCTTTTTTTTACATTTTTACAAAATTGCCCATAAAATTTTACTTTTATTCAATTTAGTCCTTGAGCCTAGAATATGCAAATTAGCCATGCTAGATGAATATTCATACATATTTTTCCTCCTCTCCTCCTCTCCATTCCACATCCTTAATGTAGATAATACACTTGTAAGTAACATTATCCATAATTTTTATTATTTACTTTTATGAATATTCAAGCTGTCTATCTGCATCATGGTCACTAAATTATTTATATCTGGAGCTATAGAACTCAAAATTAAGATCCGCTAATTTTCCCTGAAACTAGACTCATATATATTTTTACCATAAAATTTTTAGAATTTTTAGTTTATCCAATAAGTACAGTTTATTCTTTAAAATTACCCCTGTTCTGCTGTCTAACAGTTCTAACCCTTCTTCACTAAAAATTAATTATCTCCTTGTACAGAATTCAAATGATGTTCCCGTTTGTTTATATTGAAAATAGACTCATTCAGGATTCTAAAAATATAAATTTAAACCCATAATTATTTTTATCCAAATTTTTTATGATTTTACAAAGTCAGAACAGGGGAACCCGAAATCATTCTGACCTTGTCTCACAAAATTCATCATATCTCATGATTTACAATTCCATTGCTTACATAATTTCTTATATAAGAAACTAGACTTAATAAGCTTTAATTTCATATTTTATTCATCCTATAATTAGATTTTTACAATTTTTGATGATTTTTCAAAGTTAGACTACTGCTGCTGTCCAAAACTGTTTTAGTACAAAATATTAATTACCATGTTATAACACCCTTATTTTCTTTTTCTACACCATTTCTCATCACTTTCTCTTATTTTCTCTTCACTAACATATCATTAACATAGGACCTTATGTAATAAAACTCTACTATAACATTATTTCCATGCTTTGTCAATAATAACAAACTTAAAAACATATTGAAATCTTGATATACTTACCTTGTTCTATTGATACTAATCTTTAACTTGATTTTCTCTCTCCTCCAGCTTCTATTTCTTGAATCCAACTTGATATTCAAACTCCCCATGGTCTCCTTAACATTTTTCTCTCTTGGTAGTTATGGAAATTCATTTGATTTTTGGGTGAAAATGGTGAATTTTTGGTAAAAAGGACCAAATTGTAAAGAAAGTAAAACTTTCTTTCTTCCTCTCTTTCTCTCACGTTAGTGCATGGAAAATATGGATGAGAATTTCTCATCTTTCTTTCTTTATATACTAATAAAATAATAATAAAATATCTTATTAAAATATTAATAAAATAATATTTATCTAATTAAATAATTATAAAATATCAAAATATCTCTAGCATCATTATTACTTTCTAGATTTCTCTCTCTTCCAATTGACCATTTTGCCCTTCATTATCTTTTAAAATTCCATCCTTAAGTCATCATTTAATTTGGTAAAATTACAATTTAGTCCCTCATAATTTCTTCATCTATTCAATTTGGTCCTAATTCATCCATTTTCCTTAGTTTCTAGATTATTCCACTCTTAAAATATTTACACTATTGGTCCTTCAAATTTTTCATATTTACACTTTAACCCCTCAAATTTTGAGTATTTACTCTTGTGCAACAAAACTTTTCTCACTTTTACAATTTAGTCCTTTCTTGAATTAATATATCATAATATACTTCTCAATATTGACATATCTCAAAATTTCCTTTTTTTTTTCACTTTATTTTCTTATTTTACTATATCAAGGATAATATCTTACTGTAAATATTTTCAGGGTATTACAAAAAAGTTGAAATGACATGTTAGGCAAGCTTGAGAAATGGGGTGTCATTAGCCAACACTAGAAAAAAAAAAGATGAAATGACATGTTAGATAGGCTTGGGCCAGGCCTGAGAAATGGGGAGAGATTGGCCACCACCAGTAGGTTTACTCTTAGGATTTGACCCATTATTTCAGGCCTAAAAAACCTCAAAGAAAATTTCAAAGAAAATGAAATGATAACTTTTTTTATTTTAAATGAAATTTAAATTTTTGTAATGGAATAATATTTAAATTGAAAAAAATAAATAAAATATGAAAAATTTTAAATGACCCTGATATTGAGACTACTTCTAATTAATATGAAAAAATATGAAATGAATTGAAAAAAAATTGAATTGAAAAAAGATAAATTGAAATGAGACTACTTGTGATTAATATGAAAAAAAAATTGTATATTAGGAAAAAAATAAATTTAAATGAAAAAAATTAATGAAATGAAAATGAAAAAAATTAATGAAATGAAATGTTAAATGAAATATGAGTATGAAATGAAATGTAATTTGTAATGAATATGAAATTAAGTGAAATGTTAAATGAATATAAAATGAAATGATGATTATGAAATGGAATGAAAGTTTAAATGAAAATAAATTATAAATTTAAATGAAAATAAATACTGAAATGAAAATAAAATTTTTGAAATGACAAATAATTAAATTTAAATGGGAAAAAAATATTTTATGTAAAATGTAAATGTAAATGAAATGAAATAAAATGAAAATATAAATGAAATGAAATGCAAATGAAATATAAATAAAATGAAAAAAAAGGTGAAAGGACTTGTTAGGATAGTCGTGCATCAGGTTTGTGTCATTGACCAAGGCCAATTTGGCCTTCTAATGGTCAGCAATAGTTAACACAATTTTTTTTCTTTTTTTTAATTTTGCCCCTGTTCAGCCACTATGGTCCCCCATTATAAATGGGCTACTTCAACCCATAACTGCAGACCACTGTTGATAACTGCCGCTCACCGTTGACTGTTAGTATCCTTCACCGACTGACGACCACCGATCACGTCCAAACACCTCCGACAACCGTCGTTCACCGTCAACCACTGCCGACCACTGTCGATCACTCCATGGATCCTAATTCTAATATTATTTTAAATAACAACAACCACATTGCAACCTATGTGCATAAGGTAAACTTAGAAGAAAAATGTCTCATTTATTTTTAAATATTCATTTAAATTCTTTTTTTAAACGAGAAATATAGCATTCTATATTTACTATAAATGTATGATCTATACCGAATTATGAGACTCCGATTGCATAATGCCTGTTATTTCTCTGATCGAAGAGCTTTACCGTATTTAAATGTGCAACATTTTAGGGTAGCAGCGTATATTCAAATATCTGAGCTACAGGTCTATTTAATATCGACATTAATTAAAAGATGGCGCCTAGAGACACATACGTTCCAACTAGGGTTGTCTATAAATGGCAAAGCAGTGACCTGGCTTAGAAAAGTGCCCGATCCGTAGGGCACTTGCGAGCGGTTACTTGGAAGGGTGCCCCCCAACGACGAGGAATGACGATTAACCTATATTAAATTCACTTGGTTAAAAGAAAACTTCCAGCATCTTTCAAGCAATCCAACGCAGATGGACATTATCTACGCTGCAAGAGCGTTCATTCTGCAACTTATAGGTGGGATATTATTGCTGGACGTCAATTAAAATAAAGTCCCAATAATGTATCTCCCTTTATTAGAGGATCTCGAGCTTACCAGAAGATTTAGTTGGGGCTCTGTAGTGTTGGCATGCTTATACTGCGAGCTTTGTCGAGCGACAAAGCCGTCTACTAAAACAATGGGCGGTTGCTGTCTTCTATTGCAGTCTTAGGCGTCATACTGAATGCCATTTCTGGCATCAGTGAGCCACCAACTGTATGTGTGGCCACTCGTTAATAGGTAAATATATAGTTCAATTTTTCCATTTATTTTTTAATTGTATAGTATAGTATACTCATTTTTTGCATGAAAAAAATAATCTGATAATTTATTCATTTTTTAAATAGGCAATTGTATCGGGAATCGGGCGATCGTGCATTGTACCTATGTACCGTATGATTATAAAGACTCATTTTGGGGATGGCGTAAAATACGATTCTGGATCTTTCTTTTTTAAATACAATAATTGCATAAGGAAAAAATTAAATAATATGTTGTTTATATTATGCAATTTCTATGGATGTCCTATGATGAGAAAGAGATCGCGGCGCTCATACCATCATAGGTTATCGAGCAGCAATAGTTGTTCGTGTCAAATGTGTCATTGATTCATTTCTATATGATGGAGTGGCACGATGGAGGTCAGGTATTGAGGTAGTTCGGTTGCGCACAACCTATCCTGAACCCTCCCGTCGACATCACAGAAGTCCACAGAATGGGCAAAAAGGGTTCGGGTTGAGAAGCTTTAAATTGGGTGAAAAAACATGAACAGTATATCTTTCTATGGAATGATCGACATTTGAGGCGCCCTCCTTTATATGTCTTAGAGGGAGGGTTCTCTTCTACGCGCGAGTACGCAACATGGTATATGGCATATGAAAAGCCCTTTATATTCCAAGGTCGTTACATGCTGATCCAAAAAGACGCGCAACCGGAATCTTCCCGATGGCAACAGAGGAACACAAGACTGCGCCATAATCGAGTTCCTCCATTCAGGAACACCAAAATCGGATTTGCCTTGAACCCCGCTCCCGAGCCCCAATATGAGGCATTTGGCTAGTCATCACACCACCCGGAGCCTGAGCGCAAGCCTGAGCCTGAACCCTAATTTCCTCCATCGTTCGAGGTTATTTTTGGTGACGACCCCGAGCCTCAACATTCAACACGGTCCGGATCGTCCTCATACCACCAGGAGCTCGATCCGGAAGCACGTACACCTACCACTAGGGATATTTTTCCATCGGCACCTCCAGTCACGCAATACTCATTAACTCCCGATTATGGTGTATATGATTATACTACTTTTCTAAGTACACCAAACGGGACATCGGAGGCCGAACCAAGAAATTATCAAACGCCTCAGAAAGGTGCATGGCATTGCCGATGGAGGCATCCGGACCGTTACACACTAGTGCCGGGGACGTCGCCGAGATCACGACAATGTTAATTTTTATCTGTAAATATTTACTTTATTTTTTAATTATTTTGTTTTTAATATTAATTTAATTTCTCTAAAATAATTATTTATTTGAATAAATGCCTTCGAAATATTTAATAAAAATATATAATTTGAATAAATAATAATACACGACAATTAAATTTACAGACACAATAAAATACAAACATTCTACAATATTTATACAAAAAAAATATAAAATTCAAACAAAAATAATACGCACTAAACTAAATTTAAATACCAAACAAACTACAAACAAATGGGTAAATTAATACACAAAAATTTTAAATTCAAACTACATATAATACGGATTAAATGAAATTTATAGGTACAAAAAATACAAACATTCTAAGAAATTAATACACGAAAATATAAAAAATGAAACCTTAAATCCTAAACAACTATATTAAATTTACAAATATAATAAAATACAAACATTCTAAGAAATTAATACACGAAAATATAAAAATGATACCTTACATCCTAAACAACTATATTAAATTTACAAATATAAAAAAATACAAACATTCTAAGAAATTAATGCACAAAAATATGAAAATGATACATTAAATCTTAAACAACTACATTAAATTTACAGATATAAAAAAATACAATATTCTAAAGAAATAATACAATTATTTTGAATAGTAGTTTCTTCACAATTAGTCATCTTCTGCTTGAATCAGGTATACGTTGCATCAGTACCCACTTATAAGTTGTGGAATAAATGCTATTACACCATAGATAATGTCTATCTGCGTTGGACATCTCGATTAGCCATCAAAGGCGCAGAAAGTCATCCAACCCTTAATGGCATAACCTTTGGGATGGATATGACAGTATATAATTTAACTCTGTTAAAACATGACAGTATATAATTCAACCCCCGAAACTCAGTTGTACACTATGAAAAACTCCTATCTACAATTCACTACAAAAAAAAAAACTCTTTTGATGATATACTACAAAACACTCTCATTTTGATGACTATCACAAAAAATATTTTCTCATCCATTTATACTATTAGAATCCAAACCTCCCACTATATATAGTGTTTGGTGTCGGCCATTTGTGTTCCAAAATAAGAAAAAAATAAATTTTTTAATGTGATAAAGTTGGTGCCGGCCATCGCTATCCTAAAACAAAAAAAAATTCGGTACTTGAAAAAGGTAGTGCTGGCCATCAATGTCCCAAAGAAAAAAAATTACATTGGGAGACAAAAAAGATATTTGGTGCCAGCCATCACATGCCTAGTACCCAATTTTTTTTTTAATTTATCTGGTGCCAGCAATCAATTTTCAAAAAAAAAATTTGTATTGGGAGTCGAAATTGTACTTAGTGCCAACCATTATATGGCCAGCACCTAATTTTTTTTTAAATTTAACTAGTGTCGTCCACCAGTGTTCCAAAAAAAAAGCATTGTGACACAAAAAAAAGTACTTGGTGCCAGCCATTGTATGGCCAACACCTTTTTTTTTAAATTTAACTGGTGCCGACTATCAATGTACTAAAGTAAAAAAAAATTGCATTGAAACACAAAAAAAAACCTGGTGTCGGCCATCTACTAGCCTGCACCAAAAAAAAAAATTTACATCTCTGGTGCCGGCCATTACATGCCTAGAACCAAATTTTTTTTTAAATACTGGTACTTTTGTATATCAGTATGATATGATTTAAAAAAAAAATTCCTGATGCCGGCCATTGGGTTCCCAAACTCAAAAAAATCAAAATTTTAAAGCCTGAAACAATCATTAGACAATCATGGAGCCAAAACACTATGTAATGCCGGCCATTGGGTTCCCAATACCCAAAAATACTGTTCATTTTAGGTCATTTTGGTGATTGTTTCTGAACTTGAGTCATTTTTGTAAATATCAAAACTTTTTGGGTTAGATTGGTAAAATAGCCGAAAACCATTGCATTTTCTCACTATTTCCAAAGCAACTTAAAGTCTCATGCTCGTGACCTATGTTGAGCAAATACTGACAATCATCAAATGACAAAATTATTAGACAAAATATGTTAGCAAACAAATATAAATATAAATAAAACAAATTAAATAAATATTTATATTTAAAATATCAGATACATACGAAAAACTAATTAAATAAATAAGATTATGAAAACTAGAAATCGAATAAGAGAATTGAGTTTTACTAAATGTTGAGACCTGTTTTACAGTTTTCTTAAGACAGATTTGGCAGCTCCTATGGTACTTGGAGAAACGTTGGTCGACTGTCTCCCAGGATATAACAACAAGATGATCAAAACAGTAGCACCTCTACAGTGATCAACGACCAAACCTTACCTTCTTTTATCACGGAAACGTAAGAAAATATGGAGAGACAAAAAGAAGAATTTTCGAGAGCAAAACAAATTTGATTAAATCAATTTGAATAAAATATAAATAGATTTTATATAATAATTGCTGAGAAAGATAAATTTTGTGTTGGGCTTAAAATATCCGCATGCCCTTTTTGGTCCCGACATTTCACTTCGTTCATGTCATGAGGATGCACCCCAATCCCAATGGGTTTGGATTTGCACGCGAGACAAAATTTCAAACTTAATCATTTAATATATTTTTAAGTGGGTTATTATATATATACATATCTCACACTTGGTATTTAACCAATGTGGGATCTAATTTTTTTTTCCTCAATAAATATTCACAAGTAGCTTACTTTGAGCATCAATTTCTCATTCATCACTCAATCATTTTGAACATATGATATACCGTTGTAAATGTCTCATGGAGTAGAATATAAAATCATAATTTTATGATTCAACTCTCCACTTTTACCAATCAAGAATATGCCTCAAATTTTTCAAAAATTATATTTTTTTCCCAACAAAAAATTGTAAAGAATGAGCATGAAATGCATCCATTGTGGATGAAACACCAAGATTTCTTGTTGTCAAAATAATTTTGCTTCCTCGAATCCGTGTTAGAAAAGGAGATTGGAAAATGGTCCAATTATAACATCATCTTAAACGATTAACAACTTTTTCTACCACAACACCTTTAACTTTTCTTGAAGTGTACTCAAATCATTATCATAGCATGGTTGAAAAGTGATGGATTTTTAAATTTCTTTAGTTATTTCATAACATCAAAATAATTAGAAACACAAAACCATGCTTTGAGGTCAAATTTATTTTGAATGGAAGCATCATTGTAAACAAGTTGGGCAAGGGTTGTCTTACCAATCGCACCCATTCCAACAATGGGAGTCATAAAATTTCCTTGATTATCTATTTGAATATCACAAGTTTTATTTTTACAAATGATCTTTCACTCTTATTTATAAAAAGTCGTATGTTTTTCGTAAGGATATAAATACTTAAATGAATAGTCACATCTTTAACAATTAACATAAATATTTAATAAATATATACTCAAATAATTATGACTATCTATTAATAATTAAATGTAAAAAAATTTAAATTTAAGAGATATAACTCATTACTATAAATAATGATAACTTTTGATTAATATTAAAATGATATTTTTAATTATTTATAACTTTTCATTTGCAGCTACTGTATGTTTTAAAAATGTTGGGATGCTTACTAAGCACAACAAAAAGTGATAGAGGTGATAATTATGTACAGATCATATATGTATACAGTACTTGCATTTTCTTTATATTTTCTACCTTTGAAATTAAGATTTGGGGAAGTAAGTTTCAAAATAATAACAATAATATGACAATGATTTTATTTGTTTTATAATTTGATAGCCAGTGGCTCCTAGTTAGCCTCGACCTACTGCATAATAATGGCCACAAACACAATTGGAGTTAGTGAGGACACTGTCCGCGAAGGTATTCTTTTTTTTTTTTTTTTAATGGAAAAGAGGACGAAGTATTTAACACCACTCCTGATTGGTCAAAGTTAAGAGTATTTTTTAACATTTAAATATTTAATACAATATTTTTTATTTTTAATTTAAATTTAATATTTTTATATTAAATAAAATTAATTGTCATGTGATATTTTTTATTGGTAAAAATATATTACCTGATCCTTTTTCATTGGTTAAAGTTGTCTAACAAATTTTTTTTTAACGTCTATTACAAAATAGATTAAAAATAGAAGAAATTGATACTTCAAGTACAAATTGGAACAAAAAAAATTAATATCAAAGTGAAAAAAATAAATATACTTTAAAAACTAAATCATTAATTAAGCCTTTTTATTAACAAACAACTTTAAAGAAAGTTGGTTAAGCATTACATTATATGCATCCTGCCACATCCTGAAAATCGGGTTAAAAGAAATCGGGTTAACGAAACTTAAAATAGTCACGTTTTGATTTTTGAGTTAAGATTGTGAAATTATGTTAAGTAAATTGATTTGTTTTAGTAGATAAGTGCTCTAGATGTGTGCTTGTGGTTTTGTGTTCAAATCATTTCCTTGAATTTTTAGTAATTTGTTGTAACATCTATCATTAATCACCTGTCATAAATTTTATTTTCGCTCAATTGATATCAAGAATGAACCTGTTGATTCAGTGATAAGGTGTCAGCTTACATTTAGGTCTTCTATCCAAATCTTGTTATGTGAAATTATTTTTGCTTTAAATTCTTAAAAATCTGATGTGGACAAGGATATTACTTAGTGTGGTTTGTGAGTGGTTTTCCTTTTTTGAAAATTATCCTAAAAATAACTCTAAAATTCTCTCCTCACAATCGTTATTATCCCATTCCCTTTCTCTTTCTCTTTTTTTTTTTTTCTGTCAAAACTTTGTTTTCTAGTTTTGGGGTTTTCTCCTTTTTTCACATTTTTCTTTCTTTGTCTTCGTACTTTTTGTTCTTTCATTTGTTTTGTTGTATTTTATTTCTGTTCTCCCACTTTCTGTTTTATTCTTCAATCATTCGTACGATCCTTGCAGAGTATTATTGGAATTGAGCATAAGTAAATTCTGTTTAAGTATCGTTAATTTCTGTGGAAAGGATTTTAGTTCTTGGTATTTAGATTGCATTTTGATGCATTACAAATTTCGTTGATTTTTAGTTTTGGGTTTTTTGATAGGAGAACATGAGGCGTTCAACGTTCCTTCAGCGAATTTGGTGTTTTAGGTCGATGTTTCTGTCAAGGGTAAGCAACTAATGTCTTCGAGTATCAATTTAATGATTGTTGATAGTGGATGATGTCAATTTAATGATTTGATTTGATTGAGTATCAATGTTAAATGGTGAGTTTTCATTGACATTTTAGGTACCGAAAACCTCATGGGAGTGTCGTTGTTAGAAATATCTTCAGGTGTGTGATTTTAACCCAAAAACGCGTTTAGAACTTAGAAAAAAACTCGAAAACAAAGGTTGTTTTCGAAACTATTGCATCACACGGCCGTGTGGCTGGCTGCGTGTCAAGCCATGTGCACCACACGAGCGTGTGTGATTACACAAGCAATTTTGGTAGACCATGTGGGCCACACGGGCGTATGTGATCACACGGGGAGATTAGGTAGGCTGTGTGGGCCCATTTTTTGGCAATTTTCCACTTAAGCCTGTTTAACCTAGAAATGCGTAATTAGACCTTTTATGGGGTCCATTTGGCTTAAATAAGACTCGAAATGTGATATGGTTAATGTAAGTGAAACATTTTTGTACGATCAATGTTTTGATAACTTTGAAAGCACAATTACGTATAAAAAAAATCTATGACATCTGTATGTAGAATAACCGTAAGTGAAGTAATTTGGTATGTTATGATCTGTATAAGTTATGTGTTTTGTTATGCTCTATAAAATATATGTTAAGGCATGCATGGTATACAACCTATACGAAATGTATATATGTTAACATGATTTTGCATATGCACTGAGGTGGGTTTTGTTATGATGAAGGAAGTGTTTTCTGGCAGTTTTACTACAATTTTAGCGCTTAAACTGCAATATTTGTTTGGCAGCTCAACTGCAACATTATGAGTGGCATACCACCACGACCCGGTGTGATTGGATGGATGGACTCTTGAAGTCCTAATTGGTGTGATTGGTTGGATGAAGTTAGTGTGTAGCGAATAGGGGTAGGATCTATGTCTGTTAGTATCCAAATACGAATACGTATCTGTATCTAATTATAAACACACATCTAATTCTGAATAAGAGAATGTGTTTGAGATTATGATTACGAAATTGTTAAATTCTATTCTGATATATGATTATGAAAATCTAAATTTTGGATATGTTATATGCTTCTGAAAATATGACATTCTGATCTGGTATATGTTTCTGGAAATGTGACATTTTGATATGATAATTGTATAAGTGTACTTTATAAGTAAAAATTATGTTTGTGGGCCGAGTCACACACTGGGCTTCTAACTTATTCGTTTGTTTAATACGTTTCAGGTGACCTTCAGACTTAGGACCGAATGGCGTGCAGGAGCTCGGATTGGTTTTCACATAAAATAGTTTGTTTTGAATTTCCAGACTGGGTTTTCGAATTTTGTTTTGTTTTTTTTTTTTTTTTTGGGGAGGCTTTGTTTGGTTTTTGCTTAATTCATCAGTATTTAATATTTTCGTACATAAAATTGTAAATCACATGAGTTAACAAATTAGATTTCAATTTTCAAAACTAAAACTCCAAATTTTTTCCATTACAAATTAAGTAATCACTTAAGTGTTTTTTGTAAATAAATATATGGTTTTTAACGAAAGTTTGTCTTAGTACTGGAAATGAACTGCCAACATTAGTACTTTCAATACTCGCAATTTTGAATTCAAATTCTGGATTTTAAACAAGTGTTTTTGGATTTGGTTTTTTCAAACATCTATGAGAGTTTTGTCAAATTTTATGGTTTCAAAACATGCACTAAGTTTGATTGGAACAAACGCTTTTGAACAAGTTGACGTAATTCTTGAATATCATGTCATAACTTCTAGTCCGGGCTTAGGGTGTTACACATCCGACAAAAGCATCTGTCTCAATAATGTATGCTTGTTCTCTTCTATTTGCACTGTTGGCACAATATCAATCATTAACGCTTGGATGTTGTTAATGATTATAGAGATATCTCTAGTATTAATCATATTCATATCATGTTAATTGAAAAATTCAAGTATCTCACATCTATCACCCAATTTTGGCTTATAACCTTTTGTAATGTCATGTAGGGGTTACTTTGCTCTTATATGAGTAAAGCTTATGTAAAAATTAATATGTTTCATATATATTTAAGCAAAAAGGATAGACAAATAAAACTTGAAAATATACTTAAGATAATATTAATTTATTCTTAGCGATTATATATAAGCTTAAGATATATATATATATATATATATATGTGCAAAGCTTTAGCCATGGCCAATGATATGGTGGAGAAATAATGGTTTTTTCCATTAGTAATAAACAATATTTATGTATTCACCTTTTTTCAATAGAAATAACAACAAAGGATTAAGAAGAAATTTACCAAGATTAGCTCTTAAAACACACTGCATTGTAGACATCTCTCCTTCCAAGGTAATAGTCATTAAAATTGCAAGAGCACAAGGAAAAAATAATACTAGTATCACTTGGATGTTAATCTACCTCCACTTCCATTTTATTTTTAGGGTTTAAAAAATTAAATTTTTAAGAGAAACCAAGCATAATTTTACCATAAATTTAATTACATTATAATATAATAAAAAAATTTAAACCATCTTATAAGTAACAATATCCTATTCCAAATGGAAAGAAACTCTAACTCTAACACTTACTAAAAATAACTTATCTACATTAAACAAATATAAAAATTGATAAGTAATTCTTTTCCAAATGGAATTGAAAACTATCTACTCTAAAGATATCTTATCTCACCATTTAATAATATCTTTTATCTAATATATATGATAAAACATTAATACAAGCACCTTATCTACCCAATTCTTTCATTTTAAGAAAACTACAAATGTTAATATACACTAAACAAATAATTTAATGAAACTATTGCTTTATCAATGAGTAATCCCTTTACAAATAGAATTGGAAAAACTATCTACATTAATTCTTGTATATATATAAATCAAACTACATAACTCTTAAGATTCTAAATCCTAATTGGCTTTAAGAAAAAAGGATGGAGGTTAAAGTACTGAAGATCAAGGTTCTTGGAAAGGGTTCTTATAGAGTAGTGCATTTAGTGAAAATCATAACTATTGTTTATAATTAGATTTATGTCGTAAAGTCTACCAACAAAGAATACTCTTCTTTTCTACGTATGGAAAAAGAAATCCTTCTAAAGTTTGTCTGTTGTCCCAATATTATTCAATGCCATGGTATTTTTATGACTATTGAGCAAGGACGAAAAGCGGTTTACAATATGTTCATTGAATATGCTCTAAGAGGTAGTTTGTTAGACTTGATGAACAAGTATAATGATAAAATCCTAGAAAGGGATGTTAACTGTTATACCTAGATGATATTGAAAGGGCTTTGGGATGTTCATGAGAAAAGGTTTATACACTCTGATCTAAAACCAGGTAATATTCTAGCTTTCCCTCCTCAACATGGTACTGGTTTACCTAATCTAAAGATTGTTAATTTCAAGTTAGCTAAACAATAAGGAGTAAAAGATACAAGGTTTACGTTTCAAGGTACAAGGTATCACATGTCTCCTGAACCGATTGTCGGGGAAGTTAGTGGTGCATTGGAAATATGATCCTTGGGTTGCATCATGGTTGAAATGATTACGGAGAGATTGCCATAGGACTCTTATGATCGAGATGATTTAAGAGACAAGCTGTTGAGGGGAGAATCACCCAACACCCTGAAATGTTAGAATTTATAAAATAAATCTACAATATAACTTAATAAACCAGGATCTGTCATGTCAAATCATTAAGAATAAATCAAGAATAAAACAAGATGCGGAAGCGTACCTGAATCCATGGATTCCTTGAAACTTTCTGGAACTTGGGGATTTGATCTTCCAAATTAGCACAGAAGAAACTCAGAGAATATCTGCTCTCTCTTTCTTAATGATGGGATATTAGAAAAGATATCTTGTGTATAATTTGAGGACCATAACCCTAATATTTATAACCTTAGCATATTAGTTCTAATCAAATTCTAATTAGCACATCATTAATTAGAATTTGATTAGAAGATTATCTACACATATTTGACCCATACTTTATTTATTTAATAATTAAAAGCCCAATAAAATTCTAACCAAATTAGATCACTTTTAATTTGGGCTAACCTATCATGATAGTAAATAATAACATGTAATTATCCTTATTATATATGTGATGTCCAAATTTTCTAACATGAAAGACATGTCGAAGCTAGGAAAGAGTTTCTTGAGGGAATGCTTTACTATTGATACAAACAAAAGGTAAAATGCTCGTAAACTACTATGTCATCCATACCTTCTTCTACCAGAGCACATGCTTTCCAAAAATCACCAACAATCTTTACCATGTTTTCAGCAGCAAAAAGTATTAGAGTCTTGAAATATTCAACCACCACCAGGTTTTAACATTAATAAAGTTTAGTTGGAAAGAAGAAAAGTTTGGAAGAACAAAGGTTAAGAAAGATGATTAGTTCTTATGTGCAAAAAAAAAAGAAAAAGCTAATGGATACTAGTGTGTTTACTTCTATTTAAAAATCAATATGGAACTTTCTTTGAATTATCCTATGATGTAATCAAATGTCCATTAATTTTGAACTATATATGGTCGACATGGATTATAAATTTATATATAGTTGCAGTATAGCATTGTAACTGTTTTTTTTTTTTTGGTATTTCTCTTAACCTTATTTATTTTTATCTTTTCTTGCATTAATTAAATAAAGTAATAAATTATAAATTTAAAATATATTAAATCACATACAAGGGATTAGAAATTAGTATTAATAAAAGAATGAAAAGAATAAGAAGATATACATCTAGGTCCCTTTAACTTTTAGTTTGTCGATTTTTTCTTTTATAATGATAATTTACGAGCATATGTATTTGGTTTAAACTAAGCATGTGCCCAATGCTAATGCAAAGTAAATCAACATTCCTATATCCTCCAAAGTAAATTGGTATTTTAAGATTTTTTTGTCATCTTTTTATAATTATTTTATGGTTGTTGATAAAGGATGAGAGGGTAGTTCGGATGAAATGAATGGTGTTGAATTTCCATGGAATTACTAATGGAGCTTGTGATTATTTGCTGAAACCTGTTCAAATTAAAGAGCTAAACAATATACAGCAACATGTAGTCAAGAGAAAGAGATTCGATAGGAAAGATCGGTATAACTATGATAGCCACTACGAAACAGTTTCGTACCAATAGTAATGAGGTCAAAAAGGATGGAAAGCGTTGGTAACAATGGGAAGTTAAAACAAATGGACTTAGAATCATGCATTTGTTCTTCATTGATGATAATTTGCTTTTTGGGCAACCAAATGGTAAAGAAAACAAAACAATACAACACTTGTTAAGATAATATAAAGAGGATTTGGGCCAACGAATAAATTTTGGCAAGTACTATGATGTTAAGTTGTGATACCACAAAAACAATCAAGGATGATGTTAAGCTTATCCTCTCATTTTGCTCTTACAAGACCCATTGATAGGGAATTGGAGCGGAGGAAGCAAATCAAGGATCGTATTCAAGTTATTCGACTCAAAAAGAAATATTTAGATATGACCTGAAAGGAATAAACCAAATAAATTTAGAAAATAACAAATGAAATAAGAAAAATAATAAAATTTAACAAAAAAATAAATGATAAATATTCAAAATAATAATTAAATAGTGAAAATATAGATAAGTAAAGTGGAAGATGGAACGATAAACCGATGGATATGATGGATAGAAGTATAAATGTCCAATTAAACCCTTTGAGATATAAATCCCAACAAACTCAATTAATGGCTCTAATCGATCCTTCAAGAAATAATCCTTGGCAAATTAAAGGGTGAAGAATGAATTCCCAAGACTCCTTGAAGAAAATCGAGAAAAAAACTACTTCTAAAAATCACAAGAAAGAAATCTTGCACAAGAAACAAACTCCCATAGTTGAAAATTTTATTAATGAAAATAATTGTCTCCTTAATAAACAATGAAGAAGCCTTTATATAGGCTAGCTAAGTACATTCAAATAAAACTCTAATTAATCTAAACAAGAAGTAGTTTTAAACAAAACTTTCTTGTTAACATAAAACTCCTAAATAACTTAAAATATTTAATAATTATAAAAAAATCATAATAATAAAATAATAAGAGTTGATAAATATAATATTTGGCTTATATATATAATAAAAATTAAGCCTAAAATCTAAACCCAATATGATTTAAACTCAAATTAAAAGCCCAAAACTCGTCATTCCCATCATAATTCTGTCTAGAAATTTTGCTCACGCAGTCTTCACTAACATGATAATAACTTGAGCTCCCAAACTCAAAATTGAGTGATTCAAAATGAATTGCGAAGTTAAGAGATAGATATTTGATCGATAGGAGACATATGGATCTAGAAATGCCTGGATCCCTTTCAAAAATGCACTGCAAGTTGACTATTTGTCACATGACTAGGCGTGTGGGTTTGATTGGGGTCCTTGAAGTACAACGTCTAGACTTGTTAACATCTTCCACATGAGCTTGTCATCATAGATTGGGATTTTAGGCCTACGAACAACACTGGTCCCTTCTAATTCATCTTCGCTCGATATTGAACTCCATCGTCTTGAAGCTTCAACTCTTCTTTACAATTTTTTTTTGTGATAAAGTCTTGAACGAATAAGTTGAGTTTTGACTTTAACTGCTTGGATTTGGATCTCATGATTAGGCTTTGAGGGAAACTTAGTCCCTCTCTATTATAGCCTTTGAATTGGATCGGGTTGCTCGTATCAATCCCCCCTTCCACAAAAATATTCATCCTTAAATCTACAATATCAAAGGAAGAAAGGTCAACGGCATTAGAAGTGGCACAAACATTATACTCACCAAGAAGATCGATTTGATATGCATTATCGTTAATATGCTTGAATAGTTGAAAAGGTTTATCACCGCGTAGGTCCAATTTTATCTTACGTCTAGTCGAAAATCGTTCTTTTCTCATGTGAACCCAAACCCAATAACTAGGCCCAAAGATAACTTGCTTCCGCCACTTGTTAGCTTTGTTGGCATATGTATCATTAGTTTTGGTGATTTGTTGTCTTGTTTTCTCGTGCATGGATTCCACCAATTCAGCTTTCATCGCCATTTAAACTAGAAATATTTTTTATAGGCAATGGCACAAGATCAAGTATAGTTAAAGGGTTAAAACCATAAACAATTTCAAATTGGGAATAACCAATAGTAGAGTGAATAGATCGATTATATGAAAATTCAACAAATGGCAAACATTCTTCCCAATTTTTAAGGTCCTTACCCACAATAGCTCGTATTAAAATACCTAAAACTTGATTGAATACCTCAGTTTGTCCATCGATTTGGGGTGACATGTAGTAGAATATAATAATTTAGGATCAAAGTTACCCCATAACACTTTCCAAAAGTGGCTTAAGAACTTTACATCTCTATCAGATACAATGGTGCAAGGTATCCCATAGACGCATCAACTTTCTCTAGTCATATGTGTAACATCATCCATTTTGTGACAAGGAATGAAGTGAGCTATCTTTGAAAACCTGTCAACAACAACGAATATACTATCTCAACCCTTTTTAGTTCATGGCAAACCAAGAATGAAATCCATAGATAAGTCTACCCATGGCAAATAAGGAATCGGCAAAGGAGTATAAAGTCTATAAGGCATTACCTTAGATTTTGCTTGTTTACAAGTAATACATTTAGAACATACATTTTCAACGTCCTTATTCATGTGCGGCCAATAAAAATGTTCTTGTAAAATATTTAGTGTTTTGGCAACACCAAAGTGTCACATTAATCTTCCACTATATGCCTCACGAATTAATAACTCTCTCATGGAATATTGTGGAACACATAATCAGTTTATGCGAAAAAGAAACCCATCTACAAGATAAAATTTGTTAAAGGCACCATGCTCACAATTAGAAAAAAATATTTGCAAAATTAGCATTATTTAAGTATAAATCCTTTATATGTTCAAACCCTAAGACTTCAGCATTTAATGTAGTTATCAAAGAATATCTACAACATAAGGCATCAGAAAGTACATTTTCTCTACCTGCTTTGTACTTAATTATATATGAGAATGTCTCTATGAATTCTACCCATCAAGTGTGTCTTTTGCTCAACTTACCTTGTCCTTTTAACCATTTTAGGGATTCATGATCTGTATGGATAACGAACTCATTTGGTAGCAAGTAATGTTGTCAAACTTATAGAGCTTGAACTAATGCAAGAAACTTGTTGTCGTAAGTTGAGTAGTTTAATTGTGCCCCATTCAGTTTTTCACTAGAATATGCGATTAGCCTCTTGTCTTGCATCAACATGACACCAATTCCAATGCCTGAAGCATCACATTCAAGTTCAAAAGTATTAGAAAAATCAAGTAATTTAAGAACTGGCATAGAACATAACTTATCCTTTAATGATTGATACCAAATGATAAGAAAATGGAGCGGAGGAAGCAGATCAAGGATCGTATTCAAGTTGTTCGACTCGAAAGATTTGGATATAACTTGAAAGGAATAAACCAAATAAATTTAGAAAATAACAAAGGAAATAAGAAAAATAATAAAACTTAACAAAAAAAAATAAAGGATAAATATTCAAAATAATAACTAAATAGTTAAAGTAAAGTGGAAGATGGAACGATAAAAGGATAAATGACCAATTGAACCCTTTAGGATATAAATCCCAACAAACTTAATTAATTACTCTAATCAATCCTCCAAGAAATAATCATTGGCAAATTGAAGGGTAAAGAATCAATTCTCGCGACTCCTTGAAGAAAATCAAGAAGAAAACTACTTCTAAAATCATAAGAAAGAAATCTTGCACAAGAAACAAACTCCCAAAGTTGAAAACTTTATTAATGAAAACAATTGTCTCCTTAATAAACAATGAAAAAACCTTTATATAGGCTAGCTAAGTACATCCAAATAAAACTCTAAAGTATACTAAAACTTTAATTAATCTAAACAAGAAGTAATCTTAAACAAAAATTTCTTATTAACATAAAACTTTTAAATAACTTAAAATACTTAATAATTATAAAAAAATCGTAATAATAAAATAATAAGAGCTGATAAATATAATATTTGGCTCATATATAATAAAAATTAAGTCTAAAATCCAAACCCAATATGATTTAAACTCGAATTAAAAGCCCAAAACTCGTAATTCCCGTCATAATCTCATCTAGAAATTCTACTCACGCAGTCTTCACTAAAACGGTCATAACTTGAGCTCCCAAACTCGAAGTCAAGTGATTCAAAGTGAATTGCGAAGTTAAGAGATAGGTCTTCTATCAATAGGGGTCATATGGATCTAAAAATGCCTAGATCCCTTCCAAAAATGCACCACAAGTTAACTATTTGTCACATGGCTAGGCGCGTGGGTTTGATTGAGGTCCTTGAAGTGCAACGTCTAGACTTGTTAACATCTTCCACATGAGCTTGTCATCATATATTGGAATTTTAAGGCAAGAACAACATTAGTCCCTTCTAATTTATCCTCGCTCCATATTGAACTCTAAAATCTATCGTCTTGAAGTTTCAACTCTTCTTTACGATTTTTTTTGTGATAAAGTCTTGAATGAATAAGTTGAGTTTTGACTTGAACTGCCTGGATTTAGATCTCATGATTGGGCCTTAAGGGAAACTAAGCCGATCTCTATTATGGCATTTTGATTAGACTGGGCTGCTCGTATCACCTATATAGTATTATAATTTATAAAGTAAAAGGCTAAAAATTTATTTAATTGACGTGAAATAAGTTCTTTTGAAATATCTTCTACTTGTAACAGTTTGTGCCTCTTAAATTATTGAATAGTCTTGCTTATTAAAGTACATGATGTATGGTGTGGTGACTGCTCACCTTATCTCTTAATTATAAGGTCGGGGGTTCGATCCCTACCCATAAGAATAGAGTACATTTCATGGCCAACTATTTTACCTCTTTGGAGAGCATCTACGACAAGAAAATTAGACACTATTATCGATAGTGGACACCCTAATTTCGAAAAAAAATTACTATAACATGGGACAATTGCCTCATTAATTGGAGTAGTACACGGTCTCTAAGTGCTGCTTTGCCATGGATTGAGGATGTACAGGTATATATGGATGCATGATAACAGTGACATCTTGACAGTTAAAAACTGTTAAAATATGCTATGCTCTGACATGATGGGGGAAGATTTACAATGGCAAAGGACATGACGAGTTACGTGGAGAATCAAGATTGGATCCGGTGGCTGCTAGCTCATTTGTTCATAGAAATGTTGAACTTAATGCAACAAACCATTCAGACATATGTGGCAGCATGCAGTTTGGAAACAAATAGTTTTGCCACCACCCTTGAGTATACCAATAGGCTATAAGGTCAATTCTGACGTTGCCCAATAGCACACATAATGGATGGTTGCCGACACGGTATCCAAAGGTATCGGCGCTGCTGTGGAAAATATAGCTGTTCAGCAAAGTTGGATCTTATAAATGTGCCTCAACATGTCTTAGTTTTTGTGGTTGAAGTTAAAAATATCTTTTTAACTCCTCTAAAAAAATAAGATTTCCCTTTTTTTATTAGTTTTGTCTAAAATATTTAAATTATAGGTTAATATTTATTACATTAATAATGTATTTTTTTATTTCATAAATTAAAAAATTATCATGTATTTAATTATATATATTGATTTAATTAATTTTTCGCAATTTACAAGTTCGTTTAAAAGGATAAATACTAATTATTAATTTTAAAATTATTTTATACCCAAAACGAAGATGAAACCTAAATTCTCTTAATAATGAGTCAAATATTTATTTTTAATACATGATAAAACACTTATTATCACTTTAACACTAAATTCACCGCATATTTTTCCTTGAACGATTGGATGTGTGAATTGTGATTATCTGCAATCTATTTTTCACATGACCACAGTGGAAAAGTTAATATGACAACACATGGAATGTATCTTTCAAAAGAAATCCGGGTAAACCAACCTGCGAAAAACAAAACATAATTCTTTGGTTAAATTATACCTAAAGTCATTAAACTATTAAAAAATTTACATTTTAGTCACTCAACTTTAAAAAGTTATAAAATGGTCATTGAATTATTCGAAAGGTTTTATTTAAATCACTGAGTTGTTAAAATTGTTGTTTTATGGCCCTTTTTGTTCACACCGTTTATACCAATCAAAAGTTCTCATTTATCTTCTTTTCTATAGTTCAATTTTTTTCACAAAACAAATTTAAACGTCACAAATTTACGAATTAAAATTCAAATGGCTTTTTTTATCTCCAATACTGACCGTCAAATCGACTTGAATTTAAAGTATGTTCTTCTACTCGTTGATAAATATTAATTCACTATATCAATCGTCATTTGAAGTTCACTAATTAAACTTTTAAAAAAATAACTTAACAGTCTAGTACTTTAAATAAAAATCTTTAAATAGTTCAATGATTCTTACTAATAATTAACTAACCGTATTTTATTTTTTTTCATTTTCGCCCTCTCACCAAGTCATTTAAAAATCGAAATGTCGTAATCAAAATTAAAGCAAAAAGAAATCTTATTTAATCCATTAGATATTTTGGCCGTTGGATCATTCGGTCATTCTATCGTTAAGATAGATATGTATATATATATGAGATACATATGCACTCAGATACTCATTGTATCATAGCTTTGTAGTTGAAAAAGGAGAATAGAAGGGGAAAAAAAAAAGGAACATTGAAAGTTTTCCTTTAAAGAAGCAGCAATGAGTTCAGCTTCTTCAGTACTTGTCGCTTCTTCATCGTTTCTATATTGGATTCCTAAGCATTCTCCTTCTAAATTCTCCAAATTCCCGTCAACTCCTTCCCTTACTCCGTCGTCTCTGCCGTGTTACCGTGTGGTGTGCCGTGGCGGATCCCCTCAACCGGCATCGTTCCCCGATCTCAGCTTCGCCTTGCATGATGCTCTCGAATCTACTGGAATCGATGCCTCTCATGCTAGAGTAACTACTACTACTCTCTCTCTCTTTCTGTTCTTAACATAATCTTTGATTTTTTTTTCAGTTTTAGGGTATGAGTTTCCTTTTTTTTTGGTCTTAATTGTAAAGAGTGTCTAATTATAGCAATTTTGCTCGATTTTTTTACTTTCAGTTTGGAAACATGATATGATTCGAGTTAGTGTCCATGACTATGATGGAAATTTCCTTTTTTTTTTTCTGATAATCTTAATCGAATTGTGTTCTTTAATTCTAAATTTGGAGAGATTTGATGTGAATTGAGCCTCCTTAGTACGATTGAAGAATTTCAATTATGGCTATTTGATCCTTTTTTATGGATTATTTTGGTATGATATCATTTTTTTCAGTTATAAATAATTATGTCATCTGTCAGGAATTGATGTACTTATGGCGATTTTTGTGCTTGGTGATCTCAATATGTTTGGTTTAAAATTCAATTACTCAAGTTTTAGTTTGTTCAATTTAATTTTGTTTTAAGTAAAGAGAAAAAAGCGTGCAAAATAAAATAAAATCATTTTGGAACGTTTGTAGTGGTTTTAAATACAGGTCTGAAAGATGCACTACAACACTTTCGATTCAAATTAATTTTTTATCTTGGGGAGGATGGTACTTCGAAAGTATGTCCTGGCTTTATATTCGAGTCCAATGGGATTTTTTACCAAAAAATCAAATAATAATTGAGAGCTTAAGTGCAATGAGAATTTTAGTCATATGTTAATCTAACATTGTTTTTTTTTTTTTTTAATTGATCTTTGTTCAGGAGGCGAGGAAGAGTTTTGTTTCGCAGATTCAAAAATTATCTGATATAGAGAGAGAAACAAGTATCTGCATAAATAGATGTGTTGATCTGGGGAGAACATCTCTTTATATTGCAGCAGAGGATGATTCTCTCATTTCACACTCTTCTGTTCCTCTGCCGGTGGATGCATTCCTCGAAAGATTGGATGATCTCTCAATGGGCTACTGCTCCCACTTTAACTCAGCATGTAGGTCGTCAAGGGAGAATTTTTTGGAGAGCATAGAAAAATATCTGTATGTCAAAAAGGTACTATCTAGTTTTTACTCTTTTGAGTTCAAGGAATTATGCAACATTTATGTAATGAATTTTCTTCTTCAGTAAATCTCAGATTTGCAGAATGTGTCATAATGACCATTGGAACGGTATAGCCTCTCTGTGCTTCACTGGTTGTATATATGAGATGAAACATTTTGTCTCCTTTAGTTACTAATTGATCAAATTCTTTGAACTTCAGTAACTTGGTTGCTTAACTATTTACTTAATCTTTTTTCTTTTTCTAATTGGTCAATCCATTCACTTCTTCTAAGGGCTTCCGAAGATCTACTGCCAATAATCAAGCAGAGCCACAAGCCCTTGATCTTCACTCGGTATGAAATTTGCCTCCTAGTGTATGACTCTATACTCTTTTCAGAAGGGTGTACCATTTTGTAGTGTTTGTTTTGTTAAATAATCTTATGTTTGAGCAGGTTTTGACACATCGTTCGGGTTCTGCTGTAATGCTTTCACTGATACATTCAGAGATTCTGAAAATGCTTCGCTTGTGGGGCCTTCTGGATTTTGATGTTGAGATTTTTTTTCCACATGATCCTCATGGTCTTCCTAGAGCCTATGATAAGCAAAAGAGCAAAGAGTCTGATCAGCCACACATAATGACCGTACAAATGCTATTGGAGGAGGTGACTTTTATACTCGTGAACTTTTTATGTTCTTTACTTCTTACTATTTTAATATTAAATCCTGGCTGAAATGAGAAAAGAAAACAAATTCTAGTTATTTATTTTTCCAATAAGTTTTTATTGTATCTTTGTCTTGTGCTTTTTCAGTTTTCTTAATTGATATCAAATAATCAGACACAGACAGAAGGAACGTAAGTAGAAAAAATGTATATCAGCTTCCTACATTACAAAGAACCAAAGAAACCAAAATGTTAAATGATTGCAAACTATTTAATTAATTCTCTCCTTTCTCTTTTGCAAGTCTCTTCCCCTGTGTTTCATGTGAAGCTAAAGGTGGGATTTTGAGATTTCAACATCTATTTAACTAAGGTCTTAACTGGCATGCAAATTTGGTATACACTTTGTTTTTAATCTATATGAAAAGTTCCAACATGACATCCCTTATATGAGTAAGCTAATCTTTTTCTTTTTTTGGGTATTTGTGGGAGATTTATCTTCAATGCATTCAAACTTTGGCCTTTTTATTTAATCTATTTCTGTTATGGATATTGCATTTTCTCCTCATTTTGTAATCTTTTACCTTTGGTTTTTGTTATCTGTTCTTTTCTCAGATAGTTTCATGATTGCAGATTTTAAAAAATTTAAAGGATGCTTTCTGGCCATTTCAACGTGGTGCTGCTGATAGTTTATTCTTAAGGGCAGCAAATACTGCTAACCGTATAGATAAATTTAATGGCTTTGAAGATAGGTATTTTATCTATATTTCAATTCTTTCTGTATTTAGATGTTATTTTGGAGTTCTAGGTTATGATTTCACATTTATTTCATACAGTGGCTATCGGCTTGCATCTGCAAAGGCTGCTCAACATAGGCTAGATCGGGGTGTCTGGACCAGTGTTCATTTTGGGGATATGAGGCGTGCTTTATCTGGTATGATTAGATGGTGTTGCATGAGTAAATTCTTTTTTATTTTAGCTATCACATATCAAGATCAATAAATGTAAAGATAATTGAAACTTATTATTGTGCGTTCCTTCTCTCGTTCTCATTCCTTGCAACAGAAAGGGTTCAGAAAATTATTTGCACTATTTCCAGTTTTAGCATTCGGTCTTCCTTCCTTTTCTTGTCAGTTCAAAGCTTTTGGTTTCAGCGATTAAGTTCATTATCCTTTTTCTCTGCTTTTGAATTTCCTTTCTCAAACCTGCTTTAGGTAAAATTTCGTCTTCGTTTTGCTCATGAAGTTGTATGGCTCAATGCATTTCTGATGTAATGTCAAGGTTTATGTACTTCTGTTATGATGAAATTGTTACCATATTTCCAGCATGTGAACGCCTTATTCTTCTAAGAACCGATCCAAAGGAAATGAGAGATTATAGCATTCTCCTCTATCATTGTGGATTGTACGAGCAGGCTCTGAAATTTCTCAAATTGTATCAAGACATGAAGGTAAGTTTCATGGTACACCTTAATATGCAACCTCGAACTCTGTTTTTAAGAATTGGGACAAACATGTTTAGTGAACTATTTTCAGAGTTCTTCTGCACAAAATCCATCAACAGATCCAGTTAGCAACCTAGAAGAAGATGCTGTGAAGAAATTGATTGTTCGTCTGGATCTCATTGCAATGGAGGAAGGTTGGACCCGGCCATGGTATGTCAGAAATTATCTTGGCAATAACTCTGAGCCATGGTAAGACCTTCATACATTTTCCTGTGGCGTTTTAAATTTCAACATTACCTTCTCCGAGATGGAGTCAACTTAAGAGTGAGTTTACAGAAGTTCACATGTCCCTTAACTGTGCAGTTTAGGATCATAACACGAGCCTGCACATAGCATAAGAAGGATTGATCCGTCCTTAGGATTCGACCTAGGCATATTGCAAAATGATGAAATAAGGTAATAGATAATTGCATTTGGCCTTGGGTTCTAACATATGGTTAATTTAGTATACGAGTTTTTTAGGCTGCCTTAGTAGTATTATCTTATCCCCGTACAGCAACAAAGATTTTGTTGTGGCTTACCTGAAATGGTTGTAAATGATTGTTATTTGGACCTGTTGTGTATTTAACAGAGTATGAAAATAGAAAATATGATTACACACAAGCTCTTTTGGTTTGCTTAGCCATTGTAGAGTTGAGTTTTAAGGAATTTGAGTATTCTAATGCTTCACTCAAATAACTCCCCAACCAAATTTAGGTTTTTATTTTCAAAATATATATTTTGTATTCTTTTATTAGAATTGTAAATTGTCAATGTAAGAATCAAAGCACAAATAATTGAGCTTGAATGCCAGCAATGATATGGAACTTTAAACAAACTCAACTCCGCGTGTTCAAGAGCTTGAAGTATATGTTAAAAGTACGTCATAAGTTTATGTACTTTTCGTAAATTAGAAATTTAGTTTTTTTTTTTTTTTTACTTTTTAAGATTTTAAAATTTAAGTCTAATTGTTAACAATAATAAAATTATTTGTTAAATTCAGATTTATCATGTCATTTTTTTTAGTTATATTGTTACTCAGTGATTTCTTTTTTAATTTCAAAATATCACACCTCTAAATTTAACCAAAAATTTTATAGTGTTAACAATTGGAAAGCTTCTATCTCAAAATAATTTTATACCTTTTTTAAATCTATTTATAATCTCTTTTTAATTATTAAATAAAAAATATATATATTTCAACACACTCAAATTTATGTTATCCATAGTAAATGTCAGCCAATCCAGTAAAAATGATTAATTCAAATTAATGATTAATATATGATGTAATTATTTATTTAATTAATATGAAATACTTATTTCAAGTAATAGTTTAATTACATTTTAAAAGTATTTTAATGGCATTCTTATCGGTGTTCAATGTTCATGGACTGGTAATCAGGTTTGATCAACAAGTATTTGAGATTTGGATTTTGAATTTTGTTTGTAAATAATTAGACGAAATCCGTTTTAAGTTAATTCATTTCTTTTGATGAAAGAAATTAAAATATATGTTTTTTTTAATAAAATGACCGGGTATTTTATTGAAAAAAAAAAGAGAAAACAAATGGAGGCCTAACAGACTATTGGACCCAGACCTATTACATCAAAAACTAAAAGCAAATTCAGCCTCACTATAATGTTGATAGTGAATACCTCCTAACCAATAATTAAAATGCAACTTAATGGAAACGGAAAGCAATAAATGAAAAGGAAGAAAAAGGAACCTAAATATTTACCCTAGTCAGATCAAACGACTGGATACCGTTAATTCTCTTGATTTGTCATTTCAAAATCCAATCTGTTCTGACGATAGCAATTTCCAAGGATAAGACTTTACTTTCTATCTTCTTTTGAAATCATTTCCCTCAAACGTTCCTTCCATCTGGATTTCTTGGCTATCTTCTCTCCGAAGCGAAAATATGGCGATTCAGCTCTTCTCCCATCAAGTAGAAGGTTTCTCCTCTATCAAGAGCGTCTTTTGCTAGTCTAAGTGCTTGCGAGTTCCCTGATCTGTGAATATGCTGAAAGATAATATCTTGAAAACAAGGTTTCTTATTCTGAATGTCTCTGATAATAGCTCCAATCACTAATTTATCTGTTAAAGTCATTTGGCATTTTTTTATTATTGTTTTGAAGTCCCCCATAAGTTTAACTGATTGAACTCCCAGTGAGATCCCTAACTTTATGCCTTCTAAACATGCATATGCTTCTGCTGCAAATGGGGAGGAAATATTGTTGTGAATGATCGTCTTTAAGACCAATAGTTCCCCCCTCAGATCTCAACCTACCAAACTTGTCGCTGATTTGAAGTTTCTACTATCAAACGCTGTATCGAAATGGATCGTTACTCTTGGTATGTCCTCCTGGATTCTGTAATTTTTGTTCATATTAACAGGGATCTTCATTGCTTTCACTCCTTCATATTCTGCCATATGCCTCTGTACATTTTGTGTTAAAACTCTTCCTGATGTATTTTTCCCCTCATGCATGAACTAATTACTGGAAAACCATATTGACCATAAAGCATAACAGAAGAGTTGGCATTGAGCGTCGTTACCTCTCTTGAATACCCAGGTTAGCCACTCCCATAGACTTTGATTCATATTATTCATGACCCAGGATAAATGTAAAAACTGCGAAACTTCTGTTGTTTTAGGACATCCATGGAAGATATGAAGGCTGTCTTCTGCCCAGGAACAGCAACGGGGACATCTATCGTGTGAAATGACTTTTCTGTACCTGAAGTTAGCAAGATTAGGAATAAAATCCTAGGAAATTCGCCAAATAATGATTGTGATTTTTGAAGGTAGCTGTAGGCTCCATAATTTCTTGTAAAATTCTTTAGTTTCGATCTGTAATAATTACTAGGATTCGGAATAGTATCTTGTAATAATTTATAGGCATTGCGTACTAAATACTCGTCGGATAATTCTCCTTTCCAAACTTGAGTATCCTCGTGATCAGTCTCTGCAAGAGGGACCTGCAGAATTTTCTGAGCAATTTCTGCTTGAAAGGTACTATTAATCAAATCCGTCCTCCATTTTCTGTTTGTAGTATCAATAAGATCCGAGACTAACTATAATTTCCCATTGTTTGATCTGTTATGTCCTTCAACTATATCGATCCCCTGTATCCAGCTATCTTCCCAGATAGAAATTTTGTCCCCTCTGCTCACTCTCCAGTACATCCCTTTTTGGAGAAGTCCCTTTGCTGCCCAAATACTCTTCCAGGTAATTGAAGGTAAATTTCCTAACTCTACATTTAGAAAACTTAATTGCGGATAGTATTTTGCTTTTAAAATTCTAGCTAATAAAGAATTTGGATAATTAATAATGCGTCAACCCTGTTTGGCTAATAACGCAATATTAAATTGAACAAAATTTCGAAAACCTAAATCACTATTTTCTTTTAAGGAACAAAGGTTTTTTCAAATGCACCAATGAATTCCCCTTTTTCCATGTCCCTTCTGCCACTAGAACCTCACAACGATACTTTCGAGTTCATCACATAGAACTTTAGGTAATAAGAAACAAGCCATCGTGTAAGTTGGTATAGCATGGAAAATGGCCTTTATAAATATTTCCTTTCCACCATGAGATAAATACCTGTTACTCCAATTATCAATACGTTTTTTGAGTCGGTCCTTCAAATTTTGAAAAGATTCCTTTTTTCTCCAACCCACTATATTCGACAACCCTAAGTAACGTTCTAGTTCGTTCGAACTGCGGACCCCCAATAAATTGACAACCAGTCTCCTATCTTCCTCCGATGTGTTTTTACTAAAAAATATTTTTTCGAATTTAACAAATTGACCCGAGCAAGATTTGTACTCGCGTAGGATGTCTTTGAATAGATTTGCACCCTTGTTTATTGCCTCCCCAAATAATATGCAATCATCGGCGAATAATAGATGGGATACATGTGGGCCGCTTCTACTAACCTTAACACCTTTTAAGAATCTTCCATTCGTTGCTAATCTCTGTAGGCTCGATGGGCCCTCACCATATAAAAGAAATAAGAACGGACTTAACGGATCACCTTATCTAAGTCCTCTATTTGGTAAAAACTTATCCCCAATATGCCCATTGATGACCACTGAATAAGAATCAGTTGTTACACATTTCATAAGAGCATCTACCCAATTTTGATCAAACCCATCCGTATCATTATCTCCTTTATAAAATTCCATTCAACCCTATCATATACTTTACTCATATCGAGTTTAACGGCCATATACCCTTTTCTCCCCAATCTCTTTTGTTTTAACATGTGCAATATTTCATGGGCTAACAGCATATTATTTGATATTAATCGACCTGGCACAAAGGCATTCTGTGCATCATCAATACATTTTCCAATAACTTCTCAAAATCGATTTGTTATTTCCTTTGCTAGAATTTTATAAAGCATATTGCATAGGCTGATCGGCCGAAACTGCGTCATATTAAAAGGGCTGATAACTTTTGGAATAAGTACTATATTGGTAGAGTTAATTGAACTAACCTCCATATCCCTATGTAGAATTCATAAGAAAAAAAAAGTGACTTCTTCTCCAACAATATGCCAACATTTCTGATAAAATAAAGTTGGGAATCTGTTTTCCCTAGTCCCTTTGCAGGCCCATATCGAATACTGCTTCTGTAATTTCATCTCTTGTGTATGTTGTTCTAAGCTTTTGGTTGTCTTCCGCATAGACACAATGCTCGATCCCTGATAATAGATGGTCATAGTTCCCCCTACCTCCTACCGAGAACAATATTTGAAAATAAGATTGTGCAATACCCTCTATTTCCTGTAAGGCCACCATTTCTCTTCTGTCTTCATTTTGTAGCTTATGAATGAGATTTGTCTTCCACCGTTGTGATGCTTGACTGTGAAAAAATGATGTGTTTTTATCACCAAATTTCAACTAGTTTAGCCTAACCCTCTGTTCCCAGTAACATTCATCTTTTTCGATCTCAAATTTTAAATTAATTTTCGTATCAATCAACTCAGCTAAATTCTCATCATCTCTTTCAGCTTCAGCCAACTCCGCTAATTTTTTCATTAGGATCTGTTTTTTCTTTTTCCTATTTATTTGAATTTGCCCAGCCCGCTACTTCAAGCCTTTTTTTAAATTGTCTAGCTTCTATAACAGCTCCCCTAAAGATTTCTCCCACAAACACTTAACTTCATTAATGAAAGACTCCTCCAATGACCACCAAGCTTCAAATTTGAAATTATTGTTACTCGATCATTCTTCACACGTTCTTGTATTAATAAGAAGAAGGCAGTGATCTGAAAATGAATGCACTAAATGTTGGACTTTCACCTCCGGAAACATATCAATCCATTTTTTGTTGGCGACACCTCTGTCTAATCATTCTTGTATGTTCGTCTTCGATAAATTACCTCTCTCCCAAGTGAACTAGTTACCATAAAAGCCCATGTCATTCAGTTGACATTCCTCTAGTTTTTTTCGAAAAAGTTCCATCATTCTTTCATCTCTAGGCAACCCTCCTTTTTTTTCGAATCCATACATAATTTCATTGAAATCTCTACAAACAAACCAAGGGGTATCCACATCAGTAGCTAAGCTTTTCAAAACAGCCCATGAATCGTTCCTATCTTGCGCATATGGGGATCCATAGAATCCTGTAAATCTCCAATTGGTTCCTTCTTCCTTATCTTCAACTACCATATCAATGTGTCTTTTAGAAAAATTACGGACTATTATATTAACATCAGTTCTCCATGCTAGACACAATCCTCCTCTCGTACCTTTTGAGTCAACTTCAATACCATTCGCAAAACCACAACTTCTACAAACTCGTTCCATCTGTTATCTACTAAGCTTTGTCTCCATAAAGAAGACTATTTGGAGATTATATATCTTCAGCAAATTCTAAAGTCTTTTAATCGTCCGTTGTCTCCCCAAACCACAGACATTCTAACTTATGATTTTCATTGCGCCTGGTCGGCTTGCCTTTTGGCAGCCGCTAGTGATAAAATAAAATTCCACCATTCTTCTATTCCTTGTCATTGTATTACCACTCTCTTCTTTTCCTATTGAATCTTCCATCTCCCCTTATGTTTCGCTTTTTCCCCTCATCTCTTATTAAGATATCATCTTCCAAATCATGCTCCATGGTCGTTTGCATTTGATTGGACCAAGATTTGTCCTTCCGTTGATCTAGAGATGACACTCCCCCTTCTATGTTAAAACCTAGAATTGGATCAATAGCTTTTCTGCTTTTTTCTTTCTTGTCCCCATCCCATTATCTGAACCCCAAAACCCGATTATCTGTCCAACTTCCTTCTCGTTTTCCTTCACATTCTTCTCATAGCCATATACTATTCATTGATAGGGCTTTTTGTGATTGTGCTCACAATGATAAATCCCAACCCATTTTAGCAATATCTACCCCTAACATCATTTTTGCCTCACAAAAAGAGTTACTATGTCCCAAACGTCCGCAATAGAAACAGAAAAGCGATAAACAGTCATACTTAAATTTAACATACGAGCATATCCCGCAACACATAACCTACTTCTTTCTTTTCAAGGGCTTCCTAATGTCAATATGTACCCTTACCCTCATATAATTAGAATTTTCCTTCCTCAAGTTTGAACCATCGTACTCCAAGAAATCCCCTATAAAATTACTCAGTTTTATTGCTAGATTTTCAGAAAATAGCCCTATTGGGACGTCATGAATTTATACCCAGAAAGAGGTAAAAATTAATGGTGCTTTTAGTGGATCCTCTTCCCTTTTCAGTTTATAAAGTATCAACAAATGATTATTGAAAGTCTATGGTGAACCTTTCAAAACCCTCTTCATATCCATACTATGAAAAAACTAAAAAAGATACATTTTTTCCCCCAGATCTTGGATTTGGACCCCACGAATAGGATGCCACAAGTTTGCCATAGTGCTTTTCATGGCTGGGTAGTGAATTATACTGGCTGTTAGGAAACATCCTACAAGCTGAAATTCTCCTACTTCTCTTTCCGTACTCGGATCTACCTAAATCTACAAGATTTCTTCTTCTTCCTCATTAAGCGACAATTGTGCTAATTCAGTTTCCATGAATGCAGGTTTGAAGGCCAGAACACGATCACCACTCTTCAAATCGTAGAAATAAAATAGCCTGAAGACGCCGACTGCAACTAAGAAACAAAAACAAAGACTAAAACAAGAAAAACCTAAAAACTCATGCCAGAGGCTACAGACAATAGCGTGCTAGGGTAGCAAACTATGATCAACGTATATTTTTTATTTGAGGTCTAATTTTAGAATAGAGCTTTTACGTATTAAATATATGTTTATTTTTATTCTATTAAGTTTGACAATTTTTTTTATTTATAGATAGAATTTTAATCCACTGTATGTGATATAAATTAATGAGGAATAAAAATAAAAATAGAAGTAATGTATTATAAAATTAAAAAATATTGAACTTGAATCAATGGAGCTAAGTTAAATGACAAGGATCTCTCCTATCTTAACCGACAGTTGAGAATTTGATTTTCGCATTGGGTATGGAGCAGTTGCAGTTGCAAAACTCAGGGTCATCATCTACTCTTTTAGTGAATTTATAAAATAGAAGGGTCAATCATTAGACTCACTTAAGTGGATACCTTGAAAAACTTAAAAAGAAAATATTGTACATGAACCTCAAATGATAAACAAAGGTTAGGCTCATTTTTAAAATGGGTCTATCATTTTTTTCTTCAAGTTGATTTTTTTGTTATATTTTTTACTAATATTTTTATTAAATTAATTATTTTATTTTATTTTAAACCATAGAATTATAGATGAATTTTAATTTAATATGTAATTTAGTGTGCGAATTTTAAAATCATGTATTCATATATATGAAACTTTTATTTCTATTCAATTGTATACATAAGAAATAAAAACATCTATTTATTTTATATTGGATAAATAAAATTATTTATGCATACAAAATATGTAAGCCAAAATTGTGTTGTATCGATAACTATGTTAGTAATTGTGAAAATTGAATCAAACCAAAACTTTCAAGTATAAAATTGAACAAAATCAAAATTAATATATAACATTGTACACTGAATTAAAATTCATGTGTAATTTTGAGATTTATTATTTTATTTTATTTTATTTAAACTTTAGGCTTTGTTTAATTTCAGGAAATAGAGCTCATTTTCATTTACATTTTCTTGAAAAATGAAAAAATTCAAGAAAACATGTTTGGTTAAAAAATTTAAAGTGATTTTTGAAAAATAAAAATAATATTAAAAATTTTTAAAAAAGTATTTTAATTGTTTTTATTAAAAATACTTTGCAAAACTAAAAGGATGAAAATAAAAATTTTTAACTTTAAATACATTAGTTTTTTAAATTTTCAATATGGTACTCGTAAATATAATTTTTGTACCAAACATGTTTTCAATATCAATTTTTTCTTTTTACTTACCAAACATTTTTTTAAAAATTTTAAAAAATAAAAAATGAAAAATATAATATTTTTTTTGTAAAAGTTATAAATTAAACAAAAGATTTTATCACATACTATATGTGTGGAAAACAATGTGTTTGAAAATAACATGTTTTTAAACTAATTAATAATACACCACGTATTTAGAACACAAAGTGTTTGAAAATAATATCTTTTGAAATTAATTAATAAAAAAAAGTATAAAAAAATAATAAAATAAAGCTTTGATTGAACGATACATTTAAAGTTTTATTAATTTAAATGGTGTGGGTTCAAATATTATATTTTTATTTTTTAAAATAAAAAATTTAAAGTACTCTCAAATAATATAAATTATTTTAAATATAAATCTACATTAAAGTAATTTTCATAATTAAGTTGAGATCTGATGGGTGACACTAACTTGACTAAAAGTATATATATATTATACTTTACATTACTACTTGTCAAATAAATAAACTATCCTATTTTCTTTCCGGTCAAAGTTTTGAATTTTATATATAGTTATTATTATTTGGTAGATGAAAGAAAAATCTTTTAAAAGGGTTTTATTTTGAAAATAGAAAAAATATTTATTTACATTTACATTTTAAATCTTTTATAATAAATTTTTATAATTGCAAATAAATTTTATATAATGTTTATAATTTATTTACATTAAATAATATATAATTTTGCTTTACCAACTAATTTATGTAATGTTTTTATTGGCCAATTTACTAAAAGACGTTCATTTCTAAAATTATTTATGGAAAAGGGTCAATTTTTTAATTATTTATCAGAAAGGGTCGAATTCTCAAAAAGCGCCGTCACGTCAAGTACGAAGTCGAGTCGTGTCGTGTCGAGAAAACGTGTCCCTAGGGGAGCGTTTTGCCCCTTTTTTTAGGGTTAGGGTTTTTTGTGCTTGATTTATGGGTTTAGGGTTTTAAAAGTTTATGGTTTTATAGTGTTTTAGAGATATAATTAATTAAATTAGGGTTTAAGGTTTAGGATTAATTAATTAAATTAACTATTAATTTTAAAAAATTAATTAAATTAGGGTTTTGAGTTTTTTAAGTTAATTAATTAAATTAGGATGCACTGTCAGCAAAATTATTGAAAAAAGCTTCCACGTGGACACTCTTTTGCTATAGTAGTATCTGAAAATATAATTTTGAGAAGACGTTTCTGAACAAATAGTGTCCAAAACGCGTCAATCATATCTGAATCCATGTTTAAGCTACGAATATTGGCAATTAAGACCGACACTGAAGTCTTGGGATCCGCCTTCACCGTCGGTAGTATTAAGCTAGCTAACATATCTGAATCCATCTTGGGATGATCTTGTGAAATACCTGTCAACGAAGTACGTTAAATAATGCAACATTACGTAATAACAATATTATTCAAAAACCCTAACACTTAGTGATATTGTACCGCCAACACATATATGTGGACCTTTGCACTTTTTTATCTCCCACAAGCCGGTCTTTTTCCTCAACGAGGCCATGATTTTCCATGAACATGTACCGTCTTGCACTGTACACTTGGCCTCAAACTTATCAGATTTGGATTTAACCACGTTGTAGTTAACCCCGTTCATGATGCTATGTTGTTTCAATGCACCAAGAAAACTATCCTTATTAGAAAACTCCCTATCAACTTCCAATTCACCCGAATCCAATGACGAACTTGTACGATCATGCCTTCTGTGTGGTAGATCTGGAAACTCCAATGCATCATCTTGAGATAGATCGACATTATGCATGTGGGCTGGAAGCGAGTACACCCTGAATCGCGGATTTTCTTCTTCATCTGAACCCCTTTCAACATCTTCAGGTATGGTTGGAATAGGCTCCGGTTCACAAAATAATACAACTTCTGCACCACCGGGGCCGGGCTCTCGAGGTGGATCCACATCGGACTCATCATCCAACCCACCATCATCTGCAACGAACGAGGTCCCCTCGCTAGCGGATGTCGTAGGGAGTACATCATCCCTTCCTGTGGATGTTTCATAACGTCCCCAATCAAATGTGGATTGCCAACCACTAGAAGTTGATGTCATTCCCCAGTATGTATTTCCAGTATCAAACATCGACCCACCGAGGTGCATGTCCCATCCACCAACGGAGTGTCGTGCAGGGGTTGTGTATTCCATATTGCTACCAAACACGGGCGCTTCCGTGTTTTGCCACCCACTAACGGAGTGTCGGGCAAGGGTCGTGTATTCCTCTCAAACAGCAGTAGATGTTGAAGTCGCAAATGTATAATTTTGTGATGAAAATTGTACATATAACTCAAAATAGGGTGATCCACTAGCAAGATGAGTCTGCACCATTGCCTCCAAGCTATGAGGACCTTTGACATCGAATGAGTCATATCTCACAGATCAACCGAAGCACAAAATTGATATTTAATAGACACAACTTTCATTGGCGTTGTTCCGAAGATTTTAAGCCTAATTCTTTTACGAAGTTCTGTCAAATCTATGTTCTGGTTAAAAACCAATCATGCTGTGCTCTTCGATAAGAAAACAATGTCATTTTCCATGTCACGGACCTCACCATCATAGTAAATAACAACACCAATATGTTCACTCATCTTCAGTTTCTATTCTACTTTAGCCTCAATTTCTCTTGCTATAACTTACGCAACTTGAGAATGAAATTTGACTTATTTATAGTCTAAAGCCAAATAGGAACTACTATAGCAAAAGAGCGTCCACGTGAGAGCCTTTTTCCGTAATTTTGCTGACAGTGTATCCTGCTTGAAGCGTTTTGGACACTATTTGTTTAGAAATGTCTTTTTGAAATTATTATTTCAGATACTACTGTAGCAAAAGAACGTTCACGTGGGAGTTTTTTCAGTAATTTTGCTGATAGTGCATCCTGCTTGACGCGTTTTGGACACTATTTGTTCAAAAATATCTTCTCAAAATTATTTTTTTCAGATGCTACTGTACCAAAAGAGCTTCCACTTGGAAGCTTTTTTCAGTAATTTTGCTGACAGTGCATCCTAATTTAATTAATTAATCTTAAAAACCTAAAACCCTAATTTAATTAAAATTTTTAAATTAATAGTTAATTTAATTAATTAACCCTAAACCCCAAACCCTAATTTAATTAATTTTTTTCCCTAAAATACAATAAAACCATAAACTCTTAAAACCTTAAACTCATAAATCAAGCACAGAAAACCCTAACCCTAAAAAAAGGGGCAAAACGCGTCCCTAGGGGAGCATTTTGTCCACGTTAACACCAAGTGCACCCTCAAAGAAGCGCTTTGTGCTGACGTGGACAAAACGCTCCCCCAGGGACGCATTTTGCTGACATAGCCCCTGACTTCACGCTAACGTGGACGCGCTTTCAGAGAATTTGACCCTTTCCGGTAAATAATAAAAAAAATTAGCCCATTTCTATAAATAATTTTAGAAATGGGCATTTTTTAGTAAATTGGCCGTTTTTATTTGGTTATATAATTTCCTTAATTAGATTTTTTATATAAAGTAATCACTGTCAATGTATGTGTATGTGTTCTAAATAAATCCTAATTCCTCATCTCATTAATTAGTAAAATAAAAAAAATTAAAAGATTTATAAATAAATATTAATAAACCTAATTAAAAATCAATTATATATTTTTTCTTTTTGGATTTTACCCGCCCGTTGAATTAAAAAATAATTATAATTTTCTTTTTCTTTTACCCTCCAGTTATTAAATCTAATTAAAAATTATTACAATATTCTTTTTGTTATTTACTGTGTAGGATAGAAAGAGTTACTCACATTTTACCTAATTATTTCTTTACAGAAAGGGTTTGGAGGAGGTTAAGATTATATTGGAAATTTTAATTTGATTATATGGTTGTTGATTGCTTCAAAAAGATTAATGTTGTTGCCTCCATTTTCAATCCACTTTTTGTTGTTATAATCCTAGCCTTTGGCTTTGATTTAGCCTGCTGTTGTTAAAAACTTCCTCAATTTGCCTTCAAATATTCTGCCAACCTCACCTTCTACATATTCATTAGTATACTTAGCTACTATTAGTTGGTTTTTAATGGCGGTCTACTTAGTTTGCACTTGGTGAATTTGGATTAAATGAATTTAAAAGAGGAATAATCTCTAAATTATTAAATTTAAAGTTTAAGGTATTAAATTGATAATAATAAATAATAATAATAAAAAAGAGAGAGGGGAATAAATGTTCACTTTGCTGGGAAGTATGGGTGATTGGTAAGTGCTCATAAATTTGTATTATTACAAAAGTTCATTTAAATTAGTAAACTAGTTAATTTATGAAATGATTTAGTATTAATTCTTAAAAACATTTTTGGGTTAAGAAATACTTTTGAGCAAAAGTTAAAATTTTATGTTTCTACTTTTAGCAAAAAAAAGTGCTTTTGCAAAATATTTTTTTGCCCAAAAACACTTTTGAAAAAGTACAAAAACATATTGTTTAATAATGCTTTTATTTCAAAAGTATTTCTTAGAAACAATACTAAATTGGCTATTAATGCATATATATAATTTGAATTCCATATTGTGGTATATAAATGAATCGCAATGATATATAAGTATGTCATTTGTATGACTTAGTCAATTACACAACACTTGCAATTTGTGTCTAATGACTTAGTCAATTAGTGTTTCTTTAACCCTTCGGATGCATCATTTTCTCACCTCCTCAATGGCTTATTACACCTCTCAAAACCATATATTTTACCTAAAAAAAATCAAATATGTCTCAAGAAATGTTACTGTATAACCTCCCCTTAAATTAGGAGGGAGCAATTGTTACACCTCGCTGTAATCACCCAAAAAACTAAGTCTATAAACAATACAAGGGGACCCCTCGTAAGAGCCCCTTAGCTTATAACTTGCTTGACAAGTGAACTCACTTATTAACTGCCACATTAGATCTCAACTACCAAATCTTATATGAAATGACCAAAGGCACATCATAGTACCATTTTACCAAAGTTTATAGCCCCAGGCCTCTTCTCCTTTGACTCGCCAATAAAGCCCTGACACTTGGCACCTTGAGACAAGAGACAACAAGTATATAAGGCTTAGGGCCTAAGGATGAGAGACTAGCTATCTCCATCTCATTTTCTCCCAACCTACCTCAAGTTTCTTCCTCTCTTCCTTCGCTCTTACTTTGACCATACTATTTGGCAACTCTCCGCCCTGTTCCAAACAGGGTGAACCACCCATCTCCACCACCTGCCCATCCTTGTATCAACACAATCTATAAAGATTATTTCTTTTAGGGTTCATGGCTTCCCTTTCCAACAGTGTCTTCTCTAAAGTTCGAATCTTTATTCTCTCCTGATAAATACAATGTGAATTACCAATACACTCAAAACTTATTAATGGTTCATTCATATTATATTATAAATCATATTTTAATTGTTTTTCATATAATAAAATCATATATATAACTACATATAAAAGGAAAGCCCTAATGGTCTTCTTTTGTTGACATGTGTAAAACAAATTGTGCACATTTTTTACATTATAAAAATGGTTAGATTTCAATTTTGATCCTTCTATTATGCTTAAATTTGATATTTTATCTCTAAACTTTAGTTTCTAATATAATTTGGTCTCTGTAATTTTATAATATTATTAGTTAGTCTAAATAGTTAACATCAATAACTTTTCAATTAAAATGTTGCTGAATTATATATAACTTAAATGTTGTAAGGTTCTTCGATATTGATACGCAGCTTCTCATTTATTTTGTGTTTGTCGTTTTTTTTTTTTACATTATAAGACAATGGTCAAATTTCAGCTTGACCCATATATTATATTGAATTTGAGATTTAATCTATATACTTCAATTTTTGGCATAATTTGGTTCTTCTATTTTCATAATGTTATTAGTTAATCTAAATAGTTCATATTGTTAACTATTTTCAATCCAAATGCTAATGTTAATTTTTCTTAAGAGCACTAATCCAATAAAAAATATTTTTGAATGGTAAAAAATCCACTACAACATTTCAAGGTTATTTTTTTGTTACATGATTACTAAGTAAATATTATTTTTTAATTTTTAAATGTCACACTAATAAATTTAATAAAACAATTTAACGGTAGTAACAATTAGATCTGAATTTTTAATTTTAAAAAAGTAAAATGAAATTAAATAGTTGAAAATAGAAATAGGAAAACTATAATTCAAATGTACTCTATTGTTTTTAATTTAATAAGACTTAAATCATATTTTAACTCTTAAATTTATACTTTATTATTTGATACAAACAAATAATGAAGTACGGAATTAGTATAGTTATATTTAAAAGGCATAATGACTTATTTGGCATTCTAATTTCCATTTTGTGTGTTAAGTTCTTTAATCCATCATACAATGAAAGATTCACTTTTATTTTATTTTTTTTGGTAATTCAATAAAATATTTAATTAAATCTTGATAATTTTGAACATTATATGGTTATAAGATACATACATGGTTGAAATTAAACTACAACATGCATAAATGAAAAAGGAAGTCCATTTTTTTTATATAATTATTGTTTCCAATGTATAATAAATAGTGAATATAAAATTAATATTTAAGAGATAAATAAAATTTAAAATTTTCCTAAGAGCACAAAATAAGAAACATAAAAGAAATAAGTAGGACCATTGGTTGAGAAAGGAAAGAGTATGAAATAAACTGCAAAATATTGTCACCATCAAAGAAAAAGAAAGGTAACTTGGTCCACTAATATGCCTACCCCTAGGGGATATAGGGATGTAGAATTTTGGCTAAAATTCTTTAGATTGGTCCATAACCAATATTAAATTTGTGGTCTCCCTAATCAACCTAACAAAACCCTAGTGATGTCCAATTTGTTCACCTAATTCTCAATTTACTCCCATTTTTTTCCCCCTTAAATAATACAAAAGAGATGTACTATTTGTTATAATGAAAGGCATTTGGTTATGTAATGATGTTGAGATTAATGGCATTTGATTATTGAAGTGTGGTTATGCATAAATATTTCCACTCAAAGCAATGCCCAAACCAAAGAGAAAATAATGAGTCCTCTTTATTCATTATTACTTGTATACAATTTGATTAATGGGTGTTTCTAAAATAATATTATTTTTAATTAATTACTATTACCATTTAACTTGGAATTTGTATATGTTTAAAGTTCTTAATTTTAATTATACCCTTAATTCTTATTTGTAATACTAGAAATATTTACAATTTATGAAAATATAATAATTTTACGTCAATAAGATAAACCATATTTTCCTTTTACGACTTAAAAATATAGAGAAAATGAAGAGAGAGGGTTAGATAAGACAAGTATTGGGCGTAGCAGTAGGAATGATGGATTGTGTCAGATTTGATTATTTAGCAGTAAAAAGCCTCTTTCTCCTCAAAACATCTTTAACTGTTTCTTCACCTACTTTCAGTTTGCTTCTGCTTCAGCTTTTCGCATCTCTTTCCTTTTCTTTCTCTTTTTTAACTTTTACCATTTCCACTCCTAAACTTCCAATTGTGGCCACCCCAACTAAAACATGGTCTCTCCCACCGCCACCACCACCCTATGATCACCACCCCACCAACATGTTAGGCCTCCATAACATCTTCCTTATAGCTCCACCACCACAGGAAAACCAACAACAACAAGCCCCACCACCGCCGCCGCCGCCACCACCAACACAACCACAACACTTTAACCAAAACTACAACTTGACTGACACAAATCTTTGGACTTCAAAGAGAAGCACCGCCCAAGAATCAATACCAGTTTTCCAAAAGAAAGATGGAGCCTTGAATAATGTTGAAGAAGATGATGATGATGAAAGTGGTGCTGCTGGTGGTTGCTTCAAGGTGTGTAGAGATTGTGGGAATAGGGCAAAGAAGGAGTGTGGATATAGTAGGTGTAGGACTTGTTGTAAGAGTCGAGGGTATGATTGTGCTACTCACGTGAAGAGCACATGGGTGCCTGCTGCTAGGAGAAAAGACAGGAAGGTTTTAGTGATCGGGGATGATGGCGGCGGCGGAAATGGTGGTTGGTCTTCCGGCTCCTCTTCTTGTGGTGGTAAAAGACAAAGGGTTTTGAATTTGACTTCAAACGCTGCTTCCAAGTCCTTGAATTTTGAAGCAGGCACTTGTCACCAGGGTTTGCTTTCTCTTTATCTTCTTCTTTCTTTTATAATCTTTCCTTCCATTTTTCTTCATCTAAGTATCAAATTTATTGAATCCATGCTGAAGAAACCATTGAATTCAGAATAAAACAATGCTGGGATTCTCTTTTTTTTTTCTTTTTTTTTCTTTTTAATTAATGAATGATTGAAATGTATAGGATTTATTGAATTTTAGTGTTCAATGGATGCTTTCAATGTATTGAATTTACTGGGTTGTTGAGTTCTCATCTAAGTCTTTCAACTTTAAATATATAACTAAGCTGAGATATTATGCAACTGAATGATTTATATGTACTAAATTTGTTGAACTGTTGTTTTACCATATATAAATTGTTCTCTGTTAGTATAAAACTGGGTATTTTGTTAATTTCCAGATTCAGGATTTAAAGAATCCTTACCGGTTCGAGTTCAAGCACCGGCGGTTTTCAGGTGTATTCAAGTAACAGCCATTAGTGATGGTGAATCAGAGATTGCATACCAAGCTACCGTGAATATAAGTGGCCATGTTTTCAAGGGGTTCCTATATGACCATGGAGCCGATGTGAAAAACGAGTTTCCTTGCATTTCGAAAGTCGTTTTTGAAAGCAGCAGCAGTGGAAGGGATAGAGATTCATCTTCTCCGGTTGTTGATCCAGCAAACACCATTGCAGCCTCCAGTGACTGAGGATCGGTTTAAGGTACAATCTTTAGCACTCAACATGTAATGATGTTTATTTAGGTTCTAAATGTGATAGTTTATGTGCTTGATTGCAGTAAAAAAATGAATCAAATAGGCCTAACAATGTGAAGGTTACTTCATACCCCATAAATCATAGGATTTTACAGTTTTATCTTTTCTTCTTTTTTCTCCTTTTGCATATGCCTTCTATGAGATCAAAGACGGCATCGGTGTGAAGCTTCGTGAACGAGAAGTGGTTCTTGTTCTAATGTCACTATCCATCTTTGGTAAAAAAAAGCAAAAGATTGTATTTGCCATGATCTGCACTTCACTTTAGTGCTAGGCATATTTCCAAAATAGGAAAGCACATTATTTGCATAAATGTTCATCATGTTGCTGATATGCATCCTCAAAGACACTTCTGGGTCCACTCGCAGCATCGGATTCCTACATCAATGCATGAAATTTCATCCGGTTTACATTCGGAATTTCCTCGATAAAGATTGCATTATCTTTTTATTTTGTACCATACACAATGATTAGCATACATGTCAAAAAGTTTAGTGCCTGTTGTTCGTGTGCTTTTCTTGGTTTCATTGCCCTGTTTCCAGCGTGCGTATATTACTTAGGCACAACCATGAGAGTCATATATGGATATTTATTCAACACAGATATACATTCAAACAGTCATACCCCCATATTTAACTTTCTGTATGTATATGCCAGGAGATGAGCAGGATTCAACCAAGCCAATTTTGGTTGAATGCACATATATTATACTACCTACAAAATTCATGCTTTACTTTTTTTCTTTAAGAAGATCGCAGTCCGAGATAAGAGAAAGGTTGTGTATGCTGAGATTTAAACTCTAGATTTGCTGGATGTCAATACATCTAATCCCAAGTTCCATGCTTTCCATTTCAACCCTATAAGAAGTGGGATGCCGTTCTCTGCTCTACAAACCTTGCAATCATGGACAGTACTTCTTCGACTTAGTTTTGGCCGGTCAGAAGCAATGCAAATTGCGCTTTGCTGTTTTAGAATCCGGGTCAGTTGCTTTCTGCGCTCAATAACAGAGAGTCTCCATAGAAAGAATTAAGTTTCCGATTTTGAAGAGTTTATTTGAATGAGATGGTAATGTCAGTGACTTAAGGCATTGAAAGGTTTCCAATATGAGAACATTCTACATAAGTGAATGATGTATGCATGTTTGTAGTTATATAAATGTTCTTGGGCAGATTTCTTGTTCTACAAGGAAGACTCATATTCTAGAAATGCTGCAATTATGGAGTGGGTGAAGAAAACCAGATGAAATATTTGCCATTGAATATAATACGTGTATGCTTGTATTAAAAATAGAGTTAATGAGCAAATATTGAAATCTGACACAATTTTATAGCTATATTTTAATTTAATATTGAAGTTTGTCTTTATTGAATTTTACCACTAATTTTTTTATTTTGATTCAATTTTATATTTTTTTATTATTTTAATTAACAATCAGAAATTAAAAAAATTTATTTTATTAAAAAAAACTAAAGTTACTTTTTTTTAAAAAAAAAAATTCTGATTATTATTTTAAAAATTTTCAAGTCTTTATTTCATTAAATAATTTTTTTAATGTTTATAAACCAATTGATTGTTAAGTACTAAAAGGAAATATTTGAATTCTTTTAGTAAAAATTTATCTTCAAATCATTAAAATATTATTATAATAAATTTATTATTATGACTATTGAAAAATGAATAACTTATAATAATGATAATTAGTATTTGATTAAGAAGTGAAAAGGAGAATAAAACAAATATTATAATTATTTTTATTTCAATCCTAACTTTTCTTGTACAATAGTTTATATAAAGAATAAAGAAGATTAAGAAAAAGGAAAAAAAATATTTTATATATTAGAAAACATTTAAAATTTCTTTTCCCCCTAAATAAAAATATGGAGTATTTTCAGCTTATGAATCAATTATTTTATTTATTTTTTTGTAATCTTTTACTTTGTATATTGAATATGAGAAATGATTGTATGAAAATGTCTCTTTTTAATAGGAGAATGACAAATCAGATTTCTTCACTTGATTCTTAAATTTTTTTTCTGTTGAAAAAATGAATGAAAAATCTAATTTATTATCTTCTATTGAAAAGAGATAAAGAATAAGGTGAAATTATAATTTCATATAACACAATCCCATCTATATTAAACATATGAGCTGTATACATTTTTGACATAGTTGTAGGGTTTTTGTTTTTTAATTGAAGGTAAAGGAAATTGGAGCAATAAAATTGAGGGAAGCAGCTGCAGCATCCCCACGAGAGTTGGGATGAACATTTGGCAGCATAACGAAGTCCACTGGCGGGGGCAAATCCATAAATGTCAGGCCAGGACCAGTGGTTGGCCAAATTTTCCACCCCTTGTCAAATCAATCGCCTTCATTTTTCTTCTGGAACCTTCTCATGGAACAGTGTCCTTTGACAGTTGGCTACTTTCTTAATTCATTAATCACACAGTTTTGCCGACAACCTTACAGTTGGTTGGAGTTATCCATTAATATCATACACCAAGATTAGAACTCCATGAGAGGAAATAAAGTTTATATATTTGTTTTAGCATTGCTCTTAATGTAATACATAACAAAAAAAAAAAAAAAAAAAAAACCCATTCATCATATGAAAATTTCATGGAAAGCTCAGCGTGGGTTTACTCGTGTGGGAGGAGGACAGGTCTTAGAAATGGGCCTTGTTTGTATTGGAAACTCACTACTATATGATGTGCATTGTTTGCTGCTGCAAATGCCAATGTTGATTAACGTTAGCTTTGGAAAATGATAAGTGGTCCATGCATTCATTTCTTCAGTAAAAACCTCTAAAATGAAGTGCTTTATCAAGGAGATTTAATATTATTTTTTAAAAATTATTAATAAAATCATATTAAATTCAATAGCTTGTTATCATATACAAACACTGTGTAGCAAAAATTTTCATCTTCGATATATATAAAAGCAACTAAATGTTAGTTTAGTTCAAACAAAACCCTTCCTATACATGATAATATCAAGCTAGTTAGGTACAAAAAATAGAATGAATTCTAATGTTTCACCCTTTGAACAATTCATTTACATTTGAAACAGCCTTAACAACTGTGTTTGCAATGTTAACCTAAACCTTCACCTCGTGTCAATGACGGAAGTCGTAAACCTTTTCTTTTAAGCACTCGCATCCCTGAAAAACGATCGGGTGTACACTGCTTCCGAATTGAAAATCTTGTAAAGATCATGATGGCATTTTCAAGTGTCTTCTACGAAAACTTTGAAAATGAAATCCCGGAAGCGTTTTGAATACAATTTCGGGTCAACAGCAGAAATCGAAGTTGGATCATATTGCATTGATTTATATGCATGCTCAAGCTTCTTGCTAATATCATAGTCTTGTAGGATGTCTATTATACCAAAGAAGAGAATGACATCATACATTACACCAGTTGGTTCTCCAACCACTTGGCAATCGTTTTTCCTCACCGTCTTTTCGGCTCGAGCGGCCATGTTTATACCTAAACTAACCGGAGACTGCCTGCATGTTTTCATATCGAAAGATTCATGTCATGTAATGTTTTAGATCCATCAATTATCATGTTAATGGCAATCAATTTTACCGTGTGGAGTTGATAACAAGCTGATCATTGCTATCTTCGGATAGCCGAGGAGCTTCTCCATTTTCACAATCTCCATTTCCTGCAAATTAAGTCCGAAAGATATGTAACCTGTTAAGCAACCATTGATTTCAAAGTCATGGAAATTTTAATTTCCATTAGATAACTAGAAATAAACCAGTAGGTGAGGAAACTCCAGAAGTATGAGGCGTAGAAACTTCACGAAAGTGCAAACCGATCAACAAACTGTAGTCCATAATTCTCTCGTTTTCAAGAAAGTCACAATCTCGGTCGACTTGACTGCACGAAAGGAATGGAAGAAATATTAGATAACATGAACCTTAATAATAAAGAGGTTATTAGAAAATAGAATCACCTGCAGAACTCTTTGAACCACAGTTTCTGCAATCGAAATATATAATTGAGATCGAGGTCTTTGAGGGTTGTTGTTGAGTCAATCTCTGCTTCAGGTTTAGCAGTTGTGCGACCTTGGAAAGAACCTTTCAAGTCGAAGCGCCTATGAATGGCAGTGTCGGTACAGAACAGATTCCCCATTACAACAAATCGAACCTGACTCATTGAGATCACAGGTGAAGAAAGTATGAGATTTATTTCCTACATTTTATTACCCCAAAGATGTGTTTGAAGTTGCATTGACAGTACCTTTTTCTGTGTCGACCCGGTTAATTTCACACAATGAAGACCGAAAAATTTGGTGACTAGAGTGTCCTTAAAGGACCGAACATGATTATAGTAGGCCGGAAGCATTCTTATCAGAACCTGCAAATGCAATAGAGTCCGCAATGATGATTATTCAGTCATCAAGAAAGTAATGCAAAACTACTAGAAATTGCAGGTTTACGGGTTCATCACAATAGAAAAAAGAAATAAAAACTTACTTTTACTTCTGCCTTCTTCATTGTCTTTATCATGTATTTGTCATCATTGGTCAAGTAAAAAAAGCTTCCACTTTTCCCGGGGGATGAAAGTTCCCGAAGGGCATCATCCCCACATATCGAAAGCATGTAATCAGCTGCATCTATATCAAACAATTTCCTTAGGGTCCTGGAATTGTAAAAGAAATGACATGTTAGGAAATACTTGTAATGTAACCACTTAATGGTGGTATCATATTCATATCATATACTTCAAAAGTTATTATCATGCAATGAATTGGATGAAGTGAATATTTTAGTATTCTTCCATTTGCATACAGCTATTTTCATGATTATGTTATCATACTATAGTAGCACGATCAAGATGAAACAGTTCTTCAAAGAATGATTATCTTTTTGAACAAGCAGATGATCCAGTGTCGAACCTGAATACGAGTGGACAGTAATCCTTCCATTTGAATTCAGAAGATGGGTGAGGCGGAGTGTGCTTCGATCCTTCAGGCGGAAATCTGGTCCAAAATTTTTCCCTAGGATCAAAGGCTGATGTCTTCAAATCAAGGGATAAAGCTGGACCAGGCCTCCCAACAGAGTGTCTACAATTTAACCAGAGAACCAATACATGCATGATTAGAATATAAATTATTATATCACAAAACGGAAACGAGTTCGATTTCAATAAATCTTCACAACAAAATCAATAAACATAATCTAAAAGGCAATGCATATAGCGATAAACATAACCTATACCTTCAGTACCAAGCACTTGCATGATTACAACATAAATCATTATACCTCAAAACAGAAAATGAGTTCGATCTTCGCTGCAATATCGGTAAACATAATCTAGAAGGCAAAACAACATATACCGAAAAATAACATTTGACATTTCATAACCAGAAGAAAAACAACATAGAAGCTGATAAGATACAAGTAAAAACCAGTACCTGATACCAAGTTGCAAGTTAAGCATAAGCTCAAAATTCTTGTGGCCTCTGGATATTGTCTGCCCTTGCCTCCTCGTTGGCGGCTTCTTAAGCTGTAGAGAACTCTCTCTTGCAACTGAATCTTCAAGGTGAAGTCTTCCCACACTTCCATCCCCATGTCTTGAGATTCCTTCACTACCAAAAGAAACACTTCCACCATTGAAATCTGAACTCATACTAAAACCACTTAAACTCCCATCAGACCTTCTTCTTTGTTTCCCATCTTTCTCTTTGGATATTGCAAACCAATTTGGCATCTTTTCTGAAGGCCAAATTGATACTTTCTCACCACCACATATCTTACAGTCTTTCAGATCCTCTAAAAACACCTGTTGAGGATCCCAATCAAATTTCTCAGTTGGAGAATCAGATGGATAATAAGTTCCATTTTGATCTTTACCATCTTTACTCCAAATACCAACAAAAAAGCTCCCATCTGGCCATTTATAAGTCCCATTCCCTTTAGGAAAACCATCCTCCCAAAAGCCATCATACCTATTCCCATTACTCCAAATCATTGTTCCATTGCCATTTATCAACCCTTTCTTCCATTGACCAATATATTGGTTCCCATTCTTCCAATGGTACCTTCCATATCCTTCCTGGAATCCACGGCGCCATTCACCTTCATAGTAATCCCCATTCACAAAACTAATAGTCCCTTCTCCTTGTTTTAAGTTCATAACCCAAGTCCCTTTATAAGTTTCTCCTGAAAAGCCAGTGTAAGTCCCTTTACCATCCATAAAACCATGCTTGAATTCACCTTCATAAGTAGCACCTGATGGCCAACAGAACTTGCCTTTCCCTGTTGTTTTCCCTTTGAACCATTCACCAACATACATACATCCATCAGTCCATAAATACTTCCCATTGCCATGAGGGCAACCATCACACCATTGGCCTGTATAAAAGTCACCGCTAGGAAGGGCTTTTTCGACATTGCCAACTTCAGCAGCCTCTTCATCATCAACATGAGCAACTGACATTGCTGTAAATTTGCTTTCTTCTTTGCACCTGCTTGTGAGTTCTTAACTTCAATTTCAAATTCCCTTTTAAAGCTTAGCTTTCTGCTCATTCCATGAATTAACAAAGAAAAACTATATCTTCATTCAAATTCAGCATCTCTTCCACCTTTCTTTAACCAATAAATCAAAATATCAAAAGAAAAAAAAATTGTCTCTCTTTGTCTCTTTTGTCTTTTCTCTTTGCATCAATGTGGGGTCTTCAGGAACACTAAAAAAAATGAAGAAAAACAACAATTCTGAAACTGATCTTGAAGAGAGAAAATTGGAGGGAAATGGAATCATCTAAATAAACAAATAAAACCAACACCAAAAATCCAATCTTTTTTATCAAAGTTTTGAGCTTTCTGGGTTGCTAATTTGTTTGAAGAAATGCGAGATATTGGATTCAAGAATAAAGCCAAAAAATTGGAGAAAATGGAATAAAACTGGTTTCTTTCTCTCTTTTTTCTGGGATTTCTTTTTCCTTTTGGTTTGGTTGATTGAGATCATAGAACAAAACCATTTTTGCTCAAAGTCTCGGATTTGGTTCCTAAAATAACTAGCTGGCCAAACAATTGGAGGGAGAATAGTAAGGGTTTCATTGCCATTTTTAGTGTCTGAAAAAAGAGTCCCTATTACCACTAATTTTAGTATATTATTATCGTTATTTCTCCCAAGTTGGTTTATTTTTCTTCTTCAAATTGCAAATTTATTTATGTAATTAACGTTCTTGTTAGACAAAGTCTTATTTTGATTTTTCAATTTTGTCCTTGTGTTTTTATGTAATTTCCAGATTTTCTCTAATCTTTTGATTGGAATTCAATTCGGTAACAACATCATAAACCAGAGCTTGAACATGCATATATATATATATATAGTTATCAAAATTGCTACAAAGCACTTGCATTAAATAATAATGTAGGGTGTGCACTACTATTAATACACCAAATTAATCCATCCAATCGATTTTTTATTAATTGGAGTAATGGTTATGATCACTTTATTTACATATATCAATTAAAATTCAGGATACTTCTCAAAAGAAAAAAATAAGTACCTTCAATCAAATCAATGTATTTGAAAAGATTGATCTCCATCCATCAAAGCTTGAACCAAACTTTATTATCAAGCAATTTGGAGAAGAACTCACACTTCAATGCATTAACCAAGTATTCAACTTTCCCATATTGACCTTGTCTCCTTCAGTGGACAACCATGGAGTTCTTACATTGTTCAAAACAGAACCAAATTGCAAAATGGACGTATGTATAGAGGAGCAACCAAATTCCAGCCCATTTTTAAATTAAAAAGAAGACTGAAAACATGTTTTTCAAGGGAGACAGAGAAAGAACAAAACAGCGAACATTGTCTGACTGGGGACACATTAACTTAAAAGGTTTGGCTGGCCAATGTTGAAACACGTCTCTCTCTCAAATGGTGTGATCTTATTGCAATCGTGCACCCTTGCTCGCTATGTTTCAGGTTCAGACAAGGCGAACATTGAAAAATAAATAATAATAAAAGAAGTTGAAAATCCCTGAAACCTTGGACCCACTTTTTGGTTGGATTCATAATTAGGATGAAACTTGTCTTTTTCTTGCCCATTTTATCCGTCGAAATTATTGATATAAGCTTAATTCTGGTTTTAAAGTGATTTTAAGGGGAAAAAAACTTTTTAAAGGTGATCTGAAAAAAGGTATAATACTTGAATTTTAAGTGTTTGATAGTATTGTCAGAAATTTCGAGATGAAATTTATTAAATATAATGATAAGTGATATTCTACTCTAAAAAAAAAATATAAATTTAAAGATGAAGAAGTAATCATGAATTTTAACATGAATTGTAAAACGAATATAAAAAAATTGAAAATAAATTATGAATAAAAATTGAAATGTCCTTTTTTTTACATAACAATGTCACGATAGGTGAAATATAAATTTTAAATATATTTTAAGTAATTAATATAAATTATTTGTAAAATTAATAATTTAAAAAATATATGATATTTAAATAATTTAATACAATAATTATGATAATATTTAAAAATTTTAATATTGTTAGAATTAAGTGACCCAAATTCTTATTTAAATAAAATACGATGAAAAATAAAATAAAAGTAAAATCCATATAGAACTAGACTTCTTTTATTTTATTTTAGAATAAGGTTTTTTAAACCTTATTAAACTTCATCTATTTTATATTGATTAGGATAGGGTGTTTTAATCCTACTAGAATATGGCTTTACAAGCCTATAAATAGACATAGTCTATTCCTCTTGTATTGATTCAAATTTTTCGACATAGTGCATTTTCTTCTCCTCTGCCCGTGGTTTTTTCCCGATAGGGTTTCCACGTAAAATTTGTGTGTTCTTTATTTTATTTATTTTATTCTATTTTATTCTTTCACAAATTGGTATCGAGCTTAGGGTTATTCATCTCGATCACGGTAATGGCGTCTTTGAAGTATGAAATTTATTTGTTGGATCGCAACACCGATTTGCGTTGTGGCAAATTAAGATTCAAGCGGTTCTTGCACGAGATGGATCTCGGAGGATGCCTGCTAGGGATAGATAAGATGCCTTCGACATTAACAGATGAAGAGAAGAAGCGTAAGGATCGAAAAGGCATTAACACAATTACATCCGCATTTGTCCAACGAAATTTTGCAGGATGTGATGAAAGAGAAAACTGTCATTTGCATTATGGAAGAGGCTAGAACAAATATGTATGTCGAAAACTCTAACAAGCAAGTTGCATACGGCGGCGTCTTTATGCTCATCGTTTGGAGGAAGGTACGTCAGACACGAACACTTAAAGTTGTTTAAAGAAATTCTCTCAAACTTGGAGGCCATGGAGGTTCAAGATGATAAGGAAGATCTAGGGTTGATTCTACTTTGTTCGTTGTGCCCCGCCTTATTCAACTTTTAGAGACACGATTTTATATAGCCGCGAGTCTCTCACGCTTGATGAGGTTTATGATTCTTTAACCTCGTATGATAAGATGAAGCATCTTGTGGTTAAACCCGACTCTCGGGGAGAGGGTCTCATTGTTCGTGGGAGACAAGATCGGAATGTTGATGATGATCGTGGTAGGAAACAGAACGGAATCCTCGTGGTAAATCTAAGGGTATATCAAGTCTTCAAACAGAGGTAAAACTTGTAACTTCGCAAGAAGAAAGGGCATATTAAATCGAGTGCTATAAGCTACAAAATAAGATTAAAAGGGAGGTCGCGAATCAAAAGGAAAAACAACCGAGAAAATTTGGTGAAGTCGATGTTGTAGAAGACTACGGCGATGGTGAACTTCTAGTCGCTTCACAATGATTCTAAAGTAAGCGAGGAGTGGATACTTGATTCAGTTGCACCTTCCACATGAGTCCCAATCGGGATTGGTTTACAACTTACAAAACAAAGGTGCGAAGGTGTTGTTTTGATGGGAAATAATGCTTCGTGTAAAATTGCGGTGTTGGAACAATTAAAGTTAAGATGTTTGATGGAGTTGTCAGAACACTTAGTGACGTACGGCATATTCCAGAATTGAAAAGAAATTTAATTTCGTTGAGTACTCTTGATTCAAAAGGGTACAGATACACAGTTGAAAGTGGTGTTTTAAATATTTCCAAAAGGGTCCATTGTTGTGATGAAAGGACAGAGAAAGATTGCCAAGTTATATGTTTTGCGTGGTTCTATCTCATTTGGTGATGCAAATTGCCGCTTCCTCTTCCTTGTCAGATGATGATATTACTAAACTTTGGCATATGCGCCTAAGGCATATGAGTGAGAATGGCATGACAGAATTGAGCAAAAGAGGACTTCTTCATGGGAAAGGAATTTGCAAACTGAATTTCTGTGAGCACTGTGTCTTTGGGAAGCAAAAGAGAGTTCGATTCACTAGAGGAATCCATAACACGAAGGGAACATTGGAGTATATTCATTCTGATCTGTGGGGGCCATCTAGAGTGCCTTCTAGAGGTGGAGCTAATTATATGCTAACCTTTATTGATAATTTTTCCAGAAAAGTTCGGGCGTTCTTCCTGAAGCAAAAAAGTGATGTGTTTTTCGTATTTAAGTCTTGGAAAATTATGATTGAAAAACAGACGGGAAAACAGATAAAATACCTCCGCACAGACAATGGTTTAGAGTTCTGTTCTGATGAGTTTAATAGATTGTGCAAGTCAGAAGGAATCATGAGACACTTGACAATTAGTCATACTCCACAACAAAACGGCGTTGCAGAACGAATGAACAGAATGATCATGGAGAAGGTTCGATGTATGTTGTCAAATGCCAACTTACCGAAGTCATTTTGGGCGTAAACGCGTCATCGCATTTTTTTGATCAACCGATCTCTATCCGTTGCCATTAAGAAAAAGACTCCACAAGAGGTATGGTCCGTAATCCCGCTAATTATTCGATTTAAAGATCTTTGGGTGTCCCGCATATGCTCATGTTGATAATGGAAAATTGGAACCGAGATCCATTAAATGTGTTTTTCTTGGTTATAAAGCTGGTGTAAAAGGGTATAAGTTATGGTGTCCTGAAAATAGAAAAGTTGTGATTAGTAGAGATGTTGTTTTTTATGAAACTGCTATGCTACCTAACTTATCTCTTAAAGACTCTTCCAATAAAGAAAATCAAAAATAGGTAGAGCATCAGATTAATACAGCGTCAACTCCTCAAGCTAGTACAAAAATTGAGAATAGAGTTGCTTCTTCACCACAATACTCTATCGCCAAAACAGAACTAGAAGAGAAATTAAACCTCCAAAGAAGTATGCCGAGGCTGATCTAGTTCCTTATGCTTTAAATGTGGCTGAAGATATAGATGCAAATCAAGAGCCATCTAATTATTCTGAGGCGGTTAGCTGTGAAGGCTCAGAAAAGTAGATGTTTGCTATGCAAGAAGAGATGGAATCACTCCATAAAAACAGAACATGGGACCTTGTGAAACTTCCTAAAGGTAAAAAGGCTGTTCGTTGTAAATGGGTGTTTAAAAAGAAAGAAGGGACTCTAGGAGTTGAAGAACCCAGATATAAAGGAAGGCTTGCTTTGCAAAGGGTTACATCAAATTCAGGAGTGGACTTCATGAGATGTGTTCTCCCGGTTGTTAAGCATAGTTCAATTCGAGCTTTGCTTGGTATTGTGGCCATGCATGATTTGGAGCTTGAGCGATTAGATGTAAAAGCGTATTTTTGCATGGATAACTTGATGAGGATATTTACATGCAACAACGAGTAAGGTTTTACAGATTTGAGAAAAAGGAGGACTATGTTTGCTTTTGAAAAAGTCCCTTTACGGTTTGAAGCTTGATCACCAAGACAGTGGTACAAGAGGTTTGATTCCTTTATGACTTCTCATGATTTCAAAAGAAGTAGTTTTGATGAGTTGTGTTTACTTTAAAAAAACAGTGATGGTTCTTTTGTGTATCTACTTCTTTATGTTGATGACATGTTGATAGCAAAGAAAAGATAAAGAAGAGATAAGAAAGGTCAAAGCCCAACTAAGTAAAGAATTTGAGATGAAAGATTTAGGACCAGACAAAGAAGATACTTGGTATGGAGATTCTCAGAGATAGAAAATCAAGTAAATTGTCCCTAAGTCGGAAGGGGTACATTGAGAAAGTTCTTTGCGAGTTCAATATGCAGAGTGCTAAGCTCTGTTTGTACTCCTTTAGCACCCATTTCGGACTTTCATCGGTTTTGTCTCCACAATCGGATGATGAGATTGAGTACATGTCACATGTTCCATACTCTAGTGCGATGGGATCTCTCATGTATGCTATGGTTTGTTCACGTCTAGATTTATCATATGCGATCGGTGCAGATTAGCGAGATACATGGCAAATCCGGTAAAGAACATTGGAAAGCGATTCGATGGATTTTAAGATACTTACGAGGCACTACCGATGTTTGCTTACAGTTTGGAAGAACTAAAGATGGAGTCATAGGGTATGTTGATGCTGATTTTCTTTGGAGACCTTGATAGAAGAAGATCTCTCGCAGTTACGTCTTTACAATCGGAGGTTGTGCAATTAGTTGGAAAGCCACTTTGCAAACTACGATCGCTTTGTATACCAATCAAGAAGTGAGTACATGGCGATTCGAGGCTTGTAAAGAAGCTATTTGGTTGAAGGGACTATTTAGTGAACTCAATTAAGACCTTCAAATCAACACAGATTTTGTGACAAATGAGAGTGCTATATTTCTTACAAAAGATCAAATGTTTCATGAGAGAACAAAACACATTGATGTTCGGTATCATTTTGTTTGTGATATTATTGCTCGTGGTGATATTGTTGTGAGCAAAATTAGTACTCATGAAAATCCTGCAGATATGATGACTAAGTCACTTCCTATGACCAAGTTTGAGCATTGCTTAGACTTGGTTGGTGTTCATTGTTGAAGTTAAACCCTTAAGGGGTTTTATGGAAGAGGTGGAAAACTTGTTTATGAAGAACTTGTTCATTGAGAATTTGTGTCAAGGTGGAGATTGTTAGAATTAAGTGACCCAAATTCTTATTTAAATAAAATACGATGGAAAATAAAATAAAAGTAAAATCCATATAGAACTAGACTTCTTTTATTTTATTTTAGAATAAGGTTTTTTAAACCTTATTAAACTTCATCTATTTTATATTGATTAGGATAGGGTGTTTCAATCCTACTAGAATATGGCTTTACAAGCCTATAAATAGACATAGTCTATTCCTCTTGTATTGATTCAAATTTTTCGACATAGTGCATTTTCTTCTCCTCTGCCCGTGGTTTTTTCCCGATAGGGTTTCCACGTAAAATTTGTGTGTTCTTTATTTTATTTATTTTATTCTATTTTACTCTTTCACAAATATAATAATATAATATATATAAAAATTAATCTAATTTTTATATACTTAAATAATTGATTTAGGGTATTTGATAATTTCACTTCCAAAAGCAAAAGTAATCCCAACTTTTAAATGAAGAACTGCCCTAAAGTATGTTTACGAGTAGTGATATTTAAAGATTTAAGAGTTTTGATTTAGTTAATTCTAGCTTGAATTGTTCTGGTCATAATACATACGAGGGGTCTCCGAGTCCCACCAATGTTGCTATTGTGCATAAATTTTTATTTAGTTAATTCTAATTTGAATTGTTCTAGTTTAATCTGTTTGTTTGTGCTATAATTATTTGATTTTACTTTTTATTTTGACTTTTAATTCATTTGTATCGTAATAATTTGATTCTTTATTTTATAGTTGATTGGATATATACTTGTATTTGTATTTTAATTATACTTGTAAACTTTCAAAAACAACAACAAAACCATTGATTAATACATAATTTTAAATTAGCTTAAAATCTTAAAATTTTAACCTATATTATTAATAATTAGATTCAATTGTTTAATTTAATCAATTTATATTCTATTCTAAAACATTTATGGAAAATAAAAATATTACAAAAATTAAAATTTTTGTTTAAAAATCAAACAACTAAATATATATAAAAAAGTTCAATATTATGCATATATATATTTATTTGTAAAATCCAAATTAATATTAGGCATTATCGACAACGAAATATATACATTCATACTACAAATTAATATGATTTGTAAAATCGATGATACTGATATAATATTCATACTATTTCACTTTAATATTAAAATTGATATATAGATGTGACCACTCCGATACTAACCACCGCGAGAAGAGGCAACAAAAGAGTTTTCATTGTCAACATAACCACACAAGCATGGGCAATTGGAAATGGTAAAGTTTAAACAAGCCCTACATATGCATCCATTTTATGCATTAAGCATATGTGTTTGATTTTGCAACATGTTATTTCTTGGTCTACCTTTTGGAAGGCTCTTGTCAATTTAGCATACAATTCTTGTCTCTTCTTACCTTCCAATGCTACAACTTTGAGAAGAGAAGAGACAAGACAGAGACATGAATTTAAAGCTGCACAAATATTTTGTCTGACATGGGTATGGGTATACATAAATTTGTTAATTTTAAAAATACGATACTAAGACAATATGAAGCGAATAACATAAGGGAGCAAAAATTAATTTTTTTTTTAATTAACATCTCAAATGTCAAGATTCAAATTTTGTTATTATCCTCTACTTTTTCATTTTACAAATTTAAAGTATATATACTACTGATTTGAAGTAGTATTATTAGAAAAGTCATAGTTGACTAATCTAATTTTGGTAGAAATTTCAACTTTTGTATTATATGTTGTATTTTTAAACATCTACTTTGAAGTTTTATTTTCGTGAAAGTTGAATTTTGGGTGTTAATCGAAAGAACAAAATTATATTATGCTTAGAAAATGATTATCCAATTCTAAAGCATGATTTTTAGTTGATATTGATTACACTTTATGCCCTAACAATCTTTTCTATGTTTGTGTTAAACACCTTTGGACGGCGCTAGGTCTAGTCCACGGATCTTTAAGGTCTTTCTTTCTTTATTAAATATTAAATATTTTTAATAATATTGTAAACCTTTTTAGATATCGTTTTCTATTTAAAAAAGAAAAGAAAAGAAAATGAGAGTCGCCACCAATCCTTTTTATTAGGTGTGATCGGGTCACCTCGTAATTTAATTATTTTAACAAAAATTTAGATTTACTAAAAAGATGATTTTCGGTTTACAAAATCTAGGAAATGGTTTCGGGAGTTGGTTACACACGAGGAAGGGTTAGCACCCTCGTAACGCCTAAAATTTGTACCTAGTTGATTAATTGATGTCTTAGTGTCAAGAATAGAAAATTTAAAAAGAATTTAAAACACGATCCCACTTTGCATAATGTTATTTTTAATTAAAATGACTTAAATAAATTAAAACGTATGTAAGAGACCTTCTTATCTCGAGGTAACTAAAACAAAAAGGTCATATCCTATAAGTTAGGACACGACATCTCCAATACTCGAAAATAAGCTTGCTCATTATTTAATTACTATTAAAATCTCATGTGTTTTAGTTTTAAAAGGGATATTCAGTTTTCTAGGTTCAAAAAGAAAGTCGAACCCCATAAGTTAGGGCACAACTTCTCGAATCTCCAAATACAAAACATTGTCTTAGTTTTAAAATTTTTCCTTTTTTATGCATCAAGGAAAAACAAATGTAGCATTTAAAGCAATGTGCATTTAATTTATTTGGGCATAGTATAAAAATGGGTAAGTATATTTTAAACACGATTGGTGGCGTGATTGTATCAAAATAAAATAAAATAGAAGTGTATAAAAAATGAAACGATGATATACGAAAAACAAAAATGTCATGCTAATAAATGACAATGATATAACTATAATAATAAAACACCAATTCATAATAACAATGGCAATAATCATGTTATAATTACTATTCTAATACTAATATAAATAATCGACAAAAGATAAATAATAATAATAATAATAATAATAATAATAATAATAATAATAATAATAATAGGAACAACAAATGCGCAAATAAAAAGAAATATGAATAATATAAATTTTAAATATAAAAACGATAAAGAAATAATAACTAAGTAAATAAATATAAAGAATAATTCATAAAAAGTTGAATTAAAATAAATAAAGGACTTAATCAGAACTTAAATGAAATTAAAATTGAAAATTATAAAAAAAACTAAACAAACAAATAAATGAAGGCCTAAAATGAAAACGCGAATGTAAACAGGGACCAAATGGGTAATTATTCCAAGTCCTGAGACACATGTCGTTCCCGTAATGGGTCCACGATGGTCGAGAGACTAAATTGCTCAAAAAACAAAACAAGAGGGCAAAAATAAAAGCAAAAATACTAAGCTATAGGACAAAATTGAAAATAATAAAAAAGCGGAAGGGCCAAAGCAACAATTAAACCCTCCATTTAAAAAACGCACAGATCCTACGGGAATCCAGGTCGAGTCATCGGGTCGGCCTTTAAAATGATGTCGTTTGGGGGCGTTTAGGTCCTGGATGAAACGACATCGTTTTAACAAGTCCATATAAATTAAAAATATTTTTTAAAAAATCATTTCAATCTCGTTTTAAAAAAAAATCATTCCTCCCTTTTTTTTCTCGATTCAATCCCTTGTCCGACCAAAGGCTGTCGCGTGTCCGCAGAGCCACCGGTCGTCGGCGACGTCGACCGCCATCTCTAGTGGCCTGAAAACCCAAAAAAAACTTTTTAGACTATTTCTTCGAATAGAACATAGATCTGGGGTTTAAATCCCCATCAACCTAACCAATGCTTGGTCGAAGGAAAAAAATCGAAAGGTTTCGCCCTTTTCTGATGAGGCCTTCAACGGAACCCTAAAGGGCTCCTAAGCTTCTCGAGTCGAAGGAAAGAGACCCACGACGGCAACGACGACGGTTTTCAAGTAAAGCTTCTTTCATTTTTTTTTGCTTCAAAAAATAAGAGATAAAAATGCTACCTTTTTTTTAAAACTTGTTCCTTTTGTATCTTATTCGATTTTTTCTCCTTAATACAATCTGTTGTTATGGCTTTTATAGCCATATATTATATACTGTTTATTATTATTTTTGTATCTTCTTGCTGTTTCTATTGTTTCTGCTTCTATCCTCTTTCGTTCTTTTTGCAGGTACCCTAGCGGTCAACAACGACAATGGGAGTCGCGGCTTACCATTTCGGTGCAATGGTGGCAGGAAAGCAAACCTCGAGCAGTGAGCATGCTAACATGGGGCGCGACACGAAAGGGCTAGGGTTTTTTTTAGTTTTCTAAAAACTTAAGTTATGGGCCTTAGGGTTTTGTGTTATTGAGCTTGTAATTTGGGTAATGTATTAGGCCATTTTTTTGTAAACGACTTGGATTTTTTATTTTTTGGTTTTTATATTTTGTTTATTTATTTATTGTTTTCGATCGGATGAAATTGGGCCCTTACAGCTGCTCTTCTTTGCTCGTTGTCGTGTAACAGGAATGAAACAAAGATTTTGAAAAGGACTAATTTTGTATGGTCTTGTTGAATCTCGACTTCTTTAGTGCTTCTCTTTTTGAAGTAGCCTCATTCTAACCCATTGCAACTTCAGGGGTATAGAATTTGTAGTTTTATCTTGCTCTACTGCAACTTCAAGGAGATAAGATTTGCTATAGTAAGTTCAATCCAACCCACTGCAACTTCAGGGGTATAAGATTTGTAGCTTTATCTTGCTCCACTTCAACTTCAAAAAGATAAGATTTGTAGCTTCAATCTGCTTTACTGCAACTTCAGGGTGATAAGATTTGTAACTTCAATCTGCTTCACTGTAACTTTAGGGAGATAAGATTCGTAGTTTCAATCTGCTCCATTGCAACTTCAAGGAGATGAAATTTGTAACTTCAATCTACTCCACTACAACTTCAGGGATATAAGATTTGTAGCTTTATCTTGCTCCACTGCAACTTTAGGGAGATAAGGTTCATTATGGTAGATTCAATCCGACCCACTACAACTTCAAGGGTATAAGATTTTTAGCTTCAATCTGCTTCACTGCAACTTCAGGGAGATAAGATTTGTAGCTTTAATTTGCTCAACTATAACTTCAAGAAGATAAGATTTGTAGCTTCAATCTGCTTCACTGAAACTTTAAGGAAATAAGATTCGCTATGTTATATTCAACCCAACCTACTGTAACTTTAGGGGTATAGGGTTTTGTGGTTTCACTGATCTGTTACACGGTTCTCTAGAGAACATGGCCTGTAAAATTCATTTCATAGGCTTGTATTTATGCCTAGTGATTAAGGTGTTATGATCAGAATGAATCAAATGTTCCTAACTAGATGTATGTGAATAATATTTGTATGAATGTAGAATGTCATTTTCGAGAGCGATCCCTTTTTAGTGTTTAGGTTGACATTGCTCGTTGCTCATCAAGGTTTTATCACTGATATGTTACTATGCCTTCTTATTCAGATCTGGTATCTTGACAAGAAACCCAAAAAAGTAATCATGATTTAGACTCTTCGTTTCCAAATATTTCTAACATTTAGATTTGGTTAGTTCTAACTAGTGGTCTTATTTCAAGTCTTTGTACTATTTAGAAACCTTTTAGAGCAATATGCAAAAATCCTTTTACTTGAATATTTTGCTTGAATATTGTTAGTCCATTAATCATTATTTCAATATCAAAATGCTTGAAAAGGGTTGTAACAATGGACAAGATTGAAATTTATTAGGAGCAAATCTTGAAATGAATAGATTAATCAAAATAGTAGACGTTGCTAAAATAAAAAATGAGTAAGATGAAATTAGGTGCCTCAAATATCGCTGTATGAGTTTTTCTACACAAACTTTTTGAGGATCATTTTGAGCTTGATATGTGTTTAGAAGATATAAAGTACTTTGTTGATGCCCTAAGATGTAACATTTTTCTTTCTAAGAAGACACGACTACCACATGTTCAATCTTTGATCTAAATTTGAGCTACCCTTTCCCGGGTTTTCAAATCAAAACCCTTTTGGTCTCAATGCTCACTTTGCAAGTTTTCGCCTTGGCCTCTCCCATCTTTTTTTTAGGTAAAGTATTTTTTGACCAAATTTGAATTCACGGGATTAGGCAGGTTCTAGTCATCCATCTCGGTCAAAATCAACACTTCCCCAAAAAAGGTTTTCTTTATCATATAAGGTCCTTCCCAATTTGGTATCCATTTCCCTCTGAAGTACTTTTGTATGGGCAGGATCTTTTTCAATACTAGGTCTCCCTCATGAAATTCTATGGGGTGAACCTTTTTGTTATAAGCTCGCATCATTCATTTTTGATACATCTGACTATGACGGATAGCTTTCAGCCCTTTTTCTTTAATAAAGTTCAACTAATCATATCAGGATTAGATCCATTCTACTTCATCTAATTTCAACTCTGAAAAAACTCACAAAGAAGGAATCTCGACTATAATGGGAAAAATTGTCTCCATTCCATAAACCAATGAGAAAGGCGTTGCCTTGATGGAGGTTCTAACAAATGTTTAATAAGTATAAAGGGCAAATGGTAACTTCTCATGCCAATCTTTATAAGTTTCTATCATTTTCCCTACGATCTTTTTTTAATATTTTTATTAGCTGTCTCTACTATACCATTCATTTTTGGGCGATATGGTGATAAGTTGTAATGTTTGATCTTGAATTGACTACAGACCATTGCTATTGTGCTATTGTTTAAATTCAATGTATTGTCAGATATAACCCTTTCTGGCATCCCGTACCGACATATGATCTCTTTCTTCAAGAATTTGCTGACTATTGACTTTGTGAAATTAGCGTAAGAAGCAGCTTCTACCCACTTAGTGAAGTAGTCGATGACCACAAAATTGAAACGATGCCCATTGAAGCTTTTGACGAGATTGGTTCAATGACATCTATGCCCTACATAGAGAAAGGCCATGGAGAAGTCATAACATGAAGAGGTGAAGGAGGCACATGAATTTTGTCTCCATAAATTTGGCATTTATGACATCTTTTGGCATAATTGATACAATCCCCTTCCATGGTGGACCAATAATATCCAAATCACATAATTTGCCTGACCATTGTAAAACCATTAGCATGTGTTCCGCGAACACCCTCATGGACTTCTTCTAAGATTTTTTTGGCCTCAACAGCGTCTACAGATTTTAGTAGCACCTGATTCTTTCTTCTTTTATATAGGATCTCTCTATCTAAGACATATTCATTGGCCAATCACCTCAGAGTCCTTTTATCATTCTCGGTTGCCTAGTCAGGGTATTCACATTATTTACATATCGCAATATATCATGGTATCAATAGTGATCATTCTTTTCTTCTTCCTCGATGTTGTAACAATGGGTCAGAGCCTCAAAAATACTCATCTAGATAGGTTTTACATCCTCTTGCCTGTTCACTTTGACCATGGAAGCTAAAGTAGCTAGGGCGTCAGCTATCTGATTTTCATCTCGCGGGACGTAGCATAAGGTAATGTCATCAAACTCCTTAATTAACTTAAAGACCAGCCTTCGATAATTGGTCAACTTGGGGTCTCTCGTCTCCTATTCTCCTTTAAGTTGATAGATCACTAGTGCAAAATCCCTATATACCTCTAGTACCTTGATCTTGTGTTCTATGGCTGCACGGATACCCATGATGCATGCTTCATATTCTGCCATGTTATTTGTGCAATCAAAATCAAGTTTGCTGGTGAAAGGATAATGATCTTCGTCTGGAGATACCAAAACTGCCTCGATTCTTTTACCCATAGCGTTTGAGGCTCTATTAAAATTTAGTTTCCAAGGATGTCTTTTTTGAGCATCTTCTTTAGTGGTTGGAACATACAATAGATCCTTATTTGGGAAATCGAAATTCAAAGGCTTGTAATTTTCTAGAGCTCTATTGGCTAAAGAATCTTCTATTATATTCCCTTTTACTACCTTCTGGTTTACATAAATTATATCAAATTTGGAAAACAAAATTTGCTATTGGGCCATTCTTCCATTCAAAGCAGTCGACTCTATCATGTACTTCAGAGGGTCCATTTTTTAGATTAGCCAAGTTGTATGGTATAACATGTACTGTCTTAGTATTCGGGTTGTCCAGATTAAGGCACAACACAACTTCTCAATTGGCAAGTATCTTGTCTCACATTTAGTAAACTTCTTATTGAGGTAATATATCGCTATTTCTTTCCTTCTTGACTCATCATGTTGGCCAAGCACGCATCCTATAGAATTCCTAAATACTACCAAGTACAGTATTAGTGACTTAGCTAGGCTAGGTAGCATTAGCATTGGAGCATTGGTCAAGTAATGTTTGACCTTTTCGAAAGTCTTTTGGCATTCTTCATCCCATACACTTGGATTATGTTTCTTAAGGAGACGGAATATGAGGTTGCATTTCTCGGTTAATTGTGAAATGAACCGAATAATGTAATTTAATCTCCCTAAGAAACCCCAGACCTCCTTTTGAGTGCGCAACAGTGGTAACTCTTGTATAACCTTGAATTTATCTGGATCGATCCCAATCCTCTTCTCACTGACTACAAATCCTAGCAATTTTTTTGACTTAGCCCTGAAGGTACATTTTGTTAGATTGAGCTTTAGCTGGAACCTTAAAAAGAGTTTCCTCAAGACTTGTACATACTCCTTTTCTGTTAAGGATTTTGCAATCATATCATCGACATAAACATCGGTTTCTTTGTGCATCATATCATGAAACAAAGTTACCATGTCTCTTTGATACGTTGCTACCACATTTTCAGTCCGAATGACATCAGTTTATAGCAAAATAGTCCCCACATGGTTACGAATGCAGTCTTTTCTATATCTTCAGGATGCATCTTTGTCTGTTGTATCTGGCGAATCCATCTATGAAGAAGAACAGTGAATAATCTGTCGTGTTATCCACTAAGGTATTTATGTGAGGCAATGAGAAATTATCTTTTGATCTGGCTTTATTTAAATCCCTATAATCTACACATATTCGTACTTTCCTATATTTCTTAGAGGCGGGGACTATATTGATTACCCACTCCGAATATTTAACTACTTGTAGGAAACCAGCGTCGAATTATTTTTTGACCTCTTTTATTTTCAATAGGACGTTGGGCCTCACCCTTCGAAGTTTCTGTTGAACCGGTTTGCATTATTCCTTTATGGGGAGCCGATGTACCACGATATTAGTACTTAGACCAGGCATGTCTTAATACGATCATGCGATGACATCTTTGAATTCTTAGAGTAACTCAATAAGGTCTCACTTTGTCTCTACAGTGATGCAAGCTCTGATCTTTACCTCTTTCTTTTCTTGTTTATCTCCCAAATTCACAAAATCTATTGACTCTTTGTAAGGTCAGATTTGTTTCTCATCTTGTTCTACCATCCTCAACAAATCAGGATATAGGTTACAATCTCAATCATTTTCAAAGTCCTGAGGTTTTTCTAAATACATATCCTGCTTAAAGGGAGACTCTAAATTAGAAGTAGCGTGCTCGTATCATTAATATCTAGAGACATGTTATAGGAATAAAGGAAGACCCAAAAAAATAAATGAATCTAAGAATAATTATTTGCATGGTATGAGTATAAACGAAATGGAAAAATAAAAGGATGTTTTTTAATATGAGATGTTTTTTAATATGAGACACAAAGATGTATTTTATTGAAAAAAAATAGTGGAGATATGCCTTTTTCACAAAAGGATTCCTATTGCTCCTAGGCTTAAAGCAATAAGTGTGTTTTGAACATTACTCCAAATTAGTTCTAAAAATTACAGGGATCTCTTTCGCAGTCTAATTTTTTAAAACACTTTCAAGGATATAAGGATAAATGCCTGATAAGCTTTATTCTCCAATTTCTTCTTCAGATATGGCATTGATGCTCAGGTTTCCCAACATTTCTTCCACAGTTTCTTTCTCTGACATTTTTCGTTCAAGATAAATGATTTTTCCTGACATGAACGTTTTAAATATATGGAGAAAGATCATCAGTTCTCACTTGACCTCTCCTGACACGCTTTTTTTCTTTCTTGCTTCTTTTTCAGCTCCTTCTTCTTTTTCCTCGCATCTGGCTTGTACCCTAAGCCAAAGCGGTCTTGTTTGTCCATCAGCATTAGTGCATCGGCTCTTTCTTGAAGGTATTTTTTGAGTCCTCTTCTAGGTAAGGCTCATTTCCCAACCGTCAACTGCAAACCCATCCTTGTGGTTTTAGATTTTTTTGCACTGGGATCTTCTTTCCTTCAACAATGAAAGTTGCATTAATTCTAATGATCGAAAGGAACATTCTATTGCCCCTTCATCTGCTCCTATGTATGGTGCATCACTAGTTACAGATGCAATGATATCCTCTTTAACATTTATTGTTACCAGTCGACCCTCTGTTACTAGTTTCAAGTTTTAGGGTAATGACGACGGCATTGCCCTAGCCAAATGAATCCAAAGCCTATCCAATAAGCAGTTATAAGAGGGTTTGATATCTATTACCAAAAAATCTACCTCATATGTGTTCAGACCAATTAATAGAGGTATTTTAATCCTCCTCATCACCCTCTTTTCTGTACCATTGAATGCTCTTACTATATTTTAACACGTCTTCATCTAAGAGCTATCCACTAGCAATCTATTCACTGTGGATAGAGGCAAGACATTCAGTGCAGATCCATTGTCGATTAACACTCCTGGAAATGTATATCATTTGCAACGAGTAGTGATGTGTAGACCCTTCGTGGACCCCATGCCCCTTGGAGGTATTTCATCATCATTGAAAAAGTTCAATGATGAAACTGTCGGCACTTAGATTGTTAAACAAAAAGTCTAGCTTGTTTATAGAGATATCATCAGCGACTTAAGTTTCATTTAGCACCTTCATCAACACGCTACGATGTATCTCTGAGCTCAAGAGCAAAGCTGTAACACCCTGATTTTTGGGGTTAGAAGTTTGAGATTCTAAATAAGGGTCAGTGAGTAGGTCACGCGCTTGGAATAGTTTGCGTGTTTAAGTGACAGAATAGGCCTGCTAGTTTAGTGGTTGAGTGAGTGTTAGTGAACCTCTAAGTTCTGGGTTCGAGTCCTCATGTGTGCATTTTGCGTAATGTATTTTTATATTGTTAATATTGAACTTGTTTTAATTTTAAAATATAATTATTAGTTTTACTTTTATTATTTTGGGGATTTTTATTTTTTTGGAAAGTTCATGTTCTTTTTCTTCTCTTGGCATTTTTTTTCTTTTTTGGTTTTTCTACATTTTCTTTTTGAAAACGGTATTTCTTGTGGATTTTGGAGAGTCGCATACTCACCGTCAAGTTAGTGTCTAGGCGTCTTTGATCGTGAATCAGGTGTAGGTTTCGAAACTTTTCTATTTTATTTGTGAATTGTAAATTTGATTTTGATAGAATGTGGCAATCTTGGTGTCTTTCGGAAGTTGGTTGTTGAAGTTCGATAATACTATTGACTGACATGGAAATCTGCTCTTACTAGTGTGTTTTTGAGTCCCATTGATTAAGGGTCGATTTAGTGACTGGAAAACTCAATTTTCAAGCTATTTGTGGATGGTTTCATGTTTACATGGGTGGCCACGCAAATGTGTGCCTCCACACAAGCGGTCCATATGGTTGTGTGCTATTAGAAATTAGGGTTCCGGGAAAATTTGGTGCCACACAACCCTGTGGCCAACTTGGGGATTTTAGTCTATTTTTACATAGCCATGTCCCTTGGGTACATAGGCGTGTGTGATTGGAAATTAGGGATTTAGTGATCTGGTGCTACACGGCCTGACGATATAGTCATGTGGCTAATTTAGGGATATAGGGATCCCACACGAGCGTGTGAAACCCTCTCAGGCTGTGGCTGCCCTGTACTCTATTTTAGCTTAATTGGACAGTGAGTTACATAGCTAGTTCACACAGCCGTGTCCCTGGTTTACACTGGTGTGTGCCTCCCTCCACACGACCTAGGTTTTTCCACACAACTAGGGCCCACGACCATGTGGTTCTAAGTCACTAATTTTGGTATTAGTGTATGTTTTGTTCTGATTATGATTCTGTGTGCTCCGACCCTTAGCTAGTCTTTAGTGAGAGTCGTTAAAATTCTGATCTGGTATTCGACTTATGGGTTGATTGTGACTATTACGTGTGATTCTGATTTTTAACCTGGTTTGTTGGGTGTGTGTGCATATCCAAAATTGTTTGATTGTCTGTTGACGTGTTCATTATTTTTGTAGGATTGAATGCATACATACATTTGCATAAAGTAAAATTTTAGGGTTGGCTGTGAAGAGAATGGAGACTGATTCTGATCTGGTCTAGTAGTTCTACTGTAATTTTTGCGTACAGCTGTTTATCAATTGTATCGCATGTATGTCAGCTTGTTGCATACCATCATCTGATTTGGCAGTTTAAACGGCAATATGACTGTACAGAAGACTATCTTTTTGCACTGTACTGCATATACCCTAGCCCTACTGCATATTATATTCTAAGTGGCTTAGTCTACATTCTTGGAGTGTGGGGTTGGATAGGCTTTCGAGGTCCTAATTGGTGTGATTGGTTGGATGAGCTTTAACAGCTCTTTTGGGGTGTGATCAGGGGACGGAGAGGTGTGTTGGCTGAATGGGTGAGTTTTGGTACTTGACTACATTCATGTGTATCGATTAGGTGTAAAATTATTTGATCGTATTCTATTAGTCTGAACAACATGTGTGTTAAGTGTTCTGTGTGTACTTGGTATACTCTGTTCTGATTGCGTGTTGGGGGCATTGGTTCCTTGTCTGGTATATGTTTCTGCTTCTATCTGTAAGTATGTTTTGTTTTGAACTGCCATCTGGTGTTCTCTTCTAAAATATGTTTTTAACCGTTTTGGAACTGACACTGAGCTCATATAGCTCATCCGCTTAGTGTTTCCCCTTACAGACACGTTTCTGAACTCTGACACTGAAGGTGGTATGCGAAGGTCTCGGACAGTCACGGTTACAAATAAAATAACAGTTCTACTTTTGATTTCCATTTTGTTATACTGTTTTGAACTGTAAGATTTTTCTAAAACTATGGTATAAGCTCTGTTTGTCTTTCGCGCAAATGTTGCTTTGTTCATAAAATTAAACTTAACCATAATTTTATGGATTGAAACTTAAAAGATTAAATGTTTTTGGTTCGTAAAGTGATAAGTATGAATGTAATAGTATTTGAGATAATTTGTTTTGTAAATTTTCCTACGATCACTTCAGTGATCAATGTAACATCCGGAATTCAGTCTAAACTTTTAGGCCGAGTTTAGGGTGTTACAAAAGCTAGTACTGATATGTGAGTTAGTTGTTTGTGTAGCTATTCTACAACACTATACTCGTTATGCTTCAAAAATTTCAAGAATTCCTTAGCCTTGTTCTCAGTTACTAGCTCATTAATAGGTGATTCAAGTCTAGCCGTCTTTTCTTTTTTATGTTCAACTACTAGGGTTTTTTCCTTTAACGAGCTCGGTTCTTCCACTTGCAAGGTCATAGTGCCTCCCACTGCGCGTAAGGAAACCAACACTTTGGCCATTTTCTAAAATGCCAACCGAGTTTTCCTCTCCTGGGATCATCATGTTGTAATCATAATTCTATGAAACCCCTTTGCTCTCCTTGTGGGGAAAAGCCACAGGTTTCTGAATTATGACTCTTGGTATAGCTTGGGCTCCCACTTCATTACTTCTCGGTTGTGAAATAATTATCACTGGGTGTTTGACCTTGTAGACTTTCTCTATGGATTCTTCCTTTGAGGCGCAAACATCTCCTCTTTCCAAACCTTTGACATCTTCGAAGAATTCCAATTCTTTGTTATCTATAAGACTTTGCATTAGAGCTCTGAACTTAGCACACTTTTGGATTTCATGACCTTCTTTAGCATGGAACTCGCAATAGCTCCTCACTCCTTTTGGCATCCCTTTTAAATCTTCAATGATTAATCTCGCATCTATCATTTTTTGCCAAACCCATTTTAGTGGGTATTTCACTTCCACAACATCGATTTTGGTCCTTTTTCTTCCACTCTCGATTATCGCATTTACCCATTGGTCAGAATGACAGGGTAACAGGTTTCCTGCCATATTAGGTCCTGATGGATCATCGAACCTTACAATCCCCATCTTGATGAACCTTTTGATCAACTTCTTGAATGTAATACGATTCTCAATCGAGTGTCCCGTAATTCCTGCGTAGTACTCGCATTGAGCATTTGCATCATACCACTTTGGAAACAGAGGGTGCATGGGTTCTAAGTAAAAATAGGGATACCATATGTGTGTTAAACAAATTCTGATATAACTCTCTATATGTTATTAGGATGGGTGTGAATTAGAGTTTTTTCGTGTTTCGCTTTGAGTTAGATTCTTGCTTCAAAGGGCCCTGATGACTAGTTATCATGGTCCTTGGTTGGCCTATAGTGACCGATTTTGAATAGCTTTTATTATACACATTCGCAGTGTTTACTTCATTTTCTTTCTTTCTCGGGGCAGCCTTTTTAGCATTTTTTCCCGCGTCTATTTTCCCACTCCTTACTACATTCTCAATCATTTCTCTGGACATTACTATATCTAAGAAGCTCTTGGTACCACTTCCCAGCATATGGTTAATGAACGGGGCTTTCAGAGTGTTTATGAAAAGCATTGTTATCTCTTTCTCTAGAAGATGTGGCTAAACTTGCGTTACCACCTCTCTCCATCTTTGAGCGTATTGCCTAAAGGTTTCACTTTGCTTCTTCTCTATGTTTTGCAGTATAATTCGACCGGGTGTCATGTCGGTCACATGGCTGTATTGTTTCATGAAAGCCTGTGCCAAGTCTTTCCATGAGTTGATTTTGACACGGCTTAGCTGATTGTACCATTTGGCAGCTGACCCGATCAAACTATCCTAGAAGCAATGGATTAACAATTGGTCGTTATTGACATATCTCATCATTCTTCAGCAAAACATTATGATATGGGCTTTAGGATAACTAGTCCCATTGTATTTTTTGAATTTTGAAGTTTTAAATTTTGGTGAGAGCACTAGATTTGGAACTAAACTCAATTCTTTAGCATCAACCTCGCAAAGGTAATCAACATTCTCCACAGCTATTTTGGTAATTCTACTCTTGCTCTATCCATTTTTTCCATGCCGTCTAAATTTAGAACGATAAGGTTAATCAGATTATCTCCGAGATTAGAACTTGAACCCGTTGGGCAATTCACTAGTGCTAAGGTGCCAGCCTAGTATTGTTGTGGTCTTATGGTAACAGGTACCCTTCGTGGATATGTATCTAGTTGGGCTTGCACATTCACTAGGTAAAGCCTGTGGTATATAAGGTCTTCATTATCATCCTCAGAGTTAATCACAGTACTTTTCCCCTTTTTAATCCCTCCGGCTAGCAACTAGCTCAACTGGCTTATCATGCTTCGTAGGGACTCTTGTATTTAATCCCTCATGTCTTGCTGTACCTTAGCTAATTGGTCTTGTAGCTATGCTTGCAACTGATCTTGCATGTCTTTCTGAATTTGTTCCAATCTCTCTAAACTTTGATTCATGACTTTGGTTTTGCCGCGGGTACCGTAATGATATTCAGTTGGTAGATTCTTATTGGTTTCCAAGGTAACTATCATAATTTCGATTAATTAGGGTCTTTTTATGAAATTTAAAACATTTGAATAAATGTAACAATGATGAATGAAAAATGAATACAAAAAGAGGCATTGATTCTGATTCAATTCTATTGGAACAACTTTACTAGAAAACAAATCTTTTTGCATAAAACGGATACGTTTTACATATACGGACTTGCCCTAATACTCAAAGCCTTGACTTTCCTAGGAAGCCAAGCTAATTCTCAGCCCCGATCAGATTCTGAGTCATATCTTAAGCTCAACATGTCAGCTTGAACCGCTAGGGTTTGTAAATGATCTGCTACTTCCCGTACTTAAGTCACAGTTTCGCCCATGATGTGATCTCTATCCCTAATCTAACCTTGAGAGCGTTGAAGTTGTTCTTTCCAATGTTCATTGTTCAATTCAAGAAGCTCAATTTGAAGTTCACAATTTTGCAGTACGGCATCGAGCTCTTCTATCTTTCCTTTCAACTCTTCAATCTTAGTTAGGCTTGCTTTCAACTCAATCATAGAGTTACGACTAAGATATTGATGGAACAAACTTTCTAATTCTACTACCCGAGCTTTCAACCCAACCTTTTCATTTTGGCTTTCTAGTAAATCCTTTTTTAGAGTATCTTCTCATACTCGAGCATCTTGGAATCTCTTTTCCCACTGATCAGCTCCAATCTTTTCTTATTGGATTTCTAGCCACCATTGTTCCTATGTTTTACCCAACCTGGCAGTCCTTATTGACAGACGCAGTTTCTTATAATCTGTTTTTAAACTATCCAAGTCTTTCTCAGCCTTGTTTTTTCCTTTCTTTATTTTATCGAATTCTAACTTCTGGACGTTGACGTTTAATCCTAGCTGAATCTTTTCCTCTTCTAAATTTTCTATCTTTTTCCCTAGATCCGAACTCCTTTTTTTAAAGTCTTGCTTTACGATCTCAAACTCAGACGGGATCACTTGTAAGTGTTCTTCTATTGGCTGAGTGTTTTCTTAAGTTGACACAGACATATTGTCATTGATTCGTTTACCCCACCACCAATCATATTTGGGGATCGTCATGGGATTTACGGCAAATCTTTTCATTTTGTGAGTTTGGTTCCAAGCGTTTAATATTTCATGAACCTTCTTTTTGTAATTATCACCTTTGTACGCAAACTCACATTGAGCCAACCCTTGCATTGTCGATTTAAACTGCCTCGACCTATACTGCCTTAATACAAGTAGAGGGGCATATCCGACAGCTCCTTATATCCCGAACAGAGGGACCCAGTCGAAGTCTCCACATTGGTATAAAATTTCATCAGGGATCATCCAGGGGGCCCTCCATTCAACGTCTTTGTCTTGGAAACTCTAGAGAATTACCAATCACTTTTCATCAAAACTGTTGTCTCATCTTGGAATAGCCATGAATTCTTTCAACGGAGAGTAGTTATCAAAGAACACTGGATAAGAGACATTTTCTACCTTCCAAAAGTAGTTATGTGTAACACCCTTAAATGGGTTGTTACACTATGGAACCAAGCTAACAAGAGTTGTGCACACCATATAAATCTTCTTTCATTCTAAAAGTTTCAGCCAAAATTGTCGGAGCGGGCGTAACCCTTTTGTCAAGCCTGTCAAATAGATCTGAAACTATATCATCTATATGCCCTAGTGCTTTGGGGAAAATGACTAACCCGTAAATATTTAAGGTAAAGACGTTGACTCTATTCTTTGTATCCGGATGTGCTAAGATCAAATCCCGTAAAATTTTCCAATGGATGCATTCACTATCTCCTTTTTGTTTAATCTGGGCCGCAACCCATTACACGTTCACCCTAGTTATGCTCATTAGCCTCTTTAAGAAAGTCGAGACGTTGGCAGCTCTAGAATAAGCTTTACCGGCTTGGATCATCGAGCAACGGAGTAGAGTTGTGTACTTTTCTACAGTGAGCAACAAGTCTACCTTCTCAAAAGTGAAGCAGCTATAGGCGGGATTCCAATATTGGTCAAGAGCTCAGACTAAGTGCTTATCTATATTGACATCAAGTAAATAAGGTAAATCACCATAGTCACGGTAGAATAACTGATTGGTTTCATCATTCCATTGGTCCCACATTTCTTTCAACTAGTGAAGATTATTTTGAGTTACATTGATGCGAGTGAAATCTTAAAATTCTGACATATACCCCTTCGTCAAGCTGTCATCCTTCTCTTGTTGTGTCTTCTTGGACCATATTCGTACGGCTGCATTGTCTTCCACTTTATCATGAAATCTTTTTTTCATGACAAGCTCTTTATTTAGCAATTGAACGTGAATCGACACCCTTTCTATGATGAAAATGCAATGCAAACAAAGCCAAAATAAAACGAAACAAGTCAGTACGTTTGATACAGAGCTAGAATACAAAGCAAGAAATAATAAATAGAACATCTATCTGGGTGACCACTAAAGGTTTGATATGGTTCTATCTAGAGTAGGTTCTTAGGGTTCATTATATGACGTTCAGTTCTAAAGTAAGGGTACCTAAACCAGTAGATTCCTTAATCCTCACCCATTATAGGCTCATATAGACCAAGTTCAGTTCAAGGGAATATATTTCCCTATGGCTATACAGAGGTGAAGGCCTCATGAAAGAATTACTTCCCATTCCCACTTAAAGAGGGTAAAATGGAACGATTGTGCAATACAATATATGTGAAAACATACAAAGAGAAACTCTTAAACCAATAAAATAGATGTACTAGATCGCTATTTAACTCGAGATATTAAAGACAAAACATAAAGGATAAAATGCAATGAAGGGATCGTTAATTTAAACCAAATTATCAACTTTCGACAAAAAGACTAAAAAGTAATCAACTCGTGGCTTGACTCTCTTATTTTGTCCCCAGTGGAATCGTCAAGCTGTCGAAACCTTTTTAGAAATCGTCTTTTATTTTTTAAAAAAATGAAAATGGAAGTCACCACCAATCCTTTTTATTAGGTGTGATCGAGTCATCTCGTAATTTGATTATTTTAACAAAAATTTAGATTTACTAAAACGATGATTTTTGATTTACAAAATCTAGGAAATGGGTTTGGGAGTTGGTTACGCATGAGAAAGGGTTAGCACCCTCGTAACGCCCAAAATTGGTACCTAGTTGGTTAATTGATGTCTTAATGTCGAGAATAGAAAATTTGAAGAGAATTTAAAACACGATCCCACTTTGCATAATGTTATTTTTAATTAAAATCACTTAAATAAATTAAAACGTATGTAAGAGACTTTCTTATCTCGAGGTAACCAAAACGAAAATGTCATATCCCATAAGTTAGGACATGACATCTCGAATCCTCGAAAATAAGCTTGCTCATTATTTAATTACTATTTAAATCTCATGTGTTTTAGTTTTAAAAGTGATATTCTGTAATTGCCTAAATTCAAGGTTATCGGAACAGTGGTTTCGTAACCACAAATCCGATTTAAAGAGAAATTTATTTTAATATTTTTGCATGAATATTTATATAATAGGAAAATCGTATGAAAATATCGATAAATTTTTTTACCGATTTAGTGGTTAGTTAGAAAAAGAAATTATTGAAGAAATTGGGTAAAAACAAAGTATCGAGACCTCGATCTCATAAAACAAAATCGAAACTAATTTTATAAATATTTATGAAATGTTAGTAATGTGGTATTAAAATTTCATTAGGAAATTTTAATGTTTGGGTAGTTAATTAAATGAAAATGACTAAATTGTAAAAGGTGTAAAAGTGGATGGGATGATTAAATAGCTTAAGTGTCTAATAAGAGAGGATTTAAAAGGCAATTAGACCCAAAATTTATTTAGGCTGGACGACAAGGGCATGAAATCAGCAGGAAATTTGATAAATTAAGGGCAAAATTGGAATATTACAAAATTAATTAAATAAAGCTAGGACTAAATAGGAAATATCTAGATTTCTCTTCATTTCTCTTCAATTCCAGCAGCTAAAAATGCCATAGGAGGGTTTTCTAAGCTGTTATTTCATGATTTTTGCACCAAGTGAGTTAATCCTTGCCTTTTTCTTGTAATTTTTGTGTTCTAAGACTGTTACAACTAGGTCCTACTATTAAATTCATTAGTTTTTGATTTCATGGATGAAATTGAAAGTCACCATGGTTGAGTTCTGTAATTTTATGATTAAATAGAATGAAATTGAAGCTTTAATTTATTTATGAGATGATTTTACTAGGTAATTTCAATAGAAATTGATTTTTAAGACCTAATTGTGAAAATGTTTGGAATTAAAGTTTATATCTGAAATTTTGATTCCTAAAGGTTGTAAACTAGTTTAAGGTGATAAAATAAAGTGTTAATTGAGAAAAATCAGCTCAATTGAGAGGCTAATTGAGTAGGGATGAAATTGTTATTTATTAAAAGCTTAGGGGAAAAAATAAAATTTTAATACCACATTACTAACATTTCATAAATATTTAAAAAATTATTTTCGATTTGGTTTTATGAGATCGAGGTCTCGATACTTTTTTTACCCAATTTCTTCAATAATTTCTTTTTCTAACTAACCACTAAATCGGTAAAAAAATTTATCGATATTTTCATACGATTTTTCTATTATATAAATATTCATGCAAAAATATTAAAATAAATTTCTCTTTAAATCGGATTTGTTGTTACGAAACCACTGTTCCGATAACCTTGAATTTAGGCCATTACATATTCGGTTTTCTAGGTTCAAAGAGAAAGTCGAACCCCATAAGCTAGGGCACAACTTTTTGAATCTCCAAATACAGAACATTGCCTTAATTTTAAAATTTTCCCTTTTTTATGCATCAAGTTAACACAAATGTAACATTTAAAGCAATGTTCATTTAACTTATTTGGGCATAGTATAAAAATGGGTAAGTATATTTTAAACACGATTTGTGGCGTGATTGTAGCAAAATAAAATAAAATGGAAGTGTGTAAAAAATGAAACAATGATATACGAAAAACAAAAATGTCATGCTAGTAAATGACAATGATATAAGTATAATAATAATAAAAAACACCAATTCATAATAACAATGGCAATAATCATGTTATAATTACTATTCTAGTACTAATATAAATAATCGACGAAAGATAAATAATAATAATATGTTAGAATTTGTAAAATAAATCTATAATATAACTTAATAAACCAGGATCTGTCATGTCAAATCATCAAGAATAAATCAAGAACAAAACTAGATGCGGAAGCGTACCTGAATCCATGGATTCCTTGAAACTTTCTGGATCTTGGGGATTTGATCTTCCAAATTAGCACACAAGAAATTTAGAGAATATCTGCTCTCTCTTTCCTAATGATGGGATATTAGAAAAGATATCTTGTGTATAATTTGGGGACCATAACCCTAATATTTATAACCTTAGTATTTTAGTTCTAATCAAATTCTAATTAGCTCATCATTAATTAGAATTTGATTAGAAGAGTATCTACACATATTTGACCTATACTTTATCTAATAATTAAAAGCCCAATAAAATTCTAACCAAATTAGATCACTTTTAATTTGGGCTAACCTATCATGATAGTAAATAATAACATGTAATTATCCTTATTATATATGTGATGTCCAAATTTTTCAACAATCTCCCACTTGGACCACATATATATATACTAATTACTTTATAATTACATGTCATTATATAACCTTATGAGCTCAAAATTTTACTATCATATCTAAAAGGTATTCCGAACAATCTTGTCTATTAATTATGTTAACATAGAACCAAGGCGACTTTCGTTACATATATCGTAACTAAATCAATCCATGATCATGTATATTAACACAACCAAATGACATAGATCAAGTATGAATGTGTAGCATGGAAATTACATGCAATATGATCTAAACATGTCTATTTCCAACTAGTCCTCTTTAAACTTAAGTGAGGTCAATTTCAAAATAATAAACAGAGTGAATAAACTGAATACTTCATTTTTGATCAGAAAATAACCAAATACATAAATGTCTAAAATATAAACTCCCACTAAATCATGATATCCTCAAACAATGTAACACCTATGTGAGCAGTGTGCTCAAGAAAGACCTTGGGTGGTAAACCTTTTGTGAGTGGATCCACTATCATGGAGTTTGTCCCAATGTGCTCTATGGATATTTGATTATTTTGCACTCTTTCTTTTACAACTAGGAACTTTATGTCAATATGCTTTGACTTAGATGAACTCCTATTGTTATTGGAATACAGCACTGCTGACTTATTGTCACAAAAGAATTTGAGTGGTCTTTCTACATTCTTCAAAATGCGCAGCCCTGTGACAAAGTTCCGCAACCATATTCCATGGTTTGATGCCTCATAGCATGCTACAAACTCTGCTGCCATAGTGGATGAAGCTACAAGTGTTTGTTTGACACTTTTCCAAGATATAGCTCCTCCGGCTAACAGGTAAATATAGCCTGATGTAGATTTCCTACTATCTTGGCATCCAGCGAAATCAAAATCAAAATACCCTACGACCTCCAAAATATCTGATCTCTTATAAGTAAGCATGTAATCTTTTGTTCTTTGAAGATATCTCATAACCTTTGTAACGCCTCGAATTTGGGCCTAGAAGTATTGAGCCTTGAGTATGGGTCCGTAAGGAGGTTGTATATAAGTATTTAATTGTGCAAGGAAATGACACAATTAAATGTCTACTTTGGTGGTTAATGACCCTGAGAAGTGTCTTAGAAGTCTTGGGTTCAAACTTGGGTTTTAGCAAAATTTTGGTATTTTAAGTGAATAAAACACTGGATGCTTGGATAAAGGCTTTTAAATCATTGTGTTAAATAAATGACACAAAGAAGCATGTGGTCTAGTGGTTGTGGCATCACTAAGGTTGCAAGGGAGCCTGGGTTCAAGTCTTGGCTCTTGCAATTTATTTTGGTTTTTCTTTTAAAGGAACCTGGACTTTGGCCTATAGACCGTATAATTAATTGAGGATATTTTGTGACACAAGAGAGCTTGTGGCAGGGAGGTAAGTGGTGTGTGAACATGTGAGAAGGGAAAGGGTTCGAATCCCCTTGTAAGCAAAACACAATTATTTTGCTACATGGGGATGGTAAGTGGTTGAATTGGATTGAAACTCTGAAAGGTTGTTGTGGACTTGGTAAAAGGGTGAAATTTGAATTGGTCATAATAATTTGAATTGAAAGTTTGTGCCGAATTTACTTGGGGTAAAGCTCATAATTTTGGCTTTGGGGAGTGGAGTGCTCATTTTCGGCAATTGAGAGCCTTTAGGGGGGATCTTCCGGGTTTTATTTTATTCTCTTTCTTTTGTTTTTTCTTCCCGTTTTCTCAGTAATTACTCTTCTTGTGTGCTGTGCGTTTTGGGGTTAAAACAGAGACGACCTTTCGGTAGGTACTTATCATCTTTTTCTCTTCTTTTTCCCCTCTTCTCTAAAGCTGAATACCCCTTTTTCCGATTCCATTCTTCCCACTCCTCTGTTCTTTGGCAAGCCGAATCTTTCCTCTCTTTCTTTGTTGGCCGAATAACCTTAGTAGTGTTCACTTCTTTTTCTCTATTCTTGAAACTGATTACCCTCTGTCTTTGAGTAGCCAGGATTGTCAAGGATTGGTTATCTTCTCCCTTCTCTTCTTATCTTTCTCTTAGATGATTCTTGCTGAAGTGTTGCCGAAAATTCCTTGTGTTGTTGGGGGCTTAATTTCTGTAATCAGGGTGCTTAGCCGATTACCCTGTCCCTGTAAGTGGTACCTTCTCTTTTGGTAGGTACGTTAATTCTAGATATAATTAAGTGGGGTTATGAAATTTGATGTCTTGGTTAACCGTTCGTGTAAAGGTTGAAGCTTTAGGAAGAATACGCGGATTCTATGGGTAAAAGAGGTTTCAGCAATAAAGCGATGTCAATGATGCCGACTGGAAGTGGACGCGTAGCCTCTGCCTCCAAGTTTAAGCGACGTAGGGTGTCGGTAGTTCGGGACTTCCCCCGGGTTGCGGAAGGGTAACTGCACCAAACTTGGGATTAAATAGGCAAATAATAGTTGACCAAGGCAAGTGGTCGTCGATCCTTTGGCTAGGGGTTTTTGTTAAGATTCTTTTAACTATATTGCTAAGCGATTAACCGATGTTATGTTTGAATAGGTTCCTGAGCTCGGGAATTTTTAGTACTCTACGTGATCAGGTGTGTAATCGGATGCCTTGTTTGATAATCGGCTGAAAAGCTAAAAATGTGCGTGATGTTTACTCTACTATAACTGTAGATCGGTAAAACACTGAAAAGCCAAAAATATGGTGTATGATGCCACACGAGCGTGAGATCGTGCGTGTGGTAAACCGAGCTTACGGAACGTGGGCGTACGACGAGGAAGGCCACCATGAGCGAATTCGTGGGCTTAGGCCATAGTGGGCCACTTGGGTCATAATAAGCCGAATAGGCCCAATAGGCCCGTGGGCCTGCTTATGTCAAATCAGTTGTCAGGTGGAATATGGTTGGGCTTGTCATGTCGCATACATGGAATAGGCTGTTCTGGGCCACTTTGGGCCGGACTGGGTCGTGTGGGCCCATAAGGATAAAATGTATGTTATGTGGTAAGTGACAAATTATGAACTGGGCTATGGTGTTCGCTTAGTCATGACTGAAATTGGGCTAATCGGGTCACATGAGCGTGTGGGACCACTTGGGCCGGGTAATGGGTCTTAGGCCCATTTGCACCGTTATGTCTATTTAGGTTACTTTAGTCGTTCGAGGTGACGATAGACTTTCGGTTGGGTCATTAATACCCTCAGTTTGTAAAAATTACCAAAATACCCCCGATTTAGAAAATTATTGAAATACCCTAGTAGTGTAAAATAACCGTAATGCCCTTATAGTGTAAAATTATCGTAATACCCTTGTAGGGTAAAATAACCGTAATACCCATGTATGGTAGAATGACGATTATGCCCTTATGTTCCGTATGACTGATGTACTTATGATTTATATATATGATTGTACTACGTATGAGTTTACATACACATAATATTTATGACATGACATGCTGTTTGGGGTTGGGTTATTATTGACGGAGGAAGTGTACAGCTTGTAGCCGTTCTTTACAAGGCTTTCAGCCTTTCTGCGATACTTATGGCTTATAGTCGTTCTGTTAACTGGCAGCGTTCCTGTGATATTTATGGCCTTTAGCCGTTCAACCTACAGTATTGAGCCGTTCTGTTGACTTAGTGCCGCAACCGGTGCTAAGCTTGGTGTGTTGGCTGGGTGGGTCGATTTCATCCCTACATGGTGTGTTGTTTGGTACAGATGGTGTGTTGGTTAGACTGGGCTGGGTGTCTGTCTGCATATCTGCATCTAATACTGATTCTGTATTGGACTTAGGCCCACCTGATTCTGTTAATGGGCTAGGCCCAACTATTACTGATATTGAGAATGGGCTAGGCCCAATTGATTTTGATAAGGGCTGAGACCCAAGTGAAATAGTACTGGGCTTAGGCCCACACACATTGTTCTGTTACTGTAATGGGCTCCGACCCTGACTGATTCTGAATTCTGTTTGTTTACTAACTGTTTTAATTTAGGAGGGGATTACACACTGAGTTTTCATAAACTCACCCTGTTTATTAACTGTGCAGATAATCCCCAGCATTAGGAGGATCGGTGCTGCGAGGGACTCGGAGGTGGCCATACAACTGCTATTGTTTTCGATTTTCTTTTAAGTCATCTATTTATAAGTACTTATATTTTGATCTGGGTTGTATTAAGGCCTCTTTTAATTTCTGGTTCTAAATATGGAATTTTATATATTATTTATAGCTGCTGGAATAGAACACGGTTTTTCCAAAACAATAACTGTTTTTTCAAAATATCACATTTCTGCAACTGTTTTAAATTAAGCTTCCACAACAAATAAGATTTTAAAGGTAATAATGTTTTACAAGAGAATGGCTTTTAATAAACCAACGTAAACTGAGGTTTTCACGAGTTTTAAAATGGCCAGAGGTTTTAAATAATAAGAAGGGTTTTCAATGAGAACATGGTTTTCGAAAAACACTTCAATATGACACGCCAGATTCGGCCATAACGTCTGGGTCGGGTTTGGGGTGTTACAACCCTTTTGACTGCTATCTAATGGTCTATACCAAGATTGCTTAAATATGTGCCTAACATCCCAACAATGTACACAATATCCGAACGCGTACATACTTGAGCATACATTAAACTCCCAACAATTGATGCATAAAGAATCTTTTGCATTTTTTTTGAATTTCAAGGTTACTTTTAGGGCATTGAGTAAGACTAAATTTGTCTCCTTTAGCGACAGGGGTGTCACCTGGTCTACAACTCTGCATGCCAAACCTTTTGAGTACTTTATCGATATAGCTCTTTTGTGATAATCCAAGAATACCTCAAGATCGATCTCGATGTATCTGAGTTCCTAAAATAAAAGAGGTGTCCCCAAGATCTTTCATCTCAAAATGCTTGGATAAAAACCTCTTAGTTTCGTGTAATAAGCCTATATCATTAGTGGCAAGCAAAATGTCATCAACATATAGAACCAGAAATATGTACTTACTCCCATTGAATTTGTGATACACACAATCATCAACAATATTCATCTCAAAACCAAACGAAACAATTATTTGATGAAACTTGTGGTACCATTGACGGGAAGCTTGTTTGAGTCCATAAATGGATTTGTCAATTTGCAAACCATATTCTTTGAGTCTTTCGACTTAAAATTTTCTGGTTGCACCATATAAATTGTTTCTCCAATGTCGCCATTAAGAAATGCAGTCTTAACATCGATCTGATATAACTTAAGATCAAAATGAGCAACAAGCACCATGATTATCTTAAAGAAGTCTTTCGATGAAACTGGAGAGAAAGTCTCTGTAAAATCAATACCTTCTTTCTGAGTATATCCTTTAGCTACAAGACGCGTCTTATACCTCTCCACATTACCATTTGCATCCCTCTTGGTTTTAAATATCCATTTACAACCAATTGGTTTTGCACCTTCAGGTAATGGGACAAGTTCCCAAACTTTATTGTCTTGCATAGATTTATACTCATCTTTCATGGCATCAATCCGTTTTTTAGAATTAGAACTTTTCATGGCTTGATGAAAGTTGATTGGATCATCTTCCATCATTCCATTATCATCCTCATGTTCTTAGAGAAATACAATATAATCATCTTGAATAGCATTTCTCTTTTCTCTTGTGGACCTCCTTAATGGCACTTGTTCTTGAGGTTGTTGAGTTTGTTCTTCTGGAACAATTACCTCATTTTGAAGGGGAAGTTGTTCAACATTGTCTTATGGAGGTTCTGGATTCACTTCTTGATCAATGATAGGTATAAGAACTTGAACATCGTCAAAAGTGATAGTAGGAATTGAGTTAGAATCTAATTCCTCCTCAAAAGCAATGTTTTTAACCTTATTTCTCTCCCCAAACTCAACATCCTCAAAAAAATGTTCCAGTTCTCGTCTCAAAAATATTCTTTATTATGGGATCATAAAATTTATAGCCCCTAGATCGCTCAGAATAACCAATAAAGTAGTTGTTTACTGTTTTGGAGTCCAATTTCTTTTCATGTGGCCTATAAGGCCTTGCCTCAACTGGACATCCCCAAATGTGAAAGTGATTTAAACTAGACTTTTTATCTGTCCAAAGCTCATAAGGTATTTTTGCAACTGCTTTATTGGGTACTCTGTTCAAAATGTAACCTGCTGTCTTTAATGCTTCTCCCTAGAGGGACTCAGGTAAGGTAGAATAAGCAATCATGCTCTTTACCATATCTTTAAGAGTTCTATTTCGTCTTTCAACTACACCATTCATACTAGGTGATCTTGGCATGGTGTACTGTGGGACAATACTGCATTCCTCTAGGAATTTCTCAAATGGTCCTGGACATTGTTCACCTGAGCCATCATATCTACCGTAGTACTCACCACCATGATCAAATCTGATGGTTTTAATCTTTTTTTTGAGTTGATTCTCAACTTCAGCTTTATAAGTTTTGAACACGTCCAAAGACTGAGATTTCTCATGAATGAGATATAGGTACCCATTGCGTGAGTAATTGTCTATGAATGTTATGAAATATTGTTGACCATTCCAGGATACCATAGGGAATGGCCCACAGATATCTGTATGAATTAATTCTAAGACGTCTGAAGATCTGTTTGCACCCAATCTCTTGGTTTTGGTCTATTTTCCTTTAATGCAATTGACATAGACATCAAAGTTTGTGAAGTCAAGGGACTCTAATATACCATCAGACACAAGGCGTTCAACTCTAACTTTTGAGATATGACCCGAGCGTCTATGCCATAATGATACTGAATTTTTCTTATTTAATTTGCATTTAATACCACGTGATTCCACATGCAAGGTTTCATTATAGGATGCAACTGTTTCTAACAAATAAAGGTTGTCATAAGTATTTAAATAACCAGTTCCAATAACATTTGAATTTAAAGACAAATTAAATTGATTGTTTTCAAATGAACAATAATATCCAAATTTGTCCAACGAAGAAACAGAAACTAAATTCCGTCTAAATGACGGTACAACAAAAATGTCTTTCAAATCCAAATAAAAACTTGTTCCTAATAACAACCTAAAATGCCTAATTGTTTCCACTTCTACCGGTTTTCCATCACCCACAAAGATGTGTCTTTCATCATCACTTGGCTTTCGGTAACTCAGGCAACCCTGCATAGAAACACTTATGTGAGTAGTAGCACCAGAATTTATCCACCAAGTGTTTCTAGGTACTGAAGCTAAATTAATCTCAGTACAGACCAAATTAAGAATTATACCTTTCTTTACATGCCAAGCATGATATTTGGTACAATCTTTCTTCACGTGTCTAGACTTATTACAAAAGAAACAACTCTCTGTAGCTTGTTCTTGTTTCTTTTGAGCTGGACCCTTAGCAGCTTCATTATGATATTTTTTTTTCTTGCCCTTGTCCTTAGAGGCATTGGCCAAATGAGCACTTTCAGACTTATCATGCTTCAACCTTTCTTCCTCTTGCACACAATGAGAAATGAGCTCATTTAGGGTCTATTTCTCCTTTTGACAGTTATAACTAATTTTAAATTGGTTAAACTGTGCAGGAAGAGATACCAAAACCATAAGAATAAGCAATTCCTCAGAAAGTTCGATCTTAAGTGCCTTAAGTCTTGAAGCAGTATGGAATATCTCCATAATATACTCCCTTACATTTCCTTGACCCTTATACTTTATAGACATCAAAGAAGTCAGAAGTGATGTCATCTCAACTTTATCGTTTTTAGCAAAAAGTTTTTCAATTTTATCAAGGAAACCTTTGGCATGAGTAATCTCTTCAGACTCTGTCCCCCTAAAGGCTTCTGGAATGTTGTGTTTCATGATCATTAGACTCATGCGATTTGAACGATCCCACCTCTCAAAGTCCCTCTTAATATCAGGGGTGTTTTCCGTAGTGAGAGGTGCATGTTTTTCTTCCCTTAGTGCAAGGTCTATGTCCATACAACCAAGCACTATAAGTAAGTGTCTTTTCCATTCCTTAAAATTAGTTCCATTAAGTATGGGTATAGAATTTATATTAGCAGATATTGTAGCACCAGAAGATGAATTAGCTGAATAGAGAACAAAAACAAGCTTAAATCAATATTCATAAGTAAATAATAAATTCAAGATAATGGTTAATCCCATCTCAAGATACCAAACACTACATTAATATCAAGTCTTTGGATAGTAATATTAACAGTAAGCGGTACTCTTGTTGTAGCAATCAAACATTGACAATAAACTATGTCAAACAATGAATTAATTTTTGGACTAATCTTGTTGCTCACATAAAATACCTTATAATTGTCACACAGTTATCACCACAGATGTCGTTGTAATTCTGCCAAATATTAAGTTACCTTTGGGTCAATCAATAAACGCATGAATTACAAAAACATATAACATTCTTAATATTTTAAATAAACTAATCTACACAAAATAAGTCACTTTGGCGGCATTTTGTTTCAACTAATTTATTTAAAATATTAGACATTCTTAATTAAAAGCCAAAATCTGAATTTATTTGTTCCAAAATATTTACCTTAATTTCATCTTTCAATCAAATTAAAAGATAAACATATATATTTATATAATTTTCCAAAACCACAAACATTAAACCAATCAAAGCATGCATATATTATATATTTATATATATAAACAAAACATATATATGAATCAATTTCTATATATGCATTTATATTTTTTTTAAATGTCATATAGGATTAAAATAATAATAATCACATGCCTTACAGGAACTGAATCGCAATATTTTCAAATAAAGCTTAAAAACGTAGGTATCAAATAGAGGTGTGCATGGGCCGGGCTACCCGGCTCGGCCTGAAGGCCCGCCCAAAATGTGGGAGGGTTTGGGCAAAAATATAGGCCCGAAAAATGGGCTTGGACAAAAAAATAAGGCCCGTTTAAAAAATGGGTCGGGCCTCGGGTAAGATATTTTTAGCCCGAGCCCGGCCCGGCCCGAATTCACTAAAGGACAAAAAAAATCTGCATATCTTTTTTATTTTTGAATGTTATTTTCTTATTGTTTTCTCCATATTTTGCTACCATTTTACTATTATGTTGCTATTATTTTGTTGTTATTGTTTGGATATTGTATAAAATTTATTTTATTGTTAATTTTCTTATTATTTTAAAGGCATTTGTTAATTTTTTTATTATTTTAGAAGCAATTGCTTGTTGAGTTGCATTTATCTTAGTGTTATTTAAGTCTACATATTTTTCAAAATTTATTTTCAATTTGTTGGAAATATTTATTTTGATATTTTTAGTATTTTTAATGTATTATATATATTTAAAAATAATAATAAAATAATATAAAAAATTAATACGGGCGGGCCGGGCTGGGCCTGGGTTTTAGTATTTTTATCCGGGTCGGGCTTGGGCAAAATTTTAAGCCCATTTTTTTGGGCCCGTCCCAGCCCGAGCCCAATAAATGAGCATAATTTTTTAGTTGAGCCCGACCCGAACCCGACCCGGCCCGGCCCATGAACACCTCTAGTATCAAATAATATTACACAAATATTTTAAACTTTATAATTGAATCTATTAATTCGAAAATCACCCAATTTTTTTTTAATATGAATTTAAGATAAAAAAAAACTTTAATATAAATCTTAAAAAAAAAACATATATATTCGAAATATAAAACCCATGAAATTTCATGAATCAATTATTCAAATGAAGAACATGAATTAATTCCCAATGATTCGATATGACGAGGCTCTGATATCACTTATTAAAATTTATAAAATAAATCTATAATATAACTTAATAAACAAGGATCTGTCATGTCAAATCATCAAGAATAAATCAAGAACAAAACTAGATGCAGAAGCGTACCTGAATCCATGAATTCCTTGAAACTTTCTGGATCTTGGGGATTTAATCTTCCAAATTAGCACACAAGAAATTCAGAGAATATTTGCTCTCTCTTTCCTAATGATGGGATATTAGAAAAGATATCTTGTGTATAATTTGGGGATCATAACCCTAATATTTATAATCTTAGCATATTAGTTCTAATCAATTCTAATTAGCCCATCATTAATTAGAATTTGATTAGAAGAGTATCTACGCATATTTGACCTATACTTTATTTCATAATTAAAAGCCCAATAAAATTTTAACCAAATTAGATCACTTTTAATTTGGGCTAACCTATCATGATAATAAATAATAACATGTAATTATCCTTATTATATATGTGATGTCTAAATTTTCCAATATAACAACAACAACAACAACAACAACAACAACAACAACAACAACAACAATAATAATAATAATAATAATAATAATAATAATAATAATAATAACAACAACAACAAATGCGCAAATAAAAAGAAACATGAATAATATAAATTTTAAATATAAAAAGGATAAAAAATAATAAATAAATAAAAAGAACAATTCATAAAAAGTTGAATTAAAATAAATAAAAGACTTAATCAGAACTTAAATGAAATTAAAAGCGAAAATTATAAAGAAAAACTAAACAAACAAATAAATGAAGGCCTAAAATGAAAACGTGAAAGTAAACAGGGACCAAATGGGTAATTATTCTAAGCCCTGGGACACGTGTCGTTCCCCTAATGGGTTCACAGTGGTCGAGGGACTAAATTGCTCAAAAAACAAAACAAGAGGGCAAAAATAAAAGTAAAAATACTAAGCTATAGGACGAAATTGAAAAATAGTAAAATAGCGGAAGGGCAAAAATATCAATTAAACCCTCCCTTTAAAAAAGGCACAGATCTTAAGGGAATTCTGGTCGGGTTATCGGGTCGGCCTTTAAAATAACGTCGTTTTGGGGCGTTTAAGGCCTGGATGAAACGACGTCGTTTTAACAAGTCTATATAAATTAAAAATATTTAAAAAAATCATTTCAATCCCCTTTTTTAAAAAAAAATCTTCCTCCTTCTTTTTTCTCCTGATTCAGTCCCCTGTCCGGCCAAGGGTCTGCTACAGCCACTGGTCGTCGGCGACGTTAACCGCCGTCTTCGGTGGTCGAAAAACCCCCTAAAAAATTGTTTAGACCCTTTCTTCAAATAGAACATAGATTTGGGGTTTTAATCCCCAGAAACCTAATTAACACTCGGCCGAAGGAAAAGAAATCGAAAGGTTTCACCCTTTTTCGATGAGGCTTCTCGAGTCAGAGGAAAAGGACCCACGACGGTGACGACGACTGCGGTTTTCATGTAAGGCTACTTTCCTCTTTTTTTTCTTCGAAAATAAGAGATAAAAATGCTACATTTTTTTTAAACTTGTCCCTTTTGTATCTTATTCAATTTTTTCTCCTTAATACAATCTGTTGTTATGGCTTTTATAGCCATATATTACATACAATTTTTTTTTTGTACTTTATTTCTATTGCTGTTGTTTCTACTTCTGTCCTCTTTCGTTCTCTTTACAGGTACTCCTGGTGGTCAACGACGGTGATGGGAGTCGCGCCTTACCATTTCGGTGCAATGGTGGCAGGGAAGCAGACCTCGGACGGTGAGCACGCCGACGTGGGGCGCGGAGCAGAAGGGCTACGGTTTTTTTTAGTTTTCTAAAAACTTAAGTTGTAGACCTTAGGGTTTTATGTTATTGGGCTTGTAATTTAGGTAATATATTGGCCCTTTTTTTATAAATGGACTTGAATTTTTTTATTTTTTGGTTTTTATATTTTGTTTATTTATTTTTGGTTTTGGACCAGATGAAATTAGGCTCTTACAAATATTATTATAGGTTCTGGTTATACATATATTTTTTTAATATAATGTCTAGAATTACCCATAATCTCTTCCCATCTCATAAATAAGAAGATAATGCCTTCAACGCACTCAAATCCACATCCTCCTGCATTGATAACAATACTCATGCCAATCAAATTAAGACTTAATCAGTTTTACGGTTTAAAAAAATTAATTAAATATACAACTGTATGAAATTAAAAGAAATTTTAAATGTAAGAGTTGGTTAGATTGTTAACTACTAATTTGGGTTCAAAGCAGCCCAGCTAGGGCAAAACAAGTCCACCAAAGACCCAACAAGAATTAACATTAAGGGCTCAGGCCGCCTAGGCCCCAAAGGGGGGGGGGTTCTTCCCCTGTGCTTACACTTGACTTACTAACAGATGCAATATCAGTAAGCTAGGAAGGAAAAACGCATGAGAAAGGCAATGGAAGTTAGATCCGGGCACTTGCTCGTTTGTTTCGAGGTAGAAAGCAAAGGCCTATAAATATGGTTGTATATGCACTGAATGAGATAAGGACTCCGATTCTGTCAATTTTCTATTCCCTTTAGCCTTCTTATCTTTGAACATTTTCTGACTCAAGTATCGAGGTGCTTCGAACTTCAAATTTTTGTGCCCTTTCAATTTTTTTTCTTGTCTTTGCAAATTACCAACCAAGTCATATTCTCAGTTCTATCACTTCAAAAGTTGCGTCAACACAAATTACCAATATAATTATTATATAAAATCATTTTAAGTTTACTTAAATTATGATACACTCACAATGTGTATAAAAAATAAAAAAATACAGTAAATGTATTTATAAAAATATATACATAACAAATTAGGTTTGAGTTCAATTCATATTATATATGTATTTTTTTTATTTTTCTATATAAAAAATATAAAATATGAAGAAAACCCTCAAAATTATTTTTAAAGGATTTAATATTAGTAGAGATGTACAAATAATTAGCTAATTTTGCCCCTAGTAAAAAAACTAACACCATTAATATTTTAAGTAATTTGTATAACATTTGATAAGTTTAAGTATCAAATTAGATAATAATAAAAAATTTTAGGTACCAAATTAAAAAAAAATACTAAATTCATAAACCAAATTAGACAAAAAAAAAAACTTAAATATCAAATTAAGAAAAAAAAATCAAATTCAAATACCAACTATTATATTAAACCAATTTTATTTAAAAAGCATCTCAACTCCAACTTCTACTCATATAGTCCCAAAGTATTGCATAATCTTTTATATATTAGCTTTTACCACGTTAAATACCCTAAAAAATTTTGAGTAAACTATCCCTTTAGTCACTTTAAATATGAGTGGTTCCTATTTTTGTCATCCCAATATTGTTTTTGTTAATTTAATTACCAAAAAAGAAATTAATCAAATCATTCACTCTACTGTTAAATAATAATGATAGTCTAATGGTGCATTTCCACGTTAGTCATTTTAAAATTAATGTAAACTACTTGTTAACCGCTCTAAATAGGAGTTGTTCTTATTTTTGTCAACCAAAATTTTTTATATAAATACATTGTTAGTTTTCCGTTACCATTTAAAAGTAAATTGATCAATAAAAATAAGAATGGTCCCCATACTAATGGTGTTGTTTATTAAAAAAAATTTATCAGCTTAAATACCCTAAAAAAAGAAAATATCGTGATTCAAGATGTATTATTTAGGATCGATGCTTTGAAATGGTCCATAATTCTAAATCGATGCCCACCAATCTATTTGTAAGTTTTTTTTTTTTAACAATTTTATTATAGTCTCTCCTCAACTTATAAGTAGAAGGATAATGTATTTTAGCACACTCGAACTTAATGTCCACATAAATTAAACTAAAACTCAACCGGCATTATAACTTTATTTTAAAATTTATTAAAAGGTGTAATCCAAAATTATGTATAAGTTACTCTTAATCGTTGTTCATTCTCAACATCATTTCTAAATTTTTTTAATCAAGATATTCTCTCACGACCCATGAAAATTAAATCGAAACTTTCGATTTCTCTCCAAAATTACAACATGCATTACCACTCCAAACTAGTTTTAAAATTTGGATGTGATGGAAAACAAGTTGGTTTCCATTCTCCCAAGTAACCCCAAACATTCATTCTATTAGGCTAAAGATAATGTGAATAGTTTGCTTTTTTTATGTTTTATCCTTAATAAAGAAAATATTGGTACAAGTTGATGCCTTTCCCACTTACAATCTCAAGGTATCTTTATCCATAACATTAAATATTACACCTTTCAAATCTCCCTTTTTCTTTTTAATGTTTTAATGTCATTTTCATAGTTTAACAGAATCATTACAGAGAAGAAGAAAATTCTTAATCAAGATTAGAGCTTTACATAGGGCTCACCAAAAATAGGTTATAATCTACTTAAGTTAATATTTGTTATATTACTTTCTCACTAACTGAATCAATCAACATTGAGTTAGTTAAGCCTAAAACGATTAATCGATTTAATTAACGTTGAAAGTGATTCAATGTCTAACCATACCTTTACGTTCCAAAAAGATTCTGAATTGATTTTATCGTAAAATATTTTTATAATTAAACTTAAACAAAAATGATAGCTGTCGAAATAATTTTTTTTATTTGAAAAAAACGAGGATCGACTTTTAAAAACGAATGTGGAGTCACCACCAATCTTTTGTTTAGGTGTGATTGGATTACCTACTAAAACATTTTGTTTCGTTCAAATTAATTTTGGTCCACGTAAATTTAAAAAAAAAAAGAGTTCGAGAGTCGGTTACATATGAGAAAGGGTTAGCACCCTCACTATACCCAAAAATTGGTACCAGATTGATTAAGTGTTGTCCTCATATCTAAGATTTTTGAAATGATTGTTGAAGTTTAGTTCCTTTTTAAAACATTTGAGTAATTCAAGTTGGTCATCAAAATTCTCTCGTTTCAAAGGTATGTAGCATCACATCCAGCACGATTGGACACGATTCTTCATATATTTGAAAACACAATTGATTTTTGACTCCAAAAGCTTTTAGGTTAAAAATTATAAAAGGATATCTAGATATTTAGTCCAACGAAAAATCGAAACCCAGCACGGTAGGACACGATTTCTCGAGTTTTTAAATATTAAACATTGCCTTGTTTTTAACAAAAAATTAAATAAATGATTGTAAATTATCACAAAATGTATTGATTTTATTTGAAATAAAATAGAATAATTGATTTTAAAGAATTGGGAACCATAAAGCAACATTTTGTAAACCAAAAGAAAAATAATAAGCATAGGATAATATACATGCATAAAATACAATATTTGGTGAACTAAGATAACATAACCTTATTTAACCAATCAAATCAAACAATTGAATATAGCTAATCTAAACAAAATGAAATCATCTTTCCTAAGCATATATAGCCTAATATAATACAACCAATGCAAAATATACATAACAAAGTGAAAAGATAAAAAACAATATGGTATAGGACAAATATAAAATAATGATGAACACATAATATATGAATTGATGGATTGATAAATTTGAAACTATTTGTAAAAACAAACTAAAGATATATATGTAATCATTAAAATATATGTTATAGAATGAATATTTTTAAATCGAATAATATACGAAGTGTTAAAGAATAGTGGTTTAAAATTGACAATTTATATACAATAAAAGAGAATTTAAATTATGTATAAAATATACAAAGACAGTAAAAATATATAATGAAATATAATTAAAAGAACATAATAGATTTACAAATTATATATATATGTAAATAAATTTAGAATAAAATAAAAGGGATGCATACAGGATTAAATTGATTTTGTTATATACGTACAAATATATACAAAAGTGTTTGGGTGAGATACTATATAACATATTAAAATAATACAATATAAAGAATTTCAAAATAATAATTTTATAAGCACAAAAATAAATTTCAAAACAACAATTTAGCCATTAAAATAATATATGTACAAATATACACAAAAATATTTAGATGAGACATTATACAAAAATGTTAAAATAACATGATAAAACAAACTTCCAAATAATTATACAGATGAAAACAAAGCAAAATAATTAAAATAGATTAACAAATATACCTAGATTGATTTTAAAATATAAGTATTTCCAAATAGAAAGCTCAACTAAATTACTATATGTACACAAGCATATAAAAATATGTAAACAAAACATTTTGCATAATGTTGAAATAATATAATGTAAAATTTCAAAGCAATGATTCTTTTTAAATAAAGTAAAAATTATTAAAGTAGTTTTTTTTAAAATATTAAGTAAATATCCTTAAAACAATGAATTATAAATTGGAAATTTAATAAAAATAAAATTAAAATGAAAGGGATAATTTATAAATAAAATAAACGAATAGAATTGATATATTGATCAATACGAAACACGCGCGAATGCTCAGGGACTAAAGCTGAAAATATTCCAGACTCTAAAACGTAGCACCTAGGCGCGGACTAAAATGAAATAGCACACAAACTTTTGGGGAAAATTAAAAAAAAATAAGATGCCAATAGGGGTCAGCTGAAATGTGGCGCAAAAGGGAGGGATTAACCGCGCAAATTTCCCACTTGAAGCATAGAGGCGCGGATCCGGGTCCAGGAATGGGTCAATACACGGATCACCCTACCCTTAAACGCCACCGTTCCATTTTGTTTCAAAATTAAAAGCCATTGAATGGCAATTGGGCATTTCTTCAAGCCACAAACTGAATACCCAATAGCTAGGGTTTCGGCGCAACAACTTTCATCTAATAAGGCTATTCAATCACCAGTTCACCATTAAAATGGGTGAGTGATGTAGAGGCACCCTTTATTTCCATCAAAGACGAAACTCAAAGACCATTTTCACTTGAAAATCCGCATCCCCGATTTCGACGGAGAAGACGAGGATCTCATCAATGCATCCACAAAGGTAAATTTCTCATTTCTCCTTTTTTTTAAAAAAAAAATACTCTACAAAAAAAAAGATATATGCAAAAGAGGAAAAAAAATATATATTGAAGACGAAGAGGAAAAAAACTTAAATCACCTTCTGATTTTTGCTGTCTCTTTGTATTTTTATCTATGTTTTGTGTGCGTAAATTTACAAGGTACAGGTAACGGCCTTTTATAGCCTGACAAAAATACAGATTTAAAATTAATAAATCTATTTCTTTTTCTTTTGCTATATATTTTTTCCATTTTGCTGCTTCTCGCGTGTTCTTTTACAGGAGCAGTTGTACGGAGAAGATGACTCTGGTGACGTGGAGGCCGCGAGTGGGGAACTCACATGGGAAGTCGATCCTCTGGTGCCATTCCAGCGTATTCCAGAAGCTTCTGGCGCTCACGAGACGCTGAACTTTGGGTTCTTTTTGGGTTCTGAATTTGGGCCATTTGAGGTCGGGTCTAGAGTTTTAATGGTTGGGTTGGATTTGATCAGGATTATTAGGACATTCAGGCTATGTTTATTGGGGTTAAAGACTTTAGGTATAATTATTGGGCTGAACTGTATATATATTTTTTTGGGTTAAATAACTTGTAAATGGACATTGATTTATTTTGAGCTGTTTATTGTTTTTGTTTTTTTATTATTTTTTTATTGTTGGTTTTTTAATACTTATTTTGGTTTATAATGGGCCGGGTGAATTGGGCCTATTATAGTTGCCCCTCTTTTCTCATTGTTGTGTAATGAGAATAGAGCAAAGACTTTAAAAGAGCCAATTTTGCCCGGCTTTGTTGAATCTTGTCCTCTCGACACTCTTCTTCTTCAAGTAATCTCAGTCAGTCTCACTGTCTTCAGGGATATACTTCACTAAAAATCATCGACTTCGATCAATTTGCTTCCTTGCTACTTCAGGAAGATGAGACTACAATTGCCAATCTGCTTTCTTGCTTTCTCAAAAAGATAAGTCTAGTGGCTAAAATCTGCTCCATTGCCGATACATGGAGATAAGATTCGCCTTTCAATCTACTTCGCTAATGCTTAGGGAGATAAAATTTTTAAACCTCAGTCTGCTTCCTTGCTACTTCAAGAAGATAAAACTCAATTCTTCAACCTGCTCTCTTGCTATCTTAGAGAGATGAGGTTGGTGGTAAAATCTACTCCATTGCCGATACATGGAGATAAGATTCACCATCTTCGATCTACTCCGTTGCAACTTCAGGGAAATAAGATCTTCAATCTTCAGTCTGCTTTCTTGCTACCTCAGAAAGATAAAACTCATTCTTCAACCTGCTCTCTTACTATCTCAGAGAGATGAGGTTGGTGGTAAAATATGCTCTATTGCCGATACATGGAGATAAGACTCACCATCTTCGATCTGTTCCGCTGCGACTTTAGGGAGATTAGATCTTCAATCTTCAGTCTGCTTCCTTGCTACCTCAGGAAGATAAAACTCAATTCTTCAACCTGCTCTCTTGCTATCTTAGAGAGATGAGGCTGGTGGTAAAATCTGCTCCATTACCGATACATGGAGATAAATTTCACCATCTTTAATCTGCTCCGTTGCAACTTTAGGGAGATAAGATCTTCAATCTTCAGTCTGCTTTCTTGCTACCTCAGAAAGATAAGACACATTCTTCAACTTGCTCTCTTGCTACCTCATAGAGATGAGGCTGGTGGTAAAATTTGCTCTATTGCCGATACATAGAGATAAACTTCACCATCTTTAATATACTCTGCTGCAACTTCAGAAAGATAAGATCTTTAATCTTCAGTCTGCTTTCTTGCTACCTCAGAAAGATAAGACTCATTCTTCAACCTGCTCTCTTGCTACCTTAGAGAGATGAGGCTGGTGGTAAAATTTGCTCCATTGCTGATACATGGAGATAAGATTTACCATCTTCGGTCTGTTCCGCTGCAACTTCAGGGAGATAAGATCTTCAATCTTCAGTCTGCTTTCTTACTACCTCAGAAAGATAAGACTCATTCTTCAACCTGTTCTCTTGCTACCTCAGAGAGATGAGGCTGGTGGTAAAATCTTCTCCATTACCGATACATGGAGATAAGATTCACCATCTTTGCTCCGCTGTAACTTCAGGGAGATAAAATCTTCAATCTTCAGTCTACTTTCTTGCTACCTCAAAAAGATAAGACTCATTCTTCAACCTGCTCTCTTGCTACCTCAGAGAGACAAGGCTGGTGGTAAAATCTGCTCCATTACCGATACATGGAGATAAGATTCACCATCTTTGCTCCGCTGTAACTTCAGGGAGATAAAATCTTCAATCTTCAGTCTACTTTCTTGCTACCTCAAAAAGATAAGACTCATTCTTCAACCTGCTCTCTTGCTACCTCAGAGAGATAAGGCTGGTGGTAAAATATGCTCCATTGCCAATACATGGAGATAAGATTCATCAATCTGCTGACTTTACTAATGCCACTATATCGTCCTCTGAGGGAACTTGTCCTGTAGACTCCATTTTATGTGCAAATGTTTATGCTAAGTAATTAGGATGCTATGAGTGAAATGAATCCAATACTCCTAACTAAATGTGATATGAATGATGTATGCAAAAATGGGAATGATTCCATTTTAAAAAATTAAGGTATCATCACTCATTGTTCATTAATATGCTGTCACTGACGCACTTGCTCAACCACCATCTTGACAAAGTATCCCAAAGAAACAATCATATCCTGCTCGGCAAGCTTGCCCCACTGTAATTCCAACGTCCCTTCCACTATTCTTTTAAGACAAAAATATTGCAACTCATAGTTGAACTTTCTTCTATTCAATCTGCTACCTCACTCCTTGGGTGTTATAGCCAAATGTGCATTTTTGATAAATAAAAAATATCATTTCCCTTTTCCTGAAAATAAAATTGTATCATCCACGCTATATCTTGCCTTTTTGTTCAATCATCATTTGGACAGAGATCTCAAAAAGGCGATTTATTCAAATATATCCTTGAACTTGGGTGCATTCTAAACAATTATTCCACTTCAGATTCTTGCATTATCTAGAAACTCTTAGTGTAATATGTAAAATTTTTATTGTGAAAACATCACTAGTTCATTCATCATTATGTCAATGCAACATGCTTGCAACCAAATCGTAATAATGGATAAGAATGGATTTGAACTTGAGATCAAAGTGAATAAATCATCAAAAGAACAACAATGGCCATTGATTTGTGAATGTATATCTTGAAAAAGAAAGGATAATTCAAAGATAGCCAATTTGTTAGAAATAAAATGAAGACTAGGTACCCTTATTATTGCAACCTGAGCTTCTCTGTACGAACTTCTTGAAGACCAATTCAAACTTGACATGTGTTTAGGAGATCAGAAGTACTTTGTCAATCCCCAAGATGCAACATACCCTTTCCTTGTTAATTCAAGTATAGCAAGATCATCGCCTTCCCCATTTTAGATCAACATTTGAGCCACCCTTTTCGGGTTTTCAACTTAAATCCCCTTTGGTCCAAAGCGCCTTTTGCGGGTTTTCACCTTGGCCTCTCCTTTTCTATTTTTATTGGGTCTCAAAGTGCCCTTTGCGGGTTTTCACTTTGGCCTTTTTTTTTCTTTTTTTTTTCAAGAAAGTCTCAAAGCGCCCTTTGCGGGTTTTCACTTTGGCTTCTTCCCTTCATTAAGTATAATACTTTTTGACTGAATCCGAGTTCACTAGATTAGACAAGTTTCTTCCATCCATTTCAGCCAAGATTAATGCCCCTCCGGAGAAAGCTTTTTTCACCACATAAGGCCCCTCCCAATTTGGCATCCATTTTCCTCTGAAATCCTTTTGTATGGGAAGGATTTTTTTCAAAACCAAATCTCCTTCATGAAATTCTCTTGGGTGAACCTTTTTGTCATAAGCCCACATCATTCTTTTTTGATACATCTGACCATGCTGAATAGCCCTCAGCCTCTTTTCCTCAATTAAATTCAACTAATCATATCGAGACTGTATCTATTCTGCTTCGTCTAACTTTAGTTCTGACAAAACTTGGAGCGAAAGTATCTCCACCTCAATGAGTAGAACTACTTCCATTCCATAAACTAATGAGAAAGGTGTTGCCCTAGTACAAGTTCTGACAGATGTTCGATAAGCATAAAGAGTAAATAGCAACTTCTCATGCCAATCTCTGTAAGTTTCAGTCATTTTCCCCACAACCTTCTTGATATTTTTATTGGCTGCTTCCACTGCCCCATTCATCTTTGGGCGATATGGTGATGAATTATGATGTCTGATCTTAAATTGACTGCAAACCTCTGCTATTGTGCTGTTGTTCAAATTCAATGCATTATTAGATATGATCTTCTCAGCCATCCCATATCGACATATAATTTTCTTATTTAAAAATCTACTGACTGCCGATTTAGTTACATTATCATATGAAGTAGCCTCCACCCACTTGGTAAAATAATCAATGACTATAAAGATGAAACGATGCCTATTTAAAGCCTTCGGTGAAATTGGCCCTATGACATCTATGCCCCACATGGAAAATGACTATGAGGAAGTCATAATATGCAAAGGTGAAGAAGGTACGTGAATATTATCACAATAAATTTCGCATTTGTGACATTTCTTGGCATAATTAATGCAGTCTCCTTCCATGGTTGACCAACAATATCCAAACCTCATAATTTGTCTGGCCATTGTGAACCCATTAGTGTGTGTTCCACAAACGCCTTCTGAACTTCTTCCTAGATTTTCTTGGCCTCCACAGCATCCATACACCGTAAAAGTACCTTATCCTTTCTTCTTTTGTACAAAATTTCCCCATCTAAAATATAATCACAAGCGAGCCTTCTTAATGTCCTTTTGTCATTCTCTGTGGCTTGCTCTAGGTACTCACGATTTCTTACGTATCTCAATATATCCTGATACCAAGGATGATCATCCCTCTCTTCTTCCTCTATATTATAACAATAAAACGGGGCCTCACAAATACTCATCTGAATGGGTTTCATGTCTTCTTGTCTACTTACTTTGATCATGGAGGCAAAAGTAGCCAAAGCATCTGCCATCTGGTTTTCGTCATGTGGGAGATAATTGAAAGTAATAGCATCAAACTCTTCAACTAACCCCAACACCAACCTTCTGTAATTGATTAGTTTGGAATCTCTTGTCTCCCATTCACCTTGAAGTTGGTAAATTACCAGTGCAGAATCTCTATATACTTCCAATGACTTGATCTTGCGCTCTATAGTTGCTCTGAGCCCAATGATACATGCTTCATATTCTGCCATATTATTTGTACAATCAAAATCTAATTTACATGTGAATGGATAATGATCCCCACCTGGAGATACCAGAACTGCTCCAACTCCATTACCCACAGCGTTTGAGGCTTCATCAAAATTCAATTTCCAAGCGTGACCTTTTATAATGTCCTCCTCAGCAACTACCACATTCACTATCTCCTCATTGGGGAAATTAAAATTCAAGGGTTCATAATCTTCTAAAGCTCGACTGGCCAGAAAATCTGCTATTGCACTTCCTTTCACATCTTTTTGACTCACCTAGATTATGTCAAATTCATAAAGTAGAATTTGCCACCTAGCCATCCTTCCATTCAAGGCATTTGACTCCATCATATACTTTAGATGATCCAACTTTGAAATTAACCAAGTCGTATGGTATAACATGTATTGCCTTAACCTCCGAGCTGTCCAAATCAAAGCGCAACACAATTTTTCAATTGGCGAATATCTCAATTCACACTCAGTGAATTTCTTACTGAGGTAATATATCACCCTTTCCTTTCTTCCTGATTCATCATGTTGACCAAGCACACATCCCATAGAATTACCAAACACGGTTAAATATAATATCAACGGCCTGTCTGAACTTGGGGATGACAATACTGGAGGACTCGACAAATATTTTTTAACTTTATCAAAAGCTCTCTAGCACTCATCATTCCACTCTCCTGGGTTATGCTTTTTAAGAAGACGAAATATGGGGTCACATTTCTCTGTTAATTGAGAAATAAACCGTGTAATGTAATTTAGTCTTCCCAGGAAACCTCGAACTTCTTTTTGGGTGCGCGGTGGAGACAACTCCTGTATAGCCTAGACTTTGTTTGAATTAATCTCAAATCCTCTTTCACTAACTACAAAGCCTAATAGCTTTTCGGATCTAGCCCCAAAAGTACACTTGGTTGGATTAAGTTTTAACTGAAATTTCCTCAATTTCATGAACAACTTTCTCAACACTTGGATGTGCTCCTTTTCAGTTCGAGATTTGGCTATCATATCATCAACATATACTTCAATCTCCTTGTGCATCATATCATGGAATAAAGTTACCATAGCTCTTTGATATGTTGCTCCAGCATTCTTTAATCCGAATGGCATTACCTTGTAACAGAATGTGCCCCACAAGGTTATGAAAGTAGTCTTTCCCATGTCTTCAGGATGCACCTTAATTTGATTATACCCCGAAAAGCCATCCATGAAAGAAAATAATGAGAATCTAGCTGTATTGTCCACTACAATATCAATATGAGGCAAGAGGAAATTATCTTTTGGGCTAGCTTTATTTAAATCTCTATAATCTACACACATTCGTACATTTTCGTCCTTCTTAGGAATAGGCACAACATTGGCTACCCCTTCCGAGTATTTGATTACTTGGAGGAACCCAGCATCAAATTACTTTTTGACTTCCTCCTTTATCTTTAAGACAATATCTGACCTTATTCTTCGAAGTTTCTGCTGTACTGGCTTGCAATCTTCTTTTATGGGAAGGCAATGTACTGCAATATTAGTGCTTAAACCGGGCATATCCTGGTATGACCATGCAAAAACGTCTTTGAATTCCTGAAACAACCCAACAAGATCTCGCTTCGTTTCTTCAGTTATGCATGTTCCAATTTTTACAACTTTCCCCTCTTCCAAAGTCACCATATCCACTACTTTTTTATGGGGTGAAATTTTCTTTTCCTCTTGTTCTACCATCCTTAACAAGTCTGGAGATAAATCATAGTCTCTATCATCTTTGAAGTCCTCAGATCCCTCTAAACACATGTCTTGCTCAAATAATAATTTTGAGTCAGTAACAGCGTCACTCATGATATTGATATCCAAGGACCTACTATAGGTACAAAAAATATACAAAGAATGAATGAATTTGATAATTATTGTTTTGTATGGTATGTTTATGAATGAAATAAAAGAATGATTGAAGAAAGAATCAAGATAATTATTTAAATGAAAAAAATAATACAATGAAAAGAATAAAAGAATGTTTGCTCAAAATGATAACAAAAATGTACTTCATTGAAATAATGATGTTTGAACATGAGCCTATTTCACAAATAAATCTTTATTATCTCTAGGCTTAAAACAACAAGTTTGTTTCGGACATTACTCTGAATAAGCTCTAAAAACTACAGGAATATCTTCTGCAGTCCAATTTTCTAGAACACTCCCAGGCTCATATGGACGAATATTTGACGAAATCTCCTCTTCAATTGTCTCTTCCAATATGGCATTGATGTACACCTTTTCCAACTTTTCTTCCATGTTTTCTTTCTCTAGCATCTCTCGTTCAGGATAAATAATCCCACCTAATACAAAAGTCTTGAAAATGTGAGGAATTATCATGGGTTCCCACTTAATTTCTCTACCACTCACACATGCTCTTCTTCTTTCCTGCCTTCTTTCCATTTCCTTTTTCCTCTGTCTTGCATCTGGCCTGAACCCCAAACCAAAGCGATCATGTTTGTCTTTCAGCATTGGAACTTCAATTCTTCCTTGGAGACATCTCCCAAGTCCCTTTCCTGGTAAAGTTCCACTTCCTATCATCAATTGTTGACCCATCATCGTATTTTAAACATTTTTTTTCCAGAATTCTACTTCCCTCAGTGATGAATGTTGCATTCGCAAACTCCAAAGATCGAAAAGAAAATTCAATGGCTTCATCATCTGTCTCTAAATATGGCGCGTCACTACTTACAGCTGTAATAATGTCCTCTTCAGTATTTATTGTTACCAACCGTCCTTCTGATACCAGCTTTAGCTTCTGATGTAATGATGAAGAAACTGCCCCTGCCGAATGTATCCAAGGCCTTCCTAACAAGCAGTTGTAAGAGGGCTTAATATCCATCACTAAGAAATCTACCTCATATGTAGTTGGGCCAATCAACAAAGGTATTTCTATTCTCCCCATGACTCTCCTCTCCGTGCCATCAAATGCTCGCACTATGTTCTGACATCCTTTCATGTGTGAGATATCCACAGGTAACCTATTTAGTGTAGACAAGGGTAATACATTCAGTGCTGACCCATTATCTACCAAGACCCCTGGCAACGTGTATCCTTTGCATCTGGTGGTTATATGCAAAACTTTGGTAGATCATATTCCTCCTAGTGGTATCTCATCATCATTAAAGAAGATGAAATTATCAGCACTTATGTTATTCACCAATCGATCCAACTTGTTAACAGAAATATCATTAGTCACATATGTCTCATTCAACACTTTCATTAATGCACTTCGGTGAACTTCTGAGCTTAGGAGCAAAGCCAATATGGATATGCGGGCTGGTTGTTTATGCAATTGTTCCATCACACTGTACTCACTGTGTTTCAAAAATTTCAGGAACTCTTTAGCCTCTTCTTCTTTCACTGGTTCATTAACAAACACCCCAGGTTCGACCACTTTTCCCTTTTTTTGTTCGACCATTACATCTCTTCCTTTTACAGGTTCCGTTTGAGTCAAATCATATCGTCTTCCACTGCGTGTATGAGAACATATATTTTGATCCTCTTTTAACGGGCTAACTAAACTTTCCTTTCCTGGGATTATCACATTACAATCATATTTCCAAAGAACCCTTTTGTTATCCTTGTAAGAGAAAACTACTGGCTTTTGAATTATAACCTTCGGCGTTATCTGAATTCCTGCTTCATTCTTCGGATGTGAAATAATAACCACAGGATAATTGACTTTTGGGCTTGGCGTAGATTCTGACGCACATATATACTCCTCCTCATTGACCTTTTCATAAAACTCTATTTCCTTGTTGTCTATCAGGCCCTGGATAATAGCTCTGAACTCTTTACATTCTTAAATTCTATGTCCCTCCTTATGATGGAACTTACAATAATTCTCTATCCCATCATCACTTCCTTTTGTATTTGAAGTAACTAACCTCCTTCTTGCCATCTCTTTCTAGACCCATATCAAATAAGTTTTTACTTCTGAAACATTCATCTTGGCTCTTTTTCCAATATCCCCATTTATCGCATTTACCTCACTATCAGTATGACTAGGTAGCAGATTTTCTGTACTGGGTGCATTATCGAACTTCACAATACCTATCTGAATAAATCTCTCAACCAGCTTCTTAAAAATAGTACAATTTTCTATCGAATGTCTTACGATCCCTGTATGATAGCATTGGCATCATACCATTTAGGGAACGGAGGCTGTAATGGGTTTAGATAGAAAGGTGCCACCACACGTGCATCAAACAGATTTTGATATAACTCTTTGTACGTCATGGGAATCGGCGTAAATTGAAGCTTCTCATTGTTTTACTTTACTCCAGATTCTTGCTTTAATGAACCCTGACCAACAGTTATCACCTTTGGTTGACATACAGTAACAGACTTTGAATACCCACGTTTGCATTGTTCACCTCATTTTCTTTCTTCCTCGGGACAGACCTCTTAGCACTTTCTCCTGCATCTATCCTTCCATTCCTTATGACATTCTCAATCATTTTTCCCGTCATTACTATATCTGCAAAACTCCTTGTGGTACTTCCTAACATGTGAGTTATGAACGGAGCTTTTAAGGTATTATTAAAGAGCATTATAGTTTCCTTCTCCAAGAGTAGCGGCTGAACTTGGATGGCCACTTTTCTCCATCTCTGTGCATATTGCTTGAAATTTTCATTTGGTTTCTTCTCCATATTCTACAAAGTAATTCTATTAAGAGTCATATCTGTTACATGGTTGTACTGCTTCATGAATGCTTGTGCCAAATCTCTCCATGAACTAATTCTGTTTTGACTCAACTGATTATACCATTTAGCTGCTACCCCTACCAAACTGTCTTGGAAGCAATGAATCAACAATTGATCGTTATTAACATACCCAGTCATTCTCCTACAAAACATGGTGATATGAGCTTCAGGGCAGCTTGTTCCATTATATTTCTCGAACTCCGGCATCTTAAACTTGCATGGAAGTACTAAGTCTGGGACCAAACTGAGATCTTTTGCATTAATTCCTGGATGTCTATCAACGCCTTCCATTGCCCAGACCTTTTCCTCCAGCCATTTACACCGTTCCTCTAATTGTTTTTGTGATTCTGCCCTTGCCTTTTCCTCTTTCGCAACTTCATCCAAATCAGGCACAATTGGATTATTCGAATTATTACTGGGATTAAAACCTGAACCAGCTTGAAAATTTATTGGTATTGACACTCCAGGTTGAAACTGCTGAGGCCTGATTGTAACAGATGGTTTCTGCATATTGATCTCAGGTTGTGTCTGTACATGTGTTGGAGTGAAACAAGAAGGATATTGAGGGTCTTCATTATTTTCCCCAACATTATCCACAGGAACTTTTCTCTTATCCATTTTTTCCATCAGCAATTGGGACAATTGATTCATAATCTCTCTCTGGCACTCTATCATTTGATCCTTCATCTCTTGTTGAATTCTAGCTAACTGTTCTTTCATCTGTGACTGCATTTGTTCTTGCATATCCCTTTGCATTTGCTCTAACTTTTCAAGTCTTTTGTCCATTAACTTAGTGTTTTTCCTTGTACTGTAGGGATGCGTATTTGGCGTGTTTTTGTTGGTTTCTAGATTACTGAAATAATTTTTAATTAATTAGAATCTTTTGATAACATTTAATGCATATGATGTAATGTAATGTAATACGAATGCATGACTGCAAAGGAGGCATCAATTCTGATTCAATTTCCTTTAGAAAACTTTACTAGAAAATAAAATTCTTTACATAAAACTAAGTTACAAATAAAACTTCGCCCTAACACGCAGAGCCTTAATTTTCCTAAGCAATGAAGCTAATTCTTGTCCCCTATCTGACTCCAACTCATACTTCACACTTAATATGTCCGCTTGTACCGCCAAAGACTGTAAATAATCAGCTACTTCTCGAATTTGTGTTACAGCTTCTCCCATGATGTAATCCCTGCTTCTAACTTAGTCTTGAGAGTGATGAAGCTGACCTTTCCATTATTCCTCATTTGCCTCCAAGAACTCGATCCTCATTTCACAACCTTGCAATGTCGTCTCTAATTCTTCTATCTTCCCTTTCATCTCATCAATCTTACTTAAGCTTACTCTCAACTCCATCACAGAATTGCGATTCTGATATAGATATAGAGATCTCTCAAGTTTCGCTACTTTGGCTCTTAATTCATTTTTTTCATTCTTACTCTCTGACAGATTTTTCTCTAAGGCCTCATTCCGAGCTTGAGCCTCCTGTAACTTCTTTTCCCATTGATCAACCTTAGTCCTTTCTTCTCGAACTTCTTGGCGCCATTATTCCGAAGTCTTTCCTAATCCAGCAGTCCTCATTGATTGGCGTAGCTTCTTATAATCTACTTTTAAGCCTTCCAAATCCTCCTCAACTTCATTCTTCTTTTTTCGTAACTTTTCCACCTTTGATTTTTAAATCTTTACATCTAATTTCAAGTGCATCCTTTCTTCCTCCAGCTATTCGATCTTTTTCCCAAGCTCAAAACTTTTCTTCTCAAAGTCTTGTTTTATAATTTCCAACTCTGACGCGGCAACTTGTAACTGTTCCTCCATTAGTCGAGTGCCTTCTAAACTTGGTCTAGGAATATTATCATTGATCCTTTTCCTAAACCATTCACTATATTCAGGTGTTATCATAGAACCAACAGTCAACCTTTTCATCCAATGAATTTGCTTTCAAGCATCAGATATTTCCCGAACCTTTTTCTTATAATGGTCTCCTTTATATGGGAACTCACACTGAGCAAGCCCGTAAGTCGTGGGTATCAAACTCCTTGACTTATACTGTCTTAATGCAAGCAAAGGAGTATATCTAGTAGCTCCCCAAATTCTTGACAATGATACCCAGTCAAAGTTCTCACATCGATATAGGATCTCATCAAGAACCATCCAAAAAGCTCTCCACTCTATATCCTTCTCCTTGAGATTTTAGAGAATTTCTATCCACTTCTCATCTGAAATGTCATCCCTTCTCTGCGTAGCTGTCTCCTCCTTTAGCGGGGAATATCCTTTAGAAAAGACCTGGTAAGAAACCTTGTTCACTTTTCAAAGATGCCCATGAAACCATACCATCAACAACTGTGCGCATCTAATAAACCGCCCCTCACCTGTCTTCCTACACATACTCAAGGATTTAAACGTCTCAGCCAGTATTGCAGGTACATGTGTGATTTCCTTCTCAAGACGATCAAATAAGTTAGTGACCGCCTCATCCACATGACTTAAAGCCTTAGGAAAAATTACAAATCCATATATGTTTAAGGCGAAGATATCGACCTTCTTTCATTCATCCGGATGTGTTAAAACTAAATCTCTCAAATTCTCCCAAGGAATACATTTACTATCCCCCTTTTGCTGAATTCGAGCAGTGACCCAAGGCTCACTCATCCCTGAAATATTCATCAATTTCTTCGCAAAATTTGGACCATTAAAAACTTTAGCATAAGCTTTCCTAACTTGAATTTTTGGACACCTCAACAAGGTAGTATACTCCTCCATGGTAGGCACCAAATCCACTTCCCCAAAGGTGAAGCAATTGTAAGTAGAATTCCAAAATTGAGCCATAACTCGGAATAGATGCTTATCCACCTTAATATCAACCAAGTAGGATATATCATTGTTTGGTTCCTTCATCCCAACGAACCCATATATCTCTCAACTCTTGCAACTCATTCTGTGTTACATTGATGCGAGTGAATTCCTGCAACTCTGATGTATGTCCTTCTGTCAGGCTATCCCCTTTCTTCGATTGTAACTTCACTGACCATACACGGACGACCGCATTATCCTCAACTTTATTCAGAAATTCATTCTCCATATTAAATCTTCTAACTTAGTAATCAAATATGAATCAACACCTCTTTTAGTATGTAATGTTATGAAAAAACACAATTAAAACAACACAAATTAGTATCAAATATAAGTAATAAAGTACAAGTAAAATAAAGATAACCAAAGCACAGATATGGGAAACTACAAAATTTTAACCTAGCTCCACCTAAATAAGGCTCTTAGGGTTCACTATATGAGGTTTGGTTCTAAAGTAAAGGTACCTGAACTAGCAGATTCCTCAATCCTCACCCATGATAGGCTCATACGGATCGAGTTCGGTTCAGGGGAATACATTTCCCTATGACCATACGGAGATGAAAATCTCATGAAATCATACGTACAAATGTATCTCGGAAGCAATCCACTAGCCCATGCGGAGGTGAAAACCTCACGAAAGCGTAGATTCTTACTCCCACTTAAAGGTATAACCACAACGGTCGTGTAATGTAATGCAATATTATTTTACAAAACCCGAACCATAATAATCATACAAACAAATGCAATCAAAAGGATCATAATTTTCAAAACAAATTTTCAATTCTTTGACAAAATGACAACAAATGATCAATTTTATGGCCTGACTCTCTTGTTCAATCCCCAACGGAGTCGCCAAGCTGTCGAAACTATTTTTTTATTTGAAAAAAACGAAGATCAACTTTTAAAAACGGATGTGGAGTCGCCACCAATCTTTTGTTTAGGTGTGATTGGATTACCTACTAAAACATTTTGTTTCGTTCAAATCAATTTTGGTCCACGTAAATTTTAAAAAAAAAATGGGTTCGGGAGTCGGTTACGTATGAGGAAGGGTTAGCACCCTCGCTACGCCCAAAAATTAGTACCAGACTGGTTAGGTGTTGTCCTCATATCTAATATTTTTGAAAGGATTTTTGAAGTTTAGTTCCTTTTTAAACAATTTGAGCAATTCAAGTTGGTCATCAAAATTCTCTCGTTTCAAAGGTATGTAGCATCTTATCTAACACGATTGGACACGATTCTTCATATATTTGAAAACACAATTGATTTTTGACTCCAAAAGCTTTTAGGTTAAAAATTATAAAAGGATATCTAGATATTTAGTCCAACGAAAAATCGAAACCCAGCACGGTAGGGCACGATTTCTCGAGTTTCTAAATATTGAACATTGCCTTATTTTTAACAAAATTTAAATAAATGATTGTAAATTATCACAAAATGTATTGATTTTATTTGAAATAAAATGGAATAATTGATTTTAAAGAATTGGGAACCATAAAGCAACATTTTGTAAACCAAAAGAAAAATAATAAGCATGTGATAATATACATGCATAAAATACAATATTTGGTGAACTAAGATAACATAACCTTATTTAACCAATCAAATCAAACAATTGAATATAGCTAATCTAAACAAAATGAAATCATCTTTCCTAAGCATATATAGCCTAATATAATACAACCAATGCAAAAAATACATAACAAAGTGAAAAGATAAAAAACAATATGGTATAGGACAAATATAAAATAATGATGAACACATAATATATGAATTGATGAGTTGATAAATTTGAAACTATTTGTAAAAACAAACTAAAGATATATATGTAATCATTAAAATATATGTTATAGAATGAATATTTTAAATCGAATAATATACGAAGTGTTAAAGAATAGTGGTTTAAAATTGACAATTTATATACAATAAAGGAGAATTTAAATTATGTATAAAATATGCAAAGATAGTAAAAATATATAATGAAATATAATTAAAAGAACATAATAGATTTACAAATTATATATATATGTAAATAAATTTAGAATAAAATAAAAGGGATGCATACAGGATTAAATTAATTTTGTTATATACGTACAAATATATACAAAAGTGTTTGGGTGAGTTACTATATAACATATTAAAATAATACAATATAAAGAATTTCAAAACAATAATTTTATAAGCACAAAAATGAATTTCAAAACAACAATTTAGCCATTAAAATAATATATGTATAGATATACACAAAAATATTTAGATGAGACATTATACAAAAATGTTAAAATAACATGATAAAACAAACTTCCAAATAATTATACAGATGAAAACAAAGCGAAATAATTAAAATAGATTAACAAATATACCTAGATTGATTTTAAAATATAAGTATTTCCAAATAGAAAGCTCAACTAAATTACTATATGTACACAAGCATATAAAAATATGTAAACAAAACATTTTGCATAATGTTAAAATAATATAATGTAAAATTTCAAAGCAATTATTCTTTTAAACAAAGTAAAAATTATTAAAGTAGTTTTTTTAAAAAAAAAAATTAAGTAAATATCCTTAAAACAATGAATTATAAATGGAAACTTAATAAAAATAAAATTAAAATGAAAGGGATAATTTATAAATAAAATAAACGAATGGAATTGATATATTGATCAATACGAAACACGCGCGAATGCTCAGGGACTAAAGCTGGAAATATTCCAGACTCTAAAACGTAGCACCTAGGCACTGACTAAAATGAAATAGCACACAAACTTTTGGGGAAAATTAAAAAAAATAAATAAGATGCCAATAGGGGTCAGCTGAAATGTGGCGCAAAAGGGAGGGATTAACCGCGCAAATTTCCCACTTGAAGCATAGAGGCGCGGATCTGGGTCCAGGAATGGGTCAACACGCGGATCATCCTACCCTTAAACGTCACCGTTCCATTTTGTTTCAAAATTAAAAGCCATTGAATGGCAATTGGGCATTTCTTCAAGCCACAAACCGAATACCCAATAGCTAGGGTTTCGGCGTAACAGCTTTCATCCAATAAGGCTATTCAATCACCAGTTCACCATTAAAATTGGTGAGTGATGTAGAGGCACCCTTTATTTCCATCAAAGACGAAACTCAAAGACTATTTTCACTTGAAAATCCGCATCCCCGATTTCGACGGAGAAGACGAGGATCTCATCAATGCATCCACAAAGGTAAATTTTTCATTTCTCTTTTTTTTTTAAAAAAAATACTCTACAAAAAAAAAACAAGATATATGCAAAAGAGGAAAAAATATATATATTGAAGACGAAGAGGAAAAAAACTTAAATCACCTTCTCATTTTTGCTGACTCTTTGTATTTTTATCTATGTTTTATGTGCGTAAATTTACAAGGTACAGGTAATGGCCTTTTATAGCCTGACAAAAATACAGATTTAAAATTAATAAATCTATTTCTTTTTCTTTTGCTATATACTTTTTATTATTTTTTTGTTGTGGGTTTTTTAATACTTATTTTGGTTTATAATGGGTTGGGCGAATTGGGCCTATTACAATAGTTAACTTTAATTACTAAAGATATTGTTTGAAGATCAATAACCCTTCTAGCATGGTTGTAAAATTATTGTGTTTATAACATAAGAATTTGAGTCCAATCCTTAACAATTTCATTCATACTTTATTATAAATAAATAAAAAATGTTAAAGTAGTTGTTTGAGTAGACAGGACTTACATGCCCGGCCACCCTTGCTCTTCACCGGGTGTAATATATTAAATTTTGTTGTAAAGTTCAAATTTTGTTTATATTAGTTTTGGTTTGTACTCTTAATTTTTAGTTTTACTTAATATGACCAGATAAGTTAATTACTTAAGATGACATGATTAATTAGATGTATGTGTTACTTGTGGATGATTTTTTGATGTTGGATGGAGATTATAATTTGTTTATGCTCTAAGGAATATTTGATGTTTATTGCCATGATTATTGTATATATATATATGATGTTTAATGTATGGATAATGCATGTTTTAATGATTAAATAATTTTATTAACCAATTTGATAAGTGTTTGGGTATAATTAGCGTATCATAAAATATTTGTATAATGATGGGTTAGTTTGATGCACCCAAGAGTTTGGTGTGTTTGAAAGGCATCTTGTTGTGATTTGAAACATTCTTGTTGTGATTTGAAACATTCTTGATGTGACTAGAGGGTATAATATTGTGCTTTGGACATCTTTGGTGTGATGGATTGGAGTTGTGTATTACCACGCACCGGAGTATTGCTACTTTTATGGCACATTTGTACAATCATGGTGTGTTTGAAGCTATCCATGTAACCTTTCTACTCATCCATGCCTGATTAATAGGCGTAATAATTTGATCATGTGATAATGTGATTATGATGAGTTGTGATGAATTGAGATGTTAGAAGTGAATATTTAGAATCATGGATATGCTTAAAGTCATTGATATTATGTTATGTTAATTGATATGTGCATTTGATTAATGGATGACTTGGTTATGATCTTTTATGAAAATGGATATGCTAGTTATGTTATTGTTATACTCATTGTTTGATTCAAACTTATGATGTTGTTGTTGTTGAGGTTTGGTGCCCTTAGCATAGTTGTTTTGTCATTAATGCTTGTAATTTTTTGAATAGATTGGTTAATAAAATTCCATTTTTAGAATTATTATCTTTTGTATATTTGTCTTCAAAGATTTTTGCATGAAAAACAAAATGTATAAGCAAATATTGGTTCATTGGTTACCTAATGTTTAGCTAATATCAAGTTGCATCATGTGGTCAGATCGTGATGCAAGAAGACAACTTACTTTTGTAGGTAACCTAAATATTTCATAGTATGAAGAATAAAAAATTCAGCAAATTGATTCAAGAGACTATTATATTATCTATCAAGTCTAATTGAGGAAATACCTTGTATTGGGTATCGAAGCGAATGACTCTCAGAAGAATAGAGAAATATATGATTGTTTGGATTAGCAATATATCGAACATGACCCAAGCTAAATTCATCTTAAATCCATTTATAAGTTTATTCACTTGTAACATTTATAATGTAACTTACCTCAATTCTGAGTAAGTAACTAATTATGTTTATGTTCAATTGGTAATAGAGTCGGAAGTTGGAATGTTGGATATACGACTTATGTATGACAACATTGGTGAAATTCATAACTCAATAAAAAGTAAATAGTATCCTTTGACATTGCATGATTTATGGAAAATGAACGTGACCATGAGTCATTTGTCTGGAACAAATCATTTTATTACTATTTGTTAGTAATACTTTTTTTCATTGTAGAATATGCAATGGTAACCATGAGATAAAATATTAACATATGAGGTGAATGAATTTAACCTAAAGAGATTAATGATATCAAATGAGGGTAACACATTAATGACAATGTTATTAGACAAATATAATTATAAGTTGCTTTTGCAATGGTATATAATAAGAAAAGTTCAATCATGGTACTTATTATTACAAATTAGTTTAACCCTAATTATATGTTTGATTGATCCATCCACTAGCTCAACACAACCATGTTTGGATTACAATTAGAACCAATGTGTTAAATGAACGAAAATGCATTTTCTCGCAAAGAATAAGAGATGATTTAAGAATTAATTTATCTTCTTTGAATTATTATTTAGTTTATTGTAATTAAATAATTGATTTCAAGGTGAAAATTAAATTAAGTATTCGAGAGAATTAAATTTATTTACTCATAGATTCTAGTATTGTAACACCCCTTACCCATATCCGTAGCCGGAACAGGGTACGAGGTATTAACAAATCATGGTAAATACTATTAAATAAAACCCAACAAAAATATAGCGTGCAATTTGATCATTATAACATCTGTTATTAACAATACAAACTAACTCCAAAGGTTTCATACAAAATGATTAGCTTGATACTATAAGTAGTAATTTAAACCTAGACATTTATGACACGTAACAAAATAACCAAGTCTGCTATACATGCCATATTTCAAAATAGTGTTCACAATGTACCAAAAAGTATTGATAGCGTGGATGGGTCTCCGACGATCTTCAATTCCCAAACTGGCTTAGTAACTCTATAAGACAAAAAAAAAAAAAGAAGATAAGCATATAGCTTAGTAAGTAAGTATATAAATAACAAATAAGAAATCTAACATGTTTACAACATAACTCAATTATAAAATATTTTTATACTTTTATAGTTTGTCCCAATTTGATCAAGCTGTCCCCCCCTGCATCATATTCACTAAATAAATCATAACTCGAGTTCAAAAACTCGAAATTCAAATCCGTAAAATTTCCCTGAATCTAGACTCATAAATCTCTTTGCTAATTTTTTTCTAGAATTTTTGGTTCAGCCGATTAGTACAGTTTATTAGTTAAAGTTTCCCCTGTTACACAGCTCGACTAGTCTGACCTCTGTTCACTACGAATTGAATTTCTCTCAGTACACAATTCAAATAACCCTGAAATTTGTTTCATTTAAAACTAGACTCAATAAGGAATTTAGGTATATAAACTATATTTCTTAATTTGCTTTGTACAATTTTTAATGATTTTTCAAAGTTGAAACAGGGGATCACATATTCATCCTGAGCAAGTCACACACAATTGTAAATATCTCAAAATATAAAATTCCTTTGCTTGTTCTGATTCTTTTATATGAAAGTAGACTCATTAAAATTTAATTGCACATCTCATTCAACCTCTAATTATGTTCCTCCTATTTTTGGTGATTTTTCAAAATCACATCACTGCTACCGTCCAAAACAGTTTTAATGCAAATTTCACTCTTTCACACATTCTTTATGCTACCCTCATTTTATCTTACATATATAGATATGCCACAAATCATTTTCACCACAATTCATTCATCATAAGTATAGGTCCATAACCACAACGTCACCACAAAACCATCCCGTTGAACAATTCGGATCAATCCTCGATATTTAATGGTTTTAGCACACAGACCTCACCATCATACTTCATTTAATTCGGCTCTCTTGTACACATGGTGAACACTTAATACCACTCATGTGACCTAGCCAATTTGTCTCGTAGCTTTCTTGTCTACATGGTGTCCTTCACTTGGAATCACACATGCGACCTAGCTACATTTATTTATTACGTAGCTCTCTTGTCTACATGGGATACATCCCGTATCACACATGTGACCTAGCTACATTTATCTCTTACGTAGCTCTCTTGTCTACATGGGATACATCCCGTATCACACATGTGACCTAGCTACTACATGGTATTTCGTAGCTTTCTTGTACACATGATGTGCACTCAGCATCATACATGTGACCTAGCTACGCTCCCTCTATTTTATTCGATCTCTCCGAATGTTCAATCGGGATTCCTCTCTATTATTTATTTTTATTCTCCCAATAGTCGATTTATATTTTAACATCAGCTAGTATATTCATATAATAGGCTGAAATATATAGGAATGTAAATGAAAATAATATAATATTTACATACAAACTTACCTCGGTGCAAAATGTGGAAATTTTGTGATTTAGTCCAAAACTTTTTCCTTCCCTCGTTCGAGGTCAATTCGCGCCTTTCTTGATCTATAACAACACATTTAGCTCATTTAGCACTCATACTATTTATTTTAATCCAAAGATCACATTATAGAAAAATTACATTTTTGCCCCTAACTTTTACAAAATTACAATTTTGCCCCTAGGCTCGGAAATTTAATTTCAGCCCTTATTCTTATGTTTTATGACATGCTGAACATTTTTATCTTCTATGACCACATCAAATTCTCACTCTAACACATAGTTGTGAACAATAGGTATTTTTTTACAGATTATGTTGTTTTACTCGTTTTCACTTAAAAAACCGAGTAGCACAAGTTGTCTAACATAATTTAAAACCTCATATTCTATCATAAAACATCAAAATACACAAATTTCACCTATGGGTATTTTTCCAAATATGAACCCTAGGTTGAATTATTGTTAGCATAAGCTTAATCGAAGCTAAGGGAATCCAAAACGTAAAGAACATTAAAGCGGGGCTTGAAATCACTTACTATGGAGCTTCAAAGTTGAAGAAACCCTAGCTATGGAGGAGAGCAATTTTCGCAGCAACTAATGAAGATGATAACCAATTTTGTGTTATTTTTCCCATTTTATTTCATTTAATATACAAATGACCAAAATGCCCTTAATGCCTTTCTTTGAAAATTTTCATGTACAAGCCCATTTTTGTCCAAAATTTTAGAAATTGGTCAAATTGCTATTTAAGACCTCCTAATTAATATTTCAAAGCAATTTCATACTAAAAACTTCTAGAATGCAAGTTTTGCAGCTTATTCGATTTAGCCCCTAACTTCAAATTAAGCATTTTATGCATGGAATTTCTTCATAAAATTTTCACACAATCATGCAATCATATCATAACCTCAAAATAATTATAAAATAATTATTTCTATCTCGGATTTTTGGTCACGAAACCACTATTCCGATTAGGCCCTAATTCGGGTTGTCACAAGTATGGTAAAGTTGTCATGACTTTAACTAAATTAAAATTAGGTTAAGAAAATAATTTAATTGAAAAAATGATTAAATTTATTTTATTTAATTAAATAATAATAATTTTGAAATAAAAAATTAGTTATTGGGTTGGATAATTTACATGAGTTTATTTAAAGATTGGATAATGCAATAATTGTAGCAAATACATGCAATGCCCAAAGAAGCCCACATGTTATAAAGGTGGGTGACACATTGGGTATTTCCAATATGTCTGTCACCCCTTGTATAGAGTCTAAGAAGGACTCAATGTTTTCTATTAAAATAATATTATTTTGTCTTCTCTTATTCTAGTAGAATTCTTGTGGATTTTCTTTATATATAGGGATTATGTATCAAGTCTAACACACACTTTATTGAGTGTATTTACACTGCTGAAATATAATAGTTTAAATAACTATTATTATTGAGGTCAAGTTTTGCCATTAGACCATGTACTTTGTGTAAGTTGTGGGTTTAGTATTTATACTTTAATTTGATTAATTTTAGTCCCTGTACTTTAAGAATTTGAAAATTTTAGTTCTAACCAAATAATAACTATTAAATTCATTAAGTTAAGTTTCGTTATTTTTAAAATTTTATGTGCCAAACTGTAACACTCCTTACCCGTATTCAATGTCGAAATAGGGTTATAGAGTATTACCGGACTTACAACTTAAAAAACCATCCAATTTGAATAAAAAATCATCAACCAAATGTAATACCAATCAAATACAATCACATTATCCCTATTATGAGCCTATAAGGCTCTAAACATACTTTGGAATTGGTTCAGGACTAAACCGGTAGCTCAAGATATTTTTATAAAACTTAGAAAATTTTCCAAACTGCAGGGGTTACACGCCAGTGTGCCCCGGCCGTGTCTCTCACACGGCCAAGAGACACGCCCGTGCCTCAGGCTGTGTGGACATTCGAAATGGGATCACATGGCCGTGTCCGACCCCGTGTCCAAACAAGTGAGCTTACTGACTTGGGCCACACAGCCAATCACATGCCCGTGTGTCTAGCCCGTGTACCCTTCGAAGTGGCCACACACGCCCATGTGCCAGACCATGTGCTAGGCCGTGCCAAACTTGTAGGGTATACTGACTTATGCCACACGGTCAAGTTACATGCCCGTATGTGAGGCCGTGTAGGGTATACTGACTTGGTTTTTAATTCAACACCAAGGGACACACGGCCGTGTAACATAACTGTGTGTCACACACGGCTAAGACACACGCCTGTGTCTCTGCCCGTGTGGAAAAAAATAGGCTATTTACCAAGCCATTTTGCCACCCCAAATTGGCACACATCTATACAACTCAAATGGTACTCATTCATAGCATAAATGTACATCAAATTCAACCATAATCAATGCTAAAATATACCATTTCAATATCAACAACTAACATGCTTATTATCTCATGTTTTACTCATTCAAATCATACCAACTTCACATATACAAATCAACTAATTAAACCTTTCCAAACATACCTCATCATTCACCAATTCACAAGCACATAACTTCCCAATTATCAACCAATTGACATTCAACTTACCTATTATCAATAAGCACCATGATTCCAACCTTAATCACACAACATAGGTCATTTGTATACATATAACATAACCAACATCAACCAAAATAAGCCAACTCACATGGCCAAATATACAAACCAAACCTTAGACATTTACAAGCCAATTCAAATGGCCAAAATCATAACCAAAACATAACCAACATGACCAAAGTCCCTATACATGCAATATACTTAAAATACCAAAATTCATAAGTACCAAGTGATAGGTGGATAGTGTGAAACGATCTCCGACGATCTCTGAATCCAATCTAGCTTGATAACACTATAAAACACGGGAAAAATAAACAAAGTAAGCTATAAAGCTTAGTAAGCTCGTATACCATAAACTTAATTCAATCTCAAGATTATAATTCAACAATTTGAATATACCAACATTTAGCATATATTAGCAAACAAACCTTTCATATACCCAATTATGATATCAATCATATTCTTCACAAGTTTCTTCTAACCAAAACTTATACATGTCATGTACGTACCTGTACCATTTTATATCATTCTCATACTCAATCACATATTTCGTTTACCCGTTGAACCATTCAGAATAGAAGTCGAATACTCAAGAGCCCCGCACACTAAGTACCTATACCATGGCCCAAAGCCAAATCAAGGTAGCTTATATTTGAAGTACTGATATTATGGCCCGAAACCAAATCAGCCGATATTCATGGCCCAAAGCCAAATCGGTATAACTCTTACCCGAAGTGCTAATATCATGGCCCGAAGCCAACTCAATGTAGCCTCTAATGACATGTCACTAGTATCCTAAACTATTTCTAAGGTTCAACGGGGATTTCGAATGTCGAATCATCTTCAAATTACTATCGATCATATCCATAGTCTCATATTCACAATTCATACAATATTAAAGCATATGAAATACATTTGTATCAAATCCTATAATATACAAACTTACCTCAGATGTGAAAACAATGAAATAGGTCGATTAGTCGATAACTTTAGTTTTCCCTCGATCTAGATCCAAATTTCGCTTTACTTGATCTAAATATATTCAAAATTAACTTATTTAATAATCTCTCTATTCAATTTAATCCAAAATACACATTTAAGCATATTTACACTTTTACCCCTAAAATTTCATAACTTTTACAATTTAGTCCCTAGGCTCGTAAAACAAAATTTATTCAATTTCATCACAACCCATATTTTTCATTTATTTCACATTTTAACCACAAATTTTCAACATTTCTCAATTTAATCCTTATTTTGCATTTTTACTAAAAATCACTTAACAAAACTTGTATATCTATCAACAAGCATTCATAATCTATCAAGAAACTTCAAAACACATGCTTATTCATCAATGGAAACATCTAAAATCTTGAACAGTTTTGCAAAATAGTCCCTGGGCTAGTTAGACCTAGTTGCAACGATCTTAAAAATATAGAAATTATTAAAAACGAGTGAAAAATATATACCATGCATAAAGAACCGAACCTTCAAAGCTCAAAAATGGTGTATTCTTATCTTATTTTCGGTTAAGGAAAAATATGAACACCAATTATGGCTTTTGTTTTGTTTATTTATTACTAATTTATCTAATTACTAAATTAACCTCGCTAATTAACCTTTAAAACAATTTATAACATGTCCATAAATGTCCACCCATTATAACAATGGTCTATTTATAATGTAAGGACCTCTATTTAAGGTTCTATAGCTATTTACTACCTTTAGCTAATAGAACATCACTTTTGCACTTTACGCGATTTAGTCTTTTTTATCAAATTAAGCAATCAAACGCTAAAATTTCTTAACGAAAATTTCACACCATCATATTATCATGTCATAGACATTAAAATAATAATAAAATAAATATTTTAGCTTTGGATTTATAGTCCCAAAATCACTGTTCTGATTTGACCAAAAACAGGCTATTACACAAACTTATTATCACATGTGTAATGCTATGTTTGTTTGTTATTTTTATATATTACTGACAAAAAATAAATTAATAGATTTAACGATTGTCATTTGCATTAAGACTAAAATTTTCAAATTCAAAAAATATAGCATTAAGAATGATCCAATTGGTGAACGTGGACTAAATCTATAACATTTTACGCATAATATAGAACTAATGACATAACCAAACAAATTGATCTGTTACCAAATTTCAAAATTCGAAAAGTACAAGGACTAAAATTGATCAAATTAAAGTACATGTAATAAATCCATAATTTAGATAAAGTACAAGGTTTAATAGCAGAATTTGACCTATTATTTATATACGAGAATGGACCTACTTGCACCGATGTAAAACTCAAGTAGTTACACACTTGCATAACTTTTGGTACTATTAATATCTTAACAATTCAACTGTTGGATTTATTAATATTGTTGTAATTGTCATGTATATAAAATTTCAAATTGATTCATATCTCTATAGCATATTTATGTAAAATATTGTTTTTATTAATATATATTTAACAGTTAAAAGTTTTTTACATAAAACATATAGTTAGACATTTTTAATTTACTCAAATTTAACATGCATGATCTATATAAATGGAACATACAATGTGACGATTAAGTTGTTAAAATATCAAACATAGAAAAAATGGATCTTTTCACAATATAATATAATATAATATAATATAATATAATATAATATAATATAATATAATATAATATAATATAATATAATATAATATTTTTGGTACAAAAAAGAGAACAAAATTATAATCTAACTACTCATTTTCCTTCGGCATCATCCTGAATAAGAAGAATCAATTCCGACGATGGTGTATCAAGGACCATCCTTCTCACTTCTATGTTTTGTGCCATATTAGCGAGTTGATCAACACAATTATCACCCTTCTTGAAGACATGGCGCACCTCGAGTACCCAACCTTCTTCTATGTATGTCAAACAATCTTGAACCAATGTAATCAAAGGATGAATGTCATCGAAAGGCATAGTAAGAAAAGTAACGACCACCATGACATCTAACTCAACAATAAGCTGTTAGATATTTAAATTTTTTGCAAGTTATAAACCTTCTCAGATACCCCAAAGCTTTACTTGCAAGTTGTCTGTCTTACCAATTTTTAACATAAAACATGTAATCCAATCGCCTTCGCCGTCTCGAATCAAATCTCCTGCTGATGTGATCTCCCTTAATTTGATACATCAAATTAGGCTCTCCATTACACTTAAAAAGCTTATTTTCAAGCAATTTAGACGTCTTTTATTTACTTTTTTCGATTCTTAGTTTTTATTGTTAATAAATTATTTTTGTGAGTTTTATGTTATTTTAAGACCCATATTGGCCAATCGTGCCATGGGGAACCTAACAATATAATTGAGTGGTGTAGGAAGTCAATAATGGCCCAAACTTGAAAAAAAATCACCCAAAAGTGAGGTATTGCAATATCAAAGTATGGAAGTCGTGATACCCTTGAAAGTGTTGAAATGAAGAAAAGTGAGGCCATCTTCAATGGTATCATGATACCAAGCATGGATATTGTGATACTGAGACACCCTAAGACCCCCAATTCAAGACTGTCATGGGTATCGTGATACTAGAGCCTGGGTATTGTGATACTGTTGCCTAACGGGTGAAAACACTCTAGGGGAAATTTTGTGTCCAAATAAGTTTAAGTCTTTGTTTCTATTTAAGAGCATAATGGTCAATGTTAGTAAACTATAAATACCATATTATAAGAGTTAAGAATCAAAGTTCCAGAATGAAGGCTCCTCCATTGAACCCGTTTGTGTCACAGGTTGTGGATCAACGCACATGATGAATGTACATAGAGAGTCTCATGGAGGTCAATTGATTAAATAGAGCTCATATGACCCACTTGAACTAGCCCAATTCGTGGAACATGTGGAGAAGCCCATCTACTTGAAGCCTTAATGGCTTGGTGGAACACTCAAATAAAACTAAGGTTACCATAGTAAATATGTAAAGTAATCTTAGAAGATTTTGTAATATTAGGAGATCTTGGGAAATCCTTTAAGAATTTCAATTTGTAGATTGATTTTGATCTCGATTGTTAATGTAATTCAAATTATATTATTGGATTTATAGGAGCTCAACTATAAATAGATGTCTTCCTCCTCATTTGTAATCATCTTATTCATAATTACTGAATATATTTTAGATCATTTACTTAAAAACCTCATTTGCATTACTTTCTTGTGGATTTTGAGTTTTGAGTTTGCTTCTACTGTATTTCGATGCCTTAGAGAATTTCTTTTGTGAATTCTCATATTTTTAGATTAAGGCTAACTTTGGTGGATTTGAAACAAAGGAATCGCCTAAGACCGCGTGGTATGCGAGACTAAAGTTTTAACTTCATGATAGTTGGTATCAAAGCTAAGGTTTGAATGTGCCAGTTGAGATGATGAAAGAAGTAGACAAGCAGAATGAGCCTAATGAGACTCGTGGTGCGGGCAAGAAAGCTAGCAGATCAAGGGATATACTGTCGGCATTGGAAAATCTAGTGATAAACCTCGATAAATACATAAGGGATGTAAAATAAACACTCGAGGTGGTTGAGGGACGCATCGCAGAGTTAGACTCGATAAAAGTGAAACTCGAGGAATTTGTGGTGGAGGCTCTCGATTCCAATGTAGAAGCGATGTAAAGGGTGCTCAATTCCACTATGGATAAGCTAACATTGAATAATGATGCTTTTAAACCTATGAAGGCAGAAAACGAAGCCATGATGAAGGCTTTGAACACGAGAATTGAGGAGGTAGAGGAAGAGTTTGTTGTGTAAAGCCGCCATGGTAAAGGGGTGTTGAGTGCGACACTAAACCACAAGATAAATGTCCCCAAATTAGAAAACTTTAAATTGGTAAGGTCTATGAGGGATGTGAACAACTTTTTATGGAAAATAGAGCAATAATTTCGTGTTGTGGGCATCAAGGATGATGATAAGGTAAATACTGTTGCTAGATATTTTACTGATTCGCTCTTTTATGGTGGCATCATAGGTCAACAGATGAAAAGTGTGGTCAGACCATAGTTGGGATTTGGGAGGAGCCCTAAAAAGAGTTCAAAGGGTAGTTTTGCCCACAATATACCAAGAAAAAGGCTCGAGCTAAGTTACGTCAGTTCTTGAAACAAGGTACAATTGGGGAGTATATGAAGGAGTTTAATGAACTGATGCTCCAAATAACATATTTGAGTGAGAAAGAGACATTCTTCTTTTTCATGGATGGGTTGAAGTTGTAGGTTAAACAAAATGGAGTGATACTCACAATGTTTTTGGCTGTATACAATCAACTTTACAAGAACAGTGGGGTAGTCAAGTTAAACCGGAAAAGTTGTCAACTGGGTGGTTGAAATGCAATATAAGCATTGCTATTTTTTTCGAATTAAGTTAGTCCACCTTTTCTGTTGTAATTTGCGATTATTTGAGGGAGTTTTTTTGTGGATATTCAGGATGATTCCCTTTTGTCATGGAGGCTTGTATGGTGGAGTTGGTAACCAATAGGAAGGTACTGTTGTAGTTGAAGCATTACCATTTTGATCGAGTAATTGTAGAGTTGGACTGTCTTGAAGTTACTAATGCATTTAAGGCTTTTAAGTGTGATCTTTCTGAGTTTTGTGTTGTTCCTCAAGATTGTTTGCTTTTGAAATCTTATTTTCATCTTTTGTCCTTTCGGTGGACGTGATGTTTTGCTAATAGGGTGGTTCACGAGTTAGCTAGGGTGGCCTTATTCTATATGGATCATCATGTGATAATGTCTCTTATTCATCTGATAGTATTAAGGGATTTAGGTCTGGGTGTATGGGATAAGCCTAATGATCTAGGTATAGTTTTCCCTTGATAAATTGGACTTGTTTGTTTTGGTGTACCTTTTTCCTAATAGAACGATTTCTTGGTTAAAAAAAAGATAAAATATAAAATAAATGACTTTCGTTAATAGTGCCATTATAAAAAAAAAACAAAAATGATAAGCAATTCTATGTCAACCGCCATAATAAAAAAAAAGATAAAAAGGAACATCTTGTCTATAAATTTGATAATTTTTTTAAAATTTAGTCCCTAAATTTTTTGTCCACATTAGTCTATAAACTTGATAACTTTTTCATAATTTTGGTCTATGTGATGATGTAAAACTCTAAAATTGTGTCATGTCATTGTCTAAATATTATTTAAAATATAAGTGATGATACGATATAGTCTCAGAGTGTCATGTCATCACATAAATCAAAATTGAAAAAAATTGTCGAGTTTAAGGACTAATGTGGACTAAGAAAATGTTTAAGGACCAAATTAAAAAAAATGACAAATTTAAGGATGTTGCCTTATAAAAAAAAAAAGAAAATTCACAAGTAAGTTCCATTGATTTAGGGTTAATATATTTTGCACCTAAACTAAATTGTTTTTAGACTTAACTGGTAGCTAAACTTAAAAATCGTAAGTTAACTTGGTACTTCTTTTAAGTACCTAACTAATATTGTTAAAATATGTTGACATTGTGCTGATATGACACTAGCGACCAATAGCATAGTGACGTGCAACAAAAATAAAATAATATTTATTTATACATTTTAAATATATTTTTTTATTTTTTATCAATATCAAAATGTGAGTTACCATATGTCACAATGCTATTAATTATTAGTACCACATTAATATATTTTAACGGTGTTAATCAAATTGAGTTACTATACCAATTAAATAAAAAATATTAAAACAAATTGAGAAATTGAGTACGATTCATTTAATTCATTTAGTAACTTTATTCAATGGACTCCATTCCACTGTTTAAGGATCTTTATTTCCTTGTTTCCTCTTCTCACACCAAATAAAAGATCAGTCTAAAGCCCACCAACCCCTTCTACTTTGAGTTTTCCAAGCACCTAAAACATCCAACTTTATCACTTTTACAAATCCCTCTCACACGATCCTTGATCCAAACACACAAAAAAACGAAACACAGATCCTTCAGTTTTTGTCATTTCTCTCTCTCTCTCATCACGTCACTGCTGTACCTTTTTCTCTCCTTTTAACATTAATGTAAAACGTAAAATAGTTTTATTATTTGGTTTGTTTATATCTTCATGTTTTATGTCATGTAAGTTTTCATAGAATCAGGAACATGGGTTTTTGAGTTAATGTGGTTTTAATGCTATACTCTCTTACGTTTCAAAAAAAAATGAAAAAGAAATGCTATATTCACTCACAAAAATCTTAACTTGCATCTGGGTTTTTCTTATTTTACCCTGTTTTTCATTAAAAATCGTTGCTTTTCTGTCTAATTCTCATTCTAATCCAATTTTAATGGATACTCATTCTTTTCTCTTTAGGTGAATTTCAGGAAAATGCAGAAAAAGGGGTTCATTTATGTTCTTTTATTGTTTTTTTTACTTGTCACTAGTAAACCGTTTTTTATATTAATGATAGATTTTGTTATTAATGTTATTTATTCACTGATTTAGTTTATTTGATATCAATTCTGAAAACGCTGCCTGTAAGTGGGTTTTTTAATTCTAGTTTGCTGGTTGTGTTTTGTTTTAACTTTCATGTATGGTTTCTCATTAGTTCTGGTAAGTCTGAGGATGGCTTGATCAATCTCAGGGACCTTGAATTTTGTTTAATATGTTTCGTAGCCTTTTGTTTGAAGTTTGATCCTCATACTCGTAGAAACAGTGTTTAATTATGGTAACATCATTGTTCTTTAGATTGATATTGATGAAGTTAAAGGTTGTGTTTGGTTTAATGGAATATGGATCCCCACTTTTTCTTTTTGGTTGTAGGAATTCTGTTATTTTACCTTGAAACGTTTCTTGAACTTTGATATGCCATGTGAGCCTTTTTTTTGGTGTTTCATATCAATTAATATCTTGTCTATTTTATGTAGATTCCTGGCTACTCTTTATATTGGAACTTCAATAATGTTTGGAAACTAATGGATTAGGGGCCTGTTTATCATTAACCGGTCGGGGTAAAGGACTTGTTTTAAGCAAATTGAAATCATTTGGTGGATTAGAGTCCTTATCTAACTAGAACTGTCAATGATAGTGAGAAAGAACATGGGACGTGCTTCACCGCTTGTTCTGGTTACATTAGTTCTTGGCTTTTGCTTTGCAACGTATAATCTGGTAACGATGATAATGCACAATAGAGCTATTTCAAAATGGGTTGAGGATGATGCCAACGGTGGGATATTTTTTGATCCGGTCATTAAGATGCCTGAAAATGTGAGGAAACCGAAGAACGCCAGATTGCCTTTCCATGTTGCCGTAACAGCTACTGATGCGACATACAGCCAATGGCAGTGTCGCATTATGTACTATTGGTATAAGAAGAAGAAGGACTTGCCTGGCTCAGATATGGGAGGTTTCACACGTATTTTGCACTCCGGAAGTCCCGACAACTTCATGGATGAGATTCCTACTATTGTAGTTGATCCTCTTCCGGAAGGGTTGGATCGAGTGAGTTTTTTGCTTTACCATATTTTGGTTATCACTAATCATTTCATTCATTTTCTTTCACTTCAATAATGTGTGCTAAAGGGCTTAGGATGGTCGTAGATTTTCATGGTCAACTGCATTCTTGCATTGTATTTGTTTCTAGAATCGGCACTGTGCCGCATTTTCTGAAAAGATTCCTCTCTCATATCAGGGATACATTGTCTTAAATAGACCATGGGCTTTTGTGCAGTGGCTGGAAAAGGCTACAATTGAAGAAGAGTGAGTGTTGTTACATATCATGATTTCATTATCAATTTCACTATACCGTAGTCAGTATTTTTAAGCATGCTATCCCATTTTTCCCCCCTTTGATGCAGCTATATATTGATGGCAGAACCTGATCATATTTTTATCAATCCACTGCCTAATCTGGCAAGTGGAGGATTCCCAGCTGCATTCCCCTTTTTCTATATTAAGCCGGCTGACTACGAAAAGGTGTTGAGGAAGTTTTTCCCCGAGGAGATGGGACCTGTGACAAATATTGATCCAATTGGCAATTCACCTGTCATTATCAAGAAGGTGAAATTCTCCTATTAACCGATCCATAAGTTGGACTTGATGCCAATTTTGTTGAGTGACAGTTAATAGTATCAAAAGTCGAGTGTTCCACTTGGATGATATTCACTACAAATGTGATATTAGATCCGTGCTCAAATGATTGTGCTTATTCCTCTTTTCACCTCTTAATGTCATTCCTTTTATATTGTTATTGTTTTCTCATTGATTTGCATTTTGACATTGCAAGATTTCTATTATATTAAACTAAGATGCTTTCTATGTTGATTCGATTTTCTTATACAGGATTTACTTAAAAAAATCGCTCCTACTTGGATGAATGTTTCTTTAAAAATGAAGGACGACCCTGAGACTGATGAAGCTTTTGGATGGGTGCTAGAAATGTAAGTATTGGTGTATAAATGGCCATTGCTTTTACAAAATTTTTAGCCCATTTGCATGATTATCCATGCTAGCATGATTATCCATGCTAACATTATTTTTTTTCAAACCTAAGGTATGCTTATGCTGTGGGATCAGCTTTGCATGGCGTGCAACATATACTTCGGAAGGACTTCATGCTGCAGGTTTGGCAATTGGAACCTTATTTTTCAAAGGTTTTCCTTGCAGTTGTTTTCTGTGTAGTTTTGATTAGATTTAGGTTTGACATTGATGAGACTTTATGCTTTTTATATATTTCAGCCACCATGGGATTTTGAAATCGGAAAGAAGTTTATAATTCATTACACCTATGGATGTGACTACAACATGAAGGTGAACTGTTTTTATGTATTTTATTGAATAAATTGTTCTTACTTTCTAAATATAACCACTGACATCATTTACATTAATTTTAATCTTATTTCCAGATTGCTTTAACTTCATTTATTTGTCACTCAGGGTGAGTTAATGTATGGTGAAATTGGCGAATGGCGATTTGACAAGAGATCATTTCTACGCGGACCTCCACCACGAAATCTGTCATTGCCTCCTCCAGGGGTCCCAGAAAGTGTGGTATGGCTTTATAAATATTGATATTAACAACTGCTGCCTGTTATAATATGGTGCCTCAGGGTTTGGGAGAATGTATCATATGTAGTATGGGTAGTTTGCTCTCCTGGATTTTGATGAGCATGAAGCTTGGAGATTATTTTCTGTTAGGTTTGTGAATTTCAACTTGATGCTTAGTATGGAATTTGTGCTATCAGAAACTAGCCAGATGGAGGAGTACTGATCAGAAATGAGTTTCCTATTTGTAGGAAGAATATGTATGCTATTATTGCTCGAAGAGGTATTAGCTCTTACAGTAAAGCTAGGAACTAGAGTTCTAATTTGCAAAGCATAAATTTGTTAATCTTGCTCCTGTGGCATTCTCGAGAGCTAATTTGCTGGTAGTTTATCCTTGTCATATGTTGCAGGCAAACCTTCTTTACTTTGAGGCTGAATTAACTACTTTTAATTGGACTACAATGCTGCTATAGACGTCCTCAAAAGCATTCGTTTTAGATGCACTCTTAGTCTTACTCTGGGTGCAAAGCATTAAAAATTTATGCATTAGATAAAAGTACATTGGTGCAGGTGTTTGAGCTTTGTGAGAAAAGCTCATATGTGAAAGTACCATTGCTAATGTGTGATTGCAATTAGAGATTCTAGGCTTCAAGGAAAGTTTTGAGCTCATATATCTTAGGGAAACCTTCTTTTGGTACAAAGGTCTTAGCTTGGGGATAAGGAAAGGGTTAAAAATGCTAGAAATTGAACTTCAGACTCAATAGATGCCTCCTCTAATGGATGGCTGCATGAACCAGCTGAACTAAGCTCTGACTTGATTTTCAGTACTAGAATGCAATTCTATCTTTCCGTACCATTCCTTCTTAGCATGTATTGCAGTTTGTATTTAGTTTGAGATAGTCTTTGGTTTCTTGGTGACTATGCTGCTTTATTAAAGCTAAACCAAGCCATATGGTGGATTGCTTGAGCTTGGGCTTGGCCAAGTTCAAGATCAGTCAGGTCAAAACCAAGCAAATTTGAACCAAGGTTTTTAGCCCATTGGTTCATGCGTGCAATTACCCTTAAGAGGTTGCATCCAATGGGTTTAAGGTTCAAATCCTAGCATCTGGGTTGAGGCAACTTGAATATATTGTCAAACCACAACCTCTGCTGCTACACCCCATTTCTTCATTTTAAACCCAAACTCTGTTACTTGGATTTGGGTTTTGATGCGGGGTACAAGTATATGTTTGATACCAGTAGTCTCAACTTGTACTTTATTTTTATTCCCTTATGTTTAGAAGGTGGGTCTTTGAAGGTCATGAGCAGTGAAAATGAAATGAAGAGTTGAAGCTTCTTTTTATCTGAAATGATTTAATTACGATGATTTTTTTTTAAAATTCACAGCTTTCTGCCATGGGAAGCATGGTTAAATAATATGAAACCCCACCATTTTTCAAGTAATGTGCTATTTCTGTCTCATAACTTGTGTGCAGGTGACCCTTGTGAAAATGGTGAATGAAGCAACTGCAAACATTCCCAATTGGGAGGCTTAATAAACGCCAGATGTGGCAAAGGAGGGGAAAAATACATAGCATTTATGGAAATCTTTCTTTGTGGGGGGTAAAAAGAAAATTTTGTTTATTTTTTTAGTAAACTCTTTGAAAATTTCATGTATAAATACCTCATCAGCTTAATTAAAAATTCAAGCTATAGATTTAAGTTAGTAGTAATTTCGGATATGATCATTCCTAAATATAATTAATATAAACAAATGAAAATAATGTACTCAGTATGCTTAAATATGTAATTTCTATAATATTTTTTTATTAAATATAGTTGTTCAATTTATTTTTACAAAATTTACCAAAAAAAAAGAAAAAAAGAGTAAGTACACATGAATAAAGGTGTTCATGAATCGGGTTTAGATATGTTTATTGAAGCTTGTTTTGACACGTGTTTATATTATTATAGATTTAGTTATTTTGTTCTAAATTATATATTATAGAAAAATAATATAATATATTATATTTAAATAGAAAAAACTGGTTGGGTCAAGTTTAGGTTTTGGAATTTTGAGTAATTTGGACTTAAATTTTGAAGAGGTGTAAATTTTTTCGTTTGAGCTCATTTTCAAAATTTAATATTTTGTTTAAATCCTCTTAAAATTTAGAAGAGGTCTATATACTAACTATTGAATTCAACATTTGCACAAATTATTTCTTAGGTGGGTCGGCCATACTATTGGGCATCAATATCAAGTTGAAGAATAACATGAATTGATGCATGAGATCCGCCATTAATGTTCTAATTCCATATAATCAAAACTTAGGATCGGATATTGACAAAAATGAGTGTCCTTGGATTCCTAAAACTTGAGGACAATTTTTTTTCGTTTGCAAATATATATATATATATATAAATAAAATAAAATGGGTACATTTCCATTGTCATCTTTTGTTTCCATTTTGTTTGATGTGTCGGTGAGGTAAGAGGTGTGTTGTAAGTTGTGACCAAAGTCACGAGTCTGACAAACAAAATGGTGTGTCATCTGTCAATAGTCAAACACACTACCACTTTTATGTTGATTTTTTGTTTTTTCTATTTCCGACCCAATAATTCCTCAACTTATATTTCAAATATATTCTAATATAAAAAAAAAATCAAATTTTCATTATATGAAAATTTTTGAAAAGAAAATATTATTAAAAAATATGCTTAATGAGAAAAAGTTATAATTTAAGTTCTACTTATTAAGTAGCAATTTTACCTCTATACTCAAAACATATAGCTCTTCTCAGCTTTTCTTAAAAAGCTTAAATGAAATCTACTTGACTCAATACAATTTACTTGCAAAGTTTTGCACTCGATTTTCATATGAACAAATGAAATGCTTGCTCTCTCAATATATTTTACTAACCTAAACAAGCGAATTATATAAAGAGTTAAAAAAGCTTGTTAAATTACAATTAATTATCATCACCTATTCTACTAAAATAGCCACATATAAAAGTCTTTAGTGTATCTTAAAATATAACCTTCTATATAAGGGAAGTTAGATTTGATTGAAAGTCTCTAATTAATCCTTACTTTAAGCTCCACAAATAGGTCATTGATAAACTTAAAAGATTCATGTAAAAAAATACGTGAATCTATATACTACTACCAATTATTCCTCAAGTTGCACTTGAGGTTATAGTTAGTAGATAAAATTCGCAGTAGAAGTCTTTAAGACGGTTGAAGAGAAAGAAAGGAAAACTTAGTTGGCTTTAGTGAGGTCTTGAAGGGAGACCGTTATAGGCTACTAGTCTTCTTTTAGTTGGCAGCTTGTTATTTAAATCATGTAGTAGTGTAGATTTCTGGTTACATTAAATATGTGATTTGATATGATAGAGTTACAAAACATGTTATTAATAATAATAAGTGATAGTAGTTTTGTTTCCATAGTTGAACTTAGGGTGACCTTCACCGCATATTCTAATACAACATTTATTACGACCAATTTTATTCTTAAATAATTTCCTCCACAAAATATAGTGTGGTTTTCCATGTTCATCCCCTCCCATTCCACACAATATTTTCATATATATATATATATATATATATATATATATAATAAATGGCTAAAATTTGGCTTTTCACAACAGAACAATAAATTCTTACCCAAATCAACAATCATATCTTCTCATTCGTGGGTTAAAATTTATTATAACATTGCAAAATTTTCGACACATCATTTCAATTTTTCAGACATTATTTAATATTTTATTCATACTTTATATAAACATGCACATCCATTACATGTATTTTATATATTAATATATACACAAAAATTAATTCTATACAATACATATTTAATTTCTAAAAAAAAAATTAAAATCTCATGTAAATAAATATAAAATATTTAGAAGTCTACTATAAGTTATTTTGCTCAAATCATTTAAATTATTCAACATGAACAACTATATTTAAATTATAAAATTATTTAAAATTTGAAGAAAAAAAAAAACTAAGAGTAAAAATAATTGTAAAGCAAAGGGTGTTGATCACATGGGTTTGGAGGATTAATGCGGGACCAAGCCACTCGAATATGTTTGAAAGGTAAGGGCCCCGTTATGGGATATTATTGCTCGTGATCCGTTGAACTTAAAACCTTCCTCAAATTCCATCAATTCTTATGCCCATGCTTAAATGGTCCCTCCCCAACAGTGCCATCGGTATTGATGGAAAAATCCCATCCGTTTTATACATCCAAAGTGGGGTGGAATAGAGCCGAATATTCTATTCAATGTTTATTCCACTTAGTCCGGACTTGGTTTTAAGTTTCAAATTTAGACTTCCAATTTTTCTTGGTCTTATTTTACTATTTAAATTCAGCCTCAAGGTTCAAATTAGGTACTTAAACTTGATTTTTTTATTCAAATTAGTACCTAAATTTGGCTTCATAATTCAAATTGGTTTAAATAAATCATTTACTATAAGTATTAATTTGGATAAAAAAAAAGCCAAGTTTATGTACCAATTTGAACATAAAAGTCAAGTTTAGCTATCCAATTGGACAAAAAAAAAAATAAAAAGTACCAAATTAAACCTTAAAAACCAAGTTAAAATACCGAATTGGATAAAAATAAATTTAAGTAGTAAATTGAACTTTGAAACCCTGGAATATATAATTAAGAAGAATATAAAAAAAGAGTGTTTGTTTTTAAGTTATAAGTTATTAATATTTCAATTATAATTTATTATTATAAGCATTGCACTGAATAACTAACGAGGATAAATTTTAATTAGAATTGATACATTTACATAAAATAAAAGTTAAATTTTACTATTAATTTTTGTATTTTATGAAAGTTGTAGTTTTACCCCTTTGCTTTTATTTGATTACTTTTAGTTTATTTATTTTTTGAATTGATCATTTTTAGCTCCTGTATTTTTTCAAATATTGAAAATTTTGTCTTACCCCGAGCAGTAACAATTAAATTTTTTTGTTTAAATTTGATTATTAATCCTATACTATATATACAGTTATAGATTTAGTCTATTTTTTCCAATTGGATCATTGTAAGTTCCTATACTTTTTGAATTTTAAAATTACAGTCTCGATGCAAATGACAGTCGTTAGTCTATTAACTGTTTTTTTTAGTGAGCAGTATATGAAAATAATAAAAATGACATTACAAATATGATAATATATTTGGCACATTAAATTTTAGAAATAGCAAAACTTAATGAATTTAACTGTTATTTAATAATAATAGAAACTTTAAAAATTAAAAAAAAATTTAAATGATGAAATAAAAATATAAGAATTAAATCCAAAATAAATTAATCAGGACGTTTAAGATAAAATAATTATTGGCTTAAAAGAAGGAGTTTCAAAGTGGAACAACCAACAGTAATGTCATAATTAATTTAATATTAATTAATAAATAAAGTAAAATATTAAGCTGAATAAAAATATGGAAACTAATAAAGTGCGATGTAATGTACGAACTTCCATTGCATGTGAAGAGATGTCGGGTAAAGTAAACAGGAAACCTCACCGCTCAGGCATTTGTAATGTGCTCACGTGACAATCCTTCTGTCATTTTTCTCATCAAATCAAGTTATTTACAATTTAACCAAAATCCTCGCTCTTTTTTTTTTTTTTTTTTTTTTTTTTATCATTATATCACAAACTTATTTAATTTTTTATATAATTTTTAAAATGCCGTATTTAATAAATTTGAAGTTAAAAAAAATGGATAAAATAATAGTAAAGTAGGGTGAAAATTTATCCCCTCATGTTTTTGTGTTTGTCTTGATATTGGTTACTTTATAGGATGCTTCAATCAATTTTACTTTGTGGCTTAATGGGGACACTCAAAGAAGATAAGATTTGTTTTTGATATTTTCTAAATTTAAGAATTTGTATATTTAAACAACTGATTGAATGATTAGTGATTAGGAGTTTTATCATCTCATGTTTGATTTATCTCTCCATATTATGTGTAGTTTAGTTTATGTTTTATGATAAAAATTTATATATATATATATATATTTTTTTATTAGTTGTAATTATATAAATATATTGATAATTATAATTTTGTTTGTGTATTCTATTGATTAATTTTGACCCTTAGGTCTACAGTTTTCTTTGTTATAAATAAATTATAGACAATAACAAGAGGAACATCAAAATTATTGTGATAAATAGTTGAATGTAGGGCTAAAGTCAGAATATAATTGTTAAAGAATTAAATAAAATAATTATCATTTTTAGGGGAGTTAAAAGTTGCAATTTTAAATTTACTAATTTAGAATTTTAAAAATTTTAAAAGGCTCAAATAAATTTTTTTTCATTTTAAGGGGGTCAAGCTCCTGCTAGCCCCTGGATACACCCCTAATGAAATGCAAAGTTAATCTAACTTGTTTATCAGTTACTTTATTAAATTTTCGTGGCACGTGATTAATCCAAACCAAATTAATTATAAATATAAAATAAGAGTATATAAATTGTTTTATTGGAAAAGAGTATATAAAAAGAGCAAAGTAGGAGTCAATGAGATGAGGCTTCTCTCCTTAAATCACTAAAATTCATGATTGGTGTAAACAAAGAGTTAAATAAATATAGCAGTGAATTAAGGATGTGTGAGCATCCATATTGAATTCATCCCTTAAATTTATTTCAATCTTTTAAAATAAATAATATTTGCTTTCTTTTTTTATTACAACAATCATAAATTTTGGTCATCCACTTGCCTCACTGCTCTCCAATGTGGAGCTCCCAAAATTAGATTTTTATATTGTGTTTTTTTAATAATAATAATAATAATAATAATAATAATAATAATAATAATAATAATAATAATAATAATAATAATGTATAGTTAAATTTAATTCAAATTAATTTGAAGCTTGTATCGTTATTTTAAAAAAAATATGTTTACATTAATATTTTATATATTTTAGAATTAAATTGTAAAATTAATTTTTATATATAATAAATTTAATTTAAATTAAAAATATTTGTTCGAATTCGATTTAATACGAATTAAACAAATAGTTCAAACCGTAAAGAGATTTTATTATCAGAGCAAATAAAAAAATTTTCTTTGACATTTTGGATTTTTTATATCTTTTATAATTATTGAAAGGATTTTTAAAAATTCTATTTTTATTTTTGAACTCAAAAGAGATTTAATTTTTAATAATTTTTGGGTTTTTAAAAAATATAAATATTTTAAGATTTTTTTATTGAAATATGAAAGACATTTATTTTTAATTTTTTTTAAAATTTATGTATTTTTAAAGAATAAGTGATAAATTGAAAAAAGAATTGAAGGCTGCCAAGTGTAAAATTGGACAGAAGTTTGTGAAAAGATCAATATTTTTAAATTTAAAAAAAGTATGGATACTTAATATTTTCAAAATTAAAATATAAGATTAAATTTTAAAATTTAAAAGAGTATAAAGATTTTGAAATATTCAAACTTATAAAATTAGATTAAATTATGTTACTAGTTCATGTGTTATGCACGAGTTGTGAACTAATTTAATCATTGTACTTTAATTTTAAAATTTTAAAATTTATCAAATAATATTTGTTAAATTCTATAACTTTTAAAATTTTATATGATAAATATATTATCACAAATCCAATACCATTTAGCTTGTTATTTTCACATAATTCTTACAAAAAAAAGCACATATTTTGTTTAATAAATTTCATGTCTAATTTTAAAATTCAAAATATATAAAAATTAAATTCGATCAAATTAAAATATAAATATTAAATTCATAATTTAGATAAAATATAAAGACTAATAATAAAAGGCTTAATAATAAATTTGGTCATTAATGTTTGTATGTTTTGTCAAAATGGCTCTAATTGTATTTTTGATTTTTTTTTTTTTTTGCCATCAACCTTTGTTATGCTTTTTGTAACAAATTTAATAAATAAATTCAATGTTTCAAATTTTCTTTTCTTTCAAGAGATTTTAATCTTTCGTATATTTTTTTACTGAGAAGTTTTTCTATTGAGTTAATTTTTTTAGATAATTACGGTTATTTTCTTTAAATTAAAAGTTATTTTTTTAATTTAATGTATTACTTATTTAATTTATTATTTTTCACGTGTAATTATCTTATTGGATTATCTCAGTAATAAATTACATTTTATTAAAAATATTTGACATATGAAAATGTACATCATCCCGTTAATTTTTTTAACAGTACTTTAATTAAATCTATTAGAAAAAGCAGATTAAAAAAAAGAATAAAAATTGATGACAAAAAAATTCAAAAATATAATTAAGACTATTTTAACAAAAACATATATATATATATAAATGTTATGGCGAAATCTACCTTTTAAACCATAATAAAATTTCAACGTAAAATCAAATACTATATACAAACACCCCATGATACGAACCGCCCATAGAAGCAAAAGAGCTTTCAGCCTGTATTATTTTTTTGGCATTTTTAAAATAACTTAAAGTAAACCAAGATCTTACTTTAAATTAAATATATTATCATGAATTTAAAGCAAAATATATAATAAGGTAGACCCCTAACCTAAGTGCCCCCTTTTGGTTTCCATTTTAGGAGAGAAACAGAATAATGTAAATCATTGTCGGTCATATGATCACCGGATCATGAAATGATGGTTTATTCAAATTAATTACTAAAATAAAAAAAGTTTGGATTATCAAAGAGTTGCATCTACTATTTGTAAATTTGAAATTTAATTGTTGTACGTTTATTTATTAGTTATATTATTATTAAGTGAGTCACGATATCTATCGTTAAAAGTAGTGATTAATCTATTTATCGTGAGTGTTCTCCACAAAAATAAATGACTAGTCATGAAATGTGCTTCATTCTATTCTCATGATCGGAGATTAAACTCCAATTATATGATTATGTGAGTAAATACTATTGTGATTAAGTATTTAATATTTTATTGATTCAACTAATCCACATTAACGATCTATTTTAATTATTAAAAAATATTTATTTATTCAGCTTTGATTTTATTTACATCTAGAATTGGAATAATTTTTTTGATTGCTTTATAATTTTTATTTCTAAACTAAAATCACCGTAAAATAGACATTAATTTAAAATAAAATTTATATACTTTATTTGGATTCGATTAATTTCGAAATAATTGACTCAACCAAATGAATCTGGTTCAATAATTTCAGTAACTTCAGTTTCTTATATATATATATATATATATATATATTTCGATTGATTTATTAATTCTCTATGTTTAGTCCAGTTTATTTAATTTAAATTTTTTTTAAAAAATAAATGAATCGACCAACAATGTTCAAATATTGCTATTTCCTATTTGGAATATTTTAATTGTGCAATTTGGACCACATGAAAGTGAGGCACATTATTTAGATCCAAAATCTAAGTTTAATAAAAAAAAATCCACTAAATATGAGATGTTTTATATGAATAGGAAGGTAATACAATATTTGTAAAGGTGATCTTAGAGGAAGTGTGTCAGCTTTCCACCAAAATGGGTGAAGAAAATTAATGACATTCTTTTATCAATATCATGATGTGAAATGGCGTGGTGGGAAAATTACTAAATGTTGAAAGTGTCGGAGATGAGCAATAATTGATAAATTAGAAAGCAATACCAGTATTGAATCCGAATGAAAAATGTATTGTAGTTTCAGTAAATTACAATATATAGTAAGATATATTTTATATCTTACGTTCAACTAATCTAATTGCTACAACTAACTTTCGGTATCTTTAATACTAAGTTTGTATACAAATCCTTAGTGTTGTGAAAAATGTTTATTAAAAGTTATTTTAATTTTTTTAATTTTTAATTTAAATATTTATGATATTTTAATAAGAATATAAAAAATTAATTTATTGTAATTAATTATTAATATTTTGATATATGAAATATAAATTTTAAATATTTGTAAGTAAAGAATATTTGAGTAGGCTGATTAAGCTTAAGAATAAACCTTGTTTTCTCTTGAGTGGTGAGAGGTTTTTCTTGATCATGAGATTTCGTTCTCCTTAATGAGATTTGTTCCTCGATCTTTCTTTTGTTTTTCTTGTTCTTTTAGGTATTGCTTTGATTTCGTTTGATCAACTGATTGTGCTTCAAGATATATTTCATGGTGTTTCAACGTAATCGAGTTTTTTCTTTTATTTTGTTTTGATTGTATTTTTTAAAAATTGAATATGATATTTCTGTTTGCATTTATGATTCCTGTGTAGACCTTTCTACATCCTGATTTTGTATCTTTCTGTTTGTTGATATCCTATCTTGAGTGTTGCTGTGTAGGATTTGAGTTTTTGGTAATTGTTGAGGTGTTTGGTGTTTGAGATGGCCAAGGAGGCTAGAGATCTTGAGATTAACCTAGAAGAATTTAAAGATATATTGAGAGAATTCGATCTCTAGATTTACTCAAATTGGTACAAGTTCTGCAAATAAGCCTTTGAATCACATAGGTGGCCGAAGAGTGAAGTGCTTGTAATGAGGAGTTTGGAGGTTAATTTGTATAGCATTTCTTTTAGATCTAGAGAATTGATGAAGAGAGATTTTGAGAATGACTCGTAGATGATTATGGGGCATTCTTTGATACTGAAAGAATGGATGCCTAGATATGTTGTTGGGGAGATTGATTTTAGTGAGGTTATTTTTAATGATGATGATGGCTAATGTTACAGTGACCAGTAATTCTTTAGAGAGGGTAGTGCATATTGAGGATCCAGAGTATGGTGAAAGATTATTAGGTTGGGCTTGAAGGTGGATAAGTCATTAGTTGATGGATTTTAAGTTTCTAGGAGGGATATAAGGAAAGGACAAAAGGTGCTTCGAGTGAGCTCCTCTTGGTCTTATGCTGGTCAAAGAGGTTGACTTGGCTAGGTTTTTTTAGGTGAAGTGGAACATATAATATAATAATAATATAAAATAAATAATAAAATATTTTTATTTTACTCAAAACTTGACATGCATATTATACGTTTGACATACTATACCATTAAATATTACTATCAAAATATTAAAATATCAATCATACAAAATGTTTAATTTTACACTAGATATTTCTCTTCAAAATATTTTATTTTTATATTTTTTCACTCAACAAAATATTATATAAAGTTTGACATACTAAAACTTCATATTATATATTTACATTTTTATTTCTTAGTTTAAATTAATTTTTATATCATGTTGAATTTATAGTCTAAAAAGCTGTAAGATTAGTTGCAATATTAAAAAGGAAATCACTATAATCTTTTTCCAATACGGGAACATACCACCTTTTATCCAACAAAAACAATTTCAAACACTTAGGGTGTTCTCCATGCATCTATTAAGGTATGTAATTTGCATATATATAATTATATATATTTTTTATTAAAGTGTTAAGAGTGAATAATATTAACTTATTTGAATAATGATTAAAAATATATTTGTAAAATGACCATGGGAGTTAGGTTAGATGGTAAGAATTTCTCCTATTTTAATAAGTAGTAGAGGGTTTAATTCTTGTTTTGAGTACGGAATAGTTTTAAAACTCGTGGCTAGCATCTATCCTTTAATGGACCTACAAAATGTGATGATTAATTATTGGGCTTGCTCCAATAGATACTTTGGGAAATAAAAATAAATTATATTATTTTTAGAGTATTTTTATCGTTTTACATTCTTACGTACAACGAATTAAAAAAAAAAAAACTATAACTTTACCATTTTAACTAAAAATTCATTTAAGATATACATAAAATTTTTTTCACTCAAATCATGTAATTTTTTAATACAATGTCCACTTCTACTTATAACCCCTTTTTAAGGCTTAAGTCGAAAAATAAATATACTTAAATATAGTGGCAAAATTAGGAGGTTGGTAGGGGCCTCAGCCCCCCTAAAATGAATTTTTTTTCATATGGTCCATTTAAAATTAGTAAAGGTAAAATTACACTTTTACCTCCCTAAAAATATAAAAATTTGATTTAATCCTTTAAAAATTATAAATATATAATTTATTAAAACAGTAAAATTATATTTTTTTCTATTGTAAAAATTACAATTTAATTTCTAACACTTAAATTTTTTTCCTCATTTCACCCCCTGCTTAAATACACTCAAATTTGACTCCAAAAGGTTAGAAAAACAACGATGCAACTGAATGGGCAAAACAAATTTAGATAAAAAAAAAACATGTAACCATTAAATTCTAAATGGGCAAAAAAAATAACATATGTAAACTATTAAAATTCATAAAATGGTAAATAAGAAAATGAATAAAATCCAATAAAAAAAGGTTGTAAATAATGTAAAAGAGAAAGAAGAATAGTAGGACAATTAGATACTGTTTCTCAGTAGAATTGGACAAAAGATTCATAACCCTACAAAAGTAAATGGAATACAGTCTGTTACCAAAAACATCCCACTCAACTAATATCTCCATATCCTATATCGTTCCTTAAAAAAAAAAAAATAACAAAAAATCCTATTTTTATAATTTATTTTACATTAAATTTTGAAATATTTATATATTTATAATATAAGTGTAAATGAGTTGATAGTACAAATTAATCTCATATCAATTCATATATATTTTTTATTATGATAAATCATATTATTTAAATATATATATATATATATAAAATTTTTATTACTTCACTTACAATAATGACGTAATTATTTCATATTATTTTTTATATTTTAATTATTCTTTTTAATCTTAATAGGGTAAATGTGCAAAGTTGTCATAGTACATACACTTAAACTTGCTTCCCCAGTTATATATACGTTCACTCCCCACTCTATGTCTCAGCAGCACCTCAACCTTCAAAGCAAATAAAACTTTGAATTATTCATACGAAACAATGAAAACCCACTTCTTTCCCCTGGTTTTTCTCCTCATTTTTTCCTTAGCCCAAGGTCTGAACCCCAAATGTGACATCCAAGACCATGGCTCAAACCTGCAAGTGTTCCATGTTTACAGTCCATGCTCACCCTTCAAACCCTCAAAACCACTCTCATGGGAAGAGGATGTGCTGCAAACGCTAGCCAAGGACCAAGCCAGGGTGCAGTTTTTGTCCAGCCTGGTGGCTAAGAAATCTGTGGTGCCTATAGCTTCAGGCAGGCAGATTGTGCAAAGTCCAACTTACATTGTGAAGGCCAATATTGGAACCCCACCTCAAACCATGCTTTTGGCCATGGATACAAGCAGTGATGCTGCTTGGGTGCCTTGCACTGGCTGCATTGGCTGCTCTTCTACTGCTTTTGACTTTGCTAAATCCACTACTTTCAAGACCCTTGGCTGCCAAGCTGCTCAATGCAAGCAGGTAATTAAGCTGCCAAGCTTTCATATATTACCTGCTTAGCCACGCGCTTGGCTGGTTAAGTAATTGTATTTCATCATAAAGTTAGGAAGTCGGTACAATATGAAACATCACAGGTGTTTCGGTGCATCTTTAACGGATACCTTTTTAACATTTGCATCATGTGATAACTTTTTTCAGGTACCAAACCCCACTTGCGGTGGAAGCGCGTGCGCATTCAACATGACCTACGGTGGCTCAACCATAGCCGGTAACCTTTCACAGGACACCATAACCTTAGCCACTGACCCAATCCCAAACTACACTTTCGGTTGCCTCCAAAAGACAGCAGGCAGCTCAGTGCCACCACAGGGCGTATTGGGCTTGGGCCGAGGCCCATTATCCCTCCTTTCCCAATCCCAAAATATGTACCAATCAACATTTTCATATTGCTTGCCTAGCATTAGGTCACCTAACTTTTCTGGGTCATTGAGACTTGGACCAAGTGGGCAACCTGTGAGGATCAAATACACCCCGTTGCTCAAGAACCCTAGGAGACCCTCACTTTATTACGTCAATTTGATTGGAATTAGGGTTGGAAGAAGGATTGTTGATATCCCACCAAGTGCCATTGCTTTCAATCCTTCCACTGGTGCTGGCACCATTATTGATTCTGGTAACGTGTCTTCGTAATTGGATCAGTCAATTAAATGAATTGAACTAAAGCATTATATGAATTGATTTAACCAGTGTATTTCAATTTAGGTACCGTCTTCACCCGGCTAGTTGAACCAGCCTATGTAGCTGTCCGGGACGCATTCCGGAGACGAGTAAGGGTGGCAAACGTGACATCTCTGGGTGGGTTCGACACATGTTACTCGGTCCCAATCAATGCACCGACCATAACATTTATGTTTTCGGGCATGAACGTGACATTGCCACAAGAAAACCTACTGCTCCACAGCACAGCAGGCAGCATCACATGTCTGGCGATGGCATCGGCACCAGCGCTGAATGTGATCGCCAATATGCAGCAGCAGAACCATAGGGTGGTTTTCGATGTGCCAAATTCGAGGGTGGGGGTCGCCCGTGAGCGATGTTCTTAAAAAAGTGTGGGGTCTTTTTCTTCTAACTTTTGGGAAACAGTGTTGGTGTTGATTAAAAGCAGAATATATCTGATTAATAATGAAAGTCAAATTTTTGTAGTTATATATAGTACTTTGTACTGGAGGCTGGTCCTAGTCACGGGCTTTCCCTTACTTTTATTATGTCTTGTTTTTAGGTTTTAATATCCAAATTTTCGGATCCTGTTTCTATTATTATAATTATAATTGTGCTTTCACACAATCATAATAGTTTGATATACTAAAATAAGGGTGAAATCCAGGTTTTCTCTTTTTCTATGAAAAAGAATAAATAAACACTACCAACTTTCTACTTGGGCTAGGAGATCTTAGTTATTGATTTCCGCCTATCAACCTTCTTAAAACCTTCCCTGCTTCAAGAAGTATTTTTTTTTATATGTTAGATTTATGCATTGTTAAAAATTCTGTTTATTTTTATTGTTAAAGGTTTGTTATTGCACGTCAATATAAGACACACGTGGCACTTTACATGTAATTATCTGGTTATTCCACTTGTTTTTAACAATAGAAACAGATACAATTTTTAACAAAAGGAACCAATTTACTCTTTGATCTAATATATAAAAATTTATTTATTTATTTTTGAGTAAAAAATTTCTATAATACTGTTATCAAAAGTTTTTGTGTGTGTAGACTAGAGTATTTCTAAACTACAATGGGTTTAAGATAAATTTCTATTGACTCGTTAACAATCTTTTCATTATAAAAGAACGGTGATTAAAATGATCCTATTAATATAATCTCTTTTAATTTGTAACATAAAGAAAACAGTAAAATTGTGTCCATAGATAAATCTTTTCTGGATATTCAAATTTGTGTTGTAGTACTAGTAGGGTTGATTGGTTCAAATTATTGTTTCGAATTTTCATCATTGACTGCTATTTCCCCACTTAGGCATATCTAATAGATAAACAAAAAAGAATTCAAATAACGTAATATTAGTGTTTCACACTATACTTGCTCTGGCTATAATGACTAATACAAAATTAACTACTTTAATTAATATTGTACGGCCCAAATCTGCTGACCCTTTAGAAAACCCAATAATGATAATAAAACTCAAAATTCAATGTCCAAATTACAAACAATTAGCAGGCCTAAATTACCCAACTTAAACCCAGCTAAGCCCAAACCTGGATGGCCCGATAGGCCCAAGCCTAAACCGAATCCAGCCAAGCTTAACCCTAGTTTTCCCCTAAAGCCATACCCCTCCCACGTTCGTTGTCAGCACGTCCAACGCCCGAGGTTCGTCTCTCTATTGTCCCGTTGCACCAAAGCGGCCATCTACAGCCCCGTTGACCTTCGTGTGCCTGTAAAAGAGAGCAAAAGAGGAAACGAAACAAGACAATAAAGCCAAAAAACAAAAAATGAAGCAGAAACGAGGCGAGAAAACAAGCAGAGATAGACAATAGCAATAGGAAATCAATCAATTTTCGGCTATAAAGCCCAAACAAAAAGCAGATTGTATTTACACAGACATTGAGATTGAAATACAAAAAATGGCAGTAAAAAAAAAATAAAAAAGGTGATTTTTGTTTAACTTTCTTGAAGTTTTTGCATTTCCTGGGTTCATTTTCCTTCAAATCATTTATCATTGCATTAGAAAACAAAGAAAAAGTGAAAGAGGAGCCTTACCTTGTGAATCGGCCATAGATTTCTTCTTTCGCTTCGTTGAAGTCGAAACCGAAAAGGGATTTCAAGGCCGAAAAGCCTTCCTTCTAAAGTGCGAATACACCGGTCGCCGGTGATAGTGGCAGATCAGCATTTGAGCCAAAGGAGACTAGGATTTGGCCGAATAGAAAAAATGGGTGTTTAGTTTTCTATTTTTTTTTTTTGTTCCTAAATGGCTGAGTGTTTAGTCTAGGGTTTTCTTTCTTAACCTGATTTTTTATAGAGCATAAAACGACACCGTTTGGGGCCTGTTCCCAGTGGCTCCAAAACGGTGCTGTATAGGCCTTAACCGTGCGACCCGACCCGATTGCCCATGGGATCCGCGTGTTTTTACGGTGAGGGGATAATTACACGATGGGTCCTCCCCTTTCGCATGAGCGTTCAATTGCGCCTCGCTTATTTTGTTTCATTTTTGAAATTTGTCCCTGTAATTCGCGCACGTTTGCAAATGGATCCGTGTCTTAACGCAGCGTTTTGGGGCTTGGATTATTTCCAGTTTTAGTCCCTATGCATTTGCAAGCATTGCGCGTTGATCCTCATTTTTAATTTCGAAAGTTTATATTATTTTTAAATTTCCCCTTTCATTTTAATTTTAGTTTAATTAAGTTTTTCTGACATTTTTTAAGTGTTTATTTCTTTTTTTATTTCTTGTTTACTTATTTTTATGTTAAGCTATTTTAATAGTTATATTGGGTTTTCTTAAAAGTCATCATTGTAAGAAAAAATTTATTTATCATATTGTTTTAATATTTTGTATAATGTTTTTATAAACGTTTTTATACATTGGTATATACATATGATTCATGACAAAGCTAATCTTATTCTATGTATATTATTAATCTCATTTTATTTTGCATATGTAATTTCTTTTAAATTTATTTACACAGTATGTATTGATGTTATTTAAAGGAAAATCCCACATGTCTTATGTTTTTTTTTAACATTATTATTATACGTGTATATATATGTATATTGGTATTTATGTTTGATCTATACATCACTAAATTCGTGTGTTTATACATATAGTTTTTATTAAAAACATAATTATGTTTTTTTTTAAATCTGTTACATATATGACTTATGGAAAGATTAATTTAGTCTTATATACATTATTAATTTCGTGCAAATTTTTACAACTAATAATTTCCAAATCTATTTATATATGTGTGTTTTGTGAACCTATTATGTATATTTCTTAAAATTATATCTTATTATGTATTCTTGCTATACTTTCATATTCTATATATTATCAAACTTTTCTTTATTGAGTGTATTTTAATAAATATTTTTACGTGCATATATTATTTGATTTAAAAGTTTTCATTCTATAACGCATATTTTAATGAACGCATATATATCTTTAGTTTGTTTTTACAAATAGTTTCAAATTCAACAATTCATTTATAATATATTATGTGTTCATCCTTTTAAATTTGTCTCATACATTCTTTTAATTTTCATTTTGTTTTACATATTTTGCATTTAATTGTGTTGTATTAGGCTATGTATATTATTGTTGTGTATTATTTCCATTTTGTATTACTATTATATGGATTATTCTTTATTCATGCTTAGAAAATTGATAATATTTTTCTTAGATTGGTTGAATTTAATTGCTTATTTTGTTAGTTGATTAAATGAATTATATTCATTCATCCATCATAGTACTTCATACATGCATATTATCTTATGTTTTTATTTTTCCTTTCTGGTTTACAAATATCACTTTATACTTTCCAACTCTTTAAAACTAATGATTCCATTTTATTTCAAGTCAAATTAACACATTTCAAGCTGATTTTATAATTACTCATTTGAAATTCCTTAAAACGAAGGCAATGTTTGATGTTTGGAAATTTGGAAAATCGTGCCCTACCGTGTTGGGTTTCGATTTCCCGTTTGTTCAAAATAATCGAATTTTCCTTTAGGATTTCACTCGTGTTTTTCTAAATTCTAAAACAAGACAATGTTCGATGCTTGGGAATTCAGGGAATCGTGCCCTATCGTGCTGGGTTTCGATTTCTCATTTGTTCAAAATAATCAAATATTCCTTTAGAATTTCATTCGTATTCTTTAAATTCTAAAACAAGGCAATATTCAATGTTTGGAAATTCGAGGAATCGTGCCCTACCGTGTTGGGTTTCGATTTTTCGTTGGGCTAAATAATTGGGCATCCTGTTGTAATTTTCAATGTATAAATTTTTGGAAGTAAAAAATTTATCGTGTTCTCGAAGGAATAAAGGATCGTGTCCTATTGTGTTGGATATGATGCTGCATTCCTTTGAAACAAGAGAATTTTGACGACTAACTTGAGCTATTCAAATGTTTTCAAAGGAACCATATTTCAAAAATAGTTTCAAATCCCAGACATAAGGACAACACTTAATCAATTTGGTACCAATTTTGGGCGTAGTGAGGGTGCTAATCCTTCCTCATACGTAACCGGCTTCCAAACCTATTTTCTCAAATTTATATAGGCCAAAAATTGATTTAAATGGAATAAAATGTTTTATCAGGTGAGCCAATCACGCCTAAACAAAAGATTGGTGGCGACTCCACATTTGGTTTTAAAAGTCGATCCCCGTTTTTTCTTAAAAAAAAATAGTTTCGACAGCTTGACGACTCCACTGGGGACTGTCAAGAGAGTCAAGCCATAAAATTGACTATTTGCTGTCCTTTTGTCAAAGAATTGAAAATTTGTTTTGAAAATCATGATTTTTTGATTGCATTCGATTGTATGATTGTTATGGTTTGGATCTTGTAGAATAATATTGCATTGCATTGCATGACTGTTGTGGTCACACCTTCTAAGTGGGAGTAAGAAACTATGCTTTCGTGAGGTTTTCACCTCCGCATGAGCTAGTGGACTGCTTCCGGGATACATCGTACCTATGATTTCGTGAGATTTTCATCTCCGCATGGTCATAGGGAAATGTATTCCCCTGAACCGAACTCGATCCATATGAGCCTATAATGGGTGAGGATTGAGGAATTTGTTGGTTCGAGTACCCTTACTCTAGAACTAAACCATATATAGTGAACCCTAAGAGCCTTCTTTAGGTGAAGCTAGGTTAGACTTTAGTAGTTGCCCATATATATGCTTTGATTATCTTTATTTTGCTTGTATTTTATTACTAATGTTTGATACTGACTTGTCTTATTTTGATTGTATTTTGCATAACATTACATATTAAAGGAGGTGTTGATTCGTATTTGATTACTAAGTTAGAAAATTTAACATGGAGAATGAATTTCCTGGTAAAGTTGAGGATAATGCGGCCGTCTACGCATGGTCAGAGAGGTTACAATCGAAGAAAGGGGATAGCCTGGCAGAAGGATATACATCAGTGTTGCAGAAATTCACTCGCATCAATGTAGCGCAGAATGAGTTGCAAAAGTTGATAGATATATGGGCTCGTTTGGATGAGGGAACCAAATAGTTGATCTATCAGAGCTATGGTGATATAGTCTACTCGCTCGATATTAAGGTGGACAAGCGTCTGTTCCGAGTCATGGCTTAGTTTTGGAATTCTGCTTACAATTGTTTCACTTTTGGGGAAGTGGATTTAGTGCCTACCGTGGAGAAGTATACTACCCTGCTGAGATGTCCAAAATTTTAAGTTAGAAAAACTTATACTAAGGTTTTTAATGGTCCAACTTTTGTGAAGAAATTGATGGCTATTTCAGGGATGAGCAAGCCTTGGATCACTACTCGAATTCAACAAAAGGGAGATAGTAAGTGTATTCATTGGGAGAATTTGAGAGATTTGGTTTTAACACACCCGGATGAGAGGAAGAGGATAGATATCTTCGCTTTAAGCATATATGGATTGGTGATTTTTCCTAAGGCTTTGAGGCTTGTGGATGAGGCAGTTATTGACTTATTCGATCGTCTTGAGAAGGGAATCACACCTGTACCCGCAATATTGGCTGAGACGTTTAGATCCTTGAGTATGTGTCGGAAGATAGACAAGGGGCGGTTCATTGGATGTGCACACCTGTTGATGGTGTGGTTTTATGGGCATTTTTGGAAAGTGAACAGGGTTTCTTACCGGGTCTTTTTTGAAAGTTATTCCCCGTTAAAGGAAAAAGCAGCCATACAGAGGAAAGACGATATTTCAGAGGAAAAATGGATGAAAATTTTTCAAAATCTCAAAGAAGAGGATATAGAGTGGGGAGCTTTTTGGATGGTTCCTGATGAGATCCTATATCGATGCGGGAATTTTGATTGGATACCATTGGTAGGAATTTGGGGAGCTACTAGGTATACTCCATTGCTTGCATTAAGGCAATATAAATCGAGACAGTTTGTACCCACGACTTATGGGCTTGCTCAGTGTGAATTCTCCTATAAAGGTGACCACAATAAGAAGAAGGTTCGGGAACTTTCTGATACTTCAAAGCAAACACGCTAGATGAAGAGGTTGATTTTCGGTTCTATGGTGACGCCTGAATACAATGGATGGTTTAGGAAAAGGGTCAATTATAATATTCCTAGACGAAATTTAGAAGATACTCGACCTGTGGAGGAACGATTACAAGTTGCCCCGTCAGAGTTAGAAATTATAAAACAAGATTTTGAGAAGAAGAGCGTTGAGCTTGGGAAAAGGATCGAGCAGTTGGATGAAGAAAAAATACACTTGAAATTAGACGTAGATGTTCAGAGGTCAGAGGCTGAGAAGTGGAGAAAAGGGAAAAGTAAGGCCGAAGAGGACCTGGACAGTTTGAAGACAGATTATAAGAAGTTACGCCTGTCTATGAGGACTACCGAGTTAGGTGAAACATCAGAACAATGACGCCAGGAAATTCGAAAGGAAAAAACCAAAGTCGACCGTTGGGAAAGGAAATTTCGAGAGGCTCAGGCACGAAATGAGGATTTAGAGAAGAGTCTATTAGAAAGCAGAAATGAATGAGGTGAATTAAAGGCTAGAGTGGCGGAACTCGAGAAATCTCTTCATCTGTACTGAAGCCGTAATACCGCAATGGAACTGAAAGCAAGCCTGGGTAAGGTAGAAGAAATGAAAGGAAAAATAGAAGAATTAGAAGCATCATTACAAAGCTGTGAGATGCGGATTGAGTTTTTCGAAGCAAGTGAAGAGCGTTGGAAGGAACAGCTTCACCATTCGCAAGACCAAGTTAGAAACAAGGATTACATTATGGGAGAAGCCATAACCCAGATTTGGGAGGTAGTCGACTACTTGCAAGCTTTGACAGTACAAGCAGACATACTGGGCGTGAAGTACGAGCTGGAGTCAGATCGGGGGCAGGAGCTAGCCTAATTGTTTAGGAAAATTAAGGCTTTGAGCATTAGGGTGAAGTCTTATTTGTAACTCAGTTTTATGTAAAGACTTTTATTTTCTAGAAAAGTTTTCTAAATGGAATTGAATCGATGCCTCCTTTGCATTCATGCATTTGCATTACATTACATCATATGCATTAAAGACAATAAAAAGATTCTAATTAATTAAAATGTTTCAGTAATTTAGAAACCGACAGAAATCTCCCAAATACACATCCCTACAATACAAGAAGAAAAACTAAAGCAATGGATAAAAAACTAGAAAGACTAGAGCAAATGCAGAAATAGATGCAAGAATAGATGCAAGCACAAGTGCAAGAACAGTTAGCTAAAATCCAGCAGGAAATGAGGGACCAAATGCTGGAATCACAAAGAAATATGATAGAAGAGCTAACCCGACTACTGACCAGTAGGCCGGACAAAGGAAAGGGCCCTATGGCCGATACTGGAAATAACAATGAGGATTCCCTTTACCCTCTTGGTTTTACCCCGGCAAACGCTCAAACGCAATATGGGACACACACGTAGAGGCCATCCGTTACTGAAGATCCTCTCTATCCCTTTGGTTTCACCCTGATGAATGTTCAGACACCACCAGAACTGTACCCACGAAGGGTACCCGTTACTATCAGGCCTCAATAGCATCAAAACGATACTTCAGCAAAGATGAACTATGAAACAGGCTCGGGATCCTATCTTGGGGATAACCCAACCAATCCTCTTGTTCCTGATCTAGATAATGTAGCAGAAGTGGAGAAAATAAGAGTGGAACCACCAAAACAACCGGATGATCGATACAAGTGGCTGGAAGAAAAACTCAGAGCAATGGAGAATGCTGATTACCGTTGGGGATGGATGCCAAAGATCTAAGTTTAGTCCCAGATTTAGTACTCCCTCCTAAGTTCAAAACCCCAGACTTTGAAAAATACAATGGAACTAGCTGTCCAGAGGCTCACATCACCATATTCTGTCGAAGAATGATAGGGTACGTCCACAATGATCAACTGTTGATCCACTGCTTCCAAGACAGTTTGGTCAAGTCTGCGGCCAAATGGTACAATCAACTAAGCCGTACTCAAATCCATTCATGGAAAGACTTGGCACAAGCTTTCATTAAGCAATATGGCCACATGACAGACATAGCACCCTACCGAATCACGTTACAAAACATGGAGAAAAAACAAAATGAGAGCTTCAGACAGTACGCCCAAAGACAGAGAGAGGTGGCGACGCAGGTCCAACCACCTCTCCTGGAGAAAGAAACGACCATGATTTTTATCAATACTCTGAGGGCTCCATTCATCAACCACATGCTAGGAGGCGCTACTAAGAGCTTCTCAGACATAGTAATGTCTGGAGAAATTATAGAAAACGAAATAAGATGCGAGAAGATTGAAATGGGGAAAAGTGCAAAAAAATCAGCCCCGAGAAGGAAAGAAAACGAGGTGAACAACACGAGCGTGTACAATAAGAGTTACTCCAAGCTAGTCACCGTGAGCCAACCTAGGGCTGTGACTACTAGCCATCAGGGCTCCGCAAGACAAGATTCAAACTCGAGACCTAACACGGAAAAAGTCCAGTTTACGCCAATCCCAATGTCATACAGGGAATTGTATCAGAGCTTATTCGATGCCCATGTGGTATCACCTTACTACTTGAAACCCCTGCAACCTCCATTCCCTAAGTGGTATAACGCAAACGCTCAATGCGAATACCATACAGGAATCTCTAGACACACGATTGAGAACTGTACTGCATTCAAAAAGATAGTCGAAAGGCTCATAGACATGGGCATTGTAAAGTTCGATGATCCCACAGGACTTAATGTGACGAGAAATCCGTTACCTAGTCATTCAGACAAAGGAGTAAACACGATAATTGAAAGTAAAAGGAGGAGAACCAAGATGGATGTATCAAAGGTAAAAACCTCGCTGAAATGGGTTTGGAAGAGAATGGTAGAAAGAGGTTTGATCATACAATGTTCAGGGGAAAGACTCAGAGAAACAAAAAAATACTGTGAGTTTCATACCGTTGAGAGCCATGACGTCCAAGAGTGCAGTGAGTTTAGGTCCATGGTGTAAAATCTAATGGACAATAAAGAGATGGAATTTTATGAAGAAATCGAAGGATCAGAAGAATGAGAGGTTTACGCCTGAGAGGAAGGAACAATAGAAGGGGTCCAAAGAGTTAATCATCCTGTGGTGATAATTTCGCGACCAAAAAATAATGAAGTAGGAGTACAAATGGCGCAGAGAGTCATAATCCAGAAGCCGATATCCTTCCCCTACAAGGATAGCAAAAGGGTTCCCTAGAATTATAATTGCAATGTGACAATCCTGGGGAGAGAGTTACTACTTGAAGGGAATCGAGATGTAGGTTTTTATACAAACAGTAGGAGACGTTATGATCTCACGGGTGCAAGAACCGAAATTGTCAAAGAAAAGACCTTAATAGACGAGCGAAGGAAGGAGAAGACAACTAAACCTAAATCACCAGTCAATAAACCGGTGACTGAAAAGGAGGCTAAAGAATTTTTAAAGTTCTTAAAGTACAGCGAATATAGCGTTGTAGAATAGCTACATAAGCAGCCGGCTCGTATCTCAGTATTAGCCTTACTTTTAAGCTCAGAGACACATCGGAGCGCATTAATGAAGGTACTAAACGAAACCTACGTCGCAGATGATATCTCTGTCAACAAGCTGGACCGTCTCGTCAATAATATAAGCATCGATAATTTCATATTTTTCAATAATGATGAAATATCGCCGGGGGGAATGGGGTCAACAAAGGCGCTACACATCACCACTCGCTGTAAAGGACATACACTACCGGGAGTATTGATTGACAATGGGTCTGCACTAAATGTCCTACCCCTATCCACACTGAATAGGTTGCCAATGGATAGTTCCCACATGAAGACGTGCTAAAATATCGTAAGGGCATTTGACGGCACCGAGAGAAAAGTAATGGGAAGGATTGAAATACCTCTTTTGATCGGTCCAAGCACGTACGAGGTGGATTTCTTAGTAATGGACATCAAACATTCTTACAACTGCTTATTGGGGAGGCCCTGGATTCACTCAACAAGGGCAACGTTATCGTCATTACATTAAAAGCTTAAATTTATAACGAAAGGCCGATTGGTGACCGTAAATGCGGAAGAGGATATCATTGCGTCCGTTACCAGCGAGACACCATATGTGGGGACAGATGATGAAGCAATAGAATGCTCTTTTCGATCATTAGAATTTGTGAATACAACCTTCTTCGTCGGATGGAACAAGGTCCCAATGCTCAAAATCTCCAAAACTACCAGGATGGGCTTACAACTGATGGTTTAAAAAGGAGCTTTGCCCGGAAAGGGGCTTGGAAAAAGCCTACAAGGAAAGATCGAGGCACCCATGCTCACGGACAAACGAGACTGTTTTGGCTTAGGGTACAAATCAGATGTAAGGAAAGAAAAAGGAGATAGAGAAGAAACAAGAGAGGAAAAGAGCGCGTTTAAGTGGGGAGGAGGTCAAATAGGAGCCAATGACCTTTCCTCATATATCCAGAACATACGTGTTGGGAGGGACCATTTACTCTGAAAGAAAATCGACAAGGAAAGGGTCTGTTTTGAGTATTAACGCCATATCCGAGGAAGAGACGAGAGAAGAGAATCAAGTAGGCATTTGCCCATACGCGCCTAAGAGCGTCTTGAACAATTAGACCGCGGATGAGATTCCTATAACTTTTAAAATTAATTCAGAGTAATGTCCAAAAAAAGCTTATTGCTCTAAGCCTAGGGGCAATAAGAATCCTTTCATGAAATAGGCATATGTCCAAATATCGTTATTTCAATAAAAATGCACTTTTGGGTATCATCTTGAGTAGACATTCTTTTATTCTTTCCATTTCATTCATAATCATACCACACAAATAAATATTCTTAGATTCTTTGTTCTTTGGATTTTTCTTCATCCCTATAACAGGTCTCATGATATCAATGATATGAGTAATGCTGCTACTGACTCGGAGTCTCCTTTTGAGGGAGAAATGTACAGAGAGGATCTTCTAAACTTTGAAGATGACCGAAATTGTAACCTATCTCCTGATCTGTTAAAGATGGTGGAATAAGAGGAGAAACAAATCCTACCTCACAAAGAGTCAGTGGAAATTGTGAGCTTAGGAGAGGGAAAAGAAGTAAAGATTAGAGCTCGTATCGCTGCAGAAACAAAGCAAGATCTCATCGAGTGACTCTGAGAATTCAAGGATGTCTTCACATGATCATATCAAGACATGCTTGGGTTAAATACCGGTATTGTGGTACACCAACTCCCTATAAAGGAAGAGTGTAAACCAGTCCAGCAGAAACTCCGAAGAATGAGACCTGATGTTTTGTTGAAGATAAAGGAGGAGGTCAATAAACAATTCGACGCTTGTTTCTTACAAGTGGTTAAGTACTCAAAATGGGTAGCCAATATAGTCTCAGTTCCTAAGAAAGATGAAAAAGTACGGATGTGCGTAAACTATCGAGATTTGAACAAAGCCAACCCAAAAGACAATTTCTCGTTACCCTACATTGATACATTAATAGATAATACATCAGGTTACTCACTTTTCTCCTTCATGGATAGCTTTTCGGGATACAACCAGATAAAGATGCATCTTGAGGATATGGAAAAAACTATATTTTTGCCTATGTGGGGAACATTTTGTTAGAAGGTGATGCCATTTGGACTGAAAAACGCAGGAGCAACATATTAGAGAGCCATGGTAACTCTATTCCATGATATGATGCATAAGGAGATCGAAGTTTACGTCGACGACATGATTGCGAAATCCAGGACAGAAAAAGAGCACATACAAGTCTTGAAGAAATTGTTCTTAAGGTTAAGAAAGTTTCAATTAAAGCTCAATCCCGTAAAATGTACCTTCGGGGCTAGGTCAGGAAAGCTATTAAGATTCGTAGTCAGTGAAAAGGGGATCGAGATCGACCCAGATAAAGTCAAAGCCATACAAGAGTTATCTCCGCCACGCACCCAAAAAGAAGTTCGAGGCTTCTTAGGAAGGTTAAATTACATCGCCCGGTTTATTTCACAACTAACGGAGAAATGTGACCCGATATTCCGTCTCTTTAGGAAACACAACCCATGTGTATGGGATAAGGAGTGCCAAAGAACTTTTGATAAGGTCAAGCATTACTTGTCCAATGCCCTAGTGCTAATGCTACCTTGCCCTGATAAGCTACTGATATTGTATTTGGCAGTGTTTGAAAACTCCATGGGATGCGTGTTAGGCCAACATGAAAAGTCGGGAAGAAAAGAGAAAGCAATATATTATCTCAGCGAGAAATTCACTGAATGTGAGACAATATATTCACCGATCGAGAAATTGTGTTGTGCTTTGATTTGGACAACTCGGAGATTGAGACAGTATATGCTGTACCACACAACTTGGCTCATCTCAAAACTAGACCCTTTGAAGTACATGATGGAGTCAAATGCTTTGAACGGAAGAATGGCTCATTGGTAAATTTTGCTTTCTGAATTTGACATAGTCTACGTGAATCAGAAGGCTATAAAAGGAGGCGCCATAGCAGATTTTTTTGCCAGTAGGGCTCTAAAAGATTATGAGCCTTTGAGCTTTGATTTCCCAAATGAAGATATAATGTATGTCGCAACTGATGAAGAAGACTCTTAAGAAGAATAGCCTTGGAGACTGAATTTTGACGGAGCCTCAAATGCTGTGGGTAACGGAATCGGGGCAGTTTTGATATCCCTAAACGGAGATCATTATCCCTTCACTAGTAAACTGGATTTTGATTGCATAAATAACATGGCAGAGTACGAGGCATGTATCATGGGAATCCGTGCTTCCATTAAACATAAAATTAAGATGATAGAAGTATACGGGGATTCGACATTAGTGATCTATTAGCTCAAAGGTGAATGGGAGACAAAAGACCCTAAGTTGATCAATTACCGAAGGCTGGTTCTAGAGTTAATCGAGGAGTTTGGCAATATTTCTTTCTATTACCTCCCACAAGATGAAAACCAGATGGGTGATGCCTTAGCAACTTTAGCTTCAATGATCAAAGTAAATAAGCATGAGGATATAAACCTATCCAAATGAGTATCTATGAGACTCCGGCTCATTGTTACAATATCGAAGAAGAAGAAGAAAAAGAAAAAGATGATCACCCTTGGTATCAGGATATATTGCGGTATGTGAGAAATCGTGAATACCCAGACCAAGCAACAGAAAATGATAAAAGGACATTGAGAAGACTAGCCAGTGACTATGTCTTAAACAGAGAGTTCCTATATAAAAGAAGGAAGGATCAGGTGCTCTTAAGATGTGTGGACGCTGTGTAGACGCTGTCGAGGCTAAGCAAATCTTGGAAGAGGTCCATGAGGGTCTCTGCGGAACACACGCTAACGATTTCACAATTGCCAGACAAATCATGAGATTCAGATATTATTGGTCCATTATGGAGGGGGATTGCATCAACTATGCCAAGAAGTGCCATAAATGTCAAATTTATGGAGATAAGATTCATGTACCACCTTTACCTCTTCATGTCATGACTTCCCCATGGCCTTTTTCTATGTGGGGCATAGATGTCATAAGGCCGATCTCGCCGAAAGCATCTAACGGGCACCGATTCATCTTTGTGGTCATCGATTATTTCACCAAGTGGGTAGAAGCCACTTCTTATGCCAACATCATGAAATCAGCAGTCAGCAAATTCTTAAAGAAAGAGATCATATGTCGATATGAGATGCCTGAGAGGATCATATTAGACAGTGCGCTGAACTTGAATAACAGTATGATAGCGGAGGTCTGTAGCCAATTCAAGATCAAACACCATAACTCGTCACTGTATCACCCAAAAATGAATGAGGCAGTGGAAGCGGCCAATAAGAACATCAAGAAGATCGTGGGAAAAATGATTGAGACTTATAAAGACTGGCATGAGAAGTTACAATTTGCCCTTTACGCCTACCAAACATCAGTCAAAACTTATACCGGGGCAACACCTTTCTCTTTGGTTTATAGAATGGAGGCGGTCCTACCTATCAAAGTTGAAATTCCTTTTTTACGAGTGTTGTCAGAATTAAAGTTAGATGAAGTAGAATGGATTCAGTTACGGTATGATCAGTTGAACTTAATCGAAGAAAAGAGGCTGAAAGCTCTTAGCCATGATCAAATATACCAAAAGCAAATGATGCGGGCTTATAACAAGAAGGTTCGTCTTAGAGAATTTTATGAAAGAGACCTTGTTTTAAAAAATATTCTCCCCATACAAAAGGACTTCAAAGGAAAATGGATGCCAAATTAGGAAGGACCTTATGTGGTGAAGAAAGCCTTCTCTGGAGGGGCTCTGATTTTGACTGAGATGGATGGAAAAAGTTTACCTAACCCCATGAATTTAGATTCAATCAAGAGGTATTTCACCTAGAAAAAAAAAAGAAGAGAGGAGAGGCCAAGGCGAAAACCCACAAAAGGGCGCTTTGAGACCAAAGGGGTTTTGAGTTGAAAACCCAGAAATGGGCAATTCAAATTTTGATCGAAAATGAGGCATACAGTAATTTTGTCTTCTCTGAATTAACAAGAAGGAGGGATGCTACATCTTGGGGCATCAAAGTACTCTTGGTCTTCTAAACACATATCAAGTTCATGGGGTCCTCAAGAAGTTTTGGGCAGAGAAGCTCATGCTACGATATCTGGGGCACCTATTTTTATTTTTTTATTCATTTTGTATCTTAGCAAAATTTTCTATCTTGATTACCTTATTCATTTCGAGCTTTTTCTCAATAAAATTCTGTCTTGTCCATTGCGATAATCTTTTTCAAGCACTTTTCATTGAAATAACGATTAATGGACTAATGACATTCAAAAGGAGTTCTGCATATTACTCTGAAATGATTTTAAATGATACAAAGACCTAAAACGGGACTAATTAGTTTGAAATTACCCAAATTTAAAGAAACTTTGGAAAAGAATAGCCCAAATTGTGATTATTCTTTAAGAGATACCAACTGAAGAGAAGGACTGAATAATACGTCAATGATAAAACCTCGATGAACAACGAGTAATATCAAATTAAGCATTAAGAATGACATTTTGCATTCATACAAACATCATTCATACACATCTAGTCAGGAGCATCTGATTCATTTCGATCATTTGGCACATGCATAGGCTCAAGAAATCGATTCTACAGGTCATGTCCCTCAGAGGACGGTGTAGCAAGATCAATTGTAGCTACGAATTATGACAAATCTTATCTTCCTAAAGTTGTAGTGAACTAGATTAAAGCCATTAATCTTATCTCTCTGAAGTTACAGTTGAGCAGACTGAAAATGGCGAATCTTATCTCCCTAAAGTTGCAGTGGAGCAGATCGAAGCCATTAACCCTATCTCCCTGAAGATGCAGTGGACTAGGTGGAAGTTACAAGTCTTATCTCCCTGAAGTTGTAGTAGGGCAGATTGAAGATGGCGAATCTTATCTCCCCGAAGTTGCAGTGGAGCAGATCGAAGCCATTAACCTTATCTCCCTGAAGTTGCAGTGGAGCAGTTACAGTAGAGCAGATCAAGAAAAGTCTCATCTCTCTGAAGTTATAGTAGAGCAGACTAAATATAGCAAATCTTATTTTTTTGAAGTTGCAGTGGAACAGATTGAGGCTATAAATTGCAGATCTTATCTCTTTGAAGTTGCAGTGGAGCAGGTCAAAATTACAAACCTCATCTTCCTAAAGTTGCAGTGGAGCAGGTTAAAATTACAGGCCTTGTCTCCCTAAAGTTGCAGTGGAGCGGACTGGAGTAGGGCATATTGAAGCTACTCGAAGAAAAGAAGCGCCTAAAGAAGTCGAAACTCAACAGGTCCAGGCAAAATTGGCCCTCTTATAGTCTTTGCTCTATTCCCGTTGCACGACAATGAGCAAAGAGGGGCAGCTGTACCGGCCCAAATTTGCCCGGCCCTTTAGAAAACCCAATAATGATAATAAAACCCAAAATTCAATGTCCAAATTACAAACAATTAGCAGGCCTAAATTACCCAACTTAAACCCAACTATGCCCAAACCTAGATGGCCCGATAAGCCTAAGCCTAAACCGAATCCAGCCAAGCCTAATCCTACTTTCCCCCTAGAGCCGTACCCCTCCCACGTGCGTCGTCGGCTAGTCCAATGCCCGAGGTTCGGCTCTCCATTGTCCTGTTGCACCAAAGCGGCCATCTACAGCCCCGTTGACCTTCGTGTGCCTGCAAAAGAGAGCAAAAGAGGAAACGAAACAAGACAATAGAGCCAAAAAACAAAAAATGAAGCAGAAACGAGGCGAGAAAACGAGTAGAGATAGACAATAGCATATTGTATTTACACAGGCATTGAGATTGAAATACAAAAAAGGGCAGTCAAAAAAATAACGAAAGGTGATTTTTGTTTAACTTTCTTGAAGTTTTTGCATTTCCTGGGTTCATTTTCCTTCAAATCATTTATCATTGCATTAGAAAACAAAGAAAAAGTGAAAGAGGAGCCTTACCTTGTGAATCGGCCATAGATTTCTTCTTTCGCTTTGTTGAAATCGAAACCGAAAAAGGATTTCAAGGCCGAAAAGCCTTCTTTCCAAAGCGCGAATACACCGGTCGCCGGTGATAATGGCAGATCGGCATTTGAGCCAAAGGAGACTAGGGCTTGGCCGAATAGAAAAAATGGGTGTTTAGTTTTCTGTTGTTTTTTGGTTCCTAAATGGCTGAGTGTTTAGTCTAGGGTTTTTTTTCTTAACCTAATTTTGTATAGAGCATAAAACGACACCGTTTGGGGACTGTTCCAGTGGCTCCAAAACGGTGTCGTATAGGCCTTAATCGTGCGACCCGACCCGATTGCCCCTGGGATCCGCGTGTTTTTGCGGTGAGGGGATAATTACACGATGGGTCCTCCCCTTTCGCATGAGCATTCAATTGCGCCTCGCTTATTTTGTTTCATTTTTAAAATTTGTCCCTGTAATTCACGCACATTTGCAAATGGATCCGTGTCTTAACGCAGTGTTTTGGGGCTTGGATTATTTCCAGTTTTAGTCCCTATGCATTTGTAAGCATTGCGCGTTGATCCTTATTTTTAATTTCGAAAGTTTTTATTATTTTTAAATTTCCCCTTTCATTTTAATTTTAGTTTAATTAAGTTTTCTGACATTTTTTAAGTGTTTATTTCTTTTTTTATTTCTTGTTTACTTATTTTTATGTTAAGCTATTTTAATAGTTATATTGGGTTTTCTTAAAAGTCATCATTGTAAGAAAAAATTTATTTATCATATTGTTTTAATATTTTGTATAATGTTTTTATAAACGTTTTTATACATTGGTATATACATATGATTCATGACAAAGCTAATCTTATTCTATGTATATTATTAATCTCATTTTATTTTGCATATGTAATTTCTTTTAAATTTATTTACACAGTATGTATTGATGTTATTTAAAGGATAATCCCACATGTCTTATTTTTTTTTTAACATTATTATTATACGTGTATATATATATATATATATTGGTATTTATGTTTGATCTATACATCACTAAATTCGTGTGTTTATACATATAGTTTTTATTAAAAACATAATTATGTTTTTTTTTTCTGTTACATATATGACTTATGGAAAGATTAATTTAGTCTTATATACATTATTAATTTCATGCAAATTTTTACAACTAATAATTTCCAAATCTATTTATATATGTGTGTTTTGTGAACCTATTATGTATATTTCTTAAAATTATATCTTATTATGTATTCTTGCTATACTTTCATATTCTATATATTATCAAATTTTTCTTTATTGAGTGTATTTTAATAAATATTTTTACGTGCATATATTATTTGATTTAAAAGTTTTCATTCTATAACGCATATTTTAATGAACGCATATATATCTTTAGTTTGTTTTTACAAATAGTTTCAAATTCAACAATTCATTTATAATATATTATGTGTTCATCCTTTTAAATTTGTCTCATACATTCTTTTAATTTTCATTTTGTTTTACATATTTTGCATTTAATTGTGTTGTATTAGGCTATGTATATTATTGTTGTGTATTATTTCCATTTTGTATTACTATTATATGGATTATTCTTTATTCATGCTTAGAAAATTGATAATATTTTTCTTAGATTGGTTGAATTTAATTGCTTATTTTGTTAGTTGATTAAATGAATTATATTCATTCATCCATCATAGTACTTCATACATGCATATTATCTTATGTTTTTATTTTTCCTTTCTGGTTTACAAATATCATTTTATACTTTCCAACTCTTTAAAACTAATTATTCCATTTTATTTCAAGTCAAATTAACACATTTCAAGCTGATTTTATAATTACTCGTTTAAAATTCCTTAAAACGAAGGCAATGTTTGATGTTTGGGAATTTGGAAAATCGTGCCCTACCGTGCTGGGTTTCGATTTCTCGTTTGTTTAAAATAATCAAATTTTCCTTTAGGATTTCACTCGTGTTTTTCTAAATTCTAAAACAAGGCAATGTTTGATGCTTGGGAATTCGGGGAATCATGCCCTATCTTACTGGGTTTCGATTTCTCGTTTGTTCAAAATAATCAAATATTCTCTTAGAATTTCATTCGTATTCTTTAAATTCTAAAACAAGGCAATGTTCAATGTTTGGAAATTTGAGGAATCGTGTCGTACCATGCTGGGTTTCGATTTTTCGTTGGGCTAAATAATTGAGCATCCTGTTGTAATTTTCAATGTATAAATTTTTGGAAGTAAAAAATTTATCGTGTTCTCGAGGGAATAAAGGATCGTGTCCTATCGTGTTGGATATGATGCTGCATTCCTTTGAAACGAGAGAATTTTGATGACCAACTTGAGCTATTCAAATGTTTTCAAAGGAACCATATTTCAAAAATAGTTTCAAATCCCAAACATAAGGACAACACTTAATCAATTTGGTACCAATTTTGGGCGTAATGAGGGTGCTAATCCTTCCTCATTCGTAACCGGCTCCCAAACCCGTTTTCTCAAATTTATGTAGGCCAAAAATTAATTTAAATGGAATAAAATATTTTATCAGGTGAGCCAATCACACCTAAACAAAAGATTGGTGGCGATTCCAAATTTAGTTTTAAAAGTCGATTCCCGTTTTTTCTTAAAAAACAAAATGATTTCGACAAATATTCTCAGCAACCGAGCGTTCAATTGCTGCTGATATTATAAATTGGCTACCATGTTCCCACCCCTGCCTCACTACGTAATAATAATTCTGCCAGTATTATACACAACAGTAAAATATCATATAAAATTATGTAAAATAATTCAATAATAAATTGAGTCATCAATTGAAAATAATATTTAATTGTTCTCTTAATTAAATGTATGTGGTTAATTAAGCTATCTAACAACCAAATTTCACATAAGTCCCTGACAACCCTTAAATTTACCATGTAGTATGTCAAGATTATTTAAAGTAATGGAAAATTATATAAAGATATGAAAATATAAAAAAAATACATTTTTTATGGAACTATTTTTGAGATTGATAAATTTTTTTAATATCATCAATGTAAACATCAATGCCAGATGGGAACATGATGCCGTTGTTGGAAAACCTAAACCTCTCTCCTTCGACCTTAATTTAATTTTGGTTCATTTTTTCAATAGTCAACTCTTCATATGACACATTAGTGAACAATACAAATTCTTTTTCATAATTTTATATAATTTTAATAACTTTTCATTATTTTTAATAATTCTTTGTAAATTTTTATATTTTTCAAAATTCTATTTTTATATTTTTAATAATTTTATATTATGTTTAACGAATTTTAATAATGTTTTATAATTTTAACAATTTTTATGGTTTTATAATTTTCTAAACTTCTAAACTTTTTATAATTTTTGAAAAATTATCAAAAATCAGGTGCAATTTTTTTTTATAATTCTTTGAAAATTCTAACTTTTTTAAAATTTTTCTATTTTTAATAAATATGAATTTTTTATTTTTTGAAAATTCTAAATTTTAAAATTTTTGAAAGTTGTATTCTTTCAATGATTTTATAATTTTTAATGATTTTTTTTTTTTTATGTTTTCAAAACATTTTAAAGGGAATTTATCTGATTTCACCAACTTAAGAAGTTAATTTTTGGAGAGCTTAATTAATTTATTACACTCTTTCGACTGAAAGTTGGATTAATTATTAAATTATTTTACAAGGACTTTTTAATATATTAAACCTTCTACTATTAAAACATAATGTGAAAAAAAACACAAGAGTAGGAAGGACGTTGGTGGTTAGTGTCCTCACCAACTTCAATTATTTGAACAATTAAATCATTACCAAATTCTATGGTTTCCAATTTCAAGTGTAGAAAATATAAAGACAGACGAGTATCGTCACTCGTCATTACCATTTCCTTTTTTTCATATTTGCAAAACAAACAGTTATCTTTACTCATTTTTCAACTTCCTCTATTCTCATTTCTTCCTCCAGTTTCTTGCAAGAACACAGCCATGTCCTTGCTTGCAGCCCTATCCACTAAACGAGAAGTTGTTGTCTCCACGCTCTTTGATTTTCTGCTTGACAAATTGGGCTCTTCAGTCTTAATACAAATTTTTGGTGAAGAAAATATCAAACATACGAATGGAACACAAACAACAACTTAAACAGAAAAAAAAAAAAGAACAAGGTCCCAATGCGTGTAAATGAGTTTCAAGCAAATGAACATTGAGAATAAAATTAAGCCTGATGACTATTTGCGTTTTACACTAACGAAATTAGTCTATTAAGCACTGAACAATGTATAACAAGAAAATTAATTTCTATAAAAAAATTTTGTAGCAACTCTTCATAGAACAATTTAATAATATTAGAAGATAGAAGAAAGATAGAAAGAATTTTTAGAACTTGTTGGTATAATTTCCAAATGAAATCTCATTCCTATTTATAGGAATTTTCATGTCTCTTCATAGAAACATATTTCAATATGTGTCTTTTCTGAATAATAATATCTTTAAAAGAGACATAATTATTCATCTAATATATTCTAATTAAACATAACCATTCAAATAATATTGTTTGAATAGTCATAATTCTTTGTCAATAACCAAAAAGATATAACTTTTGATTAATTACACTTTTTCATTTATAGTTATTGGAATACTATAAATATTGTTGAAAATGTTCCAACAATCTCCCCCAATTTTCAAAATACTTTAGATTTTAGTATCTGTGGAAACTAATTTGCATAAATGAAGGTTTCTTACAATTGAACGTTCACTTAGTGAAAACATGTTAAAGTTAATCGCATGATAGACTAAGCTTTGAACCAGCTATTCCATTTGATTAACCAAACATATTGTAACACCCCTTACCCGTATTCATTACCGGAATAGGTACGAGGCATTACCAAAGTTTACTGAACATTTTCAGATAATTCTGAGTCATTTATTATTCATATTTTAAAGATAATCATAACGTCTCTCTATTGGGACCTCGAAGCCCCAAACATACATTAAAAACCAACTGGAATTAAATCAAAATCATAAAAAATTTCGCAAAATCTTAAATTTTATTTTCATCTAAGTACTTACCATTTCAATGCTTCTTATAATTAAACATGTTACCATTCAATCAATAGCTTGACACTTGTCTAAGCGTCAAACAACATCATTGTTAGTATACTTGCACATATTTCATGTAAATTCAATATTGATATACTTATTTTCTCGACATGTCACACTTGAGTTTAATAATTGTCTTTACTTACATAATTTCCTTGTATCAACATATCAAAGATAATCATATATGTACATGTCATGAAACATATCATTGTCTTACCGTTTCTTCATAAGTATATATCAATCGTTTCATTATATCAATATTTCATGCTCCATTATTTCCATATATTTTATGTATATTTATTCCGGTAAAGTTTATATCAAACTTAACATAAATTATATTCCATGTACTCATTCTTATTTCATTTATCTATCTTCATAATTATTTCATGCAACTATTTTGTACATATATTTCCATATGACCAGTTCTTGTAAACATTTCACACAACCATTTCGTATAACCATTCGTCATCTGATACATATTACCTGAATATCAATTGTTCAATAGATGTCATCGCGTCTCCCATCCACAATCTTATTTATCTTTGACATGATGCCATAGTGTCTTTCAACTATGGTCTTACTCATTTTCTGTCATGTTGCCATGGTATCTTTCAACCATGGTCTTATTCATTTCATGTCACGCTGTCATGGTATCTTTCAACCATGGTCTTATTCATTTCATATCACGTTGCCATGGTATCTTTCAACTATGGTCTTACACATTTCATATCAGAGAGCACACTCCCGCGAACCTCATCCTTACAGTGGGATTACCAGTCCAGGTTAAATCCCCTGTAATATAAACTCATAGAGTATTGTCAGGATTACCAGTCCAGGCTAAATCCCCTACAACGACAATTGCTCTAATGAGCTTGGATCTGAATTACCAGTCCAGGCTAAATTCAAACCCTGATTCGGGTTACCCGTCCGGGCTAAATCCATTTTCCACATATTCTTCGGGAGGACTATATCAGGATAGGATCACCCGTCCGGGCTAGATCCTTTTTACCGTCAATTCCTTTTCAGAGATCTATCGAATTTTCCTTTCATTCAACCGAGATTTCTTCCCTTTTTATCAAATATATCAATTTTTTATCAATTTTCATACAATAAACATTCAAATCATATTCATATAAAAAACATGCATTTCAAGCTACATGAACTTACCTCATTACTTGTTTGTGTTTATAATTTTATTAATCCGATATCTTTTCTTTTCCACGATCAAATCTCTTATTTGAGTTGTCCGGATCTTTATAAATAAATTTGATCATCATTTTCATTCATTTCATATTCTAATGTACTTAATTAATGCTCTAGGCAAAATTACCACTTTGCCCCTAAACTTTTATTTAATGACGATTTCATCCTTAGGGTCAGGAAAATAAAATTCTTGCAATTTAATCCTTATTTCCAGCTATTATTCTCATACATATTGATAACAGCCCATGAATTCTATAAAATATCAGAATTTTTCATAATTTCAACACTTTTCAATTTAATCCCTAAAAACATGTTTTTCCCCAATCTTGAACTAAATTAATAATTTCATTCCATTTTGTAATTTAAATAATAAAATAGTTCATTTCATCCAATTTGGTCATTTCTGACATTTTTACAAAATTACCCATAAAGTTATACTTTTATTCAATTTAGTCCCTGAGCCTAAAACATGCAAATTAGCCATGTTAGATGAATATTCATACATATTTTCCTCCTCCTCCTCTCCATTCCACATCCTTAATGTATATAACACACTTGTAAGTAATATTATCTATAATTTTCATTATTTACTTTTATGAATATTCAAGCTGTCCATCTGTGTCATAGCCACTAAATTATTTATATCTAGAGCTATAGAACTCCAAATTAAGATCCGCTAATTTTTCCTGAAACTAGACTCATATATCTTATTACCATAAAATTTTTAGAATTTTTGGTTTAACCAATAAGTACAGTTTATTCTTTAAATTTACCCCTGTTCTGCTGTCTGACAGTCCTGACCCTTCTTCACTAAAAATTAATTATCTCCTCGTACAGAATTCGAATGATGTTATCGTTTATTTATATTGAAAATAGAATCATTCAAGATTCTAAAAATATAAATTTAAGTCCATAGTTATTTTTATCCAATTTTTGATGATTTTCAAAAGTCAGAACAGGGGAACCCGAAATCATTCTGACATTGTCTCACAAAATTGATTATATCTCATGATTTACAATTCTATTGCTTACATAATTTCTTCTATAAGAAACTAGACTCAATAAGATTTAATTTCATACTTTATTCATCCTATAATTTGATTTATAAAATTTTTGATGATTTTTCAAAGTTAGACTACTGCTGCTGTCCAAAACTGTTTTGGTATAAGATATTAATCACTATGTTATAACACCCTTATTTTCTTTTTCTACACCATTTCTCATCACTTTCTTTTATTTTCTCTTCACTAACATATCAAGAACATAGGACCTTATGTAAGAAAACTCTACTATAACATTATTTCCATGCTTTGTCAATAATAACAAACTTAAAAACATATTGAAATCATGATGTACTTACCTTTTCTTATTGACTTCAATCTTTAACTTGATTTTTCTCTCTCCTCCAGCTTCTATTTCTTGAATCCAACTTGATATTCTTGCTCCCCATCATCTCTTTGCTATCTTTCTCTCTTGATGACTATGGAAATTCTTTCAATTTTTAGGTGAAAATAATGAATTTTTGGTAGAAGGACTAAATTGTAAAGAAAGAAAACTTCTTTTCTTCTTCTTCTTATACGTGGGTTTGCATGGGAAAGGAAAAGTGATGATAATTCTTTATCTTTCCTTCCTTTTATACTAAATAAATAATAATAAAATAATAAAATATCTTATTAAAATAATATATATATCTAATTAAATAATCATAAAATATCATCAACATCATCATTACTTTCTAGATTTCTCTCTCTTCCAATTGACCATTTTGCCCTTTATTATCTTTTAAAATTCCATCCTTGAGTCATCATTTAATTTGGTAAAATTGCAATTTAGTCCCTCATAGTTCTTCACCTATTCAATTTGGTCCTAATCCATTTATTTTCCTTAGTTTCTAGATCATTCCACTCTTAAAATATTTACACTATTGGTCCTTTAAATTTTTTATATTTACACTTTAACCCCTCAAATTTGAAGTATTTATTCTTGTACAACAAAACTTTTCTCACTTTTACAATTTAGTCCTTTCTTGAATTAATATATCATAATATACTTCTCAATATTGACATAACTCAAAATTACCCTTTTTGTCACTTTATTTTCTTATTTTACTATATTACGGATAATATTTTACTGTAAAAATTTTCGGGGTATTACACATATCCCACACAATAATTTCAACATTGGTTAATGCATAGTAACCAAGGACACTATTATGGCTATGTATCTGTATCCTCTTTTCATGAATGTTGTCAGAGCCAAGCCCATGAGCTCTTAGAAGCGGTCACATTTCTACTCACATAGGTAGATCTCATCAAGATTGTCCTCGTAATTATAACACTCTAACATATTTATGTTATGCGTATATTAAGAGTATATTACTCATCCTTCCCTTATCATTACGGTTACCTAACGTTTTAATCTTAGGATGCATTTATTTATAATGCTAACAGTCACATACTAATGATGTACTTTGTCTCATTGAATTTAAGACTTGACATTATACCAATCGTTGAGTCGAGTTTCCATTATGGGTGACTCTAATTAATGGGTTTGTGTCCCATCCCTTTTCAGATCTTGTTGACTACATCTCTAGCAAGAGTTTTTGTCAAAGGATCTATCAAATTTTTCCTTGACCTCACATAATTAATAGTGATCACTTCATCCGAGATTAATTGTCGGACATAGCTATGTCTTAATCCAATGTGTCTAAACTTTCCATTATATACTTGGCTATATGCCTTTGCTAGAGTAGCCTCATTATTACAATGAATAGAAATAGGTGAAATTGGTTTAGGCCATAAAGGTACATCATAAAGCAAATTTCTTAATCATTTTGCTTTTTTAAATGCAGAAGCTAATGCAATAAATTCGGCCATGGTAGAATCAGTAATACATGTTTGTTTCTTGGAACCCTAAGAAATGGCTCATCCACTAAGAATGAAGATCCATCCACTAATAGAAGCATGATCTTTCAAACTTGTAATCCAATTAGCATCTGAATACCCTATTAACAAATAACCAAATAACATATTTGGATATATATTAACAAACCAAAATCAAAACATATGAACAAGAAGTCTCAAATCACATCACATTGGCCAAATAACATAATACACCTATTACATGACATTTATAACCATTAACATATGAACTAAAGTCTACCAAAATTATGACTTGATAGTGTGATCGTGCTCCGATGCGACTCTAACCGATCGAGCTTCCGATGATTAACAAAACAGACAAAGTAATTACGTAAGTAACTAGTGCTTAGTAAGCTCGTATAAAAGGAACTTAAACTTACCGAATATAAAATGATTAAACCATTTAATCATTGATCACAAATCATATGAATACTTTCTTTTCTTATTCACAATATTCCACATGGTTAGTAAATATACTTAAAAAAGTATTAACCTATGGAACATGGTACACATCAAGAAATGAATTTCAATATACAACAATTCATCAGATGTTCAATTTGTTCCCTTTTCAATCCATACTTTTCCTTTTCATATGTTTAATAACATGAACCAATGCATACATACACCTTTCCATTTTATGCCTTATTTTCCATTCAATTACATGTATTACATTTCCATTCCATATTTTCAATAACATAGTTTATTCCATATAAGCACCTTTTCGTTTTAAACTTTAATTATCCGTTGAACCAAATAGAATAAGATCAAATACTCGGGAAATACTTATACAAAGTGTGTCTTTACATGTAACTGTAAATGTCTTTATAATGCTCACACGGGCTGTGAAATGGGCTTGCTTACACAAGCTATGGGTTGGGATGTTAGCTACATGATGCTGCTCACATCAGCTAAGGAGAATTTGCAACAAATGCAAGACCTTAGCCATCAGTAGGACATCCAAGACCAGCACCCGAAATCATATAGTTTCTAATGACATGTCATTTGTATATTAAGAATTCTTAAGGTTCGGACGAGACACTTTTATATATCAATCCTTTAACTTCTTCCATTTATATAATTTCAATTATATACATCCATACAACCCACATTTTTCACAAATATATGTCAATTGCATAAACATTACAAATTAATCCAAATAACTAATTAACATGTGTAAATTCAATAATAATTAAACAATGTATAACATTAACTAATCATTCATTCAAATTAGAAATTAATTATTTCGCCATTATACGAACTTACCTCGACTGAAACTGTTACTAAAATAGAGTTGATAACTAATTTGAAACTTTAACTTTTCCTCAATTTAAATTTGATTATGGCATTTTTTTATCTAAATAATAATTCAACTTAATTAATACATTTCCAGAATTCTAAAAAGTAGTTTTATGCAATTAAACTCTTCCATTATCAATTTAAAAATTTACCCCCAATATTTTAACTTTTATATAATTTAGTCCATAAACCCGAAACTTGCAAATTTATCACTTTTAGCTAAAATTCATATTAGCTGATTTTTACCTAATCTTATAACAGCCCATATTTATCATCAATTCACAATATCTTCCTTGAATTTTACCATTTTCATAAATAAGTGGATAAACCTTAAAATCATCAAAAAATTCTTAACAAAATATGTCTATTTAACAATCAAGCTTAACAATCTACCATGAAACTTCAAAAACATATCAAACTCATCCATGGCATAATCTATAACCTTTAACAATTTTATAATTTAACCATCGAGTTAGCTAGATTAAGCTAATACAAACTCAAAAACATAAAAATGACTAAAAACAAGGCAAAATTACGTACCATGCATACAAGACAAAGCTTGGCCGAATGTTTCTTCACTTAAAAATGATGGTTTCAACAAGCAAAAGAAAAAATGAAGATGATAATAGTTAATTCCTTATTTGTTTATGTTGTTAATTATTAAATTACCTTTTTAACCTTAATAATTTAATTAATAAACAGCAACTCTTTCTCCATAAATGTCCACTACACATTTATATAGTTTAATTATCATCTAAGTCCATTACTTTATCTTTCCTTAACCATTTAAGCTAATTAACTAATAGAATCCACATTTATAACTTTTACGATTTAGTCCTTTTTAATTAATTAACTATTAAAACGTTAAAATTTCTTAACCAAATTTTAATATGACCCTAATAACACTTCGTAATTACGGGCTTAGTTTATAGAAACGAGGTCCGGATGCTTCTTTTTCTAAAATCACTTTACTTTAGGGATATACCACTTGAATCTAATTATTCGTTCAAATAACATAAATTATCAAATCAAAATTTATTATAACACTATATTTGACTCGTAAATATTAAATAATAATATTTACAAACTTGCTTGTTGGATTTGTGACCCCGACACCACTGAAAAACGGGATGTTACAAGTAGTTTTCAAAGATACAAGAATGAGAAAGTTATCACTGGGTATGATAAATTTAGGTTCACTAGTTGTAAGTGTTTGAAGATAGTGATAACTTCTCACTGAATTAGATTCCACAGACGTAAGAAAACCGAACTGCATAATTAAACTTGATTACCCCTTATTTACTTTGTGATTTTCGTAGTAGTGTTAGGAGAAGTTACAACTTCCGTAGACATTTCTCTCAATACTTTGTTTGTTGTTAGCAATTGCTCTCATGTCAACATATTTAATTACTAGTGGTAATATATTTATTAACTTTTTCTTCTTCTTCTTCTTTGTTTTTTGGTTATAAGACAATATTCTTTTGTACTTTTTATTATTTACAACTATAGCGTACGTTTTACATCTTCAAGAGTATACAATGAAGCATTTTCTTTTATTTCATAACTAGAAAAAAAGGGTTTAGGATGGGTATGCTCTAGTTTCTTTTGTTGGCTAATTGGACACATAAAAGTTGAAAGCTTATGATCCATCATTGCAGTTTTTGAAGACACCTTCATTGTTTGTTCTTGCAAGTTCTTGTCTCAAATATGAGAAAACAGCCTAATGATGTCAAAGTGATAAAGTCTGATATCTAGAGGAATTTGGCTGATACCCAATCAGAGGATGTCCCAAGTGTATGACAATTTTGCAAATGCCTCTTAGTTTAATTGTAACATTTAGAATGTTCTAATTATGAATAAGCTCTCTTATTCCTAATTAATATTTCTTATGTCAAGTTAAAAACCCTTACTGATATTTAAAAACGTTCCTTGGCTTTCATATCACCTTTCTAGTGGTTAATTGATTAAAATATGTTTAGACAAAAATTAAAATTTAATTTCTGTATTTAAAAAGTTAAAAATTAAATTATCTTATTTTCTTGATTTAAAAATCTCAATTCAATTGTTAAAATTGTTAGTATTTTTGTTGAATTTCTAAGTTGCATGTTGATTTGACTTTCCTTTTATAATGTTGGGTACATGTTAAGATGATAAATTTTGATAGAAATTACTAATAATAATAATAATGATTGAACCAAAATTTTTAAATTGAAAAAAAAAAAAGAGAATTGAATACTCTCAAATTTTAGATAAATACTGATACTAATAACATATTTTAACCTTCTAAATTAAAGGAGTATTGCAATTTAAAATGGAAGGCCTTGATCATTTAAAACATGGCAGACTCTTTGGGGGGAATAGAGGCTTTTTCACAAGCTCGTTTCACTTGAAGGAGTTGACCTGAAATTCTCCAAGACCAACTTGTCTGATTTGACTTTTTGGCGATTGTTAGAAGGTTAAAACTGTTATGGAAAATTAGGTCAGTTCTAATCCCTGAAAGACCTTTTAATATGTTAGATTCAACTCCTAATCTTATAAAATTTTGCCTGAATGGTCTTTCATGGCCAACTATAGCACTCGTACTACCCTTTCTTTTTCTTTGTTTGCCATTTACACCCTGAATCATTGTTTGCAGAGGTTTAGCACACTTACAACCCGGATTAGAAGACCTGTAGATGAGTTTTGCAAACCCTTGATAGAAGCAAATCATGTCATGGGCATACTACAGGTTCGAATCTATGATGTGAGCTGTAGGATGAACCCATAACCAATAGACCATCAATTATTCATTATCGTGGATCTTCAACCTAAAGTTTATCTTGATTAGTAATCTCCAACAGGAGAAAAAAATTGCTTGAGTAGAAGACAATATAATCCAAATATAAATCTAAAACTACAGCTGGACCATTTGTTATCTTATTATTACTCGTTGCTACCAGCATAAATTTCATAGTTCAATATATTCTGTCTTTCGATTCTTACGAGGTTTAGTTGCCGTTTTAATCCTCAAAACCTGACATTTTACATTCACAATGTTGTTTTCTAAGGCTATCTCAAGGGATAGTCCGTTTATTATCCATATAATTCTGCAACAATTTCCATTGCAAGACTATGAATCAAACCTTCGCTTTTAGAACAATACCAAGACCTCCCTACCTGGTTGCCTTAACATCAACATGCAAGCTCAGTCAGGCAAGCTCGACAAAAGAATCATGGAACTCGGTTGGTATTCATTGTTCTTATTCTGGGAAGAGCTTCCGTTGCTCTATCGGTAGCAAGGGTTTAAACAGAGATCGCAAGAGGATATTACAGTCGTTATTTTTGGATTTTGGTTCTCCTTACCGTCCATATTTACCTCAATTGACCGTGGTGGCATTTAAAGATGATAAAGATGGAAATGAAACAAAATATGATTGGGAATCCATCTTGAAATCGAAATCAAATTCGAAATTACTTTTCCAAGTCCAGCTTTTTTCTAAACTTGGTTTCTTCTGTAACATGGCATATGTGCTTCCAATTTTCAAGGTATGTTACAGAATTTTCACATAGGGATTTTAAGCAAATTTTTGTATGGTTTCCTGGATTTCAATCCCTATGTTAGTCTTTGCTCTTAAACATGTATAGATTGAAAAATTATGTTAATCCATCTTTCTATATTTATGTCCAACATTCACCTATATTTAGATAACATAAGTTATAATGTTGAAATATGAAAGTATTATTCTTAAAATAATATACATTTAGATTAAAACTCCTGTCGATACTTTAATGATCAGGGTTATTCCTCTTTCCAACTTGAGTTGGTAAAAAAAAAAAACCTAAATAATAATTGTACAGTAATATACTATCAACTTGACGATTTCTAGCACAAAAAAATGACTTGATGCTATGAATTTTCAGGCCATGGATGGCCTGCACCTTTTCACATCTTCAGGAAGCAAAGCAGAGGCAAAACCCAACACTGAAGCGAAACTTGAGGAATTTAATTTAGAGGAAGCCATGGATTGTGAGCGAAAACTCCGAATACACCCATCTACGGCATCTGAAACTATGGCTGCAGCTGCTTTTTGTATTTGGTTACGATCAAAGGACCTTTCATTAATGCCCGACCTTCACTCATTTCATTCATCTCCTCTCCAATTGTTTATTTATGATGATCCAAGCAGACATACCCTGATTTTTGTTATCCAGGTATTTCCTTTTAGCCACAAGTTACTAAATTCACATAATCAATATTATAAACAGTAAATTTGGACAATAAAAAAAGGTTAAAAACCACAAAATAACATATGTAGCGTCAATTCAAAACCTTTCAAGCACCAACACTCATGTTTGGGAAGTGTTCAAGTGGTCGGGCACATATACTACAATCAAAACATATATAATCAACATTGTACCCTAATCCCATGTTCTTATTTTTCTATAACTTCTCAAACTGCTCTCCGTGTTAAATCATATTGGTATCCTATGTCTGTATCCGTATTTATTTCAAAGCTTGATCTAACATTTTCTACTTATGATTTCTCTCTCTAGAACTTTTCCCTTTGCCTTCTCTCTAAAAACAAGTTTTTCTTTGTTGCCGACTGCCATGAGCTACTCAAACTTTTCCCTTTTTCTCTTTCCTTCCATTCTTTAGCATATAAACCCTACGAACCTCCCCCTATATCCTTTTAACCTCTGAACTCCAAAATGGTGGTTTCTCATCCTTTTTGTGGATCTATCCCATCTTTTCCTTGGAGCTTGACTCCTTTCTCCGGTGAGGGGTTGCCTCGGTCTTGTTCATTAGCTCTCTCGCTCCGATAAGGCCCTTTTGTGCTGTTGGGGGAGCATCATCACTGGTTTGGCCTCCTATGGCTCGTGCCTGAGTTGTCTAGTGGTTGATGTTGTTCTCATGGTTGTGGGGCTCCCTCGTTCGGAGGTTTAGGTTTAGGGTTTAAGGTGACATTAGAGTTTTTTTTTTAATGCTTTTTCATGTTATTGCCTCTTCGTCGGTGGCGGGCATATCAGGGGCCGGCATATAGATCACGGCGACTGCTAAGTGGATTACAGGAGTCTAGGGTTTGTTCTCTCGTGGTTGGGAGAGAGTCTATTTTGAGCCCCAACTCTTTTGTTTGTTTTTTCGTGGCCTTTTTCTACATTTGCATGTACTCACTTTTTTTGAATGATTTGTTTAGTAAATTATATCTAAGTTAAAGTATTAGTAAGTTTCATCATTCAATTTAAAAAGTTATAAAACAATCATTTAACTATTCAAAACTTTTCATTTAAATTATTAAATTAGTCAAACGTTTTTATTCAAGTTATTGGGTTGACTTAATAATAAGCAGAAGAACATACTTTAGATCCAAGTTGATTTAATGACCAATATTGGAGATTAGAGAAAAAAACTGTTTAGATTTTGATTTGCAAATTCATGATTCAAAGTTGTTTCATAAAATAAAAACTAAACTCTAAAACGAAGAAAAATGTGAGCTTTTGATTGGTGCAGGTGGCACAAACAGAGATAATTATACAACAATCGTTTTAACAAACTAGTAACTTAAATGAAAACTTTTAAATAATTCAGTGGCTATTTTATAATTTTTTGAAATTAAATAACTAAAACGTAAACTTATTAATAGATTAGGACTTTAAGTGTAATTTACCTTACTTTTTTAATTTAAAAAAAATTTTAATTCACAATTTGAGCTTTAAAATATATAATTTTTCTCACCTTAATATCTATTTTTTTAAAAACCAATAAATATAAAAAAGTTAAAGTTTTTAGTCTAAATCTAAATTGAAGAAAAAACATTGAGCCAATCACACAATGCCACATCAAAGGCTTGTATATTTTCATTAAATAATTTTGCTTAAATCCATTTTAACTTAAAAAATACATTTTCTAAAATTAAATTTTATTAATCAAATGAAAATGATTTTTTTTTTTTAAATTTTCCCTTCCCACGTTCTCCCCCTTCTGCCTCTCCCTAATCCCTCCTCCATTTATCCATAAAAACAAAACCAAAGAATAACTTTTTACGGAACCAACCCTTGGATGAATCTAAGAGTCCTTCTTAGTGAGTTACCTCTTATAACAAAAATTATATATAAACATATAAAAAATCAAATTCTCCATCTTCTTCAAATTATGGGTAGTTCTGGATAATTCTTCATCTTCATCTATATATATAATTAGATATTTTATCTCAAATAATTTTTAAAAAAATATGGATAATTTGTAGGTTTCAAGAATCGAGATTCTTTATCATAAAAAAGATTTGCGTTTCAAGATTCTTATCATTTAAAAAAGGTTTCAAGATTTTTGGGTTTCTAAGATTCTTATAAAAAAAGAGAAAAGAATTAACTCTTTTTATCACCAAATCCCTTAATTTCAACGACCTAAAAAGCAAAAACCTCTCTTGTTCTTTGGACTATATCTGACGACTTCAACAAAGGTGGGTTTGCTCAGGCAAAATCTCCTGATTTTACCTCTCAACTACCATGTTTGTCGGTTTGTTAGGAAGCTTAATACAAGAACTCGACGATTCCAATATTCCAGTCGATGCTGACATCTGCGACAGGTTCATGCCATGAGGGTCACTGAGCAATGAAAACCAGCATGCCATTTTTGGTTCAAATGGGTTTGAAAATCCTAACATTTGGAGAAAGATGAAGTTGGATTTATCGTGAGTTGAGTGAGGGAGAGAAGGATAAGAATTTAAAAAAAAAAAAATTAATTATAATATGTTAAAAATAATTTTAAGAAAATATTGTATGAAATAATATAAATAAAAACATATGGCATGATTTAGGTGCTGAAGTGAAAAAAAAATTAATACCAACATAAATCGTGAATTAAGCCTTTAAAAAACTCAACACCCAAATTCTTTGATGGCGAATCCTCTTCTTTTAAGCAATCAAATTCTTAGTCAAACAAAGAAATTAAACCATGCTAAATCCATTACTTTCTTGCAGGGAAAACTAGTCTTGTTTGTTCACAAATTTGTGAAACTGCACAGGATATACTTGAAAAAGTTACGTCAAATGTTGAGGACTTTTTACAAACACATGGTGAGCAATCTAACCTTCAAATCTCTGGGCATTTTCTTGGTGGAAGCATTGTTGGACTTTGGGGCTGGTAACTAGAATTGTTGGCTGATCATATTATGGTTCAGCTGGTTGTGAATGTTGGACTTGTCATTTCGGCTATGTTGAGGCCGAAAGTTACTTGATCAATTCATGTTGGATGAAATTGGCAATAGAGCGGGTTTTACAGCAATTTACATATTTACTAATTTTTAATGTGGAATGGATTTATCTGTTTATCTTTTTAATTCATTGGATAATATTTTTTTAGAGATGTAAATTAATATTATTTAAATGATTAAACATAATTAAAATGTATTAATTATTGATAATTAAAATATTAAAAAAATTGAATCTCATGGGATGGCCTGATGGTCAAAGATATTCACTATCCTAAGTATGAATTGGATTCAAGTCGTGCTAATCGCATTTGTTGTTCAAACTTTGCTACCTCAAACAGATTAAAGTTTGAATAAAAATATCAAAATGTTGAATGTTATATGATTGGAATACTCTCAATTTTGAATAAATTAAATGATAATTAAATTGTATTTTATCATTATTACAAAGTGTAATTTTTAACTTTCACAAAATATTTCATTCAGGCTTAAGCCCTTAAACTTTAAAAAAAAAATTAAATTCTTGTTTTTTTTTCTTCACCCAATTAGGTATTTGAACTTTCAAAATATATAAAAAAGGCTCTAAAACTTTTAAAAAAAAAAAATAAGCCACTGCTCTTTTTTCTTTCTTGTACTCAATTTGGTACTTAAACTTCTAAAATGTATTAAGAAGGCCCTCAGACTTTTTAAAAAAGAAAACCAGTTAAGCCCTTACTTTTTTTTTTGTTGCATTCAATTGAATACTTGAACTGCCAAAATACATAAAAAAAGTCATTTAATCGTTAACTTTAAAAGTTGATCGTTAAAGTTAACTGCCCTTAATTTTTTTAAATTAAAACCACCACGTGTCACAACCATTGTGAGACATGTGCCAAAAAATATAAAAAATAAAAGTTATAAAAGTTATTAAATTTTAAATAAAAATATAAAATTATTTAATTTTATTAAAAATTAATTTTTTATAAAAATCGTAAAATATATAGAAATATCGAAAAATTTTATAAAATTTTATAGTCGTCAAAAAATTAAAAAATATAAAGAAATATAAAATTCGTAAAAAAAATTATAAAAATTATTGTACCAAAAGAAATATTTTATAATTTTTCTATAACTTTTATTAATTTTTATTTTTTTATTATTTTTTGCCACATGTCATGCTGTGTTGCGACACGTGATGACTTTAACTGAAAAGAAATTGGGGGTCGTTAACTTTAACGGTCAACGGTTAAGTTAATTGTTAAAGTGTAATAGCCCGTTTTTCAGTAGTGTCGAAAATAGTGATTTTGGGGCCACCAAACCCGACGAGTAAATTCGTAAATATTATTATTTAATATTTACGAGTCAAATGTGATTTAAAAAAAATTTTGATTTGATAATTTATGTTATATAAGTGATTTATTGAGTTCAAGTGGTTTTAGAAGATGAGGTGTCGGGGCTTTGTTTTTATAAATCGACCCGTAAATATTTTTATAAATATTTATAGAGGGCCATTAAGGTGGTATTAAAGTTTTGTTAAAAAATTTTAATGTTTCGATAGTTAATTAATTAAAAAGGGCCAAATTAAAAAAAATGCATTCCCGAGACTCTATTCCTGTAAATTAGAAATATGTATGAAGTTAGTTGTGTAGTTAATTAGGTTTTGGTTAGGTAAATTTGTATAAACTAAGAGTAATTAGATATAAAGACTAAATTGCATAAATGGTGAAAGTTAAATTATAGATTAAAAAAAACTAAAAAGACTAAAGAAACAATTATGCCATTGTTTCTTTATGAGGCGGCATAAGGTAGCTTTTTTTTTTTTTTTTGAAATCATTATAAAACTTTAAGTTAATAAATATTATAATATTTTTTTAAGTATTAAGTCTATATATTATATTATATTATAATAAAGCAAAATAATAATATAATACTGTATAATAAAACAAATAAATGAAAGAAAAAGAAATAGAAAGTGAAACGAAACAGAAGGGAAAAAGAAAGAAAAGGAGGAAGAAAATGTAAGGGTTTCAATTGTTCAAAGCTCAATTGGTTAGTTAATTTAGTTCCCCTTTTTTTTTTGTAATTTTTATGCTTTTGAAATTTCAGTATTAAATACTATCCGACCCATGCCAAAATTTTAGAAATTATTAAGTTTTTAAATGTTGTTTATGTTGAATAATTTGAGTATTAGGTATTAAATTGATAGATTTTCAAGTTAGAAATGAAAAAGAATTGAATTATAGAATAAATTGTAGTTTTGAGTAATAGGGACTAAATTATAAAAATTTCAAAATTTAGGGATTTATGTGAAAATAGGGAGTTGAATTTAGTCCAAAGTGGAATTTGCATGAAAATAAAGAATTAAATGTGAGGAATAAAAGTTAGTCTCGATTTAGGTACTCAATTGGAAATTAGGCAAATATTGAGTAAAAATTAAAATATTCAATATGAAATTGAATTGTGTTATATTGATGAATTTTAATTTTTTTAATTTAGCTAACGTCGTACCGAAATCCTCGACTAAAAAGGGAAAAGATAAAGTCGACATCGAATAGCTCGAAATTCTTGATTTGTATTTCTATAATCCGAATCTAGTTATTAATTGTTGAAAATTTTATTTAATGTATAAGGTAAGTGTTGAGGTGAGTAGATAATTAATTGAATGAATTGAATTAATAGATATACATATTGAATAGATTGATTTTTGAATTGAAATGAATATATGTGTAATTATGTGATTATATGAAAAATAAGTATTGAATATTGATTATATCTGAAATGTGAAATTAAACCCTATTAACTGTATCGGGCTGAGTTAGATATAGATGGCATGCCATAGGATTGGAAGAGTTCAGGGATTTCTTCGACTTCGAGTCGATGAGAACTGAGTGTCAATTTACTACTTCGGATTAATTCGATGATGCACTGAGTGCCAATTTACTTCGGTTTAGCCGATGAGACACTGGGTGCCAAACTGGTGTGTTTTGGTTAGATTCGTGTATCCTTCCGAGTCTGAGTCGTGTTAATAGGGATAAATGAATAATAAAATTTTATAATTGATATTGAAATGAAATGATATGAGAAATGGAAGTGAAATAGTGAATTGAAGATAGAATGTAAAATATATTGCAAATATATGGAATATATGAGTGATATACTCATGAAATGATTATAGAATGGATAATGAAATTGTATAAAGAAATGTGAAGAGCTATTTATATATCAAGTATGAAAATTGAGATATTTGTGAAACAAATGAAATATGATATGGTTATTGTAATATTTATATTTTAATTGTATAGTTGTTAATTTCTTATTTTTAAATATTCGGATTATAGAAATACCACTGAGTTTTACTCAGCATGTGATTTTGTTTTCCGTGCGCAGGTTAGGTACTAAGTTTTGATCACCAATTCAGCATCCAACAACAATCCCGAACTCAAATGTGGTGATGTTTATCCTTAGTGTCGGCATGTACCTAGGGTGTCTAAATATTAATCATTTTGTGGTTTGATTGTAAATGAGGTTATAAGTTTAATTTTGGTTGGTTTTATACATATAAATATGTGTTTGTTTTTGAAGCCATATTATAACATGGTAAATTGAACTAAATCTAGATAGGTGCATGTGAGTTTAATTCTATGTTTAAGTGCTCATGAACTAGACAAATTGATTTCGATTTGGTATGTTTATAATTTGGATTAAAATGATGCTTTGATGACTTGTTTTGATGATATGAAATGTTTGAAAATTTTATCTGTTTCATCTGTAAACTCTAGTAATACTCCGTAACCCGATTCCGGCGAGGGATACTGGTTGGGAGTGTTACATAAAGTGCCTTTTTAATACATTTTATAATTTTTTTATTATTTTTATAAAATTTTATATTTTTCACAATTTTTATTTTATGTTTTTTTAATTTTTAATAAATTTTAAATATTAGTTATTGTACTCAATCAAAAGCATATAGGTTGTACAACCGTCTTACTGGCAAGTTTATTTATTAAAAGGATGTAGTATTTGATAAGAACGCCAGTTGGGATTAGGGTGAAGGACAGGAACAACAAGAGATTCACATGCCTTTTGAAATGTAACATGTCGTAACCATTTTTTTTTAAAAAAAAATGAGAATTGACTTAGATTCTGAAAATGAAAACGAATAGAGGAGTCACCACCAATCCTTTTTGATGAGGTGTGATCGGATCACCTTAAATTAATCATTTTAATAAAAGTTAAGATTTACTAAAACGATAATTTTTGGTCTACGAAAATCAGAAAATGAGTTCGGGAGTCGGTTACGCACGAGGAAGGATTAGCACTCTCGATACGCCCAAAAATTGGTACCTAGTTGATTAATTAGTATCTTAGTGTCGAAGATTTGAAAACTTGAAAGCATTTAAAATACGATCCCTCTTTGTATTAATGCTGATTTAAAAATGATCGAATAAATTAAAACGGATGTTAAAGACCCTCTCATCTCGAAGTAATAAAATGTCACGTCCAGTAAGTTAGGACACGGCATCTCGAACTTCGAAAATGAGCTTGCCTTTATTTAAAATTCATGTATTTTAACCCTTTTTTTTAAAAGGATATTCGGTTAATTAGGCTGAACGAGGAAAATTAAAACCCGGTAAGTTAGGGCACGTTTCCTCGAATTTCCAAACACCGAATATTGCCTTTACTTGCGAAAAATCTTATTTCGAGGTAACAAAATGTCATACCCGGTAAGTTAGGGCACCACACCTTGTATCTCCGAGAATAAGCATTTTTACTCGTATTACAATTCGAAAGAATATTCCGTTATTTGGGTTAAATGAGAGAAATCGAAACCCAGTAAGTTAGGGCACGATTTTCTCAAATCTCGAAACACAGAATATCAATTATTTTAAAAACAAAAATTAAAGTATCGGGTAAGATGTAACACAATTTGATAGTAAAATATAAATTAAATTACGGTACTAACATGCACAACATGATAAATGCGTTTATATAAATGACAATATATGAGATCGAAAAGAAAAGAAAAGAAAATAAACGAACAAGGCGAAAATAAAAAGGAAAAATGATAAGTCAATTGAAAATTTGAAACTGAAAAATATTAAACGAATGAGCAAATAGATATTGTGTTAAAATAAATTATAAAAATGTGTTAATAATGAGAATAATATTAATAATAAGAGAAATTGTGAATAATCTAAAGTTTATAATTATAAAAGGGTATGGATAAATAAATAATAAAATGATGGGATAAGATGAAATAAATGTACTTAAAGACATTAGGTATATAGATATAAAAAGAAATAATAGAAATGATAATGTAAAATTAATTAATTTGATAATGACGTATAAGTAAAAACAAAATGAAATAAAATAAAATAAAATAATAATAGTAATGATACTACTACCAATAATAATAATAGTTAAAAATAATAATGCTAGTAATAGTAATTACAACAATGATAATAGTAATAAAATAAGATGATAATAATAATATTAATAATAATAAAAGTAAAAAAATAAAATAAAATAGTAATAATAGGAGCGTTAATAATAATAATAATAATATAAATAATAATGTAGTAGTAGTAAATAATAGAAGGAATAAAAAATATAGTAATAGTAATAATAATAGAGAACAAGTCAAAGATAATAATATAAAATAATGATGTATTAATAAGGACGATAATAAATAATAATTAACAATACTAAATTGACTAATAATAAAACAATAAATAAACAGGAAAGAAACATATAATATAATAATAACAATATGAATTTAATTAATTTAACACTAAAATAACAATAAAAGTAATAACATCAATACGTTAGATTAATAATAAAGTAAAAATAATGATGATAATAATGTATTAGGTAATAATAATGGAATAATAATAGTAAATATAATAATTTAAAACCAATTAATTTAATTAAAATATTAAATATAACAAAAAGGACTAAAATGAACCTAAAGTAAAAGTTTGGGGCCAATTCAAAAATTAATAAAGAAGAGAAGGACCAATTTGGGCACGCGGATAACAAGGGAGGACCAAAATAGGCAATATCCCCTCCTCCCAAAACGCACAGCACCAAGAGGGATCAAATTGAAGGTCAAAATAAATTACGGGGTAAAATTATAAATAATGAAAAATCTAATTTCAAAACAATAAAAAAGCGGAAGGGCTAAAAGTGCAATTAGCCCTTCCATTAAAAACACGCGGATCCTAGGCTTGGAGCGGGTCGGATTCGGGTCGGCCAAGGCAAAACGACGTCGTTTTGAGGCTTATGAGCTCAAGCCAAAACGACGTCGTTTTATTTTACTATATAAGATATAATTTTTTTTAAAACTTCACTTTTCTCCGATCCTCTTCAAAAAACCAAAAAAAACTCTCTCAAACTCTCTCAACTCCCCAAAGCTCCGGCCAGAGGTCCACCCAACACCATCAGCGCGCCATCAGATAATGACGGTGGTGGAAGGCCGGAAATCGCTCTTTTTCCGGCGAAATCAAAAAGGCAAGTTTTTTTTTATTCTTTTGCTATATTTATGTATATATATGTATTATTTTTTTAAAATAAAAAATAAAAAGAGGAAGATATATATGCACGTAAATGAGTAGATTCGAAAAAAAGAAAAAGAAAAAAAAGACACCTTGGTTGATCTATTTGATTCTTTGTTTCTGCTTTTGTTTGTAATTTTTTTGTATTCCAAAGAGTCCCCTTTTACAATCTGATTTCTAGGCTATTATATAGTCATTTTACAAGAGAGAGATTTTTTTTTATATTATTGCTGTCAGTTCAATCTTTATTTTTGCAGGTGCAAGTGGATGGTGGCCACAGTGGCGGCGGTGGTAGCAAAGCAAAGAAGATGGCGAGAGACTAGGAGCAGAGGCGGCTCCTAGGGTTTTTGTTTTCTCTTCTTTTTTTTCTTTTTTTTTATTGTGGGCTAGGGTTTAATTAATTTGGGCCAAAATTGGGCTTCTACATAACACATTTATCAAACATATTCCATGTTTTTATATATATATATATCATAGTTTCATATTTCTATGTATCAATTACCATCACTTCCTCGTATTTCAGACAAATACGTGTAACAATTCATAAACATGCAATTCACTAACTCTTCCTGCCAATCACAATTTAAATTGACAAATCACTTATTGAGCCCAATTTCAATGTTCACTAAAATCTATCATAAAAATTTGGATGTACATATTCATCAATAAATTCCATGTACAGATATTATCATCTCATATTTTCACATACATTTACTCTCCACATTTATGAATTCAAATAACATATACAAGACATACCAATGTATTTCAAGTACGTTTTTATGATATTTCATTTCGAATTCAGATTATTTCATATTAGAACTTTTCTCATTAACTCATTTGGAATACCAATTCATACGGATAATACACTCAAGGTGTAGAAATATATAATCACAAATGATCTCATTCATCAACCAAGTTTTATGTTCATGTCTCATCAACTCATATTTCCTTATATAACATAATTCCATGTAATACTTGCCAAACTTTGTCAAATTAGTGAACATCTTGCGGAATTGGTCTGCACCGGTATGCACTGAATTTCACTGATAATCACTGATGCCATAACATAGCTATGGTCTTTTCACTAGAATGTCATAGCTCAGCTATGGTCTTACATATTCACTATCGTTATGCCATGGTGAAACCATGGGCTTATCCTTCAATTCATCACTTTTTACTAAAATGCCATAGTCCAGCTATGGTCTTACATAAATGCACATATCACTCTGATGCCGTATCCCAGATATGATCTTACATGAAAATCACTTGTCACTTGTAGCCAAAGCTACCACTATTCACTGATCAGGTAGCTGGAGCTACCATTTTTCACTGATCAAGTAGCCAGGGCTACCACTTTTCACTGATTAGGTAGCCGAAGCTACCACTTTTCACTGATCAGGTAGCCGAAGCTACCACTTTTCACTTCTCATTTGTCCTTGATTAGATAAGTGTAGCCGAAGCTATCACTTATCACTTTCAATTGTCCTTGATCAGATAAGTGTAGCCGAAACTATCACTTATCCTTTATCAGATAAGTGTAGCCAAAGCTATCACTTATCACTTTCACTTATCCTTGATCAGATAAGTGTAGACGAAGCTATCACTTATCACTTGTTGCCATGGTCCAACCATGGTATTTTTCGTCAATTCATCTTGTCACTGAACTGAAGTGCTCAATTTGATCATTTATTTAATTTTCATGCTTTTTCATTATTCACAATTTTATCATCAATACATATGAAATAACACATAATGAAATTCATAAAATTAACAAATGATCACTAAAATTTAGCCATATAAACTCACAAGTTCGATTTTTATATTATAACGATAATCATAATTTCATAATAAATATTTCAAATAAAACATTATATCATTTCTAATTCAACACTTATCGATTATAATTGGGCATGTGATCAATTTATACACAAGTCATTCATATATTTTTCCTCCTCCTCCTCTCCATCCACATCCTTACTATAAATAACACACTTGTAAATAACATTATCCATAATTTTCACTATTTACTTATGTGAATATTCAAGCTATCCATCTGTGCCATAGTCACTAAATTATTTTTATCTCAAACTACAGGATTCCAAATTAAGATTTGCTAATTTTTCCTGAAACTAGACTCATGTATCTTCTTTCCATAAAATTTTCAGAAATTTTGGTTGAATCAATAAGTACAGTTTATTCTTTAAATTCAACCCTGTTCTGCTTCTGATAGTTCCGACCCTTCTTCACTAAAAATTAATTATCTCCTCGTACGGGATTCGAATGATGTTTCTGTTTGTTTCTATTGAAAATAGACTAATTCAGGATTCTAAAAATATAAATTTAAGCCCATAATTATTTTTATATAATTTTTTATGATTTTCCAAAGTCAAAATAGGGGAACCCAAAATTATTCTGACCTTATCTCACAAAATTTATTATATCTCATGATTTAAAATTTCATTGCTTACATTGTTTCTTCTATAAGAAACTAGACTCAATAGGATTTAATTTAATATTTTATTCATCCTATAATTCGATTTCTACAATTTTTGGTGATTTTTCAAAGTTAGACTACTGTTGCTTCTCAAAACAGTTTTAGTGAAAAATGTTAATTTCCATTTTACCCCAAATTTCACAGTTCATACAATTCAATCCTTGCTCAATTAGCCCCTCAATTGAGCTAATTTTTCTCAATTAATACTTTATTCTATTATTTTAAACTACTTCATAACCCTTGAAAATCAGAACTTTAGCACTAGACCTGATTTCCAAACTCTTTCACAATTAGCTCATAAAATCAATTTTCATCAATTTTACTTGATAAAATCATCATAGATCAAAATTAAATCTTCAATTATATGTTTATTTATCATATGCTTCCAACACTGATCTATAAAAACTTTAAAAATTAGCCCTAGAATAAAAAACTAATGAAATAGTAAGTTGGACCCAATTGTAAAAGTCCAAAAACATAGAAATTTCAAGGAGAAAGCAAGAATTAAACTTACATGAAGATAGAGTATGAAAACCAGCTTGAACCCTCTTCCATGGCTATTTTTCAGCTGATGAATATGAAGAGAAATGCAGAGAATTCTAGATATTCCAATTTAGTCCCATTTTTATTTAGCTAATTTTGGCAATTTTCTAAATTTGCCCTTATTTCACCCATTTCCTGATTTTTCTCAGCTATTGCTGCCCAAAATATCTACTTTGGACTTATTTGCACTTTGGGTCCTTCTTCATTTGACAATTGAGCTATTTAATCCTTTTAGCAACTTTTACACATTTTTTAATTTAGTCCTTTTTATTTAATTAACCACCCAAACGTCCAAATTTTCTAACGAAATTTTAATACTACCTTATTAACACTCCGTAAATATTCATAAAAATATTTATGGCTCGGTTTATAACAACAAGATCTCGATACCTCTTTTTCTCAATTTCTTGACCAAATAAATCTTTATAAAACACAATTTACTATTTCAAAAATCTTTTAAAAACTAGATTTGTCTCGTAAATATTAAATAATATAATCTACGAGTTCATTTTTCAGATTTGATGGTCTCGAATCACTATTTCTGATATCGCTGAAATTTGAGCTATTACATGAAATCTCTCAAGACAAAAGACAAAAGTCAAATCCTCACCAACAAAGACAACAAGTTCAACAACACCAAGCAAAAGTTCTTCATCTACAACTTTGTAAGAGTTTTCAACTAAGCCAATCCCACAAAGAAGATCAGTGAGGGCTAGAAAGCCAAATCCCAAATATGCTTATGGAATTTATGCATCTTGTCAATTTGCTTTTGCTATTTCAGATCCTATACATTATGAAAAAAAAAAAGCTGAAGAAGAAAAATGGAAGATAGCAATAGGGAGAGATGAAAGCTATCAAGAAGAATGAAACTTGATGTTGAGGATTAATTCAAAGTAGTAGGTTGTTTAGTTGACCAAGTATCTTGGTAGAATCTTTGTTAGTTCCAGATTTTATTTCAGTTTAATTGAAAAAGTTGTTAGCTATTTTTGTGTTAAGGTATTATGAACTAGACTCCCTAAATACCTAGGGAGGATGAAACCTTTGATGGATCTTATTATTTAATTATCTAAATTACACGATAAATACTTGTTCTTGTTTTTAATTATGTGTTTTTAATCCTTGCCTTAATATTTTTAGGATATTAATCCAAGTTTGATGTGCTTATTCAGTGGAGCAAAAGTCCCTGTTTAAGAGTAGATCTAGCATAATTGGGCGGAGTTGATTGCAATCCTAGAAATAGGACGACATAAATCTACCGGATTAGAGTCAAATCTAATAAGGGAATCCATAGGTCAAGTTAATGCGACGATAGGGGTTTTAATTAGAAAGAGATTTCAATTAATCAACCTAGAGTTAGTTGTTCGTAGTCTCGAAAGAGATATTAACATAATTTATGGATTTTTACGAATCAAGACAAGTGAATAAATTGTTTGATTCAGAGTCAGAATAATAAGTGAAGTCTAGGTGGATTCTTTTCTGGGTATTGTCTGTCTCATTGGTTTTCTTAAGTATTTTCCCAATTCGATCTCTGTCGCGTTCATAGTTAATTAGTTTAATTTTAGATTAAAACACCTCTTTTAATTATTAGGCTAAATAATAGAAAGATATTTATTACTAGTACTTTTAGTCCTTATGGATACGATATTCCGGACTCACCATAACTATACTACTATTTGATAGGTGCGCTTGCCTTCGTCGAAATATTAATTAGTTTCATGACCCATTAGCTATTTTAAAAGTCTACTTGGTGTCTACAACTTTGAATTAAGGGAGAGTGTTGAGGATTAATTCAAAGTAGTGGGTTGTTTAGTTGACCAAGTATCTTGGAAGAATCTTTGTTAGTTCCAGATTTTATTTTCAGTTTAATTGAATAAGTTGTTAGCTATTTTTGTGTTAAAGTAGTTTCTTTGTAAGCCTATAAATATAGGCATTTATACTTTATTTTTATCAATTTAGCGTTCATCAATAATAGAACAACTTTGATGCATATTGTAATTGTCTCTTTCACGTTTCCTTTTTCAACACTTGAGAGATAGTTGATTTACCAAAAGGTAAAGCAATTGGCTTGAAGTGGGTGTTTAAAATAATATTTGTTACAAATGGATGCATACAAAAACACAAATTTGTCTTGTGGAAAAAGGTTATATGCAACAATATGGTGTTGATTTCAAAGGAAACTTCTTTCCAGTAGCTCGATTTGAAACCTTGAGGCTTGCTCTTGCATTTGCTATACAGTTATAATGGCATGTTTATTAATTTGGTGTCAAGTTGGCCCTCTTCAGTGAAGAATTATAAGAAGAGGTCTATGTAGCACAATCAGAAGGTTTCATCAATAAAGGCAACGAAATAAACGTGTACAAGTTAAAAAAAAAAGTGTTGTATGGATCAAAGCAGGCCCCTCTCGAGCATGGTATAATAAGACCAATGGGTATTTTTATAAAAAAAGGTCCATGAGAAGTGTGAATAAGCCCACCTTGTAAGTGAAAATAGAAAGTAAAAATGATTTCATCATTGTTTACCTTAATGTTAATGATATCATTTACACTATCTCATCTAGCTCTCTCGAAGATGAGTTTAGGACTCAAATGATAAATCAAATCAAGAAGTCGAACATAGGTTTATTGCATTATTTCCTTGGCCTTGAAGTCCGACAAGATACTATAGAAATTTTATTTCATAAAGAAGATATGCCAGGGGCCTTCTAAGTAAATTTGGCATGCTTAATAGCAAGTCTGTAGCTACCCCATGAATATTAATGGAAAATTGCAACAAGAAGATGGAGAATAGATGAAAGGTGCTAGAAGGTTTAGAAACATTGGTTGGAGGTTTGTTTTCTACTAGTGACCATATAGCTATATAATTTTGCATTTATCCATAACTCGTTATTACCAACATAAACTCGATCCGTACTTTAACATATTTTTCTCTTTCGATTCTTACAATGTTCCTTGTTTGTATCAATATCATTTATGTTCTAATCCTAAAACCTGATATTTTACATCAGATATGAATTTTTTTTACTTTTTTTTAGGCTATATCATAAAGGATAGCCCCTTTATTATCAATATATAATTCTGCAACAATTTGCATTGCAGGAATATGTTTCAAACCATGGCTTTTATAACAATACTCAAACATCTCTCCCTGCTAGCAAGCTTGACAAACGATTCATGGAGCTCAGCAAGTGTTCATTGTTCTTATTCCAAAAAGAGCTCCCGTTTCTCTACCAGTAGCAAAGGGATTAAATAGAGAATGCAAGACGATATTTTGGAATTTCGGTTCTTTTCGCCCGTCAATATTTATCACAATTGACTACAATGCTGATGACGTTTAAAGATAATGGTAGAGATGGAAGTGAAGCGAAATATGATCGTGAATAATTCTCAAAATTACTATTCCAAGTACCCATTTCTAAGATGAAGTTTTTGTCTAAACTTGCCTTCTTGTGTAACATAGCTTATGTTAGAATTAAATGACCCGAATCCTTATTTAAATAAAATACAATGGTAAAATAAAACAAAAGAAGAATCCATATAGAGTTACACTTCTTTTATTTTATTTTAGAATAAGGTTTTTTAAACCTTATTAAATTCCATCTATTTGATATTGATTAGAATAAGGTATTTCAGTCTTACTAGAATATGGCTTTACAAGCCTATAAATAGACATAGTCTATTCCTCATGATTCGAATTCAACATAGTGAATTTTCTTCTCCTCTGCCCGTGATTTTTTTCCCGAAAGGGTTTACACATAAAATCTGTGTGTTTTTTATTTTATTTTTACTTTATTCTATTTTATTTTATTTTTCACAAATTGGTATCAGAGCTTTCGGGTTGTTCATCTCGATCACGGTAATGACGTCTTTGAAGTATGAAATTTCGCTGTTAGATCGCAACACCAGATTTATGTTGTGACAGATTAAGATGCAAGTAGTTCTTGCGCAGATGAATCTGGAGGATACACTGCTAAGGATAGATAAGATGCCTTCGACTTTAACAGATGAAGAAAAGAAGCGTAAGGATCGAAATGCGTTAACATAATTACATTTGTATTTGTCCAACGAAATTTTACAGGATGTAATGAAAGAGAAGACCGCCGCTGCATTATGGAAGAGGCTAGAACAAATATGTATGTCGAAAACTCTAAAAAGCAAGTTGCATATGAAGTAACGTCTTTATGCTCATCGTTTGGAGGAAGGTGCGTCTGTACACGAAGACTTAACAGTGTTTAAAGAAATTCTCTCAAACTTGGAGGCCATGGAGGTTCAGTATGATAAGGAAGATCTAAGGTTGATTCTACTTTGTTCGTTGCCCCCGTCTTATTCAACCTTTAGAGTCACTATTTTATATAGTCGCGAGTCTCTCACAGTTGATGAGGTTTATGATTCTTTGACCTTGTATGATAAGATGAAGCATCTTGTGGTTAAACCCGACTCTCAGGGAGAGAGTCTCATTGCTCGTGGGAGACAAGATCGGAATGCTGATAATGATCGTGGAAGGACACAAGAATAGAATCCTCGCGGTAAATCTAAGGGTAGATCGAAGTCTTCAAACAAAGGTAAAACTTGTAACTTCTGCAAGAAGAAAGGGCATATTAAATCTGAGTGCTATAAGCTACAGAACAAGATTAAAAGGGAGGCTGCGAATCAAAAGGGAAAACAACCAGAAAATTCCGGTGAAGCTGATGTTGTAGAAGACTACAGTGATGGTGAACTTCTAGTCGCTTCTGTCAATGATTCTAAAGTAAGCAAAGAGTGGATACTTGATTCAGGCTGCACTTTCCACATGAGTCCCAATACAACAGTGTCTGAAGGTGTTGTTTTGATAGAAAATAATGCTTCGTGTAAAATCACAGGTGTTGGAACAATTAAAGTTAAGATGTTTGATAGAGTTGTTAGAACACTTAGTGACGTGCGACATGTTCCAAAATTGAAGAGAAATTTAATTTCATTAAGTACTCTTGATTCAAAAGGATACATATACACAGCTGAAAGTGGGGTTTTAAAGATTTCTAAATGTTCCCTTGTTGTGATGAAAGGGCAAAGAAAGACTGCCAAGTTATATGTTTTTCAGGGTTCTACTGTTACTGGTGTTGCAGTTGTCGCTTCCTCTTCCTTGTCAGATGATGATATTACTAAACTTTGGCATATGCGTCTAGGGTATATGAGTGAGAATGGCATGGTAGAATTAAGCAAAAGAGGACTTCTTGATAGGTAAGGAATTTGCAAACTAAATTTCTGTAAGCACTGTATTTTTGGGAAGTAAAAGAGAGTTCGATTCACTAGAGGAATCCATAACACGAAGGGAACGTTGGAGTATATTCATTCTGATCTGTGGGGGCCATCCAGAGTGCTTTCGAGAGGTGGAGCTAATTATATGCTAACCTTTATTGATGATTTTTCCAGAAAAGTTTGGGCGTTCTTCCTGAAGCAGAAAAGCGATGTGTTTTCTGCATTTAAGTCTTGGAAGATTATGACTGAAAAATAGACGGGAAAACAAATAAAATACCTCTGCACAGACAATGGCTTAGAGTTCTGTTCTGATGAGTTTAATAGATATTGCAAGTCAGAAGGGATCGTGAGATACTTGACAGTTCGCCATACTCCACAGCAAAATGGCGTTGCAGAGCGAATGAATAGAACGATCATGGAGATGGTTCGATGTATGTTGTCAAATGCCAACTTACCAAAGTCGTTTTGGGCAGAAGCAGCCTCTACTGCATATTTTTTGATCAACCGATCTCCATCCGTTGCCATTGAGAAAAAGACTCCACAAGAGGTATGGTCTGGTAATCCTGCTAATTATTCTGATTTAAAGATCTTTGGGTGTCCTGCGTATGCCTATGTTGAAAATGGAAAATTGGAACCGAGATCCATTAAATGTGTTTTTCTTGGTTATAGAGCTGGTGTAAAAGGGTATAAGTTATGGTGTCCTGAAAATAGAAAAGTTGTGATTAACAGAGATGTTGTTTTTGATGAAACTGCTATGCTACCTAACTTATCTCTTAAAGACTCTTCCAATAAAGAAAATCAAAAGTAGGTGGAGCATCAGATTAATACAGAGTCGACTCCTTAAGCCAGTAGAAAAATTAAGAATAAAGTTGCTTCTTCACCACAGTATTCTATTGCCAAAAACAGAACTAGAAGAGAAATTAAACCTCCAAAGAAGTATGCCGAGGCTGATCTAGTTCCTTATGCTTTAAATGTGGCTGAAGATATAGATGCAAACCGAGAGCCATCTAATTATTCTGAGGCAGTTAGCTGTGAAGACTTAGAAAAGTGGATGTTTGCTATGCAAGAGGAGATGGAATCACTTCACAAAAACAGAACATGAGATCTTGTAAAACTTCCTAAAGGTAAAAAGGTTGTTCGTTGTAAATGGGTATTTAAAAAGAAAGAAGGGACTCTAGGAGTTGAAGAACCCAGATATAAAGCAAGACTTGTTGCAAAGGGTTACAGTCAAATTCTAGGAGTAGACTTCACAGATGTGTTCTCCCCCAGTTGTGAAGCATAGTTCGATTCGAGCTTTGCTTGGTATTGTGGCCATGCATGATTTGGAGCTTGAGCAGTTAGATGTAAAAACTGTATTTTTGTATGGAGAACTTGAGAAGGACATTTACATGCAACAATCAGAGGGTTTTACAGTCTTAAAAAAAGAGGACTATGTTTGCTTGTTGAAAAAGTCCCTTTACGGTTTGAAACAGTCACCAAGACAGTGGTACAAGAGGTTTGATTCCTTTATGACTTCTCATGATTTCAAAGGAGGTAGTTTTGATAGCTGTGTTTACTTTAAGAAAAACAATGATGGTTCTTTTGTGTATCTACTTTTTTATGTTGATGACATGTTAATAGCAACAAAAGATAAAGAAGAGATAAGAAATGTCAAAGCCCAACTAAGTGAATAATTTGAGATGAAAGATTTGGGACCAGCAAAGAAGATACTTGGTATGGAGATTCTCAGAGATAGAAAAGCAAGTAAATTGTACCTAAGTCAGAAGGGTACATTGAGAAAGTTCTTTGCAGGTTCAATATGCAGAGTGCTAAGCCTGTTAGTACTCCTTTAGCAGCCTATTTCAGACTTTCATCAGCTTTGTCTCCATAATCAAATGATGAGATTGAGTACATGTCACATGTTCCATACTCTAGTGCAGTGGGATCTCTCATGTATGCTATGGTTTGTTCACGTCCAGATTTATCATATGCAGTCAGTGCAGTTAGCAGATATATGGTGAATCCCGTTAAAGAACACTGGAAAGCAGTTCAGTGGATTTTAAGATACTTACGAGGTACTACTGATGTTTGCTTACAGTTTGGAAGAACTGAAGATAGAGTCATTGGGTATGTTGATGCTGATTTCTTTGGAGACCTTGATAGAAGAAGATCTCTCACGAGTTATGTCTTTACAATTGGAGGTTGTGCAATCGGTTGAAAAGCCACTTTGCAAACTACGATCGCTTTGTCTACCATCAAGGCCGAGTACACGGCGATTAATCGAGGCTTGTAAAGAAGCTATTTAGTTGAAGGGACTCTTTAGTGAACTCAATGAAGACCTTCAAATCAGCATAGTATTTTGTGACAGTCAGAGTGCCATCTTTCTTACAAAAGATCAAATGTTTCATGAGAGAACAAAACACATTGATGTTCGGTATCATTTTGTTCGTGATATTATTGCTCGTGGTGATATTGTTGTGAGCAAAATTAGTACTCATGAAAATCCTACAGATATGATGACTAAGTCACTTCCTATAACCAAGTTTGAGCATTGCTTAAACTTGGTTGGTGTTCATTGTTGAAGTTAAACCCTTAAGGGGTTTTATGGAAGAGGTGGAGAACTTGTTCGTTGAGAGTTCGCGATGAAAAACTTGTTCATTGAGAATTCGTGTCAAGGTGGAGATTGTTAGAATTAAATAACTCGAATCCTTATTTAAATAAAATACAGTGGTAAAATAAAATAAAAGAAGAATCCATATAGAATTGCACTTCTTTTATTTTATTTTAGAATAAGGTTTTTTAAACCTTATTAAATTCTATCTATTTGATATTGATTAGAATAAGTGTTTCAGTCTTACTAGAATATGGCTTTACAAGCCTATAAATAGACATAGTCTATTCCTCTTGTTATGATAGTGAATTTTCTTCTCCTCTGCCCGTGATTTTTTTTCCGAAAAGATTTACACATAAAATCTGTGTGTTCTTTATTTTATTTTTACTTTATTCTATTTTATTTTATTTTTCACAGCTTATGTGATTCCAAAAATCGAGGTGTGCTTTTTTCTTCTTTTGAAATTATATTTCACAATATTATTTGGGTGTTCACTAAACTTGTTACATGGATTCCTAAATTTTAATCTTTTAGGCTCACATACTCTAGAAATTCAAACATGATAGGCTTGTCAAGTAAGCAAAGTATGGAAATCTCAAACTTTTCAGGGTATTTATTTGAGAAGGTACTATGGCCTATACTTGATAGCGTCTTCTTTAGAAACTAAAGCAGAGGCAACATCAAGCACTAAAGCAAAGCTTGAGGAATTTGGTTAAGAGAAAGCCATGGGTTTTGAGCGAAAGCACCATCGAATCCACTCATCGAAGGACCAATTATTATCAATGGCCGCCCATCAATCATTTCATTCATCTCCGTTCGAATGGATTATTTGCGATGATCCAATCAGGCATACTCGGATTTTTGTGATTCAGGTATTTCCCTCTACCCTTTAATTTATCTTAGTCGAAAAAACTCCCAACAATTTAAATGGTATTCATTGATGCATCATTATTCGGATGTAACAAATGTTATAACAGTCAATTACAGTGAATATTACATTATGATTGCTATTTAAATCCTACTTCATAAGAATTATGCATTTTATGATAAAAGAGATATATGAGAATTAACCAAATATTTGACAACACATGAAATACATATTAAGTAGATGAAGACATTTTATTATAATACTCTAAGAAACATCAAATTCGAGTCTCATCAATAATCTTATTTGATGTGTGATTTGTATGTATCGCTTTTAGTTCTTTATAAAATTGATGATATACTTTTAACTTTCTCTAACAATAAAATCACATTAAAATACATAAAAATAAAATCAGATATAATTAAAAGTAAAACACATCAAGACATGATTGGAGAAGTCATGAAATTTTTTTATTTTAATTTTTAGCATAAATACAAAGTCATCGATAAGTAATTTAACAATAACCTGTTTTTTTTTTTTTTATATTTGATTTTTTTTAATTTAAAAATATGAATATTTAATTAAAAATATCAAAATTATATTTTAGTATCTATTGTTATATAAAAAAAATATTTATCAGAAGGGAAACAAAGACATAGTAACAACCATGATACCTAAAACTTGCAGGGCCCAGACTCCTTGACATCTTGGTGGCGAGTCCTCTTCTTTGATCCAACTAAAATTGAGGTAAACATTACTTTAATCTCATCATACAACATTGAATGAGAACTTAATTACTTAGCCCCCCGACAAAATTTAAATCATTTTCAATCTATTTCTCCCTTGCAGGGGAAACTAGACGTGTTTGTTCACAAAGGAATGTATGAAGCCGCAAAGGTTATATATGAAAAAGTGATCCCACACGTTATGGACTTTTTACAAACACATGGTGAACATGCTAGGTTTCAATTCACCGGACATTCACTAGGCGGAAGCAGTGCTGTACTCGTTAGCTTGATGCTGTTAATCAGGAATGTGGTGAGATGTTCGAAGGTTGAGCCCGTTGTGACCTTTGGGTCACCATTTGTGTCATGTGGAGGCCGAAAGTTACTTGATGAATTGACGTTGGATGATGCCCAGATTTACAATGTCATAATGCATCGAGACATTGTCCCTAGAGGCTTCTCCTGCAATATTCCTGGTTTTCTTATCTCAGTTCTCAACCTTTTCAAGCGTTCCTTACATTCACACCCTTGTCTAAATGAAAATGTTAAGTATAATTACATTTTTTTTCCCAACAACATCGTAAACAGTTTTGGTTACAATCAATCATTACAATAATTAACTAATCTGAAAATTTAGAAAAAAATTCGTAAATAATTTTACAGTTGTGAAACTCAAACCTTTCTTATAATTGAAAAGGAGAATGGAGATATCCAAATTATCTTACTTATAATATAATACTCTTTTATTCACTTGATGAAAATATACTTGGCAACTAATACAATTTGAGTTTCTTATAGATATTTCTTTCTTGATAGTTATAAAATTAAGTATTTGTAGAAAATAAGCAATCCTAATTAATAGTTATAAAATTAGAGAAAGACAGTTTAGTAAACATTTCATGTTGAGGTGTGGTAGATTGTATTTAAAAATAAATACAAATTATATTCAAATGTTGGTTTAAATAGAGTTGTATTTGTTTATTATAGATCTATAACAACATGTTATTATAGAGAGATCATTATTGTAAATTTACTATGAAACTCATATCCTGAATTTTCCAAATAAGAAAGGAAATGAGAATCGAATCAACAAAATTAAAAGACATATTTTAGTTTATATTCTTTCACATAACTAATTATGAAGTTCATAAATCTAATAAGTTCAATTAATCAGGCTAAGTTATTAAATTAAATTAATTCATTTACAATAAGTTGTTAAATTCAAGTAATCAATTTATAAATTTATGATGTAGAATATTTAATTAGTTTATTGAATTGATATATTTATTCCAATCATTGAAGATTATTTCATTTAAGAAAATATGATTAATAGATTTTTTTATGCAACATTTAAATATTTTATTGAAATAATATTTTAATTAAGATCATTTTTATTAATAAATTATAATTAATACACTTATATGAAATAGTTATAATTTTACCTAAAATTTTAGATAATATGTTGTTATAGAGAACTAATTTAATAAAGAATGAATTTCATAATTATGGTTCTTACTTTAACAAGTAAAAACTGTTATAAATTATTAAAATAAAGCATAAAAAATTAATTCTACTAAAAACTTAATTGTTATAACGAAATATTTTGTGGAGCGTAGCTGTTATAAAAAGAAGTCACCAGATATGTAATTAACCGTTACTCTCCACTAGGAAAACTGTTGATTCTCCAACCAAATGCAAAATCATCACCTCGGCATCCATTGCTTCCTCCTGGGACTGCTTTTTATGCTTTAGACACCACCGGATGTAAAGACACTTCCAATGATCCCATCAATGGCTTCCTTAATTCTCCTCACCCACTTCAAACTCTATTTGATCCAAAAGCCTATGGCGATGACAGAACTGTATCATTGAATCATGACTCCAGCAGCTATTTAAAAGCCATTAATGGGGTTTTAAGGCTCCATATAACGGCCACGATTGTCCCAAAGCTAAGAGAAAAGAAAACCTTGTAATAGCCATTGCCGCATTCATGGCAGCATGAAAGAAATCCAAAACCAACAAATTAGGTTTTATGATATTAAAGACGAATCTTATAGGGGTTTGTATACTAGCTAGAGTTGGTATTAATATATAAATGTTTACTTTATTTTCATCCGGTTATATTTTATTTTTATATAAGTAAAATATTTAAAATTTAATTTTTATGTAGAAACCTTTAATTGAAATCACAAGGTTAAAGTTTTGTAGACAATGATATCTTAACTTCATATCCCCTAATAATGTTGGAGTATTGATTTTTATAACTTTTATATAAAAAAGCTTATAGGTAGAAAATGCCTTTAAGAAAAAATGGAAAAAAGAAAAAAAAAAAAACGATTGAGCCTTTACGCTAAATTTGCATTCAATTGAGTTTTTATCGTGAATTAAAAATATTAATCAAGTTCTTTTATTAATGATTTTCATTTTTTATCACATTGACCATTAAAATCATTTGATGAACCGATTAAATGGTGACACGTGACAAATCAGGTTCAATCTTATATTTTTCTCATAAATTTATAATAAATTAAAAATATTAAAATTGAATTTTTTTTTAAAAAAACATAAAAGCGTATAAAAATTCTAATAAATTATAAAATTTTATAAAATTAGTAAAACACATTTAAAATTTTATAATGACTTATAAAAACTTATAAATAATATAAAAATTTCTAACAAATTATAAAATTTATAAAAAAAAAAGAGTCATTTAAACCCTTAAAATCATAATTAACACATTACATCAGACCATCTGTTGGATAATGGGAATAGTCGTTAAATCGTTAGGGTCATTACATGTTGAAGAAAATGTTCTCGATCTTTCACAAATAAAGCGATAATTGTAGGACCCTCTCCTTTTATTGATAAATTATTTTTTCAAATTTTTATCTCTAATTTTTTAAGTATAATACAATAGTTTGAATCTTAAAATTTGAAAATTGTTTGCTAAGTATTGTATGATATAAATCATTTTTTTTGTATAGCTAGATACTGTCAAACCAAAATTTCATTATGCATCGGTTGCAAATATTAGCATGTGTCAGCATGAATATTCTAACTAAGATTTTCAAAACTGGACCAATGGTCAAATCGGTCAAGCCACTAGTCGATAGTTTGATCGGTTCGTCTTGTTTAATTATAAAAATCATTAAAAATTTAAAAAATATTAAAAATAAAAATTTTGGTTCAACCGATCCGTACCAGTTCTTGGGTTCAACCAATCTAATGGCTTTTTTCGGACAAGTACCCTTGCAAATTCTCGATCCGGTCAACAGATCCGGTCCAATTCAAACAACATTGGTTCTGACAACTATACCAATTATCCAACGGTTAGTTTAATGTCACACATTCACTTTGATTTTAGGAGTTTAGTTTCCAAAATAAGCAACCAATAAATGAATTTTTATATATTTTTAATATTTTATAATTTTACTAAAAATTGGTATTATTTATAATTTATTAGAATTTTTTTATAAGTTTTTATAAAATTTATAAGCTTTTATGAATTTTTTTATAATTTTTATAAGTTTATAGAAAGTTTTAAATATTTTAAATATGTTTTATATTATTTTATAATATATTAGAATTTTTTATAATATTTATAAGTTTTTATGAATTTTTTATAATTTATAAGTTTATATAAAATTTTGATTTTTGATATTTGTAATTTGATTTTCATGCTTTTTTTATAAATTTTATAATATTTTTGTTCTTTTTATACTTTTTATGGATTGGTTTTTCAATTAATTTTGACCATCCACATAGTCCAAAGACGAAAATCAATAATAAAGGGGTTTAATTAATTTTTTTATTAACAGTAGGGCTAATCTTTTATACCCATAAAGCTATATAAAAATATACAATATAAATATAAATATAAATACACTCTTACTAATATATATATATATATATATATATATATTTCAATTATAAAAGCTATCCAAAGGGATAGCTTGATTGAAAATTGGACATGGCTAAATTTCTTAGCCAATACAGGTTTTTAAATGATTTTAAGAAAGTAATTATGGTAAGGTGCAATTAAATATTTAAAGAGTTTTCCTTTTTAAAAATTAAAATGAAATATCTAAAGTCATTTTTTTATAATTTAAAATAGATATAATGGTACATTTGTTATGAATATCTTATTAAGTAGATGTCTATCATGATTAAGATAAAGTTTTAATTTACTTTAAATTCTAATAGTTATTAGAATTAGCTCTCTACTTCTTTTATATTTCTTATGTCAATAAATAGAGATTCTGATGAAGCATTATAATCATCCATTTTGATCAATAAAGTACATTCTCTATTGCTTTCATATTTTCTTTATTCTTTATTTTCTCCATCTCTCTTTTAAAATCTTTCAAAGTCATCCCCCAAATGCAATTCCTCTTTCATCTTAAACTTTCACCCTTACAACTTCACATTCAGGATGTTCAATCTCATAATGGATCATGGTGATGATGATGATGATGTTAAAGATTTTCAGGTATATTTCATTATATTTTCTTTATTATATCATGTTTATTATAATTGGAGACTAATCATGACAACATGAATAGATATATTTTGATTTGAAATCCACGCATGTTTTACGAAGGTGATTATGAAATAAAGAATCAATGGAGGCATTTAGAAGTCTGTCCTACCAGATTTGTTGCATTCCTTGAAGTGAATGCAAACATAAAGAAAATTAAAAATATAATCATGGACCACTAAAAGTGGAAACATAGTAATAAATAAGAGAACAATGAGAGTTCTCAAGATAACTCTTCAAAGGGTAAAAACAACTTATGTTATCAATGTGATATGAAAGATTATTGGCCACATATGTGGCATATGCCTAAATATTTTGTTTCTGTTAATATTCTTTGAGGAAGGATATGAGAATATAGTAATAAATTCTATCATTATAGATAGAAAGTATTTATCTTATTTGGTACTAAAACAAACAAATATTATTATAATATTTGATAGTACAAAATTAGTTGAAAGCTCTAGAAGAGCTAATATATTAATATCTTGTGATGGTTAATCCATTGGTTTTCAAAGATATTTATAATGGATCTTATATTGAGATTGTGAATGAGGAAAATATTATATTTCATATGAATCACTATTTTTATAAATATCTATTTTGAAAGGATGAAAAAGAGAGGATTGTGTTTTTAATTTATATTTATTTTATAATCTTTGTGATCTTCTTTTCTCATCATCCTCATTAAGGGGTTGGAAGCAAAATATTTAACTCTGAAAGATCTATTTATAAGCAATAAAATATGATAATTCTATCTAAAGCTTGTTATGGTTGGATGCACCTAAAGTTACAAATTTTTTTATAGATATTTGAATATTTTGGCATATTCCCTGAAACAAATATTGCATATAATTGTTTGGAAATTATATATATTTTGTTGACTTAGTGATATTATAACATTCACATTGATTTAAACATTTCCAATAGTAAATGTCACAATAGCACTTATATGTGGATACAAAGTAAAAAAAATAATAGTAAAATTATTAATTTGTTACAATTCAGTACAATTGAAATACATGTTAAAGTAAACTAAAAGTTTACTGGTACAAATACATTTACTACTTGGTGTGACCAATTAGACCATCCTAGATCATATATGATGCGAAAATTAATTAAGAATTCATATAAACATTCATTAAAGAACCAGAAGATTCTTTAATTAAAAAGAATTCTCATATATTACTTGTTCTCAATGAAAATTAATTATTAGAAACTCATTAGCTAAAGTTAAGATTTAATGTCTTGCATTTCTGAAACGAATATGGGTTCATTCATCCACCATGTGGATGGTTTTGATATTATATGATTTTGGTAGATGCATCTACAAAATAATCACATGTGTTATCAATTTACAATCTGTCATTTGCAAGATTGCTTGTTTAAATAATTAATTTCAGATCATGCAATTAAGACAATTCATCTTGCTAATACTGATGAGTTTATATCCCAATCTTTTATTGACTGAGTTTGAAAAACTTTTGTAAAAGTTTGCGTATAATGGTTTAGAGAAATTATTGATTAAACGCCTCTGATTAATGTCTAAACTACTTATGAGAATTAAACTTCCTATTTCAACATGGGATTATGTTGATTTACATGTTGTACGCACAAGCCAATCAGTTATAAATACTCCCCATTACAATTGGTTTTTGATTAAGAGCTAAACATTTCTCATCTTTGATTTTTTGTATGTGCGTATATGTTCCAATTGCTCCACCATAATGCACAAAGATGAGTGAATCCTCAAAGAAAGTTGAGAATATATATTAATTACAAGTTTCTTTATATTATTAAATGTTTTGAATGTATTCGAGATTCAATTATGACATGATTTGTGATTACAATTTTGATTCGATAGTTTTTCCGACATTAGGGGGAGAGAAATAATAACTTGTAATGAGTTAGGGGGAGAGTAATTTGAACCAGAAGTTCAATAAGGAAAACTTATTACAAGTTAACTGTTAGATGTATTTACAAACTTAACGAGAAAAACCAAATGTTACATATCATCTAATATTTTAATTTGAATCAAAGTCCTAGTAGGACAATCAATTAGAATAAATAATAGATTGATCAGTTCCAAAGATGAAAATTCTTCTAGATGGTCATATAGTGGAGGCGAGTGCTCTAGAAGAGACCCAAGACATAGCTAATAAGTAAAACTTCAAAAGAGATTCAGGTACCTGAAACTAAATTTTAAAATAATGAAAATAAGAGATCTCGATAAGTTACGTCAATTCGAGAAAATGTGGAACCGAATAATAAATGTGGTCGACAATGATTTGCATGCAATGTTATTATTAAAATAATGAAATAAAAGAAAGATCTTGAACTAATTTATTGAGAAATATAGATATGGAATAAATTGATCAAAATAGAAATATGCAACTCAAGTACAATTAAATTCGTAAAGTTTTTGGACCAGTAGTCCAAATATCTAAATGTATAAAGCCAATGAGGGTGCAATTGAAATAGTTTTGCAAAAGCGGAATAAAAATATGAAGTTTTTCGCTTAGTCCTGACATTGATTATGAAAAGATATAATATTCTTTTGTGGTGGATGCAATAACCTTTAAATATATTATTAAATTGACAATTCATAAAAGATTTAACTTGCGTCTAATGGTTATTGTTACAACCTTTTATGAATCACTATATAGTAAAGTTTATATTAAAATCCTTAAAGAATTTAGGATGCTAGAAGCATATTGAAATTCTCGAGAAATTGTTTATTTATATGAATTGAAATAATTTGAACATATGTGGTAAATTTGACTTAGTAAATAGTAGTTGAAGGAGGATTATAAAATGATCCAAAATACCTATTTGTGTTTTTATAAAAGAATCATGATTAAAATTTGTTATGATTATTGTTGAATCTACTAAAGAGATCAAAATATATTTCCCCAAATTTCCCTCACTCATGACTTTTAAAATAATGGTAATATAAATACTTAGCAAATACATTCAAATAGTCATTTGAAAAACTAGTATTCAATATTGAATACGTAGAATATGAGAAAATATATGATGTTTTCATGAGGTTTTTCCCTTAATCAAGGTTTTGTCCCATTGGGTTTTCCTAGTAAGGTTTTTAATGAGGCAGCATATTATGTGTATTATAGATTGTGTATTATTTTTCCTTCATTAGGTTTTTATATCATAGGGTTCTTCTTAATAAGGTTTTAACGATGCGCATCATCTATCAATGGGCATCCAAGGGGGAGTGTTATGAATATGTTATTAAGTGGATGTCCATCATGATTAAGATAAAGTTTTAATATACTTTAAATTTTAATCGTTATCAGAATTAGATCTCTACTTCTTTTATACTTCTTATGCCTATAAATAGAGACTCTGATGAAGCATTGTAATCATCCATTTTGATCAATAAAGTACATTTTCTATTGCTTTCATATTTTCTTTGTTCTTTATTCTCTACATCTCTCTTTACTTTATAACAAAATTTAGTTTTTAATATTTATAGTTTGTAAATATGGTTTTTTTTAGTTAAATTTGATCTCTTAACCTTTTTAAAATAGACGAAATTGACCATCAACCTTTTAAAATGAGCCTAATTGCTTTTTTTAACAAAAATAATTACTAAATAATTTTATTTTTAAACGTGATAACCCGCATGGTAATCCATGTGTAGTTCATGCTAATTTTTTTGAATATTTATGAACTTTATATAATTTTTTGAACTGTGAATTGTGAATTTTTTAAATACTTTTATAATTTTTAAATTAATTGTTAATGTGGCATACAAGATAAATAATGTTGTGTTAGCATGAAGTAGATGTGGACTACCACATGAATTGTCATGCCAACATTGTTATGAATTAATATTTTAGCTAGCATTTTTGTTAAAAATAATTTGACTCTTTTTGATATATTAATAGCCAAATTTAGTTCAAAAAAATTAAGGATCAAATTGACAAAAGGAATTTGAAAATAATGTGTTTTAAGTTCAAATCCTACCATAGTATAATTTTATAAAAAAGGAATATAGAAACACAAAAAACTGCCTTTGTTTTAGTTTTTTTTATTTTTATTTTGTAAAAGTTTAAATAATTGTATAAATACACAAACCATTGATAACAAATAAGTTTAAACATTTTCTTTAAAAAAAGTCAAATTTTGGGTAAAAGTAACATGAAGGTCCCTGTATTAGGAGTCATATTATATTTTTCTCCCTTTACTAAAAAAAAGGACAAATTAATCCATATACGTTAGATTAAAGAGAAAACTAGTCATTTCTGTTAAAAATCTATTTCTACTATTAAAAACTAATGTGGTTGACAAAGTAACCAAAAAGTTACACATGGTGTGCCACATGTACCTTATTTTGGTGTACAAGGACCATATTTTAACAGTAAAAATAGATAGAATTTTTAACAGAAGGACCAATATGCTTTTTAATTTAATGTCAAGCACTAATTTTCCCATTTTTTAGTAGAGAAGCAAAATGCAATTCGACTCCTAATACAAGGGTATCTATAGTACTTTTACCTCAAATTTTGCTATTAGTTTTTATACTATGCGTAGATTGCAGATTTAGTCTTTATATTCTAATTTGGTCATTTTTAATCTATTTATTCTTCAAAATTTGAAAATTTAATCATAACCCAAACAATGGTCATTAAATTGGCTAAATTAGCCAAAAATGTTGAAAAAAATAATTTTCAAAATAACTCAAATGGTCGTTATGCAATCACGGGTTGAAGCATAACTCGGGGGTTAGTTGATAGTCATTATGCGGTCACCAGTTCAAGCTTTTCGCATACTTGGAGATGATGTGTAACCTCCCAAACCCGGTCTAATCGTTATGACCGAATTCAGAAAGCCACATTGGCTATCAAAATGACCCAGAAAACTTTTCGTAGTTTTCAAACATACTTTTTAAACCATTTGCGTAAATCGTTCAAAATTAGTGAAATCAAATGTTCAACTTAATTTCTCAAAAACATGAGAAATTTTAAAAATCAATGATTTCAGTATTTTGTAAAAGTTTGATCACTATTAATAACTTTCATAATTTCAATCATATTTCAAAATCATTCAATTATTTATTCAAAACTAGGGAATTTGGTTATTCATCATTATTTCGGAAAAACATATTAACTTTATAAATCAAATGTCTTTAAAATCTCATTTGTAAACATTAGTAATTTTGAAAACTAAGTCTAATTTTATTAAAAACTCATTTCTCATAATTGCAATGGAAAAATATAATATTGACAGATTTTTATAAAAGTCTCAATGAAAATTTTTGCTAAAACCATATTTTGTTAAAAATTAATATTTCATATAAATTCGATAAAACATCAATAGATAATTTAAAACCTAAAAAAAAGTCATATATTTGTCTAAAACTTATTTTCATTGTTGCAGCGGAAAAGAGTGTTTTTGGCAGGTTTTAATAAAATCCAAGTTTCATGCATAATCTTATTAAACACTAATTTATGCAGTTATTAAAACTTAATGTCATGCAATCAAGTCATGCAAAACAGAATAAAAATCCCCAAAGTAATGTCCCATGCCACAGTCCATAAATAAACTTATTACAGTCCTAAAGTAAGTATTAAACTTAATTTAAAATACTTATGTATGAAAACATCCGAGAAACTCCTCCGATAGTTGTATCCAGGTCCTAACCTTGTGGTTTATTTGAAAAGTAGGAAAATTTAAAGGGATGTGTGACACCCATAACTCTATTTTGTCACCAGATTTAAAGTTACAGCGTATTATCGTACTTTATAAAACAACCGAAAACAAATAGAATCAAGTTGTCAAATTAATTAATAGAATTTCTTAATAATTCAAATCAAAGTAATACATACATTTACATGCATTAAATCGAGCCTATGAGGCCTTAAAATTAATTTAGAAACAATTAGGGACCAATTCGAAACAAATCAGAAAGTTCAAGGAAAATAAAAAATTTTCAAAACAGGGGTCACACTTGTGGCCAAGTCGTGTGACACAGCGCAGGCCGTGTGGTGCAGGAACATGGCCATGTAGCCAACCGTGTGATAGACCATGTACCTTTCGAAATAAATCCACATAGTCGTGTCGCAGGCCATGTGCTAGCCCGTGTAGCATTCGAAATACCCTCACACGGTCGGGTTGCAGACCGAGTGTCAGCCCGTGTGAAAACTGCACCTAACATGTTTAGGGCACACACCAGTGTGTGAAACATGACTGTGTGATAACCAGTGTCTCAGGCTGTGTGTACCCAAAAATGACCCAAAATATACTTAATTCACATCCAAATGCTTAGGCACCTAATCCAATTCTCAACACATAATTATAAGACTTTAATATGCATTTTAATGACACCCAAAACATGCCAAAACAATCATCCTAAAGTCTAACCAATGTGTCATCAATGACACAACATTTCAAGTACTTACACAATTCATTTTCTTAACTAAGTATACAAGCTACAAGCACATTAAAATAACTGGTTTTCTATCCCAAAATGCTATACCAAAATTCAAGCCAAACTTACCATCTCATGCCTGACCTTTAATGCTTTACCATAGAATCAAGTATGCACATCTCACTTAATTACTTATATCACATCATCATATGCACATTAACAACAACACCAACAAGTACTTATTAACATTTACAAACATAATCAATTTCTCCTATTACATGCCATATAAGCCAAATAGAATCCAAAATCTACCAAAAGATCCTTGGATAGTGTGATTCTTTGAGTTGATCCGACCGCCCGATTATCCACAAGACGTTATCTACAAGGAAACAAGACAAATACAAGAGCAAGCTTTTATAAAGCTTAGTAAGTTCGTCGATAAAATGATAATCTTTCGAATTTAAACACAATAAATCAAATGACAAGATTAAAGAGTAGAGTTCCTGTCACAAGGTTATTAGCAGAATTTCTGTCAATCACAGCTCACAACAAGTGAGTATTGCACACTACAACAATTCAAATCATATTCCAAGTTATCGTTTAGTAAGATCTCCAATCATCAATATCCAGTACGGATTATTATACCGACCAGAAGCCTGCTAAGGCACTAAGCCCGACAATTACACCGGCATGAAACCTGCTAAGCATTAAGCCCGATAGATACACCGGCATGAAGCCTGCTAGGCACAAGGCTCGATACATTACAGTACACCAGTATAAAACCTGCTAGGCATAAGACCCGGTACATTACAGTACACTGGCATAAAGCCTGGTAGGCACAAGGGCTGATTCAATACACTCAATACATTTCAATTTCACTATTGACCTCCGTTAAATCAAACATTCAGTAATCACGAAACACTACAATTACTAAAGTAAAACAAGTGTTAAGGAAATTATCTATAACATACTTATATAAATGAACTTATAGGACTGGTTTGCAATAATGGTTTAAAGTATCTCAATCAGTAATCGACATTATATCAATTCATAATTTCCATTTTCAATTACACACATCAATATAATCCAACACTATGTAATTAGGTTCATATAATACATTTAAAAAATGTACTAAAATTAAACCGAACAAACTTACCTGACTAAACTGCAACAGTGACAAAGGTACAATGACTATTCAATAACTTCTCTATGCCTCGATTTTCAACCCATTCTTGATCTAGAATAAAAATTTCATTTAATTAACTAGTTCCATCATTAAAATTAATTATTTTTATGCAATTAAGTCCTTTTAGACATTTTTATAAAATTGCCCCTAACATTTTACTTTTTATGCAATTTAGTCCCTAAGTCCAAATTATCCAATTTAACCATTTTCAATTGAATTCAAGCTTAGCCGAATTCTTTAGGACCATATTACAACCCATATTTATTGTTATTTCACATCAAGTCCTCGTAATTTTATCCCTTTAACATTTTAGTCTTTTAACATTAAAATTAACAAAAACTACTTCACAAAATAGTCCTATTTAACAACCAAGCTTAATAATTTTTCAATAAACTTCAAGAAAAACTCAAACTCATTAATGGAATAATCCAAAATATTTTACATTTTTACAAATTAGTCCCCGGGTTAGCTAGATTAAACTAATACGAGCTCAAAAACATAAAAATTGCTAAAAAAATACAAGATTTACTCACCAAATCGAGGAACTAAATCTTGGTCGAAGCTCCCAAGCCTTAAAAATGGAGTTTTGGCTTCCTCTAGAAGAAACTAGGAGAAAAGACAAGTCAATTCATATCTTTTTATGAATTATAATACATTATAATTTACTATTTACAAATTTACCCTTTTAAAACAAATAAAATCTCATAATTTCAAGCCCATTACCGTCCACTTGATACACACATGGTATATTTACTTATTAGATCCCTTAATTTACCTTCATATTTTCATTAAGTACCTTCAATTAATAAAATAAACTTTTGCAATTTTTACGATTTAGTCTTTTTTTAATTAATTAACTATCTAAACTATAAAATTTCATAACCAAATTTTAAAATGACACTAATGACCTTGTAAATATTAATTTTTTAATATTTACGAACCAACACATTAGAGTTGTAGCACCGAAACCACCAGTTCCAACAATACCAAAAAATGGACTAATTAGTAAATCCTTAATTAATTAGGATTTAAGTGCAATTTACCCCAATCTAGAGAATTCCTCATCATTCCTACCATTTGGCAATTTAAGGAGGGTCTAATTGCCCAATTGGTCCTTCAATTATTTTAAGTTCCAACTAAACAAACTTTATTTCAATTTAATCTTAAACTAATTAGGACTTAATGAATAAATAACCCAAAAGTTAGTAGATTTAATCATGTCACCACCGTTTGGACTTTTTGACCAATGTTTAACCACCATTTTGGTCCCTATAGTATTTTAAATCTATAGTAATTCACTTTTGCCTCTTTTACAATTTAATCCTTTTACCTTAATTTACTATCAAATCACTAAAAATTTCTGGATCAGACTTCAATACACCTATGGTACGATTCTATAAATATTTAATAAAAATATTTACTACCTTAAATTATGGAAATGAGGTCCCAATACCTCATTTTTATAAACCACTTGACTTTTGAACCGAACCACTTATACTAACTTTTAATTCAATTAGTTAAAATTCCTCAAATCCAAATTCAATATAAAAATTATTATTGCCTCATATAATTTAAATACTAATTATACGAATTTACTCGTCAGATTTATGGTCTCAAAACCACTAAAAAGCAGGCTATTACAGGATGAGCTTTTAAAGCCCAGTGTGAATTCAACATAAAAGAGAACATTATTTAAGCCATACATTTTATGAATATAGCAACACTTATATTCATCATCATCTCACATATATCAAGGTGCATGAGAAAGTCAATGTAGAGCTTTTTTTAGAAATCAATGCAAGTTTTTCAAAAACATTCCTGCCCATCTCCATTACAGACCAATAAAGAGTTCCCTAAAACTCGTCAATCCAATAACACACCATGTTGTGACCAAGCCACTCAATATTGTAGTCAAGCTGCATCGTTATGGTCAAGCCACTCAATAATGTTGTGGACAAGCCACTCAATAGCGTTGTGGCCAAGCCACTCAATAACGTTGTGGTCAAGCCGCTCAATATTGCAGTAAAACTGTTAGAGTCTTCTTCCTTTCATAATCATCCTAACCCCATGCATGTGATATGACATATGAGCAATATTTTCAATGACATACTTAACATGTAAATCGAATTTATAATCAACATAGTCGGTATGCTTAACGTGCGAATTAGATTTATAATTAATACAATTGACATGCTTAACATGCGAGTCATATCTCAATTATCACAATAGTGGCATGATTTATATATGTCATGCATAACCAATATTGCCATAAAATCACATATGATGAGAGTTGGTAAGTATACATAATTTAACAACAATCATCAAGTCACATCAATTATAACATACATTCACAAAATAATCAATTCGAGGTACTTATTTGTATTTTCCTCCTTATTACAGATTTAGCATATCTGTAACACCTTGAATTTTGGGCCTAGAAGTAATGGGCCTTGAGTTTGGGATTGGTTAGAAGGCGGATTAAATAAATTAAATGTGTTTAAATATTTTATAATTGCATGTTTAGTTTAATTGTTAAGTGATTTAGGAAGGGTTGGTAGTGTGGAAAAATTCTTGGGTTCGATCCAGGGCTTTAGTAAAATTTTGCATTTTTTTAAAGACCCTGAGCATTAGGTAGAAGGCTTATTAATAAGGCCTGGTAAAATCTGACATAAGAAAATGCTTGGCCTAGTGGCAAAAGGCATTTGTAGCAAGCAGGAAGTCTAGGGTTCAAGTCCTGGCCTTGGCAAAAAATTTTATTGCGTATATGATTAGAAAGGAAGCTAGCGTTTAGGCCTTATAAATATGTTTGGTGGAAACTCGACACAAAGGATGCACGCCCAGTGGTTTGATGGCGTTAGGAGTAAGGAGAGGTGCTGGGTTCAAGTTGTAGCATGAGCAAAAGTTTTGGTGTTTTTTTTAAACAACTTGGAGATGGGCAAAAAGACTTTATAATTAATTGGGGAGGAGAAACGACACAAATAAGGTAGGTGCCGTGGTGGCAAGAGACGTATAGCGCAGCCAAGAGATTGGGGGTACGAATCTGAATGGTAGCAAATATTTTTAGGATAACCTGGTTGCGGGTTAATAGGCCTTAAAAATATTTGGGGATGGAATATGTCACAAGAGCGCCTGCGGGGCAGTGGCGAGAAGCATGTTATGGATCTGAGAGGTTGCAGGTTTGAAATCCCAAGCCTGGCAAAGTTTTAATTTTTTTTTTCTTTAAGGTAACTGAGGCTTAGGCATATAAGCCTTATAGTTAGTTGTGACCGAATGGTAGCACAAGATAGGTGGCGGCATAGTGGCCAGCAGGGTGTTAGGAAGTTAGAGGGCTGGAGTTCGAGTGGCTTCATGCGCAAAAGGGAATTTAATTTTGCTGCTCAACGTAAGGAAGGATTGCCATTCGGTGGAAGCAATTTGAATGCAATTCAAATTGGAATTGTTGGCTAAAATCAAGGTTACGGTAGAGATAATGATAAGGATTAAATGTGGATATGATGGTGATAAAATTGGAGAAATTGAAGGGAATTTAACTTGACGAGTTTAAGTCGATTGGGGAGTGTAGGTTTGTATTTTTTTATATATACGTGTGTCGTATGGGCAAGTAAGGGCATTTGTTGTTTTTGTGTGCTTCAGTCGCATATTCTTGGGGGAAATTTCTTTCAACCTCTTGACTCTTTTGTTTTGCAAAAACATGAGTAATCTCAAACCCTTCATTTCCTCTTTTCTTTAAGCCAAACTTTTGATCTTTTCTTTCCTATTTTAATCGAATCAACCTCTTCCCTCTTTCACTTAGTCGGTTGCTTCTTTTTCATTTAAAAGCCAATTCATACACTTTGGAGGTTGATTTCTTGTTGGCAAGCGATCTCGCGATCGGTAAGTAAGTTAGATCTTCTTCAGCTTTTGTTAAATATTTCTAAGTTCTTTCGTTTCTATACTCTCAAAAGCCGATTTTTCTTTATCCTTTCCAATACCATTACTTTCGTTAACCGATGGTTTCTCTATTTATTTCTCTTTCTCCCTCTCATTCAAGAGTGTGATCGCTTGCTAAGTATTAGCTGATGGAAAAAGGGGGTTCTAGCAGCGAGGTTGGGATAGAGGCTCCCAAGTTTAAGCGACGTAAGGTGTCAGCCGTTAGGGACTTTCCACCTGGATGTGGAAGGGGGATTACGTCAGATTTCGAGTTACGTAGGCAAATCGTAGCTGATCAATCTAGTCAAGGTTCGGACGATTATGGATACTTAGTACTCCAGGTGATAAGGTGTGTACTCCTACCCTATGATAGCTTGATATAAAGTCGAAGGTGTGTACATACACTGCACAGACACAATAGATCGTCAAATCCCGAAATGCTGAAAAGTTAAAATCCCGAAAAGCCGAAAGTTTGGCTACAACAAACTTACAAGTGCGCAAACACTCGTGAGGGGGAAACCGATAGGTTATCTGAGACCCCATGGGCGATTCCATGGACTTGGGCTGTGTTTTGGCCAACCGGGCCAGAATGAGCTAAATGGGCCGATGGGCTGTAGGGCCTATAATAGGCAAATTTGGCAATTTGGTACTAAGTGATGGAAAGTCGTATGAAAGCATGATATGAATGTGATTTTAGCCTAATGGGCCATATGAATGTGATTTGGGCCTAATGGGTCATATGGAAGTGATTGGGCCTAATGGGCCTTATGCATGTATATAGACTTGTCTGGGCTTTGTAAGGGGTTTTGGGCCTAGTATCTGATAACTGCTTAAACAGAAATAATACTTAATTAATAAATTGTGACCATGGATAAGTTAAAAGGTTAAAGTGTGGCAATGGTATATGCATGTCTAGGATTGGATCTAGGGAGAGCTTGGCACTTAAGCGGTCTTAATGACTCACCTCCTCTTCTCTGGAATCCTACCTGGTGCGTAGTATCCGTTCACTTTAGTCATCAAGGACTTGCCAACGGGCTAAGGTAAGTAATAAACTCATAACAAATAGAAATTACCGAAATGCCCCTAAGGGCGAATATGACTAAAATACCCCTATGTGCTGAATGTAAGATTTATGGGTGTTACTTGTGTACCTGCTGCATTCATATGATACTCTGTTTAGGATGCATATGGGTTGAGAATTATGGAACGGAGGAAGTATATGAGGACCGCATGGTTGCTTGACGACCGTGGATCCACCGATGGCTATTAAGCCCAATATTTGATTAGCAGCTTGCTGCAATAAAGGTAGTACCGCAATCGAGCTACTATTGATGTGTATCGGATTGGTGGGTCGATATTTATATACCCACATGATGTGTACCGGGGACAGAGTTGGTGTGTAGCGGTTGGATTATTGGCGTGGGTTGTACAGCATTGCATGTATGATATTATTGTGATATTATTGCGATGTGGACTTCGGCACAACTGAGGCTAATAAGGGCTAAGGCCCAAAGACCACCATTATTGAATTGGGCTCAGGCCTAGAATGACTAATGATTGCTTTATACTCATTGAGGGTTGTACACACTGAGTTTTCGAACTCACCCCCCTCATTTTTTATTTTTTAGGTGATCCTTAGTAGGCGGTTCGACGGGTGGAGGGACTCGGAGGTGGCCAACTAGCAAAGATTTTAGACTTAATATTTTATGTAATTTTTAATATTTTGATTTTAAATTATATTTATTTTGATTTGGGGTGTAATAAGGCCTTCTCTCTGGTTATTTTTAAAAAAAAAAAGGAAAGTACATCGCTTCCGCAACTAAATGTTTAAAATGACAAGTTTTCATAGATCCTATGATTTAAATAAAGTTTCTGCAACTGGAAAGAGATTTTACAAAGAAATTAAGGATTTTCACTTTAAGGAAGGGTTTTCAATGAAAATAAGGTTTTTGATAAAACACTTCATTGTGGCACGCTGGATCCGGTTATAACGTTTGGGCCAGGTTTAGGGTGTTACAATATCTTTATGAATACATAAGGTATTCTCAATATTTCACATTATGGAGCTCTTATCAAGTTTTCAATCTTAAATAAATATGTATATAATATTTGACGATAAGTCCATATGCAAATTTTCTAATAAGTTAAATTCACACTTGATGATTAGCCTTTCCACTAAATCTAAACTCCGATCTTTAATGATGGGACAAAAAGAAAAATCTCCCACTTGATCTAATTTAAAAGATGATTTATGAAAGAAATACAATTATTAGTCTTAGCTATGAATTCAATCGCTAACTCTTAAGAGTTTAAGTAAACAACTTACTATTGTTTCATTTTTATGAAGAAACCTAGTTGGTTTTTTATGGGTGTAGAGAATCCGAAAAATCAAATCAACCATTCAAAAATAATTACGTAAAAATCAGCCCTTATACACAGTTATAAGTAATGGAGAAATTAATATGCGTTTTTCCCCATAAATACTTACATTACTAAGATTAAGTTGGAGAGATCAAAAATCGTCGAAATAATCATTCGATAGAGGTGATTTATCTAAGGAGGAGTTCAAGATCGAAATAAAAAAGAGAATAAATTAGAACATATAAATATTATATAAACTTAAGAGATGAAGATTAGTAGATCAATTATCACTAAAGAAGTAAAAAGAAAATGAAAAATGGTGATTAACGATGGTGGTGGTATGGTGGTGGCACGGTAACTAAGAGTAGACGGTAATGGAAACTTTGACCAAGGTTTTATGAGCAAAATATTTAATAAAAATGATGAGGATATGGGGAATTTATTATAGGACCTAATGGAATCTAATTATGCTCTTAACCACTAGGCCAACTCACTTGCTTAATAACACTTCTACAATATTTATTTAAAAACATGGTGTAACATTTATGAAGGTTTGAAGCAAAATTGCACTAAATAGAAAATAATGTGAGGGAAGGAATTCAGACTCAGGGCTTCAAGGACAACTCCACCACTACTTAATCATTAGACTTGATACCTATTTATTATCAAAATACACAAAGGTCATCTTAAAAAATTTTGGGTGTGACCACTCTTGGTTCATTAACCCAATTTCTACTAACTCGATTTTTGAGATGTGATATGATGCCTTATAAATACCATACATAAGATTGAGATCATAGGGAAAAACTAACAGGCTTCCCAATATAATCAGCTTATTCTTTTTTTCCATTTCCATCGAAGCCAATATCGTTAACCTTCCTTCTTATCCGAAGCCCAGGACCAAATTAGATGCAAGAGGACTCTCAAGGGGGATCAATTGTGATGGTGGATTAAAGGTGAAACTCCTTACGGGGCTACAATAGTTGTCGTTATTAAACAACTCATTAATAACTAGAACCATTGTCACGCCGACTCGAGTTTTGCCTCTACTCCGTCAAAACATTTGCTCTCCCCCTAAGAGTCTTTTTGCATCCAACTCGGTCCCAAGCTTTGGATAAGAAGGAAGGTTAAAGATACTACCTTTGGAGAAGATGAAGAAAAAAGTTACATTGATTATACCAGAAAGCCCCTTTGATTTTCCTTATGATTATGACCTCAATCTTATGTATGGCGTCTATAAACCATCATGTCCGGGCATCTCCAAAACTTGAACTCGTGGCCGCGTAACCACTGTTAGCTAGCTCCCAAGTTATACTCCAACTTGTGATTGCATAACGACCGTTGACTAGGACCTTTACATACACTTCAACTCATCACCTCAGAACCTGACTTCCATTGGATGAGCTTTGAAGGTAATAGTCCCATCCCGACACGACATATGAAATGTGTGCATCTCCGAGCATTTTCACATCTTTGGTAACTCAAATCTACCTTTAAGCTTTCACAGTATTTACCCTAAACTTTAAAATAGAAAAAAAATCTTAAATATGTAAAAACCTTAAAAAATATAAACATTCAAAACCTTAAAAACCAAAAAATCGTAAAATCCCAAAAAACCTAAAAGACGTAAACCCAAAACCTCAAAACCTAAAAATACCTAAACTCTAATCTTAAATAACCTAAACCTTAAAAAAAAGCCCTAAAGAAAAAAATTGCCCAAGGAAAGAGAAAGAAAAACACGTCTAGTTGGGCACGTTTTCTTGCTGACTGTGCAAAAAACACGTCTAGCTAAACGTGTTTTCACACACTCCCTCAAAAAACGATCTATTTTCTTAATAAAAAAAGACCTATTTTAAAATTTTATTTTTTTCAACATTTTTGGCTAATATTCCCATTAAATTTGTTAAGTTAAATTTTATTATTTTCCAAAACCTTATGTGACAAACTTATTATCAAATGTGTATTGTCATACCAACTTGTTTGTTTTCACATGATACTCGCAAAAGAGTCGCATCATTTTAGTCAAATGTGAATACAAAAGAGTAAGCAAGGGCTCCCCCAAAGGAAAAAAGAAATTGCCTTTTAGTCACTTTATAAATTACAAAATTAGAAGCTTATATATATATATATATATATGGGGTAAAATTGCACTTTATCCATAAAAATGAAAGTATTTTTATTTAGTCCCTTCAAAATTGATGAAATTATAAGTTAATACAAGATAATTGATAAAATTACAGTTTGATGTATTAAAAAAATATAATTCAATTCTAGGCCCCTTAAAAAATTTCTAGATCCGCACTTGATTTTTAGTTAAAGTATTTAATGATAGTTGTTTGAGTTAAAATTGTATTAAAAAATATAAGAACTAAAAATATCAAAATTTTGAATTGAGACTATATCCACAACTTACACATATAGTACATGACTAGTATCAAAAGTTGACCTAATAAATTAAACTGGTAGCATTTGAGTTGGCACTAAAATTTCTAAAATTAAAAAAAAAAGTAAAATTTTTTTTTTTAAAATTAATCCTTATACTTTTATTTCTAAGAATTTAACCCGTTTATTTTTTAAATTTTAAAATTTAAGTCTAATTATTTTATAGAATACATAAATTTATGACAAATAAAAACACTAAATCTTAAAAACATAAAATATATATAGATTAAATCCAAAAATATACATAGTAAACAATGTTTACCTTTTAAAAACCAAAATTTATTCTTCCAAATACAATCCTATTTAAAACATTCAATTATCCGCCGTCACCATTCCAAATATCATTCAAACATTAGATCTTTCCAAATTATTATAAAAAATGGCTTCCCAATAAATGTCATAAAATTGTCGAGAACTCCATTAATAACTGCAACTTGGACCAATAAATACCATCTTCATCATCATCATCTCCACTAAGTCAAAACAATCCCTCTTTTGATTTAAATTCTCTTCTCTACCATTTCTTCTGATCTTATCCCAACACACCCCCTCATAAAAAGAAAAAAAAAAAAGAAAACACCAAACACAAATCAATGGAGGATAAGCGACAAGCAGCTCGAAACCTTGTAGCTAAACTAAGTTCAGTTTCCGAACGGACCCGAAACGAAGCTTTGGCCGAATTACGACTGATTTCCAAGCAGGACCCGGAAAGCCGACCGTTAATAGCCGACGCCGGCGCCGTTCCTTACCTTTCCGAGACCCTTTACTCTTCTTCTCCAGCAATACAAGAAAACGCCGCCGCTACTTTATTGAACTTGTCGATTACTTCACGTGATTCTCTCATGTCCACACGGGGTCTCCTCGATGCGTTATCTCACGCTCTGAGCAATTCGGCTTCACAGGGGGCGGTTCAGTCGTGCGCCGCCACGCTTCACAGCATACTAATCGCCGACGAGTCTTCCCGTCCGATAATCGGGTCGAAACGCGATATCCTTTACACGCTGTTGTCGATCATAGGTGATAAACACGCGCCGGCTCGTTCGATTAAGGACGCGTTGAAAGCGTTGTTCGGGATCGCGCTTTACCAGTTGAATCGGGCGAGCTTGGTGGGTCTGGGAGCGGTTCCAGCTTTGGTGTCATTAATAGTTAGGGATGCTAGGAAGGGGATCGTGGAGGATGCGACGGCGGTGCTGGCGCAGATCGCGGGATGCGAAGAGAGCGAAGAAGCAATGAGGAAAGCGGGTGGGTTGAAGGTATTGGGTGATTTGTTGGATGAAAAAACGGCGGCAAGTACAAGAATGAGGGAAAACGCGGTGGCTGCGCTGCTGAACTTGGCCCGGTGCGGCGGCGAACAGGGGAGGAAAGAAGTAAGAGAAATGGGGGTTAAAGTAATGGATGTGATTACAGAGGTGGGTGAGAATGGAAGTCCCAAAGGGAAGGCTAAGGCTGTTGAGTTACTGAAATATGTAGTTGATGGAAATGAAAATGAAAATCAGGTGAGGGAATTAAGGTTTAAATTGAACAGTATTAGAGATTTCATGGATCATTCTATTTGAATCTTTAATCATTGAAGTTGTTATACAATTGAAAACCATTTGCAGTTCAAATTTAGGGAAGTCATTTGATACCATAAAACACAAGTTTATGATTGTTTGAGTTAACTGAGGTGCAACTCAGAATGTGCTATCTAACTTCACCACAATATCAACATTCCTTCAATTTTCTCCATCTTTTCATTTTTGCCGCACCACTTTTCTCTATTGTGTTCCCGAATTATTCAAATATTTTTGTCTCAAATAAAATTCACACTAATAAACCATTTGGAATTAATTGAAATTCATAAAATGTTGGGTAATACCATTAGCACACCACCGCCTCAGTTTAAATGGCATTTGATTCGAAATTATTCATGATTTTAATAATTTTTGAAAGTTTTTTTGTTTAGGCTTTAATTCATTGTCCTTATTCTGCAATAATATGTTCGTTTGGATATATATATATATATATATATATTTTGTATGTTGTTTAACAGATGTTTGAGTCTATAAATAATTTACAAGTACTCAAATAGGGAATCATTACACGTGGGGGTAGTACTTTTCCAAACCTCCCTACTTATTTCATTTTTCCAAATAAGGTTGAATTTCAGTAATTACTAATGTCAAAATTAGTTGCAATTTTCAGAAACAATCTAATAGCTTCCAGCCTTGCCACTGAAGCAAAATTAGTATTGCTATTCTCAAGGAAATCAGGATTAAAACGGTAATAATACGCATGTGAAAGATATATAGCCCAATTACTCAATTAAAGTAAGAAGTATAATTATATAAAAACTCTCTTAATAATTTGTGGGATATATCCACTTACAACAATATTTTGCGTTACCAATACTATCTATTCATGTGTATTCTTAAGCCAAAAGCATTGCTTTACTCTTGGTAATATATATTCTCAAGTTATTATCTTGTTTGTGAAGATCCATTTTATTCCTATCACATTGCAATATTTTGGTTTTGGTATAGATTATCACACATCATTTCTATCAAATTGGTTAAGCTCTTCTTGCATGGCTTGGATCCAATTCTTATTCTTTATTGCTTCTTTGACCTTTTTAAGCTCATTGAAAGATGTGTAGCCTGCCAATCTAATCATATTTCGATAGTTTGATCTTGAATTTTCTCTAATATTTTTTCAAAGTTTTCATGTATTTCAAAGAATTACACATATTTCACATCCTTTAGATACACCTATTAAATGATGTTTGTAACACCCCTTAACCCTATCCCTCGTCAAAACAGGATTACGAAGTATTACCGGTCATTTCAGTACATTTACACGTAAAACAGGAATAAATGCAGTTCTGTACATCAAATACATCTTAATATACCTTTAATGGGCCCTCGGTACTTAATAAGTACATTTAAAACAAACCGGGCCAAGATTAGAAACTTAGAAAATTTTTCATGAAATTTCAAAGTTTTCTCCTATGAACATTACCACACGCCCGTGTCTCCATGGCATGCCCGTGTTGTTTACCCTTGTACAAAACTGACTTATTACTTATAAATAAACTAGTTTTACACGGCCAAGTCACACGCCCGTGTGCTCAGCTCGTGTGGTATTCTGTTTTACAAAGTTTAGGTGCAGGGGACACATGGCTTATCAACATGCCCGTGTGCAAGCCGTGTGGACTCAAAATGAGCCTTATAGTTCAAATTTACCAACCCTGCATACCTCAAATACCAAGCAATTCAAAATCCAAACCCTGCATACCTCAAATACCAAGCAATTCAAAATCCAATCTTTCAATCAGTCCAAACATGATTATACACATTTAAAACTCATTAATTCTACTAGTATAGTAATCTAACATATGTATTTTAAAAATTGTTAAATGAAACAACTCCAATTTAATACTTAAAAACCATACACATTAGTTCAAAATAGACTCTACTATATCCTACACTTCACATTTATGAGTCAACTATTAACATTGTTCACTATCATCTTTATGTATATTAAACAACATCAAAATAACCTAGGTACATGCCATTCCTTAAGATAAGATACCTCACCAAGTTTTTGAGTTCGGGAGTTGGTTTGGATGCTGAGATGTTATTTAGCTTGTACCTAACCTGCGCACGGAAACAAACCGTACGCTGAGTATACACTCAGTGGTATTTCTATAAACCAATACTTAAACCATGGAATCCAATAAATAATCACATCATGAACATACAATTGATTGCCTTTATTTCGTAATAACATTATCATTAAAATCGAAACCAGTAAGATATTCAATTCAATTCAGTCAGTACCATTCAGTCTTTAGTGCAGTAATTTTACCCCTATTAACATAACTCGGACTCAGACGGATACACGGATCCAACCCATACACCGGGATAGTATACAGTGTTTCATCGCCAAAGCGAATACACCGTAATAAAGATAAAGATAACGATAGCAAGAATAATGAATGCGATAATAAGATTACGCAGTACCTCATCGGAACGAATTTGGAATAGTAACAGTAGTCGACACTTATAGTGCCTCATCGACACAAAGTCAGAATATCCCTGAACACTTCCAATCCTATGGCATGCCAACTATATCCGACTAGCCCGACACTGTTAATAGGGTTTTCATATTTCAATAGTAATTATACTTACCTTCATTCTATCTACCATGCATTTTAGGGATCACAATGATAAATATACATTAAGTTTAGTTTATAGAAATACAAACTGTGGTTCTCGAGTTTATTCGTTATCTTTGCTCACTTTCTCTTTCCCCTTCTTCGATGACATTTCCGGTGCTACGGAAAAGTTAACATTTAAAATCATCAATACATATCATTTAATAACACACTCTTATATTTTCCATGTAACTTTTACAAAAATTCCAATTTAGTCCTATCACCATAACCATTCTTTCTCTTCAAATAAATCCTATATTTTCATTTAGTTATCACTTTAAACCATTCCAACTCTTAAATTTTATAGCATAAAACCTTAGTTATAGAATCCTCTCAATTCAATCCCTACTATTACAAAACTTATATTTTCTTTTATAATTTAATCCTTTTCCACTTCTAACTTGAATTTCCATCAAATTAACACTTAATTCTTCCATTTATTAAACTTAATCAACATCTAAAAATTCACTAACTTTTTAAATTTCAACATAACTCAAGTAGAGCTTTGTTCTAGGATTCCAAAAACATCAAAATTGCAAGAAAATGAGCTAAATTGACTTACCACTTAAAGCTTAAACCTTAAAACCCTATTTTTCCTTTTCTTTTTCTTTCCTTCTTCCTTTCCCCCACTTTCGTTTCTTTCCCTATTCTATTTTCTTTACTTTTGTTTCTTTATTCTTTTTATTATTTCTTTTATTTCTTTTACTTTATATTATTATATTATATTTTTAATTATAATTATTATTTCTTAAATAATAAGCAAATACATATATATATACATTTGTACCAATTAAAATAATACACATGTATTTATACTTACCACACACTTGTCACATAAGGCTTATTTGCTAATTTAGTCCCTTGACTTTTCTATAGTTTATAATTAAACTTTCACACTTTATTTAATTTAATCCTTATAACTAATTAACCTTAATTCAAACTAATTCACTTAACCAAAATCTAATTAACACACTACTAACTTCGTAAATATTTCTAATAAATATTTATGAATTTATTTTACGAAAATAATGACCCTAAAATTCTATTTTCTAATACCCATAAACTTTGGGTTGTTACATTGTTTATATAGTGTTGGTTGACTATAAGCTTATAAGAGCCAAGATAAGAGCAAGGGCACATGCACTTAAGGCTTAGAGCATAATAGCTTAATTTAGTTCAAATGGGTCAATTTCCCCCTTGCATGTGATATAAGGCCCTAGTTTGGTTTTGCTTTATCAAATATTTTCTATTTTTGGCATGCATGGTATCGTGTGTTGGCTTTAACTGTTGTCTTGCTACACATATCCCAATGATTTTGATATTCTTATTGTTTGAGATTCCCACACATCAATAAAATGGGTAAGATTACATATTTATGAAAGACTAAAATCAGTTTAATTTTAGAAAAATAAAATATTGATAGCATATAAAGTATATATATTTTTTATGATTGATTGTTTGTATGAAGCATGAACCCATTATTTTATGTTACATGAATTATTTTATTATTATTAAAAAAAAGTGAACTTAAATTGAAATTTAATAAAATTATTAATATAGTAATGATGTGAATTTACTCTAGATTTTATTATTATTAGTTTTACCTTTAATATGGATTGGATCAAACTTCAGTTTTTTTTTAAACCTTGATTTATATATATATATATATATATATATATATATATATAAACTAAGGTTTTATTAATTAGATATTCATTTTTAATTATGATAAATGTTAGAATTGTGTGACCCAAAATTTAAGAGATTACTTGCAAGTCAAGTTAAACAAAATATATTTTATTTCTAGAAGATTTAGTATTTATTAGTATAATATATTTAGCATTTATTAGCAATTATTAGCATAATATATTTGACATTGATTAGAATTAAGTTTTTTCAACCTATAAAATGAATTTTCTTCTCCTCTACCCGCAGTTTTTTTTCTGAAAGGGTTTCCACGTAAAATCCGTGTGTTCTTTTTTTCTTTTTTAGCGATCTTTCTACATTGCCATTATCGACATTCAGTTTTTTAACAGATTGACATCAGAGCTTTCTGGGTTGCTTGTCTCGATCACGGTAATGGCGACAATGAAGTATGATATTTCGCTATTGGATTGCAACACTAGATTCTCATTGTGGCAGATAAAGATGCAGACAATTCTTGAGCAGATGGATTTGAAGGATACCTGCTAGGGTTAGATAAGATGTCTTCAACATTGATGGAGAAAGAGAAGAAACGTAAAGATAGAAAGGCTTTAACCCAATTACATCTACATCTGTCAAATGAAATTCTACAGGATATGATGAAGGAAAAGACTGTCGCTACATTATGGGCAAAGCTGCAACAGCTATGCATGTTGAAAACCTTAACTAGCAAGTTGCATATAAAGCAACGCCTTTATGCTCATTGTTTGGAGAAATGTGCGTCTGTGCACGAACACTTAACTGTGCTTAAAGAAATTTCTCGGACTTAGAGGCCATGGAGGTCCAGTACGATAAAGAAGATTTAGGGTTAATTCTATTTTGTTCGTTGCCTCCATCTTATTCAACCTTTAGAGATACGATTTTGTAGACCGCAAATCTTTCACAGTTGATGAAGTCTATGCTTCTTTAACGTCGTATGGTAAGATGAAGCATATTGTGTATGGATCCGACTCTCAAGGAGAGGGTCTCATTGTTCGTGGGAGACAATAATGAAATACTAATGATAATTGTGGGATGACACAGTAATGAAATTCTTGCAGTAAATTTAAGGGTAGATCGAAATCTTCAAATAGAGGTAAAACCTGTAACTTCTACAAGAAAAAAAGAGCACATTAAATCTGAGTGTTATAAGTTGCAGAATAAGATCAAAATGGAGGCGGCAAATTAAAAGGGAAAACAAGTAGAACAATATGGTGAAGCTGATGTTGTAGAAGACTACAGCTGTGGTGAACTCCTAGTTGCTTCTGCCAACAACACTAAAGCGAGCAAGGAGTGGGTCCTTGATACTAGTTGCACTTTCTATATGAATCCCAATTGAGATTGGTTTACAACATATGAAACAATGTCTGAAGATGTTATTTTTATGGGAAATGCTTCATGTAAAATCGTAGGTATTGGCATGATCAAAATTAAGATATTCGATGGAGTCGTTAAAACACTTAGTGGCATATGACATGTACCAGAATTGAAGAGGAATTTGATTTCATTGATTACTCTTGATTCAAAAGGGCACAAGTACACAGTTAGATGTGGGGTTTTGAAGATTGGCAAAGGTTCCCTCGTTGTGATGAAAGGGCAAAAAAAACTGACAAGCTATATGTTTTGCAAGGTTCAATTGTTACTGGTGATACAGTTGTCGCTTCCTCTTCCTTGTCAAATGATGATGTTACTAGACTTTGGTATATGCGTCTAAGGCATATGAGTGAGAATGACATGACAAAATTGAGCAAAAAAGAACTTCTTGATGGACAAGGCATTAGCAAACTAAAGTTTTGTGAGCACTGCGTTTTTGGGAAGAAAAAAAAGAGTTTGATTGACCAAATGAATCCATAACACGAAGGGAACGCGGGATTATATTCATTCTGATTTTTGGGGACCATTTAGAGTGCTTTCGATGGGTGGCGCTAATTATATGCTAACGATCATTGATGATTTTCCAGAAAGGTTTAGACATTCTTCTTGAAGCACAAAAGTGATATGTTTTCCACGTTTAAGGCTTAGAAAACTATGATCGATACGCAGATAGGAAAACAAATAAAACATCTCCACACAGATAATGGCTTGGAATTTTTTTTTAATGAGTTTGATGAATTGGGCAAATCAGAAAGGATCGTGAGGCAGTTGACAATTCGTCATACTCCAAAGTAAAACGGGGTTGCAGAATGGATGAATAGAACAATTATGGAAAAGGTTCGATGTATGTTTTCAAATGCTTGTTTACTGAAGTCATTTTCGGCTAAAGCGACCTTTACTGCATTTTTTTGATTAACCAGTCTCCGTCCATTGCCATTGAGAAAAAGGCTGCACAAGAGGTATAGTCTGGTAATCCTGCTAATTATTTTGATTTGAAGATTTTTAGATGTCCTGTGTATGCTTATATTGATAATGTGAAATTGGAACCTAGATCCATTAAATGTGTTTTCTTGGTTATAAGGCTGGTGTTAAAGGATATATGTTATGCTGTCCTGAAAATGAAAAAGTTATGATTAAAAAGCAATAAATATATTTATGATATTTAAATGTGGCATATGATTTACTTGGATTTTTTAATTAATTCAGTAAGCGAGTAGATATTATTTAATTTATGAAATCAACTCAATTATAAAAAAATTATAACACTTCTTATAACAATCACAATTAAGTAGTTAAAATTAGAGTAAACTATACTATCAGTCACTAAACTATGTGTGAGTTTTTATTTTGGCCACTTCACTAAAAAAGTTAGAATTTGATCACTAAACTTTTCTAAATTTTTTTTTCAATTTGAGCCAGGTTCAATATAAAATATATAAAAAAACCCAAAAATATTTTAAAATAGAAATTTCTATATCAAAATTCTAGAAAAATAAAATCTTGAAAATTCTAAATATATTTCAATATTTATCTAAGAAAATAAGAATATTAAAATCAAATTAGAAATCATCAACTCAATTATAAAATAAAAATAAAAAAAAAAACATTGAATATTATGTCATTGATGACGACGGTGGGTTAAGGAGAAACTCAAGTATATGCAAGGTTTTGAACGTGATTGTAATTTATTTTGCGTGTATGGTTTTAACCATGGATAACAGAGACACTAAACAATGTTGTTGAAGAACTAATATGTATAAAAAAAATTATCATTCCATAGAATTTAATAACAAACTAAAAACAAAACAAAAAAAAGAAGAAGGTTAAATCATTATACACTTCCTTAATGTTTCTTGAAACCAAATTAGTAATATTTTTAAGTCAAGTTCTATGCCTCTGAAGAACATCCAAAACTAATGTCATAGGGGTTGTGAAATCGACTCTAATGCCATTTTTTTAAGAAAAAACACAAAATATACAACAAAATTTTATTTTTTAAAATCAATTCAAATTTTTAATTCATTTATTTTGTTTCAAAACCCAAATTGCAAGAACAAATTATATTCTTTTTTTTCTTTTCTTTTAAGAAAAAAGCCATGTTAAGAAATATAAGAGGTAAAAAACAAAGAAACAATAATTTTGCTTAATATTTTTTAAAGTATGGGTATTGGTTATTTCCATACAAATAATGCAGAGAGAAAATTTTGAGGGTTTAGAAACAATTTTCCCTCATTTTCTCTCACTTTATATATTTTTGAAATTTTTATTTACTTTTATTTTTTGATAATTTTCTAAAATTGTTGAAAAGAATCTCATTTTTTATCATTTTATCATTTCAAAAAGAGATAAAATCAAACAAAGGAAGACTCAGTCAAGCTCTCTCACTAATATGCCCCCTCAAGTTTAAGGGTTGTGGAACAACACCTAACTTGAAAAGTTGATGAACAAAGGCAAGTTTAGGTAATGTTGATTGACATTGAAAGTTTTCCAATCAACGTGATCTTGGATAAAGTGAAGATTGATTACGAGGTGTTTCATATTTCTGTGCATAACAAGCTGTTGACAACAATATGTGGCCCCAAGATTATCAGAAAAAAATTGAGGAGTACGAGAAAGAGGGACTTGAAATTCTTGCAAAAGATGAAACACCAAAAATATTTTAGTAGCAGTAGTAGCAACAACTCTATATTCAACTTCAGTTGAGGATTTGGCTATAGTTGGTTGTTTTTCCGGCGATCAACTAATAGGAGTGTGCCCAAAGAAGAGAATATATCCAATGGTGGAAGCATGATCTGTTGGGTTCCTAGCCCAATCCGCTTATGCATATATGCTAAGAATGTTTTAAAATTGGCAATTGATTCATAGGCCATAATTTATATTGTTTTTCAAGTATAAGAGGATTCGTTTGATTACTTTCCAGTGAATTTTTGTAGAAGAGTATATAAACTGAGAAAACTTTGATTGCGGCGGTGAGACAATTGGAGAAAGCACACATTTAGTATCTTGCATATTTGTTTCCGTTAACAAATTAAGTATATACTTGGATTGGGTTAAAAACAAACTATTAGTTGTATGAAGAACTTTAATTCTAAAAAAAAAAGACTTACCCATAGTTGGGTGCCAATTAACTATTCTTTTTCATGACAGCAACTCAATTACAAATATATATATATATATATATATATATATATTTATATAAAACTTCAAAGTGGGAGGATTTGACAGTAAAGAATTATAAGAGAAGAGAAATATCAAAAAATAACTTTTAAAATAAATTTGTAATTTTTTAAAATATATAATATTAAAATAAGAACAGATGATCCACAGTAGCATGGGTGGTAATTGATTATGTTACTAATTTTGGAAAAATAATAAATTTGTTAAATTTCGTAAATTCCGATGTATGTATTTTATTGGTAAAATATTGTTAATGTTTTGTTTTCCCTTAGTATTTAGGTTGGGTCAGTTTTGATATTGGGTCGAGTTGGGTTTCAAATTAAACCAGAAGAAAATGTGAGAGACGCTAGAAGGAGGGCTTGAACCTCCGACCTTGTGGTTAACAGCCACACGCTCTAACCAACTGAGCTACTCCAGCAGCTTGCTACGGTTTTCATAGCTTAATGTATGTATTGGCTCTTCTTGTTTTATAATTCTGTGCAACCCACTTTAATTCAACAACGCCGGTTAAAGACCATATAAGTTTAAATTATTTAATAACAATACTAGTTGTATATATAGTAAACAATATTATTGCAATAATTAGTATATGTTTGCTAGCAATGTTTTTTGAATTTTTTTATTATATTACTAAATTATTTTTTTATATATTAATTTCATCTTAATATTTAATTTACGTTTATCATTTTAGATTAATTATCATTTAATTAGTGCTACAATTATATGCCAATTAAAAATAAATTGTGCTTTATAAACATTCTAACACTTTCAAATTGAATTTAAAACAAGCTAGGAAAACAAAATAATTTTTAGTATTATTTATTAGGTTCCCTTATTAATGTTAATAAGGAGCTAGAATGTGATGGAAAATCAATTTAATCGAACATGAGATTGTTTTGTGATATTTATATTTTATTTTTATTCACTTTTTACTATTTTAATTTTTAAATATCATGGAACTAAAATTCAAGCTTTGGTGTTTAATGATGTTGTGCTAAAATTCAAGAACCAATTTTGATTGAAGATGGCGACAAGGATGATTGATTGAAGAAGAAGATCAAGAAAGAGAATTATGACGAGGAGGATAAATTGAAGAAGAAGATCAAGATTGATAACATTTAAATATGTTTATTAGATTTGATTTTAATTTTTTTTAGGAAGTTGAATTTGGGTTTGGTTACATATAATTTAATTTAATTATTTTTATTTGTCTTTGATTTACAACATATTGTTTTTTTTATAATACAATTAAATGATTTAATTCCAATAATTATTTCACTTACAAAAAGAAATTATTATAAAATTTTAAAAAATTATTATGACAACCTCATCCCAATTAAATAAAATCGATTTTGAACATGAATTATGAAGTTTGATTGTACTTGATTCAATTTTATTTTACCTTTAAATTAATTCAATCAATTGACAATAAGAATGAGCTTGCTAGTTCACTAGTTAAGCTTCTGTATACCCTCTAGTCTTGTGTTCGAGTCTTTGAGTAGGTAATGGGGGATATTTTGTGCTATTCCGTAGTTTAGTTTGTTTTGTTTTGATTTTAAAGAAAATAAGTTAAGTAACTTCCTTTCTTTTCATCTTCAGAGGGACTTTTTTCCCCTTTAATTTTTTTTTTTTTTTTGCTTTTGTTCGGACCAAATATACTTCATTTTCTTTTGCTTCAATATCTTGTCGTTGAGTCTTTCTATATTCGTTACGCCAAGTTTCGTTGTGCAGTTAATCTTCAAGCGAATTGTAAGTGGTCTTGATTCAGTTTTATTACTTGAGTTTGACAATGGTCGGTGTTAAGTTCTTTTTGTCAGATTGGATTTATGTTTTGTGTAAGTTCTTGTCAGACGAAGATCTTAAGAGTAACATTCTTCCAGTTCTAGATTTATACTGTTGATTTCGTGCGAGGGTAAGCGTTAGTTTTCGATTTGAGATTTCGTGTTAAATTCTTTCGACATAACTTTGGTTTTGGATGTTAATCGTAGTGATTTGTTTTGACTAAGTGTTCTGATTTTTTGCAGTAATGTCATTTTAGGGGTGGGATTTCATCCTTGTTGCTTTTGTATCGAATCTGTAATAGGTGAGTACCAGAAACCCCTTCATTTTCAAATTGTAGTTGCCAAAAAATGGGACTGTCGACATCATATGGTCGTGTGGCAGGTCGTTTAACTCACTGTTCATAACGGTTTGAGGCACACGAGCATGTGTTCAGGGCGTGTGTAGTTGTGTGTTATGTAAGGTTCACAAGAGCCAATGACACGAGCCTGTATCCAGGTCGTGTAACTCCCTAATTGTGGATTAAGACCATAGTAGTAGGTGACACGGGTGTGTGTCAGACCATGCGGGACACACGAGCAAGGACAATGGTGTGTGCTGGACCGTGTAGGGGCACACGGGCTAGCTATCCAGGCCGTGTAGAACCACACGGGCGTGTGAACTAATGTTTGGAAATTTTCCCTAGGGCCACAAGCGTCGTTTGAAACAAACGTAGGCTTACTAGGGCCTGCATGATTTGAATTAGACTATATAACCTGATATCTGATGATCTAATGATAAACAACTTGTGATCCATACGTATGTCTGCTATATATGAACTTAAGTGAGTAGGATCTATTAGAACGTAATGTGCTATTGTCTAATGTGTGCGAATTATCCAAGCACGATTTGTATTTTGTTACGTTTGTTAGTACGCCTCCACGTTACTCTGTTGATGAAGAAAATACTATATCTGATTAATTTAGATTGACTGTTACTGCTTCTGATTTATAACCGTGCATGTGACTTCATGACAAATTTGTTATGATCTGTTGAGGTTTGATAAGTCTGACCAAAACATAAACCCTTACATCTACTGATTCTGTTATTGAATGATAGCATGACTTATATGCTCATCACTCTGATTTTGTATATGCATGCTATGACACATTGCATGGGGTTTGGGTTTGTAATATCCTGATTTTGGGCCTAGTCGGAATAGTGGTTTTGTGACCACAAAATCCGAGATAGAAATAATTATTTTATAATTATTTTGATGTTTATGATATGATTGCATGATTGTGTGAAAATTTCGTGATGAAATCCTATGCCTAAAGTGCTTAAATTGAAATTAGGGACTAAATCGAATAATTTGCAAAACTTGCATTCTAGAAGTTTCTAGTATGAAATTGTTTTGAAATATTAATTAGGAGGTCTTAAATAGAAATTTTATCAATTTCTAAGTTTATGGACAAAAATTGGACATGGATGGAATTTTTGGAAAGTTTAGTAGTAAGAGCATTTTGGTCATTTAGGGGTAAAATGAATTAAAATACAAAATTAAAAGCCAATTTTGCTCATCTTCAACCTCATGGCCGAATATATTAAGGAGAAACCATGGATAGGGTTTTTCAAGCTTCCAAGCTCAATTGTAAGTCCATTCTAGCCCCGTTTTTCAAGTTCTTTACATTTTTGGAGTCTCGGTAGCTCGATTTAGCTTATGCTAGCAATAATTTAACCTAGGGTTTATATTTGGAAAAATAACCATAGGTGAAATTTGTGTATTTTGGTGTTTTATGATAGAATATGAGGTTTTAAATTATGTTAGACAACTTGTGCTACTCGGTTTTAAGTGAAAACAAGCAAAAAGGGCTTAATCGGTAAAAATACCTAATAGTCATAAGTACATGTTAGAGTGAGAATTTGATGTTGCCATAGAAGGGAAAAATGATCAGCATGTCATAAAAAATAATAAAATAGGCTGAATTTTAATTTACGAGATTTGGGGCAAAAGTGTAAATATGCAAAAGTTTATGGGCAAAATTGTAATTTTTCAAAAATATGATTTTGGGTCAATTTGAATAATTTGAGTCCTAATTAGACTATATTTTAAATGATAGAGCAAGGAAAACTGAAATTTGGGCTAAAATGGGGAAAATACCAAGTTGTGGACGAAATGGTAAAAGTAGCCATTTTCGCATACTAGGTAAGTTCATGTGTAAATAATGTAGCATAATTGTTATTTTTAAGTTATTGATGTCAATTATATGATACGCTGATTTTTATCATGAAATATATGCTTTGTGGTTATTTTCGAATAAAATGTAAATTATGTGAGCTACTTGTTAAATATAAATTGTTACTGAGTATTGGTTTGGCATTCTACGGAAGAACAGCAAGGATATGTGTTCGAGGAAAATCCCGTTTGAACCTTAGGAATAGATTAGGATACAAGTGACATGTCACTAGGATGGTTGAGCATCCGAACTCGTTGAGTTGAGTCCGAGTTCACTTATGGATGCGAATGTCCGAACTCGTTGAGTTGAGTCCGAGTTCGTGAGATGTAACTAGGCATCCGAACTCGTTGAGTTGAGTCCGAGTTCACTTATGGATGCGAACGCCCGAGCTCATTGAGTTGAGTCCGAGTTCACTTAGGGGCGGGTTACATGATTGCTTGATTGCATATGTGGCACTTATGTGCAAATTATCCATATATCCGAATTATATTCCGATGTGTTCAACGGGTACAGTTCTACTCAAATGGAGGAATACTCAAGATGAAAGGGACGTATTGATAAGTGTTGTGAAATGGATACTTTGAACAGGTATGTACTTAACCCTCGGGTTGAAAAATCGATATAACAACAATATGGTGAGATGATAAATGAAAATATGATATGAATGTCTTGGTGATGATTATGCAAATGATGTTTTATGTTTGCTTATATGGTTATGTTACTTGCTATTTGCATGTGAACTTACTAAGCATTTATGCTTACTCCCTCCTTTTCATTCCTTGTAGTGTTGACAAGCCATCTCGGAAATTGGGAACGGTCGGAGGCACGCTCACACTATCCGTATACCATCTTTGCATAATGGCTTGTATATTGAGTATGGCATGTATAGCATTATAATCATTTTGTATATATGGTCTTATGATATGGTTATTGAGTAGTATAAAAATGCTTGGTAATGATTAGCCATTGGAATGGCTAATTATGATCATATTTGGTGTTATGTATGTCAAATTGCTAGTTAATCCATGGAAACCATGAAATAGGTAAAATTTACCATAAAATAGATTCAGACAGCAGTAGTGACGTGAATTTGAAAAATCATTAAAAATAGTAGAGATATAATTAGATAATGAATAAAATATGGAATTGAAGAATTATGAGTCTATTTTCATATGGAAGAAACGAAACAGGTATATGAGTTATATTTTATGAGATATTTAAATTTTTGTGAAACAGGGCCAAAGCTATTTCTGGATCCCCTGTTCTGAATTTGGAAACTTACCATTAATTGTATGAAAATAATTAGAAGTCATAATTTATATGTACAGATTTATTATTGAGTCTAGTTTTAAGAGAAACAAACTTAATAGTTATTTAAATTCTGTACAGAGAGATAACTGATTCGTAATACACAGAGGTCAGAGCAGTCGAACCCTGAAACAGGGGAGATTTTAACTAATAAACTGTACTAATTGGCCCAGCCAAAAATTCTAGAAAAAAAATTAGTAAATAGATATATGAGTCTAGTTTCAGGGAAAATTTATGGAATTGGATTTTGAGTTTCAGAACTCGAGATATGAATTTTTAAGCGACTGTGACGCAGTTAGCCAGCTTATCTGGAATTTCTAAAATTAAATTGTTTGAGCTGTTTAAGCAATGAATTAAGTCTGTTAACACCTCGTGTTCGAATCCGGCAACGGTCTCGGGTACGGGGCATTACAGGGTTGATGTGAATGAAAAAAATTTTGGTAGTTTAATGATCTGCATTATCTGGTGGTTTGTCCATAATTCTGTTATGGCAGTTCGACTTTAATATAGTGGTTTGACCATGTATATCCGGTCAGGCAGTTTCAACTGCAAATATTCTGGTGGCACTGTCTACAGTTATCTGTTGGTGTGATCTGGCTGGACGAGTTCTGGGGGAACTCTATTTTGGTGTGTAGTGGAGTTGGGTAGGATGTTTTCTGATAAATCTGTATTCTGATATGTTTGAAAAATACTACATCTATATAAACATACGTGCTCTGTTCTGTTCTATTCTATTCCGTTATGTTCTTTTCAACTTTGTTCTACTCCATTCCATTCTGTTATATTTTGCTCTATTCGGTTCTATTCTGTTTTGTTCAGTTTTGCTTTGTTCCGTTGTACTAACTCTATTGAAACCTCCATGATACTTTAGATCTATTTCGTACTGGTTATGCAACTGTAATCAAATGCTTACTTTACTACGATATATATATATATATATATATATTACGCTCTGTTTATTTGTATTTTGAGTTTGGTTTTATGCGGTGCTTGGTGACTCACCCTTGTCTTACCTTTATCTGTTCAGGAAAACATTTGATTTAAGATCGGACGGCATGTGGGAGTTCAGATTGTTTTGTGCTGAAATAGCTGCAATTTAATCCTTTGGATTTGTAATCTGTTTTGGACTTGTCTTGTTTTTCTTTTTATAATCTTGTCTATATCTGCCAAGTTCTAAAACGAAACTACAAAATCACCTAAATGAACTAAAATGAATTTTTGGTTTTCGAGGTTAAAACTCTGAAAAGAAATATGTTTTTAATACGTTGGTGTAACTCATCCAGATTTGACTTAAACTTCTAGGCCAGGTTTGGGGTGTTACACAGGCGGTGGAGTATCATTGGGACCTTGAGGTCCGAAGGAGAATGGATTTCTAAAGATGGTGTTTCGATTAACTAGACTGTGGCCCCTCCCTCTAGTAGTTGATCTAACCATTTTTCGTATGAAGGAAAAAGAAAGGAAATGAGATAAGAAAGAAAGTAAATGTTACCTCTGGGAATGCTGAAGACTGAAGATGAATAAGGCATAAAGACTAAAAAGAAAAGAAGTTAGGGTTTCGATTGATTCAGCAAAAGTGTCTGAAGAAGTGTTTGAGTCCTCAGTTTATAGAGAAACAAACGTGTGAGAGAAGTTTATTTCACGGTAACTGTTTAAATTCTCTAATACAAATTTGACATCTGTCAAAAGGTAAGTTATGTAATGCTTGAATTCAAGAGAGTAATCACCAAATTTTGAATCTGCCAAATTGGAGTAGACCAATGGTATTTTACTTGGATCTTTGAAGTGTATCTCTCTGAAAAGAAGTTTCTTTAAGTGAGTAGGATAATTCACCCAAATTAACGGTAGGACCCAAATTAACAATTAGTTTCAATTGTGTAGTGGAATTCTTCCAAGATAGAAAAATTTCAAGGACAAAATTTTATTAAGGGGAGGAGAGTTGTCACACCCCAAGTCTAGCAGATCCAAGATTTAAGTGTGTACTAGAGAAATAATCTGTTAGGCAAAATGTAATCCGCCCAATTGTTTCTTTTGGTGTATACGAATGGGAATATTGTAACCGTCGGGTAAGTAGGTGAAGATTCCATTTCAGATTATTTCGCTATTTAAAGAGTAAGATTCTGTTAAGCAAAAAGGTAATTATTTCATGAGTTACCGCCAAAATGGATTGTATGCCCTGTTTGTCTGAATATTGTGCTAGTTAGGTTGTAATGTAACCTGGTTAAGAATGAATTGGGTTGCCTGGTCTTATATCAATTACGCAGGATTTTCATTCATGTTTTTCTCAAAATTTGTAGGCCATTAGGAAAGAAAAACTTTGAATTAAGTGACACTTGTTGAGTTCCACTTAAGGGGTTTAGGATATATATATATGTGTGTGAGAAGGGTTCTGGAAAAAGGTTCTTCTTTCTTTAAGATATTACTCTCTATTTCTCTTTCTTAAATCTAATGGTATATCTTCCTCATTAAGCTAGAAGCTAAAATTCTTGGTTTACTTAGTGGTCATTCCATCTTCGGGTAAGTGTTAAGTTCTGGAAGAGTAAGTCTATATAAGGTTTATGAACAGTAAGTTGTAAGTACAAGACTTTGTATGGAGGTTGTCAGTGATTGAGGTGATAGTAATTAGTATGTAAATGAGTTTTAATAGTGATATAATGTTCTTTAAGCAGTTGTTGTCCCTGGTTGTAGAAGGATGTCTGAGCATGGAGCTTCGAACTACAGTAGGTGAATATCTGGTGAGTCTTTGCCTTGAATCTTGCGTGTGTACTTGTAACACCTCTATATCTGACCTGACCCTCGGAACCCGATATAGGAATATTACATTTGGTTCCAAAGCAATCTTGGCTAATCACTAGCTATTTTGAACATTAAATGATATGATTTTCATTAAAGCAATCCAGTAATATTATATTAGAAGTTTAGGGGCATTATTGGTTAACCGAGTATGCTTAGAAATAATTTAAATATTATTTTCAATCAGTATAGGGGACAAGTATCGACACTAAAACATGAGGTATCTATACCTCTGAACCGGTACCAAAATAGCATTTTGGAACTCCAAATTTCAAAATTTTAGTGAAAGTATTGATACCTTAGGCCTAGGTATCAATACCTAACCTTCAATATTGATACCAAAATCAATACTGATACCAAAATTGCTTTTTTTTTTGGAATTTTTTTTATTTTAGGGCCAAGGTATCGATACCTTACCCCCAAGTATTAATATCTTGGGTTATAATGAGACAAAAACAAATGGAAAAATTACTAAAAACCCTCTGCATTGATTCAAAACAGTCAAACACTTCAAAACCAATTTAGTTAACCTCAAACTTATTAAAATTCATCACAATAACCATATAATAACATCATATATGCATATGTTAAACTCTTATAAATTGATTTCAAAGGCTAACAAAATATGCCATTAGATCACCAAAGTAACAAGGTTTCCAAAGTTTGCATTTTAGTCCATCTAACATTAACCTATACCAAGAACTTATGTACATGCCATACTAAACCCAAAATTCGTACATACAATTTTGCCTCTTAGAGTGGTGATGTGATGGGATGCACTCGACCTCGATATTAGCCCGACGGGATCTACTGCACCTACGCATTCGAAAATTAACATGGTAAGTCTGTGAAGACTTAGTAAGTAATTCAATATTTTTTTTAAAAATCTACTACTAATAAAATAAAATTATATTCATTATATAGACATATACTTCATATCAAATTAGTTCCTAAAATTCAACATTTTTCAAAAATCGTACTTACCATTACTTACCGTAACCCATTAATTGATAATAGCTGAATTACGACACTATAGCTCAATGTAGACTAGCTGAACACTTAGGATATACAGAATTGAATTGATAATGCATTGTTAATGCATATAATATATCACTAAGCACAAAGAGCAAATAAGATAAGCACTAAAGTGCAAATTTTTACAACAATAAGCATCGAAGTGCGAAATAACATGATAAGCGCACTAATTTTCCTTAATGGCATGCCATCAATATACTAATATTTTAGGACTCATCTACATAGGCTTTTATTATTATTAAACCTTTACATTTACTCGCTTGACAAAAAATAACACAACTTTATACTTTTCACGATTTAGTCCTTATCACAATAATAACACTAAAACTTGTAAATTATTTTCACTTTTATCACATACAACACTAAAATTTTTACATTAATTCATCTAAACCCACTTTCCACATGTTCAAAATATCATAACATATTTTAATTTCTTTCAATTTAGTCCCTTTTTCACTATCCCCACAATTCATCACATAATGGTACACCAAAACCTTAATTTATAACATTTACATTATTTACCTCTATTAAATACTTCTCATAACAACATTAATATATTAATTAAACTACTTAATTAGCATAATTATCTAATTAACATAACTTAAACAAAATTAACTACTTGAAGTACTTACAATCAAAATTTGGATTATAAGTTTTTCTTCTCTTCTACTCATTGTCCACTCTTTTCATTTTCCTTCAATAACATATCAAATATATAATATTTACATGTTAAAATCTAATGAAATAACATCTCTACACTACTTTGTTGAAGTAAACATGTATGTAATGAAAGTTTTCATCATTTCTTACCTTATTACTTGATATCACCATTAAATCCTTAACTTTCTCTTTCCTCTATGTAGCTATGGAAACTCTTCTCATGAAATCAAGTTGACTACTAGCTTTATCTATGGTTTTTAGCAAGAAAACACCAAAGAAATGGAAGAAGATGAGCTTGGAATGGCTAAAAATGGTGGAAAAGAACTAGATGGAATAAAAAGAAAATGAGTTTTGTAAAGAGAAATGGTGGTGACAATTAGGATATGTGAGAAATATGATGAATTTCATCTTTTCTCCACTCTTCTACATTATTCCTTAAGAAAATCTCATGATTTTTATTTAAAAATGGTCAAATAGCTAGCTAGTCCTTTAGCCTATCATCTTTACACTTAGACCCTAATGATTACACCTACAAATATCTTTTTTTATGATTACTATTTACCCTTAATCATCTTCAAAATTCCATGAATGAATCATATTTTAATTTGACAAAATTTCCTATTAGTCCTTCCTTGCTTTTCATCTACTTACATAAATTTTTTTAACTTTCTAAATTCCTACTTTTACCACAACAATTTTTTATACTATTTCAATTTAGTCTAAGCTTCTACTTAAAATTTCCTATCTTGGAAATATTTTCCAACTTCCTATCGGGTTTAAGTACTTCCTAATTCAATACTCAAAATTCCTATTTAGTCAATTTTTAAAATTCACCACTATTTCCTACCTAATTCATCATTGTACCTAGCAACGAGACAAAACGTGACTGTTACAGTGCTGTTCAAATAAAAATATGTCTAAATGATGATAGTATCTCCAATAAATGGTAAGGGTAATAAGCACAGTATGATGATATACGTATCATGATGACATGTACGAAGTTTTGGTGGAATAGAATACTGTTGGGTAAGTATACATGATGATATGTAAATGTCCCTCTATGATGCCTCTAGTAGGGTAGTTACATTACTAACCAGACTGACAAATCACAATATGAAAACTAGAGTAAGACCATGAGGTTGAGTCCTATGACATCGTATGATATAAATACACTCATTGTGTAGCATCCAGTATGATAAAGACTGGAATGGCAGATCACAATACATGAAAGTGTGTAAGTCCATGTGGCTAAGACCCATTGTAAGATATGACTGCATGAATGTTCATGATGTAGCCTTTAATAGTGTGAACATTGAATTGACAGATCACGATACATGAAAAGGTGTAAGTCCATATGGCTAAGACCCATGGCAAGATACAATTGTATGAATATTCATGGTGTAGCCTTCGATAATATGAACATTGAACAGATAGATCACGATACATTGATTTATGTATAACTCTATAAGGGAGAAACTCATGATGCAATCTGTGAAATTCCACCGAGATAGTAAGCACGTGATTTTGTATGTTACCTTTGTAGCGTATTTTGTGTGGCCCTTTGTGGCATACTTTAATAAGCTTGTATAGTAGAATGTGTATATCTGTCCTTACGGTAAGTCTTGGATACTCTCTGGGTGTTTATGATAATTATTGTTAAGATAAAGTTATGATACATTTAATGTTAATTTGGTTGACTATGATCTGTGATATAATCAATATAGTTTTAAGGGAAGTTCTTGAAAAGAAGTATGTATTCGTACAATCAAAAAGGGTAATCTGTTAGTTTTGAATATAGGTGCATTTGTAACTATGAAGAATGTAAAAAATTTCAATTTGATTCGTCTGTGTTATATAGTGCAAAAATGTGATTATCTGGTATCTGTCAAATACTAATCGTATTTTATCTTACACTGAAGTTTTAAGGAATATGAGGTGTTTGGCATCTTGGGTAGATTTGTGTTTTGTAATAAAGATATAGGTAATTGTTTTGATTGATCTGGACAATCCATTATCAGGATAAGCATGTATTCAATTTGAACTAGAAAATTATTTGATTTGGTAAACTGATGGTATCCAACTGATCATGGGAATTCGCCAAACAAGAAGAATTCTCTAGCGAACAATAAATTAGAATAGTTGTTCTAGAATTAGTGTATGTATGAAGAGATAGTTTGTATGAAGTGGACTTGGAAGATATATTATATTGAATAGTACATTGCAGAGTGAATTGGTGTGCTAAGAATATGATAGTTGGCGTGTAAGTGTTAGCCTGTGATTGTGAAAGTTTCTGTTGAAACCAAAGTAAGAAGTTACAAATGGTAGCTGATGCACAAATGTTCACCTGATATTATATAAGTATCTGCCAAGGTATTTTGTTTTAATTCTCACTAAGTTTCCCTGAACTTAGAAATGTTACATTTATGTTCCAGGTGGTATGGTGTGAGAATGAGCCAAGAGGGAGGACGCTAGGAATATGCCAAGAAAGCGATGAACCTAGTTATTATGCATATAGTGAAAAAGTGGCATATTGTATGATTTCATCCTAAGATTCAATTTTTAGTATATGTTTGTATTGTAAAAGAATTTATGAAAAGTCTAATGTAATATCTTATTCCTAAACATTTACTTTTGTTTCTCTGAAATTAAGTATTTAATTAAAATAATACAAACTATGTTATTAACTAAGGTATATTTGCCATCTATTTTTTGAATTCTTTTATGTGGTTTATGTTGCAACACCCAAGATCTGAACTCGATGAATCGGGTCGATTTAAGGCATTACATAGGCATCCCAACAATGGTACAAGGAACTGGTCAATTTTTTTTATAACTATTAGATTCAAAAGATTCAAGTATGGTGCCTCATTATCTATTCTATTGACTTCAACAATAATACTCTATATTCTGGTATATGTTGATGATTTCTTAATCAGCAATAGCAACTCTATAGTCGTTCAACAAGCTTTTTCTTGCCCCTAAAAAAATTTTCCTCTTAAAGATCTTGGTACACTTAAGTGTTTTTTTGGGGGAATTAAAGTTCTTCAGACAACTAATTGTTTATTCTTAACCCAATCCAAGTTATGCAAGACAGTAAATATGTGCTCTCTCCAATTCCCTCACCGCAGCAATTAAAGTTTTCTCAGTTTATACACTATCCTACAGAAACTCACTAGAGATCAGTCAAATGAGTCCTCCGATACTTGAAAAACACTATAGATTATGGCCTATGAATCAACTGTCAATTTGAAAACATTCTTAGAATATATGCAAATGCGGATTGGGCTAAGGACCCAACATATATTGCTTCTACCATTGGACATATTCTCTTCTTCGGGCACACTTCTATTAGTTGAACATCGAAAAAACAACCAACTATAGCTAGACCCTCTACTGAAGTTGAATATAGGGTTGTTTCTACCACTGCTACTAAAACACTTTGGGTGTTTCATCTCTTGCAAGAACTTCAAGTCCCTTTTTCTCTCACTCTTCAATTTTTTTTTGATAATCTTGGGGCCACATATCGTTGTTAACATCCTGTTATGCATATAAATATGAATCACCTCGTAATCGATCTTCAATTTATCCAATATCACATTGACTAGAAAAATTTCAATGTCAATCACATTCATGCAGTCAATTAGCTAGCTAATACTTTCACAAGGACCTTACCCATACTTGCTTTTTTTCAACAACTTTCCAAGCTAGTTGTTGTTCCACAACCCCAAACTTGAGGGGGATTATTAATGATAGAGCTTGACCATGTCTTCCTTTGTTTGTTTTTATCTCTTTCTAAAATTTGAATTTATTTATTTTATTTTATTATCTTTTGTTATTATTTGAATAATTGATCTTATCTTAGTTAGTTTTCTACTTGCATAAACATGCCAATTATCAATGAATTTTTTATTCCTTCCTCTCGTCATTTACGAAACCCTATAATTCCAAGCATTTATAAGTAATTACGAATGAAAATGAGGTTAAAAAGGTTTTAAAATATCATTTGTGGCTCAATTACATAACCCGCAACCCATGTATCAATGCATAGGTTGTTGGTATCAATACCTTGGCTAAATTTCAAAAAATAAGCTTTGATGATTTGAAGTATTGATACTCCAAGGGCTTGTATTGATACTTGAGCACACACATTAGTGCTAGGGGAGCAATGTCTTAATGCTTGAGTACCGATACTCGGGGTTAGATACCCATACTTGCCTCTCCTTTTTTGAAAGCTTTGTTATTAACGTCGAAAGTATCAATACTTTAAGTCTCGGCTTGAGGTTTCAATACCTATGCCCGAAAATACAATTTTCAATTGTTAACACAATCCAACACCTTTAGTTACCTACACGAAATATATAACACTTAAACCATCAAATTTATCATATTAAAACAAGCCAAAAGCACCTTTCCAAAATACCAAGAAACGATTGTTGTGCAAAATGACTCCTTGCGTAAAATTTGAATCAAAATAGCTCAAACTATAATGAACCAGTTTTGGGCAATGTCAGAAAATATGGTTTCAAAACCTCATTTCTGTAAATCGAGTTCAAAAGAATAAAATAGGGAAATGTACGGAGTTGGTATGAAAATATATTGAGGATCAGTTAAGTAATATAACCGAAAAAATCATTAATTAAAGCTCAGGAGCTAAATTGTAAAAGCCTAATCACTATTGAATTTTAATTTAGAAAATGCTTAGGGACATAGATAATAATTATCCAAAAGAATAAACTAGTTATTTAACCAATTTTAAATATAAGTTAGTGGATGTTGATGGTAATTCGCTTATGTATGATTAGTAATTTTAATTAGTTAATTAAATAGGATTAATAAAAATAAACTAAGTGAACTAAAGTTAATGACACCTTAATTAAGTATATATAAACAATTGTTAGTGGAAAAAGATGAAAGTATCATATTTCCCCTAAGCATTGTCGTCCATGATTGAAGAAAGGCGAAAGTTTTTCTCGTTTTCAATTTGGTCCAAATTACCAAGTTAAAATAGACATTGAGCCATCTCGAGAGAAGGGAAAGACGAGAATCGTAAACGAGTGTTGAAAGAATTCGGTTCCCATAGATTTTGAGGCTCCGCGAAGTGAAGCAACATCCAAACTGCAACTCTCGACTCAACAATGTTTATATAGTTCTTTACCTTTAAATATATGGCATGTACCTAAGGATTGAGTAGGTTATATAACGTAATGGTCATTTAAAATCCCAAATTGATAAGGTTAGTTTGAATCTATTATACATAAATTGTTAAATGCATACATGGGATTGGTATAAGTAGTTGAAATGGTTAAAATGTGCAAATGGTAACCTATGTTGAATTGGGTTTTAGGTTTGAATTGTCAATTAGGTAATTTTGGATAGTAATGTTGTTTCAATGGTAGCATGTGAAGTGTTTGAAGTATTTATTATGCTTAAATGGTTTAAATATACAATTGGTTATTTTCTTAGGCTAATATGAAACACTACCATAAAGATACTTTGGAAATAGTAGGTGACATCGCGACCTTAAACCCTCAACGTCGCAATGACATTCACTATTTGTTTGGGATCGCGACGTGATACCCTTGATGTCGTGACGTCAACTTGATGTGTAACATGCCAAATGATTAATTTTAAATTTGTAAAATTATGGCAAGAATGAGTATTAGCTTAATGGTTAAGAGATAATAAGGTATCTGTGTAGTTGGCTTTGATACCCGAGTTTGAATCCCTTCCCTTGTATATTATTGAAATTTGCAAAATTTTCACCTTTCTCCTATTTTATTACCGTTCAACCTAGTGACCCTAGGGTTAAAAATAAATTTTTTATTTTCTGTATAGCCTCATTCATTCTTTTTGTTGCTACGTTCAACACATTTTTTCCTTTATTCCTTTTTCCTCTACTTTGGACCCTTCTTCCTTTCTCCTCTCTTTTGCATCCTTATTTATCGTCCACTCTTCCTCCCTTGATGGTGGTTTGTAGTTTGTTTCCTAATCACCTTACTGTCTTTTCTCACCATTTTTCCAACTTTTTATTTTCTATTTTTAATCACTCAAAAACATCCCACTTTGTTGCATTTGAATCTCCATTGTCACCTCTCTCTCCTCATTGTGTAAGTGCCAATTTCTCTCTTGTTCCTCTTCCTTTTTACTGTATTTTTTTGCCGATTAATTGTTGGAATATTTTTTTATTTTTTGATCAAATTAGCCTCTATACAACCCTTAAACTTTCCCTTAAAACTACCCAAGATAGCCCTTTAAGCCATCATCGTTGGGGGTCTTTGCTGGCCCTTGAAGCCCCTTTTGTGGCTGTCTATTTATGCTTTTAAAATATTCACTTGTACTTTTGTGCTATCCATGGTGGTGTGTCTCCGCTTTAAACACCACTTTGAGGTTGTTTTTCTCTCTTTAGACACTTATTTCCAACAAATAAAAATTGTTATTCCACTCCTCTAATTAACATTTAATTGTGTCATTTTTAGGTGTATTCGATTCCATTTGTTCAACAAATCAGAAGTAGTTAATGGGTAGCGTAAGTGTGGAAGCTAGTGAGATTTAGTGTCGTATTAATTTCATTTAAAGATGATGATTTGGCTGATTATTCTAAGGATTTATTAATTATTTTTGCTATTGATTTTTTATATAAAATTGATTTTAAGTGCTGACCGTAACATCCGAGATTAGCAGTAGAGCCGGAACCTATTCTTACTCTCGCCTGGCATTATTTCAGTATTAGTGTTCGTCTAAGGTTTAAGGTGTGGAAGTGTGGATTTTTACGAAGTAGTGCTGCGAGTTGCAAAATAAGATGTGGGTCCTAAATTTAAATAATTGATTTTGATACGTTAAATTAACTATTAAATTGGTAATTTATGCTTGCTGGTTGGGCATGGTTGAGTGGTCAAATAAGTGAACTAAATGGTGTTGAACAAGATACGTAATCTATAATTGATTGAGTGATAAGCCATATTAAATTTGACATGTCTGATTAATCTATTGCATGCTTGATACTGATGAAAACTGTATTGACATGTTATAGATTGCTACTGTTTATTGAGTGTTTTGTAGCATGCGACTCATTGAGTCACTGATTGATTGCATATTAAGTATGCTTAATTATGATGCTCATTATACGTATGTTGCATACTATTGATGCCATGGTTATTAATTGACTTAAAGCATGAAATTCATGTGCTGAAACTGTGACCATAAGCATGTAAAACATGCCATTGTTCCGAAATTGAACTGAAAGCATGATTTACTCAATGATTGTATGTCATGCTGCATATACATGGGGTGGGTTATTGTGGTTGACGAAGGAGTTCTATGGAATACCAGTGGTAGTTAAAGTCTGCAATATTGTGTTCAATGCACTGCACAGGGAGTACTGAGAAGATTGGCGATTTTATCGCACTATTGGTAGCTTGTCTGTATTACTGGTGGCTTGTCCACACTATTGGCAGTTTAGATGCAATTATACTTACTAGTGGCTTGTCCATGATACTGGCAGTTTGTCTGCATATTTATTGGTAGTTTATCTGCACCACTATACTGGTGGTTTACCCACATCGAGCTCTGGCTCGCATTGTTTGGTGTTTTACAGACGAGTTTTAAGAAACTTGTGGTGTGTAGTGGATGGTTGGGTAGGAACCTTTAAACATTACATCATGTTCATGACATGTTCACATGTATATATTGAAATATGCTATGTACTATACTATAATGGAATTATTGATTTTTATCTATATGATTGCTTGAATGATTGAATTGATATTGTCTCAAACTAAGCTATTTTAAGATCACTCACTAGTCTTAACTTCTCAAGTAATTCTTGAGACTAGGATCAGACCCAGCATGTGGACATTATATGGACTTTGGGCTATATTTGGTTTTAATAAATTTTAACAAGTATTTATCTAGTTTTGGGCTGTGGTTTTTGGTTTGGGTTATATTCATGCATTATTCAAACATAGTGATTATAAATGTTAACTGGTAAATGCATGTTACTTGACTTCATTAAGATCTGACATGAACAATGATTTTTCACTACATTGAAAGCTAACGTGTTTTTACAATGCAAAGCGATGAACGAAAGATTTTCTAAAAAAATATCACTATTATTAATAAAATGAATCGTAACTATAAATGGTTTGTTAAATCTATATTTTCAAATTGACTCAATGATCAAATCATAGTTTTTCCTTAAACGAGTCGAATTAGAGTTTTTCTTAGGTTTGTAGGTTAACTTAGCCATTTAGTTGGCTAATGTTGTCTTCACAATTTGGCCATAACGTCTAGGTCGGTTTGGGGAGGTTACATGATAATTTTGAAAATTTTAGATTTTAGTCCTCAACCAACCTCATTTTATCTAAAGAGCTTTCGTAAGCTCGTTTAAATATCGAATATGATTATATAACATGCTGTAATTATGTATTGAAATTAATAGCATGTATTAATTGTTGAATTGAATTGCAAATGAGATTGTAGTTGCTCTAGTGATGAATATGACATTTCCCACAAACTTGGCGATTGTGTTGGGTATGGGGTGTTACACAAGCATTGCTTTAAAACAATCCATAAGAAAAAAAAATTAATATTTTAACACTATCAAAATCGTCAGTTCTATATCCTTATGAATGGTTTCAATATGGATGGTTTCTTCTCATTTTTCCACTTGGGAGTAGGATACAAAGATGTTTCTATTACCAGAAAACTATCTAATGGCCTTAAAGTTTATCATTCACTATTTTATATTAGTCGTAATATTGTCTTGAGAAATGACTGTAATAATTATGTCATTTACTTCAACTAAATTGACATTTTACTTAGAAAAATTATCATTTCTTCCATTTTGATTTAGGTGAACTGTCATAATTTGGTACATCAAATTAGGCTCAACAAAACACTCGAGGAGCTTATTCTCATGCAAATTAAGTGTCTTTTCTATGATTTTTTTTGAATTTTAGCTTTCACCATTAATAAATATTTTTGGCTGAGTTTGCTCATTTTTAAGACCCAAATAGGCAACTTGGTGCCATAGGAGACCTAATGAGGTGTTTAAGTTGGTGTAGGAAGACGACAATAGCCCAACCTAAAGGAAAACATCATTCAAAGTGGGTGCCACGACACTAATAATAGTGATGTAATGACATCAAGCCCTTTCTCCTTGATGATGCAAAACTTTATCGCGAAATTAACATGGAGCCTACTGTTAAGAGAGATGCGACATTGAAGGTAGGATGTCACGATGCCGAGGCAACATCGCATTATCAAGCCTCCAAAGTTGTGATATCCCTGGAGGTGTTGAAATGAAGAAATTAGAGCCAACACCAGTGATGTCACAACACCAGGGGTAGGATGTCATGACCACGAGTTCGCTGCTGGTGGGTTGTTTTTTGTCCAACAAAATACTACCCCTTTGTTGTTCCCTGGTATGTGTTTTTTGTCCAACAAAATACAACACCCTGGATGTCATGACCACCAGTGATGTTGGACAAAATACTACCCCTTATGTATGATTTGAGTATGTGTTGGGTTGTTAACTAAATTTATGGTGATTGGTTGATGAAAATGTTGTTTGATTAATTGTTGGTAAGGGATTAAATCATAAAAACTGGGCCAAATTGAGTAAACCTCAAAACTTAGAATTTACATCTTTAGGTGAAAATTTAGATAGATAAGATTGAGAGGAGATCCTATTGAGCACCAATATGATTGTCTCGAGTTAGTTTGGTGAGGTCGAGAGATAAACCAAACTAGATTGTCTAATTTGGTAAAGTGGTAACAAAAGAGGTAAAATTGAGCCAATTAGAAGTTTAACCTTTTAGATCCCTAATCCAAAGACTAATCAACAAATGGAAGTCAACCAATTGCTTGTTTGTGTACTGAATTGTTAATTTCCTAATTTTGATTATTTTACAATTTGGTCCTTTTTGGCATTAGGTAGCCGATTAATGTAATTTACCCTTGATTATAAGCTGTCATAATATAATACTTCACGAGTAGTTAGCTAGAATTCCTATTTATATGTTTGTCGCTTAGGAATCACTTTGTCTTCGAACTCTCTTTGGTTCGATACTTGAAATATTCAGGTGTTCTATTGTAACACTATAAATATTACAACTCGATCTATCACACTTGTAGTGTACCACTAGATATTTAGAGATAATTGTGTTGATTTTTGCCTTGATGCACGCACGTCGAGGCATGATCATTAGGCATAATGTCAAATTTAACCATCAATATTTACATCTTTTGTTAATTTGACCCTTATTCTTTTTTTATCTAAATTTTACCATTAACCTTTCAAAAAAAAGTCAAATCTCTTTTTTTTAATGTAAATTATGCCTAAAACATCAATTTTTAACGATGTTGGTGTGGCAACCTGCTTGACAGTCCGTATGTTCTTCATCACAGCAAATTGTAACTTTTTTTAATAAACTTACCCATCATGAACTTTCTTAAAAACTTTTTTTTTTTTTTGGTACAGTCATTCTCACACCCATCAATCATATCGTCTTGGGGTCCCACGATTAACTAGCAAGAACATGGATTACATCCAATCAGTTCATGAATTTTTATTCTCAAGACTTTACACGAACCAACGATTGATTAATGTTTAGCCATTATCTCTAGCTTAAATATTGTTTCTTGGGAAACTATTTAATAAGTGGCAATCTTGAGTGTGTAACCATTGACTCAACACCGATCATGAACATGCTTTCATTTATGAGTCATCTTGGGACAATCTCATTGAAATTCATGTATGACTAGTTGTCCTTAAAAGGAGATCTCATCCAGAGAACCCACATGATAAATTTTACCTTAGGGTGCAGCCAAGGTAGGAGCTGACTCAAAACATTATCATGCTATCACTTAGGGACCATGAATGGAGGTCGTATGTCTTGTTTAGGGACCTTCTCCCACTCAATATTTTTTTTTAAAAACATTCAAGGTTTTTTATCCCAGATTTCAAGAATGATCATACAATAGTCTTAGTGACATTCTTACTTAATCTATATGACATGCTTCCAATATGTGCACGGCATGCTATGACAATTTTATCATATTCACATATGATTCTTCACAGTTTTTTGTTCAAGGGAAAAATTGTAAAAGTGAATGTGAATAGTGCACCAAGCAGGGTCCCAGGAAAGGGATGTGAGACTTATTTGACTGCTTAAAAATCAAGTCTTTCTTTGTCAGAGCCAAACCTAGACATGCATATTCTCAGTACCACACCTCTCACAACAATAAAATAACCCAAAAAGGTGAATGAAACAATACAACACATGTATTTTCGCATTACCAAACTTCTTATTTTTTAATCGACAAATTGTGGATCATCTCATACATATATATATCACAAGTATAATATAATATAACATAATATAAACATTATAAACAATTATAGAACAAATATATAAAGAGATGGATAGTTAAAATAGAATTGTCGGTCAAGGTTTCCATGGTTTTATTTCTAGAAAATAAATGAAAAACAAAATTACATAGTTTTTCACCACAAGGCATTTCTTGGATCTTCAACCGTCATCTCTCCATCTTCTTCTCGTCATGGACTTCTTTTTAAAAATTTACATTTAAGTCCTGTGTCCATTTTCGACTCACAAGAATTCTGTGAATTAAAAAAAAGTCCTACATGGAGTTGATAGTCCATGTAGAGGCAGATTTAGGGGGGTTGGCAGGGGCTCCGACCCCCCTAAAATGTAAAATTTTTATTTAGGCACTTAATTTTCTAAACAAATTTTAAATTAGTAAAGGTAAAATTGCACTTTGACCCCCTAAAATTATAAAAAATTCGATTTAATCCTTTAAAAATTATAAAGATATAGACTATAAAAAATTAAAATTTTATCTGGCCCCCTCTAAAAATTTGTTCTGGCTTCGCCCCTAAATCCACGGTCTATTTCCTAATAACACAACCTTGGCAAAAATAACAAATATACAATATTCTTCCATTCCCATATATAACTCCACGCATGCATAAGATCTAAATAATGTCATTTTCTATGTAATCAAATCATTCAAGAAGAAGAGAAATATATTTTGATTACTAGTTTATACTTAGAGATAGAGCACAACTTGGCTCTAATACCAATCGTTGGAAAGTCGACTATGGAAAATGCAGCAAAAAATATGTCTAAGGAAAAATTAGAGTTTTAAAATATTTTCCAAAAATAAGAACTTGGTTGTGTTATCTAAAGTAATAAACACTTAATCAAAATCATAACTTTATGATTTGTCCAGGATGAACGTTTCGATCGAGTAATCTTCTCCGCTATCCTCAAGCTCATGTCTATCGAGTGTGTGCTCACTTCGAATAAAAAAAATCACAAAATTACCATTGGGGCATTTTCATAATTTCTCTAAACTTCTAGGGTTAGGTTATAGATAATTAGAATATCTCTAGAATTTTTTTGAAATAATTTCTTCAAAAAATTCTCTCTACAACTTTTGTTGAATTCAATTGCATGAGAATAATGATTAATGCACTCTTTATATAAGTAGAGTTTAGAGATAGTTCAACTAGGATTAGAATTAATCACATTAATATTAAATTAATAAAATATTATCTAGATAAATATTAAATTAAATTCAATATTAAATTCATTAAAACAATATTATCTTTGGAAAAATTAATTTGAAATCAAATTACCAGTAGAGTCCCACTAGAAGTCTAATTTTTCCATTGCTCTACCATAGAAAAATTGCAGTCGTCGACATTTCGTCGACTGTCGAATCGCCGTCGTCACATTCATTGTGTCTGGTGGTACCATTACCAGCGTGACTCCCCCAGTACCCCAAACCGTCATCGTTTTTCCCAAATGGGCTTGGTCAGTTTGACTGCTTTCTATTCAGTCCGGGCTAGTGACTACACTACAGGTCCGATCCAACCATCGGTTGGACCGTCAACCCTGTTTCACACATAGGGCCCGATTCAACTAGTTTTGGGTTTCAAACTTGGGTTTTTGGTTCTCTGGTTCAATTTTTATCTCGGGTCCAATTTTCAAGTTCAATTTCTCATTGGGCCAATTGTCAGACTTGAAAAATAATTTTCAAAATATCATATGTGTTTTAATTAGTTTGATTCATTTAATTTTACTTGGTCAAACTTAATTTTCCAAAAAATCACTGAGATTTTCCAAATTATTTTTTAAGAAAATTTTATAATCAAATTCTCTAGTTGAACAAATCCTCACAACCACCTAATTTAATTCCACATTGAATAAATTGACTAATTAAATTCTTTCCAAAGTCATAAAATTTTCTTCTGTTTCAAATGCAATTCGATTGAGCTTTTGTTGAGCTAGCGCAGAGACTAATCTGACATATTCAATTAGGCTCAAGGAATTGCAATTATGTCCAGAAGCATCGTTCCAATAATTCACAATTTACTAATCGTGGAGTCAGTCCACAAAAAGTACCATGATTGAAAACTCCTTATTATATATTCTTTATGAAGGCAATCTATCCAACTACTTTGTCCAATGACCTCGCCATGTGTGTGTTACCCTCATATGATATTCTTGATTCATTTGAGTTAAATTCATTTACTTAATACAATCTTATTTATCTCGTTATCACCATTGTGTCTTTTTGGTGATTAATATGATCTCTCTCAACTAATGACTACGATAAATTGCTCTTTCGAGAACAAGCATCGCGTGACTATGTTCCATATTTATCAATGCACACAATGTCAATGTGAGGATATGGTTCGAGTTATGAATTCCATTGTTGCTAGTAAAGTCATGTCATACACAAGTCATTTACTCAATATACCAGCTATCGACTCGATCATCTTTAGAGCATATGTCTCCATTTATATTAAAGCACATGAGTCAATATGCATGGTCAATGACTAACTCAGGATTTAGGTAATTTAAACCTTTAACTTCACAAGTGAATTAATTCACAAATGAATATAGAACTAATTCAAATTGGGTCCAGTTCAATGTATTATTCTTCTAATGACTACATTTATGTCTCTACATGTGGAGTCAATTGCTCCGATAGCCAAGACTAGTCATCTTTCTAATTTGAATTATAGACGCCATACTAATTCTTCTATGTATTTGAATCAAATGTTCACTTTGATTCTTTTACAAGATTACAAACTCGTTTAGATTATCTACTAAAGTAAGTTATATTTCTCGCAATGTAAATGTTCTTAGAGTGCCACTTATCATCAGCTTGAACTTAGACAATCAATGAGCTAATATTTTCTTGTCACAATTTCACTATGTATACAAAATATGGAAGACAGAAACACAAAAGATATGATAGTAAAATGTGAAATTAACTTTATTTATTTATCCATCGTTCAAATACATAGAAAACAATTACATGTTTACTACAATATGAGCATATTTCCAACACTCTAATAATTAAAACATTTCCCCTTCTGTCGGATGCCACATATCTCCCTTGAAAAAAAAACCTGTCAAGAAATAAATGTGTTATTCCAACACAACTAGTAATAAATCCATGAGGTAAATAAATAACCATTTTTCAATCGAATTGGCTAAAGAGAAAGAAGAAGTGTGAAGTTTTGTTTGATCCTCTATTACTTTCTGCGATTTCATGCTCGAATAGACGATGTGAAACTCCTTGAGATACTTGTAAGGATTATTATTTTGCAAGCCACGAAAAGTGGGTAGTTGATGGATCAAGCCTGATTTCAGTTTAACAGTGTCTCTACATTTGGAAAGGCAGTGTAGAGTGGTTGTTGATCAATTATGTCTTAGCAAGTTATCTCAAAGTTTGGTTGTTAGCCATGTTTTTGCTTCAATTGTGTTGATCAACCTAGTATTTTCTTTTTGGTTTTCTTTAGAAGGTGGAGAAGATGTTCTTATTAGTCGTTTTTTCTTGCATGATTGTTTCCCTTCTTAAAGTACAAGTGTAACAACCTGTTTTTTAATGGTACCAGGAACGGTGGTTTTGAAATCTCGTTCTCTGATGATCAAGTCTGTAAATATTATTATTTAATATTTATGAGTTTAATTTATAAAGTGAAGCTTTTATTCTCGCATGGTAAGCTAATCCAAGCGCCTTTTTCATAAATTTTATGTTTTGGAGATCCCGAGTGCTTCATTTTTCTAATCCATGTGTCAATTTCTGAAACTGTTAAAGATTTTAAATCTTTCCATTGTTGAATCTTGAAGCTTTTGGTACTAAATTGTAAGATTTTAAGGTTAGAAATGAATAATGACTAATTTGTAAAATGGAAATTATTAGATTTGAACTTAGGGACTAAAGTGTGAATATTTCAAAATTAGAGTGAAATTATTGTAATTTTTTTAATATAGGGTTGTAGATGGATGGAGTTGATATCGGTTTCAAAATTAAAACTCAAATTTGAAAGTTATAGTAATTTCAGTTTTAGGGACTAAATTGAATAAAATGTGAAATTTAGGGAACTTTTGTAAAATGAAAATTAAATTTTCATATGCTTGAAATAAGATGGTATAAAGTGTTTGAAACTGATAATTTGAAATAAATTTTCGTATAGATCAAGATTTGAATCAACCAGAAGTTAATTGACAAAAAGGGAAATTTACAGATTAGTCCCTAACATTGCACTTATTGCCTTTTTGGTTAGGTAAGTTCATATGGTATAGTTATATATATGTAAATGTAGTGTATGTTTCTGAATTATTAATTTATATTGTATGAATGTACTTTAAATTGTATACAAATTGGTACAAAAAGGTGAAAATGGATTGAATTGTAAAGAATTGATCTGATGTGTTAAATGTGCCTGAGTGAATGCAAGAAAGTATAGGATACAATTAGCAGTCCAATAAGGGTATTTGTACATTGTACAGGATATGTATAAGATATGATACAGAGAATACTGATGTACAAAAAAATTATTGATTATACCAGAATCTTGCATTTGTTGCGGATTATCGAGTTATGCCTTTACAGAAACCCCGGTGTGGTGGAGGAATGTATTTTCTTATTACATATGATGCCTACAAATACTTGTATATCCGTACCTATTTATTATAGTTCATCAGGCTAATCGATTAATAAGAAATAGTTGAATGATGATGTGTGTTATGATTGGAAATAACTATATGTGAATGGAATAATATAAATGATGTATATGTTTGATAATCTTGATAGAATGGCACTGAATTGAATTGTATTGTACAAATTAAAATGCTATAAGACTTGTATTTGATGATCTCACTTTATTGTTGTTAAATGTGAAAACATGAAAGTTGTTGTTATCTAATTTGTTATGTTAATTGTGATTTGAGGTGAGTTTACTATTTTAAACCTATGAACTTACTAAGCATTTGTAATGCTTACTCTATTATGTTTTCCTATCTTTTAGTTGTCTTTTGTAGAGCATGATGATGGGATCGCCCAAGAGCTCACACTATCCAGCCTTCGATTTAGTAGTCTTTTAATCATTCTGGACTCGGTTATCTAGTATGTATATAGTCATTGTTGTTGTTGTTGTTGTTGTGTGTGTATGTGTATGTGTGTATCTTGAACGATGATGATTTTGGACCCTAAATGGTGTTTAACTTGAATGGTTATATGTTGTGTATGAAAGTGTACATTTTGGTAATATTTTTAGCTATAATTGAAGCATATAAATGATCATATTGATAATGAAATGGTTGAGTTGCATGATGTAATTGAGTAATATCACTAGGCTGAATGGTTGATGATTACATAAGTTGAAATGTTTGGAAATGTACCTATTTGATGTTCAATTATATGTGAAATGATTGACTTGTGAATGGCCAATTATATTTTTGGTTGGTAGATGAAATTGTCATGTACATAATTCATTTGGTATAAATTATTGGGTAAAAGTTTAATTATTGTGATGTAAATGCCAAAATGAGACATGTTAGAATTGCTGAATGAGGAATGGTGAATTGTAGTTTTTGGTATGTTTTGGATTGAGTTTATGCAAGTTTTAGGTTTGCCTAAGACACCATTTGAATTGGTCTTTGGTTTGAGCATGAAAAGGTACCAAATTGTTGTATTTTTGACCTTCTGGAAAAAAGTATCAATACCATAAATTGAAGTATCGATACTTTACCAAATTGTCATGATTTTAAAAACAAAAGAATGTCAATTTGGCATCAGTACCAATAGAAAGTATCGATACTTATTCCCAAAGATTGACACTTTATAAAGGTATCGATACAAATTGACTTGTGTCCAAAATTTTAAAAATGGTAGAACGGCAAGATGGTATCAATACTTCTTAACAGGGGTATCAGTACCTTATTCCAAGTATCGATACTTGTGAATTTTACCTTGTGTTTTGAAACATCGAAGTTGAAAATGGTATTGGTGTCTGAAGTGGGTATCAATACCTATTTTCAAATTTTGTAAAGTTTTCCATATGGTTCGTTAGAGTGGGTGAGGTTTGTTGTAAGTTAGCATAATATGAAAATGTCAATGAGTCCTTTGGGACTATGGTATGGGATGAGGGAGTCCACCAAGGATTGTTCTGACCATGGAAGTTCGCCAATGAAGGTATGACCTAAGGATCCTTGGGCAGGGAATCAAGAAAGTTACCATAAAGGTCTTTGAACACCCTGTGTGTAGGATGTATGTAAGGAAGAAAAGACGAGAAAGATAGGACTCATTGATGGGGCGAGGTATCGGGATTACAGTCTAGTAGAGGGATCAACCAAAGAAAAGTCTTATAGTGAGCTGGGTAGCTTGGTGGATCAGGTGGAGTCCGCCACCTTGATAAAGAACGTTCACCTTGAACGAGCAGAGAGTAAATTTATGTTTAAATTAGTTTACATTTGTTTCCATCATGAGATAAGGTTTAATTGTTTATTTGTGACCTAGTGAAAGAATTTACTAAGTTCATTTGAACTTACAGCGGCATGGCTGATGTTCGCAGGATTTGCGAGGTTGATCAAGGACTTAGAGAAGGGACCAAGCTAGATTGAGTGGAGATCGGGAATCGCTGTGGGATCAAAGTCATGCACATATGAAGGGGGTACCATTGGAAGCTTTGCATCAGAATAAATCATGGTGTAACCAAACGATGTCTTTAGAGTTTGGATTTTGAAATAGTTAAGCCTAAGTCAAAAACTTATAGGGTCTTAATGTAAACAAACAACCTGATTAGAGATAGAAATTTAAGAAATTAAGTATTCAGTGGTTTAAGACCTTGATTGTAATAATTATTATTCATTTTATTTCAGACTGTTTTTATAACAGTTTAGGTCATAAGAAATTAAGGTTAAGAGAACCTGGTCCATTGCGACGCTTCATACCTAGATCTGACGGACGGGTCAGGTTTGGGGTGTTACACCTAGCCCAATCCTCATATACATATATGCTAAGAATGTTTTAGAGTGACAAATAATTCATAGGACTTCCTCTGTAGTGTTTTTCAGGTATCAGAGAATCCATTTGCCTACTTTCTAGTGAGTTTTCTGTAGGAGAAAGCATAAATTGATAAATTTTATTACAAAATATGAAATAACAAATTGAGCGAATGACAAAAACTGGAGTTTTCTCAACATTTGTCTATACTATTTAGCATTAATAAGATTGGTCCCATCATAAAGAGTCAATTGCTGCGGTGAGGCAATTGGAGAGAGCACACATTTACTATCTTGTATATTTGTTTTAGTTAACAAATCAAGTACATACTTGGATTGGGTTAAAAACTAACTATTAGTTGTTTGAAGAACTTTAATTCTAAAAAAAAAAAGAACTTACCCATAGTCGGGTGCTAATTAACCTTTTTTTTTCATGACAATAACTCAATTACTATATATATATATATATATATATATATATATATATATATATATAACTTCAAAGTGGAAAGGTTTGATGGTAAAAGAGAAATATAGGTTATCTTTTAAATAAAAAAATAACTTTTATAATAAATTTGTAATTTTTTTAAAATATAAAATATTAAAATAAGAACAGATGATTCACAGTAGCATGGGTGGTAATTGATTATGTTACTAATTTTGGAAAATAATAAATTTGTTAAATTTCGTAAATTCCGATGTTTGTATTTTATTGGTAAAATATTGTTAATGTTTTGTTTTCCTTTAGTATTGGGTTGGGTCAGTTTTGATATTGGGTCGAGTTGGGTTTCAAATTAAACCATTAAATGTAATAAACGCTAGAAGGAGGGCTTGAACCTCCGACCTTGTGGTTAACAGCCACACGCTCTAACCAACTGAGCTATTCCAGCAGCTTGCTTTTTTTTTCATAGAATAATCTATTGATTGGCTCTTCTTGTTTTATAATTCTGTGCAACCCACTTAATTCAACAACGCCGGTTAAAGACCGTATAAGTTTAAATCATTTAATAACAATACTAGTTGTATATATAGTAAACAATATTATTGCAATAATTAGTATATGTTTGCTAGCAATTTTTTTGGATTTTTTTATTATATTACTAAATTATTTTTTACATATATTAATTTCATCTTAATATTTAATTTACGATTATCATTTTAGATTAATTGTCACTTAACTAGTGCTACAATTATACGTCAATTAAAAGTAAATTGAGCTTTATAAACATTCTAACACTTTCAAGTAGAATTTAAAACAAGCTAGGAAAACAAAATCATTTTTGGTATTATTTATTAGGTTCCCTTGTTAACGTTAGTAAGGCACTACAATGTGATGGAAAATTAATTTAATCGAACATGAGGCTGTTTTGTGATATTTATATTTTATTTTTTATTCACTTTTTACTATTTTAATTTTTAAATATCATGGAACTAAAATTCAAGCTTTGATGTTTAATGATGTTGTGCTAAAATTCAAGAACCAATTTTGATTGAAGATGGCGACGAGGATGATAAATTGAAGAAAACATCAAGAAAAAGGATGATGACGAGGAGGATAGATTGAAGAAGAAGACCAATATTGAGAACATTTAAATATGTTTATTAGATTTCATTTTAATTTTTTTAGGAAGTTGAATTTGGGTTTGTTTAGATATAATTTAATTTTAAGTATTTTTATTTGTCTTTGATTTGCAACATATTGTTTTTTTATAATACAATTAAATGATTTAAGTTAAGACATATTCAGAGGGAGGTTAATAGAGTTACGGATTGCATCACGAAAATAGATGGTGGTGTGATGGATCAATTGATTATTCTTGAGGAACCTCCTAGATATGTAAGAGAACTCTTGGAGGATGACGTTCAACAATCGTGTTGGTCATAGATAGAGCACATTAGCTGCTAATGTTATCTTAGATTTGTTATCTAAACTTTATATTTACCAAAAAAATTACTATAGAGTTTTTAAAAAAATTATTATGACAACCTCATCCCAATTATATAAAGTCGATTTTGAACATGAGTTATGAAGTTTGATTCTACTTGATTCAATTTTATTTTACCTTTAAATTAATTTTTTTTGTTCTGAATTAAAAAATATATTTTAAATATAAAATGTTAAAAATTAATTTTTTTAAGTGGATTTCAAAAATTAAAGCTAATGTTTTTACATTAAATTTAAATTTAATATTTAATTTGATAATTATTAATACATTAAAATTTGATTACAAGAAATTCAAAAAATCTAATGAAGTTTTTTGAGAAGTACATGTAAAGTTGTCTTGGAGGGGAGCGAAAATAAGAATTAGACTTTGATTACAAGAAAATCATAGGGATGATAATTTTGATGAAATTCAAGCAATTTTTATTTAAATGAACATATATATGTTATTTGATTATGATTTTAATAAGAGAATATTGTATTTCTTGATATGGAAATGAAGAAAAAGAGAAGAGAAGTGAAAAGTAAGTTGGTGACAAAGGCAAGGAGGTAGTAAAAGAGTGAAGGAAGAAGAAAGGGGTTTGTCCAAGCATTGGTTGGGAAGAAGAAAGGAGTTCGTCCAAGCATTGGTTGTAAGTACTTCAAGAATTTCACTTTATTTAATTTAATCTAAGTATAATTTTTGTTAAAATGGTTAATTTATATGTAAGTATGTTGATGTTATGCAGAAAAATTTATTAATGAATGGTGAAAATGTGAATTGAATTTTAATTATAGAATGAATAGATTTGGAATATTGAAATGCTAGTAAGAAAAGATTAAATTATGAAAAATATAAAAATATGATATGTGAAATGATATCTTGTGAAATAGAATATGTAATGCTTTAGTGGATGGATGAAAAGTGAAATTGTAGTGAAGTTATAAAGTGTATTAAATAATTGTGATGGTAAGGACTAAATTGTAAATAGTGTAAAGTTTGAATTATTTTCTTTTGATTGTCTGAATACAATGGATTCAAATGTATTAAAAGCTCATGTCGACAAGATGAGGACTAATAGGACATAAATGACATGCAATTAGGAAACTTTATGCGCGCAAATGAAAGTGGCACTTTCATGCAAATAAAAGTGGCACTTCAATGCAATGCAATGACTGTTCCGTATATCCCATATGTTCTATTGAGTCTACAGTTGGGCTATACAAATATTAATGGTAACTATTTTACTAACGAGATCAAAACTGAACTATGAATTGATTGCTTGAGAATCCAGTATAGTTATTATCTAATTAATGTTATATATGGTGGTATTAGATTACAAATATATATATTCAGTGGTTAAAAATGTTAAAGAAAATTTTAATTCTTGGTATACTTACTAAGTTGTCACAAGTTTAACGCGTTATTTTTCTAATGCATAGCTAAAGGTTAGACTTGAAACTCTAGGTTGAATATCAACCTCTACTCATCTGATCACATCCCAAGCTTGGAAGAAAGTACGGTTTGTCATTTAGGTAATAGTATGACATATACATAGGTTTAAGTCAAATTTATGAAAGTAAAACTCTTAGTAGAAACACCTGTAAAATTCTGATCATTTTGTTAATCTTATAAACTTAGTTATATTTAATTAAGTAGTATGTTCAATTATATGATATTTAAGATTGAAAATACATATATGAGAATGGTATGTTGATTGGATTGGTTGAAATAAGGTAGATGAGCATTGCTTAGGGTGTTAAGAAATGAAACATAGAAATTTCATAAAAATAGAGTGCACGTCATGATGACGAACTTCTCACATCGCAACGAGATTAAGTGAATAAGAGACGTCGCAACGTGTAGCCCCTGACTGTGCGAAATTAGTCTAATTGTTTGAAAATATTGCAAATTGGTCCTTAATCAACTGTAGACTATTAAATGAGTTATCGTAAACTCATATAGAGTGCAAACATGAGGTTAAATTTTTTTCTAAGTACAATCTGATTATAACAACTAAATGATATGATGAATTGAATTGTAATTTATTTTTTTGTTGCTTTGGCAACAAACATAAAATCCTAGTGCCTTAACCCGACGATCTAGTTGAGTATGGGGGGTGCTATAATGGGGCCTTGCCCATAGAGATAATTCATTATCTTAACACCTCGTACAACAAGTGATTTTAGGCACTAACACTCCCTATGTAACACCCCTTACCTTTCTCAGCATCCAATAAGGATAGGAGATGTTGTCACACTTGGTTTCCTTTAAAACCCAAAAATTTGGAACAAATTAGGGGTTAAATTGAAAGAAATCGTAAGTTGGTGGCCTCTATTGAAAAACTAGGAAAAGTTAGTAACTGAAATTGTACAGGATTGATGTCCAAGTCTGGTTCAGTTAGAATAGAACCATTAATTTCTTTAGTGGGAGACAAAATGGTTATCAACAGACAATTCCTAAGGGGTTGATAGCTAAGTGAAAAGAGCTATAAAATAGTTAGGAAAATGACTTCACAGGGAGAATTCTTCTCCCTTTTGTTTCATTTTTCCTCTATTTTTCATCTTTTTCCTTGGTTACTTTAAAGAAGTGATAATCATGGGAAGCTCTGTATGGAGCGGTGAGCGTGAGTTTTGAGTCAAGAAAGTAGAGTATCTAGCAAGTTTCTAGAAAATCGAGTTTTGAGTTAAACATGCTAAGTTTAACCCATTTTTTGGTTGACGTTCTTAGTTGCCTCGAGAATGGAAGCTTTGGTGGTTGGAAAAGCTAAGCTGACAAGACGAAGAAGCATCAAGTTAGTTTCTGCACCCAGCCTTGAAATGCCAAGTATGCATGAATTAATTATGATTCCATGGTAGTTCATCTGTGAAATGCATGTACTGCATGTTTATAATAGTGGAACATGTAAGGGAATCATCTTTGGGTTGGACAAAGTTAGGATTGGGAATAAGGGATGATTTTGTTAGATACCGCCATATGATGTTGTTGAGTGCACCCGTGATGTGTGAAGCTCTGGGCCTTGCAGAGGGGAAATTGTGGTGTTCGAGTATCAAGGTGAAGATAACGAATGGAGGAATGGGCGGAGTTGTAACACCCCCTAACCTTAAACCCTCGTCGGAACAAGGTTACGAGGTATTACCAGACATATCAGACAACTTACGAGTAATTCACAATTAATATAACATTCATAGTAATACAAATAATTAAGTCCCTATATTGGACTCTCAAAGTCCAAAACACGTATTAAAAGTAGAACGAGACTTGTTCGAGTATCTTGGAAAACTTTTCGTATTTTTTTTTATAAAAAATTTCGACAGTATTTCTGCTTATTTTTACTTAAAACCCCCTGCAAATTCAAACCAAAAATAACCAACCAATACCAATATTTCAACCAAAAAAATTTGCATCTTAAACACTATTAGATTACGCTTAATCCATTGATTTATTACTTAAATTTTAAAGTATTAACATACAAAGAACTAATTCATATCTTTCATTTCCTTTCAAAATTTAATACCAAATTTACTAATTTATAACTTTAAACTTACTTATCATCCAAAATTGCATAACTATCTAATTACAACAAGATCATTTAACCTATATATATAACTCATGTACAACCACCTAATACATGCCACTTAAACAAAAAGAAGAAATACATCACCAAAATTTTCTTGTCAGAGTCGGGTTTGTTTTGGATGCTGGACCGGATCCGAAACTCTAATGACCTGCGCACAGAAACAACCGTACGCTGAGTATTTCATACTCAGTGGTATTACTGTAAATCAAAACTGTTTAACATTAATAAATTACAAACATTAACCATAAACTTTATAATCATTTAAACTAATTATATATAATTATATTACCTCATAACTCTTAAATTCATATTTCATTCTTTTTTTACATACTAACTCAATTCATAATTTAACTCATACATTCTTTCTCATACTTTTCAATAGTGCCAAAACAATTAATCTCATTTTCAAAATTTCATTTCAATTATTTACCCTATTAACAAGGCTCGGAGTCTGACAGATACGCGGATTCCATCCAAACACACCAGAATATCCAACCCAAACACACCCGAAATATTATAAATCCTCCATAACACACTAGTATAATATATCCTCCCAAACACACCAACAAGGCATTAAATGCCTCTTCGGATAAACCGAAGTATATAATAACAGAAACATCTTCTCGGCCGAACTTCAAATCTCCTCATCACTTCACAAATCCAATGGCATGCCATTTGTATCAAATCTAGTCCGACAAGTTTATAGGGTATTATTTTACTTTTCCAATTTCAATTTCATTTCCACAAAAATTTTCAATACTCAAACAATTCAAACATCTATTATCTTAATTCATATACAAATTAATTTTCACACCTACTCATATTTAATTTCAAATATAATACTTACCTTATCTTAATTATTCCATAACTGTAAATTCATTATACATTTAATAAATAGTTTGAGTTATAGTAATACAAACCCGGAATACGAGTTTACTCCTCAACGATCTTTTCTTTTCCTTTGGATGCCGATGCCTCGTTTTCCTTGTTAGCTACAAAAATAAAAATAAAAATAACAATTTACATTATTAATTACAGCATTAATTTAAATAATTAATTAAATTTCTACTTAATTTATGCCTAATTTTAAATTTAATCCTAATTGACTCTTTTATTTGTTTCATTTATTTCATACTTCAATTCTATTCATTTTTCTTCCATATTCATCCTAACTATCAAGTATTCATAATAAAACCCTAATTTAAAACTTCTTTCAATTTATTCCCTACAACACAAAACTTATAGCCTAATTTACAATTTAATCCTTTAATCAATTCTAACTTAAAATTCATTCAATTAAATCCCTAATTCATTATTTTGTTCAACATGAACTATGTTCAAAAACCTAAGAACTTTCAAAAATTCAACTTAATATCAACAAAACTTTGTTCTAAAGCTTCTAAAACATCAAAATTGAAAGAAAAGAACTTAATTAACTTACCTTTTAAAGCTTCAAACCTTAAAACCCTAGTTTTTCCTTTTTCTTTCTTTCCTTCCCCTGTTCGAAATGTTCTCTGTTTCTTTTTTTCTTTCTTTTACTTTGTTTCTTTTTATTTTACTTTTGTTTATTATTCTATTATATTAACTTAATAAACATTATTATTTCTTAAGTAATAAGTAAATAAATAAATATATTACAAATGTATGTATATAATTTATTACACTTGTATTTTACTATCACCTTACATTTGTCAATTTATTAATTTATTCATTAATATAATAATAGTATCAATTAATTAAATAATAATAAATATAATAAATATCTATTTAACACACAAATACATATATTACAAATGTACACTTATAAATATTTTTTTTAACATTTGTATATTATCATGATCATCCATTTGTCTTTCTTTTATTTATTTATTATACAAAAATCTTATAATATAATTAATATAAATTATAATTTATTTTAATAACAATTATAAATACTACAATTGTACACATATATTTTTGTACATTTGTACAATATCAATACCATACAATTATCATGCTTTCAATTTATTTACTAATAAAAATCTCCTAATATAATTATTTAATTAGTAATTATCTTTTACTTAATTTTCAAGTAAATAAATAAATATAATAAAAATGTATATATTCACATTATTACAAATGTCACTATCTAATTTGTTCATTACACAAAAAATCTCACAAATTAATTATTTTATCTAATAAATATCTTTTACTAATTAAATAAAATATCACAAATATATATGCTTCTATTAATACACTTGTATTGAATCACTACCATACATTTGTCTTTATTTAACTTATTTCATAATATTATAATAATTAATATAATTTATAGCTTAATAATAATAATAATAATAATAATATCTTTTTACTTAAATTTTAAGTAAATAACTAAATATATTACAAGTGTACCTATTTAATTATTATTTCAATACACTTGTATACTTCATCACCCTACACTTGTCACACAACTAGATTTATTTATTTATTTATCTATAATTCATATTATAATTTAAATAAAATAGTAATATATAATATAATAATTTAATAAAGTAAGAAAAATCTTACACTTATGCCGCTTCACCCTATAGTAAATGGCATATTTTTCATTTTGGCCCTTTTTATTTTATTTTAATCTACAATTAAACTTTTACTCTTTATTCAATTTAGTCCTTTTTATTATTTACACTAAATTGAGCTAATTTCACTTAATTAAAGCCTAATTAAACACATTACTAGACTCACAATTATCCCTAATAATTATTTACGAACTCGGTCTATTAAGACGGAGACCCGATATTATACTTTTTCGATGCCCGTGAATTTTGGGTCATTATATGAATAAGAAAAAAGAAAACTGGAATTTTGTTAAAATTTTAGCATTCGGGATTGCTGGGAGCAAATCATAATGTGCGAAGCTCTGGGCCTTGTGGAATGGACATTTCGGTGTTCGAGCATCAAGATGGAAATAAGATAAGAGGATATTAACGATATTTAGGTTCCACAGAGTATTATCGAGATGGCGGTCAGCAGGCTTTTTGGGGTAACACTGTGTCTACAGTAAGGTTTTTTGGGGCGACACCTCTAAAAGGTTTAAAGTGTAATACCATAACTTGACTATGGCAACCAGTATAGTCTGTTGGGATAGTAAACATGGCGAGAAAGGGTGTAAGACCATAGCTTGGTTGTGGCAAACAATAGAGTCTATCGAGACATTAAATTCGAGGTAAATCGCTAGGACAAAAATTAAGGAAATTCACGCTTATAGAAAAAGAGTAGGTTCTAAAGAACCCTGTAGCGGCCCAAATCTGCCCGGGCCTTAAAACCAAAAACAAAAAAATAAATGAATAAATGAATATTTATTTATTTTAAAAGTCCGTTAAAAAGTCCAAACCCAATAACCCTTACAAACAGACTCATTACTCAAACTGATCTACTACAGACTCAAGTCACTTGGGCCTAAAAGGCCCAATAACTTAAAACACCAGCAGGAAACCCTAGGGTTTCCTTGGAACCTCGGCGCAGCAGAGCGCCTTCGAAGCCGCCACGTCAGAGCCGTTCCAGCTCCCAAAGCAAGGGCCATCAATAGCCCTGTCCCCTCACGTCACCCTAGCTGGCCCTCATCAATGCTGATCAGATCGATGGTCACCTCGCACGAGGTCCCATCAGAGCACTGACCAGAGGCTTTGGGCACTCTGAACGTCACCGCCGTTTGCCTCACAACGATCCAGTGGCTTAAACATCACCACCATCAGTGCACCGTGATCTCAGGCCTCACCACTGACCTTTGCGCCTCCACCGGTGCCGAGATCTTCGCAGTAGAGGCGATCCTGTGGTCACCAGGCAAGATTCGCATCCACAACACGATCTTCGCCAGATTTTTGGTACCTGCAAGACAGAAAAAGGAAACCAACAGACACGAAAAAGAAAAACGAAGCAGAAAAGGAAACCAAACAGATAAAAATGGCAAGAAATAGCAGCTGATAAACTGAAACAAACAAGGAAAGAAATCAAAGATTTCTTTCCTAAACATGCATAGTCTAAAGGCTATAAAGCCTTTCTTCAGATCTGTAATTGGAGGAGTTTTGACACACACAAATACACATATACAGAGGCAGAAAGACACAAGCAGAGAGATAACAGAGGAGAGATTTACACAGCACACAGAGAGAAAAAAAACAGTGAGAAAAAAGTAAAAAAACAGAAAAAAGTGAACAGTTGTAATCTTTTTTCGAAGCATATATAAAAAAGGAAAACAGTTACTTGCTCGAAAGGTAATTTGAAACGTTTCTTCATTTTTATATTTTTTATTTTTTCTTACTTGTTTGCTTGCGAGTGTGTGTTTACAGGCATTTTTATGAAAAGTAATAAAGAAAAAAGAAAGGGGAAGTGATTACCTGAAGATTTGCAAAGAAAAGATGGGTTTTTTTTCGAACCCTACCCACTGTATGCGGTGGTCCTGATGACGGCGTGTTGGTGCGTAAAGATTATGCACGACGGGGCTCGAGGATGAGCGGTGATGGCCACCGGCCGAGCTCGAGAGGCTGAGGAGATTTTTTTGGGGTTCTCTCAGGTTTTGTTTTGGGTAAAAAGGGCTGAAATGATTTTTGAACTAAGAAATAGTCTTATATAGCTTCTACTAAATGACACCGTTTCTGCTTAACTCAATAAGCAACAAAACGATGTCGTTTTGAATATAACCCAGGAAAGATCCGCGTGTTGACCCGACCTGGGGAGGATCCGCGTGTTTCTTTCGGGTTATTTATTCAATTAATCCTCCCGCATTTCTAACATTTATGATTTTGTTTTATTTTATTTTTAATTTAGCCCTAACATTTTAATTTTATTTCAGTTTGGTCCTTACAGTGACTTTAAAACTGTATTCATGGAAACGGTGTCGTTTTGGGATGAGGGCAAATTGCGCAGTGAGTCCCTCGGTTTTAACGTGCTTTCCAGATAGGCCCAATTTTTTTTATATTTTTCTAATTAGCCCAAAGTTTTTAATTGCTTTTAATTTTAGTCCTCTAACACTTTTAAATTTATTTATTTTAAATATTATTATTTATTTACTGTATATTATTATTTTATATATTAATACTCATTATTATTTTATATTAAAAATTATATGTTATATTTATATACTTTATTATTAAATATTGGAAATCCATTTATTTTATTATATTATATATTATTATATTATTTTATATGGTGTATATATTATTTATATTTTATTATATATAAAAATATTAATTAAATATTTTTAAATATATGTATTATATTCTAGAAAATAGTATAAAAATCATTTTTATTATTTCAAAATATGTATTAAATATGTTATATTTTTGGCCATTATCATTTATTACCCCAAATGTGTTGTTTTTTTATATGAAAGTTTGTTTTAATATATACATACTCCTATTGCATGAATTATTTATTGTTATTAAAATTATGTTGGTATGAAAATTATTCATGTCATATTTGTAACTTATATTTGCATATCTTACTTGCTTTATTTGCTATGGAACATTAATGCATGAAATTTATGTTGCCTATGTTTAATCACATGAAATATGAATGTTATATTGTATCTTCTATGCTATATTTGTATCAAAACATGTATTATAATAGTTTAATTTTACCCTGTAATATGTTATTTTGATTGTATCATCATTAAAACATAAATAAAGAAATGTTTTTTTTCAAAAATAAAGGCAATGTTTTTCGTATTCAGGAATTCGAGAAATAGTGCCCTAACATGCTGGGTTACGATTTCCCGTTTGTCTAAATGCCTAAAATACCCTTCTAAACGATTTTATAAATTACGAGGTGATTTCAGTTACAAGAGTTTTAGAATATTGTGTCCTATCATGCTGGATGTGATATTCGTATTCTTTTGGAACGAAGAAATCTCGGTTTTAAACTCGAACTATTTTAATTTCAAAAGGGATTATATTTTTAAATACTTTCAAAATTCTAGCATTAAAGACAGAAAGTTATTCAATTTGGTACCAATTTTTTGGGCATTACGAGGGTGCTAATCCTTCCTCTTACGTAACCGACTCCCGAACTCGTTTTCTTGATTTCGTAGACCAAAACAAATGATTTCAAACAAAAAGTGGTTCGAAGGTGGTTCAATCACACTTAAACTGATTGGCGGCGACTCTCATTTTTTATTTTTCAAAAAGTCAAACCCGATTTTTCCAAACTCCTTTTAAAATGGTTTCGACAAACCCGACGAACAAGGAAAATGTAGTAGAAAGGGAAACAGTAATCATGAAAGCCAGTAGGGCATAAGGGTGGTAATCCAATAAGAACTAGATATAGGAAATGATGTACCAGTAATGCCTTGTAATTAGCCAAGAGAAGTGGACTTTTTCATAGATCGTGGTTAAGGACCACCATTAAGAGCCGTTAAAGAAGTGCTTAAGGAGGCTTTGTATGTTAGAGAAAAACTCAAAGGGTTATAGGGAGACTCGCTCGCAATATACGATTTGTCGAAGCCAAAGAAGTGAGGAGGGATTGATTGACGATACTCTAGGTAGTCAAATTGGTAAGAAGGGGTTAATTAATACTTGGAAGGATAAACCAAGTGATAGATGTGTCTTTTAAGACTATTCTTCTTTAAGGGGATTATATTGCGAAGTACCTGCCAAAGGGCTAGTTCTATAGGGAATCATCCCATAAGAGAAATCATAAACTCAAATGGTCATGTAGATGGCAGACTACAAGGTACGGTAGGCCCAAGCAGTTCCAACAGATGTATGTGTCTCATCTATGAGCCTGGTATCTCATATAAGGTTGATTACAAGGAAGTAATCCAACCACTGTTCATCCCGAGTGGGATTTAATCCACCAGAGTGACAGGGAATCTTAATAGTTACCTCAAAAGATGGGATGACAGCAAGTCCTTCGGGATTAGGGTAAGAAAAGAAGTCCACTATGGAATGAATAGATTTGGAAAGATCGCCAAGGGGGAAATACCCAAGGGTAATTAGAAGGGTAGACCACAAGACTACCTTATAAGGACATGGTGGAAAAAAATTACCACGCTAGGAATAAATGGAAAGAAGAATACAAGTAAATGAAGGATAAAGTTCGCAGAAATGGCGAGACATTTGAGGAATCTATCAAGACTGATCGTGGGTTGATAAGATTGCCCAGGGATAATTTGCTTAACGATTTACCCGCAAGGAAATAGAATTGGGAATAAATCAGAGCTTACTACGACGAGTTTAAGAGAAATTACTCGCACAAATAAGGAGTTATTTGTATTTAATTATTTCTATTTAAATGCTTGAAAGATGGGGTCTATTTTTGAGTAATGTAGAGACTTACTAAGTTCATTCAAACTTACAAGAGTTTGACCTGTGGTTGCAGGACTCATGTGTTAAGGAGCAAAGAGGGACTAAGCCAACCTGAGTTATTTTAAAGATTTAACGTTGGTATGGTATCATGCACATAGGAGGGGGTACTATAAGAGGTTTTGCCTTGGAGTCCATTGCGTTGTAATTATGTAATTCCCTTAGTGTTCGAAGTTGAGACAAGTGAACTTTGTTTTAAATTTTTTGTCTCTTTTGTAAGTTCTCTTTTAAATAGGTAGTACAGTCTGATTTTAAAAATAATGACTTCTAATCTTGTACATGAACACAGTTTAGTTGTGATGCCTTATACCCGGATTCGAAAAATAGGTTAGGTAAGGGTGTTACAGATGTTATTAGAATATATACATAAAGAAAAGCTTAAGAATTATTAAGAACTTAAAACATAATTAATTAAACAAAATCCTTAAAACACATTTAAAGTTACTTAAGAGTTTTGAAATCATTTTGATAGGTGTTGGACATACCCAAATCATAAATCAAGGCCTCGGGGACTTAAAATGATAAAAAATAAAGTTGTACAGGAGTAGGGGTCGTGACCTGAATTGCGGTTGTGTGTTAAAATGAACGATTTTATGAAACTAATTTAAATAGCGGGTTTTAACTGTAAGCGTACAGTGTGAGTTGTAATATTTATAGTTCCGATAGAATATGAAGTATTCCAAGGGGTCGAACCTAAAGGAAGAGGTGATTGAGTAACAGCTAGCATACATAATAGAGTCTAAGCGGCTACAAACACTATTTTATTGTACGACAATTTATAACAAGATAAAATTGCAAGAAAATTAAATATTCTACTCTAAGGACTAAATTGCAAGAAATGTAAAATTAAAGAACTATCTAATAATTACTAATAGGGGTTGGTTTACTTTGAAGTGGTTCATTAAACTTCGGACTAAGGATATAAATTGCGTAAATTACTAAGTGGCTCCATTTTATCTTTGGATATTAATTTTATCAACTTAAACGAATTAGGTCTGGTTTATCTTCCGACCTTACCGATTAATCCGAGACTAATAAACGGGTTCGCAATAAGATTACCTTCTAGTCTCACTTTATCTAGATATTCCCTTAGGGGTGTCACTACCTAAGTTCTTAATTCTACTTGAATTAGTCCAATTTATTATGATTTAGTCCTTTGTCCAAAGATTTTAGTTTACCCACATCTCCATCAACCAACCTCCTTAAAAGTTTAGCTACACATGCTCAAAGTAAAGAAAAGAAACATAATAATGGAAAATAAGGAAACCATGAAAGTAAAGTTTAAGAAAAATATAAAAGTTGATATTTTTTTGCAATAAAACTTAAATAGCATGAAACCAAAAACATTTAACAAGAAAATCTAAAGAAAGAAATATAAAACGAACAAGCTTTAATAGATTTAGAATAAAATAAATTGAAATACATTAAACTAAAGCTTAAAAAGTGTTGAAAGCAAGGTACAAGAACGAGAAATATAAATAAACCTTAGCTATAGTAATAACTAAATTAACTAAAACTAAGAACAACAAGAACAAGAATTAAATGCAGAAAAGTAAACTATAATCTAAGATAGAAGAAGAGAAAAATAAAAACTCTTGAAAAGTGTAGAGAAAAACTAAAGAAAACCTTAAACTAATCTAATGTGTGTGTCTCTCCTCCTCAAATTTTTTTGACTGTTTTGAAGTGTATTCTTCTGACTTTTCATTGCCAAGAATGCCCTTACATGGGCCTTGTGTGATTGGTGGGTTGTGTAGACAAAGTCATCCCTTTTTGTCCAAATTTGTCCCCCTGACTAAGGTGATATCGCGATATGCATAAGTGAATTTTGTGATGTCTAGATCAATATTAAAACTTGGGGTCTTCCTTGGGAGGTGGATATCGCGATATCCTCTTTAGATTTCCTGATACCACTGAGGGGGATCTTTTTTCTTTTATACTATCAGAGGTATCACGATTCCAAGGGTTGGATATCGCAATACCCTTTCCTTAGGTGTCGTTCTTGCTCGTTTTTGACCTCCGGCACATCCCTACATCACTTAAATACATATTAGGCCTCCCAATGGCACTATCGGCCAATTTGGTTCACAAAATAAATAAAAAAGAGATATTTTCACTTATTAATAAAAAGTACGAAAATAACGAAAAACTACACTAAAGACGCTATTTTACTTGAGAAAAAGCTCCTTAAGTACATCAAAAAAGCCTAATTTTCCACATCGATTTGTGGTAGATGAACTCCCGCACACTCAAGTCTTTACTTGCCCTCAAGCAATCACACAAAACACATAAAAAAAAAAAAAAAAAAAAACCCTTGGACTAAATTAGGTAATTAAGTTACGTAGCAGTAAAACATCAAATTTGGACAAGAATTAATTCACATGCAACTTAAGAATGATATCTAGCTAATTTACGTACTCCTAATGCAAATATTATTAGTTTAAAAAGTTAAAGTGTCAATAGATAGAAAGGCAATGTAATGAACATATGTACGAGTGTTATCCGTCAAAATAAATTATACGGATCGCTCACAGATATTTAAAAAGAATTGATCATGTTCGTTCTAACAAATGCAAGTAATATACAAATTAATGCATTGGTGTTTTATTCGGGTCCCAAAGGTCTTTTTGCTTGTAACTTTTCTGAGGCTGAGGTCAGTATGGATTCAAAGAAAATTCATCTCAAAATATTTCAAGCACTATGGATAGTATAGCACACGACATTGTTCCCAATTCCCCTAAAATATAATCGTTTTATCTCATTGCCTTGTTTCTCCTTTCAGCTCTCTTATTTCTCCAATAATGTGGAAGAGGATGGTTGATATCAACTCATTTTTGTGCACTATGATTTCGGGACTATTTTATGCTCCTTTTTTTTTCTTATTTTGAGCATTTTTGTCATTTGTTTGTTCTTTTCTCTTATAATGCTTTTGATCCTCGCTTTTCTCTCTTTCAAGTTTTTATTTTCTTTTTATGCACAATTTCTTGCAAGAATCAATTATGATCTAATTCAACCCCTCTCCACAAATCACTCGGGTACACTTTTGTAAGAAACCTCTTTAATGTTCCTACCTAACCCTTGATGTCCATGGCCTAACTTCCATTTGATAGTGTATTACAAAGTTCAAGGACTGTGATAGGTTGGGTTTAGAACTCAATTTTGGCTCAAGGTTTTAAACACAAAGGCTCATTAAGATGGGCAATGTAAGGCTCAAATTCGAGAACTAGAGATAATACAGTGTTTAAGGTTGGTCCTTTAGGCTCAAGGCTATACAAATAATATCTAAGGTCTTTCCCAGAATAATCACCTAGCAACAGTTCTATTAAGCATACATCTATTTAAATGAACAATTAGCAATTCAAATTATTTATCTACAAGGATTTGTATATTTTATTCATCCTACGGTACATTTTATACAATTTCATTTGGGTTGTTGCCTCTAACCTATTATACATTTAAATAAGTGAACTAATTAATCTACAATTAAGAGCAATAAAGTATCTAGTATCATTCAATTTTTACAAGTTTGACAATTTTATATACTTGTTTGATATGTACAACTACTAACTTACTACTTAAATGCAGTCCAAGCACCATGAAATAATAATAAAAAAAAAAAAGAAATATTTTTAGAATTTTGGAAAGTTTAAAAATAAAAAACGGAAAATAATTTTTTTATTTTGATTTTTTTTTGAAAAATGCATAAAAACTAAAATAAACACATAAATAAACATAAAAACATGAAAACATAAACACAATAAAAACTTACGTGCACCCCACTCCTCCACACATAGACTATGCATTGTCCCCAATGTGTTCAAAAGAAGGGATAGCAGGTTACCGGACTTCCCTAGAATTAAGCATCAAACTAGCTCAAGCGTTCACCTCCTCGTTGAAGCTTTAAATGTTGTGTAATCTTTTAGGTTACTCACTGCACATAAGAAAAGAAAACAAAGAAAAACAACAAAAATACACCAAACAATAACAAACACAAGATAAAAATGAGAAATTCAAAAGTAATCAATAGTTTACATGCTGCATTAAAAACAAATAAAATGCAAAGACATGTAACTATTCCGAGTTGTCCTCATGGACCCTCATTTGGTCCTGCGATTCCTTGTTTTGGCGTCATTACCTTCTTCCTCTTTGTTTCCATTTTCTTCGGCTTCCTCCTCCATATCTTCATCAACGGACCTTGTCGGTCACTGAATAGGATCTTTCCATTGGCTCTCCATGAACGCATTTGCGAAATTTTGCATTGCATCCAGTCTGTGATTAGTGTATCAAATCTCCCTAACAGCTTTTGAAGTTTTTTTTTTCGAGACCTTCATATGTGAATTTAATGGATCCTTTCTTTAGACGAGTAGGTGACATGTCCATCTTATGCTTCCTTTGATGGTTAGAGTTTTTAATTTGTTCTCGCTGAAGAGCTTGGAACTGATGAAGCATTGAGTTACCAAGTATGTTGCAGACCGATTGGTGTGATTTCTTCATTAGGTCTATAATCACCTTCGTCATATGGTATGAATATGTAATTAGGTAAGGAAAATAGTCCCAACTAACACGCGTGTAAATGAATTGCATCCACATCTGAGCTATGGGGAACATTATTACTTGTTTAAAATAAAGTAGAAATTCAGTGTCCCCGTCACATTTCCATACACCTAGGTCCTTGGTCAGAAAATTTAAAATGGTGTCCATATATATGTTTGTAGAACAGTTGAGATCCATGTTTTGAATATCGTCACTTTGATAAAAGTGACGCCGTAAGGTTCGTAAATATGTTCAGAGGCAATGCCTATCCACTTACACCTTACGTATACCCGATCATCTTTTGTAAATTTCAAATTAGCAAAAAAACTCTAAAACAACAAGTACTATTGCAGTTGTAATTGGTACATCTACGAATTGATTCCACCAATAATGGCAAACCAATTCCCAAATTTTCGGAAATCATGGGCCACTAAGTAAAAACCACGTTCATAGATGACTTATTGACTTTGAATTAATTAAGAATACTTTTTTGCCTGTGTAGACACAAAGGATAGGTTCGATTTGGGTGTGAGATTGTTTGAGGGCCCGTGGTGGCATTTTGAAAAAAAATTGTTTCTTTTAACACGTAATTTATATGACTGTAGACACTCAATTTTGTCCGGGCCCAGAAATAAGTCCAAAAATCCATTTCAGTATTTAAAATAATAACTCCCAAAAAAAAAACGAAGTCCAAGTTCAGTCCAGAATTACAAATATAATTTGGCCCGATCGGAATGGCCCACTACTTGAAAAGATTTAAGGTCCATCTACAAGCTTGACTCATATGGAAATATAATCTTCAATGATATACAATCTTAGATATGATTGCAATCTTAGATATGATATGCAATCTTAGATATGATACAATCTTAGATATGATTGCAATCTTAGATATGATATGCAATCTTCGTCTATCTTAGTTTTTCAACCTTTTTTTATTTTAATTTCTTCATTTTTCAAATATGTATATTTATTCCTATCTTTTATACATTTGATTATGTATTTTATATATTATAATATTTAACCTTCTTATATAGTTTATTTTCAAATATATATTTTCTATGCATGTATATATATTATATTATCATTTCATGTATTTTGAACTATTGCATTATATTTTTATAATTTGTAAATGTTCTATTTATTCATTTTTTTGGTATATGTCATTTATCTTATTTGTGCATAGTTTCATTTTTTTTATATGCTATGTTTAATTATTTCTTTATATATATATATTGTTGTATAATTTTTGCATGTATTATGTTTTTCTTTTAGTTTACTCATGTTTTTATTTGTTTATTATCTTATATTTACCCTAGTATGATTTTTTTATTAAACGTATGTTCATGTTATTTAGTTTTGTCTTAATGATATTATTTATGTTTATATGAAAATGTTAGGATATTTTGTACATCTATGCTTCATGATGCATTAATATGTCATCCTAAAACGTCATTTAAAATAATATTCCAAGGTTTTTTTTAAAAAAAAAAAAAAGGCAATGCTTGATGTTTGGAAACTTCGAGAAAGGTAGTGCCCTAACTTATTGGGTTGCAACTTTTCTCGTTGAGTTCGAATAGTCAAGCACCCTTCTAAGTTTTTAAGGTTTTTTTTTTAAGTGCAAGCAACTGTCTCGGAATTTCAAGGCGTTGTGTCCTAACTTACTGGATATGGCGTTTTGTTGTTTCGAGATATAGATTTCCAAAAAGGCTAACTTAGTGTCAAATATTTTAAAAATATTGTGTCCTAGCTTATTGGATGTAATTTTTTGATTCATTTGATACAAGTGAACCCTAATTTTCAAAATAAAAAATATTAAAAGAGGACTGCATCTTAAAATTTTTTAAATTTCTGACATTAAAGACACTTGATAATCAATTAGGTACCAATTTTTTGGGCGTTACGAGGGTGCTAACCCTTCCTCGTACGTAACTGACTCCGGAATCCGTTTTCTCGACTTTCGTAAACCAAAATTAATGTTTTAAAACAAAATATTTTATAAGGTGATCCAATCACACCTAAAAAGATTGGTGGCGACTCCCGTTTTCGTTATTTTTAAAGTCGAATCCCATTTTCCTAAAACTCGATTTAAAAATGGTTTCGACAATGACGATAATATAAACTGGCCTACTAACTAATAATCAAGCTACGATGATGATCGAAAAATAAAACGAACAAGAAAATATTAGAATAAAAGGAAGATTGAATCAAAATGATTTAATGTTGTCAAAGGGGATTGAAGCGACGTTTCATTATTGACCTAATACAAAGACGAACTCAAACCTGCAAAATGAAAAAGAACACATAACAATTAACAAAAGATTAACTAGAAAAATTGAAGAGAGTGTAATAACCCATTTCTGCCCGAGCCCATGATCAAATAAATAAAACCAAAAATAAAAAATATATAAATGAATGTTTATTTAAACAGTCCATTTACAATAAACAGGCCTCAAGGCCTGATAAGCCCTATACCCGGTTACAAGCCACACTAGACTATATCACTACCCCAGTAGACCCGTTACACCCAAATACCTAAATAGACCCAAGTCACTCGGGCCCAAAAGGCCCAATGACTTGAAGTACTAGCAGGAAATCCTAGGGTTTCCTTGGAATCTCAGCGTCGTAAGAGCCGTTCCAGAAGCTTCGCCACGTCAGAGCAGTTCCAGCTCCTGAAGTAAGGGACATCAATAGCCTTGTCTCCTCACGTTACCCCAGCTGGCCCTCATCAATGCCGGTCAGATTGACGGTCACCTTGCACGAGGTCCATCAAAGCGTTGACTAGAGGCTTTGGGCACTCCGAGCATCACCACCGCAATTTCAGGCTTCATCACTGACCTTTGTGCCTCCATTGGTGCCGGGATCTTCGTAGCAGAAGCTGTCCTGTGGTCATCAAGGCAAGATTCGCATCCACAACGCGATCTTCGCTGGATTTTTGGTACCTGCAAGACAAAAAAGGAAACCAACAAACACAGAAAAAGAAAATGTAACAGAAAAGGAAACTAAGCAAACAAAGGCAAGAAATCGAGCAGAGAATATTCAAACTTTAAACAGAGGCTATAAAAGCCGAAGGATTTTACTGTAATAGGGGATTTCTTTTTACAGAAAAAAGAATACATAGATTCAATAAAAAACGCAGTGTTACACTAACTTACAATATCAACAGTCGATCGAAAGTAAAGGTGATTCATTTTGTTTTTTTTTTCATCTATTCCAAGTATATATAAATAAATACTAAAAGAAAACACAGGAGGTTACCTTTTTTTCGTCAGAAACAAAAACGTTTCGCATTCGGATCGCCGTGATAGGGTGAGTCGTGAGCGCGTGGGCGCGTGGGTGCGTGAGTCCGGTGACCGGGGCTTGGCCCGACGGAGGCCGGAACCAGGAGGACTGCACTCTCTTTTTTTTCAGAGAGTTTCCAAGCTTTTAAAAAAAAAAACAGATTCAAAAATGAATTTTTGGGTTGAAAACTAATTTAAATAGTGTAAATAGAACGACGTCATTTAGCTTAAAACGATAAGCTCCAAAACGGCGTCGTTTCAACAGAGGATCCGCGTGTTGACCCGATTACCCGGGGAGGATCCGTGTGTTTTTGTAAAATGGGTTAATTACCCCATTGGTCCTCTCGCATTTTTTAATTTTTATAAATTCATTTTATTTATTTCTAATTCGACCCTAATCTTTTATATCTGTTTCAATTTAATCCTAATTGCTATTAAAATTTGTTCTGAAGAACGACATCGTTTTGGGATTAGGGCAAATTTCCCAGTAAGTCCCTTATAGTTTTGGAATGCGTTTCAATTAGGTTAAATTTTTTTTTTTGTTTTTTTAAATTAACCCCAGACTCTTTAATTAAATTCAATTTTAATCCTTTTTTTATTTTTTTATGTTAAATACTTTATATATTTTTAATATTAGTTATATAAAATAGTACATATTTTTATTATCCATTATATTATTTTTTATTATATATATACATTATTATTCTATTATATTTATATTTTGCTATATGCTATATATTTTTTATTATGTATATTATTTATCTTACTATATTTTTATATGAAAGATACTTATTATATTATTATTATTTTATATATTCTTTATTTTATTATATTTCATTATATTTTATTTATGTATTTTTATTACATACTATATTTTATTATATATTATTCCTTATAATATCTATTTTTCTTTTATATATATATATATTATATTATATACATTTTATTATATATTTTTATATTACTTATTATATGGTTTATATTATTATATATTTTATTTGAAAATTATATTATACACTATACATATTCTACCATATTTCCTTGCATTACCCTTATTTTATTATAAAGTATACATTATCTTATTACTTATATATATTTTTAAAATTTTTATAAGTGAAATAGCAATATTTAGTACATTATTTTTCTTGCATATTAAGTTATTGTATTTTATAGTAAAACCTATATATGTATATATATCTTTAAAAAAGATAGGTTCTCTTTATTGTTCTTACATCATTTAATATATTTATAAATAACTTACTTTTATATTTCATACACTTAACTTGTTATTTATTTTTAAATTCTCTTTTATTTTAATATTTTTTAAATGGGTTAGATTTTACATATCATTATATTCTTCTATTTATTTATTTTCGTAAAATTAGTTTATTTATGATAATTTAGATATATTTGTATAAAATGTTGTTATGTCTGTGTTATACAATTTATGCTATTGAATTCACTATATTCTATACTTTGTATGTAACGATACTATTTATGACCATGCATGAAATAATAGCATATTAGATAATTTAGATCCTTGTTCGTCACCTTTATTATATTTGCATGAAGTGATAAAACATATATATATTGAAATTAGGTTATTTTAAGACATATCATTTTTTTAAAACCAAAAGTCATATCTTATTTAATTAAAAAGAAATTTAAAAAAAAAAAAGAGTAAGGCAATGTTTCGAATGCTTAGAAATTCGAGAAATAGTGCCCTAACATGCTGGGTTGCAATTTCTCGTTTGACTAAATATTTAAAATATCCTTTTAAACAAGTTTTATAAATCATGAGATGATTTTAGTTACGAAAGATTAAAGATATCATGTCCAATCATGCTGGATGTGATGTTTGTACTCTTTTAAAACGAATGAATCTTGATTCTTCTCTCAAAACATCACGGTTTAAAGGAAATATCATTTTTTAAAATTCTTTCAAATTTCTGACACTAAGACAAAAATTACTCAATTTGGTACCGATTATGGGCGTTACGAGGGTGCTAATCCTTCCTCGTACGTAACCGACTCCCGAACCTAGGGATAATAGTAATAACTTTTAGAAAATTACCTTTATAAGGATTTATTTATCGATTTCCTATATATATATGATACTGACTTACTGTTTTATTTTGTTGTCATTGCATGCCATTCCGTATTTAAAGGTGTCGATTCAAGGCTCGATTTCTAGATTAGAAAGTTTTATAATGAGGAACGAATACTTTAATAAAGTAGAGGACAATACTTTAATAAAGCCTTTCTATCAGAGTTATGGAGACCTCCCCTATTTACTGAACGTCAAGGTAGATAAACACTTGTTTCGAGCTATGGTATAGTTTTGGAACCCTGCTTATAGTTGCTTTACGTTTGGTGATGTTGATCTTGTACCTACTTTAGAGGAGTATACGACTTTACTGCATTGTTCAAGGATTCATGGTTACAAGGCTTATGTTAGGCCTACTAGCCTTCCAACTTTTGCGAAGAAATTGGTAATGATTACTGGGATGAGTGAGCAGTGGGCTATGGCTCGTGTACAGCAAAAAGGTGATAGTAAGTGCATCCCGTGGGCCGTTTTGAAGGATTTGATATTGACGCATCCAGATGTGAAGAAGAGGGTCGACGTCCTGGCTTTGAGCATTTATGGCATGGTGATTTTCCAAAAGGCGTTGGGGCACATAGATGAGTCGGTCGTAGATTTATTTGATCGACTTGGTAAACAAAACACGCCTGTGCCTGCGATCCTAGCTGAAACGATAAGGTCCTTGAGTGCATGTCGAAGAGCTGGTGAAGGAAGATTCATTGGATGTGCACAGTTACTATTAGTTTGGTTTCATAGTCACTTTTGGAAACTAGATAGGGTTTCTTGCCGAGTTTTCTTTGAGGGTTATTCTCCCTTAAAGGAAGCAGTGGACATGCCTAGGAGAGAGGACATTTCGGAGGAGAGATGGTTAGATATTCTTCAGAATCTTCGAGAGGAAGATGTTATGTGGAAGGCTCCTTGGTTGGTTCCTAGTGAAGTCCATTACCGATGCGACAGTTTTGATTGGGTCCCTTTGCCAGGAATTTGGGGAGTTGTTGGATATACACCGTTGCTTGTTTTAAAGCAATGTCGAGCGAGGCAGTTCATACCAGCTACACAGGGTCTAGCTCAGAGTGATTTCTCTTACAAAAGAGATCACTATAAGAAGAAGATGCGAGAGATTTCTGAGGCTTGGAAGAAGCCTTTCTGTATGAAGATCTTGACTGAAGGTTCGACGTCAACCCTCGAGTATAAGGGTTATTTTAGTAAGAGATTCAACGATAATATCCCTAGGCCGATTTTAGGAGAGGCTCGATCATTAGAGGAGAGCTTGCGAGTGATCCCATCAGAGTTGGAGGTTATGAAGCAAGAGTTCGAGAGAAGAAATTCAGAGCTAGAAAAGAGGATTGAGAAGCTCGAAGAGGAGAAGATGTGCTTAAGTCTCGATGTTGACGTTCAAAAGATGGAAGTTGAGAAGATGAAAAGGGAAAAGAGAAAGGTCGAGGAAGATCGAGATGATTTAAAGACGCATTATAAGAAGGCCCAGATAACTTTGAAAAGGGTCGGATTAGGGAGGTCTTCAGAGCAGTGGCAGCAAGAGATTCAAGAGGAGCGAGCCAAGGCCGAGTATTGGGAGAAGAAGTTTCAAGAGATGCAGTCACGTAATCAAGCCGTAGAAAAAGAAAATCAAGGGTTAAAAGTTAAGGTGATAGAGATTGGACGATCCCTTCATCATTACCGAAGTCGTGACTATGCAATCGAGTTAAAGACAAGTTTGGACAAGATTGAGAAAATGAAGTAGAGCATTGGAGAGTTAAAAGCAGCATTACAGGGCTGTGAGTTACGGATTGAGCAACTCGAGGCAAGAGAAGAACAATGTAAGGGAGAACTTCATCATCTTCAGAGTCAAATGGGAGATAGAGATCATGTCATGGGAGAGGCCTTAGTTTAGATTCAAGAGGTCGCTGAATACTTACAGGAGTTGGCAACACAAGCTAAAACACTGAGTATGATGTATGAGTTATCGTTAGACAAAGGACGAGAGTTGGCATTGTTATTAGATAGGGTTAAGACTCTAGGTCTACGGGCAAAAGTGTTTTTGTAATCCATTTTATAAAAAGATTTTTGTTCCTTAAATAATGTTTTCTAAAATGAAACTGAGTCAGAATCGACATCTTTTTGCATACATGAATTTGCATTTCATTACATCATATGCATTCAAGTTTATAGAAAGGCCCTAATTAGTTAAAATTGTAGAGGGAGAAAGAGAGTAAGAAAAAGGAAATCTGGAAGCAACACATCATTACGGTACACGCGCTAAGTCAAAGAATATGGATCAAAGATTTGAGCAGCTACAGAAGGATATGCAAGACCAATTGCAGGAGCAATTGGCAAAAATGCAAAACGACATGAGAGAGTATATGCTGGAGGCTCAGAAGAACATGATGGCTGAGATGGCTCAACTACTGAGGGCCATTGATAAGGGAAAAGCTCCCATGGCAATTACTGGAGAAGAGAATGAGGTTCCTCCTCCTGGTTTCACTCCACCTCACATACTTGGGGCATATCCTCGTGGGCCGTCTGTCACAATAAGGCCCCAATAGGGTCAAGTTGATGCTGGGATCCCTATAAATCTCCCAACTAGCTCGGGATTCAATTTAGGCGATAACCCTACCAATCCTCTCATTCTTGATTTAGATATAGCTGAAAAGGAAGATTTAAGAGCCGAGGCTGCAAAATAGTTGGAAGAACGTTGTCGATGGCTGAAGGAGAAATTTAAAGCCTTAGAGAATGCTGATGGGCATCATGGAGTCGATGCCAAAGACTTAAGTTTGGTCCTAGACTTGGTGCTTCCTCACAAATTCAAAATGCCAGAGTTTGAAAAATACAACGGGACTACTTGCCCAGTGGCCCACATTACGATGTTCTGTAGAAGAATGACCGGGTACGTAAACAATGATCAACTGTTGATCTATTGTTTTCAAGACATCTTAGTAGGAGCAGCAGCCAGGTGGTACAATCAGTTGATCCGGGCTAGAATAAGTTCATGGAGAGACCTTGCACAAGCCTTCATGCAGCAGTACAATCATGTGACTGACATGACCCCTGATAGGATCGCTCTGCAAAACATGGAAAAAAAAGCCTAATGAAAATTTTAGGCAATACGCGCAGAGATGAAGAGAGGTGGCAATGCAGGTTCAACCACCACTGTTGGAAAAAGAGACCACCATGTTGTTCATCAGCACTTTGAAGACTCCATTCATCATTCACATGATTAGAAGTACTACTAAAAGTTTTGCAGACATAGTCATGGCAGGAGAGATGATTGAGAATGCCATAAGATGTGGTAAAATTGAAGGGGAAGCATCCAAAAGATCGGCCTCAAGAAGAAAGGACAATGAGGTGAACAACACAAGTAGCTTCAATTCAAAGGCGATCACAGTCAGTCAGCCCAAAGTGGCTACGGGTGGGCAGCAAAATACTCAAAGGCAGGAATCGGGATCAAGACAGAATTCGGAGAAGATGCAATTCACGCCTATCCTCGTAACGTATCGTGAGCTTTATCAAAGCTTATACGATGCACATGCCATTGCTCCATTTCACTTGAAACCACTACAGCCACCATACCCCAAGTGGTATGATGCAAATGCTAAATGCGAATATCATGCAGGAATACCGGGGCATTCAATTGAAAATTGCATTGGGTTTAAGAAGGCCGTAGAGAGGCTTATCAAGATAGGGGTTGTGAGATTCGACAGTACCCCTAACACTGAAAATTCGTTACCAGATCATGGCAATCAAGGAGTGAATGCCATTGATGAAACTAGGGAAAGAATAATCAAGGAAAATGTTGCTGAGGTGAGAATGCCTTTAAGGGTAATTTGGAAAGAGATGGTGAAGAGAGGGATGATAACCTCTGAAAAAGAAAAAAGAAGAAATGAGGAACTACTGTGAGTTCCATGGAAAAGAGGGTCATGAGACCCAAAATTGTGAAGAATTCAAAGCCTTGGTGCAAGGCTTCATTGATAATAAAGAGCTGCAAATTTTTGAAGGTAGCTCTTATAAAAGAGAAATAAATGCGTTGGAAGATAAACAACAGGAAATCAGCCGACCAAGAATTATTATTTCCTTGCCAGGGAATAATAAAGTGGAGGCGCAAACTAGGCCCAAAGTCGTAATCCATAAACCTGTATCTTTTCTTTATAAGGATAACAAAAGGGTACCTTGGAGTTATAACTACCATGTGTCGTTACAGGAAAAAGAAGATGTAGCCAGTGCGTCCAAAGATGTACAAATTGAGGGTTCCCATACACAGAGTGGGAAGCGGTATGATATGGTAGGCATCAGTAATGAGTCCACAAAAATAAAGAATGCTAGTGTGGAGAAGAAAAAAGAGGTTGAAATGCCTGTCAAAGGGTCGGTAACAGAGGAAGAGGCTAAGGAATTTCTGAAGTTCCTCAAGCATAGTGAGTATAGTGTGGTCGAGCAGTTGCGTAAGCAACCGGCTCGTATATCTGTATTGGCTCTACTTGTAAGTTCTAAGGTGCATAGGGAAGCATTGATGAAGGTGCTTAATGAGACATATGTCACCCATGACATATCCGTTAACAAGCTGGATCGGTTGGTGAATAATATTAGCGCGGACAATTTCATCTATTTCAATGATGATGAAATCCCACCTGAGGGTATAGGATCAACCAAGGCCTTGCACATCACTACTCGGTGCAAGGGATACACGCTTCCAAGTGTACTCATTGATAACGGGTCGACTTTAAACGTCCTTTCATTATCCACGTTAAATATATTACCCATTAATAGTTCACATATGAAAACGTGTTGCAATGTGGTAAGAGCCTTCGATGGAACCGAGAGAAAAGTGATGGGACGAATAGACATCCCTTTGGAAATTGGGCCAAATACATATGAAGTTGATTTCTTGGTGATGGATATCAAGCCCTCCTATAATTGTTTATTAGGGAGGCCATGGATACACTCGGAAGGAGCGGTGCCTTCCTCATTACACCAAAAATTGAAGTTAGTGACAGATGGACGGTTAATAACTATCAATGTGGAGGAGGATATTATAGAAGCAGTCACTAGCAAGGCCCCCTATGTTGAGGCAAATGAAGAATCTATTGAGTGTTCATTTCGCTCTTTAGAGTTTGTAAATGCCACTTTTATTTCAGAAGGAAGTGAGTTACTGGTGCCAAGGATGGCAAGAGCCACAGAGATGGCTCTACAAATGATGGCAGGAAGAGGAGCCTTACCAGGAAGAGATTTAGGAAAGTATCTGGAAGGGGAGATTCAGATCCCAAAGATGATTGAGAAAAAGGACCGCTTTGATTTGGGCTTCAAACCAGACTATAAGCAAAGAAGGAAGGACATTGAGAAACACCAAGAAATGAGAAGGGCACGTTTAGATGGAAGAGAAGTGGGGTGAGAATCGATGACATTCCCTCTTATATCTAAAACATTCATATCAGGAGGATTACTTGAAGAGGAGAGCCATCAAATTAATCCTGTGCATGAAGAAGGGCCGAAACAAAGGAACCTTGAGGGTATTCGCCCTTATGAATCGGGAAGCTCTTTGAACAATTGGACTGCGGAAGAATTTCCTATAGTCTTTAGAAATTTTTCAGAGTAATTCTCAAACATTTTTGTTACTCTAAAGCCTAGGAGTAATAAGATTACATTTGTGAAATAGGCTTATGATCATTTATCATTTTTTAATAAGACATAACTTTTATTAATTCAAACGAGTATTGCTTCATTTTTATCAATCAATATTCCATCAAATTTTTGACAATTCTTATTCTTTCATTCATAGTACATAAATAATTATTCTTAAATTCATTCATTCTTTGTATATTCTTTATACTTTTCAGATCCCTGAATATCAATGATATGAGCATTGATACGGCAATTCCTGATTTCTCTTGGGAGCAAGACATGTGTTTAGAAGAACCTCAGGATTTTGAGGGTGTTCAAGATTGTGATGTATCTCTTGATTTGTTAAGAATAGTAAAGTAGGAAGAGAAACAAATCATGCCTCATGAGAAAGAAGCAGTAGAAAATATAACCCTGGAGGAAGGGAAGGAGTTGAAAATCGGAACCCTAATTAGTGAGGACACAAGGCATGATCTGGTTGAGTTGCTTCGAGAGTTCAAGGATATCTTCGCCTGGTCATATCAGGATATGCCTGGATTGAGTACTAACATTGTGGTACATCGTCTTTCGATAAGACAGGATTGTAAGCCGGTCCAACAGAAGTTGCGAAGAATGAGGCCAGATATCATTTTGAAAATAAAGGATGAAGTCAAGAAGTAGTTTGACGCAGGATTCTTGCAAGAAGTGAAATACTCCGAATGGGTAGCTAACATTGTGTCTGTTCCTAAGAAGGATGGGAAGGTACGAATGTGTGTTGATTATAGAGACTTGAACAAAGCAAGCCCAAAGGATAACTTTCCTTTACCCCACATTGACACTTTAGTAGATAACACAGTGGGATATTCGTTGTTCTCCTTTATGGATGGTTTCTCAGGATACAACCAGATAAAGATGCATCCAGAGGACATGGATAGAACCACATTCATAACTTTATGGGGTACCTTTTTCTACAAAGTAATGCCATTTGGACTAAAAATGCAGGGGCAACATACCAACGAGCTATGGTAAACTTATTCCATGACATGATGCATAAGGATATTGAGGTGTACGTTGATGATATGATTTCCAAGTCGCATACAGAAAAAGAGCACATTGAGGTCTTAAGAAGATTGTTCTTGAGGTTGAGAAAATTTCAGTTGAAGCTCAATCCAGCAAAATGTACCTTTGGAGCCAGATCGGGAAAGTTATTAGGCTTTGTAGTCAGTGAAAAGGGAATTGAAGTTGACTCAGACAAATTCAGAGCCATACGAGAGTTACCTCCACCACCTACTCAGAAGGAAGTTCGAGGATTCCTAGGAAGGTTGAATTACATTGCTCGGTTCATTTCACAACTAACCGAGAAATGTGATCCTATCTTTCGCCTCCTCAGAAAGCACAATCAAGGTACTTGGGATGGGGAATGCCAGAATGCTTTTGAAAAGGGCAAGCAATATTTGTTAAATGCTCCAGTATTATCTCCACCTAGCCCAAATAAACCATTAATACTGTACTTGTCAGTGTTCAGTAATTCTATGGGATGTGTGCTTGGTCAGCATGACGAGTCAGGGAAAAAGGAGAAGGCAATTTATTATCTCAGTAAGAAATTCACTGACTGTGAGATGAGATATTCACCAATTGAAAAGTTGTGTTGTGCGCTGATTTGGACCACTCGGAGATTAAGACAGTACATACTATACCATACCACTTGGCTCATCTCAAAGCTTGATCCGTTGAAATACATGATGGAGTCAACGGCTCTAAATGGGAGAATGGCGAGATGGCAAATTTTGCTTTCAGAATTTGATATAGTCTACATAACTCAGAAGGCCATAAAAGGAAGTGCGGTAGCAGATTTTTTGGCCAGTAGGGCTCTAGAGGATTATGAGCCATTGAACTTTGATTTTCCAAATGAGGAGTTGATGTGTATAGCAACAACTGAAGATTCTTCTTGGAAGCTCAATTTTGATGGGGCTTCCAATGCAGTTGGAAATGGAATTGGGGCAGTTTTGGTATCCCCGAATGGCGATCATTACCCTTTTACGTGCAAGTTGAAATTTGATTGCACAAACAATATGGCTGAGTATGAAGCATGCATTATGGGACTTCAAGCAGCTATAGAGCGAGGTATAAAAACCTTAAAAGTATATGGAGATTCTGCGTTGGTAATTTATCAGCTTAGAGGCGAATGGGAGACAAGGGACCCTAAATTGATCAATTATCGAAAGGTAGTTTTAAGGTTACTTGAGGAGTTTGGTGACATCACCTTCAATTATCTCCCACGGGACGAAAATTAGATGGCAGATGCTTTAGCAACCTTGGCATCAATGATTAAGGTGAATAAAGAAGAAGAGATTAGACCAATTCAAATGAGTGTCTACGAGGCTCCCGCTAATTGTTACAACATTGAGAATGAAGAAAATGATGATAATCCTTGGTATCAGGATACATTACGATATGTAAGCGATCATAAATATCCTGAACAGACCAATAAAAATGATAAACGAACTTTGAGAAGGTTAGCTTGCGACTATGTATTGGACGGAGATATCCTGTACAAGAGAAGGAAAGACCAAGTACTTTTGAGATGTGTCGATGCTGCGGAAGCTAGGCTAATTTTAGAAGAAGTTCATGAAGGTGTATGTGGGACGCATGCAAATGGGTTCATGATGGCAAGGCAAATTATGAGGTTTGGTTATTATTGGGCCACTATGGAAGGAGACTGTATCAACTATGCCAAGAAATGCCATAAGTGTCAGATTTATGGGGACAAAATTCATATACCACCTTTACCTTTGCATGTCATAACTTCTCCATGGCCCTTCTTCATGTAGGGCATGGATGTCATTGGACCAATATCACCGAAAGCTTCAAATGGACATCGGCTTATCTTCGTGGTAATTGACTACTTTACAAAATGGGTAGAGGCCGCTTCTTATGCGAATGTTACTAAGACAGCTGTGAGCCGATTCTTGAAGAAGGAGATCATTTGTCGGTATGAAATGCCTGAGAAGATCATATCCGATAATGCATTGAACTTGAACAACAAAAGAGGTTTGCGACCAGTTCAAGATTAAACATCACAATTCTTCTCCCTATCGTCCAAAAATGAATGGGGCAGTGAGGCCGCCAACAAGAACATTAAGAAAATAGTGGGGAGGATGACTAAGACCTATAGAGATTGGCATGAGAAGTTACCGTTTGCACTGTTGGCCTATCGAACATCTGTTAGAACCTCTACTGGGGCAACCCCATTCTCGTTAGTTTATGGGATGGAAGCAGTGTTACCTATTGAAGTAGAAATACCTTCTCTTCGAGTTTTGACAGAGATAAGGTTAGATGAAGCTGAATGGGTTCAATCCCGATATGACCAGTTGAACCTGATTGAGGAAAAAAGGCTAAGAGTCATTCGACATGGTCAGATGTATCAGAAGCGAATGATGCGAGCTTACAATAAGAAAGTTTAACCCAGAGAGTTCCGCGAGGGAGACCTTGTACTAAAAAAGATTCTTCCCATTCAAAAGGACTTTAGGGGAAAATGGATGCCGAATTGGGAAGGGCCATATGTCGTGAAGAAAGCTTTCTCTGGTGGTGCATTGATCTTAACAAAAATGGATGGGAAAAGTTTACCCAACCCAGTGAACTCAGACTCAGTAAAAAAATACTTTGTCTGAAGGAGAAGGGAAGCCAAGGTGAAAACCCGCAAAGGGCACTTTGGGACTTCTATTTCAAAAAAAAAAAAAGAAAATGGAGAGGCCAAGGTGAAAACCCGCAAAGGGCGCCTTGAGACCAAAGGGGTTTTGAGTTGAAAACCCGAAAGGGCAGCTCAAATTTGGAAAGTCATGCAGTGACCTTGCTATACCGGATTCAACGAGAAGTGAAGTATGTTACATATCGAGGCATCAACAAACTACTTTGGATCTTTTAAACACATGTTGAACTCAAGAAAGTCTTCATGGAGCTGGTGTATAAACGCTTAAGCGGTGATATCTAGGGCATCTAACTTTTGTCCTGTTTTCTATCTTTAGATTCTCCTTCTTCTCAAAGATTGGCTTTCAGATTAATTTCCTTTGTATTCGTTCCAATCTAATTATTCTCAAGATTAAATTCATCTTCCATTATTCTTAAAGTATGTTGCATTAAAATAATGATGGATGAACTAAATAATTTTCACAAATGAAGTTTTGCACATTACTCTGGAAATTTCTAGATAATACAAGAAACTAAAACAGAACAATTGTTCGAAGAATTCACGTAAGTGAGGTTCGAAAGAACTCGAGGAAATTCTTTCTTTAGTCCAAAATGATGATTGGACAAATCAAACGATTCGATCCTAAGAGAGGATCATCTTACAAACATTTTTGGTGGGTCATAGCATTTGAAGAATGGTACAAACCCACAGGTTGAGTAAGAATGATATTTCGAGAGAAATAAAGAAAAACTTCGACGAAAGAATGAATGGTGACGTTTGGAATAGGGGTCATGTTCATAAACATTTTGCATTATAACAGGTTTAATTAGGAGCATTTGATTCACTTCGATCATAGCATCCTAATCATTAGGCATGAACTCATACACATTATACAGGTTATGTCCTTCAAGGGACAATAAAGATTGATGCGCCTTAAGCAGTAGGGCAACAGGCTAAGACATAGCTGATTTGGCTTTCACGTGCTTACGATGAACCAAATCTAAGATGATTTGGCATTTCTGTAAATCGAAGTTTAGCATTTCCATATTCGACGGAGAGCAGACACATAGCAGATCTGACATTCATTGAAGCAGATCCAAGATGATTTGGCGTCTCTGTATTAGACGGGGAGCAGATCGAAGACATAGCAGACCTAACCTTCAGATGTTTATATTGAAGCAAGATCCAAGATGATTTGGCATTCTTGTGTTTACAAGGAGCAAATCGAAGACATAGCAGATCTGACCTTCAGGTGTTTACACTGAAGCAGATTTAAGATGATTTGGCATCTCTTTATTGTCAGAGAGCAAATCGAAGTTTGGCGTCTCCATATTCGACGGAGAGTAGACACATAGCAAATCTAACCTTCAGATGTTTATATTGAAGCAAGATCTAAGATGATTTGGCATTCTTGTGTTTACAAGGAGCAAATCGAAGACACAGCAGATCTAACCTTCATTGAAGCAGATCCAAGATGATTTGGCATCTCTGTATTAGACGGGGAGCAGATCGAAGACATAGTAGATCTGACCTTCATTGAAGTAGATCCAAGATGATTTGGCATCTCTGTATTAGACGGGGAGCAGATCGAAGACAGCAGATCTGACCTTCATTGAAGCAGATCCAAGATGATTTGGCATCTCTGTATTAGACGGGGAGCAGATTGAAGAAGCAGATTTGGCGTCTCTGTATTAGACGGGGAGCAGATCGAAGATAGCAGATTTGGCATCTCTATATTAGACAGGGAGCAGATCGAAGACATAGCAGATCTGACCATCATTGAAGTAGATCCAAGATGATTTGGCATCTCTGTATTAGACGGGGACCAGATCGAAGATAGCAGATCTGACCTTCATTGAAGCAGATCCAAGATGATTTGGCATCTCCGTATTAGACGGGGAGCAGATTGAAAAAGCAAATTTGGCGTCTCTGTATTAGACGGGGAGCAGATCGAAGATAATAGATTTGGCGTCTCTTTATTAAACGGGGAGCAGATCAAAGATAGCAGATATTGCCTTCCTGAAGTTACAAGTGAAGCAAATTGAAGTTATCATATTTATGGTCCAATACCTCTGAAGTTGCAGATAGGTTGAAGACCATTTGAAGAAAGATCTCAAGATTAGGCCAGACCGGGCAAAATGGGTCCTTTTATAGTCTTTGCTCTATTATCATTACACGACAATGAGCAAAGAGGGGTAGCTGTAATAACCCATTTCTGCCCGAGCCCATGATTAAATAAATAAAACCAAAAATAAAAAAATATAAATGAATGTTTATTTAAACAGTCCATTTACAATAAACAGGCCTCAAGGCCTGATAAGCCCTATACTTGGTTACAACCCACACCAGACTATATCACTACCCCAGTAGACCCGTTACACCCAAATACCTAAATAGACCCAAGTCACTCGGGCCCAAAAGGCCCAATGACTTAAAGTACTAGTAGGAAATCCTAGGGTTTCCTTGGAATCTCAGCGCCGTAAGAGCCGTTCCAGAAGCTCCGCCACGTCAAAGCCGTTCCAGCTCCCGAAGTAAGGGCCATCAATAGCCTTGTCTCCTCACGTTACCCCAGCTGGCCCTCATCAATGCCGGTCAGATTGACGGTCACCTTGCACGAGGTCCATCAAAGCGTTGACCGCAGGCTTTGGGCACTCGAAAGCGCCACCACCGCAATTTCAGCTTCATCACCGACCTTTGCGCCTCCATCGGTGCCGGGATCTTCGCAGCAGAAGCCGTCCTGTGGTCATCAAGGCAAGATTCGCATCCATAACGTGATCTTCGCCGAATTTTTGGTACCTGCAAGACAAAAAAGGAAACCAACAAACATAGAAAAAGAAAATGTAACAGAAAAGGAAACTAAGCAAACAAAGGCAAGAAATCGAGCAGAGAATATTCAAACTTGTAAACAGAGGCTATAAAAGCCGAAGGATTTTACTGTAATAGGGGATTTTTTTTACAGAAAAAAGAATACATAGATTCAATAAAAAACGCAGTGTTACACAAACTTACAATATCAACAGTCGATTGAAAGTAAAGGTGATTCATTTTGTTTTTTTTTTTCATCTATTCCAAGTATATATAAATAAATACTAAAAGAAAACACAGGAGGTTACCTTTTTTTTCGTCGTAAAACAAAATGTTTCGCATTCAGACCACCGTATAGGGCGGAGTCAGCGGAGGCGCGTGGGCGCGTGGGTGCGTGAGTGCGGTGACCGGGGCTTGGCCCGACGGAGGCCGGAACCAGGAGGACTGCACTCTCTTTTTTTTCAGAGAGTTTCCAAGCTTTTTTTAAAAAAAAAACAGATTCAAAAATGAATTTTTGGGCTGAAAACTAATTTAAATAGTGTAAATAGAACGACGTCGTTTAGCTTAAAACGATAAGCTCCAAAACGGCGTCTTTTCAACAGAGGATCCGCGTGTTGACACGATTACCCGGGGAGGATCCGTGTGTTTTCGTAAAATGGGTTAATTACCCTACTGGTCCTCTCACATTTTTAATTTTTATAAATTCATTTTATTTATTTCTAATTCGACCCTAATCTTTTATATCTGTTTCAATTTAATCCTAATTGCTATTAAAATTTGTTCTGAAGAACGACATCGTTTTGGGATTAGGGCAAATTTCCCAGTAAGTCCCTTATAGTTTTGGAATGCGTTTCAATTAGGTTAAAATTTGTTTTTTTTTGTTTTTTTAAATTAACCCCAGACTCTTTAATTAAATTCAATTTTAATCCTTTTTTTAGTTTTTTTATGTTAAATACTTTATATATTTTTAATATTAGTTATATAAAATAGTACATATTTTTATTATCCATTATATTATTTTTTATTATATATATATATATATACATTATTATTCTATTATATTTATATTTTGCTATATGCTATATATTTTTTATTATGTATATTATTTATCTTACTATATTTTTATATGAAAGATACTTATTATATTATTATTATTTTATATATTTTTATTTTATTATATTTCATTATATTTTATTTATGTATTTTTATTACATACTATATTTTATTATATATTATTCCTTATAATATCTATTTTTCTTTTATATATATATATATTATATTATATACATTTTATTATATATTTTTATATTACTTATTATATGGTTTATATTATTATATATTTTATTTGAAAATTATATTATACACTATACATATTCTACCATATTTCCTTGCATTACCTTTATTTTATTATAAAGTATACATTATCTTATTACTTATATATATTTTTAAAATTTTTTATAAGTGAAATAGCAATATTTAGTACATTATTTTTCTTGCATATTAAGTTATTGTATTTTATAGTAAAACCTATATATGTATATATATCTTTAAAAAAGATAGGTTCTCTTTATTGTTCTTACATCATTTAATATATTTATAAATAACTTACTTTTATATTTCATACACTTAACTTGTTATTTATTTTTAAATTCTCTTTTATTTTAATATTTTTTAAATGGGTTAAATTTTACATATCATTATATTCTTCTATTTATTTATTTTCGTAAAATTAGTTTATTTATGATAATTTAGATATATTTGTATAAAATGTTGTTATGTATGTGTTATACAATTTATGTTATTGAATTCACTATATTCTATACTTTGTATGTAACGATACTATTTATGACCATGCATGAAATAATAGCATATTAGATAATTTAGATCCTTGTCCGTCACCTTTATTATATTTGCATGAAGTGATAAAACATATATATATTGAAATTAGGTTATTTTAAGACATATCATTTTTTTTAAACCAAAAGTCATATCTTATTTAATTAAAAAGAAACTTTTTTTAAAAAAAGAGTAAGGCAATGTTTCGAAACTTAGAAATTCGAGAAATAGTGCCCTAACATGCTGGGTTGCAATTTCTCGTTTGACTAAATATTTAAAATATCATTTTAAACAAGTTTTATAAATCATGAGATGATTTTAGTTATGAAAGATTAAAGATGTCATGTCCAATCATGTTGGATGTGATGTGTGTACTCTTTTAAAACGAATGAATCTTGATTCTTCTCTCAAAACATCACGGTTTAAAGGAAATATCATTTTTTAAAATTCTTTCAAATTTCTGACACTAAGATAAAAATTACTCAATTTGGTACCCATTATGGGCGTTACGAGGGTGCTAATCCTTCCTCGTACGTAACCGACTCCCGAACCTATTTTCTCATAATTTCGTAGGCCAAAACGTTTTATATAGTGATCCAATCGCACTTTAAAAGATTGGTGGCGACTCCCGTTTTCGTTTTTCAAAAGTCGATCCCCGTTTTTCAAACCCCTTTAAAAAATGGTTTCGACAGAGAGAATTTAGAGAGGTTGGATGTAAAGATGAAAAGAAAGTGAGTGTTTGGGGGATTTATGTTGAAAAATTTAGAAACAATGAAGATTAAATGAGAGTTTTAAAGACTAGGAGGCTTTACCAAAATGCACGGATCACGATATCTGAAGCCAGGTATCGCCTGACCCGACTTGTATATCGCAATACCCTATATTGAATATTGCGATATCTCTTTTTCTTGGACCCTTCAAATTCCAATTTGTTTGAGGTATTGCGATACCACCGTGTAAGCCAATTTTTTTCATTTGAAATTCTAAGGGTATCGCGATATAAGGGGTCTGATATCATGATACCAAAAAAAATTTTGGCCTCTTTTTCAGAACTGTCCATGAAAACGCGATATCCTCAATTGGGTATTGTGATTTCACTGAACTCATTCTAGAAACACTACAAAATCTTCAAATTTCACCTTAATATTCAAAAATTCAACCTATTAAGTTTAAAACTAGACCAACACAAATTAAAATCCTAATTTTCATGTAGAAAATAAGTGGACTCCATGCTCAATAATTTAAATATTCACAAATTTTTGGTTCATTCCCCACAAGCGATGGGTTAAAAATTCAACTTCGGATAGTTAGTTACACCACCGAAATGATGTTTCATTGGTGTTCTCGACACTTGAAAACGTATTTTGTTTTGCACATGACCAATGCCTCTTGAGAATCTTATCTTCTTTCTTATTCTCGTTCGTTTCCTAACACTCTTATGTGGCGTTCGAACACTTGAAAAGTGACACCATTTCATGAAGTTTGCAAATCTGTTAGCATGATGATTTTTTGTCTCAATTACTTGGCACTTATACTCTTATGATGGAAACACCACCTTAGACCTAGACTCAAGCTCAACACATTTGAATCTTTAGTTTCTACTTTGTCCATAGTCAATGCACCCTGTCCAACGTCGATGGTAGCTCTAAATGTGGTTAAGAAAGGTCTCCTTAAAAGTATAGGAATTTTCAGATCCTCCTCGAAGTCAAGCATGATAAAGTCAACAACCCTTATTAACACATATTCAAGGACTCCATTGGGACGTACTAAAGATTGGTCGGATAATTATATGGTTATTATTATTTCCTTAAGCTCTCCCAAACCTAACCTCTTATAAATTGACAATGGCATGAGGTTAATATTGGCACCTAGGTCACACAGTGCCTTCCTGAAACTCACTCTACCTATCTCAATTGGGATGGTAAAGCAACTGGGATCCTTTAGTTTGGGAGGAACTCTTCTAGACACTACAGTATTACATTCCTCATTAAATGCATTGTTCTCCTCTCCCTATTTTCCTCCTACAAGATATAACATCTTTAAGGAATTTGGTATATTTGGGCATTTTCTCTAGGATTTCTAACAATGAGAGGTTTACATTTAAGGCTTTAAACATTGTGAGAAAGTCTAAGAAGTCCTCATGATCCCTCTTTTTCTTCTCTTCTAAGCAGCTCGGAAAGGGTATGGGCTTTGCGCTTAGTGGTGGTGGTGGAATGGTTCTATCCTCAGGTTCAACTTGTGTGGGTTCACTATCTGGTCTCTCCTTCTCTAGCACCCCATCTCCAACATTAGGAGTGTGGATGCTCTCATCCTTCCCACCTACTTCTTTCTCCCTACCATTTGATTGGATAGGTTCCTTCACCATAGCCTCAAATATAAGGATGATTGCCTTTGCATGCTCCATTCCTTCTCTCTTCGGATTAGGTTTGGTATTACTGGGTATGCTAGAGGCTAAATTGTTTTGCAACAATTACAAAACTTGGTCTAATTGACCATAAATTTTGCACACATCAGCTTGCTCTACATGTAAACCTTCTTCTACTTTGCTCACCCCAATTGACAATAGGAGGTCACTACTATAGGTCAATTTTTTCTCTTGGTTTTGGGGTGCCTTAAAAGGTAATCGAGGTTGATACGCCGCACTGGTTTTTATAGGATTAAGGTTCTGGTTCCTTTGATTTGAAGGTCTCGCTTGGTTCCCTCCCCACCCGAGGTTAGGATGGTTGCGCCATCCTAGGTTATAGGTGGAGTAAGGGTTATATCCTTTATTTCCTACATAGTTGACCTCCATAAGGTTGCCCTCATCATCGTGTCTTGCATTAAAATAAGTTAGATTGGGTTGATTTTAGGCTTGCACCTTGATTACATTCATTTCCAATTGATTTAACCTTTCGAGGACTTATTGGTACTTATCCTTACTACCAATAGTGTCCATTGCCAATTGTTTAGCTCGGTATGTAAACCGTTCAACCGTCCACTTATAAGAGTTTATGGCCATGTCTTTGATGAGTTGACAAACCTCGACGTAAATCTTTGAAATGAATGCTCTCGTAGATTCTCCATAAAGACTAAAGCATAAGTTTCTGTTAAGTCCATTATAGAAAAATTGAAGTTGCAACCAATCTTGTCAACCATGGTATAGACACTTGTGCCACATCAACTTAAAATGCTCCCAAGCCTCATATAGTGATTCTCTATCCAATTATCGAAAATTCGTAATATCCATCCTAAGTTTCATGGTCTTGCTTGGTGGAAAATATTTTGCAAAAAACTTGCTCGCTAGGTCATCCCAAGTGTTGATGGAATCTACCAACTTCGAATTTAACCACATAAAAGCATCGTTAGTAAGAGATAAAGGGAATAACTGAAGATGCATGGTGTCATCAGGTACCCCATTATATTTGAAAGTATCGCAAATGGTTAGTAACCACTTACGATGCTGATTTGGATCCTCATTCGTCGACCCTCAAAATTGAAGGTTCGATTGTATCATTTTGATCATTGTTGGTTTGATTTCGAAGTTGTTAGCATTAACCGCTGGGTGATTAATGCTACCTCGAACAATATCTAAGTTGGGCATCACGTAGTCGTACAAAGTTCATTGTTCTATATGTAATTGTGGTGGTTTTTGAATCTCTCGTTGTGAATTTTCAATTGGTTGCTCCCTTGGTGGAAATGGAATGCATCTAGGGTGTTGCACCCTACTTATGTGTGTGATGATATGTTTCAGTTCTGGCTCAAATGGTAAGACACCATTATCAGTTCAAGCCATACAACGTTTCCTACAAGCAAGAGATAGTGAAGAAAATTAATTAAAATTGGAAACAAAATAAAAACAAATAGAAAATAAGGTTGTATCTATAAATTTTATTTTGGCTACTTGTCTCTACCTAAAAGTGTACACTAAAAATTACTCAATCTTACACCATCTTCCCTAGTGTCGAAACCATTTTGAAAGCGGGTTTGAAAAAACCGCGTTCGACTTTTTTTTAAAAAAAAAATGAGAGTCGCCACCAACCTTTTAAAGTGTGATTGGATCACTTTATAAAACGTTTTGGTCTACGAAATTACGAGAAAATAGGTTCGGGAGTCGATTGCGCACGAGGAAGGATTAGCACCCTCGTAACGCCCAAAATTGGTACCAAATTGATTAATTTTGTCTTAATATCAAAAAGTTTGAAAGAATGTAGAAATAAGATCTTTTTAAAACCGTAATAATTTAAGTTAAAAAGAATCAAGATTCTTGGCTTCGAAAGAATATAAACATCATATCCAACATGATTGGACACGATATTTTTAAACTTTCGCAACTGAAATCATCTTGTGATTTATGAAACTCGTTTTAAAGGATATTTTTAGGCATTCAGACAAACGGGAAATTGCAACCCAGCATGTTAGGACACTACTTCTCGAGTTCCTGAATACCAAAACATTGCCTCACTTTTAAAATTCATTTTGAATCAAATGAGATATTATTTTTTTTGAAAATAATGATGTATTTCACATATTACAGAAATTAATATTATATAAACCTAGCTACATAATACATGCTTTATCACTTTATGCAAATATAGTAAAAAAAAAAATAATGGCATAAATTACACAATATACGTTATCATATATTATCATAAATAACATAAATGTTCATGCATTATTGTTACATACAAAATACAATATAGTGCATAATGAATACGACAAATATAAATTGCAATATATATAATGTTTCATGCAAATGTAACTTAAATCAATATAAATAATTAATTTCATACGAACATGTAAAAATAATATATAAGATTTAACCTACGAAACAAAATCAAAATAAAGAGAACCAAGAATAAATAAGCAAATTATAATCTATAAAATATAAATCAAATAAAATAAAAATAAAGATATTTGGAAATATTTAAAATAATAAAAAATAATAAAGGAGAACCCCTTTAAAAAAAAAAAGATATATGTATAAATCATATTATAAGATTTAATAACTTAATATACTAAGAAATAATGTACTAATTAATGAAATTACATATTTATATAATAATGATAATTTAAAAACATGTATAATTAATAAGTAATAAAATAATATATATTTTATAATAAAATAGTAGTAATGTAAGGAATAATTTATGGTAAGATATATGATATATAATAAAATTTATAAACCAAATACATGTATAATGATATAAACTATATGATAAATAAAATATAAAATAATAAAAGTAATATAATAAGTAAAATGTAATAAAATAAATAATATATAGTAAAAATATATAACATATACATTAAAAATCTAACATATCATAAAATTTATAACAAAATGTATATAGTATTATAGGTAATATATATTAGTTTTCATATAATAAATATTTATAAAAATAAATAATACATATATTATTTTAAAATAAATTAAATATGTAAAAAAAACTAAAATCGAATTTAATTTAAAAATATAGGGTTAATTACAAATAAATGAAAAAATTTCGGGCTTAATTGAAAGGCGTGTTAAATTCGGAGGGACTCCCTAGACAATTTGCCCTAATCTCAAAACGACGTCGTTCATCAGAATGGATTTTAATGGCCATTTTATTAAATTGAAACAAATATAAAAGATTAGGGCCGAATTAAAATAAAAATAAAATGAAATTATAAAGCTTAAAAATGCGGAAGGACCAATTGAGCAATTAGCCCATTCTCCAAAAACACGCGGATCCTCCCTGGGTCTCGGGTCAACGCGTGGATCCTAGCCTTAAAATGGTGTCGTTTTAGGCTTATTGACTTAAACCAAAACGACACCGTTTTCAGAAGGTTATATATGCCAATTAAACCCTTAAAAAATCATTTTAAAACATTTCTAAATTTTTTTCAGAAATGCTCTGAAGCTCTCAGAGCTCTGGCCATTGGCCATCATGGCTCTGGTCATCGAACTTCCGCACGCGCCCACGTGCCACCGTTGACTTTTCCATTTATGGCGGCCGGAAGCTGAAAAGCTTCGTTTTTTCGCCTATACTGAAAGGTAAGACTCCTTCCTCATTTTTAAAACTTTTTACCAACTATTTATATATGTATGTATATGCTTCGAATACTAAAATAATGAAAAATAATAAAAGATTGATGATTCACCTAAAAGAAACTGTTTGTATTTGGCTTTTATATTTCTTGTTAAAATCTCCGTGTGTGTTTATAGGTTACAAAGGAGGCTTTTATAGCCACTGTTTCTATTACATATTTTGGGAAGAAATCTTTTATTTCTTTCCATATTTGTTTTGTTTATTTGCTGCTGTTTCTTTCCTTCTTTGCAGGTAAATGAGAATCTTGGCAATGAGTGCTGGCATTGATGTCGATTGCGGCGTGATACGAGACCGGAGTCATGGCGCCGATGAAGCCCACTGAAACGGCGCGAGACGAAAGGGCGTGACGCTTGGGATGATTGCGGCAGACCAGGCATTGACTGCGCATTGGTGCTTGCGGCGCGAGATCTTCTGACGTTTGGTATGGCTTGGGAGCTGCGGCGCAAACCCTAGCTAGGGTTTCCCGAAGTTGAAAATAGGTTGGGCCAATTGGGCCAATTAAGTCTTGGGTTATTGGACTAGTTTAGGGTATCAGGGGTATTGGGTATTTGATTGTAAATGGGCTGCTGGGTTAAGCGGATTATTGGGTTAGTCATTTAATTTTGGGCCTACGGGTTAGTGGGCTATGGTATTTGGGTTCTATAAAAGGACTTAAATGGACTGTTTAATTTTCTTTTTTTTGTTTAATTCCATTTTTTAATTTTTGTAAGCCTGGGCAAAATATGGGTTCTACAGCTAGCAACAGTGCCAACAATTTAACCCAACTTCCGCGTGTCTGTTAAAATGAATGATTTTATGAAACTAGTTTAAAGAGCGGGTTTTAATTGTAAGCAATATTTATAATTCCAATAGAACACGAAGTATTCTAAGGGGTCGAACTAAAAGGATGAGGCGATTGAGCAATAGCTAGCATACACAATAGAGTCTAAATAGCTACAAATACGATTTTATAGTATTACAATTTATAACAAGATAAATTTGCAAGAAAATTAAATATTCTACTTGCAAGAAAATTAAATATTCTACTCTAAGGACTAAATTGTAAGAAATGTAAAACTAAAGTATGACAATTTATAACAAGATAAATTTGCAAGAAAATTAAATATTCTACTCTAAGGACTAAATTGTAAGAAATGTAAAACTAAAGGACTATCTAATAATTACTAATGGGGGTTGGTTGACTTCAACGTGGTTCACTAAACCTCAGACTAAGGACATAAATTGTGTAAATTACTAAGTGGCTCCATTTTATATTCCAATCTCAATTTTACCAACTTAGACGAATTAGGTCCGGTTTATCTTTCGACCTCACCGGTTAATATTGGACTAATGAATGGGTGCGCGACAATATTACCTTCCAGTCTCACTTTATCTAGATATTCCCCTAGGGACATCACTACCTAAGTTACCATATCCTATATTTTTATTAATATTTGCACAAGAATGAGAATAATGAAGTGAAGTAGTCTAGTGGTTTAATTTTCCTTAACTATCCTAGTGGTCGTAAGTTCAATCCCCCATGTTCATACTCCTTTTATTTAATTTTTAGATCTTTTTCCATGTGCTTTTTGTGCTTGTTGTCTATTCCATTTTCACCATAAATAAGAGGATTTCTTTCCTCCAATATAGGTTAAACTTACCTCAAATTGAGGAAGCATGATCCTCTTTTTCACTCATTGTCTCCCTCTTATTGCCAAACTTCTTACCTTGCCTTTAGTGGAGGTTCATGTAACCTAGTCATGGTTGACCTAGCTCTCATCACCCCTTTGTCGTCCCTACCTCACTCTTTCTCTCATTTTCTCTCATTTTTATTTCTTTTCTCATCTATTTTCTCTCCATTTTGCAAAATAACCACCACCATTTCTTTTACTCATTGCTCTTTTCCTTTACTGTGACCAAACCCTCCACTATTGTTCACCACGCCTCGTGGCAGTCGTACCTCCTCTCCTCCTCTTTTTCCCCTCCCATCGCCGCCATGATAGCCATTGTGCACCACCATAGGTCCTTTTTCTCCTTCATTTTTATTTTCTTCCTTCTTCTCTTTGTGCGAAACTCTTTTAATTTCTTCCTCTCCAACCATTGCTCCCTTATCACCGAACCTCTGTCGAACCATCATCGTCACCTTTGTAGAACTGCTGTCGTTGCTGTTATAGCCAGTGACCAAATTTCTTCCCTTTTTTCCTCCTCTACTTTTTTGTTTCTCATATTGAATAAACTTACATGTTCTCTTTGCTCTATCAATTCTTTTAGATACCTTAACTCATCAATCTCTTTCCTTTCTCGATTCATTGTCCATCCCAGTTTAACCAAGTTGTAAGTGTGGGTTATTTGGATGGTAAAATCCTTCTCTTGGTGATTTCATACCATGGCCAAATGGTATAGTGGCCATAGGGACAATATTGAATATTATTATTTATTATTTATTTATTATCGTACTAATACTATTTCATATCATTTGATGGACCAAACGATAATCATAGGGGAGACCCTAAGTTCGCATTAAAAATCATCTTTTCGAGAGTCCAAAACCTTAGGGTAAGTGTTTATGAGACTATTAGTAATTGACATTTAAGTGATAAATTATTCTCAAAGGATCCTAACTAATAAACGTTCCTCACGTGTTAGATTCGTCTTGAAAGTTAGATTAAAGTGAAATCGTTAATAAAGATTGTGGCAAATCGGATCTTCAATAAAAGGTGTGGGATCGTTACTATTTCTTGTATGTGATATAGTTATTTTATTATATTAATAACTTAATTATAATAAATCATAAGCACACTAAATATTCAAGAAGAGTTGAAAACCTTATCAAGATGTACACCAAGTAAGGGACTCTAACCGAGTGATTCTATGAAACACATGATAATTGATGTGATCATGATTATGACTATGATGTATGTCTAGATCACATCCTTATGATATGTGATGTGTAGCTTCTGTGATATATGTGATGATTTAAAAATGTGAGATTTATATATGTGTATGTTAAAAATATTGAGATCCATGATCTAATGTGAAAAGCATGTGTAACATGTTAAAAGTGATTATCATGTGATATGTGATTATGAGAGCATGTTTACATGCACAAGTGTAAAAGTGATACATATGTGTTAAAAAGTGAATATGACATATCACACACATGGGGTGGGTAATTGTAAAAGGTGGAAATAGTGGCAGTATATCTGCAAATCAATGGTGGCTTGTCCACAAAATATATCAGTGGTAGTATATATGCATATCAGTGGTGGCTTGTCCACAAATGGTGTTTTAGATGGATGAGTTCTAGGGAACTCGATTCGTGGTGTGTAGTGGAGATTGGTAGGAACTTTTACAAAATGTGCATCATTTTTAAATATGAAACGATATGTCCATACATAAGTATCAGTGTTATAATCAATGAAAATTATGATGTTTGACATGTCGTGATTCTTTTATGGAATGATTTGTATATGAAATTTTATTTGTATTGATCTCACACTGAGCCATTTAAAGCTCACCCACATTACTTGTGTGCTTCAGATAATCCTCGTGGTTAGGACTCGGATTAAGTCATCAGAATGCTCTCGGAAAATGGTTTTCATGATTATGGACTTATATTTTATTTTAGGACTTTTATGGACTTTATGATTTTATTTGGGATTTTATTTTTGTGATAAACTATTGAACTGTGGCATGTTATTTTAAATTTTGAACATTGGTTAATTTTCATGGATTTCTATTGTGGATTGAATGAATTGGTATTTTCTTAATTAAACTGTTTTTGTAAACTCCATTTAACGAACATGAACCAAATAATTACTACGATGTTTTCAAAATAAAGACAAATGATTTTTATATCATTTTTTAAAGAAACAATAACTTCAATTTTTCAAAGACAGATGAATCCAAGTCAATAAAGGTTTTCACCATTTCTATGGCTTATGTAATAGCTTTGGTTGGGTCATAACGTTTAAGCCCGATTTGAGGGGTTACATAAGTTCTTAATTCTATTTGAATTAGTCCAATTTGTTAAGGTTTAGTCTTTTGTCCAAAGTTTTTATTTTACCCACATCTCCATCAACCAACCTCCTTAAAGGTTTAGCTACATATGCTCAAAGTAAAGAACATAAACATAACAATGGAAAATAAGGCAACCATGACAGTAAAGTTTAACAATAATGTAAAAGTTGAGATTTTTATGCAAGAAAACTTAAAAACAATGAGACTAAAATCATTTAATAAGAAAATCTAAAGCATGAAACATAAAATGAACAAGCTTTAACATATTTAGAGTAAAATAAATTGAAATAAATTAAATAAAGCTTAAAAGGTTTTGAAAGCAAGGTACAGGGACTGGAAATGTAAATAAACCTTAGCTACAGTAATAACTAACTTAACTAACACTAAGAACAATAAGAACAAGAAGTAAATGTAGAAAAATAAACTATAATTTAAGGTAGAAGAAGAGGAAAATAAAAACCCTAGAAAAGTGCAAAGAAAAACTAAAAAAAAACCTAGAGAAAACTAAATCTAAAACTAAGCTAATGTGTGTCTCTCTCTTCCTCAGAAAATTTTAGCTATTTTGAAGTGTATTCTCTTAAAGAAGGTGATATCATGATACCTAGAAGTGGATATTGTGATATCTCGAGAAATATTGAAACTTGGGGTCTTCCATGAGAGGTGGATATTGTGATATCCAAAGAGGATATCGCAATACCACTGAAGGGGATCTCTTGCCTTCTATACTGTTAGGGGTATCATGATTCCAAAGTTTGAATATTGTGATACCCTTGTCCTAGGTGCTGTTCTTTCTCATTTTCAAGCTCCAACATGTCTCTACATCACTCAAACACACGTTAGGCCTCCCAATGGCATTATCGGCTAATTTGGGTCACAAATAGACAAAAAAAAACAAGATTTTTACTTATTAACTGAAAATAACTAAAATAAATAAAAACTACACTAAAGACGCTATTTTACTCAAGAAAAAAACTCTTGAAGTACGTCAGAAAAGCCTGATTTGCCACACCGATTTGTGGCAGATCAAGCTACAAGTCTCGAGACTTAGTTGCTTTTCTATAGTGTTTTAGTTTCTACATTTGTAAGTCTCGATACCTTGAACCTCTAGGAAAAAATTTAGTTTAAAAACATGATAGTCTTGAGCCTTAAGTGCAAAGTTTTGAGACTTAAGGTAGGGGACCCTAAAAAAAGATCAAAACACCCTCAAAACCTCTCCAAAACATCTCATAAACATGCTAACACAAATTAAGGCTCAAAGATACTTGAAAACATTGAAAATTCATACTCAACATACTTCAAACATAAAAATTTCTAAATGAACTCCTAAAAAGAATTCTAAGTGAGTTTAAAGCCATTTTAAAACACTTTTTTGTCCAATCGAACTTGACGCTTTTATAAAGTAGCTTAGACAATGAATATGTTATTATCGAAAATCCTTTTACAAACCTCTAATAGTACCCAACCAGACAAAAGAAACTTCTCACTTCTGTAACATTCTTCAAGGGTTTCCAATCCATAATGAAAGTGATCTTACTAAGTTCAACTCAATACCTTCAGCAGATACAACATATTCTAAAAATTCTACCTCATGAAACTAGAATTGTAACAACCCATTTTTAGTGAAAACGAGAATGGTGGTTCTAGAACCCTGTACTCTGATAATTGAGTGAGTAAATATTATTTATTAATATCTAAATCCCGTTATAGTGTTATATTGAATTTTGATCTGATGAATTTTATCTATTGGACAATTAGTAAAAATACAAGTGGTTCAACCCTAAAGTTAGTAGCTTTGGAAAATGAGGTATTGAGACTTCGTTTTCATAAACTGAGTCTATATACAGAGTTTGTTTTATAAGTGAATTAAGGTTTGGATCGATAATTTTATCAAATTATTGACTAATTAAGGTACAATGATTAAATCGTAAAAACCATAAAAGTTAATCGCTATTGAATTTTATTAGCTAAAATACTTAATTAGAAATTGTTAAGGCTTTAAGTGAAATTTACCAGTTTTTAATATTAGTGGAGAGTGGGAACATGAATTTTCACTTTGTTTTGTTAATAAAATATGGTAAACAAGGAAATGGAAAGTGTTGTCATCCATTTTCTTCGTTTCTTCCATCGAAATTTCTCCCTAAGTAACCAAAGGAAGCCATTTTTATCTTCAAGCATTCATCCTTTGCATGTAAGCAATTTTGAGGTAGACTTTTTTTTGTATTTTTATATTTTTGAGATTGTTATAGCTTAATTTAGCTAGCCCGAGTATTAAATCGTAATATTATTAAAGTTTTAAAATGCTTTTATTGATGGTTTTTGAGATTTTTTTATTTTTAATGGTAGGAGTTGAAGCTTAGAAATGTAATAGGACTAGTTTGTAAAGTGAAATTTGTTAGTTTTAGGACTAAAATGAAATTATTTCAAAATTGGCATGAAATTTATATAATTATTGATTTTAGAGGGCTTTTCAAGGATGAAATTGAAATCGGAATTAAGAACGGGGCTTAAATATGAAATTTATGATTGTTTCGATTTTAGGGACTAAATTGAATAAAATACAAAATTTTAAGGGCATTTGAATAATAAAATTGAGCTGATATATGTTTATAATAAGGTGAAATAAAAGGGTTGAAATTGATAAATTGAATTGAATAATTGTATAGATCTAGAATTAAACAAATCAAAATTAATCGTGAAAAAAGGCAAAATTATTGATTAGTCCTTAGAGAATTGTTCATTTTTTGTTTGTCCAAGTAAGTTCATATGGTAAGATTGTACTTAATTTTCTATATATTTGAATTATGAATTTGCTTTAATTTTCTATATATTTGAATTATGAATTTGCTTATCTTGATAGTAAATTAAATTGTTTGCAATTTGGTGCAAAAAGGTGAGGTATGAACTAAATCATAAGGAATTGATCAATTAATTGATAAATTGAATATGATGAATTGTAAATTGAAATAATTAAGGAATTGACCTTGAATTGGATTGAAATAGGATATGTTATGTGATAAATTGATGATTTGATAAAATGAGCTGAATTGATTCGATTTAGATCAGTTGATAGTGGTAAGGACCAAATTGAATATATGTGAAAATATGATATAATGTGATAAAAGTGAAATTGAAATAGTATTGTTATGTGCTATACTATCATATCTGGGAATTGATGACTAGTTAATGAAATTATGTAATGAAATTGAGAAATTGTTACCATACTAATTGTTCGAGCAGAGTCAGATATAATTGACATGCCATAAGATAGGAAGAGTTCAGGGTTTTTACGACTACGTGTCGAGGAGTGTTGGACACACCTATATGTTGGTTATACCGACCAATGTTAGAAACATCTATTTTTCGATTTTACCGACTAGCGTTGAGCGCAACTACTATTTCAGATTTATCTGATAGGCACTGGGTGCCAAATTGGTGTGATTGGTTGGATTTGTGTATCCATTTGAGTCCAAGTCAGGTTAATAGGGATATGTATAATGTAAATGGAATAAATAACATTCAAATTGAGTTGATTTAATGACAGGACGATGCATATACATATTGTGAATCGATTATACAAGTCTAGAGGGCCAATATAGAAATGTGACAAATCAATGAATATGATTCTAAATTCGTACTATGAAACGAAGTCGTGGTTGACATTAAATTGACATTTGATGTATATTTGATATAAAGATGAATTGATAAGATGTGGAAATGAAGTTCATTTGGTTTAATATGAATTGGGTTGAGAATGATATTGAATGTGACTCTAAGTGATTGGGTTTGTTTTATATTTGAATTGCTATATAATGTGGTTAAATGTTTAGTCACCTTTTTTTTTTATATTTGATTGTTCATGTTAGGAAAAAGTTACCAAGCTAAGTATTATGTAGTGCTCTACTGTAAACTGAGATAAGTTATTGGTTTAATGCCTATGAACTTACTAAGCATTTTATATGCTTACCTCGTTTGTTTTCCCTTTCCTTGTAGATTGCCAAATTGTGGAACAAGTCAAGCGGATCATCCAAAGCTCACACTATCCTGATATTGGTTCAGTAGTCTTTTAACCGTATTAAGGCTCGATTATGTATGTTTTGGTTTACTTGTATAGTGATATGGCTTAAAATCCTTGTTGGTATGATTATGGAAAATAATATGCTTAGTTGAAAACAAATGCATTTAGTAAATGGATTGAATTGTGCATTTGGTATTTGAAATAACATTTTGAGTATGCAATTACATAAGTAATATGATGTCATGATATGGATAAAAGACTTGGTTAACGAGGTTGAGTTTATTTAAGTTAATTTGATATGTTTTGATGCCAAATTGTGGAAATGTTGGATTAGTTGATTTGAAAGGGAGATATATGATATTTTGGCATGTCTATAGAGTTTATAAATGTATATAGGCTTTATGTAGATAAGTATTATCTTGGATGTCAATGGTTATGGTATGCATATACTACTTGTTTTGATGGCTATATGTTTATAAATCTTATTATGTGTTCATGCTCATTTCAGTTGTAATGTTGTGAAACTATATTGTGGTTAGCATTTAAAGTGATATATGTCTTGTAATTGAAAAGTGTGTGTTTTTTAATGAGGATGTCAATACTTTGAGTGCCTAGGTGAATGGGTTGATGTTCATGTGACTATTGAGGAATGAATAAGTATTGAGGTTGTGTGTGATTACTTAAGTAAAGAAATGGAGAATACCATTTGATGTATATTAGTAGACTGATTGAACATGGTTTAATTGAGGTCATTTGTGGTGTTTTAAATGATTTAAAAATGGTTCATTGAGTGCCTTTATGCACCATTGTATTGATCCATAAATATGGGACATGATTTTCAAACTTGTGGTTTTTGGCCATTTGGGTAAAATTATCGATATCATGGACTAAAATATTGGAAATTTACCAAATGAACAATTTTTTTTTAAAAATGGACAGAATGCCAAATTGGTTTCGAAACCAATTTTTAAAAACGGGGAATCGACTTTTGAAAACGAAGATTCGGAGTCGCCACCGATCCTTTTTGTGCTGTGATTGGGCCACCTTATAAAACATTTTGGTCTACGAATTTTGAGAAAATAGGCTCGGGAGTCAGTTACGTATGAGGAAGGATTAGCACCCCCAATACGCCCAAAATCGGTACTTCATTGATTAATTTATGTCTTAATGTCAAAAATTAAAGATTTGAAAATATTTTAAAGTACGATCATCCTTTTTGAAACATTTGAGTAAATTAGACATGAGTTAAAGACCATCTCACTTCAAGGTAAAACGTCACATCCAGTACGGTAGGACATATCGTTTCTGACCCCTAATTATGAGCTTGTCTTTTATTTAAAAATTTGAGCACTTTATTTTTTTTTAAAAGGGTATTCAGATATTTAAATCAAACATAAAGCCACAACCCAGTATGGCAAGGCATGATTTTTCGAATTTTTAAATACAGAACACTGCCTCCACTTTTCAAAACTTGGAGAAATTCAGTAATAAGGATATTCGAATGTTTGAATCAAAAAAAAATCGAAACCCAATACGGTAGGGTACAATTTTCCGAACTTCCAAATATCAAAAATTGCCATTGTTTAGAGAAAATGTAAAGAATAAACCGATTAAAAAGGATATTTGAATACTTAAATCGAATAAAAAACGAAACCCAGTACGGTAGGGCACATTTTTTAAAACGATTAAATATAGAAAATTGCCTTTATTAAAAACTATTTGGGAACAAAATGTTAATAAAATACTTAAATCGAATAAAAAAGGACGAACCCAATACGGTAGGGCACTTTTTTTTAAAACGATTAAGTATAGAAAATTGTTTTTATGTTAAAACAAGTTGAGAATACATTATGGAATAAAAGAACTAAAACGATTAAAATTTGGGGGGGAGGGGAACGATAAATAATGATGGATGACATAAAAATGACAATAATAGCAATATATCAATAGTATTACTAAATATAATAATAATAGGCAAAATTAAAATAATAAAGATGCTAAGCAAACAATAATGATAAATAATAAATAATAATAAGTATAACAAACTATATTTAAAATAATCAACTTTTAATAAAATAGATAAAAAAATGAATATCATATAAAGATAATTTAAAAAAAAAGTAACCCAAAATAATAATAATGTACAATAGTAGTAAAAAAGATGATAAAAATAATATAATAATTTAACGAGTTAATCGCCAACTTGAAAGAAGTTCCAAGCAAAATACCCAAATAAAATATCAAGCTTTAAAATAAAATGAACAATAGGAAAGATAGGAAAAAAAATTTTAAAACATTAAACACTACTATAGGGGTAACACCAAAACTTTTAAACAAATAATGAATATAAAACTTAAAAAAACATAAATAAGTAATATATTAAAACAGTATCATACGAATGAATTTTAAAATCAATGCCATAAAAAAATAATTTACATGGAATTAGATATGTATTAACAATATAAAATAAATAAATAAATAAAATAATACAATAATACATAAATAAAATTCCAAAAAGATCAAGCAATATGCAGAGTGATACATATAACATTTAAGTAAACAATATGTGAAATGAATAAACCTAATATAAATAATATATAAAAAAGGGTAATGATGATATACAAAAGTGATTTTTGAAAAAATGCACATGAAAAAAACAAAAACCACGAAATCAACAAAACAATACAAAATTATATGTTAAATAACATGCTCTTATTTTAAAAGGGAAAAGAAACTTCATTGTAAGCATAACAAAACTAAAGGGATAATCTATAAATAAAACTAATCATTTAAATAAAATTGCGGGCCAAAATAAAATGCGCACAAATAGTCGGGGATCAAAATTGAAAATGAACCAAATCACCAAAAACCTCCGTGTCAAACTGGTACTTCAGCCCCGATGAATTTTCCAATGGGGTCAAGCTCTAACCCCGAGGATAATTTGGCGAATCCCACAATCCCTGATTTTGATGAGGCAGTAGAGGTGGAAAAGGCGAGAATGGAGATCCCAAAGCAGCTAGAGGATCGTTGCAAATGGCTTGAGGAGAAGTTCAAAGCGTTGGAGAATGCTGATTATCACGGTGGGATTGATGCTAAGGATCTGAGCTTGGTCCCAGACCTAGTACTTCCTCCAAAGTTCAAGATGCCGGAGTTTGAGAAATATAACGGAACCAGTTGTCCTGAGGCTCACATTACAATGTTCTGTCGAAGGATGACAAGATATATCCATAATGATCAGTTATTAGTCCACTGCTTCCAAGATAGCTTGAGTGGGGCAGCGGCCAAATGGTATAACCAATTGAATCAGGGCCAAATTAGTTCATGGAAAGACTTGGTACAAGCTTTTATGAGGCAATATGGCCATGTGACGAATATAGCGCCTGATAGAATCACTTTACAAAGTATGGAAAAGAAGTCGAACTAAAGTTTCAGGCAATATGCCCAGAAATGGAGAGAAGTCACTACGCAGGTTCAACCGCCACTGCTTGAGAAGGAAACGACTATGTTGCTTATCAATACCCTAAAAGCACCTTTCATCAATCACTTGCTAGGAGGCGCAAACAAGAGCTTTTCGGATATAGTAATATCTGGTGAGATGATAGAAAATGCAATAAGGTGTGGAAAGATAGAAGCTGAGGAGAGCACCAAGAAGTCAGTCCCACGAAAGAGAGAAAATGAAGTAAACAATGTAAGTAGGAGTTATGCAACACCGATCACTGTGAATCAACCGAGAATAGTAAATGCGAGTCAGCAAACCTCATCAAAGCAAGAGTCTGATACAAAGCGAAATACAGAGAAACTCCAGTTTACGTCCATTCCAGTGTCGTATAAGGAGTTATATCAAACTTTGTTTAATGCACATATTGTATCCCCGGTTTACCTGAAACCGATGCATTGCCATATTGGATTAACATTTTTGAGCTATGTTCCTAAACAATTTTTCTGTTAGCCTATTATTTTTTCTTTCGAGCATTTTTTGCATTGAAATGGCGATTAATAGACTAATAATACTCTCACAAAGGAGGTTCTGTATATTACTGTGGAAGCTTCTAATGTTACAAGAACCGAAAATAGGACTATTGTTCAGAACTCCCCAAGCCTAAGTGCGGGAAATATTGAAAAGAGGGGTCTAAGTTAGTACACTTCTCGGGATTTTGTTTGTCAGGGGTACCTCAACGAATAACGAGTAATGTCAGCCCAAACATGTAAAAAGGGATCATTCTCATGACATTCTGCATTCATACAAATGTCGTTCATAATACATTTAGTAGGAGCATTTGATTTATATTGATCATGACATCCTAATCATTTGACATAAGCATATCCTAGGAAATCAATTCTACATACAGATTCCCCAGTGGACAGTGTAGCAAAATTGAAAACTACAAATCTGATCTTCGTTGAGTGGAGCGGGGCAGATCAAATTTCAATAGATCTTATCTTAGCTGAGCAGTAGTGGAGCGGATCAAATTTTAGTAGAGGTGTAGTGTTTTCTCTAACTTAGCTACCCGGGCCCTTAACACCTCCTTTTCACTTTGACTATCATCCAAGCTCTTCTCTAACCCAGCCTCTCGTGCCTTAGTATCATGGAACTTCTTCTTCCACTGATCAGTTTTAGCCTTTTCTTCTTGAATTTATTGCCTCCACTGTTCAGATGTCTTACCTAAACCAGCGTTTTTTTACTGAAGCTCGATACTTCTTGTAATATTCCTTCAAGCTAGCAAGATCCTCTTCAACTTTTCTCTTTCCTTTTCTTAAATTCTTGGCCTCCGACTTCTGGACATCAACATCTAACTTCAAGTATACATTTTCCTCCTCCAACTGTTCTATTTTCTTTTCTAACTCTGAACTTTTCTTTTCGAAGTCTTGCCTTATAATTTCCAACTCAGAGGGAACCACTCGTAGATATTCCTCTAACGGTCGAGCATCTTCTAGGTTTGGCCTCATAATGTTATCATTAACCCTTCTTCTCTACCACTCGTTATACCCAAGGGTCACTATCGGGTTTACAGCAACTCCTTCTATCCGGTAGGTTCGGTTCCAGGCGTTACAAATCTCTTTAACCTTTTTCTTGTAATTATCCCCTTTATAATAAAACTCGCTCTGAGCCAGCCCCTGTGTTGTAGGTATGAATTGCCTCGACCTGTATTGCCTCAATACGAGGAAAGGGGCATAACCAATGCCTCCCTAAATCCCTAACAAAGGAACCCAATCATAATCTCCACACCTGAAAAGAATCCTACCAGGAACCATCCAAGGGGCTCTCCACTCGATATCATCCTCTTAAAGATTTTGCAGTATCGTCATCCATCTCTCCTCTGATATATCGTCCCTCCTCGACGTAGCCATAATTTCCTTCAAATGAGAGAAATTTTGGAGGAAGGGTTGATAAGAGACCTTCTCCGTCTTTCAGAAATGGCTATTGAACCAAACTAATAAAAGCTATGCACATCCAATAAATCTACCTTCGCCCGCTCTTCGGCATGCATTCAAAGATCTGAAAGTCTCAGCTAATATTGTAGGAACAGGTGTGATCCCTTTACCAAGTTGGTTAAATAAATTGGTAACTGCTTCGTCTATATGCCTTAAAGCCTTAGGGAAAACCACCAACCCATAAACACTCAAAGCAAAGACGTCGACTCTTCTCTTCATATCAGGATGCGTCAGAATCAGCTCTCTCAAACTTACCCAAGGGATACACTTCCCATCACCCTTCTGCTGGACTCGAGCCACAACCCACTGCTCACTCATCCCGGTAATATTCATCAATCTCTTGATGAAAGTTGGCACATTGACGATTCTAGAATAAATCTTGTCGGTTTGAAACTTCAAACATCACAGCAAAGCCATATATTCTTCCATAGTAGGTGTTAAATCCACATTTCTGAAAGTAAAACAGCTGTAAGCAGAATTCCAGAATTGAGCCACGGCTCGGAACAAATGCTTATCTACCTTAATATCAAGAAGATAAGACATATCACCATAATTATGATAGAATAACTGCTTCATCTCACCATCCCAATGACTCCATATCTCTTTCAGCTCTCTAAGATCATTTTGTGCCACACTGATGCGGGTAAAGTCCCATAACTCCGATGTATACCCCTCCGCCAAACTGTCACCCTTCTCTAATTGTGTATTCTCTGACCATTTCTGGGTAAATGCATTATATTCCACTTTATTAGAGAATTCTCTCTCCATGGCAAAACTTTCTATTTAGTAACTGAACCGTAAATCGACACCTTCTTTTATGGTGAAAATGATATGCAATCACTGTTAAAGAAAAAAATAAAAATAAAAACAGGTCAGAATCATGTATATAAAAATCAAAGCAATTAAGCACCTACTTCGGCAACTGCTAGGTCTCGGTGTAGTTCTATCTAAGGTAGGCTCCTAAGGCGTACTATATGTGGGTTGGTTCTAGAGTAAAGGTACTTAAACCCGCAGATTCCTTGATCCTCACCCATTATAGGCTCATACGGACCAAGTTCAGTTCAGGGGAATACATTTCCCTATGGCCATGCGGAGGTGAAAACCTCACGAAGACATAGGTACGGATGTATTCCGGAAGCGATCCCCTAGCCCATGCGGAGGTGAAAACCTCACGAAGGCATAGTTTCTCACTTCCACTTAAGAGGTGCGACCCCAACGGTCATGCAATATGGTGCGAAAGCATATCAAAAGTAAAATCAACAAGGACACAGAAAATGCAATGCGAAGATCGTGGATTTTTAGAAAAACAAACTTCAAATTTCGACAAGACGATAGAAAATAATCAATTTACAGCTCGACTCTCTTTATGCGTCCCTAGCAGAGTCGCCAAGCTGTCGAAACAAATTTTTAAAAACAGAGAATCGACTTTTGAAAACGAAGATTCGGAGTCGCCACCAATCCTTTTTGTGGTGTGATTGGGCCACCTTATAAAACATTTTGGTCTACGAATTTTGAGAAAATAGGCTCGGGAGTCAGTTACGTATGAGGAACGATTAGCACCCCCAATACGCCCAAAATCGGTACTTCATTGATTAATTTATGTCTTAATGTCGAAAATTAAAGATTTGAAAATATTTTAAAGTACGATCATCCTTTTTGAAACATTTGAGTAAATTAGACATGAGTTAAAGACCATCTCACTTCAAGGTAAAACGTCACGTCCAGTACGGTAGGACATATCGTTTTTGACCCCTGATTATGAGCTTGTCTTTTATTTAAAAATGAGCACTTTATTTTTTTTTAAAAAAGGGTATTCAGATATTTAAATCAAACATAAAGCCACAACCCAGTACGGCAGGGCATGATTTTTCAAATTTTTAAATACAGAACACTGCCTCCACTTTTCAAAACTTGGAGAAATTCAGTAAGAAGGATATTCGAATGTTTGAATCGAAAAAAAATCGAAACCCAATACGGTAGGGTACAATTTTCCGAACTTCCAAATATCGAAAATTGTCATTGTTTAGGAGAAAATGTAAAGAATAAATCGATTAAAAAGGATATTCGAATACTTAAATCGAATAAAAAACGAAACCCAGTACGGTAGGGCACATTTTTTAAAACGATTAAATATAGAAAATTGCCTTTATTAAAAACTATTTGGGAACAAAATGTTGAACAAAATACTTAAATCGAATAAAAAAAGACGAACCCAATACGGTAGGGCACATTTTTTTTAAAACGATTAAGTATAGAAAATTGTTTTTATGTTAAAACAAGTTGAGAATACATTATGGAATAAAAGAACTAAAACAATTAAAATTTGGAGGGGGGGAAACGATAAATAATGATGGATGACATAAAAATGACAATAATAGCAATATATCAATAGTATTACTAAATATAATAATAATAGGCAAAATTAAAATAATAACGATGCTAAGCTAACAATAATGATAAATAATAAATAATAATAAGTATAACAAACTATATTTAAAATAATCAACTTTTAATAAAATAGATAAAAAAATGAATATCATATAAAGATAATTTAAAAAAAAAGTAACCCAAAATAATAATAATGTACAATAGTAGTAAAAAGATGATAAAATAATATAATAATTTAACTTGAGTTAATCGCCAACTTGAAAGAAGTTCCAAGCAAAATACCCAAATAAAATATCAAGCTTTAAAATAAAATGAACAATAGGGAAGATAGGAAATTTTTTTTTAAAACATTAAACACTACTATAAGGGTAACACCAAAACTTTTAAACAAATAATGGATATAAAACTTAAAAAAACATAAATAAGTAATATATTAAAACAGTATCATACGAATGAATTTTAAAATCAATGCCATAAAAAAATAATTTACATGGAATTAGATATGTATCAACAATATAAAATAAATAAATAAATAAAATAATACAATAATACATAAATAAAATTCCAAAAAGATCAAGCAATATGCAGAGTGATACATATAACATTTAAGTAAACAATATGTGAAATGAATAAACCTAATATAAATAATATATAAAAAAAGGGTAATGATGATATACAAAAGTGATTTTTGAAAAAATGCACATGAAAAAAACAAAAACCACGAAATCAACAAAACAACACAAAATTATATGTTAAATAACATGCTCTTATTTTAAAAGGGAAAAGAAACTTCATTGTAAGCATAACAAAACTAAAGGGATAATCTATAAATAAAACTAATCATTTAAATAAAATTGCGGGCCAAAATAAAATGCGCACAAATAGTCGGGGATCAAAATTGAAAATGACCCAAATCACCAAAAACACTGTTCATGCGTGGACCAATTCGAAACAGTGCACAAACCTTTGGGGAGAAATGAAAGAGACATAATGGGGACAGATTAAAGGTGATGCAAAGTAGGATGGACTGGCTGCGAAATTTACCCATTTAAGGGAGCATGCACAGAACCAGCCTGTCCATGTGCAGGCAATTTTTCTTTTCCCCAAAAGCTATCAAAATTAAGCCACCCTTTTTTGAAAAATAAAAAACTATTGAAAACCCAAATCCACCTTTTTAATACCCATTTTTCTTTTAACAATCACCCTTTTGATTTTTTTTGAAAAGAACTTAAGAATTTTTGAAATGTTCTCTCAACTCATGCACTCATTTTCTCCTCTTCATCAGACACCACCTCCGTCAAAGGTCCCATGTGCGATGGCCACCGACGACATGAGCACAACTCCGGTAAGACTTCTCTTTTTTATACTTTGTCTCTGTTTTGGATCCGAAAAAAAAGAAAAAGGAAAAAAAAACAGAAATAAATTACAGCAAAAGCTCACCTTCAAAAAATTCTTCTAGTTATTCTTTACTGATTTTGTGTTTCTTTTTGTATATCAAAAAACGTTTCCCCCTCTTACCCTGAAAAAAAAATGAAGGCTTTATAGCCAAAATACAAACAGTTTCTTCTTATCTCTTTGCTCAAGTCGCAGGTATAATGGACGTGGGGCATGGGTCGTGCTTGGTGGTGGAGAACGTGGGTAGTAGAAGCATGGAGGCAGTTGGAGGCTAGGGTCTTGGCTGAAAATGTTTTGGGGTTTGTAGGTTAGGGTTAAGTATTTGGGTTTCAAAATTGGGTATGTTTTTGGTCTTTGGGGTTTGTTTTTGGTTTAAAAATTTGGGCTTTAATGGTAAATGGGCCCGGGCAAAAATTTGTACCCACAGCTGCCCCTCTTTGCTCGTTGTTTGTGTAACGAGAACGAAGCAAAGATATTAAAGAGCCAATTTTGCCCGGTCTTGCTGATTCCTTACTCTTTGTTGTTCATCTTGCTCAAGTAGCCATATTCCATCCCACTGCATCTTTAGGGGTATAGGAATTAACATTTTCAATCTACTCCAATAAGTTTCAGAGAGAAGAGATTTGTATCTTCATTCTACTCTACTGACACATGAAGAAGATAATAACATGTTGTTTATCAATACCCTGAAAGCACCTTTCATCAATCACTTGCTAGGAGGCACAACCAAGAGCTTTTCGGATATAGTAATATCCGGTGAGATGATAGAAAATGCAATAAGGTGTGGAAAGATAGAAGCTGGGGAGAGCAACAAGAAGTCAGTCCCACAAAAGAGAGAAAATGAAGTAAACAATGTAAGTAGGAGTTATGCAACACCAATCACTGTGAATCAACATAGTAAATGCGAGTCAGCAAACCTCATCAAAGCAAGAGTCTGATACAAAGCGAAATACGGAGAAACTCCAGTTTACGTCCATTCCAGTGTCGTATAAGGAGTTATATCAAACTTTGTTTAATGCACATATTGTATCCCCGATTTACCTGAAACCGATGCAAACTCCGTATCCCAAGTGGTACAACGAAAATGTCCAATGCAAATACCATGCGGGAACCACAGGACATGCGATAGAAAATTGCACCACATTTAAGAGGTTAGTGGAAAAGCTCCTTGAAAAGGGCATCATAAAATTCGATGAGTCATCTAGCGGGGAAAATCCATTACCCAATCATGCCGACAAGGGGGTAAATGCAGTAATTGAGAATACCGGGAAGAGAGTTAGAATGACTGTGGCTGAAGTAAGAACACCATTAAGAGAGGTTTGGAAGGAAATAATGAAGAGAGGGTTAATCATGCAGAGTTCGGGAAACAGACCCCAGAAAATAGGGAACTATTGTGAGTTCCATGATGAGGAGGATCATGAGATCCAAGAATGTGATAAATTTAGGCCTAATACAGGAACTAATAGACAACAAAGAGCTGAAATTCTTTGAATATGTAGAAGAGAGAGATGTATGCACCTCGGAAGGAGGGTCGTTAGGAAAAGACTGTGAGATTAATCGGCCAAGAGTAATTATTTCACAGCCAAAGGTTAATGAAGTTGGATTGAAAATGGCACCAAGAATAGTGATACAGAAACCCGTTGCTTTCCCTTATAAGGATAGCAAGAGGGTACATTGGAGCTATAATTGTAATGTGACAATCCCGGGAGGAAAGAACCAGGTCAACACGCAAGGGGAATCCCAGGATGTAGGTTTCCATACTAAAGCCGATTTAGTAAAAGGGAAATCTTTATTGAAGCAAGGGGAGGAGTTACCTATTAAGGAGCCAATAGCTGAGAATGAGGCAAAGGAATTTTTGAAATTCCTAAAACACAGTGAATATAGTGTCGTGGAGAAGCTACACAAACAGCCAGCTCGCATCTCGGTACTAACCTTGCTTTTAAGCTCAGAGATACACCGTAACGCATTAATAAAGGTGTTAAATGAGACCTATGTTGCGAATGACATCACAGTAAACAAGCTAGACCGCCTTATCAATAACATAAGCACAGACAATTTCATCTCATTCAGCCACGATGAAATACCATCGAGGGGTAGGGGATCTACTAAGGCCTTACACATCACTACCCGTTGTAAGGGGTATACTGTGCCGAGGGTTCTAATTGATAATGGGTCAGCACTAAATGTTTTACCCTTATCTACATTGAATAGGCTACCAATAGACAACTCTCACATGAAGACGTGTCAAAACATGGTGAGAGCATTTGACGGGACTGAAAGAAAGGTGATGGGAAGATCGAAGTACCTCTTTTAATTGGTCTGAATACATATGAGGTAGATTTTCTAGTAATGGACATTAAACCCTACTATAATTGCCTGTTAGGGAGGCCTTGGATTCATGTGGCAGGGGCAGTACCGTCATCATTGCATCAAAAGTTGAAATTGATAATGGAGGGTTGATTGATAACAATAAACACGGAAGAGGATATTATTGCATCTGTTACCAGCGATGCACCATACATTGAGAAGGATGATGAGGCGTTGGAGTGTTCTTTTCGTTCGTTGGAGTTTGTGAATACCACTTTTATTATGGAGGAAAGTAACATCCTGATACCCAAAGTGTCCAGTGCTACGAAAATGGGTTTACAACTGATGGTTGGAAGTGAAGTATTGCCTGGAAGAGGACTCGAAAAGTATCTGCATGGACGGGTCGAGGTACCAGTCTTGACTGATAAGCGGGATTACTTTGGCTTGGGATATAAGCCGGATGCAAAACAAAAAAGGAAGGAAGTAGATAAGAGATAAGACAGACGAAGAGCACGTTTAAGTGGGGCAGAAATCAAATGAGAGCCGATAAGCTTTCCCCATATATCTAAAACTTTTGTGTCACGAGGAATGATTCATCTTGAGAGCGGGATGACAAGGGAAGAATATTTTGAAGACATGTGCGATAGCCTGAGTATTAATGTTGTACTTGGAGAAGAAGTGGAAGAAAGAAACTTATCGGATATTCTCCCTTACGAGCCTGGAAGTGTGCTGAACAACTGGACTGTAGAAGAGATTCCTGTAGTTTTTAGAGCAAATCCAAAGTAATGTTCAGAACATACTTATTGTTTTCAGCCTAGAACAATAAGAATCTTTTGTGAAATAGGCTCATGTTTAAATATCGTTATTTCAATAAAGAAATGCATTTTCCTCACTTTTCGAGCTAATATCTTGTTCTATTTTTCATTCATTGTCATGTTACAAATACGCTATTCTTAGATTCTTTTTTGGACATTCTTTCATATTTGCAACATGCCCCCAGATATTAATGACACGAGTAGTACTGATATGGACCCTGAATCTCTTTTAGAGCAAGGTTTGTGCTTAGAGGGATCTCAGGATTTTGAAGATGATGAGGATTATAGTTTATCTCCAGACTTGTTGAGGATGGTAGAGCGGGAAGAGAAACAAATTCTGCCTTACTAGGAGACAATTGGGAGCGTGACATTGGAAGAAGGAAAGGAGGTGAAAATTGGCACTTACATCAATGAGAAAACAAGACAGGACCTTATCGAATTATTGCAAGAGTTCAAAGATGTCTTCGCGTGGACGTATCAAGATATGTTAGGTTTAAACCCCGATATTGCAGTACACCGTGTCCCTACAAAAGATGAATGTAAGCCCGTACAGCAGAAGCTCTGAAGGATGAGACCCGATGTGGCAGTGAAAATAAGGGAAGAGGTCAAGACGCAATTTGCTGCTGGCTTCTTACAAGCGGTTAATTACCCAGAATGGGTAGCTAATGTTGTCTCCATCCCTAAAAAAGATGGAAAAATGCGGATGTGTGTGGATTACAGAGATCTAAACAAAGCTAGTCCAAAAGATAACTTTCCCTTGCCTCACATTAATACCCTAGTAGATAATACGGCAGGCTACTCACTATTCTCTTTTATGGATGGATTCTCGGGGTATAATCAGATTAAGATGCATCCTGAAGACATGGAAAAGACTACGTTCATAACCCTGTAGGGAACGTTTTGTTACAAGGTGATGCCATTCGGTTTGAAAAACGCAGGAGCAACATATCAAAGGGCTATGGTAACCCTCTTTCATGACATGATGCATAAAGAAATTGAGGTTTATGTTGACGACATGATCGTAAAGTCTCGAATAGAAAATGAGCACTTACAAGTCTTAAGGAGGTTATTTCTGAGGTTGAGGAAATTTCAACTTAAACTCAATCCGACGAAATGTACTTTTGGAGCCAGGTCAGGAAAATTACTAGGTTTCGTTTTTAGTGAAAAATGAATTATAGTTGACCCAGACAAAGTCAGAGCTATACAGGAACTGCCTCCACCCCGTACTCAAAAAGAAGTTCGTAGTTTCCTAGGAAGATTAAACTATATTGCCCGGTTCATTTCACAACTAACAGAGAAATGTGACCCCATATTTCGTCTCCCTAAGAAACACAATCCAGGTATATGGGATGATGAGTGCCAAAGAGCTTTTGACAAGGTTAAACATTATTTGTCCAACCCTCTAGTGCTGACGCCGCCTAGTCTTAATAGGCCACTGATATTGTATTTAACAGTATTTGACAGTTCAATGGGATGTGTGCTTGGCCAACATGATGAGACTGGAAGGAAGGAAAAGGCGATATATTACCTCAGTAAAAAATTCACTGAGTGTGAAGTGAGATACTCGTCAATTGAAAAATTATGTTGCGCTTTGGTTTAGACCACTCGGAGATTAAGGTTGTACCATACGACGTGGTTAATTTCGAAGCTAGATCCTTTAAGATACATGATGGAATCAACTGCGTTGAGTGGAAGGATGGCCCGATGGCAAATTCTGCTTTCTGAGTTTGACATAGTCTACTTGAACCAGAAGGCCATTAAAGGAAGTGCCATAGCAGATTTTCTGGCCAGTAGAGCCCTAAAAGATTATGAGCCTCTGAACTTTGATTTTCCCAATGAAGATTTAATGTATGTGGCAATTACCGAGGAAGACACATATGAAAATTCTTCTTGGAAACTGAATTTTGATGGAGCATCAAATGCCGTTGGTAATGGAATTGGGGCAGTTCTGATATCCCCAAATGGAGATCATTATCTGTTTACTTGCAGGTTGGATTTTGACTGCACAAATAATATGGTAGAGTACGAGGCATGTATCATGGGAATTTGTGCGGCCATAGATCGTAAAATTAAGGTGCTAGAGGTATATAGAGACTCTGCATTGGTGATCTATCACCTTAAAGGGGAATGAAAGACGAGAGATCCCAAATTGATCAGTTATCGAAAGTTAGTTTTGGAATTAATTGAGCAGTTTGATGACGTCACTTTCTTTTATTTCCCACGTGATGAGAATCAGATGGCCGATGCCCTGGCTACATTAGCTTCTATGATCAGAATAAATAAACAAGATGATATGAAGCCAATTCAGATGAGTATTTGTGATGCTCTAGCTCATTGCTGCAATATAGACGAAGAAGAGGAGAGAGATAACCATCCTTGGTATCATGACATTCTGCAATATGTGAAGAATCGTGAATACCCCGATCAAGCCACTAAAAATGACAAGAGAATGTTGAGAAGGCTCGCTAATAACTATATCTTAGATGGAGAGATCCTGTATAAAAAAAGGAAGGATCAGATACTGTTAAGGTGCGTTGACGCTGTGGAAGCGAAGAAAATCCTGGAGGAAGTCCATGAAGGTGTTTGTGGAACGCACGCCAATGGGTTTACAATGGCTAGGCAGATCATGAAATTTGGGTACTACTAGTCTACGATGGAGGGAGATTGCATCAGTTATGCCAAGAAGTGCCATAAGTGCCAAATTTATGGAGATAAAATCTATGTGCCTCCTTCCCCGCTTCATGTCATGACTTCTCCATGGCCTTTTTCAATGTGGGGCATGGATGTCATTGGACCAATCTCGCCAAAAGCCTCTAACGGTCATCGGTTCATTTTTATGGTCATTGATTACTTAACCAAATGGGTAGAGGCTGTTTCATACGTCAATGTCATGAAGTCAGCAGTTAGCAGGTTCTTAAAGAAAGAGATTATATGTCGATATGGTATGCCAGAAAGGATCATATCAGACAACGCGTTGAATTTGAATAATAGCATGATAGCAGGGGTCTGCAGTCAGTTCAGAATTAAGCATCATAACTCATCGCCATATCGCCCGAAGATGAACGGTGCAGTTGAGGCGGCTAATAAAAATATAAAGAAGATTGTGGGGAAAATGGTTGAGACTTATCGGGATTGGCATGAAAAATTACCATTTTCTCTTTTTGCTTATCGTACATCTGTCAGAACTTCTACTGGGGCAACGCCTTTTTCATTGGTTTATGGAATTGAGGCAGTTTTGCCTATTGAAGTTGAAATCCCCTCCCTCCGAGTGTTGTCGGAATTAAAATTGGATGAAGCAAAATGGGTCTAATCCAAATATGATCAGTTGAATTTGATCGAGGAAAAGAGGCTAAAAGCCATACATCATGGACAAGTGTATCAAAAGCGAATGATGCGAGCTTACAATAAGAAGGTTCGCCCTAGAGTGTTCCATGAGGGGGACTTGGTGTTAAAAAATATTCTTCCTATACAAAAGGATTTTAGAGGGAAATGGATGCCAAAATGGGAGGGACCGTATGTGGTAAAAAAGACCTTTTCTGGAGGAGCGTTGATATTAGCTGAGATGGATGGCGGGAACTTACCTAACCCAATCAATGCAAATTCAGTTAAGAAGTACTTCGCTTAAAAAAAAAGAAAGGGGAGAGGCCAAGGTGAAAACCCGCAAAGGGCACCTTGTGACCAATGGGGTTTTGAATTGAAAACCCGAAAAGAGAAATTCAAATTTTGATCGAAGGTAAGGGCAGATGGTATTTTCGCTATGCCTGAATTGTCAGAGAAGAGGTATGCTACATCTTGGAGCATCGACAAAGTACCCTAGATCTCCTAGACACATGCTGAGTTCAAAATAGGCCTCAAGGTGTTCGTACAGAGAAGCTCAGACTGTAATATCTAGGGCATCTAGTTTCATATCTTACCCATGTTGTATTTATTTTTGACTCTATTTTTCCTGAGATATGGTCTCAATAAATTTTCTTCTTATGATATTTGCCATATTGGATTAACGTTTTTGAGCTATGTTCCTAAACAATTTTTCTGTTAGCCTATTATTTTTTCTTTCGAGCATTTTTTGCATTGAAATGGCGATTAATAGACTAATAATACTCTCACAAAGGAGGTTCTGTATATTACTGTGGAAGCTTCTAATGTTACAAGAACCGAAAATAGGACTATTGATCAGAACTCCCCAAGCCTAAGTGCGGGAAATGTTGAAAAGAGGGGTCTAAGTTAGTACACTTCTCGGGATTTTGTTTGTCAGAGGTACCTCAACGAATAACGAGTAATGTCAGCCCAAACATGTAAAAACGGATCATTATCATGACATTCTGCATTCATACAAATGTCGTTCATAATACATTTAGTTAGGAGCATTTGATTTATATTGATCATGACATCCTAATCATTTGACATAAGCATACCCTAGGAAATCAATTCTACAGACAGATTCCCCAGTGGACAGTGTAGCAAAATTGAAAACTACAAATCTGATCTTCGCTGAGTGGAGCAGGGCAGATCAAATTTCGATAGATCTTATATTCGCTGAGCAGGAGCGGAGCGGATCAAATTTTAGTAGATCTCATCCCGCTGGCAGGAGTGGAACAGATTAAATTTCGGCAGATCCTATCTCCCTAAGTAATAGTGGAGTAGATCGAAAATTACAGATCTTATCTCCCTAAGCAGTAGTGGAGTAGATCAAAGATGGTGAGTCTTAACCCCTAAGCAATAGGGTAACAGACTGAAAATACAGATCCTATTTCCCTAAGCAATAGTGGAGCGGATCGAAAATGGCAAGCTTTATCTCTCTGAGCAACAGTGGAACAAGCTGAAGATTACAGATCTTATCTCCCTAAGTAGTAGTAGAGCAAATCGAAGATAGCAAACCTTATCTCTCTGAAGTTGCAGAGAGCAGGTTGAAGTTACAAGTCTTATTTCTCTGAAGCTGCAACGGAGCATATTGAAGATAACAGATCTTATCTCCCTAAGCAGTAGTGGAACAGATCAAAAATACCAAACCTTGTTTCTTTAAAGTTACAGAGAGCAAGTTGAGGATACAAACCTTTTGTCCCTAAGCAGTAGTGGAACAGGTTGAAGTGACCAGTTATTATCTTCTTCATGTGTCAGTAGAGTAGATTGAAGATACAAATCTCTTCTCTCTGAAACTTATTGGAGTAGATCGAAAATGTTAATTCCTATACCCCTGAAGATGCAGTGGGATGGAATATGGCTACTTGAGCAAGATGAACAACAAAGAGTCAGGAATCAGCAAGACCGGGAAAAATTGGCTCTTTAATGTCTTTGCTTCGTTCTCGTTACACAAACAACGAGCAAAGAGGGGCAGCTGTGGGTACCAATTTTTGCCCGGGCCCATTTACCATTAAAGCCCAAATTTTTAAACCAAAAACAAACCCCCAAAGACCAAAAACAGACCCAATTTTGAAGCCCAAATACTTAACCCTAACCCACAAACCCCAAAACATTTTCAGCCAAGACCTTAGCCTCCAACTACCTCCATGCTTCTACTACCCACGTTCTCCACCAACAAGCACAACCCATGCCCCACGTCCATTATACCTGCGACTTGAGCAAAGAGATAAGAAGAAACTGTTTGTATTTTGGCTATAAAGCCTTTATTTTTTTTTCAGGGTAAGGGGGGAAACGTTTTTTGATATACAAAAAGAAACACAAAATCAGTAAAGAATAACTAGAAGAATTTTTTGAAGGTGAGCTTTTGCTGTAATTTATTTCTGTTTTTTTTTTCCTTTTTTTTTCGAATCCAAAACAAAGACAAAATATAAAAGAGAGAAGTCTTACCGGAGTTGTGCTCATGTCGTCGGTGGCCATCGCACATGGGACCTTTGACGGAGGTGGTGTCTGATGAAAAGGAGAAAATGAGTGCATGAGTTGAGAGAACATTTCAAAAACTCTTAAGTTCTTTTAAAAAAAAAATCAAAAGGGTGATTGTTAAAAGAAAAATGGGTTTTAAAAAGGTGGATTTGGGTTTTCAATAGGTTTTTTTTTTTTCAAAAAAGGGTGGCTTAATTTTGATAGCTTTTGGGGAAAAGAAAAATTGTTATGCACATGGGCCAGTTCAGTTCTGTGCATGCTCCTTAAATGGGTAAATTGCAGCCCATCCATCCTACTTTGCATCACCTTTAATCTGTCCCCATTATGTCTCTTTCATTTCTCCCCAAAGGTTTGTGCATTGTTTGAATTGGTCCACGCATGAACAGTGTTTTTGGTGATTTGGGTCATTTTCAATTTTGATCCCCGACTATTTGTGCGCATTTTATTTCGCCCATAATTTTATTTAAATGATTAGTTTTATTTATAGATTATCCCTTTAGTTTTGTTATGCTTACAATGAAGTTTCTTTTCCTTTTAAAATAAGAGCATGTTATTTAACATATAATTTTGTATTATTTTGTTGATTTTGTGGTTTTGTTTTTTTCATGTGCATTTTTTCAAAAATCACTTTTGTATATCATCATTACCCTTTTTATATATTATTTATATTAGGTTTATTCATTTCACATATTGTTTACTTAAATGTTATATGTATCACTCTGCATATTGCTTGATCTTTTTGGAATTTTATTTATGTATTATTGTATTATTTTATTTATTTATTTATTTTATATTGTTAATACATATCTAATTCCATGTAAATTATTTTTTTATGGCATTGATTTTAAAATTCATTCGTATGATACTGTTTTAATATATTACTTATTTATGTTTTTTTAAGTTTTATATCCATTATTTGTTTAAAAGTTTTGGTGTTACGCCTATAGTAGTGTTTAATGTTTTAAAAAAAAATTTCCTATCTTTCCTATTGTTCATTTTATTTTAAAGCTTGATATTTTATTTGGGTATTTTGCTTGGAACTTCTTTCAAGTTGGCGATTAACTCGTTAAATTATTATATTATTTTTATCATCTTTTTTACTACTATTGTACATTATTATTATTTTGGGTTACTTTTTTTTTAAATTATCTTTATATGATATTCATTTTTTTATCTATTTTATTAAAAGTTGATTATTTTAAATATAGTTTGTTATACTTATTATTATTTATTATTTATCATTATTGTTAGCTTAGCATCGTTATTATTTTAATTTTGCCTATTATTATTATATTTAGTAATACTATTGATATATTGCTATTATTGTCATTTTTATGTCATCCATCATTATTTATCGTTTTTCCCCCCCAAATTTTAATCGTTTTAGTTCTTTTATTCCATAATGTATTCTCAACTTGTTTTAACATAAAAACAATTTTCTATACTTAATCGTTTTAAAAAAAAGTGCCCTACCGTATTGGGTTCGTCCTTTTTTATTCGATTTAAGTATTTTATTCAACATTCTGTTCCCAAATAGTTTTTAATAAAGGCAATTTTCTATATTTAATCGTTTTAAAAAATGTGCCCTACCGTACTGGGTTTCATTTTTTATTCGATTTAAGTATTCGAATATCCTTTTTAATCGGTTTATTCTTTAAATTTTCTCCTAAACAATGGCAATTTTCGATATTTGGAAGTTCGGAAAATTGTACCCTACCGTATTGGGTTTCGATTTTTGTTCGATTCAAACATTCGAATATCCTTCTTACTGAATTTCTCCACGTTTTGAAAAGTGGAGGCAGTGTTCTGTATTTAAAAATTCGAAAAATCATGCCCTGCCGTACTGGGTTGTGGCTTTATGTTTGATTTAAATATCTGAATACCCTTTTTAAAAAATAAAAAATAAAGTGCTCAAATTTTTAAATAAAAGACAAGCTCATAATCAGGGGTCAAAAACGATATGTCCTACCGTACTGGACGTGACGTTTTACCTTGAAGCGAGATGGTCTTTAACTCATGTCTAATTTACTCAAATGTTTCAAAAAGGATGATCATACTTTAAAATATTTTCAAATCTTTAATTTTCGACATTAAGACATAAATTAATCAATGAAGTACCGATTTTGGGCGTATTGGGGGTGCTAATCCTTCCTCATACGTAACTGACTCCCGATCCTATTTTCTCAAAATTTGTAGACCAAAATGTTTTATAAGGTGGCCTAATCACACCACAAAAAGGATTGGTGGCGACTCCGAATCTTCGTTTTCAAAAGTCGATTCCCCGTTTTTAAAAATTGGTTTCGACAGCTCTTTTTGAAAGTATCGATAAAATGGTTTTGTTTCAAATTTCCAAAATTGAAAAAATGTCAAACGGTATCGATACCATATTTAATATCGATACTTCTTAATGGGAGTATAAACCTAGTTCTAAAGTTTTAAAAATTTTCAAATTGGTCCTTAATAATGCTCGAATCTATTAAATTATGTTTGTACGCTCAAATTAGTCTCTGTTTGGTTCATAATTTCTCGTATGCATGTATTTAGAATATCTTGATGATTTAAACTGAATTCAATGTTATGATTTGCATATGAATATTTCGGTAACTATAGTAGCATCCTGAAACTCGTGTACGACAATTAGACCGGACGAGGAGTATTACAAGAACTCACAATTGTTGAACTTAGCAACATGTTGTCTACACATCAGAGTTTGTATTAATAATTCTTTATTCTATAATTTTTTTTTACATTTTTATTTACTTTATATTTTTTAAACTGCTTTTGATACTCATTTAGTAAAAAAATATTATCAATTGTTTTTTTTAAAATAATTTTCTTATACAAATACTTAAGTAAAAAGAAATCATGGTGAAACTAAAACTGGAATTGCTTTTCCAACAAGGAAAAGGATCGAGTCACCACTGACTCTAATAATATTATATAAACTCAATAGTACCCTCGCTTTAAATCCATATTTCATTACACTAATATCATTGGTTATAATTTTCTTCTTTCAATTTCAAGTCATTGATTGTCTTTGAGAAATACTTGGATCACAAGAAACCATGTCATATCATCAAAGAAAATATTATAAGTATCAAGAAAATTACTACAGACAGAAGTTTATTCATCCCAAACCGAAAGATATTGGTAATTCATGGAAACCATTGACTACATGGGAGAAAAATTTCTACATGTGGGTGCAAAGTCATGGGAAATATCTATTGAAAAATAATTTATTTTAAATTGATAAAGTATTCAAGTGGGATGATTTGATTGATTTAAAAGCTTTTCAAGAAGCCAAACAAAAATTTAAGAAAATTATCATGGTTTGCCTCCAAGTAACGTAATAGATATGTATATCGATGATATTGATTGAAACGCCAAAATTAACCCAAAATTTTTTTCGAAAATAAAATTTATTTTCGATGATGAAGAGCAGGAGGAGAAAGATGAAGTTAAAAAGATGGATTCGTTTTCGATTCCATTAGAGCAAATTCCAGCCATTGGATGGGATGAATATAAGGAACCTATACCACGGTTACCTTTTATAGCTGAAAAAAAATTATTAAATATGAAATAAAATAATTTTATTTGATAAAAAAAAGTGTGGATTCAAACAAATTTGAGATGCCATAAATCTGAATGCAAACTCAACTAAATACAAACACCTATATCTAAGAAAAAAAAAAAGGAAAAAAAAGAAAAGAAAAGAAAAGAGATTAAAGTGTGAAGACTATTATATACAAATCTCCTCAATTGCTAGTATACTAGTTTTTTTTTTTTTTATGTAAAGTTGATTTACATGTTGAATTATTTTTATTTAATTAGTTATATATATTTAAAATATACATGATTAATTATTTTTAATTCTTGAAATATAAAATAATTATGATATATAATAAGATGTTGCTTATATATAGATTTCAATTGTTAAAATTACAATAAAATGTAATTCGAAATTTTTATTTAGTTATAGTATAATAGTAAAATATTTTATTATTTCAATAAAAAATTTAAAATAATAAGATATTGCTTATCATATAATTTTAAATATTTTAAATTACAATGAAAGTGTAATTGAATGTTTATTCGATTTTACCTATGCAAACTTTTCTATTAATTTTTTTTAGTTCCGACATAATAACATAAACAATAGTTTAAATCACAATGAATGTATATTTCAACATTAATTTAAAATATAATTAATATTGTCGATTGAGTATTTACTCGATTGGTATCGGTATTGTTGTCAGTATAGGAGGACGTGGGTTCGAGTATGTTGAAACGCATTATCCTCCTATTTAAGGAGTGGGGAGAGGCTATGGGTAGTTCTAAGCATTGTATCAAAAATAACAAATATAATAAAAACCTATATAATGAGATTAATATTCAAAAAAATATAAGTTAATATTTATCGAATTTTATCTATTCAAAAGTTTAGTTTTAATGTAATAATAAAAACATTTTCCATATTTAAGGAAGTAATAATATAAAATAATAAAAATTTTCTTATTTAGATATTAAATTTTTTTTGTTAAATTACAAGAAGAAGGTAAATCCATAACAGTAATGCGACTAGCACAACTTGAACTAAAATCACACTTGGGACAATAAACACCCTGACTATCAGGCCAACACACAGATTTCAGATATTTGAATAATTTAAATTACAATAAAATGTAATTCAAGATGAATATAAAAATATAATTCAACATTGTGATTTTAATGTATTAATAGTTATCAAATTAAATATTAAATTTAAATTTAATGTAAAAATATTAGTTTTAATTTTTGAAATCCACTTAAAAAATAATTTATAACATTTCATATTTAAAATATATTTTTTAATACAGAATAAAAAATTAATTAAATTAAATATTTAAAATATATTTTTAATATAGAATAAAAAATTTAATTAAAGACAAATAAAGATAATTAAAATTAAATTATATGTAAACAAATCGAAATTCAACTTCCTAAAAAAATTAAAATGAAATCTAATAAATATATTTAAATGTTCTCAATCTTGATCTTCTTCTTTAATCTATCTTCCTTGTCATCATTCTCTTTCTTGATGTTTTCTTCAATCTATCATTCTCGTCTCCATCTTCAATCAAAATTAGTTCTTGAATTTTAGCACAACATCATTAAACATCAAAGCTTGAATTTTAGTTCCATGATATTTAAAAATTAAAATAGTAAAAAGTGAATAAAAATAAAATATAAATATCACAAAACAACCTCATGTTCGATTAAATTAATTTTCCATCACATTGTAGTGCCTTATTAACGTTAACAAGGGAACCTAATAAATAATACCAAAAATGATTTTGTTTTCCTAGCTTGTTTTAAATTCCACTTGAAAGTGTTAGAATGTTTATAAAGTTCAAATTATTTTTAATTGGCATATAACTGTAACACTAGTTAAATGACAATTAATCTAAAATGATAATCGTAAATTAAATATTAAGATGAAATTAATATATATGAAAAATAATTTAGTAATATAATTAAAAAAATTTCAAAAAAATTGCTAGCAGACATATACTAATTATTGCAATAATATTGTTTACTATATATACAACTAGTATTGTTATTAAATAATTTAAACTTATATGGTCTTTAACCAGCGTTGTGCACAGAATTATAAAACAAGAAGAGCGAATAAATAGTTACGCATGAAAAGCATAGCAAACCACTGGAATAGCTCAGTTGGTTTGAGCGTGTGGCTGTTAACCACAAGGTCGGAGGTTCAAGCCCTCCTTTTAGCGTCACTCACATATTTTAATGGTTTAATTTAAATCCCAACTCGACCCAATATCAAAACTGACCCGACCCAATTCTAAAGGAAAACATTAACAATATTTTACCAAAAAAATACATACATCGGAATTTACGAAATTTAACAAATTTATTATTTTCCAAAATTAGTAACATAATCAATTACCATCCATGCTACTGTGAATCATCTGTTCTTATTTTAATATTTTATATTTTAAAAAATTACAAATTTATTTTAAAAGTTATTTTTTGATTTAAAAGATAACATATATTTCACTGCTCTTATAATTCTTTGCCGTCAAACCTTTTCACTTTGAAGTTTTATATATATATTCTTTGCGGTCAAACCTTCCCACTTTGAAGTTTTATATATATATATATATATATATATATATATATAAACTCATAAAAAGGATGAAATTTGTCATAAACAGAACATTGCAGCAACACTGATGTGAGTTTGAAAATTTACTAAAAATCATAGAAATCGAATTTGGTGATGTATTAAATATGAAATTGAAGCCTAATATGTCTAGTTTCACATAAAACAAACTAAACAGGTAAAGGAATTATATGTTAGAAGATATTTGAATTTTAGTAAAACAAGACCAGAGCAATTTCTGGATCCCCTGTTCGTAATTGAGTTGTTGTCATGAAAAAAAATAGTTAGTTGGCACTTGGTTATGGGTAAGTCTTTTTTTTTTTTTTTTTTAGAATTAAAGTTCTTCATACAACCAATAGTTTGATTTTAACCCAATCCAAGTATATACTTGATTTGTTAACAGAAACAAATATGCAAGATACTAAATGTGTGCTTTAATATGCAAGATACTAAATGTGTGCTTTCTCCAATTGCCTCATCGTAGCAATTAAAGTTTTCTCAATTTATGTACTCTCCTATAAAAATTCACTGGAAAATAATCAAATGAATCCTGTTATACTTGAAAAACACTATAAATTATGGCTTATGAATCAATTGCCAATTTTAAAACATTCTTAGCATATATGCATATGTGGATTGGGCTAGGGACCCAACATATCATGCTTCCACCATTGGATATATTCTCTTCTTTGGGCACACTCCTATTAGTTGATCGTCGGAAAAACAACCAACTATAGCCTAGTCCTCGACTGAAGTTGAATATAGGGTTGTTGCTACCACTGCTACTAAAAAATTTTGACTGTTTCATCTTTTGCAAGAACTTCAAGTCCCTCTTTCTCGTACTCCTTAATTTTTTTCTGATAATCTTGGGGCCACATATTGTTATCAACAGCTTGTTATGCATAGAAATATGAAGCACCTCGTAATCAATCTTCACTTTATCCAAGATCACGTTGACTGGAAAACTTTCAATGTCAATCAACCTTACCTAAACTTGCCTTTGTTCATCAACTTTCCAAGTTAGGTGTTGTTCCACAACCCTCAAACTTACAACCCTCAAACTTGAGGGGGCATATTAATGATAGAGCTTGACCAAGTCTTCCTTTGTTTGTTTTTATCTCTTTTTGAAATGATAGAATGATAAAAATTGAGATTCTTTTCAACAATTTAGAAAATTATCAAAAAATAAAAGTAAATAAAAATTTCAAAAATATATAAAGTGAGAGAAAAAGAGGGAAAATTGTTTCTAAACCCTCTAAATTTTCTCTCTGCATTATTTGTATCGAAATAACCAATACCCATACTTTAAAAACATTAAGCAAAAGTATTGTTGCTTTGTTTTTTACCTCTTATGTTTCTTAACATGGCTTTTTTCTTAAAAGAAAAAAAAAAGAATATAATTTGTTTTTGCAATTTGGATTTTGAAACAAAATAAATGAATTAAAAATTCGAATTGATTTTAAAAAATAAAATTTTGTTGTATATTTTGTGTTTTTTCTAAAAAAATGGCATTAAAGTCGATTTCACAAGCCCCTATGATATTAGTTTTGGATGTTCTTCAGAGGTATAGAGCTTGACTTAAAGATATTACTAATTTGGTTTCAAGAAACATTGAGGAAGTGTATAATGATTTAACTTTTTTGTTTTGTATTGTTTTTAGTTTGTTATTAAATTCTATTGAATGATAATTTTTTTTATACATATTAGTTCTTCAACAACATTGTTTGGTGTCTCTGTTATCCATGGTTAAAACCATACACGCAAAATAAATTACAATCACGTTCAAAACCTTGCATATACTTAAGTTTCTCCTTAATCCACCATTGTCATCAATGACATAATATTCAAGGTTTATTTTTATTTTTATTTATAATTGAGTTGATGATTTCTGATTTGATTTTAATATTCTTATTTTCTTAGATAAATATTGAAATATATTTGGAATTTTCAAGATTTTATTTTTCTAGAATTTTGATATAGAAATTTCTATTTTTAAATGTTTTTGGGTTTTTTTTATATATTTTATATTGAACTTGGCTCAAATTGAAAAAAAAATTTGAGGACTAAAATTGTTACTATACCAACTAAAAAATGACACTTAACAACCTAGTGACAAAAAAAATTTAGAAAAGTTTAGTGATCAAATTCTAACTTTTTTTAGTGAAGTGGCCAAAATGAAAACTCACACATAATTTAGTGACCGATAGTATAGTTTACTCTAATTTTAACAACTTAATTGTGAATATTATAAGAAGTGTTATAATTTTTTTTATAATTAAGTTGATTTCATCTACTCACTTACTAAATTAATTAAAAAATCCAAGTAAATAATATGCCACATTTAAATATCATAAATATATTTATTACTTTTTAATCATTATAAATATTTAAAAGCTACCAACATTTCTCAGTTTTCTTTAAAAATTTACCCATGTATTATGTTTTAGGTTTTATATAATTTTTAGTTTGGGTAGTTGAATTTAACATTAGTTTTTATATAAATCATAAATCATTAATTTCATCAAATTACATTATTTATTTTTAATAAACTAAGTCTTTATGCTAACTTTATTAATGTGACAAGCGCATTTGTCAATTTCAATGGTGTCACCAGAAATTAATAACGTTTATATCGAGTCCTAAAAGCACTTTCTTTAGAACATCACACCCCTCACATTTAATTGGTAATATTCAAACCTCAAATTAATCTTGAAAAATATTGCATCAGCTCTCAACTGAACAAACAAGTCATCTATTCAAGGTAATGAATGCTTATTATTGATACTTAATTCTGTTTTATGTTTAATATATTTCAATTTTTATTATTCAATTACATTATATTTTAAACCTCTTCTTTTATTTTTTGTAGATTCACAAAAGTTGTGGGCATGAAATTGGCTACAAAATGCTTTGGTTGTAACCAATCACGAAATGAGTTGGACTGATTTCTGTGGTATCAACCCTACTATCCTAATATGAATTTTAAACTTGTTTTAGGTGTAAGACATTTTATTTTTGGTGAATTTGATGCCTGTCAAATTTTGACGTCATTGTGGAGGATTAGCACTGATTTATTTCTACTTTTTTCTATGCAAGGTATGAACGTATAGTAGATACAGATTGTCAATTGTCAATTGTCAATTTTAAAACATTCTCACCATATATGCAGATGTGGATTAGGCTAGGGACCCAACAGATCGTGCTTCTACCCTTGGCTATATTCTCTTCTTTGGGCACACTCCTATTAGTTGATCGTCGAAAAAACAACCAACTATAGCCAGATCCTCTAGTGAAGCTGAATATAGGGTTGTTGCTACTGCTGCTACTAAAACATTTTGGGTGTTTTATCTTTTGCAAGAACTTCAAGTCCCTCTTTCTCGTACTACTCATTTTTTTTCTAATAATCTTAGGGCAACATCTTGTTATGCATAGAAATATGAAGCACCTCATAATCGATCTTCACTTTATCCAGGATCACATTGACTACAAAACTTTCTATGTCAATCAACCCTACCCAAACTTGCCTTTGTTCATCAACTTTTCAAGCTAGGTGTTTTCCCATAACCCCAAACTTAAGGGGGCATATTAATGATAGAGCTTGACCAAGTCTTCCTTTGTTTGTTTTTATCTTCTTCTTTTTTTAAATTTGAATTTATTTTCTTAATTTTATTATCTATTGTTGTTATTTGAAAAACTAATCTTATCTTAGTTAGTTTTCTAGTTGCATAAACAGGGCTTATTACCAATGAATTTTTTATTCCTTCCTCTCATCATTTACAAAACCTTATAATTCCAAGCATTCATAAGTAATTACGAATGAAAATGAGGTTAAAAAAGGTTTTCAAATATCATTTGAGGCTCAATTACGTAACCTACAACCCAAGTATCAATGCAGAGGTTGTGGGTATCGATACCTTGGCTAAATTTCAAAAAATAAGCTTTGATGGTTTGAAGTATTGATACTCCAAGGGCTTGTATTGATACTTGAGCACACGTATCAGTTCTAGGGGAACCATGTATTGATGCTCGACATCGAGTACCGATACTCGGGATTAGGTACCGGTACTTGCCTTTCACTTTTTTTGAAAGTTTCGCTATTAACTTTGAAAGTTTCAATACTTTGAGTCTAGGTATTAAAACCCAACCTAAGAGGTATTGATTCCTAGGCTTGAGGTTCCCATACCTATGCCCGGAAATGCAATTTTCAATTGTTAACACATTCCAACACCTTTAGTTACCTATACCAAACGTACATAACATGCTATAATACTTAAACCATCATATTTAACACGTTAAAACAATACAAAAGCACCTTTACAAAACACCAAGAAACAATTGTTATGCAAAATGTCTCATTGAGTAAAATTTGAATCAAAATAGCTCTAACAGTAGCGACCTAGTTTTGGGCAGTGTAAGAAAATGTGGTTTCGAAACCTCATTTTTGTAAACTGAGTTCGTAAGAATAAAATGGAGAAATGTACAAAGTTGGTATAAAAATATATTGAAGATCGGTTAAGCAATTTAACCGAGATAATCATTCATTAAAGTTTAAGGACTAAATAGTAAAAACCTAATTGCTATTGAATTTTAAATTAGAAAATGCTTAGGGATCTAGATAATAATTATCCAAAAGAATAAAATAGTTATTTAACAAATTTTAAATATGAGTTTCTGGATGTTGATGGTAATCCACTTATTTATGATTAGTAATTTTAATTTGTTAAGTAAATAAGATTAATAAATAATAAATTAAATGAATTAAAGTTAATGACACCTTAATTAAATATATATAAATAATTTTTAGTGGAAAAAGATGAATGAATCATCTTTTCTCCAAGCATTGCCATCCATGGTTGAAGAAAAGACAAAGTTTTTCTCTTTTCCAAGTTGGTCCAAATTACCAAGCTAAAAAAAAATTGAACCATCTCGAGAGAAGGGACAGACGAGAATCGTGGACGAGTGATGAAAGAATTTGATTATCATAGATTTTGAGGTTCCGCGAAGTGAAGCGACATTTAAGTCGCAACTCTCAACTTAACAATGTTTGTATAGTTCTTTATGTTTTAAATATATGGCATGTATCTAAGGATTAAGTCGATTTTGTAACGTAATGGTCATTTAAAATCCCGAATTGGTAAGGCTAGTTTGGGTCTATTGTACATAAATTGTTAAATGCATTAATGGGATTTGTTTAAGTAGTTGAAATGGTTAAAATCTGCAAATGGTAACATTTTTTGAATTGGTTTTTAAGTTTGAATTGTCAATTGGATGATTTTGGATATTAATGTTGTTTCAATGGTAGTATATGAAGTGTTTGAAGTATGTACTATGCTTAAATGGTTTAAATATGCAATTGGTTATTTTGTTATGCTAATATGAAATAGTACCATAAGGATACTTTGGAAATAGTAGGTGGTGTCGCGACGACATTCACTATTTGTTCGAGATCACGATGTGATACATTTGACATCACGACATCAACCCAATAGTTTTGAAAATGTTAGATTTTAGTCCTCAACCGACCTCGTTTTATTAAAAGAGCTTTTGTAAGCTTGTTTAAATCTCGAATATGATTGTATAACATGTAATTATGTATTGAACTTAACAACATGTATTAATTGTTGAATTGAATCACAAATGAGATTGTAGTTGCTTCGACAACAAATGTGGCATTTCGCTTAGACTCAACAATTGGGTCGGGTATTGAGTGTTACACAAACATTGCCTTAAAACAATCCATAAGAAAAAATTTTAATATTTCAACACTATCAAAATAATAGGTTAACGTTGAAATACATCCTTATGAATGGTTTCAAGATGGACGATATCTTCTAATTTTTCCACTTGGGAATAGGATACAAAGACATTTCTATTATCAAAAATCTATCTAATGGCACTAGAGTTTATTACCCACTATTTTGTATTAGTCACAGTATTGTCTTTTGAAATGACTACAATAATTATGTCATTTTCTTAAACTCAATTGGCATTTGACTTAGGAAAATTATCATTTGTTTCATTTTGATATAGGTGAACTATAATAATTTAATACGTCAAATTAGGCTCAGCAATACACTCGAGGAGCTTATTCTCAAGCAAATTAAATGGCTTTTCTATAAAAAAAAAATTTAATTTTAGCTTTCTCCATTAATAAATGTTTTTGGCTAAGTTTGGCTTCTTTTTAAGACCCAAATTGGCAACATGGTGCAATGGGGGACCTAACGAGGTGTTTGTTTGAGTTGGTGTAGGAAGATGAAAATGGCCCAACCTTAAGGGAAACATCATTTAGAGTGGGTGTCATGACACTAATAATAGTGATGTCGTGACACAAAACCCTTTCACTTTGAAGATGCAAAACTTCAACGTGAAATTAACTTGGAGATTATTGTCGAGAGTGTAATGCCCTAAAATTCCTATTTTTGTTATTGTGAAAATGTGACACAACAGTGTATCTGCTTCAGTGGTTAAGTGTTCTGGGTATGTGTGAGAGGTCCCAAGTTCAAGCCCTAGCTTTGGCAAATTTTAGTATTTTTCTGACTTTACCCCTATTTCTAACTAGTAGGCTTTTAAGTAATTGTTTGTCAGTTTACATTAGAATGGGCCTACTGGTCTAGTGGTTAAGTGAAGTGTCAGTCTACTGTAGGTTCTGTGTTCAAATCTCTGTGTGGGCAAAAGAGATTATTTTTGCTCAGTTTGGTGGCTGAGAGTTTGAGTTGTACCGAAAATCTGAGAAGTGGGTGGTTGAGTTAGTGTAGGTAGTGGGATTTGAGTAAATCAGTTCTCCCAAAAATCTCTCTCTTCAGAAAGAAAAAAAGACTGACCATTCTCTTTGTCACTTCCCCTTTCTTTTTCTTGTTGTTTCTTTTTTGCCACCGCCCTTCTTGTTACCTTGCTGTCGTCTTTCTGCTCTCTTTTTCATCTACTTTTGAATTTTTGTGACTCGTTAATTCAGCTTTTGTGTGTTATTGGTAAGTTTCGGCTTTTGCTAATCTAAATGTTTTTATGAATACTTTCTAAGAGAGGTTTCTTTTTGGTGTTTAGGAGTTAATCAAGGGACTGTATATCATTCCCAATCGACGAGTTAAGTGCGTAGAATTCTCGTTTCGATCGACAGTATGGTTATCGATAGTTAATGGATAAACATCTCGTTACAATCCCATTTAAGCTTTGATAATGTTACTGAAATTGGGTGTTGGAATGTCGGTTTTTAGGTTCTAGAGTGCTCAGGGATCGTTTTAGCATCAATCGATACCAGGTGTGTACCTGAAAATGCAGAAAACGGGGTTTCAGCTAAAGCTAAAAACCCCACTGTCGACGCCACACGGGTGTGTGGTCGCCCGTGTGGTAGGCCATGTGCCCTAACACGAGTGTGTGATCCGTACGTGCAAGATATGGCCGTGTAATGGCCAGGCAGGCCGTGTGCGACACACGAGCTAAACTAATTTAGGTCGTATGGGCCACACGGGAGTGTCGAATTTTGGGCCAGGCCGTGTGGGCTCACACGGGGAGGCCATATGGGCGTGTGATCCCATTTTCACTGAATTGATTACTAAGGTTGCATAGGTCACCAAAGTCGACTGTGAACCTACTATAGGGTCGGTAAGCATTACTTAGACCCCTAATTGTGTGAACAGACTGATTGATGGATATATATTGAGTATGATAATAGTATGCATGTGTACATTTACTGGTTATATGTACTGATATCATGAGATAGCATGTCATGTATTGTATGTTGCATTGCATGGGGTTGGGTTGATTTTATTTGGAGCAAGTGTACTGAAAGGCTCTTAAGCCTAATATACTGGCAGCTCAGCTGCAAACTACTATTTTGTGCTGCAGTCGGTACTAACTGAAGTGTAGGGATGGGTGGGTTGATTTAATCCCCGCATGGAGTGTAGGGTTAGATAGAGATGGTGTGTAGAGGTTGGTTGGGTAGGACTTGGTTACTGAATACTATATATCTGTTTCTGATACTGTGATGGGCTAAGACCCTTGTGCATACTGATACTGATACTGATACTGAAAGGGGCTTAGACCCAAGACTATTTTTTACTGTGCACTTTGTTTACTGTTGTTTGTTTTCTGTGGGATTAAACACTGAGTTTACGTAAACTCACCCCTCTCTATTTAATGTGCATAGGTAATCCCCAGACCTAGACAGATCGGGCGGTGGAGGACTCAATGGTGACCACAGTTTTTGGGACTTTTGCGATTTGTGATTTATGGTTTTATTTACCGTGGTTTATTTAGATGTAATTTGGTTTTTTATTTATTTTTATGGATTTATAACTGCTAGACGTTGGAAAACTCAGTTTTCAAAAAGGCAAAGTTTTCTCTAAACACACGATTTACTCAAAACGGTTTTAAAAGCTTTCGCAACAAATTATGTTTAAAATAATCGATTAAACGAGTAAGGATTTTGGAATTAATAAGAGATAAGGAAAGTAATTAAATAGAAATGGATTTATCGTAGAAACTTAGTTTTTAAACACCCTATCATGTGACATCGCCAGATTCGGTCATAACGTCTGTGCCGGGTTTGGGGTTACAGAGAGAGTTGTGACACAAAAGGTAGGATGTCATGACATCGAGCCAACATCGTGTTACTAAGCCTCTAAAGTCATGACATCCCCTGAGGTGTTAAAATGAAGAATTTGGAGCCAACACCAGTGATGTCGTGACACCAGGGGTATGATGTCACAACATCGGGACTCCCCACAACCAAAAGTTCGCTACTCTCTAGAGTGTCGCAGTATCGATGCCTGACAGGGGAAAACAACTGCAGGGGTAGTCTCTTTTCCAACATCAACCCAAGCCAAAATACAACTTTTAGGGGTATTTTTATCTAAAATTTGGAATTGTATTCAGCTATTAAAAGGAATTTTTGGCTGGTAACTTTAGAGGAGCTACATTTTCTTTCATCTCTTAAGCTTAGTAGTTACTTCTTCATTTTTTTAGGGTTTTAGTTCATAGATTTTTTGAGTTAGTTAATTTTAGTTAGTAGTTTAGCTAGATTTTACTGTAGCTCTAGTATTAATCGCACTTTGGTACTTTAAATTTGCTTTGTATTTTTATTTTCATCCAAATCCTTCAATATATTTTAGATTTATTTCCTCTCTAAAGTCCAAAAAATATGTACTTTATTTGTATTTGCTATCTCAATTGTTGTTGTCATCATCTTATTCAAGCTTCCAGCAAGAAATTTCTAATCTTTTCTTAACCCTACTGTTGTGCTTATTTTTATGTATGATTTTAGTATGTGTTGGGTTGTTAACTAAATTTATGGTGATTGGTTGATGAAAATGTTGTTTGGTTAGTTTTTGGTAAGGGACTAAATCATAAAAATTGGGCTAGATCTAATAAACCTCAAAACTTAGAATTGACACCTCTAGGTGAATATTTAGATAGGTGAGATCAAGAGGAGATCATATTGAGCACCAATTTGATTGTCCCAAGTTAGTTTGGTGAGGTCAAGAGATAAATCAAACTAAATTATCTAATTTGATAAAGTGGTAATCAGAGAGGTAAAATTGAGTCAATTAGAAGTTTAAGCCTTTTAGATCCCTAACCCAAAGACTAGTCAACAAGATGGAAGTCAACCAACTTCTTTTATGTGTACTGAATTGTTAATTGCCTAATTTTGATTGTTTTACAATTTGGTCATTTTTAGCATAAGGTAGCCGATTAGTATAATTTACCTTTGATTATGAATTGTCATAATATAATACTTAGCGAGTAGTTAGCTAGACTTCCTATTTACATGTTTGTTGCTTAAGAATCACTTTGTCCTTGAGCTATCTTGGGTTTGGTCCTTGGAATACTCGAGTGTTCCATTGTAACACTATAAATATTCCAACTCGACATGTCACACTTGCAATGTACCGTTAAATATTTAGAGATAATTGTGTTGATTCATAGTGTAACAGCCTAATTTTCAGTGGTGTCGGAGACAGTGATTTGAGATGACTAAATCCGACGAGTGAGTTTAAAATTTTAATAAATTAATATTAGTTAAGTGTGATTTTAGAAATATGCTTGAATTAGTGAATTTTGTGATTTAAAAAATTTTATTAGGTAAATTGGGTAGAAAACGAGGTATAGAGACCTTGATTTCATAATCCAAGTTGTAAATATTTTTATAAATATTTATGGAGTGTTATTGAGTTAGTATTAAAGTTTCGTTAGAAAATTTTAACGTTTTAATAGTTAATTAATTAAAAAGGACTAACTTGAAAAAGGTGCAAAACTTGCTAAAATGATTAAATAGCTCAAGTGTTAAATAAAAGAGGACTTAAAAGGCAAATTAAGCCAAAAATGGTTGCTTGGGCGGCATGGGCTGAGAAAAATTAGGAAAATTGAGTGAAATAAGGGCAAAATTGGAAATTTTACAAATTAAACAAATAAAACAAAGACTAAATTGAAAATCTAAATATTTCTTCATCATTCATTAGCCAAAAACACCATAGAAGAGTTCTTTTAAGCTGTTTTTTCATATTTTTGCCACATGTAAGTTCAATTCTTGTTCTTTTCTTAAAATTTTTATGTTTTTTAGACTTTTACAACTAGGTTCAACTATTGAATTCATTAGTTTTTGATTCTATGAGTGATTTGAAAGTTTCCATGAATGAGTGCTGGAATTTTATGATGGATAAGCATGGATTTTAAGTTTTAATTTTGTTATGTGATGATTTTATTAAGTGATTTCAATAGAAATTGATTTTTAGGACCTAATTGTAAAAAAGTTAAGAATTAGGGTTTGGTGTTGAAATTATATTTTTCAAAGGTTGTGTAGCAGCTTAAAATGAAGGAATAAAGTGTTAACTAAGAGAAACTAGTTCAATTGATGGGTTAATTGATTAGGGACTAAAGTGTAAAAATTGTAAAATTTAGGGTAAAAGCGTAATTTCAAAAATTAAAGGGTATAAATTTTTAAGTGGAATGAGACTGAAATATATGTGCTAAGGACTGAATAATTTCATATTATAGATCAAGAGTCTAAAGAAAATCGAGGAAAAGAGAAATTATCCGAATAGTTCCTAAGCTACAACAAATTTTGCAAACTAGTCCAGGTAAGTTCGTATGGTTAAATTTTAATATTATTTATTAAATTGATGATTGGTATTTATGTTTATTATTGAAAATGAAATATTATTGAAATTATGAAACTTGAAATGAAATGTTCAAAAAGGATGGAATGCCGAATTGAGTACAATTGTTCAGTGTAAAAAAGGAATTGACTACAAATTATCTAAGTAAATCGAGGTTCAGCATTTGTTTTGGACTTCCATGTTTGCCTTTCGTTTAGCTCACATGAGCTTTAGTTAACTCATATGAGTTTCAGTTAACCCTAATGGGTTTTAGTTCAACTCTTACGAGTTTCAGTTTAACCCTACTAGGTTTCCGTTCAGCTCTTATGAGTTTCTGTTCAACCCTTGCAGGTTTCTGTTAGCACTTATGCGCTTTTGTTCAGCCCTCGGGCTTCTGTTTATGATGTACTCATATCCGTAAGACGTTCATTAGTATGACAAAGGTTGATAATTCGGTAAGTGATATTTGATACTAGTGGTTGAAGACTCATTGATATTCTTGATTCTGATATGAAATAAGTGAATTCATCAACTGAGGTTGTGATTGGCAGGAAATGCATGTTGAATTATTTATTTGAATGTGTTGTTTAGTATGTTCGGTAAGATTTATTTTTTTTAAAGCCAACAAACTTGCTAAGCTTCATTAAGCTTACTTTAGTTCTTCAATATTCTTTGTAGATTTTTAAGAAGTTCAGAGGATCGGATCAACACATCGGTTCACACTATCCAGATAACTCCGGTAGATTTTGTTATGTTTCTTAAGGTTTATATGGCATGTATAGGAATAAACTTAAAAGAAGTAAATTTGTAATATGGTTGAGAGTGGCACATATATACATATATGTATATTTGTATGCTTATACTTAGTAATAGTCTATAGTAATCAATGAATGGAGTTAATGTTGTAAGTTTATGCAAATGAGTTGTGTGATGACATATTAGATCTAAAACTTGATTTTTGGCTTGTATTGGTTGCTTGAATGGGATATTTTGGTATATAAGAGTATTGTATGCAGGTTAATTGTGAAAAGGGTGAGAAAAATGGCCTTTAAATGGCCTATTTTTGTCCACACGGGTAGAGACACGAACGTGTGTCTGAGCCGTGTGTGACACACGTCCATGCACATGGGCGTGCAGTTTGGCCGTGTGTCCCCTACATCTTAAAATTTAGAAACAAAATTCTCAGAATTGAGCACACAATCAGAGACACGAGCATGTGTCTCAGCTATGTGAGACACATGGCCTAGCACATGAGTGTGTGGCTTTGCCGTGTGGAAACTGCACCTAATTTTGGGAAAATAAATTGGCCACACGGTCTAGCACGGGGGCGTGTGGATTGGCCATGTGACCCAAGTTAGGGAGTTACACAGGGTAAGATACGGGTTGAAGCATGGGCATGTTATGGGACCACACGAGCGTGTCCTTTGGCCATACAAGCGTGTGACCCTTGTACCTACGAAAAATTTTAATACTCGTATTAGGCTTCGAGGGTCCAATTAAGGGACATTATGAATAGTCTCGAAAAATGCATAGTATTTGACATGAATTATCTGTAAATGATCTAAAAACTCTAGTAATGCTCCGTAACCCTGTTTTGACGATAGATACGGGTTAGGGGTATTACATATAGCCTCAGTGTACACAAAACGAGGTGCGATCATTGGGCATAATGTCAAATTTAACCATCAATATTTACATTTTTTGTCAATTTGACCCCTATTCTGGTTTTATTATCTAAATTTGACCATTAACCTTTTCAAAAGAGTCAAATTATTTTTTTAATGTAAAAGTTGGCTAAAACATCAAATTTTAGCAATGCTGGTGTGGCAACCCGCATGGCAATTCGTATTTACTTCATCATATCAAATTGTAATTTTTTTTAATAAACTTACCCAAAATGAAAACTTACCCATCATGAACATCGTTAAAAATAATTTTTCGTTGCTACGATCATTCTCACACCCATCAATCATGTCACCTTGGGGTCCCATGATTAACTAGCAAGAATATGGATTACATTCAATCAGTTCATGAATATTTATTCTCAAGACTCCACACGAACCAATGAATTTTTAACATTTGGTCACCATCTCTAGCTTGAATATGATTTCTCAAGAAACTATTTAATAAGAGACGATCTTGAGTGTGTAACGATTGACTCAGCACCCATAATGAACATGCTTTCATTTGTGAGTCATCTTGGGAAAATCTCACTGAAAGTCATGCATGATTAGTTGTCCTTAAAAGGAGATCCCACCCAATTAACCCACATGACAAAGTTTACCTTGGGGTGCAGCTAAGGTAGGAACCGGCTCGAAACTTCATCATGCTATCACTTAAGAACCATCAATGGAGGCCATAGGTCTTGTTTAGGGACCTTCGCCTACTCAATATTTTTAAAAAAAACTTGCAAGTTTTTTTATTCCAGATTTAAAGAATGATCATACGATAGTTCTAGTGGCATTCTTACCTAATATATATGACATGCTTCAAATATATGCATGGCATGCTACGAAAGTTTTATCATATTCACATTTATTCATTCACAATAATTAATCGATCATAAAAATAAACAATTTTGGTTCTCAAAAGTTTTCCGTTCAAGGGAAAAATCGAAGAAGTGAATGTGAACAGTGCACCAAGTAGGGTCCCAAGAAAGTGAGGTGAGTCTTATTTGACCACTTAAAAATCAAGTCTTTCATTGCTAAAGGCAATCCTAGACATGCACATTTTCATTACCACACTTCTCATAGCAATCGAATAACCTAAAGAAGTGAATGGAACAATACAACACATGTATGAAACAATTATAAAATAAATATATAAAGAGATGGGTAATTAAAATAAAACGGTCAACCAAGGTTTCCAAGGTTCTATTTCGAGAAAACTAATGAAAAACAAAATCACATAGTTTTTCACTACAAGACATTCTTTGGGTCTTTAACCATCATTGCTCCAACTTCTCATAATGAACTTCTTTTGGAAAAATTACATTTAAGTCTTATGCCCATTTCTAGCTCACAAGAATTCTATGAATTAAAAAAAAGGCCTACGTAGAGATGATAGTCCACAGTCTATTTCCTAATAAACACAGCCTTGGAAAAAATAAAAAATATATAATATTGTATCCATTCACATATATAACTCCAAACATGCATAAGATGTAACAACTTGAGAGTCACGGGTAATAGGAAAGTATGTTTTCGAGTATTCGTTTTCGTAAAACAGATTAGTAAATATTTATTAAAAATATTTACGAAGTTAGATGTGTGATTAATTAGGTTTTGACTAGGTAAATTAACTTAAATTAAGGATAATTAGGTGTAAGGGTTAAATTGAATAAAGAGTGAAAGTTTAATTATAGATTAAAGAAAAAGTGAAGGGACTAAATAAGCAATTAAACCAAAAGTTGACAAGTATTTGGTAATGTTAGTGACATGTGTAATGTTAATATACATATATTTATAATAAATATATATTTACTTATTATTTAAGTAAATTTTATTATATTATATTATAATATTATAATATAATAATGGAACATAAAATAAATGAAACAAAAATAATAAAAAGAAAGAAAAGGGGGACGAAACAGAAAAGAAAAGGGGAGAAAGAGAAACAAAAATAAAAATTAGGGTTTTAAGGTTCAAAACTCAATTGGTAAGTTAATTTAGTCATTTTTTCTTGAAATTTTTATGTTTTTCAAATCCTAGTATTAAATACTAAATATATGTTGAAATTTTGGTAAAAAATATTGAACTTTTAGATGATGTTCATGTTGGATAATTTAAGTATTTGGGGTTAAATTGATAGAGTTTTAAATTAGAAATGAAAAAGGAATTAAATTGTAAAATAAATTATAAGTTTTGGGTAATAGGGACTAAATTGAGAAATTTCAAAATTTAGCAATTTAAGTGAAATTAGAGAGTTAAATTTAGTCTAAAGTGGAAATTGAATGAAAATATGAAATTAGTTTTAAAGAAACAAAGTCTTAGGCAAAAGTTTAATACAAATTGAAATATTCAATGTGAAATTATATTGTATTGATGAATTTTAATTGTTTCAATTCCGTAGCTAATGTTGTGCAAGAAACCTCGGCTAAGATGTCTACCTAGGATGTCTTATGTTTGTCATTTTGAGAAATGAATGTAAATGATGTTATAAGATGATATCGATTTCTTATATATATATATATATATATATGTGTGTGTGTGTGTGTGTGTGTGTGTGTATGTTTGTGTGTCTGTGTGTGTATTGAGGTTTAATATAGGATGTATGAGTAAATGCATAAGTGAGCATAATATAGACATATTTTGGTAGAAATTGACATAATTTTAGAATTAGCTTGAATGAAGTTTAAATGGATTGTTTTGATAATAGATATGAAGTATCTATGAGGGAGCATTGATTAGGTCATTAAATTGATTGTTTTGACATGTTTTAGATGTATTTGAATATGTTTTGGATTGGTTGAATAAATGATATTTAAATTGCTTGGTGTTCAAGATTGCAAGGTTGGTAAACTTGATGTATAAGGCTCATTTTGAGTCCACACAGCCAGGCACATGGGCTTATGATCGGACTGTGTGAGATACACGAGTATCACATGGGTGTGTGGTTTGGCCGTGTATCCCCTACAACTTAGAATTTCAAAACAGAATGCCCAGGTATTTTTACACGGGGAGAGACACGGGCGTGTGTCTAGGCCGTGTGTATCATATAGCCTAGCACACAGGCATGTGGCTGGCCGTGTGATCTAAGTCATAGAGTTACATAGGGTCAGACATGGCTTGCAGCAGGGGCGTGTCCTATGGTCACACGAGCGTGTCCTTTAACCACACGGGCATGTATGCACTGCAACTAGGAAAATTTTTAAAATTTCACGAATAATTTCTAGAGTACCTGATTAAGTCTCGATTTGTTTCTAACACATGTTTTGGGCCTCGATGGCTCATAAAAGGGACGATAAGATTGAGTTATGATATTTTTTTGTGGTTAATTATGTAAATGTTCGTATTTGATCTAAAAGTCTGGTAATGCTCCGTAACCCGATTCCGACAGCGGATAATTAGGGGGTGTTACATTTAGTGGTATTAGAGTTTTGCAGGTTTAGTCGATTATCAGACTAAATCGAGCTCGAAATTAAGTCTAGAGGTACATGCCATAATTGAGTCAAATTGAGTCGGGATTTGGATGCTAATATATATATTGTTTGTTTTTGTTTTATAATTAAAGATGTCGGATGAATATATTGATGATACTGATCAAGAAATGTATACTGGAGATGAAGAATCTCGTGAATTAGATGAAACTGAGTCAGCAACACTGAGTGTTAACCCATTGGGTAATTAACCACCTAATGTCGAACGAGGTAATGTAAGAGAAAGGGATGATTCACAACTACTTAAAGTTATTGCTAATGATCTTCAACGAGTAGCAGGAATTGCATCTACTACGACATCTACCCCTACTGTCTGTCGAGCTCTAATTAAAGAATTACGTTAGTATGGTGCAACTGAATTTTTGGGTTTAAAAGGAGTTGATCCTTCTACAGCTGAACACTGGATTGAAGCTATAAAAAGAATTTTGCAGCAACTTGAGTGTACCCTACGAGAAAGTTTATTATGTGTTGTCTCTTTATTGCAAGGGGAAGCATATGTTTGGAGGGAATCAGTAAGACGACATGTACCCGCAGAACAGGTAAATTGGGATTTCTTTCAAAGAGAATTTCAGAAAAAGTATGTAGGTGAGTTGTACATTGATGACAGAAAACAAGAGTTCTTGATGTTAAAATAAGGTGAGATGTCAGTAGTTGACTATGAATGGGAATTCTCACGAATCAGTAGATATGCAATTGAATTTGTGCCAATCGAAGCTGACAGTTGTAAGCGATTTTTGAGGGGTTTACATGATGAGTTAAGAATACAACTAGTATCGCACAAAATCACTGAATTTGTAGACTTAGTTGAGAGGGAAAAAATGGTAGAACAAGTACTGGGTCTTGATAAAGTGTCTGAAAATACTCGTCCATTTGGGAAATGTTCTGGAGCTATTAGTTCAAACCCACAACATAAAAGATCAAAAGAATCTCATGGTAGTTGGATATCGAGTTTCAAATCAGACAGAGGTGATAGAAACCGTGAAAGACATATGACAGTTTCTACTAGTAGTGTACGAGGTCCATCTCGGGATACTGAAATTTCGGATTGTGAACATTGCAGGAAAAAACATCGAGTTGAATATTGGAAATTGACTCGAGGTTGTTTTTTCTGTGGATCTACAGAACATTTTGTTAGGGATTTTCCAAAAAATGAGAATGCTACACCTGTTAGTTCTTAGAGATCTGTACCAGCTTTTAGAGGTTGTGGATCAGGTCGAAGTGGTTCATTTTCCAGGGGTGGGTGCTAGAAAAGGAAGTGATGTTGCTACTCAATAGTCAGAAGCGAGAGTACCAGCTTGAGCATATATTGTACGGCTTGAGCATATATTGTACGGACTCATAAAGAGGGTGATGCGAATGATGTGGTGACAGGTATATTTTTATTGCATTCGAAACATGTTTATGCTTTAATAGACTCGAGATATTCACATTCATATGTTAATACGAAATTGGTTTCCGCTGGAAATTTAAAAACTGAGATGTCTAGAGTATCAATAGTGGTATCCAGTCCATTGGGGCAATTTGTGCTAGTGGATCAGGTGTGTAGGAGATGTTCGTTAGTGATACAAAACATAATCTTCCTTGTTGATTTGTTGATAATGCCATTTGGTGATCTTGATATGATTTTGGGAATGGATTGGCTTTCAGAGCATGGGGTGATTTTAGATTGTTGTAAAACAAAGTTTATTGTTCAAAGTGATAATGGAGATAAGATTGAGGTAAACAGTATTCAAACCAGTGGATCAACCCGTATTATTTCAGCAATTCAAGTAAATAAACTTCTTCATTAAGGTTGTGCAGCTTTTTAGCTTATGTTATCAATTCAGATTCTTTTAAAAGTCAATGCAGTAAAATTTGAATCGTTTGTGAATTTCCTAATGTATTTCTTGAAGAATTACCGTGATTACTACCAAATCAGAAGGTTGAATTTGCAATTGAAGTATATCCTGGTACAGCTCTAGTGTCAATACCCCTATATCGTATGTCGCCTACAGAGATGAAAGAATTAAAGATGCAACTGCAGGATTTATTGGACCGTGGTTTTATACGTCTTAATACTTCACCTTGGGGAGCTCTAGTACTTGTTGTTAAAAAGAAAGATGGTTCAATGTGGCTCTGTATTGATTATCGATAATTGAATAAGGTGACGATTAAGAACCGATATCCGTTACCCCCTATTGATGATTTATTTGATCAACTGAAGGGAGCTTCTGTCTTTTCAAAGATTGATTTAAGGTCAGGTTATTATCAGCTGAAGGTGAAAGAAAGTGATGTATCGAAGACGGTATTCCGAACACGGTATGGACATTATGAATTTTTAGTGATGCCTTTTGGATTGAAAAATGCTCCGGTAGCATTTATAGATCTCATGAACCATACGTTTCAACCGTACCTGGATCAGTTTATTGTAGTGTTCATTGATGATATTTTGGTCTATTCGAAGTCTAAATTTGAACATGAGCAGCATCTCAGAATTGTTTTGCAAATATTACGGAGAAACGGCTATATGAGAAGCTTAGCACATGTGAATTTTGGATATCAAAGGTTGTGTTCTTAGGGCATGTTGTTTCGGCAAATGGAATTAGAGTCGATCCAAAGAAGATTAAAGCAATTGTTTAGTGGAAAACACAGAAGAATGTGTCAAAAGTTCGTAGTTTCCTTAGATTGGCTGGTTATTACCGAAGATTTGTAAATGGATTTTGAAAGATAGCTTTATTAATGACAAAGTTGCTACAAAAGAATCTTTAGTTTGTCTAGGATGATCAATGTCAAGAAAGTTTTCAGAAATTGAAGCAAATGTTGAATGAAGCACCAGTTTTGACATTACGTGAATCGAAAAAGGATTTTGTCATATATAGCGATGCTTCCTTGAGTGGTCTTGGTTGTGTATTGATGCAAAACAAAATAGTAATTGCTTATTCATCTTGTCAATTAAAATCGCATGAACGCAATTACCCGACGCATGATTTGGAGCTAGCTGCTGTGGTTTTTGCTCTAAAGATATAGAGACATTACTTGTATGGTAAGAAATGTTATATTTATACAAATCATAAGAGTCTCAAATATCTTTTATCCCAAAAGGAGTTAAATTTGAGACAACGTCGTTGGATAAAGCTTTTAAAAGATTATGATTGTGTTATTGATTATCATCCTGGTAAAGTTAATGTTTGTACAGCTTAGTATCAATAATGATGGAAGCCTGTTAGTTGAATTGAGAATTAAACCAGTGATGTTTGATCAAATCAGGTCAGCACAGATAGAAGATGACAAGTTGATGAAGAACAGATAAATGGTTCAAAATGGCATGTTAGAGAATTTCAGCATTGATGAACATGATTGCCTAAGATTTCATAATCGGATTTGTGTTCCAGTTGTTTCTAAATTAAAAGAGTTGATACTTTGCAAAGCTGATGATAGTTCTTTTGCTTTGCATCTTGGAGGAACAAAAATGTATTGAAATTTGCGAGAATCATACTGGTGAAGGTGTAACATCCCAAATTAGGGCCTAGTCAGAATAGTGGTTTCGGGACCACAAACCCGACATAAAAATATTTGTTTTATGATTGTTTTGAGGTCTAGGACATGAAAGCATGCATGTGTGAAAGTTTCATAAAGAAAATCTAAGTGTAAGGTGTCCAATTTAAAATTAGGGACCAGATCGAATAAATTGTAAAACTTGTGTTCTAGAAGCAATTTGTATGAAATTGATTTGGATAATTAATTAGGAGGATTTAAATAGCAATTTTCCCAAATTCTAAGTTTTTGGACAAAAATGGGCATGGATAGAAAAATTTGAAAGTTTAGTAAGGAAGGGCATTTTGGTCATTTAGTAATAAATAAAATAAAAAGGGAAAATCAAAGAAAAATTCACTCATCTTCTTCTTGTGGCTACCAAAATTTGCAAGGGTTTCATAAGCTAGGGTTTTGATATTTTCAAGCTTGATAGTAAGTGACTTCTATCCCCTTTTTTAACGTTCTTTACATTTTAGAGATCCTCGTAACATGCTCTATCCATTCTACCCATATTTCAAGATAGGGTTCATGCTATAAATTTGACCCATGCATGAGATGATTGTTCTTTGATGATTTACGGAGGATTATAAAAGTTAGATGTTAGAAAAATATCTTTTACTAGATGATTTTTCATGAAAACACTAAAAAGGGACTTATTTGTAAAAGGTACAAAATGGGTGATAGAAATGTGAAATAGAGAAAAATTTGGGCTAAGCTTAGAATAGGTTCAGCTAGGCTTGGGTAACCAAGAAAATACATGCATTTCGTTTTACGAGCATTGGGACCAAATTCTAAAAATGTGAAAGGTTAGGGGTAAAGTGGTCATTTTGCCCAAGAGTGAAATTTTAGGCTGAAATTGAATAATGAGATAGAATAATAATTTATTTTGTTTATATAGACCTCGAGAGACAAATTTCGGAGGTTGACTGTGGAAAATAAAAGGTTTCGGAATAACTGAAATCCAAATCCAAAACATCTTCCAAGTAAGTTCATGTAACTCGAAGTAATACTTTTGAAATACTTAAATGTATATTCTTGAATGTGATATAAATTTTGATACTCAATGTATAATAATTCATGAAACATGATTGTATTGATTTATAAAGGATTTAAATATCCCGGTTGAATGAAAAGGGTATCCGATGGAATTCTTGAAAATGAATTGACGATAAAAAGGATCTAGCCTAGACGAGTGTTCCTTATGTGATCTGGCCTCCCGAAGAATACGTGTTTTAAATGGATTTAGCCCGAATAGGAAATCCGAATTAGGATATGAATTTAGCCTGGACTAGTAATTCAGATCCGAGCTCTTTAGAGTATTTGTCATTGTAGGGGATTTAGCCTGGACTGGTAATCCCGACATTACTCTATGAGTTTATACTACGGGGGATTTAGCCTGGACTAGTAATCCCGCCGTAAAAGAACGAGGTTCGCGGGAGTGCGCTCGTTGAAAAGGTCACTAATATGAACTGATGGTAAGTGATTTAATACGCCATATGTGTACTAAAGAATATCCATCAAGATTCCGAGAAATTCAACGGGATTTGTATGAGAAGTGGAATTGAGATTTTTGTTATGATGAGCTCATTTACTAATTGTTTACTATCATGTATTACTATGTGTCTAACTTGATGATTAAGTACATGTGGTAGGGAAAATATTCTATACTTGATGGATTGCCTATTTAATGTGGTTGTATGTTAAAATAATCGATAAGTTTACTTTCCTGTTATATGGACTTACTAAGCATGTCAATGGTTACCCCATTTCATTTTTCCCTATTTTATAGAGCTCGTGGACTCGTGGAGCTTGGAAGACTGTGGGAGCCTTGATCATACTATCAACAAGTCTCGTTTTGATATAAGGAAACATTCATTTTGATATAATGGCATCTATAGGATTTTTGATCATTTTGTTATATGTGTCATTTGGTCAGCCAAAGAAATGGCTTATGAAGATATGCTAATTCATTTTGTATACGGCCATGAGATGTGGCTCATATTGATATGGGTGGTAACCCTACTAAATATACATGTTCAAGTTTTAATATTTCTTGTGATGTGATTGTATAGTCTAGCATGAATGGATGTGTAAAATGAGGCCCAATAACTTGAGAATGGTTATGGCATAAAATGGTATGTGGTTATATCATGGCCTAAGTATAAAATATGGAATATGCTAACGATAACCCTAATAGAAGAAGTGTAACTTGAACAAGTGTAATAAGGTTTACATGTATGAATCATGTCAAGGATGTTTAAGTGTAATTATACACCATGTTAAGTGTCCTTGAAGTATATGAGTGTGTATATAGATGTAAAAGGGTGACCAATGGCTTGAAAATAGCCTCCAAACGGTCAACACGGGTAGACACATGGCCATGTGTATGGACCGTGTGTGACACATAGTTTGCCCTACGGGCGTGTTGAATGGCCGTGTGTCCCCTGCACCCTAATTTTGCAAGTCAGTATGCTTAATAGTAAACACACGGGCTAAGACACGGGCATGTGCCTTGGCCGTGTGAGGGACACGGCCTACCCACATGGGCATGTACTCTGGCCGTGTGAAGTCTGCACCTTTTTATGAAAAGTTCATTTAATTTTAATTGACCACATGGTCTGGCCACACGACCGTGTGACACTAAATTGATGCTGAGGTCATAGTCAGAGAGTTACACGGCCGGAGGACACGGGCGTGTAGAGAGCACACAGGCGTGTCCCCTGTCTTCCACAAGCATGTGACTCTGTATTAGGGAAATTTCCCAAACTTTTTTCTAAAAGTTCCCGATTTTGTCTCGATCCTTTTTCGGTAGCTGTTTTGAGCTTCGTAGGTCCATATTAGGGACAATTGTGTATGTATGAATGAAATTGTTTTAAAGAAAAAATTTATAGCCTGACTTTTTGCATGAATGACTGTGTATGTGTTCGGTAATGCCTTGTATCCCATCCCAGCCTTGGGTATGGGTAAAAGGTGTTACAGGCTGAGAATGAAAAGATATATAGTTGAGTATGTGGCTAAATGTTTAACTTGTCAATGAGTTAAGACAGAGCATCGGGTTCCTACTGGAATACTTTAGCCTATTAATATTTTCGAATGGAAATGGGATTGTATCACGATGGATTTTGTAACTGGGTTACCATTGTCAGCAAGTAAGAAAAATACTAGTTGGGTGATTGTTGATCGACTTACAAAATCAGCTCATTTTATAGCAGTCAGAATTGATTGGTCACTTCAAAAACTTGCTGAGGTTTACATTTAGGAAATTGTGAGATTGCATGGTATTCCTATATCGATAATCACTGATCAAGATTCATGGTTCACGTCGAGATTTTGGAAATAGTTGCATGAATCTCTTGGTATGTAACTCAACTTTAGCACAGCTTTTCATCCGCAGATTGACGGAAAATCTGAGCAAGTTATTCAGATTTTAAAAGACATGCATCGTGCTTGTGTTATTGATTGTGAATCAGGTTGGGAACGTTATTTACCTTTGGCTGAATTTGTATATAACAATAGTTACCAATCAAGTATTCAAATGGCTCCATATGAGGCTTTATATGGTCGTAGATTTCGATCACCCATTTGTTGGATGGAATTGAATGAAAGAAAAATGATTGGGCCGGAATTAATTCAAGAAACGGAGGACACTGTTAAGAAGATTCGAGATAGATTGAAGACAGCTTTCAGTAGACAGAAATCGTATACAGATCTGAAATGTCGGGATATTGAGTATTCTATCGGCGATAAGGTATTTCTTAAAGCTTCACCTTGGAAGAAAATTTTGAGATTTGGTCGAAACGGGATCATTGGGCCGTAAGAAATTACAGAAAAAGTTGGACTAGTAGCATATCATTTAGCCATGCCTCCCAAATTACAGAAAATTCATGATGTTTTTCATGTTTCAATGCTTAGAAGATATCGATCGGATCCATTTCATGTTATTTCAACAGAAGATATTGAACTCCGACTTAGCTCGAGAGGTGAAAGAGTTATGTGATAAACGAATTCCATCAGTGAGAGTATTATGGCAAAGCCATAGTATTGAGGAAACAACTTGGGAACTGGAAGAAACTCTGAGATCTCAATACCCCCACCTCTTTCCAGGTAATTTTCGAGGATAAAATTTATTAAAAGGGAGAAATGTAACGACCCGATAATCACGGGTAATCGAAAAGTATGTTTTCAGGTCTTCGTTTTCGTAAAACGAATTCGTAAATATTTATTAAAAATATTTACGAAGTTAATTGTGTGATTAATTAGATTTTGACTAGGTAAATTAGCTTAAATTAAGGATAATTAGGTGTAAGGACTAAATTGAATAAAGAGTGAAAGTTTAATTATAGATTAAAGAAAAAATGAATCGACTAAATAAGCAATTAAACCAAAATTTGACAAGTGTTTTGTAATGTTAGTGACGTGTGTAATGTTAATATACATATATTTACAATAAATATATATTTACTTATTATTTAAGTAAATGTTATTATATTATATTATTATATTATAAAATTATAATGAAACATAAAATAAATGAAATAAAAAGAATAAAAAGAAAGCAAAGGGGGACGAAACAGAGAAGGAAAGGGGAAAAAGAAAAAGAAAAATTAGGGTTTTAAGGTTCAAAGCTTAATTGGTAAGTCAATTTAGTCCCTTTTCTTAAAAAATTTATGTTTTTAAAATCCTAGTATTAAATACTACTTAATATATGTTGAAATTTTGGAAAAAATATTGAATTTTTAGATGATGTTCATGTTGGATAATTTAAGTATTTGGGGTTAAATTGATAAAGTTTCCAGTTAGAAATGAAAAAGGGATTGAATTGTAAAATAAATTATAAGTTTTGGGTAATAGGGACTAAACTGAAAATTTTCAAAATTTAAGGATTTAAGAGAAATTAGAGAGTTGAATTTAGTCTAAAGTGAAAATTGAATGAAAATATGAAATTAGCTTTGAAGAAATAAAGTTAGTATCGGGTTAGGGACTAAATTGGTATTTAGGCAAAAGTTTAATACAAATTGAAATATTCAATGTGAAATTGTATTGTATTGATGAATTTCAATTGTTTTAATTCTGTAGCTAACGTTGTGCAGGAAACCTCGACTAAGAAGGGAAAAGAGAAAGTCGACGAGGAGTAGTTCAGAAATTAGGGTCTATATTTCTATAATCTGAATTTAATAATTAATTGTTGTAATTATTACTTAATGTGTAGGGTAAGTGGATTGAGGTAAGTAATTGATATGATGATATTACATTGATTTGAATTGATCACATGAGTATATGTGCTTTTTGAATTAAAATGAATATTGGTTTATTTTAAAAGTAAGTTGGAACCTTATTAATTGTATCGGGCTGAGTCGGATATAGATGGCATGCCATAGGATTGGAAGAGTTCAAGGATTACTTCAACTTCAATTCGATGAGACACTGGGTGTCACATTAATACTTCATATAAATTCGATGAGGTACTAAGTACCAATTTACTTCGGCAAGACCAATGAGACACTAGGTGTCAACTTGTTACTTCGATTTATCTGATGAGGCACTGGGTGCCAAACTGGTGTGTTTTGGTTAGATCCATGTATCTGTCAGAGTTCGAGTCATGCTAATAGGGGTAATTGAATACAACAGAGTTATGATTGACTTTGAATGATGAATTGAAATATGAATTGAGACATGTGAATTGTGTTCATATTATAAGAAGCTATCTGGGATAGCAAATTGAAAAGAATTGAATGAGTTATAAATGTTTTATCTATGAAATGATTAATTATATGATTATGCATATTGTATGTTATAATGTATATGATTTAATATTTTACCTTTAAGCATTCGGATTATAGAAATACCACTAAGTTCATACTTAGCATACGGACTGTTTTCTGTGCGCAGGTTAGGTTAAAGTTAGATCATCGAGTCAGCATCCACAACGATCCCGAAACTCATACGTGGTGAAGTATATTTCTTTTTAGTAATGGCATGTATCTAGGATGTTTTATGTTTGTCATTTTGAGAAACGAATGTAAATGATGTTATAATATGATATTGGCTGCATATATATATATATATATATATATGTGTGTGTGTGTGTGTGTGTATATTGAGGTTTAATATAGGATGTATGAGTAAATGCATAACTGAGCATAAAATAGACATATTTTGGTAGAAATTGACAAAACTTTAGAATTAGCTTGAATGAAGTTTAAATGGATTGTTTTGATAATAGATATGAAGTACCTATGAGGGAACATTGATTAGGTCATTAAATTGATTGTTTTGACATGCTTTAGATGTATTTGAATGTGTTTTGGATTGGTTGAATAAATGATATCTAAATTGCTTGGTGTTCAAGATTGCAAGGTTGGTAAACTTGATGTATAAGACTCATTTTGAGTCCACACGGCCAGGCACACGGGCGTGTGACCAGACCCTGTGAGATACACGGCTATGACATGGGCATGTAGTTTGGCCGTGTGTCCTTTGCAACTTAGAATTTTAAAACAGAATGCCTAGGTATTTTCACACAGGCAGAGACACGAGCGTGTGTCTCAGCCGTGTGTGTCACACGGCCTAGCACACGGGCGTGTGACTGGCCGTGTAATCTAAGTTAGAGAGTTACATCGGGTCGGACACTGTTTTCGGCACGGGGGTGTCCCTTAAATACAAGGGCGTGTGTACCCGCACCTAGGAAAATTTTTGAAATTTCATGTATAATTTCTAGAGTACCCAATTAAGTCCCGATTTGTTTCTAACACATGTTTTGGGCCTTGAGGGCTCATAAAAGGGACGATAAGATTGAGTTATGATATTTTCTATGGTTAATTATGTAAATGTTTGTATTTGATATAAAAATCCGATAATGATCCGTAACCCGATTCTGACGATGGATAAAGGTTATGAGGTGTTGCATAATTCTAAATGATGTTATTCACTATGTAATCAAATCATTCAAGAAGAAGAGAAATCTATTTTTATTAGTAGTTTATATTTATAGATAGAGAACAACTTGGCTTTAATATCAATTGTTGGAAAATCGACTTCGGAAAACACAACAAAAAATAAATTTTAGGGAAAATCAGAGTTTTAATATTTTTCCAAAAACAAGAATTTGGTTGTGTTATCTAAAGTAATAAACACTTAATCAAAATTATACATTTATGATTCATCTAGAATGAACGTTTCAACTGAGTAGTCTTCTCTGCTATCTTCAAACTCAAGTCTACTGAGTGTGGGCTCACTTTGAATCAATTTTTTTTTACAAAATTACCAGTGAGGCAATTTCATAATTTCTCTAAACTTCTAGTGTGAAGTTATAAATAATAAAAATATCTCTAGAAATTTTTTGAAATAATTTCTTCACAAAATTTTCTCTCTACAAATTTTCTTAAATTCAAGTATATGAGAATAATGATCAATGCTCTCTTTATATAGGGAGAATTTAGAGAGAGTTCAACTAGGATTAGAATTAATCATATTAATGTTAAATTAATAAAATACTATGTAGATAAATATTTAATTTAATTTAATATCTCATACTGATATCTAGATAAATATTAAATTTAATTTAATATTAAATTCATTAAAACAATATTATCTTTGGAAAAAGTTAATTTGAAATCAAATTACCAGTAGAGTCCCACTAGAAGTTTATTTTTTCCTCACTGCTCTACCACCAAACAACCCCTAGCTCCGACCATCCGTCGGCTGTTGGATTAACGCCATCACAATCATCGTGCCCAGTGGTGCCATCGCAAGCGTGGCTCTTTCGGTTCGACTGCTGCGAGTTCGATCTAGGCTAATAACTTTCCTACCAATTCGATCCAACCACCAGTTGGACCATCGACCATGTTTCACAAATAGGTCTCCATTCAACTAGTTTTGGGTTTCAATCTTGGTTTTTGGTTCTCAAGTCCAATTTTCAAGTTCAATTACCAATTTGGTCAATTTTCTGACTTGAAAATTAATTTTCAAAAATATCATCTTTATTTTAATTAATTTAATTAGTTTAATTTTACTTGATCAAAATTAATTTTTCCAAAAATCACTGAGATTTTCCAAATTAATTTTTCAAGAAAATTCCTTAATCAAATTCTCTAGTTGAACAAATTCTCACAACATCCTAATCTAATTCCACATCAAATAAATTGACTCAACTAAATTATTTTCAAATTCATAGAATTTTCTTCTGATTCAAATGCAGTCCGACTGAGCTTTTGTTAAGCTAGCGGAGGGACCAATCAGACATATACAATTAGGCTCGAGCAATTGCAATTATATCCAAAAGTATCGCTCCGATAATTAGAAATTTACTTAATCATGGAGTTAATCTACAAGAAGTACCATGATTGAAAACTCCTTATTGTATATTCTTTATAAAAGCAATCCATCCAATTGCTTTGTCCAATGACCTCACCATGTGTGTGTTAGCCTCATATAATATCATTGATTCATTTGAGTTAAATTTGTTCACTAAATTTGTTCACTAAACACAATCCTATTTTATTTCATTGTCATCATTGTGTCTTCTTGATGATTAATATGATCATTGTCAACTACTGACTATGATAAATTGCTCGTTCAAGAACAAGCAACATTGGCCATGGTCCATATATATCAATCCACATAGTGCCAATTAGAGGATATTGTTAACTCTTTAGTTGAGTTATGAATTCCATTGTTGGTAATAAAGCCATGTCAAACATACCGACTATCGGCTAGATCATTTTTAATGCATATGCCTCCATTTATATCAAAGCACATGAGTTACATACGCATGGTTAATGAATTAATTCACAAACGGATTCAGAACTAAATAAACTTGGGTTTATTCCAATTTATTATTCTTCCAATGAGTACATTTATGTATCTACTCGTGGAGTCAACTACTCCGATAGCCATGACTAGCCATCTCCCTAATTGGAATTGTGGACAACATGATGATCCTTCTATGCATTTGGATCAAATGCTCACTTTGATTCTTTTATGAGATTACTGACTCATTTATATTATCTATTAAAGTAAGTTATCTTTCTTGTAATGTAAACGTTCTTACAGTGCCACTTATCATCAGCTTGAACTTAGATCAATGAGCTAATATTTGTTTGTCACAATTTCCTTATGTATGCAAAACATGAAAGATAGAAACATAAAAGATATAATAGTGAAATGTGAAATTGACTTTATTTATTTATCAATCGCTCAAAAGCAAAATATATAATAGTGAAATGTGAAATTAACTTTCTTAGTAGTCATTTTTTCTTACACGATTGCTTTACTTCTTAAAGTACTAGTGTAACAATCCGTTTTTTAGTGGTACCAGAAATGGTGGTTTCGGAACCCTGTTTTCTAATGATTGAGTCTATAAATATTATTATTTAATACTTACGACTTTAATTTATAAGTATATTGAATTTTGGTATAGAAAATTATTTGAATTGATAGTTAATTAAGGTATAAGGACTAAATCGTAAAAGCCATAACAATTAATTGCTATAGATTTTTATTAGTTAAAAGGCTTATCTAATGATTTATCAAGGTTTTAAATTGAAATTAGCCACTTTTCCAAAAGCTATGGACAATTAGTGCTTATTAATTAGTCAAATAAATGTTAATATTAATTTTAAATTTTAATTAAAAGACATTAAAACATAAAACAAAAGATAAGTGGCCATTTTCATCATCTTTTTCCTCTCTTCTTCACCGTCCCTCCATGGTTAGAAGCAAAATTTTTCAACCAAGCTTTCATCCTCGAATGGTAAGCTAATTCAAGCCTGTTTTTCGTAAATTTTGCTAACCCATTTGTTAATGTCTAAAATTTTTAAATATTTTAAATCTTTCCATTGTTTAATCTTGAAGCTTTTGGTGCTAAATTGTTAGATTTTAAGCTTAAAAATGAAAAATGACTAATTTGTAAAGTGGAAATTGTTATATTTGAACTTAAGGACTAAAGTGTGAATATTTCAAAATTAGCATGAAATTACTATAATTATTGTTAATATAGGATTGTATAAGGATGGGGTTGATATCTTTTTCAAAATTGAAGCTCAAATTTGAAACTTATAGCAATTTTGATTTTAGGGATTAAATTGTATAAAATGTGAAATTTAGGGAACTTTTGTAAGATGAAAATTAAATTTTCATGTGCTTGAAATAAGATGGTATAAGGTGTTTTAAACTTAGAAGTTGAAAGGAATAACTGTATAGATCCAGATTTGAATAAACTGGAAGTTAATCGAGAAAAAGAGAAAATTACAGATTAGTCCCTAACATTGCACTTATTGCTATTTTGGTTTGGTAAGTTCATATGGTATAGTTATACATGTAAATTTAGTGTATGTGTTTGAATTATGAATTTATATTGCGTGCATGTACTTTGAATTATATACAAATTGGTACAAAAAGGTTAGAAATGGATTGAATTGTAAAGAAATGATATGATGTGTTACATGTGCCCGAGTGAACGTAAGAAAGGATAGGATACAATTGACATTCCAGTAGGGTTATTTGTGCGTTTTACGAGATATTTAAAAGAGATGATAAAGAGTATACTGATGATTGAAAAATTCACTGATTATGCTAGAATACTGCATTTGTAGCGGATTACCGAGTTATGTCTCTATGGAGACTCGGTGTGGTGGAGGGATTATTGTATTATGAAATATAATACCTACGGGCTTTGCACTTCGGTGCCCTATTGTGGTGTAGTTAATCTCTAACAAGTTATCTAGTGTGGTGTAGTTACCCGTGTATCCGTATCTGTTTGTTATGGTTCATCAGGCTAATCGATTAATAAGAAATAGGTGAATGATGGTGTGTGCTATGATTGGGAATGGCTTTATATGAATGGAATAATGTAAATTATGTATATGCTTATTAATCTTGATAGAATGGCACTGAATTGAATTGTATTGTACAAATTGAAATGCTATAAGACATATATGATTATCTCACCTTATTGTTGTTAAATATGAAAGCAAGAAAGTTGTAGCTATCTAATTCATTATGTTAATTGTGATTTGAGGTGAGTTTACTGTTTTAAAATTTATGAACTTACTAAGCACTTGTACTGCTTACTCTGTTATGTTTTGCTGTCTTGTAGTTGTCTTTTGCAGAGCGTGACGATCAGATCACCCAAGAGCTTGCACTATCCAGCCTTCGATTCAGTAATCTTTTAATCGTTCTGGACTCGGTTATGTGGCATGTATATAGGCGTTGTTGTTGTTGTTTTTTTTTTTTGTGTGTATGTGTGTGTTAATCTTGAACGATGATAATTTTGGACCCTAAATGGTGTTTAACTTGAATGGTTATATGTTGTGTATGAAAGTGTAGACTTTGGTAAGATGTTAAGCTATATTTGAATCATATAAATGATCATATTGATAGTGAAATGGTTGAGTTGGATGATGTAATTGAGTAGTATCACAAGTCTGAATGGTTGATGATTTTGTAGGTTGAAATGTTTGGCAAGGTACCTATTTGATCTTCAATGGCTTGATTGACTTTGTGAATGGTCCATTATATGTTTGGTTGGTAGATGAAATTGTCATGTATTGAAAATATGTATAATTCATTTGGTATGAATTATTAGGTAAAATTTTAATTGTTGTGATGTAAATGCCAAAATGAGACATGTTAGAATTGTTGAATGAGGAATGGTGAATTGTAGTTTATGGTATGTTTTGGATTGAGTTTATGCAAGTTTCAGGTTTGCCTAAGACACCATTTAAATTGGTCTTTGGTTTGAGCATGAAAAGGTACCAAAATGTGGTATTTTTTCCTTCTGGCAAAAAAGTATCGATACCATAAATTGAAGTATTGGTACTTTACCAAATTGTCACGATTTTAAAAACGAAAGAATGCCAATTTGGTATCGTTACCAGTATAAAGTATCGATACTTATTCCCAAGGATCGATGCTATATAAAGGTATCGATACAAATTGACTTGTGTCTAAAATTTTGAAAATGGAAAAATGATATAGATACTGAATTTGGTACTGATACTTCTTAACAGGGGTATCGGCACCTTATTCCAAGTATCAATACTTGTGAATTTTACCTTGAGTTTTGAAACGTCGAAGTTAAAAATTTTATCGGTGCCTGAAGTGGGTATCTGATGCGTCGTTGAGAGCACAAAAAATGTCCTATCCCTATAAAATAAAGAAAAAGATAGTATAAGGGAAGTAGGGTCAAATCGTTAGGGACTTGATTTGCACAAATTCCTATTCCTTGAGATCTCGGACAGAGTCGTGCCCAAGAAAAACGGCGTACCTGGAAAAAATAAAAAAATAGAATTAAAACTTTGGATGAATTAAGATTGCGTAAATTGAAATTGAAATTGTAAAAATAAACAGAGTTGAGAGAAGAGAGTTTTTGATGGAGAGATTTCAGCCTCCGGTTATCTCGATCTTCCTTAGGTTCAATCCTAGGATTTTAGGTAATCCTTCTCGAATAGAATAAGCCAATTATAGTGGAAGAAAACGCCTACGACCACCAGCTCCACTTAGATTTTAGACATATGATCTAGAGGAACCTGACTCTAGCCAACCTTCGCTTTTATAGGACCGTCTTACACTAGATCATCATTTCTCAATAGCGAATGCCACGCCACTTTGTCTTTTGGACTCGACAACCACTGACGTAGTAAACTAACGAGTCGAGTGTACAACCTTCCCAAAACATACAAAGCGGCCGTCTTTGCACAAGATGAAAAGATCACTTCTGAAGGGACATGAACGGAAGCGTCAGTCTCATAGTGTGAAAAAACGATGAATACTCGTTGAGAAAGCTAAGCGCGGATTCTAAGCCTCATGAACCCTTTTTTGGGAAATCTCGACAACCTTTGGTTAGATGAATTTAGTGGCTCATGTTTTTTGGGAAAAAAAATGAACTTAATAAAAATGGAATTTTATTATATAAAAGAAAGGAATAAAGGCTAGAGCTTTTTGGGAGAGGGAGTTTTTACAGAAAAAGATGAGTGAAATTTGTGTCACTCCATCCCCTATTTATAGTACTTAGAAAACCTAGTCTATTCCTATCTAAATTCTAAAAGATAAATAGAGATAAATAAAGATAAAAGCTAAAATTAAATCTAAATAACAATCTTAACAATTATCCTAATATAATTAAAATTTAAATAGAGTCTTGTGTTTATAAAATCTCTTCTTTGCACTTTTGCCCCCATGTCTTCCACACTTTGTATTTTTGGCACCACTTATTTCCTATTTCGCATGCTGGCCTATTTTATCTTTAAATTCACACTTTTTGTCTCTAAATTTTCTTTTGCCTTCAATTTAGTCCCTACCAGATAAAAAACCATAAATAGCTCAAATTAGTAGGATCATACTCAAAATAAATATGTAATTAATACATAAAAATATATCATTTCAGAGTATTATTAGTATCGATACCTATTCTCAAAATTTGTAAAGTTTTCAACATGGTCCTTCTTTATGCTTGGGTCAACTTAAGAGCTTTCGTAAGCTCGATTGTGTCTCGGTTTTGTTTGTAAATCATATTACTCATGGAATTATGAAATGGATTGGTGTTTAAGTGAATTAATTGTTATGAACTATGTGTGATTTTTTCTGGTAACTGTAGTAGCATTACATAGCTCGGGCCTGGCAACCGGACCGGGTGAGGGTGTAACGAAAAGAAAACTTTTCAGTCTTTGGGTCATACTCAAGTGAACCTATATGTTCATACCTTATCATAGAAGAAAGTAAAAATAAATTAGTGCTAATCCTCTACAATGATGTAAAAATTTGATAGGTATCGAATTCACCAAAAACAAAAAGTCCTACGCCAAAAACAAATTTAAAATTCGTATTAGGAAAGTAGGGTTGATACCACAAAAATCAATCTAACTAATTTCGTGATTGCTTACAACCAAAACATTTTGTAGGCAGTTTCATGCCCACAACTTTGTTGAATATGCAAAAAATAAAAGAGGGGGTTTAAAATATAATGTAATTGAATAATAAAAATCAAAATATATTAAACATAAAACAAAATAAGTTCAATAATAAGTATCCCTTACCTCAAATAGATGACTTGTTTGCTCAGTTGAGAGCTGATGCAATGTTTTTCAAGATTAATTTGAGGTTTGGATATTACCAATTAAATGTGAGAGGTGTGATGTTTTAAAGAAAGTGTTTTTAGAACCCGATATGAGTATTAAAAATTTCTGATGATGCCATTTAAATTGACGAATGCGCTTATCACATTAATAAAGTTAGCATAAGGACTTGGTTTATTGAAAATAAAAGTTTAATAATATAACTTGATGAAATTAATGATTTATGGCCTATATAAAAACTAATGTTAAATTCAACAGCCCAAACTAAAAATTATATAAAACCTAAAACATAATACCTTGAATATTATGTCATTGATGACAATGGTGGGTTAAGGAGAAACTTAAGTATAAGCAAGGTTTTGAACATGATTGTAATTTATTTTGCGTGTATGGTTTTAACCATGGATAATAGAGACACCAAACAATGTTGTTGAAGAACTGATATGTATAAAAGAAAAAAAAAATTATCATTCAATAGAATTTAATAACAAATTAAAACAAAACAAAACAAAAAAGGTTAAATCATTATACGCTTCCCCAATGTTTCTTAAAACCAAATTAGCAATATCTTTAAGTTAAGTTCTATGCCTCTGAAGAACATCCTAAACTAATATTATAGAGGCTTGTGAAATCGACTCTAATGCCATTTTTTTTTAAGAAAAACACAAAATATACAACAAAATTTTGTTTTTTAAAATCAATTCAAATTTTAAATTCATTTATTTTTTTTCAAAACCCAAATTGCAAAAACAAATTATATTCTCTTTTTTTTTCTTTTCTTTTAAGGAAAAAACCATGTTAAGAAATAGAATAGGTAAAAAAACAAAGAACCAATAACTTTGCTTAATGTTTTTTTCATGTTTTTTAAAGTATGGGTATTGGATATTTCTATACAAATAATGCAGAGAGAAAATTTGGAGGGTTAAGAAACAATTTTCTCTCATTTTCTCTCACTTTATATATTTTTAAAAATTTTATTTATTTTTATTTTTGAAAATTGACAATTGATTCATACGCCATAATTTATAGTATTTTTCAAGTATAAGAGGATTCGTTTGATTGCTTTCCAGTGAGTTCCTGTAAGATAATACAAAAATTGAGAAAACTTTAATTGTTGTGGTGAGGCAATGGGAAAGAGCACATATTTACTATCCATGTTTGTTTTAGTTAACAACTTTAATTCTAAAAAAAAAAAAAGACTTACCCATAATTGGATGCCAATTAATTATTTTTTTCATGAAAACAACTCAATTACAAAATATATATATATATATATATATATATATATATATATATATATAACTTCAAAGTGAGAAGGTTTGATGGCAAAGAATTATAAGAGAAGAAAAATATAGGTTATCTTTTAAATAAAAAAATAACTTTTAAAATAAATTTGTAATTTTTTTAAAATATAAAATATTAAAATAAGAACAGATGATTCACAGTAGCATGGATGGTAATTGATTATGTTACTAATTTTGGGAAATAATAAATTTGTTAAATTTCGTAAATTCCGATGTATGTATTTTATTGGTAAAATATTGTTAATGTTTTGTTTCCCTTTAGTATTGGGTTGGGTCAGTTTTGATATTGGGTCGAGTTGGGCTTCAAATTAAACCATAAAATGTAATAAACGCTAGAAGGAGGGCTTGAACCTCCGACCTTGTGGTTAACAGCCACACGCTCTAACCAACTGAGCTATTCCAGCAGCTTGCTACTCTTTTCGTAGAATAACCTATTGATTGCCTCTTCTTGTTTTATAATTCTGTGCAACTCACTCAATTCAACAACGCCGGTTAAAGACCATATAAGTTTAAATCAATATTATTGCAATAATTAGTATATGTTTGCTAGCAATGTTTTTTGAATTTTTTTATTATATTACTAAATTATTTTTTATATATTAATTTCATCTTAATACTTAATTTACGATTATCATTTTAGATTAATTATCATTTAACTAGTGCTACAATTATATGCCAATTAAAAGTAAATTGTGCTTTATAAACATTCTAACACTTTCAAATGGAATTTAAAATAAGCTAGGAAAATAAAATCATTTTTGGTATTATTTATTAGATTCTCTTGTTAACGTTAATAAGGCACTAGAATGTGATGGAAAATCAATTTAATCGAACATAAGGTTGTTTTGTAATATTTATATTTTATTTTTATTCACTTTTTACTATTTTAATTTTTAAATATCATGGAACTAAAATTCAGGCTTTGATGCTTAATGATGTTGTGCTGAAATTCAAGAACCAATTTTGATTGAAGATGGCGACGAGGATGATAGATTGAAGAAAACCGGTAGAGCTATTTAAAGAACTTTTGAGAAATTGTTATTCTACCGAAAAATAGAGAAAATTTATTCTCAAATTTTAAATATATATTTTTTAGAATAACAAATTTATTTTACCTTTAAATTAATTTTTTATTATGAATTAAAAAATATATTTTAAATATAAAATGTTAAAAATTAGTTTTTTAAGTGGATTTGAAAAATTAAAACTAATGCTTTTACATTAAATTGAAATTTAATATTTAATTTGATAACTATTAATACATTAAAATTAGGGTTTGATTACAAGAAATTCAAAAAATCTAATGAAGTTTTTTTCAGAAGTACATATAAAGTTGTTTAAAAGAAAACTTACAACAGAGACAAAATTTTTAAAATAAAGTTCACTTGTCTCAACTTCGGACACTAGGTGAATTACATAATTACAACATAATAGACTCCAAGGTGAAACCTCTCATAGTACCCCATTTTATGTGCATGACATCGTACCGACTAGAGGTGATCATGGATTGGGCTACCCGCCCCGGCCCAAAGGCCCGCCCGAGAAATGAGAGGGTTCGGGTAAAAATATAGGCCCGAAATATGGGTTTGGGCAAAAAAAGAGGCCCATTTAGAAAACAAGCCGGGCCTTAGGTAAAACTTTTTTGGCCCGGGCTTGGCCCGAATTATAAACTGAATAATTTTTTTTTTATTTTTAATCATATTTACATTTTTATTTTCAATTTTAATATAACCACTTTTTATTATATTTTTAATTTGTGTATTGTCTTAAGAATTATTTTAGTCACATTTTTTATTTGTTTCTTGTTTTAATATTTGTTTTAATATTTTTAAATGTATTTGATTTATTATATTTTTAATTTTTTATTTAATGAAACAACCTAAAAAAAATTAATATGGGTCGGGCCGGGCTCGGGCTTAGCAATTTTATTTTGGGCTGGGCTTGGACAAATTTTTAGGCCCATATTTCTGGTCGAGCCGAGCCCGGGTCTAGAAAACGGGCTTAAAATTTTATCTAGGCCCGGCCTGGCCCATGATCACCTCTAGTACCAACGTTAAATCCTTGAAATAACTCAAGCTGGTGTAGTCTCTCCTCCATCCTTAATATGCGAGTCCTGCAACCACAGGTCAAACTCTTGTAAGTTCAGATGAACTTAGTGAGTCCATGCATTACTCGAAAATAAAGCCTATCTTACATGGGTTTAAATAAAAAGAACTAAATACAAATAACTCCCTACTTGTGCGAGTAATTTCTCTTAAACCCATCCTAGCCGACTCTGATTTATTCCCAATCCTATCTCCTTGCGGATAGATCATTAAGTGAATTATCCCTGGGCAATCCTATCAATCCACGATCAGTCTTGACAGATCCCTTGGATGTCACACCATTTTTTCGAACTCTGACCTTCCTTTCCTTGTATTCTTCTTTCCATTTATTCCTAGTGTGGAAATCTTTTTTTCCACTATGCTCGTATAAGGAAGTCCTGCGATCTACCCTTTTAATGACCCTTAGGTATTTCCCCTTGGTGGTTATTCCAAATCTGTTCAATCCATGGCGGACTCATTCTCTTGACGTAGCCTCGAAGGACTTACTGTCATCCCATCTTTTGGGGTAACTATTGAGATTCCCCATCACTCTGGCGAATTAAGTCCCATTCGGGACGAACATTTGTTGGATTACTTCCTTGTAATTTGCCTTATATAAGATACCATGCTCATAGGTGAGACATGTCCGTTTGTTGGGAACTGTTTAGGCGTACCGTACCTAATAGACTGTCATCTAAGTAACCGTTTGAGTTTAAGATTTCTCTTATGAGATGGTTCCCTACAGATTTAGCTCTTTGGTGAGTACTTCGAAATACAATCCCCTTTAAAGAGGAATAGGCTTGACAGACACATTTGTCACTTGATTTATCCTTCCAAGTACCTCTTAGAGGCACCCTATGTTTACTGTCTCGGCGGACTACCACGTGTTTACTATTTTAGCAGACTATATTGGTTTCCATAGCCGAGCTATGGCCTTACACCTTAATCCTCTTAGAGGTGTCGCCCCGAAGGGCTTTATCATCGTTGCAGTGTCACTCCATAGAGCCTGTTGACCGTCGTTGCAGTGATACTCTATGGAACCTAAATTCCATCAATATCATCTCATATTATTTTCACCTTGATGCTCGAACACCAAAGTTTCTCATTCGTAAGGCTCGGAGCTTCGCATATCACGATTTACTCCCAACAATCTTGAATGGTAGAATCTTAACGAAATTCAATTTTCCTTTTTCCCTATTTCTCCACCCATTCCTCCATTCGTTATCCTAACATTAATGCTTGAACACCACAATGTCCCCTTCATAAGGCCTAGAGCTTCGCACATTGCACTCGGTAATATTGTATGGCGGTATCTAACAAAATCACCCTTTATTCAATCTCGAATGGCAGAATCTTAACGAAATTCCATTTTCCTATTTCCCTATTTCTCCACCCATTCCTCCATTTGTTATCTTAACATTGATGCTCGAACACCACAATGTCCCCTTCATAAGACCCAGAGCTTCGCACATCACGGGTGCACTCAAAAACATCGTATGGCGGTATCTAATAGAATCACCCGTTATTCCCAATCCTAAATTCGTCGAACTTGACGATGATTCCCTTACATGTTCCATTATTATAAACATGCAATACATGTATTTCACAGGTGAACTACCATGGAATCATATTTAATTCATGCATACTTGGCATTTCAAGGCTAGGTACAGAAACTCGCTTAATGCTTTTTCATATTGTCAGCTTAGCTTTTCCAACCGCCAAAGCTTCCATTCTTTAGGCAGCTAAGCATGTCAACCAAATAATGGGTTAAATTCAACATGTTTAACTCAAGCCTCGGTTTTCTAGAAGCTTGCAGAACCCTAGCTTGTTGGATACTCTATTTTCTCGCCTTAAAACTCAAAACTCATGCTCACTGCTCCATGCAAAGCTTCCCATAATTATCTCTTCTTCGGAGTAACTAAGGAAAAAGATGAAGAGAGAAAAAATGAAATAGAAGGGAGAATAATTCTCCCTAAGAAATCATTTTCCCAGTTGTTTATAGCTCTTTTCACTCAGCTGTCAACCCTTTAAGAACTGTTCGTTGATAATTATTTTGTCTCTCACTAAGGAAACTATTGGTTCTATTCTAACCGAACCAGACTTGGACATCAACCCTGTACAATTTAAGTTACTAACTTTTCCTGATTTTCTAATAGAAGCCGCCAACTTATGGTTTCTTTCAGTTTAACCCCCAATTTGTTCCAATTTTTTAGGTTTTAAAGGAAATCGAGTGTGACAACGTCTCCTATTCGTACTAGATGCCAGGAAGGATAAAAGGTTTTACTTGGTGAATGTTAGTACTTAAAATCACTTGTTGTACGAGGTGTCAAGATAATGGATTATCTCTATGGGCAAGGCCCCACAATAACACCCTCATACCTGACTAGATCGCCGAGTCAAGGCACTGGGATTTTACATTTGTTACCAGAGCAACAAAAAAAATCAATTACAATTCAATTCATAATATAAGTTAGGTTATTAGAATCAACTTCTATTATAGCAAATTTTAAACTCATGTCTGAACTCTATACGAGCTTACGATAACTCATTAAATAGTCTACAGTCGATCAATGACCTATTTGCAATGTCTTCAAATATTTAGACTAATGTCGCAAAGTCGTGGACTCCATGGCACAGTGTCACTTATTGACTTAATCTCGTCGCGATGTGATAAGTCCGTCATCACGACGTGCACTCTATTTTTATGAAATTTCTATACTTTATTTCTTAACACTCTAAACAATACTCATCTATCATATTTCAACCAATTCAATCAACATACCATTCTCAAATATGTATTTTCAATCTTAAATATCATATAATTGAACATACTATTTAATTAAATATAATTAAGTTTATAAGATTAACAAAATGATCAGAATTTTACAACTGTGTTTACAAGAGTTTTACTTTCATATACTTGACTTAACCTATGTACAGGTTATAACTAAGGGTGAAGCCAGGAAAATTCAAGAGGGGGTTGAGATAATGAAAAATAATAAATTTAAAAATAAAAATTAATTAAAGAAAAATAATTTAATAAATAAAAATAAACTAGAAAGAAATCTTAAAATTTATTTGAATTACACTCTTCGATCCTTGGCCTCACTAAAATCATTAATTATTTCATTTATATCAAATTTATCCTCAATTTCTTTCTCAACTCAATGTACACAACCAGAGAACTTCTTAAAAAATCATCTTTCATCTTGCTACGAAGTCGAGTATTCACAATCTTCATAGCAGAAAAAGCACGTTATGAGGATGTTGTTGAAACTGGAAGAGTCAATATAAGACGAATCAATCTATCAATGAGTGGGTACATGACTGACTTTCCACTCTCAACTAAGCTTCTACAAAGTTCAGAAAGTGTTGATATTTTTCTCAAATCAGGATGCTTACATACACGAAGTTCATAATGCTTCAACTCATATGGGAGACGTTCTTTATTTTTCTCAAATTAAGATGCTTACATACATCAAGTTCATAATGCTTCAACTCATATGGGAGAGGTTCTTTCTCTTGTTGAGAAAAATCTTCTGGATAGAACTTGTTTACAAGAATGCAAATTTTATTAATATCAAATAACTTGAACAACTCCTTGGGATCTAAAGCTGTAGTAAGAGTGAGAAGCTCGACAACATGTTCGTTAAACCTGTTCTTTAATTCTTGCAACTGAGTATTTATTGTATCAAAAAATATATCCACTCGATAATGATGTTCCACTATAATATCTTATTTCTTTTTGCGGCTACGACCCACTATGTATTGAGCATTCATATATGAAAAATCCAACTCTCAAGTTTTACAAAAATATATCACATTTTTCACCAATTCATTACATCCATCATCTCTCAACTTTTGAATTAAATCTTTTGTTGTCAAAACTAAACTCATGACATTTAATATATCTTGAGAACGACGTTGCAAAGCTTGACAAAGGTTTTCAATTATCCCTAAAACTTCCTTCATCATATGCAAAATAAAAATAAACTCAAAAGATCTTAATCTATTATATGCGTTATGAGCATCTCCTCGCTGAGAATAGTTAGTAAGTAGAATTTTTTAGATTTTCAAGAACCGTGCTAGTAGCATTTTACATCTTCAGTAAACTAGTAACTGAATTTAAATGAGAACTCCATCGAGTCTCACCAGGACGTTGTAGAGTGCCAATCTGATTCATTCCTGTTCCAGTTGCTAACTCATTGATGGATACCAAACGAGTTATTTCAGCTGCTTGGGCTTTTTGTAATTCATCGTGCCGTTTGGAAGAAGCCGAAGCAATATTAACAATATCAAACAAGTCTTTAAAGAATTGATACACTTCAACCACTTCTCTAGTTGTCGTAACCAATGCTAATTGAAGACAATGAGCAAAACAGTGAACATAATAAGCATATCGACAACCATTCAAAATCAAAGCTTGCAAACCGTTAAATTCCCCATACATATTGCTTGCTCCATCATAGCCTTGACCTCGGATATTTTGTATGTCAAAACTATGTTGCAAGAGAACATTAAAAATTACATTCTTCAATGTCAATGATGCGGTATCTTTAACATGGACTATATCAAAAAACCGTTCTTTTACCTGTCCTTGTTTATCAACAAATCTCAAAATAATTACCATTTGCTCTCTTTTTTTACTTGTCTCTCGCTTCATCCACAATAATGCTGAACTTTCTGTCACCAATTTCTTCACAAATTACATTACGAACTCTACTGGCATAAATTTGCAATATCTCCTTTTGTATTGTTGAAGAAGTATAACTAGCATTTTGTAAAGCACTTTTCAAAACATCTTCAACTTTCTCATCATACGATGCTAATAGTGATAACAATTCAAGAAAGTTCCCATGATTTTTTTTATCCCGAGCTTCTATCATGGTCTTTAAATCTTGAAATGTCAACCATCGAACAACATCTATACTAGTTTTCAGACGTAGACGTTTAGCTACAATTTGTTGTATTGTTTGTTTATCAAGTGATGCTTCAATATGTTGAGCTTGATTCATTAAATCTACATAAGCTCATTGTGCATTGTTATGCAGTGAATTCAGATCTTTTCCCATATGTGTCAAAAAAGCACAATTGCATCCATCGTGTACCTTTATCAATTACTAAAGCTACTATGAGTAAATGTAATTGATCCAGAACGACTACTTGGATTGCTATTAAAAAGAAAACAAGGCAAACAAAATACTACATCTTTAGTAGGTAAATATTCTAACCAGGAAAATTGTTTAAACCATGATGGTTTAAAATAATGAGGATGCTTTTTTGAATTGGAAGTAGGATATTTTGAAAGAATAGGTTAATATGGTCCAGCCTTAATATAAGCTCTTCAAATTTCATCACGCATATTAACTGGATACTCATATATTTGCTTGCGTAACCCAGGTTCATGTTCTAAGTTAGACAAATCAAGTGCCTCATCTTCAACTCTAGAAATTTTAGAAGGACGAGCATCAGGGTATAAAGGAGCAAACGGTGAAGGTGGTACCTCAATTTGTGACGCTTCTGAAGGTGATTATGTTGTCTCTGTAGTTTTCTTTTTAAAAAATGAATCAATTGTTTTCGACTTCATAACTACAATATCTTAAAAGATTAAAAAATTAATAACTATAAAATAAAATTAAACTATAAACTTTAAAACATAATAAAAACAATTGTAAAATTGTAAAAAGATGGAAAAAAAAACCTTAGAAGATGAACTTGATGCTGCGTTTGAAGGAAAAACGTTGATTACAGTAGTTGTTTATAACACCCCCTATCCCCAAACCGTCCTCTGAACAGGGTTACGGAGTATTACCAGACCTATCAGATATTTACAATTAATATACACATAAATACCAACACAACCAGATACACTCATAATTTGCCAAATTTAAACATTTACATATTATCCAAAATTTAATTCTATTATATATCATAACCAAACCTAAATCTATTTATTTCATCCTTACATTTAAAATTTCAAAATGACACACACATAAGACACCCTAGGTGCATGCCATTACCAATAATTAACACACTTTACCTTATTGAATTCGGGATCATCCTGGGATGCTAATTCAACGTTCTATCTTTACTCAACCTGCGCACGGAAACAAACCGTACGTTGAGTATAGGTATACTCAGTGGTATTTCTATAATTCGAACATTTAATAATATAACAAATACTTAAGATCATAGTAACAATTACAATTATTTAATTATTTATTTTATTGATAAATTTCAACTACTTACCATATAAATTCTATACAAATCATATAATAAACACAATAACATAATTGTTCAATTCTTAAATAAATTCATTATTATTTATTCCATTATTTTCATTTACTAACCTATATAGCTTTCCACGATTTATTCACAAGTCATTAAACAATTATAATATTTACTTTTATCCAATCTAGCGCTACATGATTCATTTGTCTCAATCATACTTTAATTCACTGTTTAATTTCAATAAATTATATTCAACTATTCACTTTTCAATCAATGTACTGTACATATCCATTTCAATAACAGTTATTACCATTCATATCAAATCGACTTGCTATCCCAGATAGCTTTCACTGTATAATATGATTCGTGTGTTTCAGTCCACATTTCAATTCTTTATTTAGTACCAATCTGATCACTGTTATATTTAATAACCCCTATTAACATGACTCAGACTCAGACTGATACACCGATCCAACCAAATACACCAGAATATCCAACCCAAACACACCCGGAATATTATAAATCCTCCATAACACACCAGTATAATATATCCTCCCAAACACACCAATAAGGCATTAAATACCTCTTCGGATAAACCGAAGTATATAATAACAGAAACATCTTCTCGGCCGAACTACAAATCTCCTCATCACATCACGAATCCAATGGCATGCCATTTGTATCCAATCTAGTTCGACAAGTTAATAGGGTATTATTTTACTTTTCCAATTTCAATAATTCTTTCATCAATAAACCATTCTAATAATCACGTATATTCACACATTTTCATAATTTCATACATTTTCATTCAATTCAACAAATATATTTCAATTATTCATATTAATTCATAATTCAACACAATTCAATTTACTTTTCAATATCAAATATTCAAATATCACAAATCTCATATATTCATATCAATTTCCTCATATTTCCAATCAATATATTTTTCAATATAACATTCATTCAATATTCAAATTTTTACATAAATCATATTTATTATATAATTCAATCAATATAAATTCAATAAATTCATCACATACCAAAATCAATCCATTTTAATTTTAAAACATCATAATTCTAACACTAACAATTGCCATATGTATATAAATATAACAAATAATGACTAAGTTCGGATTATAGAAATACAAACCGTATTTTCTCAAGCTAACTCCCATTGTCTTTGCTATTTTTCCTTGCTTAGCCGAGATTTCCCGAGACAACATTAGCTACGGGAATTAAAACAATTCATATTCGTTAATTCACTACTAATTTATATCTAATTAATACAATTTCTATTCAATTTCTACTTTAATTTCAATTTAATCTTAACTAAATTCACTTACTTTTTCTATCTCAATTCATACTTCATTTCTATTAGAATTTTGTCCAAACTCATACTTAACTATTAAATTTCCAGCATATTTTCCTAATTTCGAAATTTCATCAATTTAGTCTCTACAACATAAAACTTATGAATTACTTTACAATTCAATCCTTATTTTATTTCTAACTTGAATTCCTATCAATCTAACCCCTAATTCATCTTTTTATTCAATATGAAAAATATTTAGAAATCTAATAACTTTCAAAATATTAATTTAATTTCATCAAAACTTTATTCTAAAGCTTTTAAAACATCAAAATTAAGTGAAAAGGACTAAATTGACTTACCTATTCAAATTTAAAGCTTCCAAATCCTCATTCTCCCTTTTCTTTTTTTTTCCCCTTTTCTTCCTTCTTTTCCCATTTGCTGTTCTGTTTCTTTCTTTTTTGTTTCCTTTCTTTCTTTTATTTCATTTACTATATATATATATATATATATATATATATATATATATATAATAATAACTTATTAAATATCTATTTAATAATCAATATATTTATTACAATTGTAATATTACTTATATTTACACATGTAACATATCATCATCATACATTTGTCATGTTTTAATTTATTTATTACATAAAAATCTTATAATATAATTATTTAATTTATAAATATCTTTTATAATTAATAAATATCTATTAATAATTAAATACATATATTACAAATGTATATATTTTTATTTATACACTTGTATCAAATCATATCCACACATTTGTCTTTATTTAATTTATTCATCATATAATATCAATTTAATAATAATAAATACATTAATATTTACTTAAATAATAAGCAAATACATACATATATACATGATGTATGTATAATATTTATTACACTTGTACCAAATCATTTTTATACACTTGTCTTTCTTTTATTTATTTTATTTATTTCATATAAAAATCTATTTAAATAGAAATCAATTAAATAAAATATACTACAATTGTACAAATATATGTATTACACTTGTATATTTTATTTACCATACATTTGTCTTTATTTAATTTATTTATCATATGAATATCTTATAATATAATTAATATAATTTATTACTAATAAATATATATATTTTATAATTAAAATCAAAGTAAAAATCTTAGATTTTTACTTTATATGCTGCCTCACTTATGCTAAATGGCATAATTACCATTTTGGTCCTTTTTATTTTTTTAATCTATAATTTAATTTTTACCCTTTATTCAATTTAGTCATTTTTCTTAGTTACTCTTAATTAAGCTAAATTCACTCACTTAAACTCTAATTAACCACTCGACTAACTTCATAAATATTTTTAATAATTATTTACTAATCCATTTTTTAGAAACGGAGATCCGAAAATATATTTTTCTGATAACCTTAAAATTCGGGTCGTTACATTGTTAATAGTAATAGGAAAAGAAACTTCTTTTTCACTAGTTAACAAATTGAATTTTAACCTAAATTCACATTTAATGTTATATTAAAAAGTGAACAACTATCATCTAAAAAAAATAAAGTTTAATATATTATATAAATATTTAAAGTTAAAAAGTTAAAAAATATTATATGGAAAAAGGTAAAAAATAAAAAAAGAAAGATATTTTGTAATGTTCAAAGTTGGAAAGGGAGGGCAAACAACAATTTAAGGGGGCCAAAGTTTTCAAATATTAAGGCGCTAAATAATAAATATTCAGTTTTATAATTTTAGAGGGGGCAGGGCCACTACCAGCCCCTCAGATTCGCCACTGGTCATAACTATTACAAAAATGACAAACCGTACTTTCTTCCAAGCTTGGGAAGTGATCAGATAAGTAGAGGTTAATATTCACCATAGAGTTTCAAGTCTATCCTTTACCTACATGTTGGAAAAATAACGCATTAAACTTATGACAACTTAGTAAGTATAACAAGAATTAAACTTTACTTTAACATTTTAACCATTGAATATATATATTTGTAACCTAATACTACCATATATAACATTAATTAGAGAATAACTATAGTGGATTCTCAAGCAATCAACTCATAGTTCACTTTCAATCTCTTTAATAAAATAGTTACCATTAATATTTATATAGCCCAGCTGTAGACTCAATATAGCATATAGGATATACGGAACAATCACTGTAGTGCATCGAAGTGTCACTTTTATTTGCACCAAAGTGCCACTTTCATTTGTATGCATAAAATTTCCTAATTGCATGCTATTTATGTCCTACTAGTTCTCATCTTGTCTAAATGAGCTTTTAATACATTTGAATCCATTGTATTCACACAAGCAAATGAAAACAATTCAAAGTTTACACTATTTAGAATTTAGTCCTTACCATCACAATTATTCAATACACTTTATAATTTCACTACAATTTCACTTTTCATCCGCATTACATATTCTATTTCACAATATATCATTTCACATATCAAATTTTTATATTTTTCATAATTTAATATTTTCTTACTAGCATTTTAATATATCAAGTCTATTCATTCTATAACTAAAATTCAATTCACATCTTCACTGTTCATTGATAATTTTTTATGTATAACATCAACATATATACATATAAATTAACCATTTTAACACAATTATACTTAGATTAAAATAAATAAAGTAAAATTCTTAAAATACTTGCAACCAATGTTTGGACAAACTCCTTTCTTCTTCCTTCACTCTTCTATCGCCTCATTACCTTTGTCACCAACTTAATTTTCACTTCTCTTCTCGTTTTCTTCATTTCCATATCAAGAAATACAATGTTCTTTTATTAAAATCATAATCAAATAATATATCTATATTCATTTAAATAAAAATAGCATGAATTTAGTTAGATTTAATTTATCAAAAAACACATTTATATGTAGTTCTCAAAAAACTTCATTAAACATCATTAAACAACATCATTAAACATCAAAGATTGAATTTTAGTTCCATGATATTTAAAAATTAAAATAGTAAAAGTGAATAAAAATAAAATATAAATATTACAAAACAACCTCATGTTTGATTAAATTGATTTTCCATCACATTCTAGTTCCTTATTAACATTAATAACGGAACCTAATAAATAATACCAAAAATGATTTTGTTTTCCTAGCTTGTTTTAAATTCCACTTGAAAGTGTTAGAATGTTTATAAAGCTCAATTTACTTTTAATTGGCATATAACTGTAACACTAATTAAATGACAATTAATCTAAAACGATAATCGTTAATTAAATATTAAGATGAAATTAATATATAAAATAATTTATTAATATAATATAAAAAATTCAAAAAAACATTGCTAGCAAACATATACTAATTATTGCGATAATATTGTTTACTATATATACAACTAGTATTGTTATTAAATAATTTAAACTTATATGGTCTTTAACCGGCGTTGATGACTTAAAGTGGGTTGCACAGAATTATAAAACAAGAAGAGCCAATACATATATTACGCTATGAAAACCATAGCAAGCTGCTGGAATAGCTCAGTTGGTTAGAGCGTGTGGCTGTTAACCACAAGGTCGGAGGTTCAAGCCCTCCTTCTAGCGTCTCTCACATTTTTTTATGGTTTAATTTAAAACCCAACTCGGCCCAATATCAAAACTGACCCAACTCAATACTAAAGGAAAACAAAACATTAACAATATTTTACCAATAAAATACATACATCGGAATTTACGAAATTTAACAAATTTATTATTTTTCCAAAATCAGTAACATAATCAATTACCACCCATGCTACCGTGAATCATCTGTTCTTATTTTAATATTATATATTTTAAAAAATTACAAATTTATTTTAAAAGTTATTTTTTGATTTAAAAAATAATCTATAGTTCTAATTGAGTTGTTGTTATGAAAAAAAAGAGTTAATTTGCACCCGACTATAGGTAAGTCTTTTTTTTGGGGGGGGGGGGGAAATAAAGTTTTTCAAACAACTAATTGTTTGTTTTTAACCCAATCCAAGTAGTGTATACTTAATTTGTTAACGGAAACAAATATGCAAGATGGTAAATGTGTGCTTTCTCCAATTGCCTCACCATAGCAATTAAAGTGACAAAAAAATCTAAACATTATTGAGTCTCTGCATTACTCGAAAATAGAGCCCACCTTACATGGGTTTAAATAAAAAGAACTAAATACAAATAACTCTCTACTTGTGCAAGTAATTTCTCTTAAACCCGTCATAGCGGACTCTGATTTTTTGTCACACCCCAAGTTCGGGAAATCCAAGATTTAGGCATGTTCTAGTGAAATAATTTAGATATATTCTAATTTAGATATATTCTGCTATTTAAAGAGAAAATGGGGTGCTAGGCAAAAAGTAGTCATGGTATGAGATACTGCCAAATGTATAATATGCCTTGTTGACTGAGTACAATGCTAGTTGGGTTGTAAAATAATCTGGTTAGAAATCAACTAGTTTGACTGATTTAATATCCCTTATGCAGAATTCTCATTTATGTTTCTCTCGAAAATTGTAGGCCATTAAAAAGGACAACTTCTGAATCTATATGACACTTGTTAAGTTCCACTAAATGGGATGGGGTGATATATATATATATATATATATATATATATATATGTGTGTGTGTGTGTGAGAGAAGGTTTCTAAAAAAAGGGATTATTTCTACGATATTACATTATGATTCTTTCTTCTTCTCAAATTTAATTGTATTTCTTCTTCCTCAAGTTGGAAGCTAAAGTTCTTGGGTAGATCATTCCATCTCTGCATAAGTATCACTACTTTGCATGTTGAGTTTTTAAAGAGTAAGTCTGTAAGAGGTATATGAACAGTAACTTGTCAGTACGAAACTATGCATGAGGGTTATATACGGTTTAGATGTTAAGTAATTTGAATGCATGGAGGTTGTGATAGTGGATTTATGTTCTTGAGTAGTTGTTGCTGCTAGTTGGAGAAGAATGTCTGGGTCTGGAGCTTTGAGCTACAGTGGGTGAGTATTAAGTGAGTCTCTATTCTATCTCTTACATGTGTACTATTCAAGTAGAAGTATATATAAAATTCATGATATTACTAATAATTGGTAAAGGTTTGAGCATAGTAAAGATGATGTATGTGTTGTGATGATATTACAAGTTTCAGTTTGAATAGAATGTTAGACGATAATTATGCAGTTAAGTTTGATATAAAAAGTATGAATCAGTCAAGAACGCGAACTAACCTGGATAAGTAAATGTTTAGTAAATGCCCCTTTGTGGTGCATCTGGTAGGGCATTTATATAGCTAACCAGACTAGTAGATCACGATATGAAAATAAGAGTAAGACCATGAGGTTGAAACCCTTGGCATCATATGATATGAAAACACTCATGGTCTAGCATCCAGTAAAATGAAGATTGGACTAGCAGATCACGATACATGAAAGTATGTAAGTCCAGGTGGTTGAGACCCATGGCAAGATATGATTGTATGAATGTTCATGGTGTAGCCTTCAATAATGTGTATATCGATTTGACAGATCACGATACATGAATTTATGCATAAGTCCATGAGGGAGAAACCCATAGCACCTCCTGTGAAAGTCCGTCGAGACAATAAACACGTGATGTTGTATGTTGCCTTTGTGGCGTATTCTATATGTTGCCTTCGTGGAATATTTCTTTGGCCCTCATGGTGTACTCTACTAAGTTTGTATGGTAGAATATTGATTATCCGTTCTTTTGATGACTTCTGGATAAATTATGAGTGTTTTATAATAGATATTGCTATGATAGAATTACGATACATTCGAAGTTGGTTTGTTGAATTAAATATGTGATATAATCGAATAAGTTTTAAAGCATTTGTATGTACAATAATAAGTTTTAAAATAAATTTGTAATTTTTAAAATATAAAATATTAAAATAAGAACAGATGATTCACGGTATCATGGGTGGTAATTAATTATGTTACTAATTTTGGAAAAATAATAAATTTGTTAAATTTCGTAAATTCCGATGGATGTATTTTATTGGTAAAATATTGTTAATGTTTTGTTTTCCCTTAGTATTTGGGTTGGGTCAGCTTTGATATTGGGTCGAGTTGGGTTTCAAATTAAACCAGAAAAAAATGTGAGAGACGCTAGAAGGAGGGTTTGAACCTCCGACCTTGTGGTTAACAGCCACACGCTCTAACCAACTGAGCTATTCCAGCAGCTTGCTATGGTTTTCAAAGCGTAATATATGTATTGGCTCTTCTTGTTTTATAATTCTGTGCAACCCACTTTAATTCAACAACGTCGGTTAAAGACCATATAAGTTTAAATTATTTAATAACAATACTAGTTATATATATAGTAAACAATATTATTGCAATAATTAGTATATGTCTGCTAGCAATGTTTTTTGAATTTTTTTTAATTATATTACTAAATTATTTTTCGTATATATTAATTTCATCTTAATATTTAATTTACGATTATCATTTTAGATTAATTGTCATTTAACTAGTGTTACAGTTATATGCCAATTAAAAATAATTTGAACTTTATAAACATTTTAACACTTTCAAGTGGAATTTAAAACAAGCTAGGAAAACAAAATCATTTTTGGTATTATTTATTAGGTTCTCTTGTTAACGTTAATAAGGCACTACAATGTGATGGAAAATTAATTTAATCGAACATGAGGTTGTTTTGTGATATTTATATTTTATTTTTATTCACTTTTTACTATTTTAATTTTTAAATATCATGGAACTAAAATTCAAGCTTTGATGTTTAATGATGTTGTGCTAAAATTCAAGAACCAATTTTGATTGAAGATGGCGACGAGAATGATAGATTGAAGAAAACATCAAGAAAGAGAATGATGACAAGGAAGATAGATTAAAGAAGAAGATCAAGATTGAGAACATTTAAATATATTTATTAGATTTCATTTTAATTTTTTTAGGAAGTTGAATTTCGGTTTGTTTACATATAATTTAATTTTAATTATCTTTATTTGTCTTTAATTTACAACATATTGTTTTTTTATAATACAATTAAATGATTTGATTTTAATAATTATTTCACTTACAAAAATAAATTACAATAAAATTTAAAAAAAAAATTATTATGACAACCTCATCCCAATTAAATAAAATCGATTTTGAACCTGAATTATGAAGTTTTATTGTACTTCATTCAATTTTATTTTACCTTTAAATTAAATTTGTTTATTCTAAATTAAAAAATATATTTCAAATATAAAATTTTAAAAATTATTTTTTAAGTGGATTTCAAAAATTAAAACTAATGCTTTTACATTAAAATTAAAATTAAAATTAAAATTAATATTTAATTTAATAAATATTAATACATTAAAATTAGGGTTTGATTACAAGAAATTTAAAAAATCTAAAGAAATTTTTTGAGAACTACATATAAAGATGTTTTCTGATAAATTAAATCTAACTAAATTCATGATATTTTTATTTAAATGAGTATAGGTATATTATTTGATTATGATTTTAATAAGAGAATATTGTATTTCTTGATATGGAAATGAGGAAAACGAGAAGAGAAGTGAAAACTAAGTTGGTGACAAAGGTAAGGAGGTAGTAGAAGAGTGAAGGAAGAAGAAAGGAGTTTGTCCAAATATTGGTTGCAAGTATTTTAAGAATTTTACTTTATTTATTTTAATCTAAGTATAATTGTGTTAAAATGGTTAATTTATATGTATATATGTTGATGTTATACATAAAAAATTATCAATGAACAATGAAGATGTGAATTGAATTTTAATTATAGAATGAATAGACTTGATATATTGAAATGCTAGTAAGAAAAGATTAAATTATGAAAAATATAAAAATTTGATATGTGAAATGATATATTATGAAATAGAATATTTAATGCTTTAGTGAATGGATGAAAAGTGAAATTGTAGTGAAGTGAATGGATGAAAAGTGAAATTGTAGTGAAGTTATAAAGTGTATTGAATAATTGTGATGGTAAGGACTAAATTCTAAATAGTGTAAACTTTGAATTGTTTTCATTTGCTTGTGTGAATACAATGGATTCAAATGTATTAAAAGCTCATGTAGAGAAGATGAGAACAAGCAGGACATCAATAGCATGCAATTAGGAAATTTTATGCGCACAAATGAAAGTGACACTTTGGTGCAGATAAAAGTGACACTTCGATGCAATACAGTGATTGTTCCGTATATCCTATATGCTATATTGAGTCTACAGTTGGGCTATATAAGTATTAATGGTAACTATTTTATTAAAGAGATTGAAAGTGGACTATGAATTGATTGCTTGAGAATCCACTATAGTTATTCTCTAATTAATGTTATATATGGTAGTATTAGGTTACAAGTATATATATTCAATGGTTAAAATGTTAAAATAAAGTTTAATTCTTGTTATATTTACTAAATTGTCACAAGCTTAATGCGTTATTTTTCCAACGCGTAGGTAAAGGCTAGACTTGACACTCTAGGGTGAATATTAACCTCTACTCATCTGATCACTTCCCAAGCTTGGAAGAAAGTATGGTTTGTCATTTTTGTAATAGTTATGACCAGTGGCGAATCTGGAGAGGGTCTGGCAGTGGCCCCGCCCCCCTAAATTTGTAACACCCCTAACCTGTATCCGTTGTCGAAATAGGGTTACGAGGCATTACTGATCAAAATACAACTCAGAACAGACATTCATTTCAATTCATGCGTCAAATAATATAATCATTTCAATACTAATCATCTAGTAAATTTTTTAAATCAATCTAACATGCTTAAATTCTATAATTCATACACTTCCCAAATTAATATTCAAACATTATAACCAATGAATCATGGCAACCGAATACTTAATTTATAACTAAGTATAGTTCATTTCATATACCGATCATATATTAAGACATACACTCATATAAATATAATTCATTAACTACTTTCCAAAAACACTATTTATTAATATGCTCTTCTTCACATTTTACTAAGTTATGCCAAACCACATGATTTATTAATCATTTATATATATACGACATTAACAACTTCACATAAGATCAAGTATAAAATTTGGTTTGACCAAATTGTGCACATTTTACCAAAATATTAACTGCCAATTTATATATAAATGCCGAATCAAATGGTACCATAATTACAATATCACTTGACTAATGAAATATCCAAAACACCTATCTATCATTTACCAAATTCATAAACCACATATATAAGGCACATTTTAAACACAAGCATTTAACTTCACAACTTAACCTTTAATATTCGAATCATGAACAAAACATATCATAGGCATGTAAAAGTATATTTTACCTATTGTTAGCCAAATATACACGTCCCTTTACCATTTCCAAAATACATATGCATAGCCAAGCTTTTAACCATATATTCAGTCATAAAATTTATTCTTCGATAATTCAACCAATTTCACAATTTAAATCAAAACTAATTGCACCATTTATAACCGTACCTAAATGACCATCAAATAATTTACAAAACATATTCATACTTTAACATTTCAAACCGTACCTTAACAAACAATATGCAAGCTATCACATATACATAACCTAGCTTATATGAGCATATGTATTATATCAAAATCACATCATTTACCATTTTCAAACCTTTACCCAACACAAATTATACATCCAAAATAGGTCAATAATAAACGAAAACCGAAACATATCCATCAACCATATTTACCTCACTTCTTCTATATACCATAACCGAATATGCTTTAATACCAAATCATATAATAACATCTTAACAAAACATAACAACAAAGTTCACATATATATCTATGTATAAACCATAGCCGAATCACCAAAACTACAACCAAACATAACCATAATTTGATCATACCTTGAAGCCGAACTTAACAAAATAAACAAGCCATTTTTGCATGGCTTATATATATATATATACATAACAAAATCGACATATCCAAATATAATCTAGCCTATACATGCCATAGATTCGAAATTTAGCTTATAAAGTACCGAAAACAGTTGATAGTGTGATAAACTTCGCTGACGATCCCCGAGCTTGTAACTTGACTCCAAAATCTATAAAACAAAAGCAAACATACACACATAATAAGCTATCACAGTTTAGTAAGCTATAAGCAAATAACAAATCAATGACTTTATAAATCAATACAACAAAATCGAATTATGCTATTATGTTCATATACAATTTCAAACTTGCAATTACATTTATCAAACATATAATTATGCCACAAATTCAAATTGTCCGAATGCACATATAGATTATAACAAAATTATTTTTTCACTTGTATCATATACAATTTGTATCACATACCAAACAGCCAACTTACCTTAATTTCAAATAGGAAATTAACTAATACATACCTGATCACTTTAACTCAATTACACATTCGATCACAACTTATCATTGCCCGTTGAACCATTCGGAATTGAATAGGATAATTGGATAATCACACATATCGTAGAATGCCAACGTCTCAGACGTGGTCTTACATGTAATCACATATATCAAAATCACATATTGATGCCAACATATTAAACGTAGTCTTAATCGCACACATATATCGGAATCACATATCGATGCCAACGTATTAAATGTGGTATTACTCACACACATATCAGAATCACATATCAATGCCAACGTATTAAATGTGGTCTTACTCGCACATCACATATCAAAATCCTATGTCATGACATATATATTCTATCTATTCCTAAGGCTCATACGGGGATTTCAGATGTCGTAACTTGATCGAATCGAACTCGTAACCAATCCTCTCAAACATATATCATTTCAGCACATTCTCAAACAATTATAATAATTCAATTCAGTATTTATAATATACATATATTGAAACTTACAACATCTATTTGCCTATAAACTTACCTCGAACAATAGTAAACGGAACGGAACGACTATTCGATAACTTTGGTTTTTCCCCTATCCAAATCTGATTTTTTTTTGTTCTTGATCTAAACATATTCAAATTAAAATCATTCAAACATAATTATATTCAATTTAGTCCAAAACCACATAAATGAAAAAGTTACCATTTTACCCCTGACATTTTACACTTTTTACAATTTAGTCCAAATTGCACAAAACACAAAACATGCAAAATTTGCACACACCATGCTTAGACCGAATGCTACCCATGTTCATACAAGTCTATACATTTTATTTATTTCACATTTTAGTCTCTCAACTTATTATTTTTGCAATTTTAGCCCTAATTACTCAAAATCATAAAAAATTTCAATACAAAACATATTAATCCAAAACATATCTTTCATAATTCATCATCTAACTTCACAAAGCTCAATTATTCATCAATGGAATAACTCAAAATATTCATCAAAATCAGAAATTCAAGCATGGGCTTTGTACATTACACTGTAACGATCTTAAAAACGTAAAAATTATCAAAAACCGAGCCAATTACATACCTTAATCAAGCTCAACAATGGCCGAAACTTTGAAAACATTTTTCTTTATCTTTTATTTTAACATTCGGTCATGAAGAATGAAAGAAAAATGAATGTTATTTTATTATATGTTTTATTATAATAACATTTTATAATTCATTTACCATAATAACCTTAATGATTTAATATAACAACTTAATAATGCATGCCATTACCGTCCATTCATTTATTCAACGGCATAATTGAAACATAAATACTTCAAATTATAAAGACACATTCAATTCGGTCCTTACACATTAAACCATCAAATTTTCATTTTACGCGATTAGGCCCTTTTATTAAATTGGGCACTCAAATGACAAAATTAAAACACGAAAATTTCATAGATATTAATTCACACGTAATAAACACAAAAAATAATTTTTAAATATTTTTCTAACTCGGATTCATGGCACCGAAACCACCGTTCCGAATAGGGTCTAAATCGTGCTGTTACAAAAATTATAAAACTGAATATTTATTATTTAACCCCTTAATATTTGAAAACTTTGGCCCCCTTAAATTGTTGTTTGGCCCCCTTTCCAACTTTGAACATTAAAAAAAATCTTTCTTTTTTATTTTTTTCCATATAATATTTTTAAAATTTTTAACTTTAAATATTTATATAATATATTTGTATGGCCCCAAAATTCTTATTTTTGTTATTGTGGAAATATGATACAATTGTGTATCTGCTTCAGTGGTTAAGTGTTCTGGGTATGTGTGAGAGGTCTCAAGTTCAAGCCTTAGCTTTGGCAAATTTTAGTATTTTTCTAACTTTACCTATATTTCTGGTTAGTAGGCTTTTAAGTAATTACTTGTAAGTTTACATTAGAATGGGCCTGCTGGTCTAGAGGTTAAGTGAAGTGTCAATTTGCTAGAGGTTTTGTGTTCGAATCTTTATTTGGGTAAAAGAGATTATTTTTGCTCGGTTTGGTGGCTGAGAGTTTGAGTTGTACCAAAATTCTGAGAAGTGGGTGGTTGAGTTAGTGTAGGTAGTGGGATTTGAGTAAATCAGTTCTCCCAAAAATCTCTCTCTATAGAAAGAAAAAAACTGACCATTCTATCTGCCACTTCCCCTTTCTTTTTCTTGTTGTTTCCTTTTTTTCTGCCACCCTTCTTGTTACATTGCAGCCATCTTTCTGCTCTCTTTTCCATCTACTTTCGAATTTTCGTAACTCGTTAATTTAGCTTTTGCGTGTTACTGGTAAGTTTCGGCTTTTGCTAATCTAAACGTTTTTCTGAATACTTTCTAAGAGGGGTTTCTTTTTTGTGTTTAGGAGTTAATCAAGGGACTGTACATCATTCCCAATCGACGACTTAAGTGTGTCGAATTCTCATTTCGATCGAAGGTATGGTTATCGATAGTTAATGGATGAACGTCTCGTTACAATCCCGTTGGAGCTTTGATAATGTTATTGAAATTGGGTGTTGGAATGTCTGTTTTTAGGTTCTAGAGTGCTCAGGGATCATTTTAGCATCAATCAATACCAGATATGTACTCGAAAACACAAAAAATAAGGTTTCAACGAAAGCTAAAAACCCCATTGTCGACTTCACACGGGCGTGTGGTCACCCGTGTAATAGACTGTGTTTCCTAACGCGGGCGTGTGATTGAAGAGTCCAGGCTGTGCACGCCAGACACGACCGTGTGATGGCCTGGCAGGCCGTGTATGACACACGGGTTGGATTGATTTGGGCCGTGTAGGCCACACAAGCGTGTGGGCTCACACGGGCAAGCTACATGGGCGTGTGGGCCCACACGATAGACCACATGGGCCTATGAGCCCATTTTTATTGAATTGATTGCTAAGGTTGCATGGGTCACTTAAGTCAACTATGAACCTACTGTAGGGTCGGTAAGCATTACTTAGACCCTTAATTGTGTGAACGGACTGATTGATGGATATATATTGAGTATGATAATAGTATGCATGTATACATTTACTGGTTATATGTACTGATATCATGAGAGAGCATGTCATGTATTGTATGTTGCATTGCATGGGGTTGGGTTGATTTTATTTAGAGGAAGTGTACTAAAAGGCTCTTAAGCTTAATATACTGGCAACTCAGCTGCAAACTACTGTTTTGTGCTACATTCGGTACTACTTGGAATGTAGAGATGAGTGAGTTGATTTTATCCCCACATGAAGTGTAGGGTTGGTCGGAGATGGTTTGTAGAGGCTGGTTGGGTAAGACTTGGTTACTGAATACTGTATATCTATTACTGATACTGTAATGGGCTAGGGCCCTTGTGCATACTAATACTGATTCTGAAAGAGGCTTAGGCCCAAGATTGTTTTGACTGTACATTGTGTTTACTGTTGTTTGTTTTCTGTGGGATTACATACTGAGTTTACGTAAACTCACCTCTCTCTGTTTAATGTGCACAGGTAATCCCCGGACCTAGACGGATCGGGCGACAAAGGACTCGATGGTGACTACAGTTTTTGGGACTTTTACGATTTATAATTTGTGATTTATGGTTTTATTTATCATGGTTTATTTGGATGTAATTTGGTTTTTATTTATTTTTATGGATTTATAACTGCTAGACGTAGTAAAACATAGTTTTCAAAAAGGCAAAGTTTTCTCTAAACACACGATTTACTCAAAACGATTTTAAAAGCTTCCGCAATGAATTGTGTTTAAAATAATCGATTAAATGAGTAAGGATTTTAGAATTAATAAGAGATAAGGAAAGTAATTAAACAGAAATGAATTTATCGTAGAAACTTAGTTTTCAAACACCTTATCATGTGACATCGCCAAATTCGACCATAATGTCTAGGTCGGGTTGGGGTGTTACATTTTGTGGTATCAGAGCCAGGTTACAAAACTTAGCTATGGATTTTGAGTTTTTAGAACTTGGTTTTCAAGAATTGATTTTCAAATTATTTGAAATGATTTGACTGAGTATGTGGTACATCGAGTCTCCGGCGTCGATCCTGTAATTCTTCTGAAACTATGATAGTTTAAATTGAAAATACTATAGATAGTATCTTTTGAGACTACAGTAGATAGTATACTGTGAAAACACTCTAGTTAGTATGTACTGAAAATGTGGTGAAACTGGTAGAGGCTGCGACATACGAAAATAAACTCTGAATTACTAAAACTGCTTTCATAAAACATCTGTTAATAAGTGCTGAAACTGTAACTAATTCATAAAATTCATAATACAGATAAATCTGATTAGACATGTGCTCACGAGGTATCCACAGATGAGGTACTAGAGGCCAAGGTAGAGGCCGTAGAGGGACTCGAGCTGAGTCCTCTTCATTGGGAAGTATGCCAAATTTGGACACGAATGAGACGCCAGTGTCGCCTGTTACGGAGACTAGGTCTCAAAATCGCATGGTTAGGGATGATGCATTGTCCCAGGCTATACTAAGGATATTAGAGAGGGTTACTGGGCCTAATACTGGATTTGAGGGCTGTAGGTCAGTTACGGAACGACTCCGGTCCAATAGAGCTGAGATTTTAGGGATGTTACTAGAGTCGCCCCTAATATGGCCGAATACTGGATTGAGGCTATAGAGAGGATCATGGATGATCTAGATTGCACCCTCAAGCAAAAATTAAAGGGTGCAGTCTCATTGCTACGGGATGAGGCTTATCAGTGGTGGCTGACTGTTAAGGAGGGCACTTATCCCGAACGTTTGACCTGAGAGTTCTTTAAGACTGCCTTCCAAGGGAAATATGTAGGGGCGAGCTATGTGGATGCCCGTAAGAGGGAGTTCCTGAACCTTACTTAGGGAGATCAATTTGTGGCCAAGTATGAGGCTGAATTCTTACGACTGAGCCGCTATGCGCGAGGTATGGTGGTGACTAAGTATGAACGATGTGCCCGTTTTGGGGATGGCCTCAGGGATAATTTGAGAGTCCTGATAGCTCTACAGAGGGGATGTTATTTTTCTTCACTGGTTGAGAAGACGAAGATCGCCGAGAAGGTTACGTGCACTGAGCGCCAAAACCGTGACAGAGAAAGAGGTAGGAACAAAAGGGATTCAGAGCCCTCAACTACTGAGTAGAGGTGTAAAAAAAAGGCCAGAGCTGATGGGCCGGTTAGAGCTGTACCCCCTGTTACTGCTACTGGAATGCAACCATGTGTCGACTATGGTAGACGCCATCTCGGCGAATATTGGAGGAGGATTGGGGCGTGTCTGAGGTATGGATAATTGGATCACAGTATTAGGGAATGTCTGTTGAGGGCCGATCAGATGCAAGTTCAGGGTACTAGTACTATATAGCCACAGAAGGTAGCATAGTAGCCACTAAGAGGCCGTGGTCAGACTAGGGTTGTAACGGTATAGGCTGTGGTCAGAGGGCACCGGGCAGAGGTGCTGGACAGATTGAGGCGAGGCAGCCTACTCTTGTATACGCTGCAGGTCACCAAGAGGACAGAGATGCTCCGAATGTCATCACGGGTACGTTTCTTATTTATGATGTACCTTACACTGTAACGCCCTGATTTTCGGGATTTTACGGGTTTTTGTGATTTTAGGTAAATTTTGAAATTTTGGTGTTCTGAATATTGGAATTGCGTTTAAATGTGTTAGTGGGCCTTTAGAAGGCCCAAGCCTAAGTTAAACGCGGTAAAATATCAAGGTTGGATTTTAAGTGAATAGGAGACTTGGTTAAGTGGGTTTTTAAAAAGAACTTCGTAAATTATGACACAAATAAGGCCTTGGTAAAGTGGCAATGTGGCGCCACTAAGTTCCTAAAAATGGCGCCTGGGAAGGAATTAAAGGTCCAGGGTTCAAGTTGCAAGGTAGGCATACTGTTACTTTTTAATTTTAAGCATGTGCCGGGCATGTGATCGCTTAAGTGAATTTCGGCAAGGGCCTTAGGGAGGTTGGGCCGATTGTTTTAGTTGATATTAGGTTTAGGTTCCTTTTTTTTCTGTCTTGGAGAATTAGGGTTAGCCACATGAAAGCTTTCACTGTCATTCATCCTTTCTGAGTTCTCACAAAAGCTGAAAATGCAAATTCCTTCTCCTTGGTGCCGAGTTCTTCTTCCTCTCTTTTTCCTCAATTTTCCTTCTTATTTTTTGCTTTTTCTTCTAGCCGAAACCTTTTTATCACCTTACTCACCTCCTCTATCGATCCCATCCTCCACAAAACCTTCATAGCCGATTGCCATAAAAGCCGAAATCCTGAAAACTCACTTCTTGTGCCGATTTCTCTAAGCCAAAATCCTTTAGTTATTTTTGTCCTTTTGATTAACTTTCATCTTCTCTAAACCCTTAGTATCTGTCAACAACATTACTTCAAGGTTATAGCCTCAAATCGTCATCTTCTTCATCACTTAAAAAGCCGAAGTACCATAGATTTAGGGACTTATAGCCGAAACTTCAGATCTCCTAGATTCGAGTTCTACTATTGTTTAGAGGATAGATCTGCATCAGATCTGCATAGAAATCAAAGAGGAATAGGTGGTAAGTGCTGATCACCTCAGATCTAGTCTTATTTTACAATTTAGAAAAAGCCGAAGTCCTTAAAATCTAGGGAGGCTGTTGATTTGGGCATAGGGCTTTAAGGGTCTTTAACCGAAGATTTCTTTTGGTGTTTAGTGTCTTCTAGAGGTTGGATCGAAGGCTTGGATCTTTAGAACAACTAGCTTAGATCTAGTCATCGGTTTTCGGCAAAAAGGTAAGATTCTAAAGGCTTTAGGGGCATGGTTCGAATATGGTAGGTGAATATTGGGATTGGTTATTGTGGTTTGCAATCTAAGAATTGTGGTAGTCAATTGTAGGACATTGTAAGGGATCTCAGTGGCAGTGGTCACAAAACAGGTGTGTAACAACTCTCGTAGTAGCTTAGGCTAATATTCGTAGAAAAGCCGAAATGTCAAAATTCTAGCATTTCGGGAACTTGAGATTTTGCATGTAGTTTTAGATGCGATAAAAATGATATGATCGGTGTTTGGATCAGTGGAACAGGTAAGAGCGCAATTCTGTGCACGACGGTAAGTTGGGCCTCAATGGGCTGAAATTGGGCCCAATGGGCTTCCGGGCCCATTTGGGTAAGTTTGGTAGAAAATGGAATCCAGATAAATTACACATTAAGACAGTTAATACCGTTATGGGATATAGGCTAAATAGGCCTAGATGACTAAATCGGCTATATAGGGCCCATTAGGGGTTTTTGGCCCAATAACTCGATTTTGCTAGAATGGGCTAGAATCGCTGTTTAAACACTTGAAATTGTTGATAATTGATAATGAGCATGGAAAACCCTAATAATTGATAAAATAATGAAATTACCCTTATAATGTAAAAATGACCATTTTGCCCCTAGGTGAAATGACCATTATACCCCTAGGGTTATATTATAATTAAGATGCATGTGATACTGTTTTTGTACATGATATGCCATGATATGCACATGATATGCCATGATATACTCATTATATGCATGGGTTGGGTTTTTTATATAAATGGAGGAAGTGCGAAAAGGGCTTTGCCCCAGTTTATCAAAAAGGGCTTTGCCCCAATTATTAAAAGAGGCTAGGCCTCCAGTTGTATGATAAAGCAGCTGTGCTGCCAGTGGAGAGTTTGGTTGGGTGGGTTGAGTTATTCCCCACATGGAGAGCTTGGTTGGTACGGATAGAGAGTAGCGGATGGTGGGTTGAGTAGTCTTCCCAAATGGGCTTGCATACATCCATTAATATTACACGTGGCATTGAAATGGGCCTATGGGTCATACCGTTTGCAGTGAAGGCTTCGGCCCAGTAACATGATTAATGAGAAGGCTTCGCCCGAAGAACAGATTAAACGAAAGGCTTCACCCAGTAAGATTTGGTATTAGTTTGGGCTCTAAAAGGGACTTGTTGCACACTGAGTTTCCAAACTCACCCCCCTTTCCTTATCTTTGCAGGTGAGTCTTGATGTGGAGACTTAGAGCCGGAGGGGATTCAGAGTGGCCGTGATGATCGCTTTCGAACTTTGCAATAAGTAACCGATTTTTTTAATTTATTATTATTATTTGGTTTTGGGTTGTAATAAGGTCATTTTAATTATCTTTCTGGGATTATTTTATTTTATACTCTATATTTTACTGATAATAATTCAAAATGGGTTAGACTTAGGGCGCGTTTTCAAAATGATACTTGTTTTCAAAATAGCGCAAGGATGCAACTAATCGGTTTATCAAAAATGTCTACTTAAATGAATTCCAACTCGTTTTTTTTCCAAAACCTAACTTCGCACCAAAGTGTGGCAATGGTTGTGGGCATGTCTAAGATTGGATCCAGGCAAGAGCTTGGTACTTAAGCAGCCTTCATGGCTCACCTCCTCTGTTTCGGATACCTACCTGGTGCACAGCTTCCATTCACTTTGTTAACTTAGCAAAAGACATTCTTTTAAACACTAAAATGAATCATGGGTTTTTAAAACTGTAATGAGACACGTCGGATTCGGCCATAACATCTGGGCCAGGTTTGTGGTGTTACATACACTACATTAATAGATATATGATCTACACATTCCTATGTAGCCAGCACTATGTCTGAAACCTTGGGGATTCCAGTTGAGAGTACCACAACTGAGGTGACTGTACTGAGCCCACTAGGGCAATCTGTTAGAGTTAGCAAACTGTATAGGAATGTTCCTTTAGAGGTCAAAGGGCTGGTATTTTTGGCCGATTTAATGGAGCTCCCATTTGGGAAGTTCGACATTATATTGGGAATAGATTGGTTGGTCAAGCATCGTGTAAGCTTGGATTGTGTGACTAAAAAGGTCGTCTTGAGAACTGAGGAGGATGATGAGGTAGTCGTGATTAGAGAACATTGAAACTACTTAACTAACGTGATCTCTGCACCGGTAGCTGAGAAACTAGTTCGTAAGGGATGTGAGGTGTACTTGGCCTATGTGAGTGTTTCCGCTTCTAGGGACTCTACTGTAAATGATATCCGCACTGTAAGAGATTTTTTGGACATTTTTCTGAGGAGCTACCAGGTTTACCTCCGAGTCGAGAAGTGGGGTTTGGGATTGAGCTTTTTCCTGGTACAGTTTCGGTGTCTATCACTCCTTACTGAATGGCACCGAAGGAGCTTACAGAACTTAAGGCTCAGATTCAGGAGTTTTTGGATTGTGGGTTTATCCACCCTAGTGTGTCTCCGTGGGGAGCATCGGTACTATTTGTTAAGAAGAAGGATGGATCCATGAGGATGCGTATTGACTACCGACAACTGAATAAGTTGACCATCAAGAACAAGTATCCATTACAGAGGATCGATGATCTGTTTGACTAGTTCCGAAGGGCGTCTGTGTTCTCTAAGATTGACTTGCATTCTGGGTATCATCAGTTGAGGGTTAAGGAGGCTGATGTGTATAAGATGACATTTAGGACTCGTTATGGTCACTATGAGTTCCTAATGATGCCATTTGGACTAACTAATGGACCGATAGCTTTCATGGATCTGATGAACCGAGTGTTCTAGCCCTACTTGGATCAGTTTGTAGTGGTGTTCATCGATGACATATTGGTTTATTCGAGGACCGAGGATGAGCATGACGAGCACCTCAAAGTGGTTCTTCAGACTTTGAGAGAAAAATAGCTCTATGCTAACTTTAGCAAGTGCGAGTTCTGGTTACGTGAAGTAACATTTCTGGGTCATGTGGTGTCTGCTGAGGGAATTCGAGTCTATCCTCGAAAGATTGAGGTTGTATTGGATTAGAAGCAGCCTAAGAATACGTTTGAGATCTGCAGCTTCTTGGGGCTGGTAGGTTATTATCGACAGTTTATGGAAGGCTTCTCATTGATTTCAGCACCCTTAACTAAGCTACTACGTAAGGGTGTACCATTTTTCTAGACTAATGTGCAGCAAGAGAGCTTCGAGAAGCTCAAGACTGTACTGGTTGAGGCTCTTGTTCTGATACAGCCTGAACCTGGGAAGGAGTTCACGGTTTATTATGATGCATCACATGTCAGTTTGGGATGTGTGTTGGTGTAGGATGGTAAGATGGTAGCATATGCGTCACGTCAGCTTAAGACGCATGAGGTAAATTACCCGACGCATGACTTGGAGTTGGCCACCGTGGTATTTGCACTGAAAATCTGGAGGTATTATCTGTATGGTGAGAAGTGTATCATCTACATTGATCACAAGAGCCTTAAGTATTTCCTTACGCAAAACTTCTTAGACATATTTGCTACTCATCCGAGCATGATTCTTTGTGGTTATATTTGAAAATGAATGTTAGATCATGAGTAAATATGTTGTTAAATTAATGTGGTAAGGTAATATGCTGGTTATGAATCTATGAAGTTCTGTGAGTTTTTGGTCGTATATTCGTTATGAATGTTGATTTTGCAAGTAAGTTAATTTAGTGGAGATTCCAATTTACAACCTATTTTGTTACTCTGTCTACAATTGTTAATTTCTATCTCAACCTGATCTAATTGCCCAGTTTCAAAACTCATATTGAGCATGCATAGCTCACCCCCTTTTAGTTCTTCCTTTCAGGTAACTTGCGTGGTTAAGCTCTACACTCAGCACATCGGAGGTCTCAAGAAGTTTTGGTGTTGTTCGGTTTAATTAAAATTTTCATAAGTTTAATATGGTTGGTTTTAAGATTATTCATAAGGCGATTATACAAACTGTGGTATGGGTTTGGGTTTGGACTTTTTGTTAAACTTCGTGTTTTCGATTTTGAACAACATTCTGAAAGTTTCGCGCACGATTTTTAAATAGGTTTCCTGCTATTGTTTCAAAGTTCATATGTATTTGAGAGGTGACCCATGGTCTTTTATTTTAGAGAAAACAACATATTTTCCGTACAATTTTTAATTTGGAATTATGAGTTACAATTGGCGAAATTTGATGTATTTTGAAACTATTCAAGAAACGTCAATTTGATATATTTCTAACTTTTTTTTAACGCCAATTAAATACTATTTCAAAATATAATTAATTTATATCTAACTTACTAAAATTAGAAAGCATAATGGTTTCACAAAGATTTTTCTATGTTTAAATCGAAGTTCTTGTTTTGCGCCGTTTCGGTGGCCAATGTGACCTCCGAAATCTGGTCGAAACTTTTGTGCTAGGTTTTGGGGTGTTACATAGCATATAACAATACTAATTCAATTTCACATTTATCACATTATATCATAGTTTCACATAAATTCAATTTGGTCCTTCTCACTATCAACCGATCTAAATCGAATCAATTCAACTCATTTTATTAAATCATCACTTGATCACATGGCATATCCTATTTTAGTCCAATTCAAGGTCAATTCCTTAATTATTTCAATTTGTAATTCATCGTATTCAATTTATCAATAAATTGATCAATTCCTTACGAATTAGTTCATACCTCACCTTTTTGCACCAAATTGCAAACAATTTAATTTACTATGAAGATACGCAAATTCATAATTCAAATATATGGAAATTTAAGTACAATCTTACCATATGAACTTACCTGGACAAATAGAAAATGATCAATTGTCTAAGAACTAATAAACTATATTGCCTTTTTCCACGATTACTTTTGATTTGGTTTAATTCCTGATCTATACAATTATTCAATTCAATTTATCAATTTCAACCCTCTTATTTCACCTTATTATAAACATATATCAACTCGATTTTGTTATTTAGATGCCCCTAAAATTCTACATTTTTTCAATTTAGTTGTTAAAATTGAAACTATCATGATTTTCATATTTAAGCCACATTCTTCATTCCGATTTCATTTTCATCCTTGAACAACCCTATAAATTCAGTAATTATAGAAATTTTGTGTCAATTTCAAAATATTTTCATTTTAGTCCTAAAACTCAAAACTAAAAAATTTCACTTTACAAACTAGTCCTATTACATTTCTAAGCTTCAACTCCTACCATTAAACATTAAAAATCTCAAAAACCATCAATGGAAATATTTTAAAACTTTAAAAATTTTACAATTTAATACCCGGGTTTACTAGATTAAGCTATAACAATCTCAAAAACATAAAAATTATGAAATATCAATCTCAAAATCACTTACATGTAAAGGATGAAAGCTTGAAGATAAAAAATGGCTTCTTTTGGTTACTTAGGGAGAACTTTCAGTGGAAGAAATGAAGAAAATGGATGACAACACTTTCCATTTCTTTGTTGGGCATGTTTTATTTATTATTTACTTTAATAATTAACAAAATAAAGTCAAAATTCATGTTCCCACTATCCACTATATTAAAAAGTGGTAAATTTTCACTTAAAGCCTTAAATAATTTCTAATTAAGTATTTTAGTTAATAAAATTCAATAGCAATTAATTTTTGTAGTTTTTACGATTTAGTCATTATACCTTAATTAGTCACTAATTCGGTAAAATTACCTATTCAAACCTCAATTCACCTATAAAAAAACTTTATAAATATTTAATGAAAATAATTACAGACTCTTTTTTACAGTAATGTGGTCTTGATACCTCATTTTTGAAAACCACTAACTTTAGGGTCGAACCACTGGTACTTTTACTAACTATCCAATACATAAAATTCATCAGATCAAAATTCAATATAACACTATAAAAAACTTGTAAATATTAATAAATAATATTTATTAACTCAGTTGTCAGAATATAGGGTTCCAAAACCACCATTTTCGGTACCACTAAAAATAGGTTGTTACAATTCTGGTTTCGTGAGGTAGAATTTTTGGGACATGTTGTATCTATTGAGGGTATTCGAGTTGACCTTAATAAGATCGTTTTCATTATGGATTGGAAACCTTCAAAGAATGTTACAAAAGTGAAAAGTTTCTTTGGTTTGGTTGGATACTATAAGAGGCTTGTAAAAGGATTTTCGATAATCATATATTCATTGTTGAAGCTACTTTAGGACAAGTGCTTCAAAATCACTTAGAATTCTTTTTAAGAGTTCATTTATAAATTTTTATGTTTGAAGTATGTTGAGAATGAACTTTCAATGTTTTCAAGTATCTTTGAGCCTTAATTTGTGTTGGCATATTTATGAGATGTTTTGGGAAGGTTTTGTGGGTGTTTTCATCTTATTTTTAGTCGGGTGACAACAAAAATAATTTTGAAAAGTTTAGTGATTAAATTGTAATTTTGTTAAATTAAGTGACCAAAATGAAAACTTACCCATAGTTGAGTGAAAAGTTTAGCGTTGATGGCAATGGTGGGTTAAGGAGAAACTTAAGTATGTGCAAGGTTTTAAGCGTGATTGTAACTTATTTTGCATGTATGGTTTTAACCAGTGGCGGAGCCAGGATATTAATCTTAGGGGGGCCGAGTTAAAATTAAAAGTGCTATGTAATAGTCGATTTAAACATATAAACAATCGATTCAAAAGAAGAAGTATTCCAACATGACACTCGATTTAAACATATAAAAAAAATTCAAAAGAAGCAGTATCCCAACAAATAAGACGAAATAACTATCATTTGACTCGGTTAACCATTTTTATTTTATTTTCACAAGAATGCCCACTACTTCACAAGCTATCATTTGACATAATTTTAAACAAAGTGACCAAGGTTTTCTTCTTCCCCGTCACTTTGGCCGAAATTTACTATAATATTATCTAACTATTTTTGTTTCATTTTTACACTTCTAACAGTTAGAAATCGTCTCCTAATCATTGTCCATTCAAAAACATACACATTTCACTTAATTTTATAAGTTTCCAAGTTCCATCAATACCCTTTAATGGCAACTTTTAATATACTTGATAAAAAAAAAACTATTGGTACATATATGTAAAACAAGTTCCAAATATTCAAAATCTATGAAAAGTTTAAAGAAAAACATACATTATACTTCAAATTTGGAAGAAAAATGATAAAGAAATTCTTTTTTTCTTCTTTCTTTGCTAAGCACCAATATGAAGAAGAAAGATGATAAAAGTTCTCTTCATCTTTTCTTTTTATATATATTATTATATTACTTATAAAATATTATTATGTTAAGTAAACTATTAAATAAATATTAATTTATTATTATTTAACAAAAAAATATCATTCAAAAGTCAACATGAGTAATTTAGCTTCTTCAAGAAGATTTTCTCTTTGTTTTTATCAAGAATAAATTTTTTAATATTATTTTTAGTCCTATAAAAATATTGAAGAGGCCTATTTATATTTTTAGGAGGGCTATAATATATATACAAAGGGAAAAATTACAAAAATCTTAAACCTTAGGGGGCCTACTTATATTTTTAGGAGGGCCATAGTGTAAATTTACAAAAGGCTAAGTTGGAAAAAAAATAAACTTTGGGGGGGCCATGCCCCCCCCCCGGGCCTCAATGTGACTCTGCCACTGGTTTTAACCATGGATTACAGAGACATCAAAAAATGTTGTTGAAGAACTAATATGTATATAAAAAAAATATCATTCAATATAATTCAATAACAAACTAAAAACAAAACAAAGCAAAAAAAGCAGAAAAAAGAAGAAGGTTAAATCATTATACGCTTCCTCATTGTTTCTTGAAACCAAATTAGTAATATCTTTAAGTCAAGTTCTACGCCTATGAAGAACATTCAAAACTAATATTACATAGGTTTGTGAAATCGACTCTAATGCCATTTTTCTTAAGAAAAAACACAAAATATACAACAAAATTTTCAATTCATTTTTTTTTTCAAAACCCTAATTGCAAAAACAAATTATATTTTATTTTTCTTTTCTTTTATTTTAAGGAAAAAGCCATGTTAAGAAACAGAAGAGATAAAAAAACAAAGAATCAACAATTTTGCTTAATGTTCTTTTTCATGTTTTTTAAAGTAGGGGTATTGGATATTTCTATACAAATAATACAGAGAGAAAATTTGGAGGGTTTAGAAACAAATTTCCCTCATTTTCTCTCACTTTATATATTTTTGAAATTTTTATTTACTTTTATTTTTTAGAATTTTCTAAAATTGTTGAAAAGAATCTCAATTTTTATCATTTTATCATTTTAAAAAGAGATAAAATAATCAAAGGAAGGACGACTTGGTCAAGCTCTATCATTAATATGCCCCCCTCAAGTTTTGGGGTTGTGGAACAACACTTAACTTGGAAAGTTGATGAACAAAGGCAAGTTTGGGTAAGGTTGATTGACATTGAAATATTTCTATGCATAACAAGTTGTTGACAACAATACGTGCACCCAAGATTATCAGAAAAAAATTGAGTACGAGAAAGAGGGACTTGAAGTTCTTGCAAAAGATGAAACACTCAAAATGTTTTATTAGCAGTGGTAGCAACAACCCTCTATTCAACTTCAGTCGAGGACCTAGCTATAGTTGGTTGTTTCTCCGACAATCAACTAATAAGACTGTTCTGCATATATGCTAAGAATGTTCTAAAATTGGCAAGTGATTCATAGGCCATAATTTATAGTGATTTTCAAGTATCAAAGGATTCGTTTGATTGCTTTCCAGTGAGTTTCTGTAGAAGAATGCATGAATTTAGAAAACTTTAATTGCTACGGTGAGACAATTGGAGAGAGCACACATTTACTATCTTGTATATTTGTTTTAGTTAACAAATTATGTTTATACTTGGATTGGGTTAAGAATAAACTATTACTTGTCTAAAGAACTTTAATTCCAAAAAAAAAAAAAAAAAAGAGACTTACCCATAGTCGGGTGCCAATTAACTTTTTTTTTCATGACAACAACTCAAATAGAAATATAGATTATCTTTTAAATCAAAATATAACTTTTAAAATAAATTTGTAATTTTTTAAAATATATAATATTAAAATAAGAACAGATTATTCACGGTAGCATTGGTGGTAATTGATTATGTTTTGGAAAAAATAATAAAATTGCCAAATTCCAATATATGGATGTGAGAACCGCTAGAAGGAGGGCTTGAACCTCCGACCTTGTGGTTAACAGCCACACGCTCTAACCAACTGAGCTATTCCAGCAGTTTTCTCTGATTTTCATAGCGTAACCTATTTATCGGCTTGTTTTGTTTTATAATTCTGTGCAACCCACTTTACTTCAACAACTCCGGTTAAAGACCATGTAAGTTTAAATTATTTAATAACAATACTAGTTGTATATATAGTAAACAATATTATTGCAATAATTAGTATATGTTTGCTAGCAATGTTTTTTTATTTTTTTATTATATTACTAAATTATTTTATATATATATTAATTTTATCTTAATATTTAATTTACAATGATCATTTTAGATTAATTGTCAATTAGCTAGTGTTACAGTTATATGCTAATTAAAAGTAAATCGAGCTTTATAAACATTCTAACACTTTCAAGTGGAATTTAAAACAATCTAGGAAAATAAAAATCATTTTTGATAGTATTTATTAGGTTCCGTTGTTAACGTTAATAAGGCACTAGAATGTGATGGAAAATCAATTTAATCGAACATGAGATTATTTTGTGATATTTATATTTTATTTTTATTCACTTTTTACTATTTTAATTTTTAATTATCATGGAACTGAAATTCAAGTTTTGATATTTAATGATGTTGTGCTAAAATTCAAGAACCAATTTTGATTGAAGATGGCGACGAGGATGATAGATTGAAGAAGAAGTTCAAGAAAGAGGATGATGACGAGGAGGATAGATTGAAGAAAACTGGTAGAGCTATTGAGAGAACTTTTGAGAGATTGTTATTTTGCAGAAAAATAGAGAGAATTTATTCTCAAATTTTAAATATATTTTTCTAGAATAACAAATTTACCGGTTTCTATTAAGAAAACAAATTTCCCTTTTTCACCTTAAAAGAAAAGAAATTTGTTTCTAGTTTTATATTTTGATTCAATTGGTTCGAGCCCACACTCGAAGCAGTTCTTGGTAGGAAAATAGCGGAGAAGATCGTTTGGTTGAAAGCCAAAAAACATTAAGGATTCGCTAATATGAAAATACAGCTACGAATTTGGTTAAGGTTTATTGCTATAAATATTACAAACCGGGTTTGTTTTCAAAATTTTAATTTTTCGCTGTGCAAGAAACTATTTTCAAATTGGATTTTTTCTAATAATTAGTATCAGAGCCAGGTTTGTGTTATATTTATGGTGTAAATCCAGATCGAATCTCTATCTTCATCTTATTTGATTAATATTTGATAAGATGTGACATTTTTGTAATTATTTGCATGTTTAGAGGAAGGTATGTGAATGAATGCAATATTATATATATATTTATAATTATTATTTTAGTCAAGGTTGTGGTTCTTAGGAAATATACCGTGGGCTATCATGTCCACGTAGGATTATTTTTGTTTTTAGAATTCTTATGAGCCAAAAAAGGACATAGGACATAAATGTAATTTTTCCAAAAAATAGTATATGACAAGGAAAAGATGGAGCAATGGCAATCGAAGACACAAGGATTGCCTCATGGTGAAAAACTATGTATTTTTTTTCTTTTATTTTCTAGAAGTAGAACCATTGAAACATTGGCTAGCAATTTTATTTGAATTACCTATCTCTTTATATATATGTTTAATAATTATTTATGATATAATTGTGATATATATGTATGAGATAATCCACATTTGATCTATTAAAGATAAGAAGTGTGGTAATGAGAAAATACATGTATTGTATTATTCCATTCACTTATTTAGGTTATTTGATAACTGTGAGAAGTGTGATAATAAGAAGGTGCATGTCTAAGATTGGATTTGGTTAGGAAATACTTTGTAATACCCCAAATCCGGCCTAGACGTTATGGCCGAATCCGGGAGTTTTACAAAGAGGGGTTTTGAAACCAATGATACTTTGATAAAACCATGATTAGTTACTTGATAAAACATCCTAGTTTTATAAAACTTATTTATATATATTAGTTAAATCGTTACATTTTGTCCTTTAAAGTTAACCAATTCTTTCACAGCAGATGTTTGAAAACCGTTTAAAACAAAACCATGCTTTTGTTTTCAAAAATAACATTTGTTCTCGTAAAATCGGTATTTTGTCGAATCATCATAGTTTTGAAATCATACCCCAAAAATTCAAACCAAACAGTCCAAAAAGTCTAGAGGGTCTAAAAATTACAAAACTCTCATGAAAACCGAAAATTTCAATAAAATCGTTAAATAAATAATCATAATAATAAAAATAGTTTTTGTCAAGTGGTCACCGCTGAGCCTCCGTCACACTGGCCCACCTATGTTTGTGGATTACCTAAACAGAACAAACAAATAGATGTGAGTTTCCGTAAACTCAGTGTCTAACCCAACAAAGATAGTCATGAAACATATAAAAAATTTCATAAACAGTTAGATACAGATTTGAACCTAAGTCCATAACTGAAACATATATCAGAATCAGATGTACAGAATCCTACCCCATCCTCTACTCAACATTTCTGACCATCCCATCACACCATGTGGGGTTAAATACTCCCATCCATCCCTATATGCCATATAGTGTCGATGCGACACATAACAGATAATATGTTGTCAAGCTGCTAGAATATAGGTGAAAGGTCACCGTACAGATCACTTCCTCCACATGTACAAATCCCACTCCAACACAGATACAGAATACATATGCAAAAATAACTGAGTAATCATGCTTAACATGCTCATATACAGGTAAATATATACTTAACAGTACAGTCAAGCATACATATCAGTTTCTTACTCAAATCAGACTACCAAAGTATCAGATCACATGAAATAGGGTTAGCCTTTATCGACCCTACAATAGGCCCATAGTCGTCGGTATGACCCGTGGGACCATCGAGAAATTTTCAAAATTTTGGACCCACATGCCCTTATGGCCAACACGCCCAACCTGGCCTAGCCCGTGTGGCCCACACAGCTTGGCCCAAACCCACACGCCTATGTGGCATATTCGTGTTGGCCCACACGTCCAACCTGGCCTAGCCCGTATAACCCACAATGCCACAAATTCGCCATCACACGGTCGTGTCTCGCACACGGCCACACTTACGACATTCACACGGCCGTGTCTCGCACATGGCCAACCACACGGCTTGATACACGTCGGTGTGGCGTCGATAGTGCCATTTTTTGGCTTTCGTCAAACCTCGATTTTTTGTGTTTAGGGTACATACCTGATTCAATTTTTGAAAAATTCACACCACCAAAGTGAACAGAACCTACAATTGCCAAACAAAACGTCCCTAATTAATCTTAATTCACAAATCCAAACAAGACACTTTTCGAGCACAACGTAAAACCACAACAGTAAAATTGCACTAAAACGATACAGAACTTACCCTCGACAATGGTAGGCTCCAAACTTCACTACTAAACCGAAGGGTTTTGAATTCCTTGGGCAACAGCTACTGAAACGGAAAAACAGAATCACTTCAAAAACACTCACAGAGATTAAAGCATTAGTCAACACCTCCATCAACCTACAGCGATATCTTACCTACGAACCACGTGAAGGGACCGACAAATTGCAGAAAATAAACAAGAGCAGAATTGAAAAAGAAAAGAAAAAGGTTGACAGTGGAGAAAAGAAATGAACGTCAGAATAAAATAAGAAAAGAAAAATTAAAAAAATAACCATTTGATTATTTTGGAAAAAATTATCCTATAATCTCTCTTACTTCCCACTACTCCACTATCCAACTACTTCAGTCTCCCAATACCATCGAACCTCTAACAAAGGACTAGAACAAAATTTATCACCCATGCCCATGCAAGGATTTGAACACGAGACCTCCAATAAGCTAACCCCTTACCACTCAAATCAGTAGGCTCATTTTGATGTGAGTTTACAAATAATATAATATAAGCCCACCCAACATGGATAAGGCTTGGGTCAAAAATAACAAAATTTTCCAAATATGAGACTTGAACCCAAGATCTCATACACACACCCAAATCACTTAACCACTGAGGTAGATACTTATTTATGTCAGATTTCACAAAAACAAACTTAAATTATCCAGGACGTTACAACTCTACCCCCTACAAGAAATTTTGGGCTCAAAATTTACCTGATCCGAGTAGATGAGGATATTACTGACGCATCAAGTCTTCAGGTTCCCATATGGCCTCCTCGGTGCTATGTTTCCGTCACAAAATCTTTATTAACAGTATGAGCTTCCTCCTCAGAACCTTAATATCTCAATCCAAAATCTAAACCAGCTCCTCCTCAAAAGTCAAGTCTGGTCTAACCTCGATCTCCTCTATAGAGACAACATGAGATGGATCAAACCGATATCGCCTCAAAATCAAGACGTGAAACACATCATAGATACGATCTAACTCTGGAGGTAGTTCTAATTAATAAGCAATCGGTCCTACACTCTTCAGAATCCGATACGGCCCAATGAACCTAGGGCTTAACTTGCCCTTATGACCAAACCTCAAAACTTTCTTCCATTGAAATACCTTAAGGAATACAAAGCTACCCACCGCGTACTCAATATCCCTCTTTTTTGGATCTGTATAGGACTTTCGTCTATCAGAAGCTGCCTTTAGACGATCCCGAATTAGTCTAACCTTATCTTCAGTCTCGAAAACCAACTCATGACCCAAAAATCGTCGTTCACCCAACTCAGTTCAACATAGCGGAGTACGACACTTACGACTATACGAAGCCTCGTAAGGTGCCATCTGGATGCTAGACTAGAAACTATTATTATAGGTGAACTCAGCTAACGGTAGAAAATCCCCCTAGCTACCTTGGAAATCAATCACACAGCTCCGAAGCATATCCTCTACTATCTAAATCATCCTCTCAGATTGACCATCAGTCTAAGGATGGAACGCAGTACTGAAGTCTAATCTCGAACCCAAAGCTTCATGCAGTTTTCCAAAATCGAGAAGTGAAGCGAGGATCCCTATAAGAGATTATCGAAATCGGTACCCCATACAATCTTACAATCTCGGAGATGTAGAACTTGGCTAACATTTGTAGAGAGTAGTCTGTCTGAACTGGAATAAAATGAGTGGACTTGGTCAACCGATCGACGATGACCCACACAGAATCCTTCTTATTGGGTGTCAAAGGCAACCCACTAACAAAGTTTATCGTCACTCGTTCCCATTTCTATAAAAGGATCTTAACAGGTTGAAGCAAACCTGAAGGCAATTGGTGTTCAGCCTTAACTTGTTGGCACGCTAGACAAAGAGTAACAAAATCTGTTACCTCTCGTTTCAAACCCAACCATCAGTACAGCTACAAAGATCTCGGTACATTTTATTACCACCAGGATGCATAGCATAAGGGATACTTTGCACTTCTCTCAGAATCGACTATCTTAAATTAGAATCATTCGGTACACAAACCTATCCTCAGAAACATAAAACTCCCTCTTTATTCAGTCTAAAATTAGAAGTATTGCCACTCTCAACCTGACAAAACCGCACACCTAGAGACTCATTCCCTAATAGCTTTTCCTGAATCTACCCAATCCAAGTTTACTTAACTTGCAACTCGACTAACAAACCCCATTCATCAAACAAACTAAGACGAGCGAACATCGCTATCAAATTATTCATCGCTCTATGACTGAGAGCATCAACCACCACATTGGCCTTACCGATATGATACTTTATCGTGCAGTCGTAATCCTTGAGCAGCTCAACCCATCGACATTGGCTAAGATTCAACTCATTTTGAGTAATGAGGTACTCAAGGCTCTTGTGATTGGTATATATGATACACCTCTCACCATACAGATAGTGCCTCCAGATCTTTATAGCAAACACCACAGTAGCTAACTCGAGATCATGCGTCGGATAATTCCCATCGGGTGACTTCAGTTGATGAGACGTATAAGCCACAAGCTTACCATCTTGTATCAGTACATATCCCAAACCGATATGTGACGCATCACTGTAAACCACAAACTCTTTACCAGATTCAGGTTGTATCAGAATAGGAGCCTGAGTTAGAACAAAATTAAGCTTCTCGAAGCTCGATTGTTATGCATCAATCTAAAAAAAAGAAACGTTCTTTTGCAGCAACATAGTCAGAAGAGCTACAATCAGTGAAAACCTTTCAACAAATCTTTGATAATAACCTGCAAGACCAAGAAAACTGCGAATCTCAGAAACTTTCTTAGACTGTTTCCAATCAAGCACAACCTTAATTTTTCTAGGATCAACTCGGATCCGCTCAACAGAAACCACGTGCCCCAGAAATGGTACCTCTCACAATCAAAATTCACATTTGCTTAGCTTAGCGTAGATTTGTTTCTCTCAAAGTATCTGAAGCACTACTTTAAGATGCTTATCATGGTTAATCTCAATCTTAGAGTACACCAGAATATCGTCAATGAAGACTACAATGAATTGATCTAGATACGGTTGAAAAACTCGATTCATCATATCCATGAATGTAGCCGGAGCATTCGTCAAACCAAAAGGCATAACTAGGAACTCGTAATGCCCATAACGAGTCCTAAATGCAATTTTATGAATATTAGCTTTCTTAACCCTAAGCTAATAATACCCAGAACGAAGATTTATTTTCGAAAATACTGCAGCCCTATGAAACTAATCAAACAGATTATCGATCATCGTAAGTGGGTAATTATTCTTTACAATCAGTTTATTCAACTATCAGTAGTCGATTCACATCCTCATGGTACCATCCTTTTTCTTCACAAACAGAACTGGTGGCCCCCACAGAGACTTATTAGGATAGATGAAACCACGACCCAAAAACTCTTGAAGTTTAGCCTTAAGCTCTGTAAGCTCTTTCGGTGCCATACAGTATGGAGCAATGGACGCCGGAGCTATACTCGGTAAAAGCTTAATACTGAACTCAACTTATCGATTCAGAGGTAAACTCGGTAACTCCTCAGAAAAAACATCCAAAAATTCCCTCACTATTTTAATATTCCCAAAAGAAGAGTCCCTAGAAACTGAAACACTGACGTAGGCCAAATACGCCTCACACCCTTTTTAAACCAATTTCTCGGCCACTAGAGTAGAGATTACATTAGACAGGTAATCTCGATGTTTACCAATCACAACTACCTCCTTATCATCCTCGATCCTCAGAACAACCCTCTTAATCACGTAGTCTAAACTAACTCGGTGCTCAAATAATCAGTCCATACACAGAATTAAGTCGAACTCCCCAAATGGTAGCTCTATCAAATTTGCCAGAAACACAACCCCTTGTACTTCTAATGGAACATTCCTATACAGTCTACTAACTTGAACAAATTTCCCCAACGGACTCAGTATGGAAATCACACCAAAAGTACACTCAACAGAAATCCCTAAGTTCTTAGAAACAAAACTAGTTACATACCTATGTCTATCAAAGCAGTATATGGAATATAAAAAATAAAGAATGTATTCGTGATCACATCAGGGGCATCTCTGTCCTATCGATGTTGAGCAGCATAAACCAGTGCATGTTGCCTTGCCTTAGTCTAATTAGCACCTCTACCTGGTGCTCTTTGTCTTCGGCCCATACCATTACCACCCCCAGTTAGTCCACGGCCTTTAGGTGGCTACTGTACTTCCCTCTAAGGCTGAACAGAACCTGGTCTCGTGGCTTGCATCTGGTCAGTACGATGTGGAACTCTCTAATCTGGTGCTTTAAAGACCCACACTGCATACAAGCCCCTAATCTCCTCCAACACTCGCCCGGATGGCGCCTACCACAGTCACCATAAAGCTGAATCCTAGTAGGAGTAACAGAAACTCCCATTCTAACAGGCCCATCAGGTCTGGCTCGTTTCTTAGGCCTTTGAGCAAAACTAGAAGGCTCTGAATCCCTTTTATTTTTGCCTCTCTCTCGGTCTCTATTCTGGCACTCCACACACTTAACCTCTTCAGTAGTCTTCGTCTTATCTACCAAAATAGAAAACTTAAGCTCCCTTTGAGAAGCAATTAGAACCCTCAAACTGTCCCCCAAATCATCCTCAAAATGGACACATTTCTCATACTTGGATGCCACCATGCCTCTAGCATAGCGACTCAATTTCAGAAACTCGGCCACAAACTTATTACCTTACGTGAGATTCATAAACTCGCGCTTACGAGCATCAACATAGCTCACGCCCACATATTTTCCTTGGAAGACAGTCTTAAAGTAGTCCCAGTTCAAACGATTTGGTTGAGTACCCTCCTCAACCAATAACCACCACTGATAAGCTTCGTTGTGAAGCAAAGAGACTGCACCTTTTAGTTTCTGCTCATAAGTGCAATCAATACTGATCATAATTCTCTCAGTGGCCTTCAACCAATACTCGGCCACAATAGGGGCAACTCTAGTGACGCTCCTAAACAAATCAGCTCCATTAGACCAGATTCATTTAGTTACCAACCTACGGCCCTCAAATCCAAAATAGGTTCTAGTGAACCTCTCCAAAACCCTCAACATAGCTTGGGACGGTGTTATTTCATTCATTTAAGTTAGTTGTTAATTTGTTTTAAGTTTTAATAAATGAATAAATGTGACGGTTGCATGTGTTAATTGCAGGTGACTTTTTAGCTCCCATTTATTATTATTATTGGCTGTTAAGCATTCAATAAGGTGACTTTTGAAGAGATTTCGGTTACAAAGGAGAGGGCTGTTACAAAGAGGCTTTATACATCATTAAGAAGTTGTTTTAATCAATTAATGAAGTTGGTGTCTTTTCGGTTGATCATGGAGACTTCAAAAGACTTTGGAAGCCATTTAATTGAAGAAGTAAATCATATTGAAGCTTTGAGACCCAGTCTCAGTAGCAGGTGAAATCGATGTCTCACTCATATCCAAATTTGACATACTGCCCAGAGAGAAAGACTCAGCTCGAGCCCCTACGGCGCACGTCGCGCCCACGAATACCACAACTACGAGTTCCACGAGCCCTTATTATATTTTTAGTTTTATGTACATTATAAAATTTTATGCATCAGTTCCTATGTTTATTAACAGATATTTTATGCTCAAGTTATCAAAAGTTTAGAAGTATTTCAGATGTTTTTGTCCCTAACTAACTCAGTACAGTTTCAAAAAGTACTAACTACATTGTTTCCAAAAATTTCTATCTAAGTTCAGAAATACTTACAGGATCAGTGCCGGAGACTAGGTGTACCACATACTCAAAATAATCCAAATTATTTAAAAACCAGTCCTTTTTTCTAAACACAATATTGGAACCCAAAATTTATAGTTCGAGTTTTGCAATCTGGCTCTGATACTACTGAATGTAACACCTCAAACTCGGTCTAGACGTTATGGCTTAATTCGTGAGAGTTACAAATAAGGGTTTTGAAACCGATGATACTTCGATAAAGCCATGATAAGTTACTTGATAAAATGTCCTATTTTTATAAAACTTATTTATATATATGAGTTAAACGTTACATGTTGTCCTTTAAAGTTAACCAATTATTTCGCAGCGACAGTTTGAAAACCATTTAAAACAAAACCACGCTCGTGTTTTCAAAACTAATATTTGTTCGTATAAAATTGATATTATGTCGAATCATTGTTGTTTTAAATCATACCCCAAAAATTCAAACCAAACTGTCCAAAAAGTCCAAAGGGTCCAAAAATTATAAAACTCTCATGAAAACCATAAATTTCTATAAAATCGTTAAATAAATAATTGTAATAATAAAAACAGTTTTCGTCAAGTGGTCACCGCTGAGCCTCCGTCACACCAACCCGCCTATGTCTATGGATTACCTGAATAGAACAGACAAACAGATGTGAGTTCTCGTAAACTCAGTATGTAACCCAATAGAGATACTCATGAAACATATACAGAATTTCATATACAGTCAGATACAAATTTGGACCTAAGTCCATAACAAAAATAGATATTAGAATCAGATGTACAGAATCTTACCCCCATCCTCTACACACCATCTTCGACCATCCCATCACACCATATGGGGTTAAATACTCCCACCCATCCCTATATACCATATAGTATCGATGCGACACATTACAGATAATATGCAATCAAGTTACCAGAATATAGGTGGAAGGTCGTCGTACAGATCACTTCCTCCACATATACAAATCCCACCCCAATACAGATGCAAAATACATATGCAAAAATAACAGAGTAAACATGCTTACAATGCTCGTATACAGATAAATACATACTTAACAGTACAGTCAGGCATACCTATCAGTTTCCTACTTAAATCAAACTATTAGAGTATCAGATTACATGAAATAAGGTTTGGTTAACCCTTATCGACCCTACAGTAGGCCCACAGTCGATCCGAACGACCTGTACGACCCTTGAGATATTTTTAAAATTTTGGGCCCAAATGCCCGTATGGACCCACACATCCGTATGGCCCACACGCCCAACCTGGCCTAGCCAGTGTAGCTCATATGGCTTTGCCCAAAACCCACACCGCCTGGTCCAAAACCTACACGCCCAACCTGACCTCCCCCTGTGGCCCACATAGCCATACATTCGCCATCACATAGTCGTGTCTCCCACACGACCACACCTATGACATTCACACGGCCGTGTATCGCACACGGCCAGCCACACGGCTTAGCACACGCCTATGTGGCATCGTCAGTGCCATTTTTTAACTTTCGTCAAACCTTGATTTTTCGTGTTTAGGGTACACACCTAGTTTTTTTTTGAATAATTCACACCCCTGAAGTGAACAGAACCTACAATTTTCAAACAAAATGTCCCCAGTTAACCTTAATTCACAAATACAAGCAAGACACTTTTCGAGCACAATGCAAAACCACAACGAAAAAATTACACTAAAACGATTCAGAACTTTCTCTCGACAATCGTAGCCTCAAAACTTCACTACTCAACCGAAGGGTTTCGAATTCCTTCGGCAACACCTACTGAAACGGCAAAATAGAATCAATTCAAAAACACCCACATAAATTTAAGCATTAGTCAACACCTCTCTCATCCCACAGTGAAACCTTACCTACGAACCACTCGAAGCAATCGACAATTTGCAGAAAAGGAACAAGACCAAAATTGAAAAAGAAAAGAAAAAGGTTGACAGTGGAGCAAAGAAGAGAACGTCAGAAGGAAAGAAGAAAAAAATTAAAAAAATAACCATTTGATTATTTTGGCAAAAATTATCCTATAATCTCTCTAACTTCCAACTACTCCACTATCCAACTAATTTAGTCTCCTAATTCCACCGAACCTCTAATAGACAATCGAAACAAAAATTATCACCCATACCCATGCAAGGATTCAAACACAACACCTCTAGCAAGCTAACCCCTTACCACTCGAACCAGCAGGCTCATCCTGATGTGAGTTTACAAACAATATAATATAAGCCCACCCAATAGGGATAAGGCTTGGATCAAACATAATAAAATTTTCCAAATATGAGACTTGAACCCAAGACCTCATACACACACCCAAATCACTCAACCACTAAAGCAGATGCTTATTTATTTTAGATTTCATAAAAAAAAGACTTTAATTATTCAGGGAGTTAGATGCTTGATTTTTAAGTGGTCAAATATGACTCACCTCCTTTTCCTAGGGTCCTACTTGTATGGGTCACATTCACTTCTTTAAATTTTTCACAAAAGAAAAACTGTGGAAAATCAAAATGTTGATTTTTATGAATGAATAAATGTTAATATTATATAATTGTCAAAGCATGTCATGCATACATGAGATAAGCATGCCATAAAGAATGTCACATGTACTTGTCATGCATATATTGATCATACAAGATTAAAATCGGATACGATAAAAACCTTGTATATTTTTTAAAATATTAAGTGAGAGAAGGTCCTAAATAAGACCTATGTCCTCTAGCAACGGTCTCTTGTGATGGCATGAAATGGACTTGTCCCAGGGTAGACGTTGTCATGTGGTTTTCATTGAGATGACTTCCTGAAAGTGAGCAAAATTTTCTTGTGATCATATGATAGTTGGACTGGCCCCTTTGGTAGGTATTATCATGCGATACATTAAGAATTTTTTTCTTCAAAGAAGATAACTAGTCATAGCATGCTACTTAATGAGATTGTTCCTAGATGACTCATTTGTGGTGTATGATACGATATGTGTTGAGTTGATGGTTATACACTCAAGATCATCTAGTTAAGTAACTCCCTAATAAGCTATGCTTAAGTTATAATGATGGCCAAACGTTACACAATTATTAGCATGTGTGAATGCTTAAGGAATTAGGTTCATGTACTAATTGGATAGAAATCCATGCTTTTACTAGTTGATCATGATCACCCTAAGTGGCTTGATTCAATGGGTGTAGGAATTATCATTACAATAACTTACAAATGTTTTCAAGTTTTAATGTAAGACACATGCATCATCTTAGTGTATATTGTAATGTTGCAAAACATTTTTTAAACATTTGCTTAATACAAAGATATTAATATATGAATATTTTATTTTCAATTCAAAAATGACATAAACTCCTTTCTTAGATATGCTTACTGAAAACAAACTAAATGGAAATAACTATAAGGAATGGAAAAGTAACCTGATAATTGTCTTGAGCTGTGAGAAACTTAAAACAATTCTTGATAATAAATGCCCACTAGCCACTCAAGCTAAGGCTAGAAAATTTTGGGAAGAGTCTGATGAGATAGCTCATTACTATATGCTGGCAAGCATGACCAATACTTTGTATAAACAATAGGAGAGTTGTATGACTACTAAAGTGATTCTAGATAAGCTAGAAGACATGTTTGGAGGCCAAGCTACTTTGGCTCGATAGTTTGTTATAACTAGCTTGATGAATGCCCAACAAAAGCCCAACACTAGTCAAAGACCATATGGTCACTCTTATGGGCTACTTTACTGAGGCCGCGGATAATGAGGCCAATCTAGACAAGAACACTGAAATTGATATGGTGTCCAAAAGCTTGTCAAAGGATTTTTTTGGTTTTTGAGCCGCATATAACCTTGGCAAAAAAAAAACCTAACACTTATACAACTCATGAAAGAGTTGTAATCTTATGAGTTGATGTTGAACGACGATCAACTAGTCTGAAGATCAGAAGCAAATATAATTGTTGCTTCTTCCTCAAAAGGGAAGGGAAAGTGCGTTGAGAAAGACAAGGCTAAGGTCTCTAGGCTACCACAAGTGGAAAGGAAGAGAACCAGAAAGCCTAAATGTTTATCTAATTTTAAATGCTTCTTCTACAATAAAAAAGGACACTTTAAAGCAAACTGTAAAGAGTGGAAGGAATACTTAGCTGCCAAAGGTAAATGTATGAAACTTTTGATGATAGAAGCTTGTTTAGTGGAAAATTCAATAGACCATTGGGTCTTTGATTTGGCGGCCACTAATCATGTTTTTTTTTCTCTATAGGGGTTCAAGGAGACAAAAGATATTAGAGATAAGAGCTTATCATTGTGGAACGGGAACAGGATAAGTGTGACAGCTAAAGTAGTGGGAGATGTATATTTTTATTTTGATAATTTTAGGAAAATTATTTTAAAAGACGTTCTCTGTACCAAAAGAAACTTAATTTCTATTGCATGTTTATATAAAGAAAACTTGACCGTGACTTTTAATAATGGAATTGGAATATTTAGAAATCGCAATCTTATTTGTAATGGATGGATGTCAAAGAATCTCTATTTTATCGAACCAATGATATACACACTTCTTGAGACTAAAATATTGAATAAAAGACTTAAAAATTCTCACTCTTATGAGGCGTACTTTTGACATTTAAGACTTGGTCATATTAACTAAGAAAGAATCACTAGACTTGTGAAACACGACATCTTAAGTTCACTTAAAAAAGTTGATCTTCCATAATGTGAATCTTTCGTGGAAGGTAAGATAATTAAGCAATATTTTAATGCAAAAGGAACGAGGGCCGAAAAACATCTAGAACTTATGCACACTGACGTATGTGGCCCCATGAGTGTTACTGCAAGAAGTGATTACGAGTATTATTTAACATGTATTGATGACTATTCTATATATGGGTTTGTCTACCTAATGCACTGCAAGAGTGAAACCTTTGATAAATTCAAAGAGATTCGTGCAAAAATGGAGAAATAACTAGGTTTACCCATAAAGACACTTCGGTCTGATTGAGGTGGGGAATATTTATCTGATGAGTTCTTAGGGTAACTCATAGAGAATGGGATTCTATCCCAGTTAACTGTATTAGGCACTCCACAATAAAATGGCATGGTAGGTAGAAGAAATCAAACGTTATTAGACATGGTAAGTTCGATGTTAAGTTATTTAAAGTTGCTAATCTCTTTCTAGGGATATGCAGTACAAACAACTTGCTATATTCTGAATGATGTGACAACTAAGGTAGCATAAAAATTCACATATGAATTTTGGCATAAAAGAAAGCTGAATATTAATCATTTTAGGATTTGGGGATGCCCAACCCACATATTGGATAAAGATGTGAAGAAGTTGGATTTAAGGATACTCGGAGTAAAGATGTACTCGATGAGCTTTCAGGAAATATAGAAATCTTACGAAAACAGCTCTAGAACCAACTCCTAATAGTAGGCTTGAAAACATTTAGCAACATAGTGAGCTTTATCACAGTGGGAGGACCTCTCGTAGGCTTGAGTTCTTCCAATCCGGTAGAAGTGTTTTTAACATTGAGTCTACCGAACAGGAAGATGATGACCCACTCACATCTGAAGAAACGATGCAGAGTGTTGATTCCAAGCTCGGGGACATAGCTATGAAAGCTGAGAAGGACTCTATGTATTCCAACTTAGTGTGAGAACTTGTAGACTTACCGGAAGGGATAAAACTCATAGGGTGTAAGTGGATCTACAAGAGGAAAACAAAATACGGATGGAAAAGTGGAAACTTATAAGGTTAGAGTTGTAGCAAAAGGTTATACTCAGAAACAAAGTATTGATTATAAAGAAACCTTATCTCTGGTTTCCATGATTATTCAATCCATATATTACTATCTATTACGGTGGCTCTCAATTACGAGATCTGGCAAATGGATGTTAAGGAAGCATTTTTGAATTACTATCTTGAAGAGAGCATCTACATGATACAACCTAGTAAATATATAGTTAAAGGAGACAGGCATAAAGTTTGTAAACTGCTTAGATTCATATATGGACTTAAGCAAGCATCTCACTCATGGAATCAAATATTTGATCAAGCGATCAAGATTTTTGGATTTGAGCAAAACGTAGATGAACCTTGTGTTTACAAACGTTTAGGGGATAGAAATGTGGTCTTTCTCGTTCTATATGTCAATGACATTCTACTCATTAGAAATGATTAGGGACGTTGTCATCAGTTAAACTAAAGTTAACCCAACAGTTTAGCATGAAGGACTTTAGAGAAGCTAATTTTGTTCTAGGTATTTTAATCCTAAGGGATCGAAAAAAATACATAAACAAGATATTGGAGCATTATGAAATGACCGATTTGAAGAGGGAAAATCAACCCTCCGTATCGGGATTTCATCTCTCTTTAGAGGATTATCCTAAGACATCAGAATAAAAATAAAACATGAGAATGGTTTCTTATGCCTCGGTAGTAGGAAGTCTCATGTATGTTATGCTATGCACACGTCCAGATATCTATTTTGCAGTAGGGCTAGTAAGTCAATAATAGGCTAATCCAAAACCAAAACCCCAAAAAGAAGTTGAACATATACTCAAGTATTTATGGAGAACGAGGGATTATATGCCTGTATATTCCAAAGGACACCTTACTCCTATCGGATATACTAATTCTGACTTCCAAAAGTGTCAGGATTTAAGGAAATCAACAGGAGGCTGTATTTTGTCCTAAATAGTAGGTCCATAGTGTGAATAAGTGCAAGCAAGGTTGCACTACTAACTTCACCATGGAGGGTCGAATATGAGGTATGGAAAAACTATGATACTATAACAAGTGCAGATATAACAAAACATAAAAGAAATCACCTAAGGACAAAACACATTAAGGATACGGTAGTGTTTGACGGAATAGTGGATGTTATCAAAGAATGCATTTGAGGACATACCTTGGGATTTTTTTTACCAAAACTCTATTAGCTAGAGAGTTCTCTAGGAAACATGTAGAAGGGTACAAGAATACAAAACATGACTCACCTACTTCACTAGGGCAAGTGGGAAATTGTTGGATCTAGTGCCCTAAGTGTAGTATTTTTTTCAATATAAACTTGTAATTTTTTGAACAGATTGGTTAATAAAACAAATTCATTGATTACATTAATATATTTTGTATGATTGTCTCCACATAGTTTTTGCACGCAAAGCAAAATGGAGGCAAATGTTGTTTATTGGTTGTCTAATTATTTAACTAATACTAAGCGGTATTATGTGATTAGTTCGTAGTAGGGAAAGACAACTTGTATCAGCAGACAACCTAAACATGTCCTTAGTCAAATAAAAAATAAACAAACCAATTAAAATACAATTATGTCGTCTATCAAGTCTAATTGGGGAAATATCTTGTCTTAGGCATCGGAGCAGATGACTCCCAAAAGATAAAGACATAGATGTGACTGGTTGGACTAATAGTACATCAGACAGGACCCACGTTGAATAGATCCTAAATTCATTTATGAATTTATTCACTTATGATGTTCATAGTGTGGCATACCTAAATCTTGAGTAGATGACGGACTATGTATTCGTGACCCATACACTTTAATGTAAGTAAAAGCCTGAGTTTAAATAGATAAGGAATCAAAAGCTAGTGCGTTGAGTGTACGAATTCTGTAGTATGTAGCATCATTCACAACAGTGGAATTCATACCCCAAATATGGGTAAATGATATCCTCTCATTGGCATTACATGGTTGATAAAAAGTAAATGTGGCCACGGGTCGTCCGTTTTTGTGATAGATGACTTGATCACTATTTGATAATGATTTACTTTTCATGAAAGAAGGTGTAATGGTTACCATGAGATGAAATAGGATCATATTGGGAGAATGGATATCATCCCAAAGACAATAAAGATATCCTATGAGGGTAACACACTTATGACAAGGTTAGGGGTGAGCATTCGATCAAATCGAATCGAATGAAAAAATTTTGAGTTAATCGAGTTGACGAATCATATTTTATCATCCTAATTTGATTTGAAATTTTCTCGAATAGAGCCGAGTGAGATGGAATTCGAATCAAATATATTTGTTCGAGTTAAATTTTAAAAAAAAATTTTGGGTCGTTGTAACCACTGTCGCCCATCGTAATAAAATTTGTCCACCTTAATCAAAATTTTTATTAACTTTCATCACCTCATAATTTATTTATTAATCTTTTATGTACGGGTTAGCTTCTTTGATTGCTTAGTTGTTTCAATTATCTTCAGATTCTTGTCGCTATGTATTTTGGAATTAAAAAAGATATTAAATGTAAAAATGTGATTTTTTAATAAAAGTTATTTTAAAGATAAAATGTGAAATTGATACCAATGTAAAATTTTAACATGAATATTTAATGGCATAATTAATAATTCAATTTTAATATAAATATTCAATATGACTAAACAATTCAATAATATAAATAATATAAAATGTGAAATTTAATTTAATAATATAAATAGTAGATATAAATAAAATTATTACTATTTATGTTTAGTGATTTTTTCTGGATAATTTTGATTTTTTATTTGAGAGTAAATGGTGAGAAGTAAAAAATTAAGGAGAAATAAAAAGTTTTGGGGATAAAAGTTTGAGGGGAAAGTAAATAGGGGGGAGTAAAATTTTGGAAGGAAAATATTAAAAAAATTGGGGGGATGGATTTGGGGTAGATGAGAGCTGGGATTGGAAGGAAGTAAAAATTTTAGGGGGAAAATGGGAGGGAGTAAAAATTATGGGGGAAAATAAAAAAGTTTTGAGGGTTTTTAGGAGTAAAATTTTGGTGGGAAATGGATTTTGGGTAGATTGGGGGGTTGGGATGGAAGATGAGTAAAAGTTTTGGGGGGAAAGTGGGAAAGAGTAAAAGTTTTAAGGGAAAAGTAAAAAGGTTTGGGAGTTTGAGGTAAAAATGTAAAATATTATAGTTTGATATTCAAATCATTCGAGTTATTCGAACTCGAAAACTCAACTCGATTCAAACTTGAAATTTGAAAAAAAATCGATTTGACTCGAATAACTCGATTAAATCGATTCGTTTAACTCGAAATTTGAATTTTTTTTAATTTTTTCGAGTTGAATCGAGTTTTGCTCACCCTTAGACAAGGTCATTGGACGAGCACTAAGTAGTTACTTTCGTAATGGTATGTCATTGGGGAGAGTTCAGTCACGATACTATAGTGGAATGACTTCGTGACTAAATGAGTTTATAATTAATAGGTGAAAAGGCAGAACTTAATTATAAATCATTTTGAGCCTCAACTACATATGTCCAATCGATTCTTCCACTAGCTCGTTGAAACCAGAAATGAATTGTGTGTTTGAATAAAAATGAACGGAATGAATAGAAATAGAGAAATGGGAAATGTAACCTCCTTAATTGAAATAGCTAGATTGAAAAGACTACATTAGTCACTGAAATGGCTAAGCTAACTTACGTTACTTTTGAAGACCTTAAATAAACTTATTTTAGAGAAAAACCATAGTTGAACTTTGAGTTAGCTTAAAAACATTCATTTAGTACGTCATCTATACTTAAGATTCATTTTCTTATTGACAAAATTGATTTAGAAAAATCTGTTCGTCGCTCTACTTTGTAAAAACTTGATGTTAACTAATGCAGCGGAAAAACCATTATTCATGTCATTTTGGAAATCTAGTTGCCTTATCGATTCGTTTTTTTTTAAATTGATTTCTTTGCAATACAATAGAAACAAGGGAACAATGTCAAATTTTACTTAATCTAGATATCATGCATTTTCTGGTTATTGTGCTTAAGTAATCCACGCATGCAAAAATCCCCAAATGAAAAGTTACCAATCCACAAACTAGAAATAGTTAAGTATTACAAACCAAAACCAATAGAGACTTAATAATACTTATTAAAAATAGTCTGAGGTACAAGGTGATTCTCCGTATTTGGGGTTCGGTCCTAGTTTTGAGGTTTACTTGAAAAGTTAAACACTATGGGGGTGAGCTTATGAAAGCTCAGTGTGAGTCGAACAATTATTTAAAAAGTCACAAATATCTAATACTGTGAAACATATTCACATTAACAAAAGAATACAGAATCATCATTGGAATTCCATATCATTACATGGTTATTATCAAATGATGTCAAACAGTGTACGAGCATGGGCCATCCTTTATTCGAGTAACAATCATTAATTTCGATACCATTCAATACAACACAAAACAATTCGTAGTATAAATCAATAACATTCGAGTATGTTGTGCGCATAATGTAATGCAAAAAGGTTCCTACCTCAACCATCCGATACACACTATGAGTTCCATAGAACCTGTCTACCAAACTCTAAAGAATGTGAGCAAAGCTCGATGTGGTAAAACCACTAATTAATCATAAATGTAGAAAATATGCCGAATAATGAATAATGAGATAAAATCTTCAATCTCTTTAATACTCTTGCTGTAGTGCATTGACTACAAATAAATATGGACTTAATATGCCGTCGATACTCCATGGAACTCCTCCGTCAACCATAATAATAACCTACCCCAATGCACATGCAATATGTCATACAATTTCCTACATAGTCATAATTCAATACTTTCACAATTTATTGGCATGTTCAATGTAACACTCCCTAACCCTAAACCGTCCCCGGAACAGGGATACGGAGCATTACCGGACCTATCAGACATTTACAATTAATATACACATAAATACCAACACAACCAGATACACTCATAATTTGCCAAATTTAAACATTTACATATTATCCAATATTTAATTCTATTATATATCATAACCAAACCTAAATCTATTTATTACATCCTTACATTTAAAATTTCAAAATGACACACACACAAGACACCCTAGGTACATGCCATTACCAATAATTAATAGACTTTACCTTATTGAATTCGGGATCGGCCTGGGATGCTGATACAACGTTCTATCTTTACTCAACTGCGCGCGAAACAAACAAACTGCATGACCGAGTATAGGTATACTCGAGTGGTATTTCTATAATCGAAAACCTAGTTATTACTTGTTATATTTTATTCAATGCTTTTAGTGAATGTTGAAGTGAGAATTATTGTGTTTGATAATGGAAGAAGGTTGATTTGGTATGTTATGAATTTATTAAATTAATATTGAATTATATATTGATTGAATTTATTTTGATTGAATTATATAATAAAAATGATTTATGTAAAAATTTGAATATTGAATGAATGTTATATTGAAAAAAATATATTGATTGGAAATATGAGGAAATTGATATGAATATATGAGATTTGTGATATTTAAATATTTGATATTGAAAAGTAAATTGAATTGTGTTGAATTATGAATTAATATGAATAATTGAAATATATTTGTTGAATTGAATGAAAATGTTTGAAATTATGAAAATGTGTGAATATACGTGATTATTAGAATGGTATATTGATGAAAAAATTATTGAAATTGGAAAAGTAAAATAATACCCTATTAACTTGTCGGACTAGATTGGATATAAATGGCATGCCATTGGAGTTGTGATGTGATGAGGAGATTTGTAGTTCGGCCGAGAAGATGTTTCTGTTATTATATACTTCGGTTTGTCCAAAGAGGCATTTAATGCCTTATTGGTGTGTTTGGGAGGATATATTATACTGGTGTGTTATGGAGGATTTATAATATTCCGGGTGTGTTTAGGTTGGATATTCTGGTGTGTTTGGTTGGATCCGTGTATCCGTCTGAGTCCGAGTCATGTTAATAGGGGGTTATTAAATATAACAGTGATCAGATTGTTACTAAATGAAGAATTGAAATGTGGACTGAAACACACGAATCGTATTATACAGTGAAAGCTATCTGGGATAGCAAGTCGATTTGATATGAATGGTAATGACTGTTATTGAAACGGATATGTACAGTACATTGATTGGATAAAAGTGAATATTATAATTGTTTAATGACTTGTGAATAAATTGTGGAAAGCTATTTAGGTTAGTAAATGAAAAGAATGGAATAAATAATAATGGATTTATTTAAGAATTGAACAATTATGTTATTGTGTTTATTATATGATTTGTATAGAATTTATATGGTAAGTAGTTGAAATTTATCAATGAAATAAATAATTAAATAATTGTAATTGTTACTATGATCGTAAGTATTTGTTATATTATTAAATGTTCGGATTATAGAAATACCACTGAGTATACCTATACTCAGCGTACGGTTTGTTTCCGTGCGCAGGTTGAGTAAAGATAGAACGTTGTATCGGCATCCTAGGCTGATCCCGAATTCAATAAGGTAAAGTCTATTAATTATTGGTAATGGCATGTACCTAGGGTGTCTTATGTGTGTGTCATTTTGAAATTTTAAATGTAAGGATGTAATAAGTAGATTTAGGTTTGGTTATGATATATAATAGAATTAAATATTGGATAATATGTAAATGTTTAAATTTGGCAAATTATGAGTGTATCTGGTTGTGTTGGTATTTACGTGTATATTAATTGTAAATGTCCGATAGGTCCGGTAATGCTCCGTATCCCTGTTCCCGGGACAGTTTAGGGTTAGGGAGTGTTACATTCAACATGCCCCCAAATTATCAAATTGTAACGCCCTAAATTTCGTAATTTCAGCTTTTGGAATATTTGTTGTATTTCAGCCCTATTTTTTACATAAATACTTGCCTTCTTATGTGATTAGGTGCTTTGGGGTGTGTTGGGGAGGTCACAAGTTCAAGTCTAGGATTGGGCTAAATTTTTGGTTCTTATATGAATAAAGCTTGGCTTTTGGAATGGGCAAGCTTTTGGAATGGGCTTATAAGAATTTATTTGTAAGAATATGTTAGAATGGGTCTACTAGTCTGGTGGCTAAGTGGTGTGCTCGTATGATGGGGTCTGGGGTTCGATTCTTTGCATGGGAAAAAAGGAGGAGTATTTTGCTGCAAATTTTGGCTAGGAGTTTGGGTTTTAGTAAACTACTGGGTAGAGGAGTAGTAGTAGATTTCAAGGTTATCTCGTTAGTTTCTGATTTTTTTTCAAAATCCTCTCCTACCGAAATTCTCTGCAACTCCCTCTCCACCTTTCTCTTTGTTTTCTTTTTGTCGAAAATCCCCCTCTTGTGCTGCCGAAATTTTAGTTACACTATTTCCTCTCTATTTTCTCTCTTTCCGATAGTTTTGCTTTTGTTTTTGAGACGCGCTTTCGGTAAGTGTGGAGATGTGTACTATTTTGTTTTAATAAATGTTAGGTTATTAAGAGATTATTTTCTATTTAGGAGCCAATCAAGTTTCTGTGGATCACTAATCGACGTTCTAAATAGCGAGGAATCGCTGTTTTTCGTTTAAGGTAACGTTGTCATTAACTTTTGGGATTTGCTTGTTTCTTAATAACTCAGATTAAGTGATTAAAAGGATGAAATCTCGTTCAATAATAGGTTCTGAAGTGCTCGGGGTTGCGTTAGTTTCGGATCGATACCAGGTGTGTACTCCGTTTACGCAGAAAACGAGTTTCGATGAAAGCCAAAAAGCTGTCTATTAACGTCGCACGGGTGTGTGGACTGCCCGTGTGGTAGTCTGTGTTGCGATACATGGGCGTGTGACTGACGAGCCAAGTCGTACACGGGCCACACGGGCTCGACGGACACGGCCATGTGAGGCTGGCGAGGTCGTGTGCGAGGCACGAGCTTGACCAATTGGGCCACGTAGGCCACACGGGCGTGTGGGCCACACGGGTGAACCACATGAGCTTGTGGGATTTTAGGCCAGGTCATGTGGTTCACATGGGCAAGGCCAATTTGGGCCGTGTGGGCCCACATGGGCAGGGCACACAGGCGTGTGAGCCCAATTTGTCTGAAATGTTCTGTAAGGTTGCATGAGTCGCCCAAGTCGACTGTGACCTGACTGTAGGGTCGGTAAGCATTACTTAGACCCCTTACTCTGATTTGTTACTAGATTGTAAGCAAAAACATGTTAATTTAAGCATGTGTATCTATCTGATTTTGTATATATGTTCTAACTTGATGATGGTATGATATGATATCTACATATAAGCATGCCGTATTATTTATGTTGCATTGCATTGGGTTGGGATTGTTGTGAAGGGAAGAAAGGCTGAAAGGCTATTAGCCTGTTATCTGGCAGCTATGCTGCATGTATCTGATATGTGCCGTTATATGGTACTATTTGGTGTGTAGGGATGGATGGATCGATTTTATCCCTATATTTGGTGTGTAGGGCTAGGTGGGTCGATTCTATCCCCACATGGTGTGTTGGGTTGGACGGAGCATGTTTCTCTGATAACCTGATCTATTATGCATGCGATGTCTATATCTGAGTGGGCTAAGGTCCACACCGGTTTTGCAAATGGCTAAGGCCGAATTGTTTGTATTCTGTTACCTAATTGTATGCATGTTGTCTGTGGGGATGTACACACCGAGTTTGCGAAAACTCACCCCTTTGTTTATTTTTATCTGTCAAGTAATCCCCAGCAGTAGATGGATCGGTGCAACGAAGGGCTCGACGGTGACCACCGCTAGTCATGTGTTGGTTTTATGAGTTACATTCTATTCTATTTGCATTCATTTAATATTTATTTTCGGGATTATTTATGTATTTAGGCTCAAACTGTTTTGGGTTTATTTAGGAATTTTGAATTTTTGAATTTTATTGGTTTATAAACGACGTCACAAATTAACTAACCTTTCACAACAATTCCAATCATGCAATCATTCAATCAAACAAGCAACTTTGCTAACATGCCAAACAATTAGGACTCGAAACATACCTGATTTAAACACTTACAATCTTAATTACTTAGCTATTTAGCCAAGCCCAATCAAAAAACTAAACCATCAATTATATTATTAAAATCATTATTAATAATCAAGTTCTTGAGTTAGGACCCACACCTTATTTTATGTTCTTTCACAGCACACTTGTAAATCTTGCGGTTTCTCTAATAAGCTTGAAAATTAAGCTAAATTAAAAATCAGTATTAAAATCAATAAATATGCCTCTTAAACAGCCCCCAAGCATCCACTTATGGTTTTAATCCAACCATTATAATTATATCTATTTTTCTAATTCAAACTAATTAGATTTCTTACATTGAATTTATGTGAATCGTACACGTGAACATCTTTTGGCTTCATTATTGGTTTGAGGCGTTCAAGTAGACACCTAATATATTTAAATACTTTAAAATCAGTAGCTAATAATTGATTAAAATTATTTATTTAATCAATTAACAATCTTTCCCCATATCTAAACTGAAACTATAAACTAGTTTACAATCAACCACTCATACGTTTCCCGAATTGTTAGATCTAAATTGCCAATTGATCAAGATCGACTTCCCCTAATTAACACATAATTAAAGGCTGATTAAGAGGGGTTCAAGAACCTAAAATAATTCTGGAAAAAGGTTGGAAGAAATTAAAGAAAAACAGCCCCTTTTCTTGCCCATAAGTGCACGCACCACCACCAACGGTTGCTAAATTGGGGCTGATTTAAGGCCACCTTTAAGCTCACTTAAAAAGCTATAAAAATTCCCTTAAAAACCTTAAAAATCCATAAAATTCCAGATCTAGAAATTTGGGTTTTGAACTCATAAGATTCATCAAGAAATTGAGAATAAAGGAGAACTTACATAAACTAGGTGATAGGGGTGGCAATGACACTTCTTGGCAACAATAGGGATCGATCTTGGAGATCTAAAATTTTAGATTTGGGGTTGGAAAATTAAGGGGAAAATAGAAGCAAGATGGAGGGGAATATGGTGCAAGATCTTGTGGAAAAAAAGAAAGAAAAGAAAAAGATGGTAGATTAAGAACTATAGGCGGCGGTAACAAGGAAGAAAGGAAAAAAAAATTGAAAAGAGAGGAGAAGAGGATAAGGGAGGGACGGTTAGGGTGGAGGAAATATGATTAAAGGCTGATCAAATTTGTTTAAACAATATTTATACCTAGGTTTACAAACACACATTAAAAAAGCAATAGATTTTGCAAAATTTAATTATTTTGCAAGGGAAATGATTCAAACTTGGGACCATAATTTAACTTCCATGATTTTTTTTCTCATTTATCAATTAACCACTAGGTTATTTCCTTATTACTGAAATAATTTTGAAATATTTATTTTAAAAACAATGCATGTCATATATTAAGGTCTGATGCAAAATTTGCAAAATAGTAAAAATGGTGAGAGAAAAGGGATTTGAACTTGGGTTTCAAAGAACATTTCACTAACACTTAATTGACAAATCAATACTCCATTTACTCCCTAAAAACACACAGATAATCTCAAATTTTAGGGCATGACCACTTTTTCTCGATCCACAAACCTAATTCTACTAACACTCGATTTTTGGGATTTGACAGGAAGCATTCAAGAATGATTATAGTTTTCTCCGAAATGGAACCATTTGGAAATGAATGTAGGTTTCTAAAAATGGAAATGAATGTAGGTTTCCAAAAACAGAAATGAATGTAGGTTTCCAAAAATGGAAATTGAAATGAAAATGAAAATTTACAATCCTATATAGGATAACTTAAAAAATGATGGAAGAATGAGTTTATGTTTTTGGACTATTTTGATGCCCGAAAATGAAAATAAATCATTCGGTTATAATGAACATGGTGAGTTGTGACATATTGAACATATTTTCTCGAAATTTTACTAGGGGCAAAATCATTAAAATTTTAGTAGGGGTAAAATCATCAAAATTTTGCTTGGGGTAAAATAGGGATGAAAAAAATGTTTTTATATATAAATATTAATTTTTATTTTGGGAAATAGAAAAACTAAATCGAGTTAGATCATATTATAGAGTACTAGGTGAAAAAGGCCCAAGAAGTACTTGTAATTGGACCCGATGTGAGAAAGACCCAAAACCCCTCATATAACATGAAAGGGGCGACAACCCTAGTAGAAATAATAGGGTGTCACGTTCACCCCTCTCCTACTCTAAGTAGGACATTTTTTTCTATTTAAAATACACTTCTACAACTCTACATGGGTTCTACTTTCTCTTCCTATAAATAAATAGCACAAGTAGAGCTACTGAGAGGACTTGTGAAAGATTGTTATTAAAAGAGAGAATTTATTCTCAACTTGTAAATATATTTTTCTATAATAACAATTTTACCAATTTCTATTAAAAAGAGAGAATTTCATTTATCACCCTAAAAGAAAAGAATTTTTTTCTAGTTTTATGTTTTCATTCAATTGGTCCGAGTCCACACTCGAAGCAGTTCGTGGTACAAGAATAGCGGAGAAGATCGTTTGGTTGAAAGTCGTAAAATATCAAGGATTCGCTAATCTGAAAACAGAACTACGAATCTGATTAAGGTTTATTACTATAAATATCACAAACCGAGTCAGTTTTCAAAATTTTAATTTTCTGTTATGCAAGAAAACCATTTTCAAATTGAATTTTTTCCAACATGTTGGACAAACCCAAGTCATAAATCAAGGCCTTAGGGACTTAAAATAGTAAAAAAATGAAGTTGTATAGGTGTAGTCTGGAGACTTAGTTGTTTTACTGTATTTTTTTAATGTTGATATTTGTAAGTCTCGAGACCTTAAAACCCTAGGTAAAATTGATTTTAAAAACATGCAAGTCCTAAGCCTCAAACGCAAAGTCTCAAGAATTAAGGCAGGGGACCCTAAAAATAAGATGAAAACACCCTCAAAACCTTCCCAAAACATCTCATAAACATGGCAACACAAATTAAGGCTCAAATATACTTGAAAACATTGAAAATTCATTCTCAACAGACTTCAAACATAAAAATTTCTACATGAACTGTAACACCCACTCATATCCATTGCCAGAATGTGGTCATAAGGTATTACCTGACAAAACACAACTTGAAATTTACACGTATTTCATTTCGTACTTAATATTATTCCCATCAAATCACTCAAGCCATTCAATTTTAAAACCTTATAACTAACATAATCTCTTTACAAATCATTTCATATCATATAACAAACATATATGTAGTCACATAATTCATAAGCAACAAAAATCAATTATATCATTTTACCACATAATCATGTGCGCATATCCAAACTAATGTAATTATTTCATTCCATTATTTCATACATGTATCATATAATCAAACAATCAAAACACATATCATTTTGACCATATCATAATCGGCACAATATGCACTTTCATTCTACGGTTAAGTTGGTTTATGACCTAAATGGTTATCTAACCAAGTTTAAAGCATGTCTAAACATTACCGTTTCTCTATCATCAATTTGGATAACAAATAAACCATGAAATCAAAATCCAAATCAAACATTTACAACCATGACATAAGCATACTATTCATTTGGTCATTTTCCAATGTCTTAGCCGAATATAAACTTGCTAAATACATATGCTTATTCAAAGTCCACTTTCATTTTACTCAACCATATCGCACGCATGTAACATTGCATAGAATTAATTTCATACATCAACCATAATTTACATTACATGCCAAACACTTCACAAGTTTATATATATAAATAATTTAACCAACTCTCAAATCAAAAAACAACATATCAATAAAACATATAAATATAAACATGATCGAAATGCATAAAATTGAATATTAATCATAGCCATTTATGAATGAACATTAATATCTTAATTAATCTATTGTCGAATTACTAAGTCATTTACATCTGTATCCTATTCGTACACCACATAACCAAATACATGGTAAAACTAAATAAAACATGCTTCACATATTTGTACATAGTATGGCCGAATCATCAATCAAATATATCCATTATTAAAATTCAACATTTTATAGTCATAAGACTGGATATAACCATTCCTATATGTTGCAAATAGATCACAAATATGATATCACTTATACATAACATTTGGCCGAATATACTTTTCATATACACATATATTTTCATTTGCATCATATATAATTAGTATCACATATCAAATATTCAACTTACATTATTTTCAAATAGGCAATTTAACTATCACATGCCTGATCACTTTAGCTCAATTACACATTTGATCATAACTTATCATTGCCCGTTGAACCATTCGAAATTTAAAAGGATACTCGGATAATCACACATATCGTACAATGCCAACATCCTAGACGTGGTCTTACATGTAATCACATATCGATGCCACTATCCCAGACAGGGTTTTACACGAATCAAATATGATGCCAATGTCCCAGACATGGTCTTACACGTAATCACATATCGATGCCAACGTCCCAGACGTGGCCTTACACGAGAACACATATTGGAAATCCTATGTCATGACATATGTATCCTAGCTATTCCTAAGGTTTGTACGGGGCTTTTGGACGTCGTAACTCAGTCGAATCGAATTCGTGAACATAGTTCCCAAGCATATTCATATTCGGCTACCACATATATACTTTCACATAGTTCATTTCAGCATATAAAACTCGTATTTATTTAAAATTAACAACAACTATTTGCTTATAAACTTACCTCGGACAACGATAATCAGAACGGGACGATTATTCGACAACTTTGGTTTTCCCCCGATCCAAATCTGATTTCTTTAGTTCTTAATCTAAACATATTCAAATTAAACTCATTCAAACATAATTCCATTCAATTTAGTCCAAAAAAACATAAATGGGAAAATTAACATTTTGCCCCTAATATTTCACACTTTTTACAATTTAGCCCAAATTGCACAAAACACAAACATGCAAAATTTGAGCATACCATGCTTAGGTCGAATCTTCCTTATGCTCATAAAAGTCCATACATTCTATTTATTTCACATTTTAGTCCCTCAATTTATTATTTTTGTAATTTAGCCCTAATTACTCAAAAATTCATCAAAAATTCCAATACAAAACATATCTTTCATAATCCATCAACTAACATCACAAAGCTCAATTATTCATCAATGTCATAACTCAAAATATTTATCAAAATCAGAAATTCAAGCATGAGCTTTTTACATTACACTGCAACGATCTCAAAAACGTAAAAATTATAAAAAACCGAGCTAGTTAAATACCTTAATCAAGCTATCAAATGGCTGAATAACCTAAAGCTTTATTCTTTCTCTCTTTTTTTTTTTTAACATTCGGTCATGGTGGAAAAAGATGAATGCATGTGTTTATTTTATGTTTTATTATAACATGTATATTATTTTACATTTTACATTTTTAACCTTTATTAATTAATAACTAAAACTTATATATTAAGGCCACAACCATCCATCACTAATTCATATGGTAATATTGCAACTTAAATACCTCATACAATGAAGACAACAACAATTCGGCCCTTAAAAATTAAACCATAAATTTTCTATTTTACACGATTAAGCCCTTTTATTAAACTGGGAACTCAAGCAATAAAATTAAAACATGAAAATTTCACGGATATTAATTCACACATAATAAACACAGAAAATAATTTTTAAAAACTTTTCTAACTCGGATTCGTGGTCCCGAAACCACCGTTCTGAATAGGGTCTAAATCAGGCTATTACATGAAGTCCTAAAAAGAATTCTAACTGAATTTAAATCCATTTTAAAGCACTCGTCCTGTAACATCCTGATTTTGGGCCTAGTCGGAACAGTGGTTTCGGGACCACAAATTCGACGAAGAAACTTTTACTTTTATTATATTTTTATGGTCTAAGATTTCACGGAATAATGTCGTGAAAATTTCGTTCAAAAATTCGATGTTTGGGCACTCAATTTGGTCAAAAGGACTAAATTGTAAAAAGTGCAAAAGTTGAGTTCTACATGTTAGGGGTGTCTAATTGTTATGAAATTTTAAATGGGAGGTCCTTAAATGGTAATTAGACCATTAGCTAATTGTTGGACAAAAATAGACATGAAATGGGTGTAATAAAATATTTTTAAGTTAGAGGCATTTTGGTAAACTAATAATTAAAAGAATTAAAAAGGGAAATAAGCCAAATTAGCTATCATCTTCTTCATTCAACCGTTTCTACCAGTAGCAGCCATGGTTAGGGTTTTTTCAAACTCCCAAGCTCGATTGTAAGTGATCCCTAGCCCCGTTTTTAAAGTTCTTTACATTTTTGAAATCCTGGTAACTTAATTAAGCTTATTCTAGCAATAATTTAACCTAGGGTTTATATTTGGAAAAATATCCATAGGTGAAATGTGTTTATTTTGATGTTTTATGGTAGAATATGAAGCTTGAAATTGTGTTAAACAACTTTTGCTAAGCGATTTTACGTGAAAACGAGTAAAATGACATAATCGATAAAAATACCTAATGTTCATAAGTACATGTTAGAGTGCGAATTTGATGTTGCTATAGAAGGGAAAAATTATCAGCTTGTCATAGAACATAATAAAATAGGATGAAGTTTAATTTACGAGCCAAGAGGCAAAAATGTAATTTTGACAAAGTTTAGGGGCAAAATTGTAATTTTACTAAAATATGATTTTGGGTCTATTTGAATAATTTGAATCCTAATTAGGCTCTATTTGTAATGATAGAGCAAGGAAAATTGAAATTCGGGCTAAAATCAGGAAAATACCAAGTTGTGGACTAGAATGGTAAATTGCTGTTTCTGGATCCGAGGTAAGTTCGTGTGATTTAATAAGCCTATTATTCATGTTATTATTGCTGTACATTAAATATATCTTGCAATGATTGCATTAATATAATATTGTAAATGAAATGAGTAAATTTGTATTTCTATAACTAAATTTAATATGTATTTGTCTTGATAATTATCTAAAGTACATGATAAATGAAAATGAAGACAAGTGTTATTATTATTGTATGAATATTGATTTGAAATGTACATTGACTATTATTTGAAAAGTGAAACATAATTGAATACCCTATTAACAATGTCGGGCTAGTCGGATATAATTGGCATGCCATAGGATTCGAAGTATTCAGGGATTCTTTGACCTCGTGTCGATGAGACAATTGGTGTGTCATTATTGCTTCAGATAGATTCGATGAGGCATTGGTCGCCACTTTGATTCCGCTTAGCCGATGAGACGTTGGTCGTCACTTATTTACTTCGAACTATCCGATGAGGCGTTGGCCGCCACTCTGGTGTATTTGGTTGGATCCGTGTATCCGTCCAGGTCCGAGTCATGTTAATAGGGGTAAATAAAGGTATTGAATAATTGACTGTTACTGCGAGACTGACTGTTACTGAACAATTGGCCGTTATTGAATAATCGATGGATACTGAAAAATATTGACTGATATTGGGCTTGGAATATAATGAATTAATGAATGAAATGTGATAGTTGAATGATATTTACGAGAAATGAACTAAAAGCTCTTGCCATGGTAGACTTGATTATGTATATATGATACTAATATGATGCATATGATTGTCATGTTTGAATGAGCAGTTGTGCTAAGAGATAGCACAGGTAAGTAATCGAAACCCATGAACATGTATTTAACATGTGAAATCAAATGGACTTGTGATGAGAATGCAAATGAATGATTGATGCTTATGAGAATAATTTTTATGACAATCCTATGGTGATTATGATTATATTGCACTGGAATAGTTCGGACAGTCGCAGTAGTCCAAATTTAAAAATACATCAAAAATTGTGGAAATTGAATTAAAGACTGAATAAAATATGGAATTAAAGCTTGTCGAGTTTATTTTCTCATAAAAGAAATGATATAAGCAAAAGATTCTATATTATGAGATATTTAAATGTTTGTGAGACAGAGACAGAATGATTTCAGAAATCCCCTGTTTTGAGTTAGGAAAATCATTAGAAATTTTACAAAAATAATTATGAGTTATAATTTATATGAATAGATTCCTCAATGAGTCTACTTTACATAATCTGAGTCCCGAACTATGAGATAAATAATTTTTAGTGAAGAGAGGTCAGAACTGTTGGACAGTAAAACAGGGGAAATTTTAATGAATAAAATGTACTAATTGGCTAAACCAAAAATTCTGGAAATTTTATGGAAGAAAGGTATATGAGTCTAGTTTCAAGGAAAATTAACGAAACTAACTTTGGAGTTTCGTAGCTCCAGATATAAATGATTTAGTAACTATAACTTGATAAAATAGCTTAACCTGAACATGAGTAATTTTACAATTATAGTGTTTTATCTTGAAAAGCATGTTAATAATTGCTTATTAATTTCATATGGACTTACTAAGCTTAAAGCTTACCCCTCCTCTCCATTTCTTTAGTATTGGCAGGTCGGCTCGGGGTTGGAGATCGTCGGAGGCAGAATCACACTATCAAGCTATCACTTTTGGGAGAATTAATATAAATATTTGAAATATCGAGTGAGTGGCATGTATAGGAAGTTCGTTTCATGTCATGTATTATTATTATGATTTGGCCAAACGTATTGGCCTACATCAAGCTATTGTATATGGCCATGAGATGTGGCCTTTATTCATTATGGTTTATAGGTTTAATTTTTTTCTTCATGTCATGCTCTATGTTTTTGATGTGATGATGTAGTTAGGCTTGTTTGCTATATATGATGGTAGGAAAATAATATGTTGGTATTAAAATATAAGGTTCATTTCAAGTCCACATGGTTTGTCACACGGGCGTGTGACCAAGCCGTGTGAGACACACAGCTTGCACATGAGCGTGTTGTTAGGCTGTGTGTCCCCTGCACCTAAATAGTTACCACCAAGTTAGTCCACGGGCATGTGCCTAGGTTGCCACAGCCGTGTCTTAAAGTCAGTTTAGTACACGGGCAAGCTACACGGGCGTGGGTCATGGCCGTGTTTAAAAGTCAGTGTTGCACACGAGTTAAGCTACACGGGCGTGTTAAGTTAGCCACACAGGCGTGTGGTACTATTCAAAAGAAGAAATTTTATAATTGCACGAAAAATTTTCCGAGCTTCCAATCGAGCCTCGGTTTGTTTAATTATACTTAATAAGTACTGTGAGTCCATTAAAGATATGATTAGCTATTTAGTGTTGCATTTAATTATGTTTTAGTGTAAATGTACTGAAATGACTGGTAATACTCTGTGATCCTGTTCCAGCAACGGGACGAGATTAGGGGTGTTACACGTCCGCCCAATCAAACTTGACGTTTTTCTATAGTAGCTTAGACAACTAATATATGATTATCAAAAATCATTTTACAAACCTCCTATAGTACCCAACCAAACCAAAGAAACTTCTCACTTTTGTAACATTCTTCAAGGGTTTCCAATCCATAATGACAACGATCTTACTAAGGTCAACTCGAATACTCTCAGCAGATACAATATGTCTCAAAAATTCTACTTGACAAAGCCAGAATTGTAACAAATCGTTTTCAATGGTACCAAAAATAGTGGTTTCGGAACCCCGTACTCCGACAACCAAGTTAGTAAACATTATTTATTAATATTTACAAGTTCTTTATAGTGTTATATTGAATTTTGATATGATGAATTTTAGCTATTGGATAGTTAGTAAAAGTACAAGTGGGTCGACCCTAAAGTTAGTGGTTTTAGAAAATGAGGTATTAGGACCTCATTTTCGTAAAACGAGTCCGTAAATACTTTTATTAAATATTTACTGAATTTTTTATAGGTCAATTGAGGTCAGGATAGGTAATTTTACTGAATTAGTGACTAATTAAGGTAAAAAAATAAATCATAAAAACCACAAAAATTAATTGCTATTGAATTTTATTAGCTAAAATACTTAATTAGAAAAAAATTTTAAGGCTTTAAGTGACAATTTATCACTTTTTAATAATAGTGGATAGGGGAACATGAATTTTGACTTTGTTTGGTTAATTATTGAAGTAAAATAATAAATTAAATATGTTAAACGAAGAAATGGAAAGTGTTGTCATCCATTTTCTTCATTTCTTTCACCGAAAGTTCTACCTACGTAACCAAAGGAAGCCATTCTTTTATCTTCAGGCATCCATCGTTTGTATGTAAGTGATTTGAGGTTTTTTTTTTTTTTTTTTAGTTTTATGTTGTTGATATCGTTGTAGCTTAATCTAGCTAGCTCGAGTATTAAATAGTAAAACTATTAAAATTTTAAAAAATTTCCATTGATGGTTTTTGATACTTTTTATGTTTGATGGTAGGAGTTTAAGCTTTAAAATGTAATAGGACTAGTTTGTAAAGTGAAATTTGTTAGTTTTGAGCTTTGGGACTAAAATGAAAATATTTCAAAATTGACATAAAATTTCTATAATTATTGAATTTAGAGGGATTTTGAGGGATGAAATTGAAATCGGAATGAAGAACGAGGGTTAAATATGAAAATTATGATAGTTATGATTTTAGGTACTAAATTGAATAAAATGCAGAATTTTAGGGGCATCTGAATAATGAAATTGAGCTAATATATGTTTATAATAGGGTGAAATAAGAGGGTTGAAATTGATAAATTGAATTCAATAATTGTATAGATTAGGAATTAAACCAAATCAGAAGTAATTGTGGAAAAATGCAAAATTGTTGATTAACCCTTAGAGAATTGATTGTTTTTTGTTTGTCTAGGTAAGTTCATATAGTAAGATTGTACTTAAATTTCTATATATTTGAATTATGAATTTGCGTATCTTGATAGTAAATTAAATTGTTTACAATTTTGTGTAAAAAGGTGATGTATGAACTAAATCATAAAAAATTAATCAATTAATTGATAAATTGAATACGATGAATTACAAATTGAAATAATTAATGAATTGAACTTGAATTGGACTGAAATAGAATATGTTATGTGATAAAGTGAAAATTTGATAAAGTGAAATAGGATATAAAATTGAATCAAGTACAATCAAACTTCATAATTCATGTTCAAAATCGATTTTATTTAATTGGGATGAGGTTGTCATAATAATTATTTTAAAATTTTATAGTAATTTCTTTTTGTAATTGAAATATTTATTGAAATTAAATCATTTAATTGTATTATAAAAAAAATATGTTGTAAATCAAAAACAAATAAAATTAATTAAAATTAAATTATATGTAACCAAACTGAAATTCAACTTCCTAAAAAAATTTCAAATGAAATCTAATAAACATATTTACATGTTCTCAATCTTGACTTCTTCTTCAATCTATCATCCTCGTCACCATTTTCAATCAAAATTGGTTCTTGAATTTTAGCACATCATTAAACACCAAAGCTTGAATTTTAGTTCCATGATATTTAAAAATTAAAATAGTAAAAAGTGAATAAAAATAAAATATAAATATCACAAAACAACCTCATGTTCGATTAAATTAAATTTCCATCACATTGTAGTGCCTTATTAACGTTAACAAGGGAACCTAATAAATAATACCAAAAATGATTTTGTTTTCCTAGCTTGTTTTAAATTCCACTTGAAAGTGTTAGAATGTTTATAAAGCTCAATTTACTTTTAATTGGCATATAACTGTAACACTAGTTAAATGACAATTAATCTAAAATGATAATCGTTAATTAAATATTAAGATGAAATTAAAATATAAAATAATTTATTAATATAATATAAAAAATTCAAAAAAACATTGCTAGCAAACGTATACTAATTATTGCAATAATATTGTTTACTATATATACAACTAGTATTGTTATTAAATATTTTAAACTTATATGGTCTTTAACCGGCTATGTTGAATTAAAGTGGGTTGCACATAATTATAAAACAAGAAGAGCAAATACATATGTTACTCTATGAAAACCGTAACAAGCTGCTGGAATAGCTCAGTTGGTTAGAGCGTGTGGCTGTTAACCACAAGGTCGGAGGTTCAAGCCCTCCTTCTAGCGTTACTCATTTATTTTTATGGTTTCATTTGAAGCCCAACTCGACCCAATATCAAAACTGACCCAACCCAACACTAAAGGAAAACAAAACATTAACAATATTTCACCAATAAAATACATACATTGGAATTTACGAAATTTAACGAATTTATTATTTTTTCAAAATTAGTAACATAATCAAATCACTTTATCCAAGATCACATTGACAGAGAACTTTCAATGTCAATCAACCTTATTCAAGTTTGCCTTTGTTCATCAACTTTTCAAGTTAGGTGTTGTTCCACAACCCCAAACTTGACGGAGCATATTAATGATAGAGCTTGACCAAGTATTCCTTTGTTTTTATCTTTTTTTTCAAATTTATTTTTATTTTATTTTATTATCTTTTGTTGTTATTTGAAAAATTGATCTTATCTTAGTTAGTTTTCTACATGCATAAATAGGGCCTATTATCAATGAATTTTTTATTCCTTCCTCTCTCCTTTACAAAACCTTATAATTCCAAGCATTCGTATGTAATTACGAATGAAAACGAGGTTAAAAAAAGTTTTCAACTATCATTTGAGGCTCAATTACATAACCTGTAACCCAAGTATCAATGCACAGGTTGTGGGTATCGATACCTTGGCTAAATTTCAAAAAATAAGCTTTGATGGGTTGAAGTATTGATACTCCAAGGGCTTGTATTGATACTTGAGCACACGTATCGGTGCTAGGGGAACCATGTATTGATACTTGACATCGAGTACCGATACTCGGGGTTAGGTATCGGTACTTGCCTCTCTTTTTTCTTTTTCTTTTTTTTTTTTGAAAGCTTCGCTATTAACTTTGAACGTATCAATACTTTGAGTCTAGGTATTAAAACCCAACCTAAGAGGTACTGATTCCTAGGCCTGAGGTTCCAATACCTATGCCAAATATACATAACATGTTATAACACTTAAACTATCAAATTTAACACATTAAAACAAGCCAAAAGCACATTTACAAAATACCAAGAAACAATTGTTATGCAAAATGACTCCTTGAGTAAAATTTGAATCAAAATAGCTCTAATTGTAACGACCTAGTTTTGGGCAGTGTCAAAAAATACGATTTCGAAATCTCATTTTTGTAAACCGAGTTCGTAAGAATAAAATAGAGAAATACACGGTGTCGAAAACATTTTTAAATTGAGTTTTGGAAAATGGGAATCGACTTTAAGAAAAATGAAAACGGGAGTCGCCACCAATCTTTTTAGGTGTGATTGGATCACCTTATAAAATGTTTTGTTTTAAAACATTAATTTTGGTCTACGAAAGTCGAGAAAACGGATTCGGGAGTCGGTTACGTACGAGGAAGGGTTAGCACCCTCGTAAAGCCGAAAAATTGGTACCTAATTGATTATCATGTGTCTTTAATGTCAGAAATTTGAAAGTTTTAAGATGCAAACCTCTTTTAATTAGAATGTCTTAATTTTGAAAATTAAGGCTCACTTATTTCAAACGAGTCAAACCATCACATCCAGTAAGTTAGGACGCAACATTTTAAAACCTTCTAAACTAAGCTCGTCTTTCGAAAATTTCTATCTCGAAACAACAAAACGCCATATCCAGTAAGTTAGGACACTATGTTTTGAAATCTCGAAATAATTGTTTAAGTTTTGAAAACTCAAAATCACTTAGAAGGGTGCTTGACTATTCGAATTCAACGGGAAAAGTCGCAACCCAGTAAGTTAGGGCACTACCTTTCTCGAAGTTTCCAAACATCAAGCATTGCCTTTTATTTTTTTCTTTAAAAACCTTGGAATATTATTTTAAATGACGTTTTAGGATGACATATTAATGCATCATGAAGCATAGATGTACAAAATATTCTAACATTTCCATACAAACATAAATAATATCATTAAGACAAAACTAAACAACATGAACATACGTTTAATGAAAAAAGCATACTAGGGTAAATATAAGATAATAAACAAATAAAAACATGAGTAAACTAAAAGAAAAACATAATACATGCAAAAATTATACAACAATATATATCATAAAATAGCATATAAAAGAAATAATTAAACATAGCATATATAAAAAAAATGAAACTATGCACAAATAAGATAAATGACATATATTAAAAAAAATGAATAAATAGAACATTTACAAATTATAAAAATATAATGCAATAGTTCAAAATACATGAAATGATAATATAATATATATACATGCATAGAAAATATATATTTGAAAATAAAATATATAAAAAGGTTAAATATTATAATATATAAAATACATAATCAAATGTATAAAAGATAGGAATAAATATACATATTTGAAAAATGAAGAAATTAAAATAAAAAAAAAGGTTGAAAAACTAAGATAGACGAAGAATAAAATAAGAACAAACCACAGAAAGTAAGAACACAAGAGGGAGAGAAATTTGAGTGAATGCTCTCAAGAATTCTTATTGCTTCCCAAAACTCAAGTCCTTTACAATGAAGGGAGAGGCCTCTATTTATAGTTGAGCCTTCCCAAATCCAACGGTACAGATCAATTACATCAACGGTTAAGATTAAAAGATATCTACAAATTAAATCTCCAAGATTACAAGATCATATCTTCAAGATTGCATATCATCTCTAAGATTGCAATCATATCTAAGATTGCATATCATATCTAAGATTGCAATCATATCTAAGATTGTATCATATCTAAGATTGCATATCATATCTAAGATTGCAATCATATCTAAGATTGTATATCATTGAAGATTATATTTCCATATGAATCAAGCTTGTAGATGGACCTTAAATCTTTTCAAGTAATGGGCCATTCTGATCGGGACAAATTATATTTGTAATTCTGGACTGAACTTGGACTTTTTTTTTGGATTTATTATTTTTGTTTTTGGACTTATTTCTGGGCCTGGGAAAAATTGAGTGTCTACACACGGATTTGGCATGAAAATATATTGAAGATTAGTTAAGTAATTTAACCGAGAAAATCATTAATTAAAGCTTCAGGATCAAATAAAACTTCACACTTCTCATTTCTCTTTAGCCAATTTAACTAAAAAAATGGTTATTTATTTACCTTCTGGATCAATTACTAGTTGTGTTGGAAAGACAAATTTATTTCCTGATAGTTTTTTTGAGGGAGATATGTGGCATCCGATAGAAGGGCAAATGTTTTAATTACTAGAGTGTTGGGAAATGTGCCCATATTGTAGTAAACATATAACTATTTTATATGTATTTCAACGATGGATAAATAAATAAATAAAATTAATTTTACAGAGCGAAATTGTGACAAGAAAATATCAGATCATTAATTGTCTAAGTTCAAGCTGATGATAAGTGGCACTGTAAGAACATTTATGTAACACCCCAAACCCGGTCTGGACGTTATTGCTAGATTAGGCAGTGTCACATGGTAGTATGTTTGAAAACCGTAACTTTGCCTAAAAATAATTTTCGTTTAGAAACTTTGTATTGTTACCTATTACTTCTAATATCAAGTTATTTAATCAGTCGAGTGTTTTTAGAACATTGATTCAATGCAGAAGCTTTTAAAACAGATTGTGTATTTGTGGTATTTTTTATAAAACATCTATCTTTTTGAAAACCCGTGTCTTTTCCTACTGCTAGCAATAATAAACCAAAAATGCAAATACCAAATTCAGTAGAAAATCCATAGAGGCATTATTACAGCAAAATAATCCCAACTGAAAGTAAAATCATAAATAGGTAATAAAGAGCGTAATAGAAAACGTGTGGCCACCACTGAGTCCTCCATCATATTGACTCACCTATGTCTGGGGATTACCTACACAGATTAAACAGAAGGGGTGAGTTTATGTAAACTCAGTGTGTAATCCCCATATAAATAAGTAGTCAAAATGCAATCATAGTCTGGGCCTAAGCCCATTTTAGTAACAGTATAGTTTCAGTTAGGGCCTTAGCCCATTACAGTATGAATATTCAGTACAATAACAGTTATGCAGTATCAAATCCTACCCAGCCAGCCTCTACACTCCAACTCTGTCTAACCCTACACTCCATGTGGGGATATAATCAACCCACCCATCCCTACACTCCAAAGCTGAGCTGCCAGTAAATTAGGCTCGAGGCCTTTAAGTAAAATTCCTCCGAACATTATAATCCCTTAACCCAATGCAATGCAATATACAAATATTGCATGCTATAACATAATATCATGCATGTAAACAGGGCATACAGTATCACATCAGTGGGACATAGTTACGCTCAATCATATCAGTCATACAGTCATTTCAGTTAATTAGAGGTCTAGATAAGCTTACCGACCCTACAGTAGGTCCACAGTCGACTCCGGCGACCCATACAACCTTAACAATAAAGTAGTGAAAATGGGCCTACAAACCAATGATGTTCACCCGTGTGGCCCACATGGCCCAAAAATCTCACACGCTTGTATGGTTTACCCGTGTAAGCCCAAATGCCTGTGTGGCCCACACGCCCAATTTGGTCCGACTCGTGTATCGCACATGTCCAGCCTCGTCGATCCCACACTCGTGTTTGGTCACACAGCCTATCACACAGACGGCCACACGCCCGTATGGCGTCGACAGCCTCACTTTTCAACTTTTCGTCGATTCTCATTTATAGTGTTACGGTTACACACTTGATTTCGCTTGTAGTTAAGCCACACTCTGAGCACTCGAAAACCTAGATTCAACCAAAACATCATTTAGTCAACTACTTAGTTCGATATTTAATCAAAAGCTAACGAAGTTAAAAATCGATCAACAATCGAAAACACCATTACCGAAATCAACCAAAATTTCCCACTCAATTCCTTGAAGATGCACCAACCAACTCTTGGTCTCCACCTAAAACAAGAGTCACAAAACCTTCCCGTTAAACCCCTAGTCGAAATTCACTTTAAAATTCAATCAAACCATACTTGCCAATCAAGATAATAGACTGTTGTTAGATAAAAACCCCAACTGAAAAAAATCAAAGAAACAGAGTGTAAGAGAGGAGTCAAAATTTTCCTTGCTAGGAGGAGAGAAAATTGAAAAGAAAACAATTGGAAAGAACACAATCAATTAAAAACCCCAAGAGTACAAACATAACCCTTCATTTAGTAACTTATAAAACGAGACAACGAAACACCTAAATCACTTACCAAACTGACGACAGAGCAGAGTGCAATTTAGCAACGTAAAAGCGAATGAATCGAAAAGGGGAAATAATGATTGAAACAGGCAAAACAGAAGAGGTGACGGCGAGAAGAAAAAAAGAAAACGATGGGAAGGGAAGTTTGAAAAGTCGAAAAGGAACAAAAGATGTAGCAGAATTTCACCTAACAATATTCAACAAAGGGAGGAGCAAAATAGCGAACTGCAGACTAGAGGGGAAGGGGAACTAACGTAAAAAAAAATTGGGAACAGTATGGGGAACCAAATTTAAAAAAAAAAAAGAATTACAAGAATCAAAATAAAATCAATAATAATCTGGATAATATGAGAATTCCCTTATTTTTCTCCACAATCCCACGGAAAACTCCCATTATCCCTTAATTTTCTCCACTAAACCGTCTATCACACTCCCATTCACCCTCAAACTCCCCAAACCGTCCACCAAAAATCCTTCAAAAACTTAATTTAAACCTTACTAAAACACTACAACATTTTTGGTCAACCTACAACACTCACATAACACAAGCAGTAAAAATAAATCCCCTTGATCGTGTAGAGATTCGAACCTTAGACCTCCAGCCACTTAACACTCCACCTAACCACCAGACCAGCAAGTCCATTCTGACATATTTTACCAACATTTATTTATAAGTCCACTGATTAGAGATAGGGGTTTATTCATTTAAAAACCAAAAGTTGCCCAATATAAGGCTTGAACTTAGGACCTCACACATACACCCAGAACACTTAACCACTTAAACAGATACACAATTGTGTCACAAACATACAAAAACAAATACATAAGAGATTTTTGAGGCATTACAATTTATATTGGGAGAAAGATAACTTACTTCAGTAGATAATCTAAACAAGTCTATAATCCCATAAAAGAATCAAAGTGAGCATTTGATTCAAATACTTAGAAATATTGTTATCTCATCCACAATTCCAATTAGGGAGATGGCTAGTCTTGGCTAGCAGAGTAGTTGACTCCACGAGTAGAGACATAAATGTACTCATTAGAAGAAGGATACATTGAACTGAACCCAAATTGATTTAGTTATAAATCCGTTTTTGAATTAATTCACTTGTGAAGTTCATTGTGTGACTTACTTAAATCCTGAGTTAGTCATGGATCATGCGTGTGTAACTCATGTGCTTTGATATAAATGGAGATATATGCTCTAAAAATGATCGAGCTAATAGTCGGCATGTTGGGTACATGACTTGTGTATAACATGATTTTACTAGCAACAATGGAATTCATAACTCGACTAAAGAGTTAACAATATCTTTGTTGGGAAATGTGCCTATATTGTAATAAACATGTAACTATTTTCTATTTATTTGAACGATGAATAAATAAATTAAGTTAATTTCACATTTCACTAGTATGTCTTTTGTATTTATGTCTTTTATATTTTATATGCATAGCGAAATTATGACAAGCAAATATTAGTTTATTGATTGTCTAAGTTCAAACTGAAGATAAGTGGCATTGTAAGAACGTTTACATTGTGAGAAAGACAACTTACTTCAGTAGATAATCTAAATGAGTCTGTAATCCCATAAAATAATTAAAGTGAGCATTTGATTCAAATATTGAGAAGGATTATTATATCGTCTACAATTCCAAATAGGGAGATGGCTAGTCTTAGCTGTCGAAGCAGTTGACTCCATGAGTAGAGACATAAATGTATTCATTGTTAGAATGATACATTGGACTGGACCCAAGATGAATTAATTTTGAATTCGTTTTTGAATTAATTCACTTGTGACGTTCATGGTGTGATTTATGTAAATCTTGAGTTAGTCACTGACCATGCGTATGCAACTCAAGTGCTTTGATATCAGTGGAGGCTTATGATCTAAAGATGATCAAGCTCATAGTCGGTATGTTGGGAACATGACTTATGTAACGCCCCAAGTTTCTTATGTTTGCTTCTGTAGAATTTTGTCACAAATCTGTATCTGCTTCAGTGGTTAAGTGTTCTGGGTGTGTGTGTGAGGTCCCAAGTTCAAGCCCTACCTTTAGCAATTTTTTTTTTGGAATTAAGCTTTTTCTCTATTCAATGGGCTTATATAAAATTGTCTGTTAATCCATATCAGAATGAGCCTACTAGTTCGAGTGGTAAATGTGTTAGTGTGTTAGAGGTCTTGTGTTCAAATCTCTGTGCAAGTAAGGGTATTTATTTATTTATTTATTTTTTTCAGTTTTGTGAGAGAGTTCTGATGGAATTTCAACTCTGAAAAGTGAATTAGTGGGAGGAAAATTAGGGGAAAATCATATTCCTAAATTTTTATTTTTATTTTTGTTTCTTTTCCCAAAAATTGTTTCCCTTCTTTTCTAACGTTTTCTCTCCTCCCTTATTTTTCCCATTTTCAAATTTCAGTTCTTTCTTTCTTCTTCTCTTCTCTGAGTTGCTGTCAATTTTTGCATTCAATTTGTTTCTACTGTGTCATTGGGTTATTTAATCGGCAAGGTGGGTGAAGTTTTGGTTTATTGTTAATGTTAGGGTTTTGCGTTTTGGGCTTTGCTAATGATAGTCGTTGCATAGGAGTAATCGATGTTTTGTGTTGCCTAAGTGAAGGTGGTGAAGCGTCGATTGACACTCCAACGGTTTAGATTTCGGAGAGTGGTCATTTTGCGGTGGTAAGTTTTTGGGTGTTAATCGTTTTAGTTTTGTAAACTCGATTATGGTTGCTTAAAGGTGTTGGATAATCTGATTATAGGTTCTGGTGGCCTCGGGATTACTTTTGCTATAAAAACGAACTAGGTGTATACCTGAAACGTAGAAAAATGAGATTCAGCAAAAGCTGAAAAACCCTACTGTCGACGTTACACGGCCATATGGTAGGCCGTGTGATAGGCCATGTGATCGACGAAGGCTAGGCTGTACGCAAGACAAGGCTGTGTTATGGCCAGAGTATGGCCGTGTGAGCCACACGGGCTAGGCTGAATTGAGCGTATGGCATCTGGGCCAGGTTGTGTGATCCAAACGGGCAAGCCCAATCTGGGCGTATGGGCCACACGGGCTTGTAGGCCCATTTATCTGAATTTTTCCCTAGGGTTACACAGGTCGTCCCAAACAACTGTAGGCCTATTGTAGGGTCAGTAAGGGCTAATTAAACCCTAAACTGTATGAACTGTCAGTTTGATATTCTAATCTGATTAAAATTCTGATGCATGTCTACTTGCACTATTATTTGCTATCTGTATACGATCATAAGCATGTGAGCATGTTAGATTATTTTTTGTATCTAATATTAGGGTTGGGATGTTCTATATTGGATGAAATGTTCTAAAAGGCAGTTATGTCTATTATCTAGCAGCATGACTACGTTATATCTGTTATGTGCCGCATCGGTACAACATGACGTATAGGGCTGAGTGAGTGTTTTTAAACCCCACATGGTATGTAGGGATGGTCGGAGATGGTGTGTAGAGGATGGGGGTAGAATATTTGATTTCTGATTCTAATTTACACATATGTATCTGTATTTGTAATGGGTTTAAACCCGAATCTGTATCTGACTGATTCTGAATTTCTGTTGTGTGCATGCTTAATTCTGTGGGGTTACACACTGAGTTTATGTAAACTCACTCCTCTCTATTTATTTTGTACAGGTAATCCACAGAGTTAGGCGGACTGGTGCAGCGGAAGACTCAACGGTGACCACTCGCTATTACTGTTTTACTCCTCTCTGTTTGGTATTAAGATTTGAGAGTTTGTATTTTTGGGGACTCTCAGGACTCTTTTAAACTGTCTTGCTTTGGTTTTGGCTTTTTGGATTTAACTTGCTTATTACTTTGATGTTACTTAAAACATGATTATCTAAAAATGCGAACTGTTTTCCCTAAACACGACGGTTATGTAACACCCTGAATTTAGGCCTAGAAGAATTGGGCTTTGAGTCTAGGTTCGGTTAGAAGAAAACCTGAATATTGAGAAGTTTTAAATATTACTAGTGTTTAAAAAATATATATATTGATAAAATATTTATGTTATTACTAATATTTTAATTCTTAAATAAATTTAGAAGTATTTAAAGTGTGAGAAAAATTCGATCCAAGACTCTAGAAAAATTATTATTTTTACTTCTTTAGGGGATTTGGGCATTAAGGTTTATTAATAAATTGGGCTAAAATTGGACATAAAGAGGAGTTTGGCCTAGTGGTTAGGCGTGTTAAGCAGTAGGAAGGGAGCAGGGGTTCGATTCCCTGCGTGCGCAAATGTGGGTTTTTATTTTAGAAAAACCAAGGGTTGTCGCAGGTAGGCCTTATTAATTGTTCAGGCTAATTCATGTCACAAGCAGGCATCTGGCCCAGTGGCTAAGGACGCTAGGATGGCTGGGAGGTGTCTGGGTTCAAGGCACGGCGCGCGCAAGTTGGGAGTTTTTTTTAGTATGCAGATCGCAATTGGAATAAAGGTTAAGACGGGTTGCGAATATAATTTAACACAAGGAGCGTTTGTGGCATAGTGGCAGCAGCGTGCTAGGCCTGCCAAGAGGTTGTGGGTTTGATTCCAGGGGAAGACGAAACTCTATTTTATTTTTAGCAAGCCAGAACTGAAGCGGGTAAAGGTTAAAATTAAATGTGAAAGGATTATGTCATGAAAGGAACTTCGGTGCAGTGGCAAGCCACGTGTGTGTGGGGTTAGAAGGTCGTAGGTTCAAGTCGCGTGGAAGGCAAAATTCTCTTTTATTTTAAGCGGACCAAAGCTTCAGCAGGTAAGGTTTATAATTAATTGTAACCATATATTACTAAAGAAGAAAGCGTGGTGCAGTGGCCAGCAGCTTGGGCGAAGGCGCAAGGGTACAAGAAGGACGGGAGGTTTGAGGTTCGAGCTCCATCTCGCGTGTAAGGTTGGGAATTTTGCTGCTCACATGGGGGAGAGTCAGAGTTTGACTGAAACTCTCCTAGCATTGGCTTCAGTCAGACAAACGGTGGACTGCTGCTGGTGGTACCAAGAGGTTGGATGGGATTTAAATTGGTGGGGGCTGAAATTTAGGGGAAAAGTATGGAATTTGAATTTGGGAAGGAATTTATGCCGAAATAAGATTTATGGCAGAGTACCAATTCAGCTATAGGCAATTAAATGCCGAAGTACTCTTGAATTTTGGTGTATGGGTTGTCTTTCTTTTTCTTATTTATTTATTTAGTCTTGGATATTTTTAAGTAATTAATCGATTTAGGTTGGGGCCATTCATAGCTACTGTTATTTTTTAGATCGACCTTCATCGTTTCTCCTCTCTTCATCAACTTTTTCTTTTTCTTCTCTTCCTCTATAGTCGAATCTCTCTATCCACCTGTGCATCTCCATCCTTTTCTTCAGACGTTTCTAAAACCTTCATAGCCATTTGCCTTAAAAAGCCGAAATCTCGAAAACTATACTTTTTTCTGTGTCGATTTCTTCTAGCCAATTCTCTTATCTTTTTCATCATTCTTGATCGAATCTCTAGTTCTCTAAACTCTAAGTTTCTATCGACTAGACCACAGCAAAACCCTTCTATTTCATCTTTCTTTACACAGTTCCAACAAAAGCCGAAAACCCCACACTTTTAGGGACTTAGCTGAATATTGAGATCACTGAAGGCTCGAATTTTGTTATCATTTGAGGGCTTAGATCGGCATCGAATTGAGTAAAGATTAATTGGAACCATTGATCAAGGAACAGGTGGTAAGTCTTTTCAATCTAGTCTTTATTTCGTATTTTAGAAAAGCCGAAACCCCTAAAGGTTAGGGAGGCTGTCGATTTGGACTTGTAGCCCTAAGGGGTTGTGATAACTGTTTTGTCTTGATAGTAATGTGATATAGAGGCTACTGATCAAGGGCTTGGACAGCTGGAGCAAGAGGATCTAAGCCTAGTCGCAAACTTCGACAAAGGTAGGATTGCTAGTGCCTAAGGTGTTATGGCCGAATAAGGTAAGAAGTTATTGTGTAGTTCATTTCGGTAGTTAGATTAACGTGGTAGTAATATAATTGTAGGTAGTTCGTGCATGGATCTCGTCAGCGAATCGTCATGAAACAGGTGTGTAAACGACACCCACTCATAGACTAGATCGGCAAAAGTCGAAAAGCTGAAATGTCGGAAAGCCAGCATTTTGTGAACTTGCGAGCGTGCAAGCGCTTGTGAGATGGTTGTTTGTTAATTTTTGGTAATCGCAAGTAGTATGATTACAGAGTGCGCAATTTTGTGCACTTCGGTATATTTGGGCTTAATGGGCCGAAAACGGGTTAGTGGGCCAACGGGCCCAATTCGGTAAAAACGCTCGGTAAGTGCTTCTGTTAATGTGTTAATGGTTAGAATATGTATGTAAACTCTAGAATAGTAAATTTTATTAAACTACCCCTAAGTATGAAAATTACCATTTTACCCCTAGGGTTAATTTTGACTTAAATACATGATATTCTGATTCTGTTTGTTGTATGCCATGACATATATATTTGTTGCATAGGATCTGGGTTATGTATAGAGGAAGAACTCGTTCTAGTGGTTGTGCCACATATTCTAATATAAGCAGCTTTGCTGCGGATTATAGTTCGTGCCGCAACCGGTGCTAACACTGTAAGTGTAGGGATGGCATGGGTGATTTATTCCCCACAAGAAGTGTAGGGATGGACGGAGGCAAGTGCAGGGTTGGATGAGGTTATCATGCATTAATCATATGAGACTGTTTTGTTATGGGCCAACTGTATTGAAGTGGGCCCAACTATGTTAATATGGGCAAGGCCCAATATATCTCGTCTTGTAATAGGGCTACGGCCCAGATTGATACTGATATGGGGTAGGCCCAATATACTACGACATCGTGTGAGGGCTATGGCCCGATTAATATTGATATAGGCTAAGGCCCGATTAACATCGATTTACGAATAGGGCTTAGGCCCGAGAAAGCTTGAACCGATTTGGGCTCTGGTTGGGATACTTTACACACTGAGTTTTCCAAACTCACCCCCTTTCTCTTCTATCCTTGCAGGTGAGCCCTAGTTGGTGGACTTGGAGCTGGGCGGGATTCAGAGTGGCCACGAAGATTAAGTTTCTATTTTCTTTAAAATAATTTTCGCATTTATTATTTTGATTATTTTTATTCTGGTTTAAGTTGTAATAAGGCCGCTCTTTTTATTATTTTTAATATTTTGGGTTATTAAATTGGTTAGCTCTAGGGCGCGTTTTATAAAAGTTACTTATTTTCAAAATATCACGATTACCGAGTAAAGCTTCTGTAACGTAAATGTTTCCAAAGGAAATAAATATTTTAAATGGACTTAAACTTAATTTGTTGTTCATGGACAAGTAATATGCTTTAAGTGTGGCAATGGATGTGTGCATGTCTAGGATTGGATCCATGAAGAGCTTGGTACTTAAGTAGTCCAATAGACTCACCTCCTCTTTTCTGGCTTCCTACCTGGTGCACAGCTTCCATTCACTTTAATCTATAACGGAAGTATTCTTTTCAAAGATTTTTAATTAAAACATGAGTTTTACAATAACGCTCCAATGAGTTTTACATCAAGAAGGGTTTTCAATGAAAACATGGTTTTCGAAAAACACTTCAATGTGACACGCCGAATTCGGCCATAACGTCTGGGTCGGGTTTGGGGTGTTACATTTAGTGGTATCAGAGCCCGGTTGCAATAACTCGGCTGTGGATCGGGTCTAAAAATCTTTTCGAAAACTTAGGCCCAAGAAGGGTATTTTTGGAAATGGTATTGGGAAGTTCTTTTCAAAGATGTTTTGCAAGGTATACATGTTAAAATGGTTCAAGTTTTTTTCTGGTTTTTAAAACGGGGCTAAAATCAAGAGTTTCAAAACAAGGGTGTTACAAGGGTGCTTCAAAATCAAAATTTTAAATTTCTATTTTCTATGACCAAATACATGGTTTTTTTTTTGGTTTTAAAATGGTTTGGAGAAAGAAGTGACACTGAATCCCCGGCACCAAGTCTGTAAGTACCTTTTCTGAACTTTACTAAGTATCTGTTATATTACTGAGACTCTGCTATGACATTGTAGTTAGAGCTATATTGAGAATATAAGATTGAAACTGTAGCTAGGCTGAGAATTGCGAAAGCGAACTCTGAAACTCTATTTGGGCATAAAACTCTTAATACAGGCAATTCGATAGATACGATCAGAACACGTGGTACTCGTGGACAAGGTACTAGGGGCCGTGGTAGAGGCCGTAAAGGGGCACGAGTTGAGTCCCTTGCCTCTGATACTATACCTGTGGTGGACGCTAGTGAGACACTGGTATCGCCTACGATGGATAGTGGGACAAGACCGTATGATCGTACGGCTGGGGATGACGCACTGTCCCAAGCCATGCTTCGTATTCTAGAGAGGGTCGCTAGACCCAACACTGGTACCGAAAGCCGTGGGTCAGTTTCGGAACGTCTCCGATTGAATGGAGCAGAAGTTGTTAAGGGCATTTCTGGAGTAGCCCCGAATGTGGCTGAGTACTGGTTGGAAGCCACAGAGAGAATAATGGATGACCTGGATTGCACGGCTGAACAAAAGCTGAAAGGGGCGATATCACTACTTAGGGAGGAAGCTTACCAGTGGTGGTTGACTGTGAAAGAGGGTACCCAACTCGAGCGGATTACCTGGGAATTCTTTAAATCCGCATTTCAAGGGAAATATGTTGGGGCAAGCTATGTAGATGCCCGGAGGAAGGAATTCTTAAACTTAACTCAAGGGGATCGGTCTGTGGCTGAGTATGAGGCAGAGTTTTTGCGACTTAGCCGATATGCCCGTGGGATAGTAGCAACAGAGTACGAACGTTGTGTTTGGTTCGAGGATGGCCTCAGGGATAGTCTACGAGTATTAATAGCTCCACAGAGGGAGCGAGATTTTGCGACATTGGTAGAGAAAGCTAAGATAGCTGAGGATGTGAAGCGCGTTGAGTGCCAGAGTTGGGAAAACAAAAGGAGTAAAAACAAAATAGATTTAAAGCCCTCTAATTCTGATCAGAGGCATAGGAAAAGTGCCAGGGCAGATGGGCCGGTCCGAGCTGAAGCCCCTGTTGCTACTGTTAGATTACAACCTTATGTTGATTAGCCATTATGGAGAATGCTGGCAAAGGATTAGAGCCTGTTTAAGATGCGGATCGATGGAGCATCGTTTCAGAGAGTGTCCTCGGAGACCAGATTATGGACAAACTACTGGCACGGATAATATACAACCGCCGAGGGGTGGTCAGCAGCCAGTAAAAGGCCGTAGCAATGGAATGGGTCATGGTCGTGGAGCACCAGACAGAGGTATGGGACATGCTGAGGCGAGACAGCCAGCTTTGGTCTATGCAGCATGTCGCCGTGAGAACGGAGATGCTCCGGAAGTAGATGCTGGTACGTACTTCTCTCATGGTGTATTAATTATTTAATTTACAATTAGAGCTAGAGTGCGCAGCAGAAGCATAGCGGTTTGACTTGAGTAATGCGGTTAGTTGGTAGTTTGAAATTTCGAGGACGAAATTTCTTTAAGGGGGTAGAGTTGTAACACCCTGAATTTGGGCCTAGAAGAATTGGGCTTTGAGTCTGGGTTCGGTTAGAAGAAAACCTGAATATTGAGAAGTTTTAAATATTACTAGTGTTTAAAAAATATATATATTGATAAAATATTTATGTTATTACTAATATTTTAATTTTTAAATAAATTTAGAAGCATTTAAAGTGTGGGAAAAATTCGATCCAAGACTCTAGAAAAAATTATTATTTTTTCTTTTTTAGGGGATTTGGGCATTAAGTTTTATTAATAAATTGGGATAAAATTGGACATAAGGAGGAGTCTGGCCTAGTGGTTAGGCGTGTTTAGCAGTAGGAAGGGAGTAGGGGTTCGATTCCCTGCGTGCGCAAATGTGGGTTTTTATTTTAGAAAAACCAAGGGTTGTCGCAGGTAGGCCTTATTAATTGTTCAGGCTAATTCATGTCACAATTAGGCATCTGGCCCAGTGGCTAAGGACGCTAGGAAGGCTAGGCACGGCGCGCACAAGTTGGGAGTTTTTTTTTAGTATGCAGATCGCGATTGGAATAAGGGTTAAGACGGGTTGTGAGTATAATTTAACACAAGGAGCGTCTGTGGCACAGTGGCAGCAGCGTGCTAGGCCTGCCAAGAGGTTGTGGGTTCGATTCCAGGGGAAGGCGAAACTCTATTTTATTTTTAGCAAGCCAGAACTGAAGCGGGTAAAGGTTAAAATTAAATGTGAAAGGATTATGTCATGAAAGGAACTTCGGTGCAGTGGCAAGCCACGTGTGTATGGGGTTAGAAGGTCGTAGGTTCAAGTCGCGTGGAAGGCAAAATTTTCTTTTATTTTTAAGCGGGCCAAAGCTTCAGTAGGTAATGTTTATAATTAATTGTAACCATATATTACTAAAGAAGAAAGCGTGGTGCAGTGGCCAGCAGCTCGGGCGAAGGCGCAAGGGTGAAAGATGGACGGGAGGTCTGGGGTTCGAGCTTCATCTCGCGCGTAAGGTTGGGAATTTTGCTACTCACATGGGGGAGAGACAGAGTTTGACCGAAACTCTCCTAGCATTGGCTTCAGTCGGTCAAACGGTGGACTGCTGCTGGTGGTACCAAGAGGTTGGATGGGATTTAAATTGGTGGGGGCTAAAATTTAGGAGAAAAGTATGGAATTTGAATTTGGGAAGGAATTTATGCCGAAATAAGATTTATGGCAGAGTACCAATTCAGCTATAGGCAATTAAATGCCGAAAAACTCTTGAATTTTGGTGTATGGGTTGTCTTTCTTTTCCTTATTTATTTATTTAGTCTTGGGTATTTTTGAGTAATTAATCGATTTAGGTTGGGGCCATTCATAGCTACTGTTATTTTTGAGATCGACCTTCATCGTTTCTCCTCTCTTCATCAACTTTTTCTTTTTCTTCTCTTCCTCTATAGCCGAATCTCTCTATCCACCTGTGCATCTCCATCTTTTTCTTCAGACGTTTCTAAAACCTTCATAGTCATTTGCCTTAAAAAGTCGAAATCCCAAAAACTATACTTTCTTCTGTGCCGATTTCTTCTAGCCAATTCTCTTATCTTTTTCATCATTCTTGACCGAGTCTCTAGTTCTCTAAACTCTAAGTTTCTGTCGACTAGACCACAGCAAAACCCTTCTATTTCATCTTTCTTTACACAGTTCCAACAAAAGCCGAAAACCCCACACTTTTAGGGACTTAGCCGAATATTGAGATAACTGAAGGCTCAAATTTTGTTATCATTTGAGGGCTTAGATCGGCATTAGAATTGAGTAAAGATTAATTTGAACCATTGACTAAAGGAACCGATGGTAAGTCTTTTCAATCTAGTCTTTATTTCGTATTTTAGAAAAGCCGAAACCCCTAAAGGTTAGGGAGGCTGTCGATTTGGACTTGTAGCCCTATGGGGTTGTGATAACTATTTTGTCTTGATAGTAATGTGATCTAGAGGCTGCTGATCAAGGGCTTGGACAGGTGGAGCAATAGGATCTAAGTCTAGTCGCAAACTTCGACAAAGGTAAGATTGCTAGTGCATAAGGTGTTATGGCCGAATAAGGTAAGAAGTTATTGTGTAGTTCGTTTCGGTAGTTAGATTAACGTGGTAGTAATATAGTTGTAGGTAGTTCGTGCGTGGATCTCGTCAGCGAATCGTCATAAAACAGGTGTGTAAACGACACCCACTCATAGACTAGATCGGCAAAAGTCGAAAAGTAGAAATGTCGGAAAGCCAGCATTTTGTGAACTTGCAAGCGTGTGAGCGCTCGTGAGATGTTGTTTGTTAATTTTTGGTAATCGCAAGTAGTATGATTGCGGAGTGCGCAATTTCGTGCACTTCGGTATATTTGAGCTTAATGGGCTGAAAACGAGTTAGTGGGCCAACGGGCTCAATTCGGTAAAAACGCTCGGTAAGTGCTTCTGTTAATGTGTTAATGGTTAGAATATGTATGTAAACTCTAGAATAGTAAATTTTATTAAACTACCCCTAAGTATGAAAATTACCGTTTTACCCCTAGGGTTAATTTTAACTTAAATACATGATATTCTGATTCTGTTTGTTGTATGCCATGACATATATATCTGTTGCATGGGATCTGGGTTATGTATGGAGGAAGAACTCGTTCTAGTGGCTGTGCCACATATTCTGATAAAAGCAGCTTTGCTGCGGATTATAGTTAGTGCCGCAACCGGTGCTAACACTATAAGTGTAGGGATGGCGTGGGTGATTTATTCCCCACAGGAAGTGTAGGGATAGACGGAGGCAAGTGCAGGGTTGGATGGGGTTATCATGCATTAATCATATGACATTGTTTTGTTATGGGCCAACTGTATTGAAGTGGGCCCAACTATGTTAATATGGGCAAGACCCAATATATCTCGACTTGTAATAGGGCTACGGCCCAGATTGATACTGATATGGGCTAGGCCTAATATACTCTGATACTGTAAGGGGCTATGGCTTAGATTAATATTGATATAGGCTAAGGCCCAGTTAACACTGATTTCTGAATAGGGCTTAGGCCTAGTAAAGCTTGAACTGATTTGGGCTCTGGTAGGGATACTTTACACACTGAGTTTTCCAAACTCACCCCCTTTCTCTTCTATCCTTGTAGGTGAGCCCTAGTTGGTGGACTTGGAGCTGGTCGAGATTCAGAGTGGCCACGAAGATTAAGTTTCTGCTTTCTTTAAAATAAGTTTCGTATTTATTATTTTGATTATTTTTATTCTAGTTTAAGTTGTAATAAGGCCGCTCTTTTTATTATTTTTAATATTTTGAGTTATTAAATTGGTTAGCTCTAGGGCGCGTTTTATAAAAGTTACTTATTTTCAAAATATCACGATTACCGAGTAAAGCTTCCGTAACGTAAATGTTTTCAAAGGAAATAAATATTTTAAATGGACTTAAACTTAATTTGTTGTTCGTGGACAAGTAATATGCTTTAAGTGTGGCAATGGATCTGTGCATGTCTAGGATTGGATCCATGAAGAGCTTGGTACTTAAGCAGTCCAATAGACTCACCTCCTCTTTTCTGGCTTCCTACCTGGTGCACAACTTCCATTCACTTTAATCTATAACGGAAATATCCTTTTCAAAGATTTTTAATTAAAACATGAGCTTTACAATAACGCTCCAATGAGTTTTACATCAAGAAGGGTTTTCAATGAAAACATGGTTTTCGAAAAACACTTCAATGTGACACGCCGAATTCGGCCGTAACGTCTGGGCCGGGTTTGGGGTGTTACAAGTTATTCCTAAGCTTCTGCTAAAATGATATGTTTTAAGGCAAGCCGATTAATTGAATATATGTTTTGAAATTGATGAAAGCAATTAAGGGTTTATAAGCTTAAGGTTTTTATCGAGTTAGCTTCGTTTCAAAATCATTCTATGTGACATCACCAGATTCAGCCATAACGTCTAGGCCGGGTTTGGGGTGTTACAACTCATGTATGACATGGTTTTACTGGAAAAAGTGGAATTCATAGTTCAATTAAAGAGTTAATGATATCCTCTCATTGGCATTGTGTGGATTGATAAATATGTACGTGGCCATGGGTTGTTTGTTCTCGAACGAGCAATTTATCACAGTCATTTGTTGACAATGATCATATTAATCACTAAGAAGACACAATGCTACCAATGAGATAAAATACATTTAACTCAAAGGAATCAAAGATATCATACGAGGTTAACACACACATGACAAGGTCATTAAACAAAACAGTTGGATGAATTGCTTTCGTAAAAAGTATACACTAATGAGTTTTCAATCATGGTACTTCTTGTGGACTAACTCCATGATTACGTAAATACAAATTATCAAAATGATGCTTCTAGATATAGTTGTAATCGCTAGATCCTAATTGTATATGTCTGATTGGTCCCTCCACTAAATAAACAAAAGCTCAACATTTGAATCAAAAGAAAATTCTACGACTTTGAGAATAATTTAATTGAGTCAATTTATTCGATGTGGAATTAAATTAGGCTGTCGTAAGAATTGTTCAACTAGAGAATTTGATTAAAGAGTTTTCTTGAAAATTTAATATGGAAAATCTAAGTGATTTTTGAAAAAATTAATTTTGATCAAGTAAAATTAAATTAATCAAATCAATTAAAATTAATATGATATTTTTGGAAGTAATTTTTAAGTCAGAGGTTCAATGGGTAATTGAACTTGAAAATTGGACCTGAGATCGTAATTAGGCTCGGGGACCCAAAACTGAGGCCAAGACCCAAAAACTGGTCGAACTGGGCTCGATATTTGAAATCAAGCCGACAATCCAACCAGTGCCTAAAACGGACCGGTCAAGTCGTCACTTTGGAAATAATTTAATTGAGTTAATTAATTCGATGTGGAATTAAATCAAGTAGTTGTGAGAATTTGTTCAACAAGATAATTTGATTAAAGAATTTTCTAGAAAAATTAATTTAGAAAATCTCAGTTATTTTTAGGAAAATTAATTTTAATCAAGTAAAAATTTAATTAATAAAATTAATTAAAATAAATATGATATTTTTAGAAACTAATTTTCAAGTCAGACAATTAGCCTAATGGGTAATTGAACTTGAAAATTGGACCTGAGATAAAAAATTGAACCCGAGAACCAAAAACCCAAGACCGAAACCCAAAATTGGTTGAACCGACCCTGTTTGTGAAATAGGGTCGATGGTCCAACTAATGTTTGGATCGAACTAGTAGGGCAATTAATACCTCAAACTGAATTGGCAGTGATCAGACCGACCAAGCCCATTTAGGCAAAATGATGTAGATTCCGGGTGTTGGGGGAGTCGCACCGGTGGTAGTCTAGTGGCTAACGAATGGTCCGCGGTGACGATTTTTTGCTGGTAGAGCAATGGAAAAATTAGAGTTCTAGTGGGACTCTATTGGTAATTTAATTTCAAATTAATTTTTCCAAAGATAATATTGTTTTAATGAATTTAATATTAAATTTAATTTAATATTTATCTAGAAATTAATATGAGATATTTAATTTAATTTATATTAACTTAATATCAATATGAGATGTTAATTTTAATTTAATGTTTATCTAGATAATATTTTATTAATTTAGCATTAATGTAATTGATTCTAATCCTAGTTGAACTCTCTTTAAACTCTCCCTATATAAAGAGATGATGGATCATTATTCTCATACACTTGAATTCAAGAAAAGTTGTAGAGAGAAAATTTTATGAAGAAATTATTTCAGAAAATTTCTAGAGATATTCTTATTATTTACAACTTGATCCCAAAAGTTTAGAGAAATTATGAATTGCCCCACTGGTAATTTTGTCAAAAAAAAATTGATTCGAAGTAAGGCCACAATCAGTAGACATGAGCTTGAGGATAGCGGAAAAGACTACTTGGTTGAACGTTCATCCTAGACGAATCATAAAGATATGATTTTGATTAAGTGTTTATTACTTTAGAAAACACAACCAAGTTCTTGTTTTTAGAAAAAAATTTAAAACTCTCATTTTCCCTTAAACATGTATTTTGTTGTATTTTTCAGAGTTGATATTCCAATAATTGGTATCAGAGTCAAGTTGTGTTTTATCTATAAGTATAAACTAGTAATCAAAATATGTTTCTCTTCTTTTGAATGATTTGATTACATAGAAAATGGCATTCTTTTGATATTCTGCATGTTTGGAGTTATATATGGGAATAGATGGAATATCATATATTTGTTATTTTTTCTAAGGTTGTGATTCTTAGGAAATAGATAGTGGACTATCATCTCTACATAGATGACTTTCTTTTTAATTCATAAAATTTTTGTGAGTCAGAAATGGACATAAAAATTAAATGTAATTTTTCCTAAAGTAATGTCTGGTGTTGAAAAGCTATGTAATTTTGCCTAAGAAATGTCTTACGGTGAAAAAATATGTAATTTTGCATTTCATTTATTTTTTAGAAATAGAACCATGAAAACCTTAGCCGACCGTTTTATTTTAATTACCCGTCTCTTTATATATCTATTTTATAATTGTTTATAATATTTATATTATGTTATATTATATTATAATTTTGATATATATGTATGAGATGATCCATAATTGATTAATTAAAAAATAAGAAGTGTGGTAATGCAAAAATACATGTGTTGTATTTTTTTATCCAATTCTTTAGGTTATTCGATTGTTGTGAGAAGTGTGGTAATGAGAGGATGCATGTTTAGGATTGAATTTGGCAAGGAAAGACTTGATTTTTTAGTGCTCAAATAAGACTCACCTCCCTTTCCTAAGACCCTACCTGGTGTATTGTTCACATTCCTTCTTTAGTTTTTCCCTTAAACGAAAAACTATGGAGAATCAAATTTGTTTATTTTTATGATTGATTGATTCCTGTGAATAAATTAATGTGAATATGATAAAATTGTCGTAGCATGCCATGCATATATTGGAAACATGTCATATAGATTAGGTAAGAATTGCACTAGGACTATTGTATAATCATTCTTGAAATATGGGATAAAAAGCCTTGCATGTTTTTAAAAAAATATTGAGTGGGGGAAGGTCGCTAAAAACACCTACGGCCTCCATTGATGGTCCCTAAGTGATAGTATGATAAAGTTTTGATTCAGTTCCAACCCTAGCCGCACCCCAAGGTAACCTTTATCATATGGGTTCACTGGATGGGATCTCATTTTAAAGACAACTAGTCATTCATGAATTTCAGTGAGATTGTCCCAAGATAACTCACTCTAACCCTTCAAAATTTGAGTTTTTGATTTGTTAAATTTTTTCAAGTAAAGTGATTTGGTTCAGTGGTTAAGTGCTCTAGATGTGTGTTTGAGATCCTATGTTCAAATCGCATTTTGAATTTTTTGCTATTTTTTCCTACCTTTATCTCTGTATATTTGGCTTAAATTTAATTTTCGCCCAACTTGTGTCAAGAATAAGTCTGCTGGTTCAATGGTAATGTGTCAACTTACCCTTTGGTCTTGTGTTTGAATCCCTGAGTATGCAAAGTGGAAATATATTTTCGATTCCGTGCGTGGTGTTGCCTTGCGTTTATAGTTGAGTTAAATTCAAACTTTGGGAAATATTTGATAAGTTAACATAATCAAATCAGTTGGTTGGATATTACCATTTGTTATTTGTTTGTTTTATATATTTTTTTAAAATTTCCCAAAACAAAACTGTTTTGGCACCTTCCCTCACCCCTCACCCTTTATTATTTTATTTTATTTTATTTTATTTTTCTTTCTTTTCCTACGTTTTTCCCCTTTTAGCTTTTCTACTGGTTTTCTTTCTATCGCATCTCCATCCTATTTGGTTTCTTTCTTGGGTTTTTACTTTAGTTCCTATCATCTTTAATTTCATCATTCCATTGCCAATTATTCTATGACGACTTTGGGTGATAAGTATTTCAAAATTAGATTTGTAAGTTTGTTGTGGTTAAAAGTTCTGTATGTTTTCTTTGAGTGTTTTCTATCGTTGAGTTATTGAGGTTAATGGACATTTAGCAATGATGGTCAAGTAAGGAATATGGATTGTTAGATCCTCTAGTGAATTAAACTTTTGCTGACTATTGTGATCGTTTGGGTAAGTGACCGAACACTCAAAAAGAGGCTAATTTTCGATTCTGTAATGCATATGTTAGCATTTTTTATCAAACGAGTTAATTGGAAATTAGTAAATTGTTGCTAATTAGTTGGGTTAATGTTGTTTTTAGGTTCTGGAAAACTCAAGATTGAATTTGTCTCAGAAAATATTAGGCTATGTGGGTCACATAACCGTGTGGAAGGTCGTGTGGCAGACTGTGTGGGTCACACGGCCGTATGGTTGGTCGTGTAGGTCACATGGTCATGTAGTAGGTCATGTGGCAGCCCGTGTAGGTCACATGGGTGTGTGTGAGGCCATGTGGGCCACACGAGCTGCCCAAGTAGGTCGTGTGGGACCAATTTTCAAAATTTTACCTTAGATTCATATTCTTCGTGCGAATTGAATATAGCCCTTCCGTAGGGTTCATATGATATTAATTTGTCTATAAAACATGACTTATGATGCTCTATTTCTGTTAAATGTAACTTATGAACGCATGAGATGTATGTTATATGTAATAACATGATATGTTTTGTGCTAATATGATTTGAATCTGATGTGTACAGAATGTATGCCATACACGCATTCAATATCTGTTTAATTTTGCAAGTGCGTTAGGGTGGGATTATGATTATGGAGGAAGTGTTAGTAGTTTAATTTTTCTACCTTATTTGGTGGCTCAGTCACATGTATCTGTTTCTGGCAGATTACGGTGTATTGATCTAGCAACTAGACTACAAATTTTCTGAAAAGTGACTCACGATCACTTAGTGGTGTATGGGAATGGATGGGTATTGAATACCCTAACTAATGTGTCGGGATGGTCGGAGATGGTGTGTAGTGAATAGGGGTAGGACCTAAATCTGTATCTATTATGCATATGTTTTTATATATGTTTATGAAACATATCTGATTGGTATCTGAACACATATATGCTATAATATCTGATGAATCATGTGTGTCTGATTTATTATTTGAAATAAGTTACACACTAAGCTCCTAAGCTCACTTTCTGTCTGTTTGCTCTCAGGTAATCCACAGCCATAGGGCGAATCGGTGCAGCGGGAGCTCAGTTATATATTTATATTGTGCTTCTTTTAAATATATTTATATTGTGCTTCTTTTAACTTGTTCAGATTAAATCCGTTTTGCTCATTGGACTATTTTTGGACTTTCGGGATTGTTTTTAAATTTTGGATTTTATTTTCTGTTTTAAATTGTTTCAACGTTTTTAGATTATATTAATTTTATTTGCAAAATTTTGAATTTCCAAAATCAAACCGCATTTCTAAAACTTTATTTAACAAAGAAATTTCGCTGCAAAACTAAGTGTTTTTTATAAGTATTTATCCGCAAAATTTAATGAATTAGTTCAGAGAAAGTAACTTTCCAAATAAACTGGAACTTTATTTATCAAAAGTTAGCGCTAGTTATTTTACAAGTCTCAAAATGGTTTCTAGATTTTAAAAAGAATTATGGTAATACCTTCAGATCTGGTCATAACGTCTAGGCCAGGTTTAGGGTGTTACACTCATAAATGAAAGCATGTTCATTATGGGTGTTGGGTCCATGGTTACACACTCAAGATCATTTCTTATTAAATAGTTTCCTAAGAAATGATATGTAAACTAGAGATGATGGCCAAGCGTTAAACATTCGTTGGTTAGTGTGGAGTCTTGAGAATCAAGATTCATGAACTAATTGGATGTAATCCATGTTCTTGCTAGTTAATCATGGGACCCTAAGGCGACGTGATTAATGGGTGTGAGAATGATCGTAGCAACGGAAAAAAAAATTTAAGGATGTTCATGATCGGTAATTTTACTAAAAAAAGTTACAATTTGATGTGATGAAGTACATGCGGACTGCCACGTGGGTTACCACATTAGCATCATTAAAAATTGATGTTTTAGCCAACATTTACATTAAAAAAATGATTTAACTCTTCTTAAAAGGTTAACGATCAAATTTAGATAAAAAAGAATAAGGGTCAAATTGAAAAAAAGATGTAAATATTGATGATTAAAATTGACATTATGCCTCATGGTCACGCCTCGACGTACGTGCACTGGGGTTATGAATCAACACAATTATTTCTAAATATCTAATGGTACACGGCAAATGTGACAGTTCAAGTTGTAATGATTATAGTGTTACAATGGAACACTCGAGTATTTCAAGGATCAAACTCAAGAGATTTCGAGGACAAAGTGATTCTTAAGCAACAAACATGTAAGTAGGAAATCTAGCTAACTACTCGCTAAGTATTATATTATGACAATTCATAATCAAGGGTAAATTACACTAATCGGCTACCTGATGCTAAAAAGGATCAAATTGTAAAAAAAAATAACAATTAGGAAATTAACAATTCAGTACACACACAAGCAATTGGTTGCCTTCCATGTTGTTGATTAGTTTTTGGATTAGGGATCTTAAAGGCTTAAACTTCTAATTGGCTCAAATTTACCTATTCGATTACTACTTTACCAAATTAGATGATTAGTTTAGTTTATCTCTCGACCTCGCCAAACTAAGTTGGGACTGTAACGCACCAATTTTCGGGAATTCTGTGAATGTTGGCAAATTTTAAATTTTTGGTGTTCTGTCTGCTTGGCGTGGATTTACTTAGGTTAGTGGGCCTCTAGAAGGCCCAAGCTTAGGTTAAAAACCCGGTAGTTTTAATTAATTTTAATTCCATAAGAAAAAGGGGTTCTGGTTGGTTGGGCTTTTAAGTATTAATTGGGTAAAATAAAACACAGGGAAGCCTATGGTAAGCTGGCTTGTGACGTCACTTAGGGGGCTTTAGAGGTGGCGTGTGGATGACCAAGAAGAACTAAGGTTCGAGTCGCAAGGTAAGCAAATTAGTGATATTAATTTTTATGCACAGAAAAGGTAAGTAATGGAACTGAAGTGAAAGTCTGTCAGGAGGAGTTTAAATTGCTTAAGGGATTGAGTAAGGAGGGGATAAGGGAGAGGATTTAAGAGCTGATTAGGGAGAGTAGTGTTGGTTGAATGGTGGACTCTTGAGGAGAAAGAGTTGGCCGGCCAATGGGTGCTTTAGGGGGGCAAAACTCGGCTAGGTTAAGTGCCAGTATAAATTCGGCATTAGGGGAAAATTATGTCGTTTCCTGACCATTTTCCTCTTCTTTCTTTTCTCCTCTCTTCATCAACTTTTTCTTTTTCTTCTCTTCCTCTATAGCCGAATCTCTCTATCCACCTGTGCATCTCCATCTTTTTCTTCAGACGTTTCTAAAACCTTCATAGCCATTTGCCTTAAAAAGCCGAAAACCCCACACTTTTAGGGACTTAGCCGAATATTGAGATCACTGAAGGCTCGAATTTTGTTATCATTTGAGGGCTTAGATTGGCATCAGAATTGAGTAGAGATTAATTGGAATCATTGACCGAAGGAACCGGTGGTAAGTCTTTTCAATCTAGTCTTTATTTCGTATTTTAGAAAAGCCGAAACCCCTAAAGGTTAGGGAGGCTGTCGACTTGGACTTGTAGCCCTAAGGGGTTGTGATAACTATTTTGTCTTGATAGTAAGGTGATCTAGAGGCTGCTGATCAAGGGCTTGGACAGGTGGAGCAACGGGATCTAAGTCTAGTCGCAAACTTCGGCAAAGGTAGGATTGCTAGTGCCTAAGGTGTTATGGCCGAATAAGGTAAGGAGTTATTATGTAGTTCGTTTCGGTAGTTAGATTAACGTGGTAGTAATATAATTGTAGGTAGTTCGTGCATGGATCTCATCAGCAAATCTTCATAAAACAGGTGTGTAACTGACACTCCTTCTTAGTCTAGATCGGCAAAAGCTGAAAAGCTGAAATGCCGAAAAATCGGTATTTTGTGGACTTGCGAGTGTGCGAATGCTCGTGAGGTAAATCGATTAACGTTTTTGGTGAAATACAGTGTTTAGACCGCAGAGTGCAAGATTTCTATGCCTTCAATATTTTTGGGCTTAATGGGCCAAAATTGGGATAATGGGCCAGCGGGCCCAATTCGGTAAGAACCCTCGGTAAATGTTTTTGTTAATATGTGAAAAATGGGTATATGCATGAAAACCCTAAAATAGATAAATTACTGAAATACCTTTATAGGTGGAAAATTTACAGATTTACCCCTAGGAGTGGAATTACTAAAATACCCCTAGGGTTAAGGTTGACCGAAATGCATGTTTGACTGTTGTTATTTACTGCATGCCATGTTATTATTATCGATGCATGGGGTGGGATATTGATGGAGGAAGTCTTGAAAGTGGCTTTGTCCACGATTGGAGGCTTTGCCTCAATTTATCGATAATCGGCAAAGCAATGCTGCAACTGTGGAGTGTAGGGCCGGGTGGGTTGAGCTATTCCCCACATGGAGTGTAAGGCTGGTACGGGTGGAGTTTAGTGGTTGGTTATAGGCTGGGTTGGGCTTTCATACATGAATATGACTGCTCTAGTCTGGAATGGGCCTATGGGCCATACTGTTATCTGAAAAGGGGCTAAGGCCCGTTCCATGTATTACGAAAAGGGCTTCGGCCCAGTACCCACTGTTAACTGAATGGGCTTAGGCTCAACGGGCTTGAGCTGACTTGGGCTTTGGATGGGTTTTTCTTACACACTGAGTTTCCAAACTCACCCCCTTCGTTAACCTTGCAGGTGGGCCTTGATGTGGGTGACTTGGAGCCGGAGGGGATTCAGAGTGGCCATGGTGATCGCTTTTGGGCTTTGAAATAAGTGACTGATTTTCCTTAGTTTATTTTATTTACTATTTAATCTTGGGTTGTAATAAGGCCATTTTAACTAAATTTTCTTTTTTATTTTTCGGGGATTATTTTTATTTTCAATAACTTTAAACTGGTTGATAATAATTCAAATGGGATAGACATAGGGCGCGTTTTCAAAACGATATTTGTTTTTAAAATAACACGACGTCACGATTATTCGATTTAACAAAGATAATAACCACTCAAAGAAATTTCAACTCGTTATAGCCAAAGTGTGGCAATGGTTGTGGGCATGTCTAGGATTGGATCCAATCGAAGAGCTTGGTACTTAAGCAGGCTTCATGGCTCACCTCCTCTGTTGTGGATACCTACCTGGTGCCCAGCTTCCATTCACTTTAGCTTAACAAAAGACGGTTTTTAACACTAAAATGAAACATGGGTTTTTAACTTCAATGTGACACGTCAGATTCGGCCATAACGTCTGGGCCGGGTTTGGGGTGTTACAGGGACAATCAAATTGGTGCTCAATAGAATCTCCTCTCGATCTCACCTATCTAAATGTTCACCTAGAGGCATCAATTTTAAGTTTTGAGGTTTATTTGATTTAGCTCAATTTTTACGATTTAGTCCCTTCCAAAAACTAACCAAACAACATTTTCATCAATCAATCACCATAAATTTAGTTAACAACCCAACACATAATCAAAACATATATAAAATTAAACACAAGAGCTGGGTTAAGAAAAGCATAGAAATTTCTTGATGGAACCTTGAAGAAGATGATGACAATAACAATGAAGCTGGCAAATACAAATAAAGTTAAGATTTTTTTTAGAATTTAGAAAGAAAATAAAATTGAAATATATTAAAGGATTTGAATGAAAATAAAAACACAAAGCAAAGTTAAAGTACCAAAGTGCGATTAATACTAGAGCTACAATCAAATCTAACTAAACTACCAACTAAAACTAACTAAACTCAGAAAAGCTATGAACTAAAACCCTAAAAAATGAAAAAGAAGTAACTACTAAGCTTAAAAGATGAAAGAAAAGGTGGCTCCTTTAAAGTTACCAACCAAAAATGCCTTTTAACAACTAAATACAATTCCAAATTTTAGACAAAAATGCCCTTAAAAGTTGTATTTTGGCTTGGGTTATTGTTGGACAAAAGATTACCCCTGCAACTATTTTCTCCCCGTCAGGCATTAGTGTCACGACACCCTAGACAGTAGCAAACTCGTGGTTGTGAAGGGTCTCGATGTCATGACATCCTACTCACCAGTACCATACATGTACGAGAAAAAAATGAATTTATAAAACAACTTTTAAAGTTTGGTTTTACTGCAAGCATACAGGTTAATTGTAATATTTATATTGTTACAATGAATTGTAACACTGAAGTATTCTAGGGATCAAACCTAAGGGAGATGGCGATTGAGTGATAACTAGCATACACAAAAGAGTCTAAGCGGCTACTCATACAATTTTATAGTACAACAATTCATAAAAAGGTAAGGTTGCAAGAACTTTAAATATGTTATTCTAAGGACTAAATTGCAAAGAATGTAAAATTAAAGGACTATCCATTAAATAACTAATTGGGGTTGATGTGGTTCATCAATCCTCAAACAAGGGACTTCAATCATGTTAATTACTAAGTGGCTCCATTTTATCCTCCGATCTCAATTTTACCAGCTTAGACGAATTAAGTCTAATTTATCTTCCGATCTCACTGGTTAATCCAAGACTAATGAACAGGTGCATGACAAGATTACCTTCCGGTCTCACTTGCCTAGTTATTATCTTAGGGGGTCACTTCATAAGTTCTTAGCTCTATTCGATTTAGCAATTTGTCTAAAGATTTTAGTTTACCCACATCTCCATCAACCAACCTCCTTTCAGGTTTAGTTACTCATGCTCAAAGTGAAAGAAATAAACATAGAAATAGACAACAAAGTAGCCCATGAAAATAAAGCTTAAGAAAAATATCAAATTTGGGATTTTTATGCAAGAAAACTTAAATAACATGAAACGAAAAGTATTTAATAAGAAAATCTAAAGCAAGAAACATAAAAGGAGTAAGCTTTAACAAATTTAAAGTAAAATAAAATAAAATACATTAAACTAAAGCTCAAAGAGTCTTGAAAGCAATGTACATGGATTGAAAATGTAAATAAACCTTAGGTATAGTAATAACTAACTTAACTAACACTAAGAACATCAAGAACAAGAAGTAAATGCAGAAAATTAAACTCTAAGCTAAGGTAGAAGAAGAGAAAATAAAAACCCTAAAAAAGTGTAAAGAAAACTAAGAGAAACCTAGAGAAAACTAAACCTAAAACTAAGCTAATGTATGTCTCTATCCTCTTTGGAAATTTTTGGCTGTTTTAAAGTGTCTTTTGATGACTTTTTATTACCAAAAGTAACCCTACACTGGCCTTGGGTGATTGGTGGACCGGGTAGACAAAGACTACCCTTTTTGTCTAAGTTTTTCCCATTGACGAAGGTGATATTATAATACCTAGAAGTGGATTTCGTGATACCTCGGGCAGTGTTGAACCTTGGGGTCTTCCTTAGAAGGTGGATATCACGATACTCAAAAAGGATATCACGATATAACTGAAGGGAGCTTTCACTATTTTATATTGTTGAAGGTATTGCGATTCCAAGGTGTGGATATCACAATACCCTTTACTTTGGTGTCATTCTCGCTCGTTTTCGATCTCTAATACGTCCCTACATCACTCAATCACATGTTCGGCCTCCCAATGGTGCTATTTACCAATTTTGGTCACAAAATGGGAAAAAATGATATAATTCTACTTATTAACTGAAAATATAAAAATAATGAAAAACTACGCTAAAGACTCTAATTTGCTCTAGAAAAAGCTCCTTAAGTACGTTAGAAAAACCTAAGTTGCCGCATCAATTTGTGGCAGATTACATACCACTAGTTTCACAACATCACTGGTGTTCACTCTAATTTCTTCATTTGAACACCTCAAGGGATATCACGACTTTGGAGGTTCGGTAATGTGATGTTGGCTCAGTGTTGTGACATCTTACCTTTTGTGTCCCAACTCTCTAAATGATGTTTTCCTTAAGGTTGGGTCATTTTCGTATTCCTACAACAACTCAAACACTACGTTAGGTCCCCCATGGCACTATGTTGCCAATTTGGGTCTTAAAATGGAGCAAAAACTCAGCCAAAAACATTTATTAATTGTGAAAGGTAAATTTCAACAAAATCATAGAAAAGACACTTAATTTGTTTGAGAATAAGCTCATTGAGTGTATTGTTGAGTCTAATTTGACGTATCAAATTATGATAATTCACCTAAATCAAAATGAAAAAAATGATAATTTTGCTATGTCAAATGCCAATTTGGTTGAAGCAAATGACATAATTATTGCATTCATTTCTCAAGAAAATATTATGACTAATATAAAATAGTGGGTGATAAACTTTGGCACCATTAAATAGATTTCTGGTAATAGAAATGTCTTTGTATCCTATTCCTAAGTGGAAAATTGAGAAGAAACCATCCATCTTGAAGCCATTCATAAAGATATATTTCAAAGTTAACATACTATTTTGATAGTGTTGAAATATTAAAAAATTTTCTTATGGATAGTTTTAAGGTAATGTTTGTGTAACACCCAATACCTGACCCAGTCGTTAAGTCTAAGCGAAATGCCACATTCGTTGCCGGAGCAACTACAATCTCATTTGCAATTCAATTCAACAATTAATACATGCTATTAAGTTCAATACATACTTATATGTTATATAATCATATTTGAGACTTAAACGAGCTTACAAAAGCTCTTTCGATAATATGAGGTTGGTTGAGGACTAAAATCTAACATTTGCAAAACTATCGGGTCGACGTTGCGACGTTAAGGGTATCACATTGCGATTCGAAACAAATAGTGAACTTCAATGCGACGTCGGGGGTCTGAGTTCACGACGTCACCTACTATTTCCAAAGTATCCTTACGGTAATGTTTCATATCAGCCTAACAAAATAACCAATTGCATATTTAAACCATTTAAGAATAATACATACTTCAAACACTTCATATACTACTATTGAAACAACATTACTATCCAAAATTACCTAATTGACAATTCAAACTTAAAACCCAATTAAACATAGGTTACCATTTGCACATTTTAGCCATTTCAACTACTTATACCAATCCCATGTATGCATTTAACAATTTATGTACAATAGACTCAAACTAACCTTACCAATTCAGGATTTTAAATGACCATTATGTTATAAAGCTGACTTAATCCTTAGATACATGCCATATATTTAAAGCATAAAGAACTATACAAACATTGTTAAGTAGAGAGTTGCGATTTGGATATAGCTTCACTTCGCGAAACCTCAAAATCTACGAGAATCAAATTCTTTCGTCACTTGTCTATGATTCTTGTCTTTTCCTTCTCTCGAGATGGCTCGATGTCTTTTTTAGCTTGGTAATTTGGACCAAATTAGAAAAGAGAAAAGCATTCTTCTTTCTTCAATCATGCACGGCAATGCTTGGGGAAAATATGATTCTTTCATCTTTTTCCACTAACAATTGTTTGTATATACTTAATTAAGGTGTCATTAACTTTAATTCACTTAGTTTATTATTTATTAATCTTATTTACTTAACTAATTAAAATTACTAATCATAAGCAAGTAGATTACATTCAACACCCACTAACTCATATTTAAAATTGGTTCAATAACTATTTTATTCTTTTGGATAATTATTATCTAGGTCCCCAAACATTTTCTAAATTAAAACTTAATAACTATTAGGCTTTTACGATTTAGTCCCTGAGCTTTAATTAATGATTTTCTTGGTTAAATTACTTAACCAAACTTCAATACATTTTCATACCAACTTCATACATTTCCCTATTTTATTCTTATGAAATTGGTTTACAGAAATGAGTTTTTGAAACTGCATTTTCTAACACTGCCCAAATTGGGTCATTACAGTTTGAGCTATTTTGATTCAAATTTTACTCAACGAGTCATTTTGCATAACAATTGTTTCTTGGTATTTTGTAAAGGTGCTTTTAACTTGTTTTAATGTGTTAAATTTGATGGTGTAAGTGTTATAACATGTTACATACGTTTGGTATAGGTAACTAAAGGTATTGGAACCTCAAGCCTAAGAATCAGTACCTCTTAGGTTGGGTTTTAATACATAGACTCAAAGTATTGATACTTTCAAAGTTATTAGGCAAAGATTTCAAAAAAATGAAAGGAAAGTACTGGTACCTAACCTTGAGTATCGGTACTTGATGTCAAGCATAATTACATAGTTCCCCTAACACCGATATGTGTGATCAAGCATCAATAGAAGCCCTTGGAGTACCAATACTTCAAACCATCAAAGCTTATTTTTTTTAAATTTAGCTGAGGTATCAATACCCACAACCTATGCATTGATACTTAGGTTGCAAGTTCTGTAATTGTGCCTCAAATGATATTTTTAAACCTTTTTTAACCTCGTTTTCATTCGTAATTACTTACGAATGCTTGGAATTATAAGGTTTTGTAAAGGATGAGAGGAAGGAATAAAAAAATCATTGATAATTGGCTCCATTTATGCAAGTAGAAAACTAACTAAGATAAGATCAGTTATTCAAATGACAACAAAAGATAATAAAATTAAAAAAAATTCAAATTTTAAAAAGAGATAAAAAAAATGTAAGACTTGGTCAAGCTCTATCATTAATATGCACCCTCAAGTTTGGGGCTGTGGAACAACACCTAACTTGGAAAGTTGATGAACAAAGGAAAGTTTGGGTAAGGTCCTTGTGAGAGTATCATCTAACTGAATGGTTGCATAAATATGATTGACATTGAATTTTTCCAGTCAACATGATCTTGGATAAAGTAAAGATCGATTAAGAGGTGCTTCATATTTCAATGCATAACAAGATTTTGAAAACAATATATGACCCCAAGATTATCAGAAAAAATTGAGGAGTACGAGAAAGAGGGGCTTGAAGTTCTTGCAAGAGATGAAACACCCAAAGTGTTTTAGTAGTAGTGGTAGCAACAACCCTATATTCAACTTCAGTAGAAGACCTAGCTATAGTTAGTTGTTTTTCTAACGATCACCTAATATGAGTATGCTTGAAGAATAAGATATATCCAATTGTAGAAGCACGATCTGTTGGGTCCCTAACGCAATCCGCATCTGTATATATGCTAGTAATATTTTCAAAATAACATGATTCATAGGCCACAATTTATAGTGTTTTTCAAGTATCGGAAGATTCATTTGGCTACTTTCCAATGAGTTTTTGTAGGAGACTGCATAAACTGACAAAACTTTAATTACTGCGGTGAAGCAATTAGAAAGAGCACACATTTACTGTCTTGAATATTTGTTTCAATTAATAAATCAAGTAAATACTTGGATTGGGTTAAGAACAAACTGTTAGTTTTCTGAAGAACTTTAATTACCAAAAAAAAACTTGAGTGTACCAAGATCTTTAAGAGGAAAATATTTTTAGAGGAAAGAGATAGCTTGTTGAACGACTATAGGGTTGCTACCGCTGATTATGAAATCATCAACATATACCAGAATATAGAGTATTGTTGTTGAAGCCAATAGAATAAATAATGAGGTGCCACACTTGGATCTTTTGAATCCAAGAGATAGAAAAAAATTGATCAGTTTCTTTTATTATTGTTGGGATGCCTACTTAACTCCATATATCATTTTTTAAACAAAAAATATATATTGGTTGTTCTAAATCCTCAAAGACCAAAGGTTGCCTTATAAAAACTTGTCCATCCAAATGACCTTGTAGGAATGCATTATAAAAGTCAAGTTGATGTAAAAAGCAATTATTTTGAACAAAAATAGAGAGAATTAAACATATCGTTGAGGGTTTGACTACCAAACTAAAGGTTGAATGATAATCTACACCAGTTGTTTGGGTAAACCCTTTTGCTACAAGACATGCTTTGTAACGTTCAAAAGTACCAATCGATTTGTGCTTGATTGGAAAAGCCCATTTGCAATCAACAACATACAAGTGTTATTTATGTGCAAAGCATCATATTCTTCCTTTTATAGCAACTTCTTGATAAGGGTATTTAAAAGCCTATTTAAAGGTTGATGGAACAATTTATTGGGAAAGAGTGACAATATAATCACTAATTTTCTTTAGGCTTATAAATATTGTTTTGTAATCATGTAACCATACGGTTGGGTGGTGGATGAGAGTGAACATATTGATTTGGGAAGCCTAGGGTGGTGGGAGTGTTTTAGGTTGGTGGAGGGATCAATGTTTCAAAGATTATTTGGTTTTCTGGTTAGACTGGAGGTATAATAGGAGAAGTTAGTGTATGAGAATTGGTTTGATATGAATTGGCATGTCTAGATCGTCGATTATAAATGAGAAGAGGTTGAGTTAGGTTAGGTGGATGTGACTGGTTGGAGCAAGAGGGAGAAGACATACTTGAAGTCAGTTGACTCAGTTGTTATTCTGTGAGTAAGAATAATCTTGTGCAATGGGTGTTAAGGAAGCTGATGGTTTGGGATTGTCAATGATAATTGGCACTGGGATATGTAAAGACTCTAACGAGATATGAGGATGATTTGGTGTGCTTTCAGTATCTAAAGTGTGCACCAGTCAATGCTTGAAAAAAATTCTTTAAAGTTGGAGAAAATAGTTGCAAAAGGAAACATATATTCAAAAAACTAGGCATCACGACAGAAATTTTTTGGAGGTTACTAGGTCAAAGCGTTGATGGCAATGGTGGGTTAAGGAGAAACTTAAGTATATGCAAGGTTTTGAGCACGTATGGTTTTAACCATGGATAATAGAGACACCAAAAAATGTTGTTGAAGAACTATTATGTATCAGGAAAAAAAATTATGATTCAATAGAATTCAATAACAAACTAAAATAAAAAAGCAAAAAAAAAATGTTAAATCACTATACGCTTCCTCAATGTTTCTTGAAACCAAATTAGTAATATCTTTTAGTTAAGTTCTATGCCTCTGAAGAACATCCTAAACTAATATTACAGAGGCTTGTGAAATCAACTCTAATGCCATTCTTTTTAGAAAAAACACAACATATACAACAAAATATTGTTTTTAAAAATCAGTTCAAATCTTCAATTCATTTAATTTTTTTTCAAAACCCAAATTGCAAAAACCAATTATATTCTATTCTTTCTTTTCTTTTCTTTTCTTTAAGGAAAAAACCATGTTAAGAAACATAAGAGGTAAAAAACAAAAAACCAATAATTTTGCTTAATATTTTTTTTATTTTTTTAAAGTATGGGTATTGGATATTTTTATACAAATGATACAGAGAGAAAAATTAGAGGGTTTAGAAACAATTTTCCCTCATTTTCTCTCACTTTATATATTTTTGAAATTTTTATTTACTTTTATTTTTTTATAATTTTCTAAAATTGTTGAAAAAATCTCAATTTTTAGCATTTTATCATTTTACTTATAAGTGTTACGTTTATGTTTCAAGTAATTTGGTGAGAGAGCCGGCCAGGAGGGACGATACCAAGGTTACGCCAAGGCAGCAACGAATTGGGTTTACAGAAATGATATTTCGAAACTGCATTTTTGACACTTCCCAAAACTGGTTCATTAGAGTTTGAGCTATTTTGATTCAAATTTTACTTAAAGAGTCATTTTGCATAAAAATTATTTCTTGGTATTTTGTAAAAGTTCTTTTGGCTTGTTTTAATGTGTTAAATTTGATGGTTTAAGTGTTATAGCATGTTATATACGTTTGGTATAGGTAACTAAAGGTGTTGGAATGTGTTAACAATTGAAAATTGCATTTTTGGACATAGGTATTGGAACTGCAAGCCTGGGAATTAGTACCTCTTAGGTTAGGTATTAATACATAGACTCAAAGTATTGATACTTTTGAAGTTATTAGCGAAGCTTTTAAAAGAAGGGGAGGAAAGTACCGGTACCTAACCACGAGTATCGGTACTCGATGTCAAGCATCAATACATGGTTCCCCAAGCACCTATACGTGTGCTCAAGTATCAATACAAGCCCTTGGAGTATCAATATTTCAAACCATCAAAGCTTATTTTTTAAAATATAGCCAATGTATTGATACCCACAAATTGTGCATTGATACTTGGGTTGCATGTTACGTAATTGAGCCTCAAATGATATTTTAAAATCTTTTTTAACCTCATTTTCATTCGTAATTACTTACGAATTATGAATACTTGGAATTATAAGGTTTTGTAAAGGATGGGATGAAAGAATAAAAAAATCATTGATAATAGGCCCTATTTATGCAAGTAAAAAACTAACTAAAGATAAGATCAGTTATTCAAATAACAACAAAAGATAAAAAAAAATCAAATTTTAAAAAGAGATAAAAACAAAAATGGAAGGCTTGGTCAAGCTCTATCATTAATATGCCTCCCTCAAGTTTGGGGTTGTAGAACAACACCTAACTTGGAAAGTTGATGAACAAAAGCAAGTTTGGGTAAGGTTGATTGACATTGAAAGTTTTCCAGTCAATGTGATCTTGGATAAAGTGAAGATCGATTGTGAGGTGTTTCATATTTCTATGCATAATAAGACATTGACAACATTATGTGGCCCCAAGATTATCAGAAAAAATTGAGGAGTACGAGAAAAAGGGACTTGAATTTCTTGCAAAAGATAAAACACCCAAAGTGTTTTTGTAGTAGTGGTAGCCACAACCCTATATTAAACTTCAATAGAGGATCTGGCTATAGTTGGTTGTTTTTTCGACGATCAACTAATAGGAGTGTGCCCAAAGAAGAGAGTATATCCAATGGTGGAAACACGATCTGTTGGGTCCCTACCCCAATTCGCATCTGCATATATGCTAAGAATGTTTTAAAATTGGCAATTTATTCATGGGCCATAATTTATAGTGTTTTTCAAGTATCAAAGGATTCATTTGATTGCTTTCCAATGAGTTTCTGTAGGAGAGTGCATAAATTGAGAAAACTTTAATTGCTGCAATGAGGCAATTGGAAAGAGCACACATTTACCATATTGCATATTTGTGTTAGTTAACAAATCAAGTACATACTTGGATTGGGTTAAAAACAAATTATTAGTTGTCTGAAGAACTTTAATTCTAAAAAAAAAAACAAGACTTACCCATAATCAGGTGCTAATTAACTTTTTTTTTTCATGACAATAACTCAATTACTAATATATATATATATATATATATATATATAACTTCAAAGTGAGAAGGTTTGGTGGCAAAAGAGAAATATAGATTATTTTTTAAATCAAAAAATAACTTTTAAAATAAATTTGTAATTTTTTAAAATATAAAATATTAAAATAAGAACAGATGATTCACAGTAGCGTGGGTGGTAATTGATTATGTTACTAATTTTGGAAAAATAATAAATTTGTTAAATTTCGTAAATTCCGATGTATGTATTTTATTGGTAAAATATTGTTAATGTTTTGTTTTCCTTTAGTATTGGGTTGGGTCAGTTTTGATATTGGATCGAGTTGGGTTTCAAATTAAACCACAAAATTTACGAAACGCTAGAAGGAGGGCTTGAACCTCCGACCTTGTGGTTAACAGCCACACGCTCTAGCCAACTGAGCTATTCCAGCGGCTTGCCATGTTTTTCATAGCGTAACCTATTTATTCGCTCTTCTTGTTTTATAATTCTGTGCACAACGCTGCTTAAAGACCATATAAGTTTAAAATATTTAATAACAATACTAGTTGTATATATAGTAAACAATATTATTGCAATAATTAGTATACGTTTGCTAGCAATGTTTTTTTGAATTTTTTATATTATATTAATAAATTATTTTATATTTTAATTTCATCTTAATATTTAATTAACGATTATCATTTTAGATTAATTGTCATTTAACTAGTGTTACAGTTATATGCTAATTAAAAGTAAATTGAGCTTTATAAACATTCTAACACTTTCAAGTGGAATTTAAAACAAGCTAGGAAAACAAAATCATTTTTGGTATTATTTATTAGGTTCCCTTGTTAACGTTAATAAGGCACTACAATGTGATGGAAATTTAATTTAATCGAACATGAGGTTGTTTTGTGATATTTATATTTTATTTTTATTCACTTTTTACTATTTTAATTTTTAAATATCATGGAACTAAAATTCAAGCTTTGATGTTTAATGATGTTGTGCTAAAATTCAAGAACCAATTTTGATTGAGGATGGCGATGAGGATAATATATTGAAAAAAAATCAAGAAAGAGGATGATGATGATGATGAGGATAGATTGAAGAAGAAAATCAAGATTGAAAACATTTAAATATGTTTATTAGATTTCATTTTAATTTTTCTAGGAAGTTGAATTTCGGTTTTTTTACATATAATTTAATTTTAATTATTTTTATTTATCTTTGATTTACAACATATTATTTTTTAACAAAATAATTAAATGATTTAATTTCAATACTTATTTCACTTACAAAAAGAAATTACTATAAAATTTTAAAAAATTATTATGACAACCTCATCCCAATTAAATAAAATTAATTTTGAACATGAATTATAAAATTTAATTGTACTTAATTCAATTTTATTTTACCTTTAAATTAAAATTTTTTATTCTGAATTAAAGATATATTTTAAATATAAAATGTTAAAAATTAATTTTTTAAGTGAATTTAAAAAATTAAAACTAATGTTTTTACTTTAAATTTAAATTTAAATTTAAATTTAATATTTAATTTGATAACTATTAATACATTAAAATCACAATGTTGAATTATACTTTTATATTCATCTTGAATTACATTTCATTTTTAATTTAAATTATTCAAATATCTTTTATTATTTTATATTATTTCTTCCTTAAACATGGAAAATGTTTTTATTATTACATTAAAACTAAACTTGAATAGATAAAATTCAATAAATATTAAATTATATTTTTAATTAATGTTGAATTATACATTAATTGTGATTTAAACTATTTTTTATAGTATTATATTGAAATTAAATAATAAAATTAAAAGAAAAGTCTAATAATATTGAATTACACTTCATATTTAACTTGAATTACATTTTATTCTAATTTAAACTATTCAAATTTATAGTTAAAGAAATATCATTTTCAATTTAGATTACTTAAACATAAGAAATTATTATTATCATTACATTAAAATTGTTTAAAAGTTTGAATAGTTAAAATTGAATAAATATTTATGTATTTAAGTTTTGTTTTATTTAATATTATACATATTTTATGTATTATTATTAATTAGCTTCAAAACATATGTTTCATTATTTGTTGTATGTTATTTTTAAATACACTTTTATGTTCTAAATGCATGGTTTCCGCACGCATAAGTATGTAAATAAAATTTTAATAGATATATAAGTACTTTACTGAGTTGGTGTCACCCTTAACAAAGTCCGCAACTCGATTATAAAATTACAGAAATACCTCTTCTTTTAAATTATAATATTAATATTATTATCATGATATTTCAGTTTTTTTTGCTTTTTAAACAGAAGAATTAAAAATTACTAAACCAAAAAATTAACGTGTTTAATAGCATTAAAAATTCAAATTTGTTACCACACTAGCTATATACATTATTATTGAATAAATTTTAAAAGTTAATAGCACTTTATTGAGTTAGTGTCACTTTTAATTGAGTTATCAATTCAATTATGAAATTACATAAATATCCTTCTTTTAAATTATAATTAATATTTTTATGATTACATTTTTATTTTTTCATACTTTTATATCATCTTTAAATAAAATAATTACAAATTATAAATTTAAAGATCAAATATTTGTTTAATAGTATTAAAATACAAATTTGTTACTATTTCATTTATTTTTATTACTGAATAAATTTTTAACAAATATTTCTAACTTAAAATTATTTTTTTATTGACAATAAAAGTATATAAAATTGTTAATGCATATGAACAAATATGATGAATTGTGTCGCGAAGCTGTGTTTTCAAGTCAATGTTGGGACCAATCACTTGACTGCCTATATAATATATATAGTGAAAATAACATTAATAAAATAAGCAAGTTTCATTAGACTCTCTTGAAAATTTTACTGATAAAAAGTTTTTGGCTTTTACAATTTATAATTATATTATTAATTATTTATTATTAGAATTAATTGGTTTAATTCAAATTAATTCTCCTACACATAGTTTATACCGATAAAATACCAACCTAGATGCTAAAAGTCATAAGACTTTACTCATGCGATTTAAACCAATGCTTAGTTGATTTTAAGACCAGACCTTTTAATGCAAATTTACATTTACTATTTAATTTAATTCTTATATTATTAAAAAAATCAAATAAATCTAAATTCGAATAGATTTTATATTTATTATTAAAAATTTATTTAGTGTTGAACATAGTTAATATATTTAAAGTTTTTATAACTATGTAAATAGAATATTTTATTTAGAATTAAACTGTAATTAAAAAAAAATTCAAGATATTTTTTATACAACAAATATTAAATCTGTTTCAATTTAGACTTATTTAATTCTTTTTAATGGTATAGTGACTAAATTGATCCATTTAATAATAGATAGGCTAATTTAATTCATTCTCTATAATATAAGGACCTCTCAAATACTTTAACCCTTATTATACTTTTCTCTTATGAGATCTTTACTATACTTTTTTACAATTAATATTTTAACAATCAAGCTGTTAAATTTATTAATATAATTGTATTTTTAATACATGTGAATTATTGAATGAATATGATATTTCTGTCATATCGATCTAAAATATTGTATATATTAATGTATGTTGAACGGATGAAAGTTTTTTTTACATAAAACAAATTGTTGTAAATTTCTAATTTACATCAAACCTGATATGCACGACCTACATGAATAAAACATAAAATATTAATTATAGAAAAAATTATAAAAGTGAGTAAAACCATGTTAGGTTTACATTGGTGTTAGTGGAGGGATATATATTATCCTATTACACGCATATGCGTGTGAAAACCACATATGTGCGTTTAAAAATAACATATAATTAATAATTAATAAAAATATATGGTTTGAAACTAATTAATCATAATAACGCATGCATATTTGTATTTTTATTGGTTTTTATTAAAAGAAAAAAAACTAAAATACTCTCAAAATGCTAGGTTGATTCGTGACACCAACTAAATTAGAAGTTTAATAAAAGTATAGAAACAATTGATGGAGATAATAAATTGTACATATTAAACTAAAAATGTATAAATATATATTAAAATAAAGTTTTAGTTGAGTGATAAATATAAGATTTTACTAATTCAATTAGTGAGGATTCAAATCTTACTAAATGCATATTTTTATTTTTGAGTTTATTGGTTTTTGATATAGTAAAAAGACTAAAGTGTCCTTAAATAATATAATTTATTTTACTATCTAATTGGTGTGGATTCAAATCTCACTAAAAATGTCATTACGAAAAATTCCACCAAGTATCATTCGTTCAAAATCGAGGATAATTTAAGAATTTTAAATTAAAATCTTAAATCTTTAGACTTAAAAGAATTAAGATTGGGTTTGATTTCAAGAATTAAAAGTCATTTTTATTTCCATTTTATTAGGAAATGGAAAACATTGACAAAACATGTTTGATAGAAAATTAAAAAGGAAATGATTTTTGAAAAATGAAAATGAGTGAAACTTAAAAAACATGTTTTCACTAAAAAAATTTATAAAAGTGAAAAAATGAAAAGAAGGGTTTTTAAATCTAAATATAATTATATATGTTTCTTATGTACTAAACATAACTTCATTAATAGTGTTTTTTCAATTTTTGAAAGATAAGAATTGAAAATATTTTCATAACCAAATCCTTTATGCTAGCAAAATTGTAGTCTATGAATAGACCCGTTAAAGGTTGGATAACTTGACGTGTTCCATTCGAGTTGTAAATAGGGTTGTTTTAAATTGAAGCCACTTGGATTTGTTCTAAATTACTATTTAATAATAAAAATATATATATTTAAGTCTAATAGTAAAATATATAAATTTTAATATAAACAACAAATTAGGATTTAGATAGCTTGAAAAGCTTTCAGATCATAGCTTAATTCATGAACAACATTATTCGGAAATAGATGATCTAATTAAACCCTAAACTTGGATTATATGATCTGAATATGAGAATATAGGGATGGAAAGGAAAGGTAAGGAGTTTTATTAATAATTTGACCAAGAAGGAATGCAATTGAAGCAACTTGATGTGGCATACTCTAATTGGGAATCCAATAAAGTACCAAATATGCCCAGTTGAAGAATATTTCACCCCCAAAAGAAATTGTCAAAAAAAAAAGATGTCACTCTCTCTTACCTTAATCTTATACCATACTCTATTGTATATTTTTGATATGTACATTTTCATGAATCAGATCATATCATATAATCATTAAAAATAAAGATTTTAATTAAATAATATTACCCATGCATCAAATTTGAACTATTACTTGAATAGCAAATGAAACCACCAAAAGTTTTGCAAATAATAATAATAATAATAATAATAAAGGCAAAAGGCAAAGCTCAAAAGGAAGGCTGAAAAGTGAAAAGGGATAGGAATGAAAGCCAAATTTTCCAAAGTCACCAAAGCACACTGGGGGCAGTGAACGGTTGAGAAAAAAGAATGATAGTTAAAATTTGGAGGGTGATGGGATATATGGGAGAGTGGGTGACAGACCCACGTGAATGACCCACCACCACCGGCCACCACCACCACTTCCACCACCACCACTATCACCACTACCCCCATTGGATTTCCTTCATTGGCTTCATTCCAACGCTAACAGCCAAAATAACCCAACCACAGCAATAAAACCTACCTGCCCTCAAGTAAGATACCACCTCTCCTTCAATTTATCTACTCATCAAATTTATTAGTGATTGCAACCTTAATGTTATAATTAGATCAATTAATTAGGAAGGTGTTCAACTTCTTTTTTTTTTATTCATGTCCATTTCAAATTAAATTTGGGTTACCCAAATTTTTATATCAATATTTATATATTTTTATAATTAATTATAACAATAATTAATACAAAATTTAGATAAAATTAATACATAAATTGAATCCATTTATGTAAATTAAAGTGAAAGAAGAGAGAAAGTTAAGAGGTTACTATCATTAACTCCATTTGACAAAGCTACCATCTTTTGTAGTTGCCCACTAACTCTAACCCTATAAGCCTTTCCCCTTTATTTCTTTTTGTTTCTTGGCCTATTCTCTCCCCCTCTTCTTCTAATGCTAGTGGTTCTCTTCCTTTCTTGGTGTTTAATTCATGTTGACTACTAAAAAACCAGTGTAAAAGTTTTGTGTTTATGGTTTAGTATGGGGAGAGATGGACAAAGAAACTAATAACCAAGAAAACCCATCTCTCCTCTCTAACAATAACACCAACAAAGAAGACTGTTCCCCTAAGAAAAACCCTGGAAGCTGCACTGTGACTGGCGGTGGAGGCGGGAGTAATGATAGGCTGAAACGCGATGAATGGAGTGAAGGGGCTGTTTCGAGCTTACTCGAGGCCTATGAAAACAAATGGGTGCTTAGAAACAGAGCCAAGCTTAAAGGCCATGATTGGGAAGACGTTGCACGTTATGTTTCGGCTCGAGCCAATTGTACCAAGTCGCCCAAGACTCAAACGCAGTGTAAGAACAAGATCGAGTCCATGAAAAAACGGTATCGGTCGGAATCGGCCACGGCGGAGGGATCGTCTTGGCCTTTATATCCACGGCTTGATCTTTTATTACGTGGTAATGCTGCCGCTGCTGCTGCTGCTGCTGCACCGTCTCCTCCACCATCACTGCCGCTGCCTCCGCCACCGCAGCAGCTGCATCTGTCAGCAATGGTTCAACCACAACCACCTGGCCCTCTTTTCACTAACCTTCCCTTGACGTTACCAGAAGCGTCCACGCTGGTGGTGCTGCAACAACAACCACCAACGCCACTACCACCAGCTGCTCCGCCGCCTGCTTTGGCTCCTCAGGGTCTGGGAACTGCACAGAATTCACACGGTTCCAATGGTTTTGAAAAGATACCCAAGGTCAGTAAGAATTATGTGTGCAAGTATGTATATATACACTCGAATTCAAGATTTTAAGTTCTAGCTGGACAGATTATGTGCGGAAAATTCAAAAATAATTTACATGTTAGTATTAAATTTTGAATAAATTCATGAAGCTACTTTTTTATATAAAAAAAAAGTGTATTTATTAGGTCGATACTATTATTTCTTTTACTAGAATTTAAATAAAAAATAAAAATATCAGAGAAATTATATTATATTATATTTATCCCATTTTAAATTAAAAACCAGAATAAAACATTTAAATTTCAAATTTTTAATTAATTACCACCAAAATAACTTCTTCCTCTTTTATATATTTATACTAATATAGCGAAAGTTTGACGACACTCCACTGATACTGTCTCTATTAAAATTTGACAAAACCAACTTAAAAAACACCTTAAGATTTTAAAATTAATATCATAAAAGTCTATTCAATTTAAAATAATAAAAAATAAAAAATCCCACCTAATTTATTTTAACCACGGTGTCCCATAATCTCATTAATGGAGTAAACTATAAATTAATAACACAAATATATATTTTAAAAAATTTAATAAATAAATAAATAAATAAATAAAATTATCTCTTTTATCATACTTTTAATTTTTATTAAAAAGTAAGACTGCAAAGGAGGTTGATATTATATTCCTTTTTACACCACAAATCAATCATATTTGTAGAAAAGTAAATGGTCGTCAAAATTAGAAAGTTAAATGTCCATATTCCACTTCCAAAATTATTCTTTCTACATACCATTCAAACTTCATCATTAATTCTCATAATTAATTTCGCACCCCAAACATTCAATTCACTCACTAATACAAGTGGTGTTGATGAGACCCATCATAGCAGTTGGTAGTTTACTTTTTTTGTATGCTGTGCCCATCCTTACCCTCAATTTGCTAGACTTAACAATTCATTTAAGGTTCGCCAAAAATTAATTATAAATCTTTCAAAGTTTACCATGGTAGGGATTAAAAATGGAATTTTTTTTATAGGTAAATTGCAATATTATCATATATTAATTTGTAATTTTATTATTTATAAGGGAATTGAATTGACAATTTTTTTTTAGGGTGTCTCTTAAATTCACCCGGATTCATATATTCATGTTCTGTTTGTGATGACAGGATGACGGAGCCGGACCGAAAGTATCGGACCATTTATCGGACAAGGTAGCCATAGAGACAGATAGTAGTACACCGGGTCTTTACAGTGACAAGGAAAAGCTAAGATCGAAGAAATTGAAGATGAAAACAATGGAGAATAAGAAGAAGAAAAGGAGGAAAAAGGAAGAGTATAGAGAAATAGGGGAGAGTATCCGAATACTAGCTGAAGTAGTATTAAAATCAGAAGAATCAAGGATGGAAACACTAAGGGAAATAGAGAAAATGAGGATTGAAGCTGAGACTAAGAGGGGGGAAATGGAGCTTAAAAGAACAGAGATCATAGCCAATACGCAATTGGAAATTGCTAAGCTCTTTGCTGGATCAAGTAATAAAGGGATCGATCCTTCGTTGAGGATAGGAAGAAGTTGACATACATATGCGCGAATGTGTATGTATGTGTAGGTTTAGGGTATTGACAATGAAACAATGTGGGAAGGTATTTTAACTTGTAATAATAGGGTAGTGGGTTGTTGATCTAAATTATGTAACCGGTACAATGCAGTGTGAAGATTACTTTCATGTTGCGTAATGACCCCTTTTTCTTACAACTATGACACTAATTAATTAGCTAATTATAATTTGGGTGGGGGAAGTTTGGTAATTCCTAGCTCCTGTGAAAAGAAATGAAAATTTATCTTTTTTAACTTTTACACAATGTTTTTAGAAATTAGATTGGTGGTTGAATTGACTAGATCATTAATTTAATTGGTTCAATCAATCCAAACAGTTTAATTAAATAATTCATTAAAAATAGTAAAAATCAATTTGACTATTTTTTAATTGATTCAATTGGTCTATATTAATTCACAACTCAATTAATTTAAAGTCTTTTACTAAAGCAACGTCTCTATAAATTTTTAATTCAACCAATCAAACTTGCCAAAGAAACTATGCTTCTAAACTTCACAAAGCTAGATTAATTAACGGAGTGACATATTTTTTTACATAATAATCTAAAAAATAAATGGTACTTTTATGATATTTTTTCTTAATTTATTGTTGGAGTTAATGTTCACGACTCAACGTGCGGCTTTGCTAAGTTCTTTTCTGTTTGCGAAATAAATTCTAGTTTCTAAATCGACATAATTGTAAAAAAATACCCTTAATGTTTATGTATTTTTGGGTTTGAACTCTTAATCTTTTTTTTTTTTGGACCAACACCCTCAACATTACAAATTTTTCAGAAATCAACCCAAATTTAATGGGAAATGTGAGTTGACCATCAGTCAACCGCAGGTAGATGACGTGTCAAAGATGCTCGACCAATTTCAAAGATGCCAACCCCTTTTCTCATTTCTTTCTTTGTTTCTTTTCCTTTGCTCTCGTAGTCTGCCTATCACTAACTCTAAGAAGCCCTCTCTTCTTCCCTTTCTCTCCACATGTCCCAATCCCCACCACCGCTCCTTTCCCTCTCACTCCTCACCGTCGATCTCACCACAAACGTTCCAAAACCTTCTCCATCTCCATTTCTATCCTCATCATTCTCCTCGTCATCATCATCATCAACATCCGGTCCATTTCTCCTAACCTTCATTAGGCTCGCCACAGTCGCAACCAGAGGCTTAAACAAATACAACGATTGACTGCGAGCGTTACGTCCATAATTGGATTTCACGATCATGGTCCCAAAATCTCCGGCATCGTCATCATTGTCAAAGTTTGTAGGATCACCGTCGAAATCTTTAAGAAGATGTTTGAGGAGAGAAGGGAGTGATGAGCCATCTTCATCTTCTTCGTCGTCATCATCCTTGTAAATCATTGTGGCATAAAGGTCCGATATTCTCAACAATTATGCCTATTTACAAGAGACAATTTCATCAAACACGCAAAATTCTATGCAACCAAAAAAATGAAAAAAAAAGCAAAAAAAAAGGACTCACTGTCATAACCCATTTTCGAGTATAGCTTGCTCTTCTACGGTCCAATCCATGGAAATACCAAAGCCAAATCAAACTCAGTCGACATAAATCCACTAATCAACCTCCCTTAGCTCTTTCAAAGCATAATTGAAACCTCTAACAAATAGATTACAATGCTCAACAAAGCCTACTCTCAATCGTTTTGCCTTCTCAAGAGAACCCCCAAAAAAATTGACTTAGATACTGCTAGATCTAGCAGAAAAAAAGAGAGGAAAAAAAGGATTAGAAATCTATGGCTCTTGCTTTTCTCTTTCAAACACTATAAAAAAAAATAATGGCTCAAACCCTAAAACCCATAAACGTCCAATTTTTTTTTTTACAATTATGCCTTTTAAATATATTAAAGTTCACTTACTTGTATTGGTATATAAAGAAGATAATTTTGATTTAGATAAATACTTTAAAAAATAGATTTTTTTTGTGAAAAAACAAGGTTACAACTTAAAAAATCCTAAGAAGCTCTAAAAGCTTTGTCTTTTTGGATAACTGTAGCCACCAAATCAGGAGGTACTTCAAAAACCTGGAGGGGTGCCTGCCAAGAGAGACTGATCTTTGCCAATTGATCCATAATTAAGCTACACTCCCTAGGAATATACTTAATTTCCCATTGGCCTTCCAAATGCAAAAGACGTTTAACTCTTCGAAGCAAAGTAGTGCCAAAATCCTCTGTTTCTTCCATGGACAAAATCCTTACCACTTTAAGATTGTCTGTCTGAATCTTGACTTTCTTATAACCCTTGCTTAATGAAATGAGAATTCCATCAAGGATACCCCAAAGTTCAGCCTCCAAAGGTGAACATCTGCCCAAATAATGGGTGTACCCCAAAATCAATTACCATCCCGATCTCGAACCACTCCTCCCGTAGAAGCATTTCCAGACTTTCTATCGACTGCTCCGTCAGAAAATAAGTGAACCCAATTTGCCTCCAAATAAAAAAGTTTCAAAATGTTGCGCCCAACTGGTCGAAGCTTTAATGATTTCATAGGCTGTCCAGTTGATATTTTAGAAAATGAACAAATCCCTATTTTTCCAAATCCTCCAAGCAATTATCCCAAATAAACACGACCAAGTAATTCCCCTATCCTGCACTTTATCATGACAACAAAGGTTAGTGGAAAACCAAATTTGAAAGGGTTCAGAAAAAAACCTGAAAATCTTCTCTGTGGGGACAACGAGCATCCAAGTTGCCTTAGCTATCAAACAATCACGAAGAACATGCAAAAGATCCTTAGGAACATGAACACATAAAGGACACTCACTGCTATGACCAAGCCCTTTCCTAGCCCGTTCAGAATTAGTAAGAAGCCTTTATTTCGCAGCAAGCCAAAGAAAAAGACGAATTCTCTATGGTCCTTGATATTTCCAAATAGACTTCCAAGCATCATCATTAGGACTCCAAGAATTTTCTTTCAAAGCCCAATAAGCGCTACGAATAGAAAAAGACCCTAAACCAGAACGAGCCCAAATGATCCTATCCACTCTTCCAACTAGATGAGGAGGGGGAATACTTACTATTCGCTTAATGATAACTTCAGGCAACCAAATACTAAGCAGATCCACATTCCAAGAACTATCAGGGAGCATTCAATCCCTTAAAGGACTTTCCAAATCAAGTCTAGAATGAATCGCAACATAAGAAGAAAGAGGACCAACATCAGGAACCCAAGAATCTTTCCATCCTTGAATAGTGGAGCCGTCCCCTACAGACCATATGAGATTCTCACAAAAGAAAGGCCACACCTTAGAAAGGGAATGCCATAGGTGAGAACAGTTACTTCTCTGAATGGAATCAAGAAGTTGGCTCTTCCAACCATATTTCGACTAAAAAACACGAACCCATAAACATCCTTTCTGGAGATAAGATTAAACCCAATTTTCATAAGAAAAGAAATATTCTGATCTTAAAGATGCCAAAACCCAAGTCCTCTACGAGATCTAAGCTGACAAATAGACTTCCATCCTACCAGAGCAATCTTATGTTGTTCATCAGAGCCCCCTAGATAAATTGTCTTACAATCTTTTTGATCTCATCGCTAACCCCTTTTGGAACTAACAAAGACTGCATAAAATAGCTAGGAATAGCTAGGAGGATTAATTGACCAATGTAACACGTCCCGCAAAGGATAATTTCCTGGCTTCCCAGTTATGCAGTTTACCCATAAGTTTTTCAACAACAAAATTCAGGGTACTTTTAGTAACTCGATCATGGAGAATAGGCATCCCCAAATAGATCCCCAAATTAAGAACCTCCCGAAATCTAAAGATCTGACTAATCTGATCACGTGAACTATTATCAACACCTTTGGAGAAATATATATTACTCTTCCTAGCACTGATCTTGTGTCCAAAAAAGTCACAGAATCGTTTCAGGATTTCTTTTAACAATAGTGCTTAATCCATCTCCGTTTTACCAAAAATAACAAGATTATCAGCAAAAAAGAGATGAGATAAAGGTGGTCCCGTCCTAGATAACTGAATCGGGTTCCACCTCTTAGCTGTGATTTCTGAACGAATTAAGTGCCCTAACCATTTCACACAGAGAACGAAAAGATAAGGTGATAAATGACATCCTTGTCTAATCCCTCTCACCTGTTTAAAAGACTGAGACGAAACTTCATTCCAAAAAAATTGCATAGTAGATGAAGAAATAGCGCCCATAATAACCTTCCTAAGAAACTAGAGGATCCCAGCAACAACAAGGGACACATCAATAAGCTCCCAGCTAATTCTGTCATAGGCTTTCTCCAGATCCAACTTAATTGTCATCCAGTTTTTACCCACTTTCCTACTACGCATCGAATGTATGACTTCTTGCGTAATAATGATATTGTCAGAAATGTTGCGACTAGAAATAAACCCCGCTTGTTCGAGTGTTATGTAATTAGGAAATACCATTTTGAATCTATTGGCAATCACCTTCATCACCAACTTATACAATACTAAATAGAGACTAATTGGCTGAAATTCTTTGAATTTCTTCGGACGATCCTTCTTAGGAATAAATACGATTAACGTGTTGTTAAGATCATCCTCCATTTTATTACCAGCAAAGGCTCCTTGAACCCACTCACAAACTACCCCTCCAACTAAGTCCCATTGACTTTGGAAGAAAAGCGCATGATACCCGTCACTTCCGAGAGCCTTCAGCGAGGCTATGTCAAAAAGGGCCTTCTTAATCTCATCATTCAAAACTGGCTTATTAAGGAAATCAATATCCTGATTTGTGATACGAGGAAAGATATTCAAGGGAGGTGCACTCATGGGATTATGGATTTCACCATACAGCTTCTCAAAAAATCTAGCAGCCTCATCACTGAGAATACTCTGATCCGAACACCACTCCCCACTACTTATGCGTAAAGCCATAATACAATTAAATTCCCTCCTTTGCATCGTGCGACTATGAAAATATTGGGTATTGCGATCCCCAAACCACAACCAATCACACCTAGCATTTTGTCTCCATAGCAGTTCCTCATGGTTCAGTACAGTTTCCAGTTCACCGCGAATCTCCATATCCTCTTCAACAAGCCTACTAGAAGAAGACCAGTCTATGGCCTTTTGAATACTCCTAAGCGATCTCATAAGTTGTCTCTTCCGCGATCCTATAAATCCATATACGGACATGTTCCAATCCTTGACATGTGAGGTAAATTCAGATAAAAAAGTAGCTATGTTACCTGAATAACTCCATTTTTCAGAGACCAATTCTTTAAAATTCGCATACTTTGTCCAACCTGCGAGAAAATGAAACGGTTTCCCTTTCAAAAAATTAAGCGAAGGATTTGTTTTAATAAGAACTGGTTTATGATCCGACTTGATGCGCGGAAGATGATAAACTAGAGTATGCGGGAAGGTTGAATCCAAGGATCATTTGCTAAAGCTCGATCAATCCGTTCATGCGTGTTTCCTCTTTGCCAAGTGAATGAAGATCCTATGAATCCAAGATCCTGCAAATTATAAGAGTCAACAAAATTTTCAAATAAATTACACCTCTTACCCGTAGAGCGATCACTTTTTTTATCCTTAGGAGAGAGGGCAGCGTTAAAATCCCCTAAAATCATCCAGGGTGCAGGATCAGGAGGTAAAACTTCCATTAAGTCAATCCAAAGTGATTTCCTCTTGATTCTGTCAAGGCTACCATACACAACAAAGATAAAAAAAATTTAAAAACGTTATTTCCCTAAACATGAAGAAGCATGAATTGAGGATGATTGTGAATAACATTAATAAAAATATTATCCTTCCATCCAACCTAGATGCCACCTGAAAAACCAATAGATTCAATACGGTGAGAAAAATCAAATCCCAATTTATTAATAATGACGTTAGCTTTTTTACCACTAACTCTCGGTTTCAAAAGGCATACAATATCCGGTTTATGCTCAAAATTATAATTCACGAAAAGCCTAGAGAAATTTACTACTCGCACAGCCTTAACAATTCCATGAAAATATTGATAAATTTAAATCCATAAAAATAGGCAATAGATTAGTGATAATAAAAATAACCTCAGTAGTAAAAAACTTTACTATCCTAAACATAAAAAAATCATTCAAGAATTTTTTTACTTGAGTCCGAGACAATATCTGCTGTATCCATACTTTTTAATGTGGAAATAGTTTGAGCCAACCTAGTCATAGAATCACTTAAAGGAATTTTAGAAGAATTTTATTTTTAAAATTATTCCCTTTCCTATGCGTAATTTTATTAATCTTTTTTGTAGCTCTAAAACCCCCATCTTTACCTCCTAACATTTTCCCCATGTTCCAACTCTTATTGTTGCCAAAAATTGACACTGCATCTTCCTCGAATTATCACCATCTGCTGGACTTTTTTCCTTAAAGGATACAGCAGAGTGCCTATTAGGATTTAACCCACCAGGTGAGTCGAGAACATGAACTTCAATCGGTTCTGGCACCAAAGAGACCGATTTGGGCTGCATAATCTCATCATTTCCTTCATTCTCCTCCTACCCAACAAAGACTAGATTAAAACAAGATAGGGTCATAAGTGTTAAACTAGATAAATTAGAAATTATTATAGAACTATCTGTACTAAGAAAATCAATATTATCAATATTTTCCGAGAGAATCGAAGGGCCCCCTGTTTTTTTATTTTGCTGTCCATGCTTTATGCAAGGCATATCCATCACTCTCATGGGCTAGTTCAGTGCACTATTTGATGAGTCAATACCAGCCTTAGAATAAAATAGTCTAACCGTTCCAGCAGCAGCAGGAGATCTATTAAGTCGACCCACTGACCCACCAACATTTGGACTATCATCTTGCGATTTCAAAGGCCCTACACCCCCTGAAGCTCCTTCCATCTACTTACTATCCTTAGCTTTAGAGAATCCCTGATTTTTTAGCCTCAAATTTTCCACAAATTCACTAGCCTTCAATGTTTCTTTAAATTCTACCGTCTGTTCCTCTCTTCCCTTATTTGGTCTAACTTCCAAATCAATGGTTTCCATATTCTTCAAAGCATTAAATCGGGACCCTGATTTTAATTTTCCCCTTGAATCCGCTTTGCTAATATCAGTATTCCTGGGATTGTGCCTGGATCTTTTCTCAACCACCATCTAAGTCCCGTACATGGCGCCACCACCTTCGCTAGTCTGCTTTTCTGGAGCAGCATCATCTTGGATCTTCTCTGATGTGATCTCCTGTTACATCACTGGGCACAATTCATTGGTGTGGCTGTATTTCCCACAAAAAAGGTAGATTGTAGGTAAAGCTTCATATTTTACTTTCTGCTAAACTCTATTCACTAAAACTTGTGCAATTAGAGGTTTATCAAGATTGACATAAACAACCAACCTTGCAAATCTACCTCTTATTCTACTGTTTGTGTTAAAATCCAGCCGAACCACTTTGCCAATGATCCCACCAATTTCTTCAAGTATCTTCCTTTTGTATAGATACCCTGGAAGGCCTGGTAATCTAATCCAGGCCATCACTATGCTTAGATAAGGTTGAATGAGGTTAAATTCTTTGGTCCAGGGTTGTACAGGCAGATATTGACCATAAACCAACCATGGCCCTTGTGACAGAACTTTGGCATAGTCTTCATTGGACTAGAACTTAGCTAAATAATAACCATTCTCAATATCCATGAGATGGAAGGGTTTAGAACTATTAATCCGGCTGGTTCGAGCCCCATAACCAATATTCCTTTCGAATAATTTCAACACTACCGTAAGCTCCATCTCTTTAAACAAAATTTGTTGAATTCTCTCAGAGAAATCAATAGCAGGAATGCCATTGATAAAAGATTTGTGTATATCTCATTCAAAAAATTCCAGATTTTTATCAACTCTAACATCAGAAGAAAACGTCTCCGTTTTGTCCGATGTTCTAGTATCATTCCCCAAAAGTTTATCCTTCCAAGAAACCTTAGGACTAGAACCCGATTCCACCATCATATTAGTGCTCTCCTCGTCATTCCCCTCTTTAAAGCGAACTTTCTTGGTATTACGATCAACATCCGCCGGAGAATCGCAACCAGCTTCATCTTCCGGCAGAGAAATATTAGCCTCAAAATTCAAAAAAATTTCCATGAAAATTAATAGTTCTGGATTAAGACTTTTCCCCTATTTTATTTTTAAGTAGGGATAAAAAAATAGATTTTAAATAAATCAAAATAACGAGATCTTTTTTCAAATAAAAAATTTCCAACTAGAACAACATTGATCATATTGGTCAAAATAGAACACATTTTAGTTTTGGCAACAAAAATTAGTCTATTGGAATCGATTTCAACCTAAAAAAGGAGAAATTTGTGTCAATTGGGTTGAAAAGGAGAAAGAAAAAGAATGTTGTAATAATAAGTTGTCGGTCGACACAAAAAAATGCTAACAATAAACTAGTCACATCATATTAGGTTTGTCAAAATCCAATCGTCTTTTTAGGTCGGTCCAAATCACCCAGTCGTAATTGCAAGTCTAAATTAGGCCATGCAAACCGATTTTCAAGCCCTTGGAAACCTAAATTGGCCAGGTCAAATTAGTGCAATCTGAAAAATATGAAACTAATTCAAGCAGACTGATTTTTGGACCTTTTCAGGTCCACTGAACCCAAGAAAAAATCGATTGATTTGAAAATAAGTTAGGAATCAGATTCTTCGCCCAAAAATAAAACAAAAAAAAATATTTTAAAAATTTTGAAATATTGCTAAAATCAACCCCACCTCTTAAGACGTAGAAAAAAAAGCATGAATGAATTTGGTAGATAAAAGTTGGAGTTTGAAATATTATAGGTAATATAAAATTTTAATTAAGGTAACAAAATATTTTTTTTAATTTATTATATGAATATGATGAATTCTTAACTAATAATTTAGTATGTTTTGCTAATAAATTGTGAAAAGACAGAGAACGAATTTGCGTTTTTGGTTTATTACAACGGACAAATTCAGGAAACGAACGAAATTGGAGTTGTGTTCGAATCAAGGCATAAGATTAATGCAAGATTGAAATAGAATATTAATCTTGAAGGGTTGAAATCGAATATTTGTAGTAGAATTGCAACACATTGTGGGAGGATAGTATTTATGATCTTCTATAGATTTTCAACGTTATTAAATTCGGTCATATTTAGCCACCTTCAGCTTTTTTGATAATGAAGATGTAGAGGTAATGTTAACAATTCATTGCAAATTTGAAAATCATACGATTGAATTATATGCGGAGTTGAATAATGATGAGCGAGTGAATGCAGTTCTTGAAAATTCTAGTTCACCTAGTCAAACTGTGAATATTTCCATCAACTTCGTCGGTCAACAAAATGAATTGCAAGAGCCATATGTAGAGGTGCCATGAGTGTCTCAAGGGAGGCGATCTTCAGTTTACTGGTTGGTTTTTGATCTAAATGTCCCGCTAGACGATCAATATGACTCTGTATGACCATCTATATCATGGGGCGTTCAAAATACAACATTCAACCTTAATAGAAATGTTGTTGACCCAGATACGGAAGAAGTGCAGATTGATGTTGCATCCATTGATGGAAATAATTCTGAATTTAGTGATCCTTATGTAGACAATGCACTGAAGGAAGTGAATGCTGGAGAAGTGATGATGATTCTAATTCAAACCAAGCCGTCCCATTAAATATTATTGAAACCCAAGCTTAGTCCAACGGATTCAGTTTGGTTCTTCCACCGCATGAACCTCGATCTTATATGCTTAGCATCAACTTAAATGCAATGCATGCCATAGGATATCTCAAATATCCTCATGCATTATTGGCCCATGTGATGTGTTATGATGCACATCTTGGAGATTTACGCATGGATATACAATTCCCAACAAATGAGGCTATTGTAGGAGCCATTAAGGAGCACGACTTTAAACTTGATGTAGATTACAAAGTAGTCATTTCTACAACAACCAAATATGTTGGTGAGTGTTGGAAAGGTAATTAATGATGCAAATTAAGGATTAGGGTAGCATTAATGAAAAAGAAACAAATATGTGAAATTCAAAAATATGAGGGTCCTCGTGCATGCACAACTGCAGGGTTAAGGAGGGATCATCACAAATTGGATTCAATGTTTATTTGCAAATGCATAATCCTGTTGGTTAGAGAAAATATGATACTTTCGGTGTCAGTACTAATAGTTGATATGCAGTCTCTATTCGAATACTCCATCACATACTAAAAAGCATGGAAAGCGAAACTGAAGGCCATGAGGGAATTGTACAGTTATTGGGACAATTCCTACAATGAGCCGCAAAGATAGATAGTTGGGTTGTGAGAGTTTGTTCCAGGTTTCGTAATGTCACCCGAGGTGCAAAGACCTAAGCAAGGCTAAACACGAGGCAAAATCCTAAAATTCAAATCAAAGTAGAGTCGCCACTATCGAAACCATTTTTATTTTGGAAAATGGGGATCGACTTTTAAATAAGATATGGAGTCGCCACCAATCCTTTTTGTTTAGGTGTGATCGGGTCACCCTGTGGTCGATCATTTTAATAAAATATTTTGGTTTATTAAAACAACGTTTTTGGTCTACGAAAAACTAGAAGACGGATTCGGGAGTCGGTTACGCGCGAGGAAGGATTAGCACCCTCGCAACGCCCAAAATTGGTACCGTATTGATCGATTAACGTCCTAATGTTGAAAATTTGAAAAGATTTCAAAATACAATCTTTAAAAACGTTTGGATGACTTGAATTGGATATTGAGATTCTCTCGCTTAGAAGGAATAAAATATTACGTCCAGCACGATTGGATACAATATTTCAAACCCTCGACACAAGATCATCTCAGGATTTCCAAAATACATGCACTTAAAACTTTTAAAAAGGATATTTGGCTATTCGACCCAAATAGTAAATCGAAACCTAGTACGATTGGGCACGATTTATCGAATTTTCAAATACGAAACATTGCCTCATTTTAATTTGAGAAAACATGGATGAAATTTCAAAAGGATATTTTGTATTTTAGTCGAATGGAAAATCGAAGCCCAGCACGATTGGGCACGACCTCCCAAACCCCCCAAACACAAAATATTGCCTCGTTTTAATTTTTAAAAAAAAACATGGATGAAATTTAAAAAGGATATTCCGCATTTTAGTTGAATGAAAAATCGAAACCCAGCACAATAGGACACGATTCCTCGAACTCCCAAACACGAAATATTTCTTTATGTTGAAAGGGTTCTTTGAAACGCGGGTGATTATAAAAGCGATCTAAAGTATATAAAATAAAAAAAATATTTTCCATTCAAGATAAAATAACATATAAAACTCTTTAAAAATAATATATAAACAATTCAAAATATATAATGTGTAAAAAAAGTTTGAAATACATAATATATAAAAATATTAAAGTAAATAATGTGTAAAAATTTGAAATGAGCGTTGTATAAAAAGTTAAAATAGATAATAACAAAAAATGTAAAATAAATAAATAAATAAATAGAATGTTAATAACAAGAGTAAAAAACATATATAAGAAAAATAATAATGAAAATAATATTAGTATATAAATAGAAATAAAAATATAACAAATAGAAATATAATAATAGTATAAATATAAATAGATAAATAATAATAGTATGGGAATAACAAAATAAATATAAATAGAAACATAATAATAATAGCAATAATATATTAAATGAGCTAATTTGATAATAAAATAGCGAAAATAAAAAAGGATTAAATCGAACCTTAAAGCAAAATTCTAGGGCAAATCAAAGATAAATAAAAGAAAATGGATCAATTTGAACGTGCGAATAACAAGGAGGGACCAAAAGGGAAATAATCTCCACCCTCCAAAACACACAGCTTCAAGGAAGACCAAAATGTAGTTAAAACAAATTTTAGGGCCAAAATTAAGAATAATGAAGACTTAATTGCAAAACAAATAAAAAACAGAAGGGCTAAAATCAATTGGACGAATTTAGAAAAAATAAAGAAATTGAAATGAAATGGACAAAATTCCCACGTAATTGAAAGAGAAAAGAAAATAATTCAATTCCAATGAAAATAGGAAAATAGAGAATAATCCAATTCCAAATTGAAGTAGAAATACTCAAAGTAATCCAAAAGTAATCCGTCTTTCAAATAACAAAATACCCCTATTTATATACATGGGGTTTACTAAAAATAGCCTAAATAATAGTAAAATCAAATAAAATCAAAAATAAAAATAAAAATCATATCTTTCTATTTTTAGCCTTTTACTAAGTCAACTAATTTTGATAACTCCTTGGCTTTCTCCATCTTTTTGATTTGGCTACAATTTAATGATTATCTTTCAATTTAGCCCTTTTTGACTTGTTTTCGACCGATTGCATCCTTTGGCTTCGGTTATATATTTTTTTGGGGGGCCCAGGCCAAAATTAGCCTATTACAGCCACAAACCAGTTTGAACTAGATCGGTTAGCCACCTATCATATAAGGTTTCAAGACTAAACTTAAAGAAAAACCCTAAAATCTAAGCTCGATCTCAGTACCAAAGATGGGTTAGGGAGTACATTTACCCGTAAAGAAGGCTATAGCACCTCTATAACACTTATCCAAAAACAAACCTATTAGGTTCAAGAATTAGGATTTCCTATCTAGAAATCTAACTATGACTCCAACATGATTTTTTTTTTAAAAAAAAATTCTAACTTAAAACAAATTAAGAATTTAAAATGTATTTGAAAACTTGGAAATCCAATCTTAAAAACCTAAAATCTAATTTAATTAAATTTAATTTAAAATCTAATCTTAATAAAAACTTAAAAATCTAATGGAAAGAAATATAACCTAAGGCTAACGTTAATTAAAAATAATAATCTAAATTAAATTTAAATCTAATCAAACTCAAAATTCAAAATCTATACCTAATCAAACTTAAAAATCTAAATCTAAATCTAAGTCTAAACTTAATCAAAATAAAACTTAAAGTCTAATCCTAATTAAATCTAATCGAACTTACAATCTAGTTGTCGAAACCATTTTTTAAAATCGAGTTTTGAAAAATGGGAATCGACTTCAAGAAAAACGAAAACGGGAGTCGCCACCAATCTTCTTAGATGTGATTGGATTACCTCTAAAACATTTTGTTTTAAAATCATTAGTTTTGGTCTACGAAATCAAGAAAACGGGTTCGGGAGTCAGTTACGAAGAGGAAGGGTTAGCACCCTCGTAATGCCCAAAAATTGGTACCTAATTGACTATCAAATGTCTTTAATGTCGGAAGTTTAAAAATTTTTAAGATGCAATCCTCTTTAGAATATTTTAATTTTGAAAATTAGGGTTCACTTGTATCAAATGAATCAAAATATTACATCCAATAAGTTAGGAAGCAATATTTTTAAGACATTCGAAGCTAAGCTAGCCCTTTTTGAAAATCCCTATCTCAAAACGCCAAAACACCATATCCAGTAAGTTAGGATACAACGCTTTAAAGTTCCAAGACAGTTGCTCGTATTTTGAAAACCTTAAAAACTTAGAAGGGTGCTTGACTATTCGAACTCAACGAGAAAAGTCGCAACTTGAAGAAGTTAGGCACTACCTTTCTCGAAGTTTCCAAATACCAAGCATAGCCTTTTATTTTTGAAAACTTTTGAATCTCGTTTTTAATTAATGCATGAAGAAACATATATATACGTTATAACATGTAAGATAGCATATTACAATAATAGGTAGCTAAAACATACATTTAAATAATATGATAGCAATAATATAAAGGTCCTATACTAGATACATACATAAATATAGCCAATCTTAGTTACATAACAACATACATATTAAGATATACATAGCATATATTGAAGATGAATAAGCAAAATATACGAACATACAAAGTAATAATTAATTTAAAAAACGATGCATGATATACAATTAGACATATAAATATATATACAAAACAAATGTGATAATATATAAAAAAAAAATAACGTAGTAACATATATATATATATATATATATATCAAACAAACAACACTTAATAATATTATGAGACTAGCATTTAATATATAAATGATATAAAAATATAAAAATATATAAAAGATTTAATACGTATTAAAATATAAAATAAAGTGAGTAATTATTTAAAAATATACATATATAATTAAAATACAATATTTAATAATGCATGATAATAATATAGATAATATATATGTAATGAAAAACTTAAATAAATATAATGAAATATAATATGAAATATGTATAATAATAATAATAATGTAACAAATATTTTACATATAAAATTATAATAAAATAAATAATATAATAAAAATATATAACATATAATAAAATTTATATATATAATGTTACAAATAATATAAATAAAATAATATATTATTATATACATAACTAATGTTTATTAAAAATATATATATATATATAAAGTATTTTAAATAAATTAAATTAAAGGTATATAACGATTAAAATTAAATTTAATTAAGGAATTTAGGGTTAATTTCAAATAAATAAAGAAAACTGGGCCAAATTGGAACACGGACTAAAGCCAAGGGACTCACTGGGTAATTTGCCCTAATCCCAAAACAACACTGTTTCTCCAAATACAATTTTAAAGTCACTATGAGGATTAAATTGAAACAAAATTAGAACATTAAAGCTAAATTTAAAAAAATAGATAAGATGAAATTATAAAAATTAAAAAGGCGAGAGGACCAATTGGGCAATTAACCCACTTTACGAAAACACGCGGATCCTCCCTGGGTAATTGGGTCAACACGCGGATCCTGAGCCTTGAAACGACGTTGTTTTATGCTTATTGAGTTAAACAAAAACGACATCGTTTCATTTGGGCTATATAAGCCAAATTCTAAGCTTTAAAATCATTTTTGCACTCAGTTTAAAAAAAAAAAAAACAAGAGAAATCCTCTGAAAGAAGACTTGGGGCTGGTCTCGGAGTGCCATTGTGCCTCCGTCCAAGGGTTTGCACGCGCTCACACGCCCCTGTCTTCGCCGCCACATACGGTGGTCGGAAACCGAAAAAAATTCCTTTTTCTGACGCGAATCAGAATGGTACGTTTTCCTTTTCTTTTTTATTGTTCGCAATATATATATTTAAAAAATATTCACCTTTGTGTATCTCGATCGACTGTGGTACTCTTTTCTGTATATATATATGTAAAAATAAACTTTTTATTGAATCTGTGTGTGTATTCCCAAAAAAAAACGTAGTTTACATCCTTTTCGATTCGGGCTTTTATAGCCAAAGAAAAAGAAAAATATTTACAATCTTTAATTTATTTCCTGCCATATTTGTTTCGTTTCTGTCGCTTTTTTTCCATTTTTGCAGGTGTTCAAGGAGGGTAGACCATCGGCGTCGATTTGCGCGTTGATTACGGCATAACACGGGGCCTAGAATCACGGCCCCAACGAAGGGTAACTGAAACGACGGGATTTGAAGAGGCACGACTCTTGAGCTGATTGAGGCGCTAGTTCTTCTGTCGCTTGGTATGGCTTGGGAGTTGAGGCGCAAACCCTAGCTAGGGTTTCCCGAAACTGAAAATAAGTTGGGGCAATTGGGCCTGCTAAGTTTTGGGTTACTGGACTAGTTCAGGGGTATTGGGTATTTGATTGTAAATGGGCTACTGGGTTAAGCGGGTTATTGGGTGTAACGGGTCTGCTGGGTATTACATTGTAATTGGGCCTCGAGTAGACTAAAATTTTTGGGCTCTGTATATGGACTATTTAAAACAGCAAACATTCGTTTATTTTATTGTTTAAGACCCAGGCAAATTTAAGTTATTACACTAGTCATAATAAAACGTAAGATGTAATTGAAATTGACAAGATTTAAATCTAACTTAAAATAAAATATTAAAATCTAATAAAAATATAAAATTCTAAAATATTTAAAATATTAGACAAAAATCTTAAAATCTAATATAAAAATATATATAACCCTAAAATCTAATATTTAAAATCTTAAATAAAAACTTAAAATCTAACCTAATATGAAAGATGCTAAAAAAATTCTAATATTAATATTTAAAAAAAAATCTAAAAATCCAACTGTGAGAACAAAATTAAAAATCTAATCCAAAACCTATATTAAAAATAATATAAACATAATCTAAAATAAAATGTCCTAAATTCAACACACAAATCTACTAACAATAAACAATTCAAAATATCCCAAATTAATTCAAATAATTAAACTGAATGAAATAAAAGGATTTAAATAAAAGTTGAAAATAAAAAGATGTGGCTTCGAAATTAGAAAAATATAAGAAGCAGAGAGACTTAAACAGCAATTAAGTTGCCCTAAATTTCAAATTTGAAAAGAAATCGAAAATGTTAGGGAACAATGTTGGAATTAGCCCCCGCGGCGCCCCCTGTTAGCAACATCAGAAAGCTGAGGTTCACGGCACCCATGGTGGCTGAGGACTGCTGATCCGATTTATATCCTTGTAAATGGGCTGCAAACTTTAAAATTACGCTCAATTTTTTCTTTTTTAAAAAGAACAATTAGGTTGCAAGTTAACTTGGGCTACATAAAATTTCAGAGCAAATTGGAGCTTCAAAATGCAATTGGGCTTTAAAACCATTTCGGGCCTTAACAGTTTATCTAACATTTAATTTTGGTTTTAAAAGGAAAAAAACCTGATTTGGGCTTTAAGCCCAAAAAATAATTGTATTCAGAATTATCTTCTTCTTTTTTTAATTTCTAAAAACAAGTTTTGTTTTTATTTCAAACAAACTTTTAATTTTTATTATGATTTCTATATATATAATTCATAAATTTTAATATAAATCAAATTTGAAATAATTAAAATTAATTTCAATTTAATTGAATCTAACTTAATTCGAAATTCAAATTTTAAAAAATAAGGCAAAAGAAATTATTTTAGCCTTGAAATAATCTTGATTGAAAATTGAATTTCCAACAATTTGATTCAATTAAATTACCTTAGAATTGAAATAATCTTGCTTGAAAAAGAAATTCATGTCCCTTTGAAAACTTTGAAACCCAAGTCGTAAATTGTGAATCTTGGACAAAATTAGATGTCTACCCAAGTATGATGGTTGAACTGTAGACTTTCAATACACACAATTCATTTGGTCAAATAGTGGAAGGTAAAAAAATATTGCACCGAATATTTTGGACATTTGATAGTGGTGTTTGTGCATTTCCATATTGCAAGCCCATTGTGTAAATAGATGAGACTTGGATGTATATACCCAAATACTGTTGATTGCCATTGCGCAAGACCGGGATCAAAGAATCTTGCTAATAGCATTTTCCATCATTGAGAAAGATGACATGGGATAATGGGAATTTTTCCTAAGAAACTTGCACTTGTCTATAGTTAAACCGTCTCATGTGTGTTTGATGTCCTATTATGGTAAAGGCATTCTATTGGTAGTAAGGTGATGTGGTGGTATGTGGAGCCCATCAAATACTTATCACGTGCACTGCTTCCGACACATTGCTTGCAATTTTATGAGACAGTTCCACAATTCTATTGGTATTTAATGTTTTTCTCCGTACTAATAATTAATTATAACCAAAATTTGTTCCAAGGGTACGAGCTCCAAAGATTTCAATTTCATCAAAGGATGAAGAAGTTACGAGTGAAACATTTGCGAGCTAGGCAATGGCTCGATAACATCCCCCTTAAGGCTTGGGCTTAGTCAGACGATGAAGGGCGCCAATACGGGTATATGACTACCAACCTCATGGAGGCCGTGAATTCCGTTATGAAGGGGACGTGTCATTTGCCATCACTTCTATGTTTACTTTGACTTTTTGGCAATTGTTTGCGACGATGAAAGAGAAATATCAAACATTGATGAATGTAGGTCACACCTTCTACAAGCAACTATTACGAACCATGGAGGACAATCGTAGAAAAGCACGCTTGATGTTGGCTAAATGTGTATTGTGTGAATATGAAACTTTTAACGTGTATGAATTTATAATGCAACACACAGCTTTTCTAAATATGTTATATGGGGTAGACCTAATTAGCAAAGGTGGTTTGATTGCTGGAGGTTTCAAGCACTCTAATATTCGTGTTCTCATGTGGTTATGGCATGTACCATTTTTTATGTCAACTATATGCAAAACGTGGACGACGTGTACAGATTTGAGCAAGTTTCTAATGTTTAGAGGCATGAGTTCCTTCTGATGAAGAATGAAGCATATTAGGATATTTTGCCAAAACTTATATTTGTTTTCCTATTGAATCCGGGATTGCGTCACAAATCACAGTGTTAACCGTAGTCAAGTCGAATTTAAAACGAGATGGATTTAAGAAAAACATGCAAACCAAAAAGATGTGGCCTCTGTAGAAACGTTGGGCACAACTGCAATAAATGTTTCCATTGACATATATATGTTAGACAACCATCAACTTCAAGATCTAGATCGTAATTACATTGTTTGTAAAGTTGAGAATTTGAAATATGACTAGATTGATATTATTGAAAATAGTATTATATATGTTAATCCTATATTTTTATTTCTATCTGTATGATTTAGTAAAAAAAAAAATTGTTCAAACATCGAAACTACTAAAAACAAAAAAAATAAGATACAACTAAAAACCAAAAACATACAATTAAATGATAAAAAAGGTACAACTAAAAAGAAAAAAGTTACAACTAAATGATTAAAAGTACAAGTAAAAACAAACAAAAAAAAAGTTACAACTAAATGACTATAAAAGTACAAATAAAAACAAAAAAGTTATAACTAACTGTTGAAAAAAAATGCAACTCACCGTCTAAAAATTCTGTAAAGTATATGATTTGACTGTGTCGTATATCGTTGGGGTAGTTGACGTTGTTGGGCAAGATGCGAGCTTGTATAATCAAAGGGGTGTCAGGATCATCATCTTTTGTCCGAGACATCATTGTAACCGGTGGGGTAGGGATTGTATTAATAGGATCAGGAGCCTCCAATTTTAGAGTGGATGGGCTTGACAGACTCACGAGGGAGGGGTTCTTATTGCCAAACAACCTCTCCCCAACATTGGGTCATCTCTCAGTACCAAAGATGTCGGATTGTCGCCGAAAATTTTGATCATCAAATGTTGCATTATTTGACATATTCTAGTCCGAGACATTTTCTATAGCATCTAGAACCCTCTCTCGAGCTTGCTCCGAATCAACAAAGCACATTGAGTCCACCCGGTAATCTTCCATTCAAAGTGAAGCTTCTGCATTATTTGCAAATTCAGCAGCAGGGGACGATGAAGGTGCATACATTGGAACTGATCCATGCTTAAGGTTGGCTGCACTGGTTGCGTATCAACGAGGTGCGAGCCTGACAACGCCTTGTCTCGATTGAACACCAAATATGAACCCATCAATATCAACACGTAAAAATGGTTTCCCATTTTCCAAGAGCCACCTCTAATATTGCTTGAACATTTAAAAATCCATGTTTAGTATGCTAACCCCGTCAGCAACTCATCCTAATCTGTTGTCCCAGAGGGAGATCCACTGATAATGCTCCCGGGGCCAAAACTTGTTTGCCTTGCCTCGAAGGTCATCGTCATGAGTCTTGCCTAGCTCAACTGGTTCAACCGGAAGACGCTGATATGTTCCGAATTGACGCAACATGCGATTTGCGTGATGCTACTCGACAATTGCAAAATTTATATTTGCCAAGTTAATGTTCCATATGCTTGACCAATTGATAAATGCACGGATGAGGTGAAATTTATTAAATTTCATTCATCAAAGCTGCCAATTTTTAAACTTGGGAAATCAGCAGAAGTGCGATTACTTTTTGGATGGGATCCTACCATTTCTAGGTTGAGATGTTTTCATGGCATTCGAAGATCTATCTCTTAATTTCGAAACACACTTTGAATCACTCGATTTTAAGTTCGGGAATCAAGTTATGACCGTGTTAGTGAAGACTGCGCGAGCAAAATTTTTGGACAAGATTATGACAATAATTACGAGTTTTGTACTTTTAATTCGAGTTTAAATCATATTGGGTTCGAGTTTTAGGCTTAATTTTTATTAAATATGAGTCCAATATTGTATTTATCAGTTCTTATTATTTTATTATTCCAAAATTTTAATAATTATTAAGTAGTTTAAAGTTATTTAGGAGTTTTATGTCAATAAGAAAGTTTAGTTTAAAACTACTCATTGTTTAGATTAATTAGAATTCTAGTATACTTAATAGTTTTATTTAGATTTAGTTAGTTAGTTGCATTGTACACAAATCAATAAATTTATTATTATTCAACTTTTCTTTTGAATTAATAAATTCTTTTTGAGATTTCTTTTTTCAAGAATTTCTCTTGAGTTTCTTGTTGAAGAGTTTTAACAATCTTTACAGTTTTAGGGGATCAATTTTAAACTTTTTCTTATCAAGTTTTTTTTCTTGGAGAGAAAATTAGAGTCGTTTGAAGGGGATTGTGGATTCTTCGTGTTTCTAAGACTTTTTAAGACTTCTACATTCCATGTTCTATATTTCCATCCATCTTCTTTATTAATTCTAATCTTAGATTTCATTATTCTATTTTATTCACCTTAGTTATTTATTTTTAATTGTTTTCTTTATTTTTATCTGACTTGGATTCATTTGCGTTTCAGGTTGTGTCAGAATCCAAGTTTCTTTTTGAACATCTAAAGCCCTTAGTCAAATTTGCGACTTTGACAAACTTTACGATCCGCTTCCACATTCATTCGTCTCATTCCTTATCACCAAAAATATAGGAATTTTGGTATGACGACATCGACTATCTTGGGGTCAACGTTTGACAACCATCAAAACTGTAAAAAATATAAAAAATGTTAACTTGCATTTCATTTTACTTTTCATAAACCGAAGTCTTAAAGTCTTAAAGCATAAGTATAATATATAATAACATATAGATTCTATGATTACCCTAGATCTAACAGAAGAATCTATCAATTTATTTAAAAATGAGTAGATTCGTCCCCTTGAACTGAACCCGTGTTAGGTTTTCCCCATTTGTTGAAAATATTTTAACACGGTTATTAACAACAAAAAATAATTCGAGCATTACTATACAAAATAAAAAAAAATCATGGGTTACCTATTAACCAAAGGGAATAAATTGAATCGACCTACTAGAGCCAAAAAAGGCATTCTGTACCAAGCCTACGACCAAAGCAAAAGTAGGCATCCTCCAATATTTTGTGACTTTTGATTCGTTGTTCGACACATTTCCTAATACAAGAATGCTAAGATAAAGCCTCCAACAATAATGCGCAACCAATTGGAAGTCTCGAAGTAACTCTAGGTACATCAAGTGTACCCTATTTGTCGAATTTCCTAGCATCAACACTCCACCTAACAAATGTAAAATATAGGCTCTTTTGGGAAATTTTCAAAATTTTTCCTCAACCATATTCACTTTGGCTCCCTCCATATCTCCTTTATCTGGTATCTTGCCAAGTAGTTGCCTGCAAGTTTCATCAATATTGATTGCGCTGACACTGTTGACTGGGAAGCCATTTATGGGAAGCCCCAATCAGAATGCTACATGTTGCAGTGTGATTGTGCACTCCCTGCATAGCAAGTGGAAGGTATGTGTCTCAGCTCTCTACCATTCCACCCATGTAAATATCAATTCCTGGTTCAAATTAAAACTCTCGATCTTAAATGCATGACCAAATCTAACTACATTTAGGTATACATGTAAGCAGTCATCTCGATGATCCCATTTGTTATGCCTTTTTGTTTTAAGAACATGATCGTAGGACTGCGGAATTTTTTATTATATAAAAAATTTAATTAGTAATGACCATTTAGATTATTATTATCAACATTTTCGTAATGCTATAAAAATTATTTTACCATTTGAACAATATAAAAAGAAGTGTAGTTCGAAATAGTTTGAGACATGATGACGATGATGTCATTTTTATAATTTACAATAATGTATTAAATTTAGAATACTTATATATAAATATCTATATCTCAATATTAATAAATAAATAAAAATTTGAATTTAATATCAATTAAATTTAATTTAATTCTAATTTAAGATTTTAAACTAAAAAAAAAAACTTGTAAAAACACTGATGAAGATGAGTTTGAGTAAAATAAAATTTGACAACTCTTTTTTTGCCGTGGATATGGTGTAGGCTTGGGGGGTTTAAAAGGTTTAGTGGTGTGGGAATCCGGGTAAACAGGCCCGGCAAAGGTTGCTCGAATTTGACCTTTCTATGTCAAGCCTGTACGTTGATTTCCATGACCTGTAAATCGATCTCTGCGGCCCGTTTTCCGCCTTCTCAGTTTGCCAGGATTTGACTCAATAGGCCACGGCCCCAAGCCTCAAAATTGGTTTCACTGGACCCATTTTGCTCTGTTCAAGGTTTCAAAAAAGCCTGTCTTATTTTGATCAACTGTGCTGATATGACCGCTCTCCTTTTATTGGTTTTTGCGTAAAAAAGGCCCTAATTATTATATTATTATTTTTTCACCTATTTTTCAATCCAGCTGACAAAAAAGAAATTGTCAGGCTGAAATTCGTTTGGTGGAATAGATTTTGGCTGATAAATTTAAAATGTATTCTTGTTGAGTGTGGATGAATTTTGTATTTATTTGTGATTAATGTAAAAATATCAGTGATGTTAAGATTAGATATTGTAATGATATTGTAGTGTGAGACAAAAAATAAAATAAATATATTGCATTTCACTATCTATCTAAACTCACTTTTAATCAATATAAGCATATGATCAATGTTTTATAGTTGAGAATTTATTTTTTAGTTAATATATTACCAATCGAATTAATAGTTAATTAGTTAAAATCATTTTTACTATTAATTCGAAAATATCCTTTTATGTATATATATTCACTAAATATTCAATTTTATTGAATTAATTTTTTAAAATGTAAAATATTAAAATAATTAAGAATTAGATCATAAATGAATACCTTAATAGAAATCATTATACGAATAAATAAAATTAATTCGAATAATATATGAAATATTCAACATTGTTCCAACCAAAACTAAAACACAATAATATGGCATAATCGACTTTTTACTATCCCTTCTCTTCCGGACTGCAAATGAGGAAATCTTACTTCCATATGCGAATAAGAATATTCATGTAACCAAACATATCCACTATAATATCTACAAAACTTTTCTTGCTTAGTTAAACCCCTCAAACTGCAAACACTTGAAGGCTTAAACCTCTATTTTTTTCATTTTCAAAAAATGGCTCTCCTCCAAATCCACACACTTCCTCACCAAATTCCTTCACTTTCACCCATTGTTTCTTCATCAAAAACCCATTCCCAAAACTCACTCTTCTTCTCTACAACAAAGGTTAGACCTTTCTCACTTTCAACACAACCCAGAAAGCTGCTTTGCAAACCCCCACTTGGCAAATATGTCAGGGAAGATTATCTTGTGGTAATTCTTCTTCTTTCTTCTTTAATTTATTTTTATTTTCATTTCTGGGTTTGTTTTGCTTTGCCATTTGCACTATTGGGTTTCTGTCGAAATGGAAAAAAAAAAAAAAAGAAGAAGAAGGAAGATAAATGAAGTGCTTTTATGAATTTCATTTTTTTAGGTTATTCATCACTGGAAAGATTAAGGGAAATTATTGATTGTTGACTTGGAATTCAATTGTCTTTTTCTTTTTTGTTTCTCATTAATCTTCCCATATACATGTAATTCAGTTTGTAGCTTTTTTCCCTGTTGGGTTGCTGAAATTTTGGGAAAATAAAATAGAGGAATTTGAAGAGTATTAATCCTGTTATTATACTTCTTTAGATAGATTGTTTGTAGGGTTGGCAAAACAAAATAAAAAATGGAAGGGGCTGGTGGAAAAGTATTGTATATGCTAAAACCATATATGTACAACAATCTTTTATATAGGTATATGCACATGTATCCATATACAAAATAATTGTATATGGTGAAGTTTTGTTCATTAACAAAGTTATAATTACATATTTGTACAATATTAAACTAAAAATCATTAGTAAATAGTGGGGTGGGGCGACTAGGAGTAATATGGAATGATTATATATGTAACCAACATCTATGGAGGCAAATGTTTTTCAGTACCCATGCAAGAGCAGGGAATGAGGTGGACTAAGTCCTGCTTCCGCCCACATCCTTGCCTTTGCTATTGAGAAATAGAATCAATTGATGAATAGAGGATACTAATTATTAATGGAAACTTTGGTAGGAGGATGCTTTTCATTTTCTGCTTTTGTCCATAATGAAATGGTGTATTATTGACTTTTGGAAATTGATGACTTCGATATTGTCATTTTGGGTGAGCAGAAAAAGATGTCATCTCAAGAAATTGAGGACCTAGTAAGAGGGGAGAGAAGAATACCCATAATTATTGATTTCTATGCAACATGGTGTGGGCCTTGTATTTTGATGGCTCAAGAACTTGAAATGGTAAGCTTTATTTTAACTCTGGATTATTTATGAAAATGATAGGATGACTAATATTTAATGTTTTGTCTGAGTTGGTTGAGTTTGAGGTTCTTTCAATTTTGAACATATTTTACAGTAACCATCGAGAACTTGAAATGGTAACCTATCCCTATGTTGCTCCCACTCTTTGTTTTCTCAAAATACCTGTGTTTGATGCATATCCGGACATGGGTATGAGGATATGACTCACCAAAAAACATCTAAATACATGGAAAAAATTTACTCATGCTGGACGCTACTTGTATCTAATGCTCCCATCCAAGTCCGATTAACATAAGCTTGTCCAGTTGTCCTCCACCATCATGAATATGCAATTAATTCCTAAGCCTTTCAAATCATTTTAAGAGAATTTTCTGACTATCCTAGAACTTGTGCTACGTTTACATGTTGTCCAAATTGATAGCATCCATGGATAAGGATAGTATTTTTGCTATCTGAAGGACGTATCAGTTTGGCCTGTATCTCAATTTTGCGATAAAATTTTACCAGAATAAACTGCAATCATACTAATGTAATCAAGTAGAAGATGAAACTATGATTTCGTTTCGGCCAAGATCTGGTCTGGATGCGGTACTTACCAAAATAGATTAATTTCATAGTACAGGTTATCGGTGAGGAAATTATATTTCAGATTGCATGATAGATTTTCTGGATCTTAAGACTGAAAACAAGCCCATGCACTAGACCATTGATGAAACCTAAAAAATGGGTAGTGGAAAGCAAGTCCATAACCTGAAACTTCCAGATATTTAGTTGGACTCATGTTATTGAAGTAGTTCCGTGAAATAGGACAAGTATAATATGGGACTTTTGTTTCTCTTCCAGAACTCTAGGAAGGTTTGTGACACTCATTTCTCTCCTTGAGACTAGCCTTTGTGGTAGAACTAAAGGAGCAGCAACGTTATTGACATTTTGTACTACAGAATAGACTGCTAACTAAAGATGCTATCGTGAGTTTTCTGCAAACATTTTTGATATCTCATTCGTTAACATAGCATGAACTTAAATGTTGGTGGTGGGTCCATTGAAATGGCATTGAAAAATGCTGCAGTTTTGCATTTAATGCTCAAGTAAGATGCTTTCTGAAATTTCTCAGTTTCAACACAGTTTTTAAAGTAGCTTATATGTTTTTGAAATATTTTGGGACGCCGATTTCTGGGAAAAGTGGCAGAAACACTGCCCTTAACTATGTTATGTGCTAGAAAAAGTCTAGGAATCACCTTGCAGAACTTAAGTAACACTTTCCCCCATTTCTTCTCAAATTAAATTCAGACATTTGGTTATATTTGGTTGCTTTGCTATAAAAAGTTTTGGAGTCAACTGGATTACTTATTTTTGTTAACTCACCTAAATTTCTACTCGTTAACATGTAGAACCAGCTTGATTTATTTGATCCGGTTTGGAGATTAACTCAAGTATAACCGTTTAGTTTTTTCTTTCTCTTTTTAATCACAGCTAGCAGTGGAGTATGAGAAAAATGCAATTATTGTCAAAGTTGATACCGATGAAGAGTATCAATTTGCGCAAGATATGCAGGTAAGTTTCAAGTAATCTTTTTTCCTCAACTTTTTTTTCACAATTTGTTTCTCTAGTTGTGGTCTCGACACTACATTTTACTTAAAAGTATCCATGTCCGACTCATATTCGAACAAGGTATGGGGACATTACCCTCCCAGAACCCTTCAAGTATAGGGGAAAATAACTTTTTAAAAAATGAACATATTCGTTGGATGCATACCCGTATCTGACGCGTCCAAATCCAAGCAACCATTCACCTGATTAAAGTAGCTTCTTTCCAAATGTCAATTTGACTAGAAGTCTTCCAGTCATTTTAGTAAAGTAGTGAGTGAATGGAACTGGAAATTCTGTTGTACCAGGTTAGAGGGTTGCCTACTTTATTCTTCATCAGTCCTGATCCAAACAAAGAGGCGATCCGGACTGAAGGCCTTATTCCGATACAAATGATGCGCGATATACTAGACAACGAGATGTGAGAAGAAGACTGATTATTTACTGCATAACCGAATTAAGGTACCAGATTTTGCTTCAAAGTGTTAATATATATTTTCCGGTGCTGATTTGATGCACAATGTAGTAGGGAAACTGTATGATGTTGTAGCAAACTTGGGATTGAGTTTAAACAAATTTATGATCTAGTTATTGTATAGATGGCATGTCAACTATCTCCTCTTTGTCAAAGGATTATAAACTAGTTTAATTGAGGGAATTGCGTTGAGATTTCGTTCTCACTAATGTAATTTGATTATTTCGTTATCACTATTATTTTCTTAATCAAAGATAATTTTTTATGGTATACAGCAAGCTTAAAAGATTAAAAAAGAACACCCTTAGACTATATATGTAATTAAACTTAAGAGGATTAGAAGAAAAGCTGGAAGTGACAAGGTGATGAAGCTGCTGGTGCTGATGCCCTTTTGACCACTTCCTATGCTTTGCATATTTTGTTTCCATGGTTTCAAGAGTAAGAATGCAAAGCCCATTCCTACTGGACCTCTCCTCCAAGCAATGTAAAGAATAGATACTGTAAAAGTATGAGGGAAGCCTTTTATACTCAAGGATGGATTGTTTTATTGAAAAATGGGTAAATTGATTGTTGTGTTAAAATTTTTTGTTAAATAATAACGTGAAAATTGTTGAAAATTACTTTTTATGGGTAAACTATAAATATAGTGCCTTTCGTTCTATTTTAGTCACCTAATTATTAATTTTTTTTAATTTGGTTACTAAAATTTTCAAAATTAAATATTTTAATCACTCTGAATTAATGTGAATTTTTTATATTAGTCTAGTAACAGAATTACACCTCTAATGTTTATACGTTTTATAAATTTGATCTTAAATATACAAAATTCAACAAATTTAGCTCCCAATGTTTACAAAATTTGTTATTTTAGTTCTAGTTCTAAAAAAATTAATAAATTTGGCATTCAACATTTACAAAATCTATCAATTTAGTCCTAACTCTAAAAATTTAAAAATATTATAAAAATTATTTTTAGCCCTTTATAACCAGATATTAAAATAAGACAAAAAATACCCTTTTTTAGGTCACTTGTAACAAATTTTTTTACTACAATGTAGGTTTCACATTGGACTAGAGGTGAGCATGGGCCGGGCCGAGTTCAATTAAAAATATAGACCCGTTTGCTAGGCCCGACCCGAAAAATGGGCTTAAAATTTTGTTCAAGTCGATCCAGATAAAAAGCTAAAATTTGGGCCCGACCCAGCCCGTCCATATTAATTTTTATATTATTTTTATATAGTTTTAAAAAATATATAATACATCAAAAATACTGAAAACATCAAAATAAATATTTCCCAACAAATTGAAAATAAATTTTAAAAAATATATATACTTAAATAACACTAAGGTAGATACAGTTTAACAAGCAAATGTCTCTAAAATAATAACAAAATTAACAAATGTCTTTAAAATAATAACAAAATTAACAATAAAATAAGTTTTATACAATATCCAAACAATAAAAACAAAATAGTAGCAACATAATAGTAAAATAATAGCAAATAGGGAGAAAACAACAAGAAAATAATATTAAAAAAAGTAATTTTTTTTGTCCTTTAGTTAATTTGGGCCAGGTCGGGTTGGGCTCAGGCCAAAAATGTCTTACCCGAGGCTCGACCTATTTTTTAAACGAGCCTCATTTTTTGTCCAAACCCATTTTTCGGGCTTATATTTTTGCCCAAACTCTCCCACATTTCGAGTGTGTCGGCCCGGCCCATGATCAGGTCTACACTGGACCAAACCAATTGATTTGGAATCTCTCTGGAATAATTAGCTATATTACCACTTGAACAAATAATGTTTTTAATGCCTTTATTTTCTTTTGGATCTTAATTTTTTTATTCCAACTTTTTAGAGTTGTTTTGCAAGTGACTTGAAAGAGGGTATTTAATTTAATATCTCATATAGGTTAGTTGTAGGGATGGCAAAAAAACCCGAATCTGATGGGTTTTGAGCTAATCCAACTTGATAAGGTCAGGTTTTTTTTATAGAAGTTGGGGGTCGAGGCAGGTTAATTTTTAAAAATAATCGGATCAGGTCGGTTTAGAATGAAGTTGTCCAGCTTGCCCCGAGATATTTATGAAATTACCCTCTATACATATTTAATATTAATTAAATAAAAAATCTCTACAATTTATCACTACTTGTAACGACCTGGTTTTGGGCGGTACCGATAATTGCTATTTCAGGACCTCATTTTTGTAAATCAAGTCCGTAAATATTAAATAAGGATATTTACGGAGTTATTATATAGGTGAATTAAAATTTGGATGGTCACTTTAGCTGAAATTATAGTTAACTAGGGCCGAGAGACTAAATTATAAAGTCCAATCGCTATAGATTTTTAATTAGGAAAAGACATGGGGACTTAAATTGTAATTAGCCAAAGAGTCAAAACAACAATTAGATCATGCTTAAGTAAGAATTAGTAGACGATAATGATGTTAGTTAATAAATTAAGCAAATTGTGATTAATTAAGGCGAAAACATGATTAATTAAGTTAATTAACAAATTAACTTTAATATAAAAGGAAAATTAATGGAAGAAGGGATGAAAAATCATCTTTTCCAATTGGCCAAAAAAATAGAAACCAAGGAGGACGATGCCATAGCTAGGTTTTTAAGTATTTGACCCTTAATTCAAGTAAGTCCCTAGCTAATTTTGCTTTGATTTTTTATGAAAATTGAATTATGAGAGCTTGAGCTAACTCATGTACTAATTTGTAGAACTGTTAAAGTTTAGAAAGTTACCATTATTGAGAATTAGATGAAATTGGTGTGAAATTGTTAGAAATAAAACTTAGATTAAGAAAAGGAATAAATTGTAAAGTTTAGTTGTTAGTTTAGTACATTAGGGACCAAATTGAATAAAATGCAAAAATTTTGAAGAGTGTTGGTAGGAATAGCAACTAGGAGGTCCCTAATAAAAATTTGTGAAACCGGATTTCAATTCAAAGTTTTAAATTGAAAGTTATGTTTGTCGTAGGTTTAGGGACTAAATTGAATAAATTGGAAAATATGCTTGACTTTGTAATTGATTTCAATTTGAACTGACTTTTACAGTATTATATGTTTATGATTTTATTGAGATAACACTGACACGAAACCGCACTGACACGAAACCGCCGAGAGGGAAAGGAAAATTGAAAGTCATCAATGAGTAGCTCGAAAATTCAATTTGTATTTCTATGATTCAGGACCAATTTAATTATTGTATATTCATGTTAGTTTGCATCATATAATATAGAGGTGAATTGCTATTGGATTTTCGAATTGAAATGCTTCGGTTGAAAGTGATTATCAAGATAGAGACTAAATTGAATAGAAAAGAAAAATGTATAATTTGATTGACATATGAGAATTTGTATGAAATTGAGTTGAAACTGTTGTATTATATGATGAATTGATGGTTAACTGGCTATGATAAAGTGTGATTTGAACTATATATAATGAATCGAAAATTTGGTTACCATATTAGCTGTTCGAACCAAGTTGGATATAGCTAGCATGCCATAGGGTTAGATTATTTGATTGAAAGCCATCATTTCTGGACAACCCAGATTCGTTGATTGTACATATAAAGTCGTCGTTTTCGGACAACTCGGGGTGACAAAATAATCAGATTGTGAAGCCATCATCATCGGGCAACCCGGGGTGACAGATTCGCTTATTCATTTTGAATACGTGTCTAGTTAATAGGGTTTTAAATACTTGAATTGGTTAAGTGATGTATGAAATGAAATGATATTGAATTGTGAAATACAGTAAGATACAAATGATTTTACAAAACAAATCGAGAACGAGCCATGGGGGTGGATTAACTGCGAATGAAATAATAGGCTCGAAAATGGTTAATTATTGTTATGAAATTGAATATACATGTGTCTACAGAAAACAATATGAAATGTATTGGTACAATGTGAAATGAATGTGATAAGGTAAATTAGGTATACATATGGTGAATTGTTATGTAAGATAGCTATATACAAGTTATGTATTTATGAAATTTTAGTATGAATATGTGTATGATTTGGTTGCAAGTTGATTATATACTTGTCTATACATCAATGAAAGTGTTTTGGTATGAAATGGCATGAGATTAGGTTATAAATTGAGATTGTATGAAATATATGCATTGCCTTGCATTTGCTTACTTTGGCTTGAATTATAGAAATACTACTGAGCATATTTGGTTAGGTATGGTTTGTTTTCTCCATGCGCGAGTAAAGTAGATTCTCGATAGTTTGAGTAATTGATCCAACATTTTGGAGGCAATCCCCATAATACAAAATATCAAGTTGGCATATTACAAAATATCAAGTCAAGTTGGAATTTTTATCATAATTATCAAGTTGGCATAATACAAAATATTAAGTTAAAAATATATAATTCCAACAAATAATACTACACAAAACTAATTTACAAAAATATTTATAATTTATATATGAAAATATAAAATTCGACCAACAAAGACAGATTAAAATATTTTTACAGCACCCCAAAATAAAACAAACATTTTAGACCAATTTTTATACAAAAATATAAAATTCAGCCGACAAATAATATAGACTAAAATTGATTTACGGATACAAAAATAATACAAATATTTTGAATAATAGTTTCTCTACAGTTAGTCCTATTCTGCTTGAATCAGGTCTTGTTCGCCCGTCATATTCTTTAACCATAACTGGTCTACACAGTTCACTATCTATGGTGGAAGAAGTCGTTTGACCCTTAATGGCATAACCTTTATGGTTCACGTGACAGTATATAATTCAACCCAAAATTCAATTGAACACTCCCAAACACTCCCATCTGCAGCTCATTACATCACACTTATTTGATGATACATTACCAAAATCAATATCCGCATTTGATAGTACACTCCTAGACACTCCCATTTTGTGGTACGCTCAACAATTTTTTTCTAACCAACTACAATATCTCACCCCAAAACCTTCCATATATATAAATTAAATGGGTGTCAACCATCAGTGTCTCAACACCCAAATTTTTTTTTCAAATCTGGTAGAAAGATGTCAGCCACCAGTGTTCCAGCACCTAATTTTTTTTCTCAAATCTGGTATAAGGATGTCGGCCATCAGTGTCCCAACAGACGAAAAAATTCGGTCCTCGAGAAAGCTGAAGTCGGCCATCTAGTACCCCCAACCCTAAATTTTTTTTTCTAAAAAAATAGGTGCCAGCCATCAGTTGGCCAGCACCCAAAAAGATTTATTTTTTAATCTGTAAATTTGGTGCTGGCCATCAAGATCCCCAAGTCCAATTTTTTTTAAAATACTCTAGTAAAATATATTAGTATAATACGAGTGGAAACAAATACGAAGGTGCCTACCATTTAGGTTCCACAGCCTTAAAAAATATTTTTTTTAAACACTTGAGAAAATTATCAGGTGATGATTGGCATAAAAATTTAGGTGATGCCGGCCATTTAAGTCCCCACCCTAATTTACTGTTTATTTTAAGTTATTTTAGTAATTATTTTTTAACTTGAGTCATTTATGTAATTATTTTTTTTAGGCGATTTTAGTCAAACAAATGCAAGCGAACTTTATTCACGACTAGTGGCATGTGAAGTGTACTTTCTTCAGTGAAAAGAGTATTCGAAGAAAAAGGGAAAAAAAATTGAAACTTAAATCAATAGCTTCAGGACTAGGTTCATAGTAATGCTTAGGGATTTTCAAGTAATTGGAGACACTATCGATAGAGAATATTGGATGAACAAATTGTCGTATTCCTAGTAAAGTTTTGCTCGGAGGCCTTCAATCCTCTAAATCGTATTATAGAACTTTTAATCAAATAAAAAAAATTATCTATCAATAATTATATATATAATAATAATAATGATATGACAACACCCAATTTACATGAAACTTCAGATGTTAAATTTTACTTCAAGAGCTACATGTTTAGAGACATTGATCAATATATCTACATAGAGACATTGATAAATATATCTACAGACATTTGAATGTAAGTTTCGAGACCAAAGTTCAATGAAGTTAAATGAAATTTTTGCGGCTGAAAGAAGAGATCAAGGCAGAGGAGCCATTGACTATGAGGACGAAGAAAAAATAGTTCAAGTTATTGAGAACTGTGAATGTTCACCAAACTTGAGTTGATCAAGTCAGACAAGAAGGTAACAACTCATAATATAGTTATTTGCCATTACTTTGGTTGATAGGTTTTCAAGGTTTAACTCCAAATATTTCCCAAGGTTGTTGCTGACCTCGACTCCCATATTTGCTTAAAAATTATTTAAACATTAGAGGGCAATTTGGACTAATAAAGAGATTAGATTTATCCAAATTTAAGCACTGACCAGAGAAAGCAAATAAGAATGATCCTGTCCTTGACAACTCTGCATTCTTCCAAGTTTGCTGTGAAGAAAAGGAAGCTGTCATCAATAAAAAACGAGTGAGTCATTGGATTACTCCATCCGCTGACCTTGAAACCATGTAATTGATTCACTTTCCTTAGGGCCATGGAAAGGACATTGTGGCAAAGTATGAACAAATATGTTGAAAGGGAATCCCCTGTTAGTTTCCTTTGTCACAAGTTACCAAAACGAAGTTTGTTCCATTTTAAGACAGCTCTCTTACATAGTTTAATCTTAGAACAGACCTGAAATGCCGGTGACCAAGCCTGCATCAGTTTTGTCTTACGACCTATCTTGCAATCAGGGTGCTGCAGCCACATGGCTTCGAATCTGTATGATCTGATTCCAAGGGGAGATTCAATACTTGAATAACCTCAATCTCAATCAAATCACTAATGTTTAAACAATGCCAAAAATCCTCTTTGGCCCTTGGTAGGTCAGAATTTACCACTTCCATTTTAAGACTTTGGTTAAAGTCTCAATCAAAAAAGAAATAATGTTAAACCTTTGGAAACGTAATTAGGCTGCTAAAGCAACACATCGAGGCGACAAAGCATGTGCTAACACAAGGATCGGTTCAATCGCTTGGACTTTTCAGTTTTATCATTTTTTAAAAGTATTTTTAAACACTATATTTATTATATTGAGATAATGATTAACAAACATATACATATGATTAGTTGAACCAAAGACAAAAGAAATAAACATTAACATATACGTATGTTAAGTGGTATGGTTTTTAATAGGAAAAAAATAAGGATAAATAACACACAAGGTCATTAAATTGTTAGTAAGTTTACATTTTGATCACTCAATTCTAAAAAGTTATAAAATGATTATTAAACTAGTCAAAAGTTTTCATTTAAGTCATTAAGCTTACCTACTAATAGTTTAGTGACATTAGATGTAATTTACCCAAAAAATTAATATGTTAAAATGTCATTTAATTATAAATAAAAAAATTTTATTAGTTCAATATTCGATTCAATCTTTTTATTGCTTTTAACCTATTTCTAATTTGATTAATTCTCAATTTAATAAATCCTCTCTCCCCTCCCCTTGCAAAGCAACGACAGTGTTTAGGTTCTTAGGGTTTTTAGGTGACTACGTGAGTTAAGCCTTAAGCTTTATTATGTATTTGTTTGGATTACTTTCTTATATGGAAGGTGAACACACGACCAATAAACCACAACATTGTAATTGAAGCTTAACTTTTTCAAAACTGAAATATCCTTGTAATGTTTATAATTTTGACTTGGGTTAATTGCACCAAAATCCTCAAATCATGACCCATATCCTAAATTGGTTTATGAATTTTAAATTTTTGTTGAATTCACAAAGTATCAATATTGTAAGAATCAAATACTTTCTTCAATCTAACTATTATCTTAGGCATTAAATGGTCATTCAAATATGACTTAAAGCATATTTAAAATACATTGATCGAATTATAAATATGTTATCTACTTTATAAAGAGTTTGGATCAGACAAGTATAGAAAATAGCCATCCTAAATTTTATTTAACACATCAAATTTAATTTGCTATGTAGTAAGTACATATATGTTTACAAAATTAACTCATATGTTTAAATAACATTAAACACTTAAATTGAGGAGTAAGGTAGAAGGACAAAATTAATGCAACACTAGCAGTTTAAAAATTCATTTAAAATGTTTCAAAATCTAAAGATCAGTTTGAGGCCCTAAAACTTTATGCCAAGGTTTTGATGTTTTCTTTAATTTAAGGTTGAATCATTTTCAATCCTTTTGCTTTTGACTTGCTCCAAGGAGTTTTCATGTGGCTGCTTAAATCAACAGAATGTTCAACGAATAAGTTATGAATTGTTTAACTTTTATTTGTTTGCGTTTGACTATAGAGTTAAATAAATGATGATGAATACCATTTTGAGTATATTGAACTAAAAAAAAAAAAAAAAAAAAAAAACATTTTGAGAATCTATAAATTAAATTCAAATAAAATATAATTAACTCATTTATATCATCAACAATATGAATAGTTTAAAATTTTCGTGTACTAGTTTGATGGTTAAGGTGTTCCTTATATCAGGTGTAGTCTCAATATAAATCGGACTAATCGCATTGTTATTAATACTTTACCTTCCTCTTAAACTAATTAAGTTTGAATTTCATCTTATAAAACTTATATTTAAGCTAATTAATTTGTTGGGTTAAGTTTAATTAGTTAGTTAATTTGAATTAAATTATTTAATTAAATGTTTGTAACATTTAATTTTAACTTAATTAATTATTATTTTATTAATATATGTGTTTTATTGTTTTATTTAAAAGAAATTTTAATTATACAAGCATAATTTATAGTTTTTTACAAGATGTCATAATTACAATTACAATCAACTAGAATGCACAATCAAAATAAATTTATCATTAAAACTTTGAAGTCCGGTTTAAATTTGTCCTTTTTTTTTTTTCAAATTATGAAATATGTTTTTCGTTATTACATGAAACTAAAAACCATGAAATGAGAATAAAATCATGAAATAAGAATAAAATCTCAACCCAATTTTCAAGGCTTGGTTTTTAATTTAATCGAGTAGAATTGATTTTAAAAAAATTGAGTTAATTGAGTTGATAAGTTTTATTTTATTATGTTAATTTAATTTGAATTTTTTTTCATATTGAATCGAATGAAATAAAATTTAAGTCCATTTAAATAAATTTATTTGAGTACAATTAAAAAAAATTAAACTGATCATATTGAAATTTTATTGACAATGTAACTAAATTTCAAGTTAAAGAACATAATTTCAATATATATTTGAAAACTCTTTTAAAACAAAACAAAATAATTATTATGATAAACTTAATTTAATAACTTATTTAAAGCCTTAAATTTATACTTTTAGATTCTTTTTTAAATATATAAATTAGTATTTTTATATATTTTAAAAATAATATTTATATATCTATAAAAATTTAAAAAATATTATATAAATATTATGAAAATTTGAAGATTATTCTTATTTTTTGTAATTTTGTTTTGAGAGACATCAATTTGCATTATTTTTAAAAACTATCAATAACTTAAAAAGTTATTTAAATTATTCAAGTTGTAAAATACGACGTAAATTAAGTACGAAGAATTAAATTATTTATTCAAATTAATTAGAAACACATATAACTTAAATAATTCAATTGAATTAACTCAAAATTCAAAAATTAAATAATAGAAACTTAGAAAATAAACAAAATAAAATGACCAAGATGAAGGGAATATCCACAATTAATTTTATTTTCTATGCAATTTTCCAAATTTTTTCTCAAAAAATATAATGTATATTTATATGTAAGAAATAACTAATAACAAAATAATGTTAATGTTAATTGTATTAATACAAAAAGTAATGTAATAAAAAAAAATTCATCAACTTGTTGAATTTTTTTAGACACAGCAAAGCCGCCAGCAGCCGGCACAATTGCCGACCATTTTCCTACAAAACACGCGCTTTGACACCGGTAGTTATAAAGTACTAGCAACCGCGTTGCCGACAACCTCCGCCGGGGAAAACGCCAAGAACATGAGAGCCGCCATGATCCCAACAGGAAAGAACAAAAGCACCAATGGTGGAGGCGGTAACGGCGGCAACATCAACGGGAGAAACACCATGGAGGCCGCTAAAGCCACCATCAACAGTAATCCCCCAATTCCAAAGCCAGAAAAAGCCATCGTACAATTGCTTCCTTGTTGTTTTTGTTCGGATCTTGTCACCGTCGTCAAAACTCTTAGCATAATCTCACCCAAAAAAGATGGCGACGAAATGATTACTTTTAGCAACGAAACTCGTTTAAAAGCAGAAACCCAATGTTGGAGCACAGAAGAGAAAGCAATGGAGATTTCCCGAATGAAAATATAAGATAGGAAAGGATTCTGGATTTTGGGTTTGTTGGGAGAATAATGAAATTTTGAAGTGAAAATGGATGAGAGAATATATATATATATATATATATATATAAATGAATATCAAGTTGTATGATGGCTGCGTTAAATCTCAGCTGTTGATTCAGAGTTCAATCATGTCGTGTCGGTACTCTTGGACCAGGAAATTTTATGTTGAGTGTCCAACAAATTTCTTTTCACTTTTGAAATATTAAAAATTAAATAATATTCTTTAATTATAAAAATATGTTTCAGATCCGGATTAAACTAGTTGATTGGCAAGTTGAATTGAATTTCGCTTGGTACTCAACACAGGAAAAAGAATTGATTGATTCCTGAATTCATACAAATAGTTGAATTAAATTTTTAATAATTTATTTGATTTGAATCGGATGGATTAATTAAATTAAAAATTAAAAATTTGATTAATTTAATTATCGATATAATTTTAAAAATATTAAAATATTTATTATATCATCATGTATTTGAATTGTTTTAGAAATTAAAGTTACAAATTAAAGAAGTTATTAGTGGTTGATTCAACTTAATTTGGTTGATATTGTCGTTATTGAAATAATTTTAAGAATGTAGTTTCTTAGTGTATTTAAGCATGTTTTTTATTTTATTTTATTTTATTTTTTTTCTGATTGAAGAGTTTAAAGAAAGTATAAGTAAAAGTAGAGTTCGTATAAAAGAAATTATTAACAAGAGTAAATTTTTAAAAAGTTAAAAAATGAATCACAGAATATTATTATTAGTGGTAAAAAAATATTATTTATTTATTTTTTTAATTCTTAATTTTAAAATAATAAAATTAAAAACATTTTTAGTAATTTTTTTATTTTAATATTTTTTTATGAATTCACTAATAAAAATTATTTAGTTTATTGTCAGTGTAGTTTTTAGACTCCCGCAAGTAGAATCATGGGTTGATATGTGTTTTATATAAGGATATAGTAAAATATTGAAGAAGAAAAAAGAGACACATACTAATTTTTTTAAGGTTACTTGTGAAATAAATAAATAAAAACACATTGTCAGTGTATCAAATATTTACCTATTAAATTAAGCGAAAATATTTTGTACGCCAAAAGTAGGGTTGAGTTATCGACAAGTGTATTATACAATATAGTGAAATGTTAAAAATATAATAATATAAAATGAATGAGATACATGACAATTTTTTAACTATACTTGTGGAGTTAAAAAGTGTACATTACTAAATTACAAAATACTAACAATTAAGTTAAAATGTTGAATTAAATTTTGACACCGAATGCAAATAAACTACTCTACAAACAAAGATAAAATATTGTCATGTATTCTTAAAAAATATTAATAAAATTATAAAAGAAACGTCATACTTATAATAAAATTAAAAAAAATTACTGAAAATGACATTTAGTCCACCATTCTATTTTATTATAGATGTACAATGACTAAAGTATGAGAAGAGAAATTGAGAATTGCCAAGAAGGTAATAACACGATAAAAATGTGAAAAATCCCAATACTTGGAGCCTCTTTTTGTTGTTAGACATCAAAAACATTGAAAAAGTTGGATGATTTGAATTAACTTTAAGAAGGTAGAAATCAATATTCAAAGTATTTAATTCCAAAAATTTGGCACTGTTGGGTTGATTGGAAATTGTAGCTGCGTTTCCTTAGTCAATTTCTCCGTCTAAATCGACTTTTTAACACTTAATTTAGCCACCATAATCATATGTCAATTTTCTTTATTTCGTCGCCCTAACTTTTTTGTAAATATTTTATTTTGAGAAACCCATTTATTATTCCACATGTTTAAAAGTTGGATGGTTTGTCGAGTTTGATGGGTGAATTTAGGTCGAGTTGATTTCGAGCATGAGATTTTCATCTCGACTTGGTTTAGTGTATATGTTTCTCGAATTTAAAGGCTTTTAGTGGATTAAAATATTGTAGAATTGTTTATATTTTGAGTTAAATTATATTTTATTTTTTTACTTAAAAATAAATAAATTAGTTTATATATATGAAATAAAAAAAATTAATTTTGTTATTAAAACTTTCATTTATTTTAACTGTTTAATATTGATTTATGTATATTAGCATGAGATACTATGTGTAATTATCTAATTGTTCCGTTAGTCACGCCGTTTTTAATAGTAGATTTGAATGAAATTTTTTAATAGAATAATTAATTTACTATTTGATCTTATGTTTAAGTATTAAGTTACTCATTTTTTGAGTAAAAAAATACAATTAAACTTCTAATATATCTATATTATATTAAATCTCAAAGTTCACCCACTTAAGAAATTACTAAAATATCTTTATTTTACAAAGTTAACAATAAAATAATATTATTATCTTTTCATATTTTTAATAAAGTAATATTAAAATAAAATTTGAACTTAATAAATATGAATTTTAAACTTTTTAATATAATTAATCATAAAAATATATTTATAAAGATTAAAACAAGTAGACAGGTTGGGGTGAATTAACTTTTAAAAAAAAAAAATTCTGCTGCATGGGAGCCACGTCTTCTCCTTCTAGAGAAATAAAAAAAAAATCAAATTGCTAAAACTAATTAAAATTAAATATAGTATACAATATGCTGGAATTATTGAGAAAGCCATATTTGAATTAAATTATTAAAAAAAAGATATTAATTTTTATAATTTAATGTTGAAAATTTTAAAAAGAAAATGAAATTGAATTGGGTAGATGTTTAGTTAAAATAATTAATCAGCCATGTTTGAAAATAGAAAATACTTGAGTCACATTTTCTAAATAAACCTTTAATTAAATCCTTACCTAAGGAATTTGATTATATATACAATTCTTAAGCTAAAATAGAAGATATTCGAATACTGATATTTTGGAATTCAGTTATAGTTAGACTCCTTTGTAACAATTATTTTCTTATAATATTTAACTTTTTAGTACAACCGATATTTTATATTTTATTTCAACATCAACATCTATGTATATTTTTATTTAATTAATTCTCTATAACAATTAATTATTTCAAAATTTAAATTATAACGGTTTTATTAATTATATTTTATTAAATAAAAATAGTTTTAGTTAAAATATTATTTTAATAAAATGTTTAAATATTTCATAAAAATTTATTAATTATATTTATTAAATAAAGATAATATTTAATAAGTGGAATTAAATATAGAATCGCCTACAAGAGAAAGCTATTGAGTTCCCTTTGGTTCAAGATATGGATTGAATTCTTCGCCAATATAAGGGTCTGTTTGTTTGCTTGTATTTGATTTTCCGGAAAATATTTTCCTCATTTTACGCTGTTTGGAAGCCTGAAAATAATTTACATTTGGAAAATATTTTCCAAGACATGGGTAAAATTAATACTGTTTTAGGGAAAATGTCTTATAGATTTTTTTCCGTAAGACATTTTCCATCTCTTCATCTGGGTAAAATCTTCTCCCTTCTTTCCGTTCTTCATTTCTTTCTCTCTTTCTCTCTTTTTGCAAATCTGATTCCTCTTTTTCTCTCTTTCTCAGGCAAGGCAAATCTCATTTCTCAGGCAAAGGCAAATCTCTCTTTCTAAGGTACAACATCTTCTTGTTCTTTTTTTTCTGGGTTTGGGTAAATTTCGTGAAATACATGTTTCTCTATGAGCAGTAGAGAAAGGTTTTTTTTTTCAGTCATTACAGTATCAACCTCTCCATCGTTGTAAATGTCTTCAACTTCTTCATGGATTCCTCTTAATAATTTTTGTGTTTTTGTGTTTTAAGTGTTTCCTTTTTCTCTTTTCATATTTTCTTTGTGCTTGTTGCATGGAAGAAGAAATGGTTTGGGTTGTTTGCGTTTCTGCTTTTGGTTCAGTAATGTATCACAAATCATTTTGCAGAATAATGTTAGGTTTTTAAACCTCCAAGATAAATTTATGACACATTTCATTTTTCCTTTGTGTTTGATCCATGCTTTGTAATCTCGTTAAAACCCATGTTGCTGTACCTTAGGTTGGTTCTTGTTTATCGATTTCATTCTTTTTTTTGTACAAAGATTATCCTGTCCATAGGGAATGCAGATTTTGGTGATCAATAAGCAAAAGAAAATTTTGTGCATCTTTGATCCATTGGGTTTTTAGGATGATTGTAAAGAGAAATAGAAAGATTTACTGTCCTGTTTTTAGCATTCAATTGTATTTTTCTCTGAAGCAATGTCAATGATTGTCTTGTTGCATATACAATTAATTTTACCTTTCTACATGTTCTCAACTTTCTTTCACTACGATTCACAGATTAGATGCTCTTGTCTTTTGCATGTGTAAACAAATGAACATAACAATAACATATAGTGGTATACCATATAATTTTGGTTTATATATATATATATATATATCTTAACAACATGTTAATAGGAAACATAAAAAACTTTCAAAGACGTTCACCTTTATGTTGAGTGCTGTGATGTGTGTTTTGGAGCCCATTTCATCCCAAGATTTACTCATTGCTGCATGTTTTCTTATAACATCATTCGGGCAAAACATGAATGAGAGGTTGTTGTATAATTCTTATTTATGGATGGTACTACAGATTTTAGTTTATCAAGGGACAGATTAGGCATATTTTGTGACAAGTTGCCTGCAGATCCTTCCCATTTATTTGTAGGATAGTATCAAGTTAACAAATGCCTCTTGATGGATGCAGTTCAATGAAATGAAAATTTTTAGGACAAAGCTTGTACTGCTTTAATGTTATATTCTTATTTATATGTTTTTGAAATGTTTATTACCTGTTATTGGTATTTTCTGGCTTGTATGCATAGGATGATAAATATCCACTACAGGGAGAAATATAAGCTAGAACATGATCTGTGTCAGTTAAAATGGAATCTCAAGGTAAGAAATGGAAAACGAGATGCTTGTGAATCTTGATTGTTTACAATTTTGTACATTTGGTGTTTGAAAAATGAGGAATCAACTAAAGTCAAATGGTTGGAAACTGTAGGATCAGGCTGTAGTAAAGTTGAAACTTAATGCTAATATGGTATTTATGTTCAGTATGATAGTTTTGCTTGGTTACTTGATGCTGTTATTGCTCAATTTGAGGGCCAAAAGTGTTCTGATCCATGGAGCTATATTACTTGAATTTGGGTGGAGTGTCGAAAACAAGTATGTTCACATCAATTAACATTTATTAATAACATATAAAATTGTAATTTTAGCTCAACTCAATAATTTTGGTGAAAATATAAAATATTTAATAATCAGTATTAAAATTGAGTTTGTTGTCACGTGTCAATCTAGTACTTATTTAGTTGGGTAATGACAAAAATAATGATGTTTATATTTGAAAACTTACAAGCTTTGATTATATCTGATAAAGTAAATCATATTATTTTAAAGATGTTTTTGTTAATTCATATCTTTTATGCAAAAAAAAAAAATGAATATAAACATATACATAACAAGATATGAACTCAAGCTTCTAAATTTTCAACATTTGTACTTTATCATATATAACCAAAGCCTAATTTGTTAATTATATAATTTATTTTATTAATATATTTATTACATAATTTTATTTTTCACCCACATCTTGGGTGTGCTATAATCTAGTAAATATTATGATCCTTATACATTACATTTAAACATGATTGCACGATTGACATGGCATATTTAGTATATGTATTCCTCTATGCTTGTTATAAAATTTCTGACTGAATTGGTGTTAGAGAATTTCATTGTAAAGTCATATGCATTGTACAAAAAATGCTTGTACGGTTGTTCAATTCTATCTTTTTTTCTTAATATTTTTTAGCTATTCTTCTCACCCTATTATTTGAGTTAGAAGAACTTTTTATTATGTCATATCATCAGGGTAATGACCCATCAATCTATTTAGGAATAGAAAATGAAATTGCAAATGCCTAAATTTTGTAATCAAATTTTTTTTTAAATTTGAATAAAAAATTGATTTGAAAAAAATATTTTTCCTGCCACGTGTTGCATTGTAGTAATTGTATGTGTTGATTAAATTTATACCTTTTATGTTCAAATTCATGAACTTAGCATATTTTTCTCTCTTTTTTTAAATATATATGATGTTTCTAGCATACGAATTTCGCAGCTATTATGATTAGGCAATGATCATAAACAGAAACTAACAGTTCATATGTGTAACTCACATATATGTGAGTCTATTAATTTCAATGGTTAACTCAGCCAATAATTAGAAATATGTGTAGGATGTAAAATTTGTTCTATTGGGTACTACAGTTTGTGATGAATATGTCTTGAATTATGCCCCTTTTTTGTTATTATTTAAGTTGGGGTTGGTTAGTTAACTCCATTCCCTTTCGTCATGGTAACTTTAGTCATTGCTTGAGAAACTTTCATATATGTATGCACTTTATTCATGGTAACTTTAGTAATATTTGTGTGGCATTATTTTGTGTAGATGGATCGTAATCAAGATCAAAATGCAATTGTCGGAGTCGTGGCTTCAGTTTTAGCTTTTGGGGCTCTCTGGATTAAAAAATTAAAAACTAGGAAGGAAACTGCTTCTCACCCTCGTATGAATCGAAATTATGAAAGAGAAAATTATATTAATAGTATTTTATATAGTGGTGACCAGCATTGTATTGATATGATAAGGATGAGACCAGTAGCCTTTTTTAATTTGTATGATATTCTTAGTAGGAATAATTTGTTACAGTCAACTAAATCAGTGAATATTAGGGAGCAAGTAGTTATATTTTTACATATAATTGGTCATAATGTAAGGTTTCGAGTGATTGGGTCTAGATATTATAGATCAATTGAGACAATTCACCGTTACTTTAGGGTTGTATTAAGAGCTATTTTGAAATTGTATAAGCTAGTTATTAGATTACCTGATGAGTCAACTCCTAGTGAAATCAGAAACAATCCAAGGTTTTATCCTTATTTTAAAGATTGTATTGGAGCATTAGATGGAACTCATGTTCGTGCATCCGTTCCACTTAACATTCAAGGAAGATTTCGTAGTCGTAAAGGGGGGACGACACAAAATGTATTGGCTGCCATTACATTTGATTTGAAATTTTCCTATGTTCTAGCTGGTTGAGAAGGTAGTGCACATAATTCTCGTATTTTAAGTGATGCACTTTCACGCCCAAGAGGATTAAGAGTTCCGGAAGGTAAGGATTATAAAACATTAAATATCAAATAGTTCTAGTAAGCTCATAATTTATTAGTAATAATTATGTTTTGTCTAATTGTAGGTAAATATTATCTTGCTGATGCTGGATATGGCATCCGAAATGGATATATTACCCCATATCGTGGTGTTCGATACCCTTTAAAAGAGTTTAGTGATCAGGGGCTTGAAGATGCAAAGGAACTCTTTAATCTTCGTCATTCATCATTGCGAATCACTATTGAACGTGTTTTTGGGATTTTGAAGAAATAGTTTTGTGTATTAGATGCTGAACCATTTTGGAATTTTCAAACTCAAGTAGATATAGTTTTGGCTTGTTGTATCATTCATAATCATATAATGGGAGTTGATCCTAGTGATTTACTTAATCAAGGATTATACGAGGAGCCTGAGTCTGATTTGATAATACCAACTCTTACGGAGCGAGAAGAAAGAGAAAAAGCAAGAGAATGGTCTGCTAAGAGAGATGAAATTGCACAAACTATGTGGACTGATTATATGGCTAGAAATATTATGTAAGTTTAGGGCTTAGGGTTATTGTTTCTATGTTATGTATGTTTTAGTATTAAAATTATTTTTTTTTTGTTAATGTTTGTTGGATAATGATATTGAAATTTTAGTTTGTTGGATTTTGAAAATATTATGTCTTGAATTTGTTACATATTGAATTTATTATGTTTTAAGCTTGTTGGATATTGAAATGATTGACAATGACAATTATTAATGTAGAATGGGTAAGGGCAACGAAGAAAGGACCTCCAAGCAATTCAGGTGGACAAAACTGATGGAACATCTTTTTGTTGAAATTCTAGCAGAGGAGGCCCAGAAAGGAAATAAGCCTTCTAACTCTTTCAAAACAGTTTCTATTAATCGAGTTGCCGAAGCTATTTCAGAAAGATTTCAAGTCTAATGCGACGTGAAGCATGTGGAAAATCATTTGAGGACTGTAAAAAACCAGTGGCAGATTATATGCACAATTCGAGGTGAAAGTGGCTTTGGATGAGATGATAACATGAAAATGATCACATGTGATAGAGCGACATATAATGCTGCAGTGATGGTAATATATGTATATATATGTTAAGTATATTTCAATTTCTTTTTTACTTGTTATTCTAATTGTGTATAATATCCAACAAGCACACAAGAAGTATGAACCATTTTTGAATAAAAGCATTGATCATTATGATGAAATGGCTTTGGTTGTTGGCAAAGATATGGCAACAGAGAGTTTTGCCAGAACATTTGCTGACGTAGATTTGGATGATGATAACCAAGATTCAGTGCCTATAGACTGCGATAATGAAGAGATTGAAGAGGTAAGAACAAAAGTATCTTCATCTGGCACATCCAAGCGTAAAAGAAAAAATGCTCAAGAAAGTGTCATTGATGAACAAATTAAATTTGTGGGTGAACAACTTGGCAAAATTGCTAATGCTTTGGAACAATTTACTGCGGATAAGACGCCACATATTTACGAAGAAGTGATGTTGATGGAGGTAGAAGGATTTGATTATTACTTCTTGTGTTCTGTATTTGATTATCTAGTGAGTCATGAATCCGAGGCCAAAGCCTTTTTAGTTAAAAGTAAGAAGCATAGAAAAATTTGGCTTCAAAAATTTTCTCAAGGTTGAAGAAATTGATACTTTTAATGTGGTGTAATATTAGTTATGCACTTGGATAATGTTGTTGTTATTATGTGGTGTACTACTAATTATGTATTTGGATAATATTATTAATTTCTAGTATTAATTGTAGTTTGGAAGCTAATTTATAATTACTCAATCATTGTTCTTTACTTTTTTATTACACAATTACAAATAATTTATTTGACTTTGATTGTTTTTAATTTATGACGGTTAATATTCTAGCTTAATAATTGAGTATTATTATATATTTAATTTTATTTATTTATTTATAAATAAATTATTGCAATATATGTAAAAACAGTTTAAAATATAAATTTATTAATATATATAAATTTATTAATATATGTAAAAACAGATTTTTCAGAAAATATTTTCAGAAAATCTGCCAAACAACAGAAAATATTTTACTCAGATTCATCCAAACACTAGAAAACCAAATCATTTCTAGAAAAGTAAATCATTTTCCAAAAAAGTAAATCATTTTCCAGAAATCATTTTCCGGAAAATATTTTACTGGCAAACAAACAGAACCTAAGTGTTATATTACCAGAATGAAATCTACCAACTAAGTTACCATTAAAAACTTATTTAATTAATTTTTAAAATTTTATATTGGTGTTTAAATAGTTTCATTTAATTTATTAATATAATACAATATAATTAAAATTTTCAATTTAAATATAGTTTTATCTTTTATAAGGTGAAGAAAAATAAATTTATAATAATCATCTCTTTATAACATCCAAATATTGTTATAGATTATAATAGACAAAATCTTGATACATAAATGGGACAGAGAGAATTAACCGTATTTTGAATTGTCTTCCAATAAAACTTTGATATTGTTAGTTAAGGTAGAGACTTAAGTCTCCCCATTCTAATTACAATATAGGGGTCTTTAATCTCAACATATGCATATGCCATAAAAAGATTTCATCCAATTCTCTATCTGCTATATTTTATATCAACAGTGGAAATATCAAAAGAATTTGGATTATTAGAATTTAATATTTACATAATTTAGTTTGGATTATTAAATTTTAATATTTACATCAATCAATTTCAATCTAATCCCGTATAAGGTTAAAATAGAAGTTGTTCAAATTGGAGTAAATTGAAATTCTTGGTGTCCAAGACAAAATCAAGTTGGAACGTTGGATTCAACTTGTTTCGTCTCCCTAGTCACTACTTTGCAAACAAATTCAAACCAAATTGGTTAACTTTGCTGATTATAATTTAACTACATAGAATGATGTATTTTTATTATTTACATATGTATGTAAAAATTACATATTTAAAATATAGGTATGCGTTTATAAATAATATATAACAAATAATAATATGTACATTTTGAAATTAATAATAATAATAATACATATACAAAATGTACAAAATTAAATTGGGAGTAAAAAATAAATAAATAGATAAATGCATCATATTAAGCATAGTAAATGTATATCAATTATTTATAATGATATCGTTTTTTTCTATAATACGTCAAAAAGTTATCATATAATTGAAAGAAAATTTTAATATTAAAAATTAAATATCAAATTAACTTGTGCCATCAGCTCAATTAATTAATTATATAAAAATATAAAAGAAAACACCATCAAATTAATAATAATCATTTAATCGAGAGTGTATTTTAATATTTTCCCATATCAATTTGAGAATATAAATTTACCCATCACCTACATAAAATTTTCAAATTAATTTATATTCATATCAGACAGTCATGATTGTTAAAGCTTTTTTTTTTTTTTTACCTTTGAGTAAATAATTGTTGAATTTTTTATATAAAAAATATTTAAATTTTACGTGCATCATCCATTATGTAAACGAATAAAGTATAAAAAACAAAAACATATAAAAGTTAAAATACGTGACTATATGACCACAAAAAACAAAATGATGGTAAGATAAGATAAACATGTGAATATATATATATATATATTCGTATAAGAAAAGTAGTGAAAGGAGGAGGCGAAATCTCTTATTTAAACACACTTGTGGAAAGTCCCAAAAAATCCATTTTATTATTTAAAAAACAAAAAATTCGATTCTCATGATAATATTTATATGAATTAAAAGTAATATTTATATTAAATAAATAATAATATTAAGTGGAATAGAAAGAAGTGATGTTCGAAAATGCTCCCAAAATGGAAGAATGCTGGGGGAAGGTAGCAAAGAGAGGAGGACAGCAAAGTCGTACACAAAGCATCTTAATTCAATGAATAGGGGTGTGTGTGTGTGTGTGTGTGTGAAGGTCGAAGACGAGTGAAGAAATCGACGTAGGCGCGTCTTTCGCTAGTGATAGCTGAGAAAGATTCATTTACTTTTCGGTAATTGAGGTACATCACACGCAAGTTGGCCGTATGCCACTAGCTAACCTACCAACTTTCTGTCATTCAAGATGCACCGAATCTGAACCCACCTCCCTATCCCACGCCTTTTACATTTTCTTTCTCTTTCTCCCAACCCCACGTAATAAAATATTTATATTTTTATTTAATTTGATGTAACAGTGAATTGAATTTTAATTTGATTAGAAAAATTATAAAATATTTTTTATTTTTAAAATAAATTATATTATTTAAAAATATTTTAATTAATTAAAAATTAACTCAAAATTAATGATAATATCATGATAAATAATTATTTTCATTTAATATTTTTTTAATATAATGTACTTACATGTTTACATTTTATTTTACTCATACTTTAATCTATTTTTTCATTTTAATATGCTACATAATTTATATATTATTAATAATTAATTTTAAATGCATATGTTTTATTATTTATCATTTATTATTTTTAAATTAACATTTATATTTTAAATAAATGATTTCCATACATATACATATATAATAAAATTTCTTAGTATAAAATACTACTAATTTTAACTAAATCCTTCTAGATATTGTATCGGTTATCATTTTTTTCTTACTTTGTCACTCGTGTAGTTTCGTTTTACCCTTCCATGGAAACGTGTCTTATGATTGTAGACAATTTTCATTGCGCCCTTTGCTTGATTAAAGTTTAGCTTTGGCTACCAATTTCTATTACGCGCATTTGCTAGTAATTTTCAGCCTCCTTCACTTGGGTAATCTTGCTTTTAATCACCTTTTCTGTTAGCTCGTCTACTTCTAGATGATGCATAGAGGTAATTATGTATTGAACTTTGTTTTAGCTTATATTAATTATCATTTTTTTTTCTACCAAAAAAATTAAGAAGAAATAAAAATATTGATCTTAAAGAACCACAAGGTATTTTATTGAAACAAGATTTGTCAAAAATCATTTTAATTAAGTTTTATTGGACACTTATAATATTTTCTTTCAAAAAGGATATTTTTAATTTTTTTTAAAAAGTCGATTGAGTCTTAGCTCGATTGGCATAGATATTGTTGCCAATGCAGGAGGATATGAGTTCTAGTATGTTAAAGTGCATTATCCCCCTATTTATGAGTTGGGGAGGTGCTATGGATAGTTCTAGGTATTGTCTAAAAAAGAGCAAATATGATTAAAACCTATAATGTGATTGTTTTAAAAAAAAATGTCTTGAAAAAATAATTTATGGTCTATGTCGAAACCTTTTTTGAATCGACTTTTTATTTTAAAATAAAAATGGAGTCACCACCAATCCTTTTTAATTAGGTGTGATCGGATCACCTCAAAGTTTTGTCATTTTAATAAAACTTTAGATTTATTAAAATTATTTTCGGTCTACAAAAATCCGGGAAACGGGTTCGAGAGTCGGTTACTTATGAGGAAGGATTAATACCCTCATAACACCCAAAATTGGTACCTAATTGATTAATTGATGTCTTAGTGTCGAGAATTAAAAATTTGAAGAGAATTTAAAACACGATTCCTCTTTGCATAATGTTATTTGATTAAAATATCACTCAACTAAATTAAATTTTATGGAAAAGGGCCTTATTTCAAGTTAATCGAGAAGTAAAGATCATACCCCATAAGTTAGGACACAATCTCTCAAATTCTCGAAAACCAGAATAATCACCATTTGATCGTTACCTAAATCTTGTTTTTTTTGTTATTTTAAATAGGACATTCGATTACTTCTATTCTAGAAAGATGCCATACTCCGTAAGTTAGGAGCACGACTTCCTCAAATCCCAAAAATAATGAACATTGCCTCAGTTTTAAGTATTTTCTATACGTTAGATAAAACGAATGTAACCCTTTTTTAAAACGATATGCATTTAAAAAATCAGATGAATATGTCGTAATATGACACGTGAAATAATGATAGCAAAATAAAACGAGATAGCCATGTAGGTAAAAATGAAAGGATGATATTAGGGTAATAAATAAAAAGACAAAATAAAATAAAACATGTTGATAAATGACGATAATAATGCAACTATAATAGTAATGAGAATATTGATTTATAATAATAGCACTAATCATATCATGATTTTTATCATAATAATAATATGAATAAATAAAATAATGATAATAATAATAACAAAGGTAAAATAAAAATAAAAATAAAATATATAAATGAAAGGAAATGTAAATAACAAAAATTTAAGTGTTAAAATAAATGACATAGTAAATAAAGAGGCAAAATTAACCAACTGAGGAATTAAATTGAAATTTAAGCGAAAATTCAATTATAAATCGCAAAATAAATAAAGAAAAGGGAAAATAAAGGACTAAATAGAAAGTTTAGTGAAATCTGATCTCTGAATTAAAAAAACAAGACATAAGGGACTAAATTAAAATGCGATGCAAAAGTTCAAGGACTTCGAGGACAATTAATCCAAAAAAGTACACGCGTCATTCCCCAAGGGGTCAACTATTTAAGGATCAAACTGAAAAGGAATCCAAATTGAGTGGCATAATTTCTAAAAAGAAGAAATAGTGAAATTAGGACTAGATTTAAAAAACTTAAAAGGCGAAAGGACTAGGGCCATAAATAGACCCTTTCCACGAAAACGCGCGGGTCCTAGGGGTTGATTGGTTAAGCCTGAAACGACGCCATTTTGGCGTCTGAAAGTTAAGCCTAAAACGATGTCGTTTTATAGGGCTATTGAAGTAAAAAAAATGTTTAAAAATTCATTTGCTTTGTTTTTTTTTTTTTTAAATTCCTTTCTCTTTTTTTTCTATGAAGTCTTCCTTAGGCCAGTCATGGGAGCCGCCGTAGCTCTGCCGCCTCTAGTGGCCGAAAAAATTCCAAAATACCCCATTTGACTCCCCCTTTCACATAAAACTCTGATTCGGAGTCGAAACTGCCAGAACTATAACCAACACTCTAGAAAAGGAGAGAAAACCTTTCGATTTTCTTCTCTCCGACGAAGCCTTCAACGAATCCTTATGGATTCGAAGGTCCTTCGCATCGGAGAAGATCGTCTTTCCTTGGAGATGAAGTCTTCACCCACCCACAACGGCGGAAGACGAAGCGTCAGGTAAAAATCTAAACTTTTTATTTTATTTTTTTCGAAATAAAAAAGTCAAAATAAATGAACCACCTTTGTTTTGTTAAGAAACTCTGTTACTTTCTCCGTTTTTTTATTCAATTTTTTTTAATCTATTTGATTGTCTCTAAAAAACATTACATGGCTGTTATGGCTTTTATAGCTGAATGTGTTACATTAGACTATTATTTTTCATTTTCTTTTCTGCTGTTCTTTGCGTGTTGCATTTCTATCATTGTTTTTTTTTCTTTTTGCAGGCGTCCATGGTCAACGAATGCGATGGGAGTCGCACCTTTTTCTATTTTGGTGCAATGGTGGCAGAGAAGGCGTTAGGCCTCGGGCGACGCATCCGTTGACGTGGCCAGGAGCAGCGGCGCATAAGGGTTTAGGGTTTTTTAATTTTCTGAAAGAAGTTTAAGTCGTGGGCTTGGGTTTTGATTTTTAGGGTTTTTGTATTTGGGCCATTATTTTTGTGCCATTATTTTTGTGAATGAACTTTTTATTTTATTTATTTATTATTATTTTTTGGTTTCTGTTTGGGCCGGACGAAATTAGGCCTTTACAGCTGCCTCTCTTTTCTCGTTGTCGTGTAACGGGAATGAAGTAAAGACTTTAAAAGGACCGATTTTGTTTAGTCTTGCCGAATCTCGACTTCTTTGGTGCTTCTCTTTTTCAATTAGCCCACTCTTTCAGTCCACTGGTTACTCTACTTTACCACATCTGTTTCGCTATAACTTCAGGAAGGCAAGATGGCTTCATCTTGCTCTATTGCAACTTCAAAGAGATAATATTTGTTGTTGTAGCCTCATTCTAACCCACTGCAACTTCAGGGGTATAGGAATTGTAGTTTCAATCTACTCCACTGCAACTTCAGGGAGATGAGATTCATAGCTTCAATCTATTCCACTGCAACTTTAGAGAGAAGATTTGTTGTTGTAGCTTCATTCTAACTCATTGCAAATTCAGGTGTATAGGAATTGTAGTTTCAATCTACTCCACTATAACTTCAGAGAGATGAGATTCGTAACTTCAATATACTCCACTGTAACTTCAGGGAGATAAGATTTGTTTTTGTAACTTCATTCTAACCCATTGCAACTTCAGGGAGATAAGATTCGCTATGGTTGATTCAATCCGTCCCACTGCAAATTTGAAAGTGTAAGATTTGTAGCTTAAATCTACTCCACTACAACTTCAAGGAGATAAGATTCGCTATGGTAGATTCAATCCGTCCCACTGCAAATTTAAAAGTGTAGAATTTGTAGCTTAAATCTATTCTACTGCAACTTTAGGGAGATAAGATTCGCTATGGTAGATTCAATCCGTCCCAATGTAAATTTGAAAGTGTAGGATTTGTAGCTTAAATCTACTCCACTGCAACTTCAAGGAGATAAGATTTGTAGCTTTAATCTGCTCCACTGCAACTTCAGGGAGATAAGATTCGTTATGATAGTTTCAATCCGTCCCACTGCAACTTCAAGGGTGTAGGATTTATGGTTTCATTTATCTGTTACACTGTTCTCTAAAGGACATGACCTGTAGAATCCATTTCATAGGCCTATATTTATGCCAAGTGATTAGGATGTTATGATCAGAATGAATCAAATGCTCTTAACTAGTATGTATATGAATGATATTTGTATGAATGCAGAATGTCATTTTTTAGAATGATCCCCTTTTTAGTGCTTAGGTTGACATTGCTCGTTTTTCGTCAAGGTTTTATCACTGATGTGTTACTATGCCTTCTTGTTCAAATCTGGTATCTTTGACAGGAAACTCGAAGAAGTAATCATAATTTAGACTATTCGTTCCCAGATATTTCCAACCCTTAGATTTGGTTAGTTCTAACTAGTGGTCCTGTTTCAAGTCCTTGTACTATTTAGAAACCTTTTAGAGCAATATGCGAAAATTCTTTTACTTGAATATTGTTAGTCCATTAATCATTATTTCAATGTAAAAATGCTTGAAAAGGGTTGTAACAATGGGCAAGATTGAAATTTATTGGGAGCAAAGCTCGAAGTGAATAGATTAATCAAAATAGCAAACGTTGCTAAAATACAAAGTGAGTAAGATGAAATTAGGTACCCCAAATATCGCAGTATGAGCTTCTCTGTACAAACTTCTTGAGGACCATTTTGAGTCTGATATGTGTTTAAGAGATCTAAAGTACTTTGTTGATGCCCTAAGATGTAACGTTTCTCCTTCTGAGAAGACACGACTACCACATGCCTAATCTTCAATCCAAATTTGAGTTGCCCTTTCTTAGGTTTTCAACTCAAAACTTATTTGGTCTCAAGGCGCCTTTTGTGAGTTTTCGCTTTAGCCTCTCCTTTTTTTTTAGGTGAAGTATTTTTTGACTGAATCCGAATTCATAGGATTAGGCAAGTTTTTACCATCCATCTCAGTGAGAATTAACGTTCCTCCAGAAAAAAAACTTTCTTTACCACATAAAGTCCTTCCCAATTTGACATCCATATTCTTTTGAAGTCTTTTTGTATGGGTAAGATCTTTTTCAATACCATGCCCCCTTATGAAATTCTCTGGGACGAACCTTCTTATCATAAGCTTGCATCATTTGTTTTTTGTACATTTAACCATGACGGATAGCTTTCAACCTCTTCTTTTCAATCAAGTTCAACTGATCATATCGACATATGATCATACTATACTGACATCTAACTTTAACTCTGACATTCTATACTGACATATGATCTCTTTCTTCAAGAATTTGCTGACTGTTGACTTCGTGACATTGGCATAGGAAGCGGGCTCTACCCACTTGGTGAGTAATCGATGACCACAAAGATGAATCAATACCTATCGGAAGCTTTTGGCTAGATCGACCCAATGACATCCATGCCCCACATAGAGAAAGACCATGGAGAAGTCATAACATGAATAGGTGAAGGGGGCAAATGGATTTTGCCTCCATAAATCTGGCACTTATGATATCTTTTAGCATAACTGATACAATCCCCTTCCATGGTGGACCAATAATATCTGAATCTCATGATTTGCCTGGCCATTGTAAAACAATTAGCATGTGTTCTGCAAACACCCTCTTGGACTTCTTCCAAGATTTTCTTGGCCTCAATAGCATCCACATATCTTAGTAGCACTTGATTCTTTCTTTTTTATAGAGGATCTCCTTATCTAAGACATAGTCATTGGTCAGTCTCATCAACGTTCTTTTATCATTCTCTGTTGCCTAATCAAGATATTCATGATTCTTTACATATCGTAGTATATTATGGTTCCAAGGGTGATAATCCTTTTCTTCTTCCTCGATGTTGGAACAATGGGCTGAAGCCTCACAAATACTTGTTTGGATAGGTTTTACATCCTCTTATTTGTTCATTTTGACCATGGAAGCTAAGGTAGCCAAGGTGTCAGCCATCTGATTTTCATCTCGCGGGAGGTAGCAGAAGGTGATGTCATCAAACTCCTTAATTAACTCAAGGACCAGCCTTCGATAATTGATCAACTTGGGGTCTCTCGTCTCACATTCTCCTTTGAGTTAATAGATCACTAGTGCAGAATCCTCATATACCTCCAGTACCTTGATATTGTGTTTTATGGCTGCACGGATACCCATGATACATGCTTCATATTCTACCATGTTACTTATGCAATCCAAATCAAGTTTGCTGGTAAGAGGATAATGATCTCCGTCTGGGGATACCAAGACTACCTTGATTCCGTTACCCATAGTGTTTGAGGCTCCGTCAAAATTTAGTTATCAGGGATATTCTTCTTGAGCACCTTCTTCAGTTATCACAATATACATCAGATCCTCGTTCGGAAAATCAAAATTTAAAGGCTCGTAATCCTCTAGAGCTTTGCTAGCTAGGAAGTTCGCTATTGCACTCTCATTTCTCACCTTTTGGTTTACATAGATTATATCAAATTAGGAGAGTAGAATTTGCCACCAACTATTCTTCCATTTAAAGCAGTCGACTCCATCATGTACTTTAGAGGGTTCATTTTTGAGATGAGGCAAGTTGTATGGTATATCATGTACTATCTCAGTCTCTGAGTTGTCCAGATTAATGCGCAATATAACTTCTCAATTGACGAATATCTTGTCTCACATCAGTTAATTTCTTACTAAGGTAGTATATCGCCCTTTCTTTCCTTCTTGACTCATCATGTTGGCCAAGCACACATCCTATAGAATTCCCAAATACTGCCAAGTACAATATTAGTGGCTTATCTGGGCTAGGTGGCATCAGCACTAGGGAATTGGACAGGTAATTTTTGACCTTATCAAAGGTCTTCTGGCATTCTTCATCCCATACACTTGGATTATGTTTCTTAAGGAGACGGAATATAGGGTTGCATTTCTTGGTTAGTTGTGAAATGAACCGGGCGATGTAATTTAATCTCCCTTTTGAGAGCGTGGCGGGGGCAACTTTTATATAGCCTTGACTTTATTTGAGTCAATCTCGATCCTTTTTTCACTGACTACAAATCCTAGCAATTTTCTCGATGTGGCCCCGAAGGTACATTTTGTTGGATACAGCTTTAGCTAGAATTTTCTCAACTTCAAAAATAATTTCCTCGCGACTTGTACATGCTTATTTTCTGTTCGAGATTTTGCGATCATATCATCGACATAAACCTCGATTTCTTTATGCATCATATTATGAAACAAAGTTACCATGGCTTTTTGATATGTCGCTCTCGCATTTTTTAGTCTGAATGGTATCACTTTATAGCAAAATGTTCCCCACATGGTTACGAATGTGGTCTTTTCCATGTCTTCAGGATGCATATTTATCTAGTTGTATTTGAAGAAGCCATCCATTAAAAAGAACAGTGAATAACCTGTCGTGTTGTCCACTAAAGTATCGATGTGAGGTAACAGGAAATTGTCCTTCGGGCTGGCTTTATTTAAATCCCTATAGTCTACATACATTCGTACTTTCCCATATTTCTTTGGGACGGGGACTATATTGGCTACCCACTCCGAGTATTTAACCACTTGTAAGAAACCAGTATCAAATTGTTTCTTGACATCTTCTTTTATTTTCAACAGGACGACGGGCCTCATCCTTCGAAATTTTTGTTAAACCGGCTTGTATTCTTCCTTTATGTGAAGTCGGTGCACCACGATATCAGTACTTAAACCAGGCATGTCTTGATACAACCATGCAAAGACGTCTTTAAATTCTTGGAGTAACTCAATAAGGTCTCGCTTTATTTTTGTCGTGATGTAAACTCTTATCTTCAGCACTTTCTTTTTTTTGTTTGTCTCCTAAACTCACAATTTCTACTGACTCTTTGTAAGGTAGGATTTGCTTCTCATCTTCTTCTACCATTCTTATCAAATCAGGAGATAGGTTACAATCTCAATCATCTTCAAAGTCCTAAGGTTCCTTTAAACACATATCCTGCTCAGAAGAAGACTCTTAGTCAGCAGCAGCGTCGCTCGTATCATTGATATCTGGAGACTTGTTATAAGAATAAAAGAAGACCCAAAGAACAAATGAATTTAAGAATAATTATCTGTGTGGTATAAGTATGAATGAAATGGAAAAAATAAAAGAATATTTTCCAAATTAGACACAAAGATGTATTTTATTGGAATAAAAATAGTGGACATATGCCTTTTTCACAAAAGGATTCCTATTGCCCTTAGCCTTAGAGCAATAAGTGTGTTTTCAACATTACTCTAAATTAGTTCTAAAAATTATAGGGATCTCTTCTACAATCCAATTGTTCAGAACACTTTCGGGGATATAAGGACAAATGCCTGATAGGTTTTCTTCCCTAATTCCTTCTTTGGATATGGCATTGATGCTCAAGTTTCCTAACATTCCTTCTACAGTTTCTTTTTCTGACATTTTTCGTTCAGGATAAATGATTTCTCCTAACACAAACGGTTTAGATATATGGGGAAAGATCATCAGTTCCCATTTCACCTCTCCTCCATTTAGTCGTACTCTTCTTTCTTTCTTTCTTCTTTTCCTGTTCCTTCTTCTTCTATCTCACATCTGGCTTATACCTTAAGCCAAAGCGATCTTGTTTGTCTATCAGTATTGGTGCCTCAACTCTTCGTTGAAGGTATTTTTCAAGTCCTCTTTCAGGCAAGGCTCATTTCCCAACCATTAACTACAGGCTCATTCTCTTGGTTTTGGATATTTTTGGTACTTTGGATCTTGTTTCCTTTAACAATGAAAGTTGCATTAACAAATTCCAGTGAATTATGACTTTTGGCATAACTTGTGTTTCCGCTTCATTACTTCTTGGCCGGGAAATAATCACCACTAGGTGATTGACCTGTGCACTTTCTCCATTGATCCTTCCTCTAAGGCATAAACTTCTCCTCCCTCCTAGCCCTTGACGTCTTCAAAGAATTCTAATTCTTTATTATCCATCAAACTTTGCACTAGAGATCTGAATTCGGTGCACTCCTAGATCAAATGACCTTCTTTAGCGTAGAACTTACAGTAGCTCATCACTCCTTTGGGTATCTTCTCTGAATCTTGAATGATTAATCCCATGTCTATCATTTTTTGTCACACCACTTTAGTGGGGGTTTCACCTCTGTAACATCAATTTTGGTCATTTTGCCTCCACTCTCGATTATCGTATTTACCTCTTGGTCAGGATGACTGGGTAACGGATTTCTTGCCACATTAGGTCTTGAGGGATCATCAAACCTTACAATCCCCATCTTGATGAACCTCTTGATCAACTTCTTGAATGTAGTGCAGTTCTCAATTGAGTGTCCTATTATTCCTGCGTGGTATTCGCATTGAGCATTCGCATCATACCACTTCGGAAATAGAGGTTGCATGGGTTTTAAGTAAAATGGGGATGCCACATATGAATCGAACAAATTCTGATATAACTCTCTATAGGTCATTGGGATATGTGTGAAATTGAGTTTTTTCGTTTTTGGCCTTGAGTTAGATTCTTGCCTCGAAGGGCCTTGATAACTGGTTGTCATGGTCCTTGGTTGGCATACAGTAGTCGATTTTGAATAGCTCTTATTATACATATTTGCAGTGTTTACTTCATTTTCTTTCTTTCTTAGGGTAGATCTTTTAGCTTTTTCTCTCGCATCTATTTTTCCACTCCTTACTGTATGTATTCTCAATCATTTCTCCAGACATTACTATATTTGAGAAGCTCTTGGTAACACTACCCAGCATATGGTTAATAAACGGGGGTTTAAGAGTGTTTATGAAAAGCATTGTTGTCTCCTTCTCCAGAAGAGGTGGCTGGACTTGTGTTGCCACCTCTCTCCATCTTTGAGCCTATTGCCTAAAGCTTTTACTTTGCTTCTTCTATATGTTTTCTAATGTAATTCTATTGGGTGTCATGTCGGTCACATGGCTGTATTGTTTCATGAAAGTCTGTGCCAAGTCTTTCTATGAGTTGATTTTGGTACGGCTTAGCTGATTGTACCATTTGGCGGCCGACCCGATCAAATTATCCTGGAAGCAATAGATTAACAATTGGTCGTTATTAACGTATCTCGTCATTCTTCGGTAGAACATTGTTATATGGGCTTCATGACAACTAGTCCCATTGTATTTTTCGAATTCTAGAGTCTTGAATTTTGGTGGGAGTACTAGATTTTAGACTAAACTCAATTTTTTAGCATCAACCTCGATTTTCTAACTATTTTGGCAATTCTACTATTAATCTATCCATTTCCGCCATGTTGTCCAAATCTGGATCAACGGGGTTGGTCGGATTATCTCTAGGATTAGAATTTGAACCCATTGGGTAATTCATTGGTGCTGAGGTCCCGACCTGGTATTGTTGTGGTCTTATGGCAACGGGTACCCTTCGTGGATATGTATCTGGTTGGGCTTGGATATTCACTAGGGTAAAGCCTGGGGGTTTGTGGGGTCTTCATTATCATCCCCAGAGTTAATCACAGTACTCTTCCCTTTTTCAATCCCTTCGACCAGTAACTACGTCAACTGGCTTATCATGCTTCGTTGGGACTCTTGTATTTGATCCCTAATGTCTTGCTCTACATTTGCTAATTGGTCATGCAGCTGCGCTTGCAACTAATCTTGCATGTCTTTCTGAATTTATTCTAGTCTCTCTAACCTTTGATCCATGACTTTGGTTTTACCGCGGGTACCCTAACGATATTCGATTGGCATATTCTTATTGGTTTCCAGGGTAACTGTCATAATTTCGAGTAATTAGGACCTTTTTATAAAATTTAATGCATATGATGAAATATAATGTTGATGAATGAATGAATACAAAAAGAGGTATTGATTCTAATTCAATTATATTAGAGAAACTTTATTAAAAAATAAATTTTTTTACATAAAATGAATACATTTTACATATACGGCCTTGCCCTAATACTCAAAGGCTTAACTTTCCTAAGAAGCCAAGCTAATTCTCGGCCTCGATCTAATTCTGATTCGTACCTTAAGCTGAGCATGTCAGCCTGAATCGTTAGGGTTTGCAAATGGTCGACTACTTCCCGTACTTGAGTCAAAGTTTCGCCCATGATGTGATCTCTGCCCCTATCTGACCTTGAAAGCGTTAGAGTTGCTTTTTCCAATGTTTATTGTTTGTTTCAAGAAGCTCAATTCAAAGTTCACAATTTTGCAGTGCAGCCTCGAGCTTTTCTATCTTTCCCTTCAACTCTTCAATCTTATTCAGGCTTGCTTTCAACTCAATCACGGAGTTGCAACTACAATATTGATGTAGTGACCTGTCTAATTCTACTGCTCGGGCTCTTAATCCAACATTTTCATTTCACCTTTCTAACAAATCCCTTTTTAGAGCATCTTCTCGAACTCGAGCATCTTGGAATTTCTTTTCCCACTGATCAAATCTAATATTTTCTCATTGGATTTCTTGCCGCTATTGTTCTGCTGTTTTACCCAACCCAGTAGTCCTCATCGTCAAACGCAGTTTCTTATAATCTATTTTTAAACTGTCCAAGTCTTCTTCAACATTGTTCTTTCATTTTCTCATTTTCTCCACTTCTAACTTCTGGACGTCGACGTTTAATCCTAACTAAACCTTTTCCTCTTCCAACTTTTTATCCTTTTCACTAGCTCCGAACTCTTCTTTTCGAAGTCTTACTTTACGATCTCTAATTCAGACGGGATCACTTGCTAGTTGTAACACTCTTAACCCATATCCGTCGCCAAAATAGGGTTATAGAGCATTACCGGAGTTTACAGAACAAATATAATTAATTCATGTCATTTACTATTCATATACAAATCCAATCATATTGTCCCTTAAATGGACCCTCAAGGCCCAAATTTTGCACTAGAAACAAGTTGGGACTAAATTGAGAACTCAGGAAATTTTTCGCGAAATTTCAAAATTTTTCTTAGGTGCAGGGGACACACGCCCATGTGGTCAGGCCGTGTAGCTCACACAGCCAGGTGACACGCCCGTGTCTTAGGCCGTGTGGGCATTCATTGTGAGAGACACGGTCGTGTCCCAGTCCGTGTTCAAATTAGGGTAGCTACTGACTTGGGTTACACAGCCAACCACACGCCCGTGTGCTAGGCCATGTAGACAACTTAATTTTCGAAAATTAGGTGCAGGATTCACAAGGCTGAAACAAGCCCGTGTGGCTAATTCTGAGCATTCTGTTTCTCCATTTTTAAAATGCAGGGGATACACGGCCAAACCATATGCTCGTGCACGTGGCTGTGTGTCACACACGGCTGAGACACATGCCCATGTGTCTACCTGTATGGACGATACTAGGCCATTTTCATGACCACTTTTCTCACCCAAATTGCCTTCAACCTACACCAATACCTACATACATATACTAACCAATTTAAGACATTAAAACCAAGCCAATATTAACATTATATAAGGTATATATCATCACATGTATCCAAACTTACCTTTTGTAATACATATATGCTTTCCATAATTCAATTAAATCATACCAAGCACACACATGTTAACCATATTATAACTTCATATATATATTTTCACTAAACATACTATCATTAGCCATTCCAATGGCTAGATTACAAACAACCGTTATATGCCAACATTGGCCAAGTTAGCCTAAACATGGCATTATACAAAAATAAATTTTCTATTTATACCAAAACGAGTTGAAGGATAGTGTGATGATGCTTCGACCGATTCCAACCTTTACGATCTTTCGAGCACTATAAAATAGAGAAAAGAAAACTGAGTAAGCATTTCAAATGCTTAGTAAGTTCATATAACAGGAATTTAACTTACCATATATTTACATTTAAGATAAGCATACAAAAATGCATCCAAGCAATTTGGCTAATAGCCTAAAACACACAACTTCGCAAATCATGTTAGTCAAGTAATTCACATAATACCAAGAACATGAATGAGCTCATCATTTAATGACTTTCATATATATATACTTTCCATATCATTATTCCATATTACATGTACATTTCCATGACAAATCATTTCAAGTTCAGTTTAGCCATGTTAGAAATTTATCCATTGAATTTATTTGAAATATCGATGGATACGCTCATGTAGTACACTTTAAGTGTACAAAACTAAAATCCGTCAATTCATATCCAGGGGTACCCAAACAGGGCACATAATCAGGAAGCACTCTCTCGATCCATATAACAGGATGCTCATGTGAGCCATGTAACAGGAAGCTTATCTAGGCTGAATCAAGAAACTCATAAGAGTTTAAAATAGAAAACTCATTGAGCTTAACAGGTAACTCTAAAGAGCTATTATCAGGAAGCTCCAGATAGCCATATAACAGGATGTTCAAGCGAACCATGTCAGGATTCTCACGAAGAGCCTATACATGCAGGATCACAACCAATCATATAACATGGCGCTCATAAAGAGCTCCGGTAGTCCGCAACACATGCAGGATCACTACCGATCAGGATGCTCGCAGGAACCATGTATCAGGAAGCTTGAGAGGGCTTATAACATGATGCTTATAAGAGCTATGGTGTATCTGCAACACATGCAAGTTTACAACCAATTGGGAAAGTTGTATCCATCGAGTTTCATTTATTCAAAGGGGACTTATCATTTATCGGGCATTATCAGATATGTATTCAATTTTCATATGCATGACAACTACATAATTATCATACACCACATTCAATTCAAGCATAAAAATGTACAAAATTAGGTACACGAACTTACCTCGTCACTTGTTCGTATATGGAAATCTACTAATCCGACACTTTTTTTTCTCGATCTAACTTTATATTTGATTTATCCGGATCTATATAAATGAGTTTAACATCAATTTAATCTATTTCATATTAAATTTAATTTAATTCATGTTCGAGGCAAAATAACCATTTTCCCCTATACTTTTTATAAATGACGATTTCATCCCTAGGCTCGGAAAATAAAATTTATGAAATATAATCCTTATTCCAAGCCTAACCGATTTTTACATATAACATTTACAGAAAATATATTTCATAAAAATCAGAAATTTTTCATGAATTTTATGTCTTTATAATTTAGTCCCTGAATTTTATGTCTTTATAATTTTATGTCTTTATAACTTTATAAAAGTTGTTTATCTATCAAAAACCTTTCATTTTCTACCATAAATTTCAAATTTTCAACATATTTATCCATGGAAAAATTTTAATACTTTGATAACTTTACAAATTAATCCCCAAAACAGCTAGATTAGGTTATTCTGATCTCAAAAATATAAAAATTACTAAAAATGGGACAAGATTACTTACCCATATAAGTCTAATTACCATATAAGGACCTCAAGTGTTGAATTCCATAGCTATTTGATACTTATAGCTACTAGAACTCAACTTTTGCATTTTATGCAATTTGGTCCTTTCTATAATTAAATATGAAATCGGTAAAAAGTTTTTATCAAAATTTTCATAAGTCTTTCCTATCATAATATAGAACGTGCAATAATATTAAAATAAATTTTCTTTCTGACTCAGATTTGTGGTCCAGAAACCATTGTTCCAATTTCACTAAAAATGGGCTGTTACACAAGTGTTCTTTTATTGGTTGGATACTTTCTTGGCTTGCCGAAGGGACATTGTCATTGACTCTTTTACCCCACCACTAATCATATTCCGGGGTTGTCATGGGATTTGCAGAAATTCTCTTCATTTTGTGAGTTTGGTTCTAAGCGTTTGATATTTCACGAACCTTTTTTTTTTGTAATTATCACTTTTGTACGTAAACTCACATTGTGTCAACCCTTACGTTGCCAGTATAAACTGCCTCGACCTATACTATCTTAATACAAGTAGATGGGCATATCCAACAGCTCCTCTTATCCCAAGTAGAGGGACCCAGTCAAAGTTTCCACATTTGTACAAAATTTCATCAGAGATCATCCAAGGGGCCATCTGTTCAACGTCTTCGTCTTAGAGACTCTGGAGAATCGCCATCCACTTTTCTTCAAAAATGTTGTCTCACCTTGGGGTAGCCACGAATTCTTTCAACGGGGATTAGTCCTCGTAGAATGCTCGATAAGAGACCTTTTCTACCTTCCAAAAGTGGTTATAGAACCAGGCTAGCAAGAGTTGTACACAGTCGATAAATCTTCCTTCACCTGCTCTCCGGCACGCACTTAAAGATCTGAAAATTTTAGCCAAAATTGCTAGGACGGACGTGACCCTTTTAGTAAGCTAGTCAAATAGATCAGAAACTGTATCATCTATGTGCTTAAGTGCTTCGAGGAAGATGACCAACCCATAAATACTCAAGGTGAAGACGCCGACTCTTTTCCTTGTATCCGGATGTGCCAAGATTAAATCTCGTAAACTTTTCTGAGGGATACATTTACTATCTCCCTTTTGTTTAATCTAGGTCACGACCCATTACTCGCTAATTCCAATTATACTCATTAACCTCTTTAAGAAAGTCGAGACGTTGGCGGCTCTAGAATAAGATTTGTCGGCTCGGATCCTCAGGCAACGGATCAAAGTTGTGTACTTTTCTATGGTGGGCACCAAGTCTACCTTCTCAAAAGTGAAACAGCTATAGGCGAGATTTTAATACTGGGCAAGAGCTCAGAATAAGTGCTTATCCACTTTGACATCGAGTAAATAAGGCAAATCATCATATTTATGGTAGAATAACTGCTTGGTTTCATCATTCCATTGGTCCCATACTTCTTTCAAATCGTCATCATATTCATTGATGCGAGTGAAATCCTATAATTCTGACATGTACCCCTCCGTCAGGCTGGCACCCTTCTCTTGTTGTGTTTTCTCAGACCATATTTGTACGGCCACATTGTTTTCAACTTTATCAAGAAATCTCTTTTCCATGACAAACTCTCTATTTAGTAACTGAACGCGAACCAACACCCTTTTTTATTATGAAAATGCAATGCAATCACAACCAAAACAAAACAAAACAAGTCAGTACATTTCATACAAAGCTAGAATACAAAGTAAGAAATAGTAAATAAAACATCTGTTCGGGTGATCACTAAAGGTTTGACATGGTTCTACCTAGGGTGGGTTCTTTAGGGCTCATTATATGTGGTTTGGTTCTAAAGTAAGGGTACTTAAACCAGTAGATTCCTCAATCCTCATTCATTATAGGCTCATATGGACCGAGTTTAGTTCAGGGGAAAACATTTCCTTATGGCTATATGGAGGTGAAGACCTCACGAAGACATAGGTATGGATGTATTCCGTGAACGATCCACTATCCTGTGCGGAGGTGAAGACCTCACGAAGGAATAGCTTCCCACTTCCAATTAAGAAGGGTAAAATAGAACGATCATGCCATGCAATGTGCGAAAATATACCAAGAGAAACTCGAACCAATAAAGCAGACATATTGAATCATTATGTAACCTAAAATAATGAAGATATTATTTACCACCAAAATAAAATATGAAGGATGAAATGCAAGGATGGGATCGTCAATTTAAACTAAATTATCAATTTTCGACAAAAAGACCGAAAAGTAATCAACTCACGGCTTGACTCTCTTGTTTTGTCCCCAGTGGAGTCACCAAGCTATCGAAACCTTTTTTGAATCAACTTTTTGTAACACCCCTAACCCATATCCGTCACCGGAACAAGGTTAAAGAGCATTTTCGGAGTTTATAAAACAAATACAATTAATTCATGTCAATTACTATGCATATCATAAACCAATCATATTGTCCCTTAAATGAACCCTCGAGGTCCAAATTTGTACATTTGAAACAAGTCGGGACTAAATTAGGAACTCAGGAAATTTTTAGCAAAATTTCAAAATTTTTCCAAAGTACAAGGGACACACGCCCGTGTGGCTCACATGGCCAAATGACACACCTGTATCCCAGGCTGTGTGGGCATTTGATGTGAGGCACACAGTCGTGTCCCAGCCCGTGTCTATACTAGTGTAACTTTCTGACTTGGGTTACACGGCCAACCACATGCCCGTGTGCTAGGCCGTGTGAGCATACTGTCTGGCACTAATTAAGTGCAAGGTTCATACGGCCAATTTACACCCCCGTGTACTAGGTCGTGTGTCACATACGATTGAGACACACGCCCGTGTAAAATTTTCTGAGTATTCTGTTTCTCAATTTTAAGGATGCAGGGGATACACGACCAAACCACACGCACGGCTGAGAAACACGCCCGTGTGTCACACACCGCTGAGAAACACGCCTGTGTATCTACCCCTGTAGACGAAAATAGGTCATTTTCAATGCCACTTTTCTCACCCATTTGGTCTTCCACCTACAATCACATTTAAGCACATTCACGAACCAATTCAAGATATTTAAACCAAGCCAAAAACAAATTATTATGCATGATATATCATGACATTGATTCAAATATCCAGCTTACTCAATTGAACATATTCTTACTTAAGCATGTTAAAACCTATAATACAAATCATGCACACTTACATATCAAACATAGTATAATCTCATACATATACATTAACCATACTATCACTAGCCATTTCAATGGCTAGTTACAACCAAAACATTTCATCATTTGATCTAATTTAGCCTTTACATGCCATTATACAAAAATTAGTTTTACTAATTATACCAAATTGTGTTGAAGGATAGTGCGATGATGCTCCGACCGATTCTTAACCTTTATGAGCTTCTGAGCACTATAAAATAGAGAAAAATAAACAGAATAAGCATATTATGCTTAGTAAGTTCGTATAACAAAAAATTAACTTACCATTCATTTACATTTAAGGTAAGCATACAAAATTCATTCAAACAAATTTGGCAAATTTCCTAAACACATATAATCTCAAGAAACTTGTTAGTCATGTATTACATGTAAACATCAAGAATCAAGGATGAGCTCATCATATAAATACTTTTATATACATATGATTTTCATGTCATATTTCCATATAACAGGTGCATTTGCATGACAAAACATCTTAAGCTCAGTTTAACCATGTTAGAACTTTGCCCATTGAATTTATTTGAATTATCGATGTATACACATGTAGTACACTGGATGTGTACGAAACTGTAATCAGTCAACTCATATTCAGGGGTACCCATTAGGGCACATAATCAGGAAGCACTCTCTCGAGCTATATAACAGGATGCTCATGTGAGCCATGTAACAGGAAGCTTATCCGGGCTATGATAGGAAACTCGTAAGAGTTTAAAATAGGAAGCTCTTTAAGCTTATTAGGTAACTCCGAAGAGTTATCATCAGGGAGCTCCAGATAGCCGTATAACAGGAAGTTCAAGCGAGCCATATCAGGAAGCTCACAAAGAGCCTATACCAGGATGCTCATAAAGAGTTGCGTTTGTGTCCGCAATATATGCAAGATCACGACCGATCATATAACATGACGCTTACAAAGAGCTGCAGTAGTCCGTAACATATGCAGGATCACTACTGATCAGAATGTTCGCAGGATATAATGGGAAACTTAAGAAGGCTTATAACAGGATGCTCGTAAGAGCTATGGTGTGTCCACAACATATGCAGGACCACAACCAAAATGGGAAAATCCTGTATCCATCGAATTTCATTTATTCAAACGAGACTTAGCACTTGTCAGACATTATCGAATATGTGTTTTATGTTTATACATGGCAATCATACATTTCACAATCATAAAATTCAATTCAAACATATTAATATACATATTTTAGTTACACGAACTTATCTCATCACTTACTCATATACTGAGATCTACTAATCCGATGTTTTTTCTTTTCCTCGATCTAACTCTTTATTTGATCTTTCTGGATCTATATAAATAAATTTAACATCAATTTAACGCATTTCATATTCAATTCAATCCAACTTACATCTTAGGTAAAAGTACCATTTTGTCCCTATACTTTTAATTAATTTCAATTTCGTCCGTAGGCTCGGAAAATTAAATTCATGCAATTTAATCCTTATTCCAAGCCTAGCCAATTTTTTCCTATAACATTTACAGCCAATGTAATTCATAAAATTTAGAAAATTTCCATGAATTTTACATCTTTACAATTTAGTCCCTAAATCACAATTTCGTCAAAATTCACTTTACAAAAGTTGTTTATCTATCAACATCATTTCATTTTCTACCATAAATTTTAAAATTTCAGCATACACATCCATGAAAAACTTTTAATACTTTGATAACTTTGCAGATTAATCCCCAAAATAGGTAAATTAGGTTACTATGATCTCGGAAATATAAAAATTACTAAAAACATGACAAAAATTCATACCTAATTGAACCAAAATAACTTGCTTGAGCTCACTTTCTCTTAGCTAGGGTTTCCATGTATTTTTAATTTGGGGATGAAGATGAAATAGATGATATTAGTTTATTATCATATTTAATTATTTCCATTTCCAATTTAGTCCTTTCTTTTTCTAATTTTTCATGGATGAATCATCATAAATATTTACTAACTCCACTTAATGGTCTAATTACCATATAAGGACCTCAAATTTTGAATTTCATAGCTATTTGATACTTATAGCTACTAGAACTCAACTTTTTCATTTTATACAATTTGGTCATTTTCACAATTAAACATGAAATGGGTAAAATTTTCTTATCGAAATTTTCTTATCGAAATTTTCATACGTCTTTCCTATCATAGTGCAGACTATGCAATACTATTAAAATAAATTTTCTTTCAAACTCGAATTTGTGCTCCTGAAACCACTGTTCCGATTTCATTGAAAACGAGCTGTTACACTTTTTATTTTAAAATGAAAATAGAGTCGCCACCAATCCTTTTTAACTAGGTGTGATCGGATCACGTCAAAATTTTGTCATTTTCATAAAATGTTAGATTTATTAAAATTATTTTCGGTCTATAAAAATCCAAGAAACGGGTTCAGGAGTCGGTTATGTATGAGGAATGATTAACACCCTCATAACGCCTAAAATTGGTACCTAATTGATTAATTGATGTCTTAGTGTCGAGAATTAAAAATTTGAAGAGAATTTAAAATACAATCCCTCTTTGCATAATGTTATTTGATTAAAATATCACTCAACTAAATTAAATTTTATGGAAAAGGGCCTTATTTCATGGTAATCGAGAAGGAAAGACCATACCCTGTAAGTTAGGACACAATCCTTCAAATTCTCGAAAACCAGAATAATCGCCATTTGATCGTTTCCTAAATCTTTTTTTTTTGTTATTTTAAATAGGATATTCGATTACTTCGGTCTAGGAAGATGCCTTACTCCATAAGTTAGAAGCACGACTTCCTCAAATCCCAAAAATAATGAACATTGCCTTAATTTTAAGTATTTTTTATACATTAGATAAAATGAAGGTAACCCTTTTTTAAAACGATATGCATTTAAAAAAATCGAATGAATATGACGTACTATAACACGTGAAATGATGATAGCAAAATAAAATGAAATAGCCATGTAGGTAAAAATGAAAGGATAATATTACGGTAATAAATAAAAAGATAAAATAAAATAAATAGATAAAAACATGTTGATAAATGACGATAATAATGCAACTATAATAGTAATGAGAATATCAATTTATAATAATAGCACTAATCATATCATAAATTTTATCATAATAATAATATGAATAAATAAAATAATAATAATAATAATAATAATAATAATAATAATAATAATAATAATAATAATAATAATAATAACAACAACAACAAAGGTAAAATAAAAATAAAATGTATAAATGAAAGGAATTGTAAATAACATAAACTTAAGTGTTAAAATAAATGACATAGTAAATAAAGAGGAAAATTAACCAACTAAGGGATTAAATTGAAATTTAAGTGAAAATTAAATTATAAATCGCAAAATAAAGAAAGAAAAGGGAAAATAAAGGACTAAATTGAAAGTCTAGTGAAATCTAATATTTGAATTAAAAAAAAGGACATAAAGAACTAAAGTAAAATGCGATGCAAAAGTTCAAGGACTCTGAGGACAATTAATCCAAAAAAGTACACGCGTCATTCCCCAAGAGGTCAGCCGTCTAAGGATCAAACTGAAAACGAATCCAAATTGAGTGGCATAATTTCTAAAAAGAAGAAATAGTGAAATTAGGACCAGATTTAAAAAACTTAAAAGGCGGAAGGACCAGGGCCATAAGCTGAACCTTTCCACGAAAACGTGCAGATCTCAAGGGACCCAGATCAAGTTGGCGGGTCAGGCCTGAAACGACGCCGTTTTGGCGTCTGAAAGTTAAACCCAAAACGACATTGTTTTATAGGGCTATATAAGTAAAAAAAATATGTTTAAAAATTAATTTGCTTTGGTTTTTTAAAAAAAATTCTCTTTTCCCTTTTTTTTTTTCCCTGAAGTCTTTCTTAGGCCAGTCATGGAAGTCGCTGTAGCTCCACCGCGACCATCAATCATTAGCGACCGCTGCCTCTTGTGGTCAAAAAAACTTCAAAAGACCCCCTTTGACTCCCTTTTTCGCATAAAACCCCGTTTCGTAGTCAAAACTATCAAAACTATAGCCAAAACTCCAAAAAAGGAGAGAAAACCTTTCAGTTTTCTTCTCTTCGACGAAGCCTTCAACGAATCCTTATGGATTCAGAGGTCCTTAGCATCGGAGAATACCATCTTTCCTTGAAGACGGAGTCCTCACCCACCCATGACGGTGAAAGACAAAGAGTCAAGTAAAAATCTAAACTTTTTATTTTATTTTATTTCGAAATAAAAAAGGCAAAATAAATTAACCACCTTTGTTTTGTTAAGAAACTCTGTTGGTTTCTCCGTTTTTGTATTCAATTTTTTTTTGAATCTATTCGATTGTCTCTAAAAAACATTACATGGCTATTATGGCTTTTATAGCCGAATGTGTTACATTAGACTATTATTTTTCATTTTCTTTTCTACTGTTCTTTGCGTGTTGCATTTCTGTCCTTTTTTTTTCTTTTTGCAGGCGTCTAAGGTCAATGACGATGATGGGAGTCGCACCTTTACTATTTTGGTGCAACGATGGTAGAAAAGGGGTCAGGCCTCAGGCAACGCATCAACTGACGTGGCCAGGAGCAGCGGCGCATAAAGGTCTAGGGTTTTTTGATTTTCTGAAAAAAGTTTAGGTCGTGGGCTTGGGCTTTGATTTTTAGGGTTTTTGTATTTGGGCCATTATTTTTGTAAATAGACTTTTATTTTATTTTATTTATTATTAATTTTTGGTTTCTGTTTGGGACGGACGAAATTGGGCCCTTATAGTCTACATTTTAAAAATAAAAAAAAATAAACTTAGATTCAAAATCTATTTACACATGAGAAGAGATTTAATGCTCTTGTAACATCCAAAATTGATACCTTATTAAGTACATGTCTCATATTCGAAAATTAAAATTTTAAATCTTGATTAAAACAAAATAATATATTTTCTCTTATCATCCGGCTTAATCATTGAGATACGAAAAAATATTTTATTTTTAAAACAAGAATTTTAATTTATTCGATTTTGAGAATGATATTCACTAATCATACATATGCATACATGACATTATCTCGATACACATATGTATATGCATATGATTATATATACAAATACAAATGCATATATTCATCTAAAATTACATACTGACAAAAGTACATAACTATCTACATGACGTACTTAATACATCTATCCTAATATACATGCACGTTACTTAATAATATATACATACTATCATCATCTAATCGTCACTTACAAATAGGAAAATAATGAAATCGTCACTAAGTACAATTATACTTAAAAAATATATTTTGGCAGAATTATATATAAATTCAATGAATGGGAAGTAAAAATCACAAAGAACAACATGCAATCAAATATTTATGGATAATCCAAAAAAATTGCATGAAATGAAATTAAGTTCTTATCTTTCATTAAAAAGGCAATCGTATTTCAATTTTGAAGACATGCCGTACATGTTTGTTCACCAAAAGAAATCATGATACAATGAACAAAGAAAACAAATGATGATAGAAAGGTTCAAAGTACATAAGGTTCTAGAAATCCTAATTTGAAGATATTTAGTCACACTTTCATTGTCAAAATATATACTAGTAACATATAAAACAAAGTCAAAAGATAACAAATCATGACTCAAACATGTGTATATGATATCCATTAAAGCTTTCTTTTCTCTTTTCCTCTTGTATTTTTCTTTAACTTTCTTTTTTTTCCCAAAACAAGATCAATGACTAGTTCTCCGTGTTCTATAGACCCATTAAGGGGGTAGACGCTGATCATGAGTTTTAAAGCTACTTCATACCTATGGCGAGGATCGAACCTCTACAACTGGGTAAGGTAGCAAAGAGACCATTGTCATCTTACCTAACTCTCATGTTTAAGGAAAGTATATATTTATTTCTAGTTTGGATGGTTAAAATTTAGAGTTAATTGCATCATACATCCCTAAAATACACCTTTCATTTTAAATTGATCCTCAAACTTTAAAACATTATAATTAAATCTTCAAACTATCAATGTTATATCAATAAGATCATTCCATTACTAAAACAGTTAAATTAATCATTAAATGATTTGTCAAATCTTATGTGATAGTTTAAAATGAAAAACTTAAAGATTGAAGCTTTTGCAAAGCCTTTATCATTCATTCTCTTTTTTCAATTTTACTTTATTTTTAATTTTAACTTTTAAAAGTTATGCTGTAACATTATACATTTTTAAAAAAAAATCATTTTAAATTATGTTAAACAAAAGCTTTGGCGTGACATATGATCAAATTAACGATTTTAATAATAGAATCTAATTGATATAACATTGATAGTTTAGGATGTAATTACAATGTTTTAAAGTTTGTGGACCAATTTAAAATGAAAGTCATAGTTTATAAAGGAAATTATTTTTTTAGCAAAAGAAATGCCATTAATAGGGATAACAAAAACAAAAGGAAAAAAATAGAATATCTAAAGTCAACAAGCATACCCAATTCACAAAACCTAACTCCCTTCATATTCACTCAAAACAGAAGAATAATCAGAGATTAAAATAGCATAAATAGAAGAAGGACAACTAACAAATTCAAAGTAGTTCGCATGAGATAAAGTTGCCCTCACCAAAGAGTGAGCTATTTTATTAACATATCTATGAGTCCAATTGTTGCAAGATCATTAGATGTAACCCCTTGCCTGACCCGATTGTCGGGTCCAAGCTACAGGAGCATAAATCAAACTTATAAAAAAATATGAATCTGTTTTGAATAAATAAGATTCGTGCTCTACTTCTTACTATTGATTATCACAAATTTGAACAGACACTAGACACTCAATATAAAATCATTAGCAACTGAAAAAGAACTCTCTTTATTGACATTGACAGAAAATGAACAGGGAAATATCAATTTCAAGGATCGAGTCAAAATTTTGAAATTTTTATTCAATATAGTTATAACTAACCCCAACAATCAAACAATTAGAAAAAAATCAATTGGAATAAAAGAAATAAGTGAAAAAGTTCCACATTCGTTGTCGAAGCAACTAGAATCAATCAAACAACATATAATCATTTACACATGTAATTAGGATTTAATCACATTCAAAATTACGTTAAACAATCAATTTCGAGTCTTAATCGAGCTTACGAGAGCTCTTTTGTCAATCTAAACTTAAAATAAGACCAAATTGTAAAGTTTTAAAAGTTCAAGAAAGACGTCGTGACGTTATCTCTTCCACGTCGTGATGTTACCAAATAGTATGTCACCTTATGTATGTCACATTATGACATCAAGCCAAATAGTATGTCACGTTATGTATGTCACATTATGTATGTCACGTTAATCGATCTGTAACACCCTAACCCGTCACCGTCGCTAGATTAGGGTTATAGAGTATTACCATACAATAAGGAAACATTTATCAATATAACATTAAAATAAATAAATGACATTCAAACATGTCAATCATAAGCATTTTGTCCCTAAATCGAGCCTTCGAAGCCCTAAAAATAGCTTTGAGGAAATTTGAGACTAATTTGAAACAAAACAGAAGTTTTAAGAAAAAGTTGTAAAAATTAGAAAACAAGGGTCGCACGGCCGTGTGGCCAAGCCATGTAAAAACACCCTAGGCTGTGTAGCATTCGAACTAGGGACACACGGTCGTATCCCAACTCGTGTCCCAACCCGTGTAACTCATTGAGTTGCCCCACACGCCCGTGTGCCAAGCCGTGTGCTAAGCCATGTAACTCTCTGAGTTGCCACAGATGCTCATGTGTCAGGCCATGTGCTAGGCCGTGAAACTCATTGACTTGAAACACTAAGAAACTCTCAAATGACACATGGTCGTGTACACCAAATTTGACCCAAAAACCATGCAATTTTAAAACCAAATCATACCTATTCACCCACTCTAATTATGCACACATTCAACAAACCTAGACACTACTTCAACACATCTAAATATACCAATTCCATCAATTTATTTCATCCAACCAATATGCCATTCAAAGGCACCACATATATATACTAAACATTTAGTAAAAAAATGATCAAAAGACATCTTTTATAAGACATCGAGCAAATAAGCATTGCACCATGATTAAACCACTTCATTCAACAACTAAACATCAAGATGTTCATCTATGTAATACACAAGTATACTTGTTTCATCAATACAAAACATATCTTAAGCAAAACACACATCTCATTCATAAACTATATCTATCGACATTTCAAAACCACATATTTATCTATATATACATGCTATAACCCCAAGAGATACAAAAACTACCAACTTAGATGGATAGTGTGGGCTGATTGATTGATCTTTCCAAAATGTCAGCAACGATTATCTACAAAAAAATCCACAAAAAACCCTACCCTATAAGCTTACATAACTTAGTAAGGACATAGTATAACATTTAATCTAAATACAATTAGACACAGTTCACATATTATTTGATTCAGGGTTACCAAAGTACAAACGGAGCACGTATGTGTATTCAGGGGTATCGAAGTACAAAAGGGACATATATGTGCATTCAGGGGTACCGAAGTACAAACAAGAGCACGTATGTGCATTCATACAATAATTATCCATAAACATATAAAATAAAGAATAATAATATAATATTACAAGTATAATTTCATTTACGTATTGAAAAACTATGTACTTACCTAGGATTTAAGTCCGGCCAACACACAGGGACTATTCCGTTATTTTCCCTTTTCCTCAGTTATTGTCTTTTTTATTCAAGTCTTGATCTATATAATAATTAAACACAATATATTAATCTCATACACATTTCACATTTCATTCAATGCATATGACCCTTAAGTTTTCATTAATTACCCATTTCCTTAAACTTTTACATCTTTTGTAATTTAGTCCTTTGACCCGAAAATCATCAAATTGACCATTTTCTAAGAATCAAATTACAGTAGAATATTATAGGCCCTTTAACAGTCCCTATTATACATCAAATTCACTATCAAACCTTGAAATTTTGACATTTTAACAATTCAGTCCTTAAAACAAAATCTAACAAAAATTACTTCACAAAACAACTAAATACCATAATCAAAGCTTCAAACACATAGTTATCATAAAACACATTCAAGATTCATCAATGGAAACTTATAAAATTTTTAACAAATTCAAAAATGAAGGTTCGGGCTAGCTGGACCTAGTTGTAACGATCTTAAAAACATAAAAATTACAAAAAAATAGGTAAGAATTAAGTTCATATGCACAAGGAGAATGAAACTGAAGGTTGGAGCTCCCTTAAATGGTGATTTCGGCATCAAAATGAAGAAAATAAAGAATAAAATGTTTTTCTTCCTTTAATTTTGCTTTTATTACAATTTTGCCATTAATCACATGTTATTTTATCATTTTCACTCTAATTGTCGTCCAACATTAATGACTAAGGGCTAATTGATATATAGGTTCTTTTTTATTTAATAATTAAGCTATTTGATCACCTAATGCAATAATTACTAAGTTTTGCACCTTTTACAATTTAGTCCTTTTTCTTTAATTGGTTATCTAAATGTTAAAATTTCTTAACCAAATTTTAATAAGACTCTAATGACCCTATAAATATTATATAAATAATATTTATGGGTCAACACAGTGGAAATTTATGGTCCCAAAACCACTATTTCGTCACTACTGAAAAACAGGTTGTTACACGGTGATGTTGCGATGAGGTAGGTTGGTCGTCGGGACATGGACTCTATTTTACATTGTCAGACCACCCAAGAGCCCCCGTTAGAGACTGACCTATGTGTCGCGACAACAAGTCATGGGGCCATGACAACACTGTTGCACATGACAAAAAATAACTGTAGGGCTAGTCCTTGCCCAACATGTCCCCTGACCAAAATTAGACGATCAATGGCATTTTGGTCACATTTTTTAGGTCTATATTTTAATATTTTAAACCATTTTTTTCTAGATTAAAAAAGAGGCACCTTAGTTCTTATTGCTTTAACATTTTTTTAGCTTAGTTTTTGTTGTCATCTTCTTCTAGCTTTCTAGAGTTTAGTGTTTTTTTTTTTGTTTCTTTAGTGCTTTAGTAAGTTAGTTGTTTGAAAATGAGTATGAGTAGCTAAATGTAAGGTGGTTTGTTGATGAAAATGTTGACTAGTTAATTTTTGGTATAAGGACTAAACCGAATAGACTTCAAAACTTAGGATTGATGTCCCTAAAGGAAAATTTAGATGAGTGAGGCCGAAAGGAGATCTCATTGAGCACCATTTTGATAGTTCCAGATTAGTTCGGTGAGGTCAAGAGATAAACTGGACTAATTTATCTAATTTGGTAAAGTTGAGATCGAGAGGTAAAATTAAGCCAAATTAGGAGTTAAATTATTTAGTTCCATAATTCAAGGATTAATTAGCCACATGGAAGTCAACCAACCATTTTTTGTCATTAATTTGTTAATTTTGCAAGTTTTCCCATTTTATAATTTAGTCCTTTTTAGCATTAGATAGTTAATTAGCTTAATTAATCTTGATCATGACTTGCCGTAATACAAAACTTAGTAAGTAGTTAGCTAGCCTATTTGATTGTATGCTAGTTGTTTAGAAATCACTTAATTTTAGTTTAACAATACTTTTAAAAAGTGCTTTTGATCCAAAAAGCACTTTTGAGCAAAAGCTAAAATTTTCTGCTTCTGTTTTTGGCCAAAAAAATACTTTTCCAAAGCATTTTTTTGTGCATTTTTTTGTTCCAAAAGCACATTTGAAAAACTCAAAAGCGTCTTGTTTAGCGATTTTTTTCCTCAAAAGTGTTTTTTGTCCCAAAAGTGCTTCTGAGAAGCAATGCTAAACTGGCCCTTAGCCTTGGAACTTTCTTGGGTTAGATCCTTAGATACTCAGGTGTTCATTGAAACACTACAAATATTACAACTGAACTATCACACTTGCAGAACACTACACTTAGATTGTTTGTTTTAGTGTTGATTCTCAGTCTCAGTGCACACACATCAAGGCGACAATCAGTGGTCTAAGCATCGTGACTATAGAACTTATTGGAATGACTGGAAACACAAAAATATATATACTTTTTCATGCCCTTTTTAACCTAAATTCATGCAGTTTCGGTGTAATTCTTATCGAAAAATATAATATAATTATAAAATAATTAAATTGTATTTAAATTATTAACATATTGAATTTTAGTTAATTTTATAATAAATTTTCATTAATTTTTATTTATTTTCGAAAAATTCACACAAATGGCGAAAATTGGCTTAGTAGATACCACTAGAAGCACAAAACCGAGAAGCGATTTTTGAAGCATCAAGGCGAATTAATTTTTTAGCCTAAGATGGACCAAATTATGAATATTAATTCATAATATAATTAATTTTAATTTTAATCCAATTTATTTTGGGTTAAATAATTATTATTAATTAAATTATGAAAGGAGGTGTAATTGTGCTAAACCGAGAAGACTGATCCAACCGAGCAATAGGCTGCCCAAAACCATCCCACATGCTGACCCAATCAGCTTATTTAGCCGTTTATTTGGCTTGCAAAATAGCCCTTTAAGCTTCCTTGAAATTGCATTCAAACCCCTTCACTTATCAAGCTTTTGTAGATTTGCCAGCTAAATTTAACAAGTTTGAAAGCTTCAAACTTGCCACGTGTGAGGCCGGCCATGAGGGAGTCAATGGCTTCTAATTTTTGCTATTTTTATCAGCCTAATCAACCTATAAATACCCCATTGGCTGCTCATTTGAAACACACCTCTCATCCTTTCATTCTTCACTTCTCTCTCACTTTCTCTCTTCAAAACCATTCCTTTGTTCTCCATTTTCCCCTTCCATTCCCTTGCCGATTTACCCTCTTGGAAAAGAGCCCTTAAACCACCATTGGTAGTAGAATTCAAGTGCTTTTATAAGCATTGGTTCAACAAGAACAAGCGGAAAAGGAGGAGTGGAGCAAACTAGTCAAGCTTCAGAGAAACACCGGATTTGATTCTAGTTCCCTATCCTTTAATTTTTATTGTTGTTGATTATGAACATGTCTATGAATAATTGTTATGTTGATATGTTTAATTTAATTAATATGGCTTAAATTTAATTCGTGTTAGCTTGATTGCATTTCAGAGACTTAAGTTATTAAAATTATGTTTGTGTTGTTACAGGTCTTGGTAAATTGTTTGATTAAGTTATTCTTACATTATAATTGTAAGGTAACTAATGATTCAATTCACCAAAGTTTTTTTAATTACATTCATAAATAATTCTTTACCAAAGTGTTTTTAATTACATTCATAAATAATTCTTTTCACAGTCCATGTGGGTACGATAACTCAACATTTACTTGTCACTTTATTACTTGTTGCGATTGTGTACAATTGCACATTTCCATCGTTCCAAGGACAATATTGTAATGATACATGAATGTATTGATGTTGAACAAAATAATTCGATAATTTGTGTATTATTTATTTACTGTAACAACTTGTTTTTAGTCAAATCGGAACAGTGATTTTGGGACCACAAATCTGAAGTCAAAATAATTATTTTATTATTATTTTAATGTCTACAAAATGATAATATGTTTTTGAAAATTTCATTAAGAAATTTTAACAATTAAGTGGTTAATTTGATAAAAAGGACTAAATAGCGTAAAGTGTATGTGTTTAATAGCTATGAAACCTTAAAGTGAAGGTTCTTAAGTAGTAATTAGACCATTATAAATGTTATTGGATGTCTATGGACTTATATTAAGTGACTTTAGTGAATGTTAATAAAGGTTAAATTAGTAAATTGGTTAATAAGTAAATTAAAACAAAAGAATAATGTATCATCTTTTCTAAATGGAAAGACACCACCAAAAATTGAAGATAGAAATCTCCATGGAAACTTGACATTCCGCCAAATTAATTCTCATGCATGTAAATTTAATTTTGTCCTGTTTTTAATGATTTCTACGTTTTTGTGATCGTTGCAACTAGGTCTAGCTAGCCTAGGGACTACTTTCCAAAACTGTTAAAGATTTTGAATGATTCAATTCATGAATACATATGTGTTTTGATGTTAAATGATAGATTATGAATGTTTGTTGTGAATTATACAAGTTTTATAAAGTGATTTTTAGTGAAAATGCAAATTAGGGATTAAATTGAGAAATGTTGAAAATTTGTGGTCAAAATGTCAAATAAATGGAAAATATGGGCTTCTAGAGGCATAATGGTAATTCGGCTAGCATGGGTTTGAATTTTATGAATTTGTGATTTTATGAAATAAAGACTAAATTGTAAAAGATGTGAAACATTAGGGGCAATTGTGTAAAAATGCCTTAAAGTGAATTTTTGGACTAAATTGAATAGAGAGATGATCAATAAAAGCGAAACTCAGATCTAGATCGAGGGAAAAACAAATTTCTCGACTAATTGACTCGTTTTGTCATTTTTACATCCAAGGTAAGTTCATATGTAATAAGCATTGTTATAATTATGTTTTAAATGCTTTGATATTGTATGAACAATGAATACGAGACTACAGACATATTCGAAAATGGTTTGACGATGATTCGGCATTGGAAATCCTAGTTGAACCTTAGGAATAGATAGGATACCAATGACATGTCATTAGGGAATTTATGTGATTATGTGATCCGGATGCTGGTCCTGTACATCCTACTATTGGCTGAATATACTGGCATGTGTTGCAGTTACTTGACGTCTTGAATGACCAGCACCGTGTAGCTTTGTCTTGACCCACAGCTTGTGTGAGTAGGCCCGTTGATAGCTCAAGAGCAAGCATATATGTGATATGAGATTGAGGTAGCATTGGCTATATATGTGGCACTTCAGTACGAGTTTCTCGAGTATCCGATAGTATTCTGAATGGTTCAATGGGTAAATGAAAGACGTGGTTGAGTATGAGATTGATACGATATAGTACAAGTATGTACATGACTCGTATAAGCTTTAAATCGAAGAAAGTGTGAAGTGTACATATAAGCATATGATTAATTATGTGAAAGTTTTGTTAGTTATCATGAATCACATTTTGATATGTTCAAATTGATGATTTGTGTATTTATGATTAGTTTGAGTTTATTTCATACGAGCTTACTAAGCTATAAAGCTTACTTCGTTTAATTTTTTTTGTGTTTTATAGTGAAATCAAGCTAGCTCAGATTCGGGGATCATCGCAGGCTTCGTCACACTATCCTACTATCATTTTAGTACTATTGAGCTTATGTTTTGAGTATATGGCATGTATAGGGACTTTGGTCACTTTGGCTATATGTTGGTAATAAATGTAGCCAACTGAGTTGGCTTGTAAATGTTCTAAGTTTAGTTTTGTTTATTGCCATATAAGTTGGCTTGTTTTGGCATGTTCGAATCATGTATATATATGTAAATATATGGCTTGTGTTGTGAATTCATGGATAGGTATATGATGCTTGTGAATTATATTGTGTATGTGAATTTGGTATAAATGGTATGACATGTTTTGTGTTTTGTGTGTATGGAGAATGAGAGTATAGAATATGCATGAATTATGTTTGAAATGGCTAGTTTAAATGGTCATATATGCTATGTATTGGTCCCTTTGAATTTGATGTAGGTGTGCACAAGTTTGGATGGCAAATTGGCCTGGTAAGTAGCCTATTTTTGTCCACACAAGCAGAGACTCGTGTATGTGTCTCAGCCCTGTGTGACACACGGTTATGTACAGGGCTTGTGTCCTCTGGTGTTGAAATTAAAATCAAGTCAGTATGCTCTACACGGCCTCACACATGGGCGTGTGACTTGGCCGTGTTGCAAAAGTCAGTATACCCTACAAGTTTGACACGGCCTAGCACACGGTTTGGCACATGGGTGTGTATGGCCATTTGTAGGGCACACGGGATAGCCACATGGGCATGTGTGTTGGCCGTGTGACCTAAGTCAGAGAGTTACACGGGTCAGACACGGGCTGGAACACGGCCATATGCTCCAATTCTGAATGTCCATACGGCCTGTGACACGAGCATGTCTGTTGGCCATGTGAGACACACGGCCGGGCCACACGGGCGTATGTCCCCTATTTTTGAAAAAATTTTCTAAGCGTTCTAAGAATTTCCAAAGTTATTGGTTTAGTCTCAAAGCACTTCTAATGCATGTTTAGGGCCTCGTAGGCTTGTATTAGGGACGATATGAATGTGTTGATTGATATTTAAATGAAATTTAGAAATGTATGAGTAAATGTATATGTAATTGTGTTATAAGTTCAGTAATGCTTTGAAACCCTATTTCAGCGTTGAATACGAGTGAAGAGCTTTACATTTATTGGTATCAGAGCTACGGTTTAGTCGATTCTAGGACTAACGTAGCGCGTGTGTGAGAGTCTATCTATATATGCCATATATAACCTGTGATAGTGTGATGACTCCTGACAATTTAAATTGTGTTTTTGTATAGTAAATGGATTCCAATCGAGCTGTAGCTGATGATGTAAAGAGTAATGCGCCAGCTCCCACTCAAGGGGCAATGCCATCTGAATCTAGAAACGTATCGAGTAGTCACAGAGGAGTGGCTAAAGAAGCTTTTTTCCAAATGATATGTGAATGGTTCACATAATTTGTCCAGACAAATCCGGCTGCTCAACAACTTCCACCCCCACCTAATCCTCAACCAGTTCCCGTAGCTCCTCAAGGTGTGGAACTTTTATGAGTAAATAAGCCACCAGTTGATAAGATTTGAAAATACGGAGCTGAAGAGTTTAGAGCTACCGTTGATGACGATACCGAGAAAGCTAAATTTTGGCTTGAAAATACTATCCGGGTATTCGATGAACTTTCTTACATGCTAGATGAATGTTTAAAGTGTGCTATTTCCTTATTGAGGGACACTGCATATCAGTGGCGGAATACTTTAGTGTCTGTGGTACCGAGAGAAAGAGTGACATAGGAATTCTTTCAGACAGAATTTCAAAAGAAATATATAAGCCAGCGGTTTCTTAATCAAAAGCATAAAGAGTTTTTAGAATTAAAACAGGGTCGTATAACAGTGACCGAGTACGAAAGAGAATTCGTAAGATTGAGCAAGTATGCTCGAGAGTATGTTTTTACTGAAGAAATCATGTGCAAGTGGTTTGCTGATGGGTTGAACGAGGATATTAAACTTCTGGTTGGAATTTTAGAGTTGAAAGAATTTGTTGTCCTGGTTGATAGAGCTTGTAAAGCAGAGGAGCTTAGCAAAGAAAAGAGAAAAACAGATTCAGAGGCTAGAAACTTAAGAAAAAGATCGATGAGTAAGCCATATCAATCTTCATCAAAGAAATCCAGAGATTCATACACTCGACCAAATGTTTCAATCGGGCATTCGAACAGAGATCGTGGAAAACAATACTCAAGTCCTAAAGCTCAAGCTACATCGGTATCGATTGTTGGCAGTGTGAGAAACTATAAATCTGAATGTCAACAATGTGGAATACGTCATCCTATTGAACGGAGAAAGAATAACCGGGCTTGTTTCAAATGTTGTTCACAAGATCATTTCATACGTGATTGCTCATAGTTAGTTGAGAAAGAAAGGATTCAGAATATAAGACCGAGTAACACAGCTAATAGAGGAAAGCCACCGAGAAATGTGAGAAATATGACCAATAGTAGAGGCGTGACAAAAGATTCGACTAAGGAATCTAAGCCAGAGCACCTGCTAGAGCTTATGCTATTCTCGCTCGCGAAGATGCGTCATCACCAGATGTTATCAGCGATATATTTTCTCTTTACGACACGAATGTTATTGCATTGGTTGATCCTGGATCGACTCATTCGTATATATGTATGAATTTGGTATCTAATAAGATTTTACCTGTTGAATCTACTGAGTTTGTGATTAAAGTATCGAACCCCTTAGGCAAGTATGTTTTAGTTGATAAAGTTTGCAAAAACTGTCCTTTAATGACTTGGGGTTATTGTTTTTCAGCTAATTTGATGTTACTACCTTTTGATGAGTCCGATGTAATTTTGGGTATGGAGTGGTTGACGTTGCATGATGCTGTAGTGAATTGTAGACGAAAGACTATTGAATTGAAATGTCAGAACAGTGAAATTCTTCGAATTGAATCAGATGAATCGAGTGAATTTCTTGTAGTGATTTCATCTTTGTCAGCTTAGAAATGTGTGAAAAAACATTGTAAATATCCGGATGTGTTTCCTGAAAAATTATCGGGGTTGCCACCAATCAGAGAGGTTGAATTTTCTATTGAATTAGTACCAGGAACTTCACCGATATCGATAGCTCCGTACAGAATGGATCTAATAGAATTGAAAGAGTTAAAAGCCCAGTTGCAAGAATTAGCAGATAAAGGTTTTGCACGACCTAGTTTTTCAACCTGGGGTACGCCATTGTTGTTTGTAAAGAAGAAAGGCGGGTCAATGAGAATGTGTATTGACTATAGATAGCTCAACAAGGTTATAATAAAGAACAAGTATCCGTTGCTAGGAATAGATGATTTGTTTGATTAGTTGAAAGGGCAACAATGTTTTCGAAGATTGATTTGAGACCTGGATATAATCAATTACGAGTGAAAGATTCAGATGTACTGAAAAATGCGTTCAGAGTGAGGTACGGACATTATGAATTTCTTGTTATGCCTTTTAGATTGACTAATGCTCTTGCAGTCTTTATGGATTTGATTAATTGAATTTTTAGACTGTATCTAGACATATTCAGACTCTGAGCCAAAAATCTGATTTCTGAAGGTATAAGAGTTGATCCTCGTAAGATTTCTGAAGTTGTTAACTGGAAACCACCGAGAAATATATCCAAAGTTAGAATTTTTCTGGGGTTAGTTGGTTATTATCGACGTTAAGGGATTTTCGATGATTGCTACACCAATGACCAAATTGCTATAGAAAGATGTAAAATTCAAGTGCTTAGAGAAATGTCAACAGAGTTTTCATCTGTTGAAAGCATTGTTAACTGAGGCACTAGTTTTAGTTCGACCTGAATCGGATAAAGAGTTTGTGATATACAGCGACGCGTCATTAAATGGTTTGGGTTGCATTTTAATGCAAGAAGGAAAAGTTATAGCCTATTCCTTCAGACAGTTAAAGCCGCATGAAAAGAATTATCCGACGCATGACTTAGAGTTGGCTGCAATTGTTTTCGCTTTGAAAATTTGGCCGCATCATTTGTATGGTGATGTCACATTTTTACTAATCACAAAATTTTGAAGTATTTAATGACCAGAAAGATCTAAATTTGAGACAACGAAGATGGCTCGAGTTGCTTAAAGACTATGAGTTAGTGATTGGTTACCATCCGGGTAAAGCAAATGTAGTCGCAGATGCTTTGAGTAGAAAATCCTTGTTTTCTTTGAAAGCGATGAATACAAGACTAATGTTGTCTGATGACAATTCGATTCTAGCAGAGTTAAAAGCTAAACCGATATTTGTAACGACCTAAATTTTACAGTTATCGAAAAAGTGTATTTTTGGGTCTCCGTTTCTAAAAAAATGAATTTGTAAATATTTATTAAAAATATTTACGAAGTTAATTGTGTTTAATTAGAGTTTAATTAGGTAAATTAGCTTAAATTAAGAATAATTGGATAAAAGGATTAAATTGAATATAGTGTGAAAGTTTAATTATAGAATAAAGAAAATTGAAGGGACTAAATAAGTAAATAAGCCAAAGTGAATGCCAAGTGTGTGGCAAAAATAAAATACAAGTTTAATAAATATTATACATACATTTGTAATACATGTATGTATTTGCTTATTATTTAAGTAAATATTAATGTATTTATTGATATTATATGATAAATAAATACAAGTAAGACAAATGTATGATGCATATGGTGACATGTGTGATACTAATATACATATATTTGTAAAATACATGTATATTTACTTATTATATAAGCATATTATTAAATTATATATTATTATTAAGTAAAAGATATTTATATAATAAATAGATTAAAGAAAAACAAGTGTAATAATATAAATGGATACAAATGTTAAAAGAATATTTGTTATTAAATAGATTTTTATAATAGATATTTATTAAGTTATTATAATATATATAATGGTTTAATGAAAAAAAGAAAGAAAGAATAGAAATAGAAACAGAAAGCCAAACGAAACAGAGAGCAGGGGAAGGAAAGAAAAGAAAGAAAGGGAGAAAAGGAAAAATTGGGATTTCAAGGTTTGGAAGTTTAATTGGTAAGTTAATTTAGTCCTTTTTACTAAATTTTGATGTTTTAGAAGCTTTGGAACAAGGTTTTGATGGAATTAAGTTGGTAGTTTAGAAGTTCTTAGGTTTTTAAACAAAGTTCATGTTGAATAAAATGTTGAAATAGGGGTTTAATTGAATGAAAATTAAGTTAGAATAGATAAAAGGATTGAAATGTAAAGTAAGCTATAAGTTTTGTGTTTTAGGGACTAAAATTGAGGAAAATTCGACATTAGAAAAATATGTTGAAAATTTAATAGTTAATTTTGAGTTTGAATGAAATTTGAATAGAAATAAAGTGTGAATTGGTGTTGTAAATTTGGTTATTAACATTTTACACCAAAACAGTTTTGGGCAGTAGTAGTGTTCTGACTTTGAAAATTCACCAAAAATTGTAAAAATTGAACTAGAGAATGAAAAAAATATGGAATTAAAGCTTATAGAGTCTAGTTTTTCATAAAAGAAATGTTGTAAGCAATGAAATTATAGATCATGAGATATTATAAGTTTTGTGAGACAAGGTTAGAATGAATTCGGGTTCTCTTGTTCTGACTTTGAAAAATCATTAAAAATGGTATAAAATAATTATGGGTTGGAATTAATATTTTTAAAATCCTTAGTGAACCTATTTTCAATATAATCAAACGAGAACATCGTCTGAATATTTTACAAGGAGATAATTAATTTTTAGTGAAGAATAGTTGGAACTATTTAACAGCAGAATATGGGAAACTTTAAAAAATAAACTGTACTGATTGGATAAACCAAAATTTCTAAAAAATTTATGGTAAGAATATATGTGAGTCTAGTTTCAGGTAAGATTAGCGGATCTTAATTTGTAGTTTCTTAGCTCAAGATATAAATGATTTAGTAACAGTGACTCAAGTAGACAGCTTTGAATGAATATATAAGTAAATAGTGAAATTATTGATAATGTTATTTATAGCATGTTATATAAATTAAGGATGTGGAATGGAGAGGAGGAGGAGGAAAATATTTATGAATATTCAGCTAGCATGGCTAATTTGCATGTTTTAGGCTCAGGGACTAAATTGAATAAAAGTAAAATTTTACGGGCAATTTTGTAAAAATGTCAGAAGTGACCAAATTGCATAAAATGGATTATTTTATTATTTAAATTATAAAATTGAATGAAATTATCAATTTAGATAAATATCGGGTGGAAAATAGAGAAAAACAAAAAATTTCTAAAATGCCCCTGAATTTTGGTATTTCTACAATTTAGCCAGGTAAGTTTATATGATTGAACTTTCATGATTATTTGCTAAATTATGACTGATATAATGTATTATTTCTTATGTTTTCTATTGAATTATGAATATTGTTAAATTATGGAAATCGGATCAAAAGTTCAAATGGAGTAGAATGCTGAATTGAGTATGACCATTCAGTGATCAGTGATGAATTGACAGATAAGACCATGGCTGGGCCATGGCAATATATGTGTAAGACCATAGCTAGGCTATGACATCCTGATGATAAGACCATATTTGGGATATGGCACCACGAGTGTAAGACTATGGCTAGGCCATGACAATATACGTGTAAGACCATAGTTGGACTATGGCATCATACCAGAAAATGAGTAAGACCATAGCAGAAAGACGCTATGGCATCACGATTCAGATGAGTAAGACCATAGCTGAAAGACGCTATGACATCGCGATTCAAATGTGTAAGACCATGGTTGAAAGATACCATGGCAACATGACATGAAATGAATAAGACCATGGTTGAAAGATACCATGACAACCTGACAGAAAATGATTAAGACCATAGTTGAAAGACACTATGGCATCATGTCGAAGATAAATAAGATCGTGGATGAGAGACGCCAAGACATTTGTTGAACAACTAATATTTAGGTAATATGTGTCAGATGACAAATGGTTATATGAATTGGTTATACAAAATGGTTGTGTGAAATATTTACAAGAATTGGTCATATGGAAATATATGTACAAAATAGTTGCATGAAATAATTATGAAGATAGATAAATGAAATAAGTACGTTTAAGGGACAATATGTTTGATTTTAATTGGTTCCAAATATGAACATTAGATGAAATAAAATATCTGATAAATAAATCGGTAACTCCGGTAATGCTCCGTAACTCTATTCCAGTGATGGATTCAAGTTAGGGGAGTTACATGTATTCCTTCAACAAATTTATGAAGCTCAGAAATATGATAATGAATTGCAAGCCAAAAGAGAGCAATGTGAGTCGAATAGTGATTCTAACTTTCAGATCAAATCCGATGATTGTTTAATGCTCCAAGGTAGAATTTGTATACCAAAGAATTCTGAGCTCATTCAGAAAATTTTACACGAAGCACACAGTAGTTATTTATCTGTTCACCTGGGGAGTACCAAAATGTACAATGATTTGAAACAATTGTATTGGTGGTCGGGTATGAAACGAGACATTTCAGAATTTGTATCGAAATGTTTAGTTTGTCAACAAGTCAAAGCCGAACATCAAGTGCCTTCAAGATTACCACAGCCTGTGATGATACCAGAATGGAAATGAGATAGAGTTGCGATGGATTTTGTATTGGGATTGCCCCTGTCTCTGAAAAAGAAAGATGCTATATGGGTTGTCGTAGATCGACTAACGAAATCAACACATTTCATTCTGGTACATACAGACTATTCACTTGACAAATTGGCTGAATTGTACATATCTAAAATTGTTAGATTGCACGGGGTGCCAGTTTCGGTTATTTTGGATAGAAATCCGAGGTTTACATCACGATTTTGGAAGAAGTTGCAATAAGCTCTTGGTACAAAGTTGAACTTTAGTACATCATTTCATCTGCAAACTGATGGCCAGTCTGAGAGAGTAATACAGATTCTCGAAGATATGCTACGATATTGTGTTTTAGAGTTTGAAGGTAACTGGGAAAGATTTTTGCCGTTGGTTGAATTTGCGTATAACAACAACTTTCAATCGAGTATAAAGATGGCACCGTACAAAGCTTTATATGGTCACAAATACCGAACCCCGTTGTACTGGACCGAGCTGAGTGAGAAAAAGATTCACGGGGTTGATTTGATTCGAGAGACTGAAGAAAAAGTGAAAGTAATCCGCAATAGTTTGAAAACAACTTCAGATCGACAGAAATTGTACGCGGATTTGAAACGTAAAGATATTGAATTTCAGATAGGTGATAAAGTATTTCTAAAAGTATCTCCGTGGAAGAAAATCCTTAGATTTGGTCGCAAAGGCAAGCTGAGTCCGCGAGTTATCGGGCCGTATGAAATCATTGAAAGAATAGGTCCAGTGGCTTATCGGTTAACTTTACCATCAGAATTAGAAAATATTCACAATGTATTTCATGTATCAATGTTGCAACGATATAGATCAGATCCATACATATAATTTTTTCGTCAGATATTGAGATTCAACCCGATATGACATACAATGAAGAACCGATCCGAATTTTAGCTCGAGAGGTTAAACAATTAAGAAATAAACACATAGCAACGACACGGTGTCGAAGAGGCTATGTGGGAACCCAAGGAAGCTATGAGAAAAAAGTACCCTAACCTATTCACTGGTAGGATTTTCAATGACGAAAATCCTTAAAGGGGGAGAGTTGTAACAGACCGTTTTTAGTCAAACCGGAATAGTGGTTTCGAGATCACAAATCTGAAGTTGAAATAATTATTTTATTATTATTTTAATGTCTACAGCATGATAATACGTTTGTGTGAAAATTTTGTTAAGAAATTTTATCAATTGAGTGGTTAATTTGATAAAAGGACTAAATCGTGTAAAGTGTAAAATTCGAGTTCTTTTAGCTAAAGGTGTTTAATAGCTATGGAACCTTAAATTTAATGTCCTTAAGTGGTAATTAGACCATTATAAATGTTAGCAGACATTTATGGACTTATATTAAGTGATTTCAGTGAATATTAATAAAGGTTAATTAGTAAATTGGTTAATAAGTAAATTAAAACAAAAGAATAATGTATCATCTTTTCTATTTGGAAAGACTCCATCGAAAATTAAAGATAGAAATCTCCATAGAAGCTTGACATTCGGCCAAATTAATTCTCATGCATGTAAGTTCAATTTTGTCCTATTTTTAATGATTTCTACGTTTTTATGATCGTTGCAACAAGGTTTAGCTAGCCCAGGGACTATTTTGAAAAACTGTTAAAGATTTTGAATGATTTCATTAATGAATGCATGTGTTTTTTTATGTTTGATGATAGATTATGAATGTTTGTTGCGAATTATACAAGTTTTATAAAGTGATTTTTAGTGAAAATGCAAATTACGGATTAAATTGAAAAATGTTAAAAACTTGTGGTCAAAATGTGAAATAAATGGAAAATATGGGCTGCTAGGGGCATAATGGTAATTCGGCTAGCATGGGTTGGTATTGAATTCCATGAATTTGTGATTTCATGAAATAAGGACTAAATTGTAAAAGATGTGAAACATTAGGTACAATTATGTAAAAATGCCTTAAAGTGAATTTTTGGACTAAATTGAATAGAGAGATGATTAAATAAGTTAATTTTGATTACATATAGATCAAGAAAAGTGAAACTCGGATCTAGATCGAAGGAAAAATAAAGTTCTCGACTAATCGACTCGTTTCGTTGTTTTTACATCCGAGGTAACTTCGTATGTAATAAGTATTGTTGTAATTATGTTTTAAATGCTTTGATATTGTATGAACTGTGAATATGAGACTACGGACATATTCGACAATGATTTGACGATGATTTGGCATTGGAAATCCCGGTTGAACCTTAGGAATAGATAGGATACTAGTGACATGTCATTAGGGAATTTATGTGATTATGGGATCCGGGTGTTGGTCTTGTACGTCTTACCAGTGGCTGAGTATATCGGCATGTGTTGCGGTTACTTGACAGCTTGTGTGAGCAGTACCGTGTAGCTTTATCTTGACCCATAGCTTGTGTGAGTAGGCTCGTTGATAGTTCAAGAGCGAGCATATATGTTATATGAGATTGAGATAGCATTGGCTATATATGTGGCATTTCGGTGTGAGTTTCCTGAGCATCCGATAGTATTCTAAATGGTTCAACGGGTAAATGAAAGACGTGGTTAAGTATGAGATTGATATGAGATGGTACAGGTATGTACATGAACCGTATAAGCTTTAAATCGAAGAAAGTGTGAAGTGTACATATAAGTATATGATTAAATATGTGAAAGGTTTGTTAGTTATCATGAATCACATGTTGATATGTTCAAATTGATGATTTGTGTATTTATGATTAGTTTGACCTTATTTCATACGAGCTTACTAAGCTATAAAGCTTACTTTGTTTAATTTTTTCGTGTTTTATAGTGAAATCAAGCTAGCTCGGATTCGAGGATCGTCGGAGGCTTCGCCACATTATCCTACTATCATTTTGGTACTATTGAGCTTATGTTTTGAGTATATGGCATGTATAGGGACTTTGGTCACTTTGGTTATGTGTTGGTAATGAATGTAGCCAATTGAGTTGGCTTATAAATGTTCTAAGTTTAGTTTTGTTTATTTCCATATAAGTTGGCTTATTTTGGTATGTTTGAATCATGTATACATATGTAAATATATGGCTTGTGTTGTGAGTTCATGGATAGGTATATGATGCTTGTGAATTATAAAGATTGTGGAGGCCAATTGGTTGATATTATAGTAGTTATATGCTTGTGAGTTTGATGCTTAATGATGCATGTTTGGAAGTGTCTAGCAAGTTAAATTGTGTATGTGAATTTGGTATAAATGGTATGGTATGTTTTGTGATTTGTGTGTATGAAGAATGGGAGTATAGAATATGTATGAATTATGTTTGAAATGGCTGGTTTAAATGATCATATATGCTATGTATTGATGCCTTTAAATTTAATATAGGTGTGCACAAGTTTGGGTGGCAAATTGGCTTGGTAAATAGCCTATTTTTGTCCACACGGGCAGAGACACAGGCGTCTGTCTCAGCCGTGTGTGACACGCGGTTATGTACACAGCCGTGTGTCCCCTGGTGTTGAAATTAAAATCAAGTCAGTATGCTCCACACGGCCTCACACATGGGCATGTGACTTGGCCATGTGGCATAAGTCAGTATACCTTACAGGTTTGACACGGCCTGGCACACGGGCGTGTATGGCCATTTGTAGGGCACACGGGCTAACCACACTGGCGTGTGTTTTGGCCGTGTGACCCAAGTCAGAGAGTTACATGGGGTTGGATACGAGCTAGGACACAACCATGTGCTCCCATTTCGAATGTCCACATGGCCTGTGACACGGGCGTGTCTGTTGGCCGTGTGAGACACACGGCCAGGCCACACGGGCGTGTGTCCCCTGTTTTTGAGAAAATTTTCTAAGTGTTCTAAGAATTTCCAAAGTTATCGGTTTAGTCCCGAAGCACTCTTAATGTATGTTTAGGGCCTCGTAGGCTCGTATTAGGGACGATATGAATGTGTTGATTGATATTTGAATGAAATTTAGAAATGTATGATTAAATGTATGTGTAATTATGTTATAAGTCTGGTAATGCTCTGAAACCCTATTTTAGCGTTGAATACGAGTGAGGGGTGTTACATTTACTATAATTAATATCATCGTATAATTTAATTAAATTTAATTTAATTTAAATGTATTTTTATTATTTTTGTAATTTTTGTGGATGTTGTACTAAGTAACAAAAATTATTTCCATGTTGTCGATGGAAGGGTGTGCATAGAGTCATGTTTTTAACATGTGCATGTCTCTTAAATGCCTCTCATGCATTGAGTGGCATTAGCCTAATCGGGTTATATGATAATTCAGGATGTTTCAAGAAATTTTGACATATCCAAAGAACATGGATGACCATCATGTAGTTGATTTGCATTTAGGGTTAGAGAATAAATGGGCTATTAAACATGCCAAACAAGTCTTACATTGAGCTAATCATCTTTAGCATAGCCCACAAGCTGCATTGATCAGGGATGGTCATTTTACAATATCATTGACTTGTCTGGAATGATTCAAGGCCAACGGTAAACCAAATCTTTATATGATGAAATAGGCTTCTATACATCAAATAGGAAAATGGAAGCATAAGGCCAACCTACCAAAGCAAGCTAGGCCAAAGGAAGGAGCAATCGACAACCTTGTGGTAGAAGTTGAGGCATACGCAAAGCTATTGAAGCTGAGAAACATGGTCAAGGTCGAGGAAAAGGGGAAGGCATTATTGCTAAAAATGCCCTGACTCTCATACTTGTTAAACCTAATGGAGGCTTCACTTTTAAAGAACTGGAGGTCAATCTTGGCTTTGCCCAAATCATGGTTGAAGATCTAATGTACCCACAAATAATATATATATCTTTTAATCTTTTTATTACTTCAATTAGATCTTATGTTGTTGGAAAAATCTGATTTAGAAAATAATTTTCAGTCACAGCAAAAATTTAAAATTTTGAAAACTAAGCTAGTTTGTGATATCTATAGTAATAAACTTTTCTCGAAAAGTTCATTTGCTTTGTGCGAGACGAATATGTATCGTTCCCTGCTTTTAATGGAACAACCTTATCCTTTATCCTAATACCTCGAATTGCGACAAGTGTGAGCTTAAGCAATACAAACCAAACATAGACCAAGAAACAATTTAATTAATTTTAGTAAGACTCAAACATTGAACAAGAAACGATTTAATTATTTTCAATAAGGACCAATTGGACATTTGTAATTAAGGCTCAAATAATTCATAATTAAGTTTAAGCTTTTCGCCTATTAATTATAAACTTATTTAGTCATGAAGTCATTTTATTATAGTATTGTGACTAATCTCTCCCTAAATACATACAATTACAAAAGCTACTTAATCAGTGCTCGCCTAACGACCTTGTCATAAGTGTGTTACCCTCATAGGTTATCTTTAATCTCTTTGGGATAAATCCGTTCTCTCAATATGATCCTATTTTATCTTATGGTAACCATTAAATCTCCCTTAATGAAAAGTCAATTACTATCAAATAGTAATTAAGTCATTTATCACAAAGGCAAACAACCCGTGACCATATTTACTTTTCATTTATCATATAATTCTAATGAGAGGATATCATTTACCCATTAGTTGGGTTATGAATTCCAATATTGTGAATGATGCTATCTACTTGCAAAAATCGTATACCTAACGCATTAGCTTTCGGTTCCTTATCTATTTGAACTTAGGCTATTATTTACATCAAAGTATATGAGTCACGCATACATAGTCAATCATCCATTTAAGATTTAGGTATATCATACTATGAAAGTCAAAAGCAAATAAATCCATAAACAAATCTGGGATCTATTCTACTTGGGTCTTGTCTGATGTATTGCCAGCCCAGTGAGTCACATCTATGTCTATATCTTTTAGGAGTCATCCACTCCAATGCTCAAGACAAAGCATCTCCCCAATTGGAATTGATAGACAACATATTAGTCTTTCAATCAGTTTGCTCATTTCTTATTAGACTAAGGACATGCTTAGGTTCATCTACTAATACAAGTTGTTTTTCCATATTACAGTTCGACCATGTAATATCGCTTAATATTAGTTAAACGCTAGATAACTTGTGAGCCAATATTTGCTTCCATTTTCCTTTTTGTGCAAAAACCGTTAAAGACATTATACAAAGAATATTAATATGATCAATGGGTATTTTATTAAACTAAGTTGTTCAAAAAATACAAGTATACAAAGACGAAAATATTACACTTAGGGCATCAAATCCAACAGATGTATGTTAATATTTTAGGGTTTGTTAATAGATTTGCTATTTCTTTATGCTTTTATAGATTAGGGTATATGTAATGAATGTAAATTGCAAGGTTATCAAAATCAGACCAGTGGTCAAACCGGTTAGGCCACCAACTCACCAGTCTAACCAATTTGATTAAATAAATCATTAAAAATTCATAAAATAAAATATTAAAAAAGGTTTCAATCGATTTAACCAATTATTTTTAGCTTAATTTAATTGGTTTTATACTGATTCTTAAGTCAACCAATCAAATGCCTCTCTCTAGACTAATACCTTGATTGGTTCTTAGTCCAACCAACTAACCTGATCCTATTCAAACAACCATGATAAATTGTGTAATTTAATTTTAATTCAAACTCATTTTCATTAATTTTAATTACGGTTAATGGATTAAAATTTTACTTTATTTCTCCCATTTATTTGGTTTAAAGTATAGGGTTTGGATAGATAAAAAATGGAAGAAATAATGAGTACTAAAATTTTATTAATAGCACATTTATATAAGGCATCAAATTCAAGAAATTCTTTTTAGAATAGTATAATTTATATCACATTACATGTTAATAAGATAATTAATTAGTTAATAACATTACATAAATTGAAAAAAAAAATTACTAGTCTGGTTTCCAGTTAGGCCATTAGTTTGGCTAGTTTAGTGATCAAATTAATTAAATCGCCGATTTTCGATTCAACCACTAGTCTGATCAGTTTACTGTTTAATAATATAAAATAATATAAATATTAAAAATAATACTTAAAAAACCTAATTTAAAATATAACTTGGATCAAACTTTTAGTGGAGCAAAATTACTATTAAGGCCCAGCTATGTTAGGCCCATAGCAAAAAAATTTGACAAAACCCTAGTCTCATCATTTTTATTTTCCCTAGCCGCTTAACATCTTTTCATCTCTCTTTTCTATTTTCCAACTTTTTTCCTATTATCTGAACTTTTTCATCTTACAACTCTAATCCATTGGGTTTTTCTCTAGAAACGAAAATGGCTTGGTGGAATATCGAAGCACCCAAGCTCAAAGCCAACGCCATTGAGTTTTCATTATTGTTCTTTGATTGAATATGGTGGGTGGCCGGCGGCAACAAGAAGGTAGCAAATAGTTGCCGACGGCACTGGAGCAACAAGAAGGCAGCAAACTTTTGGCTTTTTTTTTTCAAGTTATTTTTTTATTATTTTCTGTGTGTCAAATGCAAAAACCGATTTGACCCATTTTTACAGGTTCATGGTTTAAAAGCGTTTTGACCCATTTTTTTTTATTTATCATCGGATTGGTTTATTGACCGGTTTTTAATCCGACCAATCCGTTCGGTTTACCGATTGAGTACCGGGTATACTGGCTGGTCCAGTCCGATTCTGAAAACATTACCAATTTTGCTAGTTTCACAGAGATGATACACCCTATCGATTGATTTGAGTGGCAAATATAACCATTTTGTGTATGTCTAGGGTCATCCATGCCACCACAATCACAAACCCTAAAGCGTATGTGCCTGAAAAGCTTTAAACCATTTCCCTAGTCGCTAACACATTACTATCTAGTGACTTTTGATGGTCTCAGCTGCCATGTGCACCCGCCTAAATTGATACCCATGACTTATCTGCCTAAGCCACTGGACATGACTATTCGCAAAAGTGGGCAACTTTTGTAAAGTGCTCTCGCATTAGGAGAAAGCCGCAAATCCTTAGGCCTTTAACCCATTTTCGTAAATCCCAAAAAGTGCGAGTTGGTGGCATCAAGTTTCTACATGCATTGAAGAAGAAGATAACTCAAATCCTTGAGTTTTGTACTTCTTTTTTCACTTGACAACTATTTCAAAGCACTGACAACATTTTACTTATTTTCTTAAGCTGTAAATGACAAACATTAGATGTAATTGAAAAACGAAATAAGGCGTTGGGGGATATTTATAGGGTTTGGAAGTTGCTAAACTCACCAATCATAAGATGTGATTTTAAATAGCCTGAACTCAACATCAATGCAATAATGTCCTATCAGATAGTATCCCCAGTGTCAAAGGAATCTCTATTAAAAAAATTATAAATATATAGACTATTAAAATAATAAAATTATATTTTTTATTATCGTAAAAATATATAATTTTATTTCGATCTCTATTAAAAAAATTATCTAGCTTTGTCATTGCCCTCACAAATGTTGAGTTCTAATATTAAATGGATTGGTTGTACTAATTGGTAAATAAATATCTTAATTAAAGTTGAGTAACCTGAATTCGATAGTATTGAGGTTTTAAACACTGTAATTTGTAGTATTTTTCTTTTGATAAATAAGACATGTGTTGTGATGATTTTATTATATAATGAGCTTGACACTCATAAATTTGATGCGTATTTAAAAATATATTTTAAGAAAATACTTTTAATGATACTTATTTTGATAATTGATTTAAAAAATTACTATACTCAAATACAAAAACAACCACTATACTTGATAATTCTTGGATTGAAGGAGAGAAAAGCAAATGCAACGTCCGATTTTGATAATTACTTATTGAAAAGGTAGCATAAAGTAAATATTTTGATTTAGGTGATGCATATTGTAATTTATCCAGCCACATAATAACCAGCTCAGCTCACATGGTTTTTGACCACTCCACCGCTCGATCCGTTCTTAGCGCTTTCCTTTTCTCTCTCTCTTAGTTTCTTAGTTTCCTTCTTTTTCTTTCTTTCTTCCCAAAAAACTGAAAAATAAATTTCGCATTGATTACGAATTTTCTTTTACTTTTAAACGCCCCCCAAATTTTAACATAAAAAGACAAGAAAATCACAACCATTAAATGATGTTTTCTAGCATTGATCATCACCGTCAATTCCGATGCCAGCAGCAATGGATGAACCATAATCCGGTACAAGCCTGAGCATTTTTTGTAAACCCCCCAAAAAGAAACAAAAAACACCAACCATGATCGCTTTTGTTGAAATTAGGAGGATTTGAGATTTACAAAGAAAAAAAAAAGAAATTGAGATTTTTTCATAATATTATGTCCGATTTGGTGGCCCGTACGGGTCGTCTTCAGCAAAGGTACGAGGCTGGTTTTCGCCTTGTCGCTGGGTATGTTTTTTGTTATGATTATTTGCTTAATCTGTGTAATGTGGATGTGGAAGATATGTTTGCATGTGGCTTTTGAGAATTTTGATTGATCAATTTTTGGTTTCTGTTATTGGAATGTTTATTAGAGCATCGGGTTTGAGTTATTTGTCTATTTTGATCGATCAATTAGAATGTTCCTTTTTAAAAGAATCTGGAGAATGGGTTTGTTTTATTTTTGGTGTTTTTGAATTCTAATGGTGCATTTTAATTTTTGAATGGTTTGTATCGTCTCTGGGATTGTGTTGGCAAATGAGTGTATTTTGTTTTTGGTGTGTATCTTGTATATATTTGCATTGGTATATGCAGTTTTTTAATCGGTTATTTAAAGGTTGGAGTGGATGTTTATTAAGGACATTGTTTACATGAATATCAAATGGCTTTTAATTTTTTGTATATTATCTATCTGTTTGTTTAGATATGAGTAGTTTTACAGTTCGAATGATTCACTACATTCTTAGATGAGGGTTTGTTCGTTTTTCTTTTCTTTTGGTGTGTGTTGAGATAGTTCATTTAAGGTTCGAATTGTTGTTTATTACATTTTTTAGATGAAGATTGAAAATGGGTACTTCCTGTTTTTGTTTTTAGGATTGGTTCATTTTGAGGTTTCTATGGATTTTTTTTTTCATTCTTGGCATGAGCTTAGAATATGGATATATTACTTTGGTGTGTATAAATTGATTATTTTTTGTTTTTAATGGCATAAAAGTGCACATTTTAATTCTGAAATGTTTTATTACATTCTTGACATGAAAATTGCAAGTGGGTGTTACTGTTTTTGTTTTACTTTAGTTCAAAAGTTTGGGATTAGTTGGTGGATTTTATTTGTGTCTAATTTTTGTTTGTTTGTTTCTATGAGAAATGTCAATAATGTCTGCTTAATGGATAACGATTATTGCTTTGGAAGGAGGGTACATGTTCTCAGTGATGAAGTGAACGATATTTGTAGAATTTTCTTCTCTACATTGCCTTATGAGCTTTTGGAGCTAAAATTCTAGGATAATTCTTTGTAGATTTCAGTATAATTGGTAGTTGAAGTGTTTGAAAAATGTGACACTGGCTTAAGAAATGATATTTTCTCTTGGAGCTAATCTTGGAATATCAAAATTTCATGAATGACTCATGAGGTGGAGTGGACTTAGCATATCAACATGGCCTTGAGAGTGACTTTTGGTGGATATGACATATGACAAAAGTAGATTGTGAGACCTTGGAAAATTTATTGTGTTGAATAGTAGTGGTTATTGTTTTAATAATATGGTATGATGGTGATAGATTCTGTTTCCTCAGCAGGCAAACAAAGAAAAACTAGGGAAGATAATGAACGATCTTAGAAATTTCCTAACATATCCTTTATTACTGGTTGATCAAGCAGCTTAATCTATATAATTATGATTGACAGTTGAAGTTATGCTGACTTTATTGGTGGAACTATATAAAAAAAATTGTCTTGGGGATAGGACATCCTTCAATTTGTTATTGGACTCGGATGTGAGCTTCAGATACAAATGCATATTAATGAGGAAGATGTTATTGAATGGGGCTCCTCTCTATTTTTGGCCTGTTTTTCTACCGTCTGACGGCAAACTATGACCGTATTTTTATACATACCATGTTGGGAGAATGTTAGATCTTCAATCTGTTCTCTTCTTTTTCCCTTGTTGCTTGCTATTTTAGATTGAGATTGGAGTGTTTCATTCTGAATGTAATGGCATAGACTTATTTGACTTATGGGACACTTGGTGTCAGTTTTGAAGTATTGTAAAAATTCTATTCACAGTTGATGTCAATGTGCTAAATTTGCTCTTCTCTCTTGACAGATGTATTCCATTTAGGTATAGAAGTTCAAATGAGGCAGATGATGTAAAATTTGGAAAGGTGGTCGAGGTACTGATGATTAACTCAACTAGTGGACCAGGTCTTTTATTTCCAAAGGTACAAACTAGCCTTTTGTTCAGGCATACAGTTTAATACTTCATTCTTTCCCTGTTCTTCCCTACCATTCGCAACCTGCATAAGTCCATTACCCCGTAGAATATGGTTGCATTTATTTTTCCCCATATATACATTACTTTTGGTAGAGATAAAACATAAAGTTTCATAAAAACGCATGTATCCAACCTTAGTTATGTTGCAATGTCAGGTAATATTTAATTGCATTTTGGATTACTCACCAGTAACCTTTAATTCCTATCTCTTGTTTCTTGCAGTTTTTAGCTAAATAATCTAGTGTCTGACATTCAAATTTCCTATTAACATTTAAGACAAAGTAGCTGGTTTACTTAGTATTTTGAAAATAATTATGTTACTCCAACTTTAGTGTGAGTGTCGGATATAAATGTGTTTGGCACCGGTATGTTCAATTTTTTCAAGTTTTCATGTATTTGGAGGATCTTTGGAGGATTATATCCCTATATCATATCCGTAAAGGCATCAGACACTGGTACTTAAGAAAAATGAGATATTTGGAGCAATATAGGGCATACAACAAATCAGAATAAGTGAGCTTTGCACTTGTTTCTTGGATGATAGGAGGGCACTGTGGTAGTCTAATAATTGGGTAGTAAGTAGTTATGACATTTTCCTATTTTATTGGATTGAAATGTTGTATTTAAGTTTAGAATACAATTATTTGCTGAGAGGTAACTATGTTACTCAGACTTGGATGTATCAGACATGGGTATGATCAATTTTATTTTAAGATTTTCATGTATTTGTTGGTCCATAGCGGATCATGTCTTCATACCGGTGTCCGAGTATGTTTCAGAAATGGGTGTTGAACGCATATACTTCAGGGAAATGAATATGTCAGAGTTACATAGGAGGTAAATATTTCATGAAAATCGTTGAGGAATAAACGATGTTCTGGTTCTGATATGATTTTACTGAATTAGATCATGCAATCTCATGAAAAAGTTAGTAATGCTGTCTATGGACAAGAGGTCCTTGTAGTAGAGTTAAGGTTTGAATGAATAAACTTGTCTTTGATAATTTTGTTATTCAAGTGGATGGGAGTTTAAGTAGATGTTATTCTTGACTGAATTGTTCAAGAATAGTTACAAACTCAACAATTGAGGAGCATAACTAAATCTGCTATAAAATTGCTTGAAATAATCGTCATTCATAATTGAATATGAAGGTTCATTTGACGATAGAGTCCGAAATTCAAGTCTCACAATATCTTTTACTTCGTGTTCTTTTCTCCATATTGGATGGTTTCTCTTGCTATTAATATTCGAAGACATACCTTTTATTAATATTCACAGTTTGAGATCATTGAGATGAAACTAGAACTAGAGTTTGGAATACTAAATACTTAGGCCTAGCTAAATTTTAAGATGCTTTTCCAATAATTTTTCTTGAATTATGCATATCTGACATCCACTTGGATATATATTAGAACATGGGTATGGGCATATAACCTTCTAAAGACCACATTTGAAATACCTCTTTCAAATGCATATCCCGTATTTGACACTCACATTTAAGTCCGAGTAACATGGTTCTATATTATTCTTGCCATTAAAGAATATGATAACTGCATACGGAAAATAGTTGACCTAAATGGAGTCAAAATTAACTGTTGTTTGGTTACCATGCTTTCTCGTTATCAATATTTTGAAGAAAAGTGGATTTCTTGTGTAACATTTTGTTACGGAATTTTTGCTCTTTGATTTTAGGGAGGTTGGGAGAATGATGAAACGGTCGAGGAGGCTGCAGTGAGGGAAGCTATTGAAGAGGCCGGAGTCCGAGGGGATTTAATGGTGAAAATTTTCTTCCTTGCTTTTAATTTTGCATTTTATGTTGTTTTCTTTCAAGTTAAGATATTTTATAATATTAGATCGTTTCTTGATGTTTTGAAGTTTTTAGCAGATATCTCTACATATTATTCATTATGTCATTAGTATAGTTGATGTTTTTGTTGCCCCAATTTTTCTTGAAGTACTCGGACCTAACACCCATAATTGATGCATATTGGGACATGATTATGGAGATTTTACCCTTCAAGGGACCTGGAAATACATAGAAAAACTTGGAAAAAATTAAACATACTGGTATCTCACACTCGCACCGAAGCCCAAGTAACATAGATTGATATTGTCATAATCACGGTTTGTTGGGTTGAGTTGCAAGAAGCTTGATGCCCTTTAAGTCTTGGCTTCGAGTCTTGTGAAGGAATAAAAAAAGAAAACAGATATTGTTATCAACTTTTTTGAGTAAGATTAGCTGCATTCACACTGCGTCAGCTTGCAACTGCAAATGCAAGTAGATTGTTTTGTAGTCTCAATAGATAAGTTTTATGACATGATTTTTCTCTTCATTTCATAGCATTGCTTTATCCTATTGAATTGAGCGGTTCTCAAATGTGTTGCACTCTCTTTTCATTTTTCTTGAAGTACCTGTGTTTGATGTATATTCGAACAAGGTGTGGGATATGACTCTCTAAATACGTGAGAACTTTAGGAAAAATTAAATATACTCATGTATATCCAACTCATTTAAAAATCTCCCAACGCATTAGTGTGAAGATTTTGATTTAGTTATCTAATTGCCATTGGCTGATCAGATTGCACAAATTCGAAGTGGATTTATTATTTATAAGATTGTTGCATGTATACCAAGTTAATAGTGGACTAATTTTTCTTATCGGATATAGGACTTCATAGGGTTTTATCATTTTAAGAGTAAAACTCATCAAGATGAATTCAGTCCAGAAGGCTTATGTAAAGCAGCAATGTTTGCGTTGTTCGTGAAGGAGGAACTAAATTCATGGCCAGAGCAGAGCACCCGGACGAGAAATTGGCTGACAATACCGAAAGCGCTTCAGAGTTGCAGGCATGAATGGATGAAAGATGCTTTAGAGAATGGTTTTTGTAAGTGGCTTGCACAAAACAAGTGAAGTCCCAAGGTTTCAATCGGAAATTTTAACTTAAATGCAGAAGCATTTGCATAAAAGCAAAATATTAGAGATGTACACTCAGTAGTGCTTACTTTGTGTCAACTTATTTTTCCTTCTTAAATTAGAAAGACATTTGGTGTCTGATTGCACTTTTAATGTGTTTTGATTTATGTTACTCGAACTTGAATTGTGTGATGTCTAAACCTTTCAAGAAATCCTGTATTTGTAGGGGTTTTGGAGGATTATGTCATTTATACTTATGTCTGGATAAGGGTCGGACATAGGTGTCGAGACAGCACATCAGAAATATGAAAATGAAGACTCGGAGTACTACCCACCATCTTTGGTTTATTACTGTCTTTTTGCTTTATGCAAGTTAAATTTGAAATAGAAAACAATTTTTTTTATTTTAAAAAATGCCATAGAAAGTAATTAAGAAAAAAGAAAAATCATATGCTTTTGGTTTTATGTAGGTTTATTACCAAAAATCCTATTTTTCAAATTGAAATTGTTATATAATTGGGGAAATGACCATTTTACCAATAAAAGCTCATATCTTACTTTATTTACAAAAATGGGTTATTTTTTTCATTATTTACTGGAATGGACCGAAAATACTAAAATGTGTCCACGTAGGAGCATTTTAAAGGGAAATACGAGCTAAAATGCGTTCTTAATGGGGCGTTTTGCCATGTCAGCATAAAACACGTTGATGTGGACGCGCTTTGTTAAACATGGCAAAACGCTCCCTTAGGGATGCGTTTTAGCCCGTGTTTTTGACCCCTAACGATTATTTAAAATTTTGACAGTTGGGGAGTCTAATGGTAATATATATATCAGGGATTTAAATTGCGGTTGCGGCCGCATTTTCGGTCGCGTTGCGTTTATCGTGGTTGCGGACATAACGGATGCTATTGCAGTCACTGCGGGTATCGCGGTCGTGAATTTTTTTAAAATTCGCACAACTTATTGTAAATCACAATAATTTATAATTATAATTATAAAAAGTCACTTTTAATGATTTTTAGAGTGTTTTCTAACACTTATGAACTTTTATTAATATGATATATGAGAACACAACTTTTATAATCATTACTTATTCTTTTCTTATATTTATTTACGAATTTTCTAATAATGTTATATTAACTAATAACAAAGTAAAAAAAAAAAAGAAATATTAAACATTTATCATATTTAATAAGTTTGAAAGTTTTTATAGATAAAATAATTGAAAATTCATACCTGAGAGATGTTTGCAATATTTCTTGACAGCTTTGAAGATGGTGAAGATATAAACATTCTATGCTGCAAAAGGAAAAAAAAGAATAGATAAATGTATAGATTCTCATTAATTATTCCTATTTCCTACCACTTATTCTCACTCTCATTCTACTTTTATATATTGTTTAACATGCTTCGATTCTTAATTATCTTTTCATAAAATATGCTCCATTTATTTATCTAAAGATATGTTTTAAATGTTTTAATGTCATCAAATTAAGAACATTAACAAAAGTTTTCTTTTAAAAAACATACCTTACAAATAATGGTAGTGGTACGATTTAGTTTTCACCAATTAGTAAAATGACGAGGAAGATCAGATCCATCACCTTCACTTTGAGAGCGTTCTTGATTTGATTCTCTTGGCCTTTGTCCAAAAATATATCCAAAAAAAGTAACATTTTCACATTGGTTTTCATATAATTGATGTGGAGGATATATTTGAGGAGGAGGATACATGAGAGGTGGAGGTGGGTGATACATTGGTGGTGGAGGATGCATTTGAGGCTGGTATGACACACCATAATTAGGAAATGGTGGATAATAACCATATGGTTGTAGATAACCAAGTGAAGGTTGAAAATTTGAGGGTTGTTCTGGTGGATAAAAACCTTGAGTACTAGCAGATGAATCACTATACCCAAAGTTACTAGAACCCGATCTCCTACCAGATGAAGAGCCTATAGAAGTATGCTTTTTGCCTTTTCCTTTTGATGGAGCTCTAGGTTCACTTCTATCTCTCCTAGGTTCAGGAAACATATTTCCATCAAACTCTGATCTATCACGAAAATGTCTACTAGTGGTACCAACCCCATATTCTCCTCCATACTAACAAGAAGACCTAATTTCACCTCCATCACCACTATATCCATCATCCTCATCAACTGGACTTAAACCACCACCGTCGGGTCCATCGCCACTCTGACTTGGCGTTGAACTAGAACTTGAATGAGACAAATTTTGTTGTTGAGATTGATTAACATCTATTTCATCATCAGAGGTATCCACAGGTAACACACCGGCATTTTCACCATCTAATAATGAATTCTCTTTCTCATGAAGCCATTCTGATAGTGGATCAACATCTTCAAAGATATAATCAAGGCTGATAGGATTAAAACTAGTGTTTATATCATCAGTGCTCATTCTTTTTGATGCCTTATCCAAGCCTCATATTGTAATAGGTAAACACTAGTTTCTCAAGTTTTTTATACTTCAACCTATTTCTTGCCTTGGTGTGAATATAGCTAAATGTGCTCCAATTTCGTTCGCAATTTGATGCTGAAGTTGTTTGACTAAGCACTTTAATTGCTAATTTTTGTAATTCGGGAACACATGTGCCATATATTATCCACCACTCAGTTGCATAATATTATTTAAATTTCAAAATAACTTCAAAATGTACAATATAATTAAATAATATAAATTAAATTAAATAATTTAATTAATTGTTTACCTGGATTCATTTGCTTCCAAGCTCTTTGCGCTTGTGGAGTACCGAATGTCTCATGTTTATCTCTAAATAGTAACAACTGCATAAATAAAAGATAGAGTAAAAAAAAATTCTATTTCAAATTATGTAACTAATTTACAAATAATAGTACTTGAATTGAATCTAACCTGATTAACCATTCTGACTTGAGTATCAAGAGAAGGTTCTAATCTTTCAATTACTGATCGTGTACCTTCTAATGTTTCTATTAGTACATTCTGAGAATGCTCCACCCCAAATTGAAATTGAGGATTAAGAAAATAACCTAAGTATAATTTATAAGAATATCATCAAATAATAATAATAATATAAAGCTTAAAATAATAAAATATAAAAATATTTCTTAATTATATAAAACATTTTATCTTACCAGCTGAATGCAAGTCGGAATGCATAAAATTCCATCTTTTGTCAATAATCTTTTCATACTCAGTAAAATATCGACAATCTTGTTGAATTGCTCGTTTAGCTCTATCAACAGCCTCATAAATAAAGCCCATTGTTGGTTTTTCATCGCTATCCACAAGTCTCAATACTTTTACTAGGGGCTCATAAACTTTTATGAGGTCATTGGCTTTCTTCCAAAAATCTTTTCCCAAAATAATTTTTTTAGCTTCATAAGCAGGCCTTGACTTTTGCTGTCCCCATTTTGATTCTTTATATTCCTATATATTCATAAGAAAAATTTTAAAATAATATAATTTAAATTATTTGGAACTAATAAAATCATTAAAGATTGCTACTTGCTATATTTAAGTAATTATATTAACTAATTATAAAATACTAACCTTTGAACTAAACATTTCTCTCAGACCTTGCTTTTGTCTTGTTATCTCTTCAAGTTGAATGAAATGAGTTGCAAATCGAGTAAGAGCGGGTCGAAGTATTTGTTTCCCTTGTGTATACTTCTTCATCAAATCAACAGTCCAAGTGTGATTGTATATAAAGCAAGTCACTTTCTTTGCCTCATCTAACACTTTTTGCTACACTGGGCCTTTTCCCAATATCTTCAAGGCATAAATCTAAACAATGAGCTGCACATGAGGTCCAATATAGATGTTCTCTTTTCAACATTAATTTTTTCCAGCAGCTTTCATTCTTTGCCTCATTATCGATCACTATTTGGACAATGTAATTTTCTCCAATTTCTTCTACAAGCTGAATCTAGCAAACTGTAGTAGAATTCAGCATCTCTACTACGAACACTTGAGACATCTACCGATTTCCAGAAAATGGTTCCTTTACTACAATAAACAAGGAAATTAATGATGTGCATTTGATTCAAACTGTTGGTCCAACCATCACACATTAGAGTTGCACCCAATTCTTTCCAATGAGTCTTTAGTCCGTTTACCCAATTATGAACTCGTTGATACTCTGACTCCAAATACACATCTGAAAACTCATAAGGTGTTGGGAGCTTTACACCTTGTCCAACTTCTGTTGACACTTGAATTAAGTTATACAACCATGGAGAGCTTGCTAATTGAAAAGGAAGTCTTTCATATATTAAAAATTTAGAAACCGCTTCACCTATCTTCTTTCGAAAACTCTTTAAAAAAGAGTCACTGAACTTTGGTTGCTTTGAACTTTTGCTTCTAACCAATTCAGGTATAGTTCCCCTTAAGGTAAACTCAGACTCAGTTGGCATGGATGATCCTTGAGAAGATCGCCCTTTTTCATAAATGTTATCCCAACCACCGATTGCGCCGTCTGAATTCTTCCCTTCTATGCCACTCGTGTTGTGATTGGATACTTTCTCGAGTTGCTTGCCTTATAGCAGAAATCTCATCAATGAATTCCTCTTGTTCATCCTCCTCTTCTCTTAATTGAGATAAGAAATCATCTTTTCTCCTCTTTTTGTCTATTTTCTTTGTGTTGCTTTCTTTCAGTACATTCATCATACTTTCTCTAATGACACCTGTTAATGAAATAAAAATAATTCACACTTTATATTATTATCAATTATATATAACTTTATTGATAAATTTACAATAACATTTAAAAATAACAATAAAGTATCACATACCAGTAACATTAGGGCATGGTGCAACATTTGCGGTTTTATGAGCAATGTGCTCTTTAAATCGTGTTATTCCTCCTTTCACAACTTTACCACAAAGTTTACATACGATATTTCTTTTCGCATTTGGCATTTGGAGTTCCAAAGTGCCAACCTATATCATTACTTGGTGCACCCTCCAATCCCTTAGTCGGAAACTCTTCACGTGGTGGCATGCTTTATTTTTATATATATAAGAAACATAAAATTATATTTAGAAATATAAGCAACTCATTACTTATATTATCAACAATATAATACAAAAAAAAATAGTAAACATCATTAACATGGAAAATTTAAATTTATTGCATAATCCATACATAATTTATTTATTTTTTTAAAAACAACAATACACCATAACCCATTATTACTTGGTTCCAAAGTTTTTGGTTCCAGAATAATATTTGGAATTATTGTTTAATGCAAGTTCTGCTTGGAGACAATGGCACCATCATTCTGGACTAACCTATCGGATATGGCATCCATACCACCAAGGCACTAACCACCAACCTTTTACTTTCACTGTCTCATGTTTTCTTTCTTTTCTTAATTGCATTTCTTCTTCCTTTCTTTTTTTCTTATGTCGTTTTAAAAGAAAGGAAGCAAACATTTTTTTATCCTCAACCCAAGTTATAGTTGATAAAAATTGCAATGTAAAATATGTCATGATTTTATATAATATTGATTCACAAAAAAAATTTATTGGTCATCATCTATACTCTTTCAGTCTTTCTATATTTGAATTTTGAAGTTTAATTTTTCTTTCTTACTTAAAAAATTTTATCTCTTTTTTTTTTTTAGATTTAGATTTATTACAATATTATTTTTTATTACATGATTATTAAGGGAGTTGTTTTTTACATTACAACAAAATAGATATATAACAGTGACAATAGTAGCTGCCACCATTTTTTAGCTTTTGCTATCTATGTATTTGATTCGATTTAAATGTACCTTTTTAATAGTTTTTTTATTTGTAATAAATTAAAAAATATATTTAAAAATTAAAATATAAAATGCTGAAGAAATTATTATTTTTGGGGTGAAAGAAGAAATTAGTTTTTAATATTAAAACAAGTAAACAAATTGAAATTAATTTTTTTTACTTTAAATTTAAAAATTAATAATTGACTAATACTTTTTTAATACAATAAGATCAGAATTAATTTTTTTATACATAAGTTAACTTTGTTTTACTTTCTTTTTTTTTTAATTTTATTCAAATAAGTAAGAATAGTTTTACCATTATTAAATATTTTTCAATTTTAATTAAAAAAAAAGAACGACCCAATTTATAACCCACCCACAAAAGACAAAACGCCTCTTTTCATCAGTTCTTCTACTTCTTCACTTCTTCTTATTTCTTCAAATCAAACTTAAATCCCTAAACAGTTTAGTGACTAAACACACAAAATTTAGAAGATAAATTGAAGAGTTTTAGAAACCCTATCATCCTCTCCTCTGAAATTCTTGGAATATGTTGTTTTGCTGTTGTGTGCCTTCTCAGTTCTCCCTAGCCCCTTCATCGGTTCATCCCTAAAGTCTCTAAAGAACATATGCCTTTATGAAGTGCAGATTCAAGACATGCAAGCAAGAACCCAAGCAAGAACCAAGATAAAATTTGGGTAACTTACTTGAAAACTATCAATCTTTGAATGTGCAAGTGATTAGGCAGGGTTTGCTTTTCAGATCCAAGTCCTCGGCGCTTTCATCTATTGTTGTCCCTGTCGTCTTTGTGTTGTTCACTTGTTCTTGTTTTGCGAAATATGAGATTGAGAATATGTTTGCCGTGTCGTACTATTGTAGTGTTGTTTGCTTTTGATTCAAGTATTCAACATTTCAACTTCTTTTACTTTTTTTATTGAAAACTCTGATTTTGCAGGGGAATATATTCCCTTTTGGTTTTTTGTTTTATTGTGTTGAGTGTTGACTGTTTATGTTTCTGTTGAATACTTGAATGTTGATAGATGCATTTTTTTTATTATAACGGGAAATAACGGGAATAGCGGCCCGTTATTGCCACAATCTGCCGTTACCCGTTAAATTGCGGCCGCGATCCGCCGCTATCGGTGTGAAACGGTTTCACACCGCTATTTTCGACAATAGCGGTTTCGGACGGCGCCGCTACCGCAATATAACGACCGCTATTCCGATTGCGGGCCGCTATTTAAATCCCTGATATATATAAACCCCCCATATTTTTTTCGCATAAACATTTCTTCCAAAATTCTCGAAAGAGCTCTCAAATTTTTCCTTAAATTTCTCAAAGTTCTATTTAATTAATTATTTCCTGTAATTTTTTTCTAAATTAGTATTTTTTTATAATTTCAAAGATATATTTGATCGTGTTAGCAATAGCCGGGGAATTAATTCGTCTCGATCATAAACATATCTCCATCAAACAAATGAAAATGGTAAGGGTTAATTTCAATTTTTGAATATTATTTAATATTTTTTTCATTTATGTAATTTTAATTAATTTTTATTTTATAATTTTTTATAACAGTCTGTAGATTGGGTGTTACAATGTTATATCCGTAATATATCTGGTCCTCCATGACCGTTGATAGAAAATTACTTGAGGGAAGCGGGTTTATGGCACGTGACCAATATAGGCCGGGGGTGCAAGCTGGACTCGAAACTTATCAGCGCGTTTATAGAGAGATGGAGACTCGAGACGTACACATTCTATCTTTCATGCGGAGAGTGTACCATCACTTTGGAGGACGTGCAGTTACACTTGGATTGCCGGTGGATGGGTCCGTACTTACCGGGTCCCCTGAATCTACTGATTGGGGAGCCATATGCTATGATCTTTTGGGTATGATTCCGGATAATATTTACGGAGGTCAGATCGAGATGGGTTGGTTACGAGACACATTTTCAGAGCCGGGGAATGATTCGAATGAAGTAGAAAGAATACGAAATATTTGGGCATACATCCTTGAGATCATTGGAGGTTATCTGATGTTAGACTTGTCACGAAACCTCATACATCTGAGGTGGTTGTTGAAACCCGTTGATTTTAGAGCAGTTTGCGAACTTAGTTAGGGATCTGCTGTGTTGGCAACATTGTACTTGGAGATGTGCGGGGCAGCGAAACCAAATAAAGCCAAAATCGGAGGTTGCCTATCACTACTACAGTCATGGGTTCAGTTTTTCTTTCCATTTTTACGTTCTTGAGTGAACCACCCATTTACATTCCCACTCATAACGAGGTAAAATTTATGTTAGATTTTACAATTATTACATAGATTTAAAATATAATTTTATACTAAAAATTTATTTAATTAGGTGGAACCATTTAACGAGTTATGTTGGAATACCTATCACTCTTGAAGATATACGAATTCTATTAGACCAACGGTCGGAAGCGTATATAAGTATTAAATGAAATATATATATACATAACATAGTCATTTCGTATTTAGTATTATGTATATAACTAATATTTTTATCACGTTCATATAGTTTCAATGGACACCATACGAGGATTCAACAATTCGGGTAGTAATTTAGGATGAATTCTTTTAAAATCTGAACATTTGGCATGTTACGGTCCCACTGGTCGACTATGTTATTGTCGAGATGCACCAGACAGATAGAGTGTTGTGGCAATTTGGATTTCAACAACCGATTCTTGTGACACCTGAAGTGCTTAATGATGAGCACAAAATTGACTTACGGTAATCGAATATGCATTGGCCAGTATTCTTTTTGGAATATATCAAAATTTGGAAAAATCGGTATGATCATATACCTACTCACGAACCGATCATCGTTCTAGAGTTAGCGTGCGCACCAAATTACATGCCATGGTTTAGGATCTATGACAAGACATATTTACTTTCGGAAGAGCAGAGACGTCGGCAAATTCGTGTCGGAAAAGAATGACGAGACCTTTTAAATTCAAGGAGAAGGGATGACAGGACGGGCCCATCAACAGCGCCCATACAATCACCGGGCTCAACATCTCAAGCGACGACGCCCACACCACAGCCCCTTCAGATTATGCCAGGTGCGTATCTTAGCCCTTATATGTATCTTAACCCTTATATGTTTCCTTTCCTCAGTCCTATGCTAGGTTGGAATGCATAGCCTAGTGCATCTCCTTTCCTAATGACTCCGACTCAACCGACTATATATAGGCCATCGTCGTAGGAGGGATCGGATGAGGCACCGTCGGGGAGCTCATCTTATTTTCAATCTTCATCGCCTTATGGTATTCAAACACCTCCATCATGGGTGATGCAAATACCTCATCATTCTTCATTCTATCAATGTGGATCATCCGCCCAACACTCACAACTCCCACCGGAGCAACCACAACCCCCGCCAGAAGCTGAACTAAGAAGGAATCCAACGCGTAACCGTCGATCACCCCCATGTGGCACTGATTCTGACCAGCACATACATTGATTTTTTTAATATATTTGTACAAATTATTTTTATATTATTTCATTTAATAAAATAAAATTTGTTTTGAATATTTTAATAGTAAATTATTTTTATATTTTGTCTCATTTAATAAAAATAGAAGTTCTTTTGAATAAGGCAATAGAAATAATGCAACATAGTTTCATTTAAGCAATTATCAACTATTTCGATTTGGAAATGTTCGAATTGTATGACCTGGGTTCCTACACCATCCACACAACTTCTGTTGGTTCGTTCTTTACCGGATATCGATATTATCACGTATTCCACTTGAGCAAGGTCGACCTTTTGATTTGTGACGTAATTCTCTATCCGGTAACAACTTAAATGGAGCAAGCAATACAGACGGCCACTTATGTTCATCTGGAACTAGTGGGAATACGTGTCTCCACACGTTGTACGTGTATTCTATTTTGTACACTTCGTCGACATAGCTCATGGGATCCAAACGAATATTTTTAAAAGTTGCAATTGCATAAGTGTATGAATAACGAAGTGCGTCAAATGCCCCACAGTTGCAAGTCCTATTTCTCAGGTGTACACGATATTGCCCACTGGTAATACTTTGGTTTGATCTTTCGAACTCCGTCACACGAAACCATAGGTTTCCACGATCGTGACACATTATGTGCATGATGTTGTCCCGCGCCTTCGCCTTGTTCATTTCTTGCAATACCTTCCGGCACCATACATGGCCTCCCTGTATTTGGCCTTTATAACTCGCTGCTTGCTTTGGAAATAGTGCTGCCAAATGAAAATATGTCTCTCACACAATCGAGGTTATTGGAAAATGACACATTCCTTTTAGAACAGAAATTATGCATTCAATCAGGTTTGAGGTAATATGACCATATCGTAAGTTGTCGTCGTATGCTTGTGTCCACTGATCAAAAGGTATGTTACAGAGGTAGTATGCGCCTTAATCATTAACTGACTGCAAAATCGCCAACATCTCATGAAAACAGTCCTTATTGATCTCGTACCTTGTCAATATAAGTTGATAGCGAAAATTACATATCATTCTTCCATTCAGAATAAATTGAATATTAGAAACGAAATTATATTAGTAGAAATTCAATACCTATGTTGGTTACTTGTCGTCGTTCAGTGGTAGACCGATATTGCCCGTAGTAGTTGGACGCAACATACCTTATACAATACCAATAGTGCGTGCAATCCCATAGGCTTCCCTGTAACTCAATTGCGGCTAGTATTCCAATGTCCCGATTCGATAAAACGTAGATATCAGGTTGGGGGCAGACATGCCTCTTCAACTTAGAAAGAAAAAAATTCCAATTGTTACCTGACTCCCTCGGAGTTATTGCAAACGCAATTGGAAGGATTCTCCCACTGCCATCCTGTGCCACAACTAGCAATAGCCGATGGGTATATTTACTGTACATAAAGGTACCATCAATTTGTACCAATGACTTGCAATACAGATATGCGTCCTGACATTGCTTAAAGCTCCAGAACAGACGCCTGAACACTTGGCATCCATGGAGCAAGCAGTCTTTATAGTACACAAGGCTTGTTTCAAGGTCTGTTACGCAACTTGAAACGTACCTCTCCAGCACCTGACACCACCGTTACACCTCATTATATGAAGTGTCTCACCCACTATGCATCTTTTCCAATGCCTTCTGCTTAGCTATCCAAGCCTTGTGATAAGAGGGCCTGTACCTCAATTGGTTACAAATATTGACAATTAAGGCCGACACAGAAGTCTTCAAATCTGCCTTCACCATCGGTAGTATTAAGTTAGTTATCATATCTGAATCCATCTTGGGATAATCTTGTGAAACACCTATCAATGAAGTACGCTAAATAATGCAACATTAAGTAATAACAATATTATTCAAAAACCATAAACACTCAGTGATATTGTACCGGCAACACAGGTATGTGGACCTTTGTACTTCTTTATCTCCCACAAGCATGTCTTTTTCCTAACCAAAGCCATGATTTTCCATGAACATTGCACTGCACACTTGGCCTTGAACTTCTCAGATTTGGATTTAACCACGTGGTAGTTAACCACGTTCATGATGCTATGTTGTTTCAATGCACCAAGAAAACTATCCTTAGTGGAAAACTCCTTACCAACTTCCAAGTCACCCGAATCCAATGACAAACTTGTACGGTCACGCCTTCTGTGTGGTAGATCTGGAAACTTCAACGCATCATCTACCGATAGATCAATATTATGGATATGGGCTGGAGGTGAGTACGCCGTGAAACGCGAATCTTCTTCTTCTTCGTCTGAACCCCCTTCACTGTCTTCAGGTTCGGTTGGAACAAGCTCTAGTTTAGAAAATAATGTAACTTTTGCACCATCAGGGCCGGGCTCTCGAGGTGGATCCACATTGGACTCATCATCCAACCCACATCATCTGCAATGTACAAGGTCCCCTCGCCGATAGACATCGTAGGGAGCACATCATCTCTTCTTGTGGACATTTCGTAACGTCCCTAATCAGATATGGATTGCCAACCACTAAAAGTTGATGTCATTCCCTAATAGGTATTTTTAGCATCGAACATCGACCTACCGAGGTGCGTGTCCCATCCACTAATTAATTGTCGTGTAAGAGTTGTGTATTCCATACTGCCACCAAACATGAGCGCTTCTTTGTTCTGTCTCCCACTAACGGAGTGTTGGGCTGGGGTTGTGTATTGCTCTCGTACAGCAGTAGATGTTGAAGTCGCAAATGCTTCATTTGGCGATGAAAATTGTACATATAACTCAAGATAGGGTGATCCACTAGTGAGATGAGTCTGCACCATTGCCTCCAAGCTACGACCACCTTTGATATCAAATGATTCATATGTTACAGGATCAATCGAAGCACAAAATCGATACTTAATAGACGAAGCTCTCATTGGTGTTATTCTGAAGATTTTGCTCTTAAGTCTTTTACGAAGTTCTGTCAAATCTATGTTCTGGTTAAAAAACAGTCGAGTTGTGTTCTCCGATAAAAAAACAAAGTCATTCTCGGTGTTACAAACCTCACCTTCATAGTAAATAATAACACTAATACATTCACTCATCTTCAATTTCTATTCTGCTTAGCCTCTCTAATTTTTCTTACTGTAACTAATGTAACATGAGAATGAAATTTGACTCATTTATAGCCTAAGGCCAAGTAAGAACTACTGTAGAAAAAGAGAATCCACGTGTGAGTTTTTTTCAATAATTTTGCTGACAGTGCATCCTACTTGAAGTATTTTTTTACACTATTTTTTCAAAATCGTCTTCTCAAAATTATTTTTTCAAAAACTACTGTAGAAAAAAAGTGTCCACGTGGGAGCTTTTTTCAGTAATTTTGCTAACAGTGCATCCTGCTTGAAGCGTTTTTGACGCTATTTTTTGAAAATCGTCTTCTCAAAATTAATTTTTTAGGAACTACTGTAGAAAAAGAGCGTCCACATGGGAGCTTTTTTCAGTAATTTTGTTGATAGTGCATCTTGCTTGAAGCGTTTTTGACACTATTTTTTCAGAACCGTCTTCTCCAAATTATTTTTTCAGGAACTACTGTAAAAAAGAGTGTCCACGTGAGAGCTTTTTTTAGTAATTTTACTGACAGTGCATCTTACTTGAAGCGTTCTTGACATTATCTTTTCAGAACCGTCTTCTCAAAATTAATTTTTCTAAAACTATTGTAGAAATAAAACAAAATCCTTCTTGTCAATATAATTTTTTTCTAAACCCTAAACCTAAACCATTTTACAAAAACCCTAAAAGCTAAATACAAAATTATTTTTAAAAAAACATAAAGCCTAATTTAATTAATTTTTTAAAAAACCATAAACCTTAATTTTATTTATTTATTTTAAACCCCTAAAATCTAGTTTAATTAGTTTTTTAAAAAAAACTCTAAACCTTGATTTACTTTTTTAAAATTCCTAAACCCTAAGCAAATAAAACCCTAAATTATTTTAACAAAGTACTAACCCTAAAACCCTAAACCCATAAACCCATAAACCCATAAACCCTAGGCACTAAACATGCAAATAACCCTAACTCTAGAAAAACATGGGCTAAAACGCGTCCCTGAGGAGCGTTTTGCCATGTCAGCAAAACACGTCCACGTCAGTGCGTTTTTTGCTGACATGAAAAAATAGCTCCCTCAAGGACACGTTTTGCTGGAATTTTCCCTTAAAACACTCCTATATGGACGCGTTTTAATGTTTTCAGCCCATTTCGATAAATAATAAAAAAAAGTGGACCATTTCCATAAATAAACTAGGAAATGGGCCTTTATTGGTAAAATGGTATGGGGAAAATGATCATTTGGTACTCTTTAAGCTAGGGGTGTGCAAAATTCGACCGAAAAATTCAGTTAACCGATCGAATTCGGTTAATCGGTTGGTTAACCGAATTAATTCGGTCGGGGGTCGGTTAATAATTTTTTAAGTTTTCGGTTAACGGTTAATTCAGTTCGAAACCGGTCAGTTAACCAAATTTTTCGGTTTAACCAAAAAAATTAATAAATAAAATTATAATATATAAATAGCTCACTATTTACTCAAACTCAATCCAACATAAACATAAATATCCAATCTAATATATATTAACCCAAGTACCCAACCCAACTCAATCATAAAAATTACAAATAATTTAATAAATAAAAATAAAATTCTAAAAAAAAATATAATTCTATACAAATAATTCGGTTAATTCAGTTAATTTTGGTAATTCGGGTAATTCAGTTAATTAGGTTAATTTTATACTTATTTTAACCAAAAATAAAAAATATACTTTTGGTTAATTCGATTAACTGACTGAATTAATCAAAAAAAATTCGGTTCGGTTAATTTTTTTGAAAAAATTTTGGTTCGGTTAACGGTTAAAAATTTTGAATGGTCGATTAATTCAGTTAATGTTATGTCGGGTCAGTTAACTGACTGAACACCCCTACTTTAAGCTATTTTTAATATTTTTGAAAAGTATTGAATTTCATAATTAATTATAGAGATTTTTTTAATAGTTGGTATAGTTACAATATTTTATGCCAAACTTTTGTTATTTTGATAAAACATTTTATGTTGAGAAATCAGAAATTTTTTTTTAAGGATACCAAAATTAAATTATAATTTTTATAATTTCATAATTTTGATAACTTATATTTTTATAATTTTAAAAAATTAAATTAAAATTTTTATTATTTTTAACAAGAATTAAAATACAATTTTATCTTTATTAATTTAAAATTTTAAAAGAGCTAAATAAAAATTTTTCCACCAGATTAAGGAATATACATAGATTTTCAAAGATTAAATAGAAACAAGCTAATCAGATTATTCAAGAACCTTAAACGTAATTTATGATTTTTATTTCGAAATGTGAACAAATATATAGATTTTAATACCCCAGCTCATGGAATCCAAACTCGTAGCAAAAATAAAATAAAAAGAGACGTTAATCAGATTAGATATTTGTGGGAGTGCTAAGAATCTGAAATAACAGACTTTGAGTGCAAAAAAAGACTCAATAATTAATTAAGTGATGTCCAATTTGTACAAAGTTACATATAAATGACCATATCCATCTCTTATCTAAATAATATATCAGCAGCTTATAATCTATCATCACTATCTGTGAGATACATGGTCTATAGCTAATTTCGTTTTTCTCCTTGGGCAGCTTTTTGTATTTACTATAATTAATTAACAGTGAGGCAAGTCAGCTCCTCATGCTCCATGTCCATCCCTGTACTTAATAATACAAATAATCCTGTAATCGAATTGCTCCATGGTCGGGTCGGGATAGAGTTCCGAGCAAAGTAACCCCGAGCTTCAGGAATGAACTGAAAACACAGTTCAAGGTGTGATTCATGAGGTGTTGGTTGTCCCAGACGAGCTGTCATCAAGAATAATATCGGCAGGATCTCCCATCCATGGTCTCCCTTCTCTCCACTGAAACTTTATCCTTAGTTTTCCATTTGCATCAACCCCAACCACCTGCCCTTTACTGGCGTGAGTCTCCATTCCCCAACCCCATCTTGGGGTCACAAGCCCTTCCCGTATCTTCACGATGTCCCCGATTTTAAATGGCCTAACTCGTTCCATCTCCGAGGCCTTACAAAGCCATAGCCTTTCCATAAAGCAGAATGCCACCCATAAGTCTCCATTTTCCATTCGATGCACTACCCCAATGCTTGAATAAGTTACCTCTCCCCAGTGGTGAGTCGGGATTGAAACCGATGGCCTAACCCTAACCCAGTCCCCAATGCAAAGTTCCTGTTCCTTCACCAGCTCCACTTCTGATGGATCTAGCATCCAAGTTTTGGAGCCAACAGGGGTGTATATTCTCAGCTTTCCATCAGCATCAATAGCAGCTATTGTTCCAATGCTTCTATGGCTATGACCCGACCAACCAAATCTCGGCTGCTTCACAGAGAGCTTAACTCTCACCTTGTCCCCCACGATAAGTGTTTCTACTCGTTGAAGATGGGAAGTAGGGCCCGTCCATCTTTCCTGCTCACCACAAAATGCAACAAATGTGTTTCTATCCCATTCATCTCCTTCATACCCTATTCCTTGTACCACACCAATACTACCAGGTACGATAGATTTCCAATTACTAGCATTTTCCCTCAATTGCACCCACTCTCCCACTTCAAACATATGCTCTATTTCAAGATCTGCAGGATCTCCTCTCCACATGCCCGGCAAACCAAAGAACGCAACTCTCACTTCCCCATCAGCATGAACACTAGTAACAATGCCCTGCGAATCAGACTGAACCCCTCTCCAACCCCACCTTGGCTCAATTAATCCAGCTCGAAATCGAACATGTTGCCCGACTTTATAACTTGGAACCTTTTCTACATCTGAGAAATGGGTAATCCACCTCCCTTTCCGGAAGCAGCAAGCCAATTCCAAATACCCGGTATCCTGAACACTATGCACTACCGCTAAACTCTCTTTCCCAATAGTGTTCCAGTCATAACTTGGTCTAGTGCCAAGGCTCGGCTTTGAACGGACCCAATCACCAACTTCAAATCCTGAAAGCCTTTCTGCATCTCCAGGAGAAACTTTCCACAAACTATGCCTGCCGTCAACCTTCACCTGCATGGCTCAAACAAAACCTCTCCATTAAAGTAATTTAATGGATGAACTCACAAAATAATATAGTCAACATATAGCTTTAACTGATGCATCCCCAACAGTGATGCGGTAATGTCGTAATAAAAGATATAGTGCTCCACCAGTAACATTAGACCAGGCCACTCGCTCCTAGATTAAAAAGAAAGAAATGGGATGCTTACATTCAAAGCTCCATCCATGTCAATTTTCAAAATTTTTCCAACAGTTGCTGGAGTTTCATTTGACCATCCAAGTCGTGGCTGACTGACAGATGGCATGACATGAACCTCTTGTCCCACTTCAAAAGGGGGCACTCTCTCCACATCAGTGACAGAGCAGCAAAAAGGCTTGCTTCGGAAGCAGAAAGCAATACCAATATCACCGTCATCTTCTAAACTATGAATTATACCAATGCTGCTGCGGGAAATATCCTCCCATCCATATAATGGGGAGGGAACCGAAGCTTTTACTCTAACCCAATCACCAACCTGCTCTTGATAGAAATATACACAATAAGATGCATTAAATTCTACGTCTGACCCCCAAAAATTCCCCTTCAATTGATAGTCCAAAGACTACATTGAGAAAGGGAACTTGTCAAAAAAAGAAGAAGAAAGGGACAGGTAATTACCTTGAAATCCTCAACTCTTTCCATGTCAGAGGGATCAGCCTGCCATGGGATTGGTCGATTTGGGATTTCAATCATAAGAAGCCCATCAGTCTCTATCTCGGTAATCCTTCCAACACTATGATGGGTCTCACCACCCCAAGCATATCGTGGTTCTGCAACAGATCTCTTCACACAAACCCGCTCCCCAATCTATAAAATGAAACAATAGATTACTTTTTGTTTGTATGAAGAACATGTTCTAAATAAAGAGAACAGCAATGTAGGTAAAAGAAAGTTCGTAGTTTATTATATACCCTGAATGGAGTTACAGGCTCAACCTCCTCTGGTTCACAATGCCAAGGATTCGGAAGATAGCTCAAGTCCAGCAATAGACTACTATCCGGTCTAATACAGTATACTATACCAATGCTCCCAGGTGTCACAGATCCTAATCCATGCTTTGCCGTAGTAAGAGTAGGACGAATTCGAACCCAATCCCCAACCTTGAATTCTTCAACTCTTTCCATTTCTGCAGGATCAGCTTTCCATCCTCTAGAAGCTCCAGGAAAGCCAACACGCAAAATCCCATCATCATCAACACATAAGACAGTTCCAATACTGTCATGTGATTGACCACGCCAGCCAAACCTGAAGATACAATAAATCTATTTAATTCAAACTGGAAGAAAAAGGATGAACAAGTGGTTAATGATAAAGCCAAGCAATTCAGTTGAAGGATAGCAAACATGCAAATGGCAGAAGCACCATTTTGGTAGTAGATTAAGTATTTTCCACTGGGATCCGATGTATAGAATCAGAAATCAATTGCAGGATCAAGATTATGCTGAAGGATTTCATTATTGTTTATTGTTTGCCTTCCAAGAAACAAATACACATGGAGCAACATAAGAGACTGACACTGTACCTATGCCAAGAGATACAGGTAAAAGATCAAGACATTATGCTTCCATTTATAATGTTTTACCCAGGGAATCTCCACTTACATATAAAAATTTATACTATTTTTTAGTTATAAAATGATTAAGATCGGAAAATATTGTCATCCCATTCAATCTCGAAACAAACAATTTTGATATGATTTTGACTATAGTTTTCAAACACCATGGCAATAGCATGGTAAACAACATATCTTTTTTACTGTTTTGCAAATTCCCCTTCCCTCTATAGCCCAGTCCTAGGATATTAAAAGACCAAAAGAACATCAAACAAGAATTTTGACTACAGTCTGCAAACACCAAGGCAAAAGCATGCACCTTCAGAGTAAACATCTTTTTTGTGTGTGTTGCAAATTTCCCATCCCAGGTGATAAACGGAAAAGCATAGGAGGCAAGTTCCTCCATATCCCAGTCCTAGGATATTCAAAGATCAAAGAACATAACAAGTGAACAAACCTTGGCTCTTTGACGTCTTCTCTAAGCTTAACATGCTGCCCTCTATCAAGAGGAATCACTTTTACAACTTCATTTACCAATACATGAGCCTCTCCAGAACAAAATGACACGATAAGATTGTCTCTGTCCACCACATTTTGCACAAAGCCAACACTTTTATGGGTTGCATCTTGCCACCCATAAGTAGGTGTAGTGACACTTCTTTGAAACTTCACCCAATCACCCACTTCATATCTGAATAAGACCATGAACTCAAGAATCATAATAAAAAGGATACAAAGATAAATAAAGAAAGTGAATGAATGCACGATGATGTGAACCCTCTCCTTACGTTGTAGGAGACAGTTGAACTCCCCTATTTGTTAGTGCTTCCATCAGATCTTCAGAAATCCATTCACGAGGAAGTGCCTCCAAGAAGTCTCGTAATGTCTTACCACTGTCATCAGTATCGACACCATGTTAGTAATATAAGGATCCAACATGGAGATTTTACAATGTAAAATGTACTGCCAAAAAACAAATCAAGCCAAAGAAAAAGACAAATATGTTAACGAACGGCCGACCCGTGATTTCTAACTTCAACAGCAGCATCAGGATTCCCCAGCATAACAATGAGCCATTCAAGGTTCTCACGTATCATTTTTGCAGTATCTGCTGCTATATGGAAAGCATTATCACCTTCATCACCCTGGTGACAAGCAAAGACACTATAAATGAATTGAATGCAAGAAGAAAAAATACCATGCAACATTGCTCCAATTCTTAATTTGTTCTAACATACTCTTGTTGGACATATCTTGGAAACTTATGCCTTCAGTGTGTGTCACAAATCTCCTTATATCTCTATCTTAAATAACAGTAAATTTGCTTTTTTAATCCTTTTTTTAACACAAACCACCATATTGGAAAAGCAACCAGAATAGATTGGCCACTTGGTAGATTTATTAAGTCGACCATATGCATAATCTTATTCTATATTTTAAAGAAATTAGTGCATAATCGGATTCGTTGCTCCAACCCTTACTTTTCCTAATGCATGCCAGTTGGAGACATATCAAGCACTTGCAATGAACCAATATAGAGCTAAGACCTCCTAAATATAAGGGGAAACTATAAGAAGTAGAGATATCTACATCAAGCATGTAAATATATCTGATGATCACTGAGAAACAATATGAAGTAGATATAGATATGGGCTAATTCCTTGTGTCAGTACGAACTAATAGAACAGTTTGACTCAAACACCTTTTAACCTTGTCAAACCAAAACCACAGACTTTCTTGCTTTCTAAAACCACCTGTGTAATGATATTCATAATCTAGACCATAGACATTGAACAAGTTTTTCAAAGATATACAACCAATTACGCATTTACTACTTAACAGCCTAGTTTCAAGTTTATCACAAGTGTAGAATCAATTCAAGCTCTAATTCAACTATGATTCTATGAACCTTAAACCACCCTCTATAACCATAACCTGGACCATAGATATTGAACTAGTTTTCCAACCGTACACAACTAATTATTGCAAGTTTTCCCTTAAATTGAATCAATCCATGTCCTTGTTCAGCTACAATTCTATGAGCCTTAAACCACCCTCAATAACCATAACACCGAAACCTCAAATTTCCACCACAAACTGTGAAACATACTTTCCAAAATATCTCATATTTGAATACGCCTTCATCCTCCTCGAACATAATCAGAATATAGAAACAAAATCACAGAAAATAAGCAAATTGCTCTTTATCCAGTTTCAGTATCATCTTCCATGCACCTATCCAGTATAACTGAATTTTACTGAGCATGTCTAACAGGAGATTTGGCAATCAATTTAGCCTCATTCCACATCTAATATTTCAATTTTTTCACATATGGCTTTTTTGTGTGTCTACATTCTTGGTCATGAATCAAAGAACTATGTTAATTTAAATTCCTAATCCCCCAGTTCTTTGCTTTCATATAGGCTTTCCCTTGCTCTTGAATTAAGAATGTTACTTTTTGCAATTTAGATTTAACAATTTTCAGAACAACATAAAATCAGGGAGAAAAACAACTATCAGAAATAAAGCACAAACCCCCAATACAATTTAAGGCTAGAACACAAATATAGAAAATATCTGTCATTAATTACTGATATGCTTCTTAGAAAAAGGTCCATAATACTAGGGAAATCATATGCAAGCATTCCATAGCAAATATTTTTAGGTAAAAGAGGAAGAAACCTGCAAATTACAATCCGCCCCAGAAGATAAAAGCAACCCAATACATGATGATGCCCCTCGGGCCAAAGCTACATGTAGGGGAGTTGTATTGTGCACATTTCTAATGTTCACATCCACTCCAGCATCAAGAATTATCTGTCCACAAGCTTGCAATTAGATCGTGTATAAACCCAAAGGCTGGCTAAAATATATGTGCTGGCATTTGCATTCATGCATTAAAAGCAATAAAATTACCAGGAAGAAAAAATAGAATAAGTGCTTCTAACAGTAAGGAAGTTAAGTAGCTTACTTTTACCAATTCAACATCATTAGCCATAGCAGCAATATGCAGCGCTGTTCTCCCATGTTGAGCATCTTGGGCAGTGGGATCTGCCCCAGCAGCAAGCAATATTCTCACCAGCTCCCTGCCCTCTACAAGCAGTTTTATGAATGAATCGAATTATTGCTACTCAATTAACAAAAAAAAGTTCATGTGATTAACAAAATGGACACAACATTGCCAATAAAAAATTATTTAAATTAAGGTATGATAACAAGCCTTGAAAGGCAATAACAAAAGTGATTGAAAGTTTTAGTATGTTCTACCTGAAACAAAGATCAAGGTTTAAGGAATTAAAGAAATACAGAAAATCATCTAAGACCACAAAAATAGAATAAGGAAGCAATAACCGTTTGTCACTGGTATCCCAAAATACTGTAGTAGAAAGAAGAATAAAACAAGAAAGAAGAGGAAGAATATCCCATAATAAGTTCTCTGGCATCCATGCACCAAGATACTACTTATTAATCAAAGTCCTAGAGAAAATAAGATTGAAAAGGCATTTATGAAGTATCTTATTATGCAGTAACCAACTAGGAATGGGATCCAAACTGGAAACCTACTAATAAAGAAGTAAAAAAGAAAACAAGCAGCCAAATGACATAAACTCATAGAAAATTTTGATCAAAAAAGAAAACCAAAAAAACCCTACTGTCAAGTAAAACCAAAAAAACCCTACTGTCAAGTATAGCCAACATAGTAAAGTTCATGCAGACATTACAATTGTATGCCTAAAAAACAAAAATCTCGTAATTCCAAATAAAGAATAAAATCTTATATCAGAATCTTCAGTGACAATATGAAATGCCACATTACAACCTTTTAAGGAAGTAAATATTATACCTAAACCTGTTAAGCAATTATAGCAACACAGATTAATTAAATTATCTTTCACTAAAGGAATTGTGAGCTGAAGAAGATAATCAAAGGATAACAGACCATTTACTTAAAGAAGATAATCAAAGAGTTCTGCACTACCTATTTCATGATTTTTCTTTAGAGTAGCTGCCATGCACAAAGCAGTCCCAACAAGACTGGGAATTTCAATTGCATCTGCAATTTCATCTGGGGAAGCAACTTCCACCCACCTTTTGACAACAGCCACATTCCATGTTGCCACACACAAATGCAATGGTCTGATAACAATGAATCAAGATATGAAGCATTGAGTGGAGTAATAGAATGAATGCAATATATTAATGAAAATGGGTTAACATGCATGACAGCAAACAGATTAGAAAGGTAGAAATGAGTTAGTCTATTTCATATATTCCAAGCTTCTACTTGAAGCAAATTTACATTTGCTATCCAAAAAAAGTGGGGGAGAAAAGAGAAAGAGAGTTAACATAGTGTTAAATTGAGATAACCACTGATCCAATAGATGAAACAATTCCTAAAGCCCTTTTTCCTTTGTATAAATAAATCAGATCGTGCACTAATCTCAGTCATTTCAACCCTGTATCCTAAACCAAACCCCAAACTGGTACGTATATCAATAATGTCAACGAAAAACATGTTTAGTAATAAATGCATCTCCCAATAGATGAGTAGATTCATTCGCAAGCACCAGAAGAACAGCAATAGAACACAACCCCAACATAATGGAGGCATCTGTTTCCGACATAATATAGAAGTTGCTAGCCAATCATCCATTGTTACATGATAGACTATCAAAACTATCATCTTACCTTTACAGTGTTGACAACTCAGCAGGAAACATATGATAAGTGTAATGTGTTTACGCCAACCAAAACAAGAGCTATTAAAGAAATCAGCAACAAAGTATACATTAGATCAAATAGAATCTGGTTATTTTAACCTAAAGGTAGTCAAGCAGGCTATTTTCATGAAGCTGAACTAATGAGTCAGTTTATGGAATTCCAGACTAATTCAACAGAAGCTACCCTACAGTGCTCCATTGACCACATACATCAATCAAAGGAAAAATAAGATAAGAATCTGTAGTTCAGTTTTGTACTACTCATATGGATGTATGTTTGTGTATATATATAGACAAAGCGAAAAGTACTAAGCAGACGTGTCTAGAGCGGTACAGTACTTACGTCAAATTTTTGGAATTCAAAACAGCCATTGATCTGCAGCCCCCATATTCCAATATGACAAGAGCGCAGTCTGTATATTTCTTGGCCACAGCTCTATGAAACACAGATTCACCTTCATCATCCACCGCATTAGGGTCAGCTCCAGCCAATAGCAACTCCTGTTAGACATTTAGCAAAAGAAAAAAACTCAAACACTGAAGAAGCAAGAAAGAGCAACCATATATATAATTAACATAAGACCTACGCGCATGCAGTCAGGTTGACCATGATAAGCACAAACATGGGCAACAGACGGACCAAAACCATCCCTCAACCTGGACTGAACATCAGCACCTCTCCTAATGAGAGCAAGGACACATTCTGGGGATCCAGCTGCTAAAGCAAAAACAAGAGGAGGATCCCCATCCTTATCCAACACATCCACATTTGCCTCAGCATACTCCAATATTGCTTCAACTAGTTCAGCACTACCTCGTCTACAGGCCAAGTGGAGAGCAGTTTGCCCATCAGCATTCTGTGCTTCTAAAATGGAAGAAAATGAACTACCACTATTTCCAGAAGAAGCCTTTCCAAGAAAATCTCTTCACAAACAAAGAATAACAGCAAATTACAAATAAGAGAGAACATTCTTCAAAAAGAGAGCTAAGAACATGTCTTAAATAAACTATACTAACCTCAAACCACTCACATCCCCTTCAGAAACAAGTTGATGCAGATAGTTAGGATCGTCAGGTAAAACCTCCAAACCAGACATGGGTGGTGGCTCCACAGCATTTGATCCGTGGAATTTGACAAAGCCACTGCACATTCACCAACATTTTTACTGAATGCAATGAATTAAATTTTACTGTATTCTGTCACTCCTAACATGGACATACCCACAAATGCATAACCACCACTAAAAGCATCAGCAATTTTTAAGGTCGCATTAGCTATTATCTAGGTATCACAAACAACAACAGAGGAAGTTAGGCATGGTAACAACCAAACTTTGTTCTTACTTATCAGGACTTGCAGGAGGGCTGCGTGGTATCTCTTGCAAATGACGAAGGAATATTACTAACATTGCATTAAATGTCGGTCTTTTTGATGGTTTGAACTGCAGGCACTCTCCGATCATCTTCCACAATTCCCTAGGTAATCCAACACCGACTACACTTGCATATTGAGGAGGCAATTTCCGAGCCTTAACAACAGCTCGATAGATCTCATCTGCACTTAAACCAGCCCAACTGCACAAAAAGTATCAGACTGTGTTACAATGAAAATATACCACTAATCATAATGCAGAAAAGAAGAAACAAAGAAAAAGAGAACATTAAGAAAATGGTTGCTCCACATACGGGATGGAACCAGTGCACATTTCCACCAACGTACAACCAAAACTCCAAGCATCTGATTCTGCAGATATGCCTATTGCATCATCCCAGAACAGATTCAGTGACTTCTTTACTGGTTCCCATGCCTCCGGGGCAGCATAATGTGGGCTGAGCATAGTGCAATCCATGCATGAATGAATCTTGGAGGAATCACATTCTGTTTGAGCTTTTTGGCAAGCAGGTTTCTTCAGAATTGCAGCAAGTCCGTAATCAGAAACAACAGCATGACCACTTGCATTCAAAAGAAGGTTAGATGGCTTTATATTCATACAGACAACACCTGCTGCATGAAGTTCTGCCACCCCTCGTGCAATATCTGCTGCGTATCTACGATTGGCAAGCATTCACCAAGTCGTCAAAGAGAAAATTACAGCCACATAGTAATAGGTAATTATCTAAAATATGAAATAAGCTAAAGACATTAGATTTGATGGAACAGAAAAATTTTATGTGAATTTCAATTAGGCAACCAATAAACTTTAGATAGTAAATAGCAAAAGAAATTTTAAATCAAGAACAGGGAAAATCATATTTATGCAGAAACGGAAACATAACACTAATACCAAAACTCAAATTTAATGCAAAAAAACATTAAAAGAGGTGGGGAAAGAAAACGATAAAGTGACATGTATGTATCTTTCCATGCATAATAATGTTGTATTAACACTTTCTAGGGTCAATGAAAATGTTTTCTCCATTTTCCAAATCATCTGACAGACTTCAACATATCAAATCAATGATTCCCCTTACTGTCTTCTCTCAATTGCATTCTTATTAAAATTAAAATCAACTTTTAGTAATCTCTTTATGTCCAACTAACAATACTAATTCTACCAAAAAAGAGAAAAATCTATCCCTTCAGGCAAAAATAAAAATAATAATAATATATATATTAGTTTCTTCGGAAATTTCAATCAAATGAAAAACTGTTGCATTATTTGCTTGTCTTGTCAGTTCATAGGAGTCATCATTCTAACCAATTACAACAGGGAACCAAGTTAGAATTCTAGAAATAATTAGAGAAGGACAGTTTCATTCAAGCCCATACTCTAATGGCAATGGAATTCACAACGTAAGCAATTGCAATAGAAGGAAAAGAGAGGGAGGTAAGAAAAAGAGAGCAGGATCAGAAAAGTGAGGCGGTCCCTTGATAAAAAATACAGAAAAGCTCAATATTGTTCATTCAAGAACTGTTCATTAAATCCTCAAATTTATTTTAAGAAACAACTAGTCAATACTCAGATAAAAGTCGTTATTGGATTAAAACTGGAAAGAACCATTTTGCAAGAAAATTAAAGTTGAAGAAATCTCTATACTTACCGTCCGTACCTAACATGCAGAGGTTGAGCCTTACCAATTGATGCTCAAATCAATCATCTATATTAATATAGGTAACAAAGTAAGCTTAACATAAAATAGAAAACTGCCAAACATATCTACATCTATTTGTAAGGGCTAGCAATAAGAATAAATCCCCAGTGATATTTTGCAATTGAAGATGTTCTAGTTCCTTTTTTGTTTAAAAGTCCATTAATCAAGGGTAGAAGTAGCTTTCGTCTTTTTTAAAGCAAAAAATGGCTCTATTCCTATAATATGACAAACATACCTTCAGTAATGCTCCTATAATAATTTCAGAGAAGAAATTTTGGGTATTTATAGAATAAAGGAAAGCATGTACCGGTTTCATTTTATGGATCATGGAATTTGTCAAATTTAATACATCAAGCCTGCAAAATATTTTCCTCACCCTGTCTATTCTCCCAATTGTACGAAAAGTTAAAGCATGAATCATCTTGCTTCCACAATACCCTGGCCAATATCACCAATCAAAACCAAACAGCCCTAAGTTTTTCCCCTAAATATATAACATCCTCAAACACACCCCTTATTGCACACTAATAAAAGGAAACAATCTTTCTTTTTTTTTTTTTTTTTTTTTTTTTGGGGGGGTAGCGGATGCAACAAAACTTAGACCCCATCTAACACTCATAATCAGACTGGAAACAATTTGCAGCAAAATCCAAATGATATTAATCCATCCAACTTACATGGCAATAATGATGACTGGCTCATAGGCATTGCTGACTTATCATCAGAAGCAATTTGAAATAATATTATACCATAAAGATTACCCTAGATCAAGATTTATGTATCTCTCACCCTAGATCAAGATTTATGTATCTCTCAGCTACAAGGCTTTTACAGATGAGGATTAGCGTATTCATACCAAATATGTCAGTCAACAAGCACACTGACTACAGATTTTCATCAAGAGTTAAAATTAAAATGTTTTCCTTCAGGGAATTCACAGAATCTACATTAGAAACGAAGGAAAAAGAGAGGTTAAATATTTGAGATATCAAAGGTTACCAGACAACCTATCTTAGCCTCCATGGAAACAGATTGATTACCCAACAGTCATTCCCTTAAAGTGTAAAGACATCAAACTTTTATTCAATGTACACAAATCTCCAATTCAAGAAAGAATATATTAACTACCCTTGGAATCGCAATATCATAATCTACTTATATAAGGCAACAAGAATTCACTACATCTAGTAAGTTAGCAATTTCAACTAAGCAACACAACTCAAAATATTGAAACAACTTGCCACACATCACTAAGAGAAAGAAAATGTGCATAAAACATCAAGATTTCCTACAATCAGTCCAAATCTACAAAAAGCAACATTCTAAATAAGATAAATTAAAACCACCGGACAACAGCTCAAAGCTTAAGTCATTCAGCCTCAACGATAAATTGTCTCGGCACAAAGCATATCCTTCCCTGGCCTACAAGCAAGCCTATCAATCTTAACAAATTATGTACAAAAGCATATACAAAAGCCAACAAAATCAACAACATCAACGTGCAATAAAGTAATGAACACCAATTAAATTATCCTTAAAACATAAACAAAGGGCCCAAAAAACAACCTTAGAACTTGCTCCAAAGTAAGTCTTCCTCCATTGTTCAACATTGCCGATCTAATCGACCCGTGGCACCTATCCATAACGATCCCCAAACTACTTTGTTCTAACTTAACAACTCCATGGAAAGTACAAACATTCCTACACCACATTGATGCACGCCTCAAACTCTCAAGTTGACCTTGTACCCATTCCCAATCCATCCCTTCCATTGCCCCCACTTTCTTAACCGCCACCTTATGCTTACACCGTCGTCCTCCTCCCCTGCCGTGGGTCCCACTAACCACTGCAGCCCACGTTTCCACTCCAGCTCTTCCCCCCTTCTCTTCCCCTTCTAACTTCCTAACCAACTTCACTTCCGGATGAGCTGTTAGTTCAATCACAGGCCCGCATCCGGCGGCACCAGCACCGGAGATCGAAGCGTGGGAACTGCGGTTAATCCGACCACCACCCGCCAATTCTTCGAAAAAATCCCCATTTTCATCATCCTCCCTCTCTTCATCGTCGTCTTCTTCTTCATCAGTGTAATCGCGGTTAAAATCGTTCCTCGAGTTCGACCCAACTGAGTTGGGGTTCGAATTAAGAAGGGCTAAAATCCCATAGTTCTTCTTCAAAGCCTGAACCGAGTTTCCGACAAGGGACACGTGGCGGCAGCGGGGACAAGACAAGGAAGTGTCGGGTGAAGCAGAGAACATTTTGGAAAGACACTCTTTGCAAAACCCATGCCCACATTGAAGCAATAAAGGAACTCTGTCTTCCTCGTTGTACCGCGTTTGGCAAACCGAACAACAAGGCACCTTCATCTCTTCCTCTCTTTTTTTCCTTTCTTTACTTCCCCAGAAAGTAAGAAAATTTTCCCAGAAACCAAACAGCAGATTTAGTGAAACCAATCAAAAAAGATCTCTTTTTTGAGAAGAAATGAAGGAATCAGGAGAGGAAACGAAATGGCAGATCCATTGAAAGGTAAACGAAAGGTTAAAAGAGATCAGATACATGACATTTTGATTAATTAAAAGAAGAAGAAGAATAAAAGAATAAATTTTTTGCTCCTTTTTTTCTTCTTCTTTTACTTTGTTTAGGTTTGAGTTTGGGTGGTGAGAGTGTTGAAGCTGTTTTCACTTGGGTGTTTTCCATTAGTTCTTTTTATGTGCTATGATTATGACTCTCTTCCCCCTCATTCACCAACTCTTTTCTTTATTCAGATAATTTCTGTTTTCCTACTCTATTTTTGTATATTTATAATTCTTTTCTTTTCTTTTCTTTTAGAATTTAGAAGTACAATTATTCTAACATCTCAATTATGTATGCCCAGACCGACGTAGTTGAAATGTAACGTGTGGATTGTTCGGGTCGTGAATCGATTCATGCATTAATTTAGAGTTAAGAAAAAAATAAATTAATAAAGTAATATAAATTGATTGAATAAAATTTTATAAAATTTAAATAATTTATTTAATTAAAATCAAACTGATAATTGAATCGAAAATTAATTATCTAAACATTTCGATAACTAATCTAGTTCTAAAAATATTAGATGAGACACTAACTTGGGTAATTAGGATCTATAACCTCAGCCTTTATTGATAATGTCAATCATATTATATTACTTTTTATGAGTTCATAATTTATATTAAATTATGACATAGATCAAAATTTTATGTAATAAATATATTTACAAAATTACAACAAACGAGACTTTAGTTAAAATAGTAAAATTGAGTAATTGAATGACATGATGTTTTAAATTTAAATCTAATTATACGTATATTTTTTTTAGATTTCATACAAAAAGATAAAAAGGGCGGCTAAAAGGGCATATAATCTCCTAAACTTTGGTAAAAAATCAATTAAGTCCCTCCATGAAAATGTATTCAATTAGGCTCTTAAACTCTCAAATTGCATCAATTAAGCTATTTGACCAATGTTTTCCTTCTTTCACCGTTACAGCGCTGACATGACCGTTAATGGACTCCACAACGACAACGAAAATAATAAAAAAAATCATTTTTTTAAAAATTAAACAATATATTTAAAAGTTTTACTCTAATGAACTTAAACAAATGGTTGTCCAGGTTCATTCATTTCAAACTTATTTTTTTAACCGTATAAAAAATCATTTTTGAATTTTTTTTAAATTTTATAAGTTTGTAAAACATTATTAAAATTTATAAAAGTATTAAATAAAATTCAAAAAGTTCAAAAAAAATAAAAAATAATAATATGTTAATCCTCATCCTGGTGTGTCAAAGCTCATCCCATAGTTATTATTTATAGGAAAAAGGGTACACTAGTCTTTCTTGAACAAGGATTATTAAATAATAATATTTTAATAAAAATACAATATTTCACTACACACGAAACACTAAGGGGCGGTGGCATGCCCTATTGTGTACTAGGCCATTCTCATACCGTCTCATTTATTAGGTATAATTATATGTGTGATGTAACCTCCTAACTTGGCCTAGACGTTAGACTTGAATTCAGAAGTTTACATTGGCCACCGAAATGACCTAATAAGCTAGAGGAGTTTATAAAATAGTCGTTTTAAAACATTAGTTTATCTTTAGAGGAAACTTAATCTATTTTCAGAAAAACTTAGCGTTTTACCTCTCTTCTTACAAAATAATACAGTTAATTCAAAATCAGTTGATTTATAAACTATTTACTCATTTAAAAACTTATTTTTTAACAATGCAGCTAGAAAATGATAATACCGTAGTTTTAATGAAAACCATGTTTCATGCATTATGAGATAAAATAAAAACTAATGTATTAGTAGCCTAAAAATACGATGCATGCCCTAAATAAACCCAAAACTAAGTCTTGTGCCACAGTTTAAATACGAAGTTACAGTTCTCAAATAATAGGAACTATAAATAATAATAGGTAAAAAAAATTATATATCTTTAATTCGAGCCGAGCCCTCTGATTTGTCGATTCCACTTCCTAATCTGGTGGGCTATTTGTAAAGATGTAAATTAAAAAGGAGTGATCTATGAAGCTCAGTGTGCCCAAAACAAAACAGTAGGCAAAGCACATGGGATAACAATTCTGAGAATAATCACAATCATAAAGCACTTCAGATTAATAGTTTTTCATATCATCACTTCACTACACTATCTTAGAAATCACAATTTTTATATGCGCATGCTAATGAATGGCCATACAATTTCAATTTATCAGAAAGGGCCTTACTCAATTCCGCTACACACCACACTAATGAGCTCCCTAGAACTCATCTAATGTATCACTCCAGGTTGTGGATGAACCACCACTAATTTGAAGATAAACTACCACTTGTTGTGGATACACAATGTAATTGTAGATAAAAACTACTATTGGGTTTGTAAAAATTGTGGGCAAACCACTAGTATTTTTAGATAAAAATATTTGCGGACAAACTGCCACTTGGTTCAAGATCAAACCATATATTTGCAATTGCTGCTACTTGTTGTGGGTGTACAACATACTTGTTGATTGAACAAACTGTCACTTGGTTTGTAGACAAGCCACCACTTGTTTGCACATTATTAAACTGCCACTCTTGCTCCATACAAATCATCTTGCCCCATGCAATGCAATATGGTATACTTTATGACATAAAAATGCAAAAATCCGTATGTATGCTTAACACTTATTACATTCAACATTAGCAATAAACATGTTCATCATGTATTCAGTGGGATAACAATATTAACACTCACAATTTATCAATAACACTCTAATAGTGAGCATGATTAATATCACATGTTTATTCATAGCACCGTAAAGATTCAGTTAATCAATATCAATAAACACATTATAGCAATAGTAATTCAAGCATATAAATTGTAGATTTCCGTATAAACACTGATTCAAGTATCAATTAAGTGCACAAAAACTTCTAGGAATTATTCAGGGATCAAGTAAGGACTAAATTGAACATAACATAAATTTCTGGGTAAAACTGTAAAACAGGGGTCATATAGTTGTGTAAGGTGTTATAGGTCATGTGGAAGGGTTACACGGCTATGTGGCTAAGCTGTGTAACAGAATGTGGCCGTGTGGCAATTGTAAAATTTTCCTATAGGGGAAATATAGCCGTGTGAAGGGTTCTTGGCTATGTGGTTCACGAACTACATTAAGGTTTCTAAGGTACATGGCGTGTGGACCACACGACCCATGTGGCCCTATTCCAAGACACGGTTTGCCCCGATTCACTTGTAAAAGAACACACATATTTCACCAGGGGTTTGATAGATGTTCCTCATGCTCGATTTTGGTCTAATTCACCTAGATTTAGTCCTTCAACAGAAAATACGCTCAAATTAACAATGTAGTCAAGATTTGTCAAGATTTTCAAAAGTTCGGCAAGAAACTGTAAAAGATTGACTAATCGGATGAATGATTAGTGTTAAATTGCAATAATCCAAAAATACGGAATCCAATTATTGATACGAAAGCACATATCGATTCTTTGGCAAGGTTAACGGATGCTATGGATGGTAATATCCAAAAGTCAATAGAAATTAAATTAGTGGAAAAAGAAAAACAAATCAATGTCGGGGAAAGATAATCAATAGCTCAGTGTGCAATGAAAATTTGATGTAAAGGAGAGGAAAAGAAATAAAAGATGAAAAGAAATTCTAATAGAATTATGAAAAATAATCAAAGTGAAAATAAAATAGGAAGAGAAAAGGGCTAATTACCTGGGGGAGAGTCTAAAGCTTAACCATTGGGCTACTACCCATTTCTTGTTTAATTTTTATTCAAAATAATATTTGTCTTAGTGTGGATTTTATCCTAGGTTGTTGAAAATTAAAAAAAATAAATAAATTGGAAGGAAGGAAGCTTAAACCTAGGACCTTTAATAGGGTAATAGCACTTAACCATCAAGCCTAAGGCTTATTTCAAATTTATTTCTTACATCTAATCCTATATAACTTTGGGTCTTACGTGTTATCTGGACTTTTAATCAACACTTATAATTTATCCAACTCAATAACTATTTTTTAACAAAATATTAATTAATTAATCTATCAAATTAAATTCTTTTCTCAACCCAATTCTAATTTCGTTAAAGTCGTGACAACTTTACCATATTAGAATCTAAGAAGAAATATATTTAATTGTCTCATTCAATAAAACTATGATGACTAATTAATTTAATTCTCACTCAGAACTTCAATTATTCAATTTCAATCAATTAAATAATTCGAAAAAATTAATTTAATTTCTACATCATCTTTTGTACTTAGTGAGAAAACGCATTCACTGCGGAGAGTGATACATGCGATCTATTTTTCTTAATCGTTGTTTTCATTCATTCTATATTTATCGATTCTATATGCAATCTATTTTGGGTTATGTCAAGCTAGCAGAGGGTCTAATTGGACATACATAATTAGGGCTCAAATAATTTGTAATAAAATTCTGACTCTTTGTCTATTAATTATAACATTATTTAGTTATGGAGTTGTTACACTAAAGTGTCATGATTGAACTCTCCCTTATTATATATCATTACGAAAGCAACTTATTAAGTGTTTGTCCAATGACATTGTCATAATTATGTTACCATCACAAAATATCATTAATCTCTTTAGGTTAAATTCATTCACAAAATATAATACTATTTTATATCATGACAACCATTACATTTTTCTTCATGAAAAATTTAGTTACTAGCAAATAGTAATTAAATCACTTATCCTAGGCAAATAACATGTGGTCACGTTACTTTTTCATCTAGTATGTAATGTCAATGAGAGAATATACTTTTTCATCTAGCATGTAATGTCAATGAGAGAATATCATTTACCCTATTATTGAGTTATGAATTCTATTATTGTAAATGAAGTTATGTCATACAGAAGTCATATACCCAACGTACTAGCTTTCAGCTATTTAGTTATTTGAACTCAGGCTTTCAATACATCAAAGTATACGAGTCACACACATATAATCAGTCACTTACTCAGGATTAGGGTACGTCACACTATGAACGTCGCAAGTGAATTAATTCATAAATAGATCTAGGATTAATTAAACTTGGGTCCTATCCAATGTATTGTCAATCCAGACAATCACATCTATGTCTCTATATTATGGGAGTGAACCACTCTGATACCCAAGACAAGGTATATCCTCATTTGTACTTGATAGGCAACATAATTGTCCTTTAACTCAAATAGAAAACCATAATGTGACTCATCTAAATTGAAGTGAATGACTATGTGTGCTAGCACACATTGACTTGTGGTACAAATTATGCTCAAATGGCAAACCATAACTCATATGTGCATCAATTTTATTGTTGGCAATTTTTTCCTTTGTATTTATCTTTATCCCTTTATTATAAGCAACAAAACTTGGGATATTTATCTATTTGATGTAACACATTTAAAAAACTCCAAGATAGAATAATTTTATTTCAAATATGACTCTTGACGAGTCCCTATCTAGATAATAAGCTTTGAAAGAATCTTAGTCCAAGCATGAAACTTGAAATTGAAGAAACAACTTAGAAATAATATAAAGACTCGAAGAAAATATATTAAAAAAAGGCTTGGAGATAAACTTCATGATAAAATTTTTAAAATTAAATGGCTTTACTCCACTTTAAATAATAGTTATTTTGAGTGGTAGGATTTGTGCTCTTAGTATAGTGGTTTCGTCATGACTACTTTTATTTTTTTTTTCTAATTGGTTGAATAAACATGTTCATTTAATTGATATTTTTATTTTTATTTGTAATGGTTTTTGCATGAAAAGTAAAATGCATAAGCAAATACAATAACCTTGACTACTTTAGGTTTAATTAATATTAAGTTGCATTACATGTTCGGATTATAATGCGAGAAGACAACTTATATTAGTAGGTAATCTAAATTGTTCATAGCTTTTAGAATTAGATTAAGTATATGTTTCAAATAATAGGGGATTATTATGCCGTTTATAAGTCCAATTGATGAGATAGCTTGTCTTAACTATTTGAGCATAATTGATTTCCAGAAATGTGGACATATGTGATTGTCTAGATTGACAATACATTAAATTGGACCCAATTGAATCTATACTAGACTTGTTTATAGAGTCATTCACTTATGACATTCATAACATGACTTACCTAAATCTTGAATAGGTGAATGACTATGTGTGTATAACTTACATACTTTTATGTATTAAAAACCTATGTGTCTCAAACTAGTAAGTTGAAAGTTGGTACATTGGGTATCTGACTTATACATGGCATAACTTCACTTACTATAATGGAATAGCTAAAAAAGAGTAAATAGTATCCTATCATTAGCATTGTAAGGTTTATGAAAATGGAACATAGTCATAGGTCATTTGTTTATAACAAATGATTTAGTCATTATTGGTATAAAACAATGATCATTTTCAATATAGTAGGGACAATGGTGACCATGAGATAAAAGTGATTAAACTAGGTGAATGGATTTAACCTTAAGGGACCACAGATATCTTGTGAGGGTAACACATATAGGACAACGTAATTAGACTAATGCTTAATGAATTTATTATTTTTCGTAATGGTATACAACATGGAGTTCAATCATAGTACTTTTAATGGATTAACTTCGCGACTAAATAAGTTTGTAATTAATTGACGAAGAGTTGGATCTTAATTTACATGTTATTTTAGCCTAATTATATATGTCCAGTTAGTCCTTCCACTAGTTTAAAATAACTCTTGACAAATTTTGTTTACTGTGAGGATTTCTATAAAATTGTAAAAGATTGAACAAGGAGAAATAGTTCATTGGATTCACTCATTTGAGTAATAGGTGCTTTCACGATAATGATTAGTTTGATATATGGTTAATTTAGGTAATTCAAATATTTATTTAATTATAAAGGAATAAATTTAAATAAATTTATGCATGCACTTTAATATGGTAAAGTCGTCATGAATTTAACGGAATTAAAATAAAGTTTGTGCAAATTATTTATTTGGGAAATTAATTTTAGTTTCTTAATTAAAATTAATTCAGTGTTTAGAAATACATATGTGGTCCTTAAGGTGACCTAATTAGGGTTAAAGGGTGGCCAGCCATATGAAATGAAAGGTGTTTGCCGCCCAAGCAAAGGCAAACAAGGGTAGTAACATAATATCCTCGTTAGACTAAAATTTCCATCCACCTTCCGTAACACCCCATACTCGACCTGGTCACTAGGTTTAAGCTACAGGATGCCACATTCGTTGCTGGAGCAACTACAATCGATTTTACACAAGTTCAATCATTATACATTTAAATATGGATATTACACACGTATAACATGATATATAATCATTTATAGATCATATACAAGCTCATTAAAGCTCATTTTCAATCTTGGGGTCGAATTGGGGCCAAACTTCAAGGTTTTCAAAATATTTCAGGCTAGTGTCGCGACATCAAGGTTGTGGTGTCAAGACCCTCAAAACAGAAAGCTAGCTTTTCAACTTGATGACCAAATGTAAATTTTTTAAAACTTTATCGAGTTAACATCACGATGATGCTGGCTAGCGTCGCAACATCCAAAGGGTGGTGTTGTGACTTCCTCAGCGGAATACAACAATTCCAATTTCCATTTGTTTTCAACCTAAAATATAACAAAATTGATTGGTCTTAAGACCTAAAATGACCATTCCACACATATGACAAGTTCAACATACAACTTCAAATTTACAAAACCATTCCGTGTAAAAACCATTATCATTTTCATATGTCCACAACTCAAATACGCAAACTTGACCACTTTCAACTTAGAACTAGATCAATCCAAGGTGCATGTTATTAGACAAAATGAAAAGAGCATACAAACTTAGTTGAGTCGAAAGCTATGATCTGGATGCTAAATTCACCTCTTGAGGCTTCAAGAATTACCTATACCTGCATACAGAATAAACAAACCATGCATTGAGTAATAAAGCTCAATGGAACTTTCATGATTCAAGATAATATATCATAAACATTAGCAATTTATCACAATACATATAAGCTCAATGTCTATCCAATTCATGTCCTATAATGCCAAGAAATTCCATTATCATATACACATATGAGAATACATATAACAAATGGCAAACCAATCTATTCAACATTGCAATAGAATTGACCAATTCAAATTACTTGTCAAATACCTATCTTTAAGCCATTTAAACATTCAATAACATTCATGAATCAAACATTTATGTTCTTAAAATTATGTCCTCAAATTCCATATTCATTCAACATCAATAAACCATTTATCTTATCATTCGAATCTCTTTCTGGAGTCTTTCGACTCATTCGTATTCATTTCGGCCTCAGGGCTCATTTTCAATTGATTCGCATAGTTTACATGGTTTCTTTATCATGATCCATATATATACACAAATGATTCCATAGCGTCACACAATCTGAATTTGATATCATTTATTAAGCTTTCATTTATAATCCTAGCTAACTTGATTCAAACTCGGACGGATACACGGATCGTCCAATCAATACACCAAACTGGTATCAAAGTGCATCATCGAATAAACTGAAGTAAGGGAAACTGGTACTTATAGTGCATAATGGCGCATGAAGCGCATCTTGACACACAAGGTGCATCCTAGCACATGAAGTGTATAAACCAGTAACAATCCAATCCTATGGCATGCCACCTATATCCGACTTAGTCCGAATAGTTAATAGGGTACCAATGTTCAATTACATTTTACTATCCAATACATATATCATTTCTCATTCAAATTTATAATCACAATCCAATTCTTTATCAATACACATATATCTCATATCATATAACATATTTCTATCCATTGTCCATATCAATATTCCAACTAATTCATGCTATTTTTTATTTTATTCAATTCAGTCCTCTATCTCAAAATTCAATATCAATATCAACAAATCAATTCATACGATTATTATATACTCACCTCGATATTCAATCATACAATTAACATATATATACAAACAAATAATGTAACGACCCAAAATCCATGAGCACCGGAAAAGTATATTATTGGGCCTTCGACTTAGTGAACTAGGTTTAAAAATAATTATTAGGAGTAATAATAAGTTTAGTGGTTTGTGTAATTAAAATTTGATTAAGTGGATTTAGTTTAATTTAGAGTAATTAGTAAAAAGGATTAAATTGAATAAGGGTAAAAATTTAATTATAGATTAAAGAAAAATTAGAAGGACTAAAGAGGAAATTAAACCATTTCCTATAGCTGAGGCGGTTCAACGTGGAAAAATATCAAAGATTTTATTGATTAAAATATATATATATTTGTTTAATAATTAAGTATATTATATTATATTATATTCTTATATTATATTATATTATATTATATTATATTATATTATATATAAAAGAAACAAATGAGTTAAAAGAAACAGAAATGAAAACGAAAATAGAGAAGAAACAAGGGAGAAAGAAGAAAAAGGAAAATTTAGGTTTCAAGGTTCAAAATTAAATTGGTAAGTCAATTTAATCCTTTTTCTTGTAATTTTTAAGTTTTTGGAGTTCTAGAACAAAATATGTCATGATTTATATTGAAATTTTGAAAGATAGTAGATTTCTAAACATGAGTAATGTTGAACAAATGATGGAATTGGGGGTTTATTTGATAGAAATTTTAATTGGAATTGAATAAAGGATTGAATTGTAAACCAAGCTATAAGTTTTGAGTTTTAGGGATTAAATTAAAATAAATTCGAAATTATGAAAATATGATAAAAATTAAATAGTTAAATGTGAGTTTGGCAAGAAATTGAGTAGTAAAATGGTATGATTTGAGAAAGAAAAATATATAGGTTTAGTTAGGATTAAATTAGAATTAAAGTAAAAGTTAAATAAAAATTTCAGCATTTAAATTGTGTTATGCTAATAATTGTGGAATTATTTTAATTGTTCGTAGCCAATATCGAGCCTGAAGCATTGATCCAAAAAGGAAAAGGAAAGATCATCGAGGATTAAATTCGAAGAAAATTTCGGTTTGTATCACTATAACTCAAGCTTTATAATTATTATGTGTTTAATTTAATATGCATGTGTGGTAAGTATTTTAAGGTAAGTATATAATGAACTGATAAAATTCGTGATTGGGTATTAAAAATGAGATTGATACAGAACTGAATTATGGGATACTGAATATTGTTTTGAATACTAAATTGAACTGTGAAATTACTGAATATTGTTACGTATATTGCATTGAACTGTAAAATTTCTGATGAAATGAACTCATCAGATTATCGTGAAAAATTGATCGAAATAATAAATTATAATTAATAATTAATCAAAATGGAAATTGTACTGAAAAGTGAATTAAATACCCTATTAACTAGTCGGGCTAGTCGGATATAGTTGGCATGCCATAGGATATGAAAGAGTACGGGTTTTTTAGAAACTATCGATCGAGCACTTATGTGACGATCATCATCATATATTTATCGTTATCATTACCGATTCGACACTTTGTGTGTCAAATCATCTATCAAGTTCTTTCGCATGATTTCAGCACTTTGTGTGTTGAATATTGTTATCTTTATCGCATCGCTCATCATATCGACATCTTGTTTAGGTATCGTGCGTGTACCGTTAAGGCACAATGTGTCGTACTGGTGTGTTGATTGGAATCCGTGTATCCGTCGAGTCCGAGTCAAGTTAATAGGGACAAATGAAATAAATTTACTGATAAAACTAGATTTGGATGATATACATATGTGAAAGGTGATAATTGAAATAAAGAAATAAGAATGGTATAAATATATAATCAAATGATAACATAAAAAGATTGAATTGTTCATTAAGTGTTGATAATTGTAATGTAAAAGAACATATGAGATTTAATGTATTTATTTATAAATTGAATTATAGTGGTACCATTGAGTATATGCATACTCAACGTACAGTTGTTTCCGTGCGCAGGTTGTAAAAGTCAAGTACTGAATTAGCATCCAAGCCAAACCCGATTTCAGCAAACTTTTGGTGATGCATAATTTCTTTTGGTAATGTGGCATGTATATAGGATGTGTATAAAGGTTATTATGTTTTGAATGTAAATGGTTAAAAATGTTAGCAATACAAGTCTAAGAATTATAATGAAAGAAGTTTATCCATTTTAATTTAATTAGTATATTGATAAATTTAAATTGATATTATATTAATTGAGTTTGATTAGAAAGTATTTTGAATAGAAAATGAGTATGTGAAATGAGTTGGTTGAATTGGTTATGTTTGAAATGGATACGGTTTTAATTGCAGGGGGTTTTATGTAAAAATAAGCAGAAATACTGTCGAAATTTATAAAAAAAAAATTCCGGAGTACTTGAATTAGTCTCGTTTCACTTTTAATACATGTTTAGACTTCGAAAGTTCATTATAATGACTTAGTTATTAAATTATACTATGAATGTTATTTTATCTGTGAATTATTCGTAAGTTGTCTGATGTGTCAGGTAATGCCTCTTAACTCTGTTCCGGCGACGGTTCGGGGTTAGGGGGTGGTACAAATAAATCAACCCAGAATCATAAAAGTACATACTGAGATTTCGCGTCACTCGTCGACGACTCTCGCTTTTCCTTTCCCTCTCAACGGCTCAGCATTATCTTTAACTACGTACAATCATACAATAGATAAACAATATCAATTCCCATCCAATTCACATTCAAACATAAAGTCAAACATATTTTTCATTTTATTCAATTTAGTCCTTCGACTTGGGACAAGCATAACGTTTGATATATAACTTTGAATTAAAACCCAATTTCACATTTACTCATTAGGGACCTTATACTTTCTATGTTGGAAAATCGGGTTTGAAAAACGCAATGAAAAATAAATTTAGGAAAAAATCAGAGTTTTAATTTTTTTTCCAAAATAAGAACTTGGTTATGATATCTAAAGTAATAAACACTTAATGAAAATTGTACCTTTTCGATTCGTCTAGGATGAACGCTTCGTTTGAGTAGTCTTCTCCACTATCCTCAAGTTCACGTTTGCCGAGTATGAGCTCGTTTCGAATTAGAAAAATTTTCACAAAAATTACCAGTAGGTTAATTTCACAATTTGTCTAAACTTTTGGGCCAAGTTGTAAATAAGAAAAATATCTCTATAAATTTTATGAAATAATTTCTCTAGAAAATTTTCTCTCTACAACTCTCTCTTGAATTTAAGTGTAAAAAATAATGACCCAAGGCTCTCTTTATTTAGGGAGAGTTTAGAGAGTTCAACTATAATTAAAATTAATCACTTTAATATAAAATTTAATCTAATATTTATCAAGATAAATATTAGATTAAATTTAAATTTTATTAAATTAATAAAATGTTTATCTACAAGATAAACACTAAATTTAATTTAATATTAAGATAATTACTTTAATATTAAAATAATAAAATAATATTAAGATAAGTATTAAATTTAATTTAATATTAAATCTATTAAAATAATATTATTTTTTGATTAGTTAATCTGAAATCAAATTCTCTGGTAAAGTCCCAATAAAAGTGTAATTCTTCCACTGCTCAACCATTGAAGACCCATCGCCATCGACCATTTTTCGACCATCGTTACAGTTGCCGGCACCCCGAGCAAGTTCGGTTGCTGTTGGTTTGGTCAAGGCCAGTGACGACCCGACCAGTCTGGTCCAGTCACCGATTGGACCGTTAGCACAATTTCACATACTAGGCCCGGTTCAACCAGTTTTCGGGTATTGTCTCGATTTTGGGCTCCCGAGTCCAATTTACGATCTAAAGTCTAATTTTCAAGTCCAATTTTCAAGTTCAATTACCCATTAAATCAATTGTCTGACTTTAAAATTAATTTCTAAAAATATCATATTAATTTGAAAATTAATTTTTTCAAAAATCACTTAGATTTTCTAAATTAATTTTTCAAGAAAATTATTTAATCAAATTCTCTAGTTTAACAATTCTTACGACCGCCCAATTTAATTCCACATTGAATAAATCGACTCAATTAAATTATTTCCAAAGTCGTAAAGTTTTCTTCTGATTCAAATGCAGTTCGATCGAGCTTTTTTTGAGCTAGCGGAGAAACCAATCGAACATATATAATTAGGCTCTAGTAATTGCAATTATGTCCAAAAGTATCGTTCAGATAATTCGCAATTACTTAATCATGGAGTCAGCCCACAAAAAGTATCATAATTGAAAACTCCTTATTGTATATTCTTTACAAAAACAATTCATCCAACTACTTTGTCCAATAATCTCGTCATGTGTGTGTTATTCTCATATGATATCCTTGATTCCTTTGAATTAAATCCGTTCACTCAATACAATCATATTTTATCTCATTGTCACAATTGTGTCTTCTTAATGATTAATATGACCACTATCAACAAACAATTGTGATAAATTGCTGGTTCAAAAAAGCAACATGTGGTCACGTTCCATATTTATCAATCCACACAATGCCAATGAGAAGATATCATTAACTCTTTAATTGAGCTATGAATTCAACTGTTGCTGGTAAATCCATACTATACACAAGTCATGTACCCAATATACCGACTATCGGCTCGATTATCTTTAGAGTATAAGCCCCCACTCATATCAAAGCACATGAATTGCATACGCATGGTCAATGATTAACTCAGGATTTAGTTTTCTATTTATACTCAAGATTAACTCAGAGAATTGGGCTTTATTTTCTATTTATTTTCAACCATAAAAGAGCAATCAATTTCCCAAGGCCACTTGAGTTTATTGGGTTCTTGGATTATATCTATTATTGGGCCCTTGGGCTAAAAATTTAATTTCATGGAAATTTTTAACAGTAAAATATCTTCACACAATCTTCACTAGGTATTTGGCTTAATCCTCAAATACAACAAATTTTATAATGAATTTGCTATATAAATGGTAAACATGAAATGTATAAATTATGAATAAATTAATTGTGTTTCAATATAATATATACAATTTAAATAGTATAAAAAAATGAAATTTTCAAATTTATAATTTTCTTAAAAATTTCAAACTCATTATTAAAAATACATATAATAAATTCATAGAAAATAATCAGAAATTTTATATTTATATGTGTTATCTACTAATTTATATTTAGAAAAAATCTAAATCTAATATTTAAACTCTATGTTCATCAACGTTTTTGTAATTAAGTGCAAATATCTAGTATTAAAATTTAGTAGTTTTTCTTAATAAGTGGTCGAAGGTTTGATCCTTTTTATGAGTATGGAACAACTTTAAAACTCGTGGCCAGTATCTATCTCCTTAATAGGTCTACTAAACTCACTTCGATATATACCTTAAAAATTTTAAAAATATATTAATTTTTATATATAAAAACAAGTTTTGAATATATACTAAAAGCCCACTTCATCTAAATGGGCAACCCAAGTTCGTCCCACCATTCATTTTCTGAAAATGAACTTTTTAATTTAATATTCAGTCTCTTTCTCTTTTTAATTAAAGTTTTGAAACCAATATAATTTTACATGTTTTAAAATGTTTAAGTCGTAAATTACTTAGTTCATCACTCAATTTTTAAGGAGATTTCATTTTAATCACCAAAATGAAATTTTTGTAATTTCATCACTCAATTTTTAGAGTACTTTCATTTTAGTCATCTAATCATTAAATTTCTAATTACGGTTAACCATACGTGCAACATCATGTTCACACTTTTATTTTGGTCACCCCAAAAAATATCATTTTTTAAAGTTTGATTATAAAAAAAAAATTAAGGACTAAAATGAAAAACCAGTAGAAATTATAATAATGCATTAAAAAATTTTCAAATTGTACTTGTTTGTCACATTGCTAAAACTTCTAAATTTCTTTTTCTTTTCAATATTGAAAATTTAAATTTTAAAATATAAAAATTAATTAAATAAATTGTTGAATTTTTTATCTCCTGATAATGTTAATCGGTTTATTACTGTAATATTGAAATTAATTAAATTAACCTCCTTATAAATTTTAAAATTTTATTTTATGTTTCTATATCATTCTTAATGAAATAAATTTGATAACTTATATTTAATAATTGTCTGTGAAACTTAAATTTCTTTTGATTAATTGAATTAATTGTTTATTCTTCGTTTGGGTAAAGAAGTGATGAAAAATTTTTGAGTTTTGTTTGGTATGAAAAATAAAATTAATTAATTAAATTAATACTAAAGATTTTTCTTTGTTTTTAGCTTAATATAAAAGTCTCGAGACCATATAATCAAAGGAAATTTGGATTTCATGTACAATTATTAAAAATGATTTATTTGGAAACATAAAATAAAATTTTAAGATTTAAAAGATTAAATTAATTAATTTCAAAATTATAGTAACAAATCAATTGACCCTATTAAGGGATAATTTTTTTCAATAATTTTATTTAATTGATTTTGATGTTTTGAAATTTAAAATTTCAATATTGAAAAAGTAATAGAACTTTCAATAAGTGGGTAAATAAGTATAATTTGACAATTTTAAATCATTATTTTAGGTTTTACTACTTTTTCATTTTAATCCTTAATGGTTTTTACCCCGATTAATATTAAAAAAAGTATTTTTTTGAGTGACTAAAATGAAAACAACCTAAAAGTTAGGTGATCAAAATAAAAGTATAAACATGATGTGACATATTCAAATTAACTGTTATTGGAGATTTAACGTTTGAGTGACTAAAATGAAAACACCCTCCAAATATCTTATTGTATAAGATATAAATTACATACATATAAAGAATATATTATATAAATAAGAAATAGTTGAATTACACTTCAATCATGCTTGACTCGTTATTTAAAACTAGCCGATTTCTTTCTCAAATTTATTTTATGGGCATATTTTCTTTTAGTTATCCAAAATCTATTAAATACCCATACAAACTTTTAAATTAGATCTATCCATGTCGGAGCACTCTACTCAAAAAGTGAGAGAATTTTTATAAAAATATAAACTCGAAAAATGAGTTTGGCAAAAAAAATAATGCCAATTTAGAAAATGGATCGAGCCTCAAGTAAGGCTTTTTTGGCCCGGGCCTGGCCCGAATTTACAAAAAAGAAACAATTATTTTTTGTTGTTTTGCTGCTATTTTCTTATTATTTTCTCTCTATTTTGCTACAATTTTACTATTATGTTGCTACTATTTTGTTGGTATTGTTTGGATATTATATAACTCTTTTATTGTTAATTTTGTTACTATTTTAGAGGCAATTTACTTGTTAAGTTGCACCTATCTTAGTGTTATTTAAGGGTAAATGCTTTTTTAAATTTATTTTCAATTTGTTTAGAAACATTTATTTTAATATTTTTAGTATTTTTGATGCATTATTTTTTTAAAAAAAATCATATAAAAAGATTAAATGCAGGTGGTTCGGGTCAGACCCAGGTTTTAGCATTTTATCCGGACCGATTTTAGACAAAATTTTAGACCTATTTTTTGAATAGAGTCGGGCTGGACCTAATAAACGGGTATAAAATTTAGATTGAGCCTGATCCGAACCCGACCCGATTTATAAACACCTCTATTTTAACCTCTTTGTTGTATTGATTAATAAAGAGTTGGATATTTTAATTTTGAGTATGTGTATTCAATTTTTTTTCGAGTATATAATTATTGAGTTGGGGAGAAATTGAGTAACAATAATGATTGCAAGGACCAAATTGGGTTATGAATTGCTTCCACTTTATAACTATTTTTATGCATACGAAATGTACCAAAGAAATAATTTTTCATTCAACCCCCAAAACATCTAACACCTATCTTTTCCTTCCAAAAATACCAGGCTAATTGCTATCTTTTGTCCTTTCCATTTTTAGTATAGTTTCTGAAATTTTATTTATTCATAGACACATTAAATTTTGGTAATTATAATACATATCAATTATAAAAATACATCAAAATGCATAGGGACGAAATCAGAAAATTTTTTTAGGGGTCGAAATTAAATTGCAATTTTTACAGTATTAAATAAAAAAATTTATTATTTTTAGGGGGTTCAAAGTGTAATTTTATATTTATTAATTAAAATTTTAAAAAGTTTAAAGGGTCAAAATGGAAAATTTTCTATTTTCCATTTTAAGGGGGTCGGGGCTCTGCTGACCCCCCTAAATTCGCCTCTGAAAATGTATAATACATTAAATTTTTATATTTTAAAATTTAAATATATAACAATTAAATATAAATATATTTATAACAACAATAATATATATAGAAGTATGAGTTTAGAAAAAAATTTAATGACAAAAATATTTGTTAATTATATTATTAAAGTGACATTAGAATAATAATTTATTAGTATTATTTATGTGAAATTATCAACAAGTAGTTGGGTGTAATGGTAAAGTATAATGCATTCTTAAGGAGAGAACACAAGTTTGAATCTTGGAGATGGGATAGCCACAAATTTTTAAAATGGACATGCAGAGTATCAAAAAAATATTAACGTAAACTTATATATTATTAATATATAAACTTATTTATTCATTCTTAATTTATATGTCAAAAACTCAAAAAAAATAAACATATTTTAGAATTAAATTAAATATTATATTTTATAATTACTAATTGCATATAATCAAATTAGTTTCGTTTAACACAAATCCCAACTCGACAAATAATTTAACTAATATCTATTTGAGAAATTAAGATAAAGAAAATCAACCAATTAAAAATTAAAAATTTGTATTATCTATGTTTCTCATTTTTTTTAAATCTATAAAATTAACAATATAATATAATTCTAATTATTTTATTAGTAATGTTTCTATTAAATCTTGAATGTAAAATTACGTTGACAACAAATTATTAATATAAAATAATTCTAATTATAATTATTTTATCAATAATATTTTCATTATCAATGTGATAATTATTATTACTTATTCAGGGTTTGTATCCATATTGAATTACACTTATTATTTTAGATTAATTATAATTATATATCAATTAATATTAATATTAATATTTAGCACTATAAATATATGTATTAACAATGCATTTTGAATTAAAATAACGATTAAAGAATTACTGAAAAAATCATATTTTAGCATTATTAAATAGGTGTCATTTCCACCACTGAAAAAAGGTATGGTTGTAATTTTCATTATTATTTGAGATGTTTAGTTATTGTTATTTGATATTCAATAGTTTTACTATTATTTTATTTTAATAATACTTACATAATTGCGAATATTGTTTACCGATGTGTTGTGAAGTATTATGTCAAAGATAATGAAACATTAATGTAATGTTCTTTTTAAGTGAAATTTTGACTCATTTCGTACGACAAGTTATTTTATCTAATTACTTAATATTTTACTATTGGTTGTTTCCCACTTTTTCTTTATTTTCATTACTTTAAAATATTATCTTATTATTTCAATTATTTTTCAAAATTAATAGACTTTTATTATAAATTAGATCAGTTCTCATTTAAACTGAGGCAAGTTTTGAAGTGGCTTGTTATGTGCCAGTCGGAAGTGGCCACTTTCATTGACCCTACTACAGTCTAGCATACTTCCCGTATTTGAAATTGGTAATTTATTGAAATAAAATATTTGGGCTATGAACTATAATGATATTGTGTAAATATGGAACCCCAACTTTAAAGACCAATCCAATTAAAACAATTATCTTTGAATATTGGATTGGATCGAATCGGATCAATCAATTACACCCCTTGGGTTATGGAGAACCAGTCAGAATTATATTGAAATTGTCATTGAAAAGTGAATCTGTAACATCTTAAACCCGACCTAGAAGTTTAGACCGAATCCTGGATGTTACATTGATCACCGAAGTGATCGTAAGAAAAATTTACAACAAATTATCTCAAATCCCATTACATTCATACTTATCACTTTACGAACCAAGAACATTTAATTACTAAGTCTCAATCCGTAAAATTTCGGTCAAGTTTAATTTTATGAACAAAGCAAGATTTGCGTGAAAATAAAATGGAACTTGTACCACAATTGTAGTAAAATCTTATAGTTCAAAACAGTATAACAAAATGGAAATTAAAAGTAGAACTGTTATTTTATTTGTAATCGTGACTGTCCAAGACCTCCGCATACTGCGTCCAACGTCAGAGTTCAGAAACGTACCTGCAAAGGGAAACACTAAGGGGGTGAGCTACATGAGCTCAGTGTGAGTTCAAAATGAATAACAACAGATTTATGGAAACTGATTCATAAGCGAATCATACATACAGATACATATAGAACCAGAAAGTGAACTTGGAACCCACGTCCCAACAGAAAGAAACAATTTAAGCACACCATGTCGCGCACAGATACTCAGTCACAACGTTATTCAATCAAATAGAACACAGTCAAATAATCTTCATGCAGAACACTTAGATAGATGCGTATGAATGCAATCAAGTAATAAAACCTACATGTCCAGCCAACATACCTCTCCGTCCCTCGATCACACCCCATAAGAGCTAATTAAGCTCATCCAACCAAAACACACCACATAGGACCTCGAAAGGCCCACCCAACCCTACACACCACATATGTGGGCAAAGCCACTCAAATATTAATACGTAGCAAAGCTGGCGTATAAGCGGTATAGTGCATTGCGGTAAACTGTTGTACAAACACGTTGCAGTTTAAACTACCAGATCAGATAATAGTATGCAACAAAGCTGAAGCACAGGTAGTACTGTGCGATAAATTGCTGTACGAAAAAGTTACAATAGAACTGCCAGATCAGATCAAAATTGGTCTCCCTTCTCTTTGCTATCCCACCTAAAACTTTACTTTATGCAAGTGTATGTATGCATTCAATCCCACATAAATAATGAACACGTCAATCGACAATCAGATAAAAGCAAATATGCACATACACCCAATTGATCAGATTCAGAATCAAACCTCTCACACAACAGTCACAGATAACACATAAGCCGAAGCCCAAATCAGAATTCTAACGACCCTCACTAAAGACTAGCCAATGGTCGAAACACACAGAATCATATTCAGAACAAAACATACACTAATACCAAAATTAGTGACTTAGAACCATACGGCGGTGTACTCTGACCGTGTGGAAAAATCTAGGCTGTGTGGGGGTCAAAACGCCCGTGTGGAGGGAGGCATACGACCGTGTAAACTAGAGACACGGCTGTGTAACTCACTGTCCAATTGAGCTAAAATAGAGTACAGGGCAGACACGGTTATGTGTCCAAAACACATACCCGTATGGGATCCTTAAATCCCAAAATTAGCCATACGGTCGTGTGGCCAGGCTGTGTGGCATCATAACACTAAAACCCTAATTCCCAATCTCACACGTCCATGTACCCAAGGGACACGGCCGTGTGAAAATCGACTAAAATTCTCAAATCGGCCATACGACCGTGTGACCAGACCATGTGGCACCAAAACCTACCGAAAAACCCTAATTCATAAATACACATGACCGTGTGAACTGGCACACGCCCGTGTGGCGACCCATGTGGTCACGAAACCACCTCGGAACAAGCCAAAATTGTCGTTTTAGCCATCAAAATAGTCCCTAACCTTTGCAATAACAAGAGTATATCAGATTATGCAGTATTCCCCATACTTTTTCAACTACAGTTTTGCGATCTAAGACGTTCAGACACCGACCTGACGACAAGGAAGTGACTCTCCAAAACCCACAAGCAAAACCGTTTTGAAAAGAAAATAAAAAAGAACTTTGAAAAAGAAAAAGAAAAAGAAAAGAAAAGCCAAGAGAGGAAGAAAAAGAACGTCCATAAATGAAATAGAAAATAAAAATAAAAATAAAATAGTTATAAATATTAACTTAATACAAAACAAAACAAAATGTTTTTCCGAAATGCGTACACAAATACTTAAACCTAGAACCTCAATGTACACTACCACTCACTCAACCACCAGACCAGCAGGCCCATTCTGACACTTAAATGCGCAGCTAAACACAATAGCACAACCTTCTCACTGACCCTAACCATAAAACTCAAAACTTCTAACCCCAAAATCCAGGATGTTACAGAATCTCCATTAGTTCACCTTATATTAGTATATTACCTTTGCTATTTTGTAAGCCCTACTTTTAAGAGGTTGGATCGTAATTAATCACTAGTATTAGCAAGTTTTAAAAACTCTTATATATTGAAAGATTTGTATAGGTTTTGAAATTATTGTTCATTGAGGAACTTATTTTGTGAGTGCATTTGAAGAGTAAACTGTTTATGTTTATATCCTAATTCTTGTGAAGGAAATTTAGAGGTGAGTGTTCTAGTCTCTAAGCATAAAAATGAGGTTTCTATACTTGGAGAGTTATAGAGTGTAATTCGGTTGTTTTATTGTGGAATAAATATAGTGGAATTGCTCATTGAGCTAAGTTACGCACATGTAGGGAAATTGAATTACATAAACAATTTTGTGTGTTCTTTGTTTATTTTGTTTACTCAATTTTCATAGTGGCAGCCAAAATGACCATTGCAGTAAGACACTTCCATTCAATTGAAACTATCTAAGGCAACTAATAACTTTAGGTTCCAACATATATATTAAAAATTATAATATATATTATTTAATAAATTTAAAAAATAAACACAAAAATTAGTATGTGAAATATATAATAATATATATAAAAGTATAAGTTTAGAGAAAATTTTGAACTGATTAGTATAACTTTTGTTGTTCATTATATTACTGAATTTGTCATTATAAATATATTTTATAATTTATAAGATTTACCAAGTTTATAAATCGTAATTTTAATTTTACTAAAATACCTAGTTAAATAATTTTAGTTCATAAGAAAATTAATTTATTGTAATTATAAATAAAAATTGTGTTTCTATTAAAAAACTTTTATTAAAATAATTTATACAATAATTAATAGAATTTAAATTTTATATTGAATTGCTTTATGTTTAAATTATTGCGTTTCCATTAACAAAATATATATTACTTTAGTTTTAAATAATAAAATTTAATTATTTATATAATAAATAAATTTATATTTCTTATATAAAATTTCAAAAATAATGCATTCATATAATTTAATCTAATCTATTATATTTATATTTATTACATATTATCTATTAACTATTATGGGCAACTTATTAACTATTAAGAATAAAAAAATAAAAATTGAATGGTAAAGAGTTTAATTTATAATATATTAATTTTTATAATTTATACAAATATTTTAATAATGATTAGGAATTTTTATTAGAACTGTATTTAAACAATTAAAATTAATTATTTTTATTAGTTATTATTTTGAATAGTGTTACTTTATATTAATTATATAAAATAAAATTCTATTGTCCATTGAATATGATAAAAATGATGTATGATTTGAAATTTTTGTATTATAATAATATTTGAATTATTAAATAAATTAATATATTTTAATTATATTCAATAGTTTGAGTAACAAATATTATTTTATAATAATTAAAAATAAATCATTTAAAAAACTAATTGAAAAAATTAAATACATATATAATACATGTCATATTATAAACTAATATAACATTACAACAAGTCGATGAATACATAAAATTAGCTACCTAAATTTTCATGAATTAGATTAAAGAAAATGAAAAAGGGAACCAAAGAAAATGGTTAACATTAAAGTAATTTCTTTCTCACCATAAACAACATCAATCCCAAATATGGTAGTGAATATGTAATGATGACACACAACTGAGATTTTAACAACAATTTGCAAATATATATGCTCTTTTTTTTTATATAGGGAAATTACCTTGTTAGTGTCTTTAAATAAGGGGTTATTTTTATTTCATGTATTTTTAGCAGTAGTCTCGAGATATAACGAATTTATCTCCAAGTCTTAAATTAGTGAGATCATTGTGTAACGCTGTTACCCGACTTGATTGTCGAGTCCAGATATTAAATGTCACAATTAGACCGGTTTGATCTAATACTTTAGTCGGAAAATTTTGTCAATCGACTTTATAATAATTTTATTACAAATATTTCTATAACAAGAGTCTTAGACCAAACTTTATTTGACTACCTTAAAAGATTAAATCCTAAGAAATCACTTAATTACAATATGCCTAACCTTGAGGCAAAGCCTTTGAAGGTACTCCCTTCTTATGTGTATGACACTTTACGGACGATGATTCTTGATTTAACACGGTCTGACTTGGTCCCTCTTCAAGTTCCTTATCCTGTGAGCCCTGCAAAACACAGGGCAAAACTTCGATAAGTTCAATGAATTTAGTGAGTTTCTTTGCTACCAAAATGCATAACTCACCCATTCTTTGCTAAGGTATTAACTTAAAAGGAAACTTTAACTCCTTATTTTTACTTAGGTTTTCGAACCTTATTTGGACTGCTCGCGTACACCTTCCACCTTTCTTTATTGGCGATTCGGCCGCTAATACTATAAGTTCCTAATCGAGCTTGCGACCTATCGACAGGGTTTTGATAGTTTCTAGATGTTTTGTCATCTTGGCAAATTCTCACTTTACCTACATGCTTATGGGCATGAATCAACACTTTTCTTTACCTTGACTTGAAGTTTCGAAATCTCGAATCTTGTCGAGATGTACCCCGATCTTTCCCCTTAAATGTGGGTCCGACTGTACGGTCTAACCTTAATAGAGCTCCTTTTACACAACACTCCTTTTTACAGATTCCCTTATCTCATATTAGTCCAGTGTATTTATTGTCACTTTAACAAGGCTACTAGTAAGCCCCACACCGCACTAGTAAACTTAATCTTATTTTACCTTTTCTTTACTGTATAGCCGAATATTTGCCCGGGCTTGAACCCTTACCCACTAACCCAATACAAAACAGCCCAATAACCCTAAACCCAACAATAGTTCAAGCCCAATACCCAAACAACCCACAGCCCAAACCCAAAACAAAAAATACCTAACCCTAATCACCCCACTTGTGCTGCCACTGTCACCAAAGCCTGCAGCACTAGCCACCTGCCCTCTGCGCCCCCATGCCGTCTGTCACCTCCACCGTTCAACTGCTCCTGCAAATAGAATACAATAAAAGATAGATGTAAAATGGTTATAAAAACCTGAATCAAAGATTGTAAAAAGGTCGGCACTTAAAATAAAAAGATATAAGAAAAACATCCGATTCCAGAGCAAAAATAGCAATCCAATCAGCATTTGAATACAAGAATAACATCCAAGCAAACCGGATACCAAAGATTGAAGAATCAAAAGTAAGAAAAGTCTAAGGTGATTCTATTTTTTAGTTACTGTTTTAGGTTCGTTTTTGCATACACATATATTAAAAATACACCAAATATACAAAAATATAATACAAAAAATATAACAAAAAAAAAACAAAAAAACTAACCTTTTTGAATTTCCGGCCACCGTGTACGGTGGCTGGCGCCAGCAACGGACGGCGGTCCGACGATCGGACCGGTGACCGACTCCCCATCGAAAATCGCTCAGCTCTCCCTCTCCCCCTCTTTTTTTCTGATTTGGGCTTCAAATGAATTTTTTTCCTGATTTTTAGGGTATTTATACAGATTGAAAACGACACCGTTTTGGCCTTAAAACCCAGGGCACAAAACGACGTCGTTTGTTCTCGGTCGGTCGACCGACCCTACCCACTCAGGATCCGCGCGTTTTTGCTCTTAGGGGCTATTTGCGCAATCGATCCTTCCGCATTTCCATGTTTTGCAATCAAGTTATCTTTTATTTATAAATTGGCCCTGAAATTTAATCTGATTTGTAAATTAATCCCTCTTACTGCCCAGCGTTTTGAAAAATTTAAAATATTGCGCTTTTGATCCCCCTTTGTTTTGCGCGTGTTCAAACAAGTCCTTCTCTTTTGTTTTTATTTTAGAATCTATCCCGAGCTTTATATTTTGTTTTCAATTTAGTCCCTTTTTATTATTTTGATACTTTAATAATTAATTTCATCATTCTTTTTTTTATATTTATTATTATTATATTATTACTATTATTCTTATCATTATTAGTATATTTCTACTATTATTAGCATTATTTTAGTTTCAATTAATATTCACATATATATATATATATATATACACTTTCATATATTTATAGTTGTTTTTTTAATAATACTCTTATTCCTAATATATATATATATTATGTATGCGAATTTTTATGCTATGTTAAGTATATATATATTTATTATGTATATATATATTTTTCAATATTGTTGTTTAAATTATTTATATGTCATCTTATGTATATATTTTCAATATTCTTAGTTATATTTTATATACTATTTCCATGTATATATATCATCTTATATATGTTCTTAAATACTATGTTATATGTATATATTTTAATACCATATTAGTTATGTTTTTGTACTATCTTATGTGTACATCTTAAATACTACATCATGCATGTATTTTAAACACCTTATTTTTATATATGTCGTGTACATTTTCTAATATTTTACCACATATGCGTATATACATCTTTATTGTATTATGTACATGTTATTATTATATCTATTTTACCCTATTATATTTATTATTAATATTGGTTTATTCTATTATACGGGTATATATATACTTTCTATATAGCATTATTTTCATATATCCTCATAGTTATTATTTTATTCTAATGTTATTATGTATTCATTTTAAAATATATGTATATATTTATTATTAATGTATATAAATTTTTTTATGTTATTAGTATTTATAATGTACCTAATATAAATTCATTTTATATATTATATAAGTATACATTATGCATGTATTTTAGTATTACTATGTATACACTTTCCACTCTTATCATTACATATACTTTAATATATATATATCTAGCACTATTAATATTTTAATATTAAGCTTATATAACTTTATTTCTTATATGTTTATATATATATATATATATATATATATATATGTTTGTTCTTATTTCACGTTTAACAATATTGTTATCGTTACATACGTTGCTACTGTTTTAATATTATTATCGTAGTTATTATTTGCTTTGATGTATTTCTAACTCTTATTTTTCGTTTCCCGCCCACTTTAAATCATCTCACTGTTCACCGTTTCAAAATGTTTATTCATGTTTTTATTTATTTCAATAATCAAGGCAACGTACCGGTTTAACATTAAGTCATCGATTTCATCGCTATGTTGGGTGAACATCAATTGACTCGTGTTAAAACGGTATGTCCTTCTCAAAAACATAAAAATTAAAAGTTCTCGTGTTTTGGTCGGATCACGATTAAAATTTAAATTGAACTCGTGTTTTTGAGAATTAAGACAACGCGTGTTTTGCAAGATACCAATTTTGGGCGTCGCGAGGGTGCTAATACCTTTCCTCGCAGAACCGACTCCCGAACCCTAACTTTTCTCTGGCTTCTGATGTAGACCTAAACTCGGCCTTCTTTTTTATTTTAAAAAAAATAAATCTAATAGGTGTCTGATCACACCTAGAAAAAAGGATCGGTGGCGACTCCCTCTTTATTTTAAAATCAAACTTCAGTTTTCAAGTTTTCACTAAATCGCCACAATTAGCGACCAAGCTAAAATTTTTACGTCGCTACATTTACCCTGCTCTATACTCGGGTTGTCATGCTGTTTGAGTTTCTCCATTGTAATCCACCCTATTCATTGTACCTTACTTTTAAGTTTATTGTTTACTTGCGAAAATACAATTGACATTATCTTTATACAAATATATTATGACTCATTGTGTTCTTGAATCAATCTTTATTCTCCTTAAGCTTCAAGTTAAAAAAGAAAAAAATTTAGAATTGATATCATTCTTTCTATGCTTTTATTGTTTTTTGATATATCAAAAAGGGGAGAAAAAGATGAAATTTGCATGTGCATAGATTTTACACATGTTTATTTTCTATATGCTTATGCAAATAATTTAATGTTCAAGTATGTATGCTTATGCAAATAATTTAATGTTCAAGTATGTATGCTTATTTGATACATTGCTTAAATGCATGACATTTATAAAGTTTTGGAATTCTTTATTGAATTTCTTGTATGCTTATTTGTCATATTTCTTGTTGAAATTTAATGCTCCTGTTTAAGTGTTTGTGCTCAAATTTTTTGAAGGAATAGTTTATTAAGGGGGAGTAGTGTTTTGAAAATGTCTAAATGATTTAAGGGAGTCTTTTAAAATGCAATTTTCTCTTAAATTTTTGTTATATAAAAAATGAGGAGATTGTTAGCTTTGACACAAGCTTTTAATATAGCAATATTTAAAATAATTCTTTTATTTATATTTCTTAAGTCATTTGGTGAAAATAATTACTAAAATTTTTGTTAAACATTTTTAAAGTATTTCAAAGACTTGTAAAAGTATTCAAAAACATGTTTGAAATATGTTTTAATTTATCTAAATGTTTTTGAGTCAATCTAAAAGAATCTTTGTAATTGGACTTTATCAAGGATTTAGTCTAAGAATTTGCTAGCAAACTCTATAGGCCTTTCTATTGGGGTAATGGTTTCTTGGGTAATGTAATGACCTAAAAACCTTACTTTAGTTTGGAACAAACTTATATTGGATTTAGAAACTACTAAACTTTTATTTTTTTAATGAATTTTATAAAGATGGATAAATGTTTGAAGTGTTTTTCTAAATTTTCTTTCTAAATTTTCTGAAAACACAAATACATCATCGATGTATACTATTGTGAATTGAGAATATTGGTAAAAAATATCATTCATTATTCTTTGAAATTCGGATGGAGTATTTTTTAATCCAAAAGGAATTACATTCCATTCATATTGTCCAAATGGTACAATAAATACCGTTTTATATCTTTCTTCTTCTTTTATTTGGATTTGTCAAAATCCAGATTTCATGTCAAATTTTGAGAAAATATTTGCATTACAAATTTTTTGTAACAAATCTTTCTTATTTGGTATTGGGTACCTAATCCATTTTAAGGCTTGATTGAGAGGTTTGTAATTAATTACTAATCTTGGCGTTCCTTTTTCGAGTTTTGCATTTTTTATTACATAAAATGCTGAACAACTCCAAGGAGAACTGCTTTTCCTAATTAAATTTTTATTAAGATCTTGTATTTCTTTTTTACAAAATTCTTCCATTTCTTTGTCCATTTGTATTGGTCTTGCTTTTGTGGATATTTGTCCACCAAAATTATTTTCATATGATAATGTTACTTCGTGTTTTTTCCTATTCCAAAAAAGCATTAGGAATGTCAGAACAAATTATTGATTCTATTTCTTCTTTGATTTGATTTATCCTTTTTTATATTTCTCTTTTTTTCTAATTGTTCAGTCAATTTTTTAAAACATATTTCTTCTTTTAAAAAATATATTTGTTTCTGTTTATGATGAATTAAATTATTGATTTGCCCATTATGGATGGATAAAGATTTTAATAAGAGATTTCCTATTTTTGGTTTTTCTACAAAAGGAAATTCTACTTTAGTGTTTAAAACTTTGATGGAGATAGAATTATTTGTTACTTTATATGGTTTGAGTAAGGATATGAATGGGGTTCTTAATATGACGTCTTGGGTAATATCTTTTACCATTAAAAAATATGTTTGATATTTTATACCTTTGTTGCATATTTCTGCATTAGGAATTTTGTAAGTAATTTTTAGTTTTTTTTATCATTTGCAACTTTAAAAGATTATGATGTTTTGTCATAATATTTTGTTAGAATTATCCCTTCTCTAATACAGTTTTGGTCTGCTCCTGTATCAAAAAGGGCTATTGTTACTATTTTAGTCATCTCAAAATAATATGTGAAAATACATCATTAGTATTTCTGCTACCATTTAACATAGAGTGACAATTTTAATCAATTTCTTTTTTGAAGTGATTAAATTAAAAAATAAAATAACCAAAATAAAAAAAAACTAACTGCTATTTAGACTAATGGGTAAGTTACCTTTTTCTCTTTACATCAAAACAAACGTACAAAATTAGAATTGGAGGATGGAAGGATAGGTTTGCATGTAACCATGTACATTAATCACCATTATTAGGTAAATCGTTGTGTAAAAAGTAAAAAGAAAAAGAAAAAAAACTTTATTATCAGAATTTAAACAATAACATGTGTCCTTTATTTTTATTTTTTTAGTTTTTTAAATATACGTTAAACTGATCGATTGAATATTAGTTCAATTAGTATGGGTAATATTGTCAACGTAAGAGGATGTGAGTTCGAGTCTGCTGAAGTATTTATGGGTTGAGATAGTTATGAGTAATTCTAGATATTATCTAAAAGAAAAAATATGATTAAAACCTATAATAAAATTGTTATATATATACACGTTAAACTGTACACAACATCTTACTAATGTTTTTCGTGATATTTTACCTTCTACTGCCAGCATATAAGCTAATAATCCAATGTATATGAAAGTCAATTTTATTTGATTTTTATATAAAGTCAAATTAAATTGACAGTTGAGTTGGACTCTTCTAAATAGAAATTTAAGAATATTTTTATATTGTTTTTAAATATAACAATTATTTTATCATTAAAATTAATTATGACATTTAAAATTAGATAAATAACCCACTTTTGTTTTATCTAGGTGTAAAACCTCCATAAGCACAAGAAATGAGATAATATATTATAACAAAAGTGTATATATAAAGTAATTACAAAGAAATAGTTACATATACTTTGAAATTAATTAGACGACTGAACCAAAGCCTGTAATAACATCAAATTCAGAAGGATCATGAGACAAATTTGATGTAAACATCCCCAAGAAACTCCCTCCCGACATATGTTCATCACAAAATGGATCAAACACCGATCCAATAATGCTAGAATTAAGCAAAGGCTGACCATTATTAACACCATCACCTGCAGCAACCCTTGTCATGTCGGAATTGGTCGGAGAATTATCGGGAGTGCTGCTGTCGTAGTCGGCCAACCGGTCGGCAACATCGGAGTCTTTACCTGTGAGTTCTTGCACCAGAGCTCGAAACTGCGACGCACACGTCTTGACCTTCACGGGAGTTGAAATATAAACGACTTTAAAATCTTTCTTGGAGTTGCTTCTCTTTGAGCTTTTCTTTGATCTTTTCATTTGATGAACACGGAGTGCATCCATTGATGAAATAAAAAACAAGTAAATGGGAAATTATAAGTGTAGTAAAAGATAAGATGAGTTGATGAACATGTGAAATACTTTAATTAATTAGCTAGGGTTTATATAGGGGCGTCGAAAGTGGGATATTTTAGTAACCAAACGTGATTTCGTGGAAAGAGATAAGATATATATATATATATATATTATAAAAGGAAAAAGGAAGGTTACAAGAAAGAAAGGGGTGGAAAAATATTATAGAAAAATATAAAGGAAGATTCTTTACAAAATATTAGATACCACAATTTATTAAATATTGAAAAAATAGAGTAAAATTAAATAAAAATATTTAAGGTCCAACATGGACATATAATAAATTGTGATGAATCAAAATATTAATTTTCTATAAAATAAATTATATTATTATGATGATTTTTTTATATTTTATATTTTATAAATTAATAAGTAATTTTTTGGGAAGTAAAAACTTTATTTTGTTTAATAATCGTAATGGATATATAAATGTTTTAAAAGGAGTATTATAGTAATTTAAACAAAAATAATTAGGGTAATGATTTAAGGAAGGTTAGAAAGGGATGTTGCTTTGATGGGTCTTTTTGGTACATTGAAACTAAATAAATAAATAAAAAGAGAATAAGTGGATAAGAAACACGTGCGCAGACTCTTGTGACTAGGAATAGTTGGACTCTGGTTGGAAATTTAGGGTGAAAATTATCTTTACGTGGCTAATATTTATTGGTGGATGAGCTAAAAGCTGCTTTTATTTTTTGTTTATCACTTTTTAATGTGGCTGCTTTCTAAAGTTTTCCTTTATGGGTAGGGGAATTCATCTGGTCGGGTTAATATTAGGTCGAATTTGAGTTTGATTCTTCGAGATTTTTTGTTTTTATTTAAATTAATATGAATATAAATTTAATATGATTTTAAATAATGATATAAGTTTTTGAGCTTACGTTAAAAGAATAAATAAAAAAAATGAGTTTATAAATATTTGATGGGATTAATAATTAAAATATATCTTAACTGAATTTATATATATATATATTATAAAACTTAACTTAAAATAAATTTAAAGAAATAAATATTAAAAAAAAATCTTAGAGGGTTAATCTTAGTATTAAGTCAAAAAATAATTTGCATGGCTCATTTAATATTATATTTTCTAGTGAGACTATTTTGAATTAAAGTCAATTAAACACATGCATCATTATGTGATTTTTTGTGACATCTATGAGTTACTACTAAACCTGTGAAAGTTAGTCTTTGGTCAATAATTATAAAAACAAAAACAAATTTTGTCAACTTCCAAGTAGTTTTAGATTGAGGCAAATTCTCAATATTATTATATTAAATATTTTATCAAATTGTTTTCTTTTAGAATTAAAATTTTAATGGCATTCACGTGACAATCTACGTATATTTTATTGCTAACATGGACATTTTTTCTAAAAAATTTATGAACTTTTTTGAAATTTTATGAATTATAAGTGGACTACAACGTGAGTGACCATATCAATACCATTTAAATTTCAATAGTTCATTCATATTTTACGTAAAAAAGAAATCAATTTAATTAAAATTTAAAAATTAAAGAATAAAATGATAAATAAATAAATAAAAACCTAAATCATAAGTAAACATTATATTTTGATTTTATTTTTTTATCAAATAAACATTATATTTTGATTTTATTTTTTTAATCAAATTTATCACTCAATTCTTATTTTTGAATAGTTTAAATAATTAAAGATTATTTTAAAAAATCATCTTCACTTTAGTAGTTAAGCTTAAGAAAAAAAAAACACAGAATCCAAAGTCGGTTCTATGATTATTATTTTATATATTATCGGTATATAGAAAAAGGAAATTACATCTTTTACATAAGTCCCACCCAAGTGTCCGTAACTCCATTCCATTGTTTAAAAATATTAAATTATTTTTGATTGAATATTAAATCGATTGATATTAAAATTATTGTTAGTGTAGGAAGATATGAGTTCGAATATACTAAAGCGTATTATTCTCCCATTTAAGGGTTGAGGAGGGACTATTAATAAATTTAGGCATTGTATAAAAAAAGAGCAAATATGATAAGAACCTATTTTAAAATAAAAAAAAATCATTTGGCAATCATAAAAAAAAAAAAACTGAAAATATTGATTAGGATTTTTCTTAAAAACACTCCTTTGAACTTGTTATGATAAAAAAAATCGCTATGTTAGAATAGTGTTCTTAAGAAAAAATTACGTTAATATTTTGATTGAAATAGTTAACAATATTAAGTATTTACATTTACTAATGGCATTATCAAAGTAGATGAGTCATTATGTCAAAAATTAAAATATATAAATTAAATCTCAAGTTTCAACATGGTCTAAAGGCCAAAATTGAAATTTGACCATCATTTGTAATGTCTAAAAACAGCGCAACTCAATCCTAAAAGAAAGAAATGGGAAGCCAAGTGTTATTATCTAAGACTTTTAGGGCATTTAAATTATATATAATCACGTAATGTTTCAATCAAAAAGTTAACAATATTAACTATTTGGGCTAATTAATGACATTATAAAAATGTGGTGACTAAATTATATTAGAAATTAAAGTATAAATATTAAATCTCAAATTTAGGCATAATAGAGGGACAAAAACTAAAGTTTAACCATTTTTCTAAAAGGCTAAAGGGTAAAGTAAATCAATTGAGTTCTTATAAAAAAGTGCACCTAATTGAACCCTTAGTGACAAAAAAAAAAAAATCAATTAGCCCTTTTTTTTTAATGGAAATCGTCAGTTAACCAATTTAACCATTAATCATGTTGACGTGGCTAACAGAAACCATCAAAAGCTACCATGTGGCAGATAACGTGGCATGCCACACCAGCAAAAAATAAAAAAATATTTTTTAAAATTTAATTAATGTGCATGTAGAATGAATATGGACAAATAATTGTCTAAATTCATTCTAGATTAGTGTAAAACTAAAAAAACTTTAAAATTTATAAAAAATATTTATAATTATTAAAAAAATTATAAAATATTTTAAAAATAAAATATACAAAAATTCAATATAATTTAAAAATTACAAAAATGAAAAAAGATAATGTGCATTTACAATGTATTGAGTCTAATGATTGTCTAAATTCATTTTGGATGACTTCAAAATTATAAAAAATTTAGAAATTATAAAATATATTAATAATTATTGAAAATTTATAAAAATTCATAAAAATTTAAAATGTGAAAAAAACTTAAAATTTTATTTAAATTTTTATAATTATAAAATATTTTTTTCCATGTTTCCATGCATTGTTAAATCTTACTTTTTTTTTTTTTATATATTTTTCTGAATTTGTTTATATTTTATAGTTTTGATATTTCAAATTTTATAATTTTATCTTAAGTAGTTAACATTAAAGTCTTAGTTTCTTACATATATATATATTTTTTATAATTATTGACTATATAAAACTGAATTAAAAGTAATTATATATACCCTAAGACTAACTAAATAATTTTTTTTTTGAGTTTTTACGCATTTGAATTTATATATATTTATAAATTTTATTTTATAATTTAAAAAAATTAATTTTACATTCATCTAAAATGAATCTGAAAAAAATTATTATTATTTGAACAATTTTTACTGAGTGAATTTTTATGGCTTTCGTCAGCCACATCAACACGAGATCACTAAAAGTTCAATTGATTACAATTTTTTTCATAAAAATTTATTTGAATTTTTTTTCTGATAATTTTTTTTTTGGTTATTTCACATTTCTAAAATGAAAAAAAAAAGAAATAGAAAACATCCATGTCTGTCAACATTTCTTTTATTTTTGAATTAAATATAATTTTTAAATATCAAAATAATATATTTTTTAATAATTTTATCGGTGCATTATATATTTGAAAAAGTAACAATTTTTTTTATAAAAGCATCAAAAGAAAAAAAAAACTTAGAGAGAATTAAAATTGAAATGCTTCTCTTAGAAACCAAAGGAAATTATTTAAACGAAATTACGTACGTTTTCATCCCAATAAAATTGATATATTTTAAATTTTTATGATTTTTATTTTTTGAAAAAGTTCTTAAAATACATGTTTTGGAAACTTTGTATGAATTTTTACAGAATCTGCTGCTCCCCGAGGTTTTCTGCCGTCGTTCACTCCTCTGCTGCTCTTGCCTAGCCATCTTGTTGCTGAGCACTGCTACTTCTTCGGTCGTTCCTTTTGTCGTCGACCACCGTGGGATCTCTTTATTTTTTTGTTAGCTTAATATTTGAGTTTTTACTTAATGGAATATTATTTTGGATTACTATTTGTTGATAGAGGCGGATCTAGAGGGTTGGCATGTCTCTTAAAATGGAAAATTTTTATTTAGGCCTTTTAATTTTTTTTAAATTTTAAATTAATAAATGTAAAATTATACTTTGGCTCTTCTTAAAATTTTAAAAAATTAATTTAATCTTTTAAAAATTATAAAGATATAAGCTATAAAAAATTAAAATTTCATTCCGACCCCCTTAAAAAAATTGTTCTGACTTCACCCCTGTTGTAATTTTTTTTATGTAATATTTGTTAATGTTATTAATATTACGTTAATTTGTTATTTAAATGAATTCTTTCCATATATATATATTTTTATAGTTCTCCTAAGTTCACCTTTTTTTTTTTAAGGAAAAAAGATCTAAATAGCCTTCCAATCTATAAGCCCCTCATAACATTTTGCGCTCAATTGAACCTTCGAATGGGCGAACTCCATAAAAAAAATTCTTTGATTGTCATTAATCGTTAACTTGAAGATATGGCAAAAATAAAAAAAAAAAAATTTTTTTTTGTTGGAATGAACCTGGACAAAGTTCATTTCAAACTTATTTTTTAAATAATAATAAAATTTATTTTTAAAAATATTATAAATTTGTAAATCATTATTAAAATTTATAAAAATATTAAATAAAAATTAATTCTAAAATGAATCTAAACGTATGAATATATTATATTTTTTAAATATATTTTTATATAAAAAAATTTAATACGGGTCAAGCTCAGGCTTAAATTTTTTATTAGTCTAGTGCGACTCATGGGCAAGTCTAATTCACCCTCACTTTATTCAACGGATAATTGAACTAGATCGGTCGTATGTTATATGGGCATGAAATGTTATTAACAATGGACTATAGCAGAAGTTTTTCTTTCAATAAAAAAAAATTATACTTACAATTAATAAAATTAAAATTTATTTATATATTTATTTTTTAAAATATTCTTTATTTTTATATATCCTAAAAGGTACAAATAGAATTAAAACATTAATACACATATCATATTTTAAAAATATATATATATATTTACTTTTTTTTAAAACATTATATAATTTAAAAAAGTTTGTCTTGAATAAATTTGGACATATGGTCCTGGACGTCCATATGTCCAAATTCATTTTGAGCTTAAATTTTAGATGATTTTTATTAATTTTTAATTGTTTTTGAAATTTATTTAATAATTTTTTTATAAATTTCAATAATGTTTTACAAATTTATAAAAAAATTAAAATAAAATATATTATTTTAAAAAAATTAAGCTTGAAATGAACTAGGACAAAATGGTGTCTTGGTTCAAACGAACTTGGACTACCATTTGTCCAAGTTCATTCTAGTAAAAAATAAATATTTTTTATTTTTATTTTTGCTGACGTGACACTACCACATCAGCAACTGTCGCTGTCGCATCAATGTTGTTAATGGCCACGTCTGCGAGTTAACAATCAATGAAGGTCAACGGGCCTTTTTATGAAATTTTCTAGTTCGAGGGCTTAATTAAGTGCAAAAGGCTACGAGGGGCTTAATTGATTATTTTGGAATAGTTTGGGGAGCTATTTTGACCAACAAATTGTTCTCTAGAATTGTGATGATTGGTGAAGATTGTGCCATAGGGGTATATATATAGGCATGTGTGGAGACGAAATTTCTCAATTCTGTATACACAATTTTCTCTATAACATCATCTTCTTCAGTCGCTCTGAAGAAGAAAAGGATGTAGGTGAATGAAGCTCTACATGTTGTAGTAGTCGTGTGCATTGAAGTCTGGTGGTAGAGAAATTGAGGAGTTGGTAAGCTTCTTACCTCTCTGTACTCGTGGATTGAAGAAAGAAATAGAGTAAGAACTCTTAAAAGCCTCTATATAATGATGGATCCTAAGTTTTAAGGGTTGAACGCCTTTAGTTTAACCGATAAATGATTTTCATGCTTAGTTACCAGGACTAGGGGTGTGCAAAATTCGGGTAAAACCGAAAAAATTCGGTTAACCGAATTAATTCGGTCGAGGGTCGATTAATAATTTTTTGAGTTTTTGGTTAACGGTTAATTCGGTTTGAAATCGGTCGGTTAACCGAATATTTTCAGTTTAACCGAAAATATTAATAAATAAATTTATAATATATAAATAGCCCACTATTTATTCAAACCCAATTCAATATAAACCCAAATACCCAATCTAATATATATTAACCCAAGTACCCAACCCAACCCAATCATAAAAATTACAAATAATTTAATAAATAATAATAAAAATCTAAAAATAAAAATAAAAAACATATAATTTTATACAAATAATTCGGTTAATTCGGTTAATTTGGGTAATTCGGGTAATTCGATTAATTCAATTATTTCGGTTAATTCGATTAATTTTATACTTATTTTAACCAAAAATAAAAAATATATATAATTTTCGGTTAATTCGGTTAACCGACCGAATTAACCGAAAAATTTCGATTCGGTTAATTTTTTTGAAAAAATTTCGGTTCGGTTAACGGTTAAAATTTTTGAAGGGTCGGTTAACCGACTGAACACCCTTAGCCAGGATAAGGAGGCTTTGGCATTCAGACAAGTTAAGTTGACAAGGATAAGGAAGCGAGATGAGTTTCTGTACCTTGCCTTTGGGGTGATTAATTATGTTATTTGACTAGCATGTATCACGTTGATGATGTACCGGGGTTGCCTAAGCTGTGGTGTGTATATGCTTGAAGAAATAGTAGGGTGTGTGCACGCACAATACTGTGTGAGCTTTTACAAGTTATTTGCTGATTGTTTTATGGTAGATAGTTAATCATAGATAATCTGGTGAGATGTTGTTTAATGATAAATTGTATGATATGCTTGAGTAATGTATGTGTAGTATGGGGGAAAGTGTTGGCAGGATAGATGAAGTTAGGATTTGGGAAATTAGAATTTCTATTAGATACCGTCATACGGTGTTGCTGAGTGCAAATCGTGATGTACGAAGCTTCAAGCCTTGTGGAGGGGACACTGTGGTGTTTGAGCATCAATGTTAGGAATGGTGAAATGGAGGAATGGGCGGAGGAATAAGGAAAATGAAATTACGTTAAGATACCACCATACGGTATTGCTGTGTAACAACTTATTTTTCAATGGTGTCAAAAACAGTGGTTTTGGGACTAGAAATCCAACGAATGCATTCGTAAATATTATTATTTAATATTTATGGATTAAATATAGTATTCAATTGAATTTTTGATATAATAATTTCAATTAATTAAATGAATAGTGAAGTACAAGTGGTTTGACCCTAAAGTCAAGTGGTTTTGGTAAATGAGGTATTAGGACCTCATTTCTGTAAACTGAGGCTGTAAATAATTTTATCAAATATTTATGAAGTAATTATATAGGTATATCGAAGTTTGGTCTAGAAATTTTAGTGATTGGATAATTAATTAAGTAAAAAGTACTAAATTATAAAAACTGCAAAAGTAAGTCATTATTAGTTTATTTCTGCTAAATGGATTAAATGTTATTATTGCAAGTGTTAATATGAAAAACTACTATTTTCAAAAGATAGTGGCGGTTGGTGTACGAATTTTTAAGTAGACTATTTTAATTATAATATTAAAAATATATGTTAAAAGTAAAATAAAAATATCATAATTCATCATCTTCCATCAATTTTTCTTTGGAACACCAAAATTGTCCATTTAAGGAAGCCATGAAAGCTTCAAATTTTCCTTTATAATTGGCCATTGCATGTAAGTCCCTTATGTGTCCGTTTTTAGTAATTTTTATATTTTGAGATCGTTGTAGCTTAATTTAGCTAACCCGAAGACTAGTTCGTAAAACTATTAAATGTTTAGAATTTTTTCATGGATGAATTTGTGGTGCTTTTGAAGTTTAATGATAGATTATTAAGCTTGATAGTTAAATAAAACTATTTTGTAAAGTGATTTTTGTTCATTTTAAAGTTTAATGACTAAGTTGTTTAAATTGTAAAATATAATGTAATTCTTGTGATAAAATGATAATAGTGGATTGTTTAGGGACCATATAGAATTCAGCACAAGGGTTTTTGGGCTAATTTGTAATAATTGTGAGAATTTCGGTTTTAGGGATTAAATTGAATAAAATTTAAAAGTTTAGGGTAAAAATGTAAAATGTCACAAAAGGGTTAATTGCACAAATGTAAGTATTTTCAGATGTTTAATTTGGTTAATTGAATTAAACTATTATATTTAGATTAAGAATTGGACCAGTCTATAGATAAACAAGGGAAAGGAAAAGTCGTCGAGTAATCGTCATGGCGTATCGTTAGCTATTGTGTTTTGGTAAGTTCGTATTACGTTTATTATGTTTATAATGATTTTACTTATTACGTGTTCAATAAAATGGAATTGAATGTTGTTATTATCTATTGAATGATTAACGAAATGAAAAAATAAAGTGAGTATGAGATATACTGGAAAAACAGGCCTTGAGCTGGTTGTTATGTAATAGGCCTCGAGCCGGTGTTTATTTAGCAAGCCTTGAGTTGATGTTTATTTAGCAGGCCTTATGTCGATGGTTATTTAGCAGGCTTTGAGCCAGTGTACATTTATCAAGTATTATGTATTTATGAAGGATACCATACTGATGGCTTGAGATCCTGCATGTGTTGCGGATTCTTTGAAGCTTGTATGAGCAACATCGTGTATTGGTTAAAGTCCTTAGGTTAGCTCGTATGAGCATTACCCTCCCGTGTATCCAAAGTTGATTTACTATCGTTCTCTGAGCAAAATAATTAATTATTAAAAGGAAAATGGAATGAGATGATATGTTGAATCGTATCTTAGTATGTGTTTGTTTGACGCGTTGTATTTTGATGATATGAATCATCCAAGTTTAAGTATTTTAGAAAGTTGAAACGATGATATATGGAAAGGATCATTAATTTCATGTTTTGTATATTTTATAATTAAGTTAGCAGATATGTGTTGTTTTGTTTTACGAACTCACTAAGCTTTATGAAGGCTTACTTCATCTGGTTTGCTTCATTGCAGATCATCGGATTTTCACTGTTGATTGGAACGTCATTGGAGATCACACTATCCGTTAACTTATTCGGTAGCCTTTTTGTTTATTTTGGCTCGGTTATAAGTGGCATGCAAATAGGATTTTGGATATGTAAATTATAAGTATTTTGGTCATATGATGGACACTTGAAATTATGGTATACGTATTGATGTAAATCCTATTTGGTAACTTGGTTGGTTGTGGTTTGTGATGGCGGTTGCATAAGTTGATATCTAGATGCCTTTAAATGGTTGTGTTGGTAGTTTAGGTTAATAAGCAACCTTGAAATGCTTTGTGTTTGAAGAATGGCTAACTTGGTATTGGTAAGATATGATATTTTGATAAGTTGAATAAACATTTGATGGCTTGAATGATGATTGAATATTGGTATGTGTTATTTTGGATTTGAAGGATTTTGAAAGAATTTGACTTGTAGTACATGTTTGGTTGGATGATGGGTGTTTATGTTGCAAATTGAGATGCCATTGAAGGTATATTGGTTAGGAACTTAGGTTGGAAGATTTTGGTATGTTTTAGCATGTTTTAATGTGTTTTGAATAGGTAAAAGTAATTTGAAATGGTTTGGCTTGGATATTTAGAAATGGTAGATGAAAAATCTTGGTTTTGAAGTTATTTTAGGTGTACACGGCTTGGGACACAGGATGTCACACGGTCGTGTGCCACACACGGTCTCCTACATGACCGTGTGCCACATACGATCTCCCACATGGTCGTATGCAACACATGGTCTCCCATGCAGTCGTGTAATTGTTTGATTTTAGGTGCAGTATTTTTCACACGATCATAGTTAGTTATAGGGTCTGAGCACACGGGCGTGTGGGGGTAGCCACACGGTTTTAGGGCCACACAAGATGGCCTTTGCCAAACGGCCATATGACTCATGTTTACACTTTTGTCCAAAATTTCATAGAAATTTCAATTTAATCTAGAATTGATCTCGGTTTGTTTTAAATGTTCCTTAAGCTTGAATTACGTCCCAAATTGATTGAAAATCCTAGAAATGATTGATGATGAATTATTTTAATCATTTTTAAATAAAATATGAAAGATGTTAAAGTTTTATAGTTGTAACACCTTATAGCTCGGGTTGGTGACCGAATTAGGTATAGGGTGTTACATGTTTAGTGCAAATTGTGATGTACGAAACTCAAGGCATTGAAGGGGGACACTTCAGTGTTTAAGCATCAATGTAAAATGTAAAATAGGTCCTTCACGGTGACACTGTGACGATAGTAATTAGGTTCCATAGAGCAACATCACAACAGCGGTTAGTAGGCTCTATGGTTGACATCACAACGGTAATAGGGTCTTATAAGGTGACACCTCAAAAGAGGTCTAATGTGTAAGACCATAGCTCGACTATGGAAACTAGTATAGTCTATTGGAACAGTAAACACGAGGTAGTCCACCAGGATAGTAAACATGAGAAGTTTGCCAAGAAGTCAAACATGGGAATAAAAATTTGGAAATCTCGTAGTTCTGAAAGAACGCCAAGGATTTAAATAAAGTTTGTTGTGTGAGATTGGAGCGATAAGTCACAAGAATGAATAAGCTTGACATGTCTAAGGAACATAATCCACTGGAATAATGAGACTTCACCAAAGGCGATAATGAATGTGCCAAAGGAATGCATCAACCCAAGTTAGGATGAAGAGAGGAAGAGACTCCATAGATAAAGAGATATACGTAATGTATGTCAAAAGTAGTCCACCAGGGGAAGCTACAGATTTCATATGGTTTAAGTAGACATGGAATAGACCCTAATAGGATGCAATCATAAGTCATAAGACGATAAAAAATCTACCGAAAGATTTAAATAGGTCAAAAAGAGTCTTTGTGGGAGGAAATGCCTACTCAAGACTGAATGGCCAATAAATTCTGTTAGAGAATTGTGAAAAGCTGAGGTCTGTCTAGACCATGAAAAATGGTAGAGATCTTAATGATCTACCAAATGTGGGAGTTACTTGTCTAATGAAGCCTCATTAAGGAGTGTGCTGACAAATTGAGTACTTTGGTGCTGTGTGGTGGGCACTAGTATTGTAAGGTAGTGAAGATATTGTATATTGGTAAAGACCCTAGATATGGCAATTTCTTGGGTAGTTGCCAAGCGGCACCAGTAAAAAATAATAAACGCGAGTATAAGGGAAATAGAACAATGAGAGATGGGAAGGGATGAAACCAAGAGTGAACATTGTCAAAATCATATCAAGGTTTAAGTTCACTAATAAACGGCTTAGGGTGCATAATGCATGGATCTCGTCAACTAAGTTCACAAATTCTCTTATGAAATTTAGAGAGTTTAATTTTGAGCCAGAAACCTGTAATTTTCTTAAATACTATATGCGAATTTCACTAAGTTCTTCCAAACTTACAAAAAGTTAAGTTTGAATGCAGAATAGTTAATGATTTCGAAAATTAAAAGGGACAAAACCAAATATCGTCGGGAACTAAGTGAAACGCGGTAGCTGTCCATGTTTATAAAAGGGCACCCATAGAGGCCTCCCCTCAGGGTTTAAGTTGTCTATATGTGTTATTGAGCCTTAGTCCAAAATTTGTAACTTCCATTGAAATCAAAGTCTTAGAGACTTATCACTAGTTTAATACGAGTTTTAATTTCAGTTAGATTTTCAAATTCAAGTTGTTTCAACATAAATAGAAATTTAGTTAAGTCATTTCAATTAGTGTAGCATCCAATACCTAGACCTGGCGATCGGGTCGAGTAGAGGGTGCTACACATCATCCACTATCTTTAAAAAGTGGCCAATTGCCACTTTGATCCACAAATATTTACCTTTAAATTTTTTTTAACTAACCGAATTCTATAACAATTAAATTTTACGATTTTTATGATTTAATCATTTTACCTTAATTAATTACTAATTCAACAAAATTACTAATCCAAAATTCAATTAACCTATATAATAACTCTGTAAATATTTTTATTTTACAACCTCGGTTTATAGAAATGAGGTCTCGATACCTCAATTTCCAAAACCACTGACTTTTGAATCGATACACTTGTACCTTGACCAACTTTCCACATAACCAAATTATTAAACTAGAATTCAGTGTAATACCATAATAACTGTATAAATATTAAAAAACAATGATCATCTAAAAACGGAGTTCCGAAACTACCGCTTTCAATACCGTTAAAAATCAGATTGTTACAAATTTAGTCCTTTACAGTGTTAGGTAGTCAATTAGTGTAATTAACCCTAATTATGACTTGTCGTAATATAACACTTAATAAGTAGTTAGCTAGACTTCTTGGTTGCATATTGGCTACTTAGGAATCACTTAGGCCCCAAACTCTATTGGGTTCGATCCTTGGAATACTCAAGTGTTCCATTGTAACGCTACAAATATTACAACTAAACTTGTCACACTTGTAATACACCGTTAGATTATTATTTGTATTTGTTTTGATTCTTAGGCCCAGTGCATGCACGCTGGGGTGTGGTCAAGTTATTGGCTTTGTTGCCAATGAGTTTGTGTGTGATTGAGTGATTTGTGTGATTGATGCATGCTAGTTAGGAAAATAATTAGCAAAAGCTAGGTTTATAGATACAAAGCTTTATTTTTTTTAATGATTTCCTTAATTTTTCCTTGTTGATAATTGATTGATAGTCATGTTTAATGATTACTATAGGTGGCCTAAAGTCCTATTTCGTGTTTGATGCGAATGGTAATCCAACGCCTAGCTGGGGGTAGAATGGCGACTATAGGAGATAAGGATATGTGTCTCTTTATGATTCACACAGTTACACATATGAGATGGATGGCTACAATTGGGGATGGTTAGGTAGTAACTAAATATATGACTTATAATCCTCGTATTCTTATCAAGATAAGGGTATGTATTATGAAGATTTTAATGATGATTATTACTTAACCACTCGGGTTGGTATACTTGAGGATGACATGTTTACATGCCATGAAACCATGAAAACTATACAGAACCAATTAGAGTCAGTGTTAGAAGCAGTTCGATGTCAAGTTAGGGAACATATTCCGGTGGAAGAGTGAGTAGAGCTGGAGGACTCGAAACTTGAGAAAAAGACCCTCTATACCTTTGTTGAACATTAAGACTTGAGGGCCGATAGTCAACAAGAGATAGAGACCAGAGACACGAGTAAGATGTTAAGAATTATTGATGAACTCTTCTACTCTTTTGACATAGGTATAGAGATAGGAGTAGAGGTAGTTTTAGAAAAGCCTCTAAGTGAAAGTGTGGAGGACCCACCACATTTTCCAAATACTTTAGAAAAAAATCTCAAGACAAGAACCGACCAACGATGTGCTTTAACAAGGTTATGCTTGAATAGAGGCGGAAAATAAGATTCGAGTCTTTCATTCTTCTGAAGAAGTTGAATTTGTAATCCCTAAATTAACGATTCCTTAGAATGTGCAATGGCTTAAGTTCAATTTTGATGAGAAGTGGTTCAAGAGGTGCATGTCGAAAGGCCTTAAGATAAGAAGGCACCGATATGTGCATTCGCTGTGGGGAGGTCGCAATTCATTCAATCATTAACAAATGTTTAGTTAAAGTCTATAGGACTTCATAGAAGTTCCACTTTTGGGGTGCTACGGATCCCCCAAGGACAACTTTCTAAGCTTTTCGATTAACTTTGAATATATTTGTAAATAATTAAAATATTGGAAACTAGACTCTAGTTACCTATGTTAGATTACAAACTTATTTCATGCTTAGAATTAGGACTTAGTAGGTGTATTTTTGTGTAGAGAGGAGTTCAGGCTGAAAAATTAGGAAATTCTGGGTATTCTATAATAGTATCGCGACACCCTAGGGTCAATGCCGCAATACCACAAATAGTTTTGTTGGAAGGCCAAAATAACCTTCAATATCGTGATATCGACCCCTTAGTATTGCAATAACCAAAATAGTTTTCAAAATTAAATTTTGATACTGAAACATGCAGGGATATCGTGACATCTAGAAGTGGATATCACAATACTGAGGCTAATTTTTCCTCGGTGTCGCCATACCCTGTTGAGTTTTATAGAAAACCCATTTTGGCAATCATGACCCGCGTGTTTTCACCCTATTTAACCCGAAAACTCACCTAAAAACACTAATTTTCACTTAGTTTCAAGCCCTAACTTCCTAAAACCCTCCTACTTTCACTTTTCTCTCAATTTTTTTCTCTAATCTCTTCTCTTTCTTAGCATTTTCTTTAATTATTTTTGGTGTTTCTCTTCAATTTTTACAAGTTTTCTTTGTTGATTTGGGAACTACGACTCCACACAGACGAATCAATTTTTTTTGAACATTAACAATCGTTTGAGGTTAAAAGTTCCAACTCTCTTGTTCTGCAAAGTTCTTGTTTTGTTTTTTCTTTTAAATTTGTTGCATGCTAGATTTTGAAATATTTTCTCTTGTTGCAAGTGTGAGTAGCTGAAGAACTTGGTTGATATCAATTTTGAAATTGTTGTTGTTGAGGCTAGTTGGTTAGATTTATTTGATTGATTACTTGATTTTTAAACTTCTTCCCATGATCACTCCTGCAATAGCTTCAATGGTTTTCCCTTTCTCAATCATAAGCCTTTTAAAAAGTTTCTTGAATTCACTGAAGGTGTTTGATTTCTCTTTCAAAAATCTTACCCAAATGTGGCTGATCTGCCGCAATTTGTTGTAGAAGATTAAACTATTTTTCATACTTAAGGAGCTTAAATATGAGCAAATTTATTATGTTTTATTTAATAAAAAGTGTAATTGAGTCGTTTTATGAACTTAAGGGCCGAAGGAGGCCTAAGGGAAGACTAATGTACTTAGTTAGTGTGTAGGACACCATTCAAAGGAATGATGACTCAAGATTGGTCACCATGTTGAAACATGAGGAGTTCAATGTCAAATAATAGTGAACAGAGTGCCAAAAAAACAAGTTTGCCTTTAGTGTTGTGACATAGATAGTGAATGTCATGACACACCTCTAAAGTTGAGCCTGAGCCAAGCAAATTGCCATCAGTGTCGCGACATAGGCAGTGGATGTCACGACATCGAACCTGTACGTGAAAGCATTAGTAAGCTGAGGGCGTTTTGGTATGGACAACGAAAATTAACATAAAAAGGTCAACCGACCTAGGGATAAGAACGACAACCAACTTTAACATTATAAATTGGCTTATTAAACATTTGACAAGGGAACTCTTTTGTAACTTAGAATTTTTCTTTCAATTTAGTTTTTCATTTTTAGTTTTTTTTAGACTTAGGATTCATTTCAGTTTGTTTTCGTTCGTGATATTTAGAGAATCTGATTTATAGATTTAGCTGAACACTCTGTGGATATCTGTGCTTCAACTATTTAATACAATCAGGATTTCTTCTTAAACTCTTATTCTTGATTTGTTCTTCATGTTTACTTTATATATCAAGTTTAAATTGTTTATGACTTTGATGAGGAACTAATCCTTTTATGAGGGATTAGCGAGTGGGTGTAACACCCCTCACCCATATTCAACGCCAGAATAGGGATATAGAGCATTACCGAACTTATCACACATTTAAACATACATTTCACATACAATTTAAGCAATTCAAATACAATTCAATCACAACCAATCATATTGTTCCTAATAGAGCCTACGAGGCCTTAAACATGCATTGGAAGTGGTTTACGACTAAATCGATAACTTTGGAAACTCATAGAGCACTTAGAAATTTTTTCTCAAAAAAAAGGGGACACACGCCCGTGTGGCCCGATCGTGTGTCTCACACAGCCAAAGACACGCCTGTGCCACTGGCCGTGTGGACATTTGAAATGGAAGCACATGGCCGTGTCTCAGCCTGTGTCTGACCCTGTGTAACTCTCTAACTTAGGTCACATGGTCAACACACACGCCCGTGTGCCTTAAAAATGGCCATACACGCCCGTGTGCCAGGCTGTGTACTAGGCCGTGCCAAACTTGTAGGGTATACTACTTTATGCCACACGGCCAAGTTATATGCTTGGGTGTGAGGCCGTGTGGAGCATACTGACTTGGTTTCTATTTCAACACTAGGGGACACACGGCCGTGTACATAATTGTGTATCATACACGGCTGAGACACACGCCTGTGTGGACAAAAATAGGCTATTTACCAAACCATTTTGCCACCCAAACTTATGCACACCTACACCAAAATATATGACACTAAAACAAGACATAAATAAGCATTAAATCAACTTCAACCAAGTATCATTTATGCCATTTCAATACCAACAATATACAAGACACAATATTCCAATATGCCATCCAATTCATACCAAATTTCACTTACTCAAACATAAAAAATGACCAAACTCAAATATGTATTATTTAGCCTAATCTCACAGGTATACCAATATCCACACCTCAACCATTTGATACTCATAATACCTATTACTATCAAGCATCACACAACCATTCACTAAGCATATAATAAGAACCATATGCACAAATATATACACAATCAAACCAACCAAGTTAATCCGACTTTCATGGCTATATACAATACCAAAACATTTAACATTTAGAAGTCATTTTAAATGACCAAAATCACTACCAACTCATAACCAAAATGACCAAAGTCCCTATACATGCCATATACTCAAAACATAAGCTCAAAAGTACCAAAGTGATAGTTGGATAATGTGACGAAGTCTCTGACGATCCCCGTATCTGAGCTAGCTTTGATATCATTATAAAACACGGAAAAATAAACAATGTATGCTATAAAGATTAGTAAGCTCGTATGAAAATAATAAGCAAGCCTCACCATTCATTTATCAATTCAATTAAATGACATAATATGCAACAATACAATAATCTCAAGCTATCATGAACTTAACCACATACTTGATCATAAACTCACAATTTCCGTTGATTCAATGCTCGTATAGATTTTTGAACATACCTGTACCGATACGTATGTATTTCTCACCATTTCACATCTTTAATATACCCGTTGAACAATTCAGAATAGAAGTCAGATACTCGAGAGTCTCGTACCTTAAGTGCTAATATCATGGCCCGAAGCCAAATCAATGTAACTCGTACTCAAAGTGCCAATATCATGGCCCAAAGCCAAATCAATATAAATCGCACCCGAAGTGCCAATATCATGGCCCGAAGCCAAATCAATGTATTCACTAATGACATGTCATTCATATCCTAATCTATTCCTAAGGTTCAACCAGGATTTCCAATGCCAAATCGTCTTCGAATCATTATCGAATATGTCCATAATCTCGCATTTACAGTTTATGCAATATCAAAGCATTTAAAATATATTCACAATGAGACTTATTACATACGAACTTTGTCTTTCCCCCGATCTAGATCCGGATTTCACTTTTCTTGATCTATATGTAATTAAAATCAGCTTATTTAATTATTTCTCTATTCAATTTAGTCCAAAATTCACATTGAGACACTTTTACACATTTTCCCCTAATGTTTCACATTTTTACAGTGTAGTCTTTATTTCATAAAATCACAAATTCATGCAATTTCACCCAAACCCATGCTAGCCAAATTTCAATTAGGTCCCTATCAGCCCATATTTTCCATTTATTTTACATTTTAACCACAAAGTTTCCACATTTCACAATTTAATCCCTAATTTGCATTTTCACTAAAAATCACTTAACAAAACTTGTATAACTATCATCAAACATTCATAATGTATCATTAAACATCAAAATACTCATGTATTCATCGATGGAAACATTTAAAATCTTTAAAATTTTTGCAAAGTATTCCCTGGGCTAGCTAGACTAAGCTGTAACGATCTCAAAAATATAGAAATCATTAAAAAGGGACAAAAACCATACCTAATTTAGCAAGTATAGCATGGCCGAATGTAGAAGATGAAAAATGACTTCCTTTTGCCCTATGTTCGATTGAAAGAGAATATAATGGGATAAAAATTTGGTTTTGTTTTATTTAATTTAACATTATTTGCAAATTACCAAAATTAGCCTTAAAAATACTTAATAATTGCACCAAATACCATTCCACTATCTAAAAAAAATGGGCTAATAACCACATAAGGACCTCTACTTTAAAATTCTATAGCTATTAAACACCTTTAGCTAATAGAACATAAGTTTTACGCTTTACGCGATTTAGTCCTTTTTATCAAATTGAGCATTTAAATGATAAAATTTCTTAATGAAAATTTCACACAATTATATATTCATGCTGTAGACATTAAAATAATAATAAAATAATTATTTTGACTTCAAATTTGTGGTTCTGAAACCACTATTTTGATTTGACTAAAAACGAGCTGTTACAGTGGACGTGTGATTAATTAATTTCTCTTTAGGGTTTCTTAGTGGATCAGCTGTTTGGGATAGGAAGATCTTAAACCCTAGGCGTGACAACCTTAGGAAATCATTTAGGTAGAAATTAACATAAAACTGGTATTGTCTATCCGTGAACCCCTTACCCCAATCCGATCTAGATTATGAGGTCGAGAGATAAGTAGTTATTGTCGACTCATTAGTTTAGTGGAAGATTGAGAGATCCTATCAGAGTAATGACTACTTGATTGAGTAGAAACCAAAAATAAGAACTAGTTATGACCATCAAAGTGAGCTAATCACCCATGCTTAGATTTGGTTGTGTTACATATTAGTTTTTTGTTTTCATTGTTTATACATGTTTTATTCTTTTCTTATAAAACCTAAATTCTTCTACTTAATTTTTTGTCGTAATATAATTTATCTAAAGTACTAATTAGATCTATTTATGTTTAGGTTAATATTAATTTAGTACTCGCCTCCCTTGGTTACGATCATCAAAGTACTCACCTACTTTGTTGTAAAAAAAATATTACAACGTAACCCACATACTTCCGGACACCACCTCAATTTCATATCTTTAGTTGTAGGATTCACACTTTGGATGTTAGTACATCCAAAGGCAGTCAGTAGTGGGAGAAATCATCAACACAACCAACACGTACTTGTTACCTTCAATGCTTCTAGTTTGCATTGGTCCAAAGAAGTCTATATGAAGAAGGTGAAGTGGAACGATGGTTTGATTCTATGCCAACAATTTATGGTCTCTCTATGCTACTTCTATTTAAGGTAATTTGAAAATACTTTGGGATTCATTCCTCTTAGTTTTGACAAGCTTCAAGCAGCATCATAGCGTACTAATCTTTGCAGTCCTTGATAGTGTCAATAAATATACCTTGTTAAACTTAGATGGTAGAAGGTCCTTTTAGCAGTTGTCAAATATTCTGACACCTTCCATTATTTTTTCATTCTTCTTTAAAGTTACCACACGGTTATCCTTTTTGAAGTTTACAAGCAATCCGTGATCACAAAGTTGGCTAATGCTAATAAGGTAAGCTTTTAAGCTATTAACATATAATAAATACTTTAGATTAAGCATCCCATCAACTACAAGTGTCCATGTGCCACGGATTTGCCCCTTTTTCCCATTACCAAAAATGACACTGCCTTTATAGCTTTTAGTAAAATTACTTAAGCCTGAGAATCACCACTCATATGACATGTGCAATCACTGTCAAAGTACCATATATCATCAATTGAAGCTTTGAGTGACTGGTGTACAACAAACAAACATTGTTGATATTTTCTTCCCCACATAAGTTTTTCCTTTTTTCAAGCAATGCTTGAAGCAGTAGGCTCGATTTGAAGCATTTTTTATTCCATTGAATATTTTTTAGCATATTAAAGAAACGGAGCCTCATATAGCTTGGAACACCACAACAGTGGCAAATGATCTTTCTTCTAGTAAATTGAACTGGCTTGATATGATGCTTAGGCTTTTTTTTTAAAAAAATTTTACTTGTTGAGAGAATTCTCCAAGGAAGTTGTTATTACCTGCAATAACCTTTCCTTTATTTATGAAGCTTAGGACTCTTTTCATCTGATCCATTTTTCCAACTACTATCATCACATTTAATTTGCTAGTGTCGAAATTGAACTTTTCAAAAGTCTGTCTTACATCTCTTTGTCTTTCCTCAAGTTTCTCTATTCTTTTTTATTTCCCATTAAGCTCCATCATCGTTGCATCCACTTGACTAATGAACTTGGGGACTTCCTTCTTAAGAAAATCATTCTAACAGAAAGCTTTGAATTAACATCACATAGAAGATTCCATTTTTTGAACATGAGATTGTAGGATTTCAAAAATTCATAATGTTTCTCTTCTTCATTACACTTGACTCATTTACAGTCAAAATTGTTTGGTTCATTCAGCTTTAATACGAAAGCAACAAAGTTACTCACCTGTTCATGATTTGACTTTGATTTTGAGTGTTCATGATTTGACTTTGATTTTGAGTTGGTTTCCTCATCACTCCAACTCACTCATAGAATTTTTCCTTATTCTTTTTAAGGGTATTTGTACATTCTACTTGAATATACCCAAAACCATGACACTCATAACATTTTCAGCCATTGAAAAAATAATGTTCTTTTAATATTTTGATTTGCCCTTCTTAGCCTCTTTCATCTTGATCTCAACGGTTTGGAGAGACCTAGTTAACTTATCAATCCTCGTGACATTGATATCATTGGCCTCATCGATTGTTGTTAGTTTGATGTTAAAGCTCCAAATAGTGACCTAAGATCCATTTGTTGGATATAGGGCCCTAAGTGTACTATTTTCGTGTATGTACACTTGTACTTTTTAAACAAATTGGTTTAATAACAATATTCATTAATTACATTAGTACCTTTTATATATTGTCCTTAATGGTTTTTGTATACAAAGAAAAATGGAAGCAAATATTGGCTCACTGGTTATCTAATGTTTAACTAATACTAAGCGTTATTACGTGGTTGAATTGTAATATGAGAAGACAATTTGTATTAGTAGATGGACCTGAACATGTCCTTAATCGAACAAAAAATGAGCAAGCTGACTGAAATACTAATATGTTGTCTTTCAATTCCGACTGGGGAGATGTTTTATCTTGAGCATCAGATTAGATGACTCCTAGAAGATTGAGACATAGATATGACAGAATAGAGTGACAGTATATCGAGCAAGACCCAAGTAGAATAGATCCTAAATCCTTTTATGGATTTATTCACTTGTGACATTCATAGTGTGGCATACCTTAATTTTAAGTTTATGATGGACTATTTATGCATGAGTTGCATGCTTTGATGTACGTAAAAGACTGAGTTTAAATAGATAAGGAAATGGAAGTTAGTGCATTGGGTATATAAGTTTTGCAATATGTAGCATCATTCACAATAATGGAATTCATAACCCAACTAATGGGTAAATGATATCCTCTAATCAGCATTACATGATAGATGAAAAGTGAAAGTGGCCACGAGTCATTTGTTTTTGTGATAAACAAATTGATTACTATTTGATAGGAATTGACTTTTCATGAAGAAAGATGTAGTGGTTACCATAAGATAAATAGGATCATGTTGGGAGAAAATGTAACATCCTCAGGGTTCAATGGGAGGTATTGTAGAAAGCTGGGCTAAGAAAATTAGAGGGTGATAGTGTGGAATATAGTTGGAACCAGTAAAGGGTTCGGGGTGTTTTTGAAAAGAGGAAAGTTAACTTGGAGTATTGACTAAATTGTATGAAAATGAAAAGTAGTAGGGCAAAAGAGTGAAAATTAAAAGTTAAGTTAGTGACATAAACTTTGTGGAAAAATAAGGCAGGACTAAGAATAAATTTTACCAAACAAGATATGATTAATACATGGAATTTCTAGAGATGAGTAAGGGTAAAATATTAAGTAGTTAAATAAGATATTAAGAGATATTAGGGGTTAAGTGTAATGGTGTTTAGCTTAAGGACTAGATAGAAAATTAACTATTTTTAAATAAATCATGAGATATTTTAGAAGAATAGTGTAGAATTTTAAAGAAAGATGAAACGCTCTCATCCTTCTTAAAGAAGCGAAAAATGTCACCTAGCTATTCTTCCTCATCATCTTTTATTTTTATTACATTTAAGTCATTTCCTCCAATTTTGAATTCTCCAAGCTTTTTCCTTCAAATTTCTTTCATGTTTTCCTACTCAAATCAATAAAAGAGGAAGGTAGTAACCTTAGTTTCATAAAAAGAGAGCTAATACCTATCTAAAAGGAAAGAGGAAATTAGGGTTAGTTTGTGATATCAATAATTCAAGGTAAGAGATGGAAAAAAATTTCATGATTTTCATGTTATTCTCTATTATTTGAGCATGAATATGTTATGTCATCATGATTTTAAGAAGGGGATGTTATGTATATGTTAGGGAAATGAAGAAATAAAGAACAAAGAAGAGGACCAAATTATAGAAAAAGGAAAATTTGTAGCTAAGGAGTGAAGAAAGAAGGAAACTCTACAATCAAGCCTTATTTGTAAGTGCTATATGGACTAAATTATAATGAAGGTAAAATATGCTATAAAAAAGTTAATGTTAATCATAAAATGGTATAGTGAAGTATATGTAAAAGTGGTTATGTTATGAATATTACAAGTATGTTGAATTACAAGTTATATGTATAATTTACAAAATATGGATGAAATTGAAATGAATGCAAAGATAATATATTTGATGTTAAGCCCAAGTAGACAAAATAATATATTTGATATTAAGCCCAAGTAGACAAAATTAGAATTATTAGGATAGTAGTGGTATGCCATTAAGGAATATTTAGTGCACACTATGTTTATCCACTTTGGCGGTGTTCAATTATTCGCTTCGGCGATGTTCTGTTTTGTTCCATATATCCTAATTGTTCTATTAAGTCTACTTTTAGCCTTGAGAATGAAATACAAATCGGTAAGTGTAATTTGAACAAGTGTCATTAATGCGTACAATTATTTATATAATAAATTGTCATTCGTTATGTAAATAGTTTTTTGTTAATAACATGTTTCAAAATATACATTTAGGCTTACGATTAATTTTTTGCAGTACTTACTAAGTTATTTTAGCTTAACACATTATCTTTTAACGTGTAGGTTAAAGATGAGAGGTGAAGCTAGAAAGTGGTCCGAGACTTGCTTGTCTCATCACATCCCAAGGCCAAGAGAGTGTGGCTTCTAAATTTTGGCTTAGAATGGCATGTGCATAGATATTTAGTGTGTGTTTCAAGTAAGAAGGACTAAAATGTAAACTTTACAAACTTTATAAATTATAAGAACTTAATCCATATGTTTGGGTAGTATGATGACAAGATGGTATTATGGTGGTTTTTAAATGTTTAAATTATCAATTATTTGGATTGTTATTGAAATTTATATGCAGGGACTGAGATGTAAAAGTTTAAAATTGGCAAAATTTCCCTTCAAATTTGGAACCACATGGCTAGCCACACGGCTGTGTGAGTACTGAAATAGGTTAATTTTGGAACCACATGATTCTCGAAACTCACACGGCCATGTGGTAGACACGGCTTTGCCACACAACCATGTGCTTTGTTTTTCACAATAATTCATATTGTAAAAACATTTTTTAAATACTAAAATGTTTAAGACACTTATCGGGCTCCTGCCTTGATAATGGTTAATTAATGACTTGATAAGTTACAAATAGGTTGTAAATGAGGTTTTTCTTATTAGAGTTTGATTGGCTAATACTCTGATATTTAATGTAGTATTCCTCTATTTGATCTAATAGTCGGGTTAGGTATAAAGGTGTTATAGAAAAAAAATTATCCCAAAGAGATTACAGATATCTTATGAGGGTAACACACTGATGACAACGTCATTGGACCAGCACTGATTAAGTACCTTTCGTAATGGTATGTAACTAGGGGGAGCTCAGGCGTGATACTATATTGGAATGACTTCATAACTGGATATGTTTATAATTAATAAGTGAAAAAATGAAGCTTAATTATAAATTATTTGAGCCTTAATTACATCTGTCCAATTGGTCCCTTTACTAATTCATTGAAACCATAAATAAATTGCATGTAGAACCAAAAGAACATAAATAGATGAAAACGGTGAAGTTAAAGAAATGAGTCACATTCACAAATGAATTTTCTCTCATAGAGTATAGAAATGACTTGAGAATTGACTTAATGATTTTGAATTGTTATTTAATTAATTAAATAATTTAAATTCGAAAATAGAATTAAATTAATAAGTCATTGTGATTTCCTTGAATATGAAAATTAAATATATCTTCTCATAGATTCTTTTATGGTAAAATTGTCATGACTTTAACGAAATTAGAATTAGATTGAAAAATCATTTAATTGGAAAAATATATTTATCTAATTAAATTAACAAAAAAATTATGTTTATTTTGGAAAATAGAAAACAAATATCGAATTAGACTGATTTATAAAATGTTGGGTTAAAGGTACAAGAAGCACATATAAATGAACCCAATACAAGAGAAGCCCAAATCCTTTCATACAAGATGAGAGGATTGCAACCCTAGTAGTTTTATAAGGGAGTGTTGCCCACCCCATTCTACTTTGAGTAGAATATTGTTTTCTATTAAAATAATTATTATTTGTGTTTTACTAATTCAACCAAGATTCTCATCTCTCACTATAAATAGATGGCACTAGTAGATATATTAATACAAAAACTTTATATAAGTTTGATATATTGTATTCTACCTTAAAATAGTGGGAATTTATTTTTTAAGAATAAGTTTTATTTTCTAGGAATTATAATTCTACCGATTTCTACTGCAAGAGAGAATTACTTTCTTATTGAAAGTAATAAATCTTTTATGGTTTTAGGTTACACTTGTGATTCTTTAAACCCACACTCAAAACAATTCTTAGTACGAGAATAATAGAGAAGGCCATTAGGTTGAAACCGGAGAACGTCTAGGATCCATCTTGCTCAAAGCATAGGCACTTTCTGGGGAAAGTTTATTACTATAAATATCACAAATCGACTCGCTTATAAAAATTTTTAATTTTTTACTGTGATAGAAAACTGTTTTCTAAACCAAAATTTTCCAACACCTTTCTCACAAGTTTAAAGCTTGAGTACTCACTCCCTAACACAAAAGCCTGATTGGCCAGATCACATAGTTTTACATAGAACTCTCAAATTGTCACTAATTCCAACATCCTCAGAGTCTCAAATTTGGTTGTCAGCATATAAAGCTTGGACTGTTTCATTGTATTGGTTCCTTCATGAGTTGTCTCTAGTATTTCCCAAGACTCATTGGCTTCAATATACTTATAAATCCTCTTGAGCTCCTGTGCATCTGCGCCATATAAAATAGTGTAAAGGGCTATGGAATTGGCATTAGCAGTGTTTTCTTCTTCAACAATCTAGGTTGCCTCGGCCTTAGGAGTTTTTACTCCTTCAATTATAGTGAAGGGATGAGTCTATCTAGTGAAAAAAGTCATTCTTGCTCATTCATCTATTGAGTTAATGAATGCTTCCATTTTGGTTTTCTAATATGTATAATTTGCTCCATCGAGTATCGGGGCATTAGATTGAAGATCCTTCCATCCCAAGCAAGCATATCAACCAAGATAATCACTATTTATGTTTAATGAGAGGCTTTAATACCAATTGTAGAAAAGAGGGGGTAATTTGCTTGGCAAACAAAAATTGTGGCTGAAATAGTGCTTGGAATGATGGCCATAGTTTCAACCACAAAAAAAAAAATGCATAAACATAATGATGAATATCGATATTGTTAACGTAGCTTGACCTCAGTCTACACCTTTGAGGCCCTGCCTAGAGCAATAATCCACTATCTTTCTCACAGTACAACCAATGATTTAAGTCCTAACATCGGGCTAACTCTCACTAGTTTAACAACCTCATCGTTATATAAAGACTAGATCTATAACACCCTTTAACCCAACCCGCTAACTGGTCCAGGGTTTCAGAATGTCACATTTGTCGTTGAGGTGACTACACTAAGTTCAAATCATTTACATATATTATACTTACGCTTAAAGTTTAGAAATACCCACCTACTAACACTAACAAAAAATCCTTTTGTGTTATTATAATATAAAGTATAAATACCAAATTTTGGTATTGGTACCTTGGCACCATGTATCGATATCTCTTAATGGTACCGATACCAACTTAAGCTTTGATGTTTTAAAAAAAAGGCAAAATTAAAAGTATCGATACCTACAGCTAGGTATCGATGCCAAATTATACAGTATTCATACCTTCTAAAGTATCAATATAGTTTTGAGCTTCGATGTTTTCAGAAAAATAGACTAAAAACCAATAAAATTGATACCTCCACTAAAGCATCTGTACTTTGTACAAAGTATTGATGCTTTAACTAGGTATCGATACCCATATGATGTTCGATGTTAAGAAAATGGGGATTTAGCTCAAACCAAAAATAACTTGCAGTAATAATTCAATTCAACCACTTTCATTTGCATATAATCTCTCATCTCATTAAAAACTACTATAAGCATTTCCAAAATTACAAAATTTAACATCAAGTTCATTACCCCAAAGGTTAAGTTCCTGAATTTTCAAACTACTCTTATAGGTTCCTATGTACATGCCAAAACTACATACCAAAAATTAAAATATCATACTTCCTTTGGTTGGGATATTGATAAGATGAGTTGGAGTCGCTCCTCGCCTACTTTCTTCTAAAATTTCTACACCTACGTTGTTCTACCCTTACCTGACCTATCCGCTGAATTCAGATATGGAGCGTCATAACAGAATTAGGTTCTTGTACAAGATTAGAACTTATTATTGTAAAAAAAAAAATCAGGTTGTATTACCAATTTATGAAAGCTTACAATAGAGACAAAAAATTTTAAATAAAGGTTCACTTTCCCAAATCTGAATTCTAAGGGATCTACATAATTACAATATAGTTGCCCCCATAGTGAAGTTTCTAAATGTACCTCATTCTTATGTGCATGACACTTTACTAATGGAGCTCATTGATCCAACATTGTGTAGCTTGATTCCCCCCTCCCCCCCGAGTTCCTTATTCCGCATATCCTGCAAAACACAAGCCAACACTCTGGTAAGTATAATGAACTTAGTGAGTTTCTTCACTACCAAATTGCATATGTCACCCCTTATTTATTGGGGTAAAAAATTTGAAATAAAATAAATACTTTATCTCCTTATTTTACCCAGACTTTCATGCCCTGTCTGGATTGGCAAACTTTCATACACTTCCCTATCAAGAATAACCCTTTCTGTTTTGTTTTTAGGTCATAACCGCCATAGTCCTGACGGATAAACATATATCCTACTCATGAGACCTATCTACTCATAATGTAACACCCTTTTTTTCGTACCCGAGATCGATGTAATGGCCTAAATTCAAAATTATCGGAACAGTGGTTTCGTAACCACAAATCCGATTTAAAGAGAAATTTATTTCAATATTTTTGCATGAAAATTGATATGATAGGAAAATCGTATGAAAATATTGATAGAAAAATTTTACCGATTTAGTGGTTAGTTAGAAAAAGAAATTATTGAAGAAATTGGGTAAAAGCACAGGTATCGAGACCTTTATCTCAGAAACCGAGTCAAAAATAATTTTATAAATATTTATGAAATGTTAGTAATGTGGTATTAAAATTTCGTTAGGAAATTTTAATGTTTGGGTAGTCAATTAAATGAAAAGGACTAAATTTTTTGTGTGTAAAAGTTGCTAGAATGATTAAATAGCTTAAGAGTCTAATGAGAAAGGATTTAAAAGGCAATTAGACCCAAAATTTATTTGGGCTGGACGGAAAGGGCATTAAATCAGCAGGAATTTGATAAATTAAGGGTAAAATTGGAATATTGCAAAATTAACTAAATAAAGCTAGGACTAAATAGGAAATATCTAGATTTCTCTTCATTTCTCTTCAATTCCAGCAGCTAAAAACGCCATAGGAGGGTTCTCTAAGCTGGTATTTCATAATTTTTGCACCAAGTGAGTTAATCCTTACCTTTTTCTTGTAATTTTTGTGTTTCTAAGACTTTTACAACTAGGTCCTACTATTAAATTCATTAGTTTTTGATTTCATGGATGAAATTGAAAGTCACCATGATTGAGTTCTGTAAGTTTATGATGAAATAGAATGAAATTAAAGTTTTAATTTATTTATGAGATGATTTTATTAGGTAATTTCAATGGAAAATTGATTTTTAGGACCTAATTGTGAAAATGTTTGGAATTAAAGTCTATTTCTGAAACTATGATTCCTAAAGGCTGTAAACTAGTTTAAGGTGATATAATAAAGTGTTAATTGAGAAAAATAAGCTCAATTGAGAGACTAATTGAGTAGGGACGAAATTCTCATTTATTAAAAGCTTAGGGGAAAAATGGTAATAAACAGTTTGCACTAAAACAATTTGGACAACAGCAGTACACTAACTTTGAAAAATCACCATAAATTGTATAAATCGAATTAGAAGATGAACAATATATGGAATTAAAGCTTATTGAGTCTAGTTTCTCGTAGAAGAAATAGTATAAGCAATGGATTTGTAAATTTTGATATATAATAAATTTTGTGAGACAAGGTCAGAATGAATTCGGGTTCCCCTGTTCTGACTTTGAAAAATCATAAAAAATTAAATAAAAATAATTATGAGCTTAAATTTATATGTCTAGAATCCTTAATTAGTCTATTTTTAATATAAATAAACTAGAATATCATTTGAATCCTGTATGAAGAGATAATTAATTTTTAGTGAAGAAGAGTCAGAACTGTTAAACAGTAGAACAGGGGTGACTTTAAAGAATAAACTGTACTGATTGGTTAAACTAAAAATTCTGAAAATTTTATGGTAAGAAGATATATGATTCTAGTTTCAGGGAAAATTAACGGAACTTAATTTGGAGTTCCGTAGCTCGAGTTATAAATAATTTAGTGGCTATGACTTAAGTAGACAGCTTTGAATGAACTATAAATAATAGTTGAATTATAGAGAATGTTGTATATGAACATGAAATGTATTAAATTGATAATTAAATTTATTTATTTAGATCCAGAAGATTCAAATACTAAGCTAGATCGAGGAAAGGAAAAAGTTCAGGATTAGTAGATTTTTGTGCGCAAACAAGTATTAAGGTAAGTTCATGTAACTTGAATTATATTCTTAAATGCTTGAAATGTATGTTATTGATGTGAATATGATTGGAATAAAGGAATGTTCATTGTATGAAAATTGATAAAACATTGATATATTTGATAAAAATGGGAAGAAATCTCGGTTGAATGAAAGGAAAATTCGATGGATCTCTGAAAAAGGAATTGACGGTAAAAAGGATCAAGCCCGGACGGGTGATCCTATCTTGATATAGCCCTCCCGAAGAATATGTGGAAAATGGATTTAGCCCGGACGGGTAATCCGAATTAAGTCTGAATTTGCTGGATGGTAATTCAGATCCAAGCTCATTAGAGTAATTGTCGTTGCGGGGATTTAGCCTGGGTGGTAATCCGACAATACTCTATGAGTTTATATTCTGAGGATTTAGCTTTGGGTGGTAATCTCTTTGTAAGAATGAGGTTCGCGGAGTGTGCTCTCTGAAATGAAAATGTGTGCACATGAATATGAATTGACGGACCCGGAATTGTACACTAAAAGTGTACCTCTGAAAATCCATCGAAAATTCCAAGAAATTCAACGGGATAAATATGGAAAAATAATAAGGGAATGGTAATCATGGTATTGATGAGCTCATCAATCATAGTATATATTAATGGTACATGCAAATTATTGTACTAACTTGAATGTTGAGTTTGTGCATATTAGGGTAATAATGCATTGAATGGATATATAAATGTTTATTGTATTGTATTGAAAATATTATGTAAGTATAATTCTTGTTACATGAGCTTACTAAGCACAAAGTGCTTACCCTGTTTCATTTTCCCCTGTTTTATAGTGTTAAGAGCTCGGAGATCGGATTTGGTCGGAGACACATCACACTATCAACCTCAGGATTTCGGTATATAAAGAAACTTTATTTTGGAAATCAATGGCATGTATAAGCTAATAAAGTAAATGATTTTGTGAAATGAATGTAGAGTTAGCCATTGGTATGGTTAACAAACCTGGTTTTGGGTATGTGATGATGTTATCTTATAAATATGCATGAATATATTTGGAAAATATGTTGAATTGGTTTGGTTGATGTGGATTGGTCTCGGTTTAAAATTTACAGGGAAGGTTAGATATCTATAAAAGGGGATATATTGAGTTAAAAAAAATTTTAATTTGTAAACTCTGGTAATACTTCTTACCCTATTCCGGCAATGAATACGGGTAGGGGTATTACAATCGAGATCGGATGCGAGGAGTTACCAGACATGTACACGAACATTTTCAGAAAATGCGGATTATAAAATTTGATTCCAACATAAAATATATCAAATTGCATCATAGTATCCTTATTACGGGCCTACGAGGCCCTAAACATACATTGAGAATGACCCGAGACTAAACCGAGAACTTAGGAAAGCTCATAAAAATTTTTCCTACGTAAAGCCTCATACGCCCGTGTGGAGGCAATGCACACACCCGTGTGCTTTGGGACACGCCCGTGTCCCCTACCCGTGTTGAATTTATGAAAATTATTTTTCATTTCAAACTTACAGGGGTTTTCACACGGCCGAGCACCACACCCGTGTCCCTGGCCCGTGTCCTTTACACGGCCTAGACACGCCCGTGCCCAAAAACTCGAGCATTCTGTTTATGACGTCAGCATGCATTTAGGGGCACATGGCCAAGACACTGCGCGCGTGTGTATAGCACGTGCTGCTCGACACATCGACTTAAAATTTTCGGTCTGCGAGGGACGACGCGGCCATACCACACGCCCATTGGGGCGATCCGTGTGTCAACACGGCCTAGACACACGCCCGTGTGTCTACTCGTGTGGATCTTATTAGGCTATTTTCCAAGCCTTTGGTCACCCTCTATCAACCAATCACACTTATAGGTTACCTTAATGCATAATAAGGCCAGATTATACCCTTAGATAAAACATTGATAAACCTCATTGCATGTAAACCTCATATCATCGGTTTTATACATGTTAGGTTAATTCCCTTTTTGTAATAAGGGTTTCCATGTCTCGTTGACACATTTAAGATTGGCTCATTATTGTAACTCATTGCCAATTACGGTCAAGCCATCCCATGTAAACATAAGCATGCAAAAAATTTGTAGGTTATAGCCTACTTTAAAATGATCCAATTCTCATGGCCATATACAAAAAGATAGATATATCTTTACATGCCTTCATTTAGGCAAATCAAATGAAACATATAACAAAATACACCACAAGCACTATACATGCAATTGGACAAAATAAAAGTGTCTATATACCAAAGCTAGACTAGTTGATAGTGTATTGACTCTCCAACTGTCTTCCAATCTTTACGAGTCCTCGAGCTCTGTAAGACAAGGAAAAGAGAGGGGTAAGCATTTACATGCTTAGTAAGCCTGAATAACTGGAAAAGAAACTTACCGAGTAATTAGCATCCAACCATATTGGGCAATAAAACCAACAAGCATGGAATGGTTTCCCTATCACATGCACTCAATCAACAAGTTAGTCACATAACAATGCACCATGTAATTTATCTTAGATGAGCTCATCATTCATCATTTCATTGATATACATCATATTAATATCATTGAGTTTCTAGGAAATCTCGATGGATTATCCATTTACCGTCAATTCATAAGAGCGATCATCTCATGTATGCACTCCCGCGAACCTCACATCTTACGACGGGATTACCAGTCCAGGCTAAATCCCCCGTAACATAAACTCATAAGGTGATATCGGGATTACCAGTCCAGGCTAAATCCCTTATAGCGACAAACACCCTTAATGAGCTCAGATTTGAATTGCCAGTCCAGGCTAAATTCAGACCCTAACCGGATTACCCGTTCGTACTATATCCATTTCAGCACATATATTCTTTAAGAGGCTCAATCGCTCAAGGAACACCCATCTGGGCTAGATCCTTTCTATATTTGAGATCAACGGATTATCCGTCCGGGCTAAATCCTTTTCTGCAACACATGCAGGATCTCAAGTAACATGTAAATCATGGTTTATCCACCGAACTTCCTTTTTAGCCTCAACCGGGACATTTATTAACATGTCGTTATTAAGGATACATTTCATGCATTTTCATGCCATCGTTAAATGCAATCATCATACATTCATAAATCATGCAATTAGGCATATTATGAGTTTGTTTTAAGTTATCCAAACTTACATGGTACTTGTCTCGGTATCTTATTTCGGTTATTTCGAAACCTTTCGTTTTCCTCGATCGACCTCCAGAATTTGTTCCTCGGGGTCTATAACAATAAAAATAAATCATTAACACCTCACATTGTACTTTTAAGTCCAAATTTCAACCCCGATCCAAATGATCGTTTTACCCCTAACCTTTCACATTTTTACGATTTAGTCCCTAGGCTCGTATAATGAAATGCATGCAATTCCTATCTTACCCAAACCTAGATGAATGTTTTTCCCTCATATGGCAACCCAAATTTCTCCATTATTTCTCATTTCTACCTCACATTTTACACCTTTTGCAAAAAGGTCCTTTTAGGAGTTTTTCATAAAAATCACCTAGGAAAAGATGTTTAACACACATCCAACTTTCATATTCCTCCATAAAACATCAAAATACAAGTAACTCATGCATGGGTAAATTTTTAAACATAAACCCTAGCATGAAATATGGGTAGAAATAGAGAGAGTAAGCTATCGAGATTTCAAAAATACGAAATTAAAAACGGGGCTTGGAAGCACTTACTATTCAGCTTGAAAATGCTGAAAACCCAAACTATGGAGAACCCCAAATTTTCGGTAGCAACATGAAGAATATGAGCTGATTTTTGGCTTGTTTTCCCATTTTATTTCATTAAAATGCCAAATGACCAAAATACCCTTAAGCCCTTTCTTTGAAATTTCATCTATACAAGCCCATTTTTGTCCAAAAACTTAGAAATTGGGAAAATTGCTCTTTAAGAACTTCTAATTAATATTCTAAAGAAATTTCATACAAATTGCTTCTAGAATCCAAGTTTTGCAATTTATTCAATCTGGTCTCTAATTTCCAATTGGACACCTCACTCAAAGAATTTCTTCATGAAACTTTAACACATGCATATTCTCATATTCTAAACCTCAAAATAATCATAAAATAAATATTTCAATATCGAATTTGTGGTCCCGAAACCATTGTTCCAACTAGGCCCTATTTTGAGATGTTACACATAAGGCTTATAAGAAAAGACCACGCCCATTGGCAAACTTCCCAAATCTATTTAGTCCATCGTGGATTCTCTTTTCTTACCATAGTACCGAAGAACTTGCTGACACCCTCTGTTGGAATAACTAATGAGGTCCCCCTTCAATCTGCCGGAATAAGTTCCACTTGGGATGAATAGTAGTTGGATTACTTCCTTATAAGCCACATTATTCGGGATACCATGCTCGTAAGTGTGTCATGTCCATCTACTATGGATCATTTTGACATTCAGTACTCAGCAGACTATCATCAGAGTGATATATGTTGATTTCTCACTTATGTTGGTTCCTTACGAAACTAGCCATTTGGCTGGTACTTTCTCAATGGTTTTCCCCTTACGGAACTAGCCACCTGTCACCTAGTGTATCCTTCTTTGTCAATGGGTTCTAACTAACCCCCTTTTTCCTTTTAGACTGTTTGGTGTACTTATTGTTAAATATTTAGTTTACAGGGTTTCTATGAACACCCTCTGGCAATTCATCACGGTGAATCTTTATCTATGATCCTCGATTAGACCATCTTTCATTCACCCGCATACCAAGCACCACTAGTGTGTCACCTTCCATAACTATCTCTTCCTGGATTACCACCTATATGCCCTATTATCTTTCACGAATACTATTCTAGCAGCCTTTTTCCTACTTTCGTTATGCTTCACATTCATTGGCAGATTCTTTCAACCCAGTAGCTATCTATTGTGTTTCTTTGGTTTCATTTTCCTTCTAACCCTTTTTTTAAATTTGCAAAATTTCCCACGATTACCATCCTGATTGTCCTCCCGTGTTTATTTTCTCAACAAAATACCACATGTTTAGCGCCTCGGCGAGCTACCTTGTGGTTACTATCCCAATGGACTCTATATGCTATCATAGCCGAGCTATGGTCTTACATAATAAGCCTCCATATTTAACATTCTGGCAGACATTATTGGTTGTCATAGCCAAGCTATGGTCTTACACATTAAACCTTTGTAAGGTGTTATATGGAAGAACCATACCGTCGCTGTAGTGTTGCCCTATATAGCTTATTAACCGCATCACGGTGATACTCTATGGAACCTAAATACCATCAATATCATCTTATCTTATATCCATATGATGCCTCCATATTTAACGTTCTGGCGGACATTATTGGTTGTCATAGCCAAGCTATGGTCTTACACCTTAAACCTTTGTAAGGTGTCATATGGAAGAACCATACCGTCGTTGTAGTGTTGCCCCATATAGCTTATTAACCGCATCACGGTGATACTCTATAGAACCTAAATACTGACAATATCATCTTATCTTATATCCATATAATGCTCGAACACCAAAGTCACCCCTCCGCAAGGCTCAGAGCTTTGCACATCACGGTTTGCTCCCAACAATCCCAAATGGAGGAATCATAAGGCAATTCTGATTTCTTTCATCCCTTATTCCTCTATTAATTCCTTCATTCACCGTCCTATACCTTGATTCTCAAACACCGTAGTGTCCCCTTCGCAAGGTATAGAACTTAGCACATCACGGTTTGTGCACAACAACACCGTATGGCAGTATCTAAATGTAACGCCCTATACCCGGTCCAATCACCTGACTCAAGCTATAAAATATTATAGCCGTTAAGCATTACTATCAGACAAAGATTCAGCATAAATAATCAACAAATCAATTAAAAAAATTAACACAAGTGTGATGTGATTTACAATCAAAACCGGGCATTAATTAAGCATCCAGGACCTTTAAACCAACTCAAAATCAAATCAGGATTAAATTTAAATTTTTACAAAAAATTAGGTAAAAAGTGAAATAGAGGTACGCGGCCGTGTGACAAGGATGAAACCGTGTAATTTCGATTCACACGGTCGTGTCACTAGACCGTGTAACAAACTATGGCTATGTGAATAAACTTGTACCAAAATTAAATAGGCCACATGGTCGTTTCTGCAACCACGTGTGGCATATGGTCGTGTGCATCTAAACATGCCTTCAAAACCAAGTCATTTCACCTATAATTACTTAGATCACAAGGCATGCAATTACCATCCATTATACCTATATCAAATGCATCAAAACTTACCAAAACATACCGAGTAACATCCAACCTAAGTGCCTAACCAATATGCCATCATTGGTACCACAATTCAAACATTAAACTTTAATCATCCAAGCCTAGACAAAATTAACTTTACATACCTATACATTCACCCAATGAATGTCAATTACCAAATGCCAAAATCATCAATTAAAGTTCACCAATTAGCTTATCATATATATACGAATTCAGCAAGCCAAAAACGCATTATAGGTATCAAGCAAGCCTATGCCATCAAATACTACAATCAACCAAATCAACCGTTAAGGTTTACATTCATACACCTAATTCACATTTAATTTGATGCAAAACATACTTCAATGGATTATATACATATAATACCATTGACCTATTTACATGCCACTTATAATCAAGTCAAAATGAATAAATAACTACCAAAAGAGGTAACAGCCAATCAACAGTACGAATCCAATATTCTATAAGGAAGAAAATGAAACAAGGTAAGCTTACTTAAAGCTTAGTAAGTCCATATAATTAAACTTTACATACCTAACATTTAAAGCATAGTAATTGAAACTACCATTAAATTTATCAATCCTTGCCAAGTTTCAATTCTTCCTACCATGCCAAATGGTTAGCCTTAAGTGCATAACATTTTCATATTCTTAAAACAATACAATTCACATACCATATCACTATTAGCAATCATAAATCCTTTCATGCTATAGAATCCCATTTCTAATCATCTCATTAACTGATTTTCTTGGAGAATTATAGTAAATTAACTTTACATACGCGGGGAAATAATACTCACACAAGCTGACGAACGAGACATTAACCATTACACAATGTTGCTTACACAAGCTGACGAGAATCTGTAAAAAATGCAAGATTCCAACCATCGGTATGGTATCCACCACCGGTATATAGTACCTGGAAATATATCACTGGAATAGAGTGCCAGGAAATTGTAATCACCGACACCTAGTGCCTGGAACACCTTAATGACATGTCATTTGTATCCTGATCATTCACTAAGTTCACACGGGCCTAAACTTGTATTCCATTATCATTTCATACTTATCAAGCTATACCATGATCAACTTGATCACATACCTGCCATAGAGTACATAATTCAATTCAACCATTTATATTTGCTCTACAATTCAATTCCATCCTTTAATTCTACTATCAAGTCTTAGTTGAAGTAACCATGTTAATTATACAACCTTACAAATACCACATATGAAATTTAAATTTGAAATCATTAATAAACATAATAACCCTAATATAAACTTACCTAAACAAAACAGCTACTAACACCACACCAATGATCACTCGATGACTTTTCCTTTCCCGCGGTTATCAACCCATTGATCTGTTTATTGAATTATTTATAATAATTTAGCTCAATTAACCAATTAAAAAACCTTAAAATATTTAAATTCATGTATTTGATCCTTTATTAAAATTTTATATTTTTACCCTAAACTTTTACCATTTATTCAATTTAGTCCCTAAACCTGAAACTTACACATTTATCACAATGAAACCAAACCTAAGCTAGCCAAATTCTCTATGACCCTCATAAATACCATAATTATTGAAATTTCACTAGAATTTCATGCTAAATTTATTATTTTATCATTGTAGTCCCTCAATTTAAAATTAACTAAATCCTCTTTACAAAATAGTCCTTAATAAAAACAAATCTTCAAACTCAACCATTTAACATCTAAAAACTTCAAATTCATCAATGGCAAGATTCAAAACATTTGAAAGTTTCACAAAGTAGTCATGTGATTAGCTATATAAAGCTGTAACGATATAAAAAACATAAAATTTATGAAAATGGATTAACAGAGGCTTACCATGCATGAATACAAACAAGGCTGAAGCTTCAACCTTGATAACCATGAAGGTGAAGTGGAAGAAAGTTAAAAATAAAAGAGATGATGCTTTTCTTTTATGTTTTTAAGTTTTTTTTATATTATTATTAACCTTAATTTAACAAATAAAAGCATATATATTCTAATATAACCTAATGTACAACCGACCACTAACATAAATATGTCTAAATTTCCATATTAGACCATTTAAATATACTTTTATATTCAATTTGCACTTTTAAACTCATAGCCATTGACTTTTACAGTTTTTATGATTTAATCCTTTTTCTTTAAATAACTATCAAATCACTAAAATTTCTGGACCAAACTTCATTAAACTTATATCGTAACTCTATAAATATTTAATAAAAATATTTATGAGCTTGGTTTACAGAAACACGGTCTTAATACCTCTTTTTTCCAAAATTACTTGACTTTCAGGACAAAACATTTGTACTTAAATAATCGTTCAGTTAGCAAAAATTATTAGATCAAAATTCAACATAATACTATATTTAACTCGTAAATATTAAATAACAATATTCACAAACTCACTTATTGGATTTGTGGTCCCGAAACCATAATTTCTGACACTATTGAAAAGCAGGTTGTTACATTAGCAAAATCACTCCTTCTTCCCAATCCTAACTTTGTCTAACCCTTCGATATTTCCCACCATGATTCAAAATGTATGGCACACAAACACAAACACGAATATATAATCACGTAAGCATAGTAAAATGGAACATGCCAACTTATACATGCATCACCACAACCATTCTACTCAAATTCATGTTGTTCAAACAATATCCCATAAATGAGAAAACTCACCTGATGTTTCTTCGCCTCATCAACTTAGATTTTTCAAATGCGAGAGTTTCCTTTCTCTAGGTAGCAAAGCATGACAACCAAAATGATGGGTTAAACTCAATATGCTTAACTTAAACCCCAGTTTTCCAGAAACATGCAAAACCCTTAAAATGATTTCGGGAAATCCTCACATTCCTTTTCTTAACCTTATGTATACATAAAGATTAAAAAACTTACCAGCTTACTGGGTTCTCTACTTTTCCAACTCAAACATTCTGATTTTTGCTCCATATAGAGCTTTCAGTAATAATCTCGTGTTTGGAAAAGAAGACGAATAAGGAAAGAAAATGGAATAGAATTGAGATGAATCCCTTCTTGGAAGTCACCTCTCAACTATTTATTGCCCTTCTCGCAAGGTTTTCAACCATGTAAAATCCACACATTGACAATCATTTTGTCTCCCATTAAGAGGCCAACTAATTCTAATCCAATCGAACCAGACTTGGGTCTCAACCCTATCCATTTTCAGTTACTATCTTTTCCTGATCTTTCAGTACAGACCGTCAGCTTACGGTCTCTTTCAATTTAACCTTTAGTATTATATCAAGAGTTTATACTATTTGGTTATAAATTTTATTCATTAAAATATGAAAAATTTAGTCATTCATAACAAATCCATAATATACTAACATTAGGATTTATTGGCATAAACAAATTTGATTAAATACAACTATTCCAATGCACCATATCATTGATTTACAGCTCACTATTGTTTTTTCTTTTAATTTCACTTACTTCATTAAACAATTTCCCAAATATAGACACAATAGAACTCGATAGGATATGCGGCAGGTCAATAGTTTGCATCAAAATGCCACTTATCTTTGTACAATTGTGTGTTCACTATGCACCAAAGTGCCCCACTCTTGCATAATAGTGTTGTTTTGCTTGCACCGAAGTGCCATTAAACACTTGCATGCTTAATCACTATCCTAAAGAAATGCAATTTATATCCTGTTAATTCTAATTTTGTCTACATGGGCACTTAAGCTATATAATTTTTTTTACACATTTCTCAACAACTAAAAAATTCAAATTATGATATTTTTACCATTTAGTCCTTTTATAACATAGAACTAACAATCACCAAATTTCACTTAACATCTATTTCACCTACTTAACTTTTTAACATTTGCAATTTAGACCATTTATTCAATTTCTCTACACATATGCCTTTCAATTTCAATATAAGAACACACTTTTTGTACTCAAATAAATTTCATAAAACAAATCATCATTTTCAATCATACAAATAAAGCCCATAAGTATTTCTAAATTGATTATCAAAATTTCATATAAGGTTTAGTTAAACTAAAGAAAAATTCTTGATAAACTTACAAAAAAAATACTTGGATGAATATTTCTTCTTCCGTTTTCACTTATTTCTCTTATTCACCATTGATTCTTCACATTTCTTCTCTTTCTCTTCAATAACATAATACACATATATGACAATATCAAAACAATGAATCATAAACTTTTCCATGTATTAAAAGGAAATACACATGAATTTCTGAAGAAATTTCATCATCTTACCTTAAGCTTATATTCAAACCCTAAATTTTTCCTTTCTCTTTAAAAATATTCATCGACTAACTCCACCAAGAACTCATCTTGCCATGTAGTTTCTCTTATGATTTTTTTTTTAAATTTTATGAAGAAATTTTAAAGTTTAAAGCTTGGAATATGTAGAAATCAAAAGAAGAGACTAAAATGAAATAAAAAGAAACTTGGAGGAAATTGAGGGTGCGAGGGGTAGGGAAGAAGCTTAAATGAAATGATGATGATGATATTGCTTTCACAAGTTTTTCCATCTTTTTTATCAATATCTATCAATTATTTATTTATTTATTTATTTTTAAAAAAAATCTATCATCATCACTTTTATATATATCATTATGGTCAATTTACCTTTTAATCTTCCCTCTATTCTCACCAATCTAACTTTATCATATCTTACTTCTAATTTTTATACTATGATCACAACATTTCTTACACTATCACAATTTAGTCCTCACCTTAACTTAACTCTCTTAAATTCAAGGTTTTTTTTTTTAATTTCCTATAATACCAAATTACCTTTTTCAAAAATATTATTATTTCTATTTTGGCTAACGTGATCTCTGCACTGGTAGCTGAGAAACTAGTTCGTAAAGGATGTTCGGCGTACTTGGCCTATGTAAGTGTTTTCGCTTCTGGGGACTCTACTGTAAAGGATATTTGTACTGTAAGGGATTTTCTGGACGTTTTTCCTGAGAATCCACCAGGTTTACCTTCGAATCGAGAAGTGGAGTTTAGGACTGAGCTTTTCCCTGGTACAATTTCGGTGACTATTACTCCCTATCGAATGGCACCGAAGGAGCTTACGGAGCTTAATGTCAGATTCAGGAGTTGTTGGAGCGTAGGTTCATTCACCCTAGTGTGTCTCTATAGGGAGCGCCAGTACTGTTTGTTAAGAAGAACGATGAATCCATGAGGATATGTATTGACTATTGGTAACTGAATAAGCTGACCATCAAGAAAAAGTATCCATTACTAAGGATCGATGATCTGTTCGACCAGTTCCGAGGGGCATCTGTGTTCTCTAAGATTGACTTACATTCTGGGTATCATCAGTTAAGGGTTAAGGAGGCTGATGTGCATAAGATGGCATTTAAGACCCGCTATGGTCACTATGAGTTCCTAGTGATGCCATTTGGACTGACTAATGCACCGGCTGGTTTCATGGATACTATGAACCGAGTTTTTCAGCCCTATCTGGATTGGTTTGTGGTGGTGTTCATCGATGACATATTGGTTTATTCAAGGACTGAGGATAAGCATGATGAGCACCTCAGAGTGGTTCTTCAGACTTTGAAAGAAAAGCAGCTCTATGCTAAGTTCAGCAAGCGCAAGTTCAGGTTACATGAAGTAACTTTTCTGGGTCATGTGGTTTCTGCCGAGGGGATTCGAGTTGATCCTTAGAAGATTAAAGTTATATTAGATTGGAAGCAGCCTAAGAATGTCTCTGAGATCTGTAGCTTTTTAGGGCTGGCAGGTTATTACCGACGATTTATGGAAGGTTTCTTACTAATTTCAGCACCCTTAAGTTGTTACTTAAGGGTGTACCATTTGTCTCATCTGATGCGCAGTAAGAAAGCTTCGAGAATCTCAAGATTGTACTGACTGAGGCTCCTATTCTGATATAGCTTGAACCTGGGAAGAAGTTCACGGTTTATAGTGATGCATTACATGTTAGTTTGGGATGTGTGTTGATGTAGGAGGGTAAAGTGGTAGCATATGCGTCTCGTCAGCTTAAGATGTATGAGACAAACTATCCAACGCATGATTTGAAGTTGGCCGTCGTAATCTTTGCATTAAAAATTTAGAGGCACTACCTGTATGGTAAGAAGTGTATCATCTACACTGATCACAAAAAGCTCAAGTACCTCCTTACTCAGAAGGAGCTGAATCTTAGGCAATGTAGATGGGTTGATCTACTTAAGGATTACGACTGTACTATTGAGTACCATCCGGACAAGGCTAATATGGTGGCCGATAAACTGAGCCATAGGGCTATGACTGATTTGAGAGTGATATTCGCTCGACTAAGCCTATTCGACTATAGGAATTTGTTTGCTGAGCTACAAGTCAAACCAACTTGGATCGAGCAGATTAAGAGTAAACAGTTGAATGATGAGCCTTTGGGTCTTCGGTTCTGACAGATTGAGGGTGGTAGCACTAAGGACTTTGGGTTGAACTCTGAGGGTGTGTTGTGTTTTCGAGGTTGGGTATGTGTGCCGAATGATTCTGATTTGAGACAGTCTATACTGAGAGAGGTGCATAGCAGTCTTTATGCTATGCACCCTGGTGGGAATAAGATGTTCCGAGATCTTCAAGAGTTGTATTGGTGGCCAGGATTGAAGTGAGAGGTTACTGATTTTGTGGCTCATTGTCTGACATGCCAGCAAGTTAAGGCTGAGTATCAGTTACCTTTAGATTTGCTACAGCCGGTTAAGATTCTACTATGAAAGTGGGAGCAAGTGACGATAGACTTCGTTAGCGGCTTGCCCTTGACACATAATAAGAAGAATTCTGTTTGGGTCATTGTGGATCGGTTGACCAAGTCTATACACTTCATTCCGATTCGAACTGATTATTCATTGCAGAACCTGACAAAGCTTTATATTTCTAAGATAGTGAGATTGCGTGGGATACCAGTTTTGATCATCTTTGATAGGAATCCTCGCTTCACGTCTCAGTTCTGGAAAAAAGTTACATGAAGCTCTGGGTTTGAGATTGGACTTCAGTACTGTGTTCCATCCTCAGACCCATGATCAATCTGAGAGGGTGATTTAGATGCTGGAGGATATGTTGAGGAGTTGTGTTATCGATTTTCGAGGCAGTTGGAAGGATTATCTGCCATTAGCTGAGTTCGCCTATAATAACAGCTTCTAGTCTAGCATTCAGATGGCATCTTACAAAACTTTATATGGACTTAAGTGTCGTACTCCCCTATGTTGGACTGAGTTGGGTGAACGACGGGTTCTAAGTCCTAGGTTGGTTTCCGAGACTGAGGATAAGGTTCGACTGATTAGGGATCATCTGAAGGCGGCTTCTGATAGACAGAAGTCTTACACTAATCTGAAGAGACTTGAGATTGAGTATTCTATGGGAGACTTCGTGTTTTTTAAGGTCTCGCCATGAAAAAAGGTTCTAAGGTTCGGTCGCAAGGGCAAGTTGAGCCCTAGGTTTATTGGGCCTTACCGAATTCTAAAGCGAGTGGGACCGGTCCCTTATCAGTTGGAATTACCTCCAGAGCTAGACCGTATTCATGATGTATTCCACATCTCGATGTTAAGGCGCTACCGCTCTAATCCTACTCATATTGTTCTTGTTGAAGAGATTCAGGTTAGGCCAAATTTGACCTTCGAGGAAGAGCCGGTTCAAATTCTGGATCGAGATGTAAAGGTTCTTCAGAGGAAGTCTATTTTATTAGTGAAGGTGCTGTGGCGGAATCATAGTACTGAAGAGGTCATATGGGAGCCTAAGGATGCAATGTGTCAGCAGTATCCTCATCTATTCTGCTCAGGTAAATTTTGAGGTCGAAATTTCTTTTAGAGGGTAGAGTTGTAATGTCCCAAAAATTTCTATTTTGACTTTTGTGAAAATGTGACACAACTGTGTATTTACTTTAGTGGTTATGTGTTCTGAGTGTGTGTGTGAGGTACCAAGTTTAAGCCTTGCTTGGGTGAAGTTCTGTCTTTTTACTGAATAAAGCCTTAACCTTGCTCAATGGTTTTCAGTTTAATTATTTGTAAAACCATATCAGAATTGGCCTGCTGGTCCGGTGGTTAAGTTGAGTCTCAGATTGCTAAAGATCTTGTGTTTGAATCCCTGCGCGAGCGTGGGAGTCTATTTTTACTCATTTGACCGAAAGAGTTTTAGTCAAATAGGAATTCTGAGTAGTAGAGATAATTAAGGGATTTTGGGGGAGAAGTTATCAGATTTTTATTTTTTTCCCAAAATTTCGGTTCTCTCCCTTTTTCCTCTGAAAATCTGACGTTTCATCTCCCTCTCCCTTTATTTTTTTTTCCTTTTTCCTCCATCGATTTTGATCTTTCGTATCATAGTTCTTTTGTCTCGTTATTTTGGTTTTTCGCACTATTTTGTTAAGTGGAATCATTGTGTTTGTTTAGTTCTTGATTTCTAAAGATTTAAATTCTGTAATTTGTTATGCATGGGACGATAGTGAATAGTAGTTTCACATCAACGGTCTGCTTTGTGTGATCAAATGGGTGTGATTGCGGTAAGTGAGTGTGTTTGGCTCGATCTGGGTTTGAGAAATTCAGGATTTAATTACTAAATTAGTGTTGGTTAATCTGGTTTATAGGTTTTGGAAGGCTTGGGAGTGGTTTCATATCGTATTGAGACCAGGTGTGTACCCAAAAATGTAGAAAATGAGGTTTTGGTAAAAGTTAATACCCCCCACAGTCAAAGCCACATGGGCGTGTGGTCGTCCGTGTGGTAGGCCGTGTGCCATAACACAGGTGTGTGATCGACGAGGCAAGGCCGTGCGCGCAAAACACTACCGTGTGATGGCCAGGTAGGTCGTGTGCTACACACGGGCTAGACTGGTTTGGGTCGTATGGGCCACACGAATGTGTGGGTCCATACGGGTAGTCCACACGGATGTGTGAGAGTCTGGGCCAAATCGTGTGATCCACACGGCCAAGGACAATTTGGGCCGTATGGGCCACACGGGCGTGTGGGCCCACACGGGCAGGCCACATAGGCGTGTGAGCCTATTTAACTAAAATGTGTTCTAAGGTTGCATGGGTCGCCCAAATCGATTGTGAACTTACTGTAGGGTCGATAAGCACTACTTAGACCCTTAAATACGTGAACTGTATGTATGATAATTATATGAATGAATACTGAACTGTGTGTAAACTGATATTCATGTATTAGCATGTCATATACTGTATGTTGCATTGCATTGGGTTGGGATGCTGATATTTGGAGGAAGTGTGCTGAAAGGCTCTTAAGCCTATTATCTGACAGCTCAGCTGTAATTTACTGATTATGTGCCACATTCGGTACTACTTGGAGTGTAGGGATGGGTGGGTATTTTAAACCCTACATGGAGTGTGGCGATGGACGGAGATGGTGTGTAGAGGCTAGTTGGGTATGACTCTGTTTACTGATTAATGTATATCTGGTATTGTTAATGTGATGGGCTTAGGCCCTAATGCATATCTAGTATTGAAACTGAAATAGGCTAAGGCCCGAACTGCTACTGAAACTAAAATGGGCTTAGGCCCAGACTGCATTTGACTGTTTTTTATTTGACTGTATGCATGGTTTTTGTGGGGATTACACACTAAGTTTATGTAAACTCACCCCTTTTTGTTTTATCTGTACAGGTAATCCCCAAACATAGATGGATCGGTACAGCGGAGGACTCGACGGTGACCACACGATTATTGAACTATTTTAATTACAGTTATGGTATTCATTTTCTATTTTTTTTTCTGGGGCATATTTGATGTAAATTGGGACTTTTAGACTCTTTGCTTTTGATTTGGATTATAACTATTTTCATGAATTTTTGAACTGCAACGAAAACTCGATTTTATTAAACACCACATTTTTCCTAAACGCGAATGGTTTCTTTCAAATATCACGGTTTTAAAAGCTTCCGCTACGAGATATGTTTTTAAATGAATTAAATTAACGAGAAAATAAGTTTTAAAATTGACGAGAGATAAATAACAGTTAATAAACGGAAACGGTTTTAACTGGATTCATTTTATTTCAAATTCCAATTCATGTGACATCGCCAAATTCGACCATAATGTTTAGGCCGGGTTTGGGGTGTTACACTATTTATGGTTTTTATCTGGTAGGGATTAAATTGAAGGCAAAAGGAAATTTAGGGGTAAAAAGCGTGAATTTGAAGACAAAATGGGCTAGCATGCAAAATAGGAAAAAAGTGGTGCCGAAAATACAAAGTGTGAAAGACTTGGGGCAAAAATTCAAAGAAGAGATTTATGAACAGAAGACTCTATTTAAATTTGAATTTTATTTTTAGGATTATTGATAGGATTAGTATGATATTATTTAGATTTAATTTTAGATTATATCTTTATTTATCTTTTAGAGTTTAAATAGGAATAAACTAGGTTTTCTATGTACTATAAATAAGAGATGGAGTGACATAAATATTGACTCATCTTTTCTATAAAAATTCTGTCTCCCTAAAGCTCTAGCTTTTTGTTCCTTTTATTATTCAATAACATTCCATTTGATTAAACTTATCTCTTTTTTCCCAAAAAGCATTAGCCACTAAACTCATCTAGCCAAAGGTTATCAAGATTCCCCAAAACAGGTTCATGAGGCTTAGAACCCGCACTTAGCCTTCTCAACGAGTATTTATCGTTTCTTTGTATTACGTGTAACACCCTTTACCCGTGTCTGACTCCCGAACAGGGTATGAGGCATTACCAATTTAATCGTTCACAAACATGCAAAATCAGGCTACAAAATTTCATTCGTATCAAAACTTTTCATACACATGCATAATGTCCCATTCATGGGCCTACGAAACCCTAAACATGCATTGAATGTAGTTAGGGACTAAACCGAGAACCTTAGAAAGTTTTGGGAAAACTTAGAAAATTTTTCCATAACACAAGGTCACACGCCCATGTGGAAACAGAGACATGCCCATGTGCTAAGGCCGTGTTCCCCCACACGCTTGAGACACACGGCCGTGTCTCAGTCCGTGTGACTAACACTTAGGCTATTTTCCAAGCCTTTAAGTTACCCTTAATCCTTCACATCTTTATTTCCATATTACACAACTAATTCATGGCCATGACCATTTAGATTTGGTCATAAAACATTCATCATGCACATATGTCTTAATACCAATTATGCATGCCTTACAAGCATAATCACATCACAAGCACTAGAACTTAGCATGGATAGATAGATTTACAAACCATAATCACTATGAGCCACAGCTCATGGTCATATATAAGTAACTCAATGTAAGCCAATACCTTTGGCTAATCATAATAATAGCTAACATAAAAACTAAGTCCCTATACATGCCACTCACACGAAACGCTTAACATATATGGGTCAATACTTCAAAGGCGATGGCTTGATAGTGTTGTGCTGCCTCCGACGATCTTCAAACCCAAGCTAACCTGTCAACACTAAAGAAAAGGAAAGGAAGGGAGTAAGCTTTATAGCTTAGTAAGACCGTATGAAAATAATAAACAATTTATCAACTTGCTTCTCAAGGTAATACAACCATATTTATACTTTTATTTATGTTCAGGTCAAGTTATTTTCTCGAGTCATAGTCATTAAATTATTTATATCTATAGATACTGAACTCCAAATTAAGTTCCCCTAATTTTTCCTAAAACTAGACTCACATATATTCTTACCATAAAATTTTCAGAATTTTTGATCTAGCCAATAAATACAGTTTATTCTTTAAAGTCACCCTTGTTTCGCTGTCTGACAGTTCTAACCCCTCTTCACTAAAAATTAATTATCTTCTCATACAGGATTCAGATGATATTCCTTTTTGTCTTTTTTGAAAATAGATTCATTAAGGATTCTAAGCATATAAATTATAACCCTTAATTATTGTTTTAAAATTTTTAATGATTTTTCCAAATTGGAATAGGGGATTTCAAAATCATTCTGACTCTGTCTCACAACAATTCAAATATCTCATAACATGGACTTCTTTTGCTTGCACCGTTTCTTTTATATGAAACTAGGCTCAATATGCTTTAATTTAGTATTTTATTCAGCCTCTAATTCAATTTCCACAATTTTCGGGTGGATTTTTAAAGTCAGACTACTACTGCTGCCTAAAACTATTTCAATGCCAATTTTACCTCTTCATAATTATCTTTAAATAGGCTTTTATGCCAATCAGTTTCTCTTTCTATATTCATTAGGCCACAAGGTGAAGGGGTAAACATATCATGTCCCAATTTAATTCGACCTAAAAGCCTCATGCATAATCATCAATCAAATTTACGACATAATTACCCACCATAGGTATCGACCTAATATTTACAAGGTCGTCACAAAGTCATTCTCATAAGTATGACTTACTCATTTATACTCTTACCAAAAGTCCAATATGCATCGAGCTCATCACTCATGAATTTTTAGTACATACTTGTACCCTTTCAACATGATCATAAACATAGCTTACTCATTTTCATAGCTAGAACTTACTCGTATCATTCTTACCATAAGGGTAACATAACTAGACTCATATCTCATGAGTTTGAATAAGAACCTATACCACTCACAACATGAGTATATCCTTCCATATCATTATCATGAGCCTTAAAATAACCCATGAACCCTTTTGGAATACTAATGGATATCCGATAAGCCTCACACAAGAGGGTGAATTACCGATGCCATGTTCTAGACATGGTCTTACACTGGCTCACATGTCAAGGCCGATGCCATGTCCCAGACATGGTCTTACACTAGCTCTTGTCTCAATGCCGAGGCCCTGTCCAACATGGTCTTACACTGGCTCTCATATGGTGGCTGACGCCATGTCCCAGACATAGTCTTACACTGGCTGACAATCAACGCTGATGCCATGTCCAACATAGTCTTATACTGGCTCTCATAATCAACGCCAATGCCATGTCCAACATGGTCTTACACTGACTCTCATATGGTGGCCGACGCCATGTCCAACATGGTCTTACACTGGCATACAAAATGTGGCCGATGCCATGTCCCAAACATGGTCTTACCATGTCCCAAACATGGTCTTATACTAGCTCAAATGTCACTCTAAATGTCATGGCATGGATATCCAATCTATTCCTCGGTTCAATCGGGACTCTACTACATTAAATTTCATCATGCATTTTTAATCATATTACACAAAATTAATCATTCAACAAATAAAAATGATAAATTTACCTTACTTACGTACAACTTACACGTTTCAATGGAATATCATGTTCCATCCAATTTCCAATGTATTCAATCATCACATAAATGTTATTAACATTTGGCATCACTTTCTCATACTCAATATCATCAACATATAATTTAATACAATTATAGCAAGAAAAAATTCAAGTATATTAACAATAACATGGATAACATGCTTATTTAGTCACACGGACTTACTTCGAATGAAATTTCGGCGAATTATTCCATTTTAGTCTATAACCTCATACCTTCCGATTTAAGCCCGAATCTCGATTTTCTTGATCTAAAATAATAAAATCCACTACTTTAATTATCATATTAACCAATACATTTCATAATTTATACTTTGGAAAAATAACTATTTTGCCCCTAAACTTTCACAAAACTTATGATTTTGCCCCTAGGCTCGTAAAATGATTTTTATCAAATTTTCTCACTAACCAAGCCTAGCCAAATTCCTTTTATACTAGAAGTAGCCCAAAATTTCAATTATTTCTCACACTTATCACTCATTTTATAAACTTTATGAAATGGTTCATTTGAGATGTTTTCATGAAAATCCTTTCACAAAAGTTGTTTATTAAACAACCAAGATTCATTTTCATTCACAAAGTTTCAGAAAATATTACAAATTCTCTCATGTAAAAACCCTAGACTTTCAACCATTTTGCAAAATAGTCCCCTCATTAGCTAGCTTATGCTACAAGGGTCCTAAAAATGCAAAAATCATCAAGAATGGCTATCTAAATCACTTACTTGCAAGGGATATAAGTGGCTGATATTTTTGAGGTTTCAAAACCCCCTATTTGCTGGTATTTTCGGTGGAGAATAAGATGAGAAAAAGATGATATCATTCTCTCTTTATTTTATTTTATTTCTAGCCAATTTAGTCACCAAAACTCACCTAACTTTGACAACTTTCTTCTTTTTGTCTCTATGGCCGACCACCACTAATTTAAAGGCCTATTTGCACTTTAAAGACCCCAATTATGGTTCTCTAGCTATTTAACATATTTGGCTAGCAAAACAAAATTTTTGCTCTTTATGTGATTTAGTCTTTTTTCTCAATTAAGCTCACAAACACTAAAATTAATTCACCAAAATTTTCATGCACTTATATAATCATGCTATGACACATAAAATAATATTAAAAATAATTTCTCAGACCTTAGATTTATGGTTTCGTAACCACTGTTCTGACTAGGCCCAAAATCGGGCTGTTACATTACGGGACTGACGCTTTGTTCATATCCTTCCAAAAGTGATATTTTCATCTTATGTAAGGAACGGCTGCTTTGCATGTTTTGGGAAGGTTGCACAGTAGGTTCACTAACTTACTGCGTCAGTGGTAGTCGAGCCCAAGAGACGAAATGGCGTGGCATTTGCCATTGAGAAATGATGATATAGTGTAAGATGGTCCCACAAAAGTGACGGTTGGCTAGAGTCAAGTTCCTCTAAATCATAAGTCTAAAATCCAAGTGGAGCTGGTGGTCGTAGGCATCCTCTTCCACTATAACTGACTTATTTTGTTATTAGAATGATCATTTAATAGCCTAGGATTGAACCCAAGGAGGATCGAGACAACCGGAGGTTGGAATCCCTTAAATCGAAGAATCCCTTAAATCGAAGAATCCCTTTTCTCAATTCTATTTATTTTTACAATTACAATTACAATTACAATTTCAATTTATACAATCTCAATTCATCCATGTTTTTAATTCTATTTTTTTTATTTTTTTAGGTACAATATTTTTCTTGGGCACGACTGTACCCAAGATCTCGAGGAACAAGAAGTTGTGCAAATCCAGTCCCTGAGGATTTGACCCTACTTCTCTTATACTATTCTTTTCGTTAATTTATAAGGATAGGTTATTTTTAGTGCTTCCAACACCACACCAAATGTCACAAGATCACTCTCCTACTAAATTTCCCCCTCGAAAATTTAGTTTTGCAATACAAGATACTCTCTTAATTGCTTAAAAAATAATGCATAAATAAAATGTTCCTAACTTGAACAATTTTTTTCTTTATTAATCTCTCAGTATGTCTTTAATCTAAACAAAACTTAAGCTTATATGCTACTTAAGTTTTTCTTAAATAAGAGCCATAGTCTAATCAATTTTCTATAAAATAAAACTAAAAATCAGTAGGATAATCTTGATGTAATTTCATAAGAGTCTCTGTGCAATCCAATGCCTTCAAATATGGAATGTGACTTTACTTGATCCTCAAGTAACCAATCTTCAAGTATTCAACTTTAATTCAATTGGTCTTCAAGTTTTGGGTTCTAACTTGTTTGAATATCTCCAAAACAAATAGCCTAGTTCCTTTGTTCTAAAATTTGCTAACTTTGAAAATAGACAAGTAAGAAAATGAAATGATATTTGAAGTTTTGGCCACTATTTCAGCCATAAAATTTTTCCTTGCCTCCAAATATGTCAACAATATACCTTTGAAGGTAGTGATTAAAATCCTAGGAAAGTTAAATTTTCATGTTTGTTTCATTAAATATTTCTCAAGAATGTAATGATAATTTACAAATTTACCCTTATTAAATAAAAGATAATATTCATGTATTTAATTTTTATAATAAAATTTATTCTTAAAAAATTTTTGGATTACATATTTAATAATAATATTTAATTGATCATTCTTAAATTATTTTATTTAATTCATAAATTTAATTGAAAAAAAATTGTTTCAAATTTTATCTTGCATATATATTTTCTCAATATAATAATGCATGTATGAAATCATGGATATATAAAACTTGTTTTGAAATAAATTAAAAAATACTTGAAATCACTTTTTGTTTTATCTAAAGGCTAACTCATAGGAATATAAAAAGTAGTTGATTACATGTATTGCTCTAAGCAAAACTACAAATAATTAAATCATAGGCGGTCTAATCCACAATTCTTGTACAAATTAAATGGAACAATTCGACAAAAAATAATAATAAGTATTTTATACAAATACAAGTGCTAAATCAAATTTACAACTGAGAAAAAAGTAAAATTTGGGAAAAAAAACTTGCGAAGAATCCATTGGAGTAATAGAGAAAATCAAGTAGTCAAAAGGAGACAATAACTTCTTCTTCTTTATTTTTTTTACGTTTATCAATAGACTAATACCCTAAACCAATTTAAAGAGGGTTAATTTTGTTTTAGTAACTTTCCTATCTACATCGGAAAGTATTCCCACCTTTTATCATGGGAATCATGTTGCCATGTTGTTCATGAAAAAATAACTCTCAAAGGAAAGTAAATTATATTTGACATACCAAATATGGGGATCACTTTCCAACTGATTAAATTCCCAGGAAAGTAACTACTTTCTGTCGTACCAAATGCTACATAAGAGTTAGGGCCTGGATTTAGCTTATTTAGTGGCCTATTGATCTGCCGCAATTCATTGTAGCAGATTAAACCATTTTCTACACTTAAGGAGCTCAGATAAAATCAATTTAGCTATGCTTTTACTTAGTTTTCATTTTTAGTTCATAGATAATAAAAAGTGTAATTTAAGCCATTTATATGACATTAGGGGACAACGTAGGCCTAAAGGTAGGCTAACGTATTTGGTGAGTGTGCAAGACATCATTCAATGGCATAAAAACATGAGACTGGCCATGATGTTGCAACACGGAGTGTTGGTGCCACAACATAGTGAACACAACACTCAAAAGGAGCAAACTACCTTCAGTGTCGCGACATAGCTAGAAGGTGTCACGACACAGCCTTGTCATTAAGCCTAAGCTTGTAAATTGCCATTAGTGTCACGACACAGGCCAAAGGGTGTCACGACACCAACATGATGAGGTGAATTAATGAACAAAAGGGCATTTTGGTCCGCAAAATAAATTTTAATGCAAAAACGTCAGCAAAATTAGGTCAATGGACGATGACCAACCCTAAGCATATAAATAGACAGCTCTAAGCACTCCATAAGTAGGTTTTTATTCAAGTTTTAGTCGGCGACTTTCAATTTGTTTTACTTTCAATTCTCTTTAGTTTATTTTGTACTTAAGTTTCTTTTCATATTTCGTGGATTATCATTCGTGCTATTATCAATATATCAATATTCTCCTTAAACTCTTTGCTTGATCTATTCTTTATGTTTACCATTATAATCAAATTTATGATGTTTACTAGATCCATGGGGCACCAATCCATTAATGGGAGATTAACGAGTGGACATGGGAGTAATTAACTTTTATGTAGGGTCTCTTAGCGAATCAACTAGTTGGGATAGGAAGAACTTAAAACTCTAGGCTTGACGACCTTAGGAAGTCATATAGGTGGGAATAAACCCAAAATTGATATTGCCTATCCGTTAAACCTTACCTCAATCCGGTTTGGACTGTGAGGTCGAGAGATAAGTAGTTCTTGTAGACTCATTGGGTTAGTGGAAGATTGAGAGGTCCTGCTAGGTTAATGACTAGTTGATTGGATAGAACCCAAAATAGGAGTTAGTTATGACCATCGAAGCAAGTTAGTCTTTGCAAATTGTGTTCCCTTCTTTATTTTTATGCCTTTTAATTATTTTTATAAAATATGATTTTTCATTACCTTAGGATTCATCATAATATAGTTCAATTAAATTATTAATTAGACCTATTAACATAAAAATTAGAATTAGTTTAGTTTTACCTCCTTTGGGTACGATCCTCAGGGTACTTTGATATTTTGTTGTATAAATCTATATTACAACCTAACCCGTATACTTGCGAAAATTGCCTAACTCTTTTATTTGGTTGCAGTATTCACACTCTAGACGTTAGTACATCCGAAGGCGATCACCTATGAAATGTGTGTGAAAAAAGATGGGGACACTTGTGCCTTAAGGTTTTCGATGGAATTTTTGTTTTAAATTTTGATTAATATTTAGTAGATTTTTTAGAATATATTATTTTTTTTAAATTAAAAGAGTTGTGTTATGAAGAGACATGATATTTCATGAAAAATAATGTTATGAAATAATATAGCTTATGCTACTAATTGTGTCTATTAAGAGTAACTTTACATTGTCTATACAAATGACTTAAATGCTCAACCTTTTTCATTATTCTGCTTTAGAGGTTTTAAGATATTGTTGTATCTTCAAGAAAATATACCTTTAATATATTTTTCTAGCATATATCCCACCATTTTTTTTATTTTTATTTTTTACACAAAACCTTAACCCTAAATTTTCCTAACTATTAAATTCCTAAACTCTCCTACCAAATTTCCTTCAACCCAAAATTTTAAATGATACCATTGCCACAATCATAGTAAAATTACTCACATTATTATTAAAATTTGTTACTATTAAATTATGCTTTGATTGTAGTGAACTAAATATTATTTTTTGCAATTATCAATAGCCTAAAGAATGAATTGTTTAGGTATGTCAAAGTATGCATTGAATTGTTTAGGTATGTCAAAGTATGCATTTTTATGCCTTGAACAATCAAATTGCATGACGCTTACAGAGGGCTTGTTTATACAAAGTATTTCAAATAGGCAAGTTCTTGTGTATGCCATTGTTTCTTAGTGTCTTAGTTGAATGATTGAAGTCCAAGACCCATACTTTACATTTTTATGAGGTGAAGCAACGATAACGCTGGAAGATATAGTTTTACTAATGAGACTTTTAGTCAACAGAAAAGTGATAATAGGAGGAAGTTCATTTTGTTGGAACATCAGTACATACTATGGCGAAGCAAAAAATTAATCTAACAATCATAATCCATGGATTCATGTGCAAGGAACTGAGTTAAAGGGAGGTATGAAAATTATACCTTCATTGATTTGATTAGAGAAAATCTGTTTTTTGTTGTATGGTTTTTGGTGCAGTAATTTGTGGCAAAGTTAGAGGGGACTGGTAGTGGCTTGCTTCCTCCCAACATTTATAGTTTATTTCTGGCCCTTCCGAGAAAAAATTCTAGCTACATACCAAGTAATAATCGAACCACAACGACAACACTTTGTTTTGGCTTCTACGGTATCCACCTTGGAAGAAAATGACTAGAAAACTCTTGAAACTCTTTCGGGTGATTTTCAATTTTTTTTGGTTACTAGTCAAATGAATTTCGAATAAGATGTAAAAGAAGATATCAAGACTTGCATGTATTCAAATTACCTTATTGAATAACATAAATCTCATAGAGTGATTTAGGGGACTGTAATAAGACATGATACCATTTCCATAAAGGATACCGATTTACTTTAATCCTAAAAATACTCCTTTAATTGAAATTTATGAAATCTTTATTTAATAATTTTTGTAAAGATGTAACTCATTAAAATTATATGAAACCGTTTCATATTTATTTCGATTCGATCCTCTATGTGTATGCATCAAGTATGTACACATATCGTGTCTAATATTTATTATTATATTTAAGTTTTTAAAATATTTTATGTATATTAACTTTACAAATAATTTATATAAATTATTTAAATGGTATTTAAAATTTATATTTTATGTATCACTATATTAAATTATTTAAATATTATATAACCTAATTAAAGTAGATTTTAATTTTTAACTACAAAATTTGTTAGTAATATGAAACACCAAAAATTAATAAACCACAAATTTTCACATTATATTTTTATCTACCCTTTTAAAACATTTTTGAATCGCAACAACAATAGAAAACTATCCTTAAATCTACTAACCGCTCCACACTTCACTAGTGATATAAAATTACTATCAATGTTAGATGCAATCATTCTTACTATGCACATTTCCACTCCAATTTACTTTTTTCTAATTATTTTTAATCCACAATTTTATATTTAAACATACTTCTCCAACTAATAAAGGGAGGCGAAGATAGTGTACTTGTTAAAAAAAATCTACTTTACACCATCTTCCATCCACTTAAAGAAAATCTGCTCTATGTGGAGTTATTTGGGATTTGCGTCCCTAGTACAAACCTGTATTCTTTCAAAATTAGGTCACGGCTTTGCTTGAGGACACCTCTATATACAAGAAATAAAAGGAGTGGAGAAGTGAAAAACAGAAGAAAAGGTTAAAGGACTTACGATTGGCGTAGCAACAGTAGGAGATTTCAAACCCAAAGCTGGTTTCTTACATAACACAGTTTGATCAAAGATTGGTTGTCTTTATTGATACTACAGTGTCAGTATCTCTGACACAGTTTTACAGCAAAGTGGAAAAAAGAGTTAAAAAAACAAAATAAATTTCATGTCAAACCCCATTAAAGTTACCAAAAAAACAAAAAAGGCAATTAAAATATCATTACTTCTTGGAAAGTGGAAAGATTTCTCACAGAACAGGTCAAGAGGGCGTCTAGAGATTGGAATATCATTATCCGAGTAAATATATTAACAACAATAATAATTTTACTTCAAACACAATTTTCATCATTATCATTCATTATCATTTTTTTTTTCCACTGGGTGAGCTTTTCTGGTTCTGATCTTTCAAAATCTGCCGTTTTAAAATAATCATTTCCAATTATTATCATGGGAATTTTACTGGTTTTTACTGTTTGAGTTTGAAAAGAAAATGGTAGGTACTGACTAAGTTGGTTTTCTTTTTGAAAAAAAACTGAGTCTGGGAGTTCGAAAAAAATCGTTGCTTTGTTTCATTTTTCTGTGTTTCTACAGATTTTTGTTCATGGGTATGGGTTTTTATATTAAAATTGTGTGATTTTTGTTGGGTAAGTCAATTTGGATCATTCTAGAGTTTCTTCGAATTTGGTTATTATTGTTATTATTATTATTATTATTATTATTATTTGCGTTTATGAATGATTTTGGCTTTCTGGGTATTTTTAGCTTAGAACAAATTTAGCTTTTTTTTTTTTTTTTTATCTTTAGATGTTCTTTTGTTTAAAAGTTTGGTCGCTAAATCTTTGGGGTTGGTAAAATACTACTTTTGGCAAGCTTGTGTTTGCTTCTTTTCTCAAAACTCTTATTTTTAGGGCTTTTTGTGATTTTTTACCTGTGATTTAGGTTTCATGCCATTAATTTAGGTGGTGGGTAGTGGGGCTTTTTGGTTCTTTGTTGATAGCTACTGAATCTGGGAAGGTATAGTCTGCTTTCATAAATGGCCCGAGGTTTTTACAAAAAAGTTGAATTTATATTAAATATCCTTCAAGTTTTATGAAATTTTCCTTTAATATCTGCTTGTAAACTGTCAGCATGTGCTATCTAGATCTGCTTTCTGTAGTATTGTTACTTGTTCTTGTGCATTGCTGGGGCAAAACTTTTGAGATTTTCATTTTTTTAATCTATTTTAGCCTCTGAACTTTGGGTTTGGTTTATTTTCACTTTTGCTTTGCAATCTTGATCTATTCTTTCTTAGAATTTGTGAGACTGTGAGTTTCTAAATGAAAATGTGAAGATCTTTCATGTGGGGTTTTGTAATTATTTTTGTTTCTGGTGTTTTTGACTGTTGAGTTTATGGACTATTATTCAAATGGCCTAGAAGTCTGTTGTTGAAGTGTACCTTTTTTTGTTGACTTGGTTAGGCAACTTGTTTGTAACTTTTTGTACTTCTTCCTTTTACTTGTGTGGTTCCCTGTATTTATCTCAAATTCTGGTTTGAAAGTAGTCTGATCGAAGTTGAAACAAGGATAAGAAAACCAAAAAATGGATACTTTTCTTGGTTAACCAGTAGTACTATACTTTTTCAAAGAATGGTGGACTGTCCCATCCATGTTCTTGTTGAGATTGTCTTCTGTTTATTGTTGCTTGATTGTGTATCTTAACCTGTATAATATGAACACGATTCAAAAAGGCTTATCTAGACATGGGACAATGTTTCCCATCCAGTAGGTATTTTTAGTCCTAGGTAATTTCTTTTTTAGTATGCTTGGTGTTCGTTGGTTGGTTATCTGAGAGCATTTCAATGTTATTTTTGATGCAAAATTGTTGAGATCTCTTCCGTGCCTGCAACTTCATGGTTTTGCTTTTAACTGTCGATATGGATTTGCTATCCCAGTCACTCATATTGAGCTGTTTTAAGATTCGTTTTTATTGTCCGTGCCTCGGGTTATTTTTATTCTTCATATTGTTCTATTACTATCTTTACTAAAGGAAGACTCTGATACTTGCAGTTCATTTTGCACTAACTGTTTTAATTTGTTTTAGGGGTATTAAGGAAGTGGAACAATGATGAATGGACGGTAGAACAGTGAGATCTGGTGCAAAAGATGAGAAAAAAGCAGCAAAAGGGATGCCGGGTTTTGACTCACAATTACCAGTTACCAACATTCTGTAAATTCCTTAGTTACTTTTCTCAATTTACAGTTTCAAATAATTTGATGCCTTATGGCTAAATCCAATACTGTCCCTTGAAAAATATCAATTTTGCAGTTATATTTCATCTTCCTTCTTTTAATTGCATTTATTTTCTCGGTATTTCATATTATATATTGAAAAGTTGTTAGATGTAAATTTCACTGGAGTTGTTAAAAATAAATCCTCCATTCATCAATAGTATTTTATTGGTCTTAATTGAACATAAAATCTTAACATCATACATTTCAATGTTCAATTGGTTAGTTTTTTCTTGTAATGTGTCGCAATGGAGTGTGGATAATTAGTGTGTTGGTAGCTAGAGATGTTCAGGTTTGGTGATTGCCATGAGAAAGAGTGTTTTCTGGGATAAGAACTATATTCCAATAATATTTGTGTTTTAATGAAGTTATTCCGGAACAATGGATCTCTTAACTTGGATTTTAGAGTTTAAAAGATCTAGACCCTCTCTCCACTACCATGAATTGGATGTTTGATAGCATTGTACGGTATTGGTTTAATATTCTGATGTGCTTTAAAAAAGTTTCTGTGCAATACAAGCCTAATAACTGCTTATAGAATAAAATCAAATAGGCGTTTGTACGGTTTCTTGCTTGTGTTTGAGTTTCTGATGCAAGTTGTGAATCTGATTTTCAGTTGCTCAGAGGGAAGTACAATCCATCCATTCCCTGTTTCAAACTTTGGGACATTCGACCAATCTGTTGGATTTCGCCTAGAGGATGCTGTTAACCTGAGTGGAAGTATGCATTTAGTAATCTAATCCTTCAAATTCTTATTTGGAGTAATCATTTAATTGTTTTGTTTAGCAAAAGAATAATGTAGATCTGATATACCCGCTAATATATGTAATGGTGCATTTATATGTAATGCGACATGTCCTCTATTTTATGTTTCATGAGTGGAATATCTATGGATCATCAGCTTGTTTTACTTATATCAATGTGCCATACATATTCTTCATAGAATTTGACATGACATGTGGCAATGCAGACGGCGCTGTGTTTGATTCAGCAAAAGTAAGTCGGCAAGAAGTTCCTTCTGATTGTGACCTTATTTGCACTTCAGACAAGGTGGATTTAGTTATTCCCATAATGTAATTAGCTAGTGTAGCATTTGGTAGTATAAATTTATTCTCCTTGTTGCTTGAAACAGACTCCAACTTCATTTACTAATTATCCGTCCACCAACCAAGTTGAATCTCCGACGTTGCAGTTAGAAAAAGGTCAAGAAACAAACCTAGTCTCGATACCTAGTGGTAATACAGAAAACTGGGGAGAATCCAATATGGCTGATGGTAGTCCAAAGACTGACATCTCTACAGATGCAGACACTGATGAAAAAAGTCAGAGGGTATGTTTTATTTTATATCTCTATGCTCTAATTTTATTTTTTCTGGATTGCTGTAGACGGAATCGTTGTTACTTTGCTTTTATTGATCTTACATAGATTGTAGTCCTGATTGAGCATGTTTGTCTAATATGGGAAGCTCAAGTAGTGGGACTTAGTTTTGTTATTTTTATTGTTGTTAATGGGCTTGTTGCCAGTCTGACCTTTTATGGCTTGCAGTTTGATAGAGGAAAATCTAGTATTGTTGCGGTTTCTGATTCTAGTGACAGATCAAAGAGTAATTTGGATCAAAAGGTCAAATAATTTATCTTATTTGTGTGGATAATAGCTAGTAATAATTTGTTCATATTGGTGACCTTTTGTTGATAATATTGTGTTCTACAGACACTTCGTAGACTCGCTCAAAATCGTGAAGCTGCAAGAAAAAGCAGATTGAGAAAGAAAGTATGGTTTCCCCTTTTTATCTTTAATATATTCAATTTTTTATTTTCATTGTTTTATCTTCTTTCCTTTCTAACAATTTTCATTTCTGTAGTGAGTGCAATCTCAAGATTTCTTTGGCATCTAATTCGTGGATTACATGAGCCATCTACTTGAATTTCTAGGGATTTAGATCTAGTTGAAGATAACATGTTCCATATAGACTCCTAAATATTTGACCTTTGAGAAAAGATCTGCATATCGCACAGTGCCTTAACATTTTCTGTAGTTCCTGAAAAAAATTGATTGCTGCTAAATCTAAGCGTTTTATCCTACTTCTCGAGTTGTTATATGCTAATAAATATTCTACCGTGTATGCATCCGCATGTCCTTGCTATCTACTTTTTTCAATGAGTGTTTCTGTTTTCAGACTATTTTGGTGGATTTCTCTTTGTGGCACTAAGTAGAAAATAACAAAAAGCTTACCATTAACAATTGCATACTTTTTGCTCTCAAATTCCAATGCTTCTTGTTTGAGATCATCTGGGATGCTTTATTTTGCATGATATCAAAATTTAATCTCCTATATTGAGGCACATTACCTGATTTTCTTCCATAGGCATATGTGCAACAACTAGAGAGTAGTCGTTTAAAGTTGACACAATTAGAGCAGGAGCTTCAGCGGGCACGGCAGCAGGTTAGACTTGGTCCTTCACTCGAACTGTGTATGCTGTTGTACATGAAGCTTTCTTTCATTCAAGTATGTTTTACTGTAATGTTGGCTTCCTATACAGGGTATCTTCATATCAAGCTCTGGAGATCAAAGCCATTCGATGGGCGGAAACGGTAATGGTTCATTTTTCTCAAGCTAGTGTTCGGTTAACTTTTCTATTGTGATTGTAGTATGAGTCTTGTTTGTTGGAGTGGTACATTGAAGCAACAGAATTGCTAGCTATCTTGCATGAACAGAAATGATTTGTGCACAAGAGTGGGGGTCACAGGACCACTTTCATTTTCTATGACTGTGCTCTATTAGCTGCTTTTGATTCTGATAAGCTATGTTGCTCTTACTCTTCTTTGTTCCTGAAGTACCTATGTTGGACACCCATGTCTGAAACATATTCGGACCTGGTATGGGGATATGATCTTCCAAAAGCCCTCCAAGTACATGGAAGAACTTAGAAAATTTGAACATACCGGTATCCAACACTTACACCCGAGCCCGGGTAACATAGTTGATAAGTGGTATGCTCTATGCTGTCAATTAAAATAATATCTAAGTAGAAAATTATTTTAATATACTTCTTAGCTGCTTTTGGCATGCTTAAATCTGTCTTGTTTTATTGAAATAATATGTTGTGACAAGCTAGAAATGTCTACATTACTGTTGCCTACTAACAGATCGAATGAATGATTAAAGATCTAAGAACAAAGACTTCTAGTAGCACTTGGGGTTGGCTACATCAATGAAATTTCTCCATATTGCTAAGAAAATAGGCCCATATCCTGAGAAAGATCGATTAGGGCAAAGCCTCTATTGTCTCTTTACTCTTGTGCTACACATTTTGACATGAGCATTCTTTTGTCATTTCACACATTAATAAGAGAATTCGTGTGTTTGTCTTATGTGTCAAAATTCTTTTTAAATGTAAAAAAAAAAAAACCCAATTATTCGTTTGATGCTTCTGCCTCCTCTCCAATACTTCGGTTCAAAGCTAAAATAAGTTCTTTAAAGATTACATAAACTTGAATTTTTTCCTTAGGAATAGTTCATTCAATGCATTTTATGGAAAACAATGCTAGTAAGAAGAGTACACGGCAGTGCACAAGGCTTTTCTCAGGAATATATAGATGTATTTGGCATTATCCTGCTTTGCGTGGTGGCTGCACTAGTGCCAGTCTTTTGACTGTTGCATAACAAATAACCAGCGCCATCTTGTGGATCTCCTGATTTTTTTCATTTGCATGCCAAGTAGCTTTTGAGGCTAAAATTTCCACATATTTATTGGTTTCTCTATTCTTCTTGTTCGCTTCTTTTTCTTTGTAGGTGCCATGGCATTTGATGTAGAATATGCACGATGGTTGGAAGAGCAAAACCGACAAATTAATGAGCTGAGAACGGCAGTAAATTCTCATGCAAGCGATGCAGAACTTCGTATTATTGTTGATGGTGTAATGGCTCACTATGATGAAATTTTCAGGTTGAAGAGCAATGCAGCTAAGGCTGATGTTTTCCATTTGTTGTCAGGCATGTGGAAAACACCTGCTGAGAGGTGTTTCTTATGGCTTGGTGGTTTCCGTTCATCTGAGCTTCTAAAGGTAATTCATCCAAATTTACCACAATTAATTAGAATGCTAAAACTTCTTAAGAAGGTGGCAGTACCCCTTCCGAGAGGAATGACCGAGGAATATTCAAAAGAATCCCATCCTAGGTTTAGCCATTTAGATTTAGAAAATAATTCTGCAATAACTTATGGATATCTTGACATCAATGTTTATACTTGCAGCTTCTTGTAAATCAATTGGAGCCTTTGACTGAGCAACAGTTGGTAGGGATAGGCAACTTGCAGCAATCCTCCCAACAGGCTGAAGATGCATTATCCCAAGGGATGGAGGCATTGCAGCAATCTCTGGCTGAAACATTGTCGACTGGATCTTTAGGCTCTTCTGGATCATCTGGGAATGTGGCGAACTACATGGGTCAAATGGCCATGGCCATGGGGAAGCTCGGGACTCTTGAGGGGTTTATCCGTCAGGTAATGCTTATTTATTATTCATTTTCTCTTTCATTTCTTTTGCATGATGTTTGTAACTTGTGTTCTGGTAGACATTCAAATATTTCTTATTTTCGAACTGATCTCTGGAGAATTTTGGTATATATTTCAATTCAAAACCCGATCTTTTGTGTTACTCTTTCATGGACTCTATGTAATACATAAACTGAGAAAGTCTGATATGGAAGTTTTACGAGTCAGTATTTGTTTCAAATAAATGTTTCTAATAATAAGTTACATATATATCACCAGGCTGACAACTTACGGCAGCAAACGCTACAACAAATGCACCGGATATTGACAACCCGTCAGTCAGCTCGTGCACTGCTTGCGATACATGATTATTTCTCAAGATTACGGGCTCTTAGTTCCCTCTGGCTTGCTCGACCCCGAGAGTGAAACTGTCTTGTCACCCTTTTGACTGTTCTGATGTGTTTAACTGGTATAGGTCCTGCTGGAAACTCAAGAATGGTAGAATAATTTTTTCGGTCCGGCATGGACAGGAAACATTAGGTCTAATTAACTTGTCTTTCAATCTAAAACTTGTGTTTTAGTTTCAGTAATCCTTTGTGATAATGTGTTGTTTTGTCTGTACGTGAAGTTATAAATTTATGTGCATTAAAGTAATATCTACAGTTTTACATTTTTTAGTACCCCAATCTATCATTATCAATATACATTGTAATATCTAAAACACAAAAAATGGGGGTTGGGGTTTGAGCAAGCTTTGTTCTTGCTTTGTTCGAGGTTGTTGTAGATGTCTGGTGTTGGATGCAACGAGCTTGACCTTCCAAATTTTATATCATCGGTGGGAATATATTTTCTGTGGCTAGCTAGCTAGCTAGCTAGCTATATATATATATATATATATATATATATATATATATATATATTTGATTTCCCATGTATTTACAGTTTTTTAAAATAATTACGTTTTGTCAATTTCTTAGAAACAATAAAAAAGGAACATGAAAACGGTTGAAAGTTTTAATAGAGACCAAGGGTTTTTAATAAATATGTAAAAATGTTCTTTTTAAAATAGTATTTCTAAAATGTTAACTTGTGTATTTTAATTTGAGTCTAGATAAATCTAAAAATATTTTATTTTATTTTATTTTATTTTTATTAGAGAAAAATGGTTACCAAATGTGTTTTAATTACAAATTTTTATGTATCAAATATATTTCTCAATTTAAAAAAATAAAAAAAAATTCAGAAATTAAACAAAGCAGTATATTCTCAAACTGAAGTTAGTATTTTGATTGGATAAATGTAACCCATTGTGTTTGAGTTATGAAAAAGTAAAAATAGTGGTAATGACACTCAAATCTATTATAATATGGGGGATTTCAACAGTTAATATAAAACTGAGAGAAAGGTTTATTTTTTCCAAATAAAAAATTAGCTTAAAAAACACTTTATTTGAGAAGCTGAAAATTTTAATTTTCTCTCATCCATTTATTTTTACCATTTAAGCTAATATTAAATTAAAAAGTAAAATATTTAATAAATTTTAAAAACTGATTCAAATCTAACTCAAAACCCAAAACCAAAAGTAAGCCCAACAACAAAGAAGAAACATTCAAAATCAGCCCAAACCAGTTCAAACCCTTCAAAAATCGCCGCCCTACCATTTTACAGTCGGTTCGGTTCCATCTAATCTCTATATATATACTCCCAACACTGTCGAAATTCTGTAAAAATATAAACAAGAAAATAGACAAATATCTCAAATTAAAATCTTGCCGCCGGGAACTGAAATCTCAAGAAACGTCGCCATTTGTAAGAGTTTCTTTCTCTTTACATTTCTTCATTTTCAGCGCTAGCTAGGGTTTTGTTTCCTGAATTTTCATTTTCAATTGATTTTTTCTAGGGTTCTAGGGATTTGATTTGAGTTTGTGTTAATGGCTCATCTTGGAGGCGGTGCTGAGGCACACGCTCGTTTCAAGCAGTATGAGTATAGGGCGAATTCGAGTTTAGTTCTTACCACTGATTCTCGGCCTCGTGATACTCATGAGCCGACCGGAGAGCCGGAATCTCTCTGGGGAAAGATTGACCCTAGGTCATTTGGTGACCGTGTTTATAAAGGTAGGCCACCGGAGTTAGATGAGAAGCTTAAGAAGTCTAAGAAGAAAAAAGAACGTGATCCGCTTGCTGAGCCGGTTCCGGTCAGGCAAAGTAAGAGGCGTAGGTTGCGTGAGGAGAGTGTTTTGACTGTTACAGAGGAAGGGGTTTATCAGCCAAAAACGAAGGAGACTAGGGCCGCTTATGAGGCTATGTTGAGTTTGATTCAGCAGCAGTTGGGTGGACAGCCACTTAATATAGTTAGTGGTGCAGCGGATGAGATATTGGCTGTGCTTAAGAACGAGGGGATTAAGAATCCGGATAAGAAGAAGGAGATAGAGAAGTTGTTGAATCCGATTCCGAGTCAGGTTTTTGATCAGCTTGTTTCGATTGGGAAGTTGATTACGGATTATCAAGATGGTGGTGATGGAGCTGGGGGTGCGGCAGCAAATGGGGATGAAGGTCTTGATGATGATGTGGGTGTGGCAGTCGAGTTTGAAGAAAATGAAGATGAGGAAGAGGAGAGTGATCTTGACATGGTACAGGAGGATGAGGAGGATGATGATGACGGTGTGGAAAATGGTTCCGGGGCTATGCAGATGGGTGGTGGAATCGATGATGATGATATGCATGAGGCTAATGAGGGGATGAATTTGAATGTCCAGGACATTGATGCTTATTGGCTTCAAAGGAAAATCTCCCAGGCTTATGATCAACAAATTGACCCACAACAGTGTCAAAAGCTTGCCGAAGAGGTGCTTAAGATTCTTGCGGAGGGTGATGACAGGGAGGTTGAGACAAAGCTATTGGTGCATCTCCAGTTTGATAAGTTCAGCCTCATCAAATACCTTCTGCGGAATCGGCTGAAGGTTGTCTGGTGCACCCGCTTGGCTAGGGCTGAAGACCAAGAAGAGAGGAAGAAGATTGAGGAGGAAATGATGAGCTTGGGTCCGGATTTGGCTGCAATTCTTGAGCAGTTGCACGCCACAAGGGCAACTGCAAAAGAAAGGCAGAAGAACTTGGAGAAGAGTATCAGAGAAGAGGCTCGCCGACTGAAGGATGAGAGTGGTGGAGATGGGGATAGGGAGAGGAGGGGCTATGCTGACAGAGATGCGGAGGGTGGTTGGCTGAAGGGTCAGCGCCAGTTGCTTGATCTGGACAGTCTTGCTTTCGAACAGGGTGGCCTTTTGATGGCGAATAAAAAATGTGATCTTCCTGTGGGTTCCTATAGGCATCATAGCAAGGGGTATGAGGAGGTTCATGTGCCAGCACTGAAGGCGAAACCATTGGAATCGAATGAGAGGCTTGTAAAGATATCTGAGATGCCAGACTGGGCACAACCAGCGTTCAAAGGTATGCAACAGCTGAACAGGGTTCAGAGCAAAGTGTATGAGACTGCCCTTTTCTCAGCAGATAACATCCTACTGTGTGCTCCCACTGGAGCAGGGAAAACTAACGTTGCGGTGCTCACCATATTGCAGCAACTTGCCTTAAATATGGATGCTGATGGTTCAATTAACCATGGCAATTACAAGATTGTCTATGTGGCACCCATGAAAGCTCTAGTTGCTGAAGTTGTTGGTAATCTTTCTCATCGTTTAGAGGCATACGGTGTGACTGTGAGGGAGCTTAGTGGAGACCAAACACTGACTCGCCAACAAATTGATGAGACTCAGATTATCGTGACAACTCCTGAGAAATGGGATATTATTACCAGAAAGTCTGGAGATCGCACATACACACAGCTGGTGAAACTTCTTATTATTGATGAAATCCATCTTCTTCACGATAATAGAGGGCCTGTGCTTGAAAGCATTGTTGCCAGGACTGTTCGGCAAATTGAAACCACAAAAGAGCACATCAGATTGGTGGGGCTGTCAGCTACACTTCCAAACTTTGAAGATGTAGCATTATTTTTGCGGGTTAATTTTGAAAAAGGACTCTTCCATTTTGACAATAGCTACAGACCTGTCCCCCTCTCTCAACAATATATTGGGATCACAGTAAAGAAGCCACTGCAGAGGTTCCAGTTGATGAATGATATTTGTTATGAGAAGGTAATGGCAGTGGCAGGGAAGCATCAAGTTCTTATTTTTGTTCATTCAAGGAAGGAAACTGCTAAAACAGCTCGTGCTGTACGAGACACTGCACTTGCAAATGATACCCTTAGTAGATTCTTGAAAGAGGATGCTGCTAGTCGTGAGATTCTCCAGAGTCACACAGATATGGTTAAAAGCAATGATTTGAAGGATCTGCTACCTTATGGTTTTGCCATCCATCATGCTGGCTTGGCAAGGACTGATCGTCAAATTGTTGAAGAACTCTTTGGAGATGGACATGTACAAGTGTTGGTATCAACTGCAACGCTTGCTTGGGGTGTGAACTTGCCTGCTCATACAGTCATTATTAAAGGGACGCAGATTTATAGCCCAGAAAAAGGAGCATGGACTGAGTTAAGCCCTCTAGATGTGATGCAGATGCTGGGTCGTGCTGGGAGGCCTCAATATGATTCATATGGGGAAGGGATCATCATCACTGGCCACAGTGAACTTCAGTACTACCTTTCATTGATGAATCAGCAACTTCCTATTGAGAGCCAGTTTATTTCCAAACTGGCTGATCAGTTGAATGCAGAGATCGTTCTTGGAACCGTTCAGAATGCAAGAGAAGCCTGCAATTGGATTGGATACACATACTTGTATATTCGCATGTTGCGGAATCCCACACTTTATGGCTTACCGGCTGATGTTCTTTCAAGAGATTTAACTTTGGAGGAGAGGAGGGCTGATTTGGTAAGCATACCTTTCTTTTGAATACATCACTAATTTTAGAACAAGTTCTCTGCTCTATTTTCTATCTAATTATGTTGCTATATGTTGCTATGACTCTTCATAAAGATGTAGTGCCTCTCTCCAACACTTGTCCAGCGTTTTTTTGGGGGGGGGGGGGGGATGACCCTCCGAGGACTCTCCAAGCATATGGAGAATTTAGAATATCACCCATATTGGATGTGTTCCTATGTCCGATACTAACCCCCAAGTTTGAGTAATATAGCTTTATAGTACTATTTTTCTTCTCTTGCATGTACATTAGGTTTAGCTGGAAATGTCTGTTACCTTCTCTGTTCATCGTTTTCCTTAGTCTGAGGGTATAGAACATTGTTTTTTGGACTGTTTTTCTATAGAAATTTTGCTGTGTGTCTAGTTTTATAGCCCCCTGTTTGTTGATAGTTTTCGTTGCTGCTGGATTTAGTTCTAATATACATCGATTCTTGATACTTAGAACATGCAAATTCTTCAAACCAGAAAAATAATGGTGGCTAATAAATGTGTTAATGAGATAAAAAAAAATAAGCAGAACATTGTGCTTCATACATCATGCTGTCATTTGAATGTTGCTGTTTGTTGTTTCAGATTTACTATGAAGCCTGTGTTTGTATTTGCTGTTGATTTTCTTTTGATTTCCTTCTTTTGGCAGATTCATTCAGCTGCAACTATCTTGGACAAGAATAATTTGGTGAAGTATGACAGAAAAAGTGGGTACTTCCAAGTGACTGATTTGGGTCGCATTGCTAGCTACTACTATATTACTCATGGCACAATCTCTACTTATAATGAGCATTTGAAGCCAACCATGGGGGATATAGAACTTTGCCGACTGTTTTCACTCAGTGAAGAATTCAGGTATGTGACAGTTAGACAAGATGAGAAGATGGAGCTGGCAAAGCTTTTGGACCGTGTTCCCATTCCAATCAAGGAAAGCCTGGAAGAGCCTAGTGCTAAAATCAATGTTTTGCTGCAAGCATATATCTCACAGTTAAAGCTTGAAGGCCTTTCATTGACATCTGACATGGTGTACATAACTCAGAGTGCAGGACGTCTTCTCCGAGCACTATTTGAGATTGTCTTGAAAAGAGGTTGGGCTCAGTTGGCTGAGAAGGCTTTGAACTTGTGTAAAATGGTTACCAAGAGGATGTGGAATGTTCAGACACCCTTGCGGCAATTCAATGGTATCCCTAATGAAATTCTTATGAAGTTGGAGAAGAAAGATTTGGCCTGGGATAGGTACTATGATCTGTCATCTCAGGAGATCGGAGAACTGATCCGTTACCCCAAAATGGGAAGGACTCTTCACAGGTTCATTCACCAGTTCCCAAAGCTAAACCTTGCGGCCCATGTTCAACCAATTACACGAACTGTCTTGAGGGTTGAACTTACAATAACACCAGATTTTCAATGGGAGGATAAGGTTCATGGATATGTGGAGCCATTTTGGGTGATTATTGAGGATAATGATGGCGAGTATATTCTTCACCATGAGTACTTTTTGCTGAAGAAACAGTATATTGATGAGGACCACACTTTGAACTTCACAGTGCCAATTTATGAACCATTGCCACCTCAATATTTCATTCGTGTTGTCTCAGATAAGTGGCTTGGGTCTCAGACTGTGTTGCCCATCTCTTTCAGGCATCTCATTCTACCAGAGAAGTACCCTCCACCAACTGAGCTGTTGGATTTACAGCCTTTGCCTGTGACTGCATTGAGGAATCCATCTTATGAAGCTTTGTATCAAGATTTTAAGCATTTCAATCCTGTTCAAACCCAGGTCTTTACTGTTCTGTATAATACGGATGACAATGTTCTAGTGGCTGCACCAACAGGGAGTGGGAAGACCATTTGTGCTGAGTTTGCTATATTAAGGAATCATCAAAAAGGACCTGATAGTACCATGCGAGTAGTGTATATTGCACCTCTTGAGGCTATTGCCAAGGAGCGATACCGTGATTGGGAGAGGAAGTTTGGCAAGGGTCTTGGAATGCGGGTGGTTGAGTTAACTGGGGAATTGGCAATGGACCTTAAGTTGCTTGAGAAAGGTCAAGTAATCATAAGTACTCCAGAGAAATGGGATGCCCTTTCTCGTCGCTGGAAACAGAGGAAGTTTGTTCAGCAGGTTAGCCTTTTCATTGTTGATGAGCTTCATTTGATTGGTGGTCAAGGTGGTCCTGTGTTAGAGGTTATTGTCTCTAGGATGAGATATATTGCTAGTCAGGTAGAAAAGAAGATACGGATTGTGGCTCTCTCAACTTCTCTTGCAAATGCTAAGGACCTTGGAGAATGGATTGGAGCTAGTTCTCACGGCCTCTTTAATTTCCCTCCTGGAGTTCGTCCTGTACCTCTAGAAATACACATTCAAGGGGTGGATATAGCCAATTTTGAAGCAAGGATGCAAGCAATGACTAAACCAACTTTCACTGCCATTGTCCAACATGCCAAAGGTGGGAAGCCAGCTATTGTGTATGTTCCTACAAGGAAGCATGTTAGACTTACTGCTGTGGACCTAATGAGTTACTCCAAAGTGGATAATGAAGATGAGCCAGCTTTTCGTTTGCGATCTGCTGAAGAACTTAAGCCTTTTGTTGACAAAATTAGTGAAGAAACGTTGAGAACCACTTTAGAGTATGGAGTTGGCTACTTGCATGAGGGTTTAAGCAGTTTGGATCAAGAAGTTGTTTCACAGCTGTTTGAAGCTGGATGGATTCAAGTTTGTGTTATGAGCAGTGCATTATGTTGGGGAGTTCCATTATCAGCACACTTGGTGGTTGTGATGGGCACTCAATATTATGATGGGAGAGAAAATGCTCACACAGATTACCCGGTTACAGATTTGTTACAGATGATGGGCCATGCGAGTCGTCCTCTACTTGATAATTCTGGCAAATGTGTCATCCTCTGTCACGCCCCTCGTAAAGAGTATTACAAGAAGTTCTTGTATGAAGCATTCCCTGTTGAGAGCCATTTGCACCATTTTCTACATGATAACTTCAATGCTGAAATTGTTGCTACAGTTATTGAGAACAAGCAAGATGCTGTGGATTATCTTACTTGGACTTTCATGTATAGGAGGCTCACCCAAAATCCAAATTACTACAATCTCCAGGGTGTAAGTCACAGGCATCTCTCTGATCACCTTTCAGAGCTCGTTGAGAACACATTAAATGATCTGGAAGCAAGTAAATGTATCACTATAGAGGATGACATGGATCTTTCTCCTTTGAATCTTGGCATGATAGCCTCTTATTATTACATCAGTTACACTACCATCGAGCGTTTCAGTTCTTCCTTGACTTCCAAGACGAAGATGAAGGGTCTTCTGGAGATTCTGGCCTCAGCTTCTGAGTATGCTAATCTTCCCATACGACCTGGGGAAGAAGAGGTTCTTAGAAGATTAATTAATCACCAGAGGTTTTCCTTTGACAATCCAAGGTGCACAGATCCACATGTCAAAGCAAATGCCCTGCTTCAGGCCCACTTCTCTCGGCAGCATGTGGGTGGGAACCTATCACAAGACCAGCGAGAGGTGCTCTTGTTTGCTACTAGGCTACTTCAAGCCATGGTTGATGTTATTTCGAGCAATGGTTGGTTGAGTCTTGCTCTTCTTGCAATGGAGATGAGCCAAATGGTGACACAAGGAATGTGGGAGCGAGACTCTATGCTTCTACAGCTCCCATACTTCACTAAGGAATTAGCCAAGAGATGCCAAGAGAACCCTGGGAAGAACATTGAGACCATTTTTGATCTGGTGGAGATGGAAGATGACGAGAGGCGTGAGCTGTTACAGATGTCTGATTTGCAGCTTCTGGACATTGCAAAGTTCTGCAATCGTTTCCCCAACATTGATTTATCATACGAGGTGATTGATAGTGACAATGTAAGGGCTGGGGAATATGTCACCTTGCAGGTTACCCTCGAGAGGGATCTAGAGGGGAAGACAGAGGTTGGACCAGTTGATGCTCCCAGGTACCCCAAAGCAAAAGATGAAGGGTGGTGGCTGGTTGTCGGTGACACCAATAGTAACCAGCTGCTTGCTATCAAAAGGGTGTCTCTTCAGAGGAAAGCGAAGGTGAAACTTGAATTTGCTGCTCCCACTGAAGCTACGGAGAAGGCGTACACTTTGTATTTCATGTGTGATTCTTACCTAGGTTGTGATCAGGAGTATAGCTTCACTGTCGATGTGAAAGAAGCTGCTGGCCCTGGTGAAGACAGTGGCTCAGAGTAGGCTCATGTTCTGCGATTTTTTTTAAATTCCTGAACCACTGTTTTACTGGTTTGACTGCTTCTACTCTACTAGTTAGAAGGTGAATTTATCATTTTGCAATAGTTCTAATCTCTTATGTATGCTTATGTGCTTGGGCTTCATTGTAGTAGCCCTTTCTTATGCTTAATGGGAGTTTTTTCTATGATATGGTTATGCTGAGGAATTATATATTTTAGCAGAGATGCATATTATGACATTTTCTAGAACAAAAATGTTTCAAATAGTTGATAAAGCATTGAGTTCAAAACTTGTTGAATCTGATACGGCATGTGTTATGTGGCTATGGAATGAAGTAATTTTTGGTTGTCAATGAGTGTTTAATTTGTCTAAGTTCACTTATTAGTTCTTTTATGTACCGACTATTATATGCATAATTAGTTTGTGGCATAAGCTTTTGCATTTTTTTTTTTGATATTAATCAGTTAAACACATAAAAATCATAAAGGTTAATTGAAGTGATTAACTCTGGTCTTCCTGTTTAAAATATTGGTCCATTTTTTAGCTATATTAAGAAGTCTTGCCCAAAATACTCCTTTTCTTCAAGAAAAAGTAATCTCATCTCGAATCACCGAGAGAGTGTCTTATCCCAAGATTTGTCATCCCTGCTTATAAGAGATAATAGAAATGGGTCCATTCGGAATAGCTTTAAACTCTCGTTAATGCTACTGCTAAACCACGCCATATTTGGACATCTTCCCCCAGCTTGCTGGTATCTCTTCCTTTGAAATCCACGAGTCAGATGACTTTTTGTTTCTCACATAAAAGAAGTCCCTTTCTTGCAGTAATTTTTCCTTGGTAGTAAGAATTCTTCACTCTTGCTTCACCAATAGGGCTTCATTCATCAGGATTGTTTTCCCGAGAGCAGAACTTGTCCCAGCTGTACATGTCTAATATATTCTCTCCAACTTCATGGTCCCACCAAAAGGCTCTAACAATCTGATCAATCTTGTTATATATGACCGGGCTTTAAAGGAAGAGAACATATAGAGAGGAAGTTTGCTCACTTAGCTTTCCAATGGGCTAACTTACTATGTTTCTAATCCAAAACAGTTGAGAAAAATACCCAAGTGCTTACGTGGTTTTTCCACCCTCTTAACCCTAAGAATTCTGCTAAACCACCTTTTCTCTTTGATTCTTGTTGATCTGCTAACCATTAGCTTTGCTTTTCAAAGTTGATTCTTTGACAATACCCGGTTAACAAGATCTTGATGGCTCTGCTAGAATGGACATCAACTTTGAAAAACAGGTAGCAGTCATCTGCGAAAAGCAAGTGATTCACCGAAATAATCAGTCTTGTTAGAAATTGGTCATCCATGCAATAACTCTCTCAACTTAACAAGTCAAAATGACGGATGGTTCAAAGTGCAAGCCAAAATGGTGAACAGTCTGACAGCAAGCTGTCCCGCGCGATAAGTAGAATTGCGAGCTGCAAGCTGCGGATTGCATAAAATGTTTTGGTGCACGCTGACTTTGGCGGGTTGGGTGCTAATTTGTTCTGAACTGTTGCTAGTTTGATTTTTTATTGTATTTGGTTGAAAATGAATTGAGTCATGTGTTTAGGTGTTGATTGGATTGTTAATCAGTTTATACTTGTGTACAAATCATGTTGTTCAATGTTTAGTGGTAGTAATTGTGTTTGAAAAGATGATTGTTTATAAAAATCATGTATTCTAATGATAATGGTAATGAAAATCTTTGTTAGTACGTTTATGAGCAAGCTCTAGTATGGCTTTACCGATTAATTATCTCAATGATAATGTATCTCAATTGTTTACCATTAATTATCAGCTGGTAGGAAACAATTGTGATATATTGCTTGATTTTATTTATCTACCGATTTCCAAATCCTTACAGTTTTAGTATGACTCTAATGAACTTCTAACTGATGCGATAGTAGACTTTGTTCGTGTAAATATTTAAAACTGCAAAAGGGATTCTCTACCTTTCTTTTTAGGTTTAATAGTACTTAAGATTGTCTTGCAAATAGAAATATCATAAAACATAAACTTCCCTAAGATGAAAGCACTTTGGAAAGGCAAATAAGATCTTTCAAGATTGGCAAGAATTTTTGATATGATCTTGTAAGTGACATTACATTGACTGATCGATTGAAAGTCATATGTCTTCTTAGATCAGTGTGATTGTTGTCTTATTAGAATTCGACTTAAATTGAGACAAAAAAATCATATATCTTCTCGGATCAATGTGGGTTGTAATCTTATTATAATTCGACTTGAATTGAGACAAAAAAGATGGCAACCTACAAAGTCCCATAACTTGTGGAAAAAGAAAAAAGGTAGTACATCAATTCCTGGAGCTTTGAGTGCTTCTTTGACCTCTGATTCACTAAAATGCTCAGTGGATAGAGTGAGAATATGTAAATGTTGTATTTTGGTTTTAATTGACACCCTCATCAATTAGACATAAAGATACTTTTAAAATGATGAATGAACACTTGTTTGGTCAATCCCCTACATCTTGTTCTACTTTCTTCGCCTTTTTCATGGTAGACCCTTAATACACCAGACTTCTAGAACCAATGAACACAATTGTTCCCCTTCTCTAACTTTTCTTTCCTGTCCCCCCAATCTTCTTTTATAGCAGTTTCAATTTGAAAATTACCAATTCAAAAATAGATTTAAATATATTAAGTGATAAATAGGTTCTACTTTTTTTCATCATATTTTTATTAAAAAAATGCCAAAAAATTGTTTTAGAATCTAGTATTAAATGCATTGAAAATAAATTGATATGGAAAGTCATTAATTCTTTTTTGTTATCAGGCACCCTAAAATCTACTTGGGTTTTTTTTTTTTTTTTTTTTTTTTTTTTTTTTAGTATATTGATTTTTTGGTCCCGTCATTTACTTTTTGGCCCAAACAATGTTTTACCTTTTCGTTTATGTTTTCGATTTTATTTAATTTTTAATTTTACATAATTTATCAAATCAATTTAAAATAAATAAAAAATTTAAACGCTTGTTGTATATATATATTAGCAATTAATTAAATTTTTTAGAATTTAAAAATATTTTTTAAAAGATAAAAAATTAATTAATTGTTAACACGATGGTGCTTGTATATATTATGTCAATAAAATTAATAAAAATTAATTTTTTATTTATTAAATATAAAAATTAAAGGGTTAAGTAAGTTATTATATTTTTGTTTTTGAAGGGAAAAGTAGATTTTAGGTGGGTAAATTTTTGAGACAGCTTTTAATGGTGTAATAAAAAAGAATGAGAGCCTACAAATTAAATATTGGACGGCGAAATCTATAAAAATAAAATTGTAATTTATTATACATCTGATTTTGTTTTTTAGTTAAGCTTCATTGTTTTTGTGACAAGCTGAACCCAAATCTAAAAGTAGAAGTAAAATATCTCGTCTTTCTTATTTTTGCCTATCAAACATCATAAAATGTAAGGAGCTTGATCAGCTCTGTTAATCATGTTTTTCAATCTAAAACAAAAGTAGCTTAACAAAGACATATTCATACCATACACTTCACTAATAGCAGCAATAACCCCATGAAAAGTAATGGAAACTGGCACATCCATAAAACAAGATCAACAAAAAGGGTTTTGAGGGAAGATCCAATTTCTTCATCAATCATCATAAACTTTGCACTCTTCAGTCTCAGGATTTTCCAGACAGAAAGATTCTAAAGGATCTTTCTTTTCAACTTCAAGTCTAAGCCTTAGATCAGCTTTGGCTTGACTCACCTCCTCAACTTCATCCCAAGCTACTTTGCATTCATCAGATGTCTCATCTCCTTCACAAACTTGCTTGGCTTCTGTCACTTTCTTCTTAATCATATCACTTAACTGTTTCTCCCTCATTTGAGTCCCTTTATACTTAGCTCCTCCTCCCATGGCGTTTATAGTCATTCTTCTTGAAACCCTTTTTTCATTACCATGAAATGAAGCAGACAACACCCTAGAACTTGGAACAAAAGGTGACGTTGGGATCTTTTCCGAGGTTGCTGTCAGTGAGTGAAGCCTTAGAGTTGCCATGGCTGATATGATATACCTGGTATAACAAGTTATATGAGTTTGGGTTATGATTCTTATGAAGATCAACGGTTTTGATGAAGGAATGAAGTCTTTTTCGACGAGAAAAAGGAGTGGGGTTTGGAAGTTATGATGAAGGGGAAAGAAGCAAGTTTGGATTTGGAGGGATTGAGATAAGGTGGAGACAGGTGAGAAATGGGATTTTCGTGGATTGTCTTTTGCATTTACCAACTGATGCTTCCATATCCACACATTCGTTTAGCTCCGCCCCCACACGCTTCAAACAGAAACTAACGTGCTTCTTGTTGTCATGGAGTTAAATTTGGATTGGATGAGTTGTAAAATATTTGAGTTAATATATTATTTGATATTTTAATATAATATTTTATATTGGTTTTTGGTTTAATTTAATATTTGTATTTGATAAAAGTTATACATTTTAGTACTTAAAGGTAATGGTGTTAACTTTTTAGTGTTTAATTTAAGTTTTAAGATTGATTTAATAAAAGTTAATTACTAATATTATTAGATTTGAAATTTTTATGATTTTAATGGAATAAATTTAGTGTTAATTGTGAATTTATTTAATTTGTCAAATACAGTCTGATGGATGAGATTTAATTTCGATTTTAAAGTTGATTTGATGAAAATTAATTATTAATATTATTAACTAATTATGAATTTTCATCTAATCAACTCTAAAACCCAAATTAAACACTAAAAAAATAACACTATTATCTTCAATATTTAACTTTTCTCAAATATATATAACATTACATATACCATATTAAAGAATTAAACTCAACTAACAATTTACTTATTAAACCAAAATATTTATATGGCTAGTTTTTTTTTTTTGTTGTTGTTGGATACCCGGTTGACTTTTTATAACTAATTTTTTTCTTAGTAGGAGCATTGCATGTGAATAATCACGTTTAATTGTGGTTGCTATTTAATAAAATATAATAATTTTAAATAATTAATGTAAGTAATATTTTTAAAAGTAATTAAATTATATAAAATAGGTTCAGTATGCTCTAAGTTCGTGTATTTAAAAAAAATCATTTTTTAATTACATCAAGTGAATTTTTTTTGTAAAATTCTTACTAACAAATTTAATATAAAAATTTTAATGGTGTTAATAAATGAGTCTAAATTTTGAAATTTAAAAAAGTTAAAAATTAATTTTCAATCAAACTTAAATTTAACTCTCTAATTTTCATCATAAATACCTAATTTCAAATTTCTTGCAATTTAGTCTCTATTATACAAGATTTATAGTCTATTCCCAATTCTAATTAGAAATTCTATTAGTTCAATCTCTAATTCACACTTTTACTCAACAAAATTAGTATCTAAAAATCTAATAACTTCCAAAATTTCAGCATATACTTAATAGTATTTTGTTCTAGGATCATAAAAACTCAAAAATTACAAGAAAAGGACTTAAATTGACTTACCAATTAAACTTCAAACTTTAAAATCCCTAATTTCCCCTAATTTTAAAAAAATATATAAAAACTAAATTCTAAAATTATAAAAAATTAAACACATATTTTAATCTATAATATCTTAAAATGAAAATAATTTAAAATCATAGTTAAAATAGTTGTACAATATTGAAAAATATATCTGTTTAATGTTTACAATTTCAACATATTGCATGTCGATTCTATTTACTCCTTAATATTTATTGTCTAATCTTTTTTATTAAACTTACCATTTTAATTTATTAAATTATACTTATTTTATTTTTATGTTAAACTTAAATATATTTAATAAACTTATTTTATGTAAATTATCACTAAGGATTTAAATAAATAACAATTTTATTTGTTTTTTTTTTCTACAAAAAATTGAGGATTAATTATATCCTATGTGGCAAAGTAACATGCCACATCAGAAAAAATCGTCTAGATGACGATATTGTAATATTTCAATAATTTTAGTGATAATTTTATAACTTTTCATAAGTTAGATGATTGAAATATAATTTTAATTAAAGGTAAGAGACAATTGATGTTGTTTACCTATTTATTTGTAGCGACGTAAAAATTTAGCTCGGTCACTAATTGTGGCGATTTATTAATCATTTAAAAATCAACTTTCGGTTTTATTAAAAAAAAAGAGTCGCCACCGATCTTTTTCTTAGGTGTGATCGGACACCTAATAAATCGTCTTTTTTGAAAAGAAAACTGATTCTTGAACAAAAATGAAGGTCGGGTTTAGGTCTACGTCAAAATTCAGAGAAAATGGGGGTCCAGGAGTCGGTTACACACGAGGAAGGTATTAGCACCCTCGTGACGCCCAAAATTGGTATCTTATTAAACAAGCGTTGTCTTAATTTTCAAAATTGCAAGTTCAAAATAACATTGAATCGTGATCCGATCAAAACACGAGAAATATTCAAGTTTTTTTATTTTTGAGAAGGACATACCGTTTTAACACGAGTCGATTGATATTCATTCAACATAGCAATGAAATCGATGGCATAGTGTTTAAATCGGTACGTTGCCTTGATTATTGAAATAAATAAAGACACGAATCAACGTTTTAAAATAATGGACAACGAGGTAATATATAAAAATGGGCGGGAAACGAAAGATAATAGTTGGAAATACATCAAGGCACATAATACATACGACAATAATATTAAAGACAATGACAATGCACGCGATATTAAATATAACGATAGTATCAAATACGAGAACACAATATATATACTTATACATATATATAGTAATAATGTTGGAAATATACTACATATAATATTTGAAATATTTATGAAGTGATAAGAAAAATACGTAACTATTAATGTTAAAGTATGTATTTATGAAAAATGTATGTATATAGGGATGAAAGATGTTTACATAATAATACTAAATATAAGTACTAATATATATATATATATACATATACATAATTTATTTAAAATGAACATGTACAATATACATATATAATAAAATACATGAAGACTATGATATTTTAAAGAACATATATAAATAATAAGAAAAATATTATAATAAATACTAAAAATATCTATATATATACATGTATAATAATGAATAATACGATATACAAAAATAATACTAATAAAAAAAGTATATATATGTATATATGTGCAATGAAATATATGTACTAATATTAATAATAAATATAAATAATATATACATAGTATGGTATGAAAAGACATAGATATATAAAGCATAGTACTAAAATATACGTATAATATATAAGAATATATATGTAATAAAGTATTAAAAATTTGTACATGATATACATAATAATATGATGTTAAGAATGTACATGTGAAATATAATATTAAAAGTATGTATACATAGTAATACAAAATATATATACATAAAATATATATACATAATCTAAAAATGAACATATACAACATATATCAGCAATATTAATAACAAAAAAAATATATTATATATATGCTAACGGCACTACATGAATATGTACTTATACGTATTAAAATATCTACATATGTAATGGACATGCATTAATAATGATAATAAGAGTAATAACAAAAAGATGCATGTATACCAAATAATACATAATAATATCAAAATAAAATAGTAAGTAATAATAGTGAAAAATAATAAGTATAATAATAAATATAACGATATATGAAAATAATACCATATAAAAAAAGAATATATATACTCCTATAATAAAAGATATGTACTAATATTAATAATAAACATAATAGGGATAAAATAAATATAATAATATATACATGGAATAGTAAAAGAAACCTATGTAACTAATAACATTAAAATACATACATAACATATAAACTATATAATATATATTAGAAATGATAAATATATATAAAAAAACTATTCATATACTATGTAAACACATACACATATATATATTCAAATAATAATGGTGTTAAAAATATGTAATATAGAAATATACATACAATAGTATAAAGGGTATATAACTAATAATATTGAAATATATATAATAGTATAAAAAACATAATACTAAAAACATATACACATATAATATAATACTTAAAGTATGAATACATAATATATACTACAATATTAAGAACAACTATTAATATACAAATATTTACATACAATGAATTAATGTTAAAAGGTATATACATAAAGATTATACATGATAATATAAAAGTATATACATAATATACATTGGAAATAATAATTATATGTAACAAGGTATATGTACATAATATATAAAATATAAAAGAAACATAAAATATATACATGTATAAATATTAAGCAAAAAAACAAAAAAGAAAAAAAACGGAATAACGAAACAAAACAAAAAAAAGATATCAAGGATTAAATTGGAAGCAAGATAAAAAAAGGGATAAGTTTTTAAATAAAAAATGAAAGGTAGGGACCCAATAGAACACGCGAGAAACATAAGAGGACCAAAAATGCAATTTACCGAAATATTTTAAAACGCACAACAGTCAATGGACTAAATCGAATCATGCAACAACTTTCCGGGCCAAATTAAGGTAAATTAAAACTTGATTGTAAATTAATAAAAAAGCGGAAGGGCCAAAGGCGCAATTAGCCTTTCCGCTATAAAAACACGCGGATCCTGTTCGGAGCGGGTCGGGTCAACCCGACCCGGGGCCAAAACGGTGCCGTTTTGCTTAAACAGGGGGGGACCCCTATAAAAGATAAATTTTTTTTAAAAAATTCATTTGAGAGAGGGGAAGAGAAAAAAAAAAGGAGAGAAGGGGAGAAGGGAGGGCCGAGCGATATCTGGCCAAGGGGGCCGGTCATCGGCCGATCGTCGGCCGCCGTTCGCCGCCGGCGTCGGCCACCGTACACGGTGGCCGGAAAAGGTAATTTTTTTCCTTTTTTTTTATTTACTTGTTTATTTTATTATTTTATTATATATTTGTATATATTGGGTGATAAAATAGGTTTTAAAATATTATTTATTTAAAATGTTAATTAGTTAATAATATAGTAACAAATAGGGGTAAAGCCAGAACCATTTTTTAGGGGTTGAATAAAATTTTAATTTTTTATAGTTTATATATTTATAATTTTTAAAGGATTAAATCAAGTTTTTATAATTTTAGGGGGGCTAAAGTGTAATTTTACTTTTACTGAATAGCAATTTTTTATTTTAGGGGAGTCGGGGCCAGCCCCCCTAGAATCGCCATCGGTAACAAAAGCATTTTCGAAATATAAATTTTAATGTAGATGCATTTGGGAGGTCCTTGTATTAACAGAATTTGATTAAATTAATCCCTCTATTACTAAATGTATCAATTTAGTCCTTTTACTATTAAAAAGAATCAAATAAGGTCAAATTAGAATAGAATTAACCTTTACTGTTTTAAAAAAAATATCATTTATAGTTTAATAGAGTTGATAATTTTAAAGTTTTTTTTTATCATTTTGTAAATAAAATCTTTTGTTTGGAATTGAACTGCAACCAAAAATAATAATTTTCGAGATGATTTTTATACAGTAAATGTTAATTCTGTTACAACTTGAATTTATTTGATTCTTTTTAATAGTATAGGGATTAAATTGATCTATTTAATAAAAGAGGAATTTATTTGATCTAGTCCCTTTAACCTAAAATTTAACTATAAAAAAATAAAATATTTTAAAGAAAGGTAAATTTTATATGATAAAACAAAACAAATACTTCATAAATCTAAACATGGAATTGACAAAAAAGCTCAAATAGTAATTTGCGTAAAACATGATATTCAACTTTTCATCGAATCCAAACAATCATGTGAGTTTATTATTTTATTTCTTTTAAGTTTGACAATTTCTGACTTGCTTTTAATGTTATTGCAACAAAATTAAGATAATTTATTTATTAGAATGTTTCAAAGTCTAAATTTTGCTAGGAATATCTTTCCTTATTTGAGAAGATCTATGAAAGGATTGACTTGCAATCAGATCAATTTCCGTTCATATATTTAAGCTACATTTTTCCTGGAAAGTCATAATATTCAAACTTAGAAAGTACAATCAAAGTTCATTTGTAAGAACATTATTTAGTGCAAGTCATTGAAATCAAATTGTTTGCTTAGTTGACACTAGGAAAACACTTGCATTCCCGGTACAGTCTCGACCTAATTTATTCATAAATCCAAAATCCTCAACATCCATATTGAGTGCTTAAGCAGCTTATTCAAGACAAAGGCTTTATTATTAGATACAAAGCTAAGAATTTATATTTGTTGGGTGTATTAATAATGTATATTGTATTTTTAAAAAGAGAACGCATGTTTAAACATTAAAGACGGCAATATTGATAAGGAAAAAATTGTAGATAGAAAGCAAATAAACATACCTTATCTAGAAATATGCCCCAAATTGTTGCACTTATTAATTCCAATTTTATGCAATTATTAATTCCAGCCTGGAGCATTTGTTGCAATTATTCATGCAATTGTTGAAGCATGAAGAGGAACGATGAAGTTACAACGCAAGAAGCCGGTGCGAGCTTGAACGATCTGATATTCTAGAGCAGAAGGGTTTGGGTGTTGTGTGACTGTGAAAACGCTGAGCAAGAGGAAAGGAAATGATGAGTCATTTTGGGAGGGTGAAAGCCGACAGAGGCATCCGAGAAGGACAGGAAAAAGAAAAGGAAAAGTACACCCGCAGTCACTAAACTTTAATTAAAATAATATTTCAGTCACTAAACTTTTAAAAGTGATAAATCAATCACTAACGTTTACGAAAAGTGATAAATCAATCACTTGAACCCATTTTCTATTAAGACTAAACAAGACAGCTGACGTGGCCGGTTAAGGTGCCACGTTGGACATAACAGATGCCCATTTAATGGGTAATTAATTTCCACCATGTGATCTGAAAAAAATTTAACTTAATGTGCTAAAAAAACCAATTAAAACATGAGAGAAATTGAAGAGGCAAAAACAATTTTGTTAAAGAAAAAGAAATTGCTCAGGAGAAAAGGGAAAACAATTGAAATTTTTAGGGAATTGTTGAAGAAGGGATTGGAAATATTTGAAATTGGGGAATTATTGTGCAAAATTTCAACATTGTCGAAATAGTTAATAGAAGAGAACTCGCTGAAGGTGTTCTATCGATTGTAATGGGTAGCACAACAAAACTACAAATAACAACACTGTCGACCATATTTTTCTCTCCCTCCTTGCATCCTCCATTGTCCCTATTTTTTTTTCAAAATACTCGACAATGGATCAAACCAGGCGAAAAAATATGCATTTTGAAATCTACTCCGATACTTCTTGCATCCAAAAATCTTCCTACTTGGATTGTCATTGGACCAAGAAATCCTTAAATTGGCTGGGTTTCCATAGTAGCACACTAGAATCACAATGGTTATCTCCATTTCTTCTTCTTCTTCTTCTTCTTTCGACTAGAGCTCTTCTATTTAGTTGGTAATCCTTATGAACTAATAAAAGGATATGATATGGACATCTGGTCATGCCCAACGTGGCACCCTAACGGGCCATGTCAGCTGTCTGTATGTCTGTAACAGAAAATGGGCTCGAGTGATTGATTTGTTACTTTTCGTAAACGTTGGTGATTGATTTGTCACTTTTAAAGTTTAGTGACTGAAATGCTATTTTTATCAAATTTTAGTGCCCATTGGTATACTTTCCCTTAAAAAATATTTTAGACTAATTATAAAAAAACCCCTCAATTTAATCAAAATTTTAAAAAAATGTCACGTCAACAATCCGTAAGTGGATTAACTGAATTTTTAAATTGTGATGTAATTTACCCAAAAGAAATAAATACTGAGCTTTACTTAAAAGTAAAACACTTTTTTCTCCGTTCAAGTAAACAATCATCTTTTCATAAGAGTTTGCCTTTTGAAAAAAGATTTTTTTAAATTATCTTTCATGTAAGTTTAATATTTACTTTTATATTAATATTGTTTTTTTAAAATTTAATTTAATCTCTTTTTTCATTTTATATTTCACATAATATTATATTATCAAGTGTACTTGATGGTTTGGAAAAAAAAAAAAACTCTACGTATTGAATTTCCATTAGCGGGTTTAGCAATTCACTAATTGTAAGGTACTCACATATTGATAGTTTAAGTATCACATTGGACACTTTGTGAAAATATAAATACCATAATAAAATATATATTAATAGTTCAGGTACCATATTGAACATTTTATGAAAGTACAAATAACATAATAAAACACATATTAATAGTTCAAGCACTACATTAAACATTTTCAAAGTATATATACTACATTAAATATTCTATGAAAGTATTGGAACCAATTCTTTCAATAAAAAATATTTTTTCTTTTCCATACTTAAATTTTTTATTTTATTTCTAGAAACAAAGTGCTAGCAGTATAATGTTCTTGGTGTAAGTACATGCTAAATCCTTGTCTTATAATGACTAGATCAGATGAATCCTTCAACGATCAAATCAATCAATTTAGTTCTTGTAATATTAAAAAGAATTAAATAAGACTAAATTGTAACATAGTTAACATTTACTATTTAAAAATGACATAAATTTTTTTATTTTCAATTTAATTCTAAATAAAAAGATTCATTTGCAAAATCATAGAAGCAATGGTGAAGCTAGAAATTTTTTTAGAAGAGACGAAGTTAAATTATAAATTTTATAAGAGTTAAAATGTAGTTTTTATCATTGTATTAGGTTTATTATTCAATTATCCTTTCAAAAATTAATAAAAATTTATTATTGTTATTGTTATCATAAAAGGCATAGGAAAATTTATATAATAAAGTTGAAAAAATTATTACACGTGAAATTAAAACATAATCCAAATGAAATTAGAGCAATCATGAACTTTGAATATCAACCTTAAAACGGATAAAAAAATATAAAAAAAAAAATTAAATTATATGAAGATGAACTTTGGGGGAGTTGTAGTAATTTTGAATTAAAAAAAAAAAAGATTAACAAAGACTTTAATATTATAAATTATTTTAGTAGGCGAATGCAATTTTTTTTGAGTTAAAACTCATGAGCTTCATTAATCAAGAAAACTGACCAAAACAGAGGGGAAACTCTATATCCAAACTACCATGCTTTCCCAATACAATCTTCTTACTTCTCCTCGATTTCAGTAGAAACATCAGTACAATCCAATAACAAAACATTATATATTATATACGAAACTGAAATGGAATACAAAGGATAACTTAACAAACATGATAAAATAGGATACAAAATAAAACAAACATCATACATGAAATTAAAACGAAGATAATTTAAGAAACTTGATAATATCCACAACACTTTCTTCTATTCCAAGCTGTGACATAAGGAAAATACCTGCAATCCTGCGACCCTCCCAACACACTTCATTCTCGACATCCAAATTCAGTGTTTAAGCATCTCATTCCCAACAAAGGCTTTATTATTAGAATGCTTCACCATTTTCAAAATAAAGCTGAGAAATAAGAGATAATTGGAAGAAAAAGAGATAAAAAGAGTTTATATAAAGCAAATTTACATATCTTACCTAGATATATGTTTGATATTGTATCACCCTAGTTAGCCATTGCAGACTACATCACCCAACAGTTCTTCCAATTTTATGGTCCTGAAAGGGCTCGGTAAAGGATGGGATCATGGGATTGACGACCAAGGGCTTGAGAAACTTGCTGCATGGTTGGCCGAAGTTGGGGTTGACATTCAAGCATGCCAATGCTATCCTCATCGTAGAGACCAAGTCTTCGGCAGATTGGCCTACTGGTGGTGAAAGACGTTGGTCTATCGTATCTTTCAGTAGAACCTGTTGGTCATTTAACGTCGATGACGATGTCGATTCCAGTGATGAAAAATACGAAATACGATCACTAGGATGCCTCCCCATAAAAACTTCCATTGTTAGCACCCCAAAACTGTAGACATCACACTTCTCATCTACTCTCATTGTGTAAGCCAACTCTGTATAAATTATAAAAGATTTTACTAATTAGCATATGCTATTTGAACTTCGTCTATTTAACAACATGCAAGAAATTAACAGTTTTAATCAAATAGATGGCATGTCGTAAACATCTTTCAGGAAAAAAGGATTTTAAGTAATACCTGGAGCTATATACCCGTAGGTTCCTGCAAGTGAAGTCCAATTGGAGGAGTCAGACTTTAAAATCCTTGCAGTGCCAAAATCAGAGACACGAGCTTCATAGTCCAAATCCAAGAGAACATTGTTGCTAGAAATGTCTCGATGAACTATACGTTGTAAATGGCCATGATGCATATAAGACAAAGCATTAGCTAATCCTTTAACAACATTTAGCCTCTTCTTCCAGTCCAGCTCCTTAGCCTGTTCATTATTGCTTAACACCATTCTCAAACTTCCCCTTTCCACGAGCTCATAAACCAAAAATGAATGCTTTGGATGAGAACAAAAATCATACATCTGCACAATGTTACGGTGCCTTATTTTTAATAAAGCAATAATCTCACTTTCAAAGGCTTTCAAGTTGTTGATGAGTATGTTGACTTCAGATCGGTGAAGTTTCTTCACAGCAACTACCTGACCAGTTGGTAATGCAGCTTTATAAACACTTCCATATCCTCCTGTACCAATGCAATAGTCGGAGCTAAAATCTTCAGTGGCTTCAATAATGTTGTCATGGAGTACTCTTCCATTAAATCCCAATACATTAAAAATATCTCCTTGTTCCTCCCTTGGTTCTGATTCTTTGGTTTCAGTCTTTTTGCAGAAAGTAAAGAAACTTCCAACCAATAAAAATAGCAAAAGTAGACCACCAAAGAGTGGAAGCATAAGCCATTAGTCCAGTGGCATTACCGGATAGGCCTTTATTGTTTCGTAAGGCATCAAACAAGCCTCATGAAAAGCCATAAAATTTGGAATAGGACCTTCAAATTGATTGAAAGATATGTTCACAAATCTCAAACCACGCAAATCATTAAAAGCTTCTGGGATGGAACCGTTGAGCATATTGTGAGAAAGGTTTAATACTTCCAAAGATTATAATTCTCCAAACTGTTATGGGATACCTCCAATAAGTGAATTCTCACTTAAATCTAGACTTTCAAGAGCATTAATGTAGCTTATTGAAGATGGAATGCTCTCTTCGAGGTTGTTCTTGCTCAAATTCAAGTTGAATAACTTGACGCAATTTCCAAGATAATCAGGAATAGGCCCACTAAAATTGTTTGATGCCAAGTCAAGTTGTTCGAGTTTTGAAAGAAGTCCAATCTCTGATGGAATTTTGCCAGAAAATTGGTTACCACTTAAAAAAAGACGGTTCATCATTGTCAACCTTCCCAGTTCCTTAGGAATCTCACCATTTAGATGATTCGAAGAGAGATCAAGTTCTTGTAATTGGGTTGCATGTCCCAATTCGAATGGAATCTTTCCTGAAATGTTATTGTTGGAGATCTGTAGGCTTGTTAGATTATGGCATTCTCCCCAATTTGGAGAAAGTTAACAAAAATACTGCTGTTGCTTAATGAAATAAAATTCAAATTTGGATATATACCAAAGGCTTCTGATATATTTCCCGTTAAGTGGTTCCCTTGAAGCCTAACTCTGTATAAGCTTGTACAGTTTCTCAAACTTGATGGAATCAAACCGGTCAAATTATTGTTGCTAGCTGCAATATGAGTGAGCAATCCTCCCCAGGCACACATTCTCAGGTAATGAACCACTAAGATGGTTGTCTGATAAGTCTAATATTCTCAAACGATTAAGATTGTTCAAAGTTTGAGGAACAAGTCCTGATAAACTATTTTGAAAAACCTTGACAACTGCAAGTCGAAAAGAGATTTGAGCATTCCTATCTCATTGGGGATAGAACCAGAGAGATTATTACCCCACAGATAGAGATAGTTGATGTTACTTAAGTTTCCTATACATGTTGGGATAGGACCAGTTAGGAAATTGTTTGAAAGATCAAGCACCGAAAGTGATCTAATCATTCCGATCTCTTTAGGTTGTACCAGTGAGATGGTTTTGGTAAAGAAAAAGCTTAGAAAGTGAACTCAGCCTTCCTATATCAGAAGGAATACTTCCAAAGATATTATTTTGTACCAAGTCCAAGTAGTCAAGCTTGGTAAGGTTCAAAATTTCTCGTGGAAAGGAACAACTGATTGAATTGTAACATAAGGAGATCGTAGAAAGTCTTTTCAGTAAGCCAATTTCTAAAGGGATATTCCCAGAGAAATCATTGTATGACAAGTCAAGGAAGTTGAAGTTGGAAAGGTTTCCGATCGATGTGTGAAGGAATGAACCCATACAATGAGTTGTTTCGAAGCTGAAGCCAAATCAAGTTGGGGAAGTAAAAGAAGTTGAGATTGTGAAGTGTACCGCTCAATTTCAATTCATATTCTCTCAGGGTCATATTGGTGACGCTTCCAGCATTGTTGCAAGTGATTCCAGTCCAATTGCAATGGTTGCTTCCGCCCCACAAAGGAGAGAGAAAAGTTTGGGTGTCGCTGGGGAGGCTAGCTTTCCATTCTAGAAGAGCTTCAGCTTCCCTGGACGGTATGGTTTTAGAAGAGAAAGCATGGGAAGATGCAAAGAAGAGGAAGAAGAGTTTGAATGGTATTGAGAAAGAGGCCATGGATTTTTGGCTGTTAATTGTGATCAAAGACATTGCCTATTTATACAACAATGTGAGAGCTGTTCCAATCACTCTGGCAAATACTTTCTCTATTATACTTTATACGAATAGTTATTTCTTAGGTTTTTCCTTCAAATAATTATTAATTAGGATTTTTATATTTCTTAGGCTTTTAAATTACGTGATGTCTCTGTGTCAAAAAAAATATTATCTGAATTTATTTTTATGGATTTTTTATAACTATTTTTAAGTTTTTTAACAAAATATCAACTTATTATTACACTAAAGACAGTGAGTAAAATACAAATCCTCATTATTTATACATTTATATATAAAAAAAAGGCCTAATGAACACCTGCCAATTTTTTTCTTTAGAATATTATGTGTAAATTTTAATTCCAATCTCTTTATTAAATTTTAATTTCATCCGCTAAAATTTGAGATTTAATCTATACACTTTAATTTTAATATAATTTAATACTTCAATTTTTATAATGACATTAATTAGTTTAAATACTTTGTTCTAATTAAAATAATGATGTGAATGTTTAAGAATTGTTAGCACAGTTAAATTGTTTATTAAACCTATGTTCGTCGTTAGTTTTTTTATTACATGGTTACTAAGTTTATTTTATTATTTTTTAAAACGCCATACCAACACAAAAAAATTCTAACAGTGTTAACAAATAGATTTAAAATTTAAAATTTGAAAAATAGAGAAACTAATTTTCTGATAATAAAAGTATGAATATTAAATTTTAAATATACAAAGAGTACAAAAAATTTAAGTAAATTGTAACCTTTAAATTTTTATACTATAATTTACTTAAGAAATAAATAATTAACCTAATGCGAAGTGTGGGTAGAAACCATTAGGGGAGAAGTTAGAAAATATTTTAGGAGGCTGAAATTATTACTATTTTAATGGTCTATATTTTTATAATTTTTAAAGAATTAATTAAATTTTTATATTTTTAAGGAGATTAAAGTGAAAATTTTCTATTATTAATTTAAAATTTTAAAAAATTTAAAGGATGTAAATGAAAATTTAAGGTGGCCAACTCCTACCAGCACCGCTCCTAGAAACCAGACTAATTATATATGAAAGCGGGAAGAATAATAAACTATATTTGTATCGTTAATAATTTGTTAAACTAAAGTATTTACTTTTAGGTAAACTGTATCGCAAGTGATCAAAATAGCGTGATTCCTATTTTTGGCAGAAGAAGGTGAGTTTGAAAGGTATTAAGGAGAGGAGAAGAGAAGAGATTGTATGAAATTATGATTTCACGTCATGATTATCTTTTTAATAGAAAAATGATAAATTAAAATTTTTTCTCCTGATTTTTAGTTTTTTTTTTTGAAAAAAATTCAAATTCAACTTAAAATATTAAAAATTAGGAAAAAAAATTAATTTGTCATTCTCTTATTAAAAAGAGATAAGAATAACATGAAATAACAGTTTCATTCCAGAGAAGAAAGCGATGGTTTTGATAATTGAAATTAGGGATATTTTGTTGTTAATCGTAATGGAAGACATTGGCCATTTATACAACAATATTAGAGCTATTATTTAAAAATTAATAATATTAGAGCAGTTTTCAAGCTTTGATGGGAAGTGGAAAATTTTACATGGTTGGACATTAGTGAAAAAATAAAAACTCATTTTTATATGAAATAACACTAGAGCATTTGGTGATTTTGCAAGCAACTTTTAGTTGATTGTTGCCGAAGGTTTTGTTTTATAATAGGCGAGTCTCGACGTTGCTCTATTTGTAGGAATTTTTAAGGCACCTACATACACTCATTTAAAACACCTTCAAATATAGCCAAAAACATTTTTAATTATAGATAAGTAACTAAAATGTATTTTATATACTCTGATACTTAGGGTGGAACTAACATATTTTAATTGTAGGGTCAAGTTTCAAAGAGTTAAAATGCTATAAATTAAGCATATTATGATTAGGGCGAAGTCAGATAATTTTTTTAGGTGAGTCGAAATAAAATTTTAATTTTTAATAGTCTATATCTTATAATTTTTAAAGGATTAAATTAAAATTTCATAATTTTTAAAGGCCAAAGTGTAATTTTATCTTTACTAATTTAAAATTTTGAAATTTTTTAAAGGGCCAAAATAACAATTTTCCATGTTAGGGGAGCTGGGGCTCCTGCCTGCACTCCTGAATTCTCCTCTGATTATGATTAAATATCATAGTACTACAAAACTATTTGAATAAATCTAAGTATAAAAATTTTCATAAATCCAACTATGTTATTAGAATTAGACTAATAGCAATTTATCCAAGTTAACTCTTCTAATCAATAGGGATAAATAAAATTATTTTTTTATGCATACCATTTTTATCAAAAAAAACTTATTTCATAGTTCTCGTTAGTAGTTATAGAATAAAATATAATTTTCTTCTCAACAATAAAAACTACTTAAGTACTTTTTGGTGCCACAAGGATGCAATATGAAAAACAAAAGATATACACAATCACACCAACAATAATAATTTTTAAACAAAAAATGTTAATTTTGAGTCTATATTTAAGAAATACAAGATTATATAGACAATCAAGTTTAATTTCTTCAAGGATTTGTATTAATGTTATGTAAAACACATAAACCAATCAAGATATTAGTAATCTTAAACAAAATCAAAATCCCATTGTTTTTTGACATAATAATAAATTTAGTCTTTAATATTTCTTTTTCAATCTGACTTTATATCTTTTTTTTGTTAAATTTAGCCCTTAACCTTTCAAAAAGTAATCAAATCCCTTTTATTTAATAAAATGCCAAGTAAAACACTAAAAATTTTAACGATGTTGACATGTTAACCTGCGTGATAGTTCACGAGTTTCATATTGACATAGCACTATTTGTTTGTATGTCATATCAATAAATAATTTAATAATTATAAAATATTGAAAAATATATAATAAAATAACTCAAAATTAAAAAATATAAAAAATTAACATGAAGTATACATGGATTGCCATACAAACTACCATGTTTAAAATTTTAGTCAATATTTTCATTAAAAAATAATTAGACTCTTTCTTTTTAAAAAGTTTATGATCAAAATTTTTTAAAAGGTTGAGGACCAAATTTGGCTAAAAAAAATAAATGTGAAATTAACAAAAGATGTAAACATTAAGGGTCAAATTTGTTATTATGCTTTGTTTTTAAACGAATGTTGATGCAGTCCTTAACTAAACTAAAAATCTGATTAACGTAGGTGCACCTATCAATTAATAGTATAGCTACGGTAAGCAAATATATCGTTCCCACGGGGATTACAAATATTAATAATTATTGTCTTTCTATTATTTAACGGACAAATTCGAGAGATTAATTTTAAAACTAAAATTAATTAAATTAATTAACTTACGAATATAGAAAAGAACAAAATAGGAAAATAATTGATCAAATACCAAGAAGCGAAACAATACCGAGAATTTTTTTTTTCTAGATTTCATCTGTCGTCCAAATAAGGATTTTCTTATAATTCGGGGTGTGCGGGTGGATCAAAATTGAAATAGTTGTTCTTGGCGTGATAGAAAGAAGGAGATTTTCTTTTCTTTTAATGCAATTGGTGATGGAATTTGGCTCAAGATTTCAATTGGTGGGGCTTCAGTGAAAAATGGTTGATTGCTTTGTTGAATTTTCTCACTATGCAATAATGTGAATTTGACTGGTGTTCATAAAAGTTTTTGGCTGTTATAGATTTTGGCGACTTGTTGGACAGCATGGCTGGTATGAAATGATTTTGTGTTTGACAGATTCGATGACAGTTGATATGTTGTTGCATGTTGTTTTTCAATTTATGGAGGGTTCATGGTGGTTTTGCCCGGTGTCACTCATTAGGTTCCATACCCTCACGGGTAGGCGAAGTTCAATGTGGCCGGAGTTGATAAGGATGACGAAGTTGATAGTTATGGGGTGTTGAGAGATGAGTAAGGAGTGGCACATTCATGATTTTTGGGTCTATGAGGCTATTGGGACTAAAATAGCAGAGGAATTCTTGACCGTGGTTGTTGTGGAATCTTTTTATTGGTATTAATCGTTGTTTCTCCAGCTGGCTAGAGTTCTCTTCGTATTGTGGATAATTAAAAAATGGTATGGCTGATTCTTTGGCAATAGCAAAGGTGAGAAGGCTAGCATGTTTTAAAGCTTGGGGTGAAATGTTTTTCCATTTCTTTAGTTGTTTGCATAGGGGGTGGAAGTATTGAGTTATCTGTGTGTTTTGTATTATTTTTGTTTACAAAAGATGTTGGTTTTACCAACATCTTTCTATTATTAATACAATCCTATTGATGGAGTAAAAAAAAAAAAAATTTAAAATTTCTTTCTAATTAAAACCTCTATTATTGTATTAACTCGTTCTATGTATTTCCTTATTAGATTTGACTCTAAATAGATTTATGTCGTTCTATTTCTAAGATTGCATGCAACTCCACTTAACTAAGTTAGATATACTCTTAAACAGGGTCTATTACTCCTCTAATTTAAGCACATCAAATATGGATTAATAATCTATAAATATTAAACCAAAAATTAAGCACACATAATTGAGAACAAGATATAAGTGTTTATTGCGTAAAGTAAAAATCAAACGACAAAATCCATCATAGGGTTCATCTCCCCTAGATATTTAGAAAATTAATTCATGCTTGAAAATAAAAACAATCAAGAAACAATATAACCGAAAGAACTAAAGAAACTCATTATAATCTCCTAAGAAATCAATTGGGAGTCTTCAATCTTGACGTAAATCTACTTTATTCAATGGTATTTTCCGAATTATTTTCTTGAGTATTCTATGACGACTCCCTCGTATCTTCTTATCTTTGTCATATACGTCTTATAATGCCTAAAAAAAACCTAAAAATCGTGTTTTCCCGCTATTTAGGGTGCAAATTCGCGAAATTGACATAGCCTGCCACATAGCTGTGTGGCAGGGGTTAGTTCATGTGGCTCTTGTAACTTGCTATGATTTTTAGGTTTTTACTTGTTTTTCACACATTTTATTTCCAAATACTCTCCTAAGTATAAAAACATGGATTTAAAAGATTTAGAGCATAAAATTCACCATTAACATCGAATAATCACCCAAATTCGCATTAAAATGAGATTAAAACATGTTACCTTTAACACTTATCAAATATTTTGAGGAAGCTTATTTATTTAATTATTTTTCATAATAAAACGTTGAGTAGTGTTGGAGCTGGAAGGGTAATCCTAGATTTGGAGGTTAAGGTAGCAAAGACACGAGTGCTGGATGAAGCCATTGCCCTCATCTTGAACCTCTCTGCTTAATTCTTTCAACCCAGGAAAAAAATTAGTTTATTCATAAAAATCTCTTATTCTCTTTGAAACTTAAATTCTCGTATAATATTCCAAATTGGTAGCACTAGGGATCGAACGTTGAGGGCTAAGTAATAAAATTTAATAAAATACTTCAAAATTCGTTATTAAAATAATTTTAAAATATATACACATCCAATTTATGAAAATAGAATATGTTGTTCTTTCATATCATGAAAGTCAATCTGCATGAAAATGAAATGTTTGAATATATAAACAATATTAATATAAAATCAAGAAATATCTAAATAAATACTTTTATAAAACATATAAAAATATAAATCATATCATACATAAATAAATAGACCTACCCATGTGTCCCATATTCATTGGTTATTATCATACAAAAAGAAGATTAATTTTTAAATAATAATAATAATAAAATTATTAAACTCATACATTTTTCTCAAGTGATGTTCCGGATCCCTTCAACTAATCTTTAGAAAATGTCAAATATGTAGTGTAATCACGAAAATTTGCCCAGACTTTAAAATTGAAAAAATAATAAATAAATGTTTATTTATTAAATAGCCCTTTTACAGAGTCCAAAAGTTAAAACCCAACCAGCCTACCAACCCATAACCCAGCTAATTACCCGGTACCCATTACACCCTACCTAGCCCAGAACTAAAGTGGCCCAATTGATCCAAACTCTCAGAGGCCCACAATTTAGAAGCATTCGGCTAGGGTTAGAAACCCTAGCCCTCTCCTCGCGCCGCAAGGAATTTCTAAAAACTTTGGGCATTTCAAACGACGTGGCCTTTCATCTCAATCGTCGCCACCAAGCACGTCGTGATTTCTCGACTCTGCCGTCATACATCGCGCCACCATCAACGCGCAAGACACGTCAGAATTTGGCATTGGCTCCATCAGCGCGCAGACATCAGTGATCGAGTGAGATTCTCGTGGATTACCTGCGAACAAAAGAGGAAACAAAGACAAAAAACCAAGGCAAATATGGAAAGAAATCTTTGATTTCTTTCCTAAAACATAATAGCCTAAGGCTATAAAACCTTTCTGTAAAAGGGGATTTTGGTGGGACAGAAAGAAAAGAAAAGAAAAAACAGACAGGGAGATACAGAGATAAAAACACAGAGTCATAAGAAAAAATACACCACAAAAAGATATTGTACATTGAGTATTTTTTGAATAATATACCAGAAGGATTTCGAGAGAAACGAAGGTGACTCATTACTCTTTTTCTGTTTTTATTTCATTTTTTTATTGCAAACAATCGATATATGATATATTAAACAGACAAAGGAAGAAAATACCTTGAGAATCGCCCTGAAAAGCGAAGCTTTTCAGGTTCCGACCGTCGTGTGTGGCGGAGTCGGTGACGGCGCGCGGATCTGAACGCGAAGGTCCGATGAACGGAGCAGACTGGCCTAGGGCCAGAGCTCAGAGGACCGGGGAACCATTTCAGAGGATTTCTTTGATTTTTTTTTTTAGAACTAGGTTTCTAAATGATTTTAAAACTAAGAAGTTGGCTTATATAGTCTTGACGAAACGACGACGTTTTAAACCCCCCAGGATCCGCTCGTTGACCCGATTACCCGGGGAGGATTCGCGCATTTTTAGAGTTGGGTTAATTACCCAATCGGTCCTTCCACCCTTTTTTAATTTATAATTACGCTTTATTTTATTTATGATTTGACCTTATTATTTTATTTTAGTTTTAATTTAGTCCCTACAGTAGCTATTATAAATCCAAGGTAAAACACAGTCGTTTTGGGAATAGGGAAATTTTCCCAATGAGTCCCTTTGGTTTTGCACGTGTTTTAATTTGGACCTTAATTCAGCTTTATTTTCTTAAATTCGCCCCAGTAATTTTGCTGAACTTTAAATTTAGCCCTATATATTTATTTCTATTATTATTATATATACATAAAACTTTATATATTGCTATTTGTTTTACTTTTAATCTTATTATATAGTCATATTATTATATTTTTATTATTTATTTTTCATAAATTATTTCACACTCTTATTTATATATTATATTTTATTTGTATTATATGTTATTAATTATTTTAATATACATATATACTTTCATATCATATATTATCTATTATATTATTTATGCCTATATTATTCATTATATTATTATAATTTTAAAATTTGTAAATTAGATTATTTTTTTTAAACTCATATTATATACATATCTAATTGTTAATTATTTATATGTTATGCATTATTACATTTTAAACTGATATTTTTATATTATGAATTCTTTTACATACTTTTAAACCAATATATTATATATATAATTATTATTCTTTTATAAACATTTTTGTTGTTATATATTACATATTGTATATTAAATACTATTCTAAAAATTATTATTAAATATCATATTTTTTAATTATATGTATACTTTGTTAACAATTATTCACTTTATATTATATTTTTATATATATTAATTCTTTTATGTATTTTTATATTGTATGAATCATGTGAGTTAAATGCTATTTTATATTTATTATTTGATGTTATATTTTGTGAACATGTACATCGATATTATATTTATTTTAAATTATGTATCATGCATCATTTCTTAATTATTGCTATGTATGTTTGTATGTTTGTATGTTTTGCTTATCCATCTTCAATATAAGTTGTATGTATCTTTGTATATATGATGTAATTCTAAACACATATGCATCTAGGATATGATTTTTTTTGTATTATTGCTATTGTATCGTTAAAATGCATGTTTATTCGCTTATTATTGCAATATTCTATTCTATAGTGATAATGTGATTCCTTATGCATCATTTTTAAAAAAAACGAGACTCCAAAGTTTTCAAAAAAATATAAAGGCAATGCTTGGTGTTTGGAAATTTCGAGAAAAGTAGTGCCCTAACTTATTGGGTTGCGACTCTTCTCGTTGAGTTCGAATAGTCAAGTACCCTTCTAGTTTTAAAGGTTTTCTAAATGCAAGTCACTATCTTGGAATTTCAAAGCAATATGTCCTAACTTATTGGATATAGCGCTTTGTTGTTTCGAGATAGGGATTTCCAAAAAGTTTAATTTAGTGTCGACACTTTGATACGAGTGAACCCCAATTTTCAAAATTAAAATATTTTAAGGAGGACTACATCTTAAAAATTTTGAATTGTCGACATTAAAGACACTTGATAATCAATTAGGTACCAATTTTGGGGCGTTATGAGAGTGCTAACCCTTCCTCGTACGTAACCGGCTCCCGAACCTGTTTTCTGATTTCGTAGACCAAAACTAATAATTTTAAAACAAAATGTTTTAAAGGTGATCCAATCGCACCTAAAAAGATTGGTGGCGATTCCCGTTTTTGTTTTTTAAAAAAAAGTCGATTCCCATTTTCCAAAACTCGACTTAAAAATGGTCTCGACAGCTTGACGACTCCACTGGGAATAATAAGAGAGTCAAGCCGTGTAATTGATTATCTCTTGTCTTAATGTCGAAAATTAAAAATTTTAAAATTTAATCCTCTTTGCATTACATGTGTTTGTATTATTGCATATGTTATAAATTGATACGCATTGCATTTGCATGACTGTTGTGGTCACACCCTTAAGTGGGAGTGAGAAACTACGCCTTCGTGAGGTTTTCGCCTCCGTGCAGGATAGTGGATCACTTTCGGGATACATCTGTACCTATGGTTTCGTGAGATTTTCATCTCCGTGTAGCCATAGGGAAATGTATTCCCTTGAACTGAACTCGATTCAAATGAACCTATAATGGGTGAGAATCGAGGAATCTGCTGGTTCGGGTACCTCAAACTTTAGAACCAACCTCATATTGAAAAACTATAAGAGCCCAACTTAGTTAAGAGTTGAACTTTAGATATTACCTTGATATTTATTGATATCATGTGATACTGACTATTTCTTTTCTTTTGTCTGCATGTCATTTTGCATTTAAAAAGGTATCGATTCACGGTCAGTTTCTAAGTTAGGAAGTTTTATCACGGAGAACGGACTTCTTGATAGAGTGGAGAGCAACGCCAACGTCCATAGATGGTTTGAGCAAACTCAACTAGAAAAGGGGGATAGTATAGCTGTGGGATATATGTCAGAGCTATCAGACTACACTCGTATCAGTGTCACACAGAATAATCTGCAGGAGCTTAAGGAGATTTGGGATCAGTGGGGCAATGAGACTAAGCAGTTATTCTACGGTAATTACGGGGACTTACCTTACTTGCTTGATGTTCAAGTGAACGAGCACTTATTCCGAGCCCTCGCTCAATTTTAGAACCCGGCGTATAGTTGTTTCACTTTTGGGGAAGTAGACTTGGTACCTACCGTGGAGGAGTACACTGCCTTACTTCGTTGTCCCAGGTTTCAGAGTGATAGGATCTATTCTCGAGCTGCTTGTGTCCCTACCTTTTGGAAGAAATTAATGACTATTACGGGGATGAGCGAGCAGTGGATCACGGCCAGAATCAAAGAAAAAGGTGAGTACAAGTGCATTTCGTGGGATACTTTGGAAGATCTAATTTTGACACACCCCGATGAGACAAAGAAGGTAGATGTTTTTGCCTTAATTTTGTATGGATTGATGGTTTTCCCTAGGGCTTTGGGATATGTGGACGAGGCAACCACGAATCTTTTTTATTGACTCAGTAAAAGGGTCACTGTCGTCCCTGCAATTTTGACGGAGACATTTAGGTCTTTGGGTGCATGTAGGAGGGCTGGTGCTGGCAGGTTTATAGGGTGTGCTCAGTTATTTTTGGCTTGGTTCTACAGTCATTTCTGATTAATAGATAGGGTGGTTTATCAGGTCTTCTTTGAGGATTATTCACCGTTGAAGGACATAGTAGCTTCAACTAGGAGAGTTGATATTCCAGAAGAGAATTGGATAGCGCTACTTCGGAACCTTCAGTCGAAAGATGTCGAGTGGAGGGCTCCGTGGATGATTCCTGGTAAAATTCTCTATCGATGCGGCAGTTTTGATTGGGTCCTTCTGTTGGGAATTTGGGGTGCCATTGGTTATGCCCCTTTGCTCGTGCTAAGGCAGCATGGATTGAGACAGTTCATGCCAACAACTTATGGGTTGGCTCAAAGTGAATTTGTATATAGAGTAGCCGATTACAAGAGGAAGGTTAGCGAAATTTCTAGTGCTTGGAAAAAGACTTGTCGGTTGAAAGGGGTAGCTATTAGCCCAACTACGACACCAGAATACATCGAATGGAGAGGCAGAAGGGTTAATGATAACATCCCTAAGCCAAGCGTGGAAGGAGCTCGACTGATAGAGGAATATTTGCAAGTAATGCCCTCATAGTTATAAATTTTGAAGCAAGAGTTCGAGAGAAAGAACCTAGAGTTCGAGAAGAGAGTAACAAAGCTCGAAGAAGAAAAGATGTATTTGAGTTTGGACGTTGACATTCAAAAGATGGAGGTCAAGAAAGAGAGGTAAGAAAAGAGGAAAGAAAAGAGGAAGATTGAGGAAGATCGAGATGATCTAAAGGAGCATTACAAAAAGGCACAAGTATCCTTGAGGAGAGCGAGAGTAAGAGGATCTTCAGATCAGTTGCAGAAAGAGGTCCAAAAGGAAAAGGCTAGAGCCGAGTATTGGGAGAAGAAGTTCCAAGAGATGCAGATGCAAAATTTGGCATTAGAGGAAAAGAATAAAGGGTTGAAGATTAAGGTAACTGAGCTTGGAAGATCTCTACGTTGGCACCAAAACCATAATTCTACGGTCGAGTTAAAGGACCTAAAAGTAAGGTTGAGGATATGGAAGTGGCATTGCATGACAGTGAACTTCGGGTTGAGCAGCTAGAGGCGCAAGAAGATTATCTGAAAAGAGAGCTTCATCAGTCTAGAGAACAGGTCAGAGAAAGGGATCACGTCATTGGTGAAGCCATAGCCCAGATTCGAGAGGTTGCTGAATATGTGCAAGACTTGGCAATTCGAGCTGATGTATTGAGTCTGATGTATTCATCGTCGTCGGATGTAGGTCGAGAGTTAGCCCTTTTATTAGATAGAGTTAAAGCTTTGGGCCTTAGGGAGAAAGCGTATTTGTAATCCTCTTATATGTAAAGATATTCTTTTTCTAAATAAAGTTTTCTAAATGAAGTTGAACCAGAATCGATATCCTTTTTTGCATGCATTTGCATCTCATAGCATTTCATCGCATCGATTGCATTCAAAGTTATAGAAAGACCCTAATTAGTTAAGGTTTACTTCAAAGGTAGAAAAAAATGCTAGAAGCCACACATCCTTACGGCACTCGCACTAAAACTAAGAGCATGAATCAAAGGTTTGAGCAATTGCAAAAGGATATGTAGGACCAAAATGCATAATGACATGAGGGAACAAATGCTAGAGGCTCAGAGGAGTATGATGGCTGAAATGGCCCAGCTGCTGAGGGCCACTGATAAAGGAAAAGCTCCCATGGAAATCACTGAAGAGGAGAATGAGGGTCCTCCTCTGGGTTTTACTCTGCCTCATGTGACACTGCAAACCGAGGCACCTCCTAGAAGGCCATTTGTCACTGTGAGGCCTCAACATGGGTCAGTTGATGCTGGAATCCCCGTGAATTTCCCAGCTGGGTTGGGAAATAATTTGGGCGATAGCTTGATCAACCCTATCATTCCTGATCTAGATCTGATGGAGAAAGAAAGAATGGCAACCGAATTCGCGAAACAGTTGGAGGATCGTTGCAAGTGGTTGGAGGAGAAATTTAGAGCTTTAGAGGGCGCTGGCAGTCATCATGGGATTGATGCCAAAGACTTAGGTTTGGTCCCAGATTTGGTGCTTCCTCACAAATTTAAAATGCCGGAGTTTGAAAAGTACAACGGGACTACTTGCCCAGAGGCACACATAACAATGTTTTGTAGAAGAATGACCGGATATGTGAACAATGATCAATTATTGATCCATTGTTTTCAGGACAGCTTAGTAGGAGCAGCGGCTAGATGGTACAATCAATTAAGCCGTGCAAAAATCGATTTGTGGAGTGATCTGGCCCAAGCCTTCATGCAACAGTACAATCATGTGACTGATATGATGCCAGACAGGATCACACTTCAAAACATGGAGAAAAAGCCTAATGAAAGTTTTAGGCAATATGCATAACGATGGAGGGAGGTGGCAATGCAAGTACAACCACCACTATTGGAAAAGGAAACCACCATGCTATTTATCAACACTCTGAAGGCGCCATTCATTACTCATATGATTGGAAGCACCACGGAAAGTTTCGTAGATATAGTTATGGTAGGAGATATAATTGAGAACGCCGTAAGGGGCGGTAAAATTGAGGGGGAAGTGGCTAAAAGATCGGCCCCAAGAAGAAAGGAAAATGAGGTGAATAATATGAATAACCTCAACTCGAGGACAATCACAGTTGGTCAACCCAAGGCAGAGCAACAAAGTACTCAAAGACAGGAATCGAGCACAAGACAGAATTCGGAGAAGATACAATTCACGCCTATCCTTGTGACGTATCGTGAGATTTATCAAAGCTTATACGATGCACATGCCATTGCTCCATTTCACTTGAAACCACTGCAGCCACCGTTCCCCAAATGGTATGATGCAAATGCTAAGTGCGAATATCACGCAGGAATACCGGGGCATTCAATTGAAAACTGCACCGGATTCAAGAAAGTCATGGAGAGGCTTATCAAGATAGGGGTTGTGAAATTCGATAGTACCTCTAGTACTGAAAATTCGTTACCAGATCATGGTAATCAAGGAGTGAATGCCATCGATGAAGCAAAGAAAGGAAAAATCAAGGAAGATATTGCTGAGGTGAAGACACCCATGAAAGTAATATGGGAGGAGATGGTGAAGAGAGGTATGTTGACCTCTGGGGAAGGTAGAGAAAGAATGGGGAACTATTGTGAATTCCATGGAGAGGTGGGTCATATGATCCAAATTTGTGAGAAGTTCAAGGCCATGGTGCAAGACCTTATGATTAACAAAGAGCTATAGATTTTTGAGGGTAGTTCTTGCAAAATACAAATATGTGCGCTGGAAAATGAACGACAAGGAACTAACCGACCAAGAATTATTATTTCCTTGCCGGGGAATAATGAAGTGGGGGAGCAAACTGGGCCCAAGGTCGTCATCCATAAACCCACTCCTTTCCCTTACAAGGATAACAAGAGGGTGCCATGGAGCTATGACTGCAGTGTAACAGTACCTGAGGGGGAGAGCATAGCCAATGCGCCTAGGAGTGAGCAAAATGAAGGTTCCCATACGCGAAGCGGGAAGCGTTATGATGAGGGGCATCAGAGTGGAGCCCACGAAAACAAAGGATGTTGACATTGAGAGGAAGAAAGAGGTTGAAGGGCCTGTCAAAGAACTAGTAAAGGAAGAGGAGGCTAAGGAGTTTCTAAAATTCCTTAAGCATAGCAAGTACAGTGTGGTTGATCAGTTGCGTAGGCAGCCGGCGCGTATATCAGTATTAGCCTTACTTCTAAGTTCTGAGATGTATCGGGATGCATTGTTGAAGGTACTTAACGAAACATATATCACCCACGACATATCCGTTAACAAGTTGGACCGGTTGGTAAATAACATCAGTGCTGACAATTTCATCTATTTCAATGATGATGAAATTCCACCTGGGGGCATAGGGTCAACCAAAGCCTTGCACATCACTACTCGGTGCAAAGGATACACGCTGCCAAGTGTACTCGTTGATAATGGGTTTGCTTTGAACATCCTGCCGCTATCCACCTTGAACAGATTACCCATTGACAGTTCGCATATGAAGACGTGTCATAATGTGGTAAGAGCCTTTGATGGAACTGAAAGGAAAGTGATGGGACGAAATGACATCCCTTTGGAAATTGGGCCAAATACATATGAAGTTGATTTCTTGGTGATGGATATCAAGCCTTCCTATAATTGCTTATTGGGGAGGCCGTGGATACACTCGGCAGGAGCGGTGCCTTCCTCATTGCACCAAAAATTGAAGTTAGTGACAGATGGACGGTTAATAACCATCAATGTGGAGGAGGACATTATAGCAGCAGTCACTAGCAAGGCCCCTTATGTCGAGGCAAATGAAGAGGCTATTGAGTGTTCTTTTCGCTCCTTAGAAATCATCAATGCAACCTTCATTTTAGAAGGAAGTGAGGTTCTGATACCCAAAATGTCTAGAGCCACAAGGATGGCCCTGCAAGTGATGATGGGAAAAGGGGCATTGCCAGGAAAGGGACTAGGACGACAGTTGCAAGGAGGGATTCAAATCCCAAAATTGTTTGAGAAGAAAGATCGCTTTGGTTTGGGCTTCAAGCCAGACCATAAGCACAAGAGGCAAGAGATTGAGAAGCGCCAAGCGAGAAGAAGGGCGCGTTTGAACGGAGGAGAAGTGGAGTGGGAACCGATGACATTCCCACCTATATCTAAATCCTTTAAGTCAGGAGGATTACTGGTAGAAAAGAGTCATCAAATTAATGCTGTACACGATGAGGGATTGGAGCAAGAAAGCCTCGAGGGCATTCGCCCTTATGAACCGGGGAGCTCTCTAAATAATTGGACTACAGAGGACCTTCCTGTAGTCTTTAGAAAATTTTCAGAGTAATTCTCGAAACATGTTTGTTACTCTAGGGCCTAGGAGTAGTAAGATTACATTTGTGAAAAGAGGCCTATGTTCATCTATAATTATTTAAATAAAACATAACTTTTATCAATTTAAACGAGTATTGTTTCATTTTTATCGACCAATATTCCTTTAAATTCTGGCAATTCTTATTCTTTTATTCATAACACATAAACAATCATTCTTAGATTCATTCATTCTTTGTATATTCTTTCATACCACCACAGGTCCCTAGATATCAATGATATGAGCGCTGATACTGCAGCTCCTAATTTCTTTGGCGAGCAAGACATGTGTTTAGAGGAACCTTAGGATTTTGAAGATGTTCAAGATTGTGACGTATCTCTCGATCTGTTAAGAATGGTAAAGCAAGAGGAGAGACAAATCATGTCACATGAGAAAGAAGCAATAGTGAATATAGCCCTAGAGGAAGGGAATGAGTTGAAAATTGGAACACTGATTACCGAGGACACAAGGCATGGTCTGGTTGAGTTGCTTCGAGAGTTCAAGGATATCTTCGCATGGTCATATCAGGATATGCCCGGATTGAGTACCAACATTGTAGTACATCGTCTTTCGATAAGGCAGGATGAAGTCAATAAGCAGTTCGATGCAGTTCGATAAGGCAGGATATGCCAGTCCAACAGAAGTTGCGAAGAATGAGGCCAGATATTGTTTTGAAAATAAAGGATGAAGTCAATAAGCAGTTCGATGCAGGATTCCTGCAAGAAGTGAAATACTCCGAATGGGTAGCTAACATTGTGCCTGTTCCTAAGAAGTATGGGAAGGTACGAATGTGTGTTGATTACAGAGATCTAAACAAAGCTAGCCCAAAGGATAATTTTCCCTTACCGCACATTGACACTTTAGTAGACAACACAGCGGGGTATTCATTGTTCTCCTTTATGGATGGTTTCTCAGGATACAACCAGATAAAGATACATCCAGAGGACATGAATAAAACGACCTTCATAACCTTGTGGGGCACATTTTGCTACAAAGTAATGCCGTTTGAACTAAAAAACGCAGGGGCAACATACCAACGGGCCATGGTGAACTTGTTCCACGACATGATGCATAAGGATATTGAGGTATATGTTAATGATATGATTGCCAAGTCGCGTACAGAAAAAGAGCACATTGAGGTTTTGAGAAGATTGTTCTTGAGGTTGAGAAAATTTCAGCTGAAACTCAATCCAGCAAAGTGTACCTTTGGAGCCAGATCAGGAAAGTTATTAGGCTTCGTAGTCAGTGAAAAAGGAATTGAAGTCGACTCAGACAAGGTCAGAGCCATATGAGAGTTACCTCCGCCACGTACTCAGAAGGAAGTTCGAGGATTCCTAGGAAGGTTGAATTATATCGCTCGGTTCATTTCACAACTGACCGAGAAATGCGATCCTATCTTTCGCCTCCTCAGAAAGCACAATCAAGGAACTTAGGATGAGGAATACTAGAATGCTTTTGAAAAGGTCAAGCAGTATTTGTTGAATGTTTCGGTATTATCTCCACCAAGCCCAGATAAACCGTTAATACTATACTTGTCAGTGTTCAGTAATTCTATGGGATGTGTGCTTGGTCAGCATGACGAGTTAGGAAAAAGGGAGAGGGCGATTTATTATCTTAGTAAGAAATTCACTGACTGTGAAATGAGGTATTCGCCAATTGAAAAGTTGTGCTGTGCGCTGATTTGGACAACTCGAAGATTAAGACAGTACATGCTATATCATACCACTTGGCTCATCTCAAAACTTGATCAATTAAAATATATGATGGAGTCAACGGCTCTAAATGGGAGAATGGCGAGATGGCATATTTTACTTTCAGAGTTTGATATAGTCTACGTAAGTTAGAAGGCTATAAAAGGAAGCGTGGTAGCAGACTTTTTGGCCAGTAGGGCTTTAGAGGATTATGAGCCATTGAACTTTGATTTTCCAAACGAGGAGTTAATGTGTATAGCAACGACCGAAGATTTTCCTTGGAAGCTAAATTTTGATGGGGCTTCTAATGCAGTCGGAAATAGAATTGGGGCAGTCTTGGTATCCCCGAATGGCGATCATTACCCTTTCATGTGCAAGTTGGACTTTGATTGCACGAACAATATGGCTGAGTATGAAGCATGCATAATGGGACTTCAAGCAGTTATAGAGCGAGGTATAAAAACCCTAAAAGTATATGGAGATTCGGCGTTGGTAGTTTATCAGCTTAGAAGCGAATGGGAGATAAGGGACCCTAAATTGATTAGTTATCGAAAGGTAGTTTTAGGGTTACTTAAGGAGTTTGATGACATCACCTTCAATTATCTCCCACGAGACGAAAATCAGATGGCAGATGCTTTAGCAACCTTGGCCTCAATGATCAAGACGAATAAAGAAGAAGAAATGAAGCCAATTCAAATGAGTGTTTATAAGGCTCCAGCTCATTGTTGTAACATTAAGAAGGAAGGAAATGACAATAACCCCTGGTATCAAGATATATTGCGATATGTGAGAGATCGTAAATACCCTGAACAGGCCAGTGAAAATGACAAACGAACTTTGAGGAGATTAGCTTGCGACTATGTTTTAGATGGAGATATCCTGTACAAGAGACGGAAAGACCAAGTACTCTTGAGATGTGTCGATGCTGTGGAAGCTAAGCTAATTTTAGAAGAAGTTCATGAAGGTATGTACGGGACACATGCAAATAGGTTTACGATGGCAAGGCAAATCATGAGGTTTGACTATTATTGGGCCACTATGGAAGGAGACTGTATTAACTACACCAAGAAGTGCCATAAATGTCAGATTTATGGGGACAAAATTCATGTTCCACCTTCACCTTTGCATGTTATGACTTCTCCATGGCCCTTTTCCATGTGGGGCATGGATGTTATTAGACCAATATCACCGAAAGCTTCGAATGGACATCGGTTTATCTTCGTGGTAATTGACTACTTTACAAAGTGGGTAGAGGCCGCCTCTTATGCGAATGTTACTAAGTCAGCAGTGAGTCGATTCTTGAAGAAGGAGATCATTTGTCGATATGGAATGCCTGAGAAGATCATATCTGACAATGTATTGAACTTAAATAACAAAACGATAACTGAGGTTTGCGACCAGTTCAAGATCAAGCATCACAATTCTTCTCCCTATCGTCCAAAAATGAATGAGGCAGTGGAAGCTGCCAACAAGAATATTAAGAAAATAGTGGGGAAGATGACTGAGACATATAGAGATTAGCATGAGAAGTTGCCATTTGCACTCCTAGCCTATCAAACATCTGTTAGAACCTCTACTGGGGCAACTCCATTCTCGCTAGTTTATGGGATGGAAGCAGTATTACCTATTGAAGTAGAAATACCTTCTCTTCAAATTTTGTGAGGTAAAGTAAGTTAGATGGTGAGTGGGTTCAATCCTGGTATGACCAGTTGAACTTGATTGAGGAAAAGAGGCTAAAAGTCATTCGACATGGTCAGATGTATCAGAAGCGAATGATGCGAGCTTATGACAAGAAAGTTCGACCAAGAGAATTCCAAGAGGGAGACATTGTACTGAAAAAGATCCTTACTATTCAAAAGGATTTTAGAGGAAAATGGATGCCGAATTGGGAAGGGCGGTATGTCGTGAAGAAAGCTTTCTCCGGTGGTGCATTGATCTTAGCAGAAATGGATGGGAAAAGTTTATCCAATCCAGTGAACTCGGACTCAGTTAAAAAATACTTTGTCTAAAGAAGAAGAGAATCTAAGCTGAAAACCCGCAAAGAGCGCCTTGAGATTAAAAAAAAAAAGGAGAGGCCAAGGTGAAAACCCGCGAAGGGCACCTTGTGACCAAAGGGGTTTTGAGTTGAAAACCCGAAAGGGCAGCTCAAAATTTGAAGAGTACACAATGATTTTACTATAAAGGGCGAAGAATGCTGCAAACTGGGGCATCAACATAACACTTGGGATCTTTTAAACACATATTGAACTCAAGAAAGACTTCATGGAGCTGGTGTATAGGCACTCAAGCAGCGATATCTAGAGGATCTAACTTCTATCTTGTTTGCTATCTTTAGATTGTATTTCTTCTAGAAGATAGGCTAACAGATTAATTCCCTTTTTGTATCTTTTTGATAATTCATTCAAATCTAATTATTCTTAAAAATTTATTCGTCTTTCACTATTCTTTAAGTATGTTGCATTGAAATAATGATATATGAACTAAATATGTTCACAAATGAGGTTTTGCGCATTACTCTGAAATTCTAGATAACACAAGAAATTAAAACAGGACAATTGCTCGAGAAATTCACGTAAGTAAGGGATGAAAGAACTCGAGGAATTCCTTTCTTCCAGTCCAAAAGGAAAATAGACAAAGCCAATAATTCAGTTCTTACAGACATTCTCAGTGGATCGTAGCATTGGAGGACGGCTTACAGGCTGAGCATGAATGAAACTTGGAGAAAAAAAAAAGACAAATAAAGGAATGAATGATGACGTCTAGGATAGGGGTCATATTCATGACATTTTGCATCATAACATGTTTAATTAGGAACATTCAACTCACTTCGAGCATAGCATCCTAAATTATCAAGTATAATCATTCTATAGGTTATCGAAGACAGCGCGCTTTAAACCCCAAAGCAGTAGGGTAATAGGCCTCAGCATAGCAGATCTGACCTTCATCGGGGCAGATCCAAGATGACAGATCTTATCTCTCTGTATTTGGCAGGGAGCAGATCGAAGATATAGCTGATTTGGCTTTCATGTGTTTACGATGAAACAAATCTAAGATGATTTGTCGTCTCTGTATTGTCAGAGAACAAATCGAAGTCTGGCATTTCCACTTTGATGGAAGGCAGACACATAGCAGATCTCACCTTCAGATGTTTACGCTGAAGCAGATCCAAGATGACAGATCTTATCTCTCTGTATTCGGCGGGGAGCAGATCGAAGATATAGCTGATTTGGCTTTCAAGTGTTTACGATGAAGCAAATCTAAGATGATTTGTCGTCTCTGTATTGTCAGAGAACAAACCAAAGTCTGGCATTTCCACTTTGATGGAAGGCAGACACATAGCAGATCTCACCTTCAGATGTTTACGCTGAAGTAGATCCAAGATGACAGATCTTATCTCTCTGTATTCGGCGGGGAACAGATCGAAGATATAGCTGATTTGGCTTTCACGTGTTTATGATGAAGCAAATCTAAGATGATTTGTCATCTCTGTATTGTCAGAGAACAAATCGAAGTCTGGCATTTCCACTTTGATGGAAGGCAGACACATAGCAGCTCTCACCTTCAGATGTTTACGCTGAAGCAGATCCGAGATGACAGATCTTATCTCTCTGTATTCGGCGAGGAGCAGATCGAAGATATAACTGATTTGGCTTTCACGTGTTTATGATGAAGCAAATCTAAGATGATTTGTCGTCTCTGTATTGTCAGAGAACAAATCAAAGTCTGGCATTTCCACTTTGATGGAAGGCAGACACATAGCAGATCTCACCTTCAGATGTTTACGCTGAAGCAGATCCAAGATGACAGATCTTATCTCTCTATATTCGGCGGGGAGCAGATCAAAGATAAGAAGATTTGGCTTTCATGTGTTTACGCTGAAGCAAATCCAAGATTAAATTAGCATCTCTATATGGTCAGGGAGCAAATTGAAGAAGATGATTTGGCATCTCTGTGTTTGGCGGAGAGCAGATCGAAGATATCAACATGACAGTCATGAGTTTTCAAGAAGCAGATTGAAGATATCAACACGGCATTCCTAGGGTTGCAGGATAGGTTGAAGACCATTCGAGGAAAAATCTCAAAGACTGGTCCAGACCGGGCAAATTTGGTTTTTTATAGTCTTTGCTCGATTCCTATTACATAGCAATGAGCAAAGAGGGGCAGCTGTAATCACCAAAATTTGCCTGGACTTTAAAATTGAAAAAATAATAAATAAATGTTTATTTATTAAATAGTCCTTTTACAGAGCCCAAAAGTTAAAACCCAACCCAACCTACCAACCCATAACCCTTGACTAATTACGGTACCCATTACACCCTACCTAGCCCAAAACTAAAGTGGTCCAATTGACCCAAACTCTCAGAGGCCCACAATTTAGAAGCATTCGGTTAGGGTTAGAAACCCTAGCCCTCTCCTCGCGCCGCAAGGAATTTCTAAAAGCTTCGGGCATTTCAAACGACGTGGCCTTTCATCTCAATCGTCGCCACCAAGCACGCCGTGATTTCTCGACTCTGTCGTCATACATCGCGCCACCATCACGCGCGCAAGACACGCGAGAATCCGGCGTTGGCTCCATCGTGTATGAGACATCGATGATCGGCGAGATTCTCGTGGATTACCTGTGAACAAAAGAGGAAACAAAGACAGAAAACCAAGGCAAATATGGAAAGAAATCTTTGATTTCCTTCCTAAAACATAATAGCCTAAGGCTATAAAACCTTTCTGTAAAAGGGGATTTTGGTGGGACAGAAAGAAAAGAAAAGAAAAAACAGACAGAGAGATACAGAGATAAAAACACAGAGTCATAAGAAAAAATACACCACAAAAAGATATTGTACATTGAGTATTTTTTGAATAATATACCAGAAGGATTTCGAGAGAAACGAAGGTGACTCATTACTCTTTTCCTGTTTTTATTTCATTTTTTTATTGCAAACAATCGATATATGATATATTAAACAGACAGAGGAAGAAAATACCTTGAGAATCGCATCAAAAGCGAAGCTTTTGAGTTCCGACCGTCGTGTGTGTGGAGAGTCGGTGACGGCGCGTGGATCTGAACGCGGAGGTCCGATGAATGGAGCAGATCGGCCTAGGGCCAGAGCTCAGAGGACCGGGGAACCATTTCAGAGGATTTCTTTGATTTTTTTTTTAGGACCAGGTTTCTAAATGATTTTAAAACTAAGAAGTTGGCTTATATAGCCTTGACGAAATGACGACGTTTTAAACCCCCCAAGATCCGCGCGTTGACCCGATTACCCGGGGAGGATCCGCGTATTTTTAGAGTTGGGTTAATTACTCAATCGGTCCTTCCACCCTTTTTTAATTTATAATTACGCTTTATTTTATTTATGATTTGGCCCTATTATTTTATTTTAGTTTTAATTTAGTCCCTACAGTAGCTGTTTTAAATCCAAGGTAAAACACAGTCGTTTTGGTAATAGGGAAATTTTCCCAATGAGTCCTTTTGGTTTTGCACGTGTTTTAATTTGAACCTTAATTCAGCTTTATTTTCTTAAATTACTTCAGATAATTTTCTTTGAACTTTAAATTTAGCCCTATATATTTATTTCTATTATTATTATATATACATAAAACTTTATATATTGCTATTTGTTTTACTTTTAATCTTATTATATAGTCATATTATTATATTTTTATTATTTATTTTTCATAAATTATTTCACACTCTTATTTATATATTATATTTTATTTGTATTATATGTTATTAATTATTTTAATATACATATATACTTTCATATCATATATTATCTATTATATTATTTATGCCTATATTATTCATTATATTATTATAATTTTAAAATTTGTAAATTAGATTACTTTTTTAAACTCATATTATACACATATCTAATTGTTAATTATTTATCTGTTATGCATTATTACATTTTAAACTGATATTTTTATATTATGAATTCTTTTACATACTTTTAAACCAATATATTATACATATAATTATTATTCTTTTATAAACATTTTTGTTGTTATATATTACATATTGTATATTAAATACTATTCTAAAAATTATTATTAAATATCATATTTTTTAATTATATGTATACTTTGTTAACAATTATTCACTTTATATTATATTTTTATATATATTAATTCTTTTATTTATTTTTATATTGTATGAATCATGTGAGTTAAATGCTATTTTATATTTATTATTTGATGTTATATTTTGTGAACATGAACATCGATATTATATTTCTTTTAAATTGTGTATCATGCATCATTTCTTAATTATTGCTATGTATGTTTGTATGTTTTGCTTATCCATCTTCAATATAAGTTGTATGTATCTTTGTATATATGATGTAATTCTAAACACATATGCATCTAGGATATGATTTTTTTTTGTATTATTGCTATTGTATCGTTAAAATGCATGTTTATTCGCTTATTATTGCAATATTATATTCTATAGTGATAATGTGATTCCTTATGCATCATTTTTAAAAAAAAATTAGACTCCAAAGTTTTCAAAAAAAAATATAAAGGCAATGCTTGGTGTTTGGAAATTTCGAGAAAAGTAGTGCCCTAACTTATTGGGTTGTGACTCTTCTTGTTGAGTTCGAATTCTTGTTGAGTTCGAATAGTCAAGTACCCTTCTAGTTTTTAAAGGTTTTCTAAATGCAAGTCACTATCTTGGAATTTCAAAGCAATATGTCCTAACTTATTGGATATAATGTTTTGTTGTTTCGAGATAGGGATTTCCAAAAAGTTTAATTTAGTGTCGATACTTTGATACGAGTGAACCCCAATTTTCAAAATTAAAATATTTTAAGGAGGACTACATCTTAAAAATTTTGAATTTCCGACATTAAAGACACTTGATAATCAATTAGGTACCAATTTTTGGGAGTTATGAGGGTGCTAACCCTTCCTCGTACGTAACCGGCTCCCGAACCTGTTTTTTGATTTCGTAGACCAAAACTAATGATTTTAAAACAAAATGTTTTAAAGGTGATTCAATCGCACCTAAAAAGATTGGTGGCGACTCCCGTTTTTGTTTTTAAAAAAAAATCGATTCCCATTTTCCAAAACTCGATTTAAAAATGGTCTCGACATGTAGTTTTGAAGTTGTTAAAAATGTAATTTATTTTTCAGAAACATAATCCAAATAATTAAAAAATAGAAAAATAAGAAAGAAATAAACTTAAAATTATAAAACCTAAAAAGAAAAGAGAAATCCAAAAAAATTCTATTAAGAAACCCTTAAAAACAACAAAATAGCATCAAAAGCTGGAAACGGTTGAAGAAGAAACTTGAACCCAATTTTGATTCAAAATGTTGTCAATATTATATTTTTGCAATTTAGCTTGGCTGACGCGAATTGGGAACGCATGCTTTTACATTTTTTTTTTATCATGTTTTAATGACTTCAAAATAATATTGAAATTGGGTATAGTAGACTAGGAGCAAAGCCAAAAAATATATTTTTGGGTCGAAATTAAATTATAATTTTTACCATAGTAAAATTATAATTTCATCATTTTGATAGTCTATATCTTTATAATTTTAGAAAGATTAAATTAAAATTTTATCATTTTTAGGGGCGTTAAAATGTAATTTTACATTTACTAATTTAAAATTTTAAAAAATTTAAAAGATCTAAATGAAAATTTTTTCATTTTAGGAGTGCCGGCTAATTGGGACCCAAAATCCAAAGCTTTGAAGGTAATTGTCGAAACCAATTTTTTGAAAACGGGGATCGACTTTGGTTTTTAAAAAAATAAAAACAAACATGGGAGTCGCCACCAATCTTTTTTGTTTAGGTGTGATCGGATCACCGAGAAGTTTGGTCATTTCAATAAAATATTTTAGTTTACTAAAACAACGATTTTGGTCTACGAAATTTGAGAAAACGGGATCGGGAGTCGGTTACATACGAGGAAGGATTAGCACCCTCATAACGCCCAAAATTAGTACCTAATCGATTAATTAATGTCTTAATGCCGAAAATTGAAAAGATTTAAAATAAAATTTGAAGTATAATCCCCTTTTTATGAATGTTCGTTTTACAACAATATTTGAATAAATCGAAGCGGATGCTAAAGACCTTCGTATCTCGAAGCAATTAAATGTCACATCCAGTATGTTAGGACACAACAGTTTAAACCCCCGAAAATAAGCTTGCCTTTTGATTTTAAAAAACGTATTTAAAATTTAAAAGGATATTCGATTATTTAGATTAAACGAGAAAAATCGAAACCCAGTAAATTAGGGCACAATTTTCTCGAATTTCCAAGAATGAAATATTGCCTTATTTTATTTTTGTATATTTAAATAAATATGTATGCAATATTTAGAACCATGCGTATCATTTGGATTTTAGTGTAAAGAATAAACCTTTAACATGGCTCATGATGTGATTGGAATAATAATAGAATGATAATAGAATGATAACACAAATTTGTTGTAAAAAATATGAAAAGAAATTACGATGATAATACGCATAATAAAATGATTAATGCGCTAACATGAATAACAATGAGGAATACGAGAATATAATGAACGAATAAATAAAATAAACAAACTGATTACCAGTAGTAAGGAGAACTACAAAATTAAAATAAAAGTAAATAAACATGTAAACAAATAGTATATAAGATGGTTTAAAAAAAATGTGAATAATAATAATAATAATAATAATAATAATAATAATAATAATAATAATAATAATAATAATAATAGTAATAAATAATCGGAAGCTTGGAGTTAAAAGGTATGAATAAATAAATAATAAAATGATAAATAAAAATAATGATGATGATAAAAAAATTTAAAGTTTAAAAACTATATAAAAGGATATAAATAAATAAAATAATGAGAGTAAAAATAAAATATGATTATAAAAAAATATATATATATATATAATAAATTGAAATATAACAACAATAGAAATAGATAAAAATTTAGATTAATAATAGTAATTTTAGAATAAGAAAATGATTATAAATAGGAATATAATAATAATAGTAATAATAAATCAAATTAGTCTAATGATAATAACCAATAAGTAAATAAAAAGAAAGTAATAGTGGCAATAATAATATTAAATTGGTTAATATAATAATAACAATACCACATAAGTCAAAGAAAATATAATAATAATAATAATAATAATAATAATAATAATAATAATAACAATAATAATAATAATAATAAAAATATTTTAAAGTTCAAATTATTTAAAAGATATAAACAAAATGAATGATAAAATGATAATAATAAGAATAAAATAAAATAAACATGTTAAAAATGATATTAAATTATTTATTATAATAATAATGACTTGTATACAGAAAAGAAAATATAATAATACTGATAACAATAGTAATACAATAGTAATAATAATGATAACAAGAGTAGAAATAAAATAATAATAATAATAAATAATAACATCAATAATGAAACATGTGTATGGCAGAATAATGATAATGAATTTAAAATGTGAAATAAAAGTATAAAGAAACAAATATATGAATAGATACATGCGTGAACAATTGAAATAATACATACAATAATCTACAAGGGTGGAAATTAAACGAAAAAGGATTAAATCAAAATAATAATGAAATTTAAAGGCTAGAGTATAATAACAATAACGAATAAGGACTGAATCGAAATCAAATGGGGTTAGAGGGGATAAATCGTAAAAATAAAATAGGAGAGGACCTAAACTGAATGCGCGAACAAAGAACAAGGGTCAAATGGGAAATTATTCCCTAGATTCCTTTTTTAAAACGCACCGTTTCAGGTAGTCAGATAGTCGAAAGATTAAAATGAAACGAGACCCAAAATTATAGGGCAAAATTAAAAATAGAAAGGAAATAGGATTAAATCAAAGACAAGAAAAAAAGGAGGGACTGGATCCATAAATAAGCCATTAGGGCGAAAACACGCGGGTCTTGGCCTACTCGGGTCGGGTTACACGGGTTTCCCCCCTAAACGACGCCGTTTTGAGGCGAGGGGAGTTGCAAAACGTCACCGTTTTGCATTGGCTATTAAAGCCAGTTTTTATTCTTTTTTATTTTCAGCCCCATTTTTCAAAAGAAAAGGAAAACTGAGAGCCTTTTGCTCTCTCCCCCTCTCCCTTCTTCTTGACGGTTGGGTTCCCCGGAGATTCGTCCCACCGCCGCCGTGGCCAGTGGCCGGTGTCGCGCGAAAGAGGCCTCCTTAGCCTCGTTTTGAGGCACGCTCGAAGGCCAGGCCTTCTCCACCCCAGAAAATCAAAAGAGAGGTCCCCCTTCTCCCCGGTTCGACTTCGGCGACGCTATTTGGGTAAGCTCCTTTCCCTTCCCTTTTTTTTTTATTTCAAGCTTTCTTTTATTAAAAAGTTTTTTAAAATAAATAGAACAAAAACAAATAGAAAATTCAAAAATCCAAACCAAAAAAAGAAGAGTAAAACCTTTTTTACTTGTTTTATTTCTTTTGATTTTTGCTAAAATCGTTTGATACAATCCTTTTTTTTGAATTTCCGAAAATCCCCATAAAATACAATCCCTTTTTTTTTTCATAGCCGAATGCCTATTTATTTTGCTACCCCTCTCTATTTGTTGCTTCTGTTCTTCTCTTTACTTTGCGTGTCTCTCTGCTCTTTTCCTTGTTTCGTTTGCAGGTCTAGACGGAAGTGATGGGACGGCGTCTGTCTCGAGCGTTGGAGGCGCTGACAACGCACATGGGAGGGTAGGAGGAGCGGCGCCTAAGCTTTCAGAAATCCTAGGGTTTCTGATTAGGTTTAGGTCCTTGGGCCTTTTGGGCCCCATAAGTTTGGGCTTGTTTTAGTTTTAAGTTTTGTAAAATTTGGGCTTTGTATGGACTGTTAAGAACTTGGACTTTATTTATTTTGTGCTTTTGGTTTTTGTTAGTTTGAGCCCGGGCCAAAATTGGGCTCTACAGTAATTATCTAATAAATGGGTTGTGCTCAAATTTTGGAGGGATTCATTGTTTAAATTTACAAAATTATAAAATTTAAAAGGAAAAATGAAATTTGAAAAACAAATATGCCCTGCCCCACTATACATAGTTTCGTCCTTGAGTAGCACCTCTGGTTATATTATGGCAACTTGTTATGATATGTAATGTGGCCACAAGCTCTTTTACAATGAGAAAGAACAAATAAGCAAATTGGTAATATTGTTTAGTGCACTATTTACCTCTGCAGGGTCTTACAAACAGAAAAGAATGCTTTGGATGCGAACAAAAACCATACATTTGCACAATGCGAACAAAAAGCAAGAATCTCGATTTCAAAAGCTTTCAAGTTGTCGATGAGCATGTTGTCTTCATATTAATGAAGCTTCTTCACAGCAAGCACTCTACGAGTTGGTAATGCAACTTTATAAACAGTTTCATATCTGCCCAAACAAATGCAATAGTCGGAGCTAAAATCTCTAGAGGCTTCAATGATGCTATCATGGAGCATTCTTCCATTAAGTACACCTACAGTGAAAATATCTCCATGTTCTTCCTCCATTGCCTCGGTTTTTCTATTTCACGTCTTCTTGCATGAAGTAGGAAAACTTGCAAGTAATATAAACTACAACTGGAGACTACCAAAGAGCGGAAACAGAATTAAAATGAAGCCTTCAGAGATTTTTTTAAGACCATGGTTGGCTTGAGAAGGGAGAAAACAAGGTCTTAGTCCAGTGGTGTTGCCGCATAGGCCTTTATTAATCCTCAAGACATCAACCGAAACCTCGTGAAAAGGCTTACGGCATGTTTGGTTCATTGGAATGGAATAGAGTTGTAATGGAATAGAGTTGTAATGAAATAAAGCTGTAATGGAATAGAGTTGTAATCAGTAATTCAATTGTTTGGTTGAATGTAATGGAATACAACTGTAATAGTATTCTTATGTTTGGTTGAATGAAAAAGACTTGTAATTGCATAAGAAAAAAAAATTAAAATGACCAAGATACCCTCAGTAGAATTTTTTTAGGTAAATGATTATTCTTTTTAAATTTTTAATAAGATCATTATTAAATATAATTAAATAAAAATAATATATAATTTAATGGAATTCTTAATATAATTATTTTTATATTAAATTATATTAAAATATTTAAAATATTTTATTTACTACATTTTAAAATAATACACTATTATCTGAATCAATCGCTTCTCAAGTTATCTCCATTATAGTTGGCACACAATAAACACGTGGTTAGAATAGTGCATTTGCATGATTTATTATGATATTTAAACCTTCGAATGACAATCACTTGCAGTGCACCTGCTAGAATAGGAGGTCAAGTTTATGACATAAAATGTTGTTTCATTAGAAAACAAAATTCAAATTTAACATTACATAGATTGCAGTTTATCAACAAGCGATATGAACAACTGTAATTTTACTTTTCTTCCTCATTAGTGTCTGAATCAAGGAGATAACAAGAAACACAGAAAAAAAATTCTATGTTACTTACTCTGATTTGTGTAAAGAAGGGTCTTGGTTACAGGGAAATGTAAATGAAAGGGTTTAAAAGAAATCTGTAAGGAAAATTTATTTTGTGCATCAGCGAATTTCGCCATTTATGTGTGAGATGTGTCATTGTGTTTAGCTATCATTTGACTACTCAACTATGCCATGCGGAAGATACCTCCAATTCAACGCCCTCTTCCCACCAAGTAGAAGTCTACAATAATTCATGATTTGGTTTGTTGGTTAGCTGATTAGATTTTCATGATTCTTAATCTCTACCATGTAATATATGTATATTTATGTATATAAACTGGATTTCCCATCTTATTTCCTAAGTTCCATGGAATCAAATTCATCAAAAAAGAGGAGGCAAGGTGCAGCACCAGCTGGTTTAGAGAAAATATCTTGAACCTGAGTTGCCCTCTTGCCTTTTCCGTCCCTTGATTGCATGGAAATTTTCAATTTTTTTTAGTTCAGCGAGTGAATAATGTGAGAAGATGCAAATATATGGGAATTTAGTATGTAAAGGACAAAGACTTGTGTAGCTGCAGATCACATTGAATCTAGAAACTAACTTTAAATTCCATACAATATCTATTTTTCGCCTTTTGAAACTAACGGTCTTACCTTGGAAGTAATAGACTTCAGAACAGTATCAGTTTATTACCGACAGTTTTCCAGGCTCATTGCTATTTGTGCTACTCAAATGTTCATGAATCGAAGCGAGCTGTGCATTTGAGAGAATAACTTGGAAACCAGCTCCGCTAAATCCTTCTGTCATATATGCTATGACATCTAAATCAACATCACTGGCCAATGGCAACTACATTATATGTGCAAAAACAAAGTATTACAAAGGAAAGTAACACTAAAGCATTCGGTCAAGGTTGTTTCTAGTTCGATATATATAGCAAATCACATTACACTATACTATGCTGCTTGGATTTTTCATTTATGCGCTACATATATTTGGACATGAATATACAAGTTATTTCTCTAAATATACGAAATTTTTTAAATTTTTGAGTAAATCAGTGACAGATGTACATCAAAATCCAACATTGACCACTTAATCTTGATAAAAAAGTTGATACATGTGGTTAAAATTTTGTGCTACTTGAAAAGCTATCTTATTTGGGTATGCATTTCATGTCAAAATCGATCACATGAAGATAATAATGAACCAAACTCAACATTGTGGGGATTAACCAAAGATTAAGAATAGATACTAGCAAAATAATACAATTGAATTCCATGAGAACTAACCTTCTTGCAGCAAACACAAATACACCAGTCAAAACTTCAACACCATCTAATTCAGTTAGGAACTATTTGAAAGCAAAATAACAATGAGAAAGACATCAAATATAACACCCCTAACCCGTATCCGTCGCCGGAATAGGGCTACGAGGCATTACTGATCAAATACAACATACAACAAACATTTCTCATACTTGAATCCATTATCACATAAACATTAATCAAACATAATCACAATGTCCCTTATAAGGCTCTACGAGACCTTAAAACATACTTGGAAGAGGTTCGGGACTAAACTGATAACATTTGAAAACTTTGGGAAATTTAGAAAATTTTCATGCATAAAGGGATCACACGCCCATGTGAACAGGCCATGTGCTTCACAGCCACCAGACAAGCCCGTGTCACAGGCCGTGTGAAAATAGGGCATACATACTGACTTGCACCACACGGCCGAAGACACACCTGTGTGTGATAGCCGTGGAAAAAATAGAGGGTAAACTGAATTGGGTCACACAGCCGGTCACACGCCCATGTGACAGCCTGTGTGTCACACACGGCCAGTAGACATGCCCTTGTGTCTAAGCCATGTAACTCACTAACTTGATTAATTAAGTTACAGCAGACACACGGTCAAGTCACACGCCTGTGTGTTCAACCGTGTAGGGTGAAATTAGGCTTGGTTTAAGCTACATTTCTCACCCTCCTCAAGCATACCTAAACCACATCATTTCATACCATTTTAATGCACTTATAGGCAACCAAAACATGTCAATTCATATACAAATCATGCCATTTCATCTTTAACCATTTCACTACTCAAATCAATACCATTTTTACATTCAAACACATACTAACTAGCATGATTCATTCCTCATTACTTACCTATTCAATCATATACCAAAGTACATATCATACTCATCAATACAACCTATTTCAATATGTGTTTTTACTACTATCAATCACAAACAAAGCTTGACTCCTAAATCATCTATTAACCATTCATTTATTAAGTCCAAATTCATGCTTTTCATAAGTAAACACTCAACATATACCAAATAGCCAAATGATCATCTTGAACCATCACCAACCATACCAAAATATGCCATTGCATAAGGCAAATTACACATCAAACATAAGTCATTAATAAGCCATATAAAATGGCCAAATACATCACCAAAACCTTTATAAAAAAGACTCAAGCCTATACACGCCATATAACCAAGTCACAAGTGTATAAAAATCGAAATAAAAAACCAGATAGTGTGATGCGATCTCCTCCGACATCCAACCTGAGCGAACGTCCGAATCACTATAAAACATAGAAAAATAACACAAAGTAAGCTTTAAAGCTTAGTAAGCTCGTATGGTAATAAACTTATATTATTCAATAACTGCATTTAAAACCATTATTCAAAACATGATATAATTCATATGATTGCACCATTCTATCTTGAATTCATGCACATAGTTAATCAAGATTTTCATGAGTTTATTCATTCAAAACACATATGGTTTGAATACTTCTTATCAATTCATTCACATCTTCATATGCATAAGCAATTATATATCTAAACTTTATTCAATTCAATTACCATTACCTTTTCTTTAGCCAAGTGAATTATGTTAAATATCATCAAATAATGATATTTCGCACATTATGTGCCATATGTATATTTAGTTAAAAGAACTATAACTCATATCTCACATATCATTCAATTCATACCTTATTATAGCCAAATAAACACATTTTGGAATGGAACATACTTATACATAAATCTTTCTCATTTCATATACATGATACACTAAAAACTTACCAAATTACCTTTATTTGATTCTCATATAAGTTCTGTACGAACCTGTACCATTTAATTCAATTGCACTTTCCTTCTCGTCTTGACTATGCCCATTGAACCATTTGAAATCGTTAAGGATACTTGGAAATCACATAAAGCTCATACAATGCCATATGCCAGATATGGTCTTACATGTTATCACATATCGATGTCACTGTCCCAGACAAGGTCTTACATGAAATCAATTACCGAAGTGATTTATCAACGGTGATTTATCAACTCAAAGGTGAATGGGAGACGAGAGACCCCAAACTAATTAATTACCGAAGTCTGATCCTTGAATTAATTAAAGAGTTTTATGATATTGTCTTCCACTACCTCCCACGAGAAGAAAATCAGATGGCTGACGCCTTAGCAACTTTGGCTTCTATGATCAAGGTGAACAAGCAAGAGGATGTGAAACCAATCCAGATGAGTATTTACGAGGCTCCAGCTCATTGTTACAACATCGAAGAGGAGGAAGAAAAGGATGATCATCCTTGGTACCACGATATACTGCTATATGTGAAGAATCGTGAGTACCCCGACCAAGCTACTGAGAACGACAAAAGGACGTTGAAAAGACTGGCCAGTGATTACGTCTTGGACGGAAAGATCCTATACAAAAGAAGGAAGGATCAGGTGCTATTAAGATGTGTGGATGCTATAGAAGCTAAGAAAATCTTGGAAGAAGTCCATGAGGGCGTCTGTGGGACACACGCTAATGGCTTCACAATGGTTAGGCAAATTATGAGGTTCGGTTATTATTGGTCCACCATGGAAGGAGACTATATTAACTACGCCAAAAGATATCATAAGTGCCAAATCTACGGTGACAAAATTCATGTGCCTCCATCACCTCTGCATGTTATGACTTCTCCATGGCCTTTCTCGATGTGGGGCATGGACGTGATTGGGCCAATTTTGCCAAAAGCTTCAAATGGGCATCGATTCATCTTTGTGGTCATCGATTACTTCACCAAGTGGGTAGAGGCCACTTCATATGCCAACGTTACGAATCGGTAGTTAGCAAGTTCCTGAAAAAGAAAATTATCTGTCGATATGGAATGCTAGAATAGATCATATCTGACAATGCATTGAATTTGAACAACATTATGATAGCAGAGGTTTGCAATCAGTTTAAGATTAGACACCACAACTCGTCACCGTATCGTCCGAAGATGAATGGTGCAGTCGAGGCAGCCAATAAGAACATCAAGAAGATTGTGGGAAAGATGACAGAAACTTATAAAGTTTGGCACGAAAAGTTACCCTTCGCCCTTTACGCTTATCGAACGTCTATCAGGACCTCTACTGGGGCAACGCCTTTCTCATTGGTCTATGGAATAGAGGCAGTTTTACCCATCGAGGTCGAAATTCCTTCCCTCAGGGTTTTGGCAGAGATAAAGTTGGATGAAGCAGAATGGATCCAATCTCGATACGATCAGTTGAATTTGATCAAAGAAAAAAGGCTAAGGGCTATCCGTCATGGGCAAATGTACCAAAAGCGAATGATGCGAGCTTACAACAAAAAAGTTTGTCCCAGAGAATTCCACGAGGGGGACCTAGTATTGAAAAGGATCCTGCCCATACAAAAGGACTTCAGAGGAAGATGGACGCCGAATTGGGAAGGACCTTATGTGGTGAAGAAAGCCTTTTTTGGAGGAGCGTTGATATTGACCGAAATGGATGGCAAGACTTTACCCAATCCTATAAATTCAGATTCGGTTAAGAAATACTTCGCCTAAAAAAAAAGGGGGCTAAAGTGAAAACTCACAAAGAGCACATTGAGACCAAAGGGATTTCAAATTGAAAACCCGTAAAGGGGGATTCAAATTCAGATCAAAGTAGGGCATATAGTAGTCTTGCTATGCCTGAATTAACAATGAAGAAGTATGCTACGTCTTGGGGCATCAACAAAGTACTCCTGATCCTCTAAACACAGATTGAGCTTAAAATGGTCTTCAAGAAGTTGGTACAAAGAAGGGTAAGCTGCGATATCTAGGGCACCTAGCTTCTATTTTATCCATTGTGGATTTGTTATCTTTGAATACCTTAGTCTTTTCAAGATATTTCCCAATAAATTTCCTTCTTATTGTATTGCTATATTTGATTAACTTATTCATTTTGAGTTAATTTTCTCCTTATTGCATTTTCAATCTGTGATTAATTTATTTTCGAGCTATGCTCCCAATCAACTTCCTTCTTGTCCATTATTTTGATCTTTTTCAAGCATTTTGCATTGAAACAATGATTAATGAACTAATAAAACTTTCACAAAAGGAGTTCTGCATATTACTTTGGAAGTTTCTAAATAATACAAGAACTTGAAACAAGACTATTGCTTAGAACTCATCAAGCCTAAGGGTTTGGAATATGGGAGAAAGATGATTATCTCTTTGGACTTATTATTAACAAAAAGACAAGACATTTCATCGGTGGTACAATCTCGATGAAAACGAGCAATGATGCCTTAAGCCTTCTAAAAGGGATCATTCACATTTTTTTCATTTATATATCATTTATGACACATCTAGTTAGGAGCATTGGATTCATTTCGATCATAGCATCCTAATTACTTGACATAAGCATCACATCTAGTTAGGAGCATTTGATTCATTTCGATCATAGCATCTTAATCATTTGGCAAAGCATAGGCATATAAAACCGAGTCTACAGGGCATGTTCCCCAGAGGACAGTATGGCGACATCGGTGAATTACAGATCTTATCACCCTAAGCAGTAGGGGAACAAATCGGAAATGATGAACCTTAACCCCCTAAGCAGTAAGGTAACAGGCTAAATTACAGATCTTGTCTCCCTAAGCAATAATGGAGTAGATCAAATACGGTTTAAATCAATATTCGTATCTCCTTGAAGTTTCAGCGGAGTAGATCGAAACTTCAAACCTCTTCTCCCTGAAATGGCACTGGAGAGGCTCGAAGCCACCTTTCGTATCTCCTTGAAGTTTCAGCGGAGTAGATTGAAACTACAAATCTCTTCTCCCTAAAATGGCTCCTTGAAGTTTCAGCGGAGTAGATCGAAACTACAAATCTCTTCTCCTTGAAATGGCACTGGAGAGGCTCGAAGCCACCATTCGTATCTCCTTAAAGTTTCAGCGGAGTAGATCGAAACAATAAATCTCTTCTCCCTGAAATGGCACTGGAAAGGCTCGAAGCCACCATTCGTATCTCCTTGAAGTTTCAGTGGAGTAGATCGGAACTGCAAATCTCTTCTCCCTGAAATGGCACTAGAGAGACTCGAAGCCACCATTCGTATCTCCTTAAAGTTTCAGCGGAGTAGATCGAAACAATAAATCTCTTCTCCCTGAAATGGCACTGGAAAGGCTCGAAGCCACCATTCGTATCTCCTTGAAGTTTCAGTGGAGTAGATCGGAACTGCAAATCTCTTCTCCCTGAAATGGCACTAGAGAGGCTCGAAGCCACCATTCGTATCTCCTTGAAGTTTCAGCGGAGTAGATCGAAACTACAAATCTCTTCTCCCTGAAATGGCACTGGAGAGGCTCGAAGCCACCATTCGTATCTCCTTGAAGTTTCAGCAGAGTAGATCGAAGCTACAAATCTCTTCTCCCTGAAATGACATCATTGGAGAGGCTCGAAGCCACCATTCGTATCTGCTTGAAGTCCCAGCGGAGTAGATCAAAGCTACAAATCTCTTCTCCCTGAAATGGCACTGGAGAGGCTCGAAGCCACCATTCGTATCTCCTTGAAGTTCCAACAGAGTAGATCGAAGCTACAAATCTCTTCTCCCTAAAATGACATTAGAGCGATTGAAGTCACTAGTCTTATCTCTCTAAAGTTGCAATGGAGCAGACTGAAGATAACAAACCTTATCCTTCTGAAGTTACAGTAAAGCAGGTTGAAGACACAAATCTTATTTCCATGAAATTGCAGTGGAACAGGTTAAAGCTACAAGTAGTCGTAGTGGAGTGGATCACAGCAATAAGACATAGTAGACTGAGATGAGGCTACAGAAAGAAGAGGAGTACCAAAGAAGTCAGGACTCACCGCGACCGGGAAAAATTGGTCTTTCTTGAAAGTCTTTGCTCTATTCTCGTTACACGACAACAAGCAAAAAGGGGCAGCCGTACACACCAATTTTGGCGCAGGCCGAACAAGCCCAAATCAAATAGAAAACTAAACCTACAAGCCCAAAACAAAAACCCAACCTATCCTAATCACTAACCCTAGCCCAAACAAAAAACAAAAAAAAAAGAGAAGGAAAATCAGATTGCTCAAACCCTAGGTGCGCCGTACCTAGGGCATTCGATCAACTACCCCGTCCCATCGCCCGTACCGTCTGCCACCACTACCTGCTCCACCGCCATCAACTAGCCTGCAAAAATGAACAAACACGCAAGCAGTAGGATTAAGGCATTGTAAAATGGCTATAAAAGCCATACAAAATCGAATGTAAATTTTTGGCTACTCTTTTTTTTTTAGAATCAATACAAAAAATATTTGAAAAACATACATCTAAACACATAAAAAAAGGAGAGAAAACAGAGATCAAAAGAGGAGAGACTCAAATATCAAATAAAAATCTACAAAAAATTCGAGGATAAATCAAGTTAAAAAAGGGGGTATATATATATTTTTATCTTTTTAGTTATTTTATTTTTTTATCTACTAACATGGATACATAGATTTTTTATTGTTCTTTAAAAATACATATGAAAATATATAAAAAAAAACCTTTTGATTTTTCGACCACCGTGTGCGGTGGCTGGCGACGGTGGGCCGCCGCAGACGATGACCGGTCCGGCGACCGGGACTCTGGCCGGAGGGGGATGTGTTGAGAGAGTGGGGGGAGAGCTTTTTAGTTTTTTGTTTTAAGGAAAGGGAAAAATGAAAATTTTGTTAAAAAAATTGACTTTTATAGGCCCTCAAAACGACGTCGTTTTAGGGTTGGCCTTAAACACCCAAAACGACGTCGTTTTGAGTCTTAACCCGGGACCTGACCCTCTCCAGGCCTAGGATCCGCGTGTTTTCAACGGAAAGGCTAATTGCACTTTTAGCCCTTCCGCTTTTTTATTGTTTTGAAATTAAATTTTTTATTATTTCTAATTTTACCCTATAATTTATTTTAGTTTTCATTTTGGTCCTCCCTTATGCTGTGCGTTTTGAAGGGAGGGGTTATTGCCCATTTTAGTCCCTCCTGGTTATTTGCGCATGCAATTTAGTCTTTTTCTCTCTTATTTACTCCGGATTTGCCCCAAAACTTTTGTTTCAAGTTCGATTTAATCCCTTTTAGTCATTTTTGCTATTTTATTATCTAAATTATTGTTATTATTATGATTGTTATTACCATTATATTTGCTGCTATTATTAGTATTATTATTTTTATTACTACCACTATTATCATTACATTTTTCATGTTTTATTCCTTTTCTATTATTATTAGATTATTTTTTTATATTAACGCATTAGTATTTTCTACTTTATTATTATTATTATTATTATTATCATTACTTTACTATTATTTATATTATTATTATTATTATTACTATTGTATTATTACTATTATTATTATTCTTATTCTTATTATTATTATTATTATTCTTATTCTTATTCTTATTCTTATTATTCTTATTATTATTATTATTATTATTATTATTATTATTATTATTATTATTATTATTATATTTCCTTTCTTTTTGTATTTACTCATACGTTATTATTTTTATCAACTAATTTAATATATATATTTTTACACACTTATTTTATTTATATATCATTACTCTTATTTCATCATTTATTTTATTTATATCTTTTGAAATAATTTCAAACTTTAGATTATTTATTATTTTGTATTATTGTTATTACTATTTGTATTTACCATTATTATTACTATTATTTTCACTTTTATTACTATTACTATTATTATTATTATTATTATTTATATTTTCTATTACTATTATCATTATTATTAATACTAATATTAGTATTCTTATTATTACTTTTATTATTATCATTAGTATTATTATTTTTACTACTACTATTGTTATTATCAACATTATTATTATTATTATTATTATTATCGTCTTCATCATCATTGTCATTTTTATGTTGTCATGTTATATATATATATATATATATATATTTATTTACTTATGTATTTGCTTATTTCATTTTCTTTATGCATTTGTTTTATATTTTTTTCATTACTAGTCTTGCTTTTATTTCATCTTTTTTTAATTGCTCATATTATTGTTATTGTTATTGTTATTGATATTATCGCACCTATTATCATGCTGTTATACGTACTAGTACCATAATTTTCTTTTATATTTCACTATAAATCACGTCATATTTTTTTCGATACATTAAAATAATTCTTTCATAAAAGCAATATTTCATATTTAGAAATTCGAGAAAATCGTGCCCTAACTTACTGGGTTTCGATTTTTCTCATTTAATCTAAATAATGAAATAATCTTTTAACATCGCAAGATGAGTTCTGAATAAAATGCTTATTCTCGAAGATACGAGGTGTTGTGTCCTAACTTACTGGATGTGATATCTTGATACCTCGAGATAAGATTTTTGCAAACAAAGGTAATATTCGGTATTTAGAAATTCAAGATATCGTGCCCTAACTTACTGGGTTTCGATTTTTCTTGTTTACTCTAAATAATCGAATACCCTTTTAATAGGTTAAAATACACAAGTTTTAAATAAAAGGCAAGCTCGTTCTCAAAAATTCAAGATGTTGTGTCCTAACTTACTGGATGTGACATTTTATTATTTCGAGACGAGAAGGTCTTTAACATTCAAGTGTTTCTACAAAAAGAGGGATCGTATTTTAAAGTCTTTCAAGTTTTCAATTTTCGACATTAAGAAACTAATTAATCAACTAGGTACCAATTTTTGGGCGTATCGAGGGTGCTAATCCTTCCTTGTGCGTAACCGACTCCCGAACTCATTTTCTGATTTTCGTAGACCGAAAATTATCGTTTTAGTAAATCTTAACTTTTATTAAAATATTAATTTGAGGTGACCCGATCACACCTCATCAAAAAGGATCGGTGGCGACTCTCATTTTTCGTTTTCGTTTCCAAAATAATGTCGACCTTTTTTTTCAAACTTTAATATGGTTTCGACAAAGGGTAAACCGATAATTGAGAATGGCGGGAAGAGAACAAGATGGATGTAGCAGAAGTAAAAAACTCATTGAAATAGGTTTGAAAGAAAATGGTGGAGGGAGGATTAATCAAACAGGATTCAGAAGAGAGACCTGAAGGGATGAAGAACTAATGTGAGTTCCATGCAAAGGAGGGTCATGAGATCTAGGAGTGCGTTGAATTTAGGGCCATAGTACAAAATCTGATAGGCAATAAGGAGCTAGAATTCTTTGAATATGCTATGGGCTCCGAAAGAGAAGATGTGTGTGCCTTAGAAGAAGGGTCAATAGAGAAGGTCTATAAAGTTAACCACCGAGTGGTTATTATTTCACGATCAAGAAGCATTGAAGCCAGAGTACAAATTTCACCAAGGGTCATATTCTAGAAACCTGTAGCCTTTCCCAACAATGACAGAAAGAGGGTTCCCTGAAATTCTAACTGAAACGTGACGATCCCGGGAGAAGAGAACCCGACTAGCGCTTTAGAAGAGGGCCAAGATATGGGTTTCTACACACGCAGTAGGAGGCGTTATAACCCTGTAAGTACAAAAACTGAGGTCATTAAAGGAAAGATCTTAGTAGTTGAACATAAGAAGGAAAAGACAGCTAGGCTCGAATCGCCATTAACGAGCCAGTAACTGAGAACGAGGCTAGGGAATTCTTAAAATTTTTAAAGCGTAGCGAGTACAGTGTTATAGAACAGTTACACAAACAACCGACTCGCATATCAGTACTAGCCTTGCTCTTGAGCTCAGAGACTCATCGTATTGCATTGATGAAAGTGCTAAATGAAACTTATGTCGCTAATGATATCTCTGTAAATAAGTTGGACCACCTAGTTAACAATATAAGTCCCGACAACTTCATCTTCTTTAATGATGACGAAATACCGCCAAGGGGCATAGGATCTATAAAGGCTCTGCACATCACCATCCGCTGCAAAGGATATACATTGCCAGGGGTGTTAATTGATAATGGATCTGCACTAAATGTCTTGCCTTTATCCATATTGAATAGGTTGCCTGTGATAGCTCTCATATGAAGACATGCCAAAACATAGTGAGAGTATTCGATGACACCGAAAGGAGAGTGATAGGAAGGATTGAGATACCCTTTTTGATTGGTCCAAACATGTATGAGGTAGATTTCTTGGTGGACATCAAGCCTTCTTATAATTGCTTATTGGGAAGGCCTTGGATTCATTCGGCTGGGGCTGTGCCATCATCACTACACCAAAAGCTAGAGTTGGTAACTAAGGGTCGACTGGTAACGATAAACGCAGAAGAAGACATTATTGCATCTGTAACCAGTGACATGCCATACATAGGGGCAGACGATGAAGCGATAGAATGTTCCTTTCGATCGCTAGAATTTGTAAATGCAACCTTCATTATCGAAGGGAACAAGATTCTGATGCCCAAAATCTCTAAAACTACAATGATGGGCCTACAATTGATAGTTGAGAAAGGAGCCTTGCCTAGGAGAGGACTTGGAAAATGCCTACATGGAAGAGTCAAGGCACCTATGCTAATGGAAAAACGAGACCGTTTTGGCTTAGGATACAAGTCAGATGCAAGATAAAAGAAGAGAGAGATAGAGTAGAAACAAGAAAGGAGAAGAGAGCGACTGAGTGGGGAGGAGGTCAAGTGGGAACCAATGACCTTTCCTTATATATCCAGAACTTTCATGTCAGGAGGAACTATTCACCCTAAATGAAAGATGTTAAGAAAAGAAACCGCTAAAGAAATGTTGGGAAATTTGACCATCAATGCCATATCCGAAGAAGGAATTGTGGGAGAAAATTTATCAGGCATCTGTCCTTATATACCTAGAAGTGTTCTGAACAATTGGACTGCGGAAGAGATTTTTGTAGTTTTTTGAGCTAATTCAGAGTAATGTTCAAAACACGCTTATTGCTCTAAGCCTGGGAGCAATAAGAATCCTTTTGTGAAATAGGCTTATGTCCAACATCTTTATTTCAATAAAATACATCTTTGCATATCATCTTGAGAAAATATTCTTTTATTATCTTTCATTCATAATCATACCATACAGATAATTATTCTTAGATTCTTTTGTTCTTTGTATCTTCCTTCATCCCTATAACAAGTCTCTAGATATCAATGATATGAACGATGCTGCTACTGAATCAGAGTCTCCTTTTGAGCAAGATATGTGTATAGAGGATTCTCAGGATTTTGAAGATGATCTAGACTGTAACCTATCTCCTTATTTGTTGAGGATGGTAGAACAAGATGAGAAACAAATCTTGCCTTACAAAGAGTCAGTGGAAATTGTGAGCTTAGGAGAAGAGAAAGAGGTGAAGATCGGAGCTTGTGTCACTACAGAGATAAAGCGGGACCTCATTGAGTTACTCCAAGAATTTAATGATGTCTTTACATGGTCATATAAAGACATGCCTGGGTTAAGTACTGATATTGTGGTACATCAGCTCCCCATAAAGGAAGAGTGCAAGCCAGTTCAACGGAAGCTCCGAAAGATGAGGCCCGATGTTTTACTGAAAATAAAAGAAAAAGTCAAGAAGCAATTCGATGCTGGTTTCTTACGAGTGGTTAAATACTCAGAATGGGTAGCCAATATCGTCCCCATCCCAAAAAAGAATGGAAAAGTACGAATGTGCGTAGGCTACAGAGGTTTGAACAAAGCCAGCCCGAAAGGAAATTTCCCATTTTCTCGTATCGACACTTTAGTGGACAACATGATAGGTTTCTCATTGTTCTCTTTTATGGATGGTTTCTTGGGATACAACTAGATAAAGATGCATCCTAAAGGCATGGAGAAAACCACTTTCGTAACCATGTGGGGAACATTTTGCTATAAGGTGATGCCATTTGGACTGAAAAATGCGAGAGCAACGTATCAAAGAGCCATGGTAACTTTGTTTCATGATATGATGCACAAAGAAATCAAAGTTTATGCTGATAATATGATCACAAAATCTCAAACAGAGAAGGAGCATGTGCAAGTCTTAAGAAAGTTGTTCTTAAGATTGAGAAAATTCCAGCTAAAGCTCAATCTAGAAAAATGTACTTTCGGGGCTAGGTCAAAAAAATTACTAGGATTTGTAGTCAGTGAAAAGGGGATCGAGATTGACCCAAATAAAGTTAAGGCTGTATAGGAGTTGCCTCCACCGCGCACTCAAAAAGAAGTTCGAGGTTTCCTAAGAAAAGTAAATTACATCTCCCGGTTCATTTCACAACTAACTAAGAAATGTGACCCCATATTTTGTCTCCTTTAAAAACACAATCTAGGGGTTTGGGATGAAAAGTGCCAAAAGACTTTCGACAAGGTCAAACATTACTTGTCCAATACCTCAGTACTGATGCCACCTAGCCTAGATAAACCACTGATACTGTACTTGGTGGTATTTGGGAATTCTGTAGGATACATGCTGGGCCAACATGATGAGTTAGGTAGGAAAGAAAAAGGGATATACTACTTTAGTAAGAAGTTCACCAAATGCGAGACAGGGTACTCGCTAATTGAGAAATTGTGTTACGCCTTAATCTAGATGACTCGAAGACTGAGACAGTACATGTTGTACCACAAAACTTGGCTCATCTCAAAATTAGATCCTCTAAAGTAAATGATGGAGTCAACTGCTTTGAATGAAAGAATGGCCCAATGAAAAATTCTATTTTTCTAATTTGATATAGTCTATGTGAATCAAAAAGCTATAAAAAGGGAGCGTAATAGCAGATTTTTTAGCCAGTAGAGCTCTAGAAGGTTACGAGCCTTTGACTTTTTATTTCCCGAATGAAGATCTAATGTATGTTGCAACCACTGAATAAGACTCTCAAGAAGATCATCCTTGGAAGCTAAACTTTGACGGAGCCTCAAACGTTGTGGGTAATAGAATTGGGGCAGTCCCGGTATCCTCAAACGGAAATCATTATCCCTTTAATAGCAAATTGGATTTTGATTGCACGAACAATATGGCAGAATATGAAGTATGCATCATGGGTATCCGTGCAACCATAGAATGTAATATCAAAGTGCTAGAGGTATATGGGGATTCTGCACTAGTGATCTATCAACTTAAGGGAGAATAGAAGACGAGAGATCCCAAGTTAATAAATTATCGAAGGTTGGTTCTTGAGTTAATTAAGGAGTTTGATGACATCACCTTCTATTACCTCCCACGAGATGAAAATCAAATGGCTGATGCCTTGGCTACTTTCGCTTCCATGATCAAAGTGAATAAACAAGAGGATGTAAACCTACCGAGATGAGTATTTATGAGGTTCTGGCTCATTGTTACAACATCAAAGAAGAAGAAAAAAAGGATGATCACCCTTGGTACCAAGATATACTGCGATACGTGAAGAATCGTGAATTCCCTGACTAAGCAACTGAGAATGACAAAAGGACGCTAAGAAGACTAGTTAGTGACAATGTCTTAGATGGGGAGATCCTATATAAAAGGAGAAAGGATCAGGTGCTACTAAGATGTGTAGATGCTGTCGAGGCTAAGAAAATCTTAGAAGAAGTCCACGAGGGTGTCTGTAGAACACATCCCAATGCTTTTACAATGGCCAATAAAATCATGAGATTCGGGTATTATTGGTCCACCATGGAAAGAGATTGCATCAGTTATACCAAGAAATGTCATAAGTGTCAAATTTATAGAGATAATGTCGAAACCATTTTTTAATTTTAGAAAAACAGGGATCGATTTTAAAAAGAAATATGGAGTCACCATCAATCCTTTTTGTTTAGGTGTGATCAGATCACCTAATAAAACATTTTGATTTATAAAAATATTAATTTTGGCCTATGAAAGTCAAGAAAATGGGTTCGGGAGTTAGTTACGTGCGGGGAAGGATTAGCACCCTCGCAATGCCCAAAATTGGTACCTAATTGATTAATTAATGTCCAAATGTCGAAAATTTAAAAAGATTTTTAAATATAACTTCTTTTAAAAGCATTTGAATCACTTGAATTGGATGTTAAGATTCTCTTGTCTCAAGGAAATAAAATATCATATCCAACACATTAGGATACGACCCTTTAAACCCTCGGAATCAAGATCATCTCTTGATTTTCAAAACACATGCGTTGAAAACTCAAAAGTAATATTTGGCTGTTTGGTCAAACGAAAAATCGAAACCCAGAACGTTAGGACACAATTTCTCGAATTTCCAAACATAAAGTATTACCTTGTTTTTTAATTTAAGAAAACATGGGCGAAATTCCAAAAGTATATTTAGTTATTCGGTCAAACGAAAAATCGAAACCCAGCACGTTAGGGCACGATTTCTCAAATTACCAAACACGAAATATTACTTTGTTTTGAGAAATTTTTAAATAGGAGTGGTTATAAAAACGATGAAATATGATTATTTGATTTGTTTGGAGTAAAGAAAATGAAATGAACAATTTTAAGTAAATAAGTTAACAATCTTAATAATAATTCAATACACGAAAATGAAAAACAAAGCAACTAAGGGTGCATTTGTTTGGGGGTAAAACATTTTCTGGAAAAGATTTTCAGCCTTTTCCAGTGTTTGTTTGGCTGAAAATATTTTTCTAAAGTAAAACCAATTACAAAACACGAGAAAAGAAGCTCTTAATTTTGGAAAATGTCTTACCGTTTCTAATTCGATAAGACATTTTCAGAAAAATTAGAAGCCGATCTTCCCTTTCCCTTTAACTTGAAAAACTGTTTAAAACTTAGAACCAAAAACCTTTAGAAAGTAAAGAAATGGCGAGAAGTTCGGTGAACTTGGAAGAAATACCCTCCGAATCTCTAATGAATAAGCTTCTCCGCCGTATGAAGTGCGCCCCCAAACCCAAAAAGCGCCTCATCCTCATTGGTTCTCTTTTTTTTCCCTTTATTTTTTGACTCTCGCTTTATTTTTATTTTTGCAATTTGGATTGATTCTTTTTATTTTTTCAATTCTTTCTTTGAATTTTTTTTCTAGTAAGAACATGGAAAATGGAATTTTCAGATTCTGGAGTTTGTTGAAGTTTGCTCATGTCATATTTTTGTTCGTTTAAATATAATTGCAAAAGAATGTACTCGAATTTTCAATGATCCAAATTTAGCTTAAATTTTTTAACTCTATTTTATTAAACTTTTCATACAATTTAAATGAACAACTATTTCTCTAAAGGTAAAGTCAAAGTGGGGGCACTAGATGAATTTCTAATGATTATTTTTTGAAAAGTATGAGTGCTGGGAAATTTTGATTTTATAATATGTAAATCAATACTCATTGTTTACGTTTAGATTTATATAGAAAAAAAAGTCAACAAAAATGAAACGATTCTAATGCCAACATCGAACTTGTATATTCCTTGTGCATCACCTTTTGCCATGCAGAAATGGTACTAGATTCTGCAAGGCTAAAGATGAGTGTCTCTTGTCAGGGTAACGTAGCCCATTGTTGATGACCTGCTAAGATATTGGTTTGTCTTTAGTTGTAGAGTTCCATGCAGCAATGTTCAGACAATCGCTTGATCCGAAGTACAAATCTTGCTTGCATAGCGTGGAATTTGGGTTGCTTGAAAGTGACTAGAAAGACACTAAAGTTTGGCTTTTACGTTCATTTTTCTCAGAAGTCTCAAATTGTTAACAGCCCGTATTTTGTCATAGCAGCATCATAGAAGCATGCTGCATTCAAATAGCATTCTTTACATATCTGTCAATTTACTATCTCAAACTTGGTAGAAGGATGGCATGTTTTTAATTACAGGGAAATCTTATGATTGACAGGTCCACCTGGATCTGGAAAAGGCACCCAATCACCAATAATTAAAGATGAGCACTACTTGTGTCCCTTGGCCACTGGTGATATGCTTAGAGCTGCTGTTTCCGCTAAAACCCCACTTGGAATCAAGGCCAAGGAAGCTATGGATAATGTCAAATTAGTTCCCCTTCCTGTTCGAATTTTTTAAAATACTTCTTACTACTAGTTTGCTAATGACTAATGATGTGCTTAGCTATTGTTTCTCAGGGAGAACTTGTTTCTGATGACTTGGTTGTTGGCATTACCGATGAAGCGATGAAGAAACCTTCATGTAAAACAAGTTTCATTCTTGATGGGTTTCCTAGGACTGTAGCACAAGCACAAAAGGTGATACTTTGTCTATAATCTTTACACTTGCACCCGCCTTCCCTAACCAGAGAACCTTGAATTTTCTTAATATAGACCATGCTTCTAATACAGACCATATCCTTGAGCTTAAACACAGATGTATAAACTTGAAGGTTATAAATTTGTAGATCATATGGGGTTTAGTAACAAATAGTAAACCAGACCAAGTAATGAGGACTAATAAGGTCTAAAAATAGGCCTTGCAATTTGGCAGTTATATTGTAGTTGCTTTATGGATAGCTACTCTAGTTTGATAACAGGGGGTTAGTTTTGTTGCCTATCTTCTAGGTTTCCAGTACATAATTGTTAAAGTGAAGTTTCATTTCCCTTAAATATTTTTCAATGGATGTTGATGAGGTGGTACGTTGCTTCTCTCATGCTTGTGGTCCTTTTGGTATTAATTTTTATAACTTTTGAATATTTGTTTATTTTCAGCTGAGCAGGTTTGTCTTTATATTTCCATGCACCTATTTTATTTTTAAAATACTAGAGTGCTGCTGTTTTCTTATTTTTATTTCCTATTTCCTTCGACAGGACCATTTACATCACAAAATTGCTCAGTGTTACATATCCACGAGAGAAAAAGTGCTAGCAATTCAGTTCCTTCAAAAAAGTGCTAGCTAAATTGTTGAAGTCATTAAGCTCATTAGCCAGGTATGTAGGACCTAGGCCTAACATTTACCATCTCGTTTGGATGTAAACCCAAGTATTGACTAAAAAGTATGACCTGTGGAGATTCGAAACATGCTGTGGCTACGGAGATAGTTCGCAAACTATTGATATTTCACTTTAACTAGTCTCAAGTGTATCCTCATTAATGATATTGCAGGTCACTAAGGATTTTGCAAGTGGTGAGTTTGTTTGACTGTGATGTCAAACTTGAGGACTATTTGCTAAAGAGTTATTACAAAACAACTTCATTGATTGTAGCTAGTACCAAGGGAGTCGCCATTTTCAGTGGAGCTGATCGTAGTGTAACAGAGCAAATGTATGAATATGAAAAGAATCTTGGCCTATCATTCCAAGTTGTTGATGACATATTGGATTTTACACAATCAACAGAGCAGCTGGGGAAACCAGCTGGTAGTGATCTAGCAAAAGGCAACCTCACAACACAAGTTATAAACATGGCATGAAGTTGAAGCCTGTACCAATATAGAACAACTTTCTTAGGATATTAATTGGTTCCTTATCACTGGTTGTATGTTCATACAAGACTTTGAGCTTTGGCTTGAGCTCCTAGTTTCAATGTCTTCTGTCTAAGAAAAAATAATTTCTCTGTTAAATTAAATTGATGAACAATAAAGTTTTTGTGGTTATCAATATTAAGCTAATAAACTTTCATTATGTATACAAGGAAAACCTATGTTATAGGGGTTTCTCTTTTTTCTTCTTAAAGTATTTGTGTTTGACGTTTGTCTGAAAAAGTGTGAATAGAATTTGGTTGTTTTCAATTTATGACGGTTAATATTCTAGCTTAATAATTAAGTATTATTATATATTTAATTTGATTTATTTATTGTAATATATGTAACAACAATTTAAAATATAAATTTATTAATATATATAAATTTATTAATATATGTAAAAACAGCTTTTCCGGAAAATATTTTCAGGAAATTTGCCAAACAACATAAAATATTTTACACATATTCATCCAAACAGCAGAAAAGTAAATCATTTTTTAGAAATCATTTTCCGGAAAATATTTTATTGGCAAACAAACGGAGCCTAATATGGAAACATACATGATTAACATATTATACAAATTATTGACAATAATATAAAGATACAAATATGCAAATCAAAACACACCCAATGATAATACACTATTTGACATTTCTAAATAAAGATTAATGAAATAATAATAAAAAATCAATTTAAAAAATAAAACAAAAACTTTTAAACGGTAATAAACAAATGTTAAAACAGATAAACTTGAAATCGACAATAAAAAAACAATTTAAAAGTAAATTATATGTATATAAACAAATAATACATGCAATAATTTGAAATAAATCATAAAATAAATAAAAAATAAAAATAAATAATACATAGAATATAAAATTTAACATATAAATAAATTTCAAAATAAGTGTTATAAGAAGGAATTTAAGATTAGCGCTAAACAAAACAATTTACAATTAGAATAAAATATAATATAAAATAATAATGTATAATAAAATATAATATAAAATAGTAATGTATGCCCACTTAAAGTTTAAAACAAATGATATACATGTTAGAAAGTTTTAATATAAATAAATTATATAAATACAACTATATAAAAAAATGCAAAGGAATATATATGAAACAATCTATATAATGTGAAATTAATGATTATACAAAATAATTTAAAATAAAATTTATTAATCAACAATTAATCATATACATAAAGTGGAAAAAAACTTAGTATAAATAATACATATATAAAATAATAATGGATGAGAGTGTTAAAAAAACAAAGAATATAGTGAGTGGGATCTTAAAAAGGAATAAGTTATATGTAAATAGATTTAAAAGAAAATATAAATATAAAACAACATGGAATTAATAATGTACATAGAATAACTAATTTTAATATAAATTATATATATAATAACATATAAGGGTAGTTAAATTAAAAATTATACAAAATTTTAAAAACAATATGATATAAAGGAATGTCTTAAAATAATAACTATATAATTAAACAAATAATAATAAAAAAAATGCAGGTAAAATACCAAATTGCAATGAGGTAAAAATGATTAAAGTAATAAAAAACTATATATTTAAATGATTTCTAAAAGAAATAAATACAAGTTAAATTTAAAAAATAAAAGAATTATATATATATTGAAATGAGAAAAGCAAACTTAATTGAAATAAAATCAAACTAGAAAGGATAATTAATAAATAAAATAGAACATTAAAACATAACTAAGGACCAAAACACAACGCGCGCAAATGTGCGGGGATTGAAAATGTAAATGTTCCAAATCCCAAAATGAATCGTTTAAACGCGGACCAATTTGAAATAGCGCACAAATTCCAGGGAAAATTTAAAAGAATAAAAAAATGAATAAGACCAAATCAAATGCCAGCGTGAAAGGGAGGGATTAAACGCGCAAATTTCCCTTCTTCGCAGAAACACGCAGATCCTGAGGGCACTTGGGTCGGGTCATCGGGTCAGAGGCTCAAAACGGTGTCGTTTTGGCCTCCGAAAATGCCCTTTGAAACGGTGCCGTTCCACTCTTGCTATTTAAACCAAAATTTTTGTTTTAAAATCATTTTAACCATATACTTTTTTAAAAAACCCTAAAGCTTCAAAACTTTCCCATCTCTTCCCCTTTTCAGTGTGCGTGACTCCTTTCCTTTTAATATTACTCTTCACACCGAGATAAAATAAAAAAAAATCCAAAAATAAAAGCAATCAAAATCACCTTTTAATCTCTTTGTTTGTTTTGTATTAAAAAAAATCAGAGAGCCTTCCCAAGTACATTCAGTTTTCTTTTATAGCCAAATAAGAAGAAAATAAAAGAATTTTCCTTAGATCTTTCTGTTATTCTTTGCTGCCCATTTGCTGTATGTTGTTGCTGCTATTATTCTGTTTTTGCAGGTGAACCACCGTACGGAGAGGCGGACGTGGCAATGACAAGGTTGCCATGCTGGTCCTAGGGTTTCAACTTCTGAAACCGAAATTTGGGCTATCTGGGTCGTTTTAAGAGTGGGCTATTGGGCCTTTTAGGTTTAGAATCTGAAAATTGGGTTTGGGCCTTGTATTTGAGTTTTAATTGGCTATTTGGTTTGGGTTTAATTTGGTTGGTTATGGACTGAACTTATTTTGGAATTTTATTTGTTTTTATTTGTTTTGTTTATTATTATTATTATTTGGTTTTGGTGTGGGCTCAGGCAGAAATTGGGTCTTACAGAAAAAATTCATGTACCTCCCTCACCTCTTCATGTTATGACTTCTCTGTGGCCTTTCTCTATGTGGGGCATGGATGTCATTGGGCTAATCTCACCCAAAACATCTAACGGGCATCGGTTCATCTTCGTGGTCATCGATTAGTTTACAAAGTAGGTAGAAGTCGCTTCATATGCCAATGTCACGAAGTCGGCAGTCAGCAAGTTCTTAAAGAAAGAGATCATATGTCGATATGGAATGCCAGAAAGGATCATATCTGACAATGCACTAAATTTGAACAATAGCATGCTATCAAAAGTCTGCAGTCAGTTCAAGATCAAACACCACAACTCATTACCATATCACCCAAAAATGAATGGTGTAGTGGAGGCAGCCAATTAGAACATTAAGAAAATCATGGGGAAAATGACTGAGACTTATAAAGATTGGCATGAAAAGTTACCTTTTCCCCTCTATGCTTATCAAACATCTGTCAGGACCTCAACTAGGGCAACGCCTTTCTCTTTAGTTTATAGAATGGAGGCGATTTTACCCATAGAAGTCGAAGTTCCTTCTCTCCGAGTTTTGGCAGAATTGAAGTTGGATGAAGCAGAATGGATCCAATCCCGATATAAGCAGCTAAACTTGATTGAAGAAAAAAGGTTGAAAGCCATCTGTCATGGTCAGATGTACCAAAAGTGAATGATGCGAGCTTACAATAAAAATGTCCATCCCAGAGAATTCCATGAGGGGGATTTAGCATTGAAAAATATCCTGCCCATACAAAAGGATTTCAAAGGAAAGTGGATGCCAAACTGGGAAGGACCTTATGTGGTAAAGAAGGCCTTTTCTGGAGGAGCATTGATTTTGACTGAAATGGATGGTAAAAGCTTGCCTAATCCTGTGAATTTAGATTCAGTCAAGAAGTACTTCACCAAAAAAAAAAAGGAGAGGCCAAGGCGAAAACCTGCAAAGGACGCCTTGAAACCAAATGGGTTTTGAGTTGAAAACCCGGTAAAGGGCAATTCAAATTTTGATCAAAGATGGGGCACATGGTAGTCTTTTTATCCCCAAATTAACAAGGAAGAGGGATGCTACATCTTGGAGCATCAACAAAGTATGTTGGATCTCCAAAACACATATCAAGTTCAAAAGGGTCCTCGAGAAGTTAGTGCGAAGAAGCTTATGCTATGATATCTAGGGCACCTATTTTCATCTTATTCATTTTTTATTTTAGCAATGTTTGTTATCTTTGATTAATTTATTCATTTCAAGCTTTGCTCCCAATAAAATTCCTTTTTTCCATTGTGATAATCTTTTTGAAGCATTTTACATTGAAATAACAATTAATTAACTAATAATATTCAAGTAGAAGGAGTTCTACATGTTACTCTGAAAGGTTTTCTAAATAGTACAAGGATCTGAAACAGGACCGCTATTCAGAACTAACCAAACTTAAGAGTTGAAACATTTGAGAAATAATAGTCTAAATTGTGACTATTAAAGATACCAACTGAACAAAAAGGCATGGTAACACATCAATGATAGAACCTTGATAAACAACAAGTAATGACAACCTAAGCATTAAAAATGGATCATTCTCGAAAAACAACATTCTGCATTCATGCAAATATCATTCACACATCTAGTTAGGAGCATTTGATTCATCCTGATCATGACATCCTAATTACTAGGCATAAATAGGCCCATGAAATGGATTCTACAGGTCACGTTCTCCAGAGAATGGTGTCACAAGATTAGAAAAATCATAAATCCTTTACCCCTGAAGTTACAGTGGGATGAATTGAAGTTATAATGATGAATCTTATCTCCTTGAAGTTGTAGTGGAACAGATTGAAGATAGCAAATCTTATTTTTCTGAAGTTGCAGTGGAACAGATTAAAGCCACAAATTATAAATCTTATCTCCCTGAAGTTGCAGTGGAGCAGATTGAAGATAGCAAATCTTATTTCCCTGAAGTTGCAGTGGAACATATTAAGGCTACTAATTACAAATCTGACCTCCTTAAAGTTGCAGGGGAGCAGATCGAAGTTACAAATCTTATCTCCTTGAAGTTGCAGTGGAGCAGATTGAAGATAGCAAATCTTATTTCCCTGAAGTTACAATAGAATAGATTAAAGTTACAAACCACAAATCTTATCTTCCTGAAGTTGCAGTGAAGAAGATTGAAGATACGAGTCTCATCTCCCTTAAGTTGCAGTGGAGCAAATTAGAGTTACAAGTCTAATCTCTCTGAAGTTACAGTGGAGTAGATCAAAGCATTAATTCTTATATCCCTGAAGATGCAGTGGGATGGAATGAGGCTACTTGAAGAAGAGAACCACTAAGGAGGTTGAGATTCGGCGAGACCGAACGAAATTGGTCCTTCTTAAAAGTCTTTGTTCCATTATCATTACACGACAACGAGCAAAGAGGGGAAGTTGTAATGGCCCATTTTCGCCCGGCCCACTAGAAACCAAAAATACAAAACCAAAATAATAATATTAAAAGTCCATATAAAAAAATCCAAATTACAAAACAAAATAACAGGCCCAAAACCCAATGACCCAAAATTAACCTAATCCTAAAACCTAAGCCCACGACCTTAACTATTTTCAGCAAAAAAAAAAAAGAGGCAGAAAACCCTAGCCGCTACCGCACCCTTGCCTGCCACTGCTAACCACCACCTGTAAGGACAACAAGAACACACAAGAAGGAGTAGTTGAAACAGTAGAAAAATAAAAAAAATTGTAAAACAGCTATAAAAAGCCTAAAAACAGATTGTAAAGGAGATTTTTTTGGAATAGGAATAACAGATAATATTAATAAAAGAAACAAAACTCAAAGTTGAAAGAGGTGATTTTTTTTTATTTTAATAAAAGCATAAAACAAAATAAAAAAGGGGAAATCTTACCCTTTTCTTTTTTGCATTTACGCCATCATGGGGGGAAGGAGGCCGCTATCTCTAATGAAATATGGCATTTTTGGGGTTGGGGATTAAAAAGCAAAAAAAAAAGTTCTTTTCTCTCCAGCCACCTAGGACGGCGGCACCATTGCAGGTGATCGGTGGCGGCCATGGTCACCAACGGCTGGACCCTTGGTCGGATCTGGGATCGTGAGAGAAAAGTGAGAGAGCTTTTGAGGGTTTTTTTTATGTTGGGCATGAAATGAACTTTTTGGTGAAATTTTGGCTTATATAGACTTCTAAAACAATGTTGTTTTAGGGCTGGCTCCAATAGCCCCAAAACGATGTCATTTTGACGCAACCCACGTGCTGACCCGACTGCCCGTAGGATCCGACCAAGGGTATATTTGCACGAATAGTTCTTCCGCTTTTGCGGCGCGTTTCAATTTAGTCTTTTTACCTTTTTTTGAAATTTTTAAATTTGACCATTGATTTTTTCGTGTGCTTCAATTTAATCCCCAGTTCATTGATCTGTAGAGGAAAGGACACGTGTATTGGGGATGGGGTTAATTTCTCATTTAGTCCATGTTTGTTTTTGCCCATTTGATTTTAATCATTTACTTTATTTTATAGTTTAATTTATTTATTTGTTTAGATTTGTTTAGATTATGATTTAGTCCCTTACTTTTGATCTTGTATATTTTATTTTTCTTTGTATTTATTTATTTATTTTTATAAATTTATTGGTTTTTTTGTTTTTTTATTTGTCGAAACCATTTTTATTTTGAAAAAAAAATGGGGATCGACTTTTAAAACAAAGTGTGGAGTCGCCACCAATCCTTTTGTTTAGGTGTGATTGGATCACCCTATAAAATAAGATCTTCAATCTTCGGTCTACTTCCTTGCTATTTCAGGAAAATAAGACTGCAATCGCCAACCTGCTCTCTTGCTACCTCAGAGAAATAAGGCCAGTGGTAAAATCTGTTCCATTACCGATACATGGAGATAAGATTCACCATCTTTGATCTGCTCCACTACTGCTTAGGGAGATAAGATCTTCAATCTTTAGTCTGCTTCCTTACTACCTCAGGAAGATAAGACTCAATCTTCAACTTGTTCTCTTGCTACCTCAGAGAGATAAGGCTGGTGGCTTAAAATCTACTCCATTGCCGATACATGGAGATAAGATTTGCCATCTTCGATCTACTCCGCTACTATTTAGGGAAATAAGATCTTCAATCTTCAGTCTGCTTCCTTGCTACCTCAGGAAGATAAGACTTCAATCTTCAACCTGCTTTCTTGCTACCTCAGGAAGATAAGACTTCAATCTTCAACCTGCTCTCTTGCTACCTCAGAGAGATAAGGCTAGTGGCTTAAATCTGCTCCATTGCCGATACATGGAGATAAGATTTGCCATCTTCGATCTGCTCCACTGCAACTTCAGGGAGATAAGATCTGTCTTCACTAATGTTGCTATACTATCCTCTGGGGAACATGCCTTGTAGACTCGATTTTATATGTGCATGTTTATGCCAAATGATTAGGATGCTATGATTGAAATGAATCCAATACTCCTAACTAAATGTGGTATGAATGATATATGCATGCAGAAATGAGAATGATTTTTTTTTAAATTAAGGTATCATCACTTGTTGTTCGTCAGTATGCTATTGTTGACGTATTCTCTCAACCATCATCTCAATAGAGTATCCCAAAGAAACAATCATATTCTACTTAGCAAGCTTGCCCCACTGTAATTCCAACGTCCTTTCCACTATTCTTTTTGAGACAAAAACATTACAACTCATAATTGAATTTTCATCTGTTCGATCTGCTACCTCACTCCTCGGGTGTCATAGCCAGATGTGTGTGTTTGATATTTGCAAGGATACAAAATATCATTTCCCCTTTCTTGAGAATAATTCCCTTTTATATTAATCATTTTTCAAAAGTGTACCACCAATGCCATATCTTGTCCTTTTGTTTTAAAAATCCAAAGAAGCCACTTATTCAAGTATGTCCTTAAGCTTTGGTGCATTCTAAACAATATTCCTGTTTCAGGTTCTTGTATTATCTAGAAATTTCTAGAGTAATATGTGAAACTTCTATTGTGAAAATATTACTGGTTCATTCATTATTATTTCAATGCAACATGCTTGCAATCAAATCATAATAATGTATAAGAATTTGGAATCAAAGTGAATAAATCAAAAGAAAAAATATGGCAATTGATTTGGGAATGTATATCTCTAAAAAAAACTATTTCAAATATAGCCAATTTATTAGAAATAAAATAAAGACTAGGACCCCTTAATATCGTAAACTGAGTTTCTCCGTACGAACTTCTTGAAGACCAATCTAAACTTGACATGTGCTTAGGAGATCAGAAGTACTTTAACAATGCCCCAAGATGCAACATACTCTTTCCTTGTTAATTCAAGTATAGCAAGATCATCGCCTTTCCCATTTTAGATCAACATCTGAGCCGCCCTTTTCGGGTTTTCAACTCAAATCCCCTTTGGTCTCAAGGCGCCCTTTGCGGGTTTTCACCTTGACCTCTCCTTTTTTTTTGTCTTCATTTTTTTATTGAGTCTCAAAGTGCCCTTTGCAGGTTTTCACTTTGGCTCTATGTCTTTTCATTTTTATTAGGTCTCAAAGCGCCCTTTGCAGGTTTTCACTTTGGCCTCTTTTTTTTTTTAAGAAAGTCTCAAAGTGCTCTTTGCGGGTTTTCACTTTGGATTCTTCCCCTCCTTAGGTGTAATACTTTTTGACTGAATCTGAGTTCACTGGATTAGACAAGTTTCTTCCATCCATTTCAGCCAGGATTAATGCTCCTCCGGAGAAAGCTTTCTTCACCACATAAGGCCCCTCCCAATTTGACATCCATTTTCCTCTGAAATCCTTTTGTATAGGAAGAATCTTTTTCAGAACCAAATCTCCCTCATGAAATTCTCTTGGGTGAACCTTTTTGTCATAAGCCCGCATCATTCTTTTTTGATACATCTGACCATGCTAAATAGCTCTCAGCCTCTTTTTCTCAATTAAATTCAACTGATCATATCGAGACTGTATCATTCTGCTTCATCTAACTTCAATTCTGAAAAAACTTGGAGAGAAGGTATCTCCATCTCAATGGGTAGAACTACTTCCATTCCATAAACCAATTAGAAAGGTGTTGCCCCAGTAGAAATTCTAACGGATGTTCGATAAGCATAGAGAGCAAATGGCAACTTCTCATGCCAATCTGTGTAAGTTTTGGTCATTTTTCCCACAATCTTCTTGATATTTTTATTGGCTGCTTCCACTGCCCCATTCATTTTTTGGCGATATGGTGATGAATTATGGGGTCTGATCTTAAACTGACTGTAGACCTCTGCTATTGTGCTATTGTTCAAATTTCATGCATTATCAGATATGATCCTCTCAGGCATCCCATATCGACATATGATTTCCCTCTTTAAAAATCTGCTGACTGTCGATTTAGTTACATTGGCATATGAAGCAGCCTCCACCTACTTGGTAAAATAAATAATGACCACAAAGATAAAATAATGCCCATTTGAAGCCTTCGGTGAGATTGGTCCTATGAAATCTATGCCTCACATGGAAAACGGCCATGGGGAAGTCATAACATGCAAAGGCAAGGGAGGTACATGAATCTTATCACTGTAAATTTGAAATTTGTGACATCTCGTAGCATAATTGATGCAGTCTCCTTCTATAGTTGACCAATAATATTCAAACCTCATAATTTGTCTAGCCATTGTGAACCCGTTAGCATGTGTTCCACAAACACCTTCATGAACTTCTTCCAAAATTTTCTTGGCTTCCAAGGCATTCACACATCTTAATAGTACTTGATCCTTTCTTCTTTTGTACAGGATCTCCCCATCAAAGACATAATCATAGGCTAACCTTTTCAGCATCCTTTTTTCATTCTCCATTGCTTGATCCGGATATTCACGATTTCTCACGTATCGTAATATATCCTGATACCAAGGGTGATCATCTCTTTCTTCTTCTTCTTCTATATTATAACAATAAGATGGGGCCTCACAGATACTCATCTGAACGGGTTTCACATCTTCTTGTCTGCTCACTTTGATCGTGGAAGCCAAAGTAGCCAAAGCATCTGCCATCTGATTTTCATCACGCGGGAGATAATTGAAAGTAATATCATCAAACTCTCCAACCAATCCCACCACCAACTTTCTAAAATTGATTAATTTGGAATCTTTTGTCTCCCATTCACCTCGAAGTTGGTAAATCACCAGTGCAGAGTCTCTATATACTTCCAGTGACTTGATTTTGCACTCTATAGCTGCTCGGAGTCTCATGATACATGCTTCATACTTTGTCATATTATTTGTGCAATCAAAATCCAATTTACATGTGAATGGATAATGATTTCCACTTGGAGATACCAAGACTGCTCCAATTCCATTACCCACAGCGTTTGAAGCTCCATCAAAATTCAATTTTCAAGAGTGATCTTTTGTAGTGTCCTCTTCAGTAACTGCCACATATACTATCTCCTCATTGGGGAAATCAAAATTCAAGGGCTCATAATCTTCTAAAGCTCCACTAGCCAAAAATCTGCTATTGCGTTTCCTTTCACAGCTTTCTAACTCACGCAAATTATGTCAAATTCAGAAAGTAGAATTTTCCATCTAGGCATCCTTCCGTTCAAGGCATTTGACTTCATCATATATTTTAGAGGATCCAACTTTGAAATTAACCAAGTCGTATGGTACAACATGTATTACCTTAACCTTCGAGCTGTCCAAATCAGTGCACAACACAAATTTTCAATTGGCGAATATCTCAATTCACACTCAGTGAATTTCTTACTGAGGTAATATATCGCCCTTTCTTTTCTTCCTGATTCATCATATTGACCAAGCACACATCCCATAGAATTATCAAACACTGCTAAATACAGTATCAACAACCTATCTGAGCTTGGAGGTGATAACACTGGAGGACTTGAAAAATATTTTTTAACCTTATCAAAAGCTCTCTGGCATTCATCATCTCATTCTCCTGGGTTATGCTTTTTAAGAAGACGAAATATGGGGTCGCATTTCTCCGTTACTTGAGTGTGTGGTGGAGACAACTCTTGTATAGCCTGGACTTTGTCTGAATCAATCTCAATTCCTCTCTCACTGACTAAAAGGCCAATAACTTTCCTGATCTATCCCTAAAGGTACACTTGGTTAGATTAAGCTTTAGCTGAAATTTTCTCAACCTTATGAACAAATTTCTAAACACTTGGATGTGTTCCTTTTCAGTTCGGGGTTTGGCTATCATATCATCAACATAGACTTCAATCTCCTTATGCATCATATCATGAAATAAGGTCACCATGGCCCTTTGATATGTCACTCCAGCATTCTTTAGTCCAAACGGCATTACTTCATAACAAAACGTGCCCCATAAAGTTATGAAAATAGTCTTTCTCATGTCCCCAGGATGCATCTTGATCTGATTATACCCTGAGAAGCCATCCATGAAAGCAAACAATGAGTAGCCAGCCGTATTGTCCACTAGCGTATTGATATGAGGCAAGGGGAAATTGTCCTTTAGACTAGCCTTATTTAGATCTCTATAGTCCACACACATTCGCACCTTTCCGTCTTTCTTAGGAACAGGCACAACGTTAGCTACTCATTCTGAGTATTTGATCACCTGAATGAATCAGCATCAAATTACTTTTTGACTTCCTCCTTTATTTTTAAGACAATATCTGGCCTAATTCTTCGAAGCTGCTGCTGAACTGGTTTGCAATCTTCTCTTATGGGAAGGCGATGTACTACAATATTAGTGCTTAAACCGGGCATATCCTGGTATGACCATGCAAAAACATCTTTGAATTCCTGAAGCTACCCAATAAGGTCTCGCTTTGTTTCTTCAGTTATGCATGTTCTAATCTTCACAAATTTCTCTTCTTCCAAAGTCACCATGTCCACTACTTCTTTATGAGGTGAAATTTGTTTTTCCTCTTATTCTACCATCCTTAACAAGTCCGGAGATAAATCACATTTTCTGTCATCTTCAAAGTCCTGAGATCCCTCTAAATACATGTCTTGCTCAAATAGTGATTTTAAGTCAGTAACAGCATGTAATGCCCGTACCCGAGACCGTTGCCGGAGTCGAACACGAGGTGTTAACAGACTTAATTCATTGCTTAAACAGTTCAAACAATTTAATTTTAGAAATTCTAGACAAGCTGGCTAACTGCGTCACAGTCACTTAAAAATTCATATCTCGAGTTCTGAAACTAAAAATCCAATTATGTAAATTTTCCCTAAAACTAGACTCATATATCTATTTACTAATTTTTTTCTAGAATTTTTTACTAGGCCAATTAGTACAGTTTATTAGTTAAAGTCTCCCCTGTTTCAGGGTTCGACTGCTCTGACCTCTATGTATTTCAAATCAGATATCTTTCTTTACAGAATTTCAATGACTATGAATTTGTTTCTCTTAAAACTAGACTCAATAAGAAATCTGTACATATAAATTATGACTTCTAATTATTTTTATACAATTTATGGTGAATTTCCAAAGTTAGAACAGGGGATCCAGAAATCGCTCTGGCCCTGTTTCACAAAAATTTAAACATCTCATAAAATATAACTCATATACCTGATTCGTTTCTTCCATATGAAAATAGACTCATAGTTCTTCAATTCCATATTTTATTCATCATCTAATTATATCTCTACTATTTTTAATGATTTTTCAAATTCACGTCACTACTGCTATCTGAATCTATTTCATGGTAAATTTTACCTATTTCATGGTTTCTATGGATTAACTAGCAATTTGACATACATAACACCAAATATGATCTTAATTAGCCATTCCAATGGCTAATCATTACCAAGCATTTTTATACTACTCAATAACCATATCATAAGACCATATATACAAAATGATTATAATGCTATACATGCCATACTCAAAATATACAAGCCATTATGCCAATATGGTATACGGATAGTGTGAGCGTGCCTCCGACCGTTCCCGATTTCCGAGCTAGCTTGTCAACACTACAAGGAATGAAAAGGAGGGAGTAAGCATAAATGATTAGTAAGTTCATATGCAAATAGCAAGTAACATAACCATATAAGCAAACATAAAACATCATTTGCATAATCATCACCAAGACATTCATATCATATTTTCATTTATCATCTTACCATATTGTTGTTATATCGATTTTTCAACCCGAGGGTTAAGTACATACCTGTTCAAAGTATCCATTTCACAACACTTACCAATACGTCACTTTCATCTTGAGTATTCCTCCATTTAAGTAGAACTTTACCCGTTGAACACATCGGAATATAATTCGGATACATGGAAAGTTTGCACATAAGTGCCACATATGTAGCCAAGCTACTATGTAACCCGCCCATAAGTTTAACTCGGACTCAACTCAACGAGCTCGGGCGTTCGCATCCATAAGTGAACTCGGACTCAACTCAACGAGCTCGGATGCCTAGTTACATATCACGAACTCGGACTCAACTCAACGAGTTCGGACATTCGCATCCATAAGTGAACTCGGACTCAACTCAATGAGTTCAGATGCCCAAATATCCCAGTGACATGTCACTTGTATCCTAATCCATTCCTAAGGTTCAACGGGACCTTTTTCCCAATCATATGTCTCAACCATCTTCTACGGAATGCCGATACCGATACTCGGTAGTATTTCACATTTTCCAAGTATATCACATAATTTGACATATTATCAAATAATTGTCACAAGTATGATATTTCATAATAGTTATCATATCATTTAAATAACATTAAAACATTTAAAATAATAACTATGTTATCAACATTTACATATGAACTTACCTAGTATGCGAAAATGGCTACTTTTACCATTTCGTCCACAACTTGGTATTTTCCCCATTTTAGCTCGAATTTCAGTTTTCCTTGCTCTATCATTTAAAATATAGCCTAATTAGGACTCAAATTATTCAAATTGACCCAAAATCATATTTTGGAAAAATTACAATTTTGCCCCTAAAATTTTGCATATTTACACTTTTGCCCCAAAGCTCGTAAATTAAACTTCAGCCTATTTTCTTATGTTTTATGACATGCTGATCATTTTTCCCTTCTATGGCAACATCAAATTCTCACTCTAACATATACTTATGACTATTAGGTGTTTTTACCGATTAAGCCCTTTTGCTCGTTTTCACTTAAAACCGAGTAGCACAAGTTGTCTAACATAATTTAAAACCTCATATTCTATCATAAAACACCAAAATACACAAATTTAACCTATGGGTATTTTTCCAAATATAAACCCTAGGTTAAATTATTGCTAGCATAAGCTAAATTGAGCTATCGGGACTCTAAAAACGTAAAGAACTTGAAAAACTGGGCTAGAATGGACTTACAATCGAGCTTGGAAGCTTGAAAAACCCTAGAAATGGTTTCTCCTTACTATATTCGGCCATGGGGTTGAAGATGAGCAAAATTGGCTTTTAATTTTGTATTTTAATTCATTTTACCCCTAAATGACCAAAATGCCCTTACTACTAAAATTTCCAAAAATTCCATCCATGTCCAATTTTTGTCCATAAACTTAGAAATTGGTAAAATTTCTATTTAAGACCTCCTAATTAATATTTCAAAACAATTTCATACTAGAAACTTCTAGAATGCAAGTTTTGCAAATTATTCGATTTAGTCCCTAATTTTAATTTAAGCACTTTATGCATAGGATTTCATCACGAAATTTTCACACAATCATACAATCATATCATAAACATCAAAATAATTATAAATAATTATTTTTATCTTGGATTTTGTGGTCACAAAACCACTATTCCGACTAGGCCCAAAATCGGGATATTACACAGCATCCCTCATGATATTGATATCCAGGGATCTATTATGGGTACAAAAAATATACACAAAATGAATGAATTTGGTAATTATTATCTGTATGGTATGTTTATGAATAAAATAATGATTGAAGAAAGTCTAAAAAAATCGGGATAATTATTTAAATGGAAAGAATAACACAATTGCTTGTGAAAAGAATAAAAGAATGTTTGCTTAAAATGATAGCAAAAATGTACTTCATTGAAATAATGATGTTTGAACATGAGCCTATTTCTCAAAAAAATCCTTCTTGCCTCTAGGCTTAAAGCAACAAGTTTGTTTTGAACATTACTCTGAGTAAGCTCTAAAAACTACAGGAAGGTCTTCTGCAGTCCAATTATCTATAACACTCCCAGGCTCATAAGGACGAATATCTGACAATGTCCCCTCTTAAGTTGCTTCTTCAAATATGGCATTGATGTGAACATTTCCTAATACTCATTTCATGCTTTCTTTCTCTAGCATCCCTCATTCAGGATAAATAATCCCTCCCTATACAAAATTCTTGGAGATGTGAGGTATTATCATAGGCTTCAACTTAATTTCTCCACCACTCACACGTGTTCTTCTTCTTTCCTGCTTTCTTTCCAATTCCCTTTTTTTTTGTCTTGTATCTAGCTTGAACCCCAAACCAAAGCGATCATGCTTGTCTTTCAACATTGGAACCTCAATTCTTCCCTAGAGACATCTCCCAAGTCCTTTTCCTGGTAAATCCCCACGTCCTACCATCAACTGTAGACCCATCATCGTAGCTTTGGACATTTTCGGCTCTAGAGTTCTACTTCCCTCAGTGATGAATGTTGCATTTACAAATTTCAAAGATAAAAAAGAACATTCAATAGCTTCCTCATCTGTCTCTAAATATGGCGTATCACTGCTTACAGGCGCAATAATATCTTCTTCAACATTTATCGTTACCAACCGTCCTTCAGATACCAACTTTAACTTCTGATGTAATGACGAAGGCACTACCCCTGCCTAATGTATCCAAGGTCTCCCTAACAGGCAGTTGTAAGAGAGCTTAATATCCATCACCAAGAAATCTACCAGGCAGTTGTAGAGGGCTTAATATTCATCACCAAGAAATCTACCTCGTATGTAGTTGGGCCAATTAACAAAAGTATTTCTATTCTCCCCATGACTCTTCTATCCATGCCATCAAATGCTCGTACTATATTCTGACATCCTTTCATGTGTGAACTATCCACAGGTAACCTGTTTAACGTGGACAAGGGTAATACATTCAATGGCGACCCATTGTCTACCAAGACCCCTGGCAACATGTATCCTTTACATCTGGTAATTATATGCAAAGCTTTGGTAGATCCCATACCTCCTGGTGGTATCTCATCATCATTAAAAAAGATGAAGTTGTCTGCACTTATGTTATTAACCAACAGATCCAACTTGTTGACAGAAATATCATTGGTCACATATGTCTCGTTTAGCATTTTCATCAATGCACTTCGATGTACTTCTGAGCTTAGAAGCAAAGCTAATATAGATATGCGGGATGGTTGTTTATGCAACTGTTCCACCACACTGTACTCATTATGCTTTAGAAATTTTAGGAATTCTTTAGCTTCCTCTTCTTTCACCAGTTCATTAACAGGCACCTCAGGTTCGACTGCTTTTCCCTTCTTTTTTTCGACCGTCACATCCTTCCCTTTTACAGGCTCTGTTCGGGCATTTGTCAATTCATATCATCTTCCACTATGCGTGTGAGAACCTATATTTTGATCCTCCTTTAACAAGCTGACTGAACTCTTCCTTCCCAGGACTGTCACATTACAATCATAGTTCCAAGGGACTCTTTTGTTATCCTTGCAAGAGAAAACCGCTAGCTTCTGAATTATGATTTTTGGTGTCATCTAAATTCTTGCTTCATTCTTAGGACACAAAATAATAACCACAGGATAATTGACTTTTAGGACACTCGACGTGGATTCTGACGGGCATATATACTCCTCCTCCTTAACCTCTTTATAAAATTATATTTCCTTATTGTCCATAAGGCCCTGGATAATAGCTCTGAACTCTTCACATTCCTGAATTCCATGTCCTTCTTCATGGTGGAACTCACAATAATTTTCTATCTCATCATCATTTCCTTCTGAAATCAAAGTAACTAACCCCCTTCTTGCCATCTCCTTCCAGACTCGTTTCAAGGGAGTTTTTACTTCTATAATATCCATCTTAATTCTTTTTCCTTTATCTATTGCATTTATCCCACTGTCAGTATGATTAGGTAGCGAATTTTCTATACTGGGTGCATTATCGAACTTCACAATGCCCATCTGAATAAATCTCTCAACCAGCTTCTTAAAAGTAGTACAATTTTCTATCGAATGTCCTATGATCCCTGTATGATACTCACATTGAGCATTGGCATCGTACCATTTAGGGAACGGAGGCTGTAATGGCTTTAGATAAAAATATGCCACCACATATGCATCAAACAAACTTTGATATAACTCTTTATATGCCATGGGAATTGGCGTAAATTGAAGCTTCTCATTGTTTTGCTTTGCTCCAGATTCCTGCCTTGATGAGCCCTGACCAGCAGTCATCGCCTTTGGTTGACTTACAGTAACAAACTTTGGATACCCCATGTTTGCATTGTTCACCTCATTTTCTTTCTTCTTTGGGGCAGACCTCTTAGCACTTTCTCCTGCATCTATCCTTCCATTTCTTATGGCATTCTCAATCATTTCTCCCGTCATTACGACATCTGCAAAACTCCTTGTGGCACTTCCTAACATGTGAGTTATGAACGGAGCTTTTAAGGTATTAATAAAGAGCATTGTAGTTTCCTTCTCCAAGAGTGGCGGCTGAACTTGGATGGCCACTTCTCTCCATCCCTGTGCATATTGCTTGAAACTTTCGTTTGGTTTTTTTTCCATATTATGCAAAGTAATTCTATCAGAAGTCATATCTGTTACATGACTGTACTACTTCATGAATGCTTATGCCAGATCTCTCCATGAACTAATTCTGTTTCGACTCAACTGATTGTACCATTTAGCTGCTACTCCCACCAAACTGTCTTGGAAGTAATGAATCAACGATTGATCATTATTAACATACCCAGTCATTCTTCTGCAAAACATGGTAATATGAGCTTCAGGACAGCTCGTTCCATTGTACTTCTCAAATTCTGGCATCTTGAACTTGTATGGCAGTACTTGGTCTGGAACCAAACTTAGATCTTTTGTATCAATTCCAGAATGTCTATCAACGCCTTCCATTGCCTTGACTTTTTCCTCCAACTATTTACACCGTTTCTCTAATTGTTTTTGTGATTCTGCCCTTGCCCTTTCCTCTTTCGCAACTTCATCCAAATCAGGCACCATTGGATTATTCGAATTATTATCGGGATTAAAACCTGAACCAGCTTGGAAATTTATTGGTATTGACACTCCAGCCTGAAACTGTTGAGGCCTGATCATAACAGATGGTTTTTGCAGATTGATCTCAGGTTGTGTCTGTACATGTGTTGGAGTGAAGCCAAGAGGATATTGAGGATCCTCATTATTTTCCTCAACATTATCCATAGGGCTTTTTCCATTATCTATCTTTCCCACCAACAATTGGGACAATTGATTCATCATATCTCTTTGGGACTCCATCATTTGATCTTTCATCTCTTGTTGAATCTTAGCTAGCTGCTCTTACATCTGTGACTGCATTTGTTCTTGCATATCCCTTTGCATTTGCTCTAACTTTTCAAGTCTTTTGTCCATTGACTTGGTCTTTTTCCTTGTATTGTAGGGATGTGTATTTGGTGTGTTTCTGTTAATTTCTAGATTACTGAAATAATTTTTAATTAATTAGAATCTTTTTATGGCCTTTAATGCACTTGATGTAATGTAATGCAAATGCATGAAATGAATGCAAAGGAGGCATCAATTCTGATTCAATTTCATTTAGAAAAATTTACTAGAAAATAAAATTCTTTACATAAAACCGAGTTACAAATAAGACTTTGCCCTAATGCTCAGAGCTTTAATTTTCTTAAGCAATGAAGCTAGTTCCTATCCCCTAGGTGACTCCAACTCATACTTCACACTTAATATGTCTGCTTGTACTGCCAAAGTATGCAAGTGATCAGCTACTTCTCGAATTTGTGTTACAGCTTCTCCCATAATGTAATCCCTGCTTCTAACTTAATCTTGAGAATGATGAAGTTGTTCCTTCCATTGTTCTTCATTTACCTCCAAGAACTCGATCCTCATTTCACAACTCTGCAATGTCGCCTCTAATTCTTCTATTTTCCCTTTTATTTCTTCTATCTTGCTTAAGCTTGCTCTCAACTCCATCACAGAATTGCGATTCTGGTATAGACATAGAGATCTCTCAAGCTCTGCTACTCTAGCCATTAATTTGTCGTGTTCATTTTTACTCTCTGATAGACTTTTCTCCAAAGCCTCGTTTCGAGCTTGAACCTCCTAAAATTTCTTTTCCCATTGATCAGCCTTAGCCATTTCTTCTCAAACTTCTTGATCCCACTGCTCTAAAGTTTTTCCTAATCCAGTAGTCCTCATTGATAGGCGCAGCTTCTTATAATCTGTTTTCAAACCTTCTAAATCCTCCTCAACTTCATTCTTCCTTTTTCATAACTTTTTTGCCTCTGAATTCTGAACCTCCACATCTAATCTCAGGTACATCATTTCTTCCTCTAACTGCTCAATCCTCTTCCCAAGCTTAAAACTCTTCTTTTCAAAGTCTTGCTTTATAATTTCCAACTCTGACGAAGCAACTTGTAACTGTTCCTCCATTGGTCGGGTATCTTCTAAACTTGGCCTAAGAATATTATCATTGACCCTTTTCCTAAACCAACCATTGTACTTAGGTTTTGTCATAGAACCCACAGCCAACCTCTTCATCCAACGAACCTATTTCCAAGCACCAGATATTTCCCGAACCTTCTTCTTATAATGGTCACCTTTATATGGGAATTCACACTGAGCAGGCCCGTAAGTCGTAGGTATAAACTGTCTCGATTTATACTGCCTTAATGCAAGCAAAGGAGTATATCTGGTGGCTCCCCAAATTCCTAACAATGGTACCCAATCAAAATTCCTACATTGATATAGGATTTCATCAGGAACCATCCAAAAAGCTCTCCACTCTATATCCTCCTCCTTGAGACTTTGAAGAATTTCCATCCACTTCTCCTCTGAAATATCATCTCTCCTTTGCATAACTGCCTCCTCCTTTAATAGGGAATAACTTTTAGAGAAGACCCGGTAAGAAACCTTGTTCACTTTCCAAAAATGCCCATGAAACCACACCATCAACAATTGTGCACATCCAATAAATCGACCTTCGTCTGCCCTCCGACATATGCTCAAGGATCTGAACGTCTCAGCTAGTATTGTTGGTACAGGTGTAATTTTCTCAAGACGATCGAATAAATCAGTGACCGCCTCATTCACATGCCCTAAAGCCTTAGGAAAAACCACCAATCCATAGATGCTTAAGGCGAAGATATCGACCCTCTTCCTTTCATCTGGATGTGTTAAAATCAAATCTCTCAAATTCTCCCAAGGAATACATTTACTATCCCCCTTTTGTTGAATTCGAGCAATGACCCAAGGCTCGCTCATCCCAGTGATATTCATTAATTTCTTCGCAAAAGTTGGGCCATTGAAAACCTTAGCATAAGCACTGCTAACTTGAATTTTTTGACATCGCAACAAGGTAGTATATTCCTCTATAGTGGGCACCAAGTCTACTTTCCCAAAAGTAAAACAACAATAAGCAGAATTCCAAAACTGAGCCATAACTCGGAACAAATGCTTGTCCACCTTAATATCGATCAAGTAAGGTATATCACCATAGCTTTGACAGAACAACTACTTGGTTCCCTCATCCCAACGAGCCCATATATCTCTCAACTCTTGTAACTCATTCTATGTCACATTGACACGAGTGAAGTTCTGCAACCCCGATATATATCCTTCTACCAAGCTATCCCCTTTCTCTGATTGTAACTTCTTTGACCATACATGGACAGCCGCATTATCCTCGACTTTATCAAGAAATCCATTCTCCATGTTAAATCTTCTAACTTAGTAATCGAATACGGATCAACACCTCATTAAGTATGCAATGTTATGCAAAACACAATAAAACGCAACAAGTTAGTATCAAACATAAGTAATAAATACAAGTAAAACAAAGATAATCAAAGCACATATATGGGTAACTACTAAGGCTTAACATAGCTTTACCTAAGGATGGCTCTTAAAGTTCACTATATGTGGTTCGGTTCTAAAGAAAAGGGACCTGAACCAGTAGATTCCTCAATCCTCACCCATTATAGGCTCATATGGATCGAGTTCAGTTCAGGGGAATACATTTCCCTATGACCATGCGAAGATGAAAATCTCACGAAATCATAGGCACAGATGTATCCCGGAAGTAATCCACTAGCCCATGCGGAGGTGAAAACCTCACAAAGACATAGCTTCTTACTCTCACTTAAAAGGTGTGACCATGACAATCATGTAATGCAATGCAATATTATTCTACAAGACTTGGACCACAACAATCATGCAAACAAATGCAACAAAGAATCATGATTTTCAAATTAAAATTTTAATTTAGACAAAATGATCTTATGGCTTGACTCTCTTGTTCAATCCCTAGTGGAGTCGCCAAGCTGTCAAAACCATTTTTATTTTGAAAAAAAAAACGGGGATCGACTTTTAAAACAAAGTATGGAGTCGCCACCAATCCTTTTGTTTAGGTGTGATTGGATCACCCTATAAAACATTTTATCCCATTTAAATCAATTTTGGTCTACGTAAATTTAAAAATGAGTTCGGGAGCCGGTTACGTATAAGGAAGGGTTAGCACCCTCACTACGCCCAAAAATGGTACCAAATTGATTAGGTGCTGTCCTTATGTCTAAGATTTTAGAAAAAATTTTGAAATATGGTTCTTTTTAAAACATTTGAGTGGTTCAAGTTGGTTGTCAAAATTCTATAGTTACTAAAGTGTTTTGTTTTTGTTTTGTTTATGATTTCATTGCATTACATCATCATGGAAAGGAAGTGTTGATTCATATTTGATTGCTAAATAGAACAGTTTGTCATAAAAACGAATTTCCTGATAAAGTGGATTATAATACGGTTCTCTAAATTGACGGAAGAAGGCTAACAGTTCGTGGAGAAAAAAACAAGTCTTTACCTGAAGATTCAAGTCGATAAAGATTGTTCGAGAGCCGTCGCATCTCGATTTTCTTAATGGAGCTAATCAACGTCATGAGGATAATGAGTCGTGGCCTGGATCAAGCAAAGAAGAGCTAGTGGAGGCATTTATTGGAGGCTTGCGAGATTTGGATTTCACGAAGAAAAGGGATTGGTGTCTTCGCTTGGAATATGAACGCAAGGCCGTATATGTAATCCGTTTTATGTAAAGGAATTTGTTTTCTAGAAAAATTTTTCTAATGGAATTAAATTCAAAATCAACACTTCTCTTTCCTTTGCATTCATTCCATGCATTGCATTGCATCATTGCATCATTTGCATTAGATTTTCATAAAAGGGTCCCTAATTAGTTGAAATTATTTCAGTTAATCTGGAAACCGATAAAAACTTACCAACCAAGTGTCGTTACGGTACCCGTGCTAAGACAAAGGATATGGACCGAAGATTGGAAAAACTTGAACAACTTCAAAGAGAGATGCAAGACCAATTAAAAATATAGATGCAAGAGCAACTAGCGAAGATTAGGCAGGGTATGAGAGATTAGGTGCTAGAGTCTCAAAGGAATATGTTGAACCAGTTGTCTCAATTGTTGACAAAGGGGCTTGAAGAAAGAAAAAGTTTCATAATCAATACTGGGAAAGACAATGAGGAGCCTCTAGGTTTCATCTCGAAAAATGTTCAAACATGTCTGCAAGGTGTACCTATTATAAGAACTCAACAATATCAGGCCGGTACATCTACACCGGTGGAGTACCCGATGGGCTCAGGCTTTTATCCGGGGGGCAACCCCACTAATCTTCAAGTTCCTGATGAAATAGAAAAAGCAGGGAGGGAATTGCCAAGACAACTTGAAGATCGGTATAGATGGTTGGAGGAAAAATTGAAGGCAATGGAGAATGTTGATTTCTACTGTGGGATTGACGCTAAGGATCTGAGTTTGGTTCCCGATCTAGTACTCACACTGAAATTTAAAACTCCAGAGTTTGAAAAGTACAATGGGACTAGTTGTCCTGAAGCTCATATCACAATGTTTTGTCGAAGGATGACATGATATGTTAATAATGACCAACTATTAATCCATTACTTCCAAGACAGTCTGATCGGGTCAGCAGCTAAATGGTACAATCAATTGAGTCGTGCTAAAATCAAATCATGGAAAGACTTAGCACGAGCCTACATGAAGTAGTATAGTCATGTAACATACATGGCACCCGATAGAATTACCCTGCAAAACATGAAAAAGAAGCAACATGAGAGCTTTAGGCAATATGCCCAAAGATGGAGAGAGGTAGCAACACAAGTCCAACCGCCTCTTTTGGAGAAGGAGACTGCGGTGCTTTTCATCAATACTCTGGAAGCCCCATTCATTGATTATATGTTGGGAAACGCTATTCTAAGCTTTTCAGATATAGTAATGTCTGGTGAGATAATTGAAGATGCGATAAGAAATGGGAAAATAGATATGGGAGAAATGCCCAAAGGTCAACCCCGAGAAACAAGGAAAATGAAGTGAACATCGTGAGCATGCCGTCTAAATTGGTCAACATAGGCCAGCCAAGGGTTATAACCACTAATTATCAAAGAGAATTTGAATGACATATCCAAAGAGAGGTCTAGGGAATAAAAGTTTCCAAACCCTTATGTACTTGGGGGTGTTTTAAGTAATGGGACTGTGGAAGATATCCCTGTATTTTTAGAGCTAATTTAGAGTAATATTCAAAACGTGCTTGTTGCTTTTAAGCCTAGGGGCAATAAGAATCCTTTTGTGAAATAGGCTTGTGTCCAAAATTTTTATTTCAATAAAATGCATTCTTTTTGAATAAATGTTCTTTCATTCTTTATATATTCTTTTGTTCTTTGGACTATTTTCTTTGTAAATATGCCTTCATTCTTCATTCATGATCATATCATACAAATAATTATCCTTAGAATCATTTATTCTTTGGAATTTGCCTTTGTACCTACTATAGGTCCCTAGATATCAATGACATGAGCAACGCTGTAACTAACTCCCTTTTGGGGTGAGATATGTGTTTAAGTGGATCTTAGAACTTTGAAGATGACAGAGACTGTGACTTATTTCTTGATTTGTTAAGGACAGTAGAACAGGATGAAAAACAAATCCTACTCTACAAAGGGTCAGTGGACATTGTGAGCAAGAGGCAAAGGTCGAAACCTGATTCACCATAAAGACAAAATTAATCATCATTGAGTTATTCCAAGAATTCAAAGATGTTTTCGCATGATCATGTCAAGATCTGGGGACGATACAAAATGTCTATACGGTGTCAGAAGGGCACATGTTAATAGTTTCATGGTAGCCACGCTAATCATGGGATTTGGGTATTATTGATCCACCATGGAAGGGGATTGCATTAGTTAAGCTGTATTTAGGAAGACAAGTCTCATTCATTTCTTCACAAGACTTTTTTTATATGGGGCATGGATGTTGTCAAGCCATTCTCATTTAATTCACATCGATTCATCTTGGCAGTCATTGATTACTTCTCGAGGAGGGTGAAGGTCGCTTCATATGTCAATATTACAAGGTCGATAGTCATTAAATTTAAAAAAAAAAGAAGATTGCTGACAAGTAATGTCAGAACGGATCATTTTAAATACAATTGCACAATGTCAAAAGTTTACAGTCTATTCAAAGATCAGATACCATATTACCGTGCAATAAAGGCATCCAAAAAGAAAAACAAAAGTTCAAAAATAGAAAAAGAAAAAAGGAAAGCAGTAAAGCCATAAAACAAAGGTCATAGTGAAAAATGACTAAGTCTTGTAAGGATTGGCATAAAGAAGTTATCATTTACACTCTATGTTTATCGAACGTGGGCCGGAACCTTTACCGGGGCAACGCATCGATTCATAGGACTGAAACAGTTTTTGAAAACAAGATTCCATTTCCTTGAGTCTTGGCAGAGTTAAAGTTGGATGAATCAGAATGGGTTCAATCCTGATATGATCAGTCAAATGTAAAGGATATCCGTCACAGTCAGATGATGTGGGTTTATGATGGAAAGGTTTATCCTCGAGAATTCCATGAGGGGAGTTTGATATTGAAGAAGATCCTTCCTATATAAAAGGACTTCAAAGGAAGAAATATGTCAAACTAAGAGAGACCTTATGTAAAGAAGGTCTGTTTTGGAGGAGCATTGATATTGACCGAAAGGATTTGGCCCAGTTTGAATAATTCAAAATGCAGTCAAAGAGAATTCTACCTATAATGGGAGAGGCCAAGGTGAAAACCCGCAAAGGGTGCCTTGAGATTAAAAAAAAAAGATAAAAAAACAAAAAAAAAAGAAGAAAAATTTTAAAAAGAAAGTAAAAAAATGAAATAAAAAAATGGGGAGAGGCCAAGGTGAAAACCCGCAAAGGGCGCTTTGAGACCAAAGGGGATTTGAGTTGAAAACCCGAAAAGGGCGGCTCAAATTTGGATCAGAACGGGGCATACAGTAGTCTTGCTATACCTGAATTAACAATGAAAGAAGTATGTTACGTCTTGAGGCATCAACAAAGTACTTCGGATCCCCTAAACATAGATTGAGCTCAAAATGGTCTTCAAGAAGTTGGTACAAAGAAGCTCAAGCTGCGATATTTGGGGCACCTAGCTTTCCCTTTTTACCCAATTTTTGTTATCTTTATTACCTTATTCTTTTCAGGTCACGTCCCAATAAATTTCTTTCTTGGTTGCATTTGTTTATTTGTTTCAAGCTATGTTCTCAATTAATTCCCTTCTTGTCCATGGTTATGATTTCTTTCAAGCATTTTGCATTGGAATAACGATTTTTGGGCTAATAATACTTTCATAAAAGAAGTTTTGCATATTACTTTGGGAAGTTTCTAAATAATACAGGAACCTGAAACAGGACTATTGTTTAAAACTTACCAAGCTTAAGGGTTGGAAATATTTAAGCCCAAATTAAGATTATCTCCTTGGATTTTCTGTCAAAGATATTAATTGGTGTTATAATCTCGAAAAAAGATAAGCAATGGGTTATTCTAGAAAAGAGAAAATGGTATTCTGTATTCATGCAGAGATTAGGCATATACATTTGTTTATTACTCCAAGGGAATGGTGTAACAGATCAGATTAATTAAAGATGATGCAAATTCTATACCTTCGAGTTGCCACAAGATGGATAGAAGAAATCAAATGATTATTCCCCTGAGATTGCAGTGGGAAGTTCAAACTTTATGTCCTAGAAGCTAAATTGTAAGGGACTCTGGAATTACAGCAGGGCAAGCTTGCTGAGCAGAATGTGATTGTTTCTTTGGGTTTTCTATCAAGAATATCAGCCGAACAAGATGGCAGTATAATAAATCAATGATAGTGTCCTGGTGGACAAGAGTAATGATACCTCAAGTTTTTTTTTAGAGGAAAAAAAGATCATTCTCATTTTACATTCATTCATAACACATCCAGTTAGGAGCATTTGATTCATTTCAATCATAGCATCCTAATTATTTGACATAAGCATCACATCTAGTTAGGTGCATTTGATTCATTTTGATCATAGCATCCTAATTAGTTGACATAAGCATCACATCTAGTTAGGTGCATTTGATTCATTTTGATCATAGCATCCTAATTAGTTGACATAAGCATCACATCTAGTTAGGAGCATTTGATTCATTTTGATCATAACATCCTAATTATTCTACATAGGCATGATACATGAAACCGAGTCTACAGGACAGATTCGAGAGTACGGTGTAGTAACATCGGTGAAGTCAAATCTTATATCCCTGAAGTTACAGTGGAAAAGATCGAAGATTACAAACCTTATCTCCCTGAAGTTACAGTGGAGCAGGTTGAAGTGTCAGTTACAGTAAAGCGGATCATAACAAGTCTTATCTCCCTGTGGTTGCAGTGGAGTAGACTGAAGGTTGCAGATCTTATCTCCCTAAACAGTAGTGAAACAGATCAAAGATAGTGAATCTTATCTCCATGTATCGGTAATGGAGCGGATTGGCGATAGTAGTCTTATCTTCCTGAGGTAGCAAAGAAGCAAACTGGAATTTGCAGATCTTATTTCCCTAAGCAGTAGTAGAGCAGATCAAAGATAGTGCATCTTATTTCCATGTATCGGTAATGGAGCAGATTGGCGATAGTAGTCTTATCTTCCTGAGGTAGCAAGAAAGCAGACTGGAATTTGCAGATCTTATCTCCCTAAACAGTAGTGGAGCAGATCAAAGATAGTGAATCTTATCTCTGTGTATCGGCAATGGAGCAGATTGGCAATAGTTTTCTTATCTTCCTGAGGTAGCAAGAAGCAGACTAGAATTTACAGATCTTATCTCCCTAAGCAGTAGTGGAACAGATCAAAGATAATGAATCTTATCTCCATGTATCGGCAATGGAGCAGATTGGCGATAATAGTCTTATCTTTCTAAGGGAGCAAGGAAGCAAACTGGAATTTGCAGATCTTATCTCCCTAAGCAGTAGTGGAACAGATAAAAAATAATGAATCTTATCTCCATGTATCGGCAATGGAGCAGATTGGCGATAGTAGTCTTATCTTCCTGAGGTAGCAAGGAAGCAGACTGGAATTTGCAGATTTTATCTCCCTCGAAAATGGAGCAGATTTTACCACCAAGCCTTATCTCTCTGAGGTAGCAAGAGAGCAAGTTGAAAGATGGAGTCTTATCTTCCTGAGGTAGCAAGGAAGCAGATTGAGAATTGAAGATTTTATCTCCCTGAGATTGCAGCGGAGCAGATCTTCGCAGATGGTGAATCTTATCTCCATGTATCAGCAATGGAGTAGATTTAAGCTACTAGCCTTATCTCTCTGAGGTAGCAAGAGAGCAGGTTTGCGATTGTAGTCTTATCTTCTTGAGGTAGCAAGGAAGCAGACTAAAGTTTGAAGATCTTATCTCCCTAAGCAGTTGTGGAGCAGATCGAAAATTGGCCCTATTTGAAGTTTTTGCTTTATTCTCGTTACACGACAATGAGCAAAGAGAGGCAGTTGTAATAGGCCCATTTTGCCCGGGCCTGTTAGAAAACCGAAAAACCAAAAATTAAAAAACAATAATAAACCAATATAATAAAAGTCCATTAGCCCATGACCCAATTAACCAAATTAATATCTGACCCAAACATTAAATTTAAATTCTAGCCCAAATAAACTAATACCCTAGTAGGCCCAATCCCGAAATTAGCCCAAACAGCCCGGATGGGGGAAGACTCTGGAAATCCCAAGTCACCAAACTGCTGCTCGCACGCATGTAGTTTCCCCACGAGTGGCTTTCCTCCGTACAGTCGAACCTGCGAGAAGAAGCGGATTAACAGAATAAGCAACAATTTATAGCAAAGCAATTTGATTTTTTCTTATTTTATTCTCGTTTTTAGGCTATAAAAAGCCACTGAATGTACATGGAAGGGGATCTTCTTTCTCCAAATATATACACGAATATTAAAAACAGCAATCAAAAAAATTGAAAAGGTATTCAAATATTTTTTCTTCTTTTTCTCTTTTGATTCCATTAATCTTTCATTAGAGTTTACATGCATTTGAAAATAAAGAGAAAGCAAGAGATTTACCTTGCGAATGTGCTAAGAGACTCCATCTTCTTCGTTGAAATCGGAGTGTAGATGGAACCTCGTGGCCTAGATGGTCGTCCCTTGAAACCCGAATCTACTCGTCACCATTGATAGAGGTAGATCGGTGCTTAAAAGAAGGGTGTTAGAATCGGTTGAGGGAAAATCATGAGAGGCTAGGGATTTGGCTTCTCAATCGGCCAAATGAAGATAGATATAGGGAAGGATTTTGCTTCAATTGCTGTAGAAAACGGCAGAGTGCCATTCAAACAATTTTTTAAGGTTTAATGACAAAATAAAGACGTCACCGTTTAGTCTTTAAAGGCCAATTAGCTACTCTGGGTGAATTGCGCATTTGGTCCCTCCTCTTTTGCGCCAATCTTTAATTAAGCCTCAATCATTTTTTATTTGTTTTATATTTTCCCTGAGATTTACACATTGTCACGGTTTAGTCCTTATTTGAATGCTGCGTTTTGAAGCTTGAAATATTTATGTCTTAGGTCCTTGATCATTGGTACATGTTTCATTTTAAATTTTTTTTCCCTTTCGTTTACAAATTGACCTCTTAATCTTATTATTCGTTTCAACCAAGTTTTGTTTAGTGTATATGTTTACTCGTATTTATGCAAAATTTTAGTATTTGTTTTTTAAATTTATGTTAGCATCATTTTTCTAAGTATTACTTTAATTTGTTATTTCTTTCATTTGTATAATTGCTTCTTGAAATTGTTTTGTTATGTTAATATACCTTTGCTTTAAAAATTTAATTGATATTGATCTAAAAATAATTTTATACATAGTTATTATATAGTTGGTGAATTTTACGTGTATATATATACATATATATATTTTATATGTTGATATGTTGATATATATTCTTTTAACTCTAAATATAATTTATTTCTTTTAAGTATTTTATTGAAATCGAACACTGTTTTATATTATTATTCTTGTATATGTATTTATTTATATCAAGTTTTCACCGTACATATTATTAATCCTATGTTATTTTATACATATAAATTTTTTTTTTAAATCTACTTGTATACGTAATTATTTTTTTAAAATCTATTGCATATATAATTTATGATAAAATTAATTTAATCTTATAATTCACATTTTAATTCCATGTTATCTTAGCATACAATTGTTTCTAAAATTTATTCATATGTAAATAACTCATATTAAATTATTTTTTATTATAGTCCACGTTATCGATTTCATATTAATATTTTTTTTATGTATATATATTTTTCTCTAAAATTATTTATGTGTATAATGCGTTTCTTTTAAAAACCATATTTTAAATCATACAATTTATTTATTGTATACACTTTCATATTTTATTATCCTTATGTATGTATTATTTATATGTGTCATCAATCAAAATCAATTTGTTACATGTAAAATTATGTTATATGTCATTTGTTTCAAAATTCCCTTTATAAATATAGATTTATAAATATACATCACTAGATTTAGGTATTTTATAAATATAGATTTTTTTTACCTTTTGAGTACATGATTATATTTTTAAAATTTGTTACATGTATAATTTATATTTTTTTTAAATTTTTCATACATTATTAATTTCATGCTATAATTATTCTAAAATCTACTTGTATATACATGTTTTATGAATTTATTATGCATATTATATTATATCATGTATTGTTATTCCCTCATATTTAATATATTATTCAAGTTATCATGTGAATTATCAATTTTTGAATGAATTTGTGTTTTAAATATTTTGTATATAATTTGATTTGAACTTTGAATTTTATAATAACTATTTCAATAAACATATATCCCAAGTTTTATGCAAACGTGTCAACTTATATATATATATATATATATATATATATTATATGATCATTAATTCTTCATTTTGTTTCATACATATTTTTGTGCATCATTTTATTTTGTGTTATGTTAATTATCGTGTATATTATTTTTATATTAATTATTCATTATCCATGCTTAAAGAATTTTTGGTTACATTATACTTGGAATAATTGTTAGATGTATTAAGTGAGGTTGTACTTTGTGTATATTATTTAATATTCATTAACCTTTTTATATATATATATATACGTTTTGTTGCAATGCATTAAATATTTCATTTATTTTAAAACAAATAAACGTAAGCAAATTTCCAATTTTCTACCATTCAAAAATTCTGAAATAAGGCAATATCTAATATTTGGGAAACTCGGAAAATCATGCTCAATCGTACTGGGTATGACTTTTTCGGTGAACTAAATATTTGGATAACCTTTTATAATTTAGTATACGAGTTTTCAAAAGCAAAAATTCAATCGTATTTTTAAAAGTATAAATGATCATATTCAATCGTGCTGGGTATGATACCGCGTATCTTTGAAACGAGAGAATTTTGACCACTAATTTGAACTATTCAAACGTTTAAAAAAAAAAGAATCATATTTTGGAAAACCTCTTCTTTTAAAACCTTTTAGCACAAGGATAGCATCGAATCAATTTGGTACCAATATTTAGGCGTAATGAGGGTGTTAACCTTCCTCATGCGTAAAAAACTCCCGAACCCCTTTTTTATTTTTTATTTTTCATGAACCAAAATTTATTTTTCATAGCATAAAATGTTTTAGTAGGTGACCCAGTCACACCTCAATCAAGAGATTGGTGGCGACTCCACATTTTTGTTTTCAAAAGTCGATCCCCATTGCTTTCAAAATAAAAAAAAGGGTTTCGACAGATATTGTATCACCTTAGTTAGCCATTGCAGACTACATCTCCCAACAGTTCTCCCAATTTTATGCTGTTGAAAGGGCTCGGTAAAGGAAGGGATTAACGACCAAGGGCTTGAGAAACTTGCTGCATGGTTGGCCGGAGTTGGGGATTGCCATTCAAGAATGCCACTGCTATCTTCATAGTAGAGACCAAGTCTTCGGCAGATTGGCCTACTAGTGGTGAAAGACGTTGGTCTATCGTATCTTTCTGTAAAACCTGTTGGTCATTTGACATCGTTGACAATGTCGATTCCACCGATGAAAAATACGAAATAAGATCACCGGGATGCCTCCCCATAAAAACTTCCATCTTTAGTACCCCAAAACTGTAGACATCACACTTCTCATCTACTCTCATTGTATAAGTCAACTCTATATAAAAGATTTTTCTAATTAACATATGCTATTTGAACTTTGTCTATTTAACAACATGCAAGAAATTAACAGTTTTAATCAAACAGATAACATGTTCAAAGCATTTTTTAGGAAAAATAATTAGTTAATACCTGGAGCTATGTACCCATAGGTGCCCGCAAGTGAAGTCCAGTTGGAGGAGTCAGGCTTTAAAATCCTAGCAGTGCCAAAATCAGAGACACGAGCTTCATAGTCCAAATCCAAGAGAACATTGTTGCTAGAAATGTCTCGATGAACTATAGGTTGTGAATGACTATGATGCATATAAGACAAAGCATTAACCAATCCTTTAACAACATTTACCCTCTTCTTCCAGTCCAGCTCCGTAGCCTGTTCATTGTTGCTTAACACCATTCTCAAACTTCCCCTTTCCACAAGCTCATGAACCAGAAAAGAATGACTTGGATGTGAACAAAAACCATACATCTGCACAATGTTACGGTGCCTTATTTCTAATAAAGCTATAACCTCGCTTTCAAAGGCTTTCAAGTTGTTGATGAGTATGTTGTCTTCAGATTGGTGAAGTTTCTTCACAGCAACCACCTGACCTGTTGGTAATGCAGCTTTATAAACACTTCCATATCCTCCTGAACCAATGCAATAGTCGGAGCTAAAATCTTCAGTAGCTTCAATGATGTGGTCATGGAGTATTCTTCCATCAAAACCCAAAACAGTAAAAATATCTCCTTGTTGTTCCTCCCTTGGCTCTGATTCGTTGGTTTGAGTCTTTTTGCAGAAAGTAAAAAACTTCCAACTAATAAAAATAGCAAAAGTAAACTGCCAAAGAGTGGAAGGATAACTGAAATGATGACTTTGGTCTTTTTTCCATGACCATGGTTGGCCAGAAAAGGAGCACAAGTCATTAGTCCTGTGGCATTACCACACAGGCCTTTATTGTTTCTCAAGGCATCAAACGATGCCTCATGAAAAGCCTTAAGATTTGGAATAGGACCTTCAAATTGATTGAAAGATATGTTCACAATTCTCAAACCATGCAAATTATTAAAAGCTACCGGGATGGAACCGTTGAGCACATTGTGAGAAAGTTTCAATACTTCCAAGGACTGTAATTTTCCAAACTGTTGTGGGATACCTCCAATAAGTGAATTCTGACTCAAATCTAGGCTTTGAAGAGCATTAATGTAGCTTATTGAAGATGTAATGCTCTTTTCGAGGTTGTTCTTGCTCAAATTCAAGTTGAATAACTTGACGCAATTTCCAAGATCATCAGGAATAGGCCCACTAAAATTTTTTGATGCCAAATCAAGTTGTTCGAGTTTTGAAAGAAGTCCTATCTCTGATGGAATTTTGCCAGAAAATTGGTTACCACTTAGAAAAAGACGGCTCATCATTGTCAACTTTCCCAGTCCTTAGGAATCTCACTATTTAAATGATTCGAAGAGAGATTAAGTTCTTGTAATTGGGTTGAATGTCCCAATTCGAATGGAATCTTTCCAGAAATGTTATTATTGGAGATCTGTAGGCTTGTTAGATTATGGCATTGTCCCCAATTTGGAGAAAGATCTCCGAAAATGTTGTTGTTGCTTAATGAAATAAAATCCAAATTTGGATATATACCAAAGGCTTTTGATATATTTCCCGTTAAGTGGTTCCCTTCAAGCCTAACTCTGTATAAGCTTGTACAGTTTCTCAAACTTGATGGAATCAAACCGGTCAAATTATTGTTGATAGCTGCAAGATGATTTAGCAATCCCCCCAGGCACACATTCTCAGGTAATGAACCACTAAGATGGTTGTATGATAAGTCTAATATTCTTAAACGATTAAGATTGTTCATAGTTTGAGGAATAAGGCCTGATAAACTATTTTCAAAAACCGTAAGTATCGACAACTTGTTTAAGTTTCCCATGGAAGTTGGGATAGAACCAGAAAGCCCATTAGAATCAAGCTCAAGATTGTCCAAGTTAGTCAAGTTTCCTATGGAATCAGGGATGACACCAGTGAGATTATTTTTCAACAACTGCAACACAGAAAGCGATTTGAGCATTCCTATCTCACTGGGGATAGAACCAGAGAGATAATTACCATACAGATTGAGATATATCATGTTACTTAAGTTTCCTATACATGTTGAGATAGGACCAGTTAGGTAATTGTCTGAAATATCAAGGTGCCAAAGTGATCTAATCATTCCAATCTCTTTAGGTATGGAACCATTGAGCCTATTGCCAACGAGGTAAATTTGGGATAAATTCTGCAAGTCTCCAATTGAAATAGGTATTGTACCAGTGAGAAGGTTTTGGTGAAGAAAAAGCACAGAAAGTGAAGTCAACCTTCCTATATCAGAAGGTATACTTCCAAAGATATTATTTTGTGCCAAGTCCAAGTGATAAAGCTTGGTGAGGTTCAAAATTTCTCGTGGAATGGAACCACTGATTGAATTGTACTGTAAGGAGATCGTATAAAGACTTTTCAATAAGCCAGTTTCTAAAGGGATATTCCCAGAAAAATTATTGTATGACAAGTCAAGGAAGTTGAGGTTGGAAAGGTTTCCGATGTGTGAAGGAATGGAGCCATATAATGAGTTGTTTCGAAGCTAAAGCCAAATCAAGTTGGGGAAGTGAAGGAAGTTAAGATTGTGAAGTGTACCTCTCAATTTCAATTCATATCCTCTCAAGGTCATATTGGTGATGCTTCCAGCACTGTTGCAAGTAATTCCAGTCCAATTGCAATGGTTGCTTCTGTTAGAAAATTTGGACATCACATATATAATAAGAATAATTACATGTTATTATTTACTATCATGATAGGTTAGCCCAAATTAAAAGTGATCTAATTTGATTAGAATTTTATTGGCTTTTAATTATTAAATAAAGTATGAGTCAAATATGTGTAAATACTCTTCTAATCAAATTCTAATTAATGATGGGCTAATTAGAATTTGATTAGAACTAATATGCCAAGGTTATAAATATTAGGGTTATGGTCCTCAAATTACACATAAGATATCTTTTCTAATATCTCATCATTAGGAAAGAGAGAGTAGATATTCTCTGAATTTCTTATGTGCTAATTTAGAAGATTAAATCCCCAAGTTCCAGAAAACTTCAAGGAATCCATAGATTCAGGTACGCTTCCGCATCTAGTTTTGTTCTTGATTTATTCTTGATAATTTGACATGACAGATCCTGATTTACAGTTCTAATTTTATATTAGATATTATTTAAAATTCTAAAAAGTGGTATCAGAGCCTCGTCATATCGAATCATTGGGAATTGATTTAGGTTCTTCATTTGAATAATTGATTCATGAAATTTCATGGGTTTTATATTTCGGATATATATGTTATTTTTTGAAGATTTATATTAAAGTTTTTTTTTTATCTTGAATTCATGTATAAAAAAAATTGGGTGATTTTCGAATTAATAGATTCAATTATAAAGTTTAAAATATTTATGTAATATTATTTGATACCTACGTTTTTAAGCTTTATTTGAAAATATTGCGATTTAGTTCCTGTGTATTTGCAAGGCATGTGATTATTATTATTTTAATCCTATGTGGCATTTAAATATATATATAAATATATATATATAGAAATTAATCCATATATGTTTTGTTTGTATATATAAATATATAATAAATGCATGCTTTGATTGGTTTAATGTTTTGTAAAATTATATATATATTTATATATATGTTTTATCTTTTAATTTGATTGAAAGATGAAATTAAGGTAAATATTTTGGAACAAATAAATTCATATTTTGGCTTTTAATTAAGGATGTCTAATATTTTAAATAAATTAGTTGAAACAAAATGCCGCCAAAGTGACCTCTTTTGTGTAGATTAGTTTATTTGAAATATTAAGATGGTTATATATTTTTATAATTCATGCGTTTATTGATTAACCAAAAGGTAAGTTAATATTTGGCGGAATTACAACGACATCCATGGTGATAAATGTTTGACAATTATAAGGTATTTTATGTGAGCAATAAGTTAGTCCAAAAATTAATTCATTGCTTGACATAGTTTATTGTCAATATTTGATTGCTACAACAAGAGTACCACTTACTGTTAATATTACTGCCCAAAGACTTGATATTAATGTAGTGTTTGGTATCTTGAGATAGGATTAGCCATTATCTTGAATTTATTGTTTACTTATGAATATTGATTTAAGCTTGTTTTTGTTCTCTATTCAGCTAATTTATCTTCTGCTGCCACAATATCTGCTAATATAAATTCTATACTCATGCTTAATGGAACTAATTTTAAGGAATGAAAAAGGCACTACTTATAGTGCTTGGCAGTATGGACATAGACATTGCACTAAGGGAAGAACAACCTGCACCTCTCACTACGGCAAGCACCCCTGATATTAAGAGGGACTTTGAGAGGTGGGATCGTTCAAATCACATGAGTCTAATGATCATGAAACACAACATTCCAGAAGCCTTTAAGGGCACAGAATCTGAAGAGATTACTTAGGCCAAAGGTTTCCTTGATGAAATTGAGAAACATTTTGCTAAAAACGATAAGGTTGAGATAACATCACTTTTGACTTCTTTGATGTCTATGAAGTATAAGGGTCAAAGAAACGTAAGGGAGTACATTATGGAGATGTTCCATACTGCTTCAAGACTTAAGGCACTTAAGATCGAGCTTTTTGAGGAATTGCTTGTTCTTATGGTTTTGGTATCGCTTCCTGCATAGTTTAACCAGTTTAAAATTAGTTATAACTGTCAAAAGGAGAAATGGACCCTAAATGAGCTCATTTCGCATTGTGTGCAAGAGGAAGAAAGGTTGAAGCGTGATAAGTCTGACAGTACTCATTTGGCCAATGCCCCTAAGGACAAGGGCAAGAAAAGAAAATATCAGAATGAAGCTGCTAAGGGTCCAGTTCAAAAGAAACAACAACAAGCTACATAGAGTTGTTTCTTTTGTAATAAGTTTGGACACGTAAAGAAATATTGTACCAAATATCATGCTTGGCATGTAAAGAAAGGTATAATTCTTAATTTGGTCTGTTCTGAGATTAATTTAGCTTCAATACCTAGAAACACTTGGTGGATAGATTCTGGTGCTACTACTCACATAAGTGTTTCTGTGCAGGGTTGCCTGAGTTACCGAAAGCCAAGTGATGGTGAAAGACACATCTTTGTGGGCGATAGAAAATCGGTAGAAGTTGAAGCAATTGGGCATTTTAGGTTGTTATTAGGAACTGGTTTTTATTTGGATTTAAAAGACACTTTTGTTGTACCGTCATTTAGACGGAATTTAGTTTATGTTTCTTCATTGGACAAATTTGGATATTATTGTTCATTCGGAAACTATCAATTTAATTTGTCTTTAAATTCAAATGTTATTGGAACTGGTTATTTAAATACCTATGACAACCTTTATTTGCTAGAAACAGTTGCATCTTATAATGAAACCTTGCATATGGAATCACATGGTATTAAACGCAAATTAAATAAGGAAAATTCAACATCATTATGGCATAGGTGCTTGGGTCATATCTCAAAAGCTAGAGTTGAACGCCTTGTGTCTGATGGTATTTTAGAGTCCCTTGACTTCACAGACTTTGATGCCTGTGTCGATTGCATTAAGGGAAAACAGACCAAAACCAAGAGATTGGGTGCAAACAGATCTTCAGACGTCTTAGAATTAATTCATACATATATCTGTGGGTCATTCCCTACGGCATCCTAGAATGGTCAACAATATTTCATAACATTCATAGACGATTACTCACGTTATGGGTACCTATATCTCATTCATGAGAAATCTCAATCTTTGGACGTGTTCAAAACTTACAAAGCTGAAGTTGAGAATCAACTCAACAAAAGGATTAAAAAGTCAAACCTGATCGTGGTGGTGAGTACTACGGTAGATATGATAGCTCAGGTGAACAATGTCTAGGACCATTTGTGAAATTCCTAGAGGAATGCGGTATTGTCCCGCAGTACACCATGCTAGGATCACCTAGTATGAATGGTGTAGCTGAAAGACGAAATAGAACTCTTAAAGATATGGTAAGGAGCATGATTGCTCATTCTACCTTACCTGAGTCCCTCTAGGGAGAAGCATTAAAGACAACAGCTTACATTCTGAACAGAGTACCCAATAAAGTAGTTGCAAAAAACACCTTATGAGCTTTGGATAGTTAAAAAACCTAGTTTAAAACACTTTCACATTTGGGAATGTCCAGCTGAGGCAAGGCCTTATAGGCCACATGAAAAGAAATTGGACTCCAAAATAGTAAGTAGCTACTTTATTGGTTATTCTGAGCGATCTAGGGGCTATAAATTTTATGATCCCATAATAAGGAATATTTTTGAGACGGGAACTGCAACATTTTTTGAGGATGTTGAGTTTGGAGGGAGAAATAAGGTTAGAGACATTGCTTTTGAGGAAGAATTAGATTCTAACTCAATTCCTACTATCACTTTTGACGATGTTCAGGTTCTTATACCTATCATTGATCAAGAAGTGAATCCAGGACCTCTACAAGACAATGTTGAACAACTTCCCATTCAAAATAAGGTAACTGTTCCAGAAGAACAAACTCAACAACCTCAAGAACAAGTGCCATTAAGGAGGTCCACAAGAGAAAGGAGAAATGCTATTCTAGATGATTATATTGTATTTCTCCAAGAACATGAGGATGATAATGGAATGATGGAAGAAGATCCAATCAACTTTCATCAAGCCATGAAAATTTCTAATTCTCAAAAATGGATTGATGCCATGAAAGATGAGTATAAATCTATGCAAGACAATAAAGTTTGTGAACTTGTCCCATTACCTGAAGGTGCAAAACCAATTGGTTGTAAATGGATATTTAAAACCAAGAGGGATGCAAATGGTAATGTGGAGAGGTATAAGGCGCGTCTTGTAGCTAAAGGATATACTCAGAAAGAAGGTATTGATTTTACAGAGACTTTCTCTCCAGTTTCATCCAAAGACTCCTTTAGGATAATCATGACACTTGTTGCTCATTTTGATCTTGAGTTACATCAGATGGATGTTAAGACTGCGTTTCTTAATGACGACATTGAAGAAACAATTTATATGGTGCAACCAGAAAATTTTGAGTCGAAAGACTCAAAGAATATGGTTTGCAAATTGACAAAATCCATCTATGGACTCAAGTAAACTTCCCGTCAATGGTACCAAAAGTTTCATCAAATAATTGTTTCGTTTGGTTTTGAGATGAATATTGTTGATGATTGTGTGTATCACAAATTCAATGGGAGTAAGTACATATTTTTAGTTCTATATGTTGATGACATTTTACTTGCTACTAATGATATAGGCTTATTGCACGAAACCAAGAGATTTTTATCCAAGCATTTTGAGATGAAAGATCTTGGGGACGCCTCTTTTGTTTTAGGAATTCAGATACATCGAGATCGATGTCGAGGTATTCTTGGATTATCACAAAAGAGCTATATCATTAAAGTACTCAAAAGATTTGGCATGCAGAATTGTAGACCAGGTGACACCCCTGTCGCTAAAGGAGACAAATTTAGTCTTACTCAATGCCCTAAAAGTAAACTTGAAATTCAGGAAATCCCCAAGTTTCAGAAAGTTTCAAGAAATTCATGGATTCAGGTATGCTTCCGCATCTAGTTTTGTTCTTGATTTATTCTTGGTGATTTGACATAACAGATCTTGATTTACAGTTCTAATTTTATATTAGATATTATTTAAAATTCTAACAGCTTCCGCCCCACAAAGAAGAGGGCAAAGTTTGGGTGTTGCTAGGGAGGCTAGCTTTCCATTCTAGAAAAGCTTCAACTTCCCTGGAGGGTATGGCTTTAGAAGAGAAAGCATGGGAAGATGCAAAGAAGAGGAAGAAGATGATGAGTTCGAATGGTATTGAGGACGAAGCCATGGATTTTTGGTTGTTAATTGTGATCAAAGACATTGCCTATTTATACAACGATGTCAGAGCTGTTTCAATGTATATTAATTTCTGCATTTTGATTACGCGATGTCTCTACGTTAAACAAATTGTTATCTGAATTTATTTTAAGGATTTCTTTTATAATTATTTTTAAGTGTTTTTTTTAACAAGACATCAACTTATTATTACACTAAAGACGGTGGGTAAAATACAAACATTGGTAAAATACAAACATTCATTTGTTATATATGAAAGCGGTATGTATAATAAATCATATTTGTATACTAAAAGGGAAATTAGTTATTTGGTCACCTAATTAATATTTAGATACTATTTTATATTTTGATATTATAATTATTTAACTTTATTTTTATCGAATTATTTAAATTTAGGATTAATTTGAAAGAATGTGTAAATGTTGATAATTAAATATATAGTTATACTAAGTGAAAAATGCCACTTCATTATTTTCATTAACAATTTAATCGGTGGGCAACTAGAATAGAAATGATTGATAACGTTAATGATGAAATTGAAACTTTTTATAGTTTAATAATAAGAAACATACTAATAATATTGAGTGACTAATTGTATAGTTAATTATCCTTAAAAATTGATTGAGTCAGGGCTAGATTTTGACTTTAAATATTGATGCTCGAGTATGACATCTTATATAAAACTTAGAGATCTTATAATAAATTGGACTCCAACATAAGTGGATGAACATTTAATATCGATGTAGATATTAATTTTAAAAACTACCATCATAACTAATGGGTAATAAAAAATAATTAAATAATTGAATCAAATTTTGTAATTTTTTATAAATAGATGAGAAAATAAACTTAATAATAGTAAAATAATTACTATTTTTCATAAACACAGCAAATTTAAGCGGTGTACTTGAATATGACAAGTCTTCGTCGTTAGTGTTGACTCCAGGTCTTAGTCGTTTTAGTCCGAAATTTAATCTCTTTGGTAATCGTATAATGAACTATATTAAGTTACTTTATAAGTGAGTAAAATAATTAAATATTAATAAATTAATTTAATTATAATTAAATTAATTAACTTTTTTATTTTCTCCGCTCCTTCCTTGTATATATCCATACCAAAAACTTTCTAAACTTAGTTTTGAGATTTTTTTTTCTCAATTTAAAATTATTTCATTGATTTTTAATCTTCAAATATTAGAATCATCAGTTTATACATCAATAATTTGAAATGATTGCTGAGCAAATACAAAATTATCTAGTTTTTTTAATCTATAAATTTATTTAAATTAAGACATTGTTTTTGAAAAATACCATAAAAGTATTTTTGAAAATTAACGTAAAAAATATTTTTGAAAAATTTAATATAAGATTTAAGTATTTATTATTATTGTTAAAAATATTTTTAAAAATTAAAATGTTCATGATATTGCAAAGTAAAATTATGCATTTAAGTGTTTATTTGATTAGGGAGTTTTATTTTAAAAGAGGACACATTAATTAATATATTTTAGTAATTTGTTGCATAAAAATGATTAAATTGTTATTTTTATTAATTATTTATATATAAATGTCTAAACTACTAATTTCCTATAATATATAAGAAGGATTACCTATTTTAAGGAGTTAAACTAATTTCTCGATTTTTATAAAATAGAATGATCAAATTCTTACATAATTTTTCAACTTTTATAAAGTAAAAGAATAAAACTGTAACACCCAAACTATATAGTGTTTGATGACATAAATAACCAAGAAATGATTTAGTTTTGATGATTATATAGTTAATGCATTCCTTAGAAATCCTAAGTTCTATTTACCCTTTTTTATTTTTTTTCTTTTTATTTTCAACAAATTAGGATGGGAGTCACTCTAAAATAAATAATTTCCACATTAATAGGATGAATATTTGGAGATTCAACACCATTTTTTTTGTACAAAGAGAAGGATTAAACCATAACTTAAATTATATGTGGCCATGTCATTCAGCGGTTGCACGAAAAAGTACCTACCCACTGGTCTTGAGAATGCCATTAATGCTATCAGTTGCCTTGTTACCCTTTCTAAAGGTATGAGTAACATTAACCATCCAAGGAAGTTGCAACATGTTCTTAATAGTACGTGTCACAACTGAGTAATGTTAATCAACTACATTTTCTTGAATCGCCTGAATAGCTTCAGTGTTGTCTAACTTGAGAATTATTCATTTCAGTCCAAGGTTCTAGGTGAGTTGGAGACCTTCTAAAGCTCCCCAAAGTTAAGCATCGATAATTGAGCAACAACCAATATTCCTTGAGAAACCAAAAATCCATATACCATGCTGATTGAGGATCAAACCACTTGCAGCAGCATTCTTGGACACCAAGCAAACTACACCATCAGTATTCACTTTATGCCACTCATCATCCGGTGGAACCCATCTTACCAGTTTACAAGTTTTAGCTTTAGAATGCCTAGAGGCCCCCATCGATCCAAAGTTTGAACAAAGATAACTTTCCCTCATACAATAACTCTTTTCCAAAACATCTTCATTCTCAATAAAGTCTGCATTAAACACATAGTTGTTCCTCCTTATCCAAAGCTACCAGCAAATAACACCAAAAAGGACTTGCCAATCAGAGGGATCACATGCAAAATGCTTAGAATCAAAGATATTAATTTCCAACCAACTTCCAAAACTGATAGAGAAGAATTCATCTCTCTTTTTCAGCCTAATTATCGAGCTCCAAGTTGCTACATCTGATGTGCATAAACGCAAGATATGGTCAATACGTTATAGACGGTGATGAAGGTTTTATTATTTTATTTTTTCATTATTTATAAAAATGATTTTGAATTTTTAAAATTTTCTTCGAATCGTAGAATGATGTATTGGTATAAATTGGGTTTTTGTATTTGTTTGATGGTAGATTGAAACAACGACCAGAACAGCTAGAGGGGAAGAGAGAAAGAGAAGAAGAACAAAGAAATTGAAACAAAATGAAAAAAAAAAAAATTTTTAAATTGACGGTACTCACATTTACAGTTAAAATTAGGTTGTTTTTATAAAATTTTATGTGGTGTAGTTAAATTTATTTTATATACTAAATTTGATGTGTAATAATATTGAAATTATTTTATATTCTATAAAATTTAAATGAACAGAGCAAATTTAAGTGGTGTACTTAAATTTTATGGTATTAATTTGAATATTATTAATAACAGTTGATTCACATCGTTAGTGTAGATCGTTTTCATTTTCCTTTTTCCTTTATTGCTTTATTATCTCATAATAAATAGAATCGTCATTCTATGTACATCAATAATTTGAATGTTTAAATAGTAGAAATGATGGCTAATCAAATAATTTTTTTTTAATTTTATGGTTAGTATAATCTATAAATTTATTTAAAATAATATATTATTTTGAAAAGTGATTTTGAAAATTAAGGTAAAAAAATGTTTTTTTAATTTTAATTTAAAATTTAAATATTTATTATTGTTGTTAAAAATTACTTTAAGAAATAAAACCTTCATTTTAACATGATTTTGCCAAGTAAAATTATAAGTGTTTATTTAATTGAGGAGTTTTATTTTAAAAATGGACACATTATTTATTATATTTTACTACTACTAATTTTCTATGATATAAAAAGATTAACGATTTGGAGTTGTTAAACTAATTTCTTAGATTTTATAAAATGGAAGGATCAAATTCTTACATAATTTCTCAAGTTTTATAAAGTAAAAGAATGAAACTTAAAATTAATATTTTAATCTCCACCTTTATAGATAGCCCACAATGTTAAGATGCATACTTGGCATTTGAAAGGTCTCAGCTTGGATTAATATTTTCATTATAAATATTTTAGATTTATTATTATAAATTGTTGTTATGTGGAACTATATCTTTTTATTTAAACTGTGGTATAAGATTTAAGTCTTAGGTTTATTTGGTATGCATGACATTTATTGGTTGAAAATTTGTCCACGCTCACCGCACCAAATTGTTGAGTGTTTTAAAGTGTGTCCTTCAAAAATGTTAGATTCTTTATTTATATGATATAGTTGCTGTTCATAGATGAGACATCGTAGGTAAGTCCTCAAGCATGCAAACACGTACCTATTCTAGGATTAACACGCATTTTCTAAATGTGGGTTTGCCTTGATAGTGCGAACCCATATCGTGCAGTCTCATAGAAAAATGTGAACACCTCATGTGCGAACCATGTAGACTACGGGTCAGGATCCAATCGGATAATCAAGTAGCGGGTTGGTAATGGGGAGTACCATAACAATATATAATTATTTTATATACTATTTTAGAGTTTATATATATTTATATATATTTTAAATTTCCTTTCTATTTTATATTTTTAAAATTATATACATTTTTAAATTATATATATTTCTTTATTTTTATATAAGTTTTATATTTTAACAATTTTTTAAATTTTAAATTTTAAAAAATAAAATTTATATGTTTTAAAAAAAAAGTCACGTGACTTTTTTTTGTTAGAACAACTTTTAAGTACTAAATTTAAAAAACAAATTAAGTATCAAATTGAGAAAGCGAGTATACCTCAAAAACTAAAATTTTTTAAATAATTTTATATATTTTTTATAATTTCAAAATAAATTATCAATTTAAAAAAAAAAACTAACCTTATTAAGATTAAGATAAAACAATCCAAAAAATGCGCTTTAAAACAAAAAAAAATAAAAAAATACAAAGAGCGAAATGATTATGAATTTCTTTTGACAACGCCATTAATCCCTCGCATTGAATCTCCAATAATTAACTTTCTTTTGTTTTCAAGTGAGTATGATAAGTATGAATCACAAAATGACTTCATAAAATTCAGTGAGAACGAGCTCAACTAATCAAACCATCGAGTGATTGACCCTTTTGGAATAACTTTTCTTCATTATAAGTATTTTCATTATATTCAGTGAGAATGGCCGCAAACTCCGCATTTGAAAGGTTTTGACTCGGATATTATAAGTATTTTAGATATATTATTATAAATTGATGTTACGTGGAATTGTATTGTTTTATTTAAACTGTGGTATCAGACTTAAGTTTTAAGTTTAGTTACAATATACAATATACTATTATTAAAAATCATTTTATTGTTTGGAATACAGAATTGTTTCATACTTTTAATGTGAGGAGTGTGTCTCCTATTTTTTTTCTAATTAAATTCTAATATATTTTTTTAATTAAATTTTGATTACTCCAGGGTATTTTAAGCATGGTTAGAACTCTAATATTAACCTATTTAAGGTGGCCATTGTATCTCTATTTTGATGTGCTAATTAGTGAGAGCTTTTTTTTAGAGCGACAATATGTAGTTGCGTGAGAGTTTTTGTAAGAGTTTTGTGATAATTATGGAGAGAATTTTATACCCCTTTTGTGAGTGTCCTATAAGGTTTATGTCGTAACCATTTTTTTGAAAAAACGAGAATCGACTTAGATTTTGAAAATGAAAACGAATAGAGGAGTCGCCACCAATCCTTTTTTGATGAGGTGTGATCGGGTCACCTCGTAAAAGTGGTTGTTTTTTAATAAATGGTTTGATTTATTTAAACAACAATTTTGGTCCACGCAAATCAAGAAAACAGGTTCGGGAGTCGGTTACGCACGAGGAAGGATTAGCACCTTCGATACGCCCAAAAATTGGTACCTAGTTGATTAATTAATGTCTGAGTGTCGAAGATTGAAAACTTGAAAGTCTTTGAAATACGATCCCTCCTTGTAAAAAATGCTCAAATATTAAAGACCGTCTCGTCTCGAAGTAATGAAACACCATGTCTAGTAAGTTAGGACACGGAATCTCGAATTTTGAGAACGAGCTTGCCTGTATTTAAAATTTATGTATTTTGACCTTTTTAAAAAGGTATTCGACTATTCAGTGTAAACAAGAAAAATCGAAACCCAGTAAGTTAGGGCACGATATCTCGAATTTCCAAATGCTGACCATTGCCATTGTTAACAAAAATCTTATCCCGAGGTAGCAAAATGTCATACCCGGTAAGTTAGGGCACAACACCTCGTATCTCCGAGAGTAAGCATTTATTTCAAAACTCGTATTGTTTTAAAAGAATAATCCGTTATTTTGGTTGGATGAGAAGAATCGAAACCCAGTAAGTTAGGGCACGATTATCTCGAATTACCAAATGCAGGATATTGCTTTTATGAAAGAATTGTTTTAATATATTGAGTAGAAAACGTGATTTATAGTGAAACATAAAGGCAAATTAGGGTATTAATATGTATAATAACATAATGGTAAGTGTGATAGTGTCAAAACAATAATATGAGCAATTATAAAAGATGAAATAGTAGCGAGGCTAAGTATCATATAAATGAGGGAAATGAAATAATCGAATGTGCGAGCAAATAAATAAATAAATAAATGTAAAAAATGGCAAAATAAAATGACGATGATAACGAAAATGATAATAATGATGTAAAAGCACATACATATATGTACTTAGGTACATACGTAATAATAGAAGTAATAAAAAATACATATATAAGAAATGTATATATACATAATAATAATACAATATTAAAAGATACATATGCGTAGTATATATATATAAAAATGTATACATAATATAATAAAAGATTTACATAGTATATATATATTGGTGATAATAATAATGATGATGGTTGTCACAATAATGATGATATTAAAGTAAAGTAAATAATAATACTATACGTAAATATATATATACATGTGTAATAGAAATACACATTACATATAAAATAATAATAATAATAATAATAATAATAATAATAATAATAATAATAATAATAATATAGAAATACAAAAGGAAATATAATAACAATATTAAATTAAAGTAAAAAAAAACCATATAAATATATATATACATGTGAAAAAATAAATACATGAAAATATTAAAAATATGTACGTAGTATATATATATGTTGGAAAATATATACACAATATACAAAAATATATATGCATATATATAGTATTTAGAAAAGAAAAAATATACATAGTATGATATTGATATATATATATATATATATATATATGCGTAGCATGGGGTATAATTAGAAGTATATATATAGGTGACATGCGAATACGTTAACAAAAGCAATAATATTAAAAGCCATTAATAATACTATGTAATATACTTAATATATATATAAGTATCAAGTAAGAATAGTAATAATGGGACACTAATAAGCAGAAATATAATAATAACAGTAATAAAATATAGTAGCATGAATGAAATTGAAATTTAAAATAATAAAAAGGTCAAAGAGGGACGAAATTGATTTGAAAAAGGAATTTTTGGGACAAATTGGAATAAAACGAAAATATAGGGCCCAAATGCAACATGCACGAAGGGATAGGGACCATGTGGGAAATATTCCTAATTCCCAAAACGACGCTGTTCCGACAACTAACCCTCAAATCATCCGGGGTTCGTATTGAAGCAAAATTAAAATTACAAGGAAGATTTAAGAAATAGACAACGACTGGATTAAACATATCTGAAATGGGGAGTGACTATGCGAGCAATTATCTCAAACGGTAGAAACACGCAGATCCTCAGGCATCGGGTCGGGTCTCGCACGGGTCACGTGAAGCGGCGTCGTTTTGGCGCTGTGAGTTGAGGCCCAAAACGGCGCCGTATTATGTCACTATATAAACCCAAAATTCTTTTTAAAAAAATCAGTTTTCTCCTTTCTTCAAAAAAAAGCAAAAAAAACCAGTTCTCAATTCTCTCTCAGCCTTAGGTCTCTGTTGCCTGACCAGTCTCCGTCCATTGAGCCGGCCACTGTACACGGTGGCCGAAAATCGCCTAAAGGTGATTTTTTCTCTTTTTTTATATTTTTTTATTATACTTAATATATATAGATATATGTGTGTATTGTTTTAACAGAAGGAATATTATACGAACAAACAAATTCGAAAAGAAAAAAATAAAATAAAATGAAAAGAAAAATGGATAAACCTTCGATTCGGTCTTCGATCTGTTTTGCTGCGGTTTAGAGTTAGTGTTTGAGTCTGTTTTTGGTGTTAATCTTTGTATTACGAAAATATGAAAATCAAGAACCAAAAAAAAAAAGGCCCCTTACACCCGATCCCCCTGTGGTTTTTATAGCCCCTTTTTATAAGTGTTTTTTTCTTTTTTCTGCACACTGTCTTTTCTCTTTTAATGCTGCAGGCGAACGGCGGTGGGGACAGGTGCCACTTGCACTGGCGATGTGATGAGGAAGTGGGGCGGTTGGTGCTGTCGGCAGAGGATAGGCTAGGGTTTCAAATTGTCTGAAACCCTATTTTGACTAATGGGTTTGGGGTTTGGGCTTTATTTAAATTGAGTTTTAGCTTAAGGGGAATTAGGCTGATGATTTGGGTTGTAAATGGGTTTATTTGGGCCTGGGCCAAATGGGCTTGTACAGTTTAGAATTTTGTTTATCAGTTTATTTTTTGAAATTTTAAGCTTTATATTCAGGGTTTTGAGTAATGTACATATTGTACATTTAGATTTTTTTTTTCATATTATACCATTATTTATTTACTTATTTAGTGAAAAGTTAAATATTCCTTTACCTATAATTTTTACTCACTTTAAAAGAATTATCCACGTAATATATTTATGTTGGCTCTTTTTTATTTTTTCTTTGTTGATGGTTTATATGGATAGATACCAATAAAATGGAAAAAAAAACAAAGAACATTTCATGTTGAATATATAATTAGCGCAGGCTTTAACCGACAAGAATAACATACATGTAGCAGCATTCAAGGCTATTTAGGGAGGAGATTGCTTAGAATTAAACACATAATTCATTAATTCATTATTGACTTTAACAGTAGTATTTTCCTATGTTTGTTTATTTGAACTGTTTCCTTACTATGTTCTTCGACTTTGTCTTGCTTTTGTTAATGTACCGAAATAAATACATTACTATTTGTTCATACGCCACTTTTGACGAGTTGCGAAAAGGATAAAATAACATCTACTTCATTAATTTGATAATTTCTCTTAATTTAATTTTTATATTTTTTTACATTAATTTTTGAATTTGGTTTCCTTTAGATAATCTAATCTATTTTAACATTGTTAGTGCCACATCATTACATACTTTTCTTTAAAAAAATTATATATGAAATTTAAAAAATTCAAAAATATATAATCAAAATGAATCTAGAAAAATAATATTTAAGTTCAATTAAATCTGGAGATTAATTTGTTCAAATTTATTCTAACAACTAGACATTATTTTGTTAAGGTTTAATTCACGATAAAACCTCTGAAATATACTCGTTCTCCCTGCTTATGTATCAATAAAGGCCCATTTCTGAAATTATTAACGAAAATGAATTGTTTCTAAAAATAATAACAGGTATGGACCGAAAACCCAAAAACGCATTGATGTGGATGCATTTTCAAGGGATAACTCAAAAAAACACTTCCACGTCAGCGCTTTTTTCTTTGTGTCAGGCAAAAGTGCGCTGACGTAGACGCGCTTTTGGCCGTGTAATTCCCAGTGGGTTATTTGCTAATTAAAGTCTATGTTTAGGATTTTTGGGTTTGATTAAGGTTTAAGAAATTTTAAATTAGGGTATTAGGTTTTTAATTGTTTAGGATTTAATTTTTTAATTGCTAAGTATTGTTGTAGAAAAAATAATTTTAACAGGATGTGTTCTGAAAAAATAAATTTGACGTGATGTGTTTTGAAAAAATTATTTTGACGAGATGGATTTTGTTTTTTTTTTTTGAAAAAAACGTTCTAAGTAGGATGCACAGTCAATAATAGTATAGAAAAAGCTTCCTACTGGACATTTTTTTTGTACTGATGATTTTGAAAAATAAATTTAAAAAGATGGTTTTGAAAAAATATCTCAAGATTTCTGGGAAATTTGACAGTGGGGGTTAAAAGTGCTACAAGCAGAATGCATTTTCAGCAAAAGTACTAAAAAGCCCTTTTCACTAGTGTTGGTGATAGTGCATCGTCCTTGGAGCGTTTTTCTCCTACAAATTTCAACACCCACTCTTCGAGGAATTATACAGAAATGAGAATCCCACTATCCCTGAAGCTATAAATGATTCAAATTTCATTCTCTGGTTGCATAAGTTACAACAAGAGAAACTGAAGAAGTTCAGAAAAATAGAAATTGAAGAAGTTCGTAAAAGAATTAGGTGCAAAATCCGACAGAACTTAGAATTGAATCAACGCGACTGGTTTTGAACTAGAACATAGAATTGACAGAACTTCGTAAAAGAATTAGGTGTAAAATCTTCAAAACGATGCCAATGAGAGTTTCATCTATTAAGCATCAATTTCGTGCTTCAACTAATCTCATGACATATGACTTATTTGATATCAAAGGTGCCCGTGGCTTGCAAGCGATGGTGCAGACACGTTTCGTTAGTGGATTACCCTATCTTGAGTTATATGTGGAATTTTCAAGGGCAGATGAAGCACTTGTGACTTCAACATCTACTACTGTTTGAGAGGAATACACGACCCTTACTCAACACTCCGTTAGTGGGAGGCAGAACACGAAACCATCTGTTTTTGGTGGTAGGACGAAATACACGACCCTTACACGACACTCTGTTAGTGGATGGGACATGCACCTCGGTGGGTTGATGTTCAATGTTGGAAATACCTACTTGGGAATGGTATCAACTTTTAGTGGTTGGCAATCCACATCTAATTGGAGACGTTTTAAAACGTACACAAGAAGGGATAAAGTACTCCCTACGATGTCCATTGGTAAGGGGACCTCTTACATGGAAAATGTTGGTAGGTTGGATGATGAGTCTGATGTGGATCCACCTTAGGAGCCCATTGTCGATAGTGCAAAAGTTACATTATTTTCTGAACTAGAGCCTATTCTAGCCGAACCAGAAGATGATGAAGGGAGTTCAGATGAAAAATAAGAAGATCCGTGATTCATGACGTACTCGTCATCAGCCCATATGCATAATGTCGATCTATCAGCAGATGATGCATTGGAGTTTCCAGATCTACCACACAGGAGGCGTGGCCACACAAGGTCATCGTTGGATTCGGGTGACTTGGAAGTTGGTAAAGAGTTTTCTAGTAAGGATGGTTCTCTCAGTGCATTGAAGCAATATAGCATCAAGAACTAGGTTAACTACTATGTGGTTAAATCCAAATCTAAGAAGTTTGAGGTCAAGTGTATAGTGCGAGACAGTACATGTTCATGGAAAATCATGGCTTCGGTTAAGAAGAGGACAGGGTTGTAGGACATAAATAAGTTCATTGGTTCGTATACATGTGTTGCCTCTAATACACTATCACTGGGTGTCCAGGGTTTTTGAATATTACGATTATTATTTAATGTTGCATTATTTAACGTACTCGTGGGGTGACAAGTATTTCACAATATCATCCTAAGCTGGATTAAGAGATGATAGAGGAATTAATACTACCAATGGTGAAAGCAGATCTTAGAACTATAGTGTCGATCTTAATTGCCAATATTCATAGCCAATTCAACTACACACCTTCTTACCGTAAGGCCTGGATAGCTAAGTAGAAGGTGTTGAAAAAGATGCATAGTGGGTGGAACGCTTCATATAATGAGGTGTGGCTGTGGTGTCAAGTGCTGGAGAGGTACGTCCTAGGTTGCGTAATAGACCTTAAAATGAGTCCTGCGTGCTACAACGATCGCTTGCTCTATGGATGCCAAGTGTTCAAGCATCTATTTTGGAGCTTTAAGCAATGTCGGGACATATTTCAGTATTGCAAGCCATTGGTACAAATTGACAATACCTTTATGTATAGTTGATATACCCATCAACTATTACTAGTTGTGGCATAAGATGGTAATGGAAGGATCATTCCAATTGTATTTGCAATAATACTGGGGGAGTCAGGTGATGACTGTGATTTCTTTCTTTTTAGGTTGAGGAGGCATATCTGCCCCCAACCTGATATCTGCGTCATATCTGATCTGGTCCCTAGGATACTAGTTGAAATTGAATGCCATCGATATTGTTTAAGGCACGTTGCATCCAACTACAACGGGCAATATCGATCTACCACTGAACGACGACAAGTGACCAACATGAGTATTTAATTGCCACCAATATTATTTGGTTTGTAATATTCAATTTGTTCTAGATGAAAGAGTGGTATGTAATTATAGCTATCCACTTATATTGACAGGATACAAGATCAATAAGGATCGTTTTCATGAAATGTTGGAGATTTTGCGATTAATTAACGATGAATGCACAAACTACCTCTGTAACAAACATTTCGATCAGTGGACACAATCATACGACGACGGCCTTCACTATGGGTAGATGACCTCCAACCTAGCGGAATGCATCAATTATGTTTTAAAAGGAACACGTCATTTGCCGATAACCTTGGTTGTGAAGAAGACATACTTTCGTTTGGTAGCACTGCTCCCAAAGCGAGCAATGAGTTATAAAGGCCAAATGTTGGGAGGCCATGTATGGTGTTGGAAGGTACTGCAAGAAATTAATAAGGCTAAGGCATGAGCCTACTCCATGCATGCAATGTGTCATGATCGTGGAAACCTATAGTTTCGAGTGACGGAGTTCAACAGACCGAACCATGGTACTGCAGGCGGACAATATTGTGTACACCTCAAAAATAGAACTTGTGACTGTGGGAGGTTGACGCACTTCGTTATCTATGCACTCATGTAATTGCAACTTGCCAGAACCGTTTGAATCCTATGTCAATGAAGTGTACAAATTAAGATACATGTACAATGTGTGGAGACACGTATTCCCACCAGACTCAAATGAACGTAAGTGGTCGTCTGTATCGCTTGCGCTGTTTAAGTTGTTAGCGGATAGAGAATTGGGTCGCAAACCAAAAGGTCAACTGTTCTCGACTAGAATACATGATAATATGGATATTCAGGAAAGAACGAACCAACAAAAGTTATGCGGGTGGTGTAGAAACCTGGATTATACATTACCAACATGCCCACATAAAAATTAGTGAGGGGGTTGTAACATTTGACGAAATGCTGTATTGAAAGAAAAAATTTAGTGAGGGGGTTGTAATAGTTTGTATCGTAATAATAAAATTTTCAAACATTCGAATTTGGTTCTCAATTAAATGGAGGGTTCCAATTCATAGAGAGTTGCATCTATCAAAACCATTTCACCTGTTGTGTTACCACTCTCCCTTTTTTCCTCTATCGCAATGAAGCACTTCAGTCTGGTTCTTTTTCCCACTTAATTGCCATCACTTGCTCCGCGAACATAGGTATTCCCCTATCAGGTAAACTGTCTTACTTTTTTTTTAGAGTTTTCGTTGCTAAAATGTGGGCTAAACCATTTGCTGATCTCAAAGTATGTTTAAAAACAATGCTTTTAAAATTGTCTTTTAGCTGCTAAATATCATGTATATACGCTCCTATTTGTGATTTATCTAGATTTCAAGTCTAACATTTCTTTATAATGGTTAATGAGTTTCCTTCAACTGTTACCTCTAACCACCCCATTTCAAAACTTGTTTGAACTGCCCAATGACATGCAAGACCTTCTGTGGAAAATACTGATGAGACCCCATCATGAATATCCAAACATGAAAACAGAACTTGCCCCTCAACATTCCTCACAACAATACTGAAAGCCGATCTAAAGTTACGACTATTGTACGCTCCATCGAAATTAATTTTTATAGCGTAACCAGATGGACCATTCCATTTCACCATTTCAAGTTCTTTTGTAAGGTTCCTCTTATTTGTTTTATTTAACTCAGTGAAGTAGTTAATAGTAAATTGAACAATTTTCAGGATTGTATTGACCTTTCGTTCATGTATTCTAGCATGTTTATTGCTCTAGATGGCCGAAAGCATACCACAGAACAGCCATTTCTGATGAATAGAGCATTCCCCAAATACTCAGGTAAGCCACTGTACAAAACCCAACTCTGGTCTACTAAGGATATTTTACAAACTTAATTCTGACCAGACCTCGACCGATACAAAGCAATCGTAAAATAAATGATTTGTTGTCTCAACTCCTCTTCTACATCGGGGACAAGTCACATTATTTCCGAATTTTTCTATGTTGCATGTTGACTAGTGTAGGTAAATAATTCTAGGATATCCTCTATATTGTAATCTTAAGCTTAGAAGGGAGGTTTAGGCACCATAGTTTTTTTTTTTTATAGAAATCTTTATAGCTGGTCTGTGAAGCATAAGCATTAGGATTTCCTGAAAAATTTTGTAATAGGCACTACATACCGAAAATTCCCCCGAAAGCTTACTACTCCATACAAGTAGATTGTCATGGGCCTTCTTCACCAGAGAATACGGAGGATCCTAGTCCGGTCCACTCTGTAAAGGTATTAACAATCAACTCCTTTTTCCATGCTCTATTATTAGCATCTATTAGATCTATAACCATATACTCTACAATTATTAGCCCCTAGAATCCAAGCATCCTCATTATTTGATATTTTTGCACCTGAACCCACCCTCCAACAAAGTCCCTTATGTAACACGCCTATCACGGCCCAAATGTTTTTTCATGTATAAAATGGCATGTTCCCTAAACGCGCATTAACAAAATCAGTACTGGGAAAATATTTCACTTTAAGAACATGGGAAATTAACGAAATCGAGTAATTAATATGCTTCCATCCTTGCTTTACCAGTAAAGCAAAGTTAAACTTTCCCATACTTTAGAAACCCATCCCCCTTTCTTCTTTTAATCGACACATATGGCTCTACTAATGTATCCCCTTCCTCCCATACCTTTTCTGCCACCAAAATCTAGCCATTATGCTTTCCAATTCCCAACAAAAGATTTTGGTAATAGAAAACACAACATAACATATATAAGTATTGCCCGCAATATAGATTTAATAAATACCTCTTTGCCTCCCTATGACAGAAATCTCATACTACACCCCTTAATCTATATTTTGACTCAATCTTTTAAATTCTAGAATGATGCCTTCTTCCTCCCTACCATAGTTGGTAGCCCGAAATATTTTTTCAAGTTTAAAGAGAACCACATTCTCAGCGTACTCGAAATTCTCCCCATATGCTCATCAGTTGTGTTCAAACTAAAAAAGACCATGGATTTTTTAAAATTCACACACTGACCTAAGTAACTCTTATATTCCTTTAGGGTTCTTTTTAAAACGTTGCCCTTCTGTTTGTCACCTCACCAAAAAGGATGCAATCATTCGTGAGAAGCAAATGTGAAATTTGTTGACCCCTCCTACTAGCCTTAGCTCCTTTAAACATTCCTCTTGTCATTGCCAATCTCATCAATGTTGATAGCCCCTCACTACAAATGAGGAAGAGAAAATGACTAAATGGGTCATCTTGACAAAGCCTTTGTGTAGGACTGAAAATTCTCCCACTACTCCCATTAACATTCACTGAATAAGAGACTAAAGAAATATACTTCATAATGTGATCTGCCTATTCTATGGAAAAACCCATTTGCAACATTACTTCTTTTAGAAAACTACACTCAATTCTATCATAAGCTTTGCTTATATCAAAATTTAAAGCCATGTAGCCTTTTTTCATCGTATGCTTCTGTCTAAAGGTATGCAACAACTCATAGGGTAGCAGCACATTATTAGAGATCAATTACCCAAGCACAAATGCACTTTGGGCATTATCAATACATATGCTAATAACTCACTTAAATTGATTAGCTACTACTTTGGCCACAATTTTATAAATGACAGTACACAAAGTTATAGGTCTAAAGTTCACTAAATTCGTAGGATTTGAGATTTTGGAAAGTAGCACAATATCGGTATGATTTGCAAAATCAAGATCTTTACCATCATTTAATATGCCAAAATTGTACGCAATGACATCGCTCCTTACTATATGCCAATTCCTTTGAAAAAACAAAGCTGGAAAACCATCAACCCCAGCTAAAGTTGCAAAGACCTCCTCTACCGTGTACTTCACCGTTAAAGTTGAATTAATATCGGAGGAAATGTTGGCCTCTATTCTGAACAAGATGTGTGATAGATCGCCTATCGCATTCGATGAAAACATATCTTGAAAGAAACTAGTAGTTTTTTTTCCCTAATCTCTTCTTCTTCACAAATCTCCTTTCCATCCACTTGCTCTAACTTGCTAATAGTATTCATTTGTCTACGGATAGAAGCAAAATTATGAAAGAAGGCTGTATTTTTATCCCTCAAATGAAGCAGTTAGCACGTGCCCTCTATTCCCAAAAAGTTTTATCTTTATCAACTCTAAATTGATTTGAATCTTTGTATCTATGAACTCTACCAATGTGTCATCATCCTTATCCATTTCTATTAAGCTTTCCAATTTCTTTGTAAGATTCTATTTCAAACCATCCTAATTAGCCTTAATTGATTTTGTTCAAAGCTTCAAACCCTTCCTCAACCTATCCAATTTGTCAAAAATAGTACCAGAGGATGACTCCGATAAGCGCTTAATTTCTCCCTTAATGATTCTTCCATCATCCACCAAGCTTCAAACCTGAATCTCAGTTCCCTCAAAAGTGCCCTTTTCTTGTTTTGTGCTTATAAGTAGAGGATACTGGTCCGAAAAGGAGTGTGGAAAGTTTTGGATTCGAGCATTAGGAAAAAGAGTCATTATTTATCATTTTCCACCCCTATAAAATTTCTCTCTTATGTTTGTCTCTGGCAAATTCCCTCTTTCCCAAGTAAACCACACTCTTGAATAACCCACATCCATTAATTGATACTCTTCAAGGACTTCTCTAAAAACCTTAATTCTTCTTTCCTCCCTTAGCATTCCTCTGACCTTTTCAAAAGAGTACATGATTTCATTAAAATCTCTGCACACCAACCAAGGAAAAATTCTTATTCTACCCAAACCTTCGAAGCAAGTTCCAAGAGTTATTCTAATTGTTGGAAAAAAGTACTCCATAAAACCTAGTAAATCTCCGTTCCTTATTATCAATATTCTCCTCAACCAAGACATCTATATGATTCTTGGAAAATCTCTTTAGACTAACGATAACATCCCCTTTCCACAACAAACAAAGTCCGCGACGAGATCCTTCCGCTTTTACTTCAATTCCACTTAGAAAACCACACCTTATTCTCACATTCTCCATACGTTTTCCATCAATTTTTGTCTCTATAAAGAAGACCATCCAGGGATCATACAGCTTCATCATATGCCGAAGTCTACGAATCGTCCATGGATCCCTAAACCACAGATATTCTAACATATGGTTTTCATTGAGCCTGGTCGGCTTGCCTTTTGGCAGCCGCTGATTCTTGTTGAAAAAGAGAAAAAAATGCTCTGGAATAGCCATCAATGAGTCTGTAAACACTAGAGCATTTGGGTCTTTAGCTTCAAGTTTTGCCCTATTATTTTCTTATTCATTAGAATAAAAATTCTCGAGCTCATCGACCCCATCTGACCCGATTTTTTGTTTACTAGTCACGCTTTCAAACTTACTATGATTTACCATAACTCATGTTACCATTCTCTTCTGGATATACTTTTTGGGTTTTTAAGACTTGCCTTCCATTAGGCTAACAAACCCATTTTGACTACCCTACTTTCCCAAATGAACCCACTCATCATTCAGATCAAATGATCGTGATCCATCAACTTCAAATCAGCTTCCTTAAAAGGTGAAAGACTAGAATCCCCGTAATATTGGAAAATATGCGTCAAATTAGCAGTTTCCAATTCTGTCGAAATCTTCTTTAGTTCCACTTTCTCTTTTGATTATTGATTTGCCACTGAAACCTAATTAGATGTACCATCCTTACTAACCTTTCCAATCTCCCCATTAAACACTTCAACACCACCTGTATAGGAACACTACTTCATCGATTTCTTAGTGGAAAACCCGAATTTCAGACTTTCTTTCCCTAACAAATTTGATTAAGCTTTAAGCACCAATGAATAAGGGAATTCATCTTTTGGTTTATCCCCTTCATCAGTTGGGATCCCACTACACTCCTTAACCCATGACCCTTCGTCCACACCCAAAGCAAAAATTTGGTAGATCTTACTTCATTTTATAGGATTTATCAATTGACCAAAAATAATAATTTGCCTTTGAAATAGCTAAGGCTGGCCCTTCATGATCATCTCCAAATCTTCTTCATTTCCAAACGAGATCATAAATAAATTCTGCCCTGCTACTTAGATATCAAACTTCTTCTTTGTCTTCCAATACTATTGAGTTGTGCACGAAAACTGTCTGGATTGTTGGATTTCCTCATCCACACAGAGCATAATAACGTTGGCCTATCTCTCGGAACAACCAACGAACTCTTCATGGACAATTGGACAAGTTCTTCTTCCAGGAAGGAAATCTCATCCCTCCCCATTCTCCAAAAAAGTCACCACTCACCTCCAACCCAACCACAGTAATCACTATTTCTCTGGGATACTAAAAGAGAACACTCTTGACTATACAAAGATGCTAGTGTTTAAATTTTTTAATTGAATAATAAAAAGTTAATCACTCAATTATAAAAAGTTATAAAATATTACTTAATTATTTAATTGAATAATAATGGTAGCTTTTAAAATAAAATAATAGCAACTTTAACTCTTAACATTTATACACTGTGTCAGTTTAGTCTTGATTCTAAAAATTTTAACCCTCAACATTTACATAATGTGTAATTTTTTTCTTTGTAACCATTTCACTTAAAAAGCTAAAAAAAATTATCAACTAAATTTAATTGAAAATATACAAAAAAATAAAAACACCCAAAAATTTAAGATAATAATTTTCATATTTTTTTCATTTTTTTAAAATTAACCCTTAATGTCCCAAAAAAAATTACAAAAGAAAAACCCAAATGACCCATTATATAAATGTTGATGGTTATATTTTTTTTAGAATTAATATTAAATTGACATAATTTATAAATATTATGGGTTAAAATTATTATTATGCCAATTTTAAAACTATCATCGTAACCAATTGATGATAAAAAAAAATAATTAAACAGCTGAGTAATTATTTTGTAATTTTTTTATAATTGAATGAAAAAAATATTTAATAATAGTTAAATAATTAATATTTTTAATAAAAAATTTCCTTTTTAAAAAGCAACAATTCACCCCGCTAACAAAGCAAATTTAAGTGTACTTAAATATGACAAATCGACTAAGCTCCAAGTCTTCGTCGTTAGTTGTTGACTCCAAGTCTTCGTCATTTTAGTCTGAAATTTGAATGTTTAAATAGTACAAATGATTGCTGAGCAAATAAAAACTTGTTAATTTCATGAGTAGTAATTTAATCTATAAATTTATTTAAATTAATACATTATTTTTAAAAAAATGTTTCTGAAAAATACCATTATTTTTTTAAAATAATAAAATTAAAAAATTGTTCTTAAAAAGTTTAATTTAAGTTTTAAATATTTATTATTATTGTTAAAATATATTTTTTAAAAACATAAAATGTTCATTTTAAGGTGATATTGTGAAAAAGAATTATGCATTTAAGTGTTTGTTTGATTGAGGAGTATTATTTTAAAAGAGAAGAGCACATTAATTATTATATTTTAGTAATTTGTTGTATATAAATTATTAAATTGTTAATTTTTATTATTTATTATTTATTAATTATTTATATATAAATTATTAAACTACTAATTTCCTATGATATACAAAAAGGATTAACAATTTTAAGCAGTTAAACTAATTTCTGAGTTTTTATAAAATAAAAGGATGAAATTCTTACATAATTTCTCAAGTTAAAGAATGAAACTTTAATTTAAATCGCTAATTGAGGACATGCAAGAGCAATACTTAAGTCAAATTATGTGCTTACATTTATTTGTTTAATTAAAAAATAAATTTTATTTTTATGTTCTAAATTTAAATTTAAATTTGAATTGAATTTTTTTTGTTATTATTAAAAATGGGATAAATTATCCTAATAGTCACTTTAAAATTAGGTCATTCTTATTTTGATCATCTAACTTTTTTTTGTCAATTTGATCACTGTCATTAAAGAAATTGATAACTCAAACATTAAATCTTTTTTTTTTCCTTATTCTTTATCTTTTTCCTTATTTTGTTTTATCTATTCTCCTTTTCTTCATTTTTTCCCTTCTAATCTATAAATCCTAACCCCCACCTCCATTAAAGATGTTACTGTTGTTTTCGTAGAACTGCCTGTTAAGATTCTTCAACCACCTTGGTCTTGTTGTTGGGATTCTTCCTTTTCTTTAGTAATATTATTAGTTTTATTATCCCTCATTTAAAATTCAAATATATTATTGTTAAATAGTTTGTTATTCCTCTATGTATATATAGGTTGGTCAAAGGTGAGATGAATAAAACTTTCTTCTCTAAATTACTTTTTGTTTCTCTCATTCTATATGGTATCAGTCGCCCATCTCAAACAAGGTTAGGTTTCGATTCCAATGGCTATTGAAAATTCCCTTTCCAACCCTCTTGACCCCAACAATCCCCTCACCATAGTCACAATCCATAACTCTATCAAACTCAACTCCACCAATTATCTTTCCTGAAAAACCCAAATTAAATCTATCCTCATAGGCTATGACCTCTTCAAATTCATTGATGGCACACATCCCTGTCCACCAAAAACTATCACTACCAATAACACAACCTCCATCAATCCGGCATATTAGACATGGCTACGACAAGACAAAATCTTGTTTGGTGCATTAGTTGGCACCATCTCCCAAAACCATGTACCTCTAGTCTTACGATGCACAACCTCAGCTGAAACTTGGACGGTCCTCGCCAACACTTATGCTCGTCCATCTCATGGTCATATCAAATAAATCAAAGATAATCTCAAAAACATTCCAAAGGCTCCGAAACTATCACTGACTATATGCAAGCTATTAAAATCAAAGCCGATGAGCTTGCTACTCTTGGTAAATCGTTAAACGTAGAGGATCTTATTGAAAAAGTCCTAGAAGGGCTCGATGACACATTCCAACCAGTTATCGATGCTATCAATAGTCGCGATACTGTCATCACCTTTGATGAGTTACACGAGAAACTAATCAACAGAGAGCTCGCCTTACACAACTCCTCCTCAAGTGCATTAGTCACCGATTACTTAACTCACACTCAACGGTCCAAGCAGTGGTTTCACCGATCTTCTGTGCCATCTACATCTCAACAGTACAATAGACCTATGCGTCCTTTTTTGGGCAAATGTCAGTGATGCCGAACTCAGGGGCACGTTGTCACTCAGTGCTCTCTCTTTCGTGAACAGTTCCCGAATGCAGCCGCACCTCCACATCAGGTCAATTTATCTACATCTCGTACGCCTCTACCATGGCAACCTCAAGCTCATGTAGCTACCTCTAATTCTTCATCCTCTGATCATTGGCTATTATATAGTGGTGCTACACACCACATCACAACCGATCTCCTAAATCTGTCTGTTCACAATCCCTACATTGGCTTAGATGAAGTAATGATTGGTGATGGCTTTGGCGTTGCTATTACTCACTCTGGTTCTACCACTCTTCCCACTCCCACTCCCTCTCACTCATTTACTCTATCTAATGTCCTCTGTACTCCTAATATGAAACGCAATTTAATTTCTATGTCTCAAATTTTTAAATTGAACAATACGTCTATTGAATTCTTACCTTCTTCTTTTCTTGTCAAGGATCTACAGACCGGGACAATTTTTTTCCGAGGTCAACCTAAACATGGTGTCTATGAGTGGCCCATACACTCTACCCCATTACTTACTTTCTCTACAATAAAGACAACACCTTCTGTCTAGCATCACCGACTTGGTCACCCGTCTCTCTCCATATTCAACTTCATGATTTCCTCTTTTCATTTAGATGTTAACATATCTTCTCTGTCAGATACATATTGTAATGTTTGACATTCTAATAAAAGTCACAAACTTCCTTTTTCTTCTTCCACCTTATTATCTTCATTCCCTCTTAAAATAGTTTTTATTGATGTATGGACCTCTCCAATACACTCCGTCGACAGATTTAAATATTATATAATCTTTGTAGATCATTTCACCAAATACATATGGTTGTATCCTTTAAAGCGTAAGCCTAAGGCTTGTGATACTTTTATCCGTTTCAAAGCCATTGTCGAAAAGTTCTTCAACACTGAAATTAAAACAACTTATTCAGACAATGGCGGTGAATACCAAGCCTTATTGCCATTTTTCAACATCAATGGAATTTCCCATCTTACATCTCCTCCTCACACCCTTGAGCATAATGGCTTTGCTGAACGTCGACATCGACATATAGTAGAAACTGCTCTATCTCTTCTTTCCTATGCCTTAATGCCTCTATCTTATTGGTCATATGCTGTTTCCACAGCCATTTATCTTATAAACCGTATGCCTACGCCTACCCTTCACAATGACTCCCCATACTTCAAACTTTTTGGCACTCTTCCTAACTATAGAAAACTCTGAAGCTTTGGTTGCATTTGTTATCCCTGGCTACATCCTTATGCCTCTCATAAACATGAACCCAGATCAACCTTTTGTCTCTTTGTCGGTTACTCGTCTTCTCAGAGTACCTATCTCTACCTTGATACGTCTTCCCATCGCCTGTATGCTTCTCATCATGTTCGTTTTATTGAAATCATTTTCCCTTTTAAACAAACTACGCCTACTCTCCCTAGACCTACTCCCGTTACTATTTCTGAGTGGTGCTCCTTGTCTATACCAATCATTACTTCATCCACCTCAACACCTATAACTACCTCGCCTTTAATGCTCCATCTCCTTCCACTATTTCATTTGACCCAAACCTTTTGTCGTCTTTTTCGACTATTCTAGACCAAATCGCCTCACCAACCACTACACCTACTCAACTTGAATTACCACCCTCTCCACCTCTACTCAACCTGAATTACCAACCACCACCGCTATACAGCCACCTTTACCCTTTCCCGATGTTGTTACTCATTCCAAACATAATAAACGCAAACCCATTCAAAAACTCAACATTCATGCAAAACTCCACCTCCCTACCCATAAACCAACCACAGTTACTCAAGCCTTAAAAGACCCTCAGTGGAGGCATGCCATGTCCGATGAATTTGATACTCTTCTTCTCAACGGAACATGAGAACTTGTTCCATCATGCTCCACTCAAAATGTAGTAGGCTGTTAATGGATATTCCGCATTAAATATCATTCTAATGGTTCACTTGACAGGTACAAAGCCCATCTAGTCGCAAAAGGCTTCCATTAACTCCCGGGCGTCAATTTTATAGAAACTTTTAGTCCCGTTGTTAAACTAACCACAGTGCGCTTGGTACTTAGCCTTGTTGTTAGTCATGGTTGGGCCCTTCATCGGCTTGACATCAATAAAGACTTCCACCAAGGCACCCTTTCAGAGGACGTGTTCATGACTTAGCCTCCGGGGTTCATCGACCACGATAATCCTAATCATGTGTGCCGACTTTGAAAAGCTATTTATGGGCTTAAACAAGCTCCACGTGCTTGGTATTATGAATTATGGTCATTTTTGCTATCTTTTGGATTTATCAACTCCATTGCTGATGCCTCGCTGTTTGTCTTCCGTGGCCACAGTACTGTAATTTATCTTCTTGTCTACGTTGATGATATCGTCATTACAGGTAATACCTCTTCAGTTATATCTCAATTTCTTCAGCACCTATCCGCTCAGTTCTCATTGAAGGATCTTGGAGGTCATTCCCCATGCTGATGGCTTATTTCTTATTCAGCGCAAATACATTGCTGACCTTCTTTACATAGCTCAGATGACTGAAGCTAAACCAGTTTCAACACCTGTCCTCCTTGGTGTCTCTTACATTATGTTCTGGTTCTCCATTAGCAGATGCAGCTGTCTGTCGCACCATTGTTTGCAGTCTTCAGTATCTCTCATTAACACGACCCGATATCTCCTATGCTGTTAACAAGTTATTGCAGTTCATGCATCAACCCGTGATCGACCATTAGACTGCCGTCAAACGACTATTACGCTATCTTTGTTGTACCTTGGATCATGGCCTCTCCATCCGTCGTCATTCGCCTTTTATCCTTCATGCTTTCTCTTATGCTGATTGGGCTAGTGACAGAGATGGCTTTACATCTACAAGTGCTTATATTATCTATCTTGGTCGCAATCCCGTGTCTTGAAGCTCGAAGAAACAAAAAATGATTGCTTGATCTTCTACCAACCCTGTCGTCCCTGATTTTGATGACATGGCTGAAATAGAAAAGACAAGAGTCGATCTCCCAAAACAAATCGAGGACCAATGTAGATGGCTGGAGGAGAAATTTAAGGCATTAGAGAGCGCTGATTACCATTATGGAATTGACGCTAAAGATCTGAGCTTGGTCCCAGATTTGGTGCCCCCGCTCAAATTCAAAACCTCAGAGTTCGAAAAATATAACGGAACCAGCTGCCCCGAAACTCACATCACAATGTTCTATCGGAGAATGATAGGTTATATTAATAATGATCAGCTGTTAATTCACTGTTTCCAGGATAGCCTGACGGGGGTTGCGGTTAAATGGTACAACATGCTAACCCGTGCCCAAATCAAATTGTGGAAAGATCTGACACAGGCCTTTATGAAACAGTATGGCCACATAACAGACATGGCCCCTAACAGAATCACCTTGCAAAATATGGAGAAAAAACCAAACGAAAGTTTTAGGCAGTATGCCTAAAGGTGGAAGGAAGTTGCCATACAAGTCCAACCACCTCTGTTAGAAAAGGAAACAGCCATGCTCTTTATTAATACCTTGAAGACTCCATTTATTAATCACATATTGGGAAGCACAACCAAGAGTTTCTCGAACATAGTAATGTCCGGTGAAATGATAGAAAATGCGATAAGGTGCGAAAAAATAGAAGCGAGGGAAAGCACCAAGAGATCAGCCTTAAGAAAGAGGGAGAATGAGGTGAATAACATGAGCACATATAACAAGGGTCATTTGAGATCAATCACGGTGAGCTAGCCAAAGGCAGCAACCACTAATCATCAGGGTCCCTTGAAATAAGAATCCAACACGAGGACAAACACCGAAAGGATACAGTTCACACCTATACCCATGACGTATAGGGAGCTGTATTAGAACTTATTTGATGCACACATGGTGTCTCTGTTCTACTTAAAGCCTATGTAACCCTCTTTTCCCAGGTGGTACGATGTGAACGCTCAATGTGAATATCACATAGGAATCATCGGGCATTCAATCAAAAATTGCGCTGCGTTCAAGAAGTTAGTCGAAAGGTTGATAAAAATAAGAATTGTAAAGTTTGACAACCCATTCATACCAAATGTAGTAGGAAACCTCTTACCCAATCATACTGATCAAGGGGTAAACGGGATAAATGAAAGTTAGAGCAAGAAAGTTAAATACGAGGTTACGGAAGTTAAAACCTCATTGAGATGAGTTTGGAAAGAGATGGTAAAAAGAGGGTTGATTGTACTAGATTCAGAAGAAAGATCTGAAGGAAAAAGGAACTATTGTGAGTTCCATAATGGAGAAGGGCATGAAATCCAAGAATACATCGTGAGTTCAGAGCCCTAGTGTAGGACATGATGGACAACAAAGAAGTAGAGTTTTATGATGAGCTTAAAAGCCCCGAAGAGGGAAATATATGCGCTTCGAAAGGAGAATTGACAGCGAAAACCCAAAAAGTCAACTACTCGGCGGTCATTATTTCACGACCAAGAAACAACGAAGCTAAAATACAAACGGCACCACGAGTCATAATCCAGAAACCTGTATCCTTTCCCTACAAGGATAATAAAAGGGTTCCTTGGAACTATGACTGCAATGTGATAATCTCAGGAGAGGAAAACCTGGTCAACGCTTCAGAGGAGGACAAAGATGTAAGTTTCTATACATGTAGTGGGAGGCGCTAAGATTCAGCAGATGCAAGAGCGGAGCCCATAAAAGGAAAAGCCTTGGCGGTAGAACAGAGGAAGGAAAAATTAGCCGGACCTGAACCTCCCGTTAACGAGCCAGTAAATGAAGAGGAGGCTAAATAATTTTTGAAATTTTTAAAGCACAGAGAGTACAGTATTGTAGAGCAACTGCATAAACAACCAACTCGCATCTCGGTGTTAGCCTTACTCCTAAGCTCGGAGGTCCATCGTAGCGCACTGATGAAAGTCTTAAATGAAACCTATGTCGCTAACGATATTTCCGTCAATAAGCTAGACCGCCTGGTTAGCAACATAAGCACTGATAACTTCATCTTCTTTAATGATGATGAAATACCACCCGGAGGCATGGAATCGACCAAGGCTCTATACATCACCACCCACTGCAAGGGGTATACACTATTGGGAGTATTGATTGATAAAAGGGTCAGCCTTGAATGTCTTACCTTTATCCACGCTAAACAAGTTACTTGTGGATAGCTCTCACATAAAAACATACCAAAACATAGTGAGGGCATTCGACGGCACCGAAAGAAGGGTAATGGAAAGAATTGAAACACCATTTCTAATTGGCCCAAACACGTACGAGGTGGACTTACTGGTAATAAACATTAAACCTTCTTATAACTACCTATTGGGGAGGCCTTGGATACATTCAGCAGGGGCAGTACCTTCGTCGCTGTACCAGAAGTTGAAGTTGGTGACAGAAGGGCGGCTAATAACGATAAATGCGGAAGAAGACATCATTGCAGCGGTGACCAGTGACGCACCATATTTAGAGGCAAATGATGAAGCGATCGAATGTTCCTTTTGATCTTTGGAATTTGTAAATGCAACATTCATCATCGAAGGGAACAGGATCCCAATGCCTAATATATCCAAGACTACAAGAATGGGCCTACAATTAACTGTTGGGAAAAGAGCCTTACTGGGAAGAAGACTCGGGAGATACCTCCAAGGAAAGGTTGAGGCACTGATGATGAAGGACAACTGAGACCAATTCGGCTTAGGATTCAAGCTGGACGCGAGACAGAGAAAAAAAGTGCTGGAAAAGAAGCAAGAGAGGAGGAGAGCACAGTTAAGCGGGGAGGATATCAAATGGGAACTGATGATCTTCCCCCACATATGCATAACTTTCATATCATGAGGAATTATTCACCCTGAGCGAGGGACCCCAAGAAAAGAAACCATGGAAGAAACGATGGGAAACCTAAACATCAACGCAATATCTAAAGAAGGAGCTGGAGAAGGAAATTTGTCGTGCATTTGCCCTTATGAGATGGGAAGTGTTCTGAACAACTGGATTGTGGAAGAGATTCCTGTAGTTTTTAGAACTAACTCAGAGTAATGTTTAAAACACACTTATTGCTCTAGGCCTAGGAGTAATGAGAATCCTTTGTGAAATAGGCCTATGTCTAAAATTTTTATTTCAATAAAATGCATTTTTGCTATCATTTTGAGCAAATATTCTTTTATTTTCCATTCATAATTACACTATACAAATAATTGTGCTTAGGTTCTTTTGTCATCTTGACTTTCTTTCAAATATTCTTTTATTCTTCATTCATGATCATACCATGCAAATAATTATTCTTTTGTCCTTTCGACTTTCTTTCGAATATTATTTTATTCTTCATTCATCATACAAACGATTATTCTTAGATTCTATTGTTCTTTGGATTGTCCTCCGCCCCTATAATAGGTCTCCAGATATCAATGATATGAACGACAATGCTAATGACTCAGAGTCTTATTTTGAGCAAGATATGTGTATGGAAGATTCTCAGAATTTTGAAGATAATCAAGATTGTGACCTATCTCCTGATCTGTTAAGGATGGTAGAGTAAGATGAGAAATAGATCCTACCTCACAAAGAGTCAACGGAGATTGTGAGCTTAGGAGATGAAAAAGAGGTGAAGTTCGAAACTTGTATCACCGTAGAGACAAAGCAAGACCACGTTGAGTTACTCCAAGAATTCAAGGACGTCTTCACATGGTCATATCAAGACTTGCCCAAATTAAATACCGACATTGTGGTACATCAGCTCCCCATAAAGAAAGAATGTAAGCTAGTTCAGCAAAAGCTCTAAAGGATGAGGCCCGACGTCTTGCTAAAATTAAAAGAAGAGGTCAAAAAGTAATTCGACATTGGATTTTTAACGGTGGTTAAATACTCAGAATGGGTGGCCAACATCGTCCCTGTCTTTGAAAAAGATGAAAAAGCATGAATGTGTGTAGACTATAGGGATTTGAATAAAGCCAGCCCAAAAGATAATTTCCCACTGCCTCATATTGACACCTTGGTGGACAATACGGCAGGTTACTCACTGTTTTCCTTCATGGATGGTTTATCAAGATACAACCAGATAAAGATACAGCCTGAACACATGGAAAGCACCACATTTGTAACTGTATGGGGAACATTCTACTACAAGGTGATGCCATTTAGCCTAAAAAATGTGGGAGTAACGTACCAAAGGCCATGGTAACCCTGTTCCATGATATGATGCATAGAGAAATTGAAGTTTATGTTGATGATATGATCGCAAAGTCCAGAATAGAGAAGAAACACGTACAAGTCCTAAGAAAATTATTCTTAAGGTTAAGAAAGTTCCAACTAAAGCTTAATCCAGCAAAGTTTATTTTCAGAGCCAGGTTCGAAAAATTGCTAGGTTTTGTAGTTAGTGAAAAAGGAATTGAGATCGACCCAGACAAAGTCAGGGCCATACAAGAATTGCCTCCGTCGCATACTCAAAAAGAAGTTTGAGATTTTCTAGGAAGACCAAAATTACATCGCCCAGTTCATTTCACAACTAACTGAGAAGTGCGACCCCATATTCTGTCTCCTTAAAAAACACAATCCAGTTGTATGGGATGAAGAATGCCAAAAGACTTTCGACAAAGTCAAACAGTATTTAACCAATGCCTCGGTGCTGATGCCACCTAACCCAGATAAGCCATTGATACTGTATTTGGAGATATTTGATAATTTCATGGGGTGCGTGCTCGGCCAACATGACGAGTCAGGAAGGAAAGAAAGAGCTATATACTATCTTAGTAAAAAGTTCACTGAATGTGACAAGGTACTCACCAATCGAGAAGTTGTATTTTGCCTTGGTCTAGACAACCCGAAGGCTAAGACAATATATGTTGTATCACACTACTTGGTTCATCTTAAAATGGGACCCTCTGAAGTATATGATGGAGCCAATAGCTTTGAATGGAAGAATAACCCAATGGAAAATTCTGCTTTTCGAATTTGACATAGTCTACGTGAACCAGAAAATTGTAAAATGGAGTGCTATAGTAGATTTTCTGGCTAATAGAGCTTTGAAAGATTACGAGCCTTTAAACTTCAATTTCTCGAATGAAGACCTGATGTGTGTTGTAACCATCGAAGACAATTCTCAAGAAAGCCACACCTGGAAACTAAATTTTGACGGAGCCTGAAATACTGTGGGTAATAGAATCTGGGCAGTCTGGGTATCCCCAAATGGAGATCATTATCCCTTTACTAGTAAATTGAATTTTGATTGCACGAATAATATGGCTGAATATGAAGCATGCATCATGGGTATCTGTGTAGCCATAGAACGCAAAATCAAAGTAATAGAAGTATATGGGAACTCTGCACTAGTGATCTACTAGCTCAAAGGCGAATGGGAGAAAAGAGACCCCAAATTGATCAATTATCGAAAGATAGTTCTGAAGTTAATTAAGGAGTTTGATAACATCACTTTCAGTTACCTCCTGTGAGATGAAAACCAGATGGCTGACATATTGGCCACGTTAGCCTCTATGATCAAAGTGAACAAACAAGAAGACCTAAAAGCTATCTAGATAAGTATTTATGAGGTACCGACTCATTGCTGTAACATCGAAGAAGAAGATGATCACCCTTGGTACCACGATATACTACGATATGTAAAAAATCGTGAATACCCAGACCAGGCAACCGAAAATGATAAAAGGACGTTGAGAAGACTAGCCATTGACTATGTCTTGGATAGGGAGATTCTATACAAAAGAAGAAATGATCAGGTGCTATTAAGATGTGTGGACGCTATAGTGGCTAAGAAAATCTTGGAAGAAGTTCATGAGAGCGTATGTGGGACACATGCTAATGGCTTTACAATGGCTAGGTAAATTATGAGATTCGGTTATTGCTGGTCTACCATGGAAGGGGATTGTATTAACTACGCCAAAAGATGTCATAAGTGCCAAATCTATAGAGATAAGATTCATGTGCCTTTTTCACCTCTTCATGTTATGACTTCTCTATGGCCTTTCTCAATGTGGGGCATGGATGTGATTAGGCCAATATTGTCAAAAGCTTCCAATAGACATTGATTCATCTTTGTGGTCATTGATTACTTCACCAAATGGGTAGAAGCCACTTCATACGCCAATGTCACGAAGTTGGCAGTCAGTAAGTTCTTGAAGAAAGAGATCATATATCGATATGGAATGCCAGAAAGGATCATATCGGATAATGCACTGAATTTGAACAACAACCAATAGCGAAGGTCTGTAGTCAATTCAAGATCAAACACCACAACTTGTCGCCATATCACCCAAAAATGAATGGTGCGGTGGAAACAACCAATAATAATATCAAGAAGATTGTGGGGAAAATGACTGAAACTTATAGGGATTGGCATGAGAAGCTACCATTTTCCCTCTATGCTTATCGAATGTCTGTCAGGACCTCCACCGGGGCAATGCCTTTCTCTTTAGTCTACAGAATTGAGGCGATTCTGCCTATCGAAGTCGAGATTCCTTCTCTTTGAGTTTTGTCAAAGGTAAAGATAAATGAAGTAGAGTAGATCCAATATCGATACGATCAGTTGAATTTTATTGAAGAAAAGAGGCTAAGGGCTATTCGTCATGGTCAAATGTACCAAAAACGGATGATGCAAGCTTATGACAAAAAGGTTCGCCCAAGAGAATTCCATGAGAAAGATCTGGTTTTGAAAAAGATCCTTCCAATACAAAAGGATTTAAGAGGAAAATGGATGCCAAACTAGGAAGGACCTTATGTGGTAAAGAAAGCCTTTTCTGGAGGAGCATTGATTCTAGCCGAGATGGATGGTAAAAACTTTCCCAATCCTGTGAATTCGGATTCTATCAAGAAGTATTTCACCTAAAAAGGGATATACCAATGTGAAAACCCGCAAAAGGTGCTTTGAGACCCTCTAAAAAAAATAGAGAGGGCAAGGCGAAAACCAATAAAGGGCGCTTTGAGATATTCTTAAAAAAAAAGAGGAGAAGAAGAAGAAGAAAATGGAGAAGCCAAGGTGAAAACCCGCAAAGTGCACTTTGAGACCAAAAGGGTTTTGAGTTGAAAACTCGAAAACGGGCGACTCAAATTTTGAAAGTGGGGCATGTAGTAGTCTTGTCCTCTCAGAATTAACAAGAAGGAGGAGCGTTACATCTTGGGGCATCAACAAATACTTTAGATCTCCTAAACACATATCTAGCTCAAAATGGCCTTCGAGAAGTTTGAACAGAGAAGCTCGTACTGCGATATCTGGGGCACCTGTTTTCATCTTATTCATTTTTCACTTTAGCAAATTTGCTATCTTGATTAATTTACTTTGAGCTTTGCTCTTAATAAAATTTCATCTTGTCCATCGTGATAGCCTTTTTCAAGCATTTTTCATTGAAACAATGATTATTGGACTTACAATATTCACATGAAAGAAGTTTTGCATATTACTCTGAAAAGTTTCTAAATGGTACAAGAACCTAAAACATGACCACTATTTAGAACTAACCCAAATTCAAATGTCGAAACCATTGTTTTTGAAAAAGGCTGTCGACTTTTATTTAAAAAAATAGAAAAAACGAAAATGGAGTCGCCACCAATCCTTTTTATTTAGGTGTGATCGGATCACCTAGAAATTTGGTCGTTTTAATAAAATATCTCGGTTTACTAAAACAAAAAAATTTTTTTTGGTCTACGATATTTGAGAAAACGGGTTCGGGATTTGGTTACGTGCGAGGAAGGATTACTAAAATTGGTACCTAATTGATTAATTATCGTCTTAATGTCGAAAGTTGAAAAGATTTTAAAAGAAATTTTAAAATACGATCCCTTTTTATGATTGTTAATTTTAAAACGCTTGAATTACATTGAAACAAGCATCAAAGGCCCACTCGTCCCGAGATAACAAAATGCCACATCCCGTAAGTTAGGATGTGACGTTCGAATCTTCGGGAATAAGTTTGCCTTTAATTTTTTTATCAAAACTTCGTGTATTTTGAAATCTAAAAGGATATTTGGCTATTTAGGTTGAACTAGAAAATCAAAACCTCATAAGTTAGAGTACGGTTTTTCAAAATTCCAAAACGCGAAATATTGCCTTATTTTTTTAAAAGAGGTTTTTGAATAATAGCAAATACGATATTTAAACGAAACGTTTTTGTTTGATTTGGAGTATAATAAAGCCGCTAATTGTGTATGAGTATGTTGGAACATAATTCACGATGTGATTTGAACGAAATAAAATGAAAAGGTAATATATAACATGTAACAATACTATATGAATAATATGTTATGTTAATGAATGTCAACAACATGAATATAATAACAACTAATTTATAGGGCACGCAATGAAAATATTCACATAATACACTATTTTAAGATCGATATTAACAATCAAGAAAATGAAACAAAGTAATATATAAAACTATTCGAAGTAGATAATATATATAGAGTTTAAAATAAATAATATGCGAGAGAAAAAATAAATTTTAAAATAAATAATACGGAAAGGGTTCAAAATTAACAAATATATATATAAATTGACATAAATAAAATACAAAAAAATTTAAAATAAATAACTTAGATCAATTTAACATAAATAATATATACAAGAAATAAGATAAAAAATATAAAATAAATAATATATGTGAAATAACTTAAAATAAAATAACATATATAGCGGTTTTAAAAAATAAATAATATGTCAAGCCATTTAGAATAAATGATATTTAAAACAATTTGAAAATAAACAACATAAAACAGTTTAATGGTAATGTATAAAAAATAAATAAATAAAATAGTTTAAGATAAATAATATATATATAAAAGGGTCTAAAATAAATAATATGTAAAAGAGAAATTTGAAATAAATGATGTATAAAAACCGTTTAAATAGAAAACATATATATAAATAATCCAAAATAAATCATATATATAAAAGTTTAAAATAAGAAGATATATAAATAATTTCAAAATAAATAAGGTATAATAGTTTGAAATAAATAATATATGTAAAATTTAAAATGAATAATAGTTAAAATATATATAATATGTAAAAAAAACTTAAAGTAAATAATAATAGAACAATTTAAAATAAGTAATATAAACAAAACTTAAAATAAATAATAATGATAATACAATTTTATTTTAAAGAATGAATAAATAAATAAATAAATAAACAAAACAGATTAGGGACTAGGCTGAAATCAAACTCAAATTTAGGGTACAAATTGTAAATAAAAAAAATAGGCCATCAAGGACCGAAATGAAATGCGCTTAAAGAATGAGAGACTTATTGGGAAATTTTCCCAACCCTCTATGCTCAACGTTTCAAGGGCCCGTCTCTTCGAATGGTCGGAGGACCAAAATGGAACAGAGGCAAAATCCTGTGGCTGAAATCAAAAATAAAAAAAAGGATCCCATTGAGACGCACTACAAAGTTAGGGGACTCAATGCGCAAATTGACCATAGGACTCAATGCGCAAATTGACCATAGGTCAAAAGGGCGCGGATCCCCCCTTGAGCAGTCGGGTCGCGCGGGTCTGGGCCTTTTACGGTGCCATTTTAGTGCCACTGAAACACACCCTAAACGACGCCGTTTCAGCCATTCTATAAAAGCAATTTTAAAAAAAAAATTTATTTTGTCCCTTTTTTAAAAAGATAGAAAAATAAAATAAAATAGAATAGAAATAAACAAGAAAATCGAGATAACAAAGAAAAGATCAAAATCAACCTTCTAAAGCTTCGATTCTGTTTTTGATTTCTGATGTTCGTAAAAAAATTACAAAAGGATCGATTATGGCCTTTATAGCTGAATACACGCTCATTTTGTTTCTATTCTTTGTCTATTTCTTCATTGTTTTTTTCTTTTTTGTTTGCTATCGTTTTTTGTCTTCTTGTTCGTTGTTTTCTTTGGCTTGCGTGTTGGTCTCGTTTTACAGGTGACGTGAGCAGCCAGACGCATGCGAGGAGGCATGCGGCGGCTGAAGTTTGGAGGGGCTAGGGTTTGCTGAAATGTTTCGTGTAGTTGGGCTAGGGTTTCTAGACTTTTAGGCTTGTTGGGCTTGTTGGGTTTGGGTAGTTTAGGCCTAGGTTTAATATGTAAATGGGCATTTATTTTGGACTGTTGTTTGTTGGACTTTTGTTTATTTATTTGGTTTTTATTTTATAAATCGGGCCAGGCCAAAATTGGCCCATTACATCAAAAATTGAAAACATTGGAGGGAAGATAGTCCAAATTATGGCTATCTCTTCAAATCTTCTGTCAAAGATACTAGCTGAGTAAGAAGGCATGGTAGCGTATCAGTGATAGAACCTTGATGAACGACGAGCAATGACAACCTAATCATTAAAAAGGAATCACTCTTGAAAATAACATTCTGCATTCATACAAGTATCATTCATACACATCTAGTTAGGAGCATTTGATTCATTCTGAACATGACATCCTAATCATTTGGCATAAATAGGCCCATTAAACGGATTTTACAAGTCCTATTACCCAGAGAACGGTGTAACAAACCAGTGAAGTCACAAATCCTATACTTCTGAAGTTACAGTAGGTCGAATTAAATCACCATGTCGAGTCCTATCTCCCCGATGTTGCAGTTGAGCAGATTGAAGCCACTAACCTTATCTCCTTGAAGTTGTAGTGGAGCAGACTGAAGATAGCAAATCTTATTTCCCTGAAGTCGCAGCGAAACAGATTAAGGCTACAAATTACGGTGAATCTTATCTTCCTAAAGTTGCAGTGGAGCAGATTGAAGCCACCAGCCTTATCTCCCTGAAGTTGCAGTGGAGCAGGTTGAAAATAGCGGATCTTATTTCCCTAAAGCTGTAGTGGAACAGATTTAAGATACATGTCACAAGTCCTATACCCCTGAAGATGCAGTGGGACAGATTAAAGCCACAAACCTTATCTCCTTAAAGTTGCAGCGGAGCAGGTTGAAGTTATCAATTCTTATCTCCTTTAAGTTCCAGTGGAGTAGATTGAAACTACAAATCTCTTCTCCCTGAAATTGCATTGGAGTAAATCGAAACTACAAGTCTCATCTCCCTGAAGTTGTAGTGGATTAGAACGAGACTGCTTGAAGAAGAGGAGCACCAAAGAAGTCGAGGTTTAGAGACCAGGCAAGATTGGTCCTTCTTAAAAGTCTTTGCTTCATTCCCATTACACGATAACGAGCAGAGAGGGGTAGCTGTATAGGCCAAAATCTGCCCGGGCCCATACAGATACAAAAAAAAAAAACAAAATATAATAATAATACCCAAATTAAGTCCAAGTCAAAGTCAATTACAACCCAAATCTAATTGGCCCAATATGGCCCAAAATGAAATAAACCCTAGCCTAAAATTACAAGGCCCAAACGGCCCGAAATTTTAGCCAACTTAGGGAACCCTAGCCCTAGGTGCGCCGCAACCCCCAGCCTTTAGTGCCACGTCACCGCCGTACTCCCTGTACCACCACTGCGTGCCTCCACGCCATCTGGCTTTCATTCCTGCACAGACATGGGACAACAATGGCAAAGAAACAACAACACAAAAGAACAAAAAATGAAAAGAACAAGGGTTGTATTTGTTTCGGCTATAAAACCCATGTAATAATCTATGTATTTTTTTTTACGAACGCATACACACGCATATAGCAATCGAAAACAGAAAAGAAATTAGAAAAAGGTTATTTTCGTTTCATATTTTTTTCTATTGATATTACTTTTAAGTTTTATATTTCATTGATAAATAAATAAAAAGAGGAAAAGTTCAACTGAATCTACCCGTGGTTTCGATCGTCGAAGGTCCTTTCTCCAGTGCCGATATCAGACCAAAAGGGGGTGTGGGTCCTCTCCTCTCGAGTTTTCTTAGGCGAAGAAGGCTTGGCCTTCAAATCTATTTAAAAAAGGGGTTTGAAACACTTCGTTTGGCGCGACTCAAGCTATGGGCCACGACGGAGGCGCATCGGACGCCGATGAAACCCGTAAGCTGGCCAAGGTAAGGGTTGAGAGAAAAGAGAAACCCTCTCAAAATTTTTTTTTTGAAAACAGTGGCAGAAATTAATCAAACAATTTTTTTTTTATTTTCATAAGGGTATAAAATGGCGCCGTTTTGGGCCCAAACCATGGATGCCAAAATGACGCCGTTTAAAGGCTCAACCCGCACGACCCGACCCTTTGACAGAAGATCCGCATGTTTCTAAAGCCAAATGGGCTATTTTCTGGTTTAATCCCTTCTTTTTTCTTGTGCTTTTCAATCTGGTCCTATGATTGTTTTATACATTCAAAATTTGTCTGCATAATTTATTTTCGATTTCAATTCGGTCCTCCTTGATGCTGTGCGTTTTGGAGGAGAAGGAAAAATTTCTCTTTTGGTCCCTCCTTGTTATTCGCGCATGCAAATCAGTCCTTCCCTCTTGTATCTTTTTTATTTGCCTTGAATTTTGGTTTTAAATTTAATTTAGTCCTTTCTCGTTATTTTTGCTATTTTTTAATTAGTTTAATATTATTCTCATTATACTTTCTTTTTGTATTTACCTATTTGTTTTATCATTATTACAAAATTAACTAGTTTTTGTAATACCACTGCTATTATAATTATATATATTTGTTTACCTAAAGTTATATATATATATATATATATCTTATTTTTACCATCTGTCTACTTATATACTTTGATATAATTTTAAAACTATTTTATTTTTCTTTAGTCCTTTATTTCCATTATATCATAAATTACTTTCTACAATATCTTATGTATTTATTTATCTATTCACTTATCTTATTTTGTTTTAAAATTTTTTTCCTCAATTAATGCCTATTTTATTGTTGTTGAATTTATTTATTTTATTATTCATTTATTTTTCTCTAATTGTTAATCTTGGTGTTAAATTGATGTATATTACGCGATATTGCCATCATATGTATTATGAATTGTTCACTAGTGTATTCATAATGTCGTCATCCATTAGCATACTATGTTCTTCATTTATCATTTTTTTAATATTATATCAATTTTTACCCTAAAATTCATAAAAAGAGATTCTTTAATAAAGGCAATATTCTGTGTTTGGAAATTTGAGAGATCGTACCGTAATGTATTGGATTTCAATTTTTCTCGTTTGATCCAAATGACAGAATAACCTTTTAAAATTAAAACGCATGAGTTTTGAAAATCAAAAGACAAGCTTATTCTCGAGGGTTTAAAATATTATGTCCTAACGTACTGGATGTGACATTTTATTACTTCGGGACAAGAAGGTCTTTAGCATCCTTTCGATTTATTCAAGCAAATTCTTCGTAAAAATCAACATAAAAAAAGAGAGGATCGTATTTTTAATCATTTTTGGGTTTTCAACTTCTGATGGTAAGACATCAATTAATCAATTAGGTACCAATTTTGGGCGTTACGAGGGTGCTAATCTTTTCTCGTGCGTAACTGACTCTCGAGCCTATTTTCTCGAACTTCGTGGACCAAAATTGTTGTTTTAGTAAATCAAAATGTTTTATAAAAACAATCGATCATAAGGTGACCCAATCACACATTATAAAAAAGGATTAGTGGCGACTCCCTTTTTTCCGTTTTCTTTTTAAATAAAAGTCGATCGTTTTCAAAAATAAAAAATGGTTACGACATTGAGATTGGACTTCAGTACTACTTTCCATCCTCAGACCGATGGTCAATTTGAGAGGGTGATTCAAATACTGGAGGATATGCTTTTGAGCTGGGTAATTGATTTCTAAGAGAGTTAGGAGGATTTTCTGCCGTTAGTTGAGTTCACCTACAACAACAGTTTTCAGTCTAGCATCCAGATGGCACCTTATGAGGCTTTGTATGGTCGTAAGATTCGTACTCCACTGTATTAGACTGAGTTGGGTGAACGACAAGTTTTGGGTATTGAGTTGGTTTCCGAGACTGAAGGTAAAGTCAGATCAATTCAGGATCATCTTAAAGCGGCTTCTAATAGAGAAAAGTCTTATGTGGATCTAAAAAGGAGTGAAATTGAGCATTCTGTGGGGTATTACGTGTTCCTTAAGGTATCTCTGTGGAAGAAGGTCCTGTGGTTTGGACGTAAGGCCGTATCGGATTCTGAAGCGTGTGAGATCGGTCTCTTACCAGTTGGAGCTACCTCTAAATTTAGACCGTATCCATGACATATTTCACGTCTCTATGTTGAGGCAGTATCGGTCTGACCCATCTCACATTATTTCTGTTGAGGAGATCAATGTTAGACTGGATTTGACATTTGTGGAGGAACCGGTTCAGATTTTGTATCGAGATGTAAAGATTCTGAGGAAGAAGTCTATTCTGTTAGTTAAGGTTCTGTGGTGGAATCGTGGCACTGAGGAAACCACGTGGGAACCTGAGGACTCGATACATCAGCAGTATCGTCATCTGCTTGGATCAGGTAAATTTTGAGGCAAAAAATTTCTTTTAAGGGGTAGAGTAGTTGTAACACCCTAAATTATTTAGTTTTGCTTCTGTGAATTCTAACATAAATGAGTATATGCTTCAGTGGCTAAGTGTTTTGGGTGTGTGTTTGAGATCTTGTGTTCAATTCTCATTTATGAGAATTTTTTTTTTATTTTGGTCCTAGCCTTATCCCTTTTCGATGAGATTATATTATATCTTTGGCAAACTCATATTTTGGTCCTAGCCTTATCCCTTTTCGGTGAGATTATATTATATCTTTGGCAAACTCATATCAAAATAAACTTGCTGGTTCAAGTGGTAAGGAGTTAGTTTGCCTAAGGTCTTGTGTTCGAACCTTGGCGTGAGCGTGGATGATAATTTTTGCTTCAGTTGTGTAATGGAATTTCGATGGAGTTGAAATTCTGAGGTAGTTCGATGTGGATTGAGATGTCGGTTTTGGTGGGATTGTGTTGATTTTATTTTGAAATAAATTATTTATTTTATTTTTAAATTTATTTTCTTTTCCAAAAAATATTTTCCTCTCTTTTTTTTTGACTTTTTTTTGTTTTCTTCTTTCTTTCCTTCTTCTGTCTTTTTTTCCTTTCTTTGCAAAATCCCTTTTCAATCTTCTTTTGATTCTATTCGCAAATCATTTGTTCAATTGCTGCAACTTGGATTTTTGGGTTCTTTAATCAGCTTGGTAAGTAGAACTTCGATTTTCTTTAGCGTTTAGTATTTTGGGATGCTAGTGATGTTATTTTGTAGCCTTTAATTAGTGGGATTTGCATTTAGGAGAAGATTGTGAAGCAGATAATTATGCTCCAACGGCCTAATCCGTGATAGCGGTAGTTCTCATCGGCGATAAGTTTGTGGGCGTTGTTGAATTTTTGTTGTGAATTCGTAAATTGGTTGCTAAAACAGTGTTTGGGTTACTTTTTTTAGGTTTCAGTGGTCTCAGGATTGCTTTCACATAAAAAACAAACCAGGTGTGTAATGAAAACACAAGAAAATGAGGTTCGACAAAAGCTGAAAAAGTGGTCTGTCAATTCCACACGGGCGTGTGGCCAGCCGTGTACGACACACAGTCGTGTGATGTGTGAGTATTTGGCCATGTAGGCCATACGGGCTAGGATATGTGGGTGTGTGTGCCATGGACCAGGCCGTATGGGCCACACGAGCAAGACTAATTTGGGTTTGTTTCCTAGGGTCGCACATGTCGTTCCAATCGACCATGGGCCTTCTGTAGAGTTAGTAAGGGCTAACCAAATCCTAATGCATGAGATCTGATATTCTTATAGGCTGATTTGAATTTAGGAAAACCGATATGTATATTTGATTGTTTTGTATAAACATGTATGATATTTGTATACGAGCATGTGGGTCATGTTAACTCTGCTATATCTATATATTTGTATTATGTATCTTTATATAGGGTGAATTCTGTTTATTGGAGGAAGTATTCTGTGAGGCGATAATTTGTCGTTATTCTGGTAGCATAGCTGTAAATTATTCTGATAAGTGTCGTACAGACATTATGTGGTGTGTAGGGCTGGGTGGGTGTTTTATACCCCACGTGGTGTGTTGGGATGGTCAGAGATGGTGTGTAGAGGATGGGGGTAGGACTTTGTATATCTGTATGTTTTTGATAATCTGATTCTGATATGATCTAATTTTGTAAAGGACTTATGTGCGCTTCTGTTCTAATATACTGGAAATCTGAATTTGATGTATGTATGTTTCCATTGAGTTACACACTGAGTTTATGAAAACTCACATCTGTTTGTTTGTTCTATTTAGGTAATCCTCAAACATAGGCAGGTCAGTACGACAAAGTCTCAATAGTGACCACTAGTTCACAAATTGTTTTGATGAATGGGTTTTATTTAAATTCTGGATTATTTTTTAGAGTTCTGTAATTTTGGGACTTTCTAAACTATTTTTTTTAATTTTGGTTTTGGATCTTTTTTTTACTTTTATACTGCGATGTTTGACAAAATCACGGTTTTACACAAACAAATGTTTTTCTAAAATACGAATTGGGTTTTCAAAATATAACAGTTTTAAGACTTTCATTACAAATTAAGTTTTTCTGAAGGAACAAACTATCGACGGTTTTTAGTAATAAACATGTTAATTGATATGTTTTATAAAATAGGGACTCATTTTTAGCGATAAACTATACGAGGTTTTAATATAATATGGTTGATTTCAAAACCTTCTTAACCCTCCTATATTCGACGATAACGTCTAAGCCAGGTTTGGGGTGTTATAATTCATTTCCAACATTATCAAGTTGCATAAAACAAAATTAGAAGCAAAACATGGGGAACATCTAGACAAACCAAACAATCAATTAAACCTACGATTTTTAGGGACAAAGGAATCAGTTTCTCCAAAGGGACAACCAAATGCCAACAAGTGAAATTCTTAGTCGGGTCAATGATTAACAAGATCCCGAAGTCAAAATTGGGTTGGGTATTGTAGAAAAGGTGGATGAGAGATAGATCAGAAGAAGACTGATAGAGATGGTCGACAACGGAAGTTGTGCTCGAGGTAAGGTAAGCCTAGTCATTGGATAGGGATTTGAATCGGGTCACGGACCTAAGGGGTAATCTAGAAAGGATATCGAAAAGGATATTTTGGGGTAGTGACATTGAGGAAGCCATCGTTCTCAGCTTTCTTCCTAAATAAAAAGAATTCATTCTAGGGTTTTATTTGTTATTTTTTTAGGTATCTGGTTTTCTGAAAGTTAGTAAGACTGATTTGTCATTTTTTGAAAGTTGAGTGGCTGAATTGAAAGTTGAGTGACTGGTTTGTCATTGAGATCAAAGTTGAGTGGCTGTTAGTATAATTACCCTTATATATATTAGGTTGGAAATAACGTGGTGGTCCGTTAAATGCTAGGCCACTTTTCTGTTACGTTTGTAACAGAAAATGGTTAGTAGGACTGATTTGTTATTTTTTAAAAGTTAAATGATTGAATTGAAATCAGAGGGACTATTTTGTCAGCTGCATCAAATTTAAGTGATTGTTTGTGCAATTTACCCTTTTTTAAATTATGTATATATTTTTATTTTTTTATATATATATTTACAATTTTTTAGGTTTATATTTGAAAAGAAATCTATAAGTTACACAAAATAAACGTCAGGTAGCATTTTCCATTGGCTAAACAACCACTAGATTTTTTTTAATGTCTTTTCAAAAATTAGAACAAAAATCATAACAAAAGAATTTTATAGATATCAAATTAGGACAAAAATAAGTTTAAATACCAATAAGTATTCTTCAAGATTCAATTTGTGAATTAAGTTTTTTTAAAAGAGTTACATATATTTTTTATAGTTTAAAAAAAATTGATAATTTCAAAAAAATTTCTCAATTTAAAAAAAAAAATTCCTCTAAAGCATAAAAAACCAACATTACTAAGATTAAGATAAACAATCAAAAACATGCGCCATAAAACCAAAAAATACAAAAAGCCAAGTGATTATGAATTTCTTTTGATTATGCCATCAATCCCTTATACTTAGTCTCTAATAATTAACTTTTTTTTTTGTTTTCAAGTGAATATGATAAGCAAGAAATTACGAGAAGTTTTAGATTCATCAAGTACACTGAGTCTATCATAAATGGATCATAAATTAGCATAATAGAACTCAATGAACATGATTTCAGTAATTGACCTTATGTGGAATAAGGCATTCACATAGCAATTCATCTTAACCAAACCTTTGTAAAAGTAAATTCTCGTAATAGAATATAAATAGGTTCATCATATTAAGTAGAAAAAAAAAACAATTTCTTCATAAATCATAAAAAAAATTGAATTTATTCTCAAGTACTACAATTACTTATCACCAGAGGTGGTGTGGGAGACTCTGTAATTGTTAGTGACGGCGGCTTTTCTTGAACCATCAATTTCATGGAGAAATTATGGTTATAGTCACCACTAGGATAGGAACAGAGTAGAACCTTAGAGATCCTGTAATGAGTTGGATTCCAACATAAGTGGATGAACATCTTATTCCGATATAGATGTTATGTTGCAATTCGAATAATGTTCTGTTGAGAATGAAGTGAAATGCCAACTCTCAGCCGATTTTCTTACAATGACCTCAAATTGTTTAAGTTGATCAATTGGGAATGCAGTCACCTTGTCGAGTTCTAAGTCTCTCGAGTTCCTTGGCCACTTCTTTCATTGCTGGTTTATATCTCTCATCTAAGTTCAAGCATTTTTTCGCAAGTTGAGCAACTGCTACTACCTCATCCTTTTGACCATCTTTCCCAAATTCCACATCAACAATATCAAGTAGATGATTTTTTTCCATCGACAACATAAAAAATGAGACTAAACCTCTCTTTTCTTGCGATCCGAACGTTGAGATTGCCTTTTTCTTTCAAGTCAAGAGCTTGAAAATAACCACTCTAAAACTATAAACAATAGTCTTTTCAGTAAATTGATTGAGTGGAAGTATTTAGGATCTAAGTATCCAAAGCCCCAAGCACTTGAGTCATCAAATGAGTTTGATCAATGTCGGTTGATCTAGATGTTCCGAAGTCTGATACTTTTTCTCAGAACTTTTCATCTAATAGTATGTTACTAGACTTGATATCTTGGTGATAAATGGGGATGAATGCAAATGAGTGCAAGTAAGAAATCGCACTCATAACTTCCACTACAATGCATAATCATAAATCCCATGACCTCGGGTACTCTTCATTTTGGTCATGAATGAGATGGGAAAGGGATCCATTAGGAACGAAGTCATAAGCAAGGAGGAGCACTTTAGTCTCCAAGCAACAACCTATTAGCTTGACAATATTTTTATGATCAATTTGAGAAAGAATAAATATCTCATTAATAAATTCTTCAAGATACCCTTCATTTTCAATCTTGGCCTTTTTTACTGCAACAATTCTCCCATTAGACAGCATTTCTTTGTAAACCATGCTTTGGCCACCACGGCCTAAGAAACTTGATGTCCACGAAACTAACTAAAAATCTTACTAAGGCAAATGTACCTATCAATTAATAGTATAGCTACGGTGAGCAAAGATATCGTTCCCACAAAGACTAAAAGTACTAGTAATTATTGTCATTCTATTATCTAACCGATAAATTCGAGTGATTGATTAAAACTAAAATTAATTAAATTAATTAACTACGAACGCCACAAAGAGCAAATTAGGAAAATAATTGATTAACAACCAATAAGCAAAACAATAACCAGGAAAGAATTCACCTAGTCTTCATATGTCACTATCAATCTAAATTACATAATTTATTTACTTAGTATTTTGATCCGTAGAAATCCCTAAATTATGCTAATATCTCTTTTGAGAGTAAGAGCAACTACCTCTAGGTTGATTAATTAAAATGTCTTTTTAATTAAAACCCCTATTATTGAATTAACTCTATTTATGGCTTCTCCTATTAGATTTGACTCTAATCTAGTAGATTTATGTCGTCCTATCTCTAGGATTGCATGCAACTTCACTCAATTACGCAAGATCTACTTTTCCATAAAGTCTATTTAACCTCCGATTTAAACACATCAAACAAGGATTAATAATCTAGAAATATCAAACCAAGAATTAAGCACACATAATTGAGAACAAGAAATTAAGTATTTGTTGCCTAAAATAAAAATAAAAAAAACAAATGACAAAATCAATCATAGGGTTCATCTCCCTATGTATTTAGAAAATTAGTTCATGCTTGAAAATAAAAACATCCAAGACACATTATAATCAAAAGAAAAAAAAAACTCATGATAATCCCCTAAGAAATCAACTGGGAATATTCAATCTTCATGGAAATTTGCTTCAGAATTGGTTTCAATGATATTTTCGAGTTGTTTTCTTGTTATGATGACTCTCTCATATTGTCTTCTTTTTGTCATATATATGTTTTAGAATTCCTGGAAAACCTAAAAATCATGATTTTTTGTAGTTTAGAGTGCAAATCCGCAAAATCAACATAGCCTACCACATGGTCAGGTTGTAGGCCGTGTGGGTCACACGACTGTGTGGAATGGGTTGGCCTGTGTGGCTTCTATAGTTTCCTTCGATTTTTTGGTTTTTGATTATTTATCGCTCATTTTTCTCCCAAATGCTCTATTAAGAATAAAAACACAAATTTAAAATATTAGGAGCATAAAATTCACAATTAATATCAAATAATCATCCAAAGATGTATTAAAAATGAGGTTAAAACATGTTACTTTTAACACTTATCAGTTACCTTGATTGCAAACTTATCAGTCACCTTGATTGCAAACTTCTTAGGCAATGAACCTAATATCTTTCAAACTAGTTTCTCCTTGAATATTCCTCACCAAGAGTAGATGCTTCATCAATTATGACTCAAAGTTTAACATAAAACTTGAAAATAGATTCAAATTTAGACTATATCACCCCGTACCTAACTCAATTGTTGAATCCGAGCTACGAGTTGCCACATTGGTTGTGAGAGCAACTACAATTCAATTTGCCCTTTATTTATGCCATTAACCATGTTAATCAATATCAATAAGATATTTTATCATTTCCAAGTCTTTTACGAGCTTACAAAAGCCCTTTTACAAACCCAAAGTTGAATTAGGACAAAATTGTAAAGTTTTCAAAATGTCAGGTTGATGTCGTGACTTTTGTGGTTCCTTGTCCCGAAGCAACATACTGACTAGGCTAGTCGCAACGTTAATAGCCAAACGTAGCAATGTGACTTTTGTTCCCAACATGGTCCTATTTGGTACCTAATCAAACCATACCAACACCTAACCAGTTGTTCAATTCAACCATTTAATTAAAAAAAATATCAATTCATGTACTCAATTCTAACTATAAAACAATACTTAACATATATATATTTATATATATAATTTAATATATTATTCATTAAATTGAATCATATGACAATTGATACATTTTTGAAACATTTGAATCTTTTGTGTTAAGCCAATCCACTTAGTAAAACATAACATGACATTTCGATTCCAACCATCTGAACATGACATTTTCAATACAAATTGACCATAATAAGCTAAATTGTACTAGCTTAAACATCAATGTGATTGTATTATAAATATACAAAACCGATTCAAGACCTAGGTACATGCCATATATTAAACAAAAAGGGACCATACTAACATTATCGAGTCGAGGATCACAAATTTGATGTTGATCACCTACCAAAACTTTGAGTTCCACCTATACATGTGCATGGAATAAATAAATCATACGTTGAGTGAGAACGCTCGGTGATACTTTCATAATTCAAGTCAATATAACCTAAGTATTAATTAAATACATATAACCAATACAATTACAATTTTTAGCCATATCACAAATGCATACATTCCAAAAACTTCTAATATCATATGAAATATGCATATAACCATTTTGTGTACATCAATTCAATTGATTTTAACATTTAACTTAATCTATCAACCATTCAATATTACAATAAAATTTACCAATTTTTACCTTCTGCCAAGTGCCAATTTCTATACCTTTAAATATTCAAAATCATTTATGAATCCAACATGTATACCTTTAACATTAAGCTATTCAATTTTCATGTTCAATCATTTTATCTACCATGTCATAACATTCAATATTAAGATACTAAATTGAAACATATTACCATTAATAATTCATATGATTATGTCATACCATACTTTTTAATACTTACCATACTGTTTTCAATTCATTTCATATCCTACTTATTAAATTTACACCATTTTCTATAAGTACATTCATATACATAGTTATTCACTCAATTGAATGTTCATTCTCATTATTAATCTATAAGATTATAGCACTGTCATATTATTCATTTCAATGTCACATTCAATTTTCAATCTATAATTTTATACCGATTTCACCTACTTCATTGCAATGTTATATTAAATAGGTTTATCAAATCCATTTTCTTTACATTCTCAAGTTTTCAATTTCAATTATTAAGTTTTGCCTGATGGAACCCTAATAAAACAAACTTGGATATATGAGTAAGCTACACCACAACACCAGGTTGTTTATCTGAGCTAAAATTTAATAAGGTTGTCAGTCCAAGCTAAAAGTATATAAGGTTGCTAGTTCGAGCTAAAATTACACCAGGATAGGTTACCAGTCTAGGCTAAACCTATATTAGGTTTTTCATAGAGACATGCATCTCATACAAGCATGCATATGACTCTATTGGGCATGCTAATTGCATCCTAACCTTTTTCTAAGTTCATATGGGCATCAATTTTACGTATAAGCATTATCAATTCCTGTAAACAATAATTTCCACAAGATTATACCTTGTAATTATCCATATTTATATATCCATACCCTGTAATAATTTACATTTCCCCGTCACACCTTGTAATCAGTCACGTTATGTTTTCATATCTTGTACACTCTATTATCACATGAAACCATTTATCTTATTTCAATTCAATCCATTTTATATATATAATATCACATTCAATTTCAAAAATTCATTCCAATTCATCATTAACACATAACTAACACATATCATATAACATGTTCAATTCATTTTTATATTATATATATCATATTCCTAATAAATCATAATACTTTTAATTTCATTCAATTCAATCCACTACCTAAACAATTAATACAATCGTAGCAAATGAATTCTAACGATCTATAACACCCCAAACTCGGCCTAGACGTTATCACCAGATCTGGAGGGGTTACTGTAATTCACTTGAAAACCCAAAAACCGTTTATGTTTTGTAAAGGTGTCACCAACTTTTACTAAGTAAGAATCTAGTTATTAGAGAAACCATTCTTAACCAATTTGATAAATTCGTCAATTTTTTACATGAAAATAATCTTTTACGTGTGTCGAAACCATTTTTATTTGAAAAAAAAACAGGGATCAACTTTTAAAAACGAAATATGGAGTCTCCACCAATCTTTTTTGTTTAGGTGTGATTGGATCACCTAATAAAACATTTTAAATCAATTTCCAAAAACGGGTTCGGGAGTCGGTTACGTATGAGGAAGGGTTAGCACCTTCATTACACCCAAAACTTGGTACCAAATTGACTAAGTGTTGTCCTCACATCTAAAATTTTTGAAAGGATTTTTAATTTTGATTTCTTTTAAAACCTTTAGGTAGTTTAAATTGGTTATCAAATCCCTTCGTTTCAAAGGTATGCAGCATCATATCCAGAACGATTGGATACGATCCTTCATACCTTCAAAAATACGATTGATTTTTTTACCTTCAAAAGCTCATATGCTAAAATTATAAAAAAGATATCCAAATATTTGGTCCGACGGAAAATCATACCCAGCACAATAGGCACGATTTTTCGACTTCCCAAATATTGAATATTGTCTTATTTTAAAATCTTTGAATAATAAGGACAATTGAAAATTATCTTAAAACACATTTATTTCGTTTTAAAATAAGATAGAATACTTAAACTATTGCAAAGAAGCATTTGTATAGAAAAGGATTAATAAACATGAAATAATATGCACACATAAAGTACAATAAACCACAATTAATAAATCCAACAATTAAATACAACTTCTCTAAATAAAATATAACCAAATTCTTAAGCATGGATGAAGAACAATTGATATAACCAAAAAAATAATATACAAAAATATTATATAACCTAATATAACACAATCAATACAAAATATTCAAAAATGGAAAAAGAATATAGTATACGGCAATCTTAGAATAATAATGAACTAATGTACTCATAATATATAATATATGGACTATTGAGTTAATGAATTTGAAATAATTTGTAAAAAACTAGGGATATATATATATGTATATTTATATAATCATTAAAATAAGTGTTATAGAATGAAAATATTTAAATCGAATAATATACACGGTGTTTACATATACATTTTAGAAATAATAATTTGTAAGAATAGCACGGGATTAACTATGTATATAGAATCAAATTATTTTTATCATGCGTTATATACATACAAATATACACAAAAACATTTAAACAAGATATTATATAAATAGTTAAAATAATACGATATAAAGAAAACTAAATGGATTTTAAAATTATAATGAATAGAAGAATAATATATGTACAAGTATAAAATATCTAAACGAAATATTGCACTAAATGTTAAAATAGTGTGAGGGAAAAAAATTTCAAAATAACTATACAAATAAAATACAGCAAGAATTATTAAAATGAATCAACACACAAAAATATTAAATGAATTTTAAAAACAGTAAGTTATTCCAATAGAAAACTCAATTACAATTGGATAAAAATAAAAGGGATAATTTATAAATAAAATAAGCTACTGGAATTAAAATAGGGACCCATGAGCAATGCGTGCGAATTCACAGGGATCAAAGTTGGAAATATCCCCAATCCCAAAATGCTGTATTGATGCACGGACCAAAGTGCCAACATATTCAAATTACAGAGCCAAATTTCAAAAATGAAGAGAAACAAGCAATACGAGATTCAATACCCATATGAAAGAGGAGGACTTAGCGTGAAATTATCCCCTCTCCGCAGAAACGCGCGGATCCTAGGGGTAGAGAGCCGGATCAAATCGGATAGATCCACACGACGTCGTCTTAAGGCTACTAAAGCATGCCTTAAACATCGTCGTTCCATATTATTGATTAATAAGGCAAAACAGCCTAAAAACCTAAGTATTTCAACAAATTGAAAGGGGGAAACAGAAAACCCTAAAGATTTGCCCCTAATTGATCCGCCGCTCAACCATCATTTCACTACCACGATTGATGGATGATTCTATGGTGTCATTTTAATCGGAGCCCTGCCACAAGGCTTGGTAATTTCGGCCTCACAGTTCCCTCTCAACCTTCGATGTCGACGAAGGAGATGGAGATTTCAAAGGCGCGCGCGTGAAGGTAAGCTTTTACTTTTATTTTTTTTTCATATTCCAAGCACATGCAAACTCAAAAATAGAGAAACGCTTAAAAAAAAGATCGAGAATCACCTCTTCAAAAATTTTCAACCTAATTTTGTTGTATTCAGTATACGTATTTCAGTGTGCGTCTCTCGGATCCTTTACAAAAATGAAATCGGTCCTTTATATAACCGAATATTAGTAAAAATAATAAAAAGAAAATACAGATTTTCTTTGCTATTTTTTGTTTTATCTGTTGTGGCTGCTGTTATTTGCTTCTTCTCCCAGGTTCGATTGTACGGAGAAGAACGCTCGTGAGGATGACGTGGAGGAGGCTCAGAGGCTCTGCGGAATCGCTCGCGGGAGCCCAACCCCCTAGCTCCGTTCTGGCACGTTCCAGAAGCTTCTAGTGCGATGGAATTTGGTGGCTTAGGGTTTCTTGAGTGCTTTTCTGTTTTGGGCCGGGATTTTGGGTTATTGGTTAATTTAGTATTTTATAATTGGGCTGTTATTATATATTTTTTGGGGTTAAATAACTTGTAAATGGACATTGGGTTATTTTGGGTTGTTTATTGTTTTTTTTATATATATATATATATATTTATAATGGGCCGGGCGAATTGGACCTATTACAGCTGCCCCTGTTTGCTTATTGTCGTGTAATGAGAATAGAGGAAAGACTTCGAATAGGGCCAATTTTTCCCGGTTTTGCTGAATCTTCACTGGAATTTTAAGGAAATAGGACTGGTGGCTTAAATTTACTCTATTTCCAATACATGGAGATAAAATTCGCCATCCTCGATCCACTCCACAATTGATTAGGGAAATAAAATCTTCAATTTTCAATCTGCTTCCTTGCTACCTCGGAGATAAAACTCAATTCTTCAACCTGCTCTCTTGCTATCTAAGAGAGATAAGGCCGGTGGTAAAATCTGCTCCATTACCGATATATGAAGATACGATTCACCGTCTTTGATCTGCTTTACTACAACTCCAGGAAGATAAGATCCTCATTCTTCAGTCTACTTTCTTGCTACCTTAGAAAGAGAAGACTCATTTTGCAACCTGCTCTTTTGCTACCTCAGAAAGATAAGGCTAGTGGTAAAATCTGCTCCATTGCCGATACATGGAGATAAGATTCACCGTCTTCGATCTGCTCCACTACATCTCCAACTCCAGGGAGATAAGATCTTCATTCTTCAGTCTACTTTCTTGCTACCTCAGAAAGATAAGACTCATTCCTCAACCTGCTCTCTTGCTACCTCAGAGAGATAAGACTGGTGGTAAAATCTGCTCTATTGCCGATACATGGAGATAAGATTCACCATCTTCGATCTGCTCCGCTGCAACTCTAGGAAGATTAGATCTTTAATCTTCAACTTGCTCTACTGCACCTTCAGGGAAATAAGTTCTGAATTCACCAATGTTGCTACATCGTCCTCTTAGGACATGTCCTATAGACTCGGTTTCATGTATCTATGCTTTAGCCTAATACTTTGTCAATGCTCCAAGATGCAACATATCCTTTCCTTGCAATTTAGATACAGCAAAACCATCGCCTTCCACTTTAGATCATCATTTGAGCCGCCCTTTTTGGGTTTTCAACTCAAATCCCCTTTGGTCCAAAGTGCCCTTTACGGGTTTTCACCTTGGCCTCTCCTTTTTCCCTTTTTCTTTTTTATTTTTATTGAGTCTCAAAGCGCCCTTTGTGGGTTTTCACTTTGGCCCTTTTTTTTTTAGAAAGTCTCAAAGCGCCCTTTGCGGGTTTTCACTTTGGCTTTCTCTCCTCATTAAGTGTAATACTTTTTGACTGAATCTGAGTTTACTGGATTAGACAAGTTTTTTCCATCCATTTCAGCTAGGATTAATGCTCCTTTGGAGAAAGCTTTCTTCACCACATAAGGCCCCTCCCAATTTGGCATCCATTTCCCCTGAAATCTTTTTGTATAGAAAGAATCATTTTCAAAACCAAATCTCCTTCATGAAATTCTCTTGGACGAACCTTTTTTTCGTAAGCCCGCATCATTCTTTTTTGATACATCTGACTATGCTGAATAGCCCTCAACCTCTTTTCCTCAATCAAATTCAACTGATCATATCGAGACTGTATCCATTCTGCTTCATCTAATTTCAATTCTGACAAAACTCGAAGAGAAGGTATCTCTACCTCAATGGGTAAAAAAGCTTCCATTCCATAGACTAACGAAAAAGGTGTTGCCCCAGTAGAAGTTCAGACAGACGTTCGATAAGCATAAATAGCAAATGGCAACTTCTCATGCCAATCTTTGTAAGTTTCAGTCATTTTTCCCACAATCTTCTTGATATTTTTATTGGCTGCTTCGACTGCCCCATTCATTTTTAGGCGATATGGTGATGAATTATGATGCCTGATCTTAAACTGACTGCAAACCTCTGCTATTGTGCTGTTGTTCAAATTTAATGCATTATTAGATATGATTCGCTCAGGCATCCCATACCGACATATAATTTCCTTCTTTAAAAATCTGCTGACTGCCGATTTAGTTACATTGGCATAAAAAGAAGCCTCCACCCACTTGGTAAAATAATCAATGACCACAAAAATGAAACGATGCCCATTTGAAGCCTTCGGTGAAATTGGCCCTATGACATCCATGCCCCACATGGAAAACGGCTATGAGAAATTCATAATATGCAAAGGTGAAGGAGGTATGTGAATCTTATCACCATAAATTTGACATTTGTGACATTTCTTGGCATAATTAATGCAGTCTCCTTCCATGGTTGACCAATAATATCCAAACCTCATAATTTGTTTGGCCATAGTGAACCCATTGGCATGTGTACCACAAACCCCTTCGTGCATTTCTTCCAAGATTTTCTTGGCCTCCACAGCATCCACACACTGTAAAAGTACTTGATCCTTTCTTCTTTTATACAAGATCTCCCCATCTAGAACATTATCACAGGCAAGCCTTCTCAAGGTTCTTTTATCATTCTTCGTAGTTTGATCTGGATATTCACGATTTCTCACATATCGCAATATATCCTGATACCAAGGATGATCATCTCTTTCTTCTTCCTCTATGTTATAACAATAAGATGGGGCCTCACAAATACTCATCTGAATAGGTTTCATATCCTTTGGTCTATTTACTCTTATCATGGAAGCCAAAGTAGCCAAAGCATCTGCCATCTGATTTTCATCGCGCGGGAGATAATTGAAAGTAATATCATCAAACTCTTCAACTAATAATTGAAAGTAATATCATCAAACTCTTCAACTAACCCCAACACCAACCTTCTGTAATTGATTAGTTTGGAATCTTTTGTCTCCCATTTACCTCGAAGTTGGTAAATTACCAGCGCAGAATCTCCATATATTTCTAATGACTTGATCTTGCACTCCATAGCTGCTCTGAGTCCCATGATACATGCCTCATATTCTACCATATTATTCGTACAATCAAAATCCAATTTACATGTGAATGGATAATGACCTCGTCCTGGAGATACCATAACTACTTCAACTCCATTACCCATAGCGTTTGAGGCTCTATCAAAATTCAATTTCCAAGCGTGACCTTTTATAATGTCCTCCTCAGCAACTGCCACATTCACTATCTCCTCATTGGGAAAATCAAAATTCAAGGGTTCATAATCTTCTAAAGCTCGACTGGCCAGAAAATCTACTATTGCACTTCCTTTCACAGCTTTTTAATTTACGTAGATTATGTCAAATTCAGAAAGCAGGATTTGCCACCTAGCCATCCTTCCATTCAAGGCATTTAACTCCATCATATACTTTAGAGGATACAATTTTGAAATTAACCAAGTCGTATGGTATAACATGTACCGTCTCAACCTCTAAGCTGTCCAAATTAGAGCACAACACAATTTTTCAATTGACGAATATCTCAATTCACACTCAGTGAATTTCTTACTGAGGTAATATATAGCCCTTTCCTTTTTTCCTGATTCATCATGTTGACCTAGGACACACCCCATAGAATTACTAAACACGGTTAAATACAATATCAATGGCCTGTCTGAACTCGAGGGTGATAATACTATAGGACTTGACAAATATCTTTTAATTTTATCAAAAGCTCTCTGGCATTCATCATCCTACTCTCTTGGGTTATGCTTTTTAAGAAGACAAAATATGGGGTCACATTGCTCTATTAATTGATAAATAAACCGTGCAATGTAATTTAATCTTCCCAGGAAGCCTCGAACTTCTTTTTGGGTGCACGGTGGAGACAACTCTTGTATAGCCCAGAATTTGTCTGAATCAATCTCAATTCCTCTTTCACTGACTACAAAGCCTAATAGCTTTCCGAATCTAGCCCCAAAAGTACACTTGGTCAGATTAAGTTTTAATTGAAATTTCCTCAATCTCATGAACAACTTTCTCAACACTTGGATGTGCTCCCTTTCAGTTTGAGATTTGGCTATCATATCATCAACATATACTTCAATCTCCTTGTGCATCATATCATGAAATAAAGTTACCATAGCTCTTTGATATGTTGCTCCAGCATTCTTTAATCCGAATGGCATCACCTTGTAATAGAACGTACCCCACAAGGTTATGAAAGTAGTCTTTCCCATGTCTTTAGGATGCATCTTGATTTGATTATATCCCGAAAAGCCATCAATGAAAGAAAACAATGAGAATCCAACCATATTGTCCACTAGAGTATCAATATGAGGCAAGGAGAAATTATCCTTTGGGCTAGCTTTATTTAAATCTCTATAATCCACACACATTCGCACCTTTCCGTCCTTCTTAGGAACAGGCATAACATTGGCTACCCATTCCAAGTATTTGATTACTTGGAGGAACCCAGTATCAAATTACTTTTTGACTTCCTCTTTTATCTTTAAAACAATATCTGGCCTCATTCTTCGAAGTTTCTGCTGTACTGGTTTGCAATCTTCTTTTATGGGAAGGCAATGTATTGCAATATCAGTGCTTAAACTGGGCATATCTTGGTATGACCATGCAAAAATGTCTTTGAATTCCTGAAGTAACTCGACAAGATCTTGCTTCATTTCTTCAGTTATGCATGTACCAATTTTTATAACTTTCCCCTCTTCCAAAGTCACCATGTCTACGGTTTCTTTATGAGGCAAAATTTGCTTTTCCTCTTGTTCTACCATCCTTAACAAGTCCGGAAAAAAATCACAGTCTCTGTCATCTTCAAAGTCCTGAGATCCCTCTAAACACATGTCTTACTCAAATAGTAATTCTGAGTCAGTAATAGTGTCACTCATGATATTGATATCTCGGGACTTATTATAGGTATAAAAATATACAAAGAATGAATGAATTTGATAATTATTGTCTTGTATGGTATGTTCATGAATAAAATAAAATAATGATTGAAGAAAGAATCAGGATAATTATTTGGATAGAAAGAATAACACAATTGCTTGTGAAAAGAATAATATTTGCTCCAAATAATAGCAAAAAATGTACTTCATTGAAATAATGATGTTTGAACATGAGCCTATTTCACAAAGAAATCTTTATTGTCTCTAGGCATAAAACAACAAGTTTGTTTCGAACATTACTCTGAGTAAGCTCTAAAAACTACAGGAAGATCTTCTGCAATCCAATTGTCTAGAGTACTCCTAGGCTCATATGGACGAATATTTGATGAAATCGCCTCTTCAATTGTCTCTTCAAAAATGGCATTGATGTACATATTTCCCAATGCTTCTTCCATGCTTTCTTTCTCTAGCATCCCTCGTTCAGGATAAATAATGCCCCCTGATATGAAAGACTTGGATATATGAGGAATTATCATGGGCTCCCACTTAATTTCTCCCCCATTCACTCGTGCTCTTCTTCTTTCTTGCCTTCTTTCTAGTTCCTTTTCTTTTGTCTTGCATCTGGCTTGAACCTCAAACCAAAACGATCATGTTTGTCTTTTAGCATCAGAACCACAATTCTTCCCTAGAGACATCTTCCAAGTCCCTTTCCTGGTAAAGCTCCCTGTCCTACCATCAACTATAAACCCATCATCGTAGTTTTAGACATTTTCGGTTCCAGAATTCTACTTCTCTCAGTGATGAATGTTGCATTCAAAAACTCCAAAGATCAAAAAGAACATTCAATGGCTTCATCATCTGTCTCTAAATATGGCGCGTCACTGCTTACAGCCTCAATAATATCCTCTTCAGCATTTATTGTTACCAACCGTCCTTCTGATACCAGCTTTAGCTTTTGATGTAATGATGAAGGAACAGCCCCTGCAGAATGTATCCAAGGCCTTCCTAACAAGCAGTTGTAAGAGGGCTTAATATCCATCACTAAAAAATCTACCTCATATGTAGTTGGGCCAATCAGCAAAGGTATTTCTATTCTCCCCATGACTCTCCTTTCCGTGCCATCAAATGCTCGCACTATATTCTGACATCCTTTCATGTGTGAGCTATCCACAGGTAACCTATTTAGTGTAGACAAGGGTAATACATTCAATACTGACCCATTAGCTACCAAGACCCATGGCAACGTGTATCCTTTGCATCTGGTGGTTATATGCAAAGCTTTGGTAGATCCCATTCCTCCTGGTGGTATCTCATCATTATTAAAGAAGATGAAATTATTAGCACTTATGTTATTCACCAACCGATCCAACTTGTTGACAGAAATATCATTGGTTACATATGTCTCATTGAACACTTCCATTAACGCACTTCGGTGAACTTCTGAGCTTAGGAGCAAAGCCAATATGGATATGCGAGCTGGTTGTTTATGCAACTGTTCCACCACACTGTACTCGCTATGTTTTAGAAATTTTAGGAATTTCTTAGCTTCTTCTTCTTTCACTGGTTCATTAATAGGCACCCCAAGTTCGACCACTTTTCCCTTCTTTTGTTCGACCATTACATCTTTTCCTTTTACAAGTTCTGCTCGAGTATTTGTCAAATCATATCATCTTCCACTGCGAGTGTGAGAACCTATATTTTGATCCTCTTTTATCGGGCTAACTGAACTTTCCTTTCCTGGGATTGTCACATTACAATCATATTTCCAAGGAACCCTTTTGTTATCCTTGTAAGAGAAAACTGCTGGCTTTTGAATTATAACCTTCGACGTCATCTGAATTTCCACTTCATTCTTCGGACATGAAATAATAACCACAGTATAATTAATTTTTAGGCTTGTCGTGGACTTTGACACATATATATACTCTTCCTTGTTAACCCTTTCATAAAACTCTATTTCCTTGCTGTCTATCAAGCCCTGGATAACTGCTCTGAACTCTTTACATTCTTGAATTTTGTGTCCCTCTTCATGATGGAACTCACAATAATTCTCTATCCCATCATCACTTCCTTCCATATTTGAAGTAACTAACCCCCTTCTTGCCATCTCTTTCCAGACCCGTATCAAAGGAGTTTTTATTTCTGAAACATCCCTCTTGGTTCTTTTTCCAATATCCCCATTTATCGCATTTACCCCACTATCAGTATGACTAGGTAACGGATTTTCTGTGCTGGGCGCATTATTGAACTTCACAATACCCATCTAAATAATTCTCTCAACCAACTTCTTAAAAGTAGTATAATTTTCTATCAAATGTCCTACAATCCCCACATGATACTCATATTGAGCATTGGCATCGTACCATTTAGGGAACAGAGGCTGTAATGGCTTTAAATAAAAAGGTGCCACCGCATGTGTATCCAACAAACTTTGATATAACTCTTTATACATCATGGGAATTGGTGTAAATTGAATCTTCTCACTGTTCTGCCTTGCTCCAGAATCCTGCCTTGATGAACCTTGACCAACAGTTACCGCTTTTGATTGACTTACAGTAACAGACTTTGAATATCCCATGTTTGCATTGTTCACCTCATTTTCCTTTTTTCGTGGCACAGACCTTTTAGCACTTTCTCCTGCATCTATCCTTTCATTCCTTATGGCATTCTCGATCATTTCTCCTGTCATGACCACATCCGCAAAACTCCTCGTGGCACTCCCTAACATGTGAGTTATGAATAGAGCTTTTAAGGTGTTAATAAAGATCATTGTAGTTTCTTTCTCTAAGAGTGGTGGCTGAACTTGAATAGCCATTTCTCTCTATCTCTGTGCATACTGCTTAAAACTTTTATTTGATTTCTTCTCCATATTCTGTAGAGTAATCCTATCAGGAATTATATCTGTCACATGACTGTACTGCTTCATGAACGCCTATGCTAGATCTCTCCATGAACTAATTCTGTTTCGACTTAACTGATTATACCACTTAGCAGCTACTCCCATCAAACTGTCTTGGAAGCAATGAATCAACAATTGATCGTTATTAACATACTCAGTCATTCTTTTGCAAAACATGGTAATATGGGCTTCAGGATAGCTTGTTCCATTGTACTTCTCGAATTCTAGCATCTTAAACTTGTATGGAAGTACTAGGTCCGAAACCAAACTCAGATCTTTTGCATCAATTCCAAGATATCTATCAATACCTTCCATTGCCCTGACCTTTTCCTCCAGCCATTTACACCGCTCCTCCAATTGTTTCTGTGATTCTGCCCTTGCTCTTTCCTCTTTCGTAACTCCATCCAAATCAGGCACCATTGGATTATTCGAATTATTACTAGGATTAAAACCTGAACCAGCTTGAAGATTCATTGGTATTGACACTCCAGCTTGAAATTGTTGAGGCCTGATTGTAACAGAAGGTTTTTGTAAATTAATCTCAGGTTGTATCTGCACATGTGTTGGAGTGAAACCAATAGGATATTGAGGGTCTTCATTATTTTCCCCAACATTATCCATAGGACCTTTCCCCTTATCCATCCTTCCTATCAGCAATTGGGACAATTGATTCATCATATCTCTTTGGGATTCCATCATTTGTTCCTTCATCTCTTGTTGAATCTTATCTAACCGCTCTTGCATCTGTGACTGCATTTGCTCTAATTTTTCAAGTATTTTATCCATTGACTTGGTCTTTTTCCTTATACCGTAGGAATGCATATTTGGTGTGTTTTTGTTGGTTTCCAGGTTACTGAAATAATTTTTAATTAATTAGAATCTTTTTTATAACCTTTAATGTATATGATGTAATGTAATGTAATGCGAATGCATGAATGCAAAGGAGGCATCAATTCTGATTCAATTCCCTTTAGAAAACTTTACTAGAAAATAAAATTCTTTACATAAAACTGAGTTACAAATAAGACTTCGCCCTAACACTCAGAGCCTTAATTTTCCTAAGCAATGAAGCCAATTCTTGTCCCCTATCTGACTCCAACTCAAACTTCACACTTAATATGTCTGCTTGTACCACCAAAGACTGCAAGTAATCAACTACCTCTCGAATTTGTGTTACAGCTTCTCCCATGATGTAATCCCTGCTTCTAACTTGATCTTGAGAGTGATGAAGCTGACCTTTTCATTATTCCTCATTTGCCTCCAAGAACTCAATCCTCATTTCACAACTCTGCAACGCCATCTCTAATTCTTCTATTTTGTCTTTCATCTCTTCGATCTTTCTTAAGCTTGCTCTCAACTCCATCACAGAATTGCGGTTCCAGTATAAATATAGAGATCTCTCAAGTTCCATTACTCTGGCTCTTAATTCATCTTTTTCATTATTACTCTCTGACAGACTTTTCTCCAAGGCCTCATTCTGAGCCTGAACCTCCTGGAATTTCCTTTCCCATTGATCATTTTTGTCCCTTTCTTCTCAAACTTCTTGACGCCATTTCTCCGAAGTCTTTCCTAATCCAGCAGTCCTCATTGATTGGCGTAGTTTCTTAGAATCTACTTTTAAGCCTTCCAAATCCTCCTCAACTTCATTCTTCCTTTTTCGTAACTTTTTCGCCTCTGACTTTTGAATCTCCACATCTAATTTCAGGTACATCTTTTCTTCTTCCAGCTGCTCGATCTTTTTCCTAAGCTCAGAACTCTTCCTTTCAAAGTCTTGTTTTATAATTTCGAACTCTGACGGGGAAACTTGTAACTATTCCTCCACTGGTCGGGGGTCTTCTAAGCTTGGTCTGGGAATATTATCATTAACTCTTTTCCTAAACCATCTATGGTACTCAGGTATTGTCATAGAACCAACGACCAACCTTTTCATCCAATGAGTTTGCTTCCAGGCATTAGATATTTCCCAAACTTTCTTCTTATAATGGTCACCCTTATATGGGAATTCACACTGAGCAAGCCCGTAAGTTGTAGGTATGAATTGCCTCGATTTATACTACCATAATGCAAGCAAGGGAGTATATCCAGTAGCTCTCCAAATTCCTGACAATGGCACCCAATCAAAGTTCCCACATTGATACAGGATCTCATTAGGAACCATCCAATAAGCTCTCTACTCTATATCATCCTCCTTGATGTTTTGAAGAGTTTCCATCCACTTTTCTTCTGAAATATCCTCTCTCCTTTGCATAGTTATCTCTTCTTTTAATGGGGAATAACTTTCAGAGAAGACCCGGTAAGAAACCTTGTTCACCTTCCAAAAATACCCATGAAACCATACCATCAACAACTGTGCACATCCAATAAATCGACCCTCACTTGTCCTCCGATACATGCCTAAAGATCTGAACATCTCAGCCAGTATTGTAGGTACAAGTGTGATTCCCTTCTCAAGACGATCGAACAAGTCCATAACTGCCTCATCCACATGCCTTAAAGCCTTAGGAAAAATCACCAATCCATAGATGCTTAAGGCAAAGATGTCGACCCATTTCCTTTCATCCGGATGTGTTAAAACCAAATCTCTCAAATTCTCCAAGGAATACATTTACTATCCCTCTTTTGTTGAATTCGAGCAGTGACCCAAAACTCGCTCATCCCCGAAATATTCATCAACTTCTTCATAAAAGTTTGACCATTAAAAACCTTAGCATAGGCTTTTCTGACTTGAGCTTTTGGACTCCTCAACAGGGTAGTATACTCTTCCAAGGTAGGCACCAAATCCACTTCCCCAAAAGTGAAACAATTATAAGCAGAATTCCAAAATTGAGCCATACCTCGGAACAGATGCTTGTCCACCTTAACTTCGAGCAAATACGGTATTTCACCATAACTCTGGTAGAATAGCTGTTTGGTTCCCTCATCCCATCGAGCCCATATATCTTTCAACTCTTGCAGCTCATTCTGTGTTACATTGATGCGAGTAAAGTTCTGCAACTCTGATGTATATCCTTCTGCCAGGCTATCCCCTTTCTCTGATTGTAACTTCTCTGACCATGCACGGACAACTGTATTATCTTCAACTTTATTAAGAAATTCATTCTCCATGTTAAACTTTCTAACTTAGCAATCGAATACGAATCAACACATCCTTTAGTATGCAATGTTACGAAAAAAACACAATCAAAACAACACAAGTTAGTATCAAATATAAGTAATAAAGTACAAGCAAAATAAAGATAACCAAAGAACATATATGGGCAACTACGAAAGTTTAACCTAGCTCCATCTAAAGAAGGCTCTCAGGGTTCAGTATATGAGGTTTCGTTCTAAAGTAAAGGTACTCGAACCAGTAGATTCCTCAATCCTCACCCATGATAGGCTCATACGGATCGAGTTCGGTTCAGAGGAATACACTTCCCTATGACCATGCGGAGATGAAAATCTCATGAAATCATAGGTACGGATGTATCCCGGAAGCAATCCACTAGTCCATACGGAGGTGAAAACCTCACGAAAGCATAGTTTCTTACTCCCACTTAACAGGTGCAACCACAACGGTCATGCAATGCAATGCAGTACTATTCTACAAGACCACAACAATTATACAAACAAATGCAATCAAAAGAATCATAATTTCCAAAACCAATTTTCAAAAAGACAAAAAGGACAGCAAATAATCAATTTATGGCCTGACTCTCTTGTTCAGTCCCCAGTGGAGTCGCCAAGCTGTCGAAACAATTTTTATTTAAAAAAATAGGGATCGACTTTTAAAAACGAAATATGGAGTCGCCACCAATATTTTTTGTTTAGGTGTGATTGGATCACCTAATAAAACATTTTAAATCAATTTTGGTTTACACAATTTCCAAAAACGGGTTCGGGAGTCGGTTACGTATGAGGAAGGGTTAGCACCTTCATTACGCCCAAAACTTGGTACCAAATTGACTAAGTGTTGTCCTCACATCTAAAATTTTTGAAAGGATTTTTAATTTTGATTTCTTTTAAAACCTTTAGGTAGTTTAAATTGGTTATCAAATCCCTTCATTTCAAAGGTATGCAGCATCATATCCAGAACGATTGGACACGATCCTTCATACCTTCAAAAATACGATTGATTTTTTTACCTTCAAAAGCTCATATGCTAAAATTATAAAAAAGATATCCAAATATTTGGTCCGACGGAAAATCATACCCAGCACAATAGGCACGATTTTTCGACTTCCTAAATATTGAATATTGTCTTATTTTAAAATCTTTGAATAATAAGGACAATTGAAAATTATCTTAAAACACATTTATTTCGTTTTAAAATAAGATAGAATACTTAAACTATTGCAAAGAAGCATTTGTATAGAAAAGGATTAATAAACATGAAATAATATGCACACATAAAGTACAATAAACCACAATTAATAAATCCAACAATTAAATACAACTTCTCTAAATAAAATATAACAAAATTCTTAAGCATGGATGAAGAACAATTTATATAACCAAAAAAATAATATACAAAAATATTATATAACCTAATAAAATACAATCAATACAAAATATTCAAAAATGGAAAAAAAATAGTATATGGCAATCTTAGAATAATGATGAACTAATGTACTCATAATATATAATATCTGGACTATTGAGTTAATGAATTTGAAATAATTTGTAAAAAACTAGGGATATATATATGTATATTTATATAATCATTAAAATAAGTGTTATACACAGTGTTTACATATACATTTTAGAAATAATTATTTGTAAGAATAGCACGGGATTAACTATGTATATAGAATCAAATTATTTTTATCATGCGTTATATACATACAAATATACACAAAAATATTTAAACGAGATATTATATAAAAGATTAAAATAATACGATATAAAGAAAACTAAATGGATTTTAAAATTATAATGAATAGAAGAATAATATATGTACAAGTATAAAATATCTAAACGAAATATTGCACTAAATGTTAAAATAGTCTGAGGAAAAAAAATTCAAAATAATTATACAAATAAAATACAGCAAGAATTATTAAAATGAATCAACACATAAAAATATTAAATGAATTTTAAAAACAATAAGTTATTCCAATAGAAAACTCAATTACAATTGGATAAAAATAAAAGGGATAATTTATAAATAAAATAAGCTATTGGAATTAAAATAGGGACCCATGAGCAATGCGTGCGAATTCACAGGGATCAAAGTTGGAAATATCCCCGATCCCGAAACGCTGTATTGATGCGCGAACCAAAGTGCCAACATATTCAAATTACAGAGCCAAATTCCAAAAATGAAGAGAAACAAGCAATACGCGATTGAATACCCATATAAAAGAGGAGGACTTAGCGTGAAATTATCCCCTTTCCACAAAAACGTGCAGATCCTAGGGGTAGAGAGCCGGATCAAATCGGATAGATCCACACGACGTCGTCTTAAGGCTACTAAAGCATGCCTTAAACATCGTCGTTCCATATTATTGATTAATAAGGCAAAACAGCCTAAAAACCTAAGTATTTCAACAAATTGAAAGGGGGAAACAGAAAACCCTAAAGATTTGCCCCCAATTGATCCGCCGCTCAACCATCATTTCACTACCACAATTGATGGATGATTCTATGGTGTCATTTTAATCGGAGCCCTGCCACAAGGCTTGGTAATTTCGGCCTCACAGTTCCCTCTCAACCTTCGATGCCGACGAAGGAGATGGAGATTTCAAAGGTGTACACACGAAGGTAAGCTTTTACTTTTATTTTTTTTTATATTCCAATCACATGCAAACTCAAAAATAGAGAAACGCATAAAAAAAAGATAGAGAATCACCTCTTCAAAAATTTTCAACCCAATTTTGTTGTATTCAGTATACGTATTTCAGTGTGCGTCTCTCGGATCCTTTACAAAAATGAAATCGGTCCTTTTTATAACCGAATGTCAGTAAAAATAATAAAAAGAAAATATAGATTTTCTTTGCTATTTTTTGTTTTATCTGTTGTGGCTGCTATTATTTGCTTCTTCTCGCAGGTTCGATTGTACGGAGAAGAACGCTCGTGAGGATGATGTGGAGGAGGCTCAGAAGATCTGCGAAACCGCTCGTGGGAGCCTAACCCCCTAGCTCCGTTCTGGTACGATCCAGAAGCTTCTAGTACAATCGAATTTGGTGGCTTAGGGTTTCTTGAGTGCTTTTCTGTTTTGGGCCGGGATTTTGAATTATTGGTTAATTTAGTATTTAATAATTGGGCTGTTATTATATTTTTTTAGTTAAATAACTTGTAAATGGACATTGGTTTGTTTTGGGTTGTTTATTGTTTTTGTTTTTGTTTTTTTTTTATATATATTTTTTTATAATTATTTTGGTTTATAATGGGCCGGGCGAATTGGACCTATTACAACATGTGCACTAGAAATTCTTATTTTTGAAAAATTTAATGGTTTGGAGATCGAATTTAAACCAACCAAAATATTTTAATTAATTAAATAAAACTAAAATTAAACCCAACCTTAAAAACAATCGAAAATGTCCAAAAATAGATCAAAAACCAAAACAATTTAAACCAAATTAAAATAAAAAAAGTAACAGGTAAATATTTAATTGAGCTCTCATCACACCAACCTGCCTAAGTTTGAGGATTACCTGAAAGTAACAGACAAACAGAGAATGAGCTCTGAAACTCAATGTATAACATATCATATCATCAACAAAAATTAATTAGACATATATCAAAAATAAAAATTGTATCAGAACATAACATATGTAGATTCACAATCCTACCCTATCCGCTACACACCATCTCTAACCATTCCTGGACACCATCTACAACTATCCCAACACACCATATAGGGTATTAAATACCCATCTAGCCCTACACACTGCTTAGTGTTGGTTTGACACTTTTCAGAATATTTTCAACTTAGCTACTAGTTTATTAGGCGATTTATCGCCATTTATAGAGATATGTGTGGTTGTGCCACCAAACACGGCAAAGGTATATCTGCCCACACTTCCTCCATATACACAAATCCCACCCCAATGCACATACAAAATTTATCAGATATCAGAATATACATGTCATACATGCTCTCATAATAGATACAAATCAAACTTACCATAAATGCAGTTCATGCTAACCATACGACATATTAATCATACAAATACATATCAATATTTTATGCTAACAAGACATTAGAAATCATATTTTTAAAACTTAATTTGTGTCATATGGACCCTACAGAAGGCCTACGTTTGACCCGAACAATGCTCACAACCCTAGGGTAAATTTTTAGAATTTGGGTCCACACGCTTGTGTGGCCCACACGGCCTGTCCTACAGTTGTATGCCACACACAACCTAGCACACGACTACGTGGCATCAACAATCCACATTTTTAGCTTTCGTCATTCACTGTTTTTTCGAGTTTTCGTTACACACCTTGACTAATTATGATGTAATTTCAAGAATGAGTAATCCAATACCTAATTTGACAGAAAACACGATTCAATTAACATGTTCCTTTACCATATCTAAACGCGAAATTGACAATAAAATGGGCAAAACTATGTCGAACGAAATTCCTAACACAACGTTAACACGACTCACCCCCAATGAAACAATCAAACACCATAGAACTTAACTTGCCGAAGGATTAAACACCTCGTGAACTCCCCTTTGAAAAAAAACTCGAATGATTAACGCAAAATACCGCAACACACAAACCCTCATTTTAACAAAATGAGAAGAACAACGCGACTTACTCAAGAACGGCATAGCTAAATAATCAGTCATACGCCCACCAACAAAAATCGAATAATACATGGTTCCATAAATAAAAAGTAAATAAAGATTGAAATCGAAAAGGAAAGAAAGAAAGAACCAGATGCTAGCTACTTCTTTTTACTGGAACAACGTGAAATAATTAGGTAGGGAAAAAATGGAAAAGATGGTAACATGCAAAACTGTGGAGAAAAATAGAGATTTTGTTGGGATTTCTTTTTAAAAGAAAATAAAAGTCAAAACCAACCCAACTTCTTGATTTTTATAAGATTAATCAAAGACAGAGTTACAAAAATAACAAAAATTTCACTACTTCAATTACGTAAGTATTCAAACACAAGACAAAAAGAAAAAAAAATAGATTTAACCACTAAACCAACAGATTTATTCCTATCACAAGTTGAACGAAATTAATATGTAAAGTAAATAAACAGGGATAGGACTAGAAGCAAAATAACAGAATTTTGCTAAAAGATAAAATTGAACTCTTAACCTCAAACACACAATCAAGCACTTAACCATTAAAATATATTTATTTAAAGCCAAAATTAATAAAACTGAAATTCATATTTTCGGAGCATTACATGATGATTATTAACTTTACTTCAATATTCAATAATACAATATGCCATGAATATGAAAAAGAAATGAATTAACCTTGAATCATAAAAAGATAAACTAATTTCTCGCGTCACTAGTCAACATCTCTTGCTTTTCCTTTCTCTCTCGATGGCTCAACATTGTCTATAGCTACGTACAGTAATACAATAAATAAAAAATTATCAAATTTCATTCAATTCACACTTAAATACAAAATCACATATTTTTTATTTTTTATTAAATTTAGTCCTTAAACTCGGTACAAGAATATCTTTTGATTTCTAGCTTCGAATTAAAATTTAATTTCACATATATTCATTAGGGACCCTATAATTTATTTTGTTAACATAATTTTATAATATATTTTTATTTTATTCAATTTAGTCCCTAATGTAACGAAGCTAACCACTAAACTTATTAAACTATAAAATTTAGTCATTTTCATAATCTAAACTTAATTTCTATAGATTTCAAGCTCAATTCATGAGTTATGTTTTAATCGCAACTCACTAAATCAAACAATTGAAGAAATCAACCTATGGGCTAGTTAAATCATGCTCAAATTCTTACGACTTAATGAAAATTTCAAATAAAAATCATACTTACTTGGAATAATTTCAAACGGCAACCTAAAAGTAACAAAGCTTTTTATTCTTCTTCTTTAGTAACCGGTGAAGGAAATAAGATGGCAACTACTTCTTTCCATTCACTAACTAAAATTAATCATCATTTATAATGTTTTTAAATTAAATTTAATTCATCAAAGTGGGTGTAATCATCCTATTCCTCGATCATAATTTAAAAATGGTTAAATAAACATTTTGATCCTGTGAATAATTTCTATCTAGGTCCCTAAGTTTTTTCTTAATTAAAATTTTATAATAATTAAATTTTTACAATTTAGTCTCTGAGCCTTAATTAATCATTTTTTTTGACTAAATTAGTTAACCAAGCTTCAATATATTTTTATGTTCACTTCGTAAATATTATTATTTTATATTTACATACTTGGTTTACGAAAATGAGATTCCAAATCATATTTTCTAACACCACTAAATTTTAGGTCGTTAAATAGAGATTCTTAAAATTTCAAACCTGGTGGTAAGCATATGAAGTTTAGTCATTTTAACTCTAGTAGTTCCTTTATGGACGATCTCCGAAACATTCTAAGCTTTTTGTGCTGAGACACATTTGGAAAATTTTCTAAACTTATATACACCATTAACGATTGCATATTAGTCTTTTAGAGTTGTAATTTGTAGCCTTATCTTCTTAGAAGTCCAACATGCTTTTGGTTTTGAAGTTATCTCAGTAGTTTGGGGGAGGATCCAATCCATTCTAACATATCTGTTCATGATCATTCATCAAGTGATTTGCTAAAAGATCTCATTTGAATTTTCTAGTAGACCTAATTATGTCCATCAAAGAGTGTTGGACGCATAGTTGAGTTGCCTTCTTTCATAGACTCCATGGTTCGTTGTTGATTACTAGACACAAAATCTCACCAATTATGCGAGGTGGGAGGTTTCGAAATCAGTTGAAAGTATGTTTAATTATGTTATGTTAATAGTTGTGGCCACTACTAAAGAAGCAACAAGAAGAAAAACTTTGCACACAAGAATTGTTACTGTGGTTCAGACTCAACCAGCTACATCTGTAAAGTTTTGCTCCGAGGAATAATCCACTAAAATCAACTTAGTAAAACGAAATAATGAGTTAAGCTCAATCATTCACTCTCAAGTTGCAGTCTTACCTTTGAACATCTAAATTTAATACTCACGACCCACTATCACTATCACTTAGCAGGTGCTTTTAAAACTCATTCACACTCTCCAAGCTAAAACGGAATAGAAATCTTCTATCCCTATTTTGTATCCCTATGTGTGCCCCTTCAATCCTTCTCTAACAGGTGGATTAGCTAATTCTTATCCCCAAAATAATAATAAATCCAGCGACCCTCTTGAGTCGAACCAGAAGCATGTTTTGATGGTAGAAACGTTCGTAGAAGGGATTTCTTTAGTTGTTTTCGTCCGAGAAAAAGCCTCACATTTTGTGTATTGGCAGTTATGTTATCCTCCACATCCATGTTTGCCTACTTTATTGAGTTGGTATGTAGGTGAAAGGGAGACCTTCTCTCACATGTTGTGTTAAGATGTAAAGTGTTTTGCAGATGCAATGGTTGGGCTTGTTTCAACCACAACATTTTGGCACATCACTAATTTTTAGTTCCCAATTTTAATTTTTCAATTAATTCGTTCATTGTAATACATAGCAAAAATAGTTTGTACTAAATTAAATTAAATACTGTTTAAAAAATAACAATAAAGACTGAGCTTTAGATTATTGGCTAATTATGCCCCAAAAATTTAATCAATTAAAGCTTTATCCAAATGAATGTGTAGGGAAACTGAGTTATCCAGAGGCTTTTGCGTAATTGCACTTTAAGTTCTTCTATCAAGATAATTTTGTGAGTATTCAATACGTATGTATATATATTATATGGATTTTTTTATAGATCATATAAATAATAAGAATTATTTAAAATGACTTCAAACTCATATTTTTTATAAATAAGATTTATTGTAAATTTAAGATATATTTTTATTTGAAAAATTATTTGATATATTTAGAGTTTTTAAACTAGAAAAAAGATGCATAATAATTTTTTTATGATTACTTTTGAACTAAAAAAATACACTACAATGTATTCTTTTATTTAAAATAATTTATTTATATATTGAATAAAGAGATATTTAATGTTAAATATTTACAATACTATTTATCTATTATATTATCCACACCAAATTTATCTGTAAAAGAAATCAATGTTTAAACACAAAAATATGAATTAAGAATTAAAATACTACCATGAAATCCAATTCCTATTAGGATTTTATAACGTGAAATTAGGGATAATATTAACCTATTAACATTAAATCCAATTGCTGTTAGAATTAATATTAAACAAGTAATATGAAATCCAATTACTATTAGGTTTTTCAAAATGAAATCCAAATGCAAAAGAGAAGGTCAAATTAGCTAATAAAAGAGAAAATGTATATGAGAGGAACTTTTGATCAAATTAGCTCCTCTTTTATTAAATGGATCAATTTAGTTCTTATATGTACTAATAAAAAGATCTAAATAAGGTCAAATTAGAATAAAGTTAATATTCATTATTTTAAAATATTGTTTATTGTTTAACTAAATCAATATTTTTAATTTTTTTATGGTTCCATAAATGAAATTTTTTTGTTTAGAATCAAACTGCAATTGAAAAAATTAATAAAATTTAAGATTTTTTTATACCATAAATGTTAACTCTATTACAATTTGGACTTGTTTGACTATTTTTAATAGTATAGGAATTAAATTGATTCATTTAATAATAATAGAGAGAATAATTTGATGAAATTCCTATAATATAAACCTCCAAACACTTTAACCAAGAATAGACCAACATCATCCATGAGATGGTGCAAGATGAGAGAGATGATTGCCATAAAATCAACTAGAGAAAACTTTTAGAACTGAGTGATGGAGAGGAGATGTGGGGTTGGCTTTAACTCTGATGATCAAATGGGGTTAATGCGTTATTGTTATAGACTGAGGTTTACGCATGTGATTAATGTGTGGATTAGGTTGTTAGGCAGTTAGTGAGCTGGTAATTTGTTAAAGGGTCTCTCAAGTGTATATATACATGTAGTTAGGCACTATTCAAAGTAAGCAAAGTTTAATGAAATCTAAATAAAGATTATTTTCTATTTCTCTGTAATCATTTGGTAAATAAATTCACTAGTTTACCAAGTTCTCATCATGGTATCAGTTGCACGGTGATCCTCGGCCATGGCTACCACACACTCTGCCGATTCTGACTCCGTTGAGCCTACTAGCTCCGTGTTTCTTGGTGACCGTGTGGTCACATCCTTTCCGCGGCATGAGGTTGTGAAGCTTGATGCTGATTCGTTCATTCAGTGGCAGCAACAAATTCGTCTGATTCTTCGTGGTTACGGCTTGCTCGGATTTCTTGATGGAACATTGACGGCTCCATCGCGTTTTGTTCAGTCTCCTGATGGTGCGCTTGTTACAAATCCATCTGCGTCAATTTATGATCAACAAGATAACCTTCTTACCTCGTGGTCACGATCAGCTCCTCCTTGTTGACTTCATTCACCGATGTTCGGACCGCCGGTGATGTCTGGATCGTGGTAAATAACTTGTTTGCTGCCGATACTACTGCCAAGCAATCGCAGTTACGTCATGAACTGCATTCTCTCCGGAAAGGTAATCTCTCTATCCGGTTGTATGTTGACAAAATCAAAACCTTGTGTGCTCTCCTTGCAGCGTCTGGCTCTCCAATTTCAGAGGCCGAACGAACGACGGTCCTTCTCGCTGGCCTCTCATCAGAGTTTGACTCCATCGTCTCTCATGCGTCGCTCTCCCCAGTGCCGTTACCTTTTCAACGACTTGTCGATGCTCTGAGTGAATGTGAAGCTCGCCAGATTCGGTCTGTTTAGGATGTGTTAGTGGCTGCGAACGTTGTGGAAGGGACTCAGTTGCCGTCGACGGACGGGGCCTTTCGTGGTGGTCACCCCCTGGTCGTGGTCGTGGCCGAAGCTTTCGTCCTCGTATCCAATGTCAGATCTACAGTCGATTTGGTCATCTCGCGCAGCGATGTTACTACCACTATCATCGTGAGGGGCAACCGTCGTTGGAAGCACAAGTACTGGAAGGGAGCTATGGTGGTTTTGCGTTTGGTGAGAACAGGGAAGAGTTTGGACGTGAGAACCGAATCCCTATGTATGGTTAAAATTGAGGGTTCTCTGGTCAACATTGGAGGCCTCAAATTCGGCCGAATGAAGTTTTTAATGACCTTTCATCACGTGGGCCATCTGCAGGTTATAAAAGTAATGGATTTAATCCATTTAATCAAGATGGTAATGGGCAGAATGATGGTGCTGGCTCAAATTTAAATTCTGGCTCTTATGGACGTAATGATTTTGGCATTGGACGACGTTCCCTTGACTCACAATTTGGTGGTGATTCTTTGGGCCACCCGTATGGTGGGCCGACTTCTAGACCTCGTGGGCCTAGTGGGTCTGTTTGGTCCCGTTCGAATAATGACCATATTTTGCCGGAGCCTTCTGCTAATTGTGTCAATGTTGCCTGATCTTGGCAGACTGTTCATGAGGCTCCGTGGCGTACTAAACCGCGTGCTCGTGTGTTTAGTGTGGATTCTTCTTCGTATGATTCGTCTCAATTTGTTGGGATTCCTCCCCGGCTTCCTGAGTTGCATGCTTCGGGTTATTCTGATGCTACGACTTATGATTCCAATTTTAATACCACTGACTCGTATGTTCCTTTGCCAGTAGGAAGTACGTCATGGTGCCCAAACTCAGGGGCAACTCATCATGTTTGTCGAGACACTTCGGATCTACATGGTTCCACTCTGGTAAGTCATCTCTTTTGATGGGTAATGGAGTATCTACTGATATTTTATCTATTGGGAGTGCGGTCATACCTACGAAGCTGAAATTACTACATCTTTCCAATGTGCTCTGTGTGCCCAGTATTCGAAAGAATTTGCTGTCTGTATCTAAATTTGCTACTGATAACAATGTTTTCTTTGAATTTCACCCATCGTATTGTGTGATTAAGGACATCCAGACACGGGAAATCTTAATGCGGGGCCAAGTTCGTGATGGGCTCTATCATTTCTCGGCTGGTTCAGATAATGTGTTATCTTCTGTTCCCACTACTGCTCAAGTTTGCTCTTCCGTTGATGATGTGTTTAGTTTGTGGCATAAAAGGCTAGGTCATCCGGCGGATAATATTGTAAAAAATGTTCTTACAAGTTGTCAGATTTCTTTCAATAAAAACCGTCTTGATGGTGTTTGTGTAGCTTGTCAGAAAGGTAAATCACATAAGTTACCTTTTTCACCTTCTAGCACTAAATATGTTGATTTGTTTGAAATGGTTTTTTCGGATTTGTGGGGCCCAGCTACTGTTTCATGTGAAGGAAATTTGTACTATGTGTCCTTTATTGACATGACTAGTCGTTTTACCTGGATCTACTTGATCAGTCGAAAATCTCAAGCTTTAGAGTGCTTTGGTCAGTTTCAGAAGATGGTTTCCACTCAGTTTGGGAAGCATATTAAGCAATTTCAAAGTGACTGGGGAGGTGAGTTTCGTAAGTTCTCCTCCGTTTTAGCTAGTCAGGGAATTATTCATCGCGTCTCTTGCCCTCACACATCTAAACAGAATGGTGTTGCTGAGCGTAAACACAGACATGTCGTGGAGACTGGTCTCACTCTTCTGGCTCAGGCTCATTTACCGATGGATTATTGGGGTTATGCGTTCTGTAGTGCGGTGCATCTCATTAATCGATTGCCTACTTCGGTCCTTGACGGGAAGACCCTATTTCAAAGTCTATTTGGTCATGCACCAGCTTATGATCATCTCCGTGTGTTTAGATGTTGTTGTTTTCTGTATTTACGACCGTTTCGTAAACACAAGCTTGAATTTCGGTCTCAGCCATCTACATTTCTGGGGTATAGCTCACGTCATAAAGGTTATTTCTGTCTAACGCCCGATGAGAAAATCATTGTTTCTCGACATGTTGTGTTTGATGAGAATTGATTTCTATTTTCGATTTCTCCTACAAGTACCAAGTTGCCTCTGAATACCACTACGTATGTGCCAATGGTTCGGTCTACTGTACCTCATGCGGTTCGCCCGGATCCTGTCTCTGCTACTGAAGACTCTATAAATCATTCTGGTCATAATCGTACCAGAACTCAGCCTGTTTCCTCTGATATGTATAGTGCTCATTCAAGACCTATTGTCCAAGAGGAGGTTCCATCTAATGCACGATCTGTTGTTCAAGAGGAGGTTTCATCTACTACAACTTTTCCTCCTGAGCCTCCTACTATTCCTCCTATCTCGCCTACTAATACTCATGCCATGGTGACCAGGTCTAAAGCTGGAATATTTAAACCCAAAGCCTTGTGTGCGGATAAAGTTGAGGTAGAGCCATGTTCTGTCAAAGAAGCACTTGATCATCCAGACTGGCGACTAGCTGTTCAAGTTGAGTTTGATGCTTTACTGGCTAACTCAACCTGGGAGCTGTGTCCCCTCCTTCTTGGTCGGAAAGCTATCGGTTGTAAGTGGTTGTTTAGGATCAAGAAGAATCTTGATGGGACGATTAACCGGTGCAAGGCACGCTTGGTCGCCAAGGGGTGTTCTCAGGTACCTGGCTGCTATTTTAAGGAAACGTTCAATCCGGTAGTCAAGCCTGCTACCATTCGAACCATCCTGTCTGTTGCCATGACCAAGGGGTGGTCTTTACGGCAGGTTGATGTCAATAATGCCTTTTTGAATGGAGATTTAACCGATGAGGTGTTTATGCAGCAACCTCCAGGTTTTGAGTAATCTGGTCCAACTGGTGAAAAGTTAGTATGTCAATTGACTAAAGCTTTATATGGATTACGGCAAGCTCCTCGTGCCTGGTTTGACAAATTGAAATAGTTTCTTATTTCTGCTGGGTTTCAGTTATCAAAATCAGATGCCTCACTGTTTGTCCGCTCATCTTCTGATCATACTCTCTATGTTCTTGTCTATGTGGATGATATTGTTATCACTGGTAACTCGTCTGATGTGATAAATTACTTTGTTCAGTAGCTTCACAACAAGTTTGCTCTAAAGGATATGGGTGAGTTGCATTATTTTTTGGGTATTGAGGTCAGTCGGTCATCCTCAAGTAGTCTTCATTTGTGCCAGCACAAATACATTCGTGAGCTGCTTGCTCGAAGTTCTATGACTAATGTCAAAAGTGTTCCTACACCAATGGTAACTTCTTCTTTGTTATCAAAAGATGAGGGTGAACCTCTTGCTGATCCTACTGAATATCGTAGTATTGTTGGAGCTCTTCAGTATATCGTTTTGACAAGGCCAGATATTGCTTATGTTGTTAATCGAGTGTGTCAGTTCATGCATGCTCCCACTTCTCTACACATGATAGCGTTAAAACGAATTTTACGATATTTGTATGGTACTCTTTCTCATGGTTTATTGTTTTAGAGATCTGACCGACTGTCTTTGGTCGGTTATGCTGATGCGAATTGGGGACTTGATTTTGATGATCGTCGGTCTACTACGGGATATTGTGTGTATTTTGGACACACACCTATTTCTTGGTGTTCCAAGAAACAACAAGTTGTTTCTCGCTCTACGGCAGAGGCTGAATATCGGAGTTTAGCAGCCACCGCTAGTGATGTTACGTGGCTAGTCTCGTTGTTAACAGAGTTACATCTCCAGTCAATTGATCCTCCGACGATATGGTGTGATAATTCTAGTGCTGTTGCTATTGCGGCTAACCCCGTTCTGCACTCTAAGTTCAAACATGTTGAACTTGATCTGTTTTTTGTTCGCGAGAAAGTGGCTAGTGGTGAGTTGGTTGTTGGCGAAGTTCCTGTCTGTGATCAAGTAGCCGATGTTCTCACTAAGCCGTTGTCTGTTTCGACGTTTACCCGTTTTCGTCATCTTCTTAGGGTCGTCCCCATCGAGGAAGCTAGGTGAATGTTATAGACTGAGGTTTACGCATGTGATTAATGTGTGGATTAGGTTGTTAGGCAGTTAGTGAGCTGGTAATTTGTTAAAGGGTCTCTCAAGTGTATATATACATGTAGTTAGGCACTATTCAAAGTAAGCAAAGTTTAATGAAATCTGAATAAAAATTATTTTCTATTTCTCTGTAATCATTTGGTAAATAAATTCACTAGTTTACCAGGTTCTCATCAGTTATAAACCTCTAATTTCTCAATGTAAACATTCTGCTAATTATTCTTTTGACAAAATATTTTTTTCCTATTATTTTTTATCATTAAATATTGAGAAATAGGATGAGAGGGATTTCATCTATATTCTAGACATGATTTAACTATTATTCCAAACAATTCTTGGCTATTATTTTTCTATTGTTCGATATAATTGAAAATCGAAATTTACGTTAAATATATACAATATATCCGAAATGAAAAAGAAAAACCCTTCTAGTTGATATGACTGAAAGAGAAAATTAATAGAAATTTCAAACTCTAATTTGTGTTGAAGAATCAATTTTGTATGATGCATTTGCATGGTTCTAATTTAAGCGATTAATACCCTGTACTTCAACAACCAATCGAAATAATATACCAATGAAACAAAGACTAAATTAAACTAAAAATAATGTTATGGGCAGTCATAGTAGTTTTGAATTGGAAAAATATCAAGAAATGCTTTAATATTATTATTTATTTTTTAAATACAAAAGTAATTTGAATGTAAAAACAAAATAATATGAAATAATATTTGATGTTCTCTGGAAGGAGAGAATTTAATTTTCGAAAGATAGTAATTTTTCAGTTTGTCCACAAATGAATTCTGACTTAAATCTAGACTTTCAAGAGCATTAACGTAGGTTATTGAAGGTGGAATGATCTCTTTGAGATTGTTTTTGCTCAAATTCAAAACTTGAAGCAGTTTCCAAGATCATCAGGAATAGGCCCACTTCAATTATTTGATGCCAAGTTAAGTTGTTATAGATTTGAAAGATGCCCAACTTTAACTTAGAAGAAGAAGGGTTATCAATTTCAATGCTCCTAGTTCCTTAGAATCTCATTAATTAGATGATTCAAAGAGAGATCAAGTTCCCCTAATTGAGTTTCATTTCCCAATTCAAATGGTATCTTTCTGGAAATGTTATTGTTCGAGATCCATAGGCTTGTTAGATTATGACATTGCCCCCATTTATTATATATGAAAGCAACGATTATGAGAGTCAATTTTAGCAATGGATCTAACTTTTTCTTTGTGTCAATGAGTGAGTGGTACTTATACCCAGATTACGAGTAGGGGTGTTTAAATTTTGGTTAAAATTGAATTATGCAATTTTCAAAATGTTCATTTTCTTTTCTCTCATTATTCAACTCTACCAAGTAATAAATAGAAAAAACTTAGCCTTGTTTGGCAATTGGCTGGAAATTAATAGCTGATTGTTGACTGCACTGGTTGGTTTAACCAACTAATTCTATTAACTGATTATTTAAAAGTGTTTGGTAAAACTTAATTGATAACTGAGAGCTGATACGTGTAAAATGATAAATAATAGCATGACACCTTTTATTATTAAGTATTTATTTGCTTAAAATATTTTAGTCTTTATTTGGTGAAATTATTGAAATAAAATATTATTACCAAGGAATTAAAACATATGAAAATTAATTAGTGAATATTTTTAAAAATTTAAATAAATATATTTCTTAAATCCCTTATTTGCGCAAGTATTTTTTTTATCTAAATATTCATTATGGAAATTAATTAGTGAGTAATTTTTAAGCAAACTTGATCAGAAATGTCATTCCACATATCTCATCCCCAATCAGTTGTGAAAAAAGTTGTCCATCCCTGCAATTTTTTGTTTTGGAGATTTTAACTAAACAAGCTCTCCATTCACCAAACAATACAATTAGAGAGTTTAACTACCCAAACCTCTATTTGTCCCCAAATTAGCTAAAAAAGACCCAAAACTCTATATACCAAATATCCCCATTTACTTTTTCTTTAAAAAATTTCCATCTTTCCTACCAAGTACATTTTTGAAAAGAAGAATTATATTTTTTTTTATGATTTTATTTTTCTATTCTTTCAATTTTTCATCACTTCAATTTTTTCCCCATCCTACCAAGCAAATCCTTAATAATGGAGGATGTGTAGGGGTAGGGGCCATAGTTATATAAAATAGACATGTTCAAAGTAAACCTAACTTCTATGGGTTGGACATACTTTTAACGTATTTTTGAATTTAGGATCACCTTGACTACTGAAATTAACATTTAGAAAAAACAAAATAAGTTAATGCTTGGTTTGTATTAGATATTATGATTATTTAAGTTTATTTATTTTTACCTAATTAATATTTAGATACTATTTTATACTTTGACATTGCAATTATTTAACTTTATCTTTACCAAACTATTTAGAATTAGGAATGTTAAGGACTAAGTATGTTGTTATACCAAGTGAAAATAGGTCACTTCATCAATTTCGTAAACAAGTTAATCAATGGGTGGCCAGAACAGAAATGAATGATAACGTTAGTGATGAAATTGAAAGTTTCTATAGTTCAATGATTACACGCTAATAGTATTGGTGACTAATTGTATAGTTTATCCATACATAAAATAAAAGTAAAAGCAACATATTATAAACTTAAAAACTGGTCGGGTCATAGCTAAGCTCAAGCTTTGAATATTGATGCTCGAGGATGGCATCTCATATTTTAAATAGATATATTTTTTTAAACCATATTTCATATTTATTTTATCTAAATCTTACTAAATATGGTATTTGGAACTAGACTACCGACTTTAATGAGTAACTCAAGCCTTGAATACATCTTCTTCTTGGTAAACTTTCAACAAAATAATACAATTGTTATTTAATTCCAAGATTAAAATTTACATGCTCAAAAAATTATGCGTCAGAGGAAAATGATTTTTTTTTTTTAATTTGTATTGAAGAAAAATTTCTATGGTGTATTCGCACGATTATAATAAGTGAATACTAGCCTCTACTTCAACCACCAATCTAATAATATACCAAAGGGCAAAATTAAATTACATGAAAATGAACTTTAGGAGGAGTTACAGTTTAGTATTAAAAGAATTAACAAAAAATTTAACATTATAAATTGTTGAAGGTCAATGAAATTTGTTTAAGATAAAACTCTTAAACTTTATTAATCAAGAAAATGTACCAAAACAGAGGGGAAACTCTATACCCAAACTATCAGGTTTTCCCTTCAATTTCAGTCGAAACATGAAATATTATCTACTAAACAGAAATGGAGTACACAGGATAACACAAACATCATACATGAAATTGAAACTGATGTAGTTTAAGAAAGATGATAAAATCCACCACAACACTTTCTTCTATTCCAAGCTGTGACAAAAGGAAAATACTTGCAATCCTGCTACCCTCCCAACAATCTTCATTCTCTACATCCAATTTCATTGTTCAAGCATCTCATTCTCAACAAAGCTGCGAAATAAGAGATAATTGGAAGAATAAGAGATAAAAAATAAGTTTATATAAAGAGAATTTACATACCTTTCCTAGATATAAGTTTGATATTGTAGCACCTTAGTTAGCCATTGCAGACTACATTTCCCAACAGTTCTTCCAATTTTCTGCTGTTGAAAGGACTCGGTAAAGGAAGGGATTGACGACCAAGGGCTTGAGAAACTTGCTGCATGGTTGGCCGAAGTTGGGGATTGCCATTCAAGCATGCCATTGCAATCTTCATAGTAGAGACCAGGTCTTTGGCAGATTGGCCTACTGGTGGTGAAAGACGTTGGTCTATTGTATCTTTCAGTAAAACCTGTTGGTCATTTGACATCGATGACGATGTCAATTCCAGTGATGAAAAATACGAAATAAGATCACCAGGATGCCTCCCCATACAAACTTCCATCGTTAGCACCCCAAAACTGTAGACATCACACTTCTCATCTACTCTCATTGTATAAGCTAACTCTACATAAAAAAATTTACTAATTAGCATATGCTATTTGAACTTTGTCTATTTAACAACATGCAAGAAATTAACAGTTTTAATCAAACAGATAACATGTTCAAAGCATTTTTAGGAAAAAGAATTAGTTAATACCTGGAGCTATATACCCGTAGGTGCCCGCAAGTGAAGTCCAATTGGAGGAGTCAGGCTTTAAAATCCTAGCAGTGCCAAAATCAGAGACACGAGCTTCATAGTCCAAATCCAAGAGAACATTGTTGCTAGAAATGTCTCGATGAACTATAGCTTGTGAATGGCCATGATGCATATAAGACAAAGAATTAGCCAATCCTTTAACAACATTTAGCCTCTTCTTCCAGTCCAGCTCCTTGGACTGTTCATTGTTGCTTAACACCATTCTCAAACTTCCCCTTTCCACGAGCTCATAAACCGGAAAAGAATGCTTTGGATGTGAACAAAAACCATACATCTGCACAATGTTACGGTGCCTTATTTCTAGTAAAGCAATAATCTCGCTTTCAAAGGCTTCTAAGTTGTTGATGAGCATGATGTCCTCAGATCGGTGAAGTTTCTTCACAGCAACCTCCTGACCAATTGGTAATGTAGCTTTATAAACACTCCCGTATCCTCCTGAACCAATGCAATAGTCTGAACGAAAATCTTCAGTGGCTTCAATAATGTTGTCATGGAGTACTCTTCCATTAAATGCCAATACAGTAAATATATCTCCTTGTTGTTCCTCCCTTGGCTCTGATTCTTTGGTTTGACACCTTTTGCAGAAAGTAAAGATACTTTCAACCAATAAAAATAGCAAAAGTGGACTGCCAAATAGTGGAAGCGTAACTGAAATGATGACTTTGGTCCTTTTTCCATGACTATGGTTGGGCAGAAAAGAAGGAACACAAGTGTTAAAAGGTGGCAACAAACAGCATATGTAAGTTAGCCGGATGAAGTACAGCAATATGCAAAATACCATATGTTAGCCGGATGAAGTACAACAATGTGCAAAACAACATATGTTATCCGGATGAAGTACATTTTTTGTGCCAGTTGACCTATACTTGTTCTGACAACTTTTCTTTTGTTTTGTCTGTTTAAAGTGAGTCAATGACTAAGTAGCTTTAGACTGTCAGCAGGTTACTGTTGAACTTTTTTTGTGCAAGTTACTTTTCAGAAAATTTATTGCTTTTTCAATGTAATAGTTTAATATATGTACATTTTTATCTTTAAACAATTTGATGAATGAGAAGAAGTCAACTTAAGTTTTTTCTCCTTCAACCTCTGAGTTCTGCTTCAGTTTTTGAGTTTTCAAACACAAAATTTGTTTACTTTGTTTTTCATTGATTATTTGGTTGAAACTCAACAAATGGTATCAAGAGCCTATTATCTTTGAGGGCCTTGGTTGTGTTTTTTTTTTTATGAGTGACAAGTGTTTGAAAGAAAAGAAGCAGGAGCTATTTTTTGTTAGCTTGTTTGGTTGCTGCAAAGATGAGTTTTTCACCACCACCACCACCTGTTTTTGCTGGTGAAAACTACAATATTTGGTCTGTGAAAATGAAGACATATCTGCAGGCACATGACCTGTGGAATATTGTTCTAAATGACACAGAGCCACCTCCCTTGAGAGTTAATCCGACCATAGCTCAAATCAGGTAGCATAGTGAGGACATTGCCAAGAAGTACAAGGCCATGTCGTGTCTTCAGAGTGGAGTTTCAGATGTTATTTTCACAAGGATAATGGCCTGTGACTCACCAAAGTAGGCCTGGGACAAACTCAAGGAGGAGTTTCAAGGGTCAGACAAGACCAGGCAGCAACAACTGATCAACTTGAGGAGGGACTTTGAGAATCTGAGAATAAAGGACTCAAAGACCATCAAGCAGTATGCTGACAGGATTATGGCCACAGTCAACAACATAAGACTGCTTGGAGATGAGTTTAGTGACCAAAGAACGGTTGAGAAAGTCATAACAACCTTACCAGAGAAGTATGAATCAAAAATCTCTTCTTTGGAAGACTCAAGGGACCTAGCAACCATTCCCTTGACAGAGTTGATAAATGCTCTCTATGCACAAGAGCAAAGAAGAGCAAACAGAATGGAAGAGCACTCTGAGGGAGCTTTTCAGGCCAGGTGTAGAGAAAACTCAAGCTCAAGCTCAAGTTACAAAGGCAAGAAGCCATGGCTAGAAAAGAAAGAGAAAGGGAAGAAGGATGCTGCTAAAAAGAAGTTTCCACCTTGTGCTCATTGCAAGAAGACTACTCACCTTGAAAAATACTACTGCATGCAGGACTGGACATTGGTGTAGAGGTTGCAAACAGCTTGGACACATTGAAAAGGTGTAAAAAAACAAGCCAAAAGCACAGCCACAGCACCAGAACCAAGCTCAGGCTGCTGAGGATGTGGAAGCACTGGAAGAGCATGTCTTCACAACTTCTTGTTTTGCAAGCTCAAGTAAGGTCAGCAAAAATTGGTTGATTGACAGTGGATATACACATCATATGGCTTCAGAAAAAAGTATGTTTAGGGAGCTAGACACCAGTTTCATGTCCAAAGTCAGAATCGGCAATGGTGAACTCATAGAGGCCAAAGGCAAGGGCAAGGTTGTGATTGGCACAAAGTCAGGTAACAAAATCATCTCTAAGGTTCTTTATGTACCTGACATTGACCAAAATTTGTTGACTGTTGGTCAGCTACTAGAGAAGGGGTATTCTCTCATTTTTGAAGGCAAGGTTTGTGTGATTAAAGATGCTGCTGACCAAGTGTTGGTAACAGTAGCCATGAATGATCGAAGCTTCACTTTAGATGTGAATCAGCTAAAACCAAAGATATGTGTAGCTCATGCTGATGAATCAAGTTTGTGGCATAGAAGGCTAGGCCATGTGAACTACAAGTCACTTGGCCTGCTGCACAAAATGAGTCTGGTAAAAGACATATCCTGTATTGAACCAAAGAAGGATGTGTGTGAAGTGTGTCAACTTGGCAAGCAGACCAGACTGCCCTTTCCAATCAACAAAGCATGGAGAGCTCAAGAGAGGCTCCAACTGGTCCATACAGACATCTGTGGACCTATGAAAACCACTTCCCTGAATGGCAACAGGTATTTTGCACTATTCATTGATGATTGCACCAGATTCTGTTGGGTAGGCTTTCTAAAGCAAAAGTCAGATGTTGCTGACTTCTTTTGCAAGTTCAAAGCACTGGTTGAGAACCAAGCCAGTTGCAAGCTGAAAATCTTAAGGTTAGATAATGGAACTGAGTATGTGTCTCAAAGGTTCCAAAAGATATGTGATGATGCTGGAATTCAACACCAACTAACAACCATCTACACACCACAACAAAATGGTGTTTGTGAGAAGAAGAACAGGACAGTTCTTGATATGACCAGGTGCCTTTTGTTTGAGGCTAAAATGCCTAACAATTTTTAATGAGGCGATAAACACATCACATTTACTTGTTGAACAGATCGCCAACTAATGCAGTGAGGGGTAAAACACCATTTGAAGCCTGGTTTGAACAAAAACCAACAGTGTCACATTTGAAGGTATTTGGTTGTTTGTGCTATGCACTGGTTCCAGCAGAAAAAAGGACTAAGCTTGAAAAAAGGTCCATGCTAGGGGTGTTTGTAGGCTACAGCAGTGTGAAGAAGGGTTATAGGATCTTTGATCCATTAACTAAAAAGATTGTAGTGAGCAGGGATGTGAAGTTTAATGAAGTAGGCTACTGGAAATGGGATGGAACTAATGCAAGTTTGCTTGAGGAGGACCAAAATGATCTTGACTTGCAGCATGCTGAGATTAAAGTTGAAGCTGAAGGTGGTTATGATGATGTACCTGTCAGAGGGACTAGGACACTAGCAGACATCTATGAAAGGTGTGCTGTAACCATGGTTGAGCCTTCTTGCTATGATGAAGCAGCAAGGGAGAGCTGCTGGCAAGAAGCTATGGAAGCTGAACTGAAGATGATCCATAAGAATGATACTTGGGAGCTGGTTGATAGGCCAGCAAATAGAAAAGTTATTGGTGTCAAATGGGTGTTCAGGACCAAGAACAATGCAGATGGGTCACTGAACAAGCACAAGGCCAAGCTAGTTGTGAAGGGCTATAGTCAGCAACAAGGGGTTGATTTCTTTGAAACCTTTGCACCTGTTGCAAGGTTAGATACCATAAGGCTATTATTTGCCTTGGCTGCTCAGAAGCAATGGAAAGTCCATCAATTAGATGTCAAATCAGCATTTCTGAATGGATTTCTCAAGGAAGAAATCTTCATAGAACAACTTGATGGATTTAAGGTTGCTAGTGAAGAACATAAAGTCTACAAGCTTAAGAAGGCTTTGTATGGCCTAAAGCAGGCTCCAAGGGCCTGGTATGACAGGATTGATGCATACCTGTCAAGGCTGGGATTTGAGAAGAGCATCAGTGAGCCTACACTTTATGTGAAGAAGGCTAAGAAAGAAACCTTGTTGATAGTCTCACTTTATGTGGATGACTTGTTAGTTACTGGCTGCAGAAGTGAGTTAATTGAGGATTTTAAGAAGCAGATGCAAGATGTGTTCGAAATGACTGATCTTGGTTTGATGACCTATTTCCTTAGTATGGAAGTGAATCAGAATGAGCATGGCATTTTCATAAGCCAGCAAGCGTTTGCGCTGAAAGTTCTAAGCAAATTCAGCATGTCAAAGTGCAAGTCTGCTAGTACTCCAGTTGCACTAGGAGAGAAACTGTCAAGCACCAGTGAGCATGATCGAGTGGATGAAAAGGGGTACAGGAGTTTGGTTGGTTGCCTACTCTATTTAACAGCAACAAGGCCAGATATTATGTATGTTATTAGCCTTCTCTCGAGGTTCATGCATTGCTACAACACAGCTCACTTCAAGGCTGCTAAAAGAGTCTTAATGTATGTCAAAGGAACCTTAGGCTATGGTGTGATGCTTGAGAGAGCTGAAGAATTGAAGCTAGTTGGTTATTCAGATAGTGATTGGGCTGGCTCAGTTGATGATATGAAGAGCACATCAGGATACTTCTTCACTCTAGGTTTAGGAGTTTTTAGCTGGAGTTCAAAGAAACAACAGACAGTAGCTCAATCCACTGCAGAAGCTGAGTATATTGCAGCTGCTACTGCTGTTAATCAAGCAATTTGGCTTAGAAAACTGTTGGATGATTTGAATGCTAGTCAAGTAGAAGCAACAGAGATTATGGTAGACAATCAATCAGCTGTTGCAATAGCCAAGAACCCTGTGTTCCATGGCAAAATGAAGCATTTCAAGATCAGATATCACTTTGTGAGGGAAGCAGAATTAACTAAGGAAATCAGCTTGGTCCATTGTTGTTCGAGGGATCAGCTTGCTGATATTTTGACCAAGCCATTGGTTGCTACAAGGTTTGAGTGTTTAAGGAAGGAAATTAGAGTTTGCTGTTTTGTAGCCAAGGAGGAGTGTTAAAAGGTGGCAACAAACAACATATGTAAGTTAGCCGGATGAAGTACAGCAATATGCAAAACAACATATGTTAGCCGGATGAAGTACAGCAATATGCAAAACAACATATGTTATCCGGATGAAGTACATTTTTTGTACCAGTTGACCTATACTTGTTCTGACAACTTTTCTTTTGTTTTGTCTGTTTAAAGTGAGTCAATGACTAAGCAGCTTTAGACTGTCAGCAGGTTACTGTTGAACTTTTTTTGTGCAAGTTACTTTTTAGAAAATTTATTGCTTTTTCAATGTAATAGTTTAATATATGTACATTTTTATCTTTAAACAATTTGATGAATGAGAAGAAGTCAACTTAAGTTTTTTCTCCTTCAACCTCTGAGTTCTGCTTCAGTTTTTGAGTTTTCAAACACAAAATTTGTTTACTTTGTTTTTCATTGATTATTTGGTTGAAACTCAACAACAAGCCATTAGTCCAGTGGTATTACCGCATAGGCCTTTATTGTTTCTTAAGGCATCAAACGAAGCCTCATGAAAAGCCTTAAGATTTGGAATAGGACCTTCAAATTGGTTGAAAGATACGTTCACAAATCTCAAACCACGCAAATTATTAAAAGCTTCTGGGATGGAACCGTTGAGCATATTGTGAGAAAGGTTCAATACTTCCGAGGACTGTAATTTTCCAAACTGTTGTGGGATACCTCCAATTAGTGAATTCCGACTCAAATCTAGGCTATGAAGAGCATGAATGTAGCCTATGGAAGATGGAATGCTCTCTTCGAGGTTGTTCTTGCTCAAATTCAAGTTGAATAACTTGATGCAATTTCCAAGATCATCAGGAATAGGCCCACTTAAATTGTTTGATGCCAATTCAAGTTGTTCTAATTTTGAAAGTAGTCCAATTTCCGATGGAATTTTGCCAGAAAATTGGTTACCACTTAGAAAAAGACGGTTCATCATTGTCAACTTCCCTAGTTCCTTAGGAATCTCACCATTTAGATGATTCGAAGAGAGATCAAGTTCTTGTAATTGGGTGGCATGCTCCAATTCGAATGGAATCTTTCCAGAAATGTTATTGTTGGAGATTTGTAGGCTTGTTAGATTATGGCATTGTCCCCAATTTGGAGAAAGTTCACCGAAAATGTTGTTGTTGCTTAATGTAATATAATTCAAATTAGGATATATACCAAAGGCTTCTGATATATTTCCCGTTAAGTGGTTCCCTTCAAGCCTAACTCTTTTTAAGCTTGTACAGTTTCTCAAACTAGATGGAATCAAACCAGTCAAATTATTGTTCATAGCTCCAATATTAGTGAGCAATCCCCCCAGGCATACATTATCAGGTAATGAACCACTGAGATGGTTGAATGATAATTGGAATTTTTGTAAATGAGTAAGATTGTTCAAAGTTTGAGGAAGAAGGCCTGATAAAATATTTCCAAAAAGCTTAACTAACGACAACTTGTATAAGTTTCCCATGGAAGTTGGGATTGAACCAGAAATGTCATTAAAATGAAGCGCAAGTATTTTCAAGTTAGTCAAGTTTCCTATGGAATCAGGGATGACACCAGTGAGATTATTGCTCGACAACAGCAACTCGAAAAGAGATTTGAGCATACCTATCTCATTGGGGATAGAACCAGAGAGATTATTACCCCACAGATAGAGCCATTTCATGTTAGTTAAGTTTCCTATACATGTTGGGATAGGACCAGTTAGGGAATTGTTTGAAAGTTTAAGCAGCTCAAGTGATCTAATCATTCCGATTTCTTTAGGAAGGGAACCATTGAGCCTATTGCCAACGAGGATAATTTGGGATAAATTTTGCAAGTCTCCAACAGAAATAGGTATTGTACCAGTGAGATGGTTTTGGGAAAGATCCAGCATCCAAAGTGAACTCAACCTTCCTATATCAGAAGGAATACTTCCAAAGATATTATTTTGTGACAAGTCCAGGACGTGAAGCTTCGTAAGGTTCAACATTTCTATTGGAATGGGACCACTGATTGAATTGTCTCCTAAGGAGATCATAGAAAGACTTTTCAGTAAGCCAATTTCTAAAGGGATATTCCCAGAGAAATTATTGTATGATAAGTCAAGGAAGTTGAGATTGGAAAGGTTCCCGATTTGTGAAGGAATGGACCCATACAATGAGTTGTTTCGAAGCTGAAGCGAAATCAAGTTGGGGAAGTAAAAGAAGTTGAGATTGTGAAGTGTACCTCTCAATTTCAATTTATATTCTCCTAGGATCATATTGGTGATGCTTCGAGCATTGTTGCAAGTGATTCCAGTCCAATTGCAATGGTTGCTTCCGCCCCAAAAAGGAGAGAGCAAGGTTTGGGTGTTGCTGGGGAGGCTAGCTTTCCATTCTAGAAGAGCTTCAGCTTCCCTGGAGGGTATGGTTTTAGAAGAGAAAGCATGGGAAGATGCAAAGAAGAGGAAGAAGATGATGAGTTTGAATGGTATTGAGAAAGAAACCATGGCTTTGATAGATGAAGTTAAGGATTTTTGGTTGTTAATTGTGATCAAAGACATTGCCTATTTATACAACGATGTCAGAGCTGTTTCAATCACTCTGACAAGTACGTGTATACATTTTTCTATGAGTAGTTATTTCTTAGGTTTTTCCTTCAAATAATTATTAATTAGGTTTTTATATATAATGAATTTTCAGTATATTAATTTGTGCGCTTAGATTAGGTGATGTCCCAATGTTAAAAAATTGTTATATGAATTTATTTTCAATATATCATAATTCGCTCGTAATATAATCAAATCGAAACGGTAATTTCAAATATTTTAATTTTTTTTTTAAAATTGATCCTAACCTCTATACTATTATTTATTTAGTGTTTAAACGTAAAATAATATTTTTAATGAATTCAACATCCATTATATTCAAAATGGATCAATTTTCAAATATGAATTAAATAAGAATTATAGTCAAAATTGCTAAAAATAAATAAAGCAAGATTTGTGTCTCAAAATATTTTGCATGGCTTACAAAAAAATGTCTTAATAATGGAAACAAAATTGAATGTGAAATTGAGGATAATTTTATTGAAAAAAAAATTAAATTAAGGGAATTGACTTTGAAAATATCATATAACTTTACATTAAATCCTTTAGTTTTGGTCTTTCTATTTTAACTTTTATCATTGACTTAAATCTGAAATGATATTTTAAGTGCAGAGTCTTTGATGATACTTGGTTTGATCTTCGTTTTGCCTTGCCTACCTATTTTGAAAACCCCTGCCCCGCAAAAGAAGTATATAACACCACCGACTCCTGTATCTTACCCCATTTTCCAATTGTTGTTCACAATATTTACATATGAAAAGTCTGCACAAAATAAATAAACAAATAAAAGACCAAAAAGAAAACATTACACTATTAATTTACAATTACATTGCACTATTAATGAAATTCATTTATCTTTATTATCTTCTCCCTCTCTTTTCCTGAACTAAAACTCTTCTTTCTTGGATCACTATTGTTGATACCGTGAATCAGTTATTCAAGTAATTTGAGTTTCGAGTTCGAGTCGAATTGAATTTTATAATTTGAATAATAGATTAGTGTAAATACCCTTTTTTAATTTAACTCGAATAATTTCACTCGATTCAATTCAACTCCACTCAAACTTCATTTTCACTTGTCTCAATTCAAAGAAATTTCAAATCAAATTAGGATGATAAAATAGGACTTTCTAACTCGATTAACTCAAAATATTTTAACTTGATTTGTTGCAGCATTTAACTTCGAGTTCCTTTTCGAAGTCATTGGCGGTACTTTGTTTGATGTTTGTCTAAAAAGTAGAAGGTTTCTTTTACTTTTCTTTCTTCCAGCCCTTATCCCCCAAGGCCTTACCTACCTATTCTGAAAACCCCTGCCCCCACAATAAGAAATATAACACCACTGACTCCTATATCTTATACCAGTTTCCAATTCTTGTTCACATTTACATATAAAAAGTCTGCAAAAGAAAAAGAAAAGAGAGAGGATTTGGAGATACTTCTTACCATACAATTACATTACACTATTAATGGAATTCATTTCTTCACACTCCTTATCTTATTTATTTTGGTGTTATTTCGAAGCTATAATTCCTCTTCATTTTATCTCACAAACATGACATCCCATTATTTATTCATCTCATACTCATCCATAAAGAAAACAAAGGAATAATCGGCTTTTATTTGACCCCTTACAAATTTTATATATAGTTTGATATAACAAATTTGGTAACACTTTTGGTTGCAATTTTATTCATTATTATTAGCTTCATGTTATCCATATTTAATAAAACCTCTTTACATATTTTACATTACATATGCAATAAAACATTTTTCCATATTAATTTTTATTTTGAAATATAGTTAATAATTAAAAATAAATAAGATATTTTTAAATTAGAAAATAAAATTAAGTAAAGGTCATATTTTAAAAGCTTGAATCATACTCATGGAGTTAAATGAAATTCTTATAAATGAATTCCTATTCATAACAATTTTTATTTTACTATTTTGGTCCCTGCTTAGTTATATTCGTGGTTTCCCCCGAATCAGAACTTTCAAAAGGGAAGTAAGTTTGTAATAGGCTAATTTTGGCCTGGGCCTCAAAAAATAATAACCGAAGCTAAAGGATGCAATCGGTCGAAAACAAGTCAAAAAGGACCAAATTGAAAGGCAATCATTAAATTGTGGCCAAATAAAAAAGATGGAGAAAGTCAAGGAGTTATCAAAATTAGTTGACTTGGTAAAAGGCTAAAAATAGAAAGATATGATTTTTATTTTTGATTTTATTTTATTTTATTTTATTATTAAATTATTTAGGCTATTTTTAGTAAACAATTGAAATACAATCATTAAATTGTGGCCAAATAAAAAAGATGGAGAAAGCCAAGGAGTTATCAAAATTAGTTGACTTGGTAAAAGGCTAAAAATAGAAAGATATGATTTTTATTTTTGATTTGATTTGATTTGATTTTATTTTATTTTATTATTAAATTATTTATGCTATTTTTAGTAAACCTCATGTATATAAATAGGGGTATTTTGTTCTTTGAAAGGAATGAATGACTTTTGGGAGGATTTTGATCGATTACTTTGGTATTCCTACTTTAATTTGGAATTAGATTATTCTCTCTTTTCCTATTTCTATTGAAATTGAGTTATTTTCTTTTCTCTTTCAATTATGTGAGAATTTTGTCCATTTCATTTCAATTTCTTTGCTTTTTTCTAAATTCGTCCAATTGCTTTTAGCCATTCCATTTTTTTTATTGTTCTGCAATTAAGTTTTTTTGGCCCTTAAATTTGTTTCGACTGCATTTTGGGGTCCTCCCTGGGGCTGTGCGTTTTGGAGGGCGGGGATTATTTCCCTTTTGGTCCCTGCTTGTTATTCGTACGTTCAAATTAGTCCATTTTCTTTTATTTATTTTTGATTCGCCCCAAAATTTTACTTTAAGGTTCGATTTAATCTTTTTTATTTTCGCTATTTTATTATCAAATTAACTAATTTAATATATTATTGCTATTATTATGTCCCTATTTATGTTTATTTTGTTATTCTAATACTATTATTATTTATCTAATTATTATTTATCTATTTATATTTCAACTATTATTATATTCCTATTTATATTTATATACTAATATTATTTTCATTATTATTTTTCTTATATATATTTTTTACTCTTATTATTAACATCCTATTTATTTTTATTTTTTATATTTTTTGTTATTATCTATTTTAACTTTTTATATAACGTTCATTTCAATTTTTTATACATGATTTATTTTAATATTTTCATATATTATATATTTCAAACCTTTTTTTACACATTATATATTTTGAATTGTTTATATATTATCTTTTATTATTTTATCTTGAATAGATACTATTTTTTTTAAAATTATTTTATATACTTTAGATCGCTTTTATAATCATCATCATTTTAAAAATCCTCTCAACTTAAGGAATTATTTCGTGTTTGGGGGTCTGAGGGATCGTGCCCAATCGTGTTGGGTTTCGATTTTTCGTTCAACTAAATACGGAATATCCTTTGGAAATTTCGTCCATGCTTTTAAAACTAAAATGAGGCAATATTTTGTGTTTGGGGAGTTTGAGAGATCGTGCCCAATTGTGTTGGGTTTCGATTTTTCCCATTCGACTAAAATACGGAATATCCTTTTTGAAATTTCATCCATACTTTCTTAAACTAAAATAAGGCAATATTTCGTGTTTGGAAGTTTGAGAGATCGTGCCTAATCGTGCTGGGTTTCTATTTTTCATTCGACTAAGATACGGAATATTCTTTTGACATTTCATCCAGGTTTTCTTAAATTAAAACGAGGCAATATTTCGTATTTGGAAATTCGACAAATCGTGCCCAATCGTGCTGGGTTGCGATTTACCGTTTGGCCAAATAACCAAATATCCTTTCGAAATTTCAAATGCATTAGTTTTGGAAATTATGAAATGATCTTGTATCGAGGGTTTGAAATATGGTATCCAATCGTGTTGGATATGATATTTCATTCTTTCTAAATGAGAGAATCTCAACATTCAACTTAAATGTTTTTAAAGGAGCCGTATTTTAAAATCTTTTTCAAGTTTTCTATATTAGGACGTTGATTGATCAATACGGTACCAATTTTAGGCGTTGCGAGGGTGCTAATCCTTCCTCGCGCGTAACTGGCTCCCGAATTCGTCTTCTAGTTTTTCATAGACCAAAAACGTTGTTTTAATAAACCAAAATTCTTTATTAAAATGATCGATCACAAGGTGACCCGATCACACCTAAACAAAAAGGATTTGTGGCGACTCCATTTTCGTCTTAAAGTCGACCCCCGTTTTCCAAAATAAAAATGGTTTCGATAGTTTGGCGACTCCACTAGGGACCAATAAGAGAGTCAAACCGTAAAATTGATTGTTTTCTGTCCTTTTGTTGAAAATTTAAAATTTGGTTTTTAATATATGATTCTTTTATTGCATTTCATGGGTTTTATGGTTTTGGTCATTTTATTTGTGTTTTGCATTTTGAGTTTTTTATGTCTCCTTGCATTATCTTGCATGACCGTTGTGGTCGTACCTTTTTAAGTGGGAGTGAGAAACTATGCCTTCGTGAGGTTTTCACCTCCGCAAGGGCTAGTGGACTGCTTCCGGGATACATCTGTACCTATGTCTTCGTGAGGTTTTCACCTCCGTATGGCCATAGGGAAATGTATTCCCCTGAACTAAACTCGATCGACATGAGCCTATAATGGGTGAGGATCGAGGAATCTGCTGGTTCGGGTACCTCTACTTTAGAACCAAACCACATATAGCGAGCCTTAAGAGCCCAACCCTAGGTAGAGCCACTCCAAACCCTAGCGGTTACCCAAGTAGGTGTCCTATATTATTTTTTCCTCCTGTGCTAACATGTTTTGATTTGTTTATGACTGCATTGCATTACATCATCATAGAAAGGAGGTGTTGATTCATATTTGATTGCTAAATAGAACAGATTGTCATAAGAAAATGAATTTCTTGATAAAGTGGATTATAATACGGTTGTCTGAAGATGGTCTAAGTAAACACAACGGAAGAAGGCTGACAGTTTGCAGAGGAAAACAAGATTTTACCTAAGGATTCAAGTCGATAAAGATTATTCAAGAGCTGTCAACATCTCGACTTACTTAAAGAAGTTGACGAGCATCAAGAGGATGAGTGAGCAAGGAGCCATAGTCCAGATCAAGCAAAACGGAGATAATTCAGAAGATTTGATTTTAGCGTCCGAATATGAAGAAAAGGAACAGTGTATTCACTTGGAACATGAGGGCAGGGCCATATATGTAATCCGTTTTATGTAAAGGAATTTGTTTTCTAGAAAAGTTATTTTAATGGAATTGAATTCAGAATCAACACCTTTATTTCTTTTGCATTCATTTCATGTATTTGCATTACATCACATCATGTACATTAAATTTCACAAAAGAACCCTAATTAATGAGAAATCGTGTTATAGTTACCTTGGAACATCAATACTACACACGAAAAAAACCAAAGCTATGGATCAAAGGTTGGAAAAACTGGAACAGATGCAGAAGGAAATGTAGGATCAACTGCAATTACAGATGCAAAAACAGTTGGCCAAGATTCAGCAAGATATGAAGGATCAAATGCTGGAATCTCAAAAGAATATGATGAACCAATTGTCTCAACTACTAATGGGAAGGCCAGAAAAAGGGAAGAGTCTCATGGTCAATACCGAGGATGACAGTGAGATCCTTGCTTACCCTCCAGGTTTCACTCCAACAAATACCCCAGTACCATCACAAAGGGGTGTCTGTCAATATCAAACCTCAATATCAGACTGGTACTTCAGCACCGATAAATGTCCCAATGGGCTCGTGTTCTAACCCTGAAGACAATCGGGCAAATCCTATAGGCCTTGACTTCGATGATGCAGCGGAAGCAAGAAAGGCAAGGGCAGAATTTCCAAAGCAACTGGAAGACTGATATAGATGGTTGGAGGAGAAATTCAATGTGTTGGAAAGCGCTGATAATCATTACGGAATAGATGCTAAGGAGTTAAGTTTGGTTCCGGATCTAATACTCCCTTCGAAGTTCAAAATGCCAGAATTTGAAAAATACAATGGAACCAGCTGTCCTGAGGCTCATATTACGATGTTTTGTCAGAGGATGACTGGTCATGTCAATAATGATCAGTTATTGATTCACTATTTTTAGGACAGTTTGGCTGGGGCTGCGGCCAAATGGTACAATCAGCTGAGTCATACCCAAGTTAAATCATGGAAAGATCTAGCACAGGCCTTCATGAAGCAATATGGCCATGTGACCGACATAACGCCTGATAGGATCACGTTACAAAACATGGATAAGAAGTCGAATGAAAGTTTTAGGCAGTATGCCCAGAGGTAGAGGGAAGTCGCTACGCAAGTTCAACTGCCACTGTTGGAAAAAGAGACAACCATGCTTTTCATTAATACTTTGAAGGCACCTTTTATTAATCACATGCTGGAAAATGCAACTAGGAGTTTTGCGGACATAGTGATGTATGGTGAGATGATAGAGAATACGATAAGGTGAGAAAAGATAGAGGCTGGGGAAAGTACCAGGAGGTCGGCCCTGAAGAAGAGAGAAAATTAAGTCAACAACGTGAGCATGGGTTATGGGAAACCAATCACGGTAAACCAATCGAAAGCGGTAGCCACGGGCCAGCAAGCTTCGTCAAGACAAGAGCCCAATACAAAGTAGAACACAGAGAAGCTCTAGTTTACTCCCATTCCAATGACGTATCGGAAGTTATACAAAGTCTATTCGATGCACACGTTGTATCCCCGTTTTACTTGAAATCATTGCAACCACCATACCCCAAATGGTATGATACAAGTGCCCAATGTGAATATTGTGCGGGAGTCACGGGACACTCGGTAGAGAACTGCACCTCCTTTAGAAGGGTAGTCGAAAGGCTCATCAAAACGGGTGTCGTGAAATTCGATGATGCATCTGGTGTAGAAAATTCGTTTCCCAATCATACTGATAATGGGGTAAACGTGATAGTTGAGAATATAATGAAGGAATATTAGGGAATCTGAATAGCATATCTGAAGAGAGAATCGGGGAATAAAAGTTTCCAAATCCTTGCATGCGTTGGAGTGTTTTGAACAATGGGACTGTGGAAGAGATCCTTGTATTTTTAAAGCTAATCTAAAGTAATATTCAAAACACGCTTGTTGCTTTAAGCCTAGAGGTAGTAAGAATCCTTTTGTGAAATAGGCTTGTGTCTAGAATTTTTATTTCAATAAAATGCATCTTGTCGAGCAAATATTCTTTCATTTTTTCCATTTCATAGTATACATTCTTTTGTTTTTTGGACCGTCTTTTAAATATTATTTTATTCTTCATTCATGATCATATCATACAAATAATCATCCTTAGAATCATTTATTCTTTGGAAATATACCTTTGTACCTACAATAGGTCTCCAAATATCAACGACATGAGCAATGTTGTAACTGACTCCCTTTTAGGGTGAGATATGTGTTTAAGCGGATCTCAAGACTTTGAAGATAACAGATATTGTAGCCTATATCCTGATTTGTTAAGAATGGTAGAACAAGATGAAAAACAGATCCTACACTACAAAAGGTCAGTGGACATTGCGAGCCTAAGAAAGAGGTGAAGGTTGAAGCCTAGCTCACCACAAAGACAAAGTGAGACATCATTGATTATTCCCAATTCAAAGATGTTTTCACATGATCACATCAATATATGCGTAAGCTACTAAAACGTAAGGATACTAAAGGGTGCTCGAAAGACACATGCTAATGGTTTTACGTTAGCCAGGTTAATAATAAGGTTCAGATACTACTGATCCACCATAGAAGGGGATTGCATCAGTTATGCCGTAAATGCCAAATGGAGGAAGACAAGACTTATGTGCCATCTCCATTTCTTCACAGATTTTCTATATGTGGGGCATGGATGTTATCAAGACATTCTCGTCTAATATACATTGATTCATCTTGGTGATCATCGATTACTTCGCGAAGTGAGTGAAGGTCGCTCCATATGCCAATATTACAAGGTCAATAGTAAAAAAAAAAAAAAGAGAAAATGTCGACCAAAAAATGCCAGAAATGATTATGTACAACTGTACAATATCAAAAGATTGCAGTATGTTCAAAACCAGACTCCATATCACCTCAAAATGAATGGCGTAGTAGAGGCGGCAAAAAGAAGAAGAAAAAAACGTGAAGAAAATGACCGAGACTTGTAAATATTGGCATAAGAAGTCACCATTCACCCTCTATACTTATCGAACGTCGGTCAGGACATTTACCGGGGTAGCACCTTTCTCATTGATTTATGAAAGCAATTTTGCCTATTGAGGTCGAGAATCCTTTTCTCCGAGTCTTGTCAGAACTAAATCCAATCCTGATATAGTCAGTTGAATTTAAAAAGAAGGTTGAAAGTTATCCGTCATGTTCCAATGCACCAAAAAACGAATAAGACGAGCTCATGACAAAAAAGGGTCTGCCCTAGAGGATTCTACAAGAGGGAGCTGTCATTAAAGAAGATCATTCCTACACAAAGGACTATTGAGGAAAGTAGATGCTAAACTTAATAAAGAAGACCTCTTTTGGAGGGGCATTGATATTGTCCGAGATGGACGGAAAGGACCTACCTGATCCAGTAAACTCAGATTCAGTCACAGTTAATAGTTTCAAGAAAAAAAGAAGAGAAAAAAAAAAGAAACAGGAGAGGCCAAGGCGAAAACCCACAAAGAGCGCCTTGAGACCAAAGGGGATTTGAGTTGAAAACCCGAAAAGGGTGGCTCAAATTTGGATCAAAGTAGGGCATACAATAGTCTTGCTATGTCTAAATAAACAAGAAGGAGGAATGCTACATCTTGGGGTATCGACAAAGTACTCTGGATCCCCTAAACACAAATTGAGCTCAAAGTAGTCCTCAAGAAGTTGGTACAGAGAAGCTCAAGCTGCAATATCTAGGGCACCTAGTGTTTTATTTTATGCATTTTGGATTTGATATATTTGATTATCTTATTCTTTTCAAGATATATCCCAATAAATTTCATTTTTAATTGCATTTGCTATCCTTGGTTAACTTACTTGCTTCGAGCTGTGTTTCTGGTCCGTTGTTATGATCTTTTTCAAGCATTTTATATTAAGATAATAATTAGTTGACTAATAATACTTTCATAAAAAGAGTTTCGCATATTACTCTGGAAGCTTCTAAATAATACAAGAGCCTGAAACAGGACTATTGTTGAAAACTCATCAAGTTTAAGGGTTGAGAATATTTATGCCCAAATTGAAATTATCTCCTTGGGTTTTCTGTCAAAGATATTGGTTGGGCAAAAAAGAAATTACATTGGTGTTATAATCCTGGTAAAGAACGAGCAGTGGGATTATTCTCGAGAAAAAGAAAATGGTATTCTGTATTCATGCAGATATCAGGCATATACATCTATTCATTATACACAGGAAATGGTGTAATAGATCAAGTTGATTGAAGATGATGCAAATCTTATACCTCTGAGTTGCAACAAGATGGACAAAAGAAATCAAATGATTATTCCCCTGAAATTACAGTGGGAAGTACAAACTTTATGTCCTAGAAGGTATAGTGGAAAAGACTTTGAAATTATAGTGGGGCAAGCCAGTTGAGCAAAATGTGTTGTTTCTGTGGGTTTTCATTGGAAATGCTAGTCGAACAGGAAGTCAGCATAATCCGACAGTGATAAAACTCTGATGAATAACGAGTTATGACATTTTAAGATTTTGAAAAGGAATCATTCTCATGACATTTCTGCATTCATATAATAACACATCTAGTTAGGAGCATTTGATTCATTTTGATCATAGCATCCTAATCATTTGACATAAATATAGGCATATAAAACCGAGTCTACAGGGCATGTTCTCTAGAGGACAGTGTGGTGACATCGGTGAATTCACAGGTCTTATCTCCCTAAGCAGTAGTGGAGCAGATCGAAGGCAGTGAGCCTTAACCCCCTAAGCAGTAGGGAAACAGGCTAGAAATTTACAAATCTTATCTCCATATATCGGCAATAGAGCAGATTTTAGCCACCAGCCTTATCTCTTTGAGGTAGCAAGAGAGCAGGTTGAAGATACAAGTTTTATCTTCCTGAAGTTGCAGGAAGCAGACTAAAAATTACAGATTTTATCTCCATGTATCGGCTATGGAGCAGATTTTAGCCACTAGTCTTATCTTTCTGAAGTTGTAAGAAGTAGACTGAAAACTTACAGATCTTATCTCCATGTATCGGCTATGGAGCAGATCGAAGATAGCGAGTCTTATCTCCATGTATCGGCTATGGAGCAGATTTCAGCCATCAGCCTTATCTCTTTGAGGTAGCAAGAGAGCAGGTTGAAGATACAAGTCTTATCTTCCTGAAGTTGCAGGAAGCAGACTGAAAATTACAGATCTTATCTCCATGTATCGGCTATGGAGCAGATTGAAGATGGCGAGTCTTGTCTCCATGTATCGGCTATGGAGTAGATTTTAGCCACTAATCTTATCTTCCTGAAGTTGTAGGAAGCAGACTGAAAACCTACAGATCTTATCTCCATGTATCGGCTATGGAGTAGATCGAAGATGGCGAGTCTTATCTCCATGTATCGGCTATGGAGCAGATTTCAGCCACCAGCCTTATCTCTCTAAGGTAGCAAGAGAGCAGGTTGAAGATACAAGTCTTATCTTCCTGAAGTTGCAGGAAGCAGACTAAAAATTACAGATCTTATCTCCATGTATTGGATATGGAGTAGATCGAAGATGGCGAGTCTTGTCTCCATATATCGGCTATGGAGTAGATTTTAGCCACTAGTCTTATCTTTCTGAAATTGTAGGAAGCAGACTAAAAACTTACAGATCTTATCTCTATGTATCGACTATGGAGCAGATCGAAGATGGCGAGTCTTATCTCCATGTATCGGCTATGGAGCAGATTTTAGCCACCAGCCTTATCTCTTTGAGGTAGCAAGAGAGCAGGTTGAAGATACAAGTCTTATCTTCCTGAAGTTTCAGGAAGCAGACTAAAAATTACAGATCTTATCTCTATGTATCGGCTATGGAGCAGATCGAAGATGGCGAGTCTTATCTCTATGTATCGGCTATGGAGCAGATTTCAGCCACCAGCCTTATCTCTTTGAGGTAGCAAGAGAGCAAGTTGAAGATACAGGTCTTATCTTCCTGAAGTTGCAGGAAGCAGACTGAAAATTTATAGATCTTATCTCCATGTATCGGCTATGGAGCAGATTTTAGCCATTAACCTTATCTCCCTGAAGTTGCAGTGGAGCAGGTTGAAGTTACAAACACTATCTTCTAGAAGTTGCTATAAGACTACTTGAGGAAGAGGGGTGCCAAAGGAAATCAAGACTCAACAGGCCTAGGCAAAATTAGTCATTTTATAGTCTTTGCTCCATTCTCGTTACATAACAATGAGCAAAGAGGGAGAGCTGTAATAGGCTAATTTTGGCCTGGGCCCCAAAAAATAATAACCGAAGCTAAAGGATGCAATCGGTCGAAAACGAGTCAAAAAGGGCCAAATTAAAAGACAATTATTAAATTGTGGCCAAATAAAAAAGATGGAGAAAGCCAAGGAGTTATCAAAATTAGTTTACTTGGTAAAAGGCTAAAAATAGAAAGATATGATTTTTATTTTTGATTTTATTTTATTTTATTATTAAATTATTTAGGCTATTTTTAGTAAACCTCATGTATATAAATAGGGGTATTTTGTTCTTTGAAAGGAATGAATGACTTTTGGGAGGATTTTGATCGATTACTTTGGTATTCCTACTTTAATTTGGAATTGGATTATTCTCCCTTTTCCTATTTCTATTGAAATTGAGTTATTTTCTTTTCTCTTTCAATTACGTGGGAATTTTGTCCATTTCATTTCAATTTCTTTATTTTTTTCTAAATTCGTCCAATTGCTTTTAGCTATTCCATTTTTTTTATTGTTCTGCAATTAAGTTTTTTTTGGCCCTTAAATTTGTTTCGACTGCATTTTGGGGTCCTCCCTGGGGCTGTGCATTTTGGAGGGCGGGGATTATTTCCCTTTTGGTCCCTCCTTGTTATTCGTACGTTCAAATTAGTTCATTTCCTTTTATTTATTTTTGATTCGCCCCAAAATTTTACTTTAAAGTTCGATTTAATCTTTTTTATTTTCGCTATTTTATTATCAAATTAACTAATTTAATATATTATTGCTATTATTATGTCCCTATTTATGTTTATTTTGTTATTCTAATACTATTATTATTTATCTAATTTTTATTTATCTATTTATATTTCAACTATTATTATATTTATATTTATATTTATATACTAATATTATTTTCATTATTATTTTTCTTATATATATTTTTTACTCTTATTATTAACATCCTATTTATTTTTATTTTTTATATTTTTTGTTATTATCTATTTTAAATTTTTATATAACGTTCATTTCAATTTTTTTTACATGATTTACTTTAATATTTTCATATATTATATATTTCAAACTTTTTTTTACACATTATATATTTTGAATTGTTTATATATTATCTTTTATTATTTTATCTTGAATGGATACTAATTTTTTTTTTAAAAATTATTTTATATACTTTAGATTGCTTTTATAATCATCCTCATTTTAAAAATCCTCTCAACTTAAGGAATTATTTCGTGTTTGGAGGTCTGAGGGATCGTGCCCAATCGTGCTGGGTTTCGATTTTTCGTTCAACTAAATACGAAATATCCTTTGGAAATTTCGTCCATGCTTTTAAAACTAAGATGAGGCAATATTTCGCGTTTGGGGAGTTTGAGAGATCGTGCCCAATTGTGCTGGGTTTCGATTTTTCCCATTCGACTAAAATACGGAATATCCTTTTTGAAATTTCATCCATACTTTCTTAAACTAAAATAAGGCAATATTTCGTGTTTGGAAGTTTGAGAGATCGTGCCCAATCATGCTGGGTTTCTATTTTTCATTTGACTAAGATACGAAATATTCTTTTGACATTTTATCCAGGTTTTCTTAAATTAAAACGAGGTAATATTTTGTATTTGGAAATTCGATAAATCGTGCCCAATCGTGCTAGGTTGCGATTTACCGTTTGGCTAAATAACCAAATATCCTTTCGAAATTTCAAATGCATGAGTTTGGAAATTACGAAATGATCTTGTATCGAGGGTTTGAAATGTGGTGTCCAATCGTGCTGGATATGATATTTCATTCTTTCTAAATGAGAGAATCTCGACATTTAACCTAAACGTTTTTAAAGGAGCTGTATTTTAAAATCTTTTTCAAATTTTCTACATTAGGACGTTGATTGATCAATACGGTACCAATTTTGGGCGTTGTGAGGGTGCTAATCCTTCCTCGCGCGTAACCGGCTCCCGAATCCGTCTTCTAATTTTTCGTAGACCAAAAACGTTGTTTTAATAAACCAAAATGCTTTATTAAAATGATCGATCACAAGGTGACCCGATCACACCTAAACAAAAAGGATTGGTGGCGACTCCATTTTCGTCTTAAAGTAATAAAAATGGTTTGGACAAAGTTGATAAGGGATTTGATTGTTTTATTAGGATATTTTTTAGTTGGGTTTTGGGTAAATCAATTTAGATTTAATCACAATAGTAATGATGAGATGAGAGTAAAAAATTACTATTAAAAAAATTAAATAATGAGTATATATTTAAGAAAAAAAATTAAAACCAGCAATAATATATAAAATAAAATTAATGTTTTCTCTATGCCAAGAAAAAAATGTTGAATCTAATCAAATAACCTAACAGTCAACATTAATTTTAATAGCATATGAATTAATCCCACCCTTCATGGAAATCAATCAAACTACCGTGCGAATTTTTCTTTTTAGAAAATAATCTTAAGTGGATGTATGTTGTCGAAGTCTTCATTAACAAAAAATTTACGCATATCAACTTTTAAAATTGCTTGTACCATTAGTGTATCAAATATTTGATATACTGTCAGTAGAGTTTTTAGGTTCCACATTCAATATCAAAGGTTGATATATATAATGGTCTTCCAGCGCCGGTGACAGTTCAAGTCTCGCACGAACGGCCTGTTGATGCGACAAATTGGAGAGGACCATCGTTTATGGTTTAGTGCAACATGGCTACGCATGGAGGATGTTACCCTACTCTGGGAGATGCTGGGTACTTTGGTGGTTCTCCGATGCCGCCTCCGTCCTGGATTTCTCATGGTCGGCGGTAGAATATTGCGACAGCAGGTGTCTTTGGCATGGTTACTCAATAAAATTTTTATGGTTTCCACAAAAGAAATCTTTTGTTTGGAATTAAATTACAATTGAAAAAATTAGTACAATAAATAATAACTCAACTACAATAATGAATTTGTTTGACTATTTTTAATAATAATAAAACTAAATTGATACATATAATAATAGAGAATAATTTAATTGAGTTACTATAATGTAGAAACCCTCCAAACACTTTACCCAAGAAGAGACCAACATCATCCACGAGGTCGTGCAAGATGAGAGAGATGATTGCCATAAAATCGACAAGAGAAAACTTGAAGAACTGAGTGATGGAGGGGAAATGTGGGGTTGGCTTTAACTCTGACGGTCAAACGGGGTTAATGCGTTATAAACCTCTAACTTCTCAATGTAAAAATTTCTGCTAATTATTCTTTTGATAAAATAATATTGCCATATTTTTTCCTATTATTTTTTATCATTAAATATTGAGGAATAGGATGAGACGGATTAAACCTATTCTAGACATGATTTAACTATTATTCCAAACACTTCTTGGCTATTATTTTTCTATTGTTAGATATAATTGAAATTCGAAATTTACCTTAAATATATTATTCAAAATGAATAAAAAAAAAAGAACTTTCTATATATAGAATCAATTTTCTATATCGTTCTCTCGAGGATTACAATTATCAGTAATTATCACATTTCTATTATTTAATCTAATAATTTAAAAGATTCATTAAAATTAAAATAAATTATCTAAATTAACTAATGAACGCACCAAAGAATAAACCACACAAATAGTCAAATATCAACCAAGTGACAAAACAATACCTAGATTTCATCTATAGTTCTCAATCTAATTTATGCAATTTTTTTAATAGCTTTTTGATCCATATAAATCCCTAATTTATGCTAATATCTCTTTTGAACATAAGATCAACTAAGTCTAAGTTGATTAACTAAAACCCCTATTATTACATTAAGTCGCTCTATGGATCTATTAGATTTAACTCTAATCCGCCAAATTTATGTTATCATATTTCTAGGATTACATGCAACTTCATTCAATTATGCAAAATCTAATAACAAGAAGGGTCTATTCAACATCAAATTTATGCACATCAAACATGAATTAACACTCTAGAATTATTAACCCAAGAACAATTAAGCTTTCGTAATTGAAAATAAAGAAATTAAGGTTTCATTGCATTAAGAGAATTAGCTCATACTTGCAAGAATAAACACAAAAAATACAATATAACTACTAAAATAAAAGAAATCCATGATAACTCCCTTGGAAATCATAGACTGTTGAATCTTGATGGAGAATTACTTGGAAATCAACTTCAATGGTGTTCTTTGAGTAATTTTCATGCAATCCTATGACGACTGCTTTCCTCCTTGTAATAGGCCAATTTTGGCCAGAGCCCAAGACTCAAAAATAAAAAGAAATAAAAACCAAAATAAATATTAATAGTCCATAAAAAAAAGCAGTCCAGTTTTCTTTTTCAAGCCCAAATGCACTACTCATGGCCCAAAACTAACCCTAGCCCAAACAACCCATAACCTAAACTAGCAACAAAAACCCTAACCCCCAGCCTAGCTTCTTTGCGCCGCCACCTCCTTTTACGCGTCTGACTCCTCTGCCATCGCCATCAGCACTCTATTGTCACCTGGAAAGAGGAAGGAACACGCAAACAGTAGAGAACAATGAAGAAAAAAATTAAATAACAGTAGCAGACAAAAACAAAAACAAACAAGAAAGAATCTTGTAATCTGGCTATAAAAGCCATGGCAATCTCCTTGTAATTTTTTCAGACAGACGGATTTTAAATACAAAAGAAGTTTGAAACATATTCAAAAAAAGATTAAGGTGATTCTTTTAGTTTTTTTCTTCTTCTTTTTAAAATATTCTTTTTTTTACATGAAAAAATAAAAATAAAAAGAAAAGAAGGGAATTCACCTGTGTTGCCGTCAGACATCATCTCCAGCGTTGAAATCTACAGAGAAAAGGCCAAAGGCCGAGCCTTTTTGAGTATTTTTCCTTTTTTTTAGGCATTTGCCTTCTTCATCTAAAACCCTTGTTAAAAAAGGTGTAAAAGGGGAAATTTTGGGTCTTTTCGGCTACCGTGGATGGCAGCACCGTCGCCGACGATCGGCGGCCGCCACGGTGGCTGATCGTCGGATCCATAAGCTGGATATGGAGAGGGTTTTGGAGGGAAAAGAAAAGCTTCAGTTTTTTTTAAGAATGAGGGCTGAAATGAAGTTTAAAAAAAAATTGACTCAGATAGGCCCTACAAAATGGCGTCGTTTTGGGCAAAAGCACAGACGCCAAAACGGCATCGTTTTAAGACCAACCCACGAGCAACCCAACCCACTCCAGGGGGATCCGCGTGTTTTCAGTTTTTGGCCATTTGCGCGAATGATCCTTTCGCTTTTTAAGTGGATTTCAATGTGGTCACTTTTTTCTTTTTTAATTTTGGCCATTTAATTTTATTTCACTTTTAAATTAGTTCCTTGATTTGTCGAAGGTAAATGCGCTTAGCAAGGTTTTGGGATATTTTCCCAATTAATCCCTCATCCTTTTTGCACATTGGGAGTGGTCCTTTGTATTGATTTACCATTCAATTAATTTTATTTTCTTACGTTTTATACCTGCAATTTTGTCTAAATTACAATTTCGTCCTCGGTTGTTTAATATCAGCCCTTTACAGACTTTATTTGTATATTATTTTTTATTTATTTGTGTATTTGTTCATGTATGTACATTTTTTTCCTTCTTTACTCTTTTCGTTTTTTTAAATTCACATTTTTCTTTATTCCTTTATTTACACATTTTATTATTATTGTTATATTTTTATCTCGTCTTTGTTATTTTATTATTTTTCACATTTTAAAAATCTAAACTTAACATTATGCATCTATTTTACTTATTTTTTATTTATATTTATACTTTTATTTTTTTATTTTTTATTTTCTATTTTCTATTTTCTATTTTTTTCCTTTTACCATATTTATTATTACTATTTATGTATTTTATTGCAAATTGAACCCATAATTTCATCTATATTTTAATTAAGTCATTTATTTTAATATTATGTATAATATTTTCCTCTATATTTATTTACATATTTCTTTCTTTCTTTCTTTTATTTTATTATATTTAAAAATTGGTATTGTCATTTGATGCGCATATTTTGTCATTAGAATTATTATTGTTATCATTGTTATTATTTATTTTATTATTTTATTATTTATTTATTTTTCATTGATTGTTAATATTGATATTAAAATGACATGTATTATGTGATTATTGCCATCATACGTATTATGAGTTGCTTATTAGTATATTTATATTGTTGTTATTCATTAGCTTAATATTTTGTCCACATATCATTTTTTAAATATTACATTAATTTTTACCCAAATACGCAAAAAAAATGAAAATTTCAAAATAAGACAATATTTCACATTTGGGAGATTCGAGAAATTGTACCTTAACTTACAGGGTTTCAATTTTCTTGTTAAACTCAAATAACCGAATATTCTTTCAAAATTGATAGTCGTGAAAATAACTAAAAAATTCGACTAAGACAAGTGCACCTATCGAACAGTAGTATAGTTATGGTGAGACCGGAAATATCGTATCCACGAGGACTAAAAGTACTAGTAATTACTATCTTTTTATTATCTAGCCTAAAAAATTAAGAGAATATTTTATCTAAAACTAATTATCTAATTAACTAAGTTTGCGACAGAGATTAAAGTTGGAAAATACTTTTGGGAAAACCAATGGAGAAGACAATACCCAAGGAAGAATCCACCAAGACTTCACTTATTACTTCTGAATTAGACGATTTATTCACTTGACTTAATCTGTAGAAATGCCTGATTTATGTTAATATCTCTCTTGAGACTAAAAACAACTAACTCTAGGTTGATTAATCAAAATTTCTTTCTAATTAAAACCCCTATTGTCGCATTAAATCGATCTATGGATTCCCTTATTAGATTTGACTCTAATCCGGTAGATTTATGTCGTCCTATCTCTAGGATTGCATGCAACTCAGCTTAATTATGAATGATCTACTCTTAAACAGGGACTTTTCCTCCACTGAATAAGCACATCAAAAACCTGATTTAATATCCTGAAATATTAAAACAAGGGTTAAACTCACAATTAAGAATAAGAACAAGTATTTATAATATAAATCAAAGAATAATAAGACTCATCTTAGGTTTCATCTCCCTTAGGTATTTAGGGAGTTTAGTTCATAATCATGGAAAACAACAAAACATAAAGAAACCTAATGAACTTCTAGGAAATCAGATGGAAATCTTCAGTCTTGATGTAGATCCTGCTTCCGAGCTGATTCCGATGGCTGTCCTCGAGTGTTTTTTGTCTTCTACTCTGTGTGTCCCCTTAATCCTCTTCTAGGGTGTTTATATAGACTTTCGAATGCTTCAAAACCCTCTAAATTGACAATTTTTTTTAGTAGAATTAGACTTGGGCTCGACAGGGACACGACCGTGTACAAGTGCTCAGGCTGTGTACAATTCTGACTTGATTTCATGTCGACACGGCCATGACACACGGGCGTGTGGTTTACCCGTGTGTCACACACAAGCGTGTGGATCACCCGTGTGGAAGTGCCTAGATCGTGTGAAACACTGAATCAGGCCCAATTTGTCCGTTTTTGGTTCGTTTCTCATTCTTTTTGCTATCCTAAGCTCTCATGAGTATAAAACATGAAATTAAAGGATTAGGAGCATCAAATTCACTAAATCTTATGATAAATCATCCATAAATATGCCAAGCATGGGGTAAAAATATGTATAAACTATGGTTTATCAAATATCCCCACACTTAAGCATTTGCTTGTCCTCAAGCAAAATCCTCAACTCACAATTAAAATAAATTCTTCTCAACTTATAATTCTCATCAATAATGTTTGAAATAATTCACAAGTAATCATACATTAAGAGCTTAACTAGAAGAACATTAAATTTTCAAATAATCCAAATTGAGCATTTCAATCATAAAATCATAGGTATTCCCCATTTATCTAAGTAATCACCTTTAATTCCAAATTGACAAGGTTGACATCCTTACTAATGATTCACTCAAATCACTCGAAGTGTTTAAGGTTCAATAATTAAGCACTCAATAGTCAAACATGAAAAGTTATTACCATAGGCTTGCATGAAAATCAAATCTCCACCACTATAATGAAATGATACACAAATTAAAAGGTCTTTAATAGGATTGTAATGGGGCTTGGGTTAAAGGTGTGGATAAAGAATGCAAAAGAGGGTTAGAATCGAGATTAATTTAATAGATTACCAAACTTAGACAAATGAAGCTAATTGCTGAATTACAAAAAAGTGCCAGAATTCGAACTATCTGAAACTAATGATGTGAGCTTTTTTCTCAATAAAACAACTTTAACTTATCCAAGCTCTTTAGAACAATATGTAACTTGAATGAATATAACTATACGATTTTTTTTTAAGAATAAGAACAATAATGGGTAATATATAATCAGAAATAATTCAACAACTGGAATGAATGGACATAGTTAGGTAACTAGTCAAATCAAATCTCGATAAAAATGAGTCAATGAAAAGGGAGAAATTCTTAATGAATCAAAAAGGGTTAAGTTATGGGTTATTATTAAGGGGAAAAATTAAGAAATAATAGTCAAGGCTCAAAAGGGTTCACTAGGGGTCAATTATGTGGGTAGGCTTTTTATGGGGTAAATGTGTTAAAACCTAAGTGTCTTTATCATTTTAGTATATCAAATCAAATGTGTGGTCTCGACATGTATAATCAATGCAATTTCTAGAATAGCAAATCAATGTTGACACACTCATAAAGAAGAAATAAATGAGCAAGAAAGATATATGCTCTAAAAGGCTCAAAATCTCACGAAAATTATGGTTATTTGATGTCAATCCCGTAAATTCAAAACTTCAAGATGATACCTTAATTCAGGGAAACAACCTAGCAATTTTAATTCTCAAAAGTCAACGTATCATGCTTGATCTTCTAATGTCTTAAATTTTAAACAATCAATGCACATTTACCTATGATTTAATTCAAAACATATCAATAAAAATCATAAATCAATCAGAATTCACTCTAATAATGATATGAGAAAATTATTTGCGAAAGAGATAAAAATTCAGGGATTTTTTTATAATCATATAAATAATCTCCCCATACTTAAGATGTACATTATCCTCAATGTACAAAGATAGATAATAGCAATATAAGCATAATATCATAAGCGAAAGAGAGAAGCGAAACTGCCCTAAATTTTTAGATGAAATCCTTGGAGGAGGGAAAACAAGAATTGTAGAGAAAGCCAAATGAAAGGCATGATTCTGAGTTACTAATAAGAAAATAAACACCACTATGGAAGAAAATTAAGGGATCACTCGATAAAACCATAAAGATAAATGTAGTTGAAAATGTAAAACATAAGTTCTTCAAAAATAAATAAAAGACAAAATAAAATTATAATTAAAAAATAATAATAATAAAATAAATGGACTCAAAGGTCCTCATTATCAGAGTCGTGAGTCGGTAACGATGGAGAAGCGATATGGAGGTGGTGGCAAATCTATCAGAGAGTGGCATCAATGCTGTCAAATCACTCGAAACACTGCTGCTCAAAGCGAGTGAGTCGCTCAGATATATCTGTCAAAGTGGTAGCAGGAGGATGGTGACTTGGTGGTGGTGGTGGGTGTGGTTCCTCGTGAGGGGGAGGGACATCATCAGTAATGTCCTCTGGGTTGTCCTGGTCATCAGAGTGGATGAGTCTATACTGAGGGGGGTCGAATCCACGGCGTCGCTCTATCATCCTCATGTGGATCATGCTAGAAATTTCCTGAGGAGACATCTGGCCGACTAGTGTGAGAATCGATGACATCTCTAGAGTGCCGAAGAGGCCGAAGTGTCAAGCGAGGCGAGTCACGTAGAGACCAAGGCAAATGGGGCCCCTCCTATGGCAATCCGTCTGGTGGCGAAAAGTAAGGGCAATAAAGTATGCCAAATCAAATACATGGCCAGTCGCCATGGTCCATAAGAAATAAACGTCGGTGGTGCTAACGACGCCGGTGCTCTCTCTCCTCCCAGTCAAGGTGTGAGCCAAGATGGCATGGATGTAGCGTAGTGCTGGAGGAAGAGAAGTCGCCTTTGAGTGACTTGCATCATAGGGGACCGTACTCACCGTAAGGTCGGTCCAACAGCGAGAGAGCGAGTAGTGAATGTGACGGTGAAACTATAAAAAATTCTCGGAAGCCATGAAGTCCTCCGTGTAGGGCCCCAAAGTAGCTTCAAACTCCGGTACACTCATGTGTCTTACGAGTTCACCAAGTCTAAAAATGATAGTACCAGCCTCGTCATGTGTATTCATCACATGCTGTAGATGGACGGTAGTGCACAATTCCAAGGTAAGCTTCGAATAGGTAGGCTTGATAATCGCAAAGAACCGATCCCACGAGGCAGTGGTAATAAAAGCACGAACCTCATCAGCTAGTCCGACCTGCTCTAATGCGGTCCAATCAATACATTGGCCCACTCCTAATGGTCACATGCGCAAAAGCTAAAACAAGTCGTTCTGTGGGCCTGATGAGAATCGAAGCAGGGGATGATGAGCTTAGGTCGAGGCGCATGAGGAGGTTGCGCCAGGACCCTTCCACTTTTTTGAAGTAGGGACGGCGGTTTTCTTACCTTGTGTGTTCGTCATGTTGTACCTGTAATAAAGGGATCAAATTAATGAATCAACACAATAGGCAAGTTCATAAGAAAGAACTCAATTTGGCTCAACAACTGGAACAAATTAAAGATAATAATCAATATGCCAACTACCAAATAGAAACCTAATAAGCTGGATTAAAACTAATAATGATTATGAATAAATAAATAAAAATGAAGAACCATAGTGGTAAGATAAGGACATAAAAAAAGTAGCAAAACTCAAGTAAAAATAGGAATGAAAAATGGAGCCGATAGTAATCATAAAAAAAAACTAATGAACATGATATCAAAACCAAGCAAGAACAGAGTAAGATTTAATTAAAATAATCGAATAATCAAAAAGAATGAGAATAAAAGTAGAGTAACAATACAGAATACTACCAAAAGAAAAACAACACCAACCCAAAACAATAATCAGCATGTCCAGATTTAATAAACAATTAGATGTGGAGCAAGTGAAGCAATAAAATCAAATAATAATAAACATAACAGAATAGGAAATAATAAAGAAAGAAATAATATTAATAATAACAATGATAGCTATAAAAATAAATAATAATAATAATAATAAGGAATGAATGGGTAAAGAAAGTGTGACCGACGATGGTGGGTACCGATCATCATAGGGGCACGGTCGGAGATGGTTCGGGCCGACGGTGGTGAGCGTGGGAGGGCACGGGCGTGGGATGGGGAAAGGAGGGGGTTGAGGGTTGGGATAGGGATGGTTGGGGAAGAGAATGCGTAAGGTTGGGGGTCAGGGAAGGGGTTGGATGGAAAGAGGAGTCGGTTTGTAGAGCGAGCGGTAGTGGTTGGTCGGTAGGAGGGCTGGTGACAATCGGCGGCTAGGGTTGGGACTTTGGGAGTTAGGAAGAAGAAGAAGAAGACAAACCATGTTAGGATTGGGGGTTTAAAAGGGGACACGGTCATGTGAGGCCTGTGTTGGGCTACACAGCCGTGTCACACACCCGTATGGATTGAGTTCAGCTCGTGTTTGTCGCGAAAATTTAATGTCCATTCGTCACACGGCCTGGGGACACGCCCGTGTGGCTAGGCTGTGTGGTTTACATGGCCGTGTTACAGGTCGTGTGGCTTTCACGGCCACCTCGTACAGCCGTGGTGATTTATCACCGCCCGTGTCTCTACTGATTTGTTTAAAATTTAAAAATTTTACTCCAGTTTTCACACGACTTAGGACACGCCCGTGTGTGCAGGCCGTGTGGGTTACTGTTCCTACATGGAAAACACAAAAAATAGCTAAAATAAACTAGTTAGTGGTGTTAGTGCTCGGGTTGCCTCCCGAGAAGTGCTTATTTAGAGTCTAAGCTCGAACTACTTCATAATTGCACTATCATGGTGGTTCGAGGAGTTGAAACTCCTCACCTCTACTATCAATTTTATTAAAATAAGGTCTGAGTCGAGTATTATTTACCTTGAAAGTTCTGAATTCAGTATGTGTTACCTCGACTGTACCATATAGGAAGATATTCAATACCGTGAAGGGAATCGCTCTGTTTGTATTGTGCACTGAAGTATCAATTTGAGGGTCCTTTTCATCTGACAATATTTTATCCCTGACCTTAAATTGCTTTGTTGCATCCCTACGCTCATCATGGTGTTGCTTTGATTCCTCGCATAAGTTTGATTTTTCCTTGACATGTGTCCGCCATTCATCTAGTTCATCAATTTGTATTCTTTGTTCCTCATGACTCGTTCTGTTTTTGTCACATGGGCTAGAATATGGCTCTATTACGTTCTTCCTAGGGGTTTCTTGAAAAGAAGTTTGAGCCATAATGTTACTCGAGTTAACAGAACTTAAACAATCGTCTCGATTACTAGATATATTAGCAGAATCATGAGCTTGGAGTGTAATCGTGTCATCTCCTACACAGATTATCAATTCACCTGTGCCAACATCTATGATAGTTCTAGCAATTGCTTAAAAGGGCCTTCCGAAAATTAAAGGTACATCACTATCTTCATCCATGTCTAGCACAACAAAATAAAAAAAGAATATAAATTAATCTACTTTTACAAGCACGTCTTCAATAATACCCCTAGGAAATCTAATTGTTTTATCTGCTAATTGAATGCTCATCCTAGTTTGTTTGGATTTCCCAAGACCGAGTTTTTAAAACATTTTATAAGGCATGAAATTAATGCTCGCCCCTAGATCAGCTAACGCATTATTAATATTTAAACTACCAATTAAGCAAGGAATCATAAAACTCCTTGGATCCTTCAACTTGTTGGGTAGTTTATTTTGTAGAATGGCTGAGCAAACTGCGTTTAATTCTACGTACGACACATCATCTAACTTTCATTTATTAGCCAAGAGCTCCTTTAAAAATTTAACTGCATTTGGCATTTGCGAAAGGGCTTCAATAAACGGTAAGTTAATATGTAATTTTTTTAATAATTAAGGAATTTACCGAATTGTTCGTCCATGTGGTCTTTCCTTGTCGCCTTAGGGTATGGTACACAAGGTTTATACTCCTTGCTTACTGGTTTCTATGTACCATTGCTTACATTATCCTTACCTTTATCTTCCACATTGTCTTGCCTCGATTTTGGTTCAGCTTCAACTAACCCTTCATCATTGTGCACAGTAATGGCATGAAGTTGCTCTCTTGGGTTAGTTTCAGTGTTACTTGGTAGGCTACCTTGTGGTCGTTCAGAGATCAACTTAGCAAGCTACCCTATTTGAGTTTTGAGCCCTTGAATCGAAGCTTGTTGATTCTTAAGTGCTATTTTGGTATTCTGAAAACGAGTTTCTAACACCGAGATGAATTTTGTGAGCATCTCTTCAAGGCTCGGTTTCTTCTCTTGTTGGTAAGGTGGTTGCTGAAAATTTGGAGAATGTCGTGGTCTTTGATTTCCTTGACCACCCCACGAGAAATTGGGATGGTTCCTCCAACCTGTATTATAAGTGTTACTATACAGGTTATTTTGAGGTCTAGAATTATTACCCATATAGTGGACTTGCTGTAACATCCTGAAATAGGGCCTAAACAGAACAGTGGTTGCGAAACCACAAATCCGAGGTACAAAAATTTATTTTATTATCATTTTAAGGTCTATGGCATGATTTCATAATTGTGTGAAAATTTCGTTTAGAAATTTTATCGATAGAGGGTCCAATTTGATATTTAGGGACTAAATCGAATAATTTGCAAAACTTGCATTCTAGAAGTTTTTAGTATGAAATTACTTTGGAATATTAATGAGGAGGTCTTAACTAGCAATTTGACCAATTTCTAAAATTTTGGACAAAAATAGGCTTGTACATGAAAATTTTCAAAGAAAGGTATTAAGGGTATTTTGGTCATTTGGTAATTAAAATATTTAAAAAAGGAAAAAGATGGAAAAATATGTTCATCTTCTTCATTATGACAAAAATTAAAGGGTTCTCCATAGCTAGGGTTTGTTTCAAGCTTCCAAGCTCCATAGTAAGTGATTCCAAGCCCCGTTTTTAATGTTCTTTACGTTTTTGAAATCCCAGTAGCTCGATTTAGCTTATGCTAGCAATAATTCAACCTAGGGTTCATATTTGAAAAAATACCCATAGGTGAAATTTGTGTATTTTGGTGTTTTATGATAGAATATGAGGTTTTAAATTATGTTAGACAAGTTGTGCTACTCGGTTTTAAGTGAAAACGAGTAAAAGGGCTTAATCGATAAAAATACCTAAGTCATAAGTACATGTTAGAGTGAGAATTTGATGTTGTCATAGAAGGGAAAAATGATCAGCGTGTCATAAAACATAAGAAAATAGGATGAAGTTTAATTTCTGAGCCTTGGGGAAAAAGTGTAAATATGTAAAAGTTTAGGGGCAAAAATATAATTTTGCCAAAGTTTGGGTCAATGACTGTTTTAATAAATGTGAGTATTAAATAAGCTAAATTTTTTTATTATAGATCAAGAAGAACAAAATCCAGAGTTAGACGGAGGAAAGAAAAAGATAGTGGACTAAATCGATATAGTTGATCGTATTTTGTTTCGAGGTAAGTTTGCGGTAAATAAATGCAATATTCTATTATTTTATGTTAATGTTGTTAATTTCCAGCATGTGTAAATTTATTTTATGAAATTATTCAAAGAAGACTCAAGCATGAATTGACGGAGAAGTAATTTCAGAAAGCCCCGGTTCAACCTTAGGAATGTGTAGGATACAAATGTTATGACATTAGGGTTTAAGGATACCATGTAAGACCATGCCAAGGCATGGAAATTGGTAAGGTTTCTAAGGCAAGGAAATCATATAAGACCATGTCAAGACATGGCATTGATAAGTTACTATAAGGCAAAGGTCCCATGTAAGACCATGCCAAGGCATGGCATTGGTGAGTTCATAAGGCAAGGTTACCATGTAAGACAATGTCAAGACATGGCAATGGTAAGTTTCAAAAGGATACCACGTAGGACCATGACAAGTCTTGGCAATGGTAAGGTACCTGTGTACCCTTAGTATTCCAAGTGGTTCAACGGGAAAATTTAAAGAGAATATCAAGGTAAGGTAATGTAAGACGAGTTATATTAAAAAGGTAAGACAAGTTCATGCTAGAAGAGCAAAGGTAAGTACATAATGTTCATGTATGCTTGATAAGGAAAAAGGTAAGTAAAATTTATTAATAAATTTGATTAAGTAAGTGAAGAAGTTTAAAATATGTCCATGATAATTAATGAAGTTGCATTAAGTAGTATCATGCCAAGTAGTAAGATAATTCTTATGAATGTTGTTATTTATTTGCATGCAAACTTACTAAGCTTAATGCTTACCCCCTTTATTTTCCTTCTTTTATAGTTTTTTCAAGCTAACTCGAGGATCGTAAAGTACGTCGGAGGTCCGGGCACACTTTGTAGCCATTTTGTGTGTATGATCTTATGATATGGTTGATGAATGGTATGTAAATGCTTGATAATGATTAGCTGTTGGAATGGCTAATCAAGGACATGTTTGGTGTTATGTATGCCTAAATGCTAGTTATTCCATGGAAATCATGAAAAAGGTAAAATTAGCTTTAAAACAGTATTAGACAGCAATAATGACGTGAATTTGGAAAATCACTAAAAATAGTAGAAATGGATTTAGATAGTGAATGAGATATAGAATTAAATATTGATGAGCCTATTTTCATATGGATGGAACAAAACAGGTATATGAGTTATATTTTATGAGATATTTATTTTTTGTGAAACAGGGCCAGAGCAATTTCTAAATCCCCTGTTCTGACTTTGGAAATTCACAAAAAATTGTACAAAGATAATTAGAAGTCATGATTTATATTTAAAGATTCCTTATTGAGTCTAGTTTTATGAGAAACAAACAGAATAATAATTGAAACTCTGTACAGGGAGATATTTGATTCATAATACACATGGGTCAGAGTAGTCAAACCCTGAAATAGGGGAGACTTTAACTAATAAAATGTACTAGTTGGCCTTGAAAAAATTTCTAGAAAAAAATTAGTTGATAGATATATGAGTCTAGTTTTAGGGAAAATTTACGGAATTGGATTTTGAGTTTTGTAACTCAAGATATGAATTTTTAAGCGACTGTGACGCAGTTAGCCAGCTTGTCTGGAAGTTCCAAAATAAATTGTTTGAGCTGTTTAATTAATGAATTAAGTCCGTTAACACCTCGTGCTCGACTCTGGCGATGGTCTCGGGTTTAGGGCGTTACACTTGCTCCTCCTTAGTGCTAGGGTTGAAGGATGAATAATCTGTGTTGTGTACTCCTCCTCCATTTGAATTACACCTCATCACTGGATGTACCTGAGTAGAACCATACAAACCATCAATCTTTTTATTTAAAAGTTCTACCTGGTTAGATAGCATAGTGACCGTGTCGAGGTTGAAAACACCAGCTGCTTTTGTCCGCTTTGTTCTCATAACTTGCCACTGATAGTTATTCAGTGACATCTCTTCAATAAATTCGTAAGCCTCTTCAGGTGTTTTGTTGTTTAAAGTTCCGCCGGTGGCTGCATTGATCAATTGCCTTGTTGAATGGTTCACATCGTTTTAAAAGGTCTGAAACTGTAGCTATAGAGGTAACCCATGGTGAGGGTACCTTCTTAATAAGTCCTTGTATCTCTCCCATGCATCATAAAGAGTTTCTAGATCCATCTACATAAAAGAAGAGATATCATTCCTCAATTTAGTCGTTTTAGCCGGCGGGAAATATTTTAGTAAAACTTTTTTGGTCATTTGTTCCCAAGTGGTGATTGACCCTCGTGGTAACGAGTTCAACCACTTTTTAGCCTTATTCCTTAACAAAAAGGGAAATAACCGACGGCAAATGGCATCGTTAGAAATGCCATTGATCTTAAAAGTGTCGCAGAATTCCAGAAAATTTGCTAAATGAGTATTTGGATCCTCGTCCTGCAAACCATCAAACTGAACAAACTGTTGTATCATTTGAATCGTGTTAGGTTTCAGTTTAAAATTATTTGCAGCAACAACAGGTCTAATGATACTCGATTCAGTTCTTGTTAAAGTAGGCTTAGCATAATCATACATAGTACGAGCAGCAGGATTCTGATCTACTGGATTTGCAACAACCATAGGAGGTAACAGATTATTCTGATTTTCAGCCATCTCCTCGGTTGTAGTATGGTTTTCGTCCTCTAGCCCTTCCTCTATGTATTGTAGACTTCGCCTTATTTCTCTTCGGTTTATGCAAGCTGTGCTCTCGATCTCACTGTCAAAAATCAAAGGTCCTGACAGGTTTCGTCTAGTCATAAACTATAAAAACCTGCCAGAAGTAAAGAAAAGAAAAATTAGTAAAGAAAGATTAAACTAGAAACAAAAAGTAAATTGCAATAAAAGTAAAAATGGCTAAAGTAATAAAAATCAAGTGTTCCTAATATCTTAGTCCCCGGCAACGGGGCCAAAAACTTGATGGTCGTGAAACTAACTAAAAATTTGACTAAGGCAAGTGCACCTATCGAACAGTAGTATAGTTATGGTGAGACCAAAAATATCGTATCCACGAGGATTAAAAGTACTAGTAATTACTATCTTTTTATTATCTAGCCTAAAAAATTAAGAGAATATTTTATCTAAAACTAATTATCTAATTAACTAAGTTTGCAACAGAGTTTAAAGTTGGAAAATACTTTTGGAAAAACCAATGGAGAAGACAATACCCAAGGAAGAATCCACTTAGACTTCACTTATTACTTCTGAATTAGACGATTTATTCACTTAGCTTAATTAGTAGAAATCCCTGATTTATGTTAATATCTCTCTCGAGACTAAAAACAACTGACTCTAGGTTGATTAATCGAAATCTCTTTCTAATTAAAACCCTTATTGTCGCATTAACTCAATCTATGGATTCCCTTATTAGATTTGACTCTAATTTGGTAGATTTATGTCATCCTATCTCTAGGATTGCATGCAACTCCGCTTAATTATGAATGATCTACTCTTAAACAGTGACTTTTCCTCGACTGAATAAGCACATCAAAAACCTGAATTAATATCCTAGAATATTAAAACAAGGGTTAAACTCACAATTAAGAATAAGAACAAGTATTTATCATATAAATCAAAGAATAATAAGATTCATCTTAGGTTTCATCTCCCTTAGGTATTAGGGAGTTTAGTTCATAATTATGGAAAACATCTCAAAAATTGGAAAACAACAAAACATAAAGAAACCTAATGAACTTCTAGGAAATCAGATGGAAATCTTCAGTCTTGATGTAGATCTTGCTTCCGAGCTGATTCTGATGGCTGTCCTCGAGTGTTTTTTGCCTTCTACTCTGTGTGTCCCCTTAATCCTCTTCTAGGGTGTTTATATAGACTTTGGAATGCTTCAAAACCCTCTAAATTGGCCTTTTTCGAGTAGAATTAGACTTGAGCTCGACAGGGACACGGCCATGTGCCACGCCCATGTACAAGTGCTCAGGCCGTGTGCAATTCTGACTTGATTTCAAGTCAACACGGCCATGACACATGGGCGTGTGGTTTACCCGTGTATCACCCATGGGCGTGTGGATCACCCGTGTAGAAGTGCTTAGGCAGTGTGAAACACTGAATCAGACCCAATTTGTCCGTTTTGGCCCGTTTCTCGTTCTTTTTGCTATCATAAGCTCTACTGAGTATAAAACATGAAATTTAAGGATTAGGGGCATCAAATTCACTAAATCTTATGATAAATCATCCATAAATATGCCAAGCATGGGGTAAAAATATGTATAAATTATGGTTTATCAAAAATTAAAATGCATAAGATTTCAAATAAAAAATTTAAAGGTAAGCTTATTCTCGAGGGTTCAAAATACCGTGTCCTAACTTTCGGGATGTGATATTTGTTACTCGAGACGAGGTCTTTGACATTCATTTCAATTTATTCAAGCGTTTTTTTTAAATTTAACATTAATAAAAAGAGGGATCGTATTGTAAATTCTTTCATGTTTTCAAAATTTCGACATTAAGACATTAATTTATCAATTAGGTACCAATTTTGGGCGTTACGAGGGTGTTAATCTTTCCTCATACGTAACTGACTCCCGAACCCGTTTTCTTGAATTTTGTAGGCCAAAATCGTTATTTTAGTAAATCAAAACATTTTACTAAAAACGATCAATCACAATGTGACTTGATCACACCTCATAAAAAAAAGATTGGTGGTGACTCCATTTTTGTTTTTTTAAATAAAAAGTCGATCTTTTCAAAAAATTGGTTTCGATAGCTTGGTGACTCCACTAGGGACAAAATAAGAGGGTCAAGCCATAAATTGATTATTTTCTATCTTTTGTCAAAAATTGAAAATCCGATTTAAAGTTATGACTTTTTCGTTACATTTCATCTGTCATTTTTGTGGTTTTAGTCATAATATGTTTACTTCATTGATTTGAGCCTTTTGATATATCTCCACATATGGCATTGCATAATCAGTCAATTTTACCCTTTTATGTGGGAGTGAGAAACTATTCCTTCGTGAGGTCTTCACCTCCGTATAGGATAGCAGGTCGCTTTCAGAATACATCTGTACCTATATCTTCATGAGATTTTCATCTCCGTATAGCCATAGGGAAATGTATTCCCCTGAACTGAACTCAGTCTGTATGAGCATATAATGGGTAAATATCGAAGAATCTTTTGGTTCAGGTCTCCTTACTTTATAACCAAACCGTATATAAAGAGCCCTAAGAACCTACCCTAGGAAGAACCACACCAAACCCCTAGTGGTCATCCAAATATGTGCTCTATTTGTTATGTATATTTTTCTATTGACGTGTTTTCTTTTGTTTTGATTATGATTGCGTTGCATTTTCATCATAGAAAAGAGGTGTTGATTCACGTTTAGTTGTTAAATAGAGAGCTTGTAATGGAAAATGGATTTCTTGATAAAATGGAGGATAATGCGGCAGTCCAAATATGATCCAAGGAAATACAACGAGAGAAGAGTGATAGTCTAATGGAGAAGTACACGAATTTCCTTCGTTGACCGAGGATTCAAGCCGACAAAGCTTATTCTAGAGCCGCCAAAGTCCAGATTTTCTTAAAGAAGCTAACAAGCATCACGGGGAAGAGTGAGCAATGAGTCGCAGCACAGATCAAGCAAAAATGAGCTAGTAGACGCATCCATTAGAAAGTTCGCGAGATTTGATCTTAACATCCGGACATGAAGAAAATGATTGGTGTCTTCACTTTGAATATTAGGGAAAGATCGTGTATGTAAATATCCGTTTTATGTAAAGAGATTTATTTTCTAGTAAAGTTGTTCTAATAGAATTAAATCAAAATCAACACTTTTTTTTTGTATTCATGCCTCCACATTACATTTCATCATGTGCATTAAATTTCACAAAAGGATCCTAATTAATTGAAATTATAATAGTTACCTTGGAACATCGTTACGGTACACGCGGCAAAACTAAAGCAATGGACCAAAGATTAGAGAGATTAGAGCAAATACAAAAGAAGATGCAAGATCAGTTGCAAGCGCAAATGCAAGAACAATTAGCATAAATTCAACAAGACATGAGGGATCAAATGCTAGAATCTCAAAGAAGTATGATGAGCCAATTAACGCAGTTACTGGCCGAAGGGCTTGAAAAATGGAAAAGCTCGGTGGTCAACGATGGGGATGATAATGAAGACCCTATCTATCCCCTAAATTTTACCCTGATAAGCGTTCAAGCCGAACTAGACATATATCCACGAAGGGCACCCGTCACTATCAAACCCCAAATATCAGGCTAGTACCTCAGCACCGATGAACCACCCAATAGTCTCAGGTTCTAATCTAGGGGATAATCTAACTAATCCCTTTGTCCCTGATCTTGATGATATAGCAGAATTAGAGAATGCGAGGGTAGATTTACCAAAACAACTTGAAGACCGGTGCAGATGGCTAGAAGAGAAATTCAAGACAATGGAGAATGCTGACTACCATTGCGGGGTTGACGCTAAGGACTTGCGCTTGGTCCCAGATCTAGTACTCTTGCCAAAGTTTAAAACTCCATAGTTTGAAAAGTATAATGAGGCTAGCTGTCCTGAAGCTCACATTATGATGTTCTGTCGAAGGATGACAGGATACGTTAATAATGATCAATTATTAATTCACTGCTTCCAAGACAGTCTGATCGAGTCTGCGGCCAAATGGTATAACCAACTAAGCCGTGCCAAAATTAATTCATGGAAGGACTTGGCACAGGCTTTTATGAAATAGTATAGTCATGTGACGGACATGACGCCAGACAGAATTACATTGCAGAATATGAAAAAGAAGCAAAGTGAAAGCTTCAGGTAATATGCCCAAAGATGGAGAGAGGTGGCAACGTAAGTCCAACCACCTCTTCTGGAAAAAGAAACAACAATGCTTTTCATCAACACTCTGAAAGCCCCATTCATTAACCATATGTTAGGAAGCACTACCATGAGCTTCTCAGATATAGTAATGTCCGGCGAGATGATTGAAAACGCAGTAAGGAGCGGGAAGATAGACGTGAGAGAAAGCGCCAAAAGATCAACCCCGAAGAAAAATGAAAATAAAGTGAATAATATGAGCAAAGGGTATTCCAAATCGGTCATTATAGGCCAGCTGAGGGCCATAACTAGTAACTATCAAGACTCCTTCAAGCAAGAATCCAACTCAAGGCCAAACACAGAAAGACTCCAGTTTACACCCATCCCAATAACATATAGAGAGCTGTATCAAAACCTGTTTGATGCGCATGTGATATCCCCGTTCTACTTGGAACTCGTTCAATTTCCATTCCCGAAATGGTATGAAGCGAATGTTCAATGCGAGCATCACGTAGGAATAACGAGACACTCAATTGAGAACTACACCATATTTAAAAAGTTAATCGAAAGGTTCATCAAGATGGGCATCGTGAAATTTGACGATCCATCGGGACTAAATATGGTAGGAAATCCGTTACCCAGTCATTCAAACTTAGGGGTAAACGCGATAATTGATAGTGGAGGAAAGAGAATCAAAACCAATGTCAGAAAAGTAAAAACCCCATTGAAATGAGTTTTGAAACAAATAATGGACAGGGGATTAATCATTCAAGATTTGAAAGAGATACCCAAAGGGATGAGGAGTTACTGTGAGTTCCACAGGGAAGAAGGTCATGAAATCCAGGAGTGTGCTGAATTCAAAGTTTTGGTGCAAAGTCTAATGGATAACAAAGAGTTGGAATTCTTTGAAGAGGTCAAAGGCCCGAAAAGAATGTTGGAGAATTTAAACATTAATACCGTATCCAAAGAGGGAACAGGGGAAAAGAATTTTTCAATCATTTGCTCTTACATACCTGAAAGTGTTTTGAACAATGGGACTGTGGAAGAGATCCCTGTATTTTTTAGAGCTAATTTAAAGTAATGTTCAAAACACGCTTATTGCTTTAAGCCTAGGAGCAATAAGGAACCTTCGTAAAATAGGCTTATGTCGAACATCTTTATTTCAAATAAAATACATCTTTTTGCCTCATTCTGAGCAAATATTTTTATTATTATTTAATTTCATTCATAATCATACCATACAAATAATTATTCTTTGACTCTTTCGTTCTTTGGATCTTCCTTCATCCCTACAACAGGTCTACAGATATCAATAATATGAGCGACACTGCTATTGACTCAGAACCTCCTTTTAAGCAAGTTATGTGGCCAAAGGAACCTTAGAACTTTGATGATGATCAAGACTGTAATTTATCTCCTAATTTGTTAAGGATGGTAGAATAAGATGAGAAATAGATCTTACTTTACAAAGAATTAGTGGAATCCATGGCCTTTCTCTATGTGAGGCATGGATGCCATTGGGCCAATTTCGCCAAAAGCTTCTAACAGCACAATATCAGAAGTTTGCAGTCTGCTAAAGATCAAACGCCATATCACCCTAAAATGAATGGTGCAGTAGAGGCAACAACAAAAAAAAGATCATGAGGAAAATGATTGAGACTCATAAATATTGGCATGAGAAATTACTATCTATGCTTATCAAACGTCTGTTAGGACCCTCATCGGGGCAACGCCTTTCTCATTGATTTATGGAATGTGATGGTTTTGCCCATTGAAGTCAAAATTCTTTCTCACCGACTGTCGGCTGAGTTGAAGATGGATGAAGGAAAATGGATAAAATATCGATGTGAGCAATTGAATCTGATTGAAAAGAAGAGGTTAAATGTTATACGACATGGTCAGATCTACGAAAAAAAATGAATGATACAAGATTACAACAAAAAGGTTCGTCCTAGAGAACTCTATGAGGGAAACCTATTACTAAAAAAATCCTTCCTATACAAAAGGACTTTAGAGGAAAGTGGATGCCAAACTGGGAAGGACATTATGTAGTAAAGAAGGCCTTTTTTGGAGGAGCATCAATTTTGACCGAGATAGATAGCAAAGAATTTGTCTAGTCCTGTCAATTAGGATTCAATCAAGAAATATTCACTAAAAATAAAAAAAATAAAAAAAAAGAAAAAAAAAAGGAAAGGCCAAGGCGAAAACACGTAAAAGGGCCGCCTTGAGACCAAAAGGGTTTTGAGTTGAAAACACAGGAATAGGCAATTTAAATTTTGATAAAGGGTGGGGACATACGATAGTATTGTCTTCTCTGAATTAACAAGAAGGAAAGATACTACATCTTGGGGCATCAACAAAGTACTCTAGGTCTTCTAAACACCTATCAATTTCAAAAGGTCCTCGAGAAGTTTTGTGCAGAGAAGCTCATGTTGCGATATCTGGGGCACCTATTTTCATCTTATTCATTTTGTATCTTAGCAAAATTTGCTATCTTGATTAATTTATTCATTTCGAGCTTTGCTCTCAATAAATTCCAGCCCTGTTCATTGTTACAATCTTTTTCAATCATTTTTACATTGAAAAAACATTAATGGACTAATAATATTCAAGTAAAAGGAGTTCTACATATTACTCTAAAAAGCTTCTAAAATAGTACAAGGAACTAAAACAGGACCATTAGTCAGAACTAACCAAATTCGAGAATTGGAAACATTGGGAAAAGAATAGCCCAAATTGTGATTATTTCCTTGGGTTTTTTGTCAAAGATACCAGCTGAACAAGAAGGTAGGGTAATGCATCAGTGATATAACCTTGATGGACAAAGAGTAATGTCAACTTAAGCATTAAAAGAAGATCATTCTTGAAAAATGACGTTCTGTATTCATGCAAATATCATGCATACACATCTAGTTAGGAGCATTTGATTCATTCTAATCATAACATCCTAATCATTTGCCACAAATATATGCCCATAAAATAAATTTTACAGGTCATGTTACCCAGAGAATAGTGTAACAGATCAATAAAGCCATCAATCCTATACCCATGAAGTTGCAGTGGGACGGATTGAAGTTACATTGGCGGATCTTATCTCCCTGAAGTTGCAGCGGAGTAAATTAAAGTCACAAATCTTATCTCCCTGAAGTTGCAGTGGAGTAGATCGAAGATAGCAAGTTTTATCTCCCTGAAAATTGTAGTGGAGCAGACTGAAGATAGTAAATCTTATTTCCCTAAAGTTACAGTGGAACAGATCAAAGCTACAAGTTATAAATCTTATCTTCCTGAGGTTGCAGTGTAGTAGATTGAGATAGTGAATCTCATTTCCCTGAAGTTGCAGTGGAGCAGATTAAAGCTACAAGTCACAAATCCTATACCTCTAAAGTTGTAATAAGTCGGATTAAATTTACCATGGTGAATCTTATCTCCTTGAAGTTGTAGTGGAGCAGATTGGAGCCACTAATCTTATCTCCCTGAAGTTGTAGTGGAGCAGATTCAAGCCACTAATCTTATCTCCCTGAAGTTGTAGTGGAGCAAATTGAAGCCACTAATCTTATCTCCCTAAAGTTGCAGTAGAGCAGATTGAAGCCACAACTCTTATCTTCCTAAAGTTGTAGTGGAGCAGATTTAAGCCACAAATCTTATCTCCCTGAAGTTACAGTGGAGCAGATTGAAGATGCGAATCTTATTTCCATGAAATTGCAGTGGAATAGATTAAAGCTACGAGTTACAAATCTTATCTCCCTGAAGTTGCAGTGGAACAGATTGTAGATGCGAGTCTAATCTCCCTGAAGTTACAGTGGAGCAGATTGTAGATACGAGTCTAGTTTCTCTGAAGTTATAGTGGAGTAGATCAAAGAACTAATTCCTATACCCTTGAAGATGCAGTGGGATGGAATGAGGCTACTTAAAGAAGAGAAGTACAAAAAGAAGTCGAGATTTGGCAAGATCAGACAAAATTAGCCCCTTTTGAAGTCTTTGTTCCATTCTCGTTACACGACAACGAGCAAAGAGGGGCAGCTGTAATATGCCAATTTTGGCCCGGGCCCAAGACCTAAAAATAAACCAAAATAAAAACCAAAATAAATATTAATAGTCTAAAAAAAAGCAGTCCAGATTTCTTTTACAAGCCCAAATGCACTACTCATGGCCCAAAACTAAACTTAGCCCAAACAACCCATAACCTAAACTAGCAACAGAAACCCTATCCCCTAGCCTAGCCTTTTCGCACCGCCGCCTCCTTGCACGCGTCTGACCCCTCTGCTACCGCCATCAGCCACTCTACTGTCACCTGCAAAGAGAAAGGAACACGCAAATAGTAGAGAACAATGAAGAAAAAAACAAAATAACAGTAGCAGACAAAAACAAAAACAAACAAGAAAAAATCTTGTAATCTGGCTATAAAAGCCATGGCAATCTCCATGTAATTTTTTCAGACAGACAGATTTTAAATACAAAAGAAGTTTGAAACAGATTCAAAAAAAGATTAAGGTGATTCTTTTAGTTTTTTTTTTTGTTATTTTTAAAATATGTTATTTTTTTACATGAAAAAAAAAAGAAAAAGAAGGGAGCTCACCTATGTTGTTGTCAAACACTATCTCCGGCGTTGAAATCTATAGAGAGAAGGTCAAAGGCCAAGCCTTTTCTAGTCTTTTTTTTAGGCATTTGCCTTCTTGATAAAAAACCCTTGTTAAAAAACGTGTAAAAAGGGGAAATTTTGGGTCTTTTCGGCCACCGTGAATGGCGGTGCCGTCGCCGACGACCGGTGGCCGATCACCGGATCCCTAGGCCGGATAGGGAGAGGGTTTTGGAGAGAAAAGAAAAGCTTCAGGTTTTTTAAGAATGAGGGCTGAAATGAAGTTTTAAAATTTTTTTGACTCAAATAGGCCCTACAAAACGGCGTCGTTTTGGGCCAATGCACACCGCGCGCGACCCAACCGGCTCTAGGGGGATCCGCTTGTTTTCAATTTTTGGGTCATTTGCGCGAATGGTCCTTTCGTTTTTTAAGCGGATTTCAATGTGGTCCCTTTTTCTTTTTTAAATTTGGCCATTTAATTTTATTTCACTTTTAATTTAGTCCATTGATTTGCCGAAGGTAAATGTGCTTAGCAAGGTTTTGAGATATTTTCCCAATTAATCCCTCATCCTTTTCCACATTTTGGAGTGGTACTTTGTATTGATTTACGATTCAATTAATTTTATTTTCTTATGCTTTATACCTATAATTTTGTCTAAATTATAATTTCATCCTCGGTTGTTTAATATCAGCCCTTTACAGACTTTATTTGTATATTATTTTTTATTTATTTGTGTATTTGTTCATGTATGTACATTTTTTTTCTTTTTTACTCTTTTCGTTTTTTTTAAATTCAATTTTTACTTTATTCCTTTATTTACATTATTATTATTATTATTATTATTATTATTATTATTATTATTATTATTATTATTATTATTGTTGTTGTTGTTGTTGTTGTTATTTTATTATTTTTCACATTTTAAAAATCTAAATTTAACATTACGTATCTATTTTACTTATTCATTTATTTATATTTATACATTTATTTTTTTCTGTTTTTTTTTTTCCTTTTACCATATTTATTACTATATCTATTATTATTACTATTTATGTATTTTATTGCAAATTGCACCCATAATTTTGTCCTTTAACAACATTTAACCTCTTCTTCCAGTCCAGCTCCTTAGCGCGTTCATTGTTGGTTAACACCATTCTCAAACTCCCCCTTTCCACGAGCTCATAAACCAAAAATGAATGCTTTGGATGTGAACAAAAACCATACATCTGCACAATGTTATGATGCCTTATTTCTAATAAAGCACTAATCTAGCTTTCAAAGGCTTTCAAGTTTGTTGAGCATGTTGTCTTCAGATTGGTGAAACTTCTTCATTGCAACCACTTGACCAGTTGGTAATGCAGCTTTATAAACACTTCCTTATCCTCCTGAACCAATGCAATAGTCGGAGCTAAAATCTTCAGTGGCTTCAATAATGCTGTCATGGAGTACTCTTCCATTAAATCCCAATACAGTAAAAATATCTCCTTGTGGTTCCTTTTGAAAGAAGTTCAATCTCTGATGGATTTTTTTTGGAAAATTGGTTATCACTTAGAAAAAGACGGCTCATCATTGTCAACTTTCCTAGTTCCTTAGGAATCTCACCATTTAGATGATTCGAAGAAAGATCAAGTTCTTGTAATTGGATTGCATGTCCCAATTCGACTGGAATCTTTCCAGAAATGTTATTGTCGGAGATCTGTAGGCTTGTTAGATTTTGGCATTGTCCCCAATTTTGAGAAAGTTCACCGAAGATGTTGTTGCTTAATGAAATAAAATTCAAATTTGGATATATACCAAAGGCTTCTGATATATTTCCTGTTTAAGTGGTTCCCTTCAAGCCTAACTCTGTATAAGCTTGTACAGTTTCTCAAACTTGATGGAATCAAACCGGTAAAATTATTGTTGATGGATGAGATATTAGTGAGCAAACCCCAGGCACACATTCTGAGGTAATGAACCACTAAGATGGTTGTGGGATAAGTGTAATATTCTTAAATGAGTAAGATTGTTCAAAGTTTGAGAAACAAGGCCTGATAAACTATTTTCAAAAACAGTAAGCATCGACAACTTGTTTAAGTTTCCCATGGAAGTCGGGATTGAACCAGAAAGCCCATTAAAGTTAAGCACAAGATTATCCAAGTTAGTCAAGTTTCCTATGGAATGAGGGATGACACCAGTGAGATTATTGGTCGATAACTGCAACGCAAAAAGCGATTTGAGCATTCCTATCTCATTGGGGATAGAACCAGAGAGATTATTACTCCACAGATAGAGCCATTTCATGTTACTTAAGTTTCCTATACATGTTGGGATAGAACCAGTTAGGTGATTGTTTGAAAGATCAAGCAACCCAAGGGATGTAATCGTTCCGATCTATTTAGGTATGGAACCATTGAGCCTATTGTCAACGAGGACAAATTGGGATAAATTCTGCAAGTCTCCAATAGAAAGAGGTATTGTACCAGTGAGATGGTTTTGGTTAGGCGAAAGAATAGAAAGTGAACTCAACCTTCCTATTTTAGAAGGAATACTTCCAAATATATTATTTCCTGCCAAGTCGAGGTGGTGAAGCTTGGTAAGGTTCAAAATTTCTATTGGAATTGGAACAGTTAGATTGTTTCTCGTGAAATAAATGTGTGAAATTGTACTCAGCCTTCCTATTTCTCGTGGAATGGAACCACTGATTGAATTGTAGCATAAGGAGATCGTATAAAGACTTTTCAATAAGCCAATTTCTAAAGGGATATTCCCAAAGAAATTATTGTGTGACAAGTCAAGGAAGTTGAGGTTGGAAAGGTTCCCGATGTGTGAAGGAATGGACCCATACAATGAGTTGTTTCGAAGATCAAGCGTAATCAAGTTGGGGAAGTAAAAGAAGTTGAGATTGTGAAGCTTGCCGCTCAATTTCAATTCATATTCTCCCAGGGTCATGTTGGTGACGCTTCCAGCATTGTTGCAAGTGATTCCAGTCCAATTGCAATGGTTGCTTCCGCCCCACAAAGAAGAGAGCAAAGTTTGGGTGTTGCTGGGGAGGCTAGCTTTCCATTTTAGAAGAGCTTCAGCTTCCCTGGAGGGTATGGTTTTAGAAGAGAAAGCATGGGAAGATGCAAAGAAGAGGAAGAAGATGATGAGTTTGAATGGTATTGAGAAAGAAGGCATGGCTTTGATAGTAGAAGTTCAGGATTTTTGGTTGTTAATTGTGATCAAAGACATTGCCTATTTATACAAGAATGTCAGAGCTGTTCCAATCACTCAGACAAATACATTTTCTATTATACTATATACGAATAGTTATTTATTAGGTTTTTCCTTCAAATAATTATTAATTAGGTTTTTTTTTAAATTTCAGTGTATATATATTAATTTGTGCATTTAGATTTAGGGATGAGCAAAACTCGATTCGACTCGAAAAAATTGAAAAAAAAAAATCAAATTTCGAGTTAAACGAATCGAGTTATTCGAGTTATTCAAGTCAACTCGAATTTTTTTTGAATTTCGAGTTCGAATCGAGTTGAGTTTTCGAATTCAAATAACTCGAATAATTCGAATATCAAACTATAATATTTTACATTTTTACCCCAAAATCCCAAACCTTTTTACTTTTCCCTCAAAATTTTTATTCCTTCCCACTTTCCCCCCAAAACTTCTACTCCCTTTCCATCTCAACCCCCCAATCTACCCAAAATCCATTTCCCACCAAAATTTTACTCTCTTATTTACTTTTTTTCAAAATTTTACTCCCAATAACCCTCAAAACTTTTTTATTTTCCCCCATAATTTTTACTCCCTCCCACTTTCCCCCTAAAATTTTTACTTCCTTCCAATCCCACCTCTCATCTACCCCAAATCCATCCCCTCCCTCCAATTTTTTTTTTAATATTTTCCCTCCAAAATTTTACTCTCCCTATTTACTTTCCCTCAAACTTTTATCTCCCAAAACTTTTTATTTTCTCCCTAAATTTTTACTTCTCACACTTTACTCTCAAATAAAAAATCAAAATTATCTAAAAAAAATCACTAAACATAAATAGTAATAATTTTATTTATATCTACTATTTATATTATTAAATTAAATTTCACATTTTATATTATTTATATTATTGAATTGTTTAGTCATATTAAATATTTATATTAAAATTGAATTATTAATTATGCCATTAAATATTCATGTTAAAATTTTATATTGGTATCAATTTCACATTTTATCTTTAAAATAACTTTTATTAAGAAATCACATTTTTACATTTAATATTTTTTAATTTCAAAATATATAGTGACAAGAATCTAAAGATAATTGAAACAACTAAACAAGCAAAGAAGCTAACCCGTATATAAAAGATTAATAAATAAATTATGAGGTGATGAAAGTTAATAAAAATTTTGATTAAGGTAGACAAATTTTATTACGATAAGTGACAGTGGTTACAAGGACCCAAAATTATTTTTTTAAATTTAACTCGAGCAAATATATTCGATTCGATTCGAATTCTATCTCACTCGACTCGATTCGAGAAAATTTCAAATCAAATTAGGATGATAAAATATGATTCGTCAACTCGATTAACTCGAAATTTTTTCATTCGATTCGATTCGATTCAATCGAACGCTCACCCCTATTTAAATTACGAATTGCCTCTATGTTAAAAAAAATTGTTATCTGAATTTTTTTATTGGATTTATTTTATAATTATTCTAAGTATTTTTAACGAGATACTAGTATATAATATATCATTACAGTCAAGACAGTGAATAAAATACAAACCTTGATTATTATATATGAAAGCGGTGAGGATAATAAGCCATATTTGTATGGTTAATAGTTTATTAAAGGGTATTACCCCATTTGTTATCTAATTTTTAGGGTGTTCTTTAATTTTGGTCATTTAAAATAAAATCTTTGTAATTTCGTTATTTAATTTTTAAGGTGTTTTTATTTTAGTACTTAAGCATTAAATCTTTAATGACAGTTGACTGTCTATGACACATCATATTTATACTTTTATCTTGGTCATCTAATTTCTAAGTCATTTTCATTTTGATTACTAGAAAAAACATCTTTTTTTTTAAGTATATAAAAAAAATAAGACTTAAAAGTAGAAAAATGATAAAAACTAAAATAATACATTAAAAATTTATCAAGTTACACTTATTTATCTCATTGTTAAAAATTCTAAATTACACATCTTAAAACTATAAATTACTATAAATAATATTTATATTATATATCTGTTAAATGTCAAGGCGTTAAAACTATAAATTACTATAGATTAAAGCACTATAATTCTGTATCAGTCTTAAGTTTCTGATCTTTTCTCTTTCTCCTTAGCTAAGTTCTTATCGTGGAGGTCATTTGGTGGCAGCGATGTAAAGGGCTCGATGATCTAAGGTTCTATGAAAGAACTTTTATTAGCCCCACAAAGACATTAAAAATTTATTGGTGGCTATTGTTAGGAGTATAAGGAAGGCCCTCAGTTGTTAGCCATTAGTCTGGTAGTTTGTTATACTCAAGCTGTTGTGTAGTTGCTGAATTGTTAGCAGCAATTAACTCATTCAACTCTTGTATAAATACTTGTAATTGTTCACATTAAAAAGGGAATCAATTTAATTCTTTAGGTCATTTTCTGAATTACATTTTAGTATTCTTCAGTTCATTTTCTAAATTGTCTTTGGTAGTACTAGATATTTTAGCATGGTATTAGTCGCCTAATCCTTGGAGACCTGCCATATTGTGCTCTCATGGCTACCTCCGCTTCTACTGATTCAACCACTGCTCCCCCATGCTGCTTGACATTCACCAACACTCAGTTGGTTCAGTCCTTTCCCCGCCACGACACTGTAAAGCTAAATGATAACAATTTTGTACAGTGGTGACAACATATTCGTTTAATTACAGATGGTTATAACTTGATTGGTTTTCTAAATGCCACATTACCTGTTCCGCCAAGGTTCGTGCAGTCACTAGATGGTTCTTTGATGGCAAATTCAAAAGCCTCGTCTTATGTTCAACAGGATAAGTTGCTTACCTGTTAGCTTCTTTCCACTATTTACTCATCTATTTTGTCTAGTTTCACAAATGCAAAGATGACAAATGACGTCTAGACCACCACTACTCGCCTCTTTACCGTCGTTTTTGGCACGAAGCTCTCCCAAATCTGCCACGATCTCCACTCTGTCAAGAAAGGTGCGATGCCGATCAAGGAGTACATCGCGAAGATCCATAACGCATGCGCCTTGATAGATGCTATTGGATCTCAGATTTTCAAAATAGAGAAGGTCGAGATTATGCTTACCAGGCTACTGTCGAAGTTTGACGCAGTGCTCACTCTTGTGTCATTCTCATCTGAACCTTTACCATTCCAACGCCTGGTTGATGTCCTATTGAAATTTGAGAGTAGGTAGATCTATGCGGTTCAGGAGGCACCATTACATGCGCACTTGGTAGAGGCCAACCCATCACCAATGGTGGTTGATTCCGCACACAGTGGTCGTCTACCTGCTAGTGGTGGGAGATGCTTTAGGTCCCGCGTTTAGTGCTAAATATGTAGACAGTTTGGACACTTAGCTCAACAGTGTTACTACCATTTCAACCAAGATTATGGTGGTCCAGCGTCGAGGGCGAGAGCTTCGTCTTCGTCTGGTTTTGTCAACCATGGTTTAGGTGTGCCAGAGGTGTATGCTTCTGGTGCACCATTTTCTACTCTGTCCGCTCCGATGATGATTCATAGTGTTGGTCTTCCATCGATGGTGCCCCCGTTGAACCTTCCTAGTAGATAGTGGAGTGGTTCTTTCTCTGTTGCAGTTCATTCTTTTTTACAGACTAGGGTTCCTCAATCTTCTGTGCCTTATGAAGATGGGGCCGATTATGCGCTTGGGCCATCTGCTGGGCCTGGAGCACATGAGATTTTTGCTGGACTTGGCGCACATGGTATTTCTGCTGGGCACAGCGCTAGACCGTATAGGCCATCAGTTGAGCCTGGTCCTTTTTTTAGCCCTTATCATCCGCTTGGGCCATCTTCAGCAGACCATCAGTTTGGCTTAATTTCTGCAGGCCCTACTCTTGAAAGTCGTGTCAATAATGTTGTACAGTCCAACACGTTCACCCCACATCAGTTGATTTTGAACTGTGTTCAATTTGTGGGGACTACTGCTCATGGTCCGAGTTTTTAACCCATCGGTGGTGATGAGTCTAGGCTAAATTATGGGTCTTGCATTCCATGGAGGATAAAACCACGTGCTCGAGTTTTCTTGCATCGACACCGTCGTGTGTTGGGTTGCCCCACATTCCTGACTTCCACACATTTGATGTCTCAAATTCTACAGGATCCAATATTAATACAACTAATTTTGGGTCTACTTTTGATGCTGATTCATATATTCCTATGCCTATAGGGACGTCATCTTGGTATCTAGATTCAGGGGCTATGTATCACATCTGTCACGTGGCCTCTGCCTTGAACGAGTCCACACCATATTCAAGTATATCTCCACTCTTCATGGGTGATGGGGACTCCCACCAAAATTTCAAGTATTGGTAATTTTATTTTGCCAACGAAGACTAAATTGTTTCACTTGTCTAATGTTCTATGTGTGCCTACAATAGGGAAGAATCTTCTGTCTGTTTCTCAATTTGCAACTGAAAATAACGTATATTTAGAATTTCACCCGTCTTACTATGTTATTAAGGACATCAAGACCCAAGAGATTTTACTACGGAGCCACATTCATAATGGATTCTATCAATTTTCTCTAACGATTGCTTCCGTTCACACTGCAGTGGCTTCTTCTACTACTAACACTGGGCCTTTGTCTTCTTCTGACAACTGTGATTCATTTACTTTATGGCACTGAAGATTTGGTCACCCATCTTCTCCTATGGTTAAGTCTGTTTTAGATAAATATCAGATTTTATTAAATAAATCTAGTCTTACTAATGTTTGTATTGCTTGCCAGAAAGGGAAATTTCATAAATTGCCCTTTTCTCCCTCTACTACTGAATATAATGAACCATTTGTTTTGTTTGTCTCCAATTTATGGGGACCTGCGTTTGTTGCTTCTAGCAATCATTGGTATTATGTGTCGTTTATTGACATGTGCATTCGTTATACTTGGCTCTATCTTATTCAGCGAAAGTCCCATGTTGTGGATTACTTTATTCAGTTTCAACGAATGGTCAAAACTTAATTTGGGCGAGATATTAAACAGTTTCAAAGTGATTGGGCAAAGAGTTTCGTGCATTCAAACTTATTTTGGAAGAACATAGAATTATTCATTGGCTTTCCTGTCCGTATACATTTGAATAGAATGGTGTGGCAGAACGCAAACATCAGCACATTGTTGACACAGGTTTTACCTTGTTAGCTCAGGCAAATCTCCCTATGAGTTTGTAGGGTTACGTGTTTTGTTGTGCAGTTCATCTTATTAATCACCTTGCCACATCTGTTCTAAAGTGGCAGACTTCTTTTTTAGTTCTTCATGGCAAAGATCCCACGTATGATCATTTACGAGTGTTTGGATATTGTTACTTTCCGTATCTGCGACCTTTTAATTCTCATAAGTTAGATTTTCGGTCTCATCCATGTACATTTTTGGGGTATATTGCATAACATAAAGGGTACCAATGCCTTACGCCAGATGGGAAGGTTATTTTATCTTGCCACGTTGTGTTTAATGAAAATTATTTTCTATTCTCTGAGACTGTTGCTGACTCCTCCTCGTCAAACTTATATGTTCCTACTTATATTCCTATTGTTGCTACTAAACCCAATGAGTCTTCACTCTTGCAGCCCGATTCAATCTCGCCTCCTATTTTTGGTTCATCTTCGACCCCGGTTGTTTTCATTCCGTCTCCAGCTGACTCAAGTTATTTGCCTACAAGCACCACTCCTCTCAAGCCACCATCTGTCTCTCTTGATCCACCACCTATTTCTTTTCATCTAACCAACACACATTCCATGATTACTCATTCGAAAGCCGGGATTTTCAAACCAAAAGCTCTCTCTATTGAAGCTTCTACTTATGAACCCCACACAATTGATGAGGTGTTTGCTAGTGAGGAATGGCGTCAAGCCGTTCAAGCTGAATATGATGCTCTTCTTCACAATTCTACTTGGGAGCTCAGTCACGTACCACCTGGTAGGAAGATTATTGGTTGTAAGTGGCTATTTAAGGTTAAGAAAAATCCTGACGAGACTATTACTCATCGTAAAGCCCGCTTAGTAGCAGAAGGTTGTTCTTAAGTTCCCGGAAGTGATTTCAAGGAGACATTCAGCCCTGTGGTCAAACCTACTACTATTCAAACCATTTTATCTGTTGTTGTCTTTAAAGGCTGGCAACTTCGTCAAGTTGATGTTAATAATACCTTTTTAAATGGAGATCTCACTGATAAAGTGTTTATGTAGCACCCTCCAAGATATGTTCAATATGGTCCCCATAGTGAGCACTTGGTATGTTGTTTGACTAAAGCCTTATATGGTCTACGTCAAGCTCCTCGTGCATGGTTTGATAAACTGAAATGCTTTCTTCTTTCTACTAGGTTTGTCTTATCTAAATCTAATGCTTTTTTATTTGTTCATGTTACATCTGCCTCCATTTTGTATGTCTTGATTTATGTGGATGATATTATTGTTACTGGAAGTTTGTCAGATAGCATTGATGGTTTTGTTGAACAACTACATAGAGAATTTTTGCTCAAAGACATGGGTGATCTATATTACTTTCTCTTAACTCGACTTGATATTGCCTACACCGTGAACCGAGTTTTCCAATTCATGCATGCTCCAACTACTGTGCATCTGGTTGCATTAAAACGAATTTTATGTTATTTCCAAGGCATTATTAATTTTGGGCTAGCTTTTCGACCCTTTGACAGAGCTTTCCGACCCTTTGACGGGCTGTCCTTAGTGGGCTATGCCGATGCCAACTAGGGGTTAGATTTTGATGATCGTCGGTAAACAACTGGGTATTGTGTGTATTTTGGACATAAACTAGTCTCGTGGTCATCCAAAAAGCAACAAGTAGTGTCACGATCTATAACTAAAGCTGAGTACCGGAGTTTGGCTGCCGCTACCAGTTATGCTACTTGGTTAATCTTGTTGCTATAAGAACTACATTTATGTTCTACTGATTTACCCGCTATTTGGTGTGACAATTCGAGTGTAATGGTTGTTGCAGCTAATCATGTTATTCACTCAAAATTCAAACATGTTGAGCTCGATCTCTTCTTTGTTCGCGAAAAAGTTGCTAGTGGATCGCTTGTTGTTGGTAAAGTTCCGACTTGTGATCAAGTGGCTAACATCCTCACCAAACCCCTATTTACTTCGTCCTTTGTGCATTTTCGCAATTGTCTTCAGATTTTACTAGTGCAAAAGTTGGGAGAATGTTAGGAGTATAAGGAAGGCCTTCAGTTGTTAGCCATTTGTTAGCCTGTTAGTTTGTTATACTTAAGCTGTTATGCAGTTGTTGAATTGTTAGCAGTAGTTAACTCATTCAACTCTTACATAGATACTTGTAATTGTTTATATTAAAAAGGGAATCAATTCAATTCTTAAGGTTATTTTCTAAATTACATTTTAGTATTCTTCAGTTCATTTTCTAAATTCCCTTTGGTAGTACTAGATATTTTAGCAGCCATTGACAATTGAGTCAACAAATTAAAAATAACCACACAATTGAAACAAAAAGAAATTGTAGGGTCCATCACTAAATGGAAGTGTATGTTACTGCCCAAGGTATAAAAACTAATACTTTCAAGGACAAAATAAAAGGAAATTTTAGAATTAAACACGTTGAAATCTACATCCTCTCAATTATGACAATAACAATTATGTTAAATAACTTTAAAAGTTAAGACTTAATCAATTTTTTTATAATTAACTTTAAAATTTTTTTAATGAAATATCAACTTATATTGCCCATAATATATATGATGACAGAGTAAATATAAATAATGACTAATTATTATATATGAAAGTGACAATTATGAGAGCCAACTTTAGCAATGGATATAACTTTTCTTTCCATGTCAAGTAATGAGTGGTTTCTCATACACTCAGAGATTATGAGAGCCAGGAAATAAAAGTGGAAAAGAATTGGATGAAGGAAATTTAAGGTGTGATTGGTTGAATAGAAAAGTGGAAAGAGAGGAGAGAATGAAAAAGTGGAAAGAAAATAAATTTTAATTACACTTAGTAGGAAAGAAAATTGAGAGGAAAGAAAATAGGAAAAATACATTTTTTATCCTAATGTATAAAAACAAATCACTCCGAATTGGAATTATAAAAGGATAGAAAATGAAAGAGGGATGTGTGTTAGTTTAAAATTATGCATTTTTGAAAATGTTCATTTCTTTCCTCTCATTTTTTCAACTCTACCAAGCAATGAATAGAAAGAAAATTATTTTTCTTTCAATTTTTTCATCTTTCTTTCCAAGCACACCTATTAAAAGAAAAAAAAATATATTTTTTATGATTTTATTTTTTCTCTTTCAATTTTTTATCACTCCAATTTTTTCCCACCCTACCAAGCAAAGCCTCAATAATGGAAGATGTGTAGGGATAGAGTTAATTCATATAAAATAGACATGTTCAAAGTATACCTAACTTGAATGGGTCGAACATACTTTTAACAAGTATTTTTAAATTTGGAATAATCTTGTCTACCAAAATTAACATTTAGAAAAAAATAAAATAAGTTAATGCATGATTTGTTTTAGATACTGCAATTATCCAAGTATATTTTTTTACCTAATTAATATTTAGATACTATAGTCACGCCCCAAAATATAAAAGGTTTAATTGAAATAATTAACCAAGTAATGACTTAGGTTTAATAATTAAATAGTTAGTGCACTCCTTAGAGGTTTTAGGTTCAAACAACTCTTTCTCCATTTCTTTTCTTTAGTTCTCAAACAAACTAAAATAAAATTTATACTAAAATAAACACTATTTGAACTGATAATTTAACAAGAGTGGGTAATAGTCCAATGGTTAAGCATCTACTCTATTTTTCCCCTTATTTGTCCAAGTTTGATCCTCCCCATCTCTACCATCGATCCCTTTATTTTTCCTCCTTAATTTCAGCCAAAATGATGGGTTAATTGCCAAACCACCCCTAGGATTTTCAAACCCTAACTATTTAAATCAATCTTTTTCCAATTGAACTAGGTTTTATTTCTTTCCTAATTTTAACCAGAATTTTGTTTTTCTCCCTATTTCTTCTTCCTTTTTCTTTTATTTTTTACATCAAAATTTACATCTTTTTGTTGTTGAGAATTATATTTGTTTTCCTGAATCGGAATTAATTCCCGTTTGAAACGTTTTTATACTAAATTTGCAATTGTTGATCATAACACCCTTAATCTTTGCCAAGAATCAATAAGTATGACTCAATCTCGATGTTTAATCTTGAATCTTTATAAAAAAATTATCTAATGATAATCTTGTGATCAATTAAACGATCTTTCTCATTTTTTGTTGAAATCTTCCATAAAAATTGATTAATCTTGAAATAAACCATTGATTCTTGTGTAAATGTCATTTGAAGGACCCGTTTTAGGTCAATCGAACCAGATTTGATCACAAGAGATGTCATTCAGGCTTCTGGTGACAGGTATGTGTTCTTTTACGAGCGAATCATGAAAAATCATGCCTAGAATTATTGCCACACGGTTTGCCACACAGGCATGTGGACCACAGGACCTCTCACACGGCTATATTCCTCTAAAACCCTAGGTTAGTTCGAATCTCACACGACTGTGTCTCCTCTGTCGGTTGATTTTACAATTTCCACACAACCACAGTATGTTACATGGCCTAACCACACGGTCGTGTAACCCCTCCACACGATCTATAGCATACCACATGGCCTGACCACTCGGTAGTATGTCCCCTACTGTATAGTTTTGTCTAGAAATTTATGATTCTGTTGAGTTTAGTCCCTGTTTGATCCTTGAATTTTTCTTCGAAGTTTTTGTGCACTTAATTGATCCTTGAATTAGTGTTTACATGAAAACCAATTATTTATATGCATGAATTACTACTGTTATAATGTGTTTATTGATATTGATTAATTGAATCATTAATGTGTTATGAATAAAAATGTGATATTAATCATGCCTACTCCTAAAGTGTTATTGATAAATTATGAGTGTTAATATTGTTATCGCCCTACTAAATACACGATAAACATATTTATTGCTAGTGTTGAATGGAATAAGTGTTAAGCATGCCTACAGATTTTTGTGTTATTATGTTATAAAGTATGTCGTACTACATTACATGAGGCGAGATGATTTTTATAAAGGAAGAATGGTAGTTTAGTAATCTGCAAACAAGTGGTGGCTTGTCCACAAGCCAAGTGGCAGTTTGTTTAATCTGCAAATATGTTGGACACCCATAACAAGTGGTAGTAACTATAAATATGAGGTTCGATCTCAAACCAACTGGTGGTTTATCCATAATTTTACAAACTCAGTGGCAGCTTTATTTGCAATTACGTTGTATATGCACAACAAGTGACAATTTAACTGCAACTTAGTGGTGGTTCATCCACAGCCCAGAGTGATATGATAGATGAGTTTTAGGGAACTCATAAGTGAGATGTGTAATGGAGTTGGTTAGGACCCTTTTGATAAATTGAATTTGCAATGTCATTCATTAGCATGTGCATTCAAAACTATGTTTTCTGAGATAGTGTGGTGAAGTGATATGATAAACTATTAACCTAAAGTGCTTTATGATTGTGTTTATTATAAGAATTACTAACCCATGTGCTTTGCGTACGATTTTGTTTTAGTTTTCTTGTATTTGAACTCACACTGAGTTTCATAGCTCACTCCCTTCACTTTACTTCTTTACAGATAACTCACCAAGTTAGGAAACGAAATCGACAAATCGAAGGGCTCGGTTTGGATTGAAGTTATATTAATATTTTTATTTTCACCTTTTATTTATAGTACTTATTATTTTAAGATCAACTGTAACATTTTATTTACATTGTGGCATGAGATTAGTTTCGAGTTCATTTAGGGCACACATGGTATATTTAGGCTAATAATGCATAAGTTTTATTTTATTTTATAATGCATGAAACATGGTTTCCTTAAAACTACGTTAGTATCACTTTTCCGCTACATTATTAAAAAAATGAGTTTTTAAATGAGTAGATAATTTATAATTCAATAGAGTTTGAATTAATTCGTAAGACGGGTGGTAAAAACACTAAGTTTTTCAAAAAAAAAATAAAAAGACTAAGTTTTCACTAAAGATTAATAAATGTTTTAAAATGACAATTCTATAAACTCCACCAGCTTAGTGGGTCATCTCAATGGCTAATGTAATCTTCCGAATTTGGGTTTAACATCTAGGCCGGGTTGGAGAGTTTACAACTATTTTATACTTTGACATTGCAATTTTTTAACTTTATTTTTATCAAACTACTTAGAATTAAGGTTAATTTAATAGAATATGTAAATGTTGAGGACTAAATATGTTGTTATACCAAGTGAAAAGGCCACACCATTATTTTCGTTAGCAATTTAATCGGTGGATGACTAGAACAGAAATAAATGGTAACACTAATGATGAAATTGAAAGTTTTTAAAGTTCAATGATAAATACAGAAACACGCTAATAGTATTGGATGACTAATTATATAGTTTACTCATATATAAAATAAAAGTAAAAGCAACATATTATAAATTTAAAAACTAGTCAAATTAGGGCTAGACTCCAACTTTGAATACTGATGCTTGAGTATAACATCTCATATTTTAAATGAATCTAATTTTTTTTAGATCAAAACACTCGAGAAATTCTATACTCAAATCATTAGGTTTTTCTAATACACCCTTCCAACTTCCCCTCGATTTTAATTGAAACATCTGTACAGTATTTAAATAATATATATGGAACTGAAATGGAGTACAAAGGATAACTTAACAGACATGATAAAATAGGATACAAAATAAAACAAGATAATTTAGCAAACATGATAAAATCCACAACGACAACCGCAACACTTTCTTCTATTCCAAGCTGTGACATAAGCAAAATACTTGCAATCCTGCTACCTTCCCAGCACACTTCATTCTCTACATCCAAATTCGGTGTGTAAGCATTTGATTCTCAACAATGGCCTTATCATTAGAATGCTTCACCATTTTCAAAACAAAGCTGAGAAATAAGAGATAATAGGAAGAAACAGAGATAAAAAAGAGTTTATATAAGCAAATTTACATACCTTACCTAGAAATATGTTTGATACTGTATCACCTTAGTTAGCCATTGCAGACTAAATCACCCAACAGCTCTTCAAATTTTATGGACATGAAAGGGCTCGGTAAAGGAAGGGATTGACGACCAAGCGCTTGAGAAACTTGCTGCATGGTTGGCCGAAGTTGGGGATTTCCATTCAAGCATGCCAATGCTATCTTCATAGTAGAGACCAAGTCTTCGGCAGATTGGCCTACTGGTGGTGAAAGACGTTGGTCTATCGTGTCTTTCAGTAAAACCTGTTGGTCATTTGACAGCGATGACGATGTCGATTCCAGTGATGAAAAATACGAAATAAGATCACCAGGATGTCTCCCCAAAAAAACTTCCATCGTTATCACCCCAAAACTGTAGACATCACACTTCTCATCTACTCTCATTGTATAAGCCAACTCTATAAAAAAATTGTTACTAATTAACATATGCTATATGAACTTTGTCTATTTAACTACATTCAAGAAATTAACAGTTTTAATCAAATAGATGGCATTTTGGAAACATCTTTAAGGAAAAAATGATATTAAGTAATACCTGGAGCTATATACCCGTAGGTTCCAGCAAGTGAAGTCCAATTGGAGGAGTCAGGCTTTAAAATCCTAGCAGTGCCAAAATCAGAGACACGAGCTTCGTAGTCCAAATCCAAGAGAACATTGTTGCTAGAAATGTCTCGATGAACTATAGGTTGTGAATGGCCATGATGCATATAAGACAAAGCATTAGCTAATCCTTTAACAACATTTAACCTCTTCTTCCAGTCCAGCTCCTTAGCCCGTTCATTGTTGCTTAACACCATTCTCAAACTCCCCCTTTCCACGAGCTCATAAACCAAAAATGAATGCTTTGGATGTGAACAAAAACCATACATCTGCACAATGTTACGGTGCCTTATTTCTAATAAAGCACTAATCTCGCTTTCAAAGGCTTTCAAGTTGTTGTTGAGCATGTTGTCTTCAGATTGGTGAAGCTTCTTCACTGCAACCACTTGACCAGTTGGTAATGCAGCTTTATAAACACTTCCGTATCCTCCTGAACCAATGCAATAGTCGGAGCTAAAATCTTCAGTGGCTTCAATAATACCGTCATGGAGTACTCTTCCATTAAATCCCAATACAGTAAAAATATCTCCTTGTGGTTCATCCCTTGGCTCTGATTCTTTTGTTTGAGTCTTTTTGCAGAAAGTAAAGAAACTTCCAACCAATAAAAATAGAAAAAATAGAACGCCAAAGAGTGGAAACATAACTGAAATGATGACTTTGGTCCTTTTTCCATGACCATGGTTGGCAAAGAAAGAAGGAACACAAGCCATTAGTCCAGTGGCATTACCGCATAGGCCTTTATTGTTTCTTAAGGCATCAAACGGAGCCTCATGAAAAGCCTTAAGATTTGGAATAGAACCTTCAAATTGATTGAAAGATATGTTCACAAATCTCAAACCACGCAAATTATTAAAAGCTTCCGGGATGGAACCGTTGAGCATATTGTGAGAAAGGTTCAATACTTCCAAGGACTGTAATTTTCCAAACTGTTGTGGGATACCTCCAATAAGTGAGTTCTGACTCAAATCTAGGCTTTGAAGAGCATTAATGTAGCTTATTGAAGATGGAATGCTCGCTTCGAGGTTGTTCTTGCTCAAATTCAAGTTGAATAACTTGAAGCAATTTCCAAGATCATCAGGAATAGGCCCACTTAAATTGTTTGATGCCAAGTCAAGTTGTTCTAGTTTTGAAAGAAGTCCAATCTCCGATGGAACTTTGCCAGAAAATATGTTACCACTTAGAAAAAGACGGTTCATCATTGTCAACTTTCCTAGTTCCTTAGGAATCTCACCATTTAGCTGATTCGAAGAGAGATCAAGTTCTTGTAATTGGGTTGCATGTCCCAATTCGAATGGAATCTTTCCAGAAATGTTATTGTTGGAGATCTGTAGGTTTGTTAGATTATGGCATTGTCCCCAATTTGGAGAAAGTTCACCGAAAATGTTGTTGTTGCTTAATGAAATAAAATTCAAATTTGGGTATATACCAAAGGCTTCTGATATATTTCCCGTTAAGTGGTTCCCTTCAAGCCTAACTCTGTATAAGCTTGTACAGTTTCTCAAACTTGGTGGAATCAAACCAGTCAAACTATTGTTAGAAGCTGCAAAATGAGTGAGCAATCCCCCCAGGCACATATTCTCAGGTAATGAACCACTAAGATGGTTGTCTGATAATTCTAATGTTTGTAAATGTGTAAGATTGTTTAAAGTTTGAGGAACAAGGCCTGATAAACTATTTTCAAAAACCTTAAGTGTCGACAACTTGTTTAGGTTTCCCATGGAAGTTGGGATTGAACCAGAAAGCCCATTAAAATGAAGCACAAGTCTTTCCAAGTTAGTCAAGTTTCCTATGGAATCAGGGATGGCACCAGTGAGACTATTGTTCGACAACTGCAAGTCGAGAAGAAATTCGAGCATTCCTATCTCACTGGGGATAGAAACAGAGAGATTATTACTCCAAAGATAGAGAAAGTTGAGGTTACTTAAGTTTCCTATACTTGCTGGGATAGGACCACTTAGGTAATTGTTTGAAAAATCAAGCATCCAAAGTGATCTAATTCTTCCGATCTCTTTAGGTATGGAACCACTGAGCCTATTTTCAACGAGGATAAGTTGGGATAAATTCTGCAAGTCTCCAATAGAAATAGGTATTGTACCAGTGAGATGGTTTTGGTTAAGGAAAAGAATAGAAAGTGAACTCAACCTTCCTATTTCAGAAGGAATACTTCCAAAGATATTATTGTATGACAAGTCCAGGTCATGAAGCTTGGTAAGGTTCAAAATTTCTATTGGAATGAGACCAGCTAGATTGTTTGTCATGAAATAAATGTATGAAGTTGTACTCAGCCTTCCTATTTCTCGTGGAATGGAACCAATGATTGAATTGTCACTTAAGGAGATCAAATAAAGACTTTCCAATAAGCTAATTTCTAAAGGGATATTCCCAGAGAAATTATTGTATGACAAGTCAAGGAAGTTGAGGTTGGAAAGGTTCCCGATGTGTGAAGGAATGGACCCATAAAATGAGTTGTTTCGAAGCTGAAGCCAAATCAAGTTGGGGAAGTAAAAGAAGTTGAGATTGTGAAGTGTACCGCTCAATTTCAATTCATATTCTCTCAGGGTCATATTGGTGATGCTTCCAGCATTGTTGCAAGTGATTCCAGTCCAATTGCAATGGTTGCTTCCGCCCCGCAAAGAAGAGAGCAAAGTTTGGGTGTCGCTGGGGAGGCTAGCTTTCCATTTTAGAAGAGCTTCAGCTTCCCTGGAGGGTATGGTTTTAGAAGAGAAAGCATGGGAAGATGCAAAGAAGAGGAAGAAGATGACGAGTTTGAATGGTATTGAGAAAGAAGGCATGGCTTAAGGATTTTTGGTTGTCAATTGTGATCAAACACATTACCTATTTATACAAAAATGTCAAGAGCTGCTCCAATCACTCAGACAAATACTTTTTCTATTATACTATATAGGAATAGTTATTTATTAGGTTTTTCCTTCAGATAATTATTAATTAGGTTCAGTGTATTTTAATTTGTGCATTTAGATTATGTGATGTCTCTATGTTTAAAAAAATGGTTATCTGAATTAATTTTTATGGAATTCTTTTATAATTATTTTGAAGTATTTTTAACGAGATACCAACATATAATATATCATTACAGTAAAGACAATAAAATACATACCCTTATTATTATATATGAAAGCGGTGAGGATAATAAGCCATATTTGTATGGTTAATTGTTTATTAAAGGGAAATACCTAATTATCAACTTTTAGGTTGCTTTAATTTTGTTCGCTTAAAATAAAATTTTTGTAATTTCGTCATTCAATTTTTAAGGTGTTTTTATTTTAGTACCAAAGCATTAAATCTTTAATGACGGTTGATTGTATACGTCACATCATGTTTACATTTTCATTTTGGTTACTAGAAAAAACATTTTTTTAAGTATTGACCGGGATAAAAAAAAGATTAAAGTGAAAAAATAATAAAAATTAAAATAATACATTAAAAATTTGTCAAATTACACTTATTTATATCATTGTCAAAAATTCTAAATTATACTTTTTTTATTTGCTAAATAACAATAACAAAGTAAAGGTTGAACAACGAACATGACTAGCGTGATTCAAACTTAAACTACACCTAAAATAATAAATATCCTTAACCATTAAGTCATCACATGAATTCTCCAAATTATACATCTTAAAACTATAAATTACTATAAACAATATTTATATTATATATCTGCAAAATTTCAAGGCGTTAAAACTATAAATTACTATAGATTAAAGTGCTATAATTCTATACCAGTCTTAAATTTCTGATCTTTTCTCTTTCTCCTCTGCTAAGTTCTTATTGTGGAGGTCCTTTGGTGGCCGCGATGTAAAGGGCTTGATGATCTAATGTTTTATGAACTTTTATTAGCCCCATGAAGACATTAAAAATTTATTGGTGGCCATTGACAACTGAGTCAACAAATTAAAAGTAGTCACACAATTGAGGAAAACAGAAATTGTAGGGTCCATCACTAAATGGAAGTGTGTTACTACCCAAGGTATAAAAAATAATACTTTCAAGGACAAAATAAAAATCACAATCCATACTTAAACTAAAATTTAGCTTTTCCTTAAAATAATAAAATTATCAATTATCAATTATCAATTATCAATTATCAATTAAATAAAATTTATTTAATATATATGTTTATGGTAATAAGGAAAAAATTACAAAAGTAAATATTTTAGTTTAATAAAAAGTAAATTATACCACAAGTTACTCTAAAATAACATCGTTTCTATTTTGGTTACTCTAAAATTTTTGTTAATTTAGTTACTCTAAGTAAAACAATTGCTCAAATTTGTCATTGTTATTAAAAATTTCATTAATCCACTAACAGGTTACTAATATGACTTTTTTTTGCTTTTAACTTAAGTTGGAGCCCTCACTATAATTACTTCAAAATACTTTCTCTTGTTTATTTGCAACATAAGACTAAAGTTGTAAGTTTTCTCTCTTTCTTCTTCTTATTGTTTGTTTCCTAGGAAAAGTAACAAAGAAAAATGATGATAGTTTGGAGTTATTTGTTTGACTTATAAGTTTTATGGTGAGTATGATGTTCATAGTGTTTATTTGTACATGTTTGATTTGTACTCAGATTCAGTTATGTGTGCTTCTCGTAATTTCTTCAAGATTTAAATTTAATATGGTAAATTTTTCTTTTCCTTTTTTTTTTAAGAAAATTTTTTTCCCTCTAAATTATTAAATTTTCAAAATTGGGTTGTGTTTTGTTTCTTTGTGTGTATGTTTGATTTATTAATAAATTTGGTTTTGTTGAGTGATCGACTTTATTGTTGAAAAACAATGATTCTCTAGATTAATTTTTTTTGATATAAATATTTCTTAAGTAATCTCATATGATATTAATCTACCTTAAAATTAAATAGTTTTAATATATAAATTAGGGTTATTATTTAATTTGACCTCTGAAGTTGTCCATTTGTATCTAATTGGTTCCTAAGTTTCTTTTTTAACTTAGTTGGTCTTTAAACTTGTATTCCGTCAATTAGGTTGGTACCTCAGCACTAACACAATTAGTTTTATAGATGTGTCACTATTAGCCAACCCAGTGGTGCCATGTGGCAAACAAAAATTTAAAAAAATATAAATCTATAAATTATGTTTACCTTGTGACGTTCTGAGAGGCTACCACGTGACACCACCATATTGGCTAGAAATGTCGCGTTAGCACAAACTACCAGTATTAATATGGAAGGACCAACCTGGTTGATGGAATACAAGTTAAGGGACCAATTAGATCTAAAAAAAATTAGGGACTAACTAGTTACAAATGGACAAGTATTATCCCTATTATTTAATTTATTTAAACTAAGGACTTGTTTCATAATCCATTGAAAAATTAAATTAAATAAGCTGAAAATTAATATTTTTAGTGATTTAAATTTTTTTAAGCATGTTTGATAATCCAAACTTTAAAAAAAATGAATGATAAAATTTTTTAATAAAAAAGAGTTGAAACTAATAACTAGATAGGGAGATACTTATGCAATTTTTTAATTATTTTTATTCTTTTAACATTATCCTTGAAACATTTTAAGTTAAAAATTTTCTTATTATTTACCAAATAATCTAATTACATTTCATACTTAATTTAAGGAATATACTAAATTAACTTTTTTAGTACTTAATTTTTTAACAATTAATTTTTCAACACTTAATTTTTTCACTTCATCCAATAACATTTGAGATGAACTAAATATATAAAAACAAAATGGTTAAATTTCAAAGATAGTTCATGTACCTATTGATTTATGTGAACTTAGTCCATCTATTTTGATTTACATACGTTTAAAAGGCGTCCTCCTGGAGTGAGTAGCGGAACATGAACAGAAGGGACGATTGGTCTTTTACGGTACTTAAATGTGACTTGAGTGTGGGTCAGGAGATTTTTCTATACACGAGGGGTAGAAAAAAAAAATCAAACAAAATTCTACCATGACCGACGTCCTCAATTAATATAATGTTGACCAATAGCTCCCATTCCATTCCCAACATTAATTTGCTGACTCCATCCCTACCAACTAATTTCTCAAGTCTTCATCAACCTAAAACATAACTTCTTTCAATTGCACCAAAGGAGATATGTTGCAATCAATCGAACAATCAACTTAAACCTTTTATTGTTAACGTTGTATTATTTTAAATCAATTAATAAGTCATGATAATAATATAGATATAAAATAATAAGTGATAATAATTATTAAATTGATATTGAAAATATTATTAATAAATAAATAAATTTATATATTATATATTAAATTATCAATATATTAATATTATTTTTATATATATAATGTTAATTTCACATATATAATTTTTATTAATTTAAAAAATTTTGATGGCAATGTACGGAGCTCGATGGGGTAGGGTCCTAGGGAGGAAGAGAAAAGAGGTTAATAGCGTGTGGAAATTTGAGAGCCAAAGACTAGAAATGCAAAAATGTTTGAAAAGTAATTTACATACGTTTAATATAAGTCCTCATCCCGTCAGCAGCACAGTATGAACGGAGGAAGGATTGGTGTTTGATTGACAAAATTTAAACTATATCTATTCATATTGAATGAAATAATTTTTTTATTTGAAATGAGGAGATAGGGTAGGACAAGTGGTTAGTTTATTTTCTAGTAATTATGATCATTATTTGCTTCATCCCAACCCATTTTATTATATAAATTTATTATTTTATTTTTATATATATAAACTATTAAAAAATATAAATATAATAACATAATATAAAAAGAATTCATATATTTTATATTTAAATATTTACTTGATTTTTAAAATATTTAAAATATCAAAGATAAGTAGTAAAAAATAAATTGAATGAGAGCAAGATAGGACAACGAAAGATATATCAAATATTAATAGAGGTGATAATAATTTTTAAAATTATACATTCATAATAGAGCGGCTATAAAGAATCGTGTTTATATATTTATTTAATTTTAAAATATTAAAAATAAATAGTAAATTGTAATAAAATAAAGTGGGGCAACGATAAATATACCTAATATTAATGAAGATGATAATGATTTTGAAAGATTACATCTCAAATGTTATTTTGAGTATCGGGTGAGGAGAGTTTTTCTACTCATTTCATCTTTTAGATTCCACCACACCAATCTTATCATCCAGGACCCATCCAATTAATAATACTTGGTCCATAGCTCTCAACATTAATTTGTTCACTCCATGCCTAACAACTAATTAATTTCTAAAGCCTTCATGGACTTCTTTTAATAGTTCCGTGGGGCACGGAGCAAGATATTTTATAATACGATACATTATATATTTGAAATAAATTTAAATATGAAAATAATGTTATATAATGTTATATATTTGAAATAAATTTTAATAGGAAAACAATTTTTATATTCAAGTTAAATATTACATAAAATACATTAGATTATAAATAGAGGTTAAAAATGTCATTTGACTAAAAAAGTAATTTTCCTATATGTAAAAGCTAAGAAAAAGTGTTTTTGCTTTTGGGTTCATAAGCACTTTTGATTTTAAAAGATGTCTATTAAGAATTGTTTATGACTCCAAAAACACTTTTGACCCGAGAAGCACTTTTGAAAAGTAATGAGATACAAAGTCTTAATCTATAACTTTACATATAATACAAGACTAATGGCAGTGTTGAACCAAATGGGTTTAATTGCTACCGTTGGATTAGAAGTGAAAATTTAAAATTCAAATAAGTACAAGGAAAAAGAATGACCAAATTGAAAATTACATGGACTAAAGTTCATCAAATTAAAGTATAACAACTAGAATTTGACTAAAAAATTATAATGGCAAAGTAATGATAGAAAATTCATGAAAAGTACTTATTTTGAAAAAAAAAATCATGTAATTTACTCTATAATAACCAGTTAATTTAATTCTCAATTCAAACTTTAATTATTTAATCCCAATAAATTAAATAATAATTTGAAGAAGTTAATTCAATTTTTAAGTAATCTTTTATACTTAGCAAGAAAACTCATTCACCATGGATAGTGATACATACAATTTATTTCTCTTAATCGTCGTTTTCATTCATTCCATAGTGTTGGTTCTACATGCAATTCTTTTTAGGTTATACCAAGTTAGTGGAGGGACAATTGAACATATATAATTAGGCTGAAATAATTTGTAATCAAGTTTTGAATTTAAAAAATTATTTAGTAATTGAGTCATTCCACTAAAGTACCATGATTAAGCTCTACCTATTATATACCATTATGAAATCTACTTATAAAGTGCTCGTCCAATGACATTGTTATATATGTGTTACATTCATAGGATATCCTTAATCTCTTTGGGTTAAATATGCTTCCACAATATGATTGTAGCAACTTGGTTTTAGGTGATGTTGAAAATTGTGCTTTTTGTAACACCCCAAACCCGACCTAAACGTTATGGCCGAATCAAAGAGTATTACAATGAAAGGTTTTGAAGCTGATGTTACCTCAGCAAAATACCATCTAAAGTTACTTGTTAAAAAGAGTCCAAGTTTTACTAAACATATACATTTTTTAAATTGTCATTAGTTTGTTCATAGACTAAAACATAATTCGCAGCGAAAATCTTAAAAGTCGTTATATTTAGAAAACCCAATTCGTATTTTTAGAAAATATTTGTTTGCGTAAAATCAGAATTTTCTCAACGTCGCAAAATAAAAGTCAAGGTGCAACCAAAACCAAAATTTAAAATCAAACAGTCCCGAGAGTCCAAAAATTACACAACTCTAAAAAATAATCCATAATTTAAATAAAAACCGTTCATGAACCAATAGTCACTGCTAAGACTCCGTCGCACCTACTCGCCTATGTCTGAGGATTACCTGTACAGAACAGACAACCAAATGTGAGTTTTCATAAACTTAGTGTGTAACCCAACAGAGATAGACATGCAAATATACACAGAATTCTCATGTGCAAAACAGATGCAGATACGGAGTTAAGAACTTAACAGAAATAAATATCAGAATCAGATAATCAGAACAGATATACAGAATTCTACCCTCATTCTCTACACACCATCTTTAACCATTCCATCATACCATGCGGGGTATAAAACACCCACCTATCCCTACATACCACATAAAGTCTATGCGACACATAACAGAATAGTATGTAGTCAAGCTGCCAAAAAATAGGCGAAATGTTGCCGTACAGAACACTTCCTCCAATAAACAAATCCCACTCCATATACGGATACAGATATCAAATAACAGATATATAGATATAACATGACTCGCATGCTCGTATACAGAAATCATACAAGCTTATACAGAACAATTAGACATTCATATTAGTTTCCTAACTCAGATCAGTCTATCATAATAATAGATCTTATACAATAGGGTTTGGTTAGCCCTTACGGACCTTACGAAAGACTCACAGTTGATCGAAACGACGCGTGCGACCCTAGGGAAAATTTCAGAATCTTGGTCCCACATGCTTGTGTGGCCCATACAGCCTGGCCCAAGACCTACATGCCTAATTCGACCTAGCCCGTGTGGCCCACATTGCCACACACCCGCAGTCACATAGCCGAGCACATGCCTGTATGGCTTCAATAGGCCACTTTTTGGCTTTCGCTGAACCTCGTTTTATCATGTTTTCATTACACACCTAGTTCATTTTTGAAGCAATCGCACCCCCGTAGTGAATAGTACCCTCGACAATGGGCAATGGTGACCTCAAAGCTTTACTACACACTCGAATGGTCTCAGTTTTCCTGAAAAGTACTTAGCAAAATAGTATACCAAATTAAACTCATACACCAATAGAAACTAAAGTAAAAAATCAAAACTCATTCAACACCGCGACGAACCCTTACCTACGAAGCAGTAAGATGGAATCGAGAAGTTAAAACACTGTGATTAGAAGGGAGAATTCTGGCAGAGATCAGAAAAGAAAATGAAAGTTTGAGAATGGGAAAAAAACAGAAAAAAACGTTAGAGGAGGACAATTTTTTGGAAAAGAAAATAAAAATAATAAATTAAAGGAAATTAAAAATGTGATAACATGTCCCTAATTTTCCTCCAACTCCCACTAACCCACTAACTCTCAACTACCTCAGAATTTCACTTTCATCGAAGTAAAAACGATCATCCCTACTCGCACGAGTATTCGAACACAAGACCTCAGGGCAAGCTAACAACTTACCAGTTGAACCAATAGACTCATTCTGATATGAGTTTACAAACAATATTACATAAGCCCTGTAACATCTTGAATTAGGGCCTAGTCAAAATAGTGGTTTCGAGACAAAAAATCTGAGATAAAAATAATTATTTTATGATTATTATAAGGTCTATGATATGTTTGTATGATTGTGTGAAAATTTCATGAGGAAATTTTATGTGAAAAGTGCTTAATTTGACTTTAAGGACTAAATTGAATAATTGATAAAACTTGAGTTATAGAAGATTTAGGTATGAAATTGAGTTGAATTATTAATTAGAGGTCATTAAAGAGTAATTTGATCAAGTTCTAAAAATTTGGACAAAAAATGGGCTTGGATGGGTAAAATTTGAAAGAAAGGTACAAAGGGAATTTTGGTCATTTGGCAATTAAATGAATTAAAAAGCCAAAATAAGCCAAAATTGTTCATATTCTTCCCCATCCAGCCGAATTTTAGAAGAATCCATGGCTAGGGTTTGTGTTCAAGTTTCCCAGCTCCATAGTAAGTTCGTTCTAAGCCTGTTTTCAATTATTTTCACGTTTTTAAAATCATTGTAACACGATCTAGCTATTTCTACCATTAATTTGAGATATGGTGAAGGTATAAGTTTTGAAACATGTTATAAATTTGTGTATTTTTTTTATTAATGATAGATTATGCATATTTATGGTTAGAAAAATAACTTTTACTAAGTGATTTTCGGTGAAAATGCATAAAAGGACCTAATTATAAAATTTATGAAATATGGTTATAAATTTTTGTATTTTGATGATTGAAGGTAGATTATGCATGTTTATGGTTAGAAAAAAAACTTTTACTAAGTGATTTTTGGTGAAAATGCATAAAAGGACCTAATTGTAAAAGTTACAAAATAAGTGTTAAAAATCTATTTTAATGGAAAATTTGGGCTACTATAAGCATGAAAATGGTTCGTCTATGCATGGGTAGTAAAAAAATTGAATACATTTCATTTTACGAGCCAAGGGGCAAAAGTGTAAATATGTTAAATTTTAAGGGCAAAAATGTAATTTTTTCATAATATGATTTTTGGATCACATTGAATAATGTGACTGATTATTAAGCTATATTTGAAATCTTAGATCAAGAAAATCAAGATTCGGGATTAAATCGGGAAAGAACGAAATTATGGACTAAAATGGAATAAATAGTCGTTTTCATATTCGAGGTAAGTTTATATGTTAATAATATGAAATGTTATGCTTGGGATGTAATGCTATATTATTAATTCATAAATTGAATGACTTATACGGATGTATATGACGAGAAATCGACAAGTAAGTCTCTATGATAACGTCATCGTTGTTGTGATTGAAACTTGAAGTGGTATGATAATTTGAATGCGTTGAATTATATGTTTGTGGTACTATGTACGTGATGGTGTTATGCTTCACGAAATTATATTGTATGCTATGCATATGCAATGACCTAAAACATATGTCTATGATGCTTGATGACATTGTAATGAATGGTAACTTGGTGTTAAAGAGTGATATTCATGATCATTATCATTATGTGATATCCTAAGCTTTGTTGCTATCATGAGTCATGTAATATGATCCTAAGGACATGTTCAACAGAGATATGTAATCGAAGAAACCCCAACTGAACCTTAGGAATAGTTAGGATACGGGTACCATGACATTGAGCTATTGAGATCCCGTGTAAGACCATGTCTGGGACATGGCATCGGCATCGATATGAGGTCCTATATAAGACCAAGTTTGGGACATGGCATCAGCACCATTATAAGATCCCATATAAGACCATGTCTGGGACATGGCATTGACATCATTTAGGATCCCATATAAGACCATATCTGGGATATGGCATCGGCATCGAGTCAAGATCCCATGTAAGACCATGTCTGGGACATGGCGTTGGCATTGTATGACATGTATAAGACCCCATGCAAGACCATATCTGGGATATGGCATTGGCATCGTATGATACGTATGAGATTTCCTAAGTATCCTTTGTATTCCTAGTGGTTCAACGGGTAGTTCAATAAGTAACATGATGGAAAACCCGAGGGGTAAGTCAATGAAGCATGAATATGTGGTCATGTTATGAGATAGTACAGGTATGTACTCGAAACTCTTAAGCATTGAGCTCGGACATGTGGTATATGGTTGAATTGAGGTAAGAATGCAGATGAACAGGATATATCTATGAGAATGATTGTTGTGAGCACTTATGATTATGAATTTATATTCATGATGAATAAATATGAGATGAATTTGATTGATGATTATGTGAAAGGCTTATGAGCCAAATTGACTTGAGACTCGATATGATATTCTTTAAGAGTCTTGATTCATTATGTGATGTTAGATTTTATGACTTGAGACATATAAAAACACATTATTGATGTGCACCTTCAGCATGTATGCTGTAATGTTTGGTTAAGAGTTGAGATACTTATTATGAAATGAATATGAATGTTTGATTTATGTTGAGACATAATATTGTATGAATATAGTTTGAAAAGGGATAAGCCTTAATATCGATAAATTGTAATTACGAGAACTTATTGATAAGATTGATAAAAGTATGTAATGAAATGCTTATTATTTTCATACAAGCTTACTAAGCGTAAATCTTACTCCCCCCTTTCCATTTCTTTTAGAATTGTCAGGTTAACTTAGGGTTGGAGATCATCGGAGGCAGCATCACTCTATCAAGTCACCAAGTTGGGTATAGATAAACCTTAAGTGTTTTCAAGTGAGTGGCATGTATAGAGCCTTAGTAAATTCTGTTATGTGATTTTTATAAGTTGGCCAAATATATTGGCTTATAGTGATTCATTTGTATATAGCCATGAGATGTGGCTTATATTGGCTATGGGTTGTAAGCCTATTTATTTATGCTATGTGCTATTGCCTTATGATATGATAATGTGATCATGCTTGTTTGCTATGGATGGTTAGTGTTACGACATATGTGTAAGATGAATACTTTATGACCATTAGAAGTGGTCATGGTCATGGTTAATGTGTAATATGGCTAGTGAGAAAATAATGCCTTGAATATGAATGCTTGATGGATATGTAGATAATCAAAGTATAATGATAAAAGTGGTCATTAAAATAAGAAAGCCCTATGAATGTGAATTAATGTGTCTAGACTTAGTATATCCTGAGCATGTGCATCACATGTATGAGGACATGCTAATACTAAGAATGTGCCTTAATGAAGGATGCCAAATCATTAAATTGATGCCATGAAATGTGTCCTTGGTGTGTATAAAGATGTGTGGGATTAAACGTAACATAAAGGCTTGGAAAATGGCCTAAGTGTTGGCCACACGAGCTGAGACACGGCCATGTGTCTTAACTGTGTGAGTGACACGGCCTGGAGACATAAGCGTGTGTCCAGGGCGTGTGAAGTCTGCACTTAATTCGCGAGAATTTAATTCGTCACTGATGCAGTCTTTGAGAGCACCAAAAATATCTTATTTCCTACAAAATAATAAAAAAGAACAGTAAAGGGGAATTAGGGTCGAACCCTCAGGGACCGAATTGAACGAATGCTTGTTTCTCGAAATCCTAAGCAGAATCGTGCCCAAGAAAACCTGCGTTCCTAAAAAAATAAAAATAAAAAAGAATTAAAAGTTTTGATCTGGAAAAATAAAATAAAAACAGAATTGAAAGTTGAATTGAAATTTCAAAAATTAAAATGGAGAACATAAAAATAAACAGAGTTTGGAAAAAGAGAGAGTTTCTTAAGTGGCGAGATTCCAGCCTCCGGTTGTCTTGATTCGACTTGGGTCCAATCCTTGGCTTTTAAATGATCCTTTTCAAGCAGAGTAAGCCAGTTATAGTAGAAGAGGACGCCTACGATCACCAGCTCCAAGAATTTAGACTTAAGATTTGGCGGAACCTAACTCTAACTAATAATCGCTTTTGTGGGACTATCTTCTGCTAGATCATTACTTCTCAACGGCGAATACCAAGCCATTTTGTCTCTAGGACTCGCCAACTTCTGACACAAAAAGCCAACGAACCGATTGTGCAATCATTGGATTTTAAGTGATCCTTCTCAAGCAGAGTAAGCCAGTTATAGTGGAAGATGACGCCTACGACCACCAGCTCCAATAATTTAGACTTAATATTTGGCAGAACCTGACTCTAGCTAATAAAACCTTTTGTGGGACTATCTTCTGCTAGATCATCACTTCCCAACGGCGAATACCATGCCATTTTGTCTCTAGGACTCGCCAACTTCTGACGCAGAAAGCCAACGAACCGACTGTGCAACCTTTCCAAAATGTACAAAGTGGACGTTCTTTACACAAGTTGAAAAGATCACCTATTAAGGGACATGGACAGAAGCGTCAGCCCCATAATGCGGAGAAGTGATGAATACCCTGTTGAGAAGGCTAGGCGCAGATTCTAAACCTCATGAACCTTTTTGGGGAATTTCGACAACCTTCGGCTAGATTAGATTTAATGGTTCATGATTGTTGGGGAAAAACAAAAAATAATGGAAGGGAAAATTTTTTTATTGAAATATGAAAAGAACAAAAAGACTAAATTTATGTAGGAGAGTGTTACCGCAAAAGATGGACAAAATTTGTGTCACTTCATCCCCTATTTATAGTACTAAGAAATCTAGCATATTCCTAATTAAATTCTAAAAGATAAATACAAATAAATAAAGATAATTAAAGATAAAAGAAAATAAATCTTAAAATTAAATCTAAATAATTATCCTAATATAATTAAATATTAAATAGAGTATTGTGCTATAAAATCTCTTCTTTTGCATTTTTGCCCCAAAAGTCTTCCACACTTTGTATTTTCGGCACCACTTCTCTCCTACTTCGTATGCTAGGCTAATTCATCTTTAATTTCACGCTTTTTGCCCATAAATTTCCTTTTGCCTTCAATTTAGTCCTTTCAAGACAAAGAACCATAAATAGCCTAAATTAGTAGGATTATACTCAAAATAAACATGTAATTAGCACATAAAAATATGACGTTCTAGAGTATTATCAGTCACACAGCCTAGCACACGGGCGTATGGCTTGGCCGTGTGGTTCAATTTGTGTGCTGAAGTTGTAAACAGAGAGTTACACGGTCTGAGGACACGAGTGTGTCAAAGGCACACGGGCGTGTGACCCAGTTTGATGGAAAAATTTTCTAAGTTTACCCGAAACTCTCTAAAGTTCTCGGTTTAGTCCCAGATAACTCTCAATGTATGTTTTGGGCTTCGTAGACCCAAATAAGGGATGATATGTATTTGTATGAATGAATTTGAATTGAAAGAAATTTTATGGCCCGATTTTGCATGATTGTTTGTGTTTAAGTCCAGTAATGCCTCGTATCTTGTCCCGGTGTTGGATATGGGTAAAGGGTGTTACAAGCCCATCCAACAGGGATAAAGCTATGATTAAAAAAATAACAAAATTTTCCAAAACAGGGACTTGAACCCAAGACCTCAAACACACACCCAAAACTCTTAGCCACTGAAGCAGATAAACATTTGTGACAAGATTCACAAAAACAAAATTAAATTATTTAGGGCATTACAACTCTACCCCCTAAAAGAAATTTCGGCCTCGAAATTTACTTGATTCGAACAGATAAGGATACTGTTGATGCATCGAATCCTCAGGTTCCCATGTGGCTTCCTTAGTGCTGTGATTTTGCCATAGAACCTTAAGTAACAGAATGGACTACCTCTTCAGAACCTTTACATCTCGGTCTAAAATTTGAACCAGCTCCTCCTTAAATGTCGAATTCGGTCTAACCTATCAACAAAAACAATGTGAGATAGATTAGACCGATATCGTCTCAACATCGAGACGTGAATCACATCATGCATAGGTCTAACTCTAGATGTAGCTCTAACTGATAAGCAACTGGCCCCACACGCTTTAGAGCTCGATACGACCTAATGAATCTAGGGCCCTACTTGCGCTTACGCTCGAACCGTAGAACCTTTTTCCACGGAGATACCTTAAGGAATATGAAGTCACCCATAGAGTACTTGGTATCCCTCCTTATCAAATCTACATAAGACTTTTGTCTATCAGGAGTTGCCTTAAGACGATGCCGAATCAATTTGACTTTATCTTCAGTCTCGAAAACCAACTTTAGACCCAAAACCTGTCGCTCACCTAACTCAGTCTAACAAAGTGGAGTGCGACACTTACAACCATACAGAGCCTCGTAAGGTGTCATCTGGATGCTAGACTAAAAACTATTATTGTAGGCAAACTTGGCCAAAGGCAAAAAATCCTCCCAACTACCTCGAAAATCAATCACACAACTCCAAAGCATATCCTCTAGTATCTGAATCACCGTCTCAGATTGACCATCGGTCTGAGGATGAAATGCGGTACTGAAGTCCAATCTTGAACCTAGAGCTTTATAAAGTTTCTTCCAAAACTGAGAAGTGAGGCAATGATCTTTATCAGAGATTATCGACACTGGAACCCCGTGAAGTCTTACAATTTTAGAAATGTAGAGCTTCGCTAACTTATGTAGAAAATAGTCCATCTGAACTGGAATGAAGTGAGCGAACTTGGTCAATCGATCCACGATGACCCAAGTAGAATCCCTCTTAGTAGGTGTTAAAGGAAACCTACTAACGAAGTCTATCCTCACACGTTTCCATTTCTATAAGGGAATCTTAATGGGCTGGAGCAAACCCTAAGGCAACTGATGCTCAGCCTTAACTTGTTGACACGTTAGACAACGAGTAACAAACTCTGTTACCTCTCGTTTCAAACCCGACCACTAGTGTAGTTCACGAAGATCTTGATACATTTTATTACCACTGAGATGCATAGCATAAGGGCTACTATACACTTTCCTCAGAATCGACTATCTCAATTTAGAGTCTTTTGTTACACAAACCCGTCATCAGAAACATAGAATTCCCTCTTTATTCAGTCCAAAATCAAATGTACTCCCACTCTCAACCTGATGAAACCGCAGAACCAAAGAATCATCCTCTAACTACTTTTCTCGAATCTGATCCATCCAAGTCAGCTTAACTTACAACCCAGCTAACAGACTTTTATCATCAAACAAGTTGAGACGAGCGAACATCGCCCTCAAATCAGACATTGCACTCTGACTTAAAGCATCAAACACCATAATGGCCTTACCGAGATGATACTCTATCGTGCAATTATAATCTTTGAGCAGCTCAATCCATCTACGTTACCTTAGAGTCAACTCCTTTTGAGTAAGGAGATACTTGAGGCTTTTATGATCGGTATAGATAATACACCTCTCACTATACAGATAGTGCCTCTAGATTTTTAACGCAAACACCACGACAGCTAACTCAAGATCATGCGTCGGATAATTCCCCTTGTGTGACTTAAGCTGTTGAGACGCATTTGGCACAACCTTACCATATTGCATCAATACACATCCTAAACCGATGTGTGATGCATGACTATACACCACAAGCTCCTTACTAGATTCAGGCTGTATCAGAATAAGAGCCTAAGTCAGAACAGACTTGAGCTTCTTGCAGCTCGATTATTACGTATCAGTCCAAAAAAAGGGAGCATTCTTGCATAAAAGCTTAGCTAGAGGAGCTGCAATCAGTGAGAACCCCTCAACAAACCTCCAATAATAACCCATAAGACCCAAAAAACTGCGAATCTCAGAAATGTTCTTAGGTTGTTCCCAATCAAGCATAACCTCAATCTTCAAAGGATCAACTCAAATCCCCTCAGTAGAAACCATAATTCATACTTGCTCAACTTAGTATAGAGTTATTTCTCTCGAAATATCTGGAGCATTACTTTAATATGCTTATCATGCACATCCTCAGTCTCAGAGTACACCAGAATATCATCGATAAAAACTACAACGAACTGATCCAAATACGAGAGAAAAACCCAGTTCATCAAATTCATGAATGCAACCAAAGCATTCGTCAAATCAAAAGGCATGACTAGGAACTCAAAATGCCTATAACGAGTTCTAAAACCCATCTTATGAATATCAACTTTTTTAACCCTAAGCTGATAATACCCAAAATGGAGATCTATTTTCAAAAATACTCCAGCCCCACGAAACTGATCAAATAGGTCGTCGATCCTTGGAAGTGGGTATTTAATCTTCACAGTTAGCCTATTCAATTACCGGTAGTCGATGCACATCCTTATGGTACCATCCTTTTTCTTTACAAACAGAATCGATGCCTCTTACGAAGACACACTAGGACGGATGAACCCACGATCCATAAGCTCCTAAAGTTGAGCCTTAAGCTCTTTAAGCTCTTTCGGTGCCATACGATAAGGAGCGATAGACATCAGAACTGTACCAGGTAAAAGCTTAATGCCGAACTCAACTTTCTAATTCGAAGGTTAACCCGGTAACTCCTAGAGAAAAACATCTAAAAATTCTCTTACTGTTCTGATATCCCCGATAAAAGAATCCCTAGAAGCTAAAACACTGACGTAGGCCAAATATGCCTCACACTCCTTCCAAACTAGTTTTTCGTCCACTAGAGTAGATATCACATTAGAAAAGTAATCCAGATACTCGTCGATCACAACCACTTTCTTATCATCCTCAGTCCTCAAAACGACCCTCTTAGTTACACAATCTAGACTGACTCGGTGCTCTACCAGCTAGTCCATACCCAGAATCAAGTCGAACTCCCCAAACGGTGGCTTCATCAGATTTATAAAAAATATAGCCCCTTGTACTTCTAACAGTGCATTCCTATATAGTCTACTAACTCGAACAGATTGTCCCAACAAACTAAGTACATAAATATCACCTGAAGTACTATCAACCACAATCCCCAAGTTTTTAGAAACAGAATTAGCTACAAATGAGTGAGTTGGCCCTATGTCTATCAAAGCAGCATACAAAATATCATAAATAAAGAACATACTCGTAATCATATCAGGGGCATCTCTATTCTCTCAGCGTCTAAGAGCATAAACCAGTGTAGGCTACCTCGCCTTAGTCTGATTAGCACCTCTGCCCAGTGCTCTCTGTCTCCTTCCCATGCCATTACCACCCCTAGCCGGACCGTGACCCCTAGCCGGCTACTGTACTGCCCTCTGAAGCTGAACAAAACCTAGTCCCATAACATGTATCTGATCAGAATAATGTGGACACTTTCTAATGTGATGCTCCAATGAACCACATCGCAAACAAGCCTCTAATCTCCTCCAACACTCGCCCAGTTGGCACCTACCACAATTACTACATGATTGAATCCCAATAGGAGCAACTGGGTCTTCCACTCTAGCAGGCCCATTAGGTCTGGCCCGTTTCTTAGGCCTTTGAGCAGAACTAAAGGGATCTGAATCCCTCTTATTCGCGCCTCTCTATTGGTCTTTATTCTGGTGCTCCACGCACTTAACCTCTTCGGTGATCTTTGCCTTATCTACTAGAACATCAAACTCCCGCTCCCTTTACGGAGTTATCAATGCCCTCAAACTATCCCTCAAGCCGTCCTCAAAGTGGACACACTTTTCATACTCGAATACCACTATGCCTCGATTGTAGCGACCTAATCTAAAAAATTTGGCCTCACACTTGGCCACAATCTTATCACTATATGTGAGTTTCATGAATTCACACCTACGAGCATCCACATAGCTCATGCCAACATACTTCCCCTGGAAGGTAGTCTTGAAGTAGTCCCAGTTAAAATGATCCGGTTGAGTACTCTCTTCAACCGATAATCACCACTGATAAGCCTTGTCGCAAAGCAAAGAAACTGCACCCTTCAATTTTTGCTCAATAGTGCAGTCTATGTCGTTCATTATCTTCTCAGTGGCCTCCAACCAAACTCGGCCACAGTTGGGGTGATTCCTGTAAGGCCCCTAAATAGCTCAGCTCCGTTGGATTGGAATCGTTCAGTTACCGACCTACAGCCCCCAAATCTAGAATGGGCTCCAGCGACCCTTTCCAACACTCTCAATATGGCTTGGAATAGTGTGTTGTCCTCAGTTGATCAGCTTTGAAACTCAGTCTCGACAGAAGGTGTAGCCAGAGTCTTGCTAGTATCCAAATTCAGCATACTGCCCAGAGAAAAAGACTCAGCTCGAGTCCCCCTACGGTAACCGCCGCGCTTATCGTAGTTTGAAATTTATCTACATTATAAAATTTTATGCATCAGTGTTTATTAGCAGATGTTTTATGCTTCAGATATCAGAAGTTCAAAAAGTATTTCAAAAATTTTAGTCTCTAACTAGCTTAGTATAGTTTTAGATAGTTCTAACTACAATATTTTCTAAGTCCAGAAGTACTTACAGGATCAACGCTGGAGACTCGGTGTACCACATACTTACTAAAAAAGAATCAAATTTTATTTGAAAACTATCCTTTTCAAAACACAATTTTGGAACCCAAAATTCACAGCCCAAGTTTTGAAACTTGACTTTGATACCACTAAATGTAATACTCTAAACCCGAGCTAGACATTATGGTCGAATCAAGGAGTATTAATTTACCTTAAAATTAAATAGTTTTATTATATAATTTTGGGTTATTAATTAAGTTGGCCCCTGAACTTGTCCATTTGTATCTAGTTGGTTCCTAAATTTCGTTTTGGACTTAGTTGGTCTTTGAACTTGTATTTCCTCAACCAGGTTTGTACCTTAGTACTAACACTATTAGTTGTGTAGATGTGTCACTACTAGCCAACCCAATGGTGCCATGTAGAAAACAAAAAATTTAAAAATTTAAAAATTTAAAAATTTAGAAATATAAATCTATAAATTATGTTTGCCATGTGACGTTCTAAAAGGCTACCACGTGGCACCACCACTTTGGCTAGAAATGCCAGTCAGCACAAACTACCATTGTTAATATGGAGGAATCGACCTGGTTGATGGAATATAAGTTCGAAGACCAACTAGGTCTAAAAAAATTTAGGGACTAACTAGGTACAAATGGATAATTACAGAGACCAAATTATATATTATCCCTAAAATTTAATTTATTTAAACTAAGGCCTTGTTTGATGTCCCCGTTGAAAAAAATAAATTAAATGAGTTGAAAATTAATATTTGTAGTGATTTAATTTTTTTAAGCATGTTTGATAATCCAAACTTTTTTAAAAAAAAAAGCGAATGATAGAATTTTTTAATGAAAAAGAGTTGAAACTAATAACTAGATAGGGAGGTACTTATCACTTAATGTGAAATTTTTTAAATTTTTAAATTTTTTTTTAACATTACCCTTTAAACATTTTAAATTTAAATTTTTTAAATTTATTATTTATCAAATAATCTAATACATTTCATACTTAATTTAAGTAATATATCAAATTAATTTTTTTACTACTTAATTATTCAATATTTAAATTTTCAATATATCCAACAACACCTTAAATGAACTAAATATATAAAAACAAAATGGTTAAATTTCAAAGATAGTTCATGTACCTATTGATTTATGTGAATTTAGTCAATATATTTTAAAGTTTAATTAAGTACTAATGATTATTAAATTGATAATGAAAATATTATTAATAATTTATTAATTATAGATTAAATTATCAATATATTAATACAATTTTTATATATAATGTTAATTTCACGTATATAACTTTTATTAATTTAAAAATTATCAGTATTGATGATGTGTTTTGATGGGAATGTAAAGAGCTGGATGATGTAGGGTCCTAGGGAGGAAGAGAAAAGACGTTATAGCGTGTGGAAATTTGAGAATCAATGAGATTTTAAGGCCTAAGATTTAGAGGAGACTAGAAATGCAAAAGAAAATTGAAAAGTAATCTATATACGTTTAAAATAGGTCCTCATCCAGTGAGCAGCACAGTCTGAACGGAGGAAGGATTGGTGTTTTTACTAGGGATTGACAAAATTTAAACTGTCCGATAGATTTCGAGTCTATTCATCTCGAATGAAATAAATTTTTTTTTTTTTGAAATGTGAATGAAAGATACTACAGGTGGTTTTTTTTTCATGGGATATTAATATATAATAATTATGGTAATTATTTATCAATATCCAATTTACTTCACTATATGAAATTATTATTTTATCTTTATATTTATAAGATATTAAAAGGGTAAAAGTGTAATAATACCTTGTTAATATCTTGTTCCATACAATGAGTTGTTTCGAATATCAAGCGTAATCAAGTTGGGGAAGTAAAAGAAGTTGAGATTGTGAAGCTTACCGCTCAATTTCAATTCATATTCTCTCAGGGTCATATGGGTGACGCTTCCAGCATTGTTGCAAGTGATTCCAGTCCAATTGCAATGGTTGCTTCCGCCCCACAAAGAAGAGAGCAAAGTTTGGGTGTTGCTGGGGAGGCTAGCTTTCCATTTTAGAAGAGCTTCAGCTTCCCTGGATGGTATAGTTTTAGAAGACAAAGCATGGGAAGATGCAAAGAAGAGGAAGAAGATGATGAGTTTGAATGGTATTGAGAAAGAAGGCATGGCTTGTTAGTAGAAGTTCAGGATTTTTGGTTGTTAATTGTGATCAAAGACATTGCCTATTTATACAAGAATGTCAGAGCTGTTCCAATCACTCAGACAAATACCTTTCTATTATACTATATACGAATAGTTATTTATTAGGTTTTTCCTTCAAATAATTATTAATTAGGTTTTTTTTTAAATTTCAGTGTATATATATTAATTTGTGCATTTAGATCACGTGTTGCCTCTATGTTAAAAAAAATTGTTATCTGAATTTATTTTTATGGATTTATTTTATAATTATTTTAAGTATTTTTAACGAGATACTAGTATATAATATATCATTACAGTCAAGACAGTGAATAAAATACAAACCTTGATTATTATCTCATTGTTAAAAATTATAAATTATACATCTTAAAACTATAAATTACTATAAATAATATTTATATTATAAATCTGCTAAATTTCAAGGCGTTAAAACTATAAATTACTATAGATTAAAGCGCTATAATTCTGTACCAGTCTTAAATTTCTGATTTCCTCTTTCTCCTTAGCTAAGTTCTTATCGTGGAGGTCCTTTGGTGGCAGCGATATAAAGGGCTCGATGATCTAAGGTTCTATGAAAGAACTTTTATTAGCCCCATGAAGACATTAAAAATTTATTGGTGGCCATTGTTAGGAGTATAAGGAAGGCCTTCAATTGTTAGCCATTTGTTAGTATGTTAGTTTGTTATACTCAAGCTGTTATGTAGTAGCTAAATTGCTAGCAGCAGTTAACTCATTCAACTCTTATATAAATACTTGTAATTGTTCATATTAAAAAGAGAATCAATTCAATTCTTAAGGTCATTTTCTGAATTACATTTTAGTATTCTTTAGCTCATTTTCTAAATTACCTTTGGTAGTACTAGATATTTTAGCATGGTATTAGTCACCTAATCCTTGGAGACCTGCCATATTGTGCTCTCATGGCTACCTTCGCTTCCACCGATTCAACCATTGCTCCCCCATGTTGCTCGATGTTCACCAACACTCAGTTGGCTCAGTCCGTTCCCCGTCACAACACTGTGAAGCTCAATGATAACAATTTTGTGCAGTGGCGACAGCATATTTGTTTAATTACAGATGGTTATAACTTGACTGGTTTTCTAAACGGCACATTACCTGCTCCACAGAGGATCGTGCAGTCACCGGACGATTCTTTGATGGCAAATCCGGAAGCCTCATTTTATGTTCAACAGGATAAGTTGCTTACCTCTTGGCTTCTTTCCATTATTTTCTCATCTATTTTGTCCAGTTTCACAGATGCAAAGATGGTAAATGATGTCTGGACCACCGCTACTCGCCTCTTTGCCACCGTTTTTGGCGCAGAGCTCTCCCAAATCTACCATGATCTGTATTTGGTCAAGAAAGGTGCATTGCCGATCAAGGAGTACATCGCGAAGATCCAGAACACATGCGCCTTGATTGATGTAGTTGGATATCAGATTTTCAAAATAGAGAAGGTCGAGATTGTGTTTACTGGGCTGTCGTCAGAATTTGACACAGTGCTCACTCTTACGTCCTTCTCATCCGAACTCTACCATTCCAACGTCTGGTTGATGTCCTATTAGAGTTTGAGAGTAGACAGATCTGTGCGGTTCAGGAGGCACCATTACATGCGCACTTGGTGGAGGCCAACCCGTCACCAATGGTGGTCGATTCCGCCTGCAGTGGTTCTCCGCTTGCTAGTTGTGAGAGATGCTTTAGGTCCCACGTTCAGTGCCAAATATGTGGTCGATTTGGACACTTGGCTCAACGGTGTTACTACCGTTTCAACTGAGATTATGGTGGTTCCGCATCGAGGGCGAAAGCTTTGTCTTCGTCTGGTTTTGTCAACCATGGTTCAGGTGCGTTAGAGGTGTATGGTTCTGGTGTGCTATTTGCTGCTCTGTCCGCTCCGATGACTATTCACGGTGTTGGTTTTCTGTCGATGGTGCCCCTGTCGAACCTTCCCAGTTGATGGTAGACTGGTTCTTTCTCTGCTGTGGTTCCTTCTTTTTTGCAGACTAGGGTTCCTCAATCTTTTGTGCCTTATGAAGATGGGGCCGATTATGCGCTTGGACCATCTGCTGGGATTGGCGCACATGGGATTTCTGCTAGAACTGGCGCACATGGGATTTTTCTTGGGCATGGCGCTACACTGTATATGTCATCAGTTGGGCCTGGTCCTTCTTTTGGCCCTTATCATTTGTTTGGGCCATCTTCAGCAAGCCATTAGTTTGGCTCAATTTCTACAGGCCCTACTCTTGGAAGCTGTGTCAATAATGCTGTACAGTCCAACACGTGTGCCCCACATCAACTGGTTTTGAACTGTGTTCAATTTACGGAGACTACTGCTCATGGTCTAGGTTTTCGACCCGTCGGTGGTAATGAGTCTAGGCCAAATTATGGGTCCCGCATTCTATGGAGGAAAAACCATGTGTTTATGTTTGTCTTACATCGGCACCGCCGTATGTTGGGTTGCCCCGCATTTCTGACTTCCACACATTTGATGTCTCAAATTCCACAAGATTCAATATTAATACAACTAATTTTGGGTCTAACTTTGATGATGATTCATATATTCTTATGCTTGTAGGAACATCATCTTGGTATCTAGATTTAGGGGTTATGCATCACATCTGTTGCGAGGCCTCTACCTTGAACGAGTCTGCACCATATTCAAGTATATCTCCACTCCTCATGGGTGATGGGGACTTCCACCAAAATTTCAAGTATTGGTAATTCTATTCTACCAACGAAGACTAAATTGCTTCACTTGTCTAATGTTCTATGTTCGCCGACTATAAGAAAGAATCTTCTGTCTGTTTCTCAATTTGCTACTAAAAATAACGTATATTTTGAATTTCACCCATCTTACCGTGTTATTAAAGACATCAAGACGTAGGAGATTTTACTATAGGGTCACATTCGTGATAGGCTCTATTAATTTTCTCTGACGATTGCTTTCGTTCACACTGCAATGGCTTCTTCTTCTACTAACATTGGGCCTCTGTCTTCTTTTAAAAATTGTGATTCATTTACTTTATGGCACTAAAGACTTAGTCACCCATCTTCTCCAGTGGTTAAGTCTGTTTTAGATAAATGTTAGATTGTATTAAATAAATCTAGTCTTACTAATATTTGTATTACTTGCTAGAAAGGGAAATTTCATAAATTGCCCTTTTCTCCCTCTACTACTGAATACAATGAACCATTTGTTTTTGTTGTCTCTGATTTATGGGGACATGCGTCTGTTGCTTCTGGCAACATTGGTATTATGTGTCGTTTATTGACATATGCACTCGCTATACTTGGCTCTATCTTATTTAGTGAAAGTCCCATGCTATGGATTGCTTTATTCAATTTCACCAAATGGTCAAAACTCAATTTGAGCAAGATATTAAACAGTTTTAGAGTGATTGGGGCGGAGAGTTTCGTGCATTCAAACCTGTTTTGGCAGAACATGGAATCATTCATCGGCTTTCATGTCTGCATATATCTGAACAGAATGGTGTGGCAGAAAGCAAATATCGAGACATTGTTGACATAGGTTTTACCTTGTTAGCTCAGGCAAATCTCCCTATGAGTTTGTAGGGTTATGCGCTTTGTTGTGCAGTTTATCTTATTAATCGCATTCCCACATCTATTCTGAAGTGGTAGACTCTTTTTTCAATTCTTTATGGCAAATATCTCACGTATGATCATTTACAAGTGTTTGGATATTGTTACTTTCCGTATCTGCGACCTTTTAATTTTCATAAGTTGGATTTTCGGTCTCAGCCATGCACATTTTTGGGGTATAGTATACAACATAAAGGGTATCAATGCCTTACGCTAGATGGAAAGGTTATTTTATCTAGCCAAGTTGTGTTTAATGAAAGTCATTTTCTGTTCTCTAAGACTGTTGCTGACTCCTCTTCGTTAAACTCATGTGTTCTTACTTATGTTCCTATTGTTACTACTAGACCCAATGAGTCTTCACTCTTGCAGTCCGATTTAGTCTCGCCTTTTTTTTGGTTCATCTTCAACCTCGGCTATTTCCATTCTGTTTCCAAATGATTTAGGTTCTTTTCCTACAAGCACCACTCTTCTCAGGCCACTATCTGTCTCTCTTAATCCACTACTTGTTTCTTCGCATCTAACCAACACACATTCCATGATTACTCGTTCGAAAGCTGAGATTTTCAAACTAAAGGCTCTCTCTATTAAAGGTTCTACTTATGAACCCTATACAATTGATGAGGCATTTACTAGTAAGGAATGTCGTCAAGCCACTCAAGCTAAATATGATGCTCTTCTTCACAATTCTACTTGGGCGCTCATTCTCGTACCACCTGATAGGAAGATTATTGGCTGTAAGTGGCTATTTATGGTTAAGAAAAATCCTGACGGGACTATTGCTCATCGTAAGGCCTACTTAGTAGCAAAAGGCTATTCCCAAGTTCCCGGATGTAATTTTAATGAGACATTCAGCCCTGTGGTCAAACCTGCTACTATTTGAACCATTTTATCTGTTGCTGTCTCTAAAGGCTGGCAACTTCATCAAGTTGATGTTAATATACCTTTTTAAATAGAGATCTTACTGATGAAGTGTTTACGCAATAGCCTCTAAGATATGTTCAATATGGTCCCCATGGTGAGCACTTGGTGTGTCATCTAACTAAAGCCTTATATAGTCTATGTCAAGCTCCTCATGCATGGTTCGATAAACTGTAATACTTCCTTCTCTCTGCTGGGTTTCTCTTATCTAAATCTGATGCCTCTTTATTTGTTCGTGTTACAACTGCCTCCATTTTGTATGTCTTGGTTTATGTGGATGATATTATTGTTACTGGAAGTTTGTCAGATAGCATTAATGGTTTTGTTCAACAACTACATAGAGAATTTTCGCTCAAAGACATATGTGATCTCCATTACTTTCTCGAAATTGAAGTTACTCGGTCTTCCACTAGATGTCTTCATTTATGTTAGTGCAAGTAAATTCGAGAAATCCTTGACAGAAGTGGTTTAACTCATGCAAAAAGTGTTCACACACCTATGATCAATTTTTCGGTGTTATCAAAGGATGAAGGAGTTTGTCTAAGTGATCCCACTAAATATAGGAGTCTTGTAGGTGCTTTACAATATATAATCTTAACTCGACCTGATATTGCCTATGCCATGAACTGAGTTTGCCAATTCATGCATGCTCTAACTATTGTGCATTTGGTTGCATTAAAACAAATTTTAAGTTATTTAGATGGCACTATTGATTTTGGGCTAGTTTTCTGACCCTCTGATAGACTGTCCTTAGTGGGCTATGTCGATGCTAACTGGGGGTTGGATTTTGATGATCGTCGGTCAACGATAGGGTATTGTATGTATTTTGGGCATACACCAGTCTCGTGGTCATAAAAAAAGTAACAAGTAGTGTCAAGATCTACGGCTGAGGCTGAGTACCGGAGTTTGGCTGCCGCTACCGGTGATGCTACTTGGTTAATCTCGTTGGTACAAGAACTACATTTATGTTCTACTGATTTACCCGCTATTTAGTGTGACAATTCGAGTGCAGTGGCTGTTGCAGCTAATCCTATTATTCACTCAAAATTCAAACATGTTGAGCTCGATCTCTTCTTTGTTTACAAAAAAGTTGTTAGTGGATCACTTGTTGTTGGTGAAGTTTTGGCTTGTGATCAAGTGGCTGACATCCTCACCAAACCCCTATCTGCTTTGTCCTTTGTGCATTTCTGCAATTGACTTTAGATTTTACCTGTGGAGAAGTTAGGAGAATGTTAGGAGTATAAGGAAGGCCTTCAGTTGTTAGCCATTTGTTAGTTTGTTAGTTTGTTATACTCAAGTTGTTATGCAGTTGCTGAATTGTTAGCAGCAGGTAACTCACTCAACTCTTATATAAATACTTTTAATTGTTCATATTAAAAAGGGAATCAATTCAATTCTTAAGGTCATTTTCTGAATTACATTTTAGTATTCTTCAGTTCATTTTCTGAATTACCTTTGGTAGTACTAGATATTTTAGTAGCCATTGACAACTGAGTCAACAAATTAAAAATAGCCACATAATCGAGAAAAAAAGAAATTGTAAGGTCCATCACTAAATGGAAGTGTATGTTCTTTCCAAAGTATAAAAACTAATACTTTCAAGGACAAAATAAAAGGAAATTTTAGAATTAAACACGTTGAAATCTACATCCTCTCAATTATGACAATAACAACTATGTTAAATAACTTTAGAAGTTAATTCTTAATCAATTTTTTTTATAATTAAGTACTTTAAAAGTTTTTTTAATGAAATATCAACTTATATTGCCCATAATATATATGATAACAGAGTAAATATAAATAATGACTAATTATTATATACGAAAGCGACAATTGTGAGAGCCAACTTTAGTAATGGATCTAACTTTTCTCTCCATGTCAAGCAATGAGTGGTTTCTCATAATGGATCTAACTTTTCTCTCCATGTCAAGCAATGAGTGGTTTCTCATACCCTCAGAGATTACGAAAGCCAGGAAATAAAGGTGGAGAAGAATTGGATGAAGGAAATTTAAGGTGTGACTGGTTTAATAGAAAAGTGGAAAGAGAGGAGAGAATGAAAAAGTGGAAAGAAAATAAATTTTAACTACACTTAGTAGGAAAGAAAATTGAAAGGAAAGAAAATAGGAGAAATAAAATTTTAATCCTAATGTATAAAAACAAATCACTCCAAATTAGAATTATAATATGATAGAAAATGAAAGAGGGATGTGTGTTAGTTTAAAATATATTTTTTATGATTTTATTTTTTATTTTTTTATTTTTTATCACTCCAATTTTTTCCCACCCTACCAAGCAAAGCCTCAATAATGGAGGATGTGTAGGGATAGAGCTAATTCATATAAAATAGACATGTTCTTTTATACCTAACTTGAATGGGTCAGACATACTTTTAACAAGTATTTTTAAATTTGAAATAATCTTGACTACCAAAATTAAGATTTAGAAAAAAAATAAAATAAGTTAATGCTTGGTTTGTATTGGATGCCACAATTATTCAAGTATATTTTTTTACCTAATTAATATTTATATTTTTTTACCTAATTAATATTTAGAGACTATTGTCACGCCTCAAAATATAAAGGGTTTAATTGAAATAATTAACCAAGTAATGACTTCGGTTTAATAATTAAGCAATTAGTGCACTCCTTAGAGGTTTTAGGTTCAAAAAACTCTTTTCCCATTTCTTTTCTTTAGTTTTCAAAAAACTAAAATAAAATTTATATTAAAATAAATACTATTTGAACTGATAATTTAACAAGAGTGGGTAGTAGTCCAATGGTTAATCATCTACTCTTTTTTTCCCCTTATTTGTCCAAGTTTGAGCCACCCCATCTCTACCATCGAACCCTTTATTTTTCCTCCTTAATTTCAGCCAAAATGATGGGTTAATTGCCAAACCACCCCTAGGGTTTTCAAACCCTAACTATTTAAATCAATCTTTTTCCAATTGAACTAGGTTTTCTTTCTTTCCTAATCTTAACTAGAGTTTTGTTTTTCTCCCTATTTCTTCTTCCTTTTTCTTTTATTTTTTACATCAAAATTTATATCTTTTTGTTATTGAGAATTATTTTTGTTTTCTCGAATCGGAATTAATTCTCGTTTGAAACGTTTTTATACTAAATTTGTAATTGTTGATTGTAACACCCTTAATCTTTTCCAAGAATAAGTAAGTATGACTCAATCCCGATGTTTAATCTTGAATCTTTATAAAAAATTTATCTAATTATAATCTTGTGATTAATTAAATGATCTTTCTCAGTTCTTGCTGAAATCTTCCATAAATCTTGATTAATCTTGAAATAAATCATTGATTCTTGTGTAAATGTCATTTGAAGAACCCGTCTTAGGTGAATCGAACCATATTTGATCACAAGGGACGTCATTTGGGCTTTTGGTAAAAGGTATGTGTTCTTTTACAAGTGAATCATGGAAAATCATGCCTAGAATTAGTGCCACATGGTTTGCCACACAGGCGTGTGGACCACATGACCTCTCACACAGCTATGTGCCTCTAAAACCCTAGGTTAGTTCGAATCTCACACAATTGTGTCTCCTCTGTAGGTTGATTTTACAATTTCCACACGACCACAGTATGTTACATGGCCTAACCACATAGCCATGCAATCCCTCCACATGGTCTATAGCATACCACATGGCCTGACCACACGATAGTATGTCCCCTACTTTATAGTTTTGTCTAGAAATTTATGATTCTGTTGAGTTCAGTCCTTGCTTGATCCTTGAATTGTTTTTAGAAGTTTTTGTGCACTTAATTGATCCTTGAATTAGTGTTTATATGAAAACCAATTATTTATATGCCTAAATTACTACTGTTATAATGTGTTTATTGATATTGATTAATTGAATCATTAATGTGTTATGAATAAACATGTGATATTAATCATGCCTACTCCTAAAGTGTTATTGATAAATTGTGAGTGTTAATACTGTTATCGCCCTATTGAATACACGATAAACATATTTATTGCTAGTGTTGAACGGAATAAGTGTTAAGCATGCCAATAGATTTTTGCGTTATTATGTTATAAAGTATGTTATATTGTATTGCATGAGGCAGGATGATTTTTACGGACGAAGAATGGCTGTTTAGTAATCTGCAAACAAGTGTTGGCTTGTCCACAAACCAAGTGGCAGTTTGTTTAATCTGCAAATATGTTGTAAACCCATAACAAGTGGTAGTAACTATAAATATGAGGTTCGATCTCAAACCAAATGGTGGTTTATCCATAATTTTATAAACTCAGTGGCAACTTTATTTGCAATTACGTTGTATATCCATAACAAGTGACAGTTTAACTGCAAATTAGTGGTGGTTCATCCACAAGCCAGAGTGATATGATAGATGAGTTTTGGGAAACTTATAAGTGAGATGTGTAATGGAGTTTGGTAGTACCTTTTTGATAAATTGAATTTGCAATGTCATTCATTAGCAGGTGCATTCAAAACTATGTTTTCTGATATAGTATGGTGAAGTGATATGATAAACCGTTAATCTAAAGTGCTTTATGATTGTGTTTATTATAAGAACTGCTAACCCATGTGCTTTGTGTACGATTTTGTTTCAGTTTTCTTGTATTTGAACTCACACTGAGCTTCATAGCTCACTCCCTTCACTTTACCTCTTTACAGATAACTCACCAGGTTAGGAAATGAAACTAATAAATTGAAGGGCTCGGCTCGGATTGAAGTTATATTAATATTTTTATTTTCACCTTTTTTTATAGTACCTATTATTTTAAGAATTGTAACACCTTAGTTACATTGTGGCATGAGACTTAGTTTCAAGTTCATTTAGGGCACACATGGTATATTTAGGCTAATAATGCATAAGTTTTATTTTATTTTATAATGCATGAAACATGATTTCCTTAAAACTATGTTACTATAACTTTTTCGCTACATTATTAAAAAAATGAGTTTTTAAACCAGTAGATAATTTATAATTCAACCGATTTTGAACTAATTCGTAAGAGGGGCTAAGTTTTTTCAAAAAAAAAAAAGACTAAGTTTTCACTAAAGATTAACAAATGTTTTAAAATGATAATTCTATAAACTCCACCATCTTAGTGGGTCATCTCGACGACTAACGTAATCTTCCGAATTCGGGTCTAACGTCTAGGCTGGGTTGGAGAGGTTACAACTATTTTATACTTTGACATTGCAATTATTTAACTTTATTTTTATCAAATTATTTAAAATTAAGGTTAATTTGATAGAATATGTAAATGTTGAGGACTAAATATGTTGTTATACCAAGCGAAAAGGCCACTCCATTATTTTCATTAACAATTTATTCGGAGGGTGACTAGAACAGAAATGAATGGTAACATTAATGATGAAATTGAAAGTTTTTAAAGTTTGGTGATAAATACAGAAACAAGCTAATAGTATTGGATGACTAATTATATAGTTTACCCATATATAAAAGTAAAAGTAAAAGCAACATATTATAAACTAAAAACTAGTCAAGTTAGGGCTAGACTCCAACTTTGAATATTGATGCTTGAGTATAATATCTCATATTTTAAATGAACCTAATTTTTTTCTAGATCAAAACAAGAAATTATGTACTCAAATCATTAGGTTTTTCTAATACACCCTTTCAACTTCCCCTCGATTTTAATTGAAACATCTGTACAGTATTTAAATAATATATATGGAACTGAAATGGAGTACAAAGGATAACTTAACAGACATGATAAAATAGGATACAAAATAAAACAAGATAATTTAACAAACATGATAAAATCCATAACGGCAACTGCAACACTTTCTTCTATTCCAAGCTGTGACATAAGCAAAATACTTGCAATCCTGCTACCCTCCCAACACACTTCATTTTCTACATCCAAATTCAGTGTGTAAGCATTTGATTCTCAACAAAGGCCTTATCATTAGAATGCTTCACCATTTTCAAAACAAAGCTGAGAAATAAGAGATAATAGGAAGAAACAGAGATAAAAAAGAGTTTATATAAAGCAAATTTACATACCTTACCCAGAAATATGTTTGATACTGTATCACATTAGTTAGCCATTGCAGACTACATCACCCAATAGTTCTTCAGATTTTATGGACATGAAAGGGCTCGGTAAAGGAAGGGATTGACGACCAAGTGCTTGAGAAACTTGCTACATGGTTGGCCGAAGTTGGGGATTGCCATTCAAGCATGCCAATGCTATCTTCATAGTAGAGACCAAGTCTTCGGCAGATTGGTCTACTGGTAGTGAAAAACGTTGGTTAATTGTGTCTTTCAGTAAAACTTGTTGGTCATTTGACAGCGATGACGATGTCAATTCCAGTGATGAAAAATACGAAATAAGATCACCAGGATGCCTTGTTGAGCATTGGCCTGCAATGCAACATATGGCCAGCAAGTCAGCAGGCAGACCAACAATGGAGCAGAACCGAATGCAGCAACTAGCTTAGGACCATTTTGTTCTTTTTGTTCCAATGTAACCAACTTTAGTTAGTTTGTAATTTGTAATCTAAGTTAGTAGGTTTTTTTATGTAATTGATGTAATGGCTGATATATCAGCTTGCTTTGGTTTGAAATTTAACTTGTATTAGTTAATTATTAGTGGTAGTAGGTAAATCATTAGGTAATGGTCATTTGACTTACAAACTTTGTATTTATTTTTCATTATCAATCAATGGAGATAGTTGCTGATTTTTATCCATATTTTTGTGCTTAAGTTCTTTTAGTTTTTGCTCTCGGTTTCATTTTAGTTCTTAAGAAAATTTGTTGTTGTTTATGTGTTGCTGCTGACTTTGTTTCAACAAATGGTATCAAGAACCTAAGTTTTTGAGGGCCTTCTCTTGGTGGTTGTTGTTTGTTTGTGAAATCAAGTTTAAGAAAGTAGAAAACCGAAGCTGTTGAACTTATTGCAGCAGGATGAGCTTCACACCACCTCCACCTCCTGTGTTCACTGGTGAAAACTACCACATTTGGGTGGTAAAAATGAAGACTTACCTTCAGGCACATGATTTGTGGAGTGTAGTGGAGAATAATGCCGAGCCACCTCCATTCAGAGCTAATCCCACTATTGCTCAGATGAGACAGCATGCTGAGGAGTCTGCCAAGAAGCCTAAAGCCATGGCCTGCTTGCAGAATGGAGTGTCTGATGTGATCTTCACTCGCATTATGGCATGTGACTCACCTAAGAAAGCTTGGGACAGGTTGAAGGAGGAATTCATGGGGTCTGAGAAGACTAGAGAGCAACAGCTAATTAATCTGAGGAAAGACTTCGAGAATCTCAAGATGAAAGATGTTGAGACCATTAAGCAGTATGCTGATAGAATAATGGCCACAGTGAACAATATAAGGTTGCTTGGTGTAGACTTTGCTGAAAGTAGGGTGGTTGAGAAGGTAATCACCACACTACCTGAGAGATTCGAATCCAAGATATCCTCATTGGAGGACTCGAGAGACCTCACCACCATTTCTCTATTAGAATTGGTGAACTCACTCTATGCTTTGGAGCAGAGAAGGGCTAATAGGCAGGAAGAACACTCTGAGGGAGCCTTCCAAGCAAGGGCCAAAGAGAGCTCTAGTGCAAATCAAAAAGGCAAGAAGCATTGGCTTGACAAGAAGGACAAATTCAGAAAGGATTCAAGCAAGAGAAGCTACCCACCATGCACTCATTGCAAAAGAACCACACACTCAGAAAGAAACTGTTGGAGAAGACCAGACGTTCAATGTTGAAAATGCAAGCAATATGGTCATGTTGAGAAAATCTGTAGGAGCAAAGGTAAAGCACCGGTACAGCAACAAGATCAGGCACATCCTGCTGAGGATCAACAAGCTTAGGAGGAGCATGTTTTCAGTGCATCTTCCCTTGTAACCACAAGCAAAAGCAAATGTAGTTGGCTTGTAGACAGTGGTTGCTCACATCACATGGCTGCTAATGTGAACTTGTTTAGGGAGCTTGACAGAAGTTTTAGCTCAAGGATCAGAATTGGTAATGGGAGCTTAATTGAAGCTAAAGGCAGAGGTGATGTGTTGATCAGCTCAAGTTCAGGTAACAAGCTGATTACTGATGTGTTGTATGTGCCTAATATAGACCAAAACCTGTTAAGTGTTGCTCAGCTGGTTGAAAAAGGCTATTATTTGTTCTTTAGAAGTGGTTCTTGTGTTATTGAAGATTCACTTGGTCAGGAAGTTGTCATAGTACCTATGGCAGACAAGTGTTTCATGTTGGATATTAGTCAGCTTGAAAGGAGGGCATATTTGAGTCAAAGTGACAGTGCTGGCCTATGACACAAGAGGCTAGGCCATGTCAATTTCAGGTCACTTGATTTGCTGCATAAGCTTGGTTTGGCAGAGGATATGACCAAGGTCGAGCCGCTTGAAGGTGTTTGTGATGTCTGTTAACTTGGCAAGCAAGCTAGGCTTCCTTTTCCAGTTGATCAAGCATGGAGAGCTCGAGAAAAGCTTGAGCTGGTGCATTCTGACATTTGTGGCCCAATGAAGACCCTTTCACTGAATGGGAGTAAGTACTTTGTACTTTTCATTGATGATCTGACCAGATTTTGTTGGATTTTCTTCTTGAAACAGAAGTCTGATGTATTTGAAGCTTTTGGAAAGTTCAAAGCTATGGTTGAAAACCAAGCTAGTTGTAGGATTAAGACATTAAGAACAGACAATGGGGCTGAGTATCTGTCTAATAGATTCAAGAGGCTATGTGAGCAGGCTGGGATCCATCATCAGCTAACCACAGTGTACACTCCTCAGCAAAATGGAGTATATGAAAGAAAGAATAGGACTGTAATGGATATGGCTAGGTGCTTGCTGTTCTAAAGCAAGCTTCTAAACTCATTTTGGGCAGAGGCTGTCAATAGCTCCATGTACCTTCTCAACAGGCTCCCAACACATGTTGTCAAGGATAAGACACCCTTTGAAGCATGGCATGGACTCAAACCATTTGTCTCTCATTTAAAGGTCTTTGGTTGTGTGTGCTATGTTCTTGTACCTGCAGAAAGAAGGACCAAGCTCGAGAAGAGGTCTATTCCATGTATTTTTGTGGGCTATAGCAGTGATAAGAAAGGCTATAGAGTCTATGATCCTTCAACAAGGAAGATTTTGGTAAGTAGAGACATTAGATTTGATGAAAAGAAGATTTGGAACTGGGATGGTTCGAATGCAAGTCAGTTTGAAGAGGATTCAGCTGAAGGCAACTTGGAGCTATTTGAAAGTGAGCCTAGTAATAGCAATGTTGATGACCTTCCTGTGAGAGGTACTAGGTCCATTGCTGATGTTTATCAGAGATGCAATGTAGCCATTATAGAGCCTTCGAGCTATGAAGAAGCAGCTAGGGGCATGAATTGGAAGAAAGCTATAGAAGCAGAAATGGATATGATTCAAAAGAATCAGACTTGGGACTTGGTTGAGAGACCAGAAAAGAAGGTCATTGGAGTTAGATGGGTCTTTAGAGCAAAATTCAATGCTGATGGCTCATTGAATAAACACAAGGCAAGATTGGTGGTTAAGGGGTATAGCTAGCAGTATGGAGTTGATTTTGAGGAAACTTTTGCCCCAGTTGCAAGATTGGATACCATCAAGCTACTGTTTGCTTTGGTTGCACAAAAGAAATGGCAGATACATCAACTTGATGTTAAGTCAGCCTTCTTAAATGGCTTTCTCAAGGAGGAGATTTACATAGAGCAACCTGATGGCTTCAAGTCCAAGGACAAGAAGACAAGGTTTATAAGCTGAAGAAGGCTCTGTATGGGCTGAAACAAGCACCTAGAGCATGGTATGATAGGGTAGATGCTTACCTGTCTAAGCTCGGGTTTGAAAAAATCCCAAGTGAGCCAACCCTCTATGTGAAGAAATCCAAGGATGAGACATTGCTGATTGTATCGATTTATGTCGATGACTTGCTAGAGACTGGAAGCAAGGATGTTCTGGTCAATGAGCTTAAAGCACAGATGCAAGAAGTATTTGATATGACTGATTTGGGGGTCATGACCTACTTTCTTGGTATGGAAGTAAACCAGACTGATCGAGGGATTTTCATTAGCCAACATGCATTCATCTTGAAGATACTTAGCAAGTTTAGCATGCAAAATTGCAAGCCTGTAAGCACACCAATGGATCAAGGAGAGAAGTTGTCAAACTTTGGTGATCATGTAAGGGTCGATGAGAAGGAGTATAGGAGTTTAGTAGGTTGCTTACTCTATTTGACAAAGAACTGGACTGACTTAATGCATCTTTGTGAGTCTGTTGGCTAGGTTTATGAATTGTTGTAATGTACTACATTTCGGGGCTACCAAGAGGTCTTTGAGATACATTAAAGGAACTTTGAGGCTTGGTATGTTGTTTAAGAAAGAAAAAAGTGAAAATTTGGATGGTTATTCGCGTGATAAAGAATTGGGCTGGTTGTATTGATGATATGAAAAGCACATCGGGATACTTTTTCACCCTTGGCTCGAGTGTGTGTTTTTTGGTGTTCAAAGAAGCAACATGATCGTTGCTCAATCCATCGCTGCAGGCGAGAATACATAGCGAAGAGCAAAGGCAATAAATCAAGCCATTTGGCTTAGGAAGTTGCTATATGATCTTAATGAAGAGCAACTTGAGCCTACTGAAATTAAGGTTGACAATCAATCAGCAGTGGCTATTGCTAAAAATCCAGTCTTCCATGGTAAGACTAAGCATTTTAAAATCAAATTTCATTTTGTTAGAGAGGCTGAGCAGACAGGAGAAGTTAGCCTTGTTCATTGCAGCTTACAAGATCAATTGGCTGATATCTTGACTAAGCCACTTGGTACAGCAAAGTTTGAGAATTTGAGAAACAAGATTGGTATGTGTTGCATACAGTCCAAGGAGGAGTGTTGAGCATTGGCCTGCAATACAACATATGGCCAGCAAGTCAGCAAGCAGACCAACAATGGAGCAGAACCGAATGCAACAACTAGCTTAGGACCATTTTGTTCTTTTTGTTCCAATGTAACCAACTTTAGTTAGTTTGTAATTTGTAATCTAAGTTAGTAGGTTTTTTGATGTAATTGATGTAATGGCTGATATATCAGCTTGCTTTGGTTTGAAATTTAACTTGTATTAGTTGATTATTAGTGGTAGTAGGTAAATCATTAGGTAATGGTCATTTGACTTACAAACTTTGTATTTATTTTTCATTATCAATCAATGGAGATAGTTGCTGATTTTTATCCATATTTTTGTGCTCAAGTTCTTTTAGTTTTTGCTCTCGGTTTCATTTTAGTTCTTAAGCAAATTTGTTGTTGTTTATGTGTTGCTGCTGACTTTGTTTCAACATGCCTCCCCAAAAAAACTTCCATCGTTATCACCCCAAAACTGTAGACATCACACTTCTTATCTACTCTCGTTATATAAGCCAACTCTATATAAAATTGTTACTAATTAGCATATGCTATACGAACTTTGTCTATTTAACAACATTCAAGAAATTAACAGTTTTAATCAAATAGATGGCATGTTGGAAACATCTTTAGGGAAAAAAAGATATTAAGTAATACCTGGAACTATATACCCGTAGGTTCCTGCAAGTGAAGTACAATTGGAGGAGTCAAGCTTTAAAATCCTAGCAGTGCCAAAATCAGAGACACGAGCTTCATAGTCCAAATCCAAGAGAACATTATTGCTAGAAATGTCTCGATGAACTATAGGTCGTGAATGGCCATGATGCATATAAGACAAAGCATTAGCTAATCATTTAACAACATTTAACCTCTTCTTCCAGTCCAGCTCTTTAGCCCGTTCATTGTTGCTTAACACCATTCTCAAACTTCCCCTTTCCACGAGCTCATAAACCAAAAATGAATGCTTTGGATATGTGACAAAAACCATACATCTTCACAATGTTACGGTGCCTTATTTCTAATAAAGCACTAATCTCGCTTTCAAAGGCTTTCAAGTTGTTGTTGAGCACGTTGTCTTCAGATTGGTGAAACTTCTTCACTGCAACCAATTGACCAGTTGGTAATGCAGCTTTATAAACACTTCCGTATCCTCCTGAACCAATGCAATAGTCGGAGCAAAAATTTTCAGTGGCTTCAATAATGTTGTCATGGAGTAGTCTTCCATTAAATCCCAATACAGTAAAAATATCTCGTGGTTCATCCCTTGGCTCTGATTCTTTTGTTTGAGTCTTTTTGCAGAAAGTAAAGAAACTTCCAACCAATAAAAAAAGAAAAAGTAGACCGCTAAAGAGTGGAAACATAACTAAAATGATGACTTTGGTCCTTTTTCCATGACCATGGTTGGCAACGAAAGAAGGAACACAAGCCATTAGTCCAGTGGCATTACCACATAGGCCTTTATTGTTTCTTAAGGCATCAAACGAAGCCTCATGAAAAGCCTTAAGATTTGGAATAGGACCTTCAAATTGATTGAAAGATATGTTCACAAATCTCAAACCACGCAAATTATTAAAAGCTTCTGGGATGGAACCGTTGAGAATATTGTGAGAAAGGTTCAATACTTCCAAGGACTGTAATTTTCCAAACTGTTGTGGGATACCTCCAATAAGTGAGTTCTGACTCAAATCTAGGCTTTGAAGAGCATTAATGTAGCTTATTGAAGATGGAATGCTAGCTTCGAGGTTGTTCTTGCTCAAATTCAAGTTGAATAACTTGAAGCAATTTCCAAGATCATCAGGAATAGGCCCACTAAAATTGTTTGATGCCAAGTCAAGTTGTTCTAGTTTTGAAAGAAGTCCAATCTCTGATGGAATTTTGCCAGAAAATTGGTTATCACTTAGAAAAAGACGGCTCATCATTGTCAACTTTCCTAGTTCCATAGGAATTTCACCATTTAGATGATTCGAAGAGAGATCAAGTTCTTGTAATTGGGTTGCATGTCCCAATTCGACTGGAATCTTTCCAGAAATGTTATTGTTGGAGATCTGTAGGCTTTTTAGATTTTGGCATTGTCCCCAATTTTGAGAAAGTTCACCGAAAATATTGTTGTTGCTTAATGAAATAAAATTCAAATTTGGATATATACCAAAAGCTTCTGATATATTTCCTGTTAAGTGGTTCCCTTCAAGCCTAACTCTGTATAAGCTTGTACAGTTTCTCAAACTTGATGGAATCAAACCGGTCAAATTATTGTTGGTAGCTGAAATATTAACGAGCAAGCCCCCCAGGCACACATTCTCAGGTAATGAACCACTAAGATGGTTGTGAGATAAGTGTAATATTCTTAAATGAGTAAGATTGTTCAAAGTTTGAGGAACAACGCCTGATAAACTATTTTCAAAAACAGTAAGCATTGACAACTTGTTTAAGTTTCCCATGTAAGTTGGGATTGAACCAGAAAGCCCATTAAAGTTAAGCACAAGATTATCCAAGTTAGTCAAGTTTCCTATGGAATGAGGGATGACACCAGTGAGATTATTGGTCGACAACTGCAACGCAAAAAGCGATTTGACCATTCCTATCTCACTGGGGATAGAACCAGAGAGATTATTACTCCAAAGATAGAGAAAGTTGAGGCTACTTAAGTTTCCTATACTTGCTGGGATAGGACCACTTAAGTAATTGTTTGAAAAATGAAGCATCCAAAGTGATCTAATTCTTCCGATCTCTTTAGGTATGGAACCACTGAGCCTATTTTCAACGAGGATAATTTGGGATAAATTCTGCAAGTCTCCAATAGAAATAGGTATTGTACCAGTGAGATGGTTTTGGTTAAGGAAAAGAATAGAAAGTGAACTCAACCTTCCTATATCAGAAGGAATACTTCCAAAGATATTATTGTGTGACAAGTCCAGGTCATGAAGCTTGGTAAGGTTCAAATTTTCTATTGGAATGGGACCAGCTAGATTGTTTCTCATGAAATAAATGTATGAAGTTGTACTCAGCCTTCCTATTTCTCGTGGAATGGAACCAATGATTGAATTGTCACTTAAGGAGATCAAATAAAGACTTTCCAATAAGCTTATTTCTAAAGGGATATTCCCAGAAAAATTATTGTATGACAAGTCAAGGAAGTTGAGGTTGGAAAGGTTTCCGATATGTGAAGGAATGGACCCATACAATGAGTTGTTTCGAAGCTGAAGCCAAATCAAGTTGGGGAAGTAAAAGAAGTTGAGATTGTGAAGTGTACCGCTCAATTTCAATTCATATTCTCTCAGGGTCATATTGGTGACGCTTCCAGCATTGTTGCAAGTGATTCCAGTCCAATTGCAATGGTTGCTTCCGCCCCACAAAGAAGAGAGCAAAGTTTGGGTGTCGCTGGGGAGGCTAGCTTTCCATTTTAGAAGAGCTTCAGCTTCCCTGGAAGGTGTGGTTTTAGAAGATAAAGCATGGGAAGATGCAAAGAAGAGGAAGAAGAGTTTGAATGGTATTGAGAAAGAAGGCATGGCTTTGATAGTTGAAGTCAAGGATTTTTGGTTGTCAATTGTGATAAAATATATTACCTATTTATACAAAAATGTCAGAGCTGTTCCAATCACTCAGACAAATCCTTTTTGTATTATACTATATAGGAATAGTTATTTATTAGGTTTTTCCTTCAAATAATTATTAATTACGTTTTTTATATTAATGAAATTTCAGTGTATGTTAATTTGTGCATTCAGATTATGTGATGTCTCTATGTTTGAAAAAATCGTATTTGAATTTATTTTTATGGAATTCTTTTATAATTATTTTGAAGTATTTTTAACGAGATACCAACATATAATATATCATTACAATAAAAACAGTGAGTAAAATACATACCCTGATTACTATATATGAAAGCGGTGAGGATAATAAGCCATATGAGAAATACTTAATTATCCAATTTTTAGGTTAAAATGAAATTTTTGTAATTTTCTCATTTAAGGTGTTTTTATTTTAGTACTAAAGTATTAAATCTTTAATGACGGTTAGTTGTATACGTCACATTATGTTTATACTTTTATTTTAGTTATTAGAAAAAATATTTTTTTTAAGTATTGATCGGAATAAAAAAATAAGGATTAAAGTGAAAATTGATAAAAAATAAAATAATATATTAAAAATTTATCAAATTACACTTATTTATATCATTGTCAAAAATTCTAAATTATACTTTTTTATTTGGTGAATAACAATAACAAAATAAAGCCTAAACAACTAACATGATGACTCAAACTTAAACTACACCTAAAATAATAAACATCCTTAACTATCAAACCATCACATGGATTCTCTAAATTAAAACTATAAATTTATATAAATAATATTTATATTATATATCTGCCAAATTTCAAGGCGTTAAAACTATAAATCACTATAGATTAAAGCGCTATAATTCTATACCATTCTTAAATTTTTGATCTTTTCTCTTTCTCCTTAGCTAAGTTCTTATCGTGGAGGTCCTTTGGTGGCGGCGATGTAAAGGGCTCGATGATCTAATGTTCTATGGAAGAACTTTTATTATCCCCATGAAGACATTAAAACTTATTGGTGGCCATTGACAACTGAGTCAACAAATTAAAAATAGCCACACAATCGAGGAAAACAGAAATTGTAGGGTCCATCACTAAATGGAAGTGTATGTTACTGCCCAAGGTATAAAAACTAATACTTTCAAAGACAAAATAAAAATCACAATTCATACATAAACTAAAATTTAGCTTTTCTTTAAAATAATAAAATTATCAATTATCAATTAAATAAAATTTATTTAATATATATGTTTATGGTAATAAGGGAAAAATTACAAAAGTAAATATTTCAGTTTAATAAAGGGTAAATTACACTACATGTTACTCTAAAATAATATCGTTTTTATTTTAGTTACTCTAAATTGTTGTTAATTTAGTCACTCTAAGTAAAACAATTGCTCAAATTTGTCATTGTTATTAAAAATTTCATTAATCTACTAACAGGTTACTAATATGATTTTTTTTTTTTTGGCTTTTAACTTAAGTTGGAGCCTTCTCTATAATTAGTTCAATATATTTTCTTTTGTTTATTTGCAACATAAAATTAAAGTTGTAAGTTTTCTCTTTTTCTTCTTCGTATTGTTTGTTTCCTAGGAAAAATAACAAAGAAAAATGATGATAGTTTGGACTTGTTTATTTGACTTATAGGTTTTACGGTGAGTATGATGTTCATAGTGTTTATTTGTACATGTTTGATTTGTACTCAAATTCAGTTATGTGTGCTTCCCAGAGATCCTTCGCAATTTCTTCAAGATTTGAACTTAGTATGGTAAATTTTTATTTTCCTTTTTTTTTAAGAACCTCTAAATTCTTAAAATTTCAAAATTGGGTTGTGTTTTGTTTCTTTGTGTGTATATTTGATTTATTAATAAATTTGGTTTTGTTGGGTAGTCAACTTTATTGATGAAAAATGATGATTCTCTAGATAATTTTTTTTCTGATATAAATATTTCTTAGGTAATCTCATATGATATTAATCTACCTTAAAATTAAACAGTTTTAATATATAAATTAAGGTTATTATTAAATTTGTCCTCTAAACTTGTCCACTTGTATCTAGCTAGTTCCTAAATTTCTTTTTGAACCTAGTTGGTCATTAAACTTATATTCAGTCAACCAAGTTGGTACCTCAGCACTAACACCATTAGTTTTATAGATGTGTCACTATTAGCCAACCCAGTGGTGCCATGTGGCAAACAAAAATTTTAAAAAATATAAATCTATAAATTATGTTTACCTTGTCATGTTCTGAGAGGCTAGCACGTGGCACCACCATATTGGCTAGAAATGTCGCGTTAGCACAAACTACCAGTGTTAATATGGAAGGACCAACCTAGTTGATGGAATACAAATTCAGGGACCAATTAGATCTAAAAAAAAAATTAGGGACTAACTAGGTACAAATGGACAAGTACATAAGCCAAATTATATATTATCCCTATAATTTAATTTATTTAAACTAAGGCCTTGTTTCATAATCATTGAAAAAATAAATTAAATAAGCAGAAAATTAATATTTTTAGTGATTTGATTTTTTTAAGCATGTTTGATAATCCAATCTTAAAAAAAAAATGAATGATAGAATTTTTTAATAAAAAAGAGTTGAAACTAATAACTAGATAAGGAGATACTTATGCAATTTTTTAATTATTTTTATTCTTTTAACATTATCCTTGAAACATTTTAAGTTAAAAAAATTTAAACTTATTATTTACCAAATAATCTAATTACATTTCATACTTAATTTAAGTAATATACTAAATTAATTTTTTAGTACTTAATTTTTCAACAATTAATTTTTCTAACACTTAATTTTTTCACTTTATCCAATAACATTTGAGATGAACTAAATATATAAAAACAAAATGGTTAAATTTCAAAGATAGTTCATGTATAAAATTTCAAAGATAGTTCATGTACCTATTGATTTATGTGAATTTAGTCCATCTATTTTGATTTACATACGTTTAAAAGGCGTCCTCCTGGAGTGAGCAGCGGAACATGAACGGAAGGGACGATTGGTCTTTTACGGTACTTAAATGGGACTTGAGTGTGGGTAAGGAGATTTTTCTATACACGAGGGGTAGAAAAAAACATCAAACAAAGTTCTATCATGACCGACGTCCTCAATTAATAGTATGTTGATCAATAGCTTCCATTCCATTCCCAACATTAATTTGTTGACTCCATCCCTACCAACTAATTAATTTCTAAATTTTTAATAAATTAAATAATAATTTAATTCCAAACTTCAATTATTGAATTCCAATAAATTAAATAATAATTTGAAAAAATTAATTCATTCCATAGTGTTGGTTCTGCATGAAGGACAATTGAACATATATAATTAGGCTGAAATAATTTGTAATCAAGTTTTGAATTCAAAAAATTATTTAGTAATTGAGTCATTCCACTAAAGTACCTTGAGTGAGCTCTCCCTATTATATACCATTATGAAATCTACTTACTAAATTATTTAGTAATTGGGTCAGTCAAAAAATTATTTAGTAATTGGGAGTATTACAATGAAGGGTTTTGAAACTGATGTTACCTCGACAAAATACCTTGTAAAGTTACTTGTTAAAAATAGTCTAAGTTTTACTAAATATATGCATTTCTGAAATCGTCGTTAGTTTGTTCATAGACCAATATATAATTTGCAGCAAAAATCTTAATTTGCATAAAACCAGAATTTTTTCAACGTCACAGAATAAAAGTCAAAGCGCAGCCAAAACCAAAATATAAAATCAAATAGTCCCGAGAGTCCAAAAATTACACAACTCTTAAAAGTAGTCCATAATTTAAATAAAAACTGTTCGTGAACCAGTGGTCATTGCTGAGACTCTGTCGCACCGACCCGTCTATGTCTGAGGATTACTTGTATAGAAAAGATAAACAAATGTGAGTTTTCAAAAACTCAGTGTGTAACCCAACAGGGATAGACATGCAAATATACACATAATTCTCATGTGCAAAACAGATATAGATACAGACTTAAGTCCTTAACAGAAACATATATCAGAATCAGATAATCAGAACAAATATACAGAATCCTACCCCCATTCTCTATTCACCATTTTCTACCATATCATCACACCAAATAAGGTATAAAGCACCCACCTATCCCTACACACCACATAGTGTCTATGTGACACATAACAGAATAGTATGAAGCCAAGCTGCCAGAAATTAGGCGAAATGTTGCCTTACAAAACACTTCCTCCAATAAATAGATCCCACCCCATATATAGATGCAAATATCAAATAACATATATACAGATATAACATGACTCGCATACTCGTGTATAGAAATCATACATGCTTATACAGAACAATCACACATACATATCAGTTTCCTAACTCAAATTAGTCTATCATAATAACAGATCTTATACAATAGGGTTTGGTTAGCCCTTACCGACCCTACGAAAGACCTACAATTGATCGGAATGACTTTTACAACCCTAGGGAAAATTTTAGAATTTTGGGCCTACATGCGCATGTGGTCGACACAGTCTGGCCCAAGACCCATACGCCCAATTCGACCTAGCCCATATGGCCCACACAGCCACACACCTGCCGTCACACGGTTGAGCACACACCCGTGTTGCATTGATAGGCTACTTTTTGGCTTTCGCCGAACCTCGTTTTCTCGTGTTTTCATTACACACTTGGTTCATTTTCGAAGCACTCGCACCCCCACAGTGAACAACACACTTAACAATGGCGACCTCAAAGCTTTACTACATCCCTAAATGGTCTCGATTTTCTTGAAGAGCACCTAGTAAAACTGTATACTGGATTAAACTCATACACCAATAGAAACTAAAGTAAAACATAAAAATTCACTCAACCCGCGACGAACCCTTACCTACGAAGTAGCAAGACGGAATTGTGAAGTTAAAACATTGTGATTAGAAAGGAGAATTCTGACAGAGATTAGAAAAGAAAACGAAAGTTCAAGAATGGGAAAAAAAAGAAAAGAATGTCAGAGGAGAATAATTTTTTTGGGAAAAGAAAATAAAAATATAAAATATAAAATATTAAAAATATGATAACATATCCCTAATTTTCCTCCAACTCCCCACTAACCCACTAACTCTCAATTACCTTAGAATTTCACTTCCATCGAACCTCTATCACACCACCGAAGCAAAAATTATCGTCCCTGCTCGCACGAAGATTCAAACGCAAGACCTCAGGGCAAACTAACTCCTTACCAGTTGAACCAACTGACTCATTCTGATATGAGTTTACAAACAATATTACATAAGCCCACCTAACAGGGATAAAGCTAGGATAAAAAAGAAACAGAATTTACCAAAAGTGGGACTTGAACACAAGACCTCAAACACACCACAAAAATACTTAGCCACTAAAGCAGATACACATTTGTGATAAGATTCACAGAGATAAAATTAAATTATTCAGGGTATTACAACTCTACCGCCAAAGAAATTTCAGCCTCAAAATTTACTTGATCCGAACAAATAAGGATATTGCTGATACATCGAATCCTCAGGTTCCCACGTGGCTTCCTAAGTGTCATGATTTCGCCACAGAACCTTAACTAATAGAATGGACTTCCTCATCAAAACTTTTACATCTTAGTATAAAATTTGCACCAACTCTTCCTGAAACGTCAAATTCGGTTTAACCTCTCAACAAAAATAACGTGAGATGGATCAGACTGATATTGTATCAACATCGAGACGTTAAACACATCATAGATATGGTCTAACTCTAAAGGTAGCTCTAACTTATAAGCAACCAGCCCCACACACTTTAGAACTCTATACATCCAAATGAACCTAGGGCTCTATTTGCCCTTACGATCGAACTGTAAAACCTTTTTCCACAGAGATACTTTTAGGAATACGAAGTCACCCATAGAGTACTCGATATCCCTTTTTTTTAGATCTGCATAAGACTTCTATCTATCAGAAGCTACCTTAAGACGATCCCGAATCAATCTGACTTTATCTTCAGTCTTAGAAACCAACTTTGGACTCAAAACTCGTCGCTCACCAAAGTGGAGTGCGACACTTACAACCATACAGAGCCTCGTAAAGTGCCATCTAGATGCTAGACTTAAAACTATTGTTGTAGGAAAACTCGGCCAAAGGTAGAAAATCCTCCAAACTACTTTGGAAATCAATCACACAACTCCAAAGAATATCCTCCAGTATCTGAATCACCCTCTCAGATTGACCATCGGTTTGAGGATGGAACGCAGTGTTGTAACACCCTGAACCTGGCCTAAAAGACTAGACCGAATTTGAAATGCTATATTGATCACCGCAGTGATCGTGAGAAAAATCTTTACAAAACCAGTCGATTTTAATTCCATTTTTCCAAAACATATATTTTATTTCGAACCCAAAAACATATAAACATTTTAAACGAAAATTTTATCATAGTCTCATAACACCTTACAATTCAAATTAAATCAAATAACAGTTAAAACTGAAATAAAACTTGTAGTTCATTTCTTCCTAAACTGTCTGTGACCTCTACGTGCTGAGCCCATCAACATAATCCAGAACTTTACCTGAAAAGGAAATAGAAGAGGGGCTGAGCTACTCAAGCTTAGTGTGAGATCTAACCAATTAATACATAAGGGAAACCAAGAAACTAGAAGCAGTTCAGAAATAGAACATACTTATAGACCGACTAAAATAAATACAGACCATATGTAACTTTACAGTCATATGGCTCTGTCAGACACAGTAACAATAATTTTCAATAGTCACAAACTGGGTCTAAGCATTTTCTCCAGAATCAGTATTAGTTTTCAGTTGGGGCCTAGCCCCTCTCAGTGACTATCTAGTCAGAAAGTAGTAGTCATATCTATAGAATCCTTTTAGGTACAAGTGCCTTTCAGTCAATCAATCGGTCGCAAACAGTCAATCAGACATATCAGACCACAGTACAATCAATTCGATCACAGTAACATATCCAGTCAATCATATTCAATCAAATGCATATGAGTGCAGATGAGTTACAAAATGCACCCACCCATCCAGCCAACACACATCTCCGTCCAACTCTGTACTTTCTGTAGGGATTCAATCAACCCACCCATCCCTACACTTACAATTAGCACCGGTTGCGACACTAAACAGAAATTTGTAGCTGAACTGCTAGAATTTTAGGCTTAAGAGCCTTTTAGTACAGATCCATAAATATATCTCCCCGGGTTGCCCGGCAACGATGATTATCAGTATTGTCCATGACCCTCAGGGTATTGGGACTATCAGTGTACAGATAAACTGTCAGTCTCGTATATTACGCAGCAATGCTAGCGTATAAGCTGTACAGTGACATACAAAATATCGCAGTACAGACATGCAGTATGAACTGCTAGATCAGATAATAGTACGTAGCGTAGCTAACGTACGTGTGGTACGGTGCAATGCGGTAAACCGCTATACCATTATAAGATGTCATCCCAGGTTGCTCGGTAACGATGATCATCAATGTAGTTAAACTACCAGATTAAATCAGTCTTCCTTCTCTTCAACGTCCCAACCCAAAATGGTTTATGCAAATGGATGTATGCAAATGTATGAATACAAATGCACCAACTTAGCATACAATTTTAGACAGTCATTCAAAAGTAGTCATTTCGGAACGGCCAATCATATTCAGTTAGTCAGAAAGATGTACACTCATGTATTCCATATCAGTAACAGACTATTCGCGTAATCAATCATGAGTGTCTCAAAAATCCAACCCAATTCAGGGTCACAATTACCCTTAGTGAAAATAGGAACACATTGATTTGCGATTGTAATCAAATTTACTTAAATTCAGAATTTGGCGAGTTAGGGCCACATGCCCATGTGCTCCGATAGTGTGGAGTAATCTAGGCCATGTGGGGATTCAAATGCCCGTGTGAGGGGGTAGCACATGGCCGTTTGACAGAGACACACGCTCGTGTGGTGCAGGGGCACAGTCACGTAAACATGCCATGTAACTCACTGTTCAATTTCACTTATATAAGGTGCAGGGTAGACATGGCCATGTGAAGGTGTCACACGCCCGTGTAGCCATCAGTTATGGCAATGTGTCCCATAACACACGCTCGTGTGGAATCCTTAAGCCCCAAATTAGTCACACGACTGTGTGTCCCGGAGCACACGCCCCTGTGGGAACCCTAATTTCCCAAATCAGTTACACGGCCGCGTGTCCCATAACACACGCCCGTGTGGAAGCCCTAATTGCCCAAATCAGTCACACAGCCGTGTGTCCCGAAGCACATGCCCGTGTAGGAACCTTAATTTCCCAAATCAGTTACACGGCCGTGTGTCTCATAACACACACCCGTGTGGCAGCCCTAATTTCCCAAATCAGTCACATGACCGTGTGTCCAATGGACACAGCTATGTGGTTTCTAACAAAAGTCCCCAAATCAGCCACACGTCCGTGTGGCCAGGCTGTATGGCAACCAAAATTGGCCGAAAACCCTAATTCACAAATCCACACGGTCATGTACCTCGGCACACGATCGTGTGGCCATCGAGGAGGCTACGAAACCACCTCAATTAAGTCTCGAAAATACCGTTTTGGCCACCGTAACAGTCCTAATTCTTCATCCTATCAAAGTTCATCAAAAAAGGGAGTTTTCCCTTCGCTATTAACAACTAAAACCCCGAAACCAATGATTTAGCAACCAATCAAGATAAGCCGAACAAGAATTTGCAGAATCAATAACAAATACAGTAACGTAGTTACAGTTTGAATCCCATGCTTGTGTTGCGATTGGAGCCAATCACGAAGAAGTCGAAGGAGTAGCACAAATCCCAAAATCAGCAGACAATTAACTTTGAAAAGCAATCCGAATAATCCCCCAAAAAAGAAAAGCAGGGGAAACAACAACTAAAAAGAGAAACAGAGGAACGTCCAAACCAAAAAAAATAAAAAATAAAAATAGCAATATATCATTACAAAATATAATAGCTAAATATTTATTAACTAAACAAACAAAAATAAAATAAATAGAACAAGAACTCCCCAAAAATGCGCCTCCTACGACTTGAACCCGAATCCTCAAGGTATGCTAACACTCACTTAACCACTAGACCAGCAGGCCTATTCTTGTCACTTGAGTGCACCACTAGTCACTTATGTGCAGCTTCCTTACTACCCCTATGCTCAAAACTCAAAACTTTTAGGCCTAAAATTCGGGGCGTTACAGTACTGAAGTCTAATCTCGAACCTAGAGTTTCATGAAATTTCCTCCAAAATCGAGAACTGAGGCAAGATTCCCTATCAAAGATTATTGATACCGGAACCCAGTTAAGTCTTAAAACATCATAAATGTATAGCTTCTCTAACTTTTACAAAGAATAGTCCATTCGAATTAAAATGAAGTGAGTGGACTTGGTCAACCAATTAATGATGACCCAAACAGAATCCTTCTTAGTAGGTGTTAAAGGTAACCCATTAACAAAGTGCAATGTCACGTGTTCCTATTTTTATAAGGGAATCTTAACGAGTTGGAGCAAACCCGAAGGCAACTGATGCTCAGCCTTAACTTGTTAGTACGTCAGACAATGGGCAACAAACTCTGTTACCTCTCATTTCAAACCCGACCACTATTACAGTTCACGGAGATCCTAATACATCTTATTTCCACAAAGGATGCATAGCATAAGGGCTACTAAGCGCTTTCTTCAGAATCGACTGTCTCAAATCAAAGTCGTTAAGTACACAAACCAGTCATCAGAAGCACAGAACTCCCTCTTTATTTAGTCCAAAATTAGATGTACTCCCACTCTCAGCCTGACGAAACTACAGAACTAGAGAATCATCCTCTAACTACTTTTCTCGAATCTGATCCATCTAAGTCGGCTTAACTTGCAACTCAGCTAACAGACTTCTATAATCAAACAAGTTGAGACAAGTGAACATCGCCCTCAAATTAGACATTCCTCTCTGACTTAGAGCATCGGCCACCATATTGGCCTTACCGAGATGATACTCTATAGTGCAGTCATAATCTTTGAGCAGCTCAATCCATCTACACTGCCTAATATTCAACTCCTTTTGGGTAAGGAGGTACTTGAGACTCTTGTGATCGGTATAGACAATACACCTCTTACCATACAGATAGTTCCTCTAGATCTTTAACGCAGACACCACAATAGCTAACTTAAGATCATGCGTCTGATAATTCCCCTTGTGTGACTTAAGCTGTCGAGACGTATATGCCATAACCTTACCATATTGATCAATACACATCCCAAACCGATGTGTGACGCATCATTATACACCACAAACTCCTTACCAGATTCAGGTTGTATTAAAACAGAAGCTTGAGTCAAAATAGACTTGAGCTTCTCGAAGCTTGATTATTGCACATCGGTCTAGAAAAAATAAGCATTCTTGAGTAGAAGCTTAGCCAAAAGAGCTACAATCAATGAGAACCCTTCAACAAACCTCCGATAATAACCAGCACGACCCAAAAAACTACAAATCTCAAAAATGTTTTTAGGCTGATCCCAATTAAGCACAACCTCAAACTTCCTGGGATCAACTCGAATCCCCTCAGTAGAAACCACATATCCCAGAAATGTTACTTCCCATAGCCAAAATTCACACTTACTCAACTTAGCGTAAAGCTTTTTCTCTCGAACCATTTGAAACACTACTTTAAGATGCTCATTATGCTTATCCTCAATCTTAGAGCACACTAGAATATCATCGATAAAGACTACGACAAACTGATCCAGATACAGCTAAAAAACCTAGTTCATCAAATTCATGAATACAGTCAAAACATTCGTCAAACCAAAGGGCATCACTAGGAACTCATAGAGCCCAAAACGAATCCTAAAAACTGTCTTATGAATATAAGCTTCCTTAACCCTAAGTTGATGATACCCAGAATGGAGATTTATTTTTGAGAATATCCCAGCCCCACGAAACTAATCAAATAGGTTGTCAATCCTCGGAAGTGGGTAATTATTCTTCACAGTTAACTTATTCAATTTTCGGTAGTCGATGCGTATCCTCTTGGTACCATCCTTTTTCTTTACAAACAGAATCAGTGCCACTCACTGAGACACAATAGAACGAATGAACCCACAATCCAGAAGCTCCTAAAGTTGAGCTTTAAGCTCCGTAAGCTTTTTCGGTGCCATACGGTAAGGAACGATGGAGACCGAAGCTTTAACTCGTAGAAGCTCAATGCCAAACTTAACTTCCTGATTTGGAGGTAAACCCTGTAACTCATCGGGTAAAACATCTAAAAATTCTCTCACTGTTCTAATATCCCTAAAAAGGAGAGTCTCCAGAAGTTGAAACACTGACGTAGGGCAAATATGTCTCACACCCTTTTCGAACCAGTTTTCGACCACTATAAAAGAGATCACATTAGATAAGTAATCCATGCTCGCCGATCATAAACACTTTCTTATCATCTTCGGTCCTCAAAATGACCCTCTTAGTCATACAATCTAGACTGGCTCGGTGCTCTACCAACCAGTCTATACACAGAATCAAGTCAAACTCCCCAAATGGTAGCTACATTAGATTTACCGAAAATACAACCCTTGTACTTATAAGGGTGCATTCTTATATAATCTACTAACCTGAATAGATTGTCCCAACGGAGTCAGTACATAAATCTCACCCAAAGTACTCTTAACCACAATCTCCAAGTTTTTAGAAACAAAACTAGTTACATACTAGTGAGTTGACCCTATTTCTATCACAATAGTATACGGAATATCATAAATAAAGAACATAGTCGTAATCACATTAGGGACGTCTCTATCCTCTTAGTGTCGAGCAGCATAAACTAGTGCAAGCTGCCTAACCAGTGCAGGCTGCCTTGCCTTAGTTTGATTAGCACATCTGCCCAGTACTCTCTGTCCTCTCCCCATGCCATTACCATCCCTAGCCAGACCACCACCCTTAGGTGGCTGCTGTACTGTCCTCTGAGGCTGAACAAAACCCGATCCCGTAGCTTGCATCTGATTAGAATAATGAGGACACTCTCTAATCTGATGCTCCAGTGACCCATATCGCATACAAGCCCCTAATCTCCTCTAGCACTCGCTCGGATGATGCCTACCATAATCACTAGATTACTGAATCCCAATAGGAGCATCTGGAACTCCCACTCTAGCAGGCCCATTAGGTCTGGCCCGTTTCTTAGGCCTTTGAGCAGAACTAGAGGGCTCTAAATCCCTCTTATTCTTGCTTCTCTCTTAGTTTCTATTGTGGTGCTTATGTGCTTAACCCCTTCAGCGATCTTCGCCTTATCTACTAGAACATCAAACTCTCGCTCCCTCTACGGAGATATCAATACCCTCAAATTGTCTTTCAAGCCATCCTCAAAGCAGACATACTTCTTATACTCGGATGCCACCATGCCTCGAGCATAACGGCCCAGTCTAAAAAATTTGGTCTCACATTCGACCATAGTCTTATCAACCTGCGTGAGGTTCATGTGCTCACACCTACGAGCATCCACATAGCTAACGCCCACAAACTTCCCCTGGAAGGTAGTTTCGAAGTAATCCCATTTAAGATGATCCGGTTGAGTACCCTCCTCAACCAATAACCACCACTAATAAACCTTGTCGTGAAGCAAAGAAACTGCACCCTTCAGTTTCTACTCAGGAGTGCAGTCTATGTTGTTCATTTTCCTCTCAGTGGCCTCCAACCAATACTCAAAAATAGTAGGGGCGACTTCTGTGAGGCCCCTAAATTGCTCAGCTTCATTGGACCAGAGTCGTTTAGTTACCGAACCACGACCTTCAAAACTAGAATGGGGTCCATCGAACCTCTCCAACACTCTTAACATGGCTTGGGACAGTGCATCATCCCCAATCGATCAACTTTGAGACCCAGTCTTGGTAGAAGGTGCAGACGGAGTCTCACTTATATCTAAATTTGGCATACTTCTTAGAGAGGAAGACTCAGCTCGAGTCCTTCTACAGTGCCCGCCGCGCTCATCTTAGTTTGTATTTTATCTACATTATAAAATTTTATGCTTCAGTTTCAGTGTTTATTAGCAGATGTTTTATACTTCAGATATCAAAAGTTCAAAAGTATTTCAAAAGTTTTAGTCACTAACTAGCTAAGTATAGTTTCAGAGAGTTCTAACGATAGTATTTTCTAAGTTCAGAAGTATTTACAGAATCAGCGCCAGAGACTCAGTGTACCATATACTTACTCAAAAAGAACCAACTTTTATTTGAAAACTAGTCCTTTTCAAAACACAATTTTGGAACCCAAAATTCACAACCCAAGTTTTGCGACTTGACTATGATACCACTAAATGTAACACCCTAAACTCGACCTGTACATTATGGTCGAATCAGAGAGTATTATAATGAAGGGTTTTGAAATTGATGTTACTTCGGCAAAATAACTTGTAAAGTTACTTGTTAAAAAAAGTCCAAGATTTACTAAACATATACATTTCTAAAATTGTCGTTAGTTTGTTCATAGAGCAATACATAATTTACAGCGGAAATCTTAAAAGTCGTTATATTTAAAAAAAGTAATTCGTATTTTTAGAAAACATTTGTTTGCATAAAACCAGAATTTTGTCAACCTCACAAAATAAAAGTCAAAGCACAACCAAAACCAAAATTTAAAATCAAACAGTCTCGAAAGCCCAAAAATTACACAACTCTAAAAAATAATCCATAATTTAAAAAAAAACCATTCGTGAACCCGTGGTCACTACCGAGACTTCGTTACACCGGCCCCCTATGTTTGAGGATTACTTATACAAAACAGAAAAATAGATGTCATTTTTCATAAACTTAGTGTGTAGCCCAAGAGAGATAGACATGGAAAAATTACACAGAATTTTCATATGCAAAATATATACATATACATATACGAATTTAAGTCCTTAATAGAAACAGATATCAGAATCAGACAATCAAAACGATATATAGAATCTTACCCCCATCCTCTACACACCATATTCGACCATCCATCACACCATGTGAGGTATAAAACACCCACTTATCCCTACACACCACATAGTTTTTATGCGACACGTAATAGAATAGTATGCAGCCAAGCTGCCAGAAAATAGGCAAAATGTCATCGTACAGAACACTTCCTCTAATAAACAAATCCCACCCCATATACAAATACATATATCAAATAACAGATATACAGATATAACATGAATCACATGCTCGTGTACAGAAATCATAAATGCTTAGACAGAACAATCAGACATACATATCAGTTCCTAACTCAAATCAGTCTATCAAAATAACAGATCTCATACAATAAGGTTTGGTTGGCCCTTACCGACCTAGGAAAGGCCCACAGTCGATCAAAACGACACGTGCAACCTTAGGAAAATTTTAAAATTTTGGGCCCACATGCTCGTATAGGCCTACACGCCCGTGTGGTTCATACGCCCAATTCAGCCTAGTCTGTGTGGCCCACACGACTAGCTACATGACAGGGCATACGTCCGAGTGGCATCGGTAGGCCACTTTTTAGCTTTCACTGAACCTCATTTTCTCGTGTTTTCATTACACACCTGGTTCATTTTCGAAGCAATCGTACCCCTACACTGAACAATACCCTCGACAATGGCGACATCAAAGCTTTACTATCTAGCCCAAGGGTCTCGGTTTTCCTGAAGCGCACCTAACAAAATGGTATACTGTATTAAACTCATACACCAATAGAAACTAAAGTAAAAAATCAAAACTCCTTCAACACCACGGTGAACCCTTACCTACAAAGCAGCAGGACAGAATCGAGAAGTTAAAACACCATGATTAGAGGGGAGAATTCCGACAGAGATCAGAAAAGAAAACGAAAGTTCAAGAATGGGAAAAAAATAGAAAAGAACGTTAGAGAAGGAAAATTTTTTTAGGAAAAGAAAATAAAAATAAAAAATTAAAGAAAATTAAAAATATGATAGCATATCCCTAATTTTCCTCCAACTCTTCACTAACCCACTAACTCTCAACGATCTCAAAATTTCACTTCCACCGAACCTCTATCACACCACTGAAGCAAAAATTATCATCCCTACTCGCACAAGGATTCGAACAAGAGACATTAGGGCAAGCTAACACCTTACCACTTGAACCAGCAAACTCATTTTAATATAAGTTTACAAACAATATTACATAAGCCCATCGAACAGGGATAAGGCTAGGATAAAAAAAATAACACAATTTGCCAAAAGTGGGACTTGAACCCAAGACCTCAAGCACACACTTAGAACATTTAGCTACTTAAGCAGATACACATTTGTGACCATAGTCACAGAAACAAAATTAAATTATGCACGGCATTACACTTCTAGAACCCCATTTTTGTAAACTGATTTCGTAAGGATAACCTATTCTCCATGTACCAACATTAGTAGTGGATCAAGGGTATGAAATTCCACATACAAGACTCCAACTAAGGCTTCCTCTCCATCCAGATGTTCCATTATGTAATCCATTGTTGATGCTTCAATGCCTAATTCTTTGCTTTTTTCCCTCTTATTAATGTCGTGAACATTGTCGAAGTTTTATGGAACAGCAGGAACATCTTGCTTATGCCTGAATTGTTGCAGAACTCAATCCCCTTTGTACCACTCAACAAAAATTCAACACAGATGCACCACATAAGTGAATTGTTCTAAGCCGACAATGGAATACACTCGTAACATCTGATGTAGTATATGACATCCACAAGAATTGCACAATTAATGACATGATTATAGTGACATGAGTAAAATAACATAAATAAAGTAATTACATGACATGAATATATTTTTATTTTGAAAAAAAAATTACCTCCTCCTCGGCATATGTCTATATCATCTATCTGTAGATAATGAGGGTTTCAGATTTCTCGATCCCTGAAAAAGTAAACCATCTGGAAAAAAAAACTTGTTAGATAATATTTTCATAAAAAAATAATTCTTAATTGAAGTTTTAATTTTTTTTTTACTATTTACAAGCAGGAACACATGTTATTGGTGACTCATTAATGCCAGAAATGACATCCTATACAATGTCCAGGATTGTAGCAGTATCAAGTACTCACTTATATCTTATGTATCGTGCTTTGCTGCTCAGCAAAGCTCACGGTACAACATTGTTAATACTATTGAACCCCAATTGTACGAATGAGGAACTTGCAAATCAACCAATAGAGGCAAGTACATCAGGTAGACTTTATTGTTATTTGCGTCTAACATAAGTACTCCCCGTCAACTGAAATATATACGCTTGAACAGTGAACATCTTGTCCCACTCAGTGGCACTACTTGATAAGGTTTCAAAAATTTTCTTTAACTAGGAAAAATTCAAACTGGTAAACATAGCTTCACCATCACCAGGCGATTGTCCCAGTAACTGATAGTAGAGCTCGCAGATTCATACTATAACAACTCGTTTTTAGTGGTGTCAGAAACAATTGTTTCGTGACGATAATTCTAACGTGTAAGTCCAAAATATTAGTTATTTTATATTTACAAAATTATTTAAGTGTCTTATTAAAATTTGGTTCGGTAATTTGATATTTAGTTAGTTAATTAAAGAAAAATGGCTAAATTGTAAACTTAGTAAAAGTGAGTACTATGGATCTTCTTAGTGTTTGAAGGCTCAATTAAGCAATTGGACCATGGTTTTCATAAATGTTAATGGACAATGACATTATTTATTTAATTTGGTAGAGTAAACATGGTTAATGGTAAGATTAGTTTAAATTAATCTTAAAAGTCTTAATAATTACAATTTCCCTAACTATAATTAATTATAATGAAACAAAAAGATAAAATGGTGATCATCTTTCTCTCATCTTTCTTCATGGCCAAATGGTGAAAGAAAAATTAGGGTTTTAACTTTTCATTTTTCAACCCTTGATTGGTAAGTAATTTCTAGCTCATTTTTTGTAATTTTTCTGTTTTTGGAATCCTAGGAACTTGATTTTGTAATAGTCTATTTTTTAGTAGTTTCAAGGCCACAAATCCGACGATAGAGTCTATAAATATTTAATATTTATGAGCTAAATATAGTATTATATTAAATTTTGATACTATAGTTTTTGTTATTAGAATAAGTAATTAAATTCTAGTAGTATGTCCCTAAGGTCAAGTAGTTTTAGAAAATGAGGTATTGAGACCTCATTTTTATAATCTAAGCCCTTAAATATTTCATTTACGGAGTGTTATTCGAGTTATATAAAAATTTGGTTAAGAAATTTTAAGGTATAAATAATTAATTAGGTAAAAAGGACTAAATTGTAATAGATGCAAGAGTTAATTGCTATGGATTGTTATGGGTTAATTGAGCATAGAAATATATTTGAATGGATTTATATGGTAATTATACCATATGAATTGTGAGTGGATGGTTAGGTGAAGATTTTTTATGAAATTTTATTAAATAATAAAGGACAAACTTGTAGTTACATAAATAAATAAAATTAAAACATGAATAAAAAGATGAGCAAAGTTATCTTTATCATCTTTATGCGGGGAAAAGGCCAAAACTCCATAAAAGCTTCAACCAAGCTTTCGGCCAAGTTTATTTCACATGATTGATCAAGAAATGCTACAATTGGATTGATGGTCACTAAACTAACTATAAATACAACAAAGGCAAGCGCACCTATCGAACAATAGTATAGCTATAGCGAGTAGGGAACATCGTATCCACGAGAACTAAAAGTATTAGTAGTTACCGTCTTTGTATTGTTTAGTCGATAAATTGAAGTGTAACACCCCTTACCCGTATTTGATGCCGGAACAGAATACGAGGCATTACCGAACTTATATAACAAACATACATTTTCGAGTCACAAATTTGCGTCCAAATTAAAACCATTCATAATTACTCACATCGTCCTTAACACGAGCCTACGAGGCCCAAAACATACATTAAAGATGGTTCGGGACTAAACCAAGAACTTTCAAAAATTTTACAAACTTAAAATTTTTTTGCTATAAATAGGGGTCATACGTCCGTGTGGCTTGAGACACGCCCGTGTGGTCACACACACGCCCGTGTCCCTAACCTATGTAACTCTCTGTTTGTCACTAAAGAACAATTTGAAGTCACATGGCCCTGTCACACGCCTATGTGCTAGGCCGTGTGACAAATTTAAAAATTCATGATTTTTCATAAAATAGGTGCAGACTTCACACGGCCAAGGCACACGTCCGTGTTCGAGATTGTGTCTCTCACACGGCAGAGACACACGCCTATGTCTCTATCCGTGTGCTTAATTTTGAGCATTCTATTTTACAAAATTAAGGTGCAAGGGACACACGGCTTGATCACATGCCCATGGGGCGGACCATGTGTCACACACGGCCTAGACACGCGCCCGTGTGTCTACCCGTGTAAACAAAAATATGGCTATTTTCCAAGCCATTTTGCCACCCTACATGCACCAACACTTAACATCATCACATAGCATCAATTCAAGCATATACATATACAACCAAAACCAAAATCAAACATCCACACATCATTCACATACCAATTCTCATCAAGCATAACTTCACATAACTTATCAATTCACATCATGCAAGTTTCCACATCCATGAAGACATCATCACATGATTATACTTATAACCATATTAGCCAATTTCAAATGGCCTTAAACAAAATGAACTTCATACCAATAAGTCACCATTCAATCATTAAGCAAGCATAAACCACATTCCTCAAAGCATTGTCATTGCACATGAATAAATAAATATATAGATAAACTTATAACCCAATTTAGCCAATATAAGCCACATCTCATGGCCACATACAAAATGAATCATCAACCATTTTAAGCCAACACATTTGGCCAAATCAATTATGACACATTCAATTAATACCCAAAATGGTTGTTTGATAGTGTGAGTCGAGCTCCGACGACCTTCGATCCCGAGCTAGCTTGGTAACACTATAAGACAAGAGAAAGAAAGGAGAGTAAGCTTTATAGCTTAGTAAGTTCACATGTAAATAATAAGCATCATACCACAAAATTGTTATGCAATTAACATAATGTAAATTAACATAAATGTCATTAACATTTCATAGTCATAACTTACTCAATCACAACCTTACCAAGAATTCAACACTTATCGAGCTCATTACTTATGAGTCTTACGTGTATACCTGTACCAATTCGTAACATAATCATATCTTTTCATATCTTTGGCATTCCAGTTGAACACTTGGAGTATTAACGGATACTCGAAAAGCTTGCACATAAGTGCCACATATTTAGCCAAAGCTACCTCATATCTCATAACACATATAGGCTCATTGTCAAGCTAATCATGGGCCTACTCACACAAGCTGTCAGTCAGGATGTAGCTACCTAGTGCTGCTCGCATAAGCTGTTAGGTATCCGCAACACATGCTGGAGTACCCAGCCGCTGGTAGACGTGCAAGACCAGTGTAACACCCCAAACCCGGCCTAGACGTTATGACCGGATCCGACGTGCCACATCAAAATGTTAAAAACATTTTTCCATTCTAAGTTCAGAAAATCGTACTTGATGTTCAAAGGATTAATTCATTATGGGTTTAAAGTGAATGGAAGCTGTGCACCAGGTAGGAAGCCGGAAAAGAGGAGGTGAGTCCATCGGACTGCTTAAGTACCAAGCTCTCTCGGATCCAATCCTAGACATGCACACCGCCATTGCCACACTCTAACATCGCGTATATTTTTGGGTTATAGTGTGATTAAGAGGCTATTGATCAAGGGCTTGGACAAGTGGAGCGAACGGATCTGGATCGAGACGCTATTTTCGGCAAAAGGTAGGAACGCTAAGGCCTAAGGTGTTGTTGGCCGAATATGGTAAGAAGTTAATGGGTAGTTCGTTTCGGTAGTAAGATTAACGTGTTAGTATTATAATTGTAGGTAGATCGTGCGTGGATCTCGTCAGCGAATCATCATAAGACAGGTGTGTAACTGACACCCTCTCATAGACTAGATCGGCAAAAGCCAAAAAGCCGAAATGCCGGAAAGTTGGTATTTTGGTAATTTACGAGTGTGCGAATGCTCGTAAGATAGTTGGGTTTATATGTTTGGTATTCTAAAGGTAATAAACTACAGTACGTGCGATTTCGTGCATTTTGATAATTTGGGCTTAATGGGCCAAAAATCGGGTTCATGGGCCAACGGGCTCAATTTGGTAAGCATGCGCGGTAAGTATTCTGATAGTACGTAGATGAATAGGATATGCATGAAAACCCTAAAGGTAGCTAAATTACTATAATACCCTTATGTATGGAAAATTACCATGATACCCCTAGGTGTAAATGACCAATATGCCCCTAGGGTTAATTTTGTCTGAAAAGCATGTTGATTTAAATCTGTATGATGTATGCCATGAATGAATAATTGTTGCATGGGGACATGGGTTATATTATGAAGGAAGCGTCCTGGTGGCTATGCCACAATTATTTGATCTAGTGGCTCTGCCACATATATCTGTTTCGGTGGTTACGCGCCACGATTATCTCAGACCGTGACTCTGTCACATAATTGCTCGCGCACTATGCCGCATATTTTCGCGTGGCGTGTAGCGGTTGGGTGGGTCGAGTAGTCTCCCCACATGGTGAAAGGTTCGTATGGGGGTGCATGTGGTTGGATATGGGTTGGGTTATGCATATACATGAAATATCTGATCTGATCTGTTATGGGCCTATGGGCTTAATTCTGATATCGCTCAGGCTAAGGCCAATTTATTACATTTTCGTGGTTTGAACCGATATGGGCTATGGTTGGGTTAATTTTACACACCGAGTTTCCCCAAACTCATCCCCTATTTTCATCCATGCAGGTAATCCCCAACCATAGTGGGCTTGGAGCCGCGAGGGATTCGGAGTGGCCACTCGTTCTTCAATATGGATTTCTTCTGGTGATTTGGACTTCAATTTTCTTTACTTTGATGATTTGGGTTTTGTTATGTAATAAGGCCACTTATGATTTTTTTTTTGGGGTTTTGATTTATAACTTATCATGATGATCTTAAATTATATTAACTATCAAAATGGGCTAGATCTAGGGTTCGTTTTCCAAAAACATGAATTGATTTCAAAGTAACACGATTACAAATAAGGCTTCTGCTATGATAACGTTTTCCAAATTTAAATATGTTTTTTTTTAAAATAGATATAATTACAATGGTAACCCAAAAATATAAGCGATGTTAGAGTGTGGCAATGGCGGTGTGCATGTCTAGGATTAGATCCGAGAGAGCTTGGTACTTAAGCAGTCCGATGGACTCACCTCCTCTTTTCCGGCTTCCTACCTGGTGCACAGCTTCCATTCACTTTAAACCCATAATGAATTAATCCTTTGAACATCAAGTACGATTTTCTGAACTTAGAATGGAAAAATATTTTTAACATTTTGATGTGGCACGTCGGATCCGGTCATAACGTCTAGGTCAGGTTTGGGGTGTTACATTTAGTGGTATCAGAGCCAAGTTGCAACAACTCGGCTGTGGAATGGGTTTACAAAAAATGAAGATTTTCAAAAAAAAATCTGTTTTTAAAATCTGGACTTTTGAAGGTGGCATTCCGAATCTCTGGCCCAAGCCTGTAAGTATCATTCTGAATTTCTCTGAATATTTTTCTGGATTATTTATCTGTGCTGGAACTCAGCTAGGATGCTCTATATAGGATGATACTAAAACCCTAGGAAAATTTGATAAGAGACTGAAACTGTAGTTAGATACTAAAACCCTAGGAAAATTTGATAAGAGACTGAAACTGTAGTTAGACTTCGATTCTGCGAGAACAATCTCTGAAATACTGTCTGATTCATAAAACATCTATAATAATCACTGGAATACTGGATTAATGCATAAAATTTGTAAAACAGATAATATGATATGAGTACAAGAGCCACTCGTGGAAGAGGCCGTGGACGTGGCCGAGGAAGGGCTCGAGCGGTATCTTCATCTTCGGGACATATGCCGGCGGCAGATACAGCGGTACCATCGGCAACGGAAGTAGAGTCACATAATCGTGGTGTCGGGGATGACGACCTGTCGTAGGCAATGCTTCGTGTTCTGGAAAGGGTTACCGGGGCAAGTATGGGCAACGGAGTTCGGGGGTCCATTTCGGAACGACTCCGGGCCAACGGAGCAGTAGATTTTAGGGTGTGTGTCCGTATCGCCCGAATGTGTGTGAATATTGGTTGGAGGCCACGTGAACGAATTATGGATGACTTGGATTGCTCTGTGGAGCGTAAACCGAAGGAGCCATATCGTTGCTACGGGGACGAGGCTTACCAGTGGTGGCTCACCGTGAGAGAAGGAAACCCAGTGAAAGGGTAACTTGGGAGGCTGCTTAAGACGGCCTTTAAAGGCAAGTATGTTGGGGCAAGTTATGTGGACGCCGCAGAAGGAATTTTTGAATCTGGTGCAAGGAGGTAAGATCGCATTTGTAGCACACGAGGTGAGTTTCGAGGTTGAGCGGTATGCCGTGGGCATAGTTGCTACGGAATATGAGAGAAGTGTGCGCTTCGAGGATGGTCTTAGGGATGACCTGAGGGTGTTGATTGCTCCGCAGAGGGAGCGAGACTTTGTGGTCTTGGTGGAGAAGGTAAAGATAGCAGAGGAGGTTAAGCGGGCTGAAAAGCAGAATCGGGAGAAGGATCGAAACTGTTTTTGGAGGGATTCAAGACCTCGGGTGGGGCTAATAGGAATGTTAAGAGAGCAAGAGTAGAGGAACCTGTTCGAGCAGTTAGACCACCAATCTGTGGAGACTGTGGTAAGGTACATTTGGGCGAGTGTAGGAAACATTCCGGTGCTTGTTTCCGATGCGGATCTATGGAGCATAGAGTTAAGGACTGCCCACAGAGAGTTGATTAGGCTCAGGTTGCTGTACAGAGGGTTGTTCAACCCATGAGAGGTGGACCACAACCACCGAGAGGACGTGGACAAGGTAGGGGTGGAAACGGAAATGGCCGAGGTCGAGGGGCACCTGGCAGGGGTGTCGGAAATGCTAAAGCTCGACAGCCAGCCTTGGTGTATGCAGCTCGTCGTCGTGAGGAGGGTGACGCACCTGACGTCATAATTGGTATGTTCTTGGTTTCTGGCATGCCATATACTGCTTTAGTGGATATTGGATCTACTCATTCCTATGTTGCATGTGCCATATCTGGGTCGTTGGGTGTGCACTCTAAGAAGATTGTGAGTGGGGTATCTGTGTTAAGTCCTTTGGGTCACTCGGTTAGGATAGACAAACTATATATGAATGTACCCTTAGAAACTCAAGGCAAGGTTTTTTTTGGAGATCTGATGGAGTTACCGTTCGGAGAGTTTGACCTCATTCTGGGAATGGACTGGCTTGTTAAGCATAGGGCGACTTTGGATTGTGCTGCTAAGCAAATGGTGTTAAGGGCCACGGAGGGTAAAGAGGTTATGATGATAGGCGAGCGAAGGGATTATTTGTCTAATGTGGTGTCGGCATTGAGGGCCGAAAAGTGGATTCGAAAAGGTTGTGAAGCCTATTTGGCATTTGTAAGCAAGTTGGAAGAGAAGGGATTGACAGTGGAAAAGGTCAGGACCGTAAAGGAGTTTCAAGATGTTTTTCCAGAAGAGCTTCCGGGATTACCTCCAAACCGAGAAGTGGAGTTTTGAATCGACTTGTTGCCTGGAACGGCGCCAGTGTCTATCGCACCGTATAGGATGGCACCGAAGGAGTTGGTGGAGCTAAAGGCACAAATTCAAGAGTTGTTGGATAGGGCCTTTATTAGGCCAAGCGTGTCTCCATGGGGAGCACCGGTGTTATTCGTGAAAAAGAAGGATGGTACAATGCGGATGTGCATTGATTATCGCCAGTTGAACAAACTGACAATTAAGAATAAGTATCCACTGCTAAGGATTGACGATCTGTTTGACCAGCTTAGGGGGGCTTCTGTATTTTCTAAGATCGACCTTCGATCTGGATATCATCAGTTAAGGGTCAAGGAGACAGATATCCATAAGACGACATTCAGGACTTGGTATGGTCATTACGAGTTTCTGGTTATGCCATTTGGGGTCGATTTAACGCTCTGCGCAGCATTTATGGATCTGATGAATCGGGTGTTTCAACCATTTCTGGATCAATTCGTAGTCGTCTTTATTGACGATATTTTGGTATATTCTGAAACGGAAGCAAAGCATGATAAGCATCTCCGTATAGTGTTACAAGTGTTAAGGGAGAAGGAACTTTATGCAAAGTTCAGCAAGTGTGAATTCTGGTTGAGGGAGGTAACTTTCTTAGGACATGTGGTCTCTCACTGAGGATTAACGTGGATCCTCGAAAAATTGAAGCAGTTTTGGAGTGGAAGCCGCCTAGGTCAGTATCGGAGATACGAAGTTTCCTAGGATTGGCAGGATACTACAGAAGGTTTGTGGAAGGTTTTACAGTGTTGGCTGCACCTCTGACTAAACTCATAAGAAAAGGGGTACCGTTTGTATGGACTGAGTCCCAACAAGAAGCTTTTGAAAGGTTGAAGAAAGTTTTGACTGAAGCACTTGTGTTAATTCAGCCGGAGTCTGGGAAGGATTTTACTGTGTACAGTGACGCATCACATGTAGGTTTGGGCTGCGTGCTAATGCAGGAGGGTAAGGTGGTTGCATATGCGTCACGGCAGCTTAAGCCTCACGAGGGGAACTATCCTACTCATGATTTGGAATTAGCAGCAGTGGTCTTTGCCCTTAAGATTTGGAGACATTACTTGTACGGAGAAAGGTGTATTATATACACAGACCATAAGAGTCTTAAGTATTTGTTGACTCGAAGGAGAGTGAACCTTAGGCAAAGGAGATGGATTGAGTTGCTTAAGGATTATGACTATTCAATCGAGTATCACCCAGAAAGGCTAATGTGGTAGCCGATGCTTTGAGTCGTAGAACCGTGATTCGATCCGAGAGCAATGTTTGCTCATTTGAGTCTCTGTATGATGATGGCGGTTTGTTGGCTGAATTGCAAGTAAGGCCAACACAGGTGGACCAGACATGAAAAGCGGTTGAAAGACGAGTCTTTGGTCGCTCATTTTCAACAAGTTAAGGAAGGGGAAACTTCGAGTTCGGTTTAAATGGTGATGGAGTTCTGTGTTTCGAGGAAGAATTTGTGTTCAGAAGGACTTTGATCTAAAATGAGACAATATTGAAGGAAGCTCATGGGGGACTATGTGCCATGCATCCTGGAGGGAATAAGTTGTATCACGACTTGCGAGAATTGTACTGGTGGCCTGCACTTAAACGAAAAGTAACGGAGTTTGTAGGAAAATGTCTGACATGCCAACAAGTGAAAGCTGAGCATCAATTACCTTCTGGACTGTTTCAGCCGGTGAAGATACCACTTTGGAAGTGGGAGAGGGTAACCATGGACTTTGTGAGTGGGTTGCCGTTGACACCATCGAAGAAAGACTCGGTATGGGTGATTGTGGATAGGTTGACCAAATCGGCCCATTTCATACCAGTACGTACCGACTTTTCGCTTCAAAAGTTAGCCAAACTGTATGTGGCGGAGATTGTACGACTTCATGGAGTCCCAGTTTCGATTATCTCTGACCGGGATCCCAGATTCACATCTCGATTTTGGCAAAAGTTGCATGAGGCGTTGGGGACGCGATTGAACTTCAGTACTGCTTTCCATCCCCAAACTGATGGTCAGTCGGAAAGGGTCATTCAGACTCTGGAGAACATGTTAAGGGGATGCGTGATTGACTTTCGAGGTTGTTGGGAGGACTACTTACCGTTGGCAGAATTTGCGTACAATAATAGTTATCAAGCGAATATTCGAATGGCACCGTATGAAGCACTGTATGGTCGAAGGTGTCGTACACCTAGTTGTTAGACGGAGCTAGGGGAGCGACAAGTTCTTGGACCGAAATTGGTGGTCGATCATCGAGGCTAAGGTCGAATAATTAGGGATTTATTTGAAAGAAGCATCTGATAGGCAAAAATCGTATGCAGATTTGAAGCGTAAGGAGATTGAGTACTCAGTAGGGGATATGGTCTTCTTAAAGGTTTCTCCTTGGAAGAAGATATTGAGGTTTGGTAAGAAAGGCAAGTTGAGTCTGCGGTTCATTAGGCCTTATCGGGTTTTGAAGCGAGTAGGCCCAGTGGCTTATCAGTTGGAATTGCCTCCAGAACTAGACAGGATTCACGATGTTTTTCATGTCTCCATGTTAAGGCGTTATCGTTCTGATCCTACTCATGTCGTGCCAGTCACAAAAATCGACGTACAAACTGATTTGACATTCGAGGAAGAGCCGGTGCAAATATTGGATCGAGATGTTAAGGTTCTCAGAAGGAAATCTGTCCCATTAATGAAAGTGCTTTGGCGTAATCATGGCAGAGAGGGAGCCACTTCGGAGCCAGAAGAGGCGATGCAACAGCAATACCCACATCTGTTTGGACCAGGTAAATTTCGAGGACGAAATTTCTTTAAGGAGGGTAGAATTGTAACGCCCCAATTTTCGGGAATTCTGTGAATGATTGGTAAAATTTAAAATTTTGTGTTCTGTCTACTTGATGAAGGTTTAATTATGATAGGTGGCCTCTAGAAGGCCCAAGCTTAGGTTAAAATCCAGTAATTTTAGGTGATTTTAATCCATAGGGAAAATGGGGTTCTGGTTAACTGGGCTTTTAAGTATTAACTGGGTAAAAGAGGACACAAGGAAGCCTGTGGTAAGATGGCATGTGACGCTACTTAGGGGCTTTGGAGGTGGCGTGTGGATGACCAAGGAGGGCTAAGGTTCGAGTCACAAGGTAAGCAAATTAATGATATTAATTTTTATGTACAGTAAAGGTAAGCGGTGGAACCGAGTGAGAGTCATTCGGAGAAGATTTAGGAGCTGATAAGGGAGAGGATTTAGGAGCTGATCAGGGAGAGGATTTAGGAGCTGATTAGGGTGAACTGTGTTGGCCGAATGGTGGACTCTTGAGGATCAAGAGTTGGCCGGCCAAGGGATGCTTAAGGGGGGAAATTTCGGCTAGGGTTAGTGCCAGTATAAATTCGGCATTAGTGGTAAGTGGTGCCGTTTCCTGACTATTCTCCTCTTCTTTTCTTTTTCTCTTCTCTCCATCTACTTATTCTTTCCTTATTCTTTTCCCCATAGCCGAATCCTTCAACCACCCTACTCTATACCATATTCCTTCCATTATTTTTAAGACTATAGCCGATTGCCTCAAATCCCGAAAACTTGACTCCTTTTGTACCGATTTTTCCCTAGCCAAATCTCTTACTTTTCTCATCATCTTTGGCCGATTCTCTCAACCTTTAAACCCCAGGTTTCTGTCGACAATACCACAAGTAAAAACCCTCATATTTTATCTTTCTCAACACTTTTGCAAAAAGCCGAAACTCCCACACTATCCTAGGGACATAGCCGATCATCGAGATCATGAAGGCTCGAATTTTGTTATCTTTTGAGGGCTTAGAGGCGCATCGAGAATCAAGTAGGAACTAAGGGGAACGTTGGTGAAAGAATCGGTGGTAAGTCTTTCCAACTTAGTCTATCTTTCATAATTTAAGAAAAGCTGGAATCCCTAAAAGGTTAGGGAGGTTGTTGTTTTTTTGGACTTGTAGCCCTAAGGGGTTGTGATAATAGTATTATTTTGGTAATAGTGTGATTAAGAGGCTGTTGATCAAGGGCTTGGACAAGTGGAGCGAACGGATCTGGATCGAGACGCTATTTTCGGCAAAAGGTAGGAACGCTAAGGCCTAAGGTGTTGTTGGCCGAATATGGTAAGAAGTTAATGGGTAGTTTGTTTCGGTAGTAAGATTAACGTGTTAGTATTATAATTGTAGGTAGATTGTGCGTGGATCTCGTCAGCGAATCGTCATAAGACAGGTGTGTAACTGACACTCTCTCATAGACTAGATCAGCAAAAGCCAAAAAGCCGAAATGCCGGAAAGTTGGTATTTTGGTAATTTACGAGTGTGCGAATGCTCGTAAGATAGTTGGGTTTGTATGTTTGGTATTCTGAAGGTAATAAACTGCAGTACGTGCGATTTCGTGCATTTTGATAATTTGGGATTAATGGGCCAAAAATCGGGTTCATGGGCCAACGGGCTCAATTTGGTAAGCATGCGCAGTAAGTATTCTGATAGTACGTAGATGAATAGGATATGCATGAAAACCCTAAAGGTAGCTAAATTACTACAATACCCTTATGTATGGAAAATTACCATGATACCCCTAGGTGTAAATGACCAATATGCCCTTAGGGTTAATTTTGTCTGAAAAGCATGTTGATTTAAATCTGTATGATGTATGCCATGAATGAATAATTGTTGCATGGGGACATGGGTTATATTATGAAGGAAGCGCCCTGGTGGCTATGCCACAATTATTCGATCTGGTGGCTCGCCACATATATCTGTTTCCGTGGTTCTCGCCACGATTATCTCATATCCGTGACTCTGTCACATAATCTGCTCGCAGCTATCTTTGCATATTTGGCGTGGCGTGTAGCGGTTGGGTGGGTCGAGTAGTCTCCCACATGGTGAAAGGTTCGTATGGGGTGCATGTGGTTGGATATGGGTTGGGTTATGCATATACATGAAATATCCGATCCGATCATTATGGGCCTATGGGCTTAATTGCAGATATCGCTGCAGGCTAAGGCCAATTTATTCTGTTTTTGTGTTTTGAACTGATATGGGCTATGGTTGGGTTAATTTTACACACTGAGTTTCCCCAAACTCATCCCCTATTTTCATCCATGCAGGTAATCCCCAACCATAGTGGGCTTGGAGCCGCGAGGGATTCGGAGTGGCCACTCGTTCTGCAATATGGATTTCTTCTGGTGATTTGGACTTCAATTTTCTTTACTTTGATGATTTGGGTTTTGTTATGTAATAAGGCCACTTATGATTATTTTTTTTTGGGGTTTTGATTTATAACTTATCATGATGATCTTAAATTATATTAACTATCAAAATGGGCTAGATCTAGGGCTCGTTTTCCAAAAACATGAACTGATTTCAAAGTAACACGATTACAAACAAGGCTTCTGCTATGATAACGTTTTCCAAATTTAAATATGTTTTTTTTAAATAGACATAATTACAATGGTAACCCAAAAATATACGTGATGTTAGAGTGTGGTAATAGAGGTGTGCATGTCTAGGATTGGATCCGAGAGAGCTTGGTACTTAAGCAGTCCGATGGACTCACCTCCTCTTTTCCGACTTCTACACCAGTGTGCTGACTTCCATTCACTTTAAACCCATAATGAATTAATCCTTTGGACATCAAGTACGATTTTCTAAACTTAGAATGGAAAAATGTTTTTAACATTTTGATGTGGCACGTCGGATCCGGTCATAACGTCTAGGCCGGGTTTGGGGTGTTACAACCAGTACCTGGATCACATAAATCTCATAACACATAGGTTCCTAGTGACATGTCACTCGTATTCTATTCTATTCTTAAGGTTCAACTGGGATTTTCTCACTTGTCAAAACTTCATCGATTTTGTCCAAAAAGTCAATCACATAATTCATGCAATATTAAAACATTTAAAATATAAATATAACAATGCATTATTTACATACGAACTTACCTTGGTAAAAAAATAGTAGAAATGGACCTAATCATCAAACACCTTATTTTTACCTCAATCAAGGTCTGAACCTTGTTTTTATTGATCTATAATAACACATTTAGCTCGTTTAATATTCAAATTGCTCAATTTAGCCCAAAAATAAACTATGGTAAAATTACCATTTTGTCCCTAACTTTTCACATTTTTTACACTTTAGTCCCTAGGCTCGTAAAATGAAATGTACTCATTTTCTTCAAAATCCAAGCCTAGCTGATTCTTCTATAAGTCCATAACAGCCCACATTTTTTCTTTATTTCACATTTCTACTACACGTTTTATCATCTCTTACCAAAAGGTCCTTTTTATGCATTTTCATCAAAAATCACTTAACGCAAGTTGTTTATCACACATCAAAATACATGCATGACCTACATTGGTAAAATTTTAATCTTGAACCCTACTTCAAAATAAAGCTAGAAATAGGTAGATCGATTGATAACGACTTCAAAAACATAAAGAGCATTAAAAACAGGGCTAGGATGGACTTAAAATCAAGCTTGAAATATGACAAAACCCTAGCTGTGGTATTCTTATGAAATTCGGCCAGCATGGAGAAGATGGACAAGTTTTTTGGCTTAATTTTCCCTTTTTATTTCATTTAATTACCAAATGATCAAAATGCCATTAATGCCTTTCTTTGAAATTTTACCTAGCCATGTCCATTTTTGTCCATAAAAATATAAAATGGTCTAATTTATATATAAGGACCTCTAGTTAAAACCTTATTGAAATTTCATTCTCAAAGCTTCTACAATACACATTTTGCAACTTTTGCAATTTAGTCCTTAATATCAAACTGGACACTTATCAATAAAATTTCTTAACAAAATTCTCACACAATCATGCAATCATAACATAGATCATAAAATATTAACAAAATAAACATTTCTAAGTCAAATTTGTGGTCCCAAAACTACTATTCTGACTAGGCCAAAAATCAGGCTGTTACATGGAGTGATTATTTTTAATCTAAAACTACTAAACTAATCTACCTAAGAACATCAAAGAGAATAAAATAGGAAAATAATTGAATATAACCAATGGGATAGATAATACCTAGGAAAGAATCCACCTAGACTTCACCTATTATGATGAATCTAAAGTAAACAATTTATTCACTTGTTACTTGATCCATAGAAATCCCCAAATTATGTTAATATCTCTTTTGAGAGTAAGAACAACTGACTCTAAGTTGATTAATTGAAATCTCTTTCTAATTAAAACCCCTATCATTGTATTAACTCAATGTATGGATTCTCCTATTAGATTTGACTCTAATCCAGTAGATTTATGTCGTCCTATTTCTAGGATTGCATGCAACTCCACTAAATTATGCTAGATCTACTCTTAAATAGGGACTTTTGTTCCACTAAAATAAGCACATTAAACTTGAATTAATATTTCAAAAATATTAAAACAAGAAATAAACATACATAATTGTGAACAAGAATCAAGTATTTATCACGTAAAACAGAAATCAAATAATAAGATTCATCATAGGTTTCATCTTCCCTAAGCATCTAGAGAATTTAGTTCATAATCATGAATAAAAACATCTCAAAGTTAGAATATCCACAAGACATAAAGAAACTCAATAAACCTTCAAAATAAATTAAATGGAGATCTTTGATCTTGAAAAAGATTTGCTTCTGAGTTGATTTCGATGGCATTCTTTAAGTGTTTTCTTTGATCTTCCTTGATGGCTCCGTTAGGTATTCTTCTAATAAGTATTTATAGACTTTAGAATGATTTAAATCCCTAAAAATTGGGCTTTTCTGCATATTTGGGAAGCAGGGTATGAAATCGACACAGGCTTGCACATGGGTGTATGCCCAGCCCATGTGGAAATGCCTTGGCCGTGTGGATACTGAAAATAGCTTCTTTTTTTTTTATTTTGGCTCAGTTTTTACTTATTTGACTCCCCTATGCTCACCTAAGTATAGAAGCATGAATTTAAAGGATTAGGAGCATCAAATTCACTAATTTACATAATTAATCATCCAAAAATGGATTAAAAATGGGATTAAAATATGTCATTTTTATAGTTTATCATGGATTTAAATCTTGGAAAAGCTAAAGTTTTAGTCTAGTTGACAACTCCATTTTAGCAACCGTTCTAGTCGAGGTAAGTTCGTAACTTTGTTAATTCAAGTAATTATTGTTTCAATAAGTTATTATCTATTTGTGTATACACGTGAATCAAATTTGCTAGCTTGAATGAAATGAATAAGACCATAGTGGAAAGACATTATGACACTATACTAGAACTGAATAAAACAGTAGTTGAAAGAAACTATGGCATCATATCAGAAACGAGTAAGACCATACCTGAAAGACATTATGACATCACGATTCTAATGAGTAAGACCATAGTTGAAAGATGCTATATCATCACGAATCAGATCAATAAGACCATGGTTGAAAGATATTATGGCAACACGATGTAAAAATGTATAAGACCATGGTTGGAAGATACTATGGCATCAAGTCGAGAATGAGTAAGACCATGGTTGAAGGATCATGGTTGAAAGACACTATGACATTCTTCAACCATTTGCTATTTAGGTAACATGTTTCGGGTGAGATATGAGTCATAAGATTGAATGTGAGATGAACATGTTGACTAGTATAGTTTGTAATGAATATTTATGCCTCAGTCTGATTATATGCAACATATGTAATAAATATGATAACTAATGATGTTTTTGATGTTTAAGGAATTAAATGGAGATACAAGTATTTTTCGACTAGTCAATGTTACTTTATTTGGTTCAACGGGTATATAAAGTTTTAATAAGTATATGGATATATTAAACGAACCATGGTTTGGATTAATGATATGGATTATAAAGGTATGTGAAATTGTAAAGAAAAGATAATTCATTATATATGTATGAGCAAAGAATTATGAAATTTAAATAATTGATATGTTTCATGCCATGCTTTGATTTGAACTACATGTGAATTGTACACTTACTAACCTTATGAGGTTGTGTGTATAGGGAAGCAAATTTGGTGCATGTTATATTGAAAGTATGTTTGGTTGTTTAACTTAATATTTCTGATAAGTTTAAGTTATTTTATTCAAACTTACTAAGCACTAGTTACTTACATAGTTGTTTTTATGTGTTTTGTAGATAATTAGAAAGCTCAAATGGTTGGAATCAACCTTAGAGCACAATCACACTATCCATCAATCCACTTTGGTAGCTTTTGGATATATTGACTATGGTTATTAATGGCATGTATAGGGTTGTATGTTAATTTAATATGGTTCGATGCTTAACCTATTTGTGTATATATATGTTCCGAAATAGGTTGGTATAAGCTGGTGTTAATAGGTGAGTTTGGTCTCTTATGTGCGTCTTGTGAAAGAATGTGATTAAGTGGTAAAATTTGAGAATGAAGTAACAAAATAGTGTGTGTCTGATGTGCGTTTTTACATGTAAAGGGCTTGTTTGTTACTTAAGCAATTTGATAATGTTTTGAGTTGTGCTAAATTTGGAGATGCTTAATGCCTTTTTTCTTTGACTTGAAAATGTAAATGGTATAAGTGTAATAGGACTTGACATCATTATGGGCATTTGGTATGTTTGATTTGCCTTGAAAATGTATAAGCAATTATGTGTCTTTTGGTCATTTTGAAGGTCTTGTACAAAGGTAACTTATATCTTATTTATAGCAATGAGGTATTTCAAATGAGAGTGTGGTTGAGTGGTAAATGTTTAATGTATGAGAATGGTTTGAAATGTTTTGAAATAATGTTTGAATTGTGGTGTCTATGAATGACATATTGGTTATAACATTAGGATAATTGAAATGGTATGTTTGTATGTGTTTAAGTTGTGTTTTTGGCTATATGAATGTGTGGGAAAAAATGTCTATTGGTGAGTAAGCATTGGTCTTGAGCTGTCTTGTTTTAGGGGCTTAATTTGGAGCACATGGCCTGGGACACAGGCTATCATACAACTGTGTGCCACACTCGGCCACACCGCATGATCTTGTACCATTTAAAATTTAGGTGTAGGTTCCACACGGTCTGAGACACGGCCCGCGGCATGACTGTGTGACTCAAGTTAGTATCTAACACGGTCAAACACACAACCTGCGACACGGTCTTGTGTTCCTATTCTGAATGTCACACAGGCGAACACTCGGGGTGGTACATGGACCATGTATATTTTATTTGAATGTTCACACGGCTTAGCCACACGGCCGTGTGACCCTGGTTTCTCAAGTTTTTAATTTTTTCCTAAATCTTTTGTTGTGTTTCAATTTGGTCCCTGATTGTTCTCAAGTTGTTATTAGGGCCTCTGAAGTTCGGTTTAAGGCCCATAAGATTATTTATGCTATATTTAAATTAAGTTATTAAATTTTAATATTTAAATTTCATTTTAGTTTTTGTTTCAATATTGAATGTTCTGACTTGTACATTAATACTCCGTAACTCTAATCTAACGATGAAGACGAGTTAGGGATGTTACAAATTTAGCTAACTCAGGGATTATTTCACGAAACTGTTTAAGTTTGTTAAAGTTACCATTGATGTTTCCTTGAAGATTTTGTTGTTATTTGGTTGGTTTCGAAGCTTAGATATGTTAATAGACTAGTTTGTAATGTAAAAGTTGTTAGTTTTGAACTTAAGGACTAAAATATAATAAGTGTAAAATGTGTAGAAAAACTCTAAAATTTTGTGTTTTAGTGGACTGTTGGAGGACTAAATTGAGATTGATTTTGAAATCAAAATTCAAATGTGAGAATTATAATAGTTTCAGTTTTAAGGACTAAATTATGGTAAATGTAAAAGTTGAGGAATTTTAGTATAAATGAAATTGAGTTAGAACATGATGCTTTTATGCTATTTTATGTTGTTTGGATTGGTTAATTAAATTAAATTATACTGTAAATCAAGAATCACAACGACTGGAGGACGTACAAGGAAAAAGAAAAATTATCGACTAGTCTTTGGTAGTTGAACCGTTACCATTTTGGCAGGTAAGTTCATACACTATGAACCGACTCATTTATGTTTATCTATTATATTAAGACTATACATATTAGTTATTGTTGGATTAGAATTATGATGTATATTAAGATATTTCCTAATAAAATTAGTAAATGCTCGTATACAGGTTTATGAGTTTGGCTAGGTTACGAGCTCCTACATATATTGTAGACTCGAAAATATAGGAATAGGTTTTGAGCTCCTACATATGTTGCGAACTAGAGAATATAAAAATAGGTTTCGAGCTCCTGCATATGTTGCGAACTTGAGAAGACATGATTAGGTTCCAAGCTCCTACATATGTTGCTGACTTGAGAATACAAAAATAGGTTTTGAGTTCCTACATCTATTGCAGACTTGAGAATATAGGAATATTAAGCCCTGGCCAGCCAATTTATCGTGTAGGTTGACCATATTGAGTAATCAAGCACTACTGCTTCCATCTATACACTGAGGTCTTTTACGAAATTTCATTAGAAAGGTTTGTTGTTAAAGTCTTGAAGACATACTTGAGAGATTTGCTAAATGTTTATTATTGTTCGATTATGAGATTAAAGTTGTTTTACATTGAAACGAAAATACTAATGGATGATCATATGAACTCAAAGTATAATGTCTGTATTAATGGTGTGGGTTGAATTTTTGATAGGTTAAATTGTATCTCAAATTGAATTTTGTATATGATAAGAATTTGAGGTAAGTGAAGTTTAAATTGTATGAGCTTACTAAATATTTGATATTCTTACCTGTATTATTATTTTTCTACAGATTTTGGATGTTCGGAACGTGTTGATTGGATCAATAAGAAGCTTACACCTACTGTCACTCAATTCAGTAGGATTTTGAAGTTTGATAGTTGGTTACTGGTGCCATGTATATAAGATGTTTATGTGCAAGTTAATGATAATATTTTTGGTGTTTTGGTTGTGAATGAGATTGTATGAAACTTTGATGAATTAAATGTTTAGTACATATTTGATACATGGTAATGAGGTGATGTTGGTCAAGTTTTGATTGACTTTACATGTGTTTAGGTAATAGCATCTTTTGGTAATGAAGATTGGTAATTGTTGATGTTGGAATGATTGACTTGAATGACATGAATGATTGATATTTCATATTTGAATTGTGGTACCAATTGTGGCATATTGGTTAGACACATAAGTTGGATGTGAATTGGTATATTTTGGCATATTTTGGTACATTTTGAATATTTTTATGAGATGGTAAAAGCTTAGCTTGAAGTTTAAGAAATTGTAGGTGAATTGCTTGAGTTTGAAGAAATTTTGGGCACACACGGTCTGTAACACGGTCTGCCACACGACCATTTGTCCCACTCGGTTGCATAACACGACCATGTCGTCTCTTTGATTTTGGCGTAGGTTTGTCCACACGGACACAGTTTGTTACATGGCCATGTGACCCAAGTTTACACGGCCTCAGAGAGTTACACGGCTTGGTGACATGACCATATGACCCTGAGTTACACAGGCAGAGTTTGTTACACGGTTTAGCCGCACAACCATGTTTTTGAGCCACACGGTCTGACCATACGGCTATGTGACCCCTGTTTTCAATTTTTAACACATTTTTCTATTTTGTTTCAGATTAGTTCCTACTTGTTTCCAAACTAATTTTAAGGTTTTGTAGGTTCAATTTAAGTCTCTTTTTTTTTTTTTTACATATTCTATGAATAATGAATGGTTAAAAATTTATAATAATTAAATTGATCTTTGAATTGTTTTGAAATAGTAGTTGACTTGTTAACTGGCGTAATATCCCATAACCCTAATCCAAAGGCGGAGACGGATTAGGGATGTTACACATACACTTTACATTGACCTGTGAGTACTCAGACCATGGACATGCACCCTCAAGACGCGATACTCACCCTATCCATAATAAATTAGCGTATTAGTTAAACATGCCAATTAAAAAAATAATGACGTGCAACTTTATAAATATACCCGTGAATAACAAGTAACAAAATTTCTTATCTGCACATTAATAATCTTTGTTGTGTGACCAGTTGCTCTGATTAAAGAACTCATTTCTATAGCTACACAAACAAAATTAAATAAACCTATTAGTTTAAAACATAAATGCTTCCACTTAGTAATATTTTCCACAACCCATTTTCGTTAATAATTTTGTTTAGTTTTATTTAAATGAAATATTCACATAACAAAAATCTTAATCACCAACTAAATAAGAAACCAATTAAAATAAATTACCGTAACTTGTATTTTTTAAATCTTTATTAAAAAATATATAAATATAAACACAAACCAACTTTTTCTTCTCCCCATAATTCAAACACAAACAAATATTTTTACCAACTAAAATATAATCTTAAACATTAAATCTAAATATGGTAAGTAAAATATTATAATAAACAAATTATTATTACAAACTAAAAAATATATATACTTTCAAACTATCTTAATCTATCCCTATAACTGAAAGACAAATATAATTTTTACAAACAAAAATATAATCTTAAATATTAAACCTAAAAACTAACAATAATTTTAAATATAAACTTATATTTAATATAAAAATTATTATAATAAACAATAAAAACATATCTTAAAACTATCACACTTTTTTTTATAGCACCAACACAAATAAATATTTTCTCCCAAATTTCCAACATCCAACATGAAAAAATAAAAAAAATTTCTTCCTTAATTTCAAATTGAGTTCTTAATTGAAGGCTGTTGGAGGGATGGGGAGCTTGTGATCGATTCATGATGTCAACGGCAGGGTGTTTGCTTGGTGTCGCCTGGTGATGTAACCAATCAGTTACGGGTAGAGGTGTGCATGGGCTGGGTCACTCGGCTTGGCTCGAAGGTCCGCCCGAAATGTGGGAGGGTTTGGGCAAAAATATATGCCCGAAAAATGGGCTTGGACAAAAAAATAAGGCCCATTTAAAAAATAGGCCGGGCCTTGGGTAAGGTATTTTTAGCTCGAGCCCGGCCCGACCCGAATTCACTAAAGGACAAAAAAATCTGTATTTTTTTTATTTTTGAATGTTATTTTCTTGTTGTTTTCTCCCTATTTTGCTGCCATTTTACTATTATGTTGCTACTATTTTGTTGTTATTGTTTGGATATTGTATAAAATTTATTTTATTGTTAATTTTCTTATTATTTTAAAGGCATTTGCTAATTTTTTTATTATTTTAGAGGCATTCGCTTGTTAAGTTGCATTTATTTTAGTGTTATTTAAGTCTACATATTTTTTAAAATTTATTTTCAATTTGTTGAGAAATATTTATTTTGATTTTTTAGTATTTTTGATGTATTATATATATTTTAAAATAATATAAAAATTAATACGGGCGAGCCAGGCCGGACCCAGGTTTTAGTATTTTTATCCGAGTCAGGCTTGGGCAAAATTTTAGGCCTGTTTTTTGGGCCCGACCCGGCCCGAACCCAATAAATGGGCATATTTTTTAGTTGAGCCCGACCCAAACTCAGCTCGGACCGGCCCATGAACACCTCTAGTCACGGGCTCCCCCCCAAACAACCTTTAATTTCTTTTTTAGCTTTCTTTTATTTCCTCTTTCAGTCAACCTTTTTTAAAATATAATTGGTCTCGCATGACACATTAGTGATGCCATTAAAAAATACTTTTTTTTATTTGTTCCCATCGTATGTACCCTTATTTCACGAGTATTTTAAAAAAATACATACAAGTGTCGCCTGACACAATAGCGACATAAAAAATTATTTTTTTTAAATTCCTAATGATTGCAGAATGATTGGCTGAAAAGTGGGGTGATGTCGTTGGTCTGTCAGGTGACACCGATGGTCACTATGGCAAATGCCCCATTTTTATAAATAATTTTTCTTTCAACCTATTTTCGTAATTAATTATTTTTTTAATATTATATTTATAAAATGCCTTCAAACACTAATTTGTGTTATCAATTTTCTATGGTGCATAATATACCAATTAAACAAAGACTAAATTAAACTAAAAATAATGTTATGGTCAGTCATAGTAGTTTTGAATTGGAAAATTATTAAGAAATGCTTTAATACTATTATTTATTTTTGAAAGACAAATGTAATTTTATTCAAAGTAGAAAAAAAATATGAAATAATATTTAATGCATAATTGGTGCATAAGTTTAATGGATCATCAGTGAATAATAACATGATACATCATCATTAAATTAAACAAAAAAACATCGAGGACTTGTAAATAAATACTAATAATTTTATTTTAACATAATTAAACCTTAATCATAATTAATATAAATAAATATGAATAACTTTTTTTATTTAAGATTTTGAGTTTAAAGATTTAGAGTTTTGAATTCAATGTTCAGGGTTTCGAATTTTAAATTTTAACATTTATTTATAATTAATTATGTTTAAATAAAGTTAACAATTTTTGTTTATAAATCTTCCAAGATTTTTTATTTTATTTAATGATGAAATCTGATGTAGCATCCACAGTACATCAAAATTCTCTCAAATATTATATAATAAAGTGAAATGGAGAGATCAACATACTTAAATTCAAATTTAGTAAGTTGCAACACTTTCTTCCTTTCTAAGCAGTGACATTAGGAAAAGTACTTGCAATCTTGTTATTGTCCCTAACCTAATTTATTCATAGGAAATCTTGAAATACAAATTGGGTGATTAAGCAAAGCTTTATTCACAACTAATTCATAACAAATGCTTATATATTTTCAAAACAAAGTTGAGAAATAAGAGATAAATGGAAGAAAGAAAGAGAGAAAGCAAATATACATACCGTACCTGGAAATATAACCCAAATTCTAGCACCATACTTAGCCATTGGAGACTACATCTCCCAATCGTTCCCCAAAATTTTTGGTTGAGAAAGGGCTCAACAATTGAAGGGATTGACAACTAAGGGCTTCAGCAACTTGTTGCATGGTTTGCCAAAGTTGGGGATTGTTATTCAAGCATGCGATTGCTATCTTTATCTTAAAATATCTAAAAAATTGTTCTGTCTTAATGACAAAAAAATCAAATTTGGATATATATGTCGATGTAATAACCTAAATTTTACAGTTATCGAAAAGGTACATTTTCGGGTCTCCGTTTCTGAAAAATAGATTCATAAATATTTATTAAAAATATTTACGAAGTTAAGTGAGTGGTTAATTAAAGTTTAATTAAGTAAATTTAGCTTAATTAAGGATAATTGGATAAAAAGATTAAATTGAATATAGTGTGAAAGTTTAGTTCTAAAGTAATAGAAAATAAAAAGGATCAAAATGGTAATTAATCCATACCCATGAAATGAGGCGGTAAATGGAAGAAAAATCAAGATTTTTCTTGAATTATGTACATTAAATGTTATAATTGTTATTATTGTTATTATTATGGTTTTATATTAAACTATTATTATTATTTAATAGGTATTATTATTAAGTTAAAGATATTTACTAAAATAAATAAATAAAAGAAAGACAAGTGTATGGTAAAAATAAAATACATGCGTAATAAATATTGTACATACAATTATAATACATGTATATATTTACTTATTATTTGAGTAAATATTAATGTATTTATTATTATTTAATTAATATTATATTATGAAATAAATTAAATAAAGACAAATGTATGGTAATGATTGGATACAAGTGTATTAATGAAAATACATACAATTGTAATACATGTGTTTAATTATTAAAAGATAATTATTATTTAGAAAAGATATTTATATGATAAATAAAGAAAAGAATGACAAATGTATGGTATGTATAATGACATTTATAATATTAGTATACATACATTTATAAAATACATGTATATTTACTTATTATATAAGTATATTATTAAGTTATTATATATATATATAAAAGAAAAGAAAAACAAGTGTATAAAAATGATTGGTACAAGTGTTAAATAAATATTTATTATTAAATAGATTTTTATTATAGTTATTATTGTTATTATATATATAAAAGAAACAAAAGAATAAAGAGAAGGAAAGAAACAGAACGTGGAACGTAAAGAAAGAAAGAAGAAAAGAAAGGAAAAAAAAGGAGAAATAGGGAGTTTAAAGCTTGGAAGTTTAATAGGTAAGTCAATTTAGTCCTTTTTACTTAATTTTAATGTTTTAGAAGCTTTGGAACAAGATTTTGATGAAATTAAGTTGATATTTTGAAAGTTATTAGATTTCTAGATAATGTTCATGTTGAGTAAAATGATGAAATAAGGGTTAAATTGATAGAAATTCAAGTTAGAAATAGGGATTTTAAAGTTATATATATATATATATATATATATATATATATATATAAGAAACAAAAGAATAAAGAGAAGGAAAGAAACAGAATGTGGAACGTAAAGAAAGAAAGAAGAAAAGAAAGGAGAAAAAAGGAGAAATAGGGATTTTAAAACTTGGAAGTTTAATAGGTAAGTCAATTTAGCCCTTTTTACTTAATTTTAATTTTTTAGAAGCTTTGGAACAAGATTTTGATGAAATTAAGTTGATATTTTGAAAGTTATTAAATTTCTAGATAATGTTCATGTTGAGTAAAATGATGAAATAAGGGTTAAATTGATAGAAATTCAAGTTAGAAATGAAATAAGGATCAAATTGTAAAGTAATTCATAAGTTTTATGTTGAAGGGCTAATTTGAGGAAATTTCGAAGCTAGTGAAATAAGCTGAAAATTTAGTAGTTAAATTTGAGTTTGGATGAAACTTGAATAGAAATAGAGTATGAATTAAGCTAGTAAAGTGAATGAATTAGTTAGAACCTAATTGAAAATAAGGTGTAAATTGAATAGAAATTCAATTATTTGTTATAATGAGTGCTGAAAATTAATGGTATAATTATTTTGATTCCCGTAGCTAATGTTGTCTCGGGAAATCTCGGCTAAGCAAGAAAAAAGACAAAAACAACGGGAGTTAGCACGGAAATTACGGTTTGTATTTCTATAATCCGAACTTAATAATTAAATTGTTGGATTTATTATTTAATATATATATATATATATATATAGTAGGTATTTTGAGATGATTATTTGAATTGGATTGAATATCGATTATATTGAATTGATTTATGAATATATGTGAATGTTTGAAATGAAATGAATATTGATGTGGAAATTGAATAATAAATATTGGTTATATTAGAAAATATATGTAGTTGGAAGTGTGATGAAATTGATAGAAAAATGTGATTATTGTGAAATTGAATATTTATTAGTGAAAAGTGAATGAAATTATATTGAATTGAAAATATATAGTTAATTAATTAAAATATGAATTAATTAAAAACTGAAAAGTGAATTAAATACCCTATTAACTAGTCGGGCTAGTCGGATATAGTTGGCATGCCATAGGATATGGAAGAGTACGGGTTTTGCCGGCTTACTTTGTTCTGATGAGGTACTCTGTGTACCGTATTGTTACTGTTACCGTTCTGGATTTGTTCTGATGAGGTACTCTATGTACCGTATTGCTACTATTACTGTTACTGTTCCGACTTCAGCTGATGAGGCACTATGTGCCGTACTGGTGTGTTGGTTGGATCCATGTATCCATCTAGGTCCGAGTCATGTTAATAGGGGTAAATAAAGGAACTGAAAAGATCGATTGTTACTGAATAATTTAATTGTTATTGTATATCTGATTTTTACTGAATAATTGACTGTTACTGGATAACCGATCAATTGATTGATACTGAATAACTGATTATTATTGAATAATTTACCGAATAACTGACTGTTACTGAATAAATAATTGTTCTGATTGGTTGATTGTTAATGAATATTACTGATTGAATAATTGCTATTGAAAAATAATAAATGATTTTGAATTTAAGGTAGACCAAAACATTGGTTGAAAAGTAAATGTTTGAATACTCATTGAGTTTGAATAGTTCAATATATATAAATTAATATGTTTTATAATTGTTTAAGTGTTCAGATTATAGAAATACCACTGAGTGTATACTCAGCGTACGGTTTGTTTCTGTGCGCAGGTTAAGTTAAGGCTAGACCGTTGAATCAGCATCCCAGGCAGATCCTGAATTCGATGAGGTAAAGTATGTTGAGTATTGGTAATGACATGTACCTAGGATGTCTTATGAGAGTCATCTAGGTTGTGAAAGTATTGATGAAATAAGTAAATTATGGTTGGCAATGGTATATAGTATAAAGTTGAAATAATTGATAGTGTAAGTGGTATACTTAAAAAGATTCATTAGATAGGTCATAAAATGTTTTAGATTGGTAAGATTTGAGTACATTTAAGTGTATTTGGATTATTTGAATGTTGGCAAATTGTTTTGGTTGAAGTTTTAATTTGAAGGGTTAGAAACATTTATTTTAATAAATGACTAAAATTGAACTGTACAGACCGGTAATGCCCTGTAATCCTGTTCCGGTGATGGATAAGGGTTAGAGGGTGTTACATTTAGTGGTATCAGAGCCATTTAGGTTTAGCCGATTCTCAAACTAAATCAAGATCGGAAATGAGTCTAGAGGTACATGCCATAATTGAGTTGAAATTGAATCGGGATCGGATGCTGATATATTTGTTTGTCTTTGTTTTATATTGAAAATGTTAGACGAAAATATTGATAGTATTGATCATGAAATGTATACTGAAAACGAAAAGTCTCATGAATTAGATAAAAAAAATGGATTGACAACACTGAGTAATAACTTAATGAATAATTAACCACTGAGTGTCCACTGAGTGTTGAATAATGTAATGATAAAGAGAAAGATAATACGAAACTATTTAGAATTATAACTGATGTTCTTCAATGAGTAGAAGAAATTGTATCTGCTACAGTTTCTACCTCTTCTGTTTTTTAATCAGTTCCCGAAGTGCTTCAAGGTACAGAGCTTGTCTGAACGGGTAAGTTATCTGTAGTTAATGATCTATGTATATATAGTGTGGATGAATTGAGAATTACAGCTGAAAATGATCTTAAAAGAACTGAAATCTGGTTAGAGAATATTATTGAGATTGTAAATGAATTATTCTGTTCACCGATTAAATGTTAGAAAGGTATGATATTTTTGTTAAAAAGATTCAGCTTGCCAGTGGTGGAAAATATTGATTTTGTTGTGATTAAGAAAGGGTTATTTGGAAATTTTCTGAGATGAGTTCTGAAAGAAATATATATATATATATCAGTCAGAGATTTCTTGATCAGAAACGTACATAATTCTTGAAGCTTAAACAGGATCATATAACTGCAACTGTGTATGAGGGGAATTTATTTGATTGAATAAATATATCAGAGGGTATATTCCGATAGAAACTGTAAGGTACAAATGGTTTGAAGATAGTTTAAAAGAAGACACAGAGCTGAAGAATGCAGAATAAAGAGTGGAAAATATGATTAGATATGATTCTTCTAATAATTATTTTAGTGATTTCTCGAAGGAAGTGGAATCAAATATTATTCAGACTTCAAGACCGAGTAACACAACTATCAGAGGTAGACTACTCTGTAATTCCAGAAATACGAATGGTAGTCGAGATGTGATAAATGACTTCACTGTAAAATCTGGAGAATGAACATTAGCCAGGGAATATGTTAATCGTATATAAGAAGATATTTCTCTATCGGATGCCATTACAGGTACTTTCTTCTTTATCGACACTAATATGATTATTTTAAATTGATCTTGATTTGACTTGTTTATATGATTGCATGAATCCAGTATCTATTAAAGATTTATCTGCTGAGTTTGCTAAATTTTTAGTTGCAGTATCAAATTTTCAGGTCAGTATTTATTGAATGATAGAATCTACATGAACTATCTGATAATGATACTAAGGTACAATTTTCTGATCGATTTGATGTTATTATTGTTCGATGTGATTCTGAGAATGGAATGGTTAATTTTGCACGATGTTTGTGATAAATTATAAGCAGAAGTATAATATGTTGCAAGATCAGGATGATGAAATGTTTTGTTTTAAACAAGAGAAGATTGAATGATTTGTTTATTGTGATATTAATTATGTCAACACAGAAGTGTGCCAGAAAAGGGGTTATGATACTTACTTTGCTTATGTATTGGGTATTGAAGTATCTACGTCAAAGTTTAAATCAATAACAATTCTAATATGTTTCTAGAAGAGTAATTTGAATTATTGTTAGCTAAAGAAGCTGAGTTTGCTATAGATCTTGTGTTTGAAATGATATTGAAAAGTGTATTTGAAAACAACGGCTTTTTGAGACTAGTCGATTAATATAGAAAGATGTGGCATTAGAATGGTCCGGTAAGTGTCAGCAAGGTTTGGTTATTTGAAAGCTCAATTAATTGAAGCACTAGTTCTAGTTCAGTCTGAAATCCGGTAAAGAAACTTGTGATTTATAGGGATAGCAGTGTTTTGATGCAAGTAAGTGAACTAATGGTTTATGTTACGAAATGTTAGAATCACATGGGAAGAATTATTTGATACTTGATTCGGAAGTGGTAGTTATTGTTCTTGCATTAAAAGATCAAGATATGATAATTAATTATCATCCAAGAAAGACAAATGAAGATATGTATATTCAGAATTGAAAGTTTTGATTTGTGATATGAGCTATGAATATTCAACTATTATCATCTGATGATGGCTCATTTCTAGTTGAGATGACATTTAAATTGACTTCTGTACAGTAAGTCTACAAAGTTCAGAAATGTGATAATGAGTTACTGATTAAATGGATATGGTGAACAAATGACTTTGATTGAAAATTTCATATTGAATTTGATGATTCTCTGCTATTTAAAAACAGAAGTTGTACTGAAGAATTCAGAACTGTTACAGTCAGTGATGATATCAGAATAAAAATGGGATAGAATTCTTATGGGTTTGAATTGGAATTATCTTTATCTGCGAAAAACGAAAGATAATATCTGAATAATCATTGAAGGTATGGCCAAAAATGTATATTTTATCTCAGTATGAATAAGTTTTCTACTTAATAATTGTCTAAAATATAGGTTTCTGAAATTGTCAGATTTCATGATATGTCAGTTTTTATTATTTCTGATTGAGATACATGGTTTACATTCTGATTCTAGAATGAGTTTAAGAAGTTATGGATACACGATAACAGTTTTCAGCACTGTATGAAGCTTCGTATGATTATGAATGAAAAATTGCACAGTATTTGATTGAATATGGTGAAAAAAAATATGCAGAGTTGTTTGATTCGAGAAACCAAAGAAAAGTGAAAGTGATCGAGATAGATTGAAAGCAGCTTCTGACAGACAGAAATCATATGTGGACTTGAAATGTCGGAATATCGGGTATTCTGTTGACAATAAGTATTTTTTTAAAAAAATTTTACATTGGAAGAAAATTTTGAGATCAGGTTGAAAAAGGGAATTAAATTCTCATTCGGTTGGGCTATGTAAAATTATAGAAAAGTTGGATCGGTGACATATTGATTAGATTTGCCTTCGAAGTTACAGGAAATTTATGGGATTTTCTTTCCAAGATTTGGCGTTCAAAAGATGCAGATCAGATAATTCACATGTTATTTTGACAAGGGATATTGGAATTTGAACTGATTTATAGTATGAAAAAGAAGAACCGATTATGATACTAGATTGAGAAGTGAAGTCATAATATTGAGGAAGCAATACGGGAACCGAAAGAAACAGTGAGATCTCTGTATCCCCACCTCTTTTAAAGAAAATTTCGAGGACAAAATTTATTAAGGGAGAAAGAATTGTAATAACCTGAATTTTACAGTTATCGAAAAAGTGCATTTTCGGGTCTCCGTTTTTTAAAAATGGATTCGTAAATATTTATTAAAAATATTTACGAAGTTAAGTGAGTGGTTATAATTAAGTAAATTTAGCTTAATTAAGATAATTGGATAAAAGGATTAAATTGAATATAGTGTGAAAGTTTAGTTCTAAAGTAATAGAAAATAAAAAGGATCAAAATGACAATTAATCCATACCCATGAAACGAGGCGGTAAATGGAAGAAAAATCAAGATTTTTCTTGAATTATGTTCATTAAATGTTATTATTGTTATTATTATGGTTTTATATTAAACTATTATTATTATTATTATTTAATAGGTATTATTATTAAGTTAAAGATATTTACTAAAATAAATAAATAAAAGAAAGACAAATGTATGGTAAAAATAAAATACATGTGTAATAAATATTGTACATAAAATTATAATACATGTATGTATTTACTTATTATTTAAGTAAATATTAATGTATTTATTATTATTTAATTAATATTATATTATGAAATAAATTAAATAAAGACAAATGTATGGTAATGATTGGATACAAGTGTATTAATAAAAATACATACAATTGTAATACATGTGTTTAATTATTAAAAGATAATTATTTTTATAAAAGATATTTATATGATAAATAAAGAAAAGAATGACAAATGTATGGTATGTATAATGACATTTATAATATTAGTATACATATATTTATAAAATACATGTATATTTACTTATTATATAAGTATATTATTAAGTTATTATATATATATATATATAAAAGAAAAGAAAAACAAGTGTATAAAAATGATTGGTACAAGTGTTAAATAAATATTTATTATTAAATAGATTTTTATTATAGTTATTATTGTTATTATATATATAAAAGAAACAAAAGAATAAAGAGAAGGAAAGAAACAGAACGTGGAACGTAAAGAAAGAAAGAAGAAAAGAAAGGAAAAAAAAAGGAGAAATAGGGAGTTTAAAGCTTGGAAGTTTAATAGGTAAGTCAATTTAGTCCTTTTTACTTAATTTTAATGTTTTAGAAGCTTTGGAACAAGATTTTGATGAAATTAAGTTGATATTTTGAAAGTTATTAAATTTCTAGATAATGTTCATGTTGAGTAAAATGATGAAATAAGGGTTAAATTGATAGAAATTCAAGTTAGAAATGAAATAAGGATCGAATTGTAAAGTAATTCATAAGTTTTATGTTGAAGGGCTAATTTGAGGAAATTTCGAAACTAGTGAAATAAGCTGAAAATTTAGTAGTTAAATTTGAGTTTGGATGAAACTTGAATAGAAATAGAGTATGAATTAAGCTAGTAAAGTGAATGAATTAGTTAGAACCTAATTGAAAATAAGGTGTAAATTGAATAGAAATTCAATTATTTGTTATAATGAGTGCTGAAAATTAATGGTATAATTATTTTGATTCCCTTAGCTAATGTTGTCTCGGGAAATCTCAACTAAGCAAGAAAAAAGACAAAGATAACGGGAGTTAGCTCGGAAATTACGGTTTGTATTTCTATAATCCGAACTCAATAATTAAATTTGTAACACCCCAAACCCGGCCCAATCGTTACGGCCGAATCTGACGTGCCACATCGGAGTTGAAAACCCACGTTCCATTTTAATGTTTTAAAAACCATATATTTTGTTGAGTTAACAAAGTGTATGGAAGCTGGGCACCAGGTAGGTATCCGAAACAGAGGAGGTGAGCCATGAAGGTTGCTTAAGTACCAAGCTCTTTGATTGGATCCAATCCTAGACATGCCCACAACCATAGCCACACTTTGTTATATCGAGATTAATTTTGTTTAAGTGGACATCTTTAATAAGTTGATTAGTCGTGGCGTGAGATATTTTGAAAGCAAGTATCGTTTTGAAAACACGTCCTAAGTCTAGCCCATTTGAATAATTATCAACCAGTTTTAAAGTTATTAAAAATAAAATAATCCCGAAAATAAAAGAAAAGTTAAAATGGCCTTATTACAACCCCAAAATAAATAATTATTAAAATAAATTTAAAGAAAACCAACGCTTAATTAAAAATCCGAGACGATCACCGTGGCCTCTCTCAATCCCCTCAGGCCCAAGTCCCCACATCAAGGCTCACTGCAAGGTTAAGGAAAGGGGTGAGTTTGGAATCTCGAGTGTGCAACAAGCCCCTTTCAGAGCCTAAAACAATAATGACTGTTGGGCGAAGCCCAAATCCAATCTCAACATGTCTTTGGGCGTAGCCCTTTTCATATTTCATCTTCTTATGGGCGAAGCCTTTATCAGAAACGGTATGGCCCATAGGCCCATTTCAATATCACATGTAAAGCCAATGAAAGAATGCAAACCCAATTGGGGAGACTACTCAACCCACCATCCGCTACTCTCCACCCGTACCAACCAACACACCATGTGGGGATTAACTCGACCCACCCCGCCATAACTCTCCCTTTGGCGGCATAAGATAATCTTTATCATATCATATCACTGGAGGCCTAGCCTCTTTTAATAACTGGGGCAAAGCCCTTTTAGTAACTGGGGCATAAGCCCTTTAATAACTGGGGCATAAGCCCTTTAATAACTGGGGCATAAGCCCTTTAATAACTGGGGCATAAGCCATTTTATACTTCCTCCATCCATATAAAAACCCAACCCAATGCATTTATGAATATCTCATGTGCATATCATACATATCATGTGCATATCATACATGTCATGTGCATATCATTCATACCATGTTTATCAAAATCCCATGTATTAAGTTCATATATAAACCCTAGGGGCATAATGGTCATTTTTATCTAGGGGCAAAACGGTCATTCTCATAAAATAAGGGTAATCCTTTAATTTTACCGAAAATTATAGTTTTCATGTTCATTAACGGTTACTAACAATTCATGTGTGCAAACCGTGAATCTGGCCCATTTTTAGCAAAATTGAGTTATGGAGCCTAAAACCCTTAATGGGCCCTACTTAGCCGATTTTTGTCATCTAGGCCCATTTAGCCTATATCCCTAACAGTGTTAACAGTCTTAACATGCAATTTAACAGACTTTCATTTTTTACCAATTTTACCCAAATGGGCCCGAAAGCCTATTCGGCCCTATTGTAGCCCCTCGAGGCCCAACTTACCGTGAATGCCAAAAATCCCGTTCTTACTGTTTCCATTGTTCCCGATCATCATCTCATCGATTCTAACTAACTAGTGAGCGTTCGCTTGCTCACAAGTCCTCGAAATGCCCGAATTTCGGCATTTCGACTTTTCGGCATTTATCGCTTTAAGCTTATGAAAAAGGGTTCGTTACACACCTGTTTGGCGATATTCCTTGACGAGATCTCCTACACGATTTCTCCTATAATCCATCATTAATAATCAGCTTCCCATAATTGAACTAAACCAGAAATCATCTAATATTAATACTTACACATTCGACCACCATCCATAATGGCCTTAGGAATCTTACCTTGCCGCGATTGATGACTAGGCCTAGCCACTCCGGTGATCCAAGCTATTTCAAGTCGACACTACACCTTGCTGCTCCTTCACTAAATAAACCACAAAAATATTAAAAGAAGACCCCATAAGGCCTATACCCATATTCGGCCATCTCCCTAAATTATGGGGTTTCGGCTTTTGGCCAAAAGTTACTCTAGGAATTGTTTAGAGTTTGGCGCTTACCACAGTCTTTCTTCTCTAGAATCCAAATGCGCCTAAAAGGTAAAGGAATTGAACACCAACAATTGAAAAGGAAAGAAAAGGTTGCTGGTCACAAAGATTCGACACCACCCTATCCTCACTGATTTTGACTTTCTGCGGTATTTCAGCAGAAGTAGAGATTAAGGAAAGAAATAATGGGTGAATGCAGGGAAATAATGGGCTGGTTTGAAAGAAAGAGAAAGAAGAAAAGATGGAGGAAGAGATGGTAGGTTCGGCTAAAAAAAAAAAAAAGAGAGAAGAAGACTAACCTCAAGGGAGAAAACAAAGACACCAATACCTAAGTGCCGAAAATCCCTAACTAAAACCCCCTCTCTAGAAAATCCCTCTCCAATCTCCCTTATTCGGTAACTCTATCTCCATATCAAATCCCTAAAATCTCTCCCCTTATCCCTCCTTAATCTATGCATTTGACTTAATCCAACTCTCCTTTTACACAGTATCCACTTAGGTTCCAACACTTACCCTTCCTGCACATAAAAATAAATACTCTTATTTGCCAAACACAGGAATCGGTCCTGAGTCTTCCTCTATGCTCCACACGCCACCTTTTTAGGAGCTTAGTGACGTCACCCTTGCCACTTTACTAAAGCTCTTTTTGTGATACATTTTACCCACAACTTTAAATACTTCTAAATTTAAAAACTAAATTTAAACACCACATTAATAAATAATATCCTCTATATTTTTAAATAATAATAATAATAATAATAATAACCATAACAATGAAAATTTCAAATACAATAATAATAATTATAATTTCCATAAATCAATAAAAATAGATACTGATAAAATTTTCTAATAATAATTTAATTTAAACACTAAATTAACAACAACAATTTTATAAATATATTTGTATCTAATTATTTTAATTTTCATAAAAATATCAATAATAATAATGAAATATTTTATCAATATATATAAATATATTTAACACTAGTAATATATAAAACTTCTCAATATTCAGGTTTTCTTCTATCCAAACCCAGACTTAAAGCCCAATTCTTCTAGGCCCAAATTCAGGGTGTTACAAAATTGTTGGATTTATTATTTAATATATATATATATAGTAGGTATTTTGAGATGATTATTTGAATTGGATTGAATATTGATTATATTGAATTGATTTATGAATATATGTGAATGTTTGAATTGAAATAAATATTGATGTTGAAATTGAATAATAAATATTTGTTATATTGGAAAATATATATAGTTGGAAGTGTGATGAAATTGATAGAAAAATGTGATTATTGTGAAATTGAATATTTATTAGTGAAAAGTGAATGAAATTATATTGAATTGAAAATATATAGTTAATTAATTAAAATATGAATTAATTGAAAACTGAAAAGTGAATTAAATACCCTATTAACTAGTCGGGCTAGTCGGATATAGTTGACATGCCATAGGATATGGAAGAGTAAGGGTTTTGCCGGCTTACTGATCAGGCACTTATGTGCCGACTACTGTTACTGTTACCATTACTATTACCGATTCGACACTTTGTGTGTCAGATATTGTTACTGTTACCCTTAATGTTACTCTTTCAGATTTGTTCCGATGAGGTACTCTGTGTATCGTCATCTTATTCTTTATTACCGTTTGAATTTGTTCGATGAGGTGCTCTCGTGTACCGCATCGCTCATTATTATTGTTATTGTTCCGCCGGCCGGCCGATGAGGCACTATGTGCCGTACTGGTGTGTTGGTTGGATCCGTATATCCGTTTAGATCTAAGTCATGTTAATAGGGGTAAATAAAGGAGCTAGAAAGATCGATTATTACTGAATAATTTATTGTTACTGTATATCTGATTTTTACTGAATAATTAACTGTTACTGGATAACCGATCAATTGATTGATACTGAATAACTGATTATTATTGAATAATTGATTGTTACCAAATAAGCGTGATTATTGAATAAATAATTGTTTCGATTGGTGATTGTTAATGAATATTCTTGATTGATTAATTGCTATTGAAAAATAATAAATGATTTTGAATTTAAGGTAGACCAAAACATTGGTTGGAAAGTGAATGTTTGAATACTCATTGAGTTTGAATAGTTCAATATATATAAATTAATATGTTTTATAATTGTTTAAGTGTTTAGATTATAGAAATACCTCGAGAGTGTATACTCGGTGTGACGGTTTGTTTTACGTACACGTGTTAAGGCTAGACCATTGAATTAGCATCCCAGGCCGATCCCGAATTCGATGAGGTAAAGTATGTTGAGTATTGGTAATGGCATGTACCTATGATGTCTTATGAGAGTCATCTAGGTTGTGAAAGTATTGATGAAATAAGTAAATTATGGTTCACAATGGTATATAGTATGAAGTTGAAATAATTAATAGAGTAAGTGATATACTTAAAAAGATTCATTGGATAGGTCATAAAATGTTTTAGATTGGTAAGATTTGAGTATATTTAAGTGTATTTGGATTATTTGAATGTTGGCAAATTGTTTTGGTTGAAGTTTTAATTTGCAGGGTTAGAAATATTTATTTTAATAAATGGCGAAAATTGAACTGTACAGACCGGTAATGCCCTGTAATCCTGTTCCGAGATGGATAAGGGTTAGAGGGTGTTACAGTCGAAGCTTTTGATATATTTTCTATAAAATGTGTTGATTTAGCAAAGAACTAATTGAAGCATATAACAATTATGAATGAAAGGGATGATACAATTTATTAACAAAGCAGCCCTTATATACAAGTCCCAAGTAAAAACCTCAACAAAATTCAAATTGCTACTCCTACTAACAAACTAACAAATCTCCCTAGAACTTAGTCTTTTTTTTTAAAAAAAAAAAAAAAGCCAGTTGCAACCTTGAGACACTAACATTCTCCTCCTGACTCAAGTGCTACAGACATCAAGTTTATTCTTAAAAAACTCAAATCGACTAACATGAAAAATTTTGTAAAAATATCTGTTATTTGATCCTCTGATTTGCAATAAACCAAATTCTTCAATATTCACCTTCTATGAATTCCTTCTTGACTAATGTAGATTCAAGAGTAGCCTCCAATTGTTTCTTAACATGAATTTCCATCTAAATCAAAATTCTGTAATTGAAAATCATCACAAGCTGCTCCAAAAAAGTCATGAGAGTGGCCAAAGTGTCGCTCCTTCCTCCAAGTTCTTATGTTGTCACTATACTTGTGATTAATACCATTTATGGTTTGATTAACAAATATTCTCATAGCTAATAATTCCTTTTTCAATTTTGCATTTTGCACTGAAAGCTTAATCACCTCACCAACTAAATTCTTAAACTCAACAACATCTACAAATGTCAATTCTTTCGCATATGAAGCTTCTTCATTTGGCTTTTGATTTTGGAAACATAACCCACTATTTTCTTCTAAAAGTTACACATTACTCTCGATCTCCTAAGATAGAATTTTTTTCGTAGCTCATCTACATGTTCCTCAAATATTTCCTATGCAAAAGATGATAATTTTTCATCAGAGAGATTTGTCAACTGCTGCTCCAGGAAAGTTACCTTTGCATGCAACTCTTCATTCTCAGAACACTTGATTTGTAGTTGTTCTTGCAGGATACGATTATCCGTCGATTTTGTCTCAAGCTTAAAACTCTTTTCATTACATTGGGTCATCAATTTCATAATTGTTTGCTGCATTGATGTCATTCCTTACTGACACTTGGATGCCACTTGCTTCTACTCAATTGGATTCAATGAGAAACTATTCTTTTGCATCTTGATCCTAAACAATTCATTACCGTTAGAGTCAATGATCAAACACCTTCCTTCTTCGAACATTACCTTAAATCCCTTCTCTGCCAATTGCCCCACGCTCAACAAGTTTTAATCAATGTCAAGTACAAACAGAATATCTGAAATCAACTTAGTTCCAATATAGCTCTCTATTTCTACTGTGCCTCTTCCCTTCAATTCTAGATATTCTCTATTTCCTATCCTTACTTTCAACTTTAATGACCTGCCAATGTCTTTAAACAGCTTCTCATCACAAGTCATGTGACTGTTACAACCACTATCAACTAACCAACTATCACATAAAGTGCTTGATGAGAAACAAAAAACAACAAACAAATGGTCCTCTTCTTCTTTAATTGTAGCATGTGCTCCATGATTTCTTGGTTCCTTACAAAACCTCTCAATATGCCCCATCAAGTTGCACCTTCTGCACTTCACATCTAGCCTTCTCCAACACCTGAAATGCGGATGATTCTGTTTTTCACAATACTTACATGAAGAATACTTATTATAATTTTCATTACTATTACCTTTTGCAACAATTTCTGAACCACTATTGCAATCACTTTTCTTTTCATTCCACTTCCATTCCTCTCATTTTTCACCGTAATACATCTTAGCCTTCAATTCTCCTTCTATGCTTCTTTCTATGCTTCCTTCCTACCTCAGTAGCCCCCTTTGCTCTTATGCTTGTAAAACATTGATCAATTCCACTACTCTCAACTGATTCAAGTCCTCAGTGTTCTCCAAAGAGGCAATTGTTGCTTCATACTTCTCAAGCACAAAGACTAGTATTTTCTACACCAGTCTAGAATTAGAGAGATCAGTCCCAAGAACTCTTACCTTGTTGGCAATATCTATTAACTTGTTTGAGTATTCTGTGATTGACTTAGACTCCTTCATTTGTAGCCTCTCAAATTCTCTAATCAAGTTCAACACCTTTATGCTCTTGATCTTCTTATCTCCTTAATACTCAGCCTTGAGGTAGTCCCATATCTCCTTCGCTAATCTAAAAACCATAATTCTATTGAATATGACTAATAAAACTGAAGCATAACAACAATATTTTGCCTTAGCCTTCTTGGTGGTTCTCTCATTGTACATTTTAATCTGGTTTATAGTTGGATTGTTGGGAAGTGGAATCACTTCATAGTCTTCCTCGACAGCTTTCTAATAATCACAACCCTTTATGTATGCTTGATAATTCCTTCCATCAAACACAGGTGGGGTTAAGAAGGATAGGTTAATCGATTTCGATTCTATTTTCCTCAATACCTCACAAATGTATCTCTCAAATTTTCTCTTAAAACTCTCACAAAACTTTTCTCACAAGTCCCTCAAGAAAAATAGCTATCGGTACCACTGTTGATTTAGCAAAGAACTAATTAAAGCATAAAATAATTATGAATAAATGGGATGATATAGTTGGTTAACAAAACAACCCTTGTATACAAGTCATGTAACACCCTTAACTCGTATCCGTCACCAGAATAGGGTTGTGGGAATGCTACAGCAAGTTAACAAAAATAAACAAGTAAAATCGTGATCATTTCTAAATAATTTCCCAAATACCATAAAGTAATTGAATTACAATAATAATTTACATTTACAAGGCTGAAATCGAGCTTTATGAACTAAAGAATTAATCTTAAAACCCTTAGGGACTAATTTGAAACAAATTAAGAAATTTCAGGAAAATATGAAAAATTTTAAAAACATGGGACACATGACCGTGTGGAATGCCCCAGGCCGTGTAACTTTTAAAATAGGGACGCCGTGTCCTTACTCGTGTAACTCACTGAGTTAGACCACACGGGCATGTCGCAGGCCGTGTGCCAGACCATGTAACACACTGACTTAATACACACGCAGTGTTATGGACCTTGTGTGGCACACGACCATGTGGCACGGGTGTGTCCCAGGCTATGTGCACCTAAATAAACCTGAAACATCAAGTTTACCATTTCAAGATTTCTTGGACACTAAGTAATCCATTTACCAGTCAAGCTCAAATCATGCTAATTCAACCATCTTAAGTGCTTAACCAATGTACCCTCAATGGTACCACAAATATACACACTTATACAACAATATAAATCATCAATTAAAACATACCAATTCACACAACTTAACTTCTGACCAATATACCTATCATAGGCACCTTAAATCACAACAATTCAAATCGACCTTTTAGTCATACATATACTACAAATATATATAAAAAAAAAACATCTTCCATCATTCATAATCCATAACAAGTCATTATCTAAACATTTGCCAAGTAAATATCAAGATCATGCGGTGATGCTCATGTTACCAACATACACTTAGGATCATTCTTAATATATTTACATACCAAACAAAAGTAATGACAAAACAAACCTATTACATGCCATATAATCCAAAAAAAAAAGTTCAAAAACTACCGAAATCAGACAGATAGTGTGATTTAAGTGCTGATTCAATTGTCCAATCTTCAAAAGTATCTACAAGAAACAGAAATGAACACAAGTAAGCTTATTGAAGCTTAGTAAGTTCAACATACAAAAATGATAAATCTTACAGAAGTAAATATAGCAATTCAATAAAAAATTAACTCAACAACAAGTGTTTCCTGTCATCCACAATGTCAAACCGGTGAATTGTATAATTCAATTTGAAGCTCAAATATTAATTGCTGGGAAAACATAAATGTTAAAAACAGAGTCAATTCAAGATGTCAAATACATGTCATGCAACATGTAACAGCCCGTTTTTAGGGTTAATCAAAATAGTGGTTTCAAGACCACAGATCTGACATCAAAAAATTTATTAGATTATTATTTTAATATTTACAGCATGATATTAGAGTATTGTGAAAATTTTGTGAAGAAATTTTACTGTTTGAGTGGTTAATTCGGTAAAAAGGACTAAATCACGTAAAGCGTAAAACTTGTGTTCTATTAGTTAAAAGAGTGAAATAGCTATAGAACACTAAAGTAAAATTCCTTATGTGGATATTAACCCACTAATTAGTTAGTGGAAGATTTTGTTTGGCATTATTGTAAATTATTTTAAATTGGAAGGTTAATTAGGTAAATTTTGAAATAAGGTTAAATAAAAGAAAACTAAAATTTCCACTCATTTTCATTCTATATTTTCCATCAAAATTTAGAAAAAAAGAAAGCCATGGATTAACTTTGAAGTTTCGGTTAATACATGCTTAATTTGTAAGTGATCTTTGACCCGATTTTTAATAATTTCTACGTTTTTGAGATCGTTGCAGCTTAATCTAGCTAGCCTGTACCTCCGATTTCAAAAATGTTAAAGTAATTAGATGATGCCATTGTTGAATGTTTGAATATCTTGATGTTTAATGATAGAAAATAAATCTTTGATGTTAGATTAATCAGTTTTGTTAAGTGAATTTTAGTAAAAATGTCAATTTTGGACTAAATTGTGAAATATGATAAATTGTGTGGTAAAAGTATGAATAAATGAAAAATATGGGCTGATAGTAAGATATGGAGAATTCAGCTAAGCATGGGTAGGATGAAATTGCAAGAAATTGTGATTTTATGTTGTAAAGACTAAATTGTAAAAATGTGAAATAATGGGGGAAAAAGTGTAATTTTGCCAAAATATGTAAATTGTGTTAAATTGAATGAATTAATGATTAAATGAGGAAATTTTTTTATTGAATAGATTGATAAAATCGAGATTTGGTTTTAGAACGGGAGAAAAACAAAGTATCGGATTAGTCGACCTAATTCGTCGTTACAGCAAACAAGGTAAGTGCGTATGTAGTAAGCATTATCATATTATGCATTTAATACTTTGATATCGTATAAATAGTATATTTGTGATTACTATTATGCTGGATGGCAAATCGACCTTATAAACGACACTCACTACAGGAAAATAGGGCTTTAGCGGCGTTTTTAGCGGCGTTTTATTAAAAACCGCCGCCAAAATTTTAAAATTCAGAGCAATAGCGGCGTTCTAAAAAAAAGCCGCTAAAAACCGAGCATTAGCGGCGCTTTCGGTAAAACGCCGCTAAAAACCAGAGCATTAGCGGCGCTTTCGGTAAAACGCCGCTAAAAACCAGAGCATTAGCGCGCTTTCGAAACGCGCGCTAAAAACGAGAGCATTAGCGGCGCTTTCGGTCAAAACGCCGCTAAAAACAGAGCATTAGCGCGCTTTTAAAACGCCGCTAAAAAGAGAGCATTAGCGGCGCCAGAAACGCCGCTAAAAATCTCATAACCCCTAAACCTCAAAAAGAATCATAAACACTAATCTATAACCCCTAAAACAATAATTATTAAAATTTATGATTATACAATATATTAAATATTTTCTTAGATAATCATAAAAGAGATAGTATTGAATTTAAAATATTGAATTAATTATCATTATAGTTTAAGGTTTATGGTTTAAGATATATGGTTTAGTTGCAGGTTTAATTATGAGTTAACTATGGTTTAAGGTTTAGGAGTTAACTAGTATTTGAAGGTTTATGATGAATTCGGGGTTTATGGATTATGATTTAGGGTTTAAAGGTTAGGGTTAAAGTTTACAATGGGACAATTATTAACTTCTTAAGAGATAATTTCCTTTCCAAATTCTTACCTGCTGGGATGCTATTAAGAAAGGGTGATTTTGAATGTGGAATTAGCATTTGTTGAACTATGTATAATTTCCAAGCTTATATAACATAGAAATATCTTACAGATCGTGGACATTATAACTAGAGTGTTCCAATAGAGAATTAATTGTTTTTATTAAAGTTATGTAACTTTGTATAAATAATAATGCTATTGTGTATTTTTAATTATCTATTTTTTTGTTTAAATATATTTAGATTAAATAGAATGGCTGAAATAAAATATGTTAAAAATTAAGTTTAGGTTAGGGTTTAAGGAAATGGTACTATTAGCTAGAAATTAACTGAAGAACATTTGGATTTTACTAAGATTCATGTTATATTTTTGTATATACGTACTCATATTATTTAATATAAGAATATAAACATATATATATATGTGTTTTAATTTGTACTACACTAACATTGGCCACACGAATTCCCAAAAATATGTTTATTATGGTTTAGGGTTAATAGTTTTTAGAGTACTTTATAGTTTGGGCTTTATGGTCTAGGAGTTATGGTTGGTTTAGGGGTTACCGAATGGTTTTGGGGTTTAAAGTTTGGGGTTAGGGGTTTTGTGTTTGTGGTCTAAGGTTTAGGGTTTAGAGTATCAGGTTTAGGGTTTTAAATTTAGAGTATAATTTTGGATTTTAATTTAGAAGATAAATGTATATAAGATAAATATATATAAAATATTATTTTAAAATATATATAAATATATATATATATATATGAAAAATGGTTTAGTGTGCAATTGTGTACATGAACTGTAATTTGATCTAGATCTTGTAAAATATTTACACGTTATTGATATAATAAATAGCATCATGTTTTTATTTAATTAATTTATATGCATACATAATATATATGTATTTTAAAATGTGTATTAAATCAAAATTAAAGTTTCAACTATAGTTAGGGTTTTAGGGTTTATATATAATTTAAAAGAAATTCTAAATATATAGTTTTAAATTTTGATCAATTTGTATAAAATATTCAGGTATTAGCGGCGTTTATACATAAAACGCCGCAAAAGATAGAAAATAGCGGCGTTTTTTTAGAAAACGCCACAAAATTTCATTATACATTAGAGTAAAACGTCGTCGTTTCCTCTGAATAGTAGTGGCTTTAGCGGTGTTTCTATAATAAATGCCACAACGCGTATTAGAACAGCGTCGTTTTATAGTGTAGATAAAATAGGTGTTAGTGGCGTTTTGCTGAAAACGCCGCAAAAGGTCTTATTAGCGGCGCGTTGCTGAAAATGCCACAAATTTTCCTTATTTGAAACGGCGTCATTTTTTCTTTCCTGAGGTTTATGCCCTTTACCCGAAATCAGTTTCATTTTTTGGCTAAGTCATTTTCCCCTATCTCGTCTTCCTTCCCCAAATCCCTAAAACAAACACCTCTTTCTTTTTCCCCAAATCATCCCCTAATTCCCCAAACTCGAAATCCCTAACATTTTCCCCAAGTCCCCTTTTTTTCCCTTAATCTGTTCCCCCATACCCGAAATCCCTAACTATTTTCCCTTTCCTCTCGTTGACGGTAAGAGCTGGCAAGTATGTATCTGGTGTGATTGTTTACTGCCACATATTTTATTTGCAAACTATTGTTAACGCTTTTGAATGATCAATTAATAATTATATGTTAAAGTTATCCTTTATGACAATGTAGAAAATCTACCAAGTCTGCAGCTTCTTTTAAAAATTTAGCACAGCAAAAGTTGAAGGTTCAGGGGAAAGGCTACAAGGATAAATGCTATGAGAAAATAAGGAAGACAGTTGAAGAGCGGTTCAACCACCTTTTGATAGAGGTACTTTTCGTAATAATCAACTTAGTACATGAGAATGGTATATTGAATCCTTCTGAACCTTTCATATGATTCTAATGGTATTTTTTACCCCAACTTGTCTACGAGGACCTAAAAGTAGCTCTGGAGGAAGTTAAAACGGTATGCTCAACTGATCACTATATTGGTTTCTAACTTTGTGTCTGGTTCTTACTCAAGGGACTTCAAAATAGCCCACATATGGTAATTTAGCACATTGGTTGCTGTTCTGCATAGAAATTATTTAAACACTTCAACTTAGTGATAAAAACTAAAACATTGTTAGAAAAATAAACTCAGAAGAAGCTTAATAAAGGTTTTACATGGAATTCACAATCATGCTTCAATTTAGCTGAAAGATAATTGATAGCAGCATGATTTGCAAAGTTCTGACACACAGCAAAGTTTTATATTACCCAGCCCTAGTCCACAATATAATACATAAATTACTTAATGTAAATCATTCCATATAATGGGAAAGATTAGAGATGATATAATGATTTGAGTAGTTGCAACAAGGAATTTTACTTCTTTTAGAAAAATCAAATCATACTAAGCTTATGATATATGGGGTTTCTACAATTGTCGGCTTATCATATTTTTGTTAAGAAACTTGCATGTTTATTTTTCTTTTTTAAAATTAGATTCTAGGTTTACATAGTATAATTGCAATTTTGGCTAAATTGCCATTTGGGGACTTTAAAAACACATTTATCTAAGTCATCTTTCTATGCCTGTCATTTAAGTTATAGTCTAAAGGTTTCTTGTTCTGGGTTAATATGGTATTAATATCTTGATGAGCATATAGCAAATATTCTTTGTGAAACGCTCATGACACTTCATCTCTTGCTGCACTTTCAACATTGACTTCTATAGCCTATCAAGACAGTTATTCATTTCATATCCTCTACACATGCATACATACATACACGTGTGTGTATATCATGGGAGCTCAAGTTTGATTGCTAATAGTTTTTGCTTGTAGCATTTTTTAGTTTTCTTTTCTTTTTTTTTTTTAGTTCTGACCTTTTCTTTAGAGAAATTTGCTTTTGTATTTGATACGTGTGATTTTCTTTTTCTTTTTTTTTGATAATTAGCTTGGAGAAGAGCTTGGAGATATTTATGATTACGTAGCTCCGTGTTTTCCTCCAAGGTTTGTCTTACTCTGAGACCGCTTCTTTTCTTGAGTTCATTTGGTTTGATGTCGAGCAATTAGACTATGTATCCCCCTCATTCTAGGTTCATTTGGAGATTCCATGTTTCCCCAAGTAGATTCCCATTCTCACATGTTATGTTTTCTCTTTAGCTTTCAAGCTTTAGCTAGCCACCATCATTATTTAATCTTCAACACTCTCCATGATTAATTCCCTTAAACAAATTCAAATCATTATTATCCAATGTTTCTTAAACAATTGCATTTCATTATTATAATTTTTTCAAGGGTCCCATTAAAATGGTTTTTATGAATTTAACCTAAAATTTATTATATTTCTATCAAATATGATGTTTTTTGTCCGAATAATGTACATTTACATCATTAATTTGGTAATAGGGTGGAATATTCTTGAGACTTGTTTTGTGGGCCGGCAAAAGTTGGATTTGATATTAACGATGTAGATTTATGTTTAATTTAATATATTATCATAAATCTTAATTAAAATTTAAAAGACATTAAGTCTTTAGATTATGACAATGATTTAACATTCGGAAACTTATGTACAACGTTATGTGTGATGTGTATCAGAATTTAGAAAAATAAAAATATCACAGCATTTGTTTATTCTTTTAAGACAGGAAAGTACCTTAGTGTTCGATTCAAACGATAGTTATTTGTGTTTCTCATTTTAATGGGCTTTATTCCTTTGTCCTCATGCCATCTCAGTTCTGACAATGTAATCACCGCAAAAGGAGTTTAGGACTTGGGTGTACCAGGTTTAACCTCTCAGCTAGAGTTTAATTTGAATTTAGTTGGACGATAGTTATGTTAGTTTTCATCAAGGCCTCTGTAAACATAAAGTTGGTATTCTGGTTAGGAGAAGTTAATGTTTATGAGTTTTGTGGAGTATGATTCTGCACATGCAAGGTTGGTTTGTTTAAAGCTGTGCATTTTCATGTTTACATAATAATGGTGATTCCATTTTGGTTTTTTAGATGTTCTTTTGGTCTGTTTTCATGTTTCTATCCAACTTATGTGTTTATCGTGCGCTTTTGCGATTTTCTTTGAGGTGTACTGACTTTATTGGCGATGTCTTTGATCCTGGTACAAGTGGGCACTTGTAAAACTAATATAGATAAAGTTTTTATATTTGCTTAAACTGAAATATATTTGGTGCTACTCTAATAATCTTACATCTGCATTCTAGGTACTATCGAGCACTGAATTAATATTTGGTGCAACTAAATACACACATGACCATTGGCATTTGTTCTAGGTAATGCATGTGAGTTTCGTTGCTAAATTTTTTCCTTATTTCTATGCATTTTCACTTTAAATTACTTAACAAATATTACTTTTTTGACTCCACCTCTGTTTGTTTGGTGAGAGTGGAGACAGCACGCGTTTTATTAAGGTAGGCTTTATTTCAAAATTCTAATCAATAATAGTTTTATCATGATGATTTTGGAAAAATTAATATTTTGGGGTTGCGATATTGTAAAGATTTAATTGCTGGTTCTATTTGGAGTAGAACTATTTTGTTTCCAAATTAATTTTAAATATTTGGTTCCACTTAATTATTATTTGATTCAACTTAAGTATGAATAGGTATGAATTAATTTTATTACCGTGTAGCTTGCTTGTCCATTAGAAATACAACAATAGTTGACCTTCTCTCCAACCTTATTTTAAATATTTTAAAGATTCAAAGTATATAGGCTGGAAAACTGACGGGTTGCCTTATATCGAGCTGCAAGATATAATGGATCCTCCCTAGGTGTAACAACGCCACGTATGATGAATCTTAAAAAATTCAAAAAGACTTGAAAAAAGTTATATCGAGCTCATTTACTATTGAATATTTATATAACCTTAATTTATTTCCAATTTACTTATAAAAATTAAACTACGATTCTTTTTTTATATTATTTTATTCAAATTACTATTTTTTTATATTAATAATGTTTGATTTTAATATTTAATATTTTTAAATGTATTTGTATAAAAAAAAAAGATTTCAAACAAAGTTCTATGGAGCTTACAAATAATTCTATCGACCTTAAAAAAGAATTAAAAATTTCAACGACTGAGGGGCCACTTATAAATAATTTTATCAATATAATAATATTGATCATTGTTTAAATATATTATAACTAATTTTTATCAAAATAGTATTAATATTGATCATTACTTAAATAAATTACATAACTCACATAACGTACATAACAACTTACATAACTTAACTAATACATGTAGTTTAATCTAATAATTTCCTTAAAAGCATATAGTTTAAAGTTCAAATTTCATAACTTACATAATCTACATAATAAAACATAAATATATATCATATCAAGACTTACATAATAAACAACTTACCCGTGTAACTTATTGCCAACTTTAGACTTCAACAACTATGAAATGGATAGGACTTGGATGAATTTCTCAAGGGCAAGCAACGAGTATCAAAATGGACTGCAATCTTTTTTAGATTTTGCATTTCTCAATTCAGGCCAAGAGAATATGATTCTTTGCCCGTGTAAGAAGTGTGGCAATATCTATTGGCAGTATCGTGAAGTTGTCTATGAACATCTAATTGTTGATGGCTTCATTCGGGGGTATAAAAAATGGATTTTCCATGGAGAGTGTACACCTAGTGGAGCCTCTTCGACGATTAATCCGGGTTATCCTTATACTAGTTACCGTCAGTATGTTAGAGAAGATGACATGGAAGGTATGATGCGGGATGCATTTAATATGCGGAGTGAAGGTTTCCAATCATTTCCACCAAACTATGTTGCATCCGATGATTATAATATCAGTGGGAATACTTTTATGGAAACGAGAAGAAGTGTACCGGATGAACAACCGAATGAAGAAGCGGCAAAGTTCTACACGTTACTTGGTGAAATGAATGAAGAACTTTATGAGGGATCAAAATTTTCAAAAATGTCATTCTATATTCGCCTTTTCCACTTAAAATGTTTAGGAGGGTGGACCGGAAACTCTTTGACAATGCTGTTAGAGCTTTTGAGAGAAATGTTTCCGTTTGCAAAAATCCCTCAATCATGTAAAGACATGAAGAAAGTGATAAAAGATTTGGGCCTTGGGTACAACAAAATTCATAGTTGCCCAAATGATTGCATGTTGTATTGGGGTGATCGGAGCAATCAGTCATCTTGTCATATTTATGTAAATCTCGTTGGATGAATAGAGATGCAGAAGATGTTAATGAGGATGAATATGGGCCACAGTCAAGAAGGAAGCCGAACAAGATTTTGCAATATTTCTCGCTAATCCCAAGGCTTCAAAGGCTATTCATGTCGTCAAAGACAGCTGAGTTTATGGCGTGGCATCATGATCAACGAACCGATGATGGATTATTAAGGCATCCTGCAAATTCTTTTGCATGGAAATCATTTGACAATAAATTTTCAAGCTTTGCAAGTGATCCTCGGAGTGTAAGGCTCGGGTTAGCATCTGACGGATTTAATCCTTTTAAAATCATGAGCACCTCATGACAAAGACTTGGCCCGTGGTCCTTGTTCCTTATAATTTGCCTCCATGGCTCTGCATGAAGCAATCTTTTTGATATTATCTATGATTATCCCCGAGAGAAAGGCCCCGAAATGATATTGACATATATCTGCAGCCACTTATTGAAGAGTTAAAACAATTATGGACGGGTGTTGAGACGTATGATGTATTGAGAAAGGAGAACTTTTACCTACGTGCTGCTTTGATGTGGACAATTAATGATTTCCCGGCATATGCGAATTTATCGGGTTGGAGTACCAAAGGACATTATGCTTGTCCTTGTTGTGCTGCTCAAACGTGTTCACAGTGGTTATATAATGGGAAGAAGTTCTGCTATATGGGGCATTGTCGGTGGTTAGATGAAAATCATAGATATAGATTTCAAAAGGCTTTATTTGACGGTACTGAAGAGTTGAAAAAAGCTCCTGAGCAGACCATTGGATCTGAAATCTTATTCATGTTAAAAGATATGGATTTCAATTACGGGAAGCTGAATCAACCATCTAACAGGCAAACAAATAGACGATCGAGGGATGAATCTGATGATGAATCTGACGAGGAGGATGACCCTAATGAGGCAGACTTGTGGAAGAAAAGAAGTATTTTTTTGAGTTGCCTTATTGGGAGCATCACATATTACGCCACAATCTTGATGTGATGCATATTGAGAAGAATGTCTGCGAGAACATCATCCGGACAATTTTGAACGTCGATGGTAAATCAAAAGATAATCTTCAGAGTCGACTTGATTTAGTTCACATGGGAATTAGGCGTGATCTTCATCCCCAAGTACTTCCTAATGGAAAATATTGGTTGCCGCCTACAATTTTTGCAATGTTAAAGGAAGAGAAAGAAATGTTCTGCACGGTGTTGAAGGATATAAAGGTTCCGGATGCGTATTCATCAAATATATCTCGATGTGTAAGTCTTAAAGATCGAAGACTATATTCATTAAAATCACATAACTATCACATCCTGATGCAAGATCTACTTCTCGGTTGCTTTACGGTCTTTGTATGTCAAAGAAGGTAACGTCCTGTATAATTGAGCTGTCCAATATAATGAAAGCAATTTGTGGCAAAGTTCTGAATGTTGAAGAACTTGAAAAAGTACAAGATCGAGCCGCTTTGACATTATGCAATTTGGAGAAGATCTTTCCACCTTCCTTCTTCACTATTATGGTGCACCTTGTCATTCATCTCCCTCGTGAAGTAATAATTGGTGGGCCGGTTTTCTATCGTTGGATGTATCCAATTGAAAGGTGCTAATTTATTTCAAAGGCATTCACCTTTATACCTATAGTTACCAGTTTTGATAATGTTGTATATGGTGTTTAGGTTCCTAAGAAAATTGAAGTCTTATTGCCGTAACAAGCGTTATCCGGAAGGATCAATTGCTGAAGGCTACTTGGCAGAGGAGTGTATGACATTCTGTTCTAGATATTTAGATGTTGAAACAAGATTGAATAGACCAAGTAGAAATGCCGGACTCAATGATCCTAACTTGGACAAAACTTATTTATTTCAAAGTTATGGAGAACCAATTGGCAAAGTTGAAATTGTAGAATTAGATGACCGATCTTGGATACAAGCACATAGATATGTTCTTTTCCACCACGATGCACTTGAACAATTACGCAAGTAAGTTCTAGAATATGATAAATATTCTTTTTTTTTATTTGTTTATTTTTTAACGAATTAAACATGTGTTTAACATAGTGAGTACAAACAAATCTTAAGATCTCCTCCACGCTCACGAAGATTACAACATCGCGAGATTAATAGGTTATTCGCAGAATCTTTTCATGAATGGTTAAGCCAAACGGTATGCAACTCAACATTTTATTGACCAATAATAATGTTTTCTCATAACATTTATAATTACTCAATTTACTTTCGATTCAATAGGTTTGGAGTGGGAATGTCGTTAATGACGAAGTTAAATGGCTTTCCCAAGGTCCGAATCGAGTAGTAAAAAGATATAGTGGCTTCATCATGAATGGATTCAGATTTCATACCAAATATCGCGAGAGATTGAGGAGAACTCAAAATTGTGGAGTAGTTGTTAATTCTTTAATTACAAGTTACGCTAGTGCTAGGGACAGTAATCCTGTCGAGGGAAATGTGGAGTATTATGGACTTCTAACCGACATTATTGAGTTGGATTATTATGGAAAATGGAAAGTTGTCTTATTTCGATGTGATTGGGCTGATGCTAATTCTACTCGCGGAATTAAAAATGATCAGTTTGGTTTTACAATGGTGAATTTCTCTCGATTAATTCACACTGAAGAACATTTGATAGACGAGCCGTGTGTATTTTCTTCTCAAGTTAAATAAGTTTTTTACTCGAAAGATCCAATTGATGAGGGTTGGTACGTTGTACTCCGAAACACCCCTAGAGACTTGTTTGACATGGGGAATGGAAGTAGAGATGACATCGTTGAAAGATCAGAAACTTTTCCTTTTCCAGAACAAGACTTAGATGAAAATATTCCTAGTACTAGTACACAATTTAAATGGGTTCGTCAGGATGTAGACGAAGATATTTACGATTCATGATGTAGTAAGATTTTATGATTTTTTATTTATATGTAATGTTATAATTTTAACATTGGTCATGTTATATAATTTAACTATTTTATATTTACTATTATTGTTATTTCTTACTATAATTTTATCTATTTTATGTGTTGCAGGAAAAATGCCTAGAAGAAGATTAAGAGATCTTAGTATTGTATAGAATACTACAAATTCGGAAGAAGTAAGTACTGAACAGCAGACAGTTGTTGGATCTTCAAGCGTGCCGGAGACACTTGACGAGTCTGTGGAATTTCAAAGTAATGTTAAGTTTATTTTACAACTTGTATTAAATTTTATTACTGATTTATTTTTTAATTTCAATATAGTAATAATTTATTATTTTTCAGCTGAAAATGGTGGGACGCGCAGAGGTCGAGGACGTACGCTCCTAACAGATTTATATAACTTAAATTCTATCGAGCGTGTCAAAGTAAGTAAAAACAGCCATGGTCAGCCTGTTGGACAAGAAGCTCGACTTTTAGCAGGCTATTTGGGCATTATAGCACGAAATGCCAATAAGTTGCCCATCAACTACGAATCATGGCATAACATGCCTAATAGCAATAAAAATCAAGCTCTCTCTAATATTAAGGTAATAAACCGTTAATGTAATTATAATATCAAGCTCTCTCCAATATGTTGCTTTAAGTTTTTTTAGGATAGGTTTGCTTTAGAGGTCTCTGATGCCTATATCAAGAAGGCATTGGGTAAAAAATGGAGAGACAATAAAAGCAATTTGAAAAAAGAATATTTAAAAAAACCCATAAGCCTTGAAGAAAAATTGCAAAATGTCCCACCGGGAATGTTGAGGTACCAATGGGAAGATGCGGTTCGATTTTGGAATTTGAAGAAAGAAGAGGTATTATATATGTACTTGCAAACTCTTATAAATTTTTCGGTTTATAGTATTTACTATATACGTAATAATAATTTCATTATGTAGGACCGTGAGCGAGTTGGAACAAGCAGCAGGCAAAAATAAAAATTTATTTATTACGCAGCAGGTCGAAAAGTTTTGCTTGTGTAGCTCAAAGCCATGCAGTACTATGGATTTATTAAATCTATCAAGTATTAATAACTTTTTACTATTAAATAATATTTTTACTATTATATTGTAGGAAGCCTCGTCTGGTCAAAAAGTTGGACGCCTTCAACTTTTTGACATTACGCACAGGAAAAAAGATGGAACTCCGATGTCATCTGAGGCTGCAGAAATTATGGTATATTTACTTAATAAAAATTCATTCATTATAAATATTTATAATATTTAATTATAATGTTTTAATTCATCGTTTTTATTAGTTTAATTTAAATAATGTTATGTTGTATTCCTTTTTATTGTATATTTCGTTTCTAACTCTTTAACTGATTTATTAGGAGAAACTAAAAGATAAGAAGGCAGAGTATGAAGCGACTGCTTCGACTGATAGTTCTGTTAATTTTGAGGATATTGATATCAGAATTATTAATGAAGTTTTGGGACCTGAAAGGTATGGTCGGGTTAGATTCCAAGGATCTGGTGTTAACCCGACCCAATATTTTGGATCCACCTCGCACCAATACATGCCTTCCGGGAGTCAAAGTCAAGCTGAAGTTCAGAGGTTAAAAGATTAGATAGTTCAGATACAAGCTACCACAGATGAGCAAATTTCTCAACTTAGAGCGGAGGCAAAGAATGAGGGAGGCGGAAGCAAGAATGAGGAGGCGGAGCGAGCAGAAATACAATGAACTCCAAAGCAGCAGACTTCATTCTATGATGATTATGTTCCAGCAATTTCAAAATCCACCATCATAGACATTTGTTTTCTTGTAACTTTTAACATTATTTTAAGAATATTTTGAATATTCATTTACAATTTATATAATATATTTTTCGTATAATTTTGTATTATTTATATTTGCGTGTTTGGTTGGATTTCAATTTGCTGTTTTTGATTGAATTTCTTGCAGGATGGCTGGATATAGGTGCAATAATACTTATTGCAAAACTGGGCAAATTAGCGGCGTTTTTTTCAATAAGCGCCACTAGAAGTACAGGTCTTTAGCGGCGATTTTTAAAAAAGAGCCGCTAAAAGTATAGGTCTATAGCGGCGTTTTTTTAAAAAACGCCGCTAAAAGTACAGGTCTATCGCGGCGTTTTTTAAAAAAGCGTCGCTAAAAGTACAGGTCTATAGCGGCGTTTTATAAAAAAGCGCCGTGAAAAGTACAGGTCTATAGCGGCGTTTTCAAAAACGCGCCGCTAAAAGTATAGGTCTCTAGCGGCGTTTTTTAAAAAAGCGCCGCAAAAGGTCCTGGTTTTTAGCGGCGTTTTTTAGAAGCGCCACTAAATGTCCTGGTCTTTAGCGGCGTTTTTTTTAGAAGCGCAGCTAAAAGTACAGGTCAAAAAAACGCCGCGAACATTTGTGGCGCTGCATATAGCGACGGTTTTTGCGGCGCTTTGGCAAATAAAAACGCCGCTAAAAGTCTGTTTTCCTGTAGTGACTTAGTGTGCAATATATCGAGGATGGCACTTAGTGTGCGAAACGTCCAGAAATGGCACTTAGTGTGCGATATATCAAAGATGGCACTTAGTGTGCTAAACCTCAAAGAGGGCACTTAGTGTGAGAAACATCAAGAATGGCACTTAGTGTGCAAGACATTGTATATTCAACGAGCATAGTCAAGATGAGAATGAAAGTACAATCAATTTAAGTGATCCAGGTATGTACAGAACCTATATGAGAATCAATTAAAGGTATTGGTAAGTTCCTAGTGTATAATGTTCATGAAATGAGAAAGATTTATGTGTAAGTATGTTTCATGCCAAAATGTGTTTATTTGACTATAATGAGATATGAATTGAATGATATGTGAGATATGAGTTATAGTCGTTTTAATTAAATATACATATGGTACATGGTATGCGAAACACTGTTATTTGATAATATTTCACATAATTCACTTTACTAAAGAAAAGGTGATGGAAATTAAATTGAATAAAGTTTACATATAAATGCTTATGCATATGAAGATATGAATGAATTAATAAGAAGTATTCAAATCATATGTGTTTTGAATGAATAAACTCATGAAAATCTTGATTAACTATGTGCATGAATTTGAGATAGAATAGTGCAAACATATGAATTATATTATGTTTAGAATAATGGTCTTAAATGCAGTTATTTAATAATATGATTTTATTACCAACGAGCTTACTAAGCTTATTAGCTTACTTTGTTTTCTTTCCTATGCTTATAGAGTTTCAGAGGCTTGCTCGGGTTGGAAGTCATCGGAGATCTCATCACACTATCCAGCTATGGTTTGGTATTTTTAAGCTTTTTTATTTTGGTTATATGGCATGTATAAACTTGAGTCTTTTTTATAAAGGTTTTGGTGATGCATTTGGCCATTTTATAAGGCTTATTAATGACTTATGTTTGATGTGTACTTTGCCTTGTTTAATGGCAATATTTAGTATGGTTGGTGATGGTTCAAGATGATCATTTAGTCATTTGGTTTATGATGAGTATTTACCTATGAAAAGCATGATTTTGAACTTGAGAAATGAATGACTAATAGATAAATTATGAGTCAAGCTTTGTGTGTGATTGATGGTAGTAAAAATACATACTGAAATAGGTTGTATTGATGAGTATGATATGTACTTTGGTATATGATGGAATAGGTGAGAAATGAAGAATAAATCATGCTAGTTTGATATGTGTTTGATTGTACAAATGGTATTGATTTGAGTATATGAATGCTTGATTTTGAAATGGCATATTATGTGTATTGAAATGGTTATTTTGGCTGCCCATAAATGTATTTGAAATGGTACCATTTTGGCTGCTAGGTGTGGATGAGAAAAGGGTGGCAAATTGGCTTTGCAAATAGCTTATTTTTGTCCACATGAGTAGAGACACGGGCGTATGTCTCAGCCGTATGTGACACACAGTCATGCTACAAGGCCGTGTGTCCCCTGGGGTAGCCCTTCGATATTAAGTCAGTATACCCTACAGGTTTGACACAGTTTAGACACACGGACGTGTCTATTGGCCTTATGTGTTACATGGGCTAGCACATGGGCGTGTGGCTGGCTGTGTGACCCAAGTTAGTAACCCCTCCAGATCTTCCACGGCCATGACATAAGGGCGTGTCCTTGGCCATGTGGTGCAAGTCAGAATTTATGCCCTGTTTTCACATGGCCTACGACACAAGCGTGTCTGGTGACCGTGTGAGGCACACGGCCTGTTCACACGGGCATGTGACCCTAGAATGTTTAAAAAATTTCTATGTTTCCCAAAGTTTGCAAATATTATCGGTTTAGTCCCAAACCTCTTCTAAGCATGTTTTAAGGTCTCGTAGAGCCTTATAAGGGACAATGTGATTATGTTATATTGGTATTCATGTGAAATTCAATCATGTGTGAGAAATGTATATTATATGTTGTGCTTTGATCAGTAAAGCGTCGTAACTCTATTTCGGCGACGGATATGGGTTAGGGGTGTTACATTTTATTGGAATCAGAGCTACGGCTTTATCGATTCTAGGACTAATGTAGCATATGTGAGTTTAGCTATACATGCCATATTTAACCTGTGATAGTGTGATATCTCCCGATTCTGACGAGAATTGTTTTAATTAGACAAATATGCTTTCCAACCGAGCAAATCCTGATAGTACAGAATTTTATACTCAAACGTTTGAGTGAAAATGTGTTGGTGATGAGTTGATACTCATAAAGGTATGAATCAGAGTGCATGATATTCTACTATTGATAATTGTTATAATTATATGAGTATATGAGTTGTGATGTTTGGTCTGTGATTGCTATGTGAATATTTTAATGGTAAATTAATGGTTTGATTTAGCACATGAACTATGTGTTAGGTGCAAAAGTGATCATAAGTAAATGATTGTTATGTGTTTTGATAATGTAGAAATAATAATGAATTGGCCATTCATAATAGTATGTGTGATGTACATGTTTATGTGAAAGTTAAATTTGAGGCTTTACGACCCTTACCCCCTTATCAGTAAAATATTACAATGAAATCCATAATATTAGATTGAATGAGCTCACAAGTGTGGAATTACAGAGTTCTGTAATTGAAGGATTAATACTGTGATCAAATAAGAGAATGAGTCAGCAATTAGAGACAGTACTAGAAGAGATATCAGATTGTTTTGAAGGTCATTCTGATTATGCAGTATCACTATTAAAGAAGAAGTTGACTTTAATGAAACAACATATTTAGGTATGATATTTAAAGAATGTATTAACCGAAAGTTTTTCTGAATTGATTTCTGTTAGTGATGGGATAATATGAAATCAGTGATGACAGAATTAGACAGTGGAATAATGTTTGAATTGAAATGATAGTTGTGTGCAGTGGTTATAGTCGGACAGTTACTATGGTTTTTTCTGGGCATTCTATGTCTACATTTATTCTCAGAAGTATATGTGACTATTTAAATTTTATAAGGAATTCTTATCATATGATAACGTTAGCTAAAAATACTGTTAGACGAAAACATTATGGTCTATATGGATTGATAATCAGCGTTGCTCTATTTTTCTTTGGTATTCTATTTCATTTTATTGAAAGAAAAGATCGACGATAGAATCCGTGTGATGCTAGTATTCTATTTCTACTGGTTATTGTTCTGTGGAATATACATGAAGATTATATTGCTTCTGTCACCAGTGATTTTAGTATTTGTAAGTGTTGTTCTTTCTTCTAGAAATTTTTTGGGATATCATCGGGATCTTTATCATTCTATATGGGTTGTAATTTCCAAAAATTTTGTATAGCTCAATATTTTAAGATTTCGCTACCTCGATTTTATTATGATTCTATATGATTGTCTGGAAGAGATATTCTTTTGATGAAGATGACTATATCTAATATGACTAAAATTTCTAGTTTGATCATGGAAGTACAGTGGTATTCTTATCAGATCCTTAGAGGTGGTGTTTCTGTACTGGTTGCTATTGAAATCATATTTGAATTTCTCTTGTGTTCAAAATGCATTATTAATAACTGGGACATTACCTATCTGTACAGTTAAGATGTCGGCTTTATTATGGCACTATGATTTTAATCTATTTGATGGTTGTGGCTTTAGTATGGTTCAAAGCTTCGTTGATTAACAATTGCAATAGTTCTGTTATATATAATCTTATTCTAGATTTGGGAAGGGGTTGGCATCAGCAAAAGTGTAAATGGTAAAAGATCAAGCTCAAATCTGTATATTGGTTATCATTCCCAGATAATATTGATAATGAGTTAAACATGGGATGTTATGTTTGAATTATGCAGTTTTTAAAGATCTTTGAGTAGTATTCTAAAGAAATTGCGATAAATTGTATGCTTGAGTTATTTTGACAACAATAAGAAAGTTTTTCTTTGAGAAGTTATTGTTTGACAGCTGAGATTGATTCATTTGTCTAGTTTGATTGTATTATTTGCTCGAAGGAATAATCAAGTTATTTGCATTTGAATTTATCCACAGGGTTGGAAATAAACTTTGAACGTTCACGGGTAAATAAATGAATAGTCTGAAAAAAAAATTCATATTCTAGAAGTCATGATGCAGAATTATATCCATCAGAACAGTTTTATTGAGAAATGTTCTTATAGATTAAAATTGTTTTGATTGGGAAATCATCACACTTGTGAAGTCTGCATGATATGATATTTATTAATAAAAGTGGTAAACAGTCGAAGACATTGTTAACTGAAGCATTAGTTCTGGTCTAGTCTGCATCGAGTAAAGAGTTATTCAACACGAGAATTAGAGATGGTCGACATTGTAGTTGTGTTGAAGAGTTAGCAAAACTAATTGTTTGGTGAGTAATGTAACCTTTTGAAGACTGCAAGAGTTTAAAATATTTGATGTTTCTGAAATGTTTGAATTTGAGATAGTAAAGACGGCTTGAACTGTTGAAAGATTGTGAGTCAGTGATTGATTATCACACTGGGCAAACGATTATAGTCTCAGATGTTCTGAGCCAGAAATCTTTGTGTACTTTTAGGACCGAAAAACATGCTGTAACACCCTGAATTTGGGCCTAGAAGTTTTGGGCCTTGAGCATGGGAGCGGTTGAAGGCAGCTTATAATATTCTGTTGTGCATGCAAATTTCGTTAATGAAGGCTTGTTTTAGTGGTTAAGTGTGCTGAGAAGTGTTGGAGAAGTCCCGGGTTCAAACTTGGACTCTAGCAAAAATTTTGGTTTAAGGTGAATCAAACCCTGGGTGTAGTAGGTAGGCCTTAAGAATATTGTTGGAGAAATTGCGACACAAAAAGCCTTGTGGCTTAGTGGCAAGTAGCGTGTGGAGCATCTGAGGGGAGGCATGGGTTCGAATCCCATGGCAAGCAAAGAGCATTTATTTTGCTAACAAGGGGCGGCAAGAGTTGGTGTTGAATTTAAACTCTGATGTTAGAGGGATCCCACATCGGGAAGCTAACATAAGAGTGGATGGGAAGCTAGCTTTAAATAGAGAGAACTATGAGGAGAGTAAATGTACCTTTCTTGGCTGATCCCTTTCGCTTTATGGCGTGCTCGTTTGGGTTGGGCGTCGGCTAAGAGTGCTCAGAGCGTGGATTAACTCCAGTCTCTAATCAGGTGTGTATTTCTCACTACTCTAGTTGTTGGATGGCTACTTCGGGCCGCGATGGGCTGAAAGGGGCCATGTGGGCCCAATGGGCCTACAGGCCTAATTGGATAAGTTGTTTGATTGTGTAGTAAATATTGGACTATGCTAGGTGAATCTCATATCTGTGGCTAGATTTGGGCTAAAAGGGCCACACGAGTGTGTGGGACCATTTGGGCCGAGAATGGGCTTTAAGGCCATTCGTATTGTTATCCTTGTTTAGAATACTTTAGTTTACTGAAATACCCTTGTAGGGTAGAATTATCAAAATACCCCGTAGGGTAGAATTACCGAAATACCCTTGCACAAAGAGAATTATCGAAATACCCTTGTAGGGTAGAAATGCAGAAATACCCCTGTAGGGTAGAATTATGAAATACCCTTGTAGGGTAGAAATATTGAAATACCCCCTATGGGGTAGAAATACTAGAAATACCCCCTGTAGGGTAGAATTATCGAAATACCCCTGTAGGTAGAATTATCGAAATACCCCTGTAGGGTAGAATTACCAAAATACCCCTGTAGGGTAGAATTCTTGAAATACCCTTATAGGGTAGAATTAGAAATACCCCCGTAGGGTAGAATTACAGAAATACCCACCTGTAGGTTAGAATTACCAGAAATACCCTCGTAGGGTAGAATTTAAAAATACCCCCTGTAGGGTAGAATTACAGAAATTCCTTGTAAGGTAGAATTATTGAAATACCCCGTAGGTAGAATTACTGAAAAACCCTTGTAGGGTAGAAATATAGAAAAATACCTCGTAGGGTAGAATTGTCAAATACCCCTGTAGGGTAGAATTACCAGAAATACCCTCGTAGGGTAGAATTAGAAATACCCCCTGTAAGGTAGAATTACTGAAATACCCCTGTAAGGTAGAATTATCGAAATACCCTTGTAGGGTAGAAATACTGAAATACCCCTGTAGGGTAGAATTACCGAGATACCCTTGTGGGGTAAAATTACCATTTTGCCCCTATGGTGTTAAATGACTGTTTTGCCCTTGTGGGCAAGTGATTGACTTGGATTGTGTGGTTGACGAATTTGATTGTGAATATATGTTGGTGATATGAATGACTTGACTGTGATTGTTTGATTCAAATATGGGCATGACATTCTACATACATGACATGTTGTATGGGTTGGTTTATATTGATGGAGGAAGCGTTCTGGCAGCCTCGCTGCAATCTGGTGGCCTCGCCACATATATCTGTTCTGGTGACTTCGTCACAATATCCGCGACCTCGGCATCCGTGTCCCAGTTCGCCACATATATAAATATATATATATTCGCTCGTGGCCTCGCCACAATATTCAGATCTGGTGACTTCGTCACAATATCGCGCGACCTCATTTGTAATTTCGTGGTGTGTGTAGTGATTGGGTGGGTCGAGTAGTCTCCCACATGGTGTAAGGTCTGATACGGGGTGTATACGGTTGGATATGGGTTGGGATTGCATTCACATTCTCGATTTTGATTCTATTACTAAAACCGATTTCGATTTCGATTTCATTATCGATTCTAATTCGATAATGATTCTTATTCTCAGAATGGGCTAAGGTCCATCCGCATCGTCTGTTGTAATGGGCTAAGGCCCGATTGGTACTGAAATCGTAAGTAAAAAGGTTGGGGCGGACTTTTAATTCTTTTAGATGACTGATTGTTCCTTTTTATAGTAGGGGATTTCACATCGAGTTTTCAGTAAACTCACCTCGTTTATTAACCTTTCGTAATTTCCAGACCTTAGATGGATCGGGTGCGAGGGGGCTCGGAGGAAGCCACACACACTATTTATGTTACAGTTTTGATTATTACCTTTAAATATTTTATGTGGGTTGTAGTAAAGCCATTGTAATTTTTTGGATTTCAAATTTGGAATTTTATTTATTGTTCTTATAATTTCTAGTATTAGAACACGATTTTCCAAAGCAACTACTGTTGTTCAAAACATCACGTAACCGCAATTGTTTTTAAAGTAAGTTTCCGCAACTACCAAGATTTTTTTACAAAGTTGTTAAAAATGTTATTCAGCTGAGGTTTTCTAACAAGGTTTAAAAAGGGTATAAGTTTTTAATTATTAAGAAGGGTTTTTAATGGAAACATGGTTTTCGAAAAACACTTCAATGTGACATGCCAGATTCGAGCCAAACTTCCAGGCCGGGTTTGGGGTGTTACACATGCAATTGATATTATCAGATGATGTGTAGTTATTAGCTGAGCTAAAAACTAAATTGATGTTTAATCAGTGAAACTGTGAGGTTAAGAAGTGTGTCAGTGAATTATAAGGTACAACGTAAATTGATTTCTGATTCATAATTTTAGATTGAAACCGACGATTGTTCGTTGTGTCGAGATAGAGTTTGTGTGCCGAGAAATCTAGAGATTTTACAACAATTATGGTGTTTAGCTCAATGGTAATTATCTGTTCATTCAGGGATTACTAAGATGTACAATAATCTGAGACAATTATATTGGTGAATGAGTATGAAAAGTGATACTTCTGACTTTGTATACAAATGTCTGATTATTCATCAAGTTAACGTTGATTATCGAGTGTCTTTGGAACTGTTACAGCATGTGTTGATATCTGAGTAGAAATGAAATAGAATTTTGATGAATTTTTGTATTAGGATTATTCTTATCACTAAAAAGGATAGATGTTATCTGAACTATTGTTGACTATTTGAAGATGTCTGCATATTTTATCTTCATACGCATGGATTTCTCTCTTGATAGACTAGCTGAGTTATATATTCCTGAGACTGTTAATTTACATTTCATTATTCTGGATAGAGATCCGAGGTTTATATTGTGATTCTAGAAGAAACTATGGTAAACTTTGGGTATGAGATTGCATTGTAACACCGCATTACCTTCTCCAACTAACGGATAATATGAGGAAATGATACAGATTCTCGAACATATATTTTGCTACGGTGTTTTAGATCTTGAAGGGGACTAAGAAAGACATTTACTGTTGGTTAATTTTGCGTATAATAATAGTTATGAGATGAATATTAAGATAGCATTATATGAGTGTGGTATGGTTGCAATTACTAAACTTCGTTGGATTGAATCGAATTATGATTAAAAGACTTACGGGGTCGACGTGATTAGAAAGACTGAGGAGAAATGAAAGTAATTAGTGACAGTCTAAAAGCAGTTTCAGATTGATAGAAAACATGTGCGGGCTTGATACATAAAAGCATTGAATTTCAGTTAGAAAACTGAGTAATTGTGAAAGTATTATAGTGGGAATAGAATTTCTCGATTTAGCTATAAAGAGAAGTTGAGTTCGTGATTTTTCAGGCTGTACGAAATTATTAAAAAAATGAGACTGTATGAGATTACCATCAGAACTTGCGAAGATCCATAATGTGTTTCATATATATGATGTGATTATACAAATAAGATCCTTTATCTATAGTATCTCTCTCAGAAGTAGAAACTCAGCTTGTTATAACGTATAGCAAAGAACAAATCAGAATCTTAGCATGTGAGATTAAAGAGTTGAGTAATCCAAGGCTATGTGAGAAATTTATGAGGCTAGTGAAATCAAATATCCAACTTAATCACTGGTAAGATTTTCGGGGACGAAAATCCCTAATGAGGGAGAGTTATAATAGCCCATTTTAGGGTTAATCGGAACAGTGGTTTCAAGACCACAGATCTGACACCAAAAAATTTATTTTATTCTTATTTTAATATTTACAACATGATATTAGAGTTGTGTGAAAATTTTGTGAAGAAATTTTACCGTTGAGTGGTTAATTCGGTAAAAAAGACTAAATTGCGTAAAGCGTAAAACTTGTGTTCTATTAGCTAAAATAGTAAAATAGCTATAGAACACTAAAGTAAAAGTCCTTATGTGGATATTAACCCACTAATTAGTTAGTGGAAGATTTGGTTTGGCATTGTTGCAAATTTTTTTAAATTGGAAGGTTAATTAGTTAAATTTGGAAATAAGGTTAAATAAAAGAAAACTAAAATTTCCACTCATCTTCATTCTATATTTTCCACCTAAATTTAGAAAAAAAGAAATCCATGGATGAGCTTTAAATTTTCGGCTAATACATGCTTAATTTGTAAGTAATCTTTGACTCAGTTTTTAATAATTTTTACGTTTTTGAGATCGTTGCAGCTTAATCTAGCTAGCCCGTACCTCCGATTTCAAAATTGCTAAAGTAATTGGATGATGCCATTGTTTCATGTTGGAATATCTTGATGTTTAATGATGGAAAATAAATCTTTGATGTTAGATTAATCAGTTTTGTTAAGTGAATTTTAGTAAAAATGTCAATTTTGGACTAAATTGTGAAATATGATAAATTGTGTGGTAAAAGTATGAATAAATGAAAAATATGGGCTGATAGTAATATATGGAGAATTCAGCTAAGCATGGGTAGGATGAAATTGCAAGAAATTGTGATTTTATGTGGTAGGACTAAATGGCAAAAATGTGAAATAATAGGGGCAAAAGTGTAATTTTGCCAAAATATGTAAATTGTGTTAAATTGAATGAATTAATGATTAAATAAGAAAATTTTGTTATTGTATAGATTGAGAAAATTTAGATTTGGTTTTAGAACAGGGAAAAAACAAAGTATCAAATTAGTCGACCTAATTCGTCGTTACAGAGAACGAGGTAAGTTCGCATGTAGTAAGCATTATCATATTATGCATTTAATGCTTTGATATTGTATAAATAGTATATTCGTGATTACTATTATGCTGGATGGCAAATCAACCTTATAAATGACACTTAGTGTACGATATATCGAGGATGGCACTTAGTGTGCGAAACATCCAGAAATGGCACTTAATGTGCGATATATCAAAGATGGAACTTAGTGTGCTAAACCTCAAAGATGGAACTTAGTGTGTGAAACATCAAGAATGGCACTTAGTGTGCGAGACATTGTATATTCAACGGGCATAGTCAAGATGAGAATGGAAGTACAATTGAATTAAGTGATCCAGGTATGTACAGAACCTATATGAGAATCAATTGAAGGTATATTGGTAAGTTCCTTGTGTATCATGTTTATGAAATGAGAAAGATTTATGTGTATGTTTCATTCCAAAATGTGTTATTTGGCTATAATGAGGTATGAATTGAATGATATGTGAGATATGAGTTATAGTTGTTTTAATTAAATATACATGTGGTACATGGTGTGCGAAACACTGTTATTTGATGATATTTCACATGATTCACTTGGCTAAAAAAAAGGTGATAGAAATTAAATTGAATAAAGTTTACATATAAATGCTTATGCATATGAAGATGTGAATGAATTAATAAGAAGTATTCTAGTCATATGTGTTTTGAATGAATAAACTCATGAAAATCTTGATTAACTATGTAATGGGCTCTGGCCCAAACTGTATATACATGATTGATTTCTAATATTATGTTATGTGCATGTATTCTCTGGAGATGACACACTGAGTTTACGAAAACTCATTCTTTTCTATTTGATCTGTTCAGGTAATCCCTAGCACTAGACAGATCGGAGTAGCGGTGGACTAGGCCGTGACCACCACTATTTCGTACTGTTTTAATTCTTTTTTTTAAATTTTAAGTTAATTAATTTCTCGTTATTAATTTGGGTATTTATTTTTTTTGTAATTGGGACTTTTGGGACTGACTGTTTAAATTTGGGATTATACTTTGCTTTCCAGTTTTATCACTACAAAAACATGATGTTTTCTTGAAATTAAAGTTTTCCTAAAAACGAACGGTTTTCTCAAACAAAAAAATTCACAAGTTTTCTCTAAAAAGTCACGTTTTGAACCATAACAATGAACATGCATTTTTATGAGATAATTAAAGACTAATAAACTGGAAGGGTTTTCACTCGATGAATTAGACTACAAATTCCATTCCATGTGACATCGCTAGATTCAGTCATAACGTCTAGACCAGATTTGGGGTGTTATAGGATAAATGTGATTTTCCAAAATGAATGAGGTCCTGCATATGTTGCTGGAGGAATTTAGCTCGGACGAGTTATTCCATTGACCTCATTTCTGATAGGATTTAGCCCGGACAGGTAATCTTGATATAAGCCTTCTCGAGCATATGAAATGGATTAGATTTAGCCCGGATGGGTAATCCAGATTAAGCTCATTATAGCATATGTGATAAAAAGGATTTAGCCTGGACTGGTAATCCTATGCATATGCTATGGATAGGATTTAGCCTAGACTGGTAATCCTGATCTCACTTGATAACAGAATTTAACCTGGACTGATTATTCTGTTATGAAGCTCGAGAGTGTGCTTTCTGAATAAGTGCACTAAAGGGTACCACTGGATGCGAATTGACGGATTACACTTTTGTACACTTTAAGTGTACTATATGGATATCCATCGATAATTCAAATAAATTCAGTGAGCAAAGTTCTGATAGGGGCAAATATGGATTTAAGATATATTGTCATGGAATGATATATGTGATATGGAAATATGACATGAAAAGGATGTTACATGAAATAATGAAGTATGAGATGAGATATGAACATAAATTTGTTTGATGAAATCTTTCATCTACGAGAATAGATTTGTACACCTTGAGTGTACTATCCATGTGAATATCAATATTCCAATTGACTAATGAGTAAAACTCTAACATGAGAAAATATGAGTATGAAATAAGTTATTACACGTATCCATCTGAAATACAAGAAAGTGATGATACATGAAAAGTGATATATGAAAACATGAGATGATGATATTTGTACATGGAAATTATTTGATGAGAATGTTATATGGATACATGATATGGAAAATATGTACACATGGAAATCTGATTATTGTTGAGCTCATATATGTTTCTTGATGATATTGTAGATTGTATGATAACAAGGGCACTGAGGATATGCGTATGGCTTCAGATCAATTGTTCAAATGTGCCTTACATGTTTATCTTGAAATAGAATAAATGCTAAGTTAAGTACCATGTTATACAAATTTACTAGGCATGTAATGCTTACTTAGTTTTATTTCCCTATTTTATAGTAAATCGAAAGCTTGTTGGATTGGAAGCTTGGCAGAGATCACTTACACTATCCATCGGCTCATGTTGGTACAATATGTTAAATCAATTATGGTTATAATGGCATGTATAGGTTTTATTGGCCATATTGGCATGTAAATGTAAATTATTATTGTAATCTAGCCATTGGAATGGCTAGTGATGATTATGTCTTGGTATATGTATATATGCACCAGATTCATTTTTGGAGATTACATAAGTATTGATTATTGAGTAATTGAGAAAGCCTAAATGAGTATACTTATAAAAAGTAAGATAAAAAGCATGAAAACATGTCATGATAGGCTTTGTTGAATGATAGAGTTGAATTAATTTGAATGCTTGAAATGGTTGGTATTTAGATGTAAGTTTGGTGCTGGAATTTGGAAAAATTTTGGGTGAGAAATAAAGCTAGGAATGGCTTTATTTTGTCTACACGGGCGTGTGTCTAGACTGTGTGTGACACACGACCTGGTACATGACCGTTTGGTTAGGCCTTGTGTCCCCTGCATCTTAAAAATGAGAAACAAAATGCTTAGAATGAGCACACAAGCAGAGACACGGGCGTGTGTCTCAGCCGTGTGGGAGACACGGCCTTGAACACGGGCGTGTTACATGGCCATGTAAAAACTGCACCTAATTTTCAAAAATAAAATTCGCCACACAGCCTAGCACACGGGTGTGTGACTTGGCCATTTGACTTCAATTTCTTCATGCTTTACAAGCTAGAGAGTTACACGGGTTAGGAACACGGGCATGTGTAGTCACACGGCCTGATCAAACGGGTGTGTCCCTAGGCCATACGGGCGTGTTGTCACTATTCATAAGAAAATTTTGAAATTTCATAAAAAATTATATGAAATCTCGATTGAGTCCCGATTGGAACTAAATGTTCTTTTTGGGCCTTGAAGGCCTAATTAGGGGACGTTATGAATAAATCTCAATCAATGAACAGTAATTTACATGAATTATTTGAAAATATTTTTAAAGTTTCGGTAATGCTTTGAAACCCTATTTCGACAACAAGTACGTGTTAGGGGTGTTACAGAACCTTTACATCTCGATCTAAAATCTGAACTAGCTCCTCCTCAAATGTCAAATCCGGTCTAACCTCGATCTCCTCAATAGAAACAACGTGAGATAGATCAAACTGATATCACCTCAACATCGAGACGTGAAACACATTATGGATACTGTCTAACTCCGAAGGTAACTCTAACTGATAGGCGACTGGTCCCACAAGCTTTAGAACCTGATACGGCCCAATGAACCTAGGGCTCAACTTGTCCTTACGACTGAACCGTAGAACCTTTTTCCACGGAGATGCCTTAAGGAATACGAAGTCACCCATAGAGTACTTGGCATCCCTCCTTTTCACATCCGCATAAGTCTATCAGAAGTTGCCTTAAGACAATCTCAAATCAGTCTAACTTTGTCTTCAGTCTCGGAAACCAACTTTGGACCCAAAACCCGTCATTCACCCAACTTAGTCCAACATAGCAAACTACGACACTTACGACTATACAGAGCCTTCTAAGGTGGCATCTGGATGCTAGACTGGTAACTATTTGTAATACCCCGAAAATTTCTACAGTAAGAAAGTAAGATATTATCCTTGATATAGTAAAATAAGGAAATAAAGTGACAAAAAGGGAAATTTTGAGTTATGACAACATTGAGAAGTATATTATGATATATTAATTCAAGAAAGGACTAAATTGCAAAAGTGAAAAAGTTTTGTTGTCCAAGAGTAAATACTTAAAACTTGAAAAGTTAAAGTGTAAATATGAAAAAGTGAAGGACAAATAGTGCAAATATTTTAAGGGTGGAATGATTTAGAAACTAAGGAAAATGGATGAATTAGGACTAAATTGAATAGGTGAAAATTTATAAGGGACTAAATTGTAATTTTACCAAATTAAGTGATGACTCAAGGATGAAATTTTAAAAGATCATGAAGGGAAAAATGGTCAATTAGAAGAGAGAAAACTCTAGAAAACAATGATGATGATGGTGATATTTTAGATTAAATAAATAAAGAAATATTAGTTCATTAATATTTTGATTTGATTTTTAATTATATTTTATTATTTTATTTAGTATATAAAGAAATAAAGATGAAGAATTCTCTTTATCTTTCCATGCACCCACGTGAGAAGAGAAGAGAGGAAAGAAATTTTCTTTTTTTTTTACAATTTGGTCCTTTTATAAAAAATTCACCATTTTCACTGAGAAATCAAACAAATTTTCATAGCTACCAAGAGAGAAAAATAATAAGAAGACTATGAGGAGCTAAAATATAAAGTTAGATTCAAGAAATAGAAGCTGGAGGAGAGAGAAAATCAAGTTGAAGATTGAAATCAATAGGACAAGGTAAGAACATCAAGATTTCAATATATTTTTAGGTTGGATATTATTGAAAAAGCATGAAAATGATGTTAAAGTAGAGTTTTCTTATATAAGGTTCTATGTTATTGATATGTTAGTTAAGGAAAATAAGAAAAAGTGATGGGAAATATTGTAAAGAAAGGAAAGGAGGGTGTTATAAACTTGGTTATCAACATTTTGCACTAAAATAAGTTTTGGACAGCAGCAGTAGTATGACTTTGAAAATTCACCAAAAAATGTAGAATTTGAATTAGACATTAATTAAAGTATTAAATTAAATCCTGTTGAGTCTAGTTTTACATACAAGAAACTTTGTAAGCAAAATAATTTCATATTACGAGATATATGAATTTTTGTGAGACAATGTTAGATTGATTTTGGGTTCCCCTATTCTGAATTTGGAAAATCATCAAAAACTGTAAAACAATAATTAGGGGCTTAAATTTATATTTTTAAATTATTAATGAGTCTATTTTAAATAGAAACAAACTGAAACATCATCTAATTTCTGTACTAAGAGATAATTAATTTTTAGTTAAAAAAGGTCGAAGCTGTCAAACAACAGAAAAGGGATAAATTTGAATATTTTACTATACTTATTGGCTAAATTATAAATTCTGAAATTTTTATGGTAGAAATATATTTTAGTTTAGTTTTAAAAACATCAAGAGGATCTTAATTTATAATTTTTTAGCTCAAGCTATAAATAATTTGGTGACTATGACCCAAGTGGACAGCTTTAATATGAACATATAAGTAAATAGTGGAATTATAGATAATGTTACATATAAGCATGTTATATATATTAAGGATGTGGAATGGAGTGGAGGAGGAAAATATATATATATATATATATATATATATATATGAATATTCAGCTAGCAAGAGTTTATATTAAAAATGGCTAATTTGCATGTTTTAGGCTTATGGACTAAATTGAATAAAAGTAAAACTTTAGGGGCAATTTTATAAAAATTTCAAAAATAACCAAATTGCAGAAAATGAATTATTTTATTGGCTAAATTAATAAATTGAATGAAATTATTAATTTAGATCAAAATAGGGTGAAAAATCGAGAAAAATGGAAAATTATCAAAATCCCCCTAAATCTTGGTATTTCTGCAATTTAGCCAAGTAAGTTCGTGTAACTAAATTGTGTATATTTATATATATGAATTGAATGTTGTATATATGAATCATGTGATTGTTAAGTATATGAAAATTGATTTAATATCCGTTAATATTGGTAAAATGTTAAGTCCTGTTTGAATAATAAAATTTGATGGATACAGGATTTCCCATATTGATTATGGTCCTACATATGTTACAGACATCCTATAGCTCGGATGAGCTTCTTGATATTAGCCCTCTTGAGCTTCCTGTTATATGGTTCCTGTGAGCATCTTGATTGGTAGTACCTTCCATTTGTTGTGCACTATCGTAGCTCTTTGTGAGCATCCTATTTATGATCGGTTGTGATCCTGCATATAATGTGGACACAAACGCAACTCTTTATGAGCGTCCTGATATATCTTGCTTGAACTCCTTGGTATATGGCTATTCGGAGCTCCTGTTACATGGCTCTTTGTGAGCATTCCTGATAGGCTCTTCGTGAGCTTCCCAATTAAAAGTGCTTTATGAACTTCCAGTTTATGGCTCTTATGAGCATTCTTGATTTAGCTCGGATAAGCTTCCTGTTACATGGCTCACATGAGCATCCTGTTATAAGGCTCAAGAGAGTGCTTCCTGTTTAAGTGTTCTTATAAACACTCCCGAATATAAATTGATGGATTATAGTTGTTTACACTTGTGTGTACTACCCGTGTATCCATTGATATTTTAAATGATTCAACGGGAAAAATTCTGATATGAAACAATATGAGTACGAAATGAATTATTACCCGTATATGCCTGAAATATATATAATGATTTGTACATGTTACATGGACCCATGGTGTGGAAAGTATATGTACATGGAATTTGATTAATGTTAAGTTCGATATGAACTATTACTGGAATAAATATACATGATATACATGGAAATTATGGTACATGAATTATTGATATAATGAAATGAATGATATATGTTAATGAAGAAACAGTAAGAATGATATGTATCATGACATGTATATATATGATTATCTTTGATATGTTGATACAAGAAAATTATGTAAGTTGAGACGAGTATTAAACTTAAGTGTGACATGTCAAGAAAATAAGTATATCAATGTTGAATTTATATGAAATATGTGCAAGTACACTAACAAGTGTTGTTGTTTGATGCTTAAACAAGTGCCAAGCTATTGGTTGAATGGTAAAATGTTTATTTATATAATGCATTGAAGCAGTATGTACTCAAAAGAAAATATGATAGTGTTCATGAAAAAGTGGTAAGATTTAAATTGTGCAATTTCTTAGGAAATGACTTATCATGTGATCAATTCGAAAAAGGCTTTGTTTAAATGTACTACCTTGTGACTACGGTTGAATGGTATGTTTATGACTTGTGTGTCATGCATATGGAATAAGTGTGAAAAGTAAAAAATTCAAATGAAAATAAAGAAAATTTGAAGAGTTAAAAGTTATTTAAATCCTACTAAGCTTGGGGTAATATGTATAAGTGATGTTGTGGATTTATTCACCTTGTGAGTGGATGAATATAACTTCTTGAGTATTACGGTATCAATTTTGAATTATTCTTGATATGTATAAATTTTATATTTTAAATGAATTGATATGATTAAAGATTACACGAGCTTACTAAAGCATTCATTGCTTATGTGTTTATTTTTATTTACCTTACAGATTATCGGAAGCTTGTCGGAGTTATATCACACTATCCATCAGTTTTATCGGTAATTTTGGATTATTTGATTCTGGTTATAATGGCATGTATAGGTTAATTTGGCCAATGTTAGGTTATAAATGCTCTGTTGTATTTAGCCATTGGGATGGCTTGTGATGGACATGTTTTGATGTGCATATAGTATAATGTTAGATGTAAGTGTTTGGTATGGTTGAATGATGATAATCTTAAAGGTATGTTAATACTTAGTACAATTAGGCATATAAGTTATTTTGGTCAATTTGATAAGTTTGAATACTATAGTATATCTAATGATAACACATGTATAAAACTATGTTTTAGCTTGATTTAAATGCTATGATATAGGCAGTTTATGTGTAAAAGCGTTGAGTTAGGTTATGACAAATGGGGTGAGAAATGTCGCTTTAAAAATAGCCTATTTTCGTCCACACGGGCAGAGACACGGGCGTGTGTCTCTTGACCGTGTGAAACACACGACCTAGCCACATGAGCGTGTGACCCTTGCACCTTGGCGCAATTTTAATATAAATAGAAAAATTTTCTGTGTGCCGATTTAGTCCCGACTTATTTCTAAAGTGTATTTTGGGCCTCGAGGGCTCATATAAGGGACAATATGTATGATTTTAATTGGATTTTGATATGAATACTATATGAAATGAATTTTTTGTCTATTTGTTTAGTAAATTTTGGTAATGCTCCTTAACCCTGTTCCAGCAACTGACATGGGTTACAGATGTTACACTATTGTTGTAGGTGAACTTGACCAAAGGTAGAAAATCCTCCCAACTCCTTAAAAAATCAATCACACAACTCCGAAGCATATCCTCTAGTATCTGAATCACCCTCTCAAACTAACCATCAGTTTGAGGATGGAACGTAGTACTGAAGTCTAATCTCAAACCCAAAGCATCATGGAGTTTCTTCCAAAACTGAGAAGCGAAGCGAGGATCCCTATAAAAATTATAGAAACTGGAACCCTGTGAAGTCTCACAATATCAGAAACGTAGAGTTTGGCCAACTTCTACAGAGAATAATCCATTCGAACCAAAATGGAGTGGGCGAACTTGGTCAACCGATCCACAATGACCCAAACAGAATCTTTCTTAGTAGGTGTTAAAGGTAACCCACTAACGAAGTCCATCATCACACGTTCCCATTTCCATAAGGGAATCTTGACGAGTTGGAGCAAACCTGAAGGCAACTGGTGCTCAGCCTTAACTTGCTGGCATGTCAGGCAATGAGAAATAAAATATGTTACCCCTCATTTCAAACTCAGCCAGCAGTATAGTTCACGGAGATCTCGATACATCTTATTTCTACCGAGGTGCATAGCATAAGGGCTACTATGCCCTTCCTTCATAATTGACAGTCTCAATTCGGCGTCGCTTGGCACACAAACCTATCCTCGGAAACAAAGAACCCCATCACTATTCAAACCAAGATCAGACGTACTGCCCCTCTCAACCTGATGAAAACGTGAAACAAAAGAATCATCCCCCAATTGTTTACCCCACATCTGATCAATCCAAGTCGGCTTAACTTGCAACTTGGCTAACAGACTTCCATCATCAACCAAACTGAGACGAGCGAACATCACCCTCAAATTGGACATCACTTTAAGACTGAGAGCATTTGCCACCACATTGGCCTTACCGGGATGATACTCTATCGTGCAATCATAGTTCTTAAGTAGCTCAATCCATCTACGCTACCTAACTCCTTTTGAGTAAGGAGATACTTGAGGCTTTTGTGATCGGTGTAGATGATACACTTCTCACCATATAGATAATACCTCTAGATCTTTAAAGCAAACACCACGGTAGCTAATTCGAGGTCGAATAATTCTCCTCGTGTGACTTAAGCTGTTGAGACGTATAAGCTACAACCTTACCATCTTGCATTAGTACACATCTCAAATCGACATGTGACACATCACTATACACCACAAACTCCTTACCAGATTCAGGTTGTATCAGAATAGGAGCCTGAGTTAGAATAGACTTGAGATTCTCAAAACTCAATTACTGCATGTCAGACTAGACAAAAGGAGCATTCTTGCATAGAATTTTAATCAGAGGAGCTGCAACCAATGACAACTCCTTAACAAACTTCCAATAATAACTTGCAAGGCCCAAAAAACTACTAATCTCAGAAACGTTCTTACGCCATTTCCAATCAAGCACAACCTCAATTGTTTCAAGATCAACTCAGATCCCCAGAAATGTTACTTCCCGTAACTAGAATTCACATTTGCTCAACTTAGCGTAGAGCTATTTCTCTTAAAGTATTTAAATCACTACACTAAGATGTTCATCATGCTCATCCTCAATTTTAAAGTATACCAGAATATCATCGACAAAGAATACAACGAATTGATCCAGGTACGGCTGGAAAACTCAGTTCACCAGATCCATGAACACAGCCGGAGTGTTTGTCAAACTAAAGGGCATGACTAGAAACTCGTAATGCCCATAACGAGTCTTAAAGTTTGTCTTATGAATATCAACTTCATTAACCCTAAGCTGATGATACTTAGAACGAAGATCTATATCCGAGAATACTGAAGCCCCACAAAATTGATCAAACAGGTCATCGATCCTTGGAAGTGGGTACTTATTCTTCACAGTTAACTTATGCAACTGCTAGTAGTCGATACATATCCTCATGGTACTGTCCTTTTTTTTACAAACAAAATTGGTGCCCCCATGGAGACACACTAGGACAGATGAAACCATGATCCAAAAGCTCTTGAAGTTGAGCCTTAAGCTCTATAAGCTCTTTCAGTGTCATACAGTTTGAAGCGATGGACACCGGAGCTGTACCCGGTAGAAGCTCAATGTCAAACTCAACTTCTTCATTCGGAGGTAAACTTGGTAACTTCTCGAGAAAAAATCCAAAAATTCTCTTACTTTTCTGATGTTCTCAACAGAGGAGTCCCTAAAAGTTGAAACAATGACGTAGGCCAAATATGCCTCACACCCTTTCCGAACCAGTTTTTCAGCCACTAGAGTGGAGATTACGTTAGACAACTAATCCCGACGCTCGTCGATCATAAAAAATTCCTTATCATCCTAGGTGCTCAAAACCACTCACTTAGTCATGCAATCCAAATAGACTCGATATTCTACCAACCAGTCCATACCTAGAATCAAGTAAAACTCTCCAAATGGTAGCTCTATCAAATTTGCCGAAAAATAACCCCTTGTACTTCTAACGGAACATTCCTATACAGTGTATTTACCGATCCAACTAACCCAACGGACTCAATAAAAATATCTCACCCGAAGTACTCTTAACTACAATCCCTGATTATTCAAAAGAAAATAAAGCTTTGGAGAGCATTTAGGGTTCGACACTTGCAAGGTTCAATTGGTAAGTATTTTGAGCTCGGTTTTTGATGATTTCTATGTTATTTATCGTTACTTCGTGTTCTAACTAGCCCATACCCTAATTGCTGAAATTGTTGATGATTTTGTGAGTTGCTATTGATGATAGTTTGATGTTTTTAAATGTTGATGATGAAAAATGGAAGATAAATGATAGATTATCATGTTTTGTAAAGTGAATTTTGGTAAAAATGCATATTAGGGATTAAATTGAGAAAAGTGTAAATTGAGGGGATAAATTGTGAAATAAATGAAAAATATGGGCTGAAAGGGACTTAGGGAAGATTCGGCCATGCTTGGGTTTGATGAAATTTTGTGTATTTTGTGTTGTTTTGAAATAGGGACTAAAATGTAAAAATGTGAAATGTTAGGGACTAAAGTGAAAAATGCACATTTATATGTTTTTGGGCGAAATTAAATGAATGTATGATAAAAGAGTTAATTCTGAATGTATATAGATCAAGGAAGAATGAAATCAAATTTGGATCGGGGAAATCGAAAGTTGTTGATTAGTTGTTCTGATACGTTCGTTTCTATACGAGGTAAGTTCATATGCAAATAAATGTCTTTATATTGAATTATATGTGATTACTTTTCATTGAAATGCTATGAATGATGAACAAGCAAATACGAGCAAGAATCGACGAAGTTAAGACATCCGAAAGTACCGTACGAACTTTAGGAATAGTATAGGATACGAATGTCATGACATTAGGTTACCAAGATGTGATTACATGTAAGACCATGTCTGGGAAATTGGCATTGTATTGAGATTACGTGTAAGACCATGTTTGGGACATTGGCATCGTTGATCAATTTCGTGTAAGACCCTGTTTGGGACAGTGGCATCGACATGTGATAACATGTAAGACCATATCTGGGATATGGAATTGTACGAGCTTATGTGATTTTCGAGTATCCTTAACAATTCTGAATGGTTCAACGGGCAAAGTTAAGACGTGAAAGAATGTGAATTTGAACTAAATGACACAAGTATGTATGAGATTCATATAAGTATTGAAAAGGGAAGCTATTTGATGAATACACATGTGATCTTGAATGTGTTCATAATTGCAAAGGTTTGAGAATTAATGTACTTGTTCATTGAATGAATACACAAGTGATCTTGAATGTGTTCATAATTGCAAAGGTTTAGAATTAATGTACTTGTTCATAGATGATATATTCGACGGAAATGATGTTGTTGTTGATATAATTTATTTGTATATGGCTTACTAAGCTTTTAAAGCTTACTTGTGTGTTATTTCCATGTTTTATAGATTATCGAAGCTAACTCGAACTCGGGGATTGTCGGGAAAACATCATCGCACTATCGATCGTCTCCTTAGTACTTTTGAAGCTCTTTATATATGGTATATGGCATGTATAGGCTAATTTCATTTTGGTATGTTTTAAGTTATGATTTTAGCCATGAGATTTGGCTTGTAAATGTTGGTGTGTATGGCCATTTAAGTTGTCTTAAGTTATGAGTTTGGTATGTGATATATATGATGTATATAATGCCTTAGATGTTGGCTTGTTTTTGTATGTTTGCCTTAGTTGTTGATATGACTAAATGGTTGCTCATTTGGTTAGTTTTTAATGCTTGAGGAATGGTATATTATGGTATGATTTATAGATGAGACGTTGATATGTTTGAGAGGCATGAGTTAGTTGATGGAAAGGTGATAAGAATGTATTTTGAAATTATGTAAGTTTTGATGATTTTGGCCTAATGAATTGGTATGTTTTGAATATGGAATTGAGTAGTTGAAATGGTTGTAGATAGATGGCATGATATGTGTGTGGAATAGCATACTTTGGTTGCTTATATATGTTATGAAATGGTACCATTTTGGTTGCTAGGTGTGTATGAGAAAAGGGTGGCAAATTGGCTTTGCAAATGACCTATTTTTGTCCACACAGGCAAAGACACGGGCATGTGTCTCAGCCGTGTGTGACACACGGTCATCTTACACGGTCGTGTGTCCCCTGGGGTACCCTTTCGAATTAAGGCAATATACCCTACAGTTTTGACACGGCCTAGACACACGAGCGTGTCTATTAGTCGTGTGCGGCACACGGGTTAGTACATGGGCATGTGGCTGGCCGTGTAACTGAAGTCAGTAACCCCTCTAGTTTTCCCGCAACCATGGCACACGGGCATGTCTCCGGCTGTGTGGTTAAAGTAAAAATGTATGCCCTATTTTCACACGGCCTGTGACACGGGCGTGTCTAGTAGCCATGTGAGGCACATGGCCTGTTCACATATGTGTGCGACCCTTAAATGTTGGACAATTTTCTAAGTTTCCCAAAGTTAGCAAATGTTATCAGTTTAGTCCCGAACCACTTTTAAACATGTTTTAAGGTCTCGTAGAGCCTTATAATGGACAATGTGAATGATTTGAATGGATTTTTTTTTATTATGAATGCATAAATGTATGTGAATGGGGTGTATTATTCGGTAATACCTCATAACCCTATTCCGACGATGGATATGGGTTAGAGGTGTTACAACGTAGGAGTGTGTGGATCCTATGTTTATCAAAGCAGTATAAGGGGCATCAAAAATAAAGAACGTACCCGTAATCACATTATGGGAATCTTTGTCCTCTTGGCGTCGAGCAGTATATACTAGTATAGGCTGCCTTGCCTCAGTCTGATTAGCACCTCTGCCTGGTGCTCTCTGTCTTCTGCCCAAACCAGTACCACCCCTGGCCAGACCACGACCCCTAGGCAGGTGCTGAACTGCCTTCTGTGGCTGAACAAAACCCAGACTCGGAGCTTGCATCTGATTAGAACGCTGTGGGCACTTTCTAATCTAATGCTCTAATGACCACAATGTAAAGAAGCCCCTAATCTCCTCCAGCACTCGTTTGAATGGTGCCTACCACAATCACTGCATGGCTCTACCCTAGTAGGAGCAACTGAGACTCCCACTCTAGCAGGCCTATCAGGTCTCTCCCGTTTCTTAGGCCTTTGAGCAGAATTAAAGGGCTTTGAATCCTTCTTATTATTGCCTCTTTCTCAATCCCTGCTCCAGCGTTCAATACGCTTAACCTCTTCAGTGATCTTTGCATTGTCCACTAGAATAGCAAACTCTCACTCCCTCTGCGGAGCTTTCAAAACCTCAAAATGTCCTTCAAACCATCCTCGAACACACACACTTCTCATACTCAGATACCACCATGCCTCGAGCGTAGCGACTCAGTCTCAGAAATTCAGCCTCATACTCGACCACAGTCCTGTCATGTAACACCCCCTAACCCTTATCCATCGCCAGAACAGGATTACGGAGCATTAGCGTAGTTTACGGAATAATTGCACATAATATATCATCATACAACAAAATAAAAACTCTAAACCCACCTGAGTCATAGTCACTAAATTATTTATAACTTGTGCTACAAAATTCTAAATTAAGTTCCGCTTGATGTTTTTGAAACTAGACTCAAATATCTTCCTGCCATAAGATTTTTAGAATTTTTAATTTATCCAATAAGTACGGTAAATTCTTCAAATCTATCCTTGTTCTGCTGTTTAATAGTTCTAACATTTCTTCGCTAAAAATTAATTCTCTTTTGGTACGGGGTTTGGATAATGTTTCTGTTCATTTCTCTTGAAAATAGACTCGTTAAGAATTTAAACGTGTAAATTTAAACCCCTAAGTATTTTTCTACAATTTTTAATGATTTTCCAAAGTTAGAACAGGGATAGATTTGATGAATTTACTGTACTTATTGGATAAATTAAAATTTTTGAAATTTTTATGGTAGGAAGATATTTGAGTCTAGTTTCAAAAACATCAAGAGAAAATTGTTTTAGAATTTTTTTAGCTCAAGTTATAAATAATTTAATGACTATGACTCAGGTGCGTTTATAGTTTTTATTTTGTTGTATGATGATATATTATGTGCAATTATTCTGTAAACTCCGGTAATGCTCCGTAATCCTGTTCCGACGACAGATAAGGGTTAGGGGTGTTACATTTAGTGGTATTAGAGCTATTCAAGTTTAGCCGATTCTTGGACTAAATTGGGCTCAAAATTGAGTCTAGAGGTACATGCTATAATTGAGTCAATTTGAGTCGGGATTGGATACTGATATATTTGTTTGTTTCTATTTTATAGTTAAAAATGTCAGATGAATATATTGAAGATACTGATCAAGAAATGAATACTGGAGACAATGAACCATATGAAGTAGATGAAATCAAGTCAGTAACTCTGAGTGTAAATCTAGTAAGTAATCAACCCCCTAATGTCAGAAGAGGTAATGCTAGAGAAGCAGATAATTCTGAATTACTTAGAGTGATAGCTAATACACTTCAACGAGTAGCAGCAACTGCAACTACATTTGTTCCTACTACCTGATGAGCCTTGATTAAAGAACTGTGTAAGTACGGTGCCACTGAATTTCTGGGCTTAAAGGGAGTCGATCCATCTGCAGCTAAGAATTGGATTGAGTCTACAAAAAGAATTCTGAAACAACTTGAATGTACTCCTCTAAAAAGTTTAGTATGTGCTGTCTCATTATTAAAAGAAGAAGAGTATGTTTGGTGGGAATTAATGACTCAACATATACCAGAAGAACAGGTAAATTGGGATTTCTTTCAGAGGGAATTTTAGAAAAAGTATATAGGTGAGTTGTACATTAAAGATAAGAAACAAGAGTTTTTAATGTTAAAGTAAGATGAGATGTCAGTAACAGAATATGAAATGGAATTTTCACAACTCAGTAGATATACCGTTAAGTATGTGCAAACCGAAGCTGACAGGTGCAAGAGATTTTTACGGGTTTACGAAATAAATTAAGAGTGCAACTTGTACCTCTCAGAATTACAGAATTTGCAGATCTTGTAGAAAGGGCAAAGATGATTGAACATGTACTGGAATTAGATAAAAAGCTTGAAAATATTCATCCGTTTCAGAAACGTGCAAGAGCTACAAGTTAGAACCCACAACCTAAAAGATCGAAAGATTTCCGTAGTAGTTGGAGACCGAGTTTCAAATTAGATAGAGGTGATAAAATTCGAGGAAGACAAATGACAGTTTCCACTAGTAGTGTACAGAGTCCATCATGAAGTACTGAAATTCTGGAATTTAAACATTGTGGAAATAGACATCGGGGAGAATGTTGGAGATTGACTCAGGGTTATTTCCGTTGTGGATCTACTGAGCATTTTGTTAAAGACTGCCTGAAAAATAAAAATGCTACACCAGTTACATTACTGGGATCTGAATCTACTTCTCGAGGTCGAGTTTTAAGCCGAGGTGGTTCAGTTATTAGAGGTAGAGCTAGAAGAGGAAGTGATATTGCCACTCAGTAATTAGAAGCTAGAGCACAATCTCGGGTATATGTTGTGCAGGCTCGTGAAGAGGGTGATACTCATGATGTGGTGACAGGTATATTTTTATTGAATTCAGAACCTGTTTATGTTTTAATAGATCCCGGATCTTCACATTCATATGTTAATACAAAACTGGTTGAGTCGGGAAATTTAAAGTCTGAAATGTCTAGAGTATCCATAGTAGTGTCTAGTCCATTGGGGAAAACGGTGCTAGTAAATCAAGTATGTAGGAGGTGCTCATTAGTGATACAGGATAAAATTTTCTTTGTTGATTTATTGATAATGCCATTTGGCGAATTTGATATAATTCTGGGAATGGATTGGTTATCTGAGCACGGTGTGATCTTAGATTGTTGCAAAAAGAAGTTTACTATTCAGAGCGAAAATGGGGACAAGATTTTCATTTGAACCAATGGGTCGGCTCGTATGATTTCAGTAATTCAGGCTAGTAAACTTCTTCACCAGGGTTGTGTAGCTTTTCTGGCATATGTTATTAACTCAAATTCTGTTGAAAGTCAGTGCAGTAAAATATGGACTGTATGTAAATTTCCTGATGTATTCCCTGAAGAATTATCGGGACTACCACCTGATAGGAAGGTTGAGCTTGGAATTGAAGTGTACCCTGGTACAGCTCTGATATCAATACCCCCATACCGTATGTCACCTACTGAGTTAAAAGAATTGAAAGTGCAATTGCAAGACTTATTGGATCGTGGTTTTATACATCCGAGTATTTCACCTTGGGGAGCCTCAGTGTTGTTTGTTAAAAAGAAACATGGTTCGATGCGATTGTGCATTGATTATTGATAGTTAAATAAGGTAACAATTAAGAATAAATATTCATTACCTCGTATTGATGATTTATTTGACCAGTTGAAAGGAGCTTCTGTGTTTTCAAAGATTGATTTGAGATCGGTTTATTACCAATTTAAGGTGAAAGAAAGTGATGTACTGAAGACAACATTTCATATAAGGTATGGTCATTATGAATTCTTAGTGATGCCATTCGGTTTAACAAATGCCCCAGCTGCTTTTATGGATCTTATGAACCGTATCTTTCAACCTTATTTGGATCAGTTTGTGGTGATTTTTATTGATGATATTCTGGTTTATTCGAAGACTAAATCTGAACATGAACAACATCTCAGAATTGTTTTGCAAATATTAGGGGGAAAAAAGTTGTATGGGAAACTTAGTAAGTGTGAATTCTGGTTGTAGAGGTTGTTTTCTTGGGACATGTTGTTCCAACAGGTGGAAGAAGAGTTGATCCGAAAAAGATTGAAGCTATTGTTTAATGGAAAGCACCGAGAAATGTGTCAAAGGTACATAGTTTTTTGGGATTGATCGGTTATTATCGAAGATTTGTAAATGGATTTTCAAAGATAGCTTTGTCAATGACAAAGTTGTTGCAAAAGAATGTTTTGTTTGTCTGGGATGATCAATGTTAGGAAAGTTTTGAGAAATTGAAGCAAATGTTGACTGAGGCACCGACTTTAACTTTACCAGAATTGGGGAAAGATTTTGTTGTATACAGTGATGCTTCTTTAAATGTTCTTGGGTGTGACTTGATGCAAGATGGAAAAGTGATAGCTTATGCATCTCAGCAATTGAAACTGCATGAACGTAATTATCTGACGCACGATTTGGAATTAGCTGCTGTGATTTTTGCACTGAAAATTTGGAGACATTACTTATATGGTGAGAGATGTTATATTTATATTGATCATAAAAGTCTCAAGTATCTTTTATCACAAAAGGAGTTAAATTTGAGACAATGATAGTGGATAGAGCTTCTAAAGGATTATGATTGTGTTATTGATTATCATCCGAATAAGGCTAATGTTGTGGCTGATGCATTAAGTAGAAAAGCAGCAATTGAATTGCGAGCAATATTTACACACCTCAGTATCAGAGATGATGGAGGATTATTAGCTGAATTGAGAATTAAGCCAGTGATGTTTGACCGAATTAAGTCAGCACAATTAGAAGATAACAAGTTAATGAAGAAAAGAGAAATGGTTCAGAAGGGCATGTTAGAAAATTTCAGCATTGATGATCATGGTTGTTTGAGATTTCATAATCGGATTTGTGTACCTAATGTTTCAGAACTAAAAAAGTTGATACTTCGAGAATCTCATGATGGTTCTTTTGCTTTACATCCCGGAGGAACGAAAATGTATCAAAATCTGCGAGAATCATATTGGTGGCCAGGTATAAAAAGGGATATAGTGGAATATGTGGCTAAGTGTTTGACTTGTCAGCGGGTAAAAGCAGAGCATCAGGTTCCTACTAGTTTACTTCAACCTATTAATATTTCTGAATGGAAATGGGACTGTATTACGATGGATTTTGTAACAGGGTTACCATTGTCAGCGAGTAAGAAAAATGCTATTTAGGTGATTGTTGATCGGCTTACAAAGTCAACTTATTTTATAGCGGTTAGAAATGATTGGTCACTCCAGAAACTTGCTGAAGTATACATTTAGGAAATTGTGAGATTGCATGGTATTCCTGTATCAATAATCTCTGGCCGGGGTCCATGATTCACGTCGAGATTTTGGATTCAGATGCATGAATCTCTTGGTACTTGACTCAGCTTTAGTACAGCTTTTCATCCACAAACTGATGGACAATCTGAGCGGGTTATTCAGATTTTAGAAGATATGCTTCGCGCTTGTGTCATTGACTTTGAATCAAGTTAGGAACGTTATTTACCATTGGCTGAATTTGTATATAATAATAGTTTCCAATTGAGTATTCAAATGGCTCCGTATGAAGCTTTATATGGTAGGAAATGTCGATCACCTGTATGTTGGATGGAATTGAATGAAAGAAAAATGATTGGGCCGGAATTAATTCAGGAAACAGAAGACACTGTTAAGAAGATTCGAGATAGACTGAAGGTGGCTTTTGACAGACAGAAATCATATGCAGACTTGAAACGACGAGACATTGAGTATTCAGTTAGAGATAAGGTATTTCTTAAAGTTTCTTCTTGGAAGAAAATATTGAGATTTGGCCAAAAAGGAAAGTTGAGTCTTTGTTTCATTGGACCGTAAGAGATTACAGAATGAGTTGGACCGGTAGCATATCGTTTAGCTTTACCTCCGGAATTACAGAAAACTCATGATGTTTTTCATGTTTCCATGTTAAGAAGATATTGATCAGATCCCTCTCATGTTATCTCGACAGAAAACATTAAACTCCGACCTGATTTGACATATGAAGAAGAACTGGTTGAGATATTAGCTCGAGAGGTGAAAGAGTTGCGTAATAAACGAGTTCCATTAGTGAAAGTGTTATGGCGAAGTCATAATGTTGAAGAAGCAACTTGGGAACTGGAAGAAACTATGAGATCTCAGTACCCCCACCTCTTTTTAGGTAAATTTCGAGGATGAAATTTATTAAGGGGGAGAAATGTAACAACCCGAGATTTATGGGTATCGAAAATTTACAAAGCTAGTTGAGTGGTTAATTAGGTTTTGGTTAGGTGAATTAGCTTGAAATAAGGTTAATTAAGTATAAGGATTAAATTGAATATAAGGTAAAAGTTGAATTATATAATAGAGAAAATTTAAGGGATTAAATTAGTAATTAAACCATAAGTGTCAAATGTGTGGTAATAGTGAAATACATGTGGTAAAATAAAATACATATATTAATTAATTATTTACTTAGTATTTAAGTAAAAGATATTATGTTATTATAATATTATTAAATTATTATTGTATTTTTATTATATTATAAACAAAATAAAGGAAAGTAAATAAAAACAAATGAAATAAAAAGAAACAAAGATAGAAAAAGAAACATAATAGCAAACGAAAAAAGGGGAAAGAAAATAAAAAAGGGAAATTAGGTTTTTAAAGGCTCCAAATTCAAGTGGTAAGTCAATTTAATCTCTTTTTCTTGTAATTTTGATGTTTTTGGAATCCTAGAATAAAATACTACTTGATATAAGTGAAAATTTTTAAAGTTAGTTCATTTTTAGATGTGGGTTATGTTGAATTAATTAAGGAATTAGGGTTTGAATTGATGGAATTTTAAATTGGAATTGAGAAAAGGATTGAATTATAAAACAAATCATAAGTTTTAAGTAGTAGCGATTAAATTGAAAGAAATTTGAAATTAGGGAATTATGATGAAAATTAGAGAGTTAAATTTAGTTTTAAGTGTTAATTGAGTGAAAAATAATGAATAAATTGTAAATAAAACAAAGTTAGTTTTGATTAGGGGTTAGTTAAAGTGTGAGTAAAAATTGAATGTTGAATGTAAATTGAAAAATATTTAATATGAAATTGTAGTGTATTGATGATTTTAAATTGTTTTAATTTCCGTAGCTAACGTTGTACTGGAAACATTGGCTAAGAAAGGAAAGGAAAAAGTTGACGAGGAGTGACTCGAGAAATTACGGTTTGTATTTCTATAATCAGAATTTTAAGTATTATTTGTTATATTTTGGTTTATATGTTATGATAAGTAATTAAGGTAAGTATTAGTAATTGTTATTGAATGGCATTTATATAGATATATTTAATTGATGAGAAAATTGAATATTGGATGCATGTTATATTTGAAAAATATATTGATTGTGAATGTGATGACATTAATATGAATATATGATTATTGTGAAGCTTGAATATTTGTTATTGAAAAGTGAATTTAATTGTATTGAATTGAGAATATATGTGATGAATTGAAATGTGTATTGATTGGAAATTGAAATGTGATTTAAAACCCTATTAACTGTATCGGGCTGAGTCGAATATAGTTGGCATGCCATAGGATTGGAAGTGTTCAGGGATACTCCGACCATGAGTCGATGAGGCAATGTAAGTGTCGTATTGTTACTTCGGATAATTCCGATGAGGTACTGAGTACCGTACTGTTTTACTTTGGCATAGCCGATGAGGCACTAAGTGTCGTACTGGTGTGTTCTGGTTGGATCCGTGTATCCATCCGAGTTCGAATTACGTTAATAGGGGTTTGTGAATAAATTGATCAATTGATTGATATTGAAAGATATTGATTATGAATTGAATTGAGTATTGAAATGGAATATGAAATTGAAATGCATGGAATTATATAAACCATAGGTTCATGAAATGGATATTGATATTGAAATTGCATTGAATATCTTATTGTGAATTGCTACTAAATAACAATTGAATGATAGAAATAAAAGATATGATAATTGGAAGTGTATTGAACAATATAATTATGAAATTGGATTGTTGTTGAATAGATTTTTGCTATGTGTAATTATATGCTTAAATATTATAAATTTATTTAGATTATAGAAATACCACCGATTGTATACTCAGCGTACGGTTAGTTTCCATGCGCAGGTTAGGTACTTTAGTGATCGACGACTCAGCATCCAATGCCGATCCCGAACTCAAAGTGGTGAAATACTTCTCTTCTTAGTAATGACATGTACCTAGGTTATCTTGTTGTCATTTTGAGAAATGAGTGTAAATGACATATATAATGATATTGTTCACTTACATATGCATGGTTATATATATTATGTTAATACTATCAAATGGTATGTATTATTTGAAAATTATTAGAATTTTAGAATTCGTTTAAATGATAAATATTGTAGAGGAAAGAGATGAAGATGTAATAAATTTAGTCATTAACATTTTACACTAAAATAGTTTTGGACAGCAACAATAGTCCAACTTTTAAAAATCACCAAAAATTGTAAAAATCGAATTAGAGGTTAAATAAATATAAAATTAAAGCCTATTGAGTCTAGTTTTTTATAGAAGAAACGGTGTAAACAATGTAATTTTAAATTATAAGATATAAATAATTTTGTGAGAAAGGTCAAAATTGTAACATCCTGATTTTCGGGTTTATCGCGATTCTTGATATTTTAGGTAAGTTTCTAAAATTTGGTATGTGATTATGGAATTTATAATTTAAGTATGTAAATGGGCTTATGGAAGGCCTATGAGTTGGCCAAAACCCGGTAGAATTTTTAAATTTTGGACTTAGGATTAGGGGCTCTGGCGAGGTGCCCTTATATAAAGTTGTGGGTAAAATGTATCACAAAAAGAGCTTTAGTAAAGTGGCAAGGGTGACATCACTAAGCTCCTAAAAAGGTGGCGTGTGGAGCATAGAGGAAGACCTGGGTTCGATTCCCTGTGTTGGCAAATAAGAGTATTTATTTTTTTATGTGCAGGAAGGGTAAGTGTTGGAACCTAAGTGGATACTGTAAAAGGAGAGTTGGATTAAGTCAAATGCATAGATTAAGGAGGGATAAGGGGAGAGATTTTAGGGATTTGATATGGAGATAGAGTTGGCCGAATAAGGGAGATTGGAGAGGGGATTTTCGGCAGAGGGGTTTTAGTTAGGGATTTTCGGCACTTAGGTATTGGTGTGCCGTTTTCTCCCTTGAGGTTAGTCTTCTTCTCTCTTTTTCTTTTTGCAGCCGAACCTACCATCTCTTCCTCCATCTTTTCTTCTTTCTCTTTCTTTCAAACCAGCCCATTATTTCCCTGCATTCACCCATTATTTCTTTCCTTCATCTCTACTCGCGAAAAATACGCAAAAAGCCGAAATCAGTGAGGATAAGGTGGTGTCGAATCTTTGTGACCAGCAACCTTTTCTTTCCTTTTCAATTGTTGGCGTTCAATTCCTTTACCTTTTAGGCGTACGGATTCTAGAGAAGAAAGACTGTGGTAAGCGCTCAAACTCTAAACAATTCCTAGAGTAACTTTTGGCCAAAAGTCGAAACCCCATAATTTAGGGAGATGGCCGAATATGGGTATAGGTCTTATGGGGTCTTCTTTTAATATTTTTGTGGTTTATTTAGTGAAGGAGCAGCAAGGTGTAGTGTCGACTTGAAATAGCTTGGATCACCGGAGTGGCTAGGCCTAGTCATCAATCGCGGCAAGGTAAGATTCCTAAGGCCATTATGGATGGTGGTAGAATGTGTAAGTATTAATATTAGATGATTTCTGGTTTAGTTCAATTATGGGAAGCTGATTATTAATGATGGATTATAGGAGAAATCGTGTAGGAGATCTCGTCAAGGAATATCGCCAAACAGGTGTGTAACGAACCCTTTTTCATAGCTTAAAGCGATAAATGCCGAAAAGCCGAAATGCCGAAATTCTGGCATTTCGAGGACTTGTGAGCAAGCGAACGCTCACTAGTTCGTTAGAATCGATGAGATGATTATCAGGAACAATGGAAACGGTAAGAACGGGATTTCTGGCATTCACGGTAAGTTGGGCCTCGAGAGGCTAAAATCGGGCCCAATGGGCTTTCGAGCCCATTTGGGTAAAATTGGTAGAAACTGAAAATTTGTTAAATTACGTGTTAAGACTGGTAATACCAATATGGAATATAGACTAAATGGGCCTAGATGACTAATCGGCTATGTAGGGCCCATTAGGGGTTTTTAGCCCAATAACTCGGTTTCGTTAAAAATGGGCTAGATTCGTGGGTAAAACAACCAAATAGTTAGTAACTGATAATGAACATGGAAAATCCCTAATACTTAGTAGGATTACGAAATTACCCTTATAATGTGAAAATGACCGTTTTGCCCCTAGGTAAAATGACCATTATGCCCCTAGGGTTTATATATGAACTTAATGCATGGGATTTTGATAAACATGGTATGAATGATATGCACATGACATGTATGATATGCACATGATATGTATGATATGCACATGAGATATTCATAAATGCATTGGGTTGGGTATTTATATGGATGGAGGAAGTGCAAAAGGGCTTATGCCCCAGTTATTAAAGGGCTTATGCCCCAGTTATGAAAAAGGGCTTATGCCCCAATTATTAAAGGGCTTATGCCCCAGTTATTAAAAGGGTTTTGCCCCAGTTATTAAAAGAGGCTAGGCCTCCAGTGATATGATAAAGTAGCTATGCTACCAGTGGAGAGTTATGGCGGGGTGGGTCGAGTTAATCCCCACATGGTGTGTTGGTTGGTACGGGTGGAGAGTAGCGGATGATGGGTTGAGTAGTCTCCCCAATTGGGCTTGCATTCTTTCATTGGCATTACATGTGATATTGAAATGGGCCTATGGGCCATATCGTTTACAGTAAAGGCTTCGGCCCAGTAAAATGAAATATGAAAAGGGCGATGGCCCAATACATGTTGAGATTGGATTTGGGCTTCGGCCCAACAGGCTGTTATTGTTTTAGGCTCTGAAAGGGGCTTGTTGCACACTGAGATTCCAAACTCACCCCCTTTCCTTAACCTTGCAGTGAGCCTTGATGTGGGGGGGACTTGGGCGAGAGGGATTCAGAGAGGCCACGGTGATCGTCTCGGACTTTTAATTAAGCGTTGGTTTTCTTTAAATTTGCTTTAATAATTATTTATTTTGGGGTTGTAATAAGGCCATCTTAACTTTTCTTTTATTTCTTTTTGGGATTATTTTATTTTTAATAACTTTAAAACTGGTTGATAATTATTCAAATGGGCTAGACTTAGGACGTGTTTTCAAAACGATACTTGCTTTCAAAATATCTCACGCCACGACTAATCAACTTATTAAAGATGTCCATTTAAGCAAATTTAAACTTGATATAACAAAGTGTGGCTATGGTTGTGGGCATGTCTAGGATTGGATCCAATCAAAGAGCTTGGTACTTAAGCAGCCTTCATGGCTCACCTCCTCTGTTTCGGATACCTATCTGGTGCCCAGCTTCCATACACTTTGTTAACTCAACAAAATATATGGTTTTTAAAACACTAAAATGGAACGTGGGTTTTCAACTCCAATGTGGCACGTCAGATTCGGCCGTAACGACTGGGCCGGGTTTGGGGTGTTACAAAAATGATTTCTAGTTCCCCTGTTCTGACTTTGGAAAATTATTAAAAATTGTATAAAAATACTTAGGGGTTTAAATTTACATGTTTAAATTCTTAATGAGTCTATTTTCAAGATAAATAAACGGAAACATCATCCAAACCTCGTACCAAAAAATAATTAATTTTTAGCGAAGAAAGGTCAAAACTCTTAAACAGCAAAACATGGATAGATTTGAAGAATTTACTGTACTTATTGGATAAATTAAAAATTATGAAATTTTTATGGTAGGAAGATATTTGAGTCTAGTTTCAAAAAAATCAAGCGGAACTTAATTTAGAATTTTTTTAGCTCAAGTTATAAATAATTTAGTGACTATGACTTAGGTGGGTTTAGAGTTTTTATTTTATTGTATGATGATATATTATGTGCAATTATTCTGTAAACTCCAGTAATGCTCCGTAATCCTGTTCCGGTGACGGATAAGGGTTAGGGGGTGTTACATGTCACCTTGCGTGAGATTCATGAACTCATGCCTAAGAGCGTCTACATAGCTCGTGCCCACATACTTCCCTTGGAAGGTAATCTTGAAATAATCCCGATTAAGACGATCAGGTTAAGTACCCTCTTCAACCGATAACCACCATTGATATGCCTCATCACGAAGCAAAGAAACTACACCTTTCAATTTCTGCTCAGGTGTGCAGTTGATATCGTTCATTATCCTCTTGGTGGCCTCTAACCAGTACTCGACCACGGTAGGGGCGACTTTTGTGACGCCCCTAAACAGTTCAACTCCATTGGACCAGAGTCATTTAGTTACCGACCCACGGCCACCAGATCCAGAATGGGGCCCAGCGACTCTCTCCAAAACTCTTAACATGGCTTAGGAAAAAGCATTGTCCCTAACTGAACGACTTTGAGATCCAGTGTCACCAGTTAGTGTAGCTGAAGTTTCGCTCGTATCTAGATTTGGCATACTTCCTAGTAAGGAAGAATCAGCTCGAGTCCCCCTATGGCGCCCGTCACGCCTACAAATACCAAGACTATGTGTTCCACGAGTGCTTATTATAGTTTCAGTTTTATCTACATTATACAATTTTATGCATCAGTTCCAGTATTTATTAGCAAATGTTTTATGCTACAAATGTTTATCAGAAGTTCAGAAATCTTTTAGAAGTATCAGTTTCTAACTATCTTAGTATAGTTTCAGACAACTCAGAGTTTTCTAACTACAGTATTTCCAAGTTTAGAAGTACTTACAGAATCGGCACCTAAGGCTCAATGAACTACATACTCAACTCAAAAAGAAACAATCTTTGTTTGAAAATCAATTCTTTTAAAAATAAACTTTTGGAACCCACAATTCATAGCCTGAGTTTTACAACCTGACTCTAATACCACTCAATGTAACACCCTAAACTCGGCCTAGACGTTATGGCCAAATCTAGAAGTGTCACGATAAAGGGTTTTGAAATCAACTGTATTAAATTAAAACCTCGTTTAGTTTATCGCAAAAAAGAAGTCCTTATTTTTATAAAACGTATCGATTATCATGTTTATTACTAAAACTGTCGATAGTTGTTCTTTCAGAAAAACTTAATTTGCAGCAGAAATTTTGTGTGTCATTACATGTAAAAAAACCAACTTTGTGTTTTCAAATATTTATTTGCGAGAAACTGTTGTTTGCGAAAAAAATGTTTGTTGTCCATCGTAGAAATCATAATCAAACCAAAACAACAACAAAACCCAAAGAAATCAAAAAGTCCAGAGAGTCCTAAAATATACAAACTCTTAAGAAAAACTAGCATTTAAACTATAACCGATAGTTAAAAGATAGTTTTTATACTAGTAGTCACCGCTGAGCCTCCGTCGCACCTATCCGTCTATGTTTGAGGATTACCTAAACAAAACAGACAAACAAATGTGAGTTTTCGTAAACTCAGTGTGTAACCCAACAGAGATAGACATTCAAATATACTTAGAATTTTCATATACAGAATAGTTACAGATACGGACATAAGTTCTTAACAGAATTAGATCATGTCAGAATTAGATAATTAGAACACATATATGCAAAATCCTACCCCCATCCTCTAAACATCATCTCCGACCATCTCATCACATCATGTGGGGTATAAAACACCCACCCATCCCTACACACCACAAAGTGTCCGCACGACACTTATCAGAATAATTTGTAGCTGTGTTGCCAGAATAAGGGCGAAATATCGCCTCACAAAACACTTCCTCCAATAAACAGATCCCACCCCCATACACAAATACAAAATACAAATATCAGATAATATATATATAGAAATAACATGACTCGCATGCTTGTGTACAGGTATCATACATGCTTATACAGAACAATCAGACATACATATCAGTTTTACTAACTCAAATCAGTCTATCAAAATAACAGATCTCATGCATTAAGGTTTGGTTAGCCCTTACCGACCTTACGGAGGTCTCACAGTCGATTGGAACGACTCATGCGACCCTAGGAAAAATTTCAAAATTTTGGGCCCACATGCCAATGAAGCATGCCCATATGGGCTCACAAGCCCGTGTGGCCCACACGCCCAAATTGGTCTTGCCCGTGTGGCCCACACATCATTCTCCAAAGCACGATCAAGACGCTCAAAAGTCCCCGCTCTATGCCAAGTAAACGAAGGACCCTTGAAGCCTAGGTCATAAAGCCCATTACAATCGACAAAATCTCTGAAGTAAAAGCACCTTGTCCTACTAGACCTCCCACCTTTTTTCTCGTTCGAAGACAAAATAGCATTATACACTAGTAATTAACCTAGGGATCTAAGCTGAAAGGATAGTAGACTTCAGTTGCTCCCAAAGCATTCTTCGTTTCCTTATTTCACTTTAAGTTCTACCATCAAGATAATTTTGTGAGTATTCACTACATTTTTATAGACTTAATTATTTCCTTTTCACTTTTTTATATAATAGTTCCATAAAAGCTGATAATTGAAGCTAAGATTCAAAATCAGTAATGGTGCAAATATTTTTTTTTAAGTGTTTGCATCATTTAATTTTATGCATGTATGAGCTTTCAACTACAGAAGCATTGATCCAAAATATTAGATTTTATTATGTTTTTGAGTTGTTCGGCTTTTGGTTGTCATTTATTTATTTTTTTCATTTTCTTTCAATGAAATGTTATTTTATACTTTCATTTTATAAATGTTTAAAATGTCTATAATTATCTATAGTCTCTCCCTAATAGAATATCTAACACAAGGTAATTACTAACGAAATATAGACTACAAAGAAATGTAAAATTAGAAAATGAACTTGAGAATTGAATTGATATCCATATTTCTATGCTAACAATAGCAAGTATATATACAGCACTTGGATGAGTTAACTGCAGCTAACAATGCTAACCATACTACAACTGCATAATAGTTGGATTATAACAAACTAATAGACTAATAGATGTTAACTATGAATGCCTTCCTCATACTCTAACATTCTCCTATCTTCTCCGCCAGGAAAACCCAAAGAAAATTTTGAAAACGAACAAAAGACGAAACAGAAATTGGCTTAGTGAGAACATCAGCAACCTGGTCACAAGCCAGAACCTCACCAACCACCAGTAAGCCAGCAGCCACCTTTTCACGGACAAAGAATAGGTCTAGCTCCACATGCTTGAACTTAGAATGGAGAACAGGATTAGCTGCAACAGCAACGACACTAGAATTATCACACCAGAGAGCAAGGACATCTGCAAAACATAAATGTAATTCGTGCAAAAGCGATAGTAACCAGGTAACATCACTGGAAGCAGCAGCAAGACTTCTATATTCAGCCTCAGCCATAGACCGAGAGACGACTTGTTGCTTTTTGGAGGACCAAGAAACAAGTGTTTGGCCAAAAAAAAACACAATACCCGATCGTGGAGTGACGATCATCAAAATTTAGCCTCCAATTGGCATCGACATGGCCCACCAAAAAAATCGATCAGACGGTCAAAAAATCAACTCATAATCAAGTGTGCCACGTAAGTATTGTAAAATTCGCTTTAAGGCAACCAGATGTTCAGAAGTTGGAGCATGCATGAATTGACAAACCTAATTTACAACATAAACAATATTAGGGCGAGTTAAAACTATATATTGTAAAGCACCAACAAGACTTCTATACACGATGGGATCATTGAGATGTTCTCCATCATCCTTGGAAAGAACAAACGAGCTAATCATAGGTGTGTTCACACTCTTTGCATTTACCAGACCACTTCGGTCAAGAATGTCACGAATGTATTTGCATTGACACAAATGTAGACTTCCAGCAAACGTTCGCGTAACCTCAACACCAAGAAAGTAATGAAGGTCGCCCATGTCTTTAAGCGAAAATTCTCGGTACAACTGTTGAACAAAAACATCAATGCTATTTGGTAGATTACCAGTAATGATAATGTCATCCACATAAACCAAAACATACAAAGTGGAGGTAGACGTAACACTCACAAATAACAAAGCATCAGATTTAGACAGAGTAAACCCGGTAGAGAGAAGAAAACCTTTTAGTTTGTTGAACCAGGCATGTGGAGCTTGACGTAAGCCTTATAATGCTTTGGTCAGACTACATACCAATCGTTCACCATTAGGACCAGAATGAACATACCCCGGAGGCTGCTGCATAAACATCTCGTCAGTAAGGTCCCCATTTAAGAATGCATTATTAACATCAACCTGACAAAGTTTCCATCCCTTAGACACAGCAACCGATAATATGACTCGAATAGTAGTAGGCTTTACCACAGGACTAAACGTCTCCTTGAAATCACATCTGGGAGCCTGTGAACATCCTTTAGCAACTAGGCGAGCCTTACAATGATCAACAGTCCCATCAATATTTTTCTTAATCTTAAATAGCCACTTACACCTGATAACCTTTTGACCAGGGAGTACGGGAACCAGAGTCCAGGTAGAATTAGCAATAAGAGCATCAAACTCAGCTTGAACAGCTAATTTCCATTCCGGATGAGCAAGAGTATGCTCAATAGTGTGAGGTTCAAAGTCATCAGCTTCAACATGCAAGACTTTGGGTTTAAAAATTCCTGCCTTAGAGCGAGTGACCATACGATGAGGATTTGCAAGGGGAACAGGAGCCTCAGGCATCAAGGATGAACGGCTTCTAGAGGACACACCAACAGACCCGAATTGTGGTATACTACAGGTAGTATGGGGGCCAACAGGAATAGATTGATCAGGAGTGTAACTCGGAGTGGAAGACTGCCTAACAGGTGGCTGAACAGTAGAAGGTCGTACGATAGGTACGTAAGTAGGAACACAACCAGGAGTAGAGTCAGTGTCCATGATAGGCGAAGAGAATAGAAACCATTGTTCATCAAATACCAAATGACGAGAGATGACCACCTTACCATCCAGTGTGAGACAGTGATGCCCCTTATGTTGAGAACTATAGTCTAAGAACGTACACGGTTGTAACCGGAAACCCAGTTTGTGGCTTAGAAACGGACGCAAATATGGAAAACAACAACAACCAAACACTCTTAAATGATCATACATAGGTTATGTCCTATACAAAGCTTGATAAGGAGATTAACCCTTTAGAACATGAGTGGGTAGACGATCGATAAGATGAACAGCACTACAGAATGCATAACCCCAGTACATCATGGGAAGATTGGCTTAAGCTAAGAGAGTGAGTCCAGTCTCCATAATATGTTTGTGTTTACGCTCGGTAACACCGCTCTGTTCGGAGGTATGTGGACAAGACAAACGATACAGAATACCGTGACTGGCTAAAATCGACGAAAAGGCAAGAAACTCACCGCTTTAATTGCTCTTAAACTTTTTAATATGCTTACCGAACTGAGTGAGAACCATTTTCTGGAACTGAATAAAGCACTCAAGTGCCTGAGACTTACGCTTAATAAGATAAACCCAAGTAAAACGACTGCACATGTCAATAAAAAAAAACATAGTACAGATTACCTTCACATGGAACAGAAGCCGGACCCCACAAATTAGAAACAATCAATTCAAATGAGTCCAAATATTCAGTAGTAGAGGATACAAATGGCAATTTATGTGCTTTCCCTTTTTGGCAAGCTATGCAAACATTTTCTAAACATTTCTTAGTAGAAACAACATTACATTTATTAAGGACATCTTTAACAACAGCAGTAGATGGATGTCCAAGGCATTTATGCCACAAATCAAAAACATTATCATTCTCAGAACGATACAAAACCTCAGTATTATGAATAGAAGGAACTGTAGCAGAGGAAACATATTGACCAACGGTGAAGTGATAGAGACCATCATGAACTTGGCCCTGCATCAAGACCTCCTGTGTTTGGGCATCCTTAATAACACAATGTGATGAGTGAAATTTAAAAAATACATTATTATCAGATACAAACTGAGAAACCGACATAAGGTTCTTTCGAATACTCGTCACATAAAGGACATTAGACAGATGAAACAATTTATCGGCGTGGGCAGAACCGTGTGACCAATAGAGGAAATTCTAGTAGGGGCTCTATTCCCCATTAGGAGAGAAGAGTTACCTAAGTAAGGAGTGGAGGCATTTAAGCCCGAGGCATTCTGACACACATAGTGAGTAGCCTCTGAATCAGGGCACCAAGACGTGCTCCTTACCAGCAATGGAACATACGAATCAGTACCATTAAAATTTGAATCATAAGCTGTGGCATTAGAAAAATCAGAAGCATGAAACTTAGGAAGCCTGGGTATCCCAACGAACTGAGACGAGTCGTACGAAGATAAGTCAACATCAAATACACGTGCCTGCGATTTTGTCCGCCAAAGAACCGCAGCAGCATTTTTCTGCAAAGGCCTGTCAAGATTAACACAATTAACATTGGCCCCAGAAGAAATTGGCCCATTATTTAGACGAGGCCGGACTAATCCACTAGGTCCAAAAGCATGGCCTGTACAAGGTTGCCCATACGTCCTTATAGGCAGACCACCAGCATCACCAAAGGGCTGGTCCAAAGATCGGAATCCAAAAGCCAAATGGAAGCCATCATTAGGTGGCCTACTTCAAGATGGCACAAACGAAGTTGGCCCAAGTGGCAGATTTATTGCATGTGGCCCACTCGGATCCATATTTTGAACCCTCACATTCATCCTGAGATAAACAGTTGGAGGCACAACCCAATTTTGACCATAAGCCATCCAATTTTGACCATTTCCATGTTGAAACCGAGAGCCACGGCCCCAATCATCCCTGGTCACATCAAACACCGACCCTTCTTGTTGTGCGATCGGAGCTTCAGGCGGCGATTGCTTATCACGGTAATACCGATAATAACACCTTTGAGTAATGTGACCAAATCGACTACATATTTGGCACTGGATCCGAGGGCGAAAACCCCGACTACGGCCACGAAAAGGAGAACATCTACCACGAGAGGAGCCATCCACCACCTGCGACTGTGATCCTTCCACAAGATTCGTAGCCATCAACACATCTTGAACAGATCTCACCTGACGAGCTTTGCATTCAAAGAGAGCATCAATGACACGTTGAAACGGCAACGGAGTCGAGAAGAGCGAGGCAGACGACACGACAACATCAAATTCAGACGACAGACCCGCAAGTAAAATCGTCGTCCGTTCAGACTCTGAAATCTGAGAACCGGATGCTGCAAGAAGAGCATAAGATCATATGGAGAGACTACTTTTCTTAAGAGAATGGAGTTTGTGGCGAAGTTGAGACTGTTTCACACTTGTGTCAATCGTAAACAAACTGGTTGCTATGATCTACACATCACAAGCTGTATGTACGTTCGTGAAAGAAGATAAAAAAGACGAACTAATGGTAGAGAGCAGCCATGAGGTGAGGAGATTGACTTGTTGCTAAAAAAAATAGGAAGACGGATTGGCAACAAGAGTGCCATCGGATGATTGAACAAATCTCGTCGGAGCATATAAGGAGCCATAAAAAAAACCGAGCAGACCATAACCAGCAAGAATGAAACACACCTGCTATTACCATTGAATGAACGTCCTCTCGTTAAGCTTCACCACGTCATGCTGAGGAAAAGAGGTGACAACACGATCACTGGTGAACATGGAGCCATTTGGCTCAACAGACTCAGAATCAGCGGAGTGCGTGGTAGTCATGCCTGAGGATCACCGAGCGACTGATACCATGATAGAATATCTAACAGAAGATAATTACTAACGAAATATAGACTACAAAGAAATGTAAAATCAGAAAATGAACTTGAGAATTGAATTAATATCCATCTTTCTATGCTAACAATAGTAAGTTTTATACAACACTTGGATGAGTTAACTGCAGCTAACAACGCTAACCATACTACAACTGCATAACAGCTGGATTATAACAAACTAACAGACTAATAGATGTTAACTATAAACGCCTTCCTCATACTCTAACACTTCCTAACCCTTAAATAGAAAAATAATAAGCACACTTGAACTCACGTCCTCCTGTATTGACAATAATACCGATACCAATCAATCTAATACTCAATCAACATATGTTTCTTGTAATCGATTGTATGAAGAAATAATAAAAATATTTTTTTATAAATCATATTAATAATAAAAAATATTTAAAATGGTAAATTGAATAATATAATGACCAATAAAAATCATATTAGTCAGTTTAACAATTTCTTCACAACTCATATTTTTATAAATAAGATTTATTTTTAAGTTGAGAAAAAGAAAAGAATATTGTAATTTTGTCTTTTAGTATTTTGTAATATTGGTAAAAAGCAATTCGGAAAAGTCTCGGTAGCCACGAAAGATCATATGATCTTAAATATCTTACATTAATTTAAATATTTGTAAATCTAAGGTATGTTTTTATTTGAGAAATTATTTGGTAACTGAAATTTTTAAACTTTATAAATAGTGTTAAGAGATTGATAAGTGTTTTATAAAAGTATAGTAAAATATTAAAAAGTATACATGTCAATTTTTTAAAATTACTTTTAAATAAAAAAAATGTATTGTCATTAATGTATCAAATATTAAATTATTTTTATTTATAAAAAATATTTGATACACTGCAAATGAAATTGTTAGATTTCACAAATAATATGCAAGCGCCTATAGAATTATAATAAAATATTAAAATTTAATTATATAAAAAAAATATACGTGACAATTTTTTAAAGTTATAGACTAAAAATAGTACAATATCAATATATTTAATATTTGGGATAAAGGGCTATTTAATGTTAAATATTTACAATACTATTTATGTATTATATTATTTACATTAGACCTGATCATGGGTCGGGTCATCTGGCCTAGTTCGACGGCTCGCCCTAAATGTGAGAGGGTTTGGGCAAAAATATAGGCCCGAATAATGGGCTTGGACAAAAAAATAAGGGCCGTTTAAAAAATAAGTCGGGCCTTGGGTAAGGTATTTTTGGTCCGGCCCGGCCCAATTCACTAAAATGCAAAAAAAATTCTTTTTTTTTTTTTGTTTTTGAATATTATTTTCTTGTTGTTTTCTCTCTATTTTGCTACTATTTTACTATTATGTTGCTACTATTTTATTGTTATTGTTTGGATATTTTATAAAATTTATTTTTTTGTTAATTTTGTTATTATTTTAAAGGCATTTGTTAATTTTGTTATTATTGTACAAGAATTTGCTTGTTAAGTTGTATTTATCTTAGTGTTATTTAAGTCTACATATTTTTAAAATTTATTTTCAATTTGTTGGGAAATATTTATGTTGATGTTTTTAGTATTTTTGATGTATTATATATATTTAAAAATTATATAAAAATAATATAAAAAATTAATACGGGCGGATCGGGTCGGACCCGAGTTTTAACATTTTTTATCTTAGTCGGGATTGAGCAAAATTTTAAGCCCATTTTTTGAGTCTGACCGGTCTCAAGCCTAGTAAATAGGCCTAAAATTTTAGTTGAACCCGACCCAAACCCGACCCATCTTAACCTATGAACACCTCTAATCCACATAAAATTTATATGAAAAAAATCAATGCTTAAACACAAAAATATGAATTAAGAATTAAAATACTACCATGCAATCCAATTCCTATTAGATTATCTTCATATGCTGATGTCAGTTCTAGTCATAGTAGTTCTGAACTGGAAAAAATTAAGAAATGCTTTAATATTAGTATTTATCCCAGAAAGATAACAATTTTAATTTTATTTAAGGTAAAAATAAAATAATATGAAATAATATTTGATGCATCGATAGTGTATAAATTTCATGCACTATCAATGAATAATAATATGATACATCACTATTAAATTAAACAAAATATATGAAAGACTTGTAAGTGTTTAGAGTTTTGAATTTAGAATTTTAACATTTATTTATAATTAATTATTATTTAATTATGTTTAAACAAATCTTTCACTATTTTTTTATTTTATTTAATGATTAAATATCCAAATATTTTCTCAAATATTATACATTAAAGTGAAATGGGATACAAACAGTAACTAAACAAACGCAATAGAATTGGATATAAAACTTAGCCAAATTGGTACATATGGCTACTCATAGGAGAGATCAACATACGCAGATTCAAATTTAGTATGCTGCAACACTTTCTTCTTTTCTAAGCAGTGACACTGGGAAATATATTTGCAATCGTCCTACTAGAAAATGAGAGAAATATAGGATTTATTCATAACATGATCAGTACATCAGATTTGTTTGCTTCGATATTCCGACTCAGAGGTGGAGCGTGAGACAATGGTTTGCTTCGTCGAAGACCACCCAACAAGATTATCACCAAGGTAAATGCAGAACCCTGAAATGGACTTGCGATCTTCCAGTGAACTCGCCCAGTCCGCAACAGAAAAACCTGTCAAACTCATGCTAAAAGGTCGAAACACTAACCCATAGTCAAGAGTTCCTCTAATGTAACGCAATATCCGTTTGACACCAGTCCAGTACACATCGTATGGTGAATGCATGAACTGACTAACTTTGTTGACTGTGAACGCTATATCAGGCCAAGTCAAACAAAGGTATTGCAGGCAACCAACAACTCGTCTATACAACATGCCATCAGAAAGAGGAGACTCTATCAGCGATGTGAGTGTGGGAGAACTAACCATGGGAGTCGGGACTGGTTTAGCATTTGCCATATGTGCTCGATTAAGCATGTCCCGCACATATTTCTGTTGGGATACATGTAAACACCCATCAGGATGAACAACCTCAAGTCCAAGAAAAAAACTTAGTTCCCCGAGATCCTTCAAAGCAACTTTCTGATCCAAATGTTAAATAATGTCTTCGAGCTCAGAACACGAATCCCCCGTTACTATTATATCATCTACGTAAATGAGAATAAACAAATTACTAGGAGAGGTCTTCTTAAAAAATAATGCTAGATTCGCCTTCGAAGTTTGAAATTGTAAGTCTCGAGTTAGACAGCCACAAAGCATCTCAAACTAGGTTTTTGGGGCTGTTTGAGCCCATAGAGAGCTTTGATCAACTTGCACGCCAATGGAGAACTATCACAACCATGAACCTCAAATTTTGGCGGTTGTTTCCCAGCGAGATCGCCGTTTAGAAAAGCATTGTTTACATCCACTTGACAAAGCTTCCACTATCGAGAAGTAGCCAAGGCCAAAACAGTTCGCACAGTATTAGCCTTCACAACTAGACTAAATGTTTCATTATAATCGAGCCCTAGTGCTTGGGAATAACCTTGCGCGATCAGTCGAGCCTTGTTGTGCGCAATAGTACCGTCCACATTTTTCTTAATCTTGAATAGGCATTTACAACCTAACGAGTGATCTATCCAAGGGAACTGACACCAACTCCCATGTCTTATTACAAACCAGAGCATTGACCTCATCATGAACTACCTCTTGCCATGTTGGAATGCTCACAGCTTCATGTATATCTACCGGAAGGACAGAACTGACAGTAGCCACATATGCTTTCGGTTTGAAAATCCCAACCTTGCTCCTTGTGACCATTGGATGAGCATTACCAACCACAGGTTGAGGGGACAAGGATGAATTGGAGGCCTGTGGTGTACTAGGCAAAGAATCACTGTTATGAGTAGGGGAATCGGCATCAGCAGACCTCAAACTTTCAGTATGACAAAAGCTGACATCAACTTGTGAAGATAATCTATCATCAGTATTGGAGACCACTTGTACCACTAAGTTGGGGCTAGACACAGGAACCATAACTGGAAGAGTGGTAATTGAGGGGGGACTTTCTAAAGGTATAATGGAAGCATGTAATATGAGCTTGGCATATGGAAAAACCTCTTCTTCAAATTGCACATGTGGAGAGACATAAATCCTCTCTTCCTGATCCAAGCATTTGTACCCTCATCTATTTGAAGCATATCCCAAACAAGTACATGGAGTGGACCGGAACTAAAGTTTATGTTGGTTATACGTATGAAGTAGTGGGTAACACAAACTCCCAAACATCCGGGGTGGCCTATAATCTGGTGGATGACCAAAAAGTCTCTCTGCTGGTGAAACTCCATTCAAAACAGATGTTGGAAGCAAATTGAAGAGATGGGTAGCAGTGGAGAAAGCGTTCATCCAAAATGAAAGTGTTAGTGAGGCTTGTGCTAATAACACCAGGCTAGTTTTTACAATTTGTCGGTGACACGATTCTACGAGACCATTTTGCTCAGACGTATGTGGGCAAGACACACGATGGAGAATACCCGAATGCTTGAGATAGGCATTGAAAGCTCGAAATTCACCACCATCATCAGTTTTTAGCTGCTTAAGTTTGATCCGAAGCTGTAACTCTACTTTTGCCTTGAAATCAAGAAACGTCTGGAAGGCATCAGACTTACGCTTTAGAAAATACACCCAAATGTGTCTGGAATACGCATCAACAAAAGCAACATAATATTGATGACCAGCTGAATAACAAGGGGCAGGTCCCCATAAATCTGCAATAACTAACTCTAAAGGAGCAGTATACTGAGTCAGAGAAGATGAAAATGGTAGTTTATGGCTCTAGCCTAACGTACACGCATTGCACAAAGGACTATTCTTATTTCTAGAAATAGAAACATTACAAGAAACAAGAACTTGATTGACAATAGCAGCAGATGGGTGTTCTAATCGCTGATGCCATCGATCAAAACCCGTGAGAGTATTAGATGAAGATGGCAAACCAGCAACAGATTGAACAGTAGTCAAAGCTGAAACAGAAGCAGGGGAGATGCCATCAAACGAACGAACAACAGAGAATTGGTACAAGCCATTGACCTCAACCTCGTGAAGTAGAACCTAATGCGTCTTCATATCCTTCACAAAACGATTATCCTTGGCAATTTTAGAAACTAATAGGAGATTTTTGTGAATATCAAGGACAAAAATAAGATCATTAAGTAGCAATGAAGCAGACTTAGTGGTAAGAATTGAGTCACCAATTCGTGAAATAGGAACTGAAGAACCATTTCCATAACCACATTACCTGAACCCTAATACGACTGTGAACTATTGAACTGAGTAGAATCGTGAGTGATATGAGTCGTGGCACCGCTATCGGGGTACCAAACAGGACCAGCAACAACAGATGGTTTAGCCTGAGTAGTAGAGACAACAGCAGCACGACCAATGTTCATACCGAAAATGTAACTAGCAGACCCTGAAGTGAATTGTGGCCCAAAATGAGAAGAAAGCCCAGAGTACGAGGGTAGAGCCATTCCAGAAGTAAAACACATGTAAGCGGACGCACCCGATCCAGTCACAGAGGAACGCGTCTGACCAGCACCAAAATTAGAGTGAGCTCCTGAATTGGACACTTCATCACCATCAACATCATACCGATAAAAACACCGACAGGCTACATGACCTAGTTTACCATAGATCTGACATTGCATGTGACTGCCACCACCAAATCGCCCACGACCACGACCACGACCACGAAACGACCCAGTCAATCATTGAGACTGAAACACTTGTGGTGGCGGTTGACCAAAATACGATGGAAGATACGATGAAGCAATCTTGGTAGCTTCAGCAACATTAGCAGAGAATGACGAAAATTGCACTTGTTGTCGAACCTCAGCATCAAGAAGAGCCATGGTAATATCATGGAGATCAAACGAAACTCGACTGGTTGTAATAATCAACTCAACATGATCAAACTTGGGAGGTAGGCCATTGAGGATGGTCGATTGTTGTTTCTCCAGAGATATATGGTGGCCACAACCAGCCAACAAATCACACAAGTGCTTAATCTCTGCAAGATACACTGACATGGAAAGAGTATTTTTCTTAAAATGATGAAGCAAAGATCGAGACCTCATCACTTTGTCTCAAGAACCCGTGTCAAAGCCTCCCACAGATCAGCACAGAGGATGAGCTCCCAATCAATTGATTGTGCAACGCCAGACTCACGGTGGAAAGCAACCATGCCAAAAGAGCCGAACTTGCTGCTCATACTGTGCGAATGCCGAATTTTAAAGCAAAACACCATCCTCCCCAATAATCAACTTTGGTAGAACAGCAACCGTTCCCTCAACAAAAGGCAGAAGACGATGGGTCTTAAGCACAAGCAACATATGCTACTTCCAGGCCAGAAAGTTACTATCATCAATGAGGGTAGTAACTTTCTGAGAAGCAAATGCCATTGGAGTAAACGACTGGACAGCCGCAAAACCAGGAGAGCCAACGCCAAACTCCATTAATGTAGTAACCGCCGAGCATCTGATTCCATACTAGAAAATCAGAGAAATATAGGATTTATTCATATCATGATCAGTACATCAGATCTGTATTTATACACTAAGATAACAATTCAACAGAGGCTTAACAGATTGTAACTAATTCTAACAGAATACTAATTGCAACAGAATCATAACTAGCTAAGCTAACTAATTCAACTGATCTCATCTTCAATATTTTGCAACTACTCTGTAGTAGCTAATATGCCCCAACTGAATTTATTCATAGGAAATCTTGAAATACAAATTGGGTGATTAACTAGAGCTTTATTCATAGCTAATTCATAACAAATGCTTATAGATTTTCAAAACAAAGTTGAGAAATAAGAGATAAATGGAAGAAAGAGAGATAGAAAGCAAAAGTACATACCTTACCTAGAAATATGACCCAAATTGTAGCACCGTACTTAGCCATTGGAGACTACATCTTCCAAAAGTTCCTCAAAATTTATAGTCGAGAAAGGGTTTGACAATGGAAGGGATTGACGACTAAGGGCTTCAACAACTTGTTGCATGGTTGGCCAAAGTTGGGGATTGCCATTCAAGCATGTAATTGCTATCTTCATCCAAAAAAATCCAAAAATTGTCGTGTCTTTGTGAAAATAAAAATATTCAAATTTGGATACATATGCCAAAAGCTTTTGATATATTTTCTGTGGAATTGTTTCCATCAAGCCTAACTTTGAAGAATAGAGAGAATGTTGGCAAACAAAGAATAGAGATGTTTCAATCAGTCACGTTAGTGGGAAAAATGCAAGTTGTAAACATTACGTCAACATGTTTATACTTTTACGATCTTTTAAGGTTTTTACACCTACTTATTATTTCTCCAATTTTTAAATTCACTCAAACTCACATCTTTCTAATTATGAGAATAATAATGATGCTAATTAAATTAATACTCAATTAATTTTTTTATAACTAATTTTTGAAAGTATTTAATGAAATATCAACTTTTAATACATTATGTATAATATATCTGATAATAGAAAATAAATATGAAAAATGACTAATTATTATATATGAAAGTGGGGATTATGAAAGCCAACTTTAGCAATGAATCCAATTTTCCTCTTCTTATCAAGTAATGAGCGGTCTTTCATGCCCTAAGAGATTATGAGAGCCAAGAAATAAAGGTGGTGAAGAATTGGATGAAGGAGTTTCTTGGTTGAACAGAAAAGTGGGAGGAGAAAAAGAGTAAAAAGGAAATTGGAGAGATAATATTTTTTTATCTTAATGTATAAAAATAAATCACTCCAAATTGGAATTAAAAAAAAGAGAGAAAATAAGTGAGAGATGTATGTTAGTACAAAATTATGTATTTTTGAAAATGTTTATTTTCTTTCCGATCATTTTTCGACTCTACCAAGTAATGAGTAGAAAGAAAATTACTTTTTCTTTCAACTTTTTCAACTTTCCTGTAATGAGTATATTTTTTGTTTTATAATTTTGTTTTTCTACTCTTTTAATTTTTTGTCACTCTATTTTTTTTCCCACCCTACCAAGCAAAACCTAAATAATGGAGGATGTGTAAGGGCAAAGCTAGAAAATGCTGATAGGGGCCATATTTATATAAAATAGACATGTTCAAAGTAAACCTAGCTTGTATGGGTCGGACATACTTTTAACAAGTATTTTTAAATTTTGAAATAATCTTGACTATCAAAATTAACATTTAGAAAAATTAAAATAAGTAAATGCCCGGTTTGTATTAGATATCGCAATTATTCAAGTTTTTTTTACCTAATTAATATTTAGATAGTATTTTATATTTTGACATTGCAATTATTTAACTTTATTTTTACCGAACTATTTAGAATTAGGGTTAATTTGATAGAATGTATAAATATTGAGGACTAAATATGTTGTTATACCAAGTGAAAAAAGGCCACTTCATTATTTTCCTTAACAACTTAATTAGTGGGCGCCTAAAATAGAAATGAATTATAACGTTAATGATGAAATTGAAAGTTTTTATAGTTCAATGATAAAAACAAAAACACACTAATAGTATTGAGTGACTAATTGTATAGTTTACCCATACATAAAATAAAAGTAAAAGCAATATATTCTAAACTTAAAAACTGGACAAATAAAATTAGATTCAAGCTTTAAATATTAATACTCGAGCATGACATCTCCATTTTAAATGGGCTTAATTTTTTTATTTAAACCCTCCCTAGTATAAGTATGAAGTTGGAGTAAGCGTTTCAATAAATAATCTGAGCTTGAATGGGTCATCTTATCGATAAACTTTTAATAAAATAATAAAAATTGTTATTTAATTCCAAGATTAAAATTTACATGCTTAAAAATATTTGACAGAGGAAAATTTCTTTTGTAATTTGTAATGAAGAAAAATTAGTGTGGTCTATTTGCATGGTTATAATTGAAGTGATTACTACCTTTTTATTTCAACCACCAATCTAATAATATACACATTGGGCAAAATTAAATTATATGAAGATGAACTTTAGGGGGAGTTATAGTAATTTTAAATTTTAAAAAATTAACAAAAACTTTAATATAATAAATTATTTGAGTAGGCCAATGCAGTGTTTTTTTACGTAAAACTCAGAAGTTACATTAATGAGGAAAACGGATCAAAATAGAGAAGAAAATTTATACCCAAATCATCAAGTTTTCTCAGTACACCCTTCCTACTTTCCTTCGATTTTAATCGAAACATCGTTACAATCCAAAAACAAAACATTAAATATTATATACTGAACTGAAATTGGGTACAAAGGATAACTTAACAAACAAGATACAATAGGATACAAAATAAAACATCATGATAATTTAAGCTGTAACGTAAGGAAAATACTTGCAACCCAACACACTTCATTCTCTACATCCAATTTCAGTGTTTAAGCATCTCATTCTCAACAAAGCTGCGAATTAAGAGATAACTGGAAGAAAACGAGTTTATATAAAGCAAATTTACATACCTTACCTTACCTACAAATATGTTTGACATTGTATCACCTTAGTTACCCATTGCAGACTACATCTCCCAACACTTCTTCCAATTGTATGTTGTTGAAAGCGCTTGGTAAAGGAAGGGATTGACGACCAAGGGCTTGAGAAACTTGCTGCATGGTTGGCCGAAGTTGGGGATTGCCATTCAAGCATGCCACTGCTATCTTCATAGTAGAGACCAAGTCTTTGGCAGATTGCCCTACTGGTGGTGAAAGACGTTGGTCTATTGTATCTTTCAGTAAAACCTGTTGGTCATTTGACATCAATGACGATGTCGACTCCAGTGATGACAAATACGATATAAGATCACCAGGATGCCTCCCCATACAAACTTCCATTGTTAGCACCCCAAAACTGTAGACATCGCACTTCTCATCTACTCTCATTGTATAAGCCAACTCTGTATAAAAGATTTTACTAGTTAGCATATGCTATTTGAACTTTGTTTATTTAATAACATGCAAGAAATTAACAGTTTTAATCAAATAGAGAACATGTTCAAAGCATTTTTAGCAAAAAGAATTAGTTAATACCTGGAGCTATATACCCGTAGGTACCCGCAAGTGAAGTCCAAGTGGAGGAGTCAGGCTTTAAAATCCTAGCAGTGCCAAAATCAGAGACACGAGCTTCATAGTCCAAATCCAAGAGAACATTTTTGCTAGAAATGTCTCGATGAACTATAGGCTCTGAATGACCATGATGCATATAAGACAAAGCATTAGCCAATCCTTTAACAACATTTACTCTCTTCTTCCAGTCCAGCTCCTTAGCCTGTTCATTGTTGCTTAACACCATTCTCAAGCTTCCTCTTTCCACGAGCTCATAAACCAGAAAAGAATGCTTTGGATGTGAACAAAAACCATACATCTGCACAATGTTACGGTGCCTTATTTCTAATAAAGCCATAACCTCGCTTTCAAAGGCTTTCAAGTTTTTGATGAATATGTTGTCTTCAGATCGGTAAAGTTTCTTCACAGCAACCACCTGACCAGTTGGTAATGCAGCTTTATAGACACTTCCATATCCTCCTGAACCAATGCAATAGTCGGAGCTAAAATCCTCAATGGCTTCGATAATGTTGTCATGGAGTACTCTTCCATTAAATCCCAATACAGTAAAAATATCTCCTTGTTGTTCCTCCCTTGGCTCTGATTCTTTGGTTTGAGTTTTTTTGCAGAAAGTAAAGAAACTTCCAACCAATAAAAATAGCAAAAGTAGACCGCCAAAGAGTGGAAGCATAACTGATATGATGACTTTGGTCCTTTTTCCATGGCCATGGTTGGCCAGAAAAGAAGGAACACAAGACATTAGTCCAGTGGCATTACCACATAGGCCTTTATTGTTTCTCAAGGCATCAAACGAAGCTTCATGAAAAGCCTTAAGATTTGGAATAGGACCTTCAAATTGATTGAAAGATATGTTCACAAATCTCAAACCACGCAAATTATTAAAGGCTTCCGGGATGGAACCATTAAGCATATTGTGAGAAAGGTTCAATACTTCCAAGGACTGTAATTTTCCAAACTGTTGTGGGATACCTCCAATAAGTGAATTCTGACTCAAATCTAGGCTTTGAAGAGCATTAATGTAGCTTATTGAAGATGGAATGCTCTCTTCGAGGTTGTTCTTGCTCAAATTCAAGTTGAATAATTTGAAGCAATTTCCAAGATCATCAGGAATAGGCCCACTTAAATTGTTTAATGCCAAGTCAAGTTGTTCTAGTTTTGAAAGAAGTCCAATCTCCAGGAGAATTTTGCCAGAAAATTGGTTATCACTTAGATAAAGACGGCTCATCATTGCCAACTTTCCTAGTTCCTTAGGAAGCTCACCATTTAAATGATTCGAAGAGAGATCAAGTTCTTGTAATTGGGTTGCATGTCCCAATTGGAATGGAATCTTTCCAGAAATGTTATTGTTGGTGGCCTTTAGGCTTGTCAGATTATGGCATTGTCCCCAATTTGAAGAAAGTTCACCGAAAATGTTGTTGTTGCTTAAGGAAATAAAATTCAAATTTGGATATATACCAAAGGCTTCTGATATATTTCCTGTTAAGTGGTTCCCTTCAAGCCTAACTCTGTATAAGCTTGTACAGTTTCTCAAGCTTGATGGAATCAAACCGGTCAAATTATTTTTGATAGCTGCAATACGAGTAAGCAATCCCCCAAGGCACACGTTCTCAGGTAATGAACCACTAAGATGGTTGTGGGATAAGTCTAATATTCTTAAATGAGTAAGATTGTTCAGAGTTTGAGGAACAAGACCTGATAAACTATTTTCACAAATCTCAAGTATCGACAACTTGTTTAAGTTTCCCATGGAAGTTGGGATTGAACCAGAAAGCCCATTAAAATGAAGCACAAGATTGCTCAAGTTAGTCAAGTTTCCTGTGGAATCAGGGATGACACCAGTGAGATTATTGTCCGATAACTGCAAGTCGAAAAGAGATTTGAGCATTCCTATCTCACTGGGGATAGAACCAGAAAGCCCATTAAAATTAAGCACAAGATTGTCCAAGTTGGTCAAGTTTCCTATGGAATCAGGGATGACACCAGTGAGATTATTGTCCGACAACTGCAAGTCGAAAAGAGATTTGAGCATCCCTATCTCACTGGGGATAGAACCAGAGAGATTATTACCCCGCAGATAGAGATAGTTTATGTTACTTAAGTTTCCCATACATGCTGGGATAGGACCAGTTAGGGAATTGTTTGAAAGATCAAGCACCGAAAGTGATCTAATCATTCCGATCTCTTTAGGTATTGTACCAGTGAGATGGTTTTGGTAAAGAAAAAGCTTAGAAAGTGAACTCAACCTTCCTATATCAGAAGGAATACTTCCAAAGATATTATTGTGTGACAAGTCCAGGTCGTGAAGCTTGGTAAGGTTCAAAATTTCTATTGGAATTGGACCAGTTAGATTGTTTCTCATGAAATAAATGTATGAAGTTGTACTCAGCCTTCCTATCTCTCGTGGAATGGAACCACTGAGTGAATTGTCTCCTAAGGAGATCAAAGAAAGACTTTTCAATAAGCCAATTTCTAAGGGGATATTCCCAGAGAAATTATTGTATGACAAGTCAAGGAAGTTGAGGTTGGAAAGGTTCCCGATGTTTGAAGGAATGGACCCATACAATGAGTTATTTCGAAGCTGAAGCCAAATCAAGTTGGGGAAGTAAAAGAAGTTGAGATTGTGAAGTGTACCTCTCAATTTCAATTCATATTCTCCTAGGTTCACTTTTGTGATGCTGCCAGCATTGTTGCAAGTGATTCCAGTCCAATTGCAATGGTTGCTTCCGCCCCACAAAGAAGAGAGCAAAGTTTGGGTGTTTCTGGGGAGGCTAGCTTTCCATTTTAGAAGAGCTTCAGCTTCCCTGGAGGGTACTGTTTTAGAAGAGAAAGCATGTGAAGATGTAAAGAAGAGGAAGAAGATGATGAGTTTGAATGGTATTGAGAAAGAAGGCATGGCTTTGATAGTTGAAGTTAAGGATTTTTGGTTATTAATTGTGATCAAAGGCATTGCCTATTTATACAAGAATGTGAGAGCTGTTCCAATCACTCTTGACGTTTATGCTTTTTCTATTATACTATGTATGAATAGTTATTTATTAGGTTTTTCCTTCAAATATTATTAATTAGGTTTTTTATATTTAATGAATTTTCAGTTTATATTAATTTTTGTATTTAGATGTTATCTGTTTACCCTTAATTCAATTAACATAGGTATCAGTAATGATACAAAAAGATATAAATATTATCTTTTTATTTATAGAAAATTTTTATAATAAAAATATATAGTGAGATTATTTTTAAAAAAAACTTATCTCAATTTATTTTTTATGAATTTTTTTATAATTATTTTTAAATTTTTTTAATGAGATAGCAACATATAATATATCATTAGAGTAAAGATAGTGAGAAAAATACAAATCCTCATTATTCATCTACTCTCTCTAATTAATTGCTCAATTTCAATCTTGGAGTGAGCAGCAGAATTGAACGTAAGTGACGATTGGTCTTTTACGGTACTTAAATGTGACTTGAGTTTGGGGTAAGGAGATTTTTCTACACACGAGGGTAAAAAAAAAAAAAATCAAACAAAATTCTATCATGACCGACGTCCTCAATTAATAGTATGTTGACCAATAGCTCCCATTCCATTCCCAACATTAATTTGTTGACTACATTCCTACCAACTAATTTCTCAAGTCTTCATCAACCTAAAACGTAACTTCTTTCAATTGCTATGAAGGCAGCAAGCAATCAATCTAACAATCAACTTAAACAGTCAACCTTGACATTGTATTATTTTAAATCAAATAATAAGTCATGATAATAATATGGGTCAAAAATAATAAGTAATAATAACTATTACATTAATAATAAATAAATTTATACATTAAATATTAAATTATTAATATATTAATATTATTTACATATAATGTTAACCTCACATATTTAATTTTTATTAATTTAAAATTTTGATATTATCATTATTGATGAGGTGTTTTGATGGGAATGTAGAGAGCTGGATGGTGTAGGGTCCTAGGTGGAAGAGAAAAGAGGTTATAGCTTGTGGAAATTTGAGAACCGATGACATTTTAAGGCCTAAGATGTAGCGGAGACTAGAAATGCAGATACGTTTCAAAAGTAAGTTACATACGTTTAGAATACGTTCTCATCTAGTGAGCAGCACAATATGACCGGAGGAAGGATTGTTGTTTGTTGGGGACAAAATTCGATTTGTCCAATAGATTTCGAGATCCACTTAAAATGAAACAATTTTTTAAAATGTGGATGTGAGGTAGGATGAGTTGGTTTTTTTTCTTTTGACGAGCAATTATGATAATTATTTACTTCATTATAAGTCATTTTATTATATGAAATTATAATTTTATTTTTGTATATATAAACTATTAATAAGGTAAAAATATGTAATAATATATTATAAAATATCATATATTTTATGTTTTAATTTTTTAAATTAAATTATGTTTATATATTTACTTGATTTTTAAAATATTGAAAAATTTTAAAGATAAATAGAAAAATTAAATAGCAGTAGAGCGAACTGTGTATGTATCAAACATTAATAGAGGTGATAGTAGTTCTCATGGTTTATGTCGTACTATTTTAGATTAAATTGGAAATTTTAGATTAAGGGTTACTTTTTTATTATTTTTTAAAAGTGTCGTAAAATAGTAATTTTGAAATGTTTGATTTAAGATTTAAGTGTTTAGTATTATTGTTAAAACATACTTAGAAAAATAAAATGTAAATTTTAGACATGAAGTTATGAAAAAAAATATGCATCTAAATAATGTTAAAATTCATTAAAATTATGTGATAAAAGATTGATTGGATGTGTAAATCAGAATTTGTGCATATTATTGATTCCGCTAACTTGTATTGGTCTTGAGTTTGATGTGAGTTATAAAAAATTGATTATGAACATGTCTAATTCAAAAAGTATTCGTACAATTTATGTGATATGCATTAGTATTTTGTTTGGGATATGGTTATGAAGAGAAGGAACTTTGATTTGGCTATTAACCTACCTTGATATTATTTGGCGATAAAATCACAAATCATGTTAGCAGCATAACTGCATAATATTCAAGTGGCATACGATCACTTCATGATGTGTTTTAGTTGGATTAGTCCACCATAACTTAATATTGATTTATAAAGGTTGGAAAGGGTTTAGTATTCCTTTATTAGTGTGTGCGTGGGATTTATGGAGATGGAATGTAGCGGTTGATTAGGCAGGTTGTTCGTCATATTGCATTTGAATATGATATTTGTACTTCTGTTAGTGTAAAGTACTATGATGCTTTATTCTATTATGATGTTTGAGTGTGATTTGAATTTTGCTTCTATAAGTTTGAGCTATTGTGTGTTTCTGTATTTGTTTGCTTTTGTTTGACTCTACTTATTATATTTGTTTTAGACTGACATTGAGCTTTGTAGTTTATTTCTATTAGTTTATTCTTGTTAGGTAAACTGTGAGGTTAGGTGTTAGACTCAGCGAAATTGGAGGTCTTGGAGTTACTCATTCTGAGTTTGGTTTAATAAGTTTCTACTAAGGGTTTGATAAAAAAATTATCATTTCTAATTGAATTGTAAGCAAATTTATACAAACTGTTGTATGAGTTTTTGTTTTTTGGACTCGTAGAGTTAAGGTTTTTTTTTTTTTTTTTTTTTGGTTTTGAGCTAACTATGATTTTGTGCATGGATTTTAAGTAACTATTTTTGGTTTTCTGTTAAGATAAAAGGTTTTATTTTTACCTTGCAAATTCCGGTTTGAAGTTCCAGTTTCCAAAATTACTCATTTGTTTTGGTTATAAAATTTTAATACATGAGCTGTTAATCTGGTTTTAAGCTAGTTTAAGGAATAATTAATTTTAGTGTTTGTAATATGTTAATAAAGCTTATTAACGATTTAATACATGAGCTGTTAATCTGGTTTTAAGCTAGTTTAAGGAATAATTAATTTTAGTGTTTGTCATATGTTAATAAAGCTTATTAACGATTCAATTAAATGCGAACAAATGTAGTTTTTAGATAAGTTTTAATAAATTTAATCGGTGTTAGATTTAGTGTCATTTCAGTTGCTAATGTGACCTCTAGAATTTAGTCGAAACTTTTGGGTCAGGTTTTGGAGTGTTACATTTATTCCAAAGAGATTAAAGATATCTTATATATGTAACACATATATGACAAGGTTATTGGACAAGCACTTAAATAACTTTCATAGTGATATATAATAGAGAGAGCTCAGTTATGGCAGTTTAGTGGAATGACTCCATTACTAAATAATATTTTAATTTGGAACTTGATTACAAATTATTTTAGCCTAATTACAACTACAAAAAAGAGCTTTCAGATTTTAACTCTTTGTGTTTTCAGATCAAATTGAATGAAAAGATTAAGAAGTTTCAAACTTTCTATTCCATATCTGTTTCAGTTATTACTTGGTTGTTTTTGTTTGAGCTGTATGAGATGAAATTCTCATATACGGTTCTCGAGGGGGATCCTCTTGGTTTACCTATCTCAATAAAGTCTATAATTGGTTCAAAAAGTGAATCAAAATTCAGGCGATTGCAAATGATATAACTAGCAAATATGTTCCTCCTCATGTTAACATATTTTATTGTCTAGGAGGAATTACGCTTACTTGTTTTTTTGGTACAAGTACCTATAGGATATGCTATGACTTTTTACTTTATTTTTAGTCATTTTTTGATGTCTTGCAATAAATTCATAAAAATGATGTTTATCAATATAGTTTTTTTTTCTTGGTATTTTTGATTAATTTGGTGTTTATTTTTATGAACCAACAAAATACTTATAGTTTGATATGGAATAAATTGTCCATCATTTTTTTACCGACAGACAAACTGGATCGATAACCAATATTTCTTTTTTTTCATTAATTCTCTAAGAGTTAAGTCCTTCTGAATCATCAAAATATCCAGATTCATTTCTCCCCGTTGAATAAAGGATTTAACAATTTCGTTTGGATTTATCAGTCTAAGCAGGAGGCAATATACTTTGATATTATTGATTATTCTTTGATTTAAAGAATAATCCCATCTCAATTGAAAATGCAAATACCTTTTTAGGAAGAAATCAAGCTCTGCTTCCGTGTTGCTCTTGTATTGCTTTTTCTTTCTACGTTTTTTTTTGTCTGATTTATCATAATCTTCTTCAAACATCTTTTTCTTGGTTTGAGAGAAAGAATTTATAATTTCCTTGTTTTTGTGCATCTGATACAAGACCCCCTTCACCCATGGATTCTTTTTCATCTTGATTTCGATTCTCTAATCCAATAATTTGTTTTTCGTTTGGTGTTATAAGGGAGTCCCTTTTTTTATTTTCAAAAATATTTTTATTAATGTTCCTATTTCCATTAAAATTGAAAAGAAGTAATTTTATTGGTATGATCCATTGGTTAACCTTATATGCTTTATATAGCAGCACAAATTCTGGGAAGAACCAAAGTTCTAGTTTCGGTATGGGAAGAGTTAGTATTTCTTCATTCAGTCCCATCCAATCAAAATGGCTTCCTTTTTTTATTGGATGGGTTGCTTTCTTGATTTTGATAAACTGTGAAATAAAAAAGGTCCATTTTATCAATTATCATATGTTCAATTGTCCCTCCGCTAGCTTGGTATATAACCCAAAACGAGTTGCATGTAGAATCGATACTATGGAATGAATGAAAACTGTGATTAAGAGAAATAAACTGCATGTATCACTATCTACGGTGAATGAGTTTTCTCCCTAAGTATAAAAGATGATTTAGAAATTGAATTAATTTCTTCAAATTATTATTTGATTTATTACAATTAAATAATTAAAGTACGAATAATATTTAAATTAATTAGTGTAAATTATTTTTTTTTCAAAAAAGTACTTTTCATGAATTTTTCTATCATTACTTTGCCATTATATTTTTTGGTCTAATTTTAGTTCTTATACTTTAATTTGATCAACTTTAGTCCATGTACTTTTTAAATTGGTCATTCTTTTTTCTTGTACTTTTTAGATTTTAAATTTTCACTCCTAACCCAACGGTAGCAATTAAACCCATTTGGTTTAATTCCACCATTAGTCTTGTATTATATATAAAGTTATAGATTAAGACTTTATTTCTTGTTACTTTTCAAAAGTGCTTTTGAACCCAAAAGCAAAAACAATTTTTCTAGCTTTTACATATGGAAAAAAAAAAAACAGTTTTGGAATTAAATGACATTTTTAAATTTTATTTATAATTTAATGTCTTTTATGTAATATTTAAATTAGGTATGCAATTATTTTCCTATTAAAATTTATTTAAAATATATAACATTATATATTTAAATTTGCGACAATTATAAATATAATTTATATATTCAAATTAACTTTACAAGTAATAGATATTAATTGTTTAAAAATATTTAAAATTTATATATTAGATATCAAAATACTAATAAAGAGTTACAATAAAATATTTTTTTATTCTTAGTAAAATATTATAATTTATTTTAATGAATCATAACAACCACTTACAAAAATAAAAAAAGTATACACATACATACAAATGCAGGAACATAACCAACAGAGGCTAAAATGAGCAAGGGATCACTCAGGGACTAAAACGAAACAATTTGCAAAAAAGGTGGAAAAACTGTAGAAATAAGACTACATGGCAGTGTGGAAGGGTCTACACCGTGTAATAGGAGTACACGCCCGTGTGGCTGGGAGACACGCCTGTGTAATTGAGATACATGGCCATGTGATTGAGAGACACGCTCGTGTGGCTAAGGTACCCGGCTATGCGGCCAGACTGTGTAACTCTCTATACCCATGTGACAAAATTCATAACTAAAGAAGCAGGGGAGAGACGACCTTGTCTCAAGCCGTGTGGAAACTCTGAAGGTCGTGTGCGATTGACATAATCCCTAACCGAGGTCACACAGCCATGTGGCCAGCTTGTGTGACTTGAAATTTTACCTAATTCCTTCAGCGGCATGCGACTATGTGGACCGCCCATTTGGCTCAAAAACCACTCCAATCCTTGTTGCAAAATGATAAACCGTAATATATACATATTTTTACCCCATGCTTGGCATATTTATGGATGATTTTTCTTTGGTTTTATTGAATTCGATGTTCCCAATCCTTTAAATTCATGTTTTACACTTAGGTGAGCTTAGGAGAGCAAAAAGAGCAAGAAATGGGCCAAAAACGAACAAAATGGGCCTAATTCAGCATGACATACGGCCTAAGCACTTCCACACGAGTGACCCACATGCACACGACACGCCCTTGTGTCATGGCCATGTTGACATTAAACCAAGTCAGAATTGCACACGGCCTGAACACTTCCACACGGGCGTGGCACACGGTCGTGTCCTTGTCAAGCCCAAGTCTAATTTTACTTGGAAAAGGCTACTTTTGAGGGTTTTAAAGCATTCTAAAGCCTATATAAACACCCTAGAAGAGGATTAAGGGAGACACGGAGAGTAGAAGGCAGAAAACACTCAAGGATAGCCATCGGGATCAACTCAGAAGGAGGATCTACATCAAGCTTAAAGATTTCCATCCAATTTCCTAGAAGTTCTTTGGGTTTCTTTATGTTTTGTTGTTTTCCAATTTTTGAGATGTTTTCCATGATTATGAACTAAACTCCCTAAATACCTAAGGGAGATAAAACCTAAGACGGATCTTATTACTATTTAAGTTATATGATAAATACTTGTTCTTATTCTTAATTGTGAGTTTAACCCTTGCTTTAATATTCCAAGATATTCATCCAAGTTTTTGATGTGTTTATTCAGTGGAGGAAAAGTCCCTGTTTAAGAGTAGATCATTCATAATTAAGCGGAGTTGCATCCAATCCTAGAGATAGGACGACATAAATCTGTCGGATTAGAGTCAAATCTAATAAGGGAATCCATAATCGAGTTAATGCGGCAATAGGGGTTTTAATTAGAAAGAAATTTCAATTAATCAACCTAAAGTCAGTTTTTTTAGTCTCAAGAGGGATATTAACATAAATCAGGGATTTCTATGGATTAAGACAAGTAAGTAAATCGTTTAGTTTAGAAAGTAATAAGTGAAGTCTAGGAGGATTCATCATTGGGTATTGTCTTCTCCATCGGTTTTCCTAAAGTATTTTCCAACTTTCATCTCTGTCGCAATCTTAGTTAATTAGAAAATTAGTTTTAGATAAAAAATTCTCTTAATTTTTAGGCTAGATAATAAAAAGATAGTAATTACTAGTACTTTTAGTCGTCATGGATACTATATTTTCAGTCTCACCATAACTACACTACTATTCGATAGGTGCGCTTGCCTTAGTCGAATTTTTAGTTAGTAACACAACCATCAAGTTTTTGGCGCCGTTGTCGGGGACTAATATATTAGGAACGCTTAATTTTTATTACTTTAGCCATTTTTATTTTTATTGCAATTTAATTTTGTTTTTTATTTTTCATTACTAATTTTTCTTTTATTTATTTCTGACAGGTTTTTATAGTTTATGACTAGAAGAAACCCGTCAGGACCTTTACTTTTTGATAGTGAGATCGAGAGCACAGCTCACAAAAATCGAAGAGAAATAAGGCGAAGCCTACAATACATAGAGAAACGGCAAGAGGATGATATCAATACTACAACCAAGGAGATGGCTGATAACCAGAATAATTCGTTGCCTCCTGTGGTTGCTGCAAATCCAGTAGATCAGAATCCTGCTCCTCGTACTATGTATGATTATGCTAAACCTACGTTAACAGGAACTAAATCGAGTATAGTTAGACTTGCTATTACTGTAAATAATTTTGAACTAAAACCTAACACGATTCAAATGATACAACAGTTTGTTCAGTTTGATGGTTTGCAAGACGAGGATCCAAACACTCACTTGGCAAATTTTTTGGAATTCTGCGACACCTTTAAGATCAATGGCATTTCTGGCGATGCCATTTGCCTTCGGTTGTTTCCCTTTTCATTAAGAAATAAGGCTAAACAGTGGTTGAACTCGCTACCGCGAGGGTCAATTACCACTTGGGAACAAATGTTCGAAAATTTTTTGCTTAAATACTTCCAGCCGGCTAAAACAACTAAATTAAGGAATGATATCTCTCCTTTTGTACAGATGGATCTAAAAACTCTTTATGATACATGGGAGAGGTACAAAGATTTATTAAGAAGGTGCCCTCACCATGGGTTACCTCTATGGCTACAGGTTCAGTCTTTTTATAACGATGTGAACCCCTCAATAAGGCAACTTATCAATGTAGCTGCCGGTGGAACTTTGAACAACAAAACACCCAAAGAGGCTTACGAATTTATTGAAGAGATATCACTGAATAACTATCAGTGGCAAGTCATGATAACGAAGCTGACAAAAGCAGCTAGTGTTTTCAACCTCGACGCGGTCACTATGCTATCTAACCATGTAGAACTTTTAAATAGAAAGATTGATAGTTTGTATGGTTCTACTCAGGTACATCCAGTGATGAGGTGTGATTCAAATGGAGAAGGAGTACACAACACAGATTATCCATCCTTCAACCCTAGCACTGAGGAGGAACAAGTCCACTATATGGGTAATAATTCTAGACCTCAAAATAACCCGTATAGTAACACTTATAATACAGGTTGGAGGAACCATCCCTATTTCTCGTGGGATGGCCAAGGAAATCAAAGGCCACAACATCCTCCAAGTTTTCAACAACCACCTTACCAACAAGAAAAGAAACTGAGCCTTGAGGAGATGCTCACAAAATTCATCTCGGTGTCAAAAACTCATTTTCAGAATACCAAAACAACACTTAAGAATTAGCAAGCGTCGATTCGAGGGCTCGAAACTCAAATAGGACAGCTTGCTAAGTTGATTTCTAAACGACCACAAGGTGGCCTACCAAGTAACACTAAAACTAACCCAAGGGAACAACTTCATGCCATTATTGTACACAATGATGAAGGGTTAGTTGAAACTGAACCGACACCGAGGCAAGACAATGTGGAAGAAAAGGTAAGGTTGATGTAAGCAATGGTACACAAAATCGGTAAGCAAGGAATATAAACCTCGTGTACCATACCCTAAAGCGACAAAGAAAGACCACATGGACGAACAATTCGGTAAATTCCTTAAATTATTAAAAAAGTTGCATATTAACTTACCATTTATTGAAGCTCTTTCGCAGATGCCAAACACAGTGAAACTTTTAAAGGAGCTCTTGGCTAATAAACGAAAGTTAGATGATGCGTCGCATGTGGAACTAAATGCAGTTTGCTCAACTATTCTACAAAATAAGCTACCCAACAAGTTAAAAGATCCAGGGAGTTTTACGATTCCTTACTTAATTGGTAGTTTAAATATTAATAATGCGTTAGCTGATCTAGGGGCGAGCATTAATGTCATGTCTTATAAAATGTTTAAAAAACTAGGTCTTGGGAAACCTAAACAAACTAGAATGAGCATTCAATTAGCAGATAAAACAGTTAGAATTCCTAGGGGTATTATTGCAGACGTGCTTGTTAAAATTGATAAATTTATATTCCTAGTTGACTTCGTTGTTCTAGACATAGATGAGGATAGTGAAGTACCTTTAATTTTAAGAAGGCCCTTTTTAGCAACTGCTAGAACTATCATAGATGTTGGTACATGTGAATTGATACTTCGTGTAGGAGATGACACGATTACACTTCAAGCTCGTGATTCTGCTAAATAGACATAGTCTACTTCTCTTGTAATCATTCGAATTCGACATAGTCAATTGTCTTCTCCTTTGTCTGTGGTGTTTTTCCCCGAAAAGGTTTCAACGTAAAAATCTATGTCTTCTTTATTTTTTCTCTATTATTTACAATACATTGTCATTATCAACGTTCTATTTTTTAGAAATTAGTATCATACCTTTCCAGGTTGCTTATCTCGATCACGATAATGGTACCGCTAAATTATGAAATTCCACCATTGGATCGCAACACCAGATTCGCATTGTGGCAGATTAAGATGCAGACAAATCTTGCGCATATGGATTTGGAAGATGCCCTGCTAGGGATAGATAAGATGTCTTCGACATTGATAATGAAGAGAAGAAGCGTAAGGATTGAAAGGCTTTGACACAATTACATCTACATTTGTTTAACGAAATTTTACAAGATGTGATAAAGGAGAAGACCACCGCTACATTATGGAAGAGGTTAGAGCAGCTATGTATGTCAAAAACTCTAACCAACAAGCTGCATATGAAACAACGTCTTTATGCTCATCGTTTGAAGGAAGATGCGTCTATACACAAACACTTAACAGTGTTTAAAGAAATTATCTCAAACTTGGAGGCCATAGATGTTCAATATGATAAAGAAGATCTAGGGTTGATTAGGCTTTGTTTGTTTCCCTTGTCTTATTCAACCTTTAGAGACACAATTTTCTATAGCCACGAGTCTCTCACAGTTGATAAGATTTATGATTCTTTGACCTCGTATGATAAGATAAAACATCTTGTGGTTAAACTCGACTCTTAAGGAGAGGGTCTCATTATTCATGAGAGGATTAGAATGCTGATAATAATCGTGGAAGGACACATGAATAAAATTCTCACGGTAAATCTAAGGGTAGATCGAAGACTTCAAACAAATGTAAAACCTATAACTTCAATAAGAAAAGATCACATTAAATCTGAGCTATAAGCTATAGAACAAGATCAAAAGGGAGGTTGCAAATCAAAAGGGAAAACAATCAGAAAAATCCTGTGAAGCTGATATTGTAGAAGATTAAAGCAATAGTGAACTCCTAGTCTTTTCAGTTAAAAATTCTAAAGTGAGCGAGGAATGGATCCTTAATTTGGGCTGCGCCTTTCATATGAGTCCCAATCAGGATTGGTTGACAACTTACGAAATAACGTTTGAAGATGTTGTTTTGATAGGAAATAATGCTTCGTGTAAAATTGAGGTGTTGGAACGATTAAAGTTAAGATGTTTGACGGAGTTATCAGAACAATTAGTGAGTGCGGCATGTTCTAGAATTGAAGAGAAATTTGATTTCGTTGAGTTTTCTTGATTCAAAAGGGTACAAATACATAGCTGAAAGTGGAGTTTTGAAGATTTCCAAAAGTTGTCAAATTATATATTTTTCAGGGTTCTACTATTACTGGTGATGCAGTTGTCACTTCTTCTTCCTTGTCAAATGATGATGTTACTAGACTTTGGCATATGCGCCTAGGGCATATGAGTGAGAATAGCATGCCATATTGAGCAAAAGAGGGCTTCTTAATGGGCAAAGAATTTACAAACTGAAGTTTTGTGAGCATTGCATTTTTGGGAAGCAAAAGAGAGTTTGATTCGCTAGAGGAATCCATAACATGAAGGGAACGTTAAAGTATATTGATTCTGATCTATGGAGGCCATCCATAGTACCTTTGAGAAGTGGAGCTAATTATATGTTAACACTTCCTAATGATTTTTCCAGAAAAGTTTGGGCATTTTTCTTGAAGCAGAAAAGTGATGTGTTTTTCGCATTTAAGTCTTGGAAAACTATGATTGAAAAATAGACGGGAAAACAAATAAAACACCTTCGCACAGACAATGACTTAGAGTTCTATTCTGATGAGTTTAATTACCTGTGCAAGTCAGAAGGAATTGTGAGACATTTGATAATTCATCATACTCCACAGTAAAATAGCGTTGCAGAATGAATGAACAGAATGATCATGGAGAAGGTTCGATGTATATTGTCGAATGTTAACTTACCAAAGTCGTTTTGGGCTGAAGATGTCTCTATTGCATTCTTTTTATCAATCGATCTCCATTTATTGCGATTGAGAAAAAGACTCCACAAGAAGTATGGTCTGATAATCCTGCTGATTATTCTGATTTAAAGATCTTTGAGTGTCCTGCATATGCTCATGTTGATAATGGAAAATTGGAACCGAGATCTATTAAATGTGTTTTCCTTGGTTATAAAGTTGGTGTAAAAGAGTATAAGTTATGGTGTCCTGAAAACAAAAAAGTTGTGATTAGCAGAGATGTTGTTTTTGATGAATCTACTATGCTACCTAACTTATCTCTTAAATACTCTTCTAATAAATAACAGCAAAAGCATGTGGAGTATCAAATTAATCCAAAATCTGTAACAAAGTCGACTCCTCAAACCAATACAGAAATTCAGAATGGAGTTGCTTCTTCACCATCATACTCTATCGCCAAAACTAGAACTAGAAGAGAGATTAAACCTCCAAAGAAGTATGTCAAGGCTAATCTAGTTGCTTATGCTTTAAATGTGGCCAAAGATATAGATACAAGCCAAGAGCCATCTACTTATTCTAAGGAGATTAGTTGTAAAGACTCAAAAAAGTGGATGTTTGTTATACAAAAGGAGATGAAATCACTCTACAAAAATAAAACGTGGGAATTTATGAAGCTTTCTAAAGGCCAAAAGGTTGTTCATTGTAAATAGATGTTTAAAAAGAAAGAAGGAACTCTAAGAGTTGAAGAACCCAGATATAAAGCAAGGCTTGTTTTAAAAGGTTATAGTCAAATTTCAAGTGTGAACTTCACAAATGTGTTCTCCCTAGATGTGAAGCATAGTTTGATTCAAGTTTTGCTTGGAATTTTGGCCATACATGATTTGAGGCTTACGCAGTTAGATGTAAAACTGTATTTTTACATAGAGAACTTGAGGAGGATATTTACATGCAACAACCAAAGGGATTTATAGTCTTAGAAAGAGAGGACTATGTTTGCTTGCTGAAAAAGTCTCTTTATGGTTTGAAATAGTCATCAAGATAATGGTACAAGAGGTTGGATTCCTTTATAACTTCTCATGATTTCAAAAGAAGTAGATTTGACAGTTGTGTTTACTTTAAGAAAAATAATAATGGTTCTTTTGTGTATCTACTCCTTTATGTTGAAGGCCTGTTGATAGTAGCGAAAGATAAATGAGAGATAAGAAAGTTCAAAGCCCAACTAAGTGAAGAATTTGAGATGAAAGATTTGGGACCAGCAAAGAAGATACTTGGTTTGGAGATTCTCAGAGATAGAAAAATAAGTAAATTGTACCTAAGTCAGAAAGGGTATATTGAGAAAGTTTTTTATAGGTTCAATATACAGAGTGCTAAGCTTGTTAGTACTTCTTTAACAGCCCATTTCAGACTTTCATTGGCTTTGTATCAAAAATCAAATGATGAGATTGAGTACATGTCACATGTTCTATATTCTAGTATAGTGGGATCTCTCATGTATCCTATGGTTTGTTCACGTCTAGATTTATCATATGCAGTCAGTGTAGTTAGTAGATACATGGCGAATCTCAAAAAGAACACTAGAAAATAGTTTGATGGATTTTGAGATACTTACGAGGTACTACTGATGTTTGCTTACAGTTTGGAAGAACTAGAGATGGAGTCATTGAGTATATTAGTGTTGATTTTGTTGGAGACCTTGGTAAAAAAAGAGCTCTCACAGGTTATGTCTTTACAATTGAAGGTTATACAATTAGTTGTTAAGCCACTTTGCAAACTACAGTCGCTTTGTCTATAGTTGAAGCTGACATGACAATTACTGATGCTTGTAAAGAAGCCATTTGGTTGAAGGGACTCTTTAGTGAACTCAATGAAGACCTTCAAATCAGTACAATATTTTATGAAAGTTAAAGTGCTATCTTTTTTACAAAAGATCAAAGTTTCATGAGAGAACAAAACACATTTTGTTTTTATTTTGTTTACAATTTGTAGCTAATTTGTTTCATTTTGTTTTTATTTAGAGAGATAATCAATGAAAGTTGTAATTATAGATACAACTTTGTTTTTATTTTGTTTACAATTTTTGGTTAATTTGTTTTATTTTCTTGTGCTTGTAGGAGGCATTAAATGACTTTGACTGGTAATAGTATCTTACCATTTGAGTCAAAATCAGAACATATCATTACACATGAGTGGATGGCGCAACATTCTAGAGACGCCCAATCTTTGTAAAAAGACCAGCCCAACGAAGATCCATGATTAGAGAATCAACCACCAACACACCCGCCTATGGAGTAGTGCACTTTGTGCGACTGTGTAATGCCCAATCTTGATGCAATTCGAATGAGCATTAATCCTTTAACGATTAATGCTAATAAATTCAAAATCAAACTAGCGATGATCCAAATGATACAAGTAAACCTTCAATTTCGAGGGTTAATGAATGAGGATCTGAACTAACATCTTAAGAGATTTATAACCATTTGTGATACCTTTAAATATAATGGGGTATTCGATTACGCTATCTGTCTTCAGTTATTCCCTTTCTCTCTTACTGATGATGTGTTTATATGGTTAGATCATAGCCGGTAGATTCCATCAACACTTGGGATGATCTAGCGAGCAAATTCTTGGAAAAAAAATTCTCCCCGAGCAAGGCAATGAAGTTTTATATGAATATTATGAATTTTCAGCAATTGGAAGGGGAGTCACTATACGAAGCATGAGAGTGCTTTAAACTCATGTTACATAAGTGCCTATATCATAACTTGTAAGATTGGATGGAACTTCAAGTTTTCTATAATGAACTTGATGGAAATTCGCACTCTAGTTTTGACGGAGTGTTTGCGGAAGCGTTCATGTTGAAGACATATGTCGAAGCTTGTTAACTCATCGAGGACATGACAATGAAATATTATATGTAACCAACTGAGTGGTTCACATATAGAGTCAAACAATCGACCGTGAATGCGGTCGTTAGCAAGGACAAGTATCAACAAGCCCTCGAAACACTCAATCAATTGAGATGAGTTCGGCCAAGGCGTAAGTCCAAAATCAGCCTTTTTTAACTCATTTTAATGTAGGACATGATGGTGAAGGCACTATGTGGGAAAATGCTAATAAGTGCAACCAATTAGAAGTTAACTATGTGGGGGAATAGAGGATACAATCCATACTCCAACACTTATAACCCGAAATGGCATGATCATCCTAACCTTAGGTAGGGAGGGAACCAATGAGGTCCTTACAATCAAGGAGCCTAAAACCTCAAACCTCCTAAACCCAATGCATCTTATCAACCTCCATTACCATTTAGGGCACCCTAAGATCTAGAAAGAAAATCACCCTTTAATAGTGACCTTCCATTGTCGATTAGGGTAAGCAAGGTCTAGGAAGACTTGCATATGGTGCAATCCTACGTGTGCCAAACTCGTGGTCAATTATACTAAGTCTTGCAATTGTTGCAAAATAACTTAGCCTCAAGCATACCTAGCCTAATCCAAAGAGGGAAGGAAAAGAGCATGCTAATTTTATCACCTTTAGATCCGAGTTTGTGGTAAAAGAACCTATCCGATCGATTAGTGGGGAGAAGAAAGTAAGTAAGAACGATGATAGCATTCACACTCCTAGTATTAGAGATGGAGTGGTAGAGAGAAAAAGACTTGAAAGTGAGCCCACACAAGTTGAACCAAAGGATAGAACTGTTTTAACACCACCACCAAGTCTTACACTCATACATTTTCCTTCATGTCTAGAGGAGAAGAAGAAGAAGAAGAAAGAGAGTGAAGAGTTTTTACAATTCCTCAACATGCTTAAAGCTTTGAATGTAAACCTCCCATTACTAGAACTCCCTTATTATTGAAGAGCAACTAACTCTAGATTGATTAATTGAAATTTCTTTCTAATTAAAACCCTTATTATTGCATTAATTCACCTATGGATCCCCTAGTAGATTTGAATCTAATTCGACTGATTTATGTTACCCTATTTCTAGGATTGCATACAACTCCATTTAATTACGCAAGATCTAATCACAAGAAAGGTCTTTTCAACCTCAAACTAGTGCACATAAAAAATGGATCCACACTCTAGAATTATTAACCCAAAAACAATTAAGCATTCATAATTGAAAACAAAGAAATTAATGTTTCGTTGCATAAATGATAGAAATCAAACAATAGAATCCATCCTAAGGTTCATCTCCCTAGGTATTAAGAGAATTAGTTCATACTTGCAAGAATAAACACCAAAAATACAATATAAACACTAAAATAAAAGAAATTCATGATAACTCCCTTGGAAATCAGCTTGGACTCTTGAATCTTGATGGAAAATTGCTTGGAAATTGGCTTCAATGGTGTTCTTTGAGTAATTTTTGTGCTATCCTATGACAGCTGCCTTCCTCCTCTTTTTATTTCCTTATTTATACCTTCTTAAAGTGCCAAAAAACCTAAAATTCGTAACTTTCTTGAGATCGACACGCCTTGGACACAAGGTTGTGTGGGTTGTCCTTCTGAAAATCTACTGCATGTGTGTAGCCTCTAGAATGTTCCAATGTTAAATTTCCACCCGTTTTTCACTCCTATTGCTCCTAAGTACTCAATTAAGCATCAAAACATGAATATAAAGTATTGGAGTATCTAATTCACGATTAATGTCACATAATCACACAAAAATGCACTAATAATGAGACTAAAATATATTACTTTTGACACTTATCATACATATCCAATTAGAAATTTTATATTATTATAATTATATTAATTGAGTCTAATATTATTGATATAATTAGTTAATAATTTTTTCACATTTAAATATTTTCTTATGTGCCAATTGGGTCCTAATTTGGTTGGCATTGACACTGTTTCCTATGTAAGAGGATGTGGGCTTCAGTACGTTGAAACGCATTTATCCTCCTATTGAAAGGTTGGGGAAGGACTATGAGTAGTTTTAAGCAATTTGTATCAAAAAAACATTTTCTTATGTTTTGTATGAAATATCCACATTTGTTCGAAACGCCAAATTAACATTCAAAAGGAAAAGAGTCAAAGTAATAATTTTGAAAACATATAATTTAATTAGAAAAGTTTTGAAGGAAAATATGAAAAAGAAAAAGAAATTACTATGATGAATATATATATATGGAAAATATTTGATAAACTATCAGTGGAGTGTTTAAACTCCACAAGTAAAATTAAGAGGTTGACAAATGTCCTATAATTATAGAAAAATATGACAAAAATAGATATTTAAATTATAAATTAAATAACATTTTGGTCAAATCATAGTTTTAGTCCCTCTATTATGTTTAAATTTAATATTTGAATACCCTTGTTTAATTTAACATATTTTTGGTTCTTCTCCTTTTATAATATTATTAATAGAATCAAATTGATAAGACTAGCTATTGTTTCTTTTCTTTTGTTAGAAAAGGAGTACGGTCATAGATTAATTAACAAAAAGTTTGGTACAACAAAAATGTAGCCATGAGCATCAACTATCAAAAGTGGGGATAAGTTACGAGGAGGCGTAACACAAACATACATCAAGTCTTGATTATTACAGTGCAAGAGGTATAGCAAGGAAAGACTACTTCCTAATATAGTGATTTGTTCACTTATTTCCCTCTCTAAAGGTGTGTTTAATTTCTCTACTTCAACTTCGGAAGTAGCATCCTACGGTCAGAAATAAGTGTGAAAAACAAGGGATTATAAATATTAACACTAGTAATAAGAGTTATTACAGATGCGGTATCGAGTTCAATTTCCAATTCCTTAATGTTAGGACATTTTGGAAGTGTTCATAACTCTGCCTCAACACTAATTGTTGTTGATAAACCACCTACAATGGTGGTCTTAAATGATTGTGCCTAATCTTGTTATACTCGGATGTCCAATCGACAATCTGTTAAAAGTTTAGTTTTGCTCAACCTTCCTTCCGTGATTCATTGAAATCTACATCAATTTCAATAGTTAACATTGTTGTCAATTTGAATCAACTAATAAAATTCTAAAAGTAGAAAATTAAATTATAATAAATTAAAATGAAAGGATTAACTTTCCTATTTTAGCATTGTAAAAGGTCTAAAATCAGAATAAGACCAAACATTTATTCCTTAGCAATCCATGGGATTGCTTCCTCAATCGCAAACAGACAAGTCTTCCTGTGAGTCAAATGTCAACTACTTACCTGTTGACTTATCCAAAAATTATCCAATCTTCATAAACTATTTACGATTATGCCATTGCCTACCTCATTTATTGACTTGAAAGCTGCCTAATAAAAAAAAAATACAGTTTATTCTGTTTGTTTTTCTGGCAAACGAACAAAGTGGTTGTAGCTAACATTGCAAGTATTTCACAAGATTCCTGAAAAATTAGTAGCTGTTGCTGAGTCTACTGGAGCAACAAATATTGATTATGTTAGATTAAGATAGTTTGTTTATATTTTCTTTCACAAAAAAAAAAAAATCAAATTAAAGGTTTAATTGAAGGCCAACTTAGTTGAATAAGATTTAACTCCCAAGTTGTAGCATGGATTATGACATTGTAGATAATATTGCATGCATTTAATTGATCTTTATAACACAAATAGTTTTTTAATATCAATTTGATTCTAGATAACACAAATAATAATTCTCTTTTGAAAGTTTTTCAAAGAATAATAAAAATTACCCATATCATACACTGGTATATATCTAGAATTTAAGATCTCTAACTTTAATAAACAGAAGCAAAATATTAATGTTTGTAACTTAAGATTATTCATTATAATTTCCATAAAATTGAGTTATTAAATTTAATTATATAAATTAAGATTACCCTTTGCTTTTTGAAATGTATATTTTAGTCAGGATGTTAATTCTTTTTAAAAATATGTAGTAATATGGACATATACACATTCCATTCTTTCTACTGTTGATAAATATTATAATTCTTTTTCTATTTCTTTCTCATTTTTAAACGTGCAAAAAAAAAAAAAAATCAATGTGTATAGAAAGGGAAATATAAAAAAGTTTTTAGATTTGAGAAGATTATATGCAATAATAATAGTTTAGATAATATAATTTGAATTGCAAAGAGTAAATTAAACAAATAAGTTTCATTTCCCAATTCAAATGGTATCTTTCCAGAAATGTTATTGTTAGATGATGACATTGCATGCCCTCATATTTGATATGTTTTATATGAAAGAGAATATTGGCAAACAAAGAATAGAGATGCATGTTTATATCGGCAAGTGAGAATACATGTTTATACGTTTCCTATCTTTCCAGGCTTTATTTAAACACTTTCACACTTATATCTTTCTGATTATAACAATAATATAATATTAGTTAAGTTAAAATTCATTCAATTTTTTTTTTTTTATATTTAAACTTATAATACATTGTCCGTGAATAAATATGAACATTGACTAATTATTATATATGAAAGTGGTGATTACGAGAGCCAACTTTTCTTTCCATCTCAAGCAATGAGGGGTCTCTCATACCCTTATAGATTACAAGAGTCAGAGAAATAAAGGTAGATAAGAATGGGATGAAGGAGATTTAAGCTGTACTTGGTTTTGAGTGAACAAGTGAACAAGTAGAAAGAATATAAATTTTAAGTGCGTTTAGTAAGAAAAAAAATAAAAGAAAAGAAAATAAGAGATGATATTTTCTATCTTAATGTATAAAAACAAATCACTCAAAATTGAAATTATAAGAGGAGAAAAAATGAGAGAGGGATGTATGTTAGTTTAAAATGATGTATTTTTCAAAATGTTCATTTTCTTTCCACTCATTTTTCGACTCTATTAAGTAATGAATGAAAAGAAAAAATAAATTATATGAAAATGATTCTGGGCGAGTTATATTAGTTTTGTATTTAAAAGAAAAAAAAAAGATTAACAAAGCCTTTAAAACTATAAACTATTTTATTATTCTTTTGTAATCAGGAAAACGGACCAAAACAAAGGGAAAACTCTACACCAAAACCATGAGACTTTCCTAAACACCCTTCTTACTTCAATCCAAGCATCGGTACAAAAAATAAAACAAACATCATACATGAAACTGGAACGGAGGTAATTTAAGAAACATGATAAAATCCACAACAACCGAAGCACTTTCTTCTATTCCAAGCTGTGACACAAGGAAAATACTTGCAATCCTGCTACCCTTCCAACAATCTTCATTCTCTACATCCAATTTCAGTGTTTAAGCATCTCATTCTCAACAAAGCTGAGAAATAAGATATAATTGGAATAAAAAGAGTTTATATAAAGCAAATTTACATACCTTACCTACAAATATGTTTGATATTGTATCACCTTAGTTAGCCATTGGAGACTACATCACCCAACAGTTCTTCCAGTTTTATGGTCTTGAAAGGGCTCGGTAAAGGATGGGATTGACGGCCAAGGGCTTGAGAAACTTGCTGCATGGTTGGCCGAAGTTGGGGATTGCCATTCAAGCATGCCAATGCTACCTTCATATTAGAGACCAAGTCTTGGGCAGATTGGCCCACTGGTGGTGAAGGACGTTGGTCTAGCGTATTTTTCAGTAAAACCTGCTGGTCATTTGACATCGATGACGATGTCAATTCTAGTGATGACAAATACGAAATAAGATCACCAGGATGCCTCCCCATAAAAACTTCCATCGTTAGCACTCCAAAACTGTAGACATCACACTTCTCATCTACTCTCATTGTATAAGCCAACTCTACATAAAAAAATTTACTAATTAGCATATGCTATTTGTACTTTGTCTATTTGACAACAAGCAAGAAGTTAACAGTTTTAAGCAAACAGATAACATGATCAAAGTATTTTTAGGAAAAAAAATTAGTTAATACCTGGAGCTATATACCCGTAGGTGCCCGCAAGTGAAGTCCAGTTGGGGGAATCAGGCTTTAGAATCCTAGCAGTGCCAAAATCAGAGACACGAGCTTCATAGTCCAAATCCAAGAGAACATTGTTGCTAGAAATGTCTCGATGAACTATAGGTTGTGAATGGCCATGATGCATATAAGACAAAGCATTAGCCAATCCTTTAACAACATTTAGCCTCTTCTTCCAGTCAAGCTCCTTAGCCTGTTCATTGTTGCTTAGCACCATTCTCAAACTTCCCCTTTCCACGAGCTCATAAACAAGAAAAGAATGCTTTGGATGTGAACAAAAACCATACATTTGCACAATGTTATAGTGCCTTATTTCTAATAAAGCAATAATCTCGCTTTCAAAGGATTTCAAGTTGTTGATGAGTACGTTGTCTTCAGACTGGTGAAGTTTCTTCACAGCAACCACTTGACCAGTTGGTAATGCAGCTTTATAAACACTTCCGTATCCTCCTGAACCAATGCAATAGTCGGAGCTAAAATCTTCAGTGGCTTCAATAATGTTGTCATGGAGAATTCTTCCATTAAATCCCAATACAGTATAAATATATCCTTGTTGTTCCTCCCTTGGCTTTGATTCTTTGGTTTGAGTCTTTTTGCAGGAAGCAAAGAAACTTCTAACCAGTAAAAATAGCAAAAGTAGACCGCCAAAGAGTGGAAGTATAACTGAAATGATGACTTTGGTCCTTTTTCCATGACCATGGTTGGCCAGAAAAGAAGGAACACAAGCCATTAGTCCAGTGGCATTACCGCATAGGCCTTTATTGTTTCTCAGGCATCAAACGAAGCCTCATGAAAAGCCTTAAGATTTGGAATAGGACCTTCAAATTGATTGAAAGATATATTCACAAATCTCAAACCACGCAAATCATTAAAAGCTTCTGGGATGGAACCGTTGAGCATATTGTGAGAAAGGTTTAATACCTCCAAAGATTGTAATTTTCCAAACTGTTGTGGGATACCTCCAATAAGTGAATTCTGACTTAAATCTAGACTTTGAAGAGCATTAATGTAGCTTATTGAAGATGGAATGCTCTCTTTGAGGTTGTTATTGCTCAAATTCAAGTTGAACAACTTGAAGCAATTTCCAAGATCATCAGGAATAGGCCCACTAAAATTATTTGATGCCAAGTCAAGTTGTTCAAGTTGTGAAAGAAGTCCAATCTCTGATGGAATTTTGCCAGAAAATTGGTTACCACTTAGAAAAAGACGATTCATCATTGTCAACTTTCCTAGTTCCTTAGGAATCTCACCATTTAGATGATTCAAAGAGAGATGAAGTTCTTGTAATTGGGTTGCATGTCCCAACTGGAATGGAATCCTTCCAGAAATGTTATTGTTGGAGATCTGCAGGCTTGTTAGATTATGGCATTGTCCCCAATTTGGAGAAAGCTCACCAAAAATGTTGTTGTTGTTTAATGAAATAAAATTCAAATGTGGATATATACCAAAGGCTTCTGATATATTTCCCGTTAAGTGGTTCTCTTCAAGCCTAACTCTGTATAAGCTTGTACAGTTTCTCAAACTTGATGGAATCAAGCCAGTCAAATTATTGTTGTTAGCTGCAATATGTGTGAGCAATCCCCCCAGGCATACATTATCAGGTAATGAACCATTGAGATGGTTGTATGATACTTGTAATATTTGTAAATGAGTAAGATTGTTCAAAGTTTGAGGAACAAGGCCTGATAAACTATTTTCAAAAACTTTAAGTATCGACAACTTGTTTAAGTTTCCCATGGATGCTGGGATTGAACCAGAAAGCCCATTAAAATGAAGCACAAGATTTTCCAAGTTAGTCAAGTTTCCTATGGAATCAGGGATGCCACCAGTGAGACTATTGTTCGACAACTGCAACTCGAAAAGAGATTTGAGCATTCCTATCTCACTGGGGATAGAACCAGAGAGATTATTACACCACAGATAGAGATAGTTGATGTTACTTAAGTTTCCTATCTCACTGGGGATAGGACCAGTTAGGTGATTGTTTGAAAGATCAAGCAGCCCAAGGGATCTAATCATTCCGATCTCTTTAGGTATGGAACCATTGAGCCTATTGTCAACGAGGACAAATTGGGATAAATTCTGCAAGTCTCCAATAGAAATAGGTATTGTACCAGTGAGATGGTTTTGATTAAGGAAAAGCATAGAAAGTGAACTCAACCTTCCTATTTCAGAAGGAATACTTCCAAAGATATGATTGTGTGCCAAGTCCAGGTCGTGAAGCTTGGTGAGGTTCAAAATTTCTCGTGGAATGGAACCACTGATTGAATTGTAGCGTAAGGAGAGCGTAGAAAGGCTTTTCAATAAGCCAATTTCTAAAGGGATATCCCCAGAGAAATTATTGTTTGACAAGTCAAGGAAGTTGAGATTGGAAAGGTTCCCGATGTGTGAAGGAATGGAACCATACAATGAGTTGTTTCGATGCTGAAGCCAAATCAAGTTGGGGAAGGAAAAGAAGTTGAGATTGTGAAGTGTACCTCTCAATTTCAATTCATATTCTCCTAGGATCATTTTGGTGACGCTTCCAGCATTGTTGCAAGTGATTCCAGTCCAATTGCAATGGTTGCTTCCGCCCCACAAAGAAGAGAGCAAAGTTTGGGTGTTGCTGGGGAGGCTAGCTTTCCATTTTAGAAGAGCTTCAGCTTCCATGGATGGTATGGTTTTAGAAGAGAAAGCATGGGAAGATGCAAAGAAGAGGAAGAAGATGATGAGTTTGAATGGTATTGAGAAAGAAGGCATGGCTTTGATAGTTGAAGTTAAGGATTTTTGGTTGTTAATTGTGATAAAAGACATTGCCTATTTATACAAGAATGTGAGAGCTGTTCCAATCACTCTGACAAATACTTTTTCTATTATACTATATACGTATACTTAATGAAATAATTATTAATTAGTGTATTTTAATTTGTGCATTTAGGTTTTTTATATTGAAATAATTTATTTTATGTGTATATCAACATATATATGAAAGAGATGAGGATAATAAGCCATATTTGTATCATTAATAGTTTATTAAAGGCGAGACTATCCGGTTGTTTTTCGTTTTATCATTTAAAATAAAATCTTTATCATTTAGTCAGCTAATTTTTAAGATATTTTTATTTTAGTCACTCAAGCATTAAATTTTTAAATGATAGTTGACTGTACATGTCGTAACATGTTTACACTTTCAATTGACCACCTAACTTCCAAGTCACTTTCATTTTGGCCACCAGACAAATGTTCTTTTTTAAGTATTAGTCGAGATAAAATAAATAAATAAATATTAAAGTGAAAAAATAATAGAAACTAAAATAACACATTAAAATTTATTAAATTATTAAAAATAGAGCTGATGTTAGAAATTCATAAAATTGATTTATTTAATTTAATTTAATTTAATTATTGTTTTTTTACTGTTATTTTGATTTTAATTATCTCTATTATTTTTACTTTTATCATATTAAAATTTTTATTTTTTATTTTTGCATAAATCATCACATATTGTGAGCATGACAACTACTTGACATACTTTAACTTGACTAAATCGAAATAACAATTTTAGATATTCTATTTTTTTGGAGATTGATCTCACTCTTTATACTGCTATTTATTTACAGTTTAAGCATAAGAATAATATTTTTAGTAATGGAACCAAAATTGAATGTGAAATTGGAGATAATTTTATTTTTTTAAAAAGTTAAATAAAGGGATTTAAATTTGAAAATATGATATAGCAAAAACTTCAAATCCTTTAGTTTTGGTCTTTCTATTTTAACTTTGATCATTGACTTAATATCAAATAATATTTTAGGTGAATTGAAGTGCAAAGTCTCATTGTCAAAGTCTTTGTTGATACTTCGTTTGATGTTCGTCTAAAAAGTATCATGCTTTTTTGCTTTTTTTTTTACTTTTCTTTCTTCCATCCCTATCCCCATCCCCATCCCCATCCCCAAGGCCTTTCCTACCTATTTTGAAAACCCCTAAACATTTACCTATGAAAAGTCTGGAAAAGAAAATAACAGACCAAAAAGAAAAGAGAGAGGATGTATTCCTTTACAATTATATTACACCATGAATGAAATTCATTTCTTCACAATTTTAACTCTCCCTATCTTTTTTTATTCATTTGATACTTATTATGGTATATCTGATTATCAATCCGAAACCTAGATATAACCTAAATTATTGATTCACGACCTGAGCTTAGGCACTACCGGATGAATACGTTAAGGGGCTCACGGGGTGATCTCGCGAGCCCAATTCGTTGTCCCTAGGTGTTCACAAGCACAGGGTGTGAAGTTAAACGAGTGAACTGGCGAACACGTGTTAAGTTTAGGATAACATACGTGTCGACATACATGAAGCCTACCTAGAACGTCAATTCCATGAACGGCAATCATGCCATATAAATATCAGATTCTTCTCACAAAAAAGACAACAAAAATACTCAATAATACTCATCCATAAAAAAAGTTTTTAAAACATTATTTTTTGTGGTTTTGAAAGAGTCAGCATCAAAAAAAAGAAGAAATGAAGCATCTTACTAATTGTAATAGGAAAGTTGTGTATCGTTTTCTATTTTCCATCAAACCATTGCTTATACATTGCTTCTGTTAGAACTAGAATATGCCTGCTTGCTCTGCTTCGCAAAATTGAGTTAAATTTTAAATGCGATAATTATAATAAATATAATCATTTAATTTTTTAATAAGCATATTTAGAGTTAAAAGTATTAAATTATTGTGAAAAATATTATTATTATAGAATAAATTTAAAATATAAAAATTTATGTCATTGTTACAATATTCAATCTAACCAATACAATAATTAAATTTAATTGTTCACTTTATTTTATTTATGATGCCCTTTAGTATGCCTAATTTAAAAAAAAAAAAAAGACTACTTTTATTCTTGGACCCCTGAATTTTTTAAATTTTCTTTAAATACCAATTTTTGAATCCTTTAGAAATTTTATATATAGTTTGATATAATAAATCAAATTTAGTAACACTTATCGTTACAATTTTATTAATTATTGTACAAGCCCAATTTGCAGGCCCAATCTAAACCAAATACCCCAAACTCAATTACAAATGAAACCCTAGCCCAATACATAACCCTAGCCTAATCAGCCCAATATCCAAAATCAAAAATAAGAAAATGAAACCCTAAACTAGTTGCTGCCGCCTCTGACCCTTGTCCCATCACCCCATGCCGGTCAGCCACCCACTCCACCGCCCAAGCTGCACCTGCAAAGCATTAAATGGAAAAGACAGAAGCAAGAAAAAATAATGTTGTATTCGGCTATATATAGCCAAACGAAATTGTAAAGTTTTCGGGGGGGCATTTTTTTTGAAATAAAAACAGCATTAGATTTTAAACATACAAGCAAGAATATAGACCATAGCAACATCAAGAACAGGAAAATAGCCCAATATCAGAGATCGGAGAACCGAAAGTAGCAAATCTAAGGTGATTTAACTTTATTTCCATTTCGTTTTTGGATCCATTTCCTAGTTTATATATATATATTAAAAACATAAAAAATAATAATAAAAAAGGGGAAAAAATATACCTTTTGGAATTTCGGCCACCGCGTGTGGTGGCTGGCGACGGCAGACGACGGTGGCCGGCGGCGATCCCATGGTGGCTGCCTTGCCGGATTCTGGCCTTGGCCAGAGAGAACAGAGAACCCCCACCCCCCTTTTTTTTTTCTGAAGCAAAGAGAAAATGAATTTTTTATAAAAAAAATTGCTTTTATAACACTAAGGAAACGACGTCGTTTTCATTGGCCTCCCCAGACGCCAAAACGACGTCGTTTTGGGGAGGCCGACCCGATCCGACCCGCCCCAACGACAGGATCCGCGTGTTCTTGAAGCGGAGGGGTTATTTGCGCTTTTGGCCCCTCCGCTTTTTCATGATTTCGCGATCAAGTTTTTTCTTAATTTTAATTCTACCCCGAAATTTATCTCGGTTTCAATTTGGGCCATATCCGAACGACGTCGTTTAGGAAGGCATGGATTATTTCACTTTTGGACCCTGTGTGTTATTCGAGTTTTCAAATTGATCCCCTTTTCTTTTATTTATTACGAATTTGCCCCAAAATTGTGTTTTCAGATTCAATTAGGTCTTTTTTATTACTTTTGATTGTTTTATTACCTTACTTATATTATTATGTTTGCATTTATGTTTATTTTATTCTAATATTAGCATTATTATCACTTCTATGGTTTTTACTATTAATTAATGTATGTTTTATTACATATGTATACGTGTACATTCATACATATAGTATTATTTTAATTACCTTATTTTAATATTACCTTTTGCATTTTAAATATTATTATTATTACTATTATCATTATATATTAGTGTATATTTTTATGTACATACATGTATATATATATTTTTATATAGTTTTTATTACTTTAATTTAATATTTTTATTATACTTGCTTTTGTATTTCCATATCTTTATTATTATATTGTAGTATGTATTTTCATTATATATGTATATATATATATATATGTTATATTGTATTAATAGCTTAATATTATTTTTTTTATTAATGTATTTGTATGCCACATGTATTCTTTAAATATATATACATTATATTCCATATTACGCACATATCTTAATATTACATTACGTCCATTCGCTTTTTTCATACATATATATTTGTTTATGTATATTATGTCTATATTTTAATATATTATATATTTTTCTTTATATATATCATGTACATATTGTGTATATACTTTTAATATCATCATATATTTATTTTCAAAATATTTATGTAATGTTTTTTTATTATTATCATTATCTTTGTATCGTTACTATTATTATTATTATTATTATTATACCTTTCATTGTTATCACTTTTGTATTCTTACTAAAATTATTATTATATTTTCTTCCTTTTGTAATTACTTATACGCTATCATTTTTATACTAACTAATTTAATATATATATATATATAAATATTTTAGCACACTTATTTTGTTTATATATCACTACTCTTATTATTATCGTTTCATCATTTATTTATTTATATCTTTGTAAATAATTTCAAACCTTAAATCATTCATTATTTGTATTATCATTATTATCATTACTAATATATGTACTATGTAAATCTTTTATTATTACATTATGTAGACATTTTTTTATATATATACTATGCCTATGTATCTCTTAATATTGTATTACCATTATGCATATATACATTTCTTTTATATATATTTCTTATTACTTCTATTATTACGTATGTACCTAAGTACATATATGTATGTACTTTTATATCATTATTATCATTTTCGTTATCATCGTCATTTTATTTTGCCATTTTTGCCATTTATTTATTTGCTTGCACATTCGATTATTTCATTTTCCTCACGTATGTGTTTACATTTACATGATACTTAGCCTCGCTACTGTTTCATCTTTTATAATTGCTCATATTATTGTTTTTGACACTATCACACTTATCATTATGTTATTATACATATTAATACCCTAATTTGCTTTTATGTTTTACTATAAATCACGTTTTCTACTCAATATATTAAAACAATTCTTTCATAAAAGCAATATCCTGCATTTGGTAATTCGAGATAATCGTGCCCTAACTTACTGGGTTTCGATTTTTCTCATCTAACCCAAATAATGGAATATTCTTTTAAATCACAATACGAGTTTTGAAATAAATGCTTACTTTCGAAGATATGAGGTGTTGTGCCCTAACTTACTGGGTATGACATTTTGTTACCTCGGGATAAGATTTTTGTTAACAAAGGCAATGGTTGGCATCTGGAAATTCGAGATATCGTGCCCTAACTTACTGGGTTTTGATTTTTCTTATTTACACTGAATAGTCGAACACCCTTTTAAAAAAGGGTCAAAATACATAAATTTTAAATAAAGGCAAGCTCGTTCTTAAAATTCGAGATGCCGTGTCCTAACTTACTGGACATGTTGTTTCATTACTTCGAGACGAGACGGTCTTTAATAGTCGAGCATTTTTTACAAGAAGGGATCGTATTTCAAAGACTTTCAAATTTTCAATCTTCGACACTCAGACATTAATTAATCAACTAGGTACCAATTTTTTGGCATATCGAGGGTGCTAATCCTTCCTCGTGCATAACCGACTCCCGAACTCATTTTCTGATTTTCGTAGACCAAAAATTATCGTTTTAGTAAATCTTAACTTTATTAAAATAATTAATTTAAGGTGATCCGATCACACCTCATCAAAAAGGATTGGTGGCGACTCCTCTGTTTGTTTTCATCTTTAAAATCTAAGTCTATTCTCGTTTTCTCAAAAAAAAAAAATGGTTACGACAATTATTATTAGCTTAATATTATCCATAAATATGCAATAAAACTTCTTCTATATTAATCGCAATGATAATTAACAGTGAAATTAAAAATAAAAAATTACTATTAAGAAAATTAAATAAAAATAAGTACATATATAAGAACAAAAAATTAAGACCGTAATTATATAGAAAAATAATGGATAAAATAAAATGAATGTTTTTTGTAAGCCAAATAACCTCACTGACAACATTAATTTTAATATCATATGAGTGAGTCAATCTCACCCTTCATGTAAATCAACCAAACTAAAGTGCGAATTTTTGTTTTTTAAAATAGAGTATGTTGTGGAAGTCTTTGGGTCTTAGTCCGCTCTCAAAAGAAATATATATCAATTTTTCATCTTATGTAAATTACATATATATGAGAATACATTAAGAAAATAAAATAAAAAATCAAAATAGAAAAGAACACTAGTTGTTAACATACTATGATAATCGTCCCCAAAACGTTTGAGTTTTGTAATGAAAATTATGAATATCATTATATCTATCAATTTCATAAAATATTTTATATATATATATATATATATATTAACATTGTGAGCATGACTAACAATTTACTTGAATTTAGGTAAAAGTTTTAATACTATATCATATATATTATTATATCTTATAATCCTATATATATCAATAGTTATGTAATGCAGATTCTTCGTACGGATAATATTTTAATAATATGATTACTAAATTTCATGTAAATTATTCAAGTTGAGTTTTGAAGAAATTGAAAATTTCTAGTGGTTGGTTTAATATAAAAAAACTTTAAGATGCTGTTGGATATATATATATATATATTACTAAAAATTGTGTTTTCGAGCAATATGATAATGGTATCGAATTGATTTAAAATTTTATATGCACGACAAGTACAATTATATTGATAAATTGAATAATATAATTGTTAAAATATCAATAGTATGAAAAGTTATATATAATATTAATAGTTTTAATAATATTTATCTCTTATATTATTATATTATTATAGTTAATAATTAAAATTAATTTAATCAATTGAATTGAATTGAATTGATTAAGTAATTTTAATTTTGAACCGATTAATAGTTACATGTGTGTATTAATAGCTATAAAATATATTATATTATGTAATAATATATCATATGTTAGATTAGTAATACATAATACATGTATTGTCTAATACATATATGCTAAAGTTGCATATTGATGCAAACGTGGTAAGAAATAGTTCTGGCTTAGTTAAATGTGCGACAATTGTGATTGGATATGCAGTTGAATTATTACATATAAAAAAAAAAGTTAAATTCCAATGGTAAAAATTATAATAAATAATAGAGTAATTAGCCCGTCAATGATTCACTTTTTCAATAATAATAAAGAAAGAAATTAAACTCTATGTATTTGTCTGATGGTTAAATTATTTATCATTTAGGTGTTCACTATTTCAAGTATGATCTAGGTTTGATCGCACTAGTTACGTTACTGTTAAGGCTTAGTTAAATGGGTGGCAACTGTGACGTTGTGGTTGTGATTGGATAAGAAATTGAAACTCGTATATTGATCTAATGGTTAAAGTGTTTATCTTTCAAGTGTAACCTAGGTTTGATCGCGTTAGTCATATTATTGTTAGAACTTTATTTTCTTCTTATAATTAAAAAAAAGAAGGAAGAAATCAGCTTCTTATTATAATAGAAATCCTTTGGTTATATCACTAAGCTAGAATTCAAATTATAATTGATTTTATATTTCATACAAGTAAAATTTTTCAAAGTAATCAAAATTATTTTCCTCATTAATTAAAATTAATTCAAATATATATGACATATGTTATAAGCCAATTTTTAACCCAAATACCCCTAAACTCATTTACAATTTAAACCAAAAATTACCAGACCTAAACCCCAAATCCAACTAAAACCACCTTAACCCAATTTGATAGCCCAAACTTTAGCCCAATACCCCCAACACTATCACAAACCCTAGAAACCCTAGGTTAGCCGCCCCAACCACCCTCCCCACTTGCCCCTGACTGTCAGCCTCTGCCACCACCACATCCACCACCTGCTCCACCTGCAAAATCAAACAGAGCACGCAAGCAGCAAAATATAGGGAAACAGATTTGTAAAGGCTATAAAAAGCCATGAAAAACCGAATGAAAAGGGGGGGCTCTTTTTTTTTTTTTTTCTTTTTGGTGTTTATTCGAATGTTCAAAGAAAATCAAAGATATCGAAAATAAAAAATTAGAAATCTAAGGTAATATTTTTTTTTCTGTTTTAGTTTCGTTTTCTAGGCATATTTTCCACATATATACACTAAAACACATAAAAAATATAAAACAAATTTTTTAAAAAAAAGGAAGAAAAATCATACCTTTCATTTTTCCGGCCACCGTGTACGGTGGCCAGCGCCGGCGACCGGCGGTGGTCCGGTGACTAACCGGTGCCCCCTCTGGCCGGAGCCCTTTTCTCTCCCTCCTCTCTCTTTTTCTCTCTTCTTCTCCCTTCTTTTTTTTCTTTCTTCCCTCACAAATGATTTTTTTCTGAATTTGGGCCTATTTATAGCCCTCCAAAACGACGTCGTTTTGGGGATAACCCGATTACCCGACCCATTGGGGGCTAGGATCCGCGTGTTTTCGCGGAAGGGTCTAATTGCGCGAATGACCCTTCCGCTTTTTAAGAGTTCTACAATTTAATTTATATTTATTTATAAATTGGCCCTAAAGTTTGTAGCATTTCGCAATTTAACCCTGTTCAATGATGTGCATTTTGAATGCCTGGGGAATTTGCTCTTTCACCCCCTGATATATTCAGCGCATATGCAAATGGGCCCTTCTTCCTTTATTTCCTTTTAAATTTACCCCAAAACTTTGTTAGTAGTCCAATTTTAATCCTTTCTTATTCATTTTTGTTTCTTTATTAAATATTGTTATTATTATTCTAATATTATTAATATTATCAATATATTTATTATTTTTTTAGTGTATGTTTACATTATACACGCATACGTATATATATATATATGGTATTATATTTAGTTGCTTTAATTTCATATTGTCATTTTTAGTATTATAATATTATATTCATAATTAATACTAGTATATATTTTATTATGTATGTATATATATATATATATTTTTTATTTAGTATTATCGTTTCTATTATATCTATATTTATGTTTATTATTTTCATTATTATTTTTTTATCGTTATTATACATATATATTTAAGTAGTATTACTGTTAATTGCCTAGTAATATTATTATTATTTCTAATATATATACATTATGTAAATATTATAATACTATTTTGTATATATATATATATATATTTTATGTTTTGTACATATGTCTTCTTTTAATGTTTTATATATTTATGTACATATTTCAATATCATATATTTTTATATATTATGTATATTTATTTTACCATTTCATGTATATATTTTGATATTACTAGTTATATATTACTTATATATTTCCATATATATATTTTATGCTACCCCATAAACACATTTATGTAGTGTTGTTAATATTTTTATGTTATTAGCATTTCTAATATGAATGGTATACGTTCATTGTCATATATTACATATATCTATATACTTTCAATATTATTAGTTATTTCTTATATACTATTCCATGTGCATATTTCCACATTATCTTGTGTATATATATTCTTAAATACTCTTACATGTATATGTACATTTTTAATACCATACTATATATATATTATTGCATAATTAGTACACATGTTTTATTAAACATATATATACACTTTTATTTGTATTATTTCCGTATAACATATTATTCATTTTTATACTTATTATTTTCATTATTGTCACTTATATATTATTATTATTTGATTTATATACATCTTTTATTATTATTATTAGTATATAAATATACTTTCTATGTTTATAGTATCCCTAATATATATTGCATGTGTTCATTTATATTATGTATACGTGTATCTAGTATGTATATATTTTATTTTTATTACTATTGTTGTTAATTTTTAGCATATGTTTTATGTGTGCATGTATATATATCACTACTATATGTATATAGGTATATATCTATGTAGTATCGTAATAGGTTTCTATTATTATTCTCAATGTGTATACACTATGTAAATATTTTAGTATTATAATATATATATGTTTTCATGGGGTATTTGCATTACATACGTATCTTTTTAATATTATATCTTCATATACGTCATATACATATCTTTCAAGCTATATTACATTTTACATTTTATCTTATAAATACATGTATATATATTATTTTTAACTATCTTATGCACATTATTTTTAACTTTACATTATGTATGTATCTCTCATATCATTAGTTGTATATATTTTCATGTTACCTTATGTATATATTATCTTATGTTATTATTACTAAGTGTATTTTGTATTTGTTCAGGATTTGTCTTTATTTTTATTTCTTTTGTAAATATCATTATTATTGTTCTTCGAATGTTCTAGTATCCCATGTTAACATTTTTCATTAATAATGTTATTGTTTGCATCTTTGATTTATTTCCAATTCTTACTTCATAAATATTTTTTATGTTTTAATTAATAATCGAGGCAACATATCGATTTAACATTAAGTCATAAATTTCATCGCTATGTTGGTTGGAATTTGTCGGCTCGTGTTAAAACAGTATATCCTTCTCAAAAAAAAAAACCGACAAAAAATTAAAATTCCTCGTCTTTTCAATCGGATCACGATTAAATGTTACATTGAACTTACATTTTTAAAATTTAAGACAATACGTGTTTTACAAGATACCAATTTTGGGCGTCGCGAGGGTGCTAATACCTTCCTCGCGCGTAATAGACTCCCGAACCCTACTTTACTTTGATTTTCACGTAGACCCAAATTTGGCCTTCATTTTTGTTCGAGAATAAATTTTCTTTTCAAAAGATGATTTATTAGGTGTCCGATCACACCTAGAAAAAAGATCGGTGGCGACTCCCTTTGTTTAATAAAATCGAAAGTCAGTTTTCGAATTTTCAATAAATCGCCACAATTAGCGACCAAGCTAAAATTTTTATGTCGCTACAACATATATATCTAAGAAAAAAATGGCCATTAACAATTTATTTTCTTTGAATTTAAATTCTTTGTAAAAATGCTCTCTTTTAAAAATAAAAATAAAAATACATTTATTTAATTGTATCCTCACCTCTAAATCTATATTTCAAAAATTAAACTAAAATTAAACACTAATTATTTATTATATGGTTTATATGCAATGTACAACAAAATAAGACATCAAGTGTTTTTCACAATATTCTTTTTTATAACTTTTTATTTAATTAGTAGAACCAATAATCAAATTAATTTTAAAGATGTAGGTTTTATAGCCATACAACTACTGTTTCCATATACTTTCTTTTTCTCAGCTTAATTTGTTTCTAGCTTATTCATAATAAAATTATTAAATTAATATATTAGATCATTACATATTTTGTATTATCGTTAAATTTAAATTTTATAGATTTGAATAATTATTAATTTTTTTTTATATTTATTGTACATATATAATCATTTAAAAATATTTTACTTTATCATTTAACATAAAAATGTATATTTAAATTTTTTTATTAATAAAATTTTAATATTAAAATATAATGATTATAAATACATTCTATAAATTCTATAATTATTGTTTATTTATATTTTAAGTAATATAATAAAATTATATGAATTTGATTCATTTATAAATTCAAGCATTTTCAAGTCTTGGATCGAATTTATTTCAAACTTAGACTAAATTAATCTTGAAATTTGATTATTATTAATTTATTGGGATTGAATTTTATTATGATGGAACTTTTTAGAGGTGGGATTTGGGAAGGGTGAGGAGCAAGAAAAAGAACCAAAAAAGCAACTTATGGATTGGTATAGAAAATTAAGTACCGTCTTCCAGGGTTTTCCATCGGAGCTAGCAATCGCTTTTTGAAACTGCTTTTCCACACCGTTTTTTGTGGAAAGAGAAGATGAAAATACCTTAACCCCTCGATTGCTCCCAACTTGTTTAAAAAATAATACTAGTTTTGAATTGGAAAAATATTAAGAAATGCTTTAATATTATTATTTATCTTTGAAAGACAAAAAGCCAATTTTAGTGAAAGTAGAAACAAAATAATATGCATTATCAGTTAATAATAACATGATACATGATCATTAAATTAAATAATAAAAAAATAAATACTAATAGTTTTATTTTAATATAATTAGTAAGTATTATAAATAAATATGAATAATTTCCTGCTTTAGAATTTTAGTTTAAGGATTTAAGGTCTTGAGTATAGTGTTTAGGATTTCAATATTTATTTATAATTAATTATTATTTAATTATGTTTAAATAAAATTATCAATATTTGTTTATATATCTTCCAGTATTTTTATTTTATTTTATTTAAAATATTCTCTTCAATATTATACAATTTAGTAAAATGGAATGCAAACGGTAACTTGCAATAGAATTGGATATAACACTTAACCGAATTGTTACATAATGCTACTCATGGGAGAGATCAACATACTTGGATTCAAATTTAGTAAGCTGCAACACTTTCTTCTTTTCTAAGCAGTGACACTGGGAAATGTACTTGCTCTCGTTGTTGTCCCAACCTAATTTATTCATAGGAAATCTTGAAATACAAATTGGGTGATTAACCAGAGCTTTATTCACAGCTAATTCATAACAAATGCTTATGGATTTTCAAAACAAAGTTGAGAAATAAGAGATAAATATGAAGAAAGAGAGACTAAATTGTAAAAGTTCAATCGTTATAAATTTTTAATTGAGAAATGGGTTGAGGACTTAGATAGAAATTATCCAAGAGTTAAAAGGATAAATAAATTAATCAATGTTTTATATATAGACAGGGGTGTTCAAACAGTTAACCAAACCAAATTAGTACTAACTGAATTAACCGAACTTTTTAAATTCTTTAACTGTTAACCAAACCAAAATTTTTTTCAAAAAAAATTAACCGAACCAAAATATTTCGGTTAATTTGGTCGGTTAACGGAATTAACCGAAATTTATATGTTTTTATTTTTTTATTAAAACAAGTATAAAACATATCTAAAAAATAAATTGATAATATTAAATCGGGTAATTAACAAAATTAAAACTATATGTAATTTGTATTATTAATTATTAAGTCCGATTAATTTGGTTAATTACCCGATTTCGAACTGAATTAACATGTAACAGTCCGTTTTCTAGCGATTTTGGAACCTTAGTCTTGACATGTTAGTTCGTAGATATATATTAATTATTTAATATTTATAAAGTTATTAGTGTTGTATTAAATTTTGGTTAAGAAATTAAATTTTGGTACATACTTTGGTTGTTTGAAATGTACAGGTTGAGGTTCATATAAAAACTAGAGAAATATTATGTGACGTTGCGACGTCGAGATTAGGCCTTTATCCAGTGCTGCAACATCGAACTTGGTCACCGTGATGAGACTAAAATAGTATGTCATATTACAACATAGGGAGTCGTGACTAGAGGTGTGCATGGGCCGGGCCACCCGGCTCGGCCCGAAGGCCCGCTCGAAATGTGAGAGGGTTTGGACAAAAATATAGGCCCGAAAAATGGGCTTGGGCAAAAAAATAAGGCCCGTTTAAAAAAGGGTCGGGCCTCGGGTAAGGTATTTTTCGCCCGAGTCCGGCCCGAATTCACTAAATTACAAAAAAAAAATCTATTTTTTTAATATTATTTTCTTATTGTTTTCTCCCTATTTTGCTACTATTTTCTATTTTGTTGCTACTATTTTGTTGTTATTGTTTGGATATTGTATAAAACTTATTTTATTGTTAATTTTTTATTATTTTAAAGACATTTGTTAATTTTGTTATTATTTTAGAGACATTTGCTTGTTAAGTTGCATCTATTTTAGTGTTATTTAAGTATACATATTTTTTAAAATTTAATTTCAATTTGTTGAGAAATATTTATTTTGATGTTTTTAGTATTTTTGATGGTTTATATATATTTTAAAATTAATATAAAAATTAATATGGGCAGGCCGGGTTGGGCCCGAGTTTTAACATTTTAGGCCCATTTTTCGGGTCGGGCCCAGGCGTAGCAAACGGGCCTAAATTTTTAGTTGGGCCTGGCCTGAACTCGGCCCGACCCGGCCCATGCACACCTCTAGTCGTGACGAGGAACTTCCTTCATCGTGATGTCAATTAGGAGTTTTATCAATATTACAATTTAGTCCTAATTCGACCTCAAGTTAGCATTATAGCTTTTGCAAGCTCGTATAAGACCCGAGAATGATTATATGTCATATCATATGCTCATATTACTTGTACTTTCATGTTAATTGAATATATTTTGACCGTAGTTGCTCTGGCAACAAATATGACGCCTTATATCTCAGATTCGACGATAGGGTAAGGTATAAGGTGTTACAAAACTATTTAGAATTACGATTGATTTGATCAAATGTGTAAATGTTGAGGACTAAATATGTTGTTATACCAAATGAAAAAATGTCATGTTATTTATTTTCGTTAACAATTTAATCGGTGGGTGACTAGAACAGAAATGAATGATAACATTAATGACAAAATTGAAAGTTTTTATATTCAATGATAAAAATAAAAACATGTTAATAGTATTGGGTGACTAACTATATAGTTTAGCCATACATAAAATAAAAGTAAAAGCAACAAATTATAAACTTAAAAACTAGTCAGGTCAGTGCTAGGCTCAGACTTTAAATATTAATGCTCGAGCATGGCATCTCATATTTTAAATGGGCGTAAATTTTTTCTAGACCATTTTTCATACTTAATATTTTTTTTTTTTAAATTCTCTCAACCGATCTTGATAAATAACTTGACTTTTGAATAGATCTTCCTATAAGTAAATTTTCAATAAAATAATACAATTTTTATTTAATTCCTAGATTAAAATTTACATGCTCAAAAAAATATGCATCAGAGGAAAAATTCTTTTGTAATTTGTATTGAAGAAAATATTCAATGGTGTATTTGCAGGGCTATAATTTAAGTGATTACTACCCTTTACTTCAACCACCAATCTATTAATATACCATTGGGCAAAATTAAATTATATGAAGATCAACTTTAAGGGAGTTATATAGTTTTGAATTTAGAAAAAATATTAACAGAAGCTTTAATATTATAAATGTGAATGCAATTTTTTTGTACTTAAAACTCATAAGTTTCATTAATAATAATAAAAAAAAAAAAAACAGAACACACCAAAACAAAGAAGAAACTGTATCCAAACCATCACCCTTTTTACTTCTCGATTTTAATGGAAACAGCAGTACAATCCAATAATAAAACATTAAATATTATACACGGAACTCAACAAACATGATAAAATAAAACAAACATCATACATGAAATTGAAACGGAGGTTATTTAAGAAACTACTTGATAATATCCACAACCACAACCGCAACACTTTCTTCTATTCCAAGTTGTGACATAAGGAAAATACTTGCAATCCTGCTACCCTCCCAACACACTTCATTCTTTACATCCAAATTCAGTGTTTAAGCATCTGATTCTCAACAAAGCCTTTATTATTAGAATGCTTCCCGGTTTTCAAAAAAAAAAAGCTGAGAAATAAGAGACAATTGGAAGAAACAGAGATAAAAAAAAAAAAAAAAAGAGTATATAAAGCAAATTTACATACCTTACCTACAAATATGTTTGATATTGTATCACCTTAGTTAGACATTGCAGACTACATCACCCAACAGTTCTTCCAATTTTATGGTCCTGAAAGCGCTAGGTAAAGGAAGGGATTGACGACCAAGGGCCTGAGAAACTTGCTGCATGGTTGGCCGAAGTTGGGGATTGCCATTTAAGCATGCTAGTGCTATCTTCATGGTAGAGACCACGTCTTTGGCAAATTTGCCTACTGGTGGTGCAAGACGTTGGTCTATCGTATCTTTCAGTAAAACCTGTCGGTCATTTGACATCGATGATGATGCCGATTCCAGTGATGAAAAATACGAAATAAGATCACCAGGATGCCTCCCCATAAAAACTTCCGTTGTTAGCACCCCAAAACTGTAGATATCGCACTTCTCATCTACTCTCATTGTATAAGCCAACTCTACATAAAGAATTTTACTAATTAGCATATGCTATTTGAACTTTGTCTATTTTACAACATGCAAGAAAATTAACAATTTTAATCAAATAGATAACATGTTTCAAAGCATTTTTGGGAAAAAAAAAATTAGTTAATACCTGGAGCTATATACCCATATGTGCCCCCAAGTGAAGTCCAATTGGAGGAGTCAGGCTTTAAAACCCTAGCAGTGCCAAAATCAGAGACACGAACTTCATAGTCCAAATCCAAGAGAACATTGTTGCTAGAAATGTCTCGATGAACTATAGGGTGTGAATGGCCATGATGCATATAAGACAAAGCATTAGCCAATCCTTTAACAACATTTAGCCTCTTCTTCCAGTCCAGCTCCTTAGACTGTTCATTGTTGCTTAACACCATTCTCAAACTTCCCCTTTCCACATGCTCATAAACCAGAAAAGAATGCTTTGGATGTGAACAAAAACCATACATCTTCACAATGTTACGGTGCCTTATTTCTAATAAAGCGATAATCTCCCTTTCAAAGGCTTTCAAGTTGTTAATGAGTATGTTGTCTTCAGATCGGTGAAGTTTCTTCACAGCAACCACCTGACGAGTTGGTAATGCAGCTTTATAAACACTTCCGTATCCTCCTGAACCAATGCAATAGTCTGAGCTAAAATCTTCAGTGGCTTCAATAATGGTGTCATGGAGTATTCTTCCATTAAATCCTAATACAGTAAAAATATCTCCTTGTTGTTCCTCCCTTGGCTTTGATTCTTTGGTTCGAGTCTGTTTGCAGAAAGTAAAGAAACTTCCAACCAATAAAAATATAAAAAGTAGACCGCTAAAGAGTGGAAGCATAACTGAAATGATGACTTTGGTCCTTTTTCCGTGACCATGATTGGACAGAAAAGAAGGAACACAAGCCATTAGTCCAGTGGCATTACCGCATAGGCCTTTATTGTTTCTTAAGGCATCAAACGAAGCCTCATGAAAAGCCTTAAGATTTGGAATAGGACCTTCAAATTGATTGAAAGATATGTTCACAAATCTCAAACCACGCAAATTATTAAAAGCTTTCTGGATGGTACCGTTGAGCATATTGTGAGAAAGGTTCAATACTTCCAAGGACTGTAACTTTCCAAACTGTTGTGGGATACCTCCAATAAGTGAATTTTGACTCAAATCTAGGCTTTGAAGAGAATTAATGTAGCTTATTGAAGATGGAATGCTCTCTTCTAGGTTGTTGTTGCTCAAATTCAAGTTGAATAACTTGAAGCAATTTCCAAGATCATCAGGAATAGGCCCACTTAAATTGTTTGATGCCAAGTCAAGTTGTTCTAGTTTTGAAAGAAGTCCAATCTCTGATGGAATTTTGCCAGAAAAATGGTTATCACTTAGATAAAGACGGTTCATCATTTTCAACTTTCCTAGTTCCATAGGAATCTCACCATTTAGATGATTGGAAGAGAGATCAAGTTCTTGTAATTTGGTTGCATGTCCCAATTCGAATGGAATCTTTCCACAATTTTTATCGTTGGAGATCAGTAGGCTTGTTAGATTATGGCATTGTCCCCAATTTGGAGAAAGTTCACCAAAAAACTTGTTAAAGTTTCCCATGGAAGTTGGGATTGAACCAGAAAGCCCATTAAAATGAAGCACCAAGTTTTTCCAAGTTAGTCAAGTTTCCTATGGAATCAGGGATGACGCCAGTGAGATTATTGTTCGACAACTGCAAGTCGAAAAGACATTTGAGCATTCCTATCTCATTGGGGATAGAGCCAGAGAAATTATTACTCCACAGATAGAGATAGTTCATGTTACTTAAGTTTCCTATACATGTTGGTATAGGACCAGTTATATAATTGTTTGAAAGATCAAGCAGCCAAAGTGATCTAATCATTCCGATCTCTTTAGGTATGGAACCATTGAGCCTATTGTCAGCGAGGTCAATTTGGGATAAATTTTGCAAGTCTCCAATAGAAATAGGTATTGTACCAGTGAGATGGTTTTGGTAAAGAAAAAGTACAGTAAGTGAACTCAACCTTCCTATATCAGAAGGAATACTTCCAAAGATATTATTTTGCGCCAACTCCAGGTAGTGAAGCTTGGTAAGGTTCAAAATTTCTCGTGGAATGGAACCACTGATTGAATTGTAGCGCAAGGAGAGCGTAGAAAGACTTTTCAATAAGCCAATTTCTGAAGGGATATTCCCAGAGAAATTATTGTATGCCAAGTCAAGGAAGTTGAGGTTGGAAAGGTTGCCGATATGTGGAGGAATGGACCCATACAATGAGTTGTTTCGAAGATTAAGCCAAATCAAGTTGGGAAAGTAAAAGAAGTTGAGATTGTGAAGTGTACCTCTCAATTTCAATTCATATTCTATTAGAATCATATCGGTGATGCTTCCAGCATTGTTGCAAGTGATTCCAGTCCAATTGCAATGGTTGCTTCCGCCCCACAAAGAAGAGAGCAAAGTTTGGGTGTCGTTGGGTAGGCTAGCTTTCCATTTTAGAAGAGCTTCAGCTTCCCTGGAGGGTATGGTTTTAGAAGAGAAAGCATGGGAAGATGCAAAGAATAGGAAGAAGACGATGAGTTTGAATGGTATTGAGAAGGAAGCCATGGCTTTGACAGTTGAAGTTAAGATTTTTGGTTGTTAATTGTGATCAAAGACATTGCCTATTTATTTCAAACACTCAGACAAATACTTTTTCTATCATACCATATACCTTTTTCATTAAAGGGGAAACTACTCAAATGGTCACCCAATTTTTATGGCATTTTCATTTTGGTTACTTAAAATTAAATTTTTGTGATTTTTGACCCAATTTTTGAAACGATTTCATTTTAGTCATCTGAGTAATAAATTTCTAATAACAGTTCATTGTAGATATCATATTATGTTTAGACTTTCATTTTGGCCACCTGACTTTTAGGTTACTTTCATTTTGGTCACTAGAAAAATATCTTTTTTCAAAGATTGGTTGGAGTAAAAAGATAAGAATTAAAATAAAAACAGTAAAAACTAAAATAACATATTAAAAATTTGTTAAATTGTACTTGTTATTCCCGTTGTTAAAAATTTTAAATTATAGATTACTATAGATTAAAACTATAATTATATATATGCCAAATTTCAAGACGTCAAAACTATAAATTACTATAGATTAAAGCGTTATAATTCTATACCAGTCTCAATTTTTTCTTTTTATTTTTTTGAGGGTACAATCTGTGATCTTTTCTCTTTCTCCTTAGCTAAGTTCTTATCGTCGTGGTCCTTTGGTGACGGTGATGTAAAGAACTCGATGGTCTAATGTCCTATGCAAGAACTTTTATTAGCCCCGTGAAGATATTAAAATTTTATTGGTGGTAAAACGGAAAAATATTAAGCTTAAAAGTTAGAATTTCTATCATATCAGTTTATTTAATTTAATTATCTCTATTATTTTTATTTTTATCAAATTTAAATTTCTTCTTTTTATTTTTGCATAGACCGTTACATATCGTAAGTACTATTACTATTTGGTGTGCAAGCTGTGTTCAAGTCCAATTTGCGGGCCCAAATTAAACCAAATCTAACCCCCAAAACCCAAGCCTAACCCTAGTCCGGTTAGCCCAATACCCAAAATCAAAAAAATAATAAACAAACCCTAAGTGCACCGCACCTAGGGACCTTTGACCAGCCAACTCCTGCAGCACCGCCTTTGTCACATCCACCACCCGTATACCTGCAAGAAGAACAGAGAAATTAATTGAGAAGCAAGTTGTAAAGAAATAGGGCTATAAAAAGCCAAGCATAAATCAATTGACGGATTCGGCATTTGGTGATAAATAAAAAAACAATATTAGATTTTAAAAATACAAAGCAAAAATAGAGACCAGCAATATCAAAGGCAGAAATAGTCCAAACAGAGAAAAAATTCAATAACCCAAGGTGACTGTTATTTGATTATCACCATTATTTTCATTATTTTCCTTTTTTTACTGATTTACCCACATGCACACACACATATTATAAATATATTAAAAAATAAAAAAAGGAAGAAAAAACATACCTTTTGGGAATTCCAGCCACCGCACGCGGTGGCCGGAGACGGCGGCGCATGGTGGTCCGGCGACCGGACGGTGACTGGCCCTGTGGCTGGAAATCGCACCCCCCCTCTCCTCTCTTTTTTTTTTCTTTTCTTTTTCCTCCAGCAGCACAAATGATTTTTTTTTGCTGAAAATGACCCTTTTATAGCCTCCCAAAACGACGTCGTTTTGGGGGCTGCCTTTTAGCCCCAAAACGACGTCGTTTTGCCTTGGATCGGGTCGACCCGACCCTACCCACTCAAGATCCGCGTGTTTTTGCTCTTAAGGGCTAATTGCGCGCGCGGTCCTTCCGCTTTTTATGGATTTGCAATGCGTTTTTTATATTTTAAATTTTGCCCTACAATTTTATTGCGATTACAATTTGGTCCTTTGCGATGCTGCGCGTTTTGAAAGGAGGGTTTATTGCCCGATCTGGTCCCTCTTCTTTGTTCGCGCGCTTGATTTAGTCCTTTTCTTCTTTGTTTGCTTTTAAATTGGCCCCCTAACTTTTACTTTAATTTCAATTTAGCTCCTTTTTTTTGTTATTTTCAATATTGCAATTAAAATTAATTAAATTAATATATTATTGTTATTATTATTATTATTATTATTATTATTTTGTTAAGATTACTATTATAATTATATTTTATTTTTGTGTTCATTTTACTTAATGTTTTGTTATTAATTCATTAATTTATTATTATTAACATATTGTTATTCTTAATGTATTATCATTGCCATTATTTTTATTCTTATTACCATTGTCATTTTTAATTATTGTTATTATTATTATTTTGTTAATATTACTATTATAATTATATTTTTATTTTATTTTATTTATTTATTCATTTTTAATTCATTAATTTATCATTATTAACACATTCTTATCTTTTTTATAAATGTATCATTATTATTATTTGTTGTTCTATTTTTTTATTACTATTATTATCATTATGAATATATTATTATTATTGTTACTAACATATATCATTATCATTAATATATTGTATTCTCTATTATTGTTGTTATTACTATTCCTATTATTCCTATATCTTTTATTATTCCCTTTATTATGTATTATCAACATATTATTACTACTATCGTAACTATTATTATTATATTACCATTGTATTATTACTATTATATTATTATTATATATATATTTTTTACCCATTATTCTTTAAATACACTAAATTATTTCTATTCCTCATTCACACTATATATTTATACATATATATACACTCTTATATATCGTTCCGAACTTTAAAACATTTATTACGTTTACTATTACCGTTAGTATTATTGCCATTACTATTACTATCAAAACCTTTAAATAACTTTACTAGTTTTTTTAAATACTATTAGATTGTTTATCACTTCTCTTAGCTTATTTGTTATTTTATTTTCATCGTTATCATTCACGTTCACGTTTATGCTCATTCCATTACGCTTATCAATATCGAGATTTATATACGTTACGCGTTCTTCATCTTATTATTACAAACTTATGTTGTATTAACCTTTTCTCGACGAAAATAACTTTTTCATAAAAAATCGATACTCCGTATTTGGAATTTCGAGAAAATCGTGCCTTAACTTACTGGGTTTCGATTTTTCTGATTTAAACTAAATAACGGAATACTCTTTAAAATCACAATACGAGTCTTAAAAATGCTTATTCTCGGAAGTACGAGGTGTTGTGCCCTAACTTACCGAGTATGACATTTTGTCACCTCGAAATAAGAATTTGGTTTAAAATAAAGGCAATATTCGGTATTTGAGAATTCGAGAAAACGTGCCCTAACTTACTGGGTTTCGATTTCTCTCGTTTACTCTAAATAGTCGAATACCCTTTTAAAAAAGGGTCAAAATACATGAATTTCAAATACAGACAAGCTCATTTTCAAAGTTCAAAATGTCGTGTCCTAACTTACTGGGCGTGACGTTTTATCACTTCGAGATGAGTGAGTCCTTAACATCCATTTGAACTTATTCGATCATTTTTTTAGCATTAATTCAAAAAGGGATCGTATTTCAAAGTCTTTCAAGTTTTTTAATCTTCGACACTAAGACACTAATTAATCAACTAGGTACCAATTTTTGGGCGTACCGAGGGTGCTAATCCTTCCTCATGCGTAACCAACTCCTGAACTCATTTTCTGGTTTTCGTATACCAAAAATTATCGTTTTAGTAAATCTTAACTTTTATTAAAATGATTAATTTGAGGTAACCCGATCACACCTCATCAAAAAGGATTGGTGGCGACTCCTCTATTAGTTTTCATTTTCAAAATCTAAGTCGATTCCCGTTTTTCAAAAAATGGTTACGACAAGCTAATTAAATTGAAATGACAATTTTAGATATCCCAATTTTTTTGGGAATGATTTGACTTCCTATACTGCTATTTGCTTAGTCCTTAGGCATAAAATTAATATTTTTAATGAATTCGACACCCATCATAATAAAAATAGATCAATTTTCAAAAATATACTACCATACATCCAAAATATTAATAAGAATTATAGCTAAACAACTTTATCCAAAAAATTGCTAACAATAAATAAAGCAAGCTTTAATTATATATATAAAAAAAGTGCATGGCTTAAAAAAAAGATTTAGTAATGAAAATAAAATTGAATGTGAAATTGTATTAAAAAGAAGTAAGTTAAGGGATTTAAAATTGAAAATATGATATAGCAAACACTTCAAATCCTTTAGTTTTGGTCTTTCTATTTTAACTTTGATCATGGGCAATATTTTAAGTGAATTAAAGTTGAAAATCTTGATGTTCTTTGTCAAAGTCTTCGGTCATACTTGGTTTGCTGTTGGTCTAAAAAGTATCATGCTTTTTTTGCTTTTCTTTCTTCCATCCCCCATCCCCCAAGAACTTTCATACCTATTTCGGAAACCCCTAAACATTTACCTAAGAAAAATCTTGAAAAAAATGTAAAAGAGAGAGGATGTATAGGAGATACTTCTTACCATACAATCATATATTCATTACACTATTTCCTCACAATTTTAACTCTCCCTACCTTATTTATTTGATACTTATGGCGTTTTGGAAGGGTCGGCACCAAGAAACAGAAGAAATGAAGCATCTTACTAATTGTCATACAAATGTTGTGTATCTTTCTCAATTTTCCCTCAAACCATTGCTTTTGTTACAACTAGAATATGCGTGCTCGCAATATTTCACAAAATTGAGTTAAAATTTTTATATGCGATAAGTTTAATAAATATAATCGTTTTATTCTTAATAAACATATTTAGTGTTAAGGTATTAAATTATTGTGAAAAGAATATTAATATTATAGATTAAACTAAAATATAAAAAATTCATGTCATGAAAAATAAAATAAACACAAAATATAAAAATGAATTATTAACATATAAATATTAGGCATAACATCAAAAATAGCCCCTAATGTTTTGGGTTTTTGGGCACTTTGGCCCTTAATATTTTTTTGGGATCACTTTCACACCTAACTTTTTTTTTTTGGTCAAATTGGTCTGTTTTTAATAGAGATGCTAACGTGACCGTTAGGTGACTAACGACGCTTGTAATAGCCAATTTTGGCCCAGGCCAATGAAACAAAAATAAAACCCAAATAACCAATTAAAAATCCAATTTTCTAAATCCATTTACAACATATGTGTGGCCCAAATTAAAATCCAAACTACCCAAGCCCAAATGAAACCCTAACTCAACAACATTTTCATGCAAACAAAAAACCCTAGCCCCCCTCTTCAGCCGCCGGTCACCCCACGCATGCTGAGCCACCACGCACTCACCCACGTCCTTGACACCTGCAAAACGAAGGTTCACACGCAAGACAGAGGAAAATAATGGAGAAAACGACAAAAAAATAGGACTTAATCGTTTTGTAAATGACTTTAAAAGCCACAATTTCACCTTTGTAATTTTTTTTACAGACACCATTAATAAAAAAAAGCAGAACATTAGTTTGAAAAGGATGATCTTCGATTTTCTTTTCTCTGTTTTCATTTCGTTTTTTAGTTTCTTTTTATTTTATTTTTTATTTTTACTACAAATCTATTAAATAAAAGTGGGCATAACACAAATAAAAGAAAGGAGAGGAGAGAAGAGGCTCATCGAATTGCTCGTAGTCACGTTGTCAGAGGTTTCTCCTCCGTCGTCGGGATCGAAAGGGGGTGAGGATCACTTCTTTCGTTTCTTTTCGGCTCAAGAAGGCTAGGCCTTCAAATTCCTTTTGAAACGGGGCTAAATGGCCCATTCTTGTGCATCGTCGGCCATCGAATACGGTGGTGGTGCGGCGGTCAGACGGTGAACCCAATCGTCGGAGATAAAGAGAGAGAGAGAGAGCAAAGGTTCTCTGTTTTTTTTAAAAAAAAAGTGGGGGCTGCTTCTTTAAAAAAAAAAAGAACGAGAAATGAAATTTTTAAAATTTTTTTTGGCTTTAATAGCCATGCAAAACGGCACAGTTTTGCACTCTCCCTCCACTCCTCAAAACGGCGTCATTTAGGGGGGAGACCCGCGCGCCCGACTCGGTTTGAAGGGGATCCGAGCGTTTTCAAGGTCAAATAGGCTATTTGCGCTGCGGGTCCTTCCATTTTGTTATTCGTTCTCAATATGCCCCCCTTTGTTCTTAATTTCGCGCTTTTAATCTGGCCCCATGAATTTTGCGCAAGTTGCATTTTGGTCCTACGCGAAACAGTGTGCATGAGGGCTGGGATATTCTCCCAATAAGTCCCTCTTTCTCTGCACATGTTCCATTTGGACCCTATTAATTTTTTATTTTTTATTTTATTTTTAATTCGCCTCTTTAATTTTGTTTTGTTTTTAATTCAATCCTTAACCTTTTAATATCAAACTGTTTGGTATATTTTGTTTATTTATTATTATTATTTAAAAAAAACATATATTTTGTTTTATTTATTTTAGATTTTTTTATATATTAGTTCTCTTAAAACTATTTTATGTACCATTTATTTAAAATCGATTTATAATGTACCATTTATTTAAAATCGATTTATAGTATTCATTTCAAATTGTTTTATTGTATATTATTTTAGGTTATGAATATATATATTTTCTTAATCAGTTACTTTAAACGGTTTTACTACATATTATTTTAAATTATTTTGTTTATTATTTACTTTATGTTTTTATGTATATATTATTTATTTTAAACTTTTACATATTACATATTTTTGAATTTTTATATATTATGTAGTTTAAACTATTTTATGTCTTATCTATTTAAAGTTTTATATATTTTTTTATTTCAAACTATTTTATTATTATTTACTTTAAATTTTTTGCATACATTATTTATTTGATACCCTTTTTTATTTATTCATTTTGAATTGTTTTTATACATTATTTATTTTAAACCATTATTTACTTGAAATTGCTTTATATTATTTTATTTTATTTCATCTTCTTTGATTGTTAATATTGGAACTTAAGTGACATATGTTATGTGATTACTGCCATTGTGTATTATAATTCGTTTATTCGTATTTTCATTATTGTCATTTGCTTGTATCATATTGTATTCGTGTTGTATTATTCCATGCTCTATGTTATATTCTTGTTTTATCTAATTTAAATCATATCATACATTAACCTAACATATTTATCCAACTTGGGTCGCTTGGTTTTTATTCCAAACAAAATAAATGCACGTCTTTTAAATATCGTATTCGCCATTATTCAAAGACAACTTTCAAAATAAGGTAATGTTTCGTGTTTTAGAACATTGAAGAATTTCGCCCTAACTTACGGGATTTTGGTTTTCTCGTTGTCTTAAATGGCCAAACATCCTTTTGAGTTTTAAAATACATGGAATTGCAATGAAAATTAAAGACAAACTTGCGCTCAGGAGTTCATGATATCGTGTCCTAGCTTACGGGATGTGATACTCCGATATCTCGAGACGAGGAAATCTTTAGCAATCGTTTTGATCTAATTCAAGTGCCTTTAAAATCAACGTTAATAAAAAATGGATCGTATTTTAAATCCGTTCCCGATTTTCAACTTTCGACATTAAGACACTAACTAATTAATCTGGTACCAATTTTGGGCGTGACGAGGGTGCTAATCCTTCCTCGCATGTAACCAACTCTCGAACCCGTTCTCTCGAGTTTCGTAGGCCAAAAATACCGTTTTAGTAAACTAAAATGTTTTATTAAAACAAAGGTGATCCGATCACACCTAATAAAGATCGGTGATGACTCCCGTTTTAATTTTCATTTTTAAACAAAGTCGATTCTCGTTTTCAAAAAAATGGTTTCGACAACGCTAATTTGGATTTTTTTTACTCCACCTAGGTGCCAAATGTATGTAAATGCCGATGTGGCATTATTTTGTCTTATATGCCTCGTTAGCAAATGAATTTAAAATTAAAAAAAATAATAAACCTCTAAACACACACGGGCACAATTAAAATAATGTAAGAGCTCTTAAATGAAGAACCTTAAATCTCGAATCTTCTCTTTCTCCACTAAAATTCTGCAGAAATCGAAGCTTAAAATCTAGTGGGTTAGTAAAAGAATTGAAAATATTGTTTGAAAAAAGTGGTTGGAAGCCATCAATGGAGAAGTTGTCTCATTCGAAGTTGGTTTCTTCATCACAATGGGAGTTCGTTTATGATGGAGAGAAAATAACATGTTTTTGTAACAAGTTAGATCCGAGAGAGACTTTATGAAATGATTTAAACCTAGCCAGAAGGTATTATGGTTGCTCAGATTTTCGAGTAAGCATATATTTAGCCAATTTGTTTTAGGGTTCATAAGGAATTGGTGATTTTTTTAGTTTTTTTTTAATTTTTGTGTTGGCTAGACTAAATTGGTGCTACAGTTCATTGTAGCATTAGATTTTTGAGTGAATTGTAGGGTTTATATAATAAAAAGTCGAACCTTTTTGTGTGAATTGTAGGTTGGTGGATGTAGATTTTTTAAGTGGTATGATAATAAATTGTGTAACAGGGTGAATGAACGTATTACATAATAGCGAAAGAAAACTTGCAAAAGAGAAAACTAGACTTAGGAAGCAGAGTATGAAGTGTGGAAGTGTTGAGATGTGTGAGAGTGGTAGTAGAAGCATTAATGTTGAGATGTCTGATAGTGGCGGTGTGCAAAATGTGAGCAATGACTACCAAACAAAAGAGGTCAATCATGATGTTGTGGATCACATTGAATTAGACACAAAGATTAAGAGCTTGAAGCAAAAATATAAATCACGCAAGAAAGAGAAAGAGTTTTATAAGAAAATGTTTATTTGCAATGTATTATTTATCTTATGTGTCACATTATTTAATGTGAAAGAGTTTTATAAGAAAATATTTATTTGCAATGTATTATTTATCTTATGTGTCACATTATTTAATGTTATAATTCGAAAAGTATGGTGTCATGTTCTTGTGTTTTGTATATCTAGTACCTTTAAACTTTGTTGTTGACATAAATTATCACATTTGAATTAGTGTTTAGGGCTTATTTGAGGGAAGCATAATGAAAGGTCTACAAGCAAAATGAACAAAAGAATGTTTGTTGAAAAAAGAAGTTACATGTACTAAAATGTTGGATAGTTGACATTGTATGTCATGTTGAAAATAGTAACTAACAAAATGACCCCAGACCCACATAGTTGCCTAGAGCAATAATGATATACCACATCAAATTGTTACATATACCATCATTGTTATACCAACTTCAAGCAAGTCCTAGAAGCCTGAAATACAAAAAATATCTTAGGCAACTATTACATGTAATGGCAAACAAAAAATATGTTAAGCAACTATTTCAACAGATAAACAAAATGTTTAGTCAAAATAACATCTCAATTCATATTCTTGTGTGCTGATATGCTCCTGATATACCATCCTTTTTTGGCTTCTAGTTCCTGTACTCGTACTAGACTAAGACAAAACAAAAATTACAACCCCAAATTAAATTTAAATATTTCAAAATTTGACAGTAAAAAAATGTTTATGGTATAACTATGATCCAGTTGTGTTAGGTTGAATGCATGGTCTTCTATTGTTGTTGGTTTTAGCTTCTAGTTCTTATACTCGTACTAGACTGAGACAAAAAAAATCAAAACCCCAAATTAGACTTAAATATTTCGAAACTTGACAGTAAAAAAATGTTTACGATATACCTGTGATCCAGTTGTGTTAGGTTGAAGGCATGATCTTATGTTGTGATCTTCACCACCACATTTCCTACATCTCATAATTAGACCAACCCTACTGAGTTGCCCAGACTTCACTTTTTTGATTCATTTTTTGCCTTGCTTTTATTCTTCTTTGGCCTACCATTTTCTCAACTGGTGGAAGCACATACTCAATACCAGATTTTTTCCACTCATGTGACCCATTTATGGGTTGTAAAGCATATGCATATGCTTTCAAATATGTCTCTGTGTTTTAGTACCTATGTAAGTAGTCATCAAGATCTTGTTCAAAATGCTATATAGAAGACCAAGCATGGGAACAAGGGATTCTAGATAATTGCCAACTTCGACAACTACATGTTTTATCCTCTACATTTACTATGTACTATTTTCTGCCTTTTTTAACTTCATATCCATTTTCCCCATTCCAAATCATCTTCGAATCGAAACCTTCATTCTTACTATCATCAAATTTCTTCTTTATTAGTGGACCATAATTGTATTTCCATTAACTACATTACTTCCTCTTATCCACTATTCTAGTAATCATTTTAACTCTAATTTCCTCCAACATGGTTATTATGCTTTTGAATCTAGACTCCACGATGCTGGAGTTAAATGCTTCATAGAGGTTATTGTTAACAATATTTGACACCAAGTGCAACCTTTGGAAGGCCTTGGTCTAATCTTTTGAATTCTTAGAGAATAACTCATTTGCAACACCTTTATCAATCTTATAGAATTCTTCTTTGTTTTATTCCCACTTCCTCTCCGTTGTAGACTTCACATGTAACACCCCTAACCCATATCCATCGCCGAATTAGGGTCATGAGGCATTACTGAACAAAAACATAATTTCAAACATTCACATATACACACAAGTCATATTTGTATATATAAAGCACATGGCTAATTAAATATTAACATACATTATTAATCATATTGCATATACAATTCATACCTCAAAATTTAACCGAATCCATACCATGCATATAATCATGTTTTCAAATTAACAAACATGCCTCAAAACTTTCCAACATATGCCTTATAAATACATAGCACGAATCATATGGTCATTACTATAATGGTATTCGAATACTTAAAAAATAAAATAAAACATATCATGCTTAGTTCACATACTAGAAATTTATTTTAAACATCACTCTTTTTAAACCATCTAATAAGCCATTAATAATTTGAACCTAAATATCCAACCATTCTAGCATAAAACATGTACACACATTGCCACTTATTCTATCTTTTAATTAGCTAGCAAGTTAACCTATAAAAAAATTACACCCAATTCATCAATATAAAATTGACCAATTTTCATACTTAAAATGCATAAACACAACTAATCAATTTATTTTATAATCGGTTATTCAATTTAACTACCATAAAACATTTAAATTATACATCAAAATATATGTAAAATATAAACCACGCCCAAAACACATCCATCAACCATAATTACATCACTTGAGCCGAATTATAACAATCCACAAATGTATATCATACCATGTATCAAGCTTACCAAAATGAGCTAATTATAGGCCGAACATATCATATAATTAAACATCACATTCAAACTTTGAAGTTAAGCCATATTCGCATGACTAAGTTTATACATATCCAAGGTTGAACAAAAATACTTATTAGCCTATACATGCCATAAGTTTGAAAATAGACTTTTAAAAGTAGCGAAAGTTGACAATAGTGTGGATGACTTCAATAACGATCCCCGAGCTCATAACTTACAACCAAAATCTATAAAACAGAGTAACAAAAACACACAGAGTAAGCTAACTTAGCTTAGTAAGCCTTAAGCAAATTAAACAACTCAATGAATAATCAAAACATTCAAACTAACTGAATTATATCAATAATGTTATACTTTAACACAATAAGATACCTTGGCCGAATGTTCAAAATCAAATATATATCACCACATAAATATTTCTTATATAGCCGATTATACAAGATCAAATATATCATCACATAAACACTTACATGTATGGCCTAATACACAAGATTCATTATCTCATCACATGTGGCCGAATATAAAAGTTAAATAAAATATCACATGTAACCTATAGTTCAAATTCAATAAAAAATCACATATGGCCGAATATGCACATTCAAGATAACTTCACATATAACTGAATATACAAGTTCAATATAAACTCACATGTAATCGAATACTCAAGTTCAATATAACCTCACATGCAGCCGAATATACAAGTTCAATATAAGCTCACATGTACTTACCTATCTGGCCGAATATTGAAGTCTTTAGATCAACTTACTTGCTCAATTCCCACATCAATGTAAATTCTTATAGACATAGACTTGAAATAAATCACCGGCATAAAACCTGCTAGGCATAAGCCTGAATCACACACCGGCACAAGGCCTGTTAGACCCAAGGTTTGATATTTATTCACCGGCAGTAAGCCTGCTAGGCACAATGCCCGATCAAAGTCACCAGCACAAGGCTTGCTAGGCTCAAAGCCCGAATATCACAATTATAAAATCATTCCATAACAATTCATATATCAAATCATCCAAATATTCCATGTAATTCATACAAACTTTCAGAGGTTTTAAATCAGTCGAATAAAACTCAACCACATTAATTCAATGATATATCACATTCGGCTATTATACTAATAGATTATAAAGTTCGAATCATCACAATAAAACATTCTATGCTCAAAATAAACCATGTTTAATTGCTTAAAGACTTACCTCGGATATCGATGGACGTTACAAATCGGCTATTCGATTATTTTTGTTTTTCCCCGATCCAAGTCTGATTTCCTTTGTTCTTAATCTATATAATTTCAAATTAACCTCATTTAAACACAATTTCATTCAATTTAATCCAACAACACATAAATGGGTAATTTACCATTTTACCCCTGATATTTCATACTTTTTCAAATTAGTCCTAATTGCACAAAACATAAAATACACAAAATCTCACAACAACATAGTTGGGCCGAATCTTCTATATACTCATACTAGTTCATATATTTCATTTATTTTGCATTTTAGTCCTTATTTAGTCCTATTAACTCAAAATATTCACCAAAATAAAAAATTCAAGCATGGGTCGGGTAGTACTCGAAGCAACGATCTTAAAAATGTAAAAATTGTCAAAAATTGAAACCAAACTAACCTTGAATCAAGCTTGAAATTGGCCAAAAATCTCAAAACTCTTGTTTCTTTTTCTTTTATCAAGTTTCGGTGATGAAATATAATGAATATAATTTTATTTTATGTTTTAATATAAAATATGTTAACATTTAACATATTTTACTTATTTATCCTTTAATGATAAAATAGAAAACCATTATAAACATGGGCACAACCGTCCATGGCATATTATCATGGAAAATTTGCAACATAAATACCCCATATTTAAAATCCACTATCAATTCAACCTTTATGATTTAAACTATCAAGTTTTCAACTTACGCGTTTAAGTCCTTTTATCAAATTAAGCACACAAGCAATCAAATTTTCATACGGAAATTTCACACATGCAAATTAATATATAATAAACACGAAAAATAATATTTAAATATTTTTCTGACTCAGATTCGTGGTCCTAAAACTATCGTTCTGATTAGGGTCTAAATCTGACTGTTATATCACAATTTTCCAAAAAGCAAATTCAAATGCCTTTGTGCTTTCTTCCTACCATACTAGTTTGATAAGACATGTCTAACACAATTTCTATGTTCTACTCTAAGCAGAATGTCATTAATAGCTATCTCAAGACCCTGTAAATTAATTTACAAAACATAAGTAAAACATCAGTAATAAATTGGTGCAAAACAAATAGCATCAGTAATAAATTGGTGAAAAATAAATAACATTATTTACCATTTGTTGGTCACTGATAATGGTATACCCAAAACCATCTTACATTCTTAAGTTTTCTATCAAAAGACTAAGAAACCATGACCAAGAATCAGTGCATTCCCCCTCAACAATAGCCTAGGCAACTGGGTACATCTGATTGTTTCCATCTCTCCCAAAAACAGAAAACTTCTCAACTATAAATGGACCTTTTAAGAAGAAGTCATCCAAACCTAGTATAGGTTTGCACCTTTCTTTCCAACCTTTTTTCAGTGCTTCACAACGGACATAAAACCTCTCAAAATGTGCTGGAGATTCAGGTGTGACTCTATTCACTGCCATCTTATGACTTGGTTTGGTGTTTGTCAAGTCTCAAAAGAAATATATATCAATGACTTCTCCATGTTAGACAATCTTTCATCTTATGTAATTTCGCAATCAATTACATAAGAAAATAAAAGATGATAATACAAAAGAATACATACAGTGATAATAACTCAAACCATCAATGGAATTCATTACTTCAAAATTTTAACTCTCCCAAACCTATTTATTTTGATGTTATTTTGAATCTATTTCCTCACTCATCCAATTCTCTATTCATCCATAACCAAAGTTAGAGTTTAATTTTTGGCGTGTATTAAATTTTAATTAATTTTAATTTAATTTGATTAACCATTTGAATAGTAGAAAAGTAGTGTTTTTCTTTGATTTTCCATCCCACCATCGCTTAGACACTGCTTTTGTTAGAATATTTATTATGGCCTTGTTTCGTTATTACTGTGAGTAAAAACTTTATTTATTACTTATATACTATGGTAGTTTAATTGATAGATTACTATATATAAAAACATTCATTTTAAAATTATAAATATACATTTAATAATCTATCAAATTAACTATTTAACTAGAAATTTGACATTTTTTTAATTTTAATTTCAACTATTAAATATTATTTTAAAATTAACTTTTAAGTATTAATAATCCTTTCCATTTCACATTTTTTAATATTAATTTTTCCGATAAGTAATAATATTTTATTTTTACATTTTTTTTTCATTTTCTTTATTCCAACTATCAAATATTAATTTAAAATTTAAATTTTAAGAAATAATATTTTTTATAATGTTAATTATTTTCTATCGATTTTTTTGGATTTAAGCCTTTTTTAATAATATTTTTTTCCAATCACACTACGTTTTTCAGATTTCAATTATTAAATATTAATTTAACTTTTAAGTTATAATTGGATTTCAACAATTTTCTATTATTTTGAATAGAAAACCTTGTATGTTCAAGAACCCAGAAGCAAATTAAGGTAGCTGTTTGGCTTTTTTGGCTGTTTATTTTTTTATAAAAAAAATAAATGAGCTTTATTAAATGAAATAGAATACAACATCTAAGTGATTAGCAAAGCCAAAGAGTAAGGATAAAAAATGCTATACTAAATGTATTGGTAACTCACTGAGTCAAGCTTGCGAGCACATAAAATTTCATATTATCTAAAAGTTTTCTTGTACTATAAATTTAGAAACAAAAAATTTGATGAGAGATTAGAAATTATTACATAAAAACTTAATATAACTTATGTGCGTTAAATTCTTAAATTATTGATGTGAAATTCTTCTAATTAATAATATTATTAAATTAAAATATTGAAAAATTTAATTTTGGGTAAACTACTAACATAGTCTTTTTTTTTTTTACCTCAAGTTACATTTTAGTCACTTATGATTGAAATATTACATTTTAGTCATTTACGTTAACATGTTGTAACATTTTAGTCACTGAGCCATTAGTCATCATTAATGGTGTTACAGGTTGGTGTGATTGGGCTGGGTCATGTGGTTGTGAAATATGGCAAGGCAATAGGGGCTCAAAGTTATAATGATTAGCACTTCTCCTAATAAGAAGGATGAGGCTTTGAAAATCCTTGGTGCTGATTCATTTTAGGTTAGCTGAGACCAAGATCAGCTTAAGATTTGACTTTGAATTTGAAAACATTTTTTCTTCTTTCAAATCATTGCCTTGCCAAATTAAAGGGTAAACTATTAAAATGGTCACTTTTCCTAATTTTATTGATAAAATTCGAGTGGTTTCACCAAAATGGGTTATAAAAATTGAATTGCAATTGTCTTCTTCAGTTTTGGTTCTAGTTACCCATGTAATAAACAAATTTTGGGTTTGGTGGGCATTTTTCGAACAAGTGTCCTTCCCCACAATAAACACAATTACATTTTCTGTAACGCTCCAAAATTTATATTTTTGTTTCTGTTAAAATGTGACACAACTGTGTATCTGCTTCAGTGGTTAAGTGTTTTGGGTGTGTGTGAGAGGTCTCAAGTTCAAGCCTTTCTTTTGGAAAATTTTGGTATTTTTCTAACTTAAGCCTTATACTTGATCAGTGGGCTTATATTAAATTATTTATATAACCATATTAGAATGGGCTTGCTAGTCTTGTGGTTAAGATGTGTATCGATATGTTAGGGGTCTGGAGTTCAAATCCTTGCGCAAGCGTGAGAGTTTATTTTTGCTCAGTTGACCAGGAGAGTTTCAGTCAAACAAAAAGTCAGAGGATGTAGTATGTTAGTGGGTTAGTGGGAGAAAAAGGGGGGATTTGGGACAATTTGATCCTTATTCAGTTCTTTTCAAATTTTTGGGTTTTCAGAAAAACAAATTGGAAACTGACGTTCTTCTTCATTTTTTCCCCTTTCCTCTACTAAAATTTTATCTCTTCCTTTTCCACTCCTTTTCAATTTCTATTCTAAATCCAACTCGTATTTTTGTGCAACATTGACTGTCTCCTTTGGTAAGTTGGTTTTTTTTTCGGCTAAGAGTTTAGCGAGAGGGTTGTTTTGCTACTCTCGATTCAGGTGAAGGTTAAGGATTAGCTAGGATTCCATTGACGATCTAAGTCTTCAGGGTTGCATTTCGTTAGTGGTAAGTAATCGTGAGCATTGATTAGTGTGGGGAGGTTCCGTTGTGGAATTGTCTTGGATATGATTTGTTAGTGTTACTAAATTGTGACTTTGGAAATGTCGATTGTAGGTTCTGAAATGCTCGGGTGTGTTTTTACAACGAAACAATACCAGATGTGTACCCAAAAACGCAGAAAATGGGTTTCGATGAAAGCTAAAACCCCCACTGTCGACGTCACACGGGCGTGTGGTCACCCGTGTGGTAGGTCGTATGCCATAACACGAGCGTGTGATCAACGAGGCCAGGCCGTGCACACATGAAACGACTGTGTGATGGCCAGTTAGGCCATGTGTAACACAAGGCTAGACTGATTTAGGCCGTGTGGGCCACACGGGCGTGTAGGCCTACACGGGTGTGTGGAAATTTGGGCCAGGTCATGTGATCCACACAGGCATGTGGGCCCACACGGGCAGGCCACATAGGCGTGTGAGCCCATTTAACTGAAATGTGTTTTAAGGTTGCACGGGTCACCCAAGTCGACTGTAAACCTACTATAAGGTCGATAAGCACTACTTAGACCCTTAAATGCGTGAACTGTATGTATGATGTATGTATTGAGCATGATGATTATATGAATGAATACTGATCTGTATGTATAACTGGTATTCATGTATTAGCATGTCATATACTGTATGTTGTATTGCATGGGGTTGGGATGTTGATATTTTGAGGAAGTGTACTGAAAGGCTCTTAAGCCTCTGGCAGCTCAGCTGCAATTCACTGATTGTGTGCCACATTCGATACTACTTGGAGTGTAGGGATGGGTGGGTATTTTAAACTTGACATGGAGTGTAGGGATGGACAGAGATGGTGTCTAAAGGCTGGTTGGGTAGGACTCTGATCACTGATTAATATATATTTGATACTCTTACTATGATGGGCTCAGGCCCTAATGCATATCTGATACTGAAATTGAAATGGGCTAAGGCCGAATTGCTATTGAAACTGAAATGGGCTTAGGCTAGACTACATTTGACTGCTTTTTGTAATTAATTGTGTGCATGTGATCTGTGGGGATTTCACACTATATTTACGTAAACTCACCCCTTTCTGTTTTATCTGTATAGGTAATCCCCAAACTTAGACGGATCGGTTCTATGGTGACCACACCTTCATTGAACTAATCTAATTTCATTTAAGGTTTTTAATTCCTATTATTTTAGGAGTATTTTTTTATGTAATTTGGATTTTTGGACTTTTTCCCTTTATTTTGGATTTTAACTATGTTCATGGATTTTAAACTACAAAACTCAATAGGAACCCAGTTTAATTAAAAGTAATGTTTTCCTAAACGCGAACGATTTTCTTCAAAAATCACAGTTTTAAAAGCTTTCGCTACACAAAGTGTTTTTAACATGAAACCAATTTAATGAGAAAATGATTTTGAAATTTTCCAAGAGATAAATAGAAGCTAATAAATGGAAACGGTTTAACTTGATAAATGCAATTTCAAATTTCATTCTATGTGATATTGCCAGATTCAATTATAACGTCTATGTCGGGTTTGAATTATTACATTTAGTGGTATCAGAGCCAGGTTACAAAACTTGATTATGGATTTTAGGGTTTTTAAAAACTGATAAACTATTATGATAGATAGTCTATTCTAAAACACTTTAGTTAGTGTATACTGAAACTGTAGTGAAACTAAATATGATAAAGACTTTACTTGTGAAAAACAAACTCTGAATTTATGATACTGCTTTAGATAAAACATCTGTTAATAAATACTGAAACTGTAACTGATTTATAAAATTCGTAATACAGATAAATTTGAATAGACATGAGCGCATGAGGTATCTATGGACGTGGTACTCGAGGCCGTGGTAGAGGCCGTAGAAGGGCTCGAGCTGAGTCCTCATCGCTAGGAAGCATGCTGAATTTGGACACGAGTGAGGCACCCGTGTCACTTGCTACTGAGACTGGGTCTCAGAGTCACTCAGCTGAGGACAACACACTGTCCCAAGCCATGCTGAGGATACTGGAGAGGGTCGTTGGGCCCAACACTGGATCTGGGGATCGAAGGTCAGTTACTGAACGACTCCGGTCCAATGGAGCTGAGTTATTTAGGGGTGTCACAAGAGTTCCACCAAATGTGGCTGAATATTGGTTGGAGGCTATAGAGAGGATTCTGGACGATTTGGACTGTACCCTTGAGCAGAAATTGAAGGGTGCAGTCTCGTTGCTTCGCGATAAGGCCTATTAGTGGTGGCTGGCCATTAAGGAGGGCACTCAACCCGATCGTTTGTCTTGAGAATTCTTTAAAACTACTTTCTAAGAAAAGTATGTGGAAGTAAGTTACATCGATGCTCGTAGACATGAGTTTCTGAATCTCACTGAAGGCACCCCATCAGTGGCGGAGTATGAGGCCGAATTTTTTAGACTAAGCTGCTATGCGCGAGGTATGGTGGCGACTGAATATGAGAGATGTATCTGATTTGAGGATGGCCTCAGGGATAATTTGAGGGTACTGATAGCTCCGTAGAGGGAGTGATAGTTCTCCGTTCTAATGGAGAAGGGGAAGATTGCAAAAAAGGTTAAGCGCGCTGAGTGCCAAAATAGAGATCATGAAAGGGGTAAGAACAAGAGGGATTGTGAGCCCTTGAGTTCAGTACAGAGGCATAAGAAAAGGGCCAGAACTGATGGGTAGATTAAAGCTAAGCCCCTTGTTGCTCATATTGGACTGTAGCCGTATGGAGATTACGGTAGACGCCATCAGGGCGAGTGTTGGAGGAGGACTGGGGCATGTTTAAGGTGTGGGTCATTAGAGCACTGCATTCTGAAGTGTCCGCTGAGGGCCAATCAGATGCAAGCTCCGGGGTCTGGTACTGCGCAGCTAAGGAGGGTAGTTCAACAGCCACCGATGGGCTGTGGTCAGGCTAGAGGTGGTAACGATATGGGCCGTGGACAGAGAGCACCAAGCAGAGGTGCTGGACAGACTGAGGCAAGACAGCTTACTCTTGTTTATGCTGCTCATTGCCAACAGGACAGAGATGCTCTGGATGTCATTACTGGTACGTTCTTAATTTGTGATGTACCTTATCTTACTTTGATAGACACAGGCTCCACACATTCCTATGTAGCTAGCACTGTGTCTGGAAACTTGGGAATTTTGGTTGAGAGTACTTTTAGTGAGGTGACTTTACTGAGTCCACTGGGGCAATTAGTTCGGGTTAGTAAACTGTATAGAGATGTTCTGCTAGGGGTTCAAGGGTCGATATTTCTGGCTAATTTGATGGAGCTTCCATTTGGGGAGTTCGACCTGATTCTGGGTATGGACTGGTTGGTCAAGTATCGTGTTAGTCTGGACTGTGTGACTAGGAGTAGTTATGATTGGAGAACGTCAGAACTATTTGGCCAATGTGATCTCAGCACTGGTGGTTGAGAAACTGGTTCGTAAGGGATGTAAGGTGTTCTTAACCTATATTAGTGTTTCTGTTTTTAGAGACTCTACTATAAAAGACATCCAAACTGTAAGGGATTTTTCAGACATTTTTCCTGAGGAGCTACCGGGTTTACCTCCTCATCGAGAAGTGGAGTTTGGGATTGAATTTCTTCCTAGTACAGCTCTGGTGTCTATCACTCCCTATCGAATGGCACTGATTGAGCTTATGGAGCTTAAAGCTTAACTGTAGGAGTTGTTGGATTGTGGTTTTATTTGTTTTAGTGTGTCTCCTTGGGAAGCACCAGTTCTGTTCGTTAAGAAGAAGGATGGGACCATGAAGATGTGTATTGATTACAGACAGTTGAACAAACTGACCATTAAGAATAAGTATCCACTTTCGAGGATCGACGACTTATTTTATCAGTTCCGAGGGGCTTCTGTATTCTCTAATATTGATCTCCGGTCAAGGTATCATCAGTTGAGGGTTAAAGATATGGATATTCATAAGACTATTTTTAGGACTCGTTATGAGGATTACGAGTTCCTAATTATGCCTTTTGGGTTGACGAATGCACTGGCTGTATTTATAGATCTGATGAACCAAATCTTTCAGCCCTATATAGATCAGTTCGCTGTAGTATTCATCGATGACATTTTTGTATACTCTAAGACTGAGTATGAACATGATGATCATCTTAGAGTTGTGCTTCAGATTTTACGTGAGAAGCAAATCTATGCTAAATTTAGTAAGTGTGAGTTCTGGCTTCGTGAAGTCACTTTTCTAGGGCACGTAGTGTCTTCTAAGGGGATTCATGTCAATCCTTGAAAGATTGAGGCTATACTAGATTGGAAATAGCCTAAAAATGCGTCCGAGATCTGCAGCTTTCTAGGCTTAGCGGGTTATTATCGGCGGTTTGTGGAAGGTTTTTCACTAATTATAGTGCCCTTAACTAAGCTTCTGCGTAAGGGTGTACCGTTGTTTAGACTGATGCATAGCAAGAGAGCTTTGAGAAGCTCAAGTCTATTCTGACTCAGGCTCCTATTCTGATACAGCTTGAGTCTAGAAAGGAGTTTGTAGTATACAATGATACGTCGCATGTGGGTCTGGCTTGTATTCTGATACAAGATGGTAAGGTTGTGGCTTATGCGTCCCATCAGCTTAAGACGCATGAGGCAAACTATTCGACGCATGATTTGGAATTGGCCGCTGTAATCTTTGCCTTGAAAATTTGGAGGCACTATTTGTACGGTGAGAAGTGTATTATCTACACTGATCATAAAAGCCTTAAGTACCTACTTACTCAGAAGGAGTTGAATCTTAGGCAGCGTAGATAGGTTGAGCTACTTAAGGATGATGACTAATCTGAGGGCGATGTTCGCTCACCTTAGTTTTGATGATGGGAGTCTGTTGCCCGAGTTGCAAGTTAAACCGACTTGGATTGAGCAGATTCAAGATAAATAGTTGGGGGATGAGTCTCTAAGTTTACGGTTCTGTCAAGTTGAGAGTGGCAGCATTACGGACTTTGGGTTAAATAATGATCGGGTACTTTGTTTCCATGGTCAGATTTGTGTATCGAATGATACTGATCTGAGGCAGTCTATTCTGAGAGAGGAGCATAGTAGCCCTTATGCTATACATCCCAGAGGGAATAAGATATACCGAGACCTTTGAGAACTGTACTGGTGGTCGGGATTGAAACGGGAGGTTACTGATTTTTTGGCACGATGTTTGACATGCCAGCAGGTTAAGGCTAAGCATCAGTTACCTTCGGATTTGCTATAGCCGGTTAAGATTCCACTATGAAAGTGGGAGTGAGTAATGATGGACTTCGTAAGTAGGTTGCCTCTAACACCCACTAAGAAGGATTCTATCTGGGTCATCGTAGATCGATTGATCAAGTCTGTGCACTTCATTCCAGTTAGGACTGACTATTCTCTTTAGAAGTTGGTGAAGCTCTACGTTTCTATGATAGTGAGACTGCTTGGGGTACTGGTTTCAATCATTTCTAATAGGGATCCTCGCTTTATGTCTCGATTTTGGGAAAAGTTATATGAGGCTCTGGGTTCAAGATTGGACTTTAATACTGTGTTCCATCCTCAGACCGATGGCCAATTTGATAGGGTAATTTAGATACTAGAGGATATGTTGAGGAGTTGTGTTATTAATTTTCGAGGCAGTTGGGAGGATTATCTACCGTTGGCCGAGTTTGCCTACAATAACAGTTTCCAATCAAGTATTCAGATAGCACTTTACGAGGCTTTGTATGTCATAAGTGTCGTACTCCTTTGTGTTGGACTAAGCTGGTGAACGTCGAGTGTTGGGTCCTGAGTTGGTATCTGAGACTGAGGATAAGGTTCGACTGATTAGGGATCGTCTGAAGGCAGCTTCTGACAGACAGAAGTCTTATGCTGATCTGAAGAGACATGAGATTGAGTATTCTGTGGGGGACTTCGTGTTTCTTAAGGTCTCGCCATGGAAGAAGGTTCTGAGGTTTCGTCGTTAGGGCAAGTTGAGCCCTAGGTTTATTGGGCGGCCTTACTGAATTCTGAAACAAGTGGGACCGATTGCGTATCAGTTGGAGTTACTTCTAGAGCTAGACCGTATTCATGACGTATTCCACGTCTCAATGTTGAGGTGTTACCGCTCTGATCTTACTCATATTGTCCCTGTTGAGAAGATTAAGGTTAGGCCAGATTTGACATTCGATGAGGAGTCGGTTCAGATTCTAGATCGTGATGTAAAGGTTCTTTAGAGGAAGTCTACTCTGTTAGTGAAGGTGTTGTGGCTGAATCATAGCACCGACAAGGCCATGTGGGAGCCTAAGGATTTGATGCATCAGTAGTATCCTCATCTGTCCTAATTAGGTAAATTTTGAGGTCGAAATTTCTTTTAAGGGGTAGAGTTGTAACGCCCCAAAATTTATACTTTTCTTTCTGTTAAAATGTGACACAACTGTGTATCTGCTTCAGTGGTTAAGTGTTCTGGGTGTGTGTGAGAGGTCTCAAGTTCAAGCCTTTCATTTGGAAAATTTTGGTATTTTTTTTACTTAAGCCTTATACTTGATCAGTTGGCTTATATTAAATTATTTATAAAACCATATCAGAATGGGTCTGCTAGTTTGGTGGTTAAGATGTGTGTTGGTGTGTTGGAGGTTTGGAGTTCGAATCCCTGCACAAGTGTGGGAGTTTATTTTTGCTCGGTTGACCAGGAGAGTTTCGATCAAACAGAAAGTCTGAGGATGTAGTATGTTAGTGGGTTAGTTGGAGAAAAAGGGAGGATTTGGGACAGTTTGATTTTTATTCAGTTCTTTTCAAATTTTCGGGTTTTCAAAAAAATAAATTGGAAACTGACGTTCTTCTTCATTTTATTTCCCCTTTCCTCTATTGAAATTCTATCTCTTCCTTTTCCACTCTTTTTCAATTTCTTTTCTAAATCCAGCTCGTATTTTTGCGCAACGTTGACTGCCTTCGGTAAGTTGGTTGTTTTGTTAGTTTTGTAACGTTTTTAGGCTAAGTGTTTAATGAGAGTGTTGTTTTGCTACTCTCGATTCCGATGAAGGTCAAGGATTGGCTGGGATTCCATCGACGATCTAAGTCTTCGGGGTTGCATTTTGTTAGCGGTAAGTAATCATGAGCATTGATTAGTGTGGGGAGGTTCCATTGTGGAATTGTCTCGGATGTGATTTGTTAGTGTTACTAAATTGCGACTTTGGAAATGTCGATTGTACGTCATGAAAGGCTCATGTGTGTTTTTACAGCGAAACAATACCAGGTGTGTACCTGAAAATGTAGAAAGCGGGGTTTTGACGAAAGCTGAAAACCCCACTGTTGACGTCACACGGGTGTATGGTCGCCCTTGTGGTAGGCCGTGTGCCATAACATGAGCATGTGATCGACGAGGCTAGGCCGTGCGCGTAAGACACTGCCGTGTGATGGCCAGGTAGGTCGTGTGCGACACACGGGCTAGACTAATTTAGGCCGTGTGAGCCACACAGGTGTGTAGGAATTTGGGCCAGGTCGTGTGATCCACATGGGCCAAGGCCAAGCTGGACGTGTGGGCCCATACAGGCAGACCACATGGGCGTGTGAGCCCATTTAATTAAAATGTGTTCTAAGGTTGCACGGGTTGCCCAAGTTGACTGTGAATCTACTGTAGGATCAATAAGCACTACTTAGACCCTTAAATGTGTGAACTGTATGTATGATGTATGTACTGAGCATGATGATTATATGATGAATACAGATCTGTATGTATAACTGGTATTCATGTATTCGCATGTCATATATTGTATGTTGTATAGCATTGGGTTGGGATATTGATATTTGGAGGAAGTGTACGGAAAGGCTCTTAAGCCTATTATCTGGTAGCTCAGCTGCAAATCACTGATTGTTTGCCGCATTCGGTACTACTTGGAGTGTAGGGATGGGTGGGTGTTTTAAACCCCACATGGAGTGTAGGGGTGGACAGAGATGGTGTGTAGAGGCTGGTTGGGTAGGACTCTGATAACTTATTAATGTATATCTGATATTGTTACTATGATGGACTCAGGCCTCAATGCATATCTGATACTGAAACTGAAATGGGCTAAGGTCGAACTGCTACTGAAACTGAAATGGGCTTAGGCCAGACTACATTTGACTGTTTGTTGTGATTGACTGTGTGCAAGTGATCTGTGGGGATTTCACACTGAGTTTACGTAAACTCATTCGTTTCTATTTTATCTATATAGGTAATCCCTAGACTTAGACGGATCGATGCGGCGGAGGACACTACGGTGATCACACGTTCATTGAACTGATCTAATTTCATTTAAGGTTTTTAATTCCTATTATTTTGGGAGTATTTTTATGTAATTTGGACTGTTGGACTTTTTACCTTTATTTTGGATTTTAAATTGCAAAACTCAACGGGAACCCGGTTTAATTAAAAGTAACATTTTCCTAAACGCGAACAGTTTTCTTTAAAAAGCTCGATTTTAAAAACTTCCGCTACACAAAGTGTTTTTAACATGAAACCAATTTAACAAGAAAATGATTTTGAAATTTTCCAAGAGATAAATAGAAGCTAATAAATGGAAACGATTTAACTTGATAAATGCGATTTCAAATTTCATTCCACGTGACATCACTAGATTTGGCCATAACGTCTAGGCCGGGTTTGGGGTGTTACATTTTCAAATTGATTTGGTAGCTGAGCTGCAAAATTATTAAACCAATTAGTAGTAAAGCTTTTAAGCATTGAAGATATCGTAGATACCTGAGATTGGAGTGAAGTGAGAGCAGCCACTTCATTTACTCCTACGACTCGTCTTCCTGACACTGCTTGATTGGTGGACCATTAGTAATTGTTCTTGAAAATTCTTTTAATGATTTCATACGCCTCATTATAAGACATAGAAAGGAGAGCACTATTAGCAGAAGCGTCTACTACCATTCTCATGTGAGCATTAAGACCGTTATAAAAAGTCTCTAATTAGATGCAATGTGGGATTCCATGATGAAGGCATCTTTATAATAGTTCTTTAAGTCTTTCCCACACCTCATACAAGAATTCGTCATCCATCTGTTGGAAGGTAGTGATCTCATTCCCCAACTTAGCATTCTTGCTGGGTGGGACGTACTTCATAAGGAATCGTTCTGCTAACTCTTGTCATGTGGTAATGTAATCTGGTAGCAATAATTTCAACCAGGCTTGAGCTTTGGCCCTTAGTGAATATGGGGACCATTTTAATCTTAGTGTATCTTCGGGTACTCTGGCTAATTTGATGAAATCCCTCACCTTCATAAACAATCTGAGGTGAAGGTGAGGATCTTCAGTAGGTATTCCACTAGATTGACTTACTGTCTGATGGATCTAGAATATAAATGGCTTTAACTCGAATTGTTGTGCCTTGATTTCGGGTCTCCTAATACCCGAATTAAGCTCATGAAATAGTGGCACAACATACTTTCTTAAGGCTTATCCTTATCATCAGCAATATGGATAGGATTTTGAGTATGATTTGCTCTATTTCTTTGATTCTGGTCTTCGAAGTTCATCTCTTTGGTCCTTCTTTGAGCTACTTCTCTTCTTCTTTGTTGAAAAATTCTTTCAATTTCAAGATCTACGGGGAGTAAGTTGATAATTCGATCAATGTGCATAAACACCTAAAACAATCATAGAAAAAATAATTAAATTAAAATTAAAATTAAAAATAAACCAAAATGGAAAATTAACAATTTCACAAATAATGTCTTTTAAAACAGTCTCCGGCAACGGTGCCAAAAACTTGGAACGAAGGAAATGTGCAAGTGTACAGAATCGTATCAAGCAATAAAGTGACAACTAATGTCGAGTTATCGTATCCATAGGGTCTATGAAAGAGAATATTTATGAAATGCAAATTTAAACAATTTGGTGATGGAAAATATGTTGATTTGAAGGAAATGTGCAAATGTACAGAATCGTATCAAGTAATAAAGTGACAAGTAATGTCGAGTTATCGTATCTATAGGTACTGTGAAAGAGAATATTTATGAAATGCAAATTTAAAAAATTTGGTGACGGAAAATATGTTGATTTGAAGTGGTGATATAAAAACTTAAAAAAAAAACTAACTGCTAACTAAGAAAATAAAAAGTAAAATTCCAATGCATGATTTCTAAAATTAGTTTAATCAATATGACATAAATGTGTTAGATCAATTTTATTCTTTAACTTAGAATTATTAAAATCGTGTTCATGTTGTTATGAATAATTTCACAACAACTCGGTAACTTGCTAACTAATCATATACTTACCTGCTAAAACCCAATAACATCTTGACCATATCTCTATGTCAATTCAAACAATTAATAAAATTTTAATAAGCAAGTAAAAGATTAAATGAGGTAACAATATATCTCTAAATTGAAACAATTTAATCACAATAATCTTACAAAGTTATGCAAGGCTAATGTATTGTTTAATACCGCCACGAATTTAACCCGCAGCTACCTTAGAATATTAAACATGCACCAATTAAATATAGTGTCCATTAATTACTATTTCAATCCGTTTAAATAATTAATTCAATGTTTACCTTACAATTAAAATGTAAGCATAACATAAGCATGATTTTATTTAATTGAAAATTTACTGAGACCTAATAACAACACAAACACATTTTCAATAATCTAAGCAAACAGAATGCAATTATCTAACACGAAAGGAATTTAAGTCATTTTAATTACTTGAAGAACAACAACAAAAATATCATGTTCATTATCAAAACAAAACTAAAACAAAGATTAAGAGAAGTGAACTAGAAAAACAAATCTCGGTGGTTTTCCAAAGCCAGACTAGTGTGCTCCACTTTTCTCTGCTTGTTCTATTGATCCAAGGCCTTTATGAACACTTGATTGATGCTACTCCAATAGGCACACAAGCTCTTTTTCAAGAGGGGAAATCGGCAAAGGAAGGAATGAATTTGGAAAGCAACTAGAAGGGAAAAAGAAAGAAAATGTGTGAGAGGTAGATGTGTGATGTGAGGGATGAAAAAGAGGAAAGTGAAGGAGGCTTTTTATTAGTGGAGATGGCTACTAAAAATAGCTAAAAATAGTAGCTATTTCTTCTTCTCTTGGCTGGCCAAGAATGGTAGGAGGGATGGTTTGACTGGAATTTGTTATTTTAGCTTCTGGCTAAAAATGACAAGTTTGAAAAGGGGAGGGGTTTGAACGACATAAGGACAAGTTCAAGGGCTGATTTGCAATTATAAAAATCAGATAAAATAAGCTAATTGTGTTAGCTACATGGGACGATTTGGGCTGCCAATTTTCTTGGTAGATGAGTCCTATTCATTTAGCACAATTGGACCCCTTTTTTCTTCATCAGGCTTGTGATTAACTTTAACCTAATTTGTGTTAGATCAAAATTAATTGTAAAATGTGTTCAATAATTATTATTGGACTGTCCATGGCTTGGAAAATAATTAGCCATACTCTTGGGTCACTTGATACAAAAATTGCCTCAATGGTCCAATCTTCCCAAGGTGACCACTGAGTTGATTTTTCACCATTTGTGCAAAGCTGTCGAAAATAAATCAAATTTGTATAAATTTATTATAAAAATAATTAAAATTTAATATGTTCATGATTTGAGTAAAAAAATTATTTTAAATTTAAAATATGATTTTTGACAATAATTACTAAGAAACTACATGAATTAGAGCTAAAAGGGGGCTGAAAAAGTCTTTATATTTTTATGTTTCCAAACACCAAAAATTGGTATCAAGAGCCTAAGTCTTTAAGGGCTCTTTTTTTTTTTTGTTAAAAAAAAAAGAGTTAATTGTATCTTGTTTTTATTGCAATGTCATTGGAAGCTTCACACCACCTCCACATCCTATCTTTGCTGGAGAAAACTACCATATTTGGGTTGTAAAGATGAAGACGTATCTTCAAGCATATGACTTGTGGGTAGTTTTTGATTCAAGCAGAGAGCCACCATCGTTGCGAGTTAATCTAACTATTTCTCAAATTAGACAACATAGTGATGAGGCTGCTAAGAAATACAAGGTCTTGACTTGCCTTCAAAATGGTGTGTCTGATGTTATTTTCACAAGAACATTAGCTTGTGAAACTCCAAAACAAGCCTTGGACAAGTTGAAGGAGGAGTTCCAGGGGACTGAGAAGACAAGGCAGCAACAAATTTTGAACTTGAGGAGACTTTGAAAACCTAAAGATGAAAGAAACTGAAACAACCAAGCAATATGCAGACATGATAATGTCCATTGTTAACAACATAAGGCTGTTCGGTGATCAGTTTAGTGATAGGAGGATTGTTGAAAATGTTATCACAACACTCCTAGAGAAGTATGAGTCCAAGATCTCATCTTTGAAGGACTTAAGAGACTTGACAATGATCTCTCTATCAGAGCTCATAAATGTTTTGTATGAACAGGAACAAAGAAGAGAAAGTAGAGAAGAGAGGCACACTGAAGGTGCTTTCCAAGCTAGGAACAAGGAGAGTCCAAGTTCTTCTAGTAACAAAGGCAAGAAGAAATAGAATCAAAGGAAAGAAAGGCCAAAAAAGAGATGGTGAGAAGAAAAATATCCACCATGCTCTAATTACAAAAAAGATGGATCATTCAGAGAAATTTTGCTGGACCAGACCTAATATGTAGTGTAGAAACTGCAAGCAATTTGGCCATGATGTAAGAATTTGAAAAAACAAAGTGCAAAAACAACAACAACAGTAGTGTAATCAGGCTCAAGCTACTGATGAAAATAAAGCTCATGAGGAGCTCGCATTCACTGCTTCATGCTTCGCAGTCAACAACAAAGTTAAGAAAAACTAGTTGATTGACAATGGTTGCACAATCATATGATTTCAGATGAAAGCATGCTTAAGGAGATTGAAAGATCCTTCAGTTCAAGAATTAGAGTTGGAAATGATCAGATAATTGAAGCAAAGAGAAAGGGAGACATTCAAGCTAGCACTCCTACAGGTACAAAAGTAATTTCTGATGTTCTATTTGTACCTGATATAGATCAGAACTTACTTAGTGTTAGTCAACTAGTTGAGAAAAATTATTATGTTGTTTTTTAAAAGAATAAATGTGTTGTATGTAACACCCTATACCTACCCTGGTCACCAAGCTCGAATATGGGATGCCACACCACCATCTCATGTCATATCTAACGAGTGAAAGTTCATTCTAAAAGAAACGTCTTTCATATTATCATTCGTATAGGTTTTAAGTCAATAATATTTGTTAGTTATCAATATTACATGTTAACCATTCATCAAATAGTTGTATAATAATACTTAAACATGCATAAGGTCCATTTAACAAAATTTCCAAAACTTGTCCGTAGGTATTGATATTGACACTTGGGTATCGATATTTTTCCTAGGTGATATCGATACCACTTGGAAAAACGATACCAAACTTCCATTATGTTTCTCGAACAAAATCCCAAAGTCTTGAAAATTGTCAGTACTTGTCATGAAATATCAATATTTTGACCCCGAGTAACGATACTCGAGCAAAGGTATTGATACCAAATCTCTAATCTGACTTCCTGCACATTTTGAAACATAGAGATATCGATCTTACAACACGAATATCGATATCCTTGCTTCAGACCTAAAAAATGCAGCATACATAAGCAAATAATCCATTCCCATTTAGTTTCGAAACATCATGCATCATATACTTAGACAAATAATTGTCCAACGGCTAAAATTTGATAGTTTAAAACGTCAAAAATGTGTCCGAGCTAGAAACACCATGCCATCATCAATGTTTATAACCTAAGCATAAATGTAACTCTTAAACCTTATAAACAAAAGTTATAACTAGTAGAATGTCTGGAAAATAACATGTTCATAAACAAGTTTATCACATTGCCTTTTTCCCAAACTCTATCACATTACCTTTTTCCTAAAATTTAAATAAATAAAGAACACCTACGGAATAACAGAAATTGGCTTGGATCAACTCTCGAAAACCACACTACTCACATCAACACACAACTAATCTACAATGGGTAAAAAAGGGAATGGGTGAACTTAAAAAGCTTAATGAATAATTAGAATAGCCACCACACAAACATGTCATCATGCATTCTCAAGGCAACCATTTATATGTACAATTACAATAGTCCAGTGTCTAGTATCTTAGAGTACCTATCCATGTATTATCTACCGATTCATCTACACAGCATTTACATACTCATGTAGACATATATCATGTAACACACATATTTAGTCAAACATATATCACATTTCACACAAGTCACATATAACGATAAATTAAAAATATAGCACATACTCAATTAAGCATACAACATGTTCCTCGTAGTTACATATAATATGATAGATTGGCACTTGAGTTATGAAACATATAGTGAGCGCTATCATCACACATCAGATACAAAAATCTCCAACACAGCAAACATAGACTCATGAAGTCAAACATGTCCCAAAAATGTAACAGAAAGCTAACACTCTCTTTATTCCCCTTTACATGTCCTGTTGAATGGATCTTAGCTCACATTCCCTTATCCATCTAACATATCCCATGGCCTCAATGCCCAAAATCATTGTACATATAGGTGAGCACTCACAATCCTATGGCATGCCAACTATATCCAATGATTTGAAAATCACAAGGGAAAAATATATGAAATCAAACACTTAACACTTACTGATTATCCGTGCACTATCTCTGCATGTTAACATCTTTTGCAAAACACTATCACTATCATATAACATATATTTCATGTATACATTTGCACCTTTCACAGCAATTACCATATCCATGCATCACACATTTGACCTTCTCATCACCATGCACAATTTCATAATCATATAAGTACAAAGCCACAAAGGAAATATAGGTACCAAAAAACTTACACTCGGAATTTAGAGTAGGGGTCTAGGCTACTACTAAATTCCCAAATGACACATGACACGTGTCTACGAGCAGTGATTCCAAACACTTACCACTATTCTTTCTCTGAAAAGTTGAAAGCTCAAACTAGTTCTTTCTTTAACATGTAGAAGGCTCTAATGAATCCAAGGCTTTACACACATTAACCATACAAAATTCACAATCAAATAGTAGCCAAGAGCTCACTTACACCAACTAAAACATCAACTTATCCTAAGTTCTCATGTAACCAAAATTTAACATAACAAACTTAGAATGCTCATAACTCAGTTTACGCTTAACCTTTTCGCCTAAAACAAATTCAGTTCACCTAATTAGTCATCTATGCCTAATCCTCAACCCTTAAACCACTGTAAACTACCAATTCGTAGTATCAAAATTTTTCAACAGTTTTTGGCAATTTTCACAAAATTCATTAAAACGTAAGAAATCATTAATGAAACTTTGGGGTAAGTTTAGAAACATTCTAATCATGAATAAATGAGTTGAAAAACACTTTGAAACCACATTTTTACTCAAACTTTTTGGATTCTATTAAAAACTTGCGATTCATTAGTTAATACTTCAATTTTAAGGACTAGATCTTATGGTCGTATGGTGCACACGGTCTGTCACACGACTGTGTGATGTTAGGAAATTTCAAAACAACCATTTTCTTTGAGTTTTTCCAGAGTTTCAAAAGAGATTTTGGGTGATTTTCCCACACCTGATGATGATTCAGACTGACCATACAACCGAGCATCTCAAAATCCTATATAAAACTTTAAATCATATCACCTAACAATCCAATTCCAATACTGAAACTTGAAATCCAAACTTAAAACTTAACACATAAAACCCCAAAACTTTTATTTGAACCTTTACCTCTTAAAAATAGCAACTCATAGTAACTAATCCACCAATCGATTAGCCGTTCCATAATCAGCACCTAAAAAATTCCAACAAACCATGATTAAAATCCAATCTCCAACCCAAACTCCCATTAACTACCCACATTCTTACAAATAACTTAGTAACATCAAAAACCTTAAAGCAAAATTAAAATAAATTACCCAAAAAAGATGACGAAAAGACAAAGATTCGACAACTCAACAAGTGAAATAAACACAGAAGAACTATGAGCAAAACATAGATGAAAACGTCAAAGAATGAAGTAGTAAAATCTCGACGCTCACTGACCATCACAACCTCATCACCATCCCCAACCTTAAAGTCACCCTATTATATTCACAATCTAATTCAACTTGATGATCTACCAACCAATCCATTCCCAAAATCAAATTGAACTATTGGAAGGGTAATTCTATTAAATTAGTATGGAAAACAAACCCTTGTACCTCAAGCGGACACCTCCTAAACATATTACCAACTCAAACAAATTGTCCCAAAAGACTAATTACAAAAAGCTCACTACTAGTATGATTGGCCAAAATCCCCAGATTACCCAATATACTACTAGATATGTAAGAATGTGTAGAACCACAATCAATTAATGCAAAATAAGGAACTGAATGCATAACAAACATAAAGGCAATCACATCTGCCATATCCCTGTCCTCTTAGCACCTTGCGACATAAACTCAGGCTAGTTTTCTAGCCTCAGTTTGAACCCTACCTCTGCCTGGTGCTCTCCTACTACGTCTACCACCATTACCTCCCCTCATCTGAACATGGCTCCTAGCAAACGGCTGAACCACCCTCTGAGGTTGAATCTGACCCTAAACCAGAGCTTGAACCAATTCAACCATTCGAGGACACTCACTAATCTTATGCTTAGTGGACTCACATCTATAACAAGCTTCAATCCTCCTCCAACACTCGCATGGGTGGTATTTATTTTAGAACCCATAGGTCGAAACTACTCAACTCTAACAATGTGCTCAACTCTAGCAACTAGCTCTGCATGCTCAGGTCTCTCAACCTAGACCGTTTCATAGACCGTTTAGAAAAACTGGAAGGACCTAAATCCCTCTTGTTCTTGTTCTGATTTTTCTCCTTCTCCCTTTTTTCGCGCTCAGCGCGTTTAATATACTTAGTAATCTTAGCCTTCTCCACCAAAGTTTCAAACACTCACTCTCGCTAGGGAGCTACTAGAACCTTAATGTCGTAACTCAAACCATCTTCAAATCGAATGTACTTATCATAATCAGTTTTTACCAATTTGCGAGTATACCTTCTAAATCTCAAGAATTTGACCTCATACTCAGCCATCGATCTATCACCCTGAGTCAACCCTAGAAACTCACGTATATGGACCTCAACATAGCTCGCCCCCACAGAATTATTTTAGAACCACTCAAGTTGAATACCCTCTTCCACTGATAAGCCTCATCACAAAGCAAAGATATTGCACCCTTCAATTTCTGCTCGTGGGTGCATTCTAGGTCATTCATAATTCTTTTTGTAGCCACCAACCAATACTCAACCACAGTCGGGACAACCCCAGTGACACCTCTGAATAGCTCAACTCCATTGGACCAGAGTTGTTCAATTACTGACCCTCGGCTCCCAGATCCAGTATGGGTCCCAACGAACCTCTTTAAAACCTTCAACATATCTTGGAACTGTAGCAAGAGCGCGAAAAATTTAGCGTTTCTTGTCACAACCCTTTTTCGTAGCGGAAGTATTTACCAGTTCTCTGGGGAAATATATTGGTCTAGCAGAAACAATTAGAAGATTTAAATTGATCCTTTCCGGATAGTGCGTCATCCCCAACAGTTTGAGCCCAAACCCAATGTCAACGGTCAGAGTTCCAATAGTTTCAGTTGTACCAAATTGAGGCATATTGCCCATCAAATATGACTCAACTCGAGCCCCTCGACAGCGACCATCACTCACACGAGTACCACATCCTTGAGATCCACGAGTACTCATTATCTTATCTATAATTTTCAAAATTTTATGGATCAGTTTAAGTTTTAAACCTTAATTTTAAAGTTTTACCAGAGTATCTATTAGTATTTAGAGAGTGGGTTATTGCACTACAGTCTCTAAAGCCAAATAAATATACTAAAGTGTCACATACAAAAGTATATCTAAAGCATAACTAAAGTTCAAGTTTCTTACTTGGATCGGTGCCAGAGTCTCGGTTTCACTTTTAAAAAAATCAAGGTCATTTCAATAAAATTTTTGAAAAAAAATATTTTATTATTATTTAAAGATAATTTGGACCTAAAATACATAGGCCGAGTTTTGCAACTTGATTCTGATACCATCAAATGTAACACCCCACACCCAGCCTAGATGTTATGATCAAATTGAAAGGGTTACATCGTACGTGAAAACAATGATGCTTAATTTTGATAAAAAGCTTATTTTTTTTAACTTAAAGGAAAAAAATAAGCTATTAAAACATTGAAAATGTGACTATTTCGAAGCATACGTGAGTACTTTTGACGAAAACTACATTTTTATTGGCTTTATTAAATAGATCAAATTCACTTAAATCGTTTGTATGATAAAACATTGTATCAGATTCCAAATAAAAACCTTGGTAGCAAAAAAATCATTTTTAATTTGTGTTTTATAAACCATAGTATATTCTTTGTTACACCATATTGTATAATATTTCGATTACGAATAACATGTTTGTAGAAAGAAAAACAAAACCAATAATAATGTCCCAAACAAAAATTAGAAGTCCAAAAAGTCCATAAAATTAGTCCAAAACATACTAAACCAATAATATGTAAACCTAGCTCCAGAGTCACCGTCCAATCCTAAGCCTGAGGATCACCTAAAATGAGACAAAATAGACGAGTGAGCTAGAAGCCTAGTGTGTGACTTAGCCCACAACAGAGTTTACTTAAGGAGTTTACAAACACGAATAATCAATTTAGAATTTTCATATCCTATAACATATCAAAATCATATTGTTTAACATATCAGAGTCATATCATATAGCGTATCAGAGTATATCACATAATATATCAGACATATCTTACCCCCATCTACTATACACCATCTCCGTCCAATAAATCATACCAATTAGGACTACAAGAGTCCACACTGATACGTGGTAGTATGCCACTCATAAATATATAGCTGAGCTACCCGACAAAATTGTGATTTAACTGACATAAGTGCAGTAAAACTGCCATATTACTCTTCCTCTATCACATCATAACCTGCTCCAATACATAGGCATAATCATAATCACATCATAACCTGCTCCAATGCATAGGCATAATCATAATCATAGTACCATATATACATATATCATAAGTCATATATAATGCATACCTAAACATATAAATATATATTTTTACTAGAATATAGCATAGCATATGGTTTAAATAAAACAAAACTTACTTAACATACTTCTAAGCTTACCCATGTGTATATATATTGAAACTTACATTTTTTCGAGCCTACATAATTCCCACAAACCCAATTCCCGAATCCCTTAACCAACCCCTAATCAGACCTTAGAATTGACCAAAAAGGCCCACACGGGCCAATAAGCTAGCCCGTGAGGTCCACATAATCGTGTGCTCCACACGACCTGGCATACGCTCAACCACATGGCCGTGTGGTGCACATGGTTTGTCACACGGCCAGCCACATGACCATGTGATGTTGGACAATTTTGAAACAACCCTTTTTTTGAGTTTTTCTAGAGTTTCAAACGAGATTTTGGGTGATTTTCACATACCTGATGATGATTCAGAATGAACATACAACCGAGCACCTTCAAATCCTACATACGATGTTAAATCATATCACCTAATAGTCCAATTCAATACCGAAACCTGAATTCCAAACTTAAAACTTAACACATAAAACCCCAAAACTATTATTTAAACCTTTACCTTTTAAAAACAACAGCCCACAATAACTAATCCGCTGATCGATTAGTCGTTCCACAATCAACACCTAAACAATTCCAACAAACTACAATTAAAATCCAATCTCCAACCCAAACTCCCACTAACCACCCACCTTCTAAAAAATAACTTACTTATAACAAAATTAACATCACTTACTCAAAAAAGATGACGAAAAGACGAAGATTCAACAACTTAACAAGCCAAAGAAACACAGAAGAATAGGGAGTAAAATAGAGATGAAAATGAAACAGAAAAAAGTAGTAAAATTGATAGAACTACAAAGCAAACGATAGAAAAGAGTAGTGGCCAAAAACAAAAAGAAGAAAACGTGGAAATGAGTGGAAAGGAGAAAAAAAGAAAAAGAAAGAAAAAAATAAAAAGAAAGAGGGGTTGTGTATGGGTAGTTAGTGTTGAGAGCAATATTAAGGTGTTGATAATTTCAAATAAAATAAAATATTTCAGTTTGAACCAAATCCTAATCCATAGATTTCATAAAATTCAAATTGAACTAAACTAGCAACAAGTAAGAAGGAGCAAAAATATTCCATACTTGCACAACACAGGCCTCGAACACAAAACTTAAAGGTAAGCTAAAGCCTTACCATTGAACTAGTAGACTCACTCTAGTCACAACCCAATGAAAATATAAGAGAAGCCCAAAACCTCAAGCTTGACATAATGCTAAAATTAATATGAAAAATTCAAAATAAAGGAATCGAACCCAAGACCTTAAGTAGACATCCAAGGCACTTAACCACCATATCAAATCAAATTATTTGACAAACTTGCACAATTAAAATCTATGAATTTTAGGGTGTTACAACCAATGAAGACTGCTTTACTTAACAATAGCATGTACTTTATTTTGTTTACTGATGACTACGCTAGATACTATCAGGTGTATTTTTTGAAGGCCAGGTCTGAAGTTGCTGAAATCTTTTGGAAGTTCAAGGCTGCTATTGAAAACCAAGCTTGTTACAAGTAAGAATCTCAAGTCAGGCAATGGGACTAACTATACTTCTAAATAGTTTCAAAAGTTTTCTGAATGTAATGGAATCAAGCATCAATAGACAAATACATACACTCCTCAACAAAATGGTGTATGTGAAAGAATGAATAGAACAATAATGGGCATGTCAAGATGTTTGTTGTTTGAGATGAAGCTGCCAAACAAGTTGTAGGTTGAAGCTACAAGCACTTCCATTTATCTGCTCAACAGATTGCCAACAAAAAATGTGAAGGATATGACACATTTCAAAGGATTGTTCAGATTTAAGCCATTAGTGTCACACTTGAAGATTTTTGGTTTCTTGTGCTATGCACTTATTTCTGCTGTTAAAAGGAAAGCTAGGAAGAAGAGCACAACTAGGCATCTTTATTGGTTATAATAGTTACAAGAAAGGTTATAAGATCTTTAATCCATTTACAAGCAAAGTGTTTGAGAGCAGGGATGTGAAGTTCAATGAAAAAACTTTTTGGAATTGGAAAGCTACAGAATGTAAAATGGTTGAACGAAATTAGACTGAGTTGAATGTGCAACTTGTTAAATTTTAGAATCAAGATGGTGATAGTGTTGATGATTTACCAATCAGAGGCACTAAGCCTATCTCAAAGATTTATGAAATATATAATGTAGATGTGTTGGATCTTGTCAGTTATGGAGAGGTAGCGAAGAAAAATGGCTGGATAGAAGCTATGTAAGTGAGATAGCCATGATCAAGAAGAATGGGACTTGAGAGTTGGTTGACAGGCCAGTTCGCAAAAAGGTTATTGGGGTGAAATGGGTCTATAGAACCAAGTTAAATATTGATGGTTTAGTAAATAGACTCAAAACCAGGTTAGTTGCAAAATAATTTAGTCAACAATATGGTGTTGACTGTGCTGAAACCTTTGCACCAGTAGCTAGATTGGACACCATTAGGTTGCTTCTAACTATGACAACTCAAAAAGGGTAGAAGATACACCAGTTGATGTAAAGTCAACATTTCTTAATGGTATTTTGAAGGAAGAAGTTTATGTTGAACAACCATAAGGATTTATAACTAATAGTGAAGAAAAAAAAGTATGCAAGCTAAAGAAGGCTTTATATGGCTTGAAATAGGCACCGCGAGCTTGGTATGACAGAATTGATATGTATCTCCTGAGTTTGGGATTTGAGAGGAGCATAAGTGAGCCCACCTTGTATGTGAAGAAAGAAGGGAAAAAGACCTCGTTGATAGTGTTCTTATATGTTGATGATCTGCTGGTGACTGGCATTGGTGGAAACCTGCTAAAGGAGTTCAAGAAATAGATGTGAGTTGAATTTAAAATGTTTGATTTTAGAAACATGACTTATTTTCTTGGTATAGAAGTATTTTAGTTAGATCGAGGAACCTTCATTAGTGAAAAGAGCTTTGCCTTAAAGATCTTGAATAGATTTTGTATAGAAAACTGCAAGCCAGCAGGCACTCCCATTGTGCAAGGTGAAAGACTCTAAAGCCAAGGTGATTTTGAAAGAGTTGATGAAGGCAACTATAGGAGCCTTATAGGATGTTTGTTTTATTTAACAGCAATGAGGCCTTGTAACACTTTATACCCAGCCCAGTCGTCTAGCCCAAATATAGAGATGCCACACCATCATCTCACTACTTGTACATTACAGTGTTTACTATATTAAAGCCGACACATGGCATTCATAGCATTTGCATAGGTTTTAAGACATACATGCATCAATCATCATTAAATCATGTTGGACATACATCAATGTAGCTTACCGTGTTAAAAATTCAAGCTTTTGGACCACTTAGCAAAATTTCAAAGACAATCACATAAGTATCGGTACTGACTTTAGGGTATCGATATTTTCTTTAAGTGGTATCGATACCACCTAGAAAATCGATACCAAACTTACATTCTGTTTCTTGCTTGAAAATCATACTGTCGAAAATTATATGTACCTATCATATAATATCGATAAATTTACCCCGAGTATCGATACTTGAGCTAAGGTATCAATATCAAATCTCTATTCTGACCACCCTGTACATTCCAAAATATAGAGGTATCATTTTTAAAACCCGATTATCAATACCTTTTCTACAGACCTAAAAAATACAACATACAAAAGTATTTAGTCCTTTCCAATTTAGTTTCTAAACATCATACATCAAATACTTCGACAAATAATCATCTAAACAACTAAATTTAACAGTTCAGAACGTCATAAATGTGCCCGAGCAAGAAACGTAATACTATCATCAATGTTCATAAACCTAAGTATATTTATAACTCATAAACCTCATAAACAAAAGCAAAAACCAACAAAATGTTCAGAACTAACATGGCTATAAATAGGTCTATTGTAATGCCCTGAATAATTTATTTCTGTATCTGTAAATTCTGACACAAATATCTATCTGCTTCAATGGTTAAGTGTTTTGGGTGTATCTAAGAGGTCTTGGATTTAAGTCTCACCTTTGCCAAATTTTGTTATTTTTCTAATTCTAGCCTTACCCTTGTTGAGTGGGCTTATATAAAATTGTCTGTTAACTCATATTAGAATGAGCCTGCTGGTTCGAGTGGTAAGGGAGTTAGGGTGTTTGAGGTTTCGTGTTCGGATCCCTGCATTAGCAAAGGTGTTAATTTTTACTCGGTTGTCTAGTTGAGTTTCGGTGGAGCCAAAACTCTGAGGTAGTTGTAAGCTAGTGGGTTAGTGGGAGAGATATGGGGGATTGGTGTTATTTTTTTAATTTTAATTTTGTTTTTTTTCAAATTTCATTTTTTTCTCTCTAGAAAATTTTGACGTGAGTTTTTCCTCCTCTCTTCTTCCCTTTGTTAATCTATGCAATTTATTTTCTTCGTGTTATACTCAAATTTTGGTGCTTGTCATGGAATTTAGGTAAAAGGGTTATTTTCGTATTAAGTTTCGGTAAACTATTAGATATACCCTTTCTGTAGTGTGTTTTTGGCGTAGTTAGGGGTTGATTCCTGCGAAATTCTTGCGTAGGGGAAGGTAGTGGTGAAGGAAATTCACTCTGACGGTCTAAATCTTGTCAATATCTATATTTTTCGACGGTAAGTTTCTTGTGTTATTTCAGGATTTTGAGTTGATTCGTAAATTGGTTGCTAAGTGGTAAATGGTTTCTGTTTCTTAAGGTTCAGAGGGCTCAGGGTTGCTGTAGCATCTTCAACAAACCAGCTGTGTACCTGAAACGCAAAAAAACGAGCTTCGGTGAAAGCCAAAAAACCCCACTGTCGACGCCACATGAGCATGTGCCTGGCCGTGTGGTTGGTCTATGCGAGACACAGCTGTGTGGTCGACGAAGGCATGGCCGTATGTAAGACACCGCCGTATGTGGTGTGAGTGTGGCCGTGTGGGCCATATGGGCTAGGCCAAGTTGAACGTGTGGGCCATACGAGCATGTGGGCCCACACGAGCACACCACACGGGCATGTAGGTTCTGGACCAGGCCTTGTGGGCCACACTGGTGAGGCCAATCTGGGCGTGTGGGCCCACACGAGCATGTGGGCCCATATTTTTGAAATTTCCCTAGGGTCGTACGAGTTGTTCTGATCGACTGTGGGCCTACCGTAGGGTCAGTAAGTGCTAACTAAACCCTAGATTATGTGATCTATTATTCTGATAGTATACTCTGAGTAGGAAATTGTTATACATGTTTGATGATTCTGCTATTTGTATATCTGATATCTGTACACAAACATGATAAGCATGTTATATCTGTATCTATACCTGTATTCTGTATCTGTTTTGGGGTGGGATTTATATATGTGGAGGAAGTATTCTATATAGCATTCACCGCCTAGATTCTGGCAACTTGGCTGCAATTTATCTAATATGTGTCCTAATGGCATGATATGGTTTGTAGGGTTGGGTGGGTGTTTTTAACCCCACATAGTGTGATGAGATGGTCGGAGTTGGTGTGTACAGGATGGTTGTAGGATTCTATTTATTTGATCTACATATCTGTATCTATTATCCGTATCTGAAATGGACATGAGTTCGAATATATATCTGACTATTTATATTGATTTCGGTATAAATTGTATGCCTAATTTTGTTGGGTTACACACTGAGGTTATGAAAACTCACATCTGTCGTCTATTCTATTTAGGTAATCCACAAACTTAGGCGGACCGGTGCGACGGAGCCTCTTGGTGACCATGAGTTTATAAACAGTTAATAATTATGATTTTATAATGACTTTAAGGATTATTTTTGGAGTTTGTAATTTATAAACTATCCGGACTGTTTGATTTTATTTTGGAATTTGGATTTTGATTTGACTATTAATTTGCGATGGTTTACTTAAACAACGGTTTTCTGAAAATACAAACGGGATTACCAAATTATACGTTTTATGACTTCCACTGTAACTAATGTTTTGGAAAATAAATAAATTAAACAAACGTTTTCCAAAATGGATATAAACGATTTTGAATTTTGAAAACTTGAATGATTTAAGAAAACGACTCTGTTTTCAAAACCAACCTTTGTGACATCTCCAGATTCAACCATAACGTCTAGGTTGGGTTTGGGGTGTTACACCTATCACATTGCGTTATTCCCTAAAACGTGAATAAATAAATAATGAACACCTACATAATACTAACAAGTCTTCCTTGGATCACTCCCTCAGAAAAACGACACTACCCACACCAAAACATCACTAATCTGCATATGTTGAAAAGAATGGGTGAGCAATAATCACTATGCACACATGTTATCAAGCATCCAAAACACCACTAAATAAATATACAAATACAATGTACTATATCTAGTGTCATATAATACCTATTCATGCATTATCTATTAGTTCATTTACTTAGCATTTATATACTCATTCAAGAATATGCCATAAAACACAGTCCATTAATCTTGTATCACATTCCGCACAATCACGTATAATGATAAATTGGCTCTTGAGGTATGAAACATAAAGTGGGCACTATCACCACACATCAGATACACGGATCTCCAATCACACTAAATGACTCATAGAGTTTAACATATCCTATAAGTGAATCATATAGCTAACACTCTCTTTATTTCCCCTCACATGTCCCGTTGAATAGAGCTTAGCTCACATTCCCTTATCCCTCCAACATGTCCCAAGGCCTCAACGCCCAAAATCACTATACATATAGTTGAGTACTCACAATCCTATCGAATGCCAACTATATCCAATGGATTCAAAATGTATCGATTATCCGTGCACTATCACTGCATATTTGCATTTTTAGCAAAACACTGTCACTAACATTTAACATATACATAACATGTACACATTTGCACTTTCACAACAATTATCACAACCACATATCAAATGTTATAACATCTCATCCCAATTCAAATATGCACATAATTCACAAGATAAACATAGGTATAAGAAAGCTTACACTCGAAATTTAGAGTATGGGTTTAGGCTACCACTAAATTCCCAAATGACACATGACTCGTGTCTACAAAGAACGATTCCAAACACTTGCTAATACGCTTTCACTGAGAAACCAAAACCTCAATCTATACTTTCTTAGCTCGTAGATGGTCCTAGTGAATCTGAAACTTCAACACAATAAATTCACAAAACAATACATTCAAAAATCAATCGAGGACTCACCACAAGCAATAAAGAACATAAGCCTAAACTAAGTTCTCATGTAACTGAAACCTTTAACATAGCAAGCTTTAAATTCGAATATCTCAATTTATACTCAATATTTTCACCTAAAACTAATTCCTTTCATCTTATAATTTACCTACAACTAATTCTCAACCTTTAAACTACAATAAAATACTCAGTTCATGGTATCAACTTTTTCGATGTGTTTTATGGCTATGTTCCGTAAATTCATTAAAGCTCAAGAAATCTTTATTGAAACTTCAAAACAAGTTAAAAAAACCTCTTAATCATGTCAAAATTAATTGAAAAACACTTTGAAACTAAGTTTTTACTCAAAATTCCAAAATTCACCATTAATGACTCTATATTCGGGTTCTAGTCAAAACATGCAATTTAATGGCTAATAATTTAGTTTTAAAGACTAATTAACATTAAAAACTAATGATTAGGCAAATTTTTTACCTTTGATGGGAGAAAAATAGATATTTTATCAAAAACCTGAAAAACTCACACGCGAAGAAGATGATGAAATCTATGGTATTTTGGGATGTTTTCATGGACTGTTATGATAGAAATTAATAGTATTAAAGATGGAAAAAAATGCTATTGGGAAAAGCTTTCGTGAAAAAAATGTATGTGGGGGTGATTTTTAGGTTTAATTTTAAAAATGCTCACAATTTTGTCTTAGTTGCAAATCAATCCTTTCTCCAAAACTAAAGGTTTCCAAAACACTTTTTCAAAAATTCATTTGATTTTTTAAAAACCATAATAAAAACATTACCAATATACCATGTCACAAAATTCCTAATACTCTAAGGCTAAAATTCCTAAACTACCACTAAAACTCATAAGCCATATTTTGGGTTGTTATGGGCCTGATATTATGTTTGTTGTAAGTCTACTTTTGAGATTTATTCATTGCTGAAATGTGGTTAATTTTAAAGCAACAAAGAAGTTTCTCAAGTATGTTAAATGAACCTTGAGTTATGAAATTAAACATGTGAAGGAGAATGAGCTAAAGTTTATTGGCTTCACAAACAGTGATTGGGCTAGTTTTGTTGAAGATATGAAGAACACTTTAAGGTACTTCTTCATTTTGAGATTGAGTGTATTTAGTTGGAGCTCAAGGAAGCAAGAGACTATTGCATAATCAACTACTGAAGCTGAGTACATTGCAGTAGTTGTAGTCGTAAGCCAAATACTTTAGCTAAGAAAGTTGATGTTTGATTTAAATCTTAAGTAAGTGGAAGTAATAGAGATACATTGTGACAATCAATTTGTTGTTGCAATTGCAAAGAACCCTATCTTCTATGGCAATACAAAACACTTCAAGATAAAATATCACTTTGTTAGAGAGGTCAAGCAATCAAATGAAGTGAAGTTGGTTCATTGCAGTTCAGATGATCAACTTGCTGATATTCTTACAAAACCTCTTGGAAAGATGAGGTTCAAGAGGCTAAGACATGATATTGGAGTTTGCAGCATTATGGAAAATGAAGAGTGTTGCGAAGTGGCCATTCATGCAATGGCAAATTCAAGTCACGAAGCTGTGAGCTCACCTAAACTTGCGAACTTAAAAGATGCGAGCTCATTGGAAACTACGAGCCCACTCAAAGTCACGAACTCAAACAAAACTACAAGCTCACTTGAAGTTACGAGCTCTATTAAAGTTGTGAGCTATCAAGGTTTTTTCCAAACGACAAGATAAAGTGCGAGTTGGGTTCGCATATGTCAAAACTAATGTTTTTTTTATTAAGTCTATTTGTTAAGATTACTTGTTGAAAACAAACAGAGTTAGTATTGAATTGATGTTTTTAGGTACTAATTTTACCTAATCAGTTTGTGTACAAGTTTTATCTTTGCCTTCCCAAGATGTTTAGTGGGACTGATTGATTTTTTGTAAGAATTTTATTAATCCAAGCTTTATTTAATAAAAAAATTTGATATAACAAAGTGAATTGTTTTTTATATAAGTTAAAATTGACAAAATAATTTTTAAAATTGAAATCTAATAGATAAAATATTGAATACTTACATTAAACTCTTAGAAAATTTTAAAACAATTTTAAAATCAAGTTAAAATGATTTTAACCAAGTCAAAATGATTTCAATCAAGTTAAAATCATTTAACACATCAAAATGATTTTCAAACAAGTCAGAATTATTCCATGCTAAAAAGTATTGGTACTATTTTGCCAAGTATCAATAATTTTGGAACTATCGATACCCTTAGAAAAATCAAGACCAAACTTGCATTTTGTTTTTAGAAATCTTAAAAATTATCGATGGCATTTTTTACGTATTGTTATTTTTTGAAAATAATCGATGCCCTCTTTAAAAATGATACCAAAATAGCATTATGTTTCTTACAAACCCTACTTAGTATCAATCTGGTATCGATATCTTTTTCCAAAAGTACCAATAATATATTTTTTGTATCGATTAATAAATCTCAACGATCATTGAATTATCATTTATTACAAAAAAAAATATCAATACCCTTTTATTTGGTATCGATACTCGCAGTTGCAGATGAAATAAATGCTCTGGTTTTACATCCCCAATGACCATATTCATTACACCAAAAACCTTAATGGTTGGGAATCAATTAGGAGGTATAAATAACATCTTCCAAAGACCTACAACAATAAGAAAGCACTTTCAAGAAAAAATCTCCAATCAAACAACATTTGAGCTTAATATTTTCATAATTCTTTTTCATACACTTGTGAGCTTTACCCCTATTCTTTTGCTTAAGTGTATTTCATTGTCTTTGAACTTAATTTGCAAACACTTTGATCTTATAAGGATTGTTTCTTTGTTTGCTTATTTGTATCTCCTTGAGAGGGTTTGTATCTTAAGATTTGGGGTAGAAATCTTAAAAGAGTTGTAAGGTTAAACCTTGTTCTCAAAGGTTATCAAATTATTGAATTTGGAAAAATCCTTAGTGGTGGAAAGCTAAGGTAGTGGAGTAGGCAATTGGGGCCGAACCACTCTAAATCTTTGTGTTCTTTATTTCATTTTCTGTCTTTGCTTTCACCAATTTTTTTAAAGGTCAATCCACCCACTTGGCTATTTTGGTTTGTTTTATTGAGATAACAAATTTGTTTTATATATATTGTAATTTTTGGAATGAAAAGATGATGAATCTACAAGCAGTTTATTCTATATGCTAAATGTTCCTCTTGGTTTTCTCTGTTTTTATCTTTGTTCTGGTCTCTCGTTCCAAAATACTAACAATATGCCTGTATTATTCCTCAGGGCATCAAATGGAGCCTTATGAAAAGCCTTAAGGTCTAGAATAGGAGCTTCTAATTGATTGAAAAATGTGTCAAAAATCTCAAACAATGTAAAACATTAAAAGCTTTTGGGATGAAACAATTGAGCATATTGTGAGAAACGCTTAACGTTTCCAAAGACTAATTTTCCAAACTATTGTGGGATACCTCCTATAAGTGAATTTTGACTTAAATCTAGACTTTCAAGAGCATTAATGTAGTTGATTGAAGGTGGAATGCTCTCTTTGAAATTATTTTTTCTCAAATTTAAATTGAATAACTTGAAGCAGTTTCGAAGATCATCATGAATAGGCCCACTTAAATTATTTGATTCCAAGTTAAATTGTTCTAGATTTGAAAATTCCCAACCTTTGACGAAACTTTGCCCGAAAATTGGTTATTGCTTAGTAGAAGATTGATCATCATTTTCAATGCTCCTAGTTCCTTAGGAATCTCACCAATTACATGATTCAAAGAGAGATCAAGTTCCCTAATTGTGTTGCATTTCCCAATTTGAATGGTATCTTTCCAGAAATTTTATTGATAGAGATCTAGAGGCTTGTTAGATTTTGACATTGCCCCCAATTTGGAGAAAATTCTTCAAAAAAATTGTTATTGCTTAACAACAAGTAATTCAAAATTGGATAAATACCAATAACCTTTAATATATTTCCTGTGAAATGGTTTCCATTAAGCCTAACTCTAAATAAGATTTTACAATTGCCCAAACTTAATGGGATTTGACTCAAAAAATTATTGTCCATCACCCAAGATATGTGAGTACTCCACTAAGGCATAAATGCTTTGGTAATGGACCACTAAGATAGTTGTTCGATAATTGTAAAAAAGATAAATTGGTCAAGTTTCATATAAAAGCATGAATAGAACCAAAGAATTGGTTTTTGTACAAAGACAATTGGTTGAGATATTAAAACATTCCTATCTTTGGTGGTGATAAGCCAAAAATTATTTTCACTAAGCCTAACACTCACTAATTTGGTCAAGCTGCCCATGGAACTTGGGATGACACTGTGAGATTATTTTCAATATAAAAAGGGATTTAAGAAATCCTATATCATTGGGGATAGAACCAGAGAGGTTATAACCATACATATAGAGTTATTCAAAGATATCAATCGGAGGAGAATGACCAAAATGGACAACAGAGTGTAACGACAGTGTCAGAACAAACACAGTGGCAACAGGTGAAGTTCACGCGCGGCGCGTGAAAAACAATTCTTGTAGCTTGTGGCGACACGTGAGGCCTATGCGCAGGTCTTCTGGTCACCAGATTCTGGGGTTTCGTTGGCGAGTGGATGCCGACTCTAATGGTAAGGGTAGTGAGAGAGAAAATATGGCTAGGGTGGAAAGTATCAGTTTTGTGTTTCAATGGTTTTTGGAAAAAAAATTAACTCAGAAAGAAATCCCAAAACTCGGATAAAAAATCGGATACCATGATGAGATTAGATATGAATACTCTAATGTATTTAGGAAAAAACTCTCTCAAAGTATGTATTTCTTAGAAATGTATACAACTATATATGCATGTAATATTGAATCAACTACGGAAAGAATATCTATTAATTAGAAACTCGAAAACAATCAAATGCAATCTCTAAAGATATTATTCAATGCTATCAAATAATCAAAGATTCTCAACACTTCCACTACTCTTTTTTCTTTTTTTAGTTTGTTTTAGGCTCTTTTTTTTAAGTTTTATGGGTAAAATTTTTTTTAGTCGTTATATTTTTTTAAAAATTTTTGATAATTTATTTGGTTTATTGTAGCTTCCTTTGAAAGCTTTAAAAATTTGAAACTTCTAAAAGAGGTTATTTTATAAGAGATAAATATATATTTTTTAAACTTTAAAAGGGGTTGGTGTTTTTTTTTCTGGTTTGGGGGTAGAATTTAAATTTGTAGGGAATTTAATGCAATAAAATTCATCTTAAAAGGAATGCTACATAAATTTCTAAAAAGCTAGGGGGCAATGGCCTCCACTTGCCCCCTTGTATCCGTCAATGCCTCTAACTACTATATAGAATCATGACAATAAGTTGTCATTTAACCGAGTATTTTCCTTTCATGTATTATGATGGCTTCTGGATGTACTAACGTCTAGAGTGTGAATACTACAATAAAAATATAGAAAGACAAGGCGATATCCGCAAGTATACGTGTAACATCGAGAAATACGGCCTAGTTAGAATAGTAGTTCCGCGACCACAAATCTGACATTGAAATATTTATTTTATGATTATTATGGGGTCTAGGATATGAGAATATGCATGTGTTAAAGTTTCATGAAGAAATTCTATGAGTAAGGTGTCCAATTGGAAAATAAAGACCAAATTGAATAAATTGCAAAACTTGGATTCTAGGAGCAATTTGTATGAAATTACTTTAGATTATTAATTAGAAGGTCTTAAATAACAATTTTCCCAATTTCTAAGTTTTTGGACAAAAATGAGCATGTATGGATGAAAATTTAAAGAAAGGGCTTAAGGGCATTTTGGTCATTTGGCAAATTAATGAAATAAAATCGGGAAATGAAGGAAAAAATCAGGCATTCTTCTCCCTTGTCCAGCTGAAATTCTCAAGTCTGCATAGCTAGGGTTTTCAACATTTTCAAGCTTATTAGTAATTGCTCCCAAGCCCCGTTTTTAATGTTCTTCGTATTTTTAAAATCTCGGTAGCTTACTCTCTCAATTTCTACCCATATTTCATGCTAGGGTTCATGTTTAGAAATTTTCCCATGCATGAGTTACTTGTATTTTGATGGTTTATGGAGGAATATGAAAGTTGGATGTGTGTTAAACATATTTTCCTTGGTGATTTTCACAAAAAACCCCTAAAATGACCTTTTTGCAAAAGGTGAAAAATTTGAGGTAGAAATGTGAAATAATGGAAAAATGTGGGCTACCATAAGAGGAAAGAACATTTGGCTAGGCTTGGGTAATGTAGAAATTGCATACATTCCATTATACGAGCTTAGGGACTAAATCGTAAAAATGTGAAAGGTTAGGGGCAAAAAGGTCATTTGGACCGAGGGTGAAATTTAGACTCAAAAAGTATAATGTGAGGTGTTAATGATTTATTTTTATTGTCATAAACCCCGAGGAACAAATTTCGAAGGTCGATCGAGGAAAACGAAAGGTTTTGAAATAACCGAAACACGATACCGAGGCGAGTACTAGATAAGTTTGAATAACTAAGAGTAAACTCATAATATGTTTATTTGCATGATTTATGAATGTCTGGTAATTGTATTTGATGATGGCATGAAAATCCATGAAATGTATCCTTGATAATGACTTGTTAATAAATGTCCCGATTGAGGTTAAAAGGGAAGTTCGGTGGATAAACTACGATTTACATGTTACTTGAGATCATGCATGTGTTGCAGAAGGATTTAGCCCATATGGGTAATTCGTTGATCTCAAATATAAAAAGGATCTAGCCTGGACGGGTGTTCCTTGAGTGATCGAGCCTCCCGAAGAATATGTGTGCATTATGGATTTAGCCCGGACGGGTAATCCAATTAGGGTCTAAATCTAGCCTGGACTGGTAATTCAGATCTGAGCTCACTAAGGGTGTTTGTCGATATAAGGGATTTAACTTGGACTGGTAATCCCGACATCGTCTTATGAGTTTATAATTCGGGGGATTTAACTAAACTAGTAATCTCGCTGTAAGATGTGAGGTTCGCGAGAGTGCAAACAAGAGATGATCGCTCCTATGACTTGACGATTAATGGATAATCCACCGATATTTACAAGAAACTCAACGAGATTAACATGAGATATATGTATAAATGAAAATGTTGAATGATGAGCTCATCTAAGACAAATTACATGGTGTATTGTTATGTGACTAACTTGATGGTTGAGTGTATGTGATAGGGAAACTATTCCATGTTTGTTGGTTCTTATTGCCTATTATGGTTGTATGCTAATTACTTGGGAAGTTTACTTTCTAGTTATTTGGGCTTACTAATCATGTAAATGCTTACCCCTCTCTTTTCCCTGTCTTACAAAGCTCGAGGACTCGTAAAGATTGGAAGACGGTTGAAGAGTCAACACACTATCAACTAGTCTAGCTTTGGTATAAAGACACTTTTATTTTGTTCAATGGCATGTATAGGGCTTTGGTTCATTTTGTTATATGTGTCATTTGGTTTGCAAAAATGAAGGCATGTAAAAGTATACATATTCACTTGTATATGGCCATGAAAATTGGCTCATTTGGATGTAGGCTATGACCTACAAATTTATGCATGCTTATGTTCAATTGTTCTAGTGAGGATCAAGTATGGTATTTCATGTTTAGACACATATAATGTGATCAAATCACATGGGATGGCTAGACCATAATTGACAATGAGTTATAATAATGAGCTAATATTAAAAGTGTCAATGAGACATGGAAACCCTTAATACAAAGGGAAATAACCTAGCATGTGTAAAACCGATGAAATGAGGTTTACATGCAATGGGGTTTGACAAGGTCATGTAAGTGTATAATCAGGCCTTATTATGTATTAATGTAACTTATAAGTGTGAATGGTTGATATAGGGTGACCATAGGCTTGGAAAATAGCCTAACAAGGTCCACACGGGTAGACACACGGGCGTGTGAATAGGCCGTGTGCGACACACGGATCACCCCATGGGCGTATAGTATGGTCGTGTGTCCCCTGCACCTAAAATTTTGAAGTTCGAATGCATAGTAGTAAACACACGGGTAGAGACATGGCCGTGTGTCTCAATCGTGTGGAGGGCACGGCCTATCACACGGGCGTGTGTCTTGGCCGTGTGCCCCTAAATGCATGCTGATGTCATAAACAAAATACTCGAGTTTTTGGACATGGGAGACCACACGGACGTGTCTAGGCTGTGTGAAGGACATGGGCGTGTGCTTGGCCGTGTGAAAACTCCTGTAGGTTCGAAATGAAAAATAATTTTCATAAATTCAACACGGGTAGGGTACACGAGCGTGTCCCAAAGCACACTGACGTGTGCATTGCCTCCACACGGGCGTGTCCCAAAGCACACGGGTGTGTGCATTGCCTCCACACGAGCGTGTAAGGCTTTCCCTAGAAAATTTTTCATGAACTTTCGCAAGTTCTCGGTTTAGTCCCGAACCTTTCTCAACATATGTTTTGGGTCTCGAAAGCCCATAATAGGGACAATAAAATGTTATTTGATTGGTTTTATATTGGGATGAAATTTTATAACCTGTATTTCCCAAAAATGTTCGAGTACATGTCTGGCAACGCCTCGTACCTGGTCTCGGTCTCTGGTACGGGTAAAGGGTGTTACATTTAGTGGTATCAAAGTTACGGTTTAGTCAGTTCTAGGACTACCGTAGAGAGTATTGAGTTTAGCTATACATTCCATTATACAAATATTGATAGTGTGACATCTCCTAACTGTTTAAATTTGTTTTGAATATAGTAAATGTTTTCCAATCAAGCACAAGATGAGTCTGAGTGAGTCGAGAGTCATGCTCCAGCTTCCGTACAATGAGTTATTTCTAGTAGTAGTAGAAGGCCTATGTCTAAAGGCCGGGAAGAGGCCAGAGCCGCCTTCTTTGACATGATGGATGAGTGGTTTGGAGATTATTTAAGGAATCATCCCAACATACCACGACCTCCCCCGTCCTCTAACCAACCTGATAAGGAGTTGCCACGAGGTATGGCACCTGTAAGAATTGGTAAAGCCCTTGTGGACAAACTTAGGAAGTATGGGGCTAAGGAATTTAGAGCTAAGATCGATGATGATGCTAAGAAAGCCGAGTTCTGGCTTGAAAATACTACACGGGTATTAGACGAATTATCATGCACACCTGAGGAGTGCCTAAAGTGTGCCATATCTCTTCTGAAGGATACTGCATACTACTGGTGGAAGACCATCTCTTCAGTGGTGCCAAAGGAAAGCATCACTTGGGAATTCTTCCAAGCAGAGTTTAAGAAGATATACATCAGTCAAAGGTTCTTAGACTCGAAGCGAAAGGAGTTCCTGGAACTCAAACAAGGAAATAAGACGGTAGCGGAATACAAAAGGGAGTTTGTAAGGCTAAGTCAGTATGCGACTGAATGGGTTCAAACTTAGTCAGAAATGTGTAAACGCTTCGAGGAAGGTCTGAATAAAGAAATTAAACTATTAATTAGGATTCTTGAGATACGAGAGTTCGCTGCATTAGCTGATCGGGCCAAGAAGGCTAAAGAACTTAATAATGAAAGAAAGTAAGCAAAGAGAGAGGCTCGAATTTTGAGCAAGAGATCCAGCGGTAAGACGTTCTTGTTCCCCACAAAGAAGTCAAGGAGCCAACATGAACGCTTCACTTCAATGGTAGGATATTCGGGTAGAGTAATAGGCTCCAAATGACATAATCAGAAGTCTTCCTCCCCGATGGTGACTAGTGTGGGGAGTGTAGATGACCAAAAGCCGAAGTGTAAAAGCTACAACAAATTTCACTTCGGAGAGTGCCAAATGAAGAGTGGTGCATGTTTTAGATGTGGTTCTCTTGACCACTTACTCAGAGACTGCCCAGAGTGAACTGATAAAGAGGTGGAAGTAGCCCCGAAGTCGAGTGCTCCTATCGCACGAGGTAGACCTCCGAGGTATCCTGGAAGTGCTAGTGGCAGTCGAGTTACAACCAAAGACGCTGTAAAATCAGAGGCTTGAGCCCCGACAAGAATTTATGCAATATGCGCTCAAGAGGAAGCCTCTGTTCTTGACGTCATCACCGGTACTTTTTCTCTTTTTAATACATGTGTTGTTACCTTAATTGATATGGGGTCGACGCATTCATACATTTGCATGAGATTGGTGTCTAGTATAAATATACCCATTGAACCCATGGAATTTATTAACAGAGTGTCGAACCCATTAGGCAAGTCAGTCTTGGTTGATAAAGTCTGTGAGAATTGTCCTTTGACAATTTAGGGTCATTACTTTCCGGCTAACCTTATGTTATTACCATTTGATGAGTTTGATGTAATACTTGGTATGAATTGGTTAGCCCTGCATGATGTAATTGTGAACTGTGGTAGCAAGTATATTGAATTAAAATGCCCAGATGGTGAGATTCTTCAAGTTGATTCAAGTGAATTGGATACACCCCTGATTGTAATTACCTCAATGGTTGCTCGAAGATATATACGAAACCTACCTTGCTTTTGTATTGAACACTAAGGAAACAGAGTTGAAGATTGAGTCTGTGCCAATAGTATGTGAATATCCAGACGTGTTCCCAGAGGAATTACCCGAATTACCTCCTAAAAGAGAGATAGAGTTTGGTATTGAACTAGTGCCAGGAACAGCTCCCATTTCTATTGCTCCGTACAGGATGGCACCAACCGAGCTGAAAGAGTTAAAAGCACAGTTCCAAGAGCTGATTGATAAAGGTTTTACAAGGCCGATCTTTTCACCTTGGGGTGCTCCCGTATTATTTGTAATGAAGAAATATGGTTCGATAAGGTTGTGTATAGATTATCTACAGTTGAACAAGGTAACTATCAAGAATAAGTATCCTTTGCCAAGGATCAATGATTTGTTTGACCAGTTAAGAGGAGCCGCCGTATTCTCTAAGATAGACCTGAGATTCGGGTACTATCAGCTGTGAGTTAAGGAAACGGATGTGCCTAAGACAGCTTTCAAAATAAGGTATGGCCACTATGAATTCCTTGTCATGCCATTCGGGTTAACGAATGCACCAACTATATTTATGGACCTAATGAATAGGATCTTTCGGCAATACTTGGACAAGTTCGTCGTTGTGTTCATTGACGACATTTTGATTTATTCCAAGGATGAGACAGAGTATGCGAAGCATCTGAGAACTGTGTTGCAAACCTTACAGGAAAGACAACTGTAGGCTAAGTTTAGCAAGAGTGAGTTTTGGCTCCAAGAAGTTGGGATTTTGGGTCATATTATTTCGAGTGAAGGCATCCGAGTTGATCCAAGTAAGATATCTACTATTGTTGAATAGAAACCGCCTAAAAATGTAACCGAGTTCAGAAGCTTTGGGCTTAGCCGATTATTACCGAAGATTTGTGAAAGGATTCTCCATGATTGCGACTCTAATGACGAGGTTGTTACAGAAAGACGTTAAATTTGAATGGACAAAAAAGTGTCAGCAGAGTTTCAAGAAGTTGAAGACACTATTGACTGAAGCTCCTATTTCAGTATTACCTGAGTCGGGAAAAGAATTTGTGGTTTACAGTGATGCATCCTTAAATGAACTGGGTTGTGTACTTATGCAAGATGGCAAGGTGATAGCCTATGCTTCACGGCAATTGAAGCCACACGGGAAGAACTATCCAACACACGACTTAGAGCTTGTCGCCATTGTTTTTGCCTTGAAAATCTAGAGGCATTATTTATATGGTGAGACTTGTCATATATTTACCGACCACAAGAGTTTGAAGTATTTGATGACTCAAAAAGAATTGAATCTGAGACAGCAAAAATGGTTAGAATTAATTAAAGATTATGAGCTGATCATTGACTATCACCCGAGAAAGGCGAATGTAGTCGCCGTCGCGTTAAGCAGAAAATCTCTGTTCGCACTAAGATTCATGGACGCTCGATTGGAGTTGCTTGATGATGGTTCACTTTTGGCAGAGCTAGAGGCTAGGCCGACATTTTTGCAGGAAATTTATGATGCTCAAACTAATGACAGCGGCCTGCAAGCTAAAAGAACTCAATGTGAGTCGGGCATTGAATCAGATTTTTGGATCAATCCTGATGGATGTTTGATGTTTAGAGATAGGGTTTGCGTGCCCAAAGATGATAAGCTTATTCGGAAAATCTTGCAAGAAGCACATGATAGCCGTTTGTTTATTCATCCAGGAAGTACCAAGATGTACAATGATTTGAAGAAAATGTACTGGTGGAACGACATGAAAAGAGACATCTCTGAATTTGTATCGAAATGCTTGATATGTTAGCAAGTCAAAGCTGAACATCAAGTACCTTCAGGTTTGTTACAACCTGTGATGGTCCCCGAATAGAAGTGGGACAGAGTTACTATAGATTTCGTGACAGGATTGCCATTGACCCCGAAAAAGAAAGATGCTATATGGGTTGTGGTGGATAAGTTGATGAAGTCGGCTCATTTCATTCCGATAAGGATAGATTACTCTCTTGATAAGTTGGTCGACTCGTTTATCTCTGAGGTTGTAAAATTACACAGGGTACCGCTGTCGATTATTTCAGACAGAAACCCGAGATTCACTTCGAGATTCTAGAAGAAGTTACAAGAAGCTTTGGGTACAAAGTTGAGCTTTAGTACAACTTTTCACCCACAGACCGATGGTCAGTTTGAGCGGATGATTCAGATCTTTGAGGATATGTTGCGATGTTGCATCCTCAAATTTTAGGGTAGCTGGGAAAAATACTTGTCATTGGTAGAATTTGCCTACAACAATAGTTTTCAAACAAGTTTGAAGATGGCACCTTATGAGGCCTTGTATGGAAGAAAGTGTCGAACTCCGTTGTATTGGACAAAACTCAAGGAGAGTTAGATCCACGAAGTTGATCTGATCAAGGAAACTAAAGAAAAGGTTAAAGTGATACAAGATTGTTTAATAGTGGCATCAGATAGGCAAAAGTCATATGCTAGTCAGAAAAGAAAAGAGATTGAGTTCCAAGTTGGATATAGAGTATTCTTGAAAGTATCTCCATGGAAAAAGGTATTGAGATTTGGCCGAAAAGGCAAACTGAGTTCGAGATTTATTGGACCGTACGAGATCACTGAAAGAGTTGGATCATTAGCCTATCGTTTAGCATTACCACCCGAATTGGAAAAGATTCATGACGTGTTTCATGTATCCATGTTAAGGCGATATCGATCAGACCCCTCTCATGTGATTTCACTAACGGAGATTGAGATTAGACCGGATATGACTTATGGGGAGGAACCGGTCAAGATTTTGGCTCGTGAGATTAAACAGTTGAGAAATAAAGATGTGGCTTTGGTAAAGGTTTTATGGCATTGACACGATGTAGAAGAGGCTACATGGGAACTGGAAGAAACCATGAGAAGCCAATATCCACACCTGTTTACTAGTAAGACTTTCGAGGACGAAAGTACCTAAAGGGTGAGAAATGTAACATCCCGAAATAGGGCCTAGTCAAAACAATGCTTTCAAGACCACAAATTTGACATTTAAATATTTATTTTATGATTATTATGAGGTCTAGGATATGAGAATATGCATGTGTTAAATTTTCATGAAGAAATTCTATGAGTAAGGTGTCCAATTGGAAAATAAGGACCAAATTGAATAAATTGTAAAACTTGGATTCTAGAATAAATTTGTATGAAATTGCTTTATATTATTAATTAGAATGTATTAAAGAACAATTTTCCCAATTTCTAAGTTTTTGGACAAAAATGGGCATGTATGGATGAAAATTTAAAGAAGGGCTTAAGGGCATTTTGGTCATTTGGCAAATTAATGAAATAAAATGGGAAAATGAAGGAAAAAATCAGCCATTCTTCTCCCTTGTCTAGCCGAAATTCTCAAGCTCCATATCTAGGGTTTTCAACATTTTCAAGCTTAATAGTAAGTGCTCCCAATCCCCGTTTTTAATGTTCTTCGTATTTTTGAAATCCCAGTAGCTTATTCTCTCTATTTCTACCCATATTTCATGCTAGGGTTCATGTTTAGAAATTTACCCATGCATGATTTACTTGTATTTTGATGGTTTATGGAGGAATATAAAAGTTGGATGTGCGTTAAACATCTTTTCCTTGGTGATTTTCATGAAAAACCCCTAAAATGACCTTTTTGCAAAATGTGTAAAATTTGAGGTAGAAATGTAAAATAATAGAAAAATGTGGGCTGCCATAAGAGGAAAGAACATTCGGCTAGGCTTGGGTAATGTATAAATTGCATGCATTTCATTATACGAGCCTAGGGACTAAATTGTAAAAATGTGAAAGGTTAGGGACAAAATGATTATTTGGACCAGGGGTGAAATTTAGACTTGGATAGTATAATGTGAGGTGTTAATGATTTATTTTTATTGTTATAGACCCCGAGGAACAAATTTCAGAGGTCGATATAGGAAAACGAAATGTTTCGGAATAACCAAAACACGATACCGAGGTGAGTACCAGGTAAGTTCGAATAACTAAAAGTAAACTCATAATATGTTTATTTGCATGATTTATGAATGTATGATAATTTCATTTGATAATGGCATGAAAATCCATGAAATGTATCCTTAATAATGACTTATTAATAAATGTCTCGGTTGAGGTTAAAAGGGAAGTTCGGTGGATAAACCACGATTTACATGTTACTTGAGATCCTTCATGTGTTGCAGAAGGATTTAGCCCGGCTGGGTAATCCGTTGATCTTAAATATAAAAAGGATCTAGTCCGGACGGGTGTTCCTTGAGTGATCGATCCTCCCGAAGAATATGTGTGCATTGTGGATTTAGCCCAGACGGGTAATCCGATTAGGGTCTAAATTTAGCCTGAACTAGTAATTCAAATCCGAGTTCATTAAGGGTGTTTGTCGATATAAGGGATTTAGCCTAGACTGGTAATCCCGACGTCACCTTATAGGTTTATAATACGGGGGATTTAGTCTGGACTGGTAATCCCGCCGTAAGATGTGAGGTTTGCGAGAGTGCAAACACGAGATGATCGCTCTTATAACTTGACGGTTAATGGATAATCCATCGAGATTTCCAAGAAACTCAATGGGATTAACATGAGATATATGTATAAATGAAAATGTTGAATGATGAGCTCATCTAAGACAAATTACATGCTTGATGATTGAGTGTATGTGATAGGGAAACTATTCCATGTTTGTTGGTTCTTATTGCCTATTATGGTTGTATGCTAATTACTCGGTAAGTTTACTTTTTAGTTATTCAAGCTTACTAAGCATGTAAATGCTTACCCCCTCTTTTCCCTGTCTTACAAAGCTCGAGGACTCGTAAAGATTGGAAGACGGTTGGAGAGTCAACACACTATCACTAGCCTAGCTTTCGTATAAAGACAGTTTTCTTTTGTTCAATGGCATGTGTAGGGCTTTGGTTCATTTTGTTATATGTGTCATTTGGTTTGCCAAAATGAAGGCATGTAAAAGCATACATATTCACTCATATATGGCCATGGAAATTAGCTCATTTGGATGTAGGTTATGACCTACAAATTTATGCATGCTTATGTTCAATTGTTCTAGTGAGGATCAAATATGGTATTTCATGTTTAGACACATATCATGTGATCAAATCACATGGGATGGCTAGACCATAATTGGCAATGACTTATAATAATGAGCCAATCTTAAAAGTGCCAATGAGACATGGAAACCCTTAATACAAAGGGAAATAACCTAGCATGTGTAAAACCGATGAAATGAGGATTACATGCAATAGGGTTTGACAAGGTCATGTAAGTGTATAATCAGACCTTATTATATATTAAGGTAACTTATAAGTGTGAATGGTTGATAGAAGGTGACCATAGGCTTGGAAAATAGCCTAAAAAGGTCCACACGGGTAGACATACGGGGGTATGTCTAGGCTGTGTGTGACACACGGATCGCCCTATGGGCGTGTAGTATTGCCGTGTGTCCCCTGTACCTAAAATTTTGAAGTCAGAATGTAACACCCCCTACCCGTATTCCGAGCCTAGAATAGGGTACGAGGCATTACCGAACTTAATATGATCAATCATGTAAAAATCAACCATAAAATTTCTTCTAAATTAAAAACTTTCATACATATATTTAACGTCCCTTATATGGGCCTACGGGGCCCAAAACATACATTCAGGGTGGTTCGGGACCAAACCGTAAACATATGAAACTTTTGCAACACTTAGAAAATTTTCACACTTTGGAGAGTCAAACGCCCATGTTTTCAACCCGTGTAACTCTCTATTTATAACTTCATCACCCTTGACAGTCGTACACTTCATATAAATAACAAGAAACGTGTATGGGCTCAATTCTCAATAAATTTCTCATATATATACACAATTTCACGTTATGTAATCATACAACATATATCAGCCATATCTCTGTAATCTAAATATGTTTTCATAACAACTTATCTTGATTTCATACTATTTCATATTTAAGCTTAAATAACCAAAGTATTTGAAATATCATCTTTATGCAAATAGTACACATGAGGTATATAATTCCATAATTATGAATAAACACATTTATCAAACATTTTCCATATTCATATATCAATCTCTCATGTCTCCATATATCAATAACTGTCATTTTCATGAATTTCGAGTTCAATTTCATAATTATTTATCTCGTGTTCAATTTATTCCATGTCGAAACTTATTCATTAAAACATTTGAATTATCAATACATATGGACAGTACATTCAAGATGAACAATTATATAATCACAAATGAATTCATTTATCAACCAAGTTCTATACTCATATCTTATCAACTCGTACTTCTTTGTATCACATAATTCCATGTAACACTTACCAAACTTTGTCAAATTAGTGAACGTCTTATGGAATTGAGTACTTCGTTTTCTCGATGCCATAGTTCAACTATGGTCTTACACATCTTCACATAATGATGCCATAGCCCAGCTATGGTCTTACACATATTCATATATCGATGCCATAACCCAACTATGGTCTTACACGAATCACATATCTCACTGACGCCATATCCCAGATATGGTCTTATCTGATAGCATATATCACACCGATGCCATATCCCAGATATGGTCTTATACGGAAATCACTTGTCACTTGTAGTCGAAGCTACCACTATTCACTGATCAGGTAGCCGGAGCTACCATTTTTCACTGATCAAGTAGCCGGAGCTACCACTTTTCATCGATCGTCAGCAGCGAAGCTACCACTTTTCATCGATCGTGCAGCGAAGCTACCACTTTTCAGCGATCGTAGCGAAGCTACCACTTTTCACTTGTCATTTGTCCTTGATCAGATAAGTGTAGCCGAAGCTATCACTTATCACTTTCATTTGTCCTTGATCAGATAAGTGTAGCCGAAGCTATCACTTATCACTTGTTGCCATGGTCCAACCATGGTCTTTTCCTTCAATTCATATTGTCACTGAACTGAAATACTCAATTTGATCATTTATTCAATTTTTATGCTTTTACATTATTCACGATTTTATCATCAATACATATGAAATAACACATCATGAAATTCATAAAATTAACAAATAATCACTAAAATTTAGCCATATAAACTCACATGTTCAATTTTTGTATTATAACAATAATTATAATTTCATAATAAATATTCCAAATAAAACATTATATCATTTCTAATCCAACACTTATCGATTATAATCGGGCATGTGATCAATTTATACACGAGTCATTCATATATTTTTGTATATTTTCCTCCTCCTCCTCTCCATCCACATACTTAGTATAAACAACATACTTGTAGGTAACATTATCCATAATTTTCACTATCTACTTAGATGAATATTCAAGTTGTCCATCTGTGTCATAGTCACTAAATTATTTATATCTAAAGATACGGAACTCCAAATTAAGATCCGCTAATTTTCCCTGAAATTAGACTCACATATCTTATTACCATAAAAATTTCATAATTTTTGGCTGGGCCAATTAATACAGTTTATTCATTGAAATCTCCCCTATTCTGCTATCTGACAGTTATGACCCTTCTTCACTAAAAATTAATTATCTCCTCGTACAGAATTTGAATGATGTTCCCGTTTGATTCTCTTGAAAATAGACTCATTCAGAATTCTAAATATATAGTTATAAGCCCAAAATTATTTTTATCTAATTTTTTATGATTTTACAAAATTAGAACAGGGGAACCCAAAATCATTCTGACCTTATCTCACAAAAGTTATTGTATCTCATGATTTACAATTATATTGCTTACATAATTTCTTTTATAAGAAACTAGACTCAATAAGATTTAATTTAATATTTTATTTATCCTCTAATTCTATTTATACAATTTTTGGTGATTTTTCAAAGTTAGACTACTGCTGCTGTCCAAAACAGTTTTAGTGTAAAATGTTGATTTCCATTTTGCCCCAAATATCACAATTCATACAATTCAGTCCTTGCTCAATTAACCCCTCAATTAAGATAATTTTCTCAATTAATAATTTTTCTAGACATTATAAGTTATTTCATAACTATTGAAATTTATAATTTTCACATAAAACTCTAAATTCAAACTCTTTTACAATTAGGTCCCAAACATTCACTTTCTATTCAATTCTTTCAATAAAATCAGAATATAAACAATTTAAAGCTCTAATTCCATGCCAAAACATCATATATTTCCAAAACTCATCCATAACAACTTCAAAAATTAGCCATGGAATCAAAAACTAATAAAATAATAAGTTGGACCCAATTGTAAAAGTCCAAAAACATAAAAATTTCAAAGAGAAAGCAAGAATTAAACTTACATGAAGCTAGAGTATGAAAACCAGCTTGAACCCTCCTCCATGGTTGTTTTTCAGCCGTTCAATATGAAGAGAAATAAAGAGAATTCTAGATATTCCAATTTAGTCCCATTTTTATTTAGCCAATTTTGGCAATTTTCCAGTTTTGCCCTTATTTCACCCATTTCCTGATTTTTCTCAGCTATTGCCGCCCAAAATATCTCCTTTGGGCTTATTTTCACTTTAGGTCCTTCCTCATTTGACAATTGAGCTATTTAATCATTTTAGCAACTTTTACACCTTTTTCAATTTAGTCCTTTTTATTTAATTAACCACCCAAACGTCAAAATTTTCTGATTAAATTTTATTATTACCTCACCAACACTCCATAAATATTTCTAAAAATATTTATGGCTCGGGTTATGAAGTCGAGGTCTCGATACCTCATTCTCGACCCATTTTAGCTAATTAATTCTTTTAAATCACCAAATTCACTAATTCAAAAATGCTTTTATATTCATATTTGACTCATAGGTATTAATTTATTAAATTTTCAACTCACCCGTCGAATTTAGTGATCTCAAATCTCTATTCCCGATACCACTGAAAATTAGGCTGTTACACAGAATGCATGGTAGAAAACACACGGGTAGAGACACAGCCGTGTGTCTCAACCATGTGGAGGGCACGGCCTATCACACGAGCGTGTGTCTTGGCCGTGTGCCCCTAAATGCATGCTGACATCATAAACAAAATACTCAAGTTTTTAGAAACGGGCGACCACACAGGTGTGTCTAGGTTGTATGAAGGACACGGACCAGGAACACGGCCGTTTGGTCTGCCATGTGAAAACTCCTGTAAGTTCAAAATGAAAAATAATTTTCATAAATTCAACACGGGTAGGGGACACAGGCGTGTGCATTGCCTCCACACGGGCATGTGAGGCTTTACCTAGAAAATTTTTCATGAACTTTTGCAAGTTCTCGGTTTAGTCCCGAACCTTTCTCAACATGTGTTTTGGGTCTCGAAAGCCCATAATAGGGACAATAAGATGTTATTTGATTGGTTTTATATTGGAATGAAATTTTATAACCCGTATTTCCCGAAAATGTTCGAGTACATATCTGGTAATGCCTCATACCTGGTCCCGGTCTCAGGTACGGGTAAGGGGTGTTACAATACGGGTCGAGTTGTAATATAGTTTTACAATGAAGTAGGTGAGTACTCCAAGGATCGTAGCCAAAAGAGGCAAGTGCTAGATCAATTTTAACCTAAACACTAAAAGATTTAATTAGTACTTTTAATTTAGTTATAGTACAAAGAATATAAAATAAAAGATTTTTGCGGTTTTTGTAATAATAGTAATAAAGACAAAATAACGTAAAAAGATAAAATTCAAGAGATTAAAAAGGAAGAAAAAATCAAATCTGATTATGGGTGATTAGCTCGCTTCGGTAATCTCCATCAAGTGTCGCTTCGAGTTTTCTCGTCAATCAACTAGTCGCTACCCTATCAGGATCTTCTGATCTTCCACTAACATAACGAGTCATCAAGAACTACTTATCTTCTAAACTTACAGTCTAGAGTAGTTTGAGGTTAAGGTGTTCACAGATAGGCAATACCAATTTTAGGTTAATCCAAATTTGATGACTTCTTGGGGTTGTCAGGCCTAGGGTTTGTTTCATATTCTCCCTTTTGCAAACAGCTGATCCATTGATTAACCCTACAAAATAGTTAACAGATCTTACCTCCACTCGCTAATCGCCCATAGAAGGATTAGTTCCTCCTAGCGTTCATAAACAATATATAATCGATGTAAAGAGAAAGCATGTTAATTAAATTGACAAGATAGAATAAATGAAAGAGCCTGATTGTAATTGAGATTAATCAGCAACCCATATAGTTGAATGATTCCACAATTCAGATCTCTTGAAATTGACAAGAACAACTGAATAAAACTAAAACATAAGAATGAAATAAAATACTAAACTAAATTTTACATAGAGAATCTAAGCTAAAGGAATGATCTCTCTAACAGGTGACAAATGAGCCTATTTATAGCCTATAGGTGGTCTCGTCCTTAGCCTTAGGTTAGCTGATGTTCTTGAGCTTTAAAGTTTGACTGTGCAGACCAAAACATCCCTGCTTTATGTTTAGTTTCAGTCACAATTGATGACGCGACACACTAGGACCTGTGTCGCAACATAGCAACCAGTATGCTCCTCTACAGCGTATGCCGCGACACCCTAATTCTGTGTCGCAACATTGAAGATAGACTTAAGTTTTCTTCATTTTGTTCCCTATGTTACGACATCGAGTCATCCATGTTACAACATAGTGACCTGTATTCGTTTCGTGCACATTCTAATGGTCTCCTACACACTTAAAAAGTATGTTAGCTCACCCTTAGGCCCTATTCGGACCCTAAGGTCAATAAAAGACTCAATTTGCAGCGAAACTGCTTGTATTCAAGCTCTTTAAATGCAAAAACTAGTTTAATCTGCTACACCGAATTCTGGCAGATCATATTACAATGAAAATTTTATTCTCCTAAATAAACTCTCAAATGTAAAATTTTACTTTATTAAAAAACTCTTAACATTTGTTCTAGATCTATTCAAAATTTTTATTTTTATTTATCATTGTGCATAACTAGAATGGGAAAGCAAACTAAACAAAATGTACTGATCATTAGAGGTGGTGTGGGAGACAGTGGCAGTTGTCAATAACGATGGCTTTTCTTGAACCTTCAATTTCATGGGGAAATTAAATTCAAGTCATTACCAGGAACAAAGTAGAAACTTGGAGATCATGTAATCATGTAGATTCTAACATAAGTGGATGACCATTTAATTCTGATTCTGATGTAGATGTTATGTTACAAATCATGCTATGCTCCGTTGAGAACGAAGTGAAATCCCATCTCTTAGCCGATTTTCTTACAATGACCTCAGCTTGTTTAAGTTGGTCAATGGGGATGCAGTCACCTTGTTAAGTTCTAAATCTCTCGAGTTCCATGGCCACTTCTTTCATTGTTGGTTTGTATCTCCCATCTAAGTTCAAGCATCTTTTCACAAGTTGAGCAATTGTTACTACTTCATCATTTTAACCGTCTTTCCCAATTTCAGCATCAATAATATCCAGCAGATGGTTTTCTTCCATCGACAACATAAAATACGAGACTAAGCCCCTCCTAGTCTTCCACCATGATCTCAAGTGGGACGGCCATGCAACTTCCAACACGAATCTTTAATGTGTCGAGGCTTACCACAGTAGCCACACGTCAAGTGATCCTTGGCAAACTTACCACCCAATGGACCATTCTGGTTAGCAATGAGACTAGCTTTCTCTAAAGGTGAATTATAGAACATAACAACACGACGACTCTCTTCCTGTTATACATAAGAAGTATGCTACATGGAGAGAAGGGAACGGAGTCTTGCCAAGAACTTGAACCCGAATCTGATTATGTTCAGTATTCAACCCAGCCAAGAAATCAAAAACACACTCCTTTTCCACCATCTTTTGAAAATTTTCAACATCTTTGGCACAATTTGCTTGAAATCTTGATAATAATCAATTTCCTGTTACAACCCACTTAACTCAACAAAATATTGAGAAATCGTAAGCTCCCCCTGTTTTGTACCATGGACCTTATTACGAATCTAAAAAATTTTCACATCATTCCCAACACAAGAGTAGGACAGTGTAGTAACATTCCAAATCTTTTCCACAGTATCAAGCAGCAAATAGGTTTTGGAAATATGGGGTTGCGTAGAGTTTATAAGCCATGCCAATAATAAGAGAGTTCGTTGAATCCCACTGACTAAAGGTTGAATCAGTGAGTTCAGGTTTTGATGGTTTACTAGTGATGTATCCCTGCAAGCCACAAAGCCTAATAAAACAACAAGCAAGACCTTGACCAAGCAAGGTAATTATGTCCATCAAGCTTCACAGGACTAATTTGCAACGAGGAATTATCAGTTGGAATCACGAGCTTCTCGTCTTTAGACATACTGCTGAAAAAAACTAATGCCCCCAAAAAAATTCTTGCAAAATTAGAACAAAAAAACCCCCAAAAAACACGAAAAAAGATCCCACACAAAAAAAATAGCCAAATGACACCACCAGTTGAAGAAGAATTATCGGAAGGGAGCAGAGAGCATAATGACAGCGTCAGAAAAAACACAACAGCAGCAAGTGAAGTTCACACGCGGCGCGTGGAAAAAAATTGTTGTAGCTTGTGGCGGTACGTGAGGCCTACGCATAGGTCTTCTAGTCACCGAATTCTGGGGTTTCGCCGTCGAGTCAATGCCAACTCCAATAATAGGGGCGGTGGTAGAAAAAAATAAGGGTAGGATGAAAAGTACCAAATTTGTGTTTCTAGAGTTTTTGGGAAAAAAATTAAAATAAAAAAATTTCCAAAAATTGGATCAAAAATCTAATACCATGATGAAATTAGAGATGAATACTCTAATGTATTGAGGAAAAAACTCTCTCAAAGTATGTATTTCTTAGAAATATGTACAACTATATATACATGTAATATTGAATCAACTAAGGAAAGAATATCTATTAATTAGAATCTCTAAAAAGAATCAAATGTAATCTCTAAAGATACTATTCAATGCTATCAAATAATTAAAGATTCTCAACACTTCCACTACACATTTTCTTTCCTTTTTAGTTTGTTTTGGGATGTTTTTTTTTTTTTCAGTTTTAAGGGTAAAATTTTTTTTCTTTAGTTATTATATTTTTAAAAAAAACTGATAATTTATTTTGTTTATTGTAACTTCCTTTGAAAGCCTTAAAAATTTAAAACTTTTAAAAGAAGTTATTTATAAGAGATAAATATATATTTATATATACTTTGGATTGGTGTTTTTTTTTTTTTTTTTTTTTTTTTTGTTCTTTGGGGCTAGTAGCGTTTGCCTGTCTCTTTGTATCCGCCAATGCATTTAACTACTATATAGAATCATGATGATAAGTTCTCATTTAACCAATTGAGTATTTTCTTTTCATGTATTACAATGAAAGTTTTATTATCCTAAATAAACTCCCAAATGAAAATTTACTTTATGAACAGACTCTTAACGTTTGTTCTAGATCTACTCAATATGTTAATTTTTTTTTATCATCAATGTGCATAACTAGAATGGGAAAACAAACTAAACAAATGTTCATGATCATTAAAGGTGGTGTGGGAAATAGTGGCAGCTGTCAATAAGGATGGCTTTTCTTGAACCTTCAATTTCTTGAGGAAATTAAAGTCAAGCCATTACCGGGAACAGAGTATAAACTTGGAGATCATGTAATCATGTGGATTCTGACATAAGTGGAAGACCATCTGATTCTGATTCTGATTCTGATGTAGATGTTATGCTGCAATTCGTGCTATGCTCCGTTGAGAACGAGTTGAAATCCCATCTCTCAGCCGATTTTCTTACAACGACCTCAGCTTGTTTAGGTTGGTCAATGGGGATGCAATCACCTTGCCGAGTTCTAAATCTCTCGAGTTCCATGGCCACTTCTTTCATTGTTGGTCTATATCTCCCATCTAAGTTCAAGCATCTTTTCGCAAGTTCAGCAACTGCTACTACTTCATCCTTTTGACCATCCTTTCCCAATTTCAACATCAATAATATCCAGCAAATGGTTTTCTTCCATCGAGGACATAAAATACGAGACTAAGCCTCTCTTTTCTTGGGATCCAAACGTCAAGATTGCCTTTTTTTTTCCCGTTAAAAGCTCGACAATAACCACTCCAAAACTATAAACATCACTCTTTTCAGTAAAATGACTTGACTGGAAGTATTCAGGATCTAAATACCCAAAAGTCCCAAGCACTTTAGTTGTCAAGTGAGTTTGATCGATGCCGACTGATCTCGATGTTCCAAAGTCTGATACTTTTGCATGAAACTTTTCATCTAGTAGTATGTTACTAGACTTGATATCTCGGTAATAAATGGGGATGGATGCAGATGAGTGCAAGTAAGAAATGACACTCGCAACTTCCGCTGCAATGCGTAATCGTATATCCCACGATTTTGGGTACTCTTCATTTTGGTCATGAATGAGATGAGAAAGGGTTCCATTAGGGATGAACTCATAAACAAGGAGGGGCACTTCTGTCTCCAAGCAGCAATCTAATAGCTTCACAATATTTCTGTGATCAATTTGAGAAAGAATAAAGATCTCATTGATAAATTGTTGAAGATACCCTTCGTTTACAGTCTTGGACTTCTTTACTGCAACAATTCTCCCATCAGATAACATTCCTTTATAAACCATGCCTTGGCCACCACAACCCAATATTCTGTTCTCATTATATTTATCAGTAGCTATTTCCAACTCTTTAGAACTGAAGACATCTTTTTCTGGAACAATAATCCACCATTTCTTTCGAAGAGTTTTTGTTTGAGTTTAATGTACTTTCTTCTCTGTAGTATCTTATAAAGCCACCATACCCCGACAATTAGAAATAAGATCCCTAAACTTAACCCAACATCTGTATGAGATCCAAATAAATATGTAACTTAAATCATCAGCTCCTAAAATCGTTAATGTTACCATTTAAGCTACGATTTGAAATAAAAATTAGCTGGACATGTCTCTTGTTATATGATGTGTATCTTATAAAAAAATGGTTTTTTTTTTAAAGATGTTAAATGCTCCATCTGGAAACTTGCGTTTGAAATTTTGGTTTTGAAATTCATGTAAATGATAAGAAAAAATTGTGTAGAAATTAGTTGAGATTCAATCTAATTTATATTAGAAAATATATAAATATGAATTTGTCATATTTAAAAAATTTTAAATTCATTACTAAATAAATTTCTCATAAATCCATGAATTTGAGAATATTACATTTTTAAATAATTTACTACTTAATTTATACTATTTTAAAAATTTAAACCTAAATCTTAAAATCCTACTATGTAAAGCCTACTAAGAGTCTTTACACTACTATGTAAAGTTTATTTTAATTTCTCTACTAAAAATTACTCTATATTCGTCCCTATACATTAAAGCTTTATTCAATTTATATTACGGTTACACTTTACTGTTAAATTATAAATCATTTAGATAAAGTCTATTATACTCAGTTGATTTAATGTTGTGGCTGAAAAAAACTCGCACCGAATAGTTTAATAAATATTAAACCTGGATTGAGAAAAAAACACCTTCCTGTCTAAAATATAAAGAAAGTAATTAGCATTTAATTGGAATGTGCGAACCTAGTGCAACAGCAACAATGCGAAACCTCTTACTGTTCTAAGGCTTGAATGTACGATGGCAACCTGTTCCATTTTTCCGGCCATCACCCTTGAACCCATGAGGGCATGAACAATTGCAGCTTCCAGGTGTATTATGACATGTTCCAAATTTATTGCACGGCTTCAGTGTCTCACATTCGTCAATATCTACAGTTTTTTAACATTTTAAACAAAAAAGTACTGTTAGCTAATTTCTTCAAAATGAATCGGAAACGGAGAAGAACTTGAAATCTTTACCTTGGCAGCCGTTGGAGAGATAAGGGTTACCCTCCCTTTAGGAATAGTCTTCTGGCAGCAGCCAATGCCGGAGCAAGACCCTTTTATCACATCGCCCTCGTCACCACAAAATGTTAAATATCCGGTTGAAAAGTTATTTTCTTTAAAATTTCTGTGTGAAGAGTCAGCTGCGGAGAAACCATCGATGTAGGCGACAGTGTAACAACCAATGGCAGTGAACTTGTTTCTGGTATGAGATACGGAGAATATTGTAATGGAGAACCCGATACTGGGATCTGAAGTGCGCCCTGATGAATTATAACAGTCATAACCTATGGAGCTGTCATATCGAATGCGCAAAGAACCATCATCCAGGGAGATGTTGAGAACTTCTAAACCACTGTCGCTTAAGAATGCTTTTGGGGGGTTAAAAGAGGTGTCACAATTAATGAAGAAGTCCCTGCTGATGTAGCAACCATTGCTTGTACCAAAAGGGTATGGGATGCTTATGTTTCCGCAGTGGCTTTGACACCCAGGTTTTGGTTGAGCTGCTACTGAAGTCGCCATAATTGTTACCATAACTGCAAACACAGCAAGCTCCTTAAACATACCACCAAACCCCATCACCCCTCTTGTTTTTTCCCCACTCACCCGGCTATGTAAATCTAGAATATCTTATAAGAGTAGAATGAATGTTAGAAGACTCAATTCCATTTTAATAGACAAGTTGTAGAACACTATAGCCGGCCCATGATTCATTTTTGCGGTCTTCATTTCTTCTTCTTCCTTTAACAACTTCTCTTTTAAAAAAAAAAAAAAAAAAAAAACCTTTTTTTCATTATTCATAAAAAGAAAAGGCTTAAATGAACCTTGATGAACACTGCTTGAATAATTGCTTCTTCTTTTTTTTTCTTTTAAAAAGCTACAACTCACCATTAATAACTTGTTTTCATATCCCCAGGACTGTACATGTGTTATTTAACTCAAGTCTTTAGGAGCGAATGGAAGGTCATCTATAGAGAAGGGATACTCTAATTATTTTTTTCTATTTTTATTATGGATTTAAAAGATATATTTCTTCTATAAATAATTTAATAAAAATTAAATTAAATTAGAGAGGAAACTTTATATAATTGTGTGTATAATGAATTATTGGAAATGATTGCTGAGAAAATAAAAAGAATACAAATTTCATTATTTTTTTATTTTTTTTTTATGTTGTAAAACACTATAGCCGGCACATGACTCATTATTGCCGTCCTCATTCCTTCCTTTTTCCTTTAAATTTTCTTTTATTCATAAAACATAAGGCTTAATTGAAGGCCCAAATTTGATGGAAGGTGAATTTTAAAGAAAAATTAGGAAAATGGGCCTGTTTTGTGATATTTAAGGAAATAGATCGGTTTTGAGAGAAAATATAAATATGTATCTTGTCGTGCTTTTTGACTTTTTTAACATATTAGCTCTTTGGGTCAGATTAAGGGTAAGCATTAGGTCGAATCAAATGAAAAATTTTTGAGTTAATCGAGTTGAAAAATCATATTTTATCATCTCCACTCGATTTAAATTTTTTTCGAATTGAGTCGTGTATGATGGAATTCGAATCGAATATATTTTTTCGAGTTAAATTAAAAAATAACTTTAGTTTTTTTTTTATGTAATCTTTTTTAAAAATATTTTTCTTTAAAGTATTTGGTTCATTCGAATTTTGAACTTTTTTATTTATTTTTTGAGTCGAATCAAATTTTGCTCACCCTTAGGTCAAATAGTTAAATGTTAGTGGTTTTGTCCTTGAGTTCCAGGTTCAATTCTTCTCCTACTCACATTTGTATTTTTTATTTCATATCATTTCAAGTTTTTTTAAATTATTTTTAATACATCAGTTCCTTTGGTTAAATGGTCAAATAATAGTAATTTAATCCTTGAGTTTTAGGTTCAATTCCTCTTTCGTTCACAATTGTATATTTTATTTTATGTTGTTTCAAGCTTTTTTTTATTTTTAATTAATATTTTTTTATTGATAAATACATTATTTTCAAGTTTTTTTTATTTTTAATTTACCTTTTTTCAACTAATAACTCTTTTATTTATAAAATCAAACAATTATTACAAATATCATTATTTTTAGTAAATATAATTTATATATGTGTAATATTTATTTTTCAATCCATACCATGAGTGTAGTAAATTTTAGTATTATATATATATATTTGTGTGTATTTGAAATATTTCACATATAAATATAATAATATTTGAAATAATTATTTTATTTTATAATATTAGAAATCATCATACCCACAATATAGGTGAAAAAATAAATATTTGACATATAAATATTATACATAAAGAAAAATATATAAAAAATTAATTGATGTTTATATTATATATAAAGGAGTTATTAATTTTAAATACATTTAACATGATATATATAAAAATAATTTTTATATAATATAATTAAATATTTATTATTTAATTTTATAAATACAAGAGTTATTAATTAAAAATAAAAAACTTAATAATAGATTTATTAATTAAAAATAAGGTTGAAACAATATGAATTAAAAAAAAAACAAATATACTTAGAAGAGCAATTTTACTTCGGACTCAAATATGAAATCATTATTATTTACTCATTTAACCAAATGAGTTAATATGTAAAATATATTAATTAAAATTAATAAAATAATAAAACTTGAAAGAACATGAAATAAAAACTACAAATGTGAATAGGAAAGATATCAAACTCGAGACTTAAGAACAAAATCAATAACATTTAATCATCTAACCAAAAATAATAATAAATCGCATTCTATAATACGTGTTTCTGAAATATCTTTTCGTCTTCTCTCTAAAATCGTCCATCTACTTAAGTGTCACATGCATTTTCTTAATTTTTTTTTAAATTGACATAATTCTGTAATTTAGCTTAAATGAACCTTCCCGCTAATTAAATTTACGTTCCGCTAGATCAACACTGCTTAAATAATTGCTTTTTATTTTCTTTCATATCCCCAGGACTGTACATGTGTTATTAACTCAAGTCTCTCGGAGCAAATTGAAGGTCTTCCATAGAGAAGGGGTACTTTAATTTTTTTTTTCTATTTTTATTATGGATTTAAAAGATTATTTATATAATTTTTAGAGTTTATATATATTTAGATTTATTTTTATATATTTAATTATTTTATATATTTTTATATTTTTTAAAATTTCTTTCTATTTTTAAAATTATATACATTTTAAAATTATGTATATATTTTTTATATTTTAATAATTTTAAATAGAAAATCTATAAGTTTTACGAAAACAAACAAACGTAACGTTGAATATTTTTCATTAGAACAATTCTACGAACAAAAGAAATTAGATATAAAAAAAACAAATATACTTTAAGAATTAAATCGTAAATTAAACTTTTTTTTAATAAATTTATAATTTTTTATAATTTAAAAGCTGATAATTTCAATATTAATTCTCAATTTTTAGTAAAATCCAAAAACCATCATTACTAAGATTAAGATAAACAATCCAAAACATGCACCTTAAACCAAAAATACAAAAAGCCAAGTGATTATGAATTTCTTTTGACAATGCCATCAATCCCTCGCATTTAATCTCTAATAATTAACATTTTTGTTTTCAAATGAATATGATAAGCTGGAAATTAGGGAAAGTTTTAGATTCATTAAGTACATTGAGTCTGTCATAAATGGATCACAAAATCGCTTCATAAAACTCAGTGAGAATGAGTTCAGTTAACCAAACCATCGAGTGATTGGCCCCTTGTGGAATAAGGCATTAACATAGCAATTCCTCTGAACCAAACATTTGTAGAAGTAAATTCCCGTAATAGAATATAAACAGATTCATCATATTAATCATAAAAAGAAATTCGTCATAAATCTTAAAAAACTGAATCTATTCTCAAGTACTACAATTACTGATCACCAGAGGTGGTGTGGGAGACAGTGCAGTTGCCAGTGATGGCGGCTTTTCTTGAACCTTCAATTTCATGGAGAAATAATGGATTCCAACATAAGTGGATGAACATCTGATTTCGATGTAGATATGTAAAGAGAGTTGGAATCTGTTGAAGTAGTTAGCATAGTTAGTTTCTTTTGTTATGAATCAGTTTTACATGTATGAGTTGTATAAATACATTAATAATAGTAATTTTATAATATATACTGAAGAATTTTTTACATGGTATCATATGAGCCATTTTCTAGGTAATTTGGGCCTCGTTTTTTCTCTCTTCTTGGGCTCGTACCGATTTTTTGGTTCCCAATTTTTTCTCTTTGTCTTGTTTGGCCGTTCTTCATCTAGGGCACATTTTTTCCCCCAATTTCTTCCTGTTATCGTGTTTTTTGCTGGCGTTTTTCATGGAGGATGTTGATTTTCATCACCCGTTGTTTCTTCATCCTTCTGATACACCGGGAACGGTTCTTCTTTCTCATCGTTTGATCGGTGTTGAAAATTACACCGTTTGGAGTCGCTCGCTTTGAATTGCTTTGCTCGCGAAGAACAAGCTCGGATTCGTTGATGGTGTTTGCCTTCATTCGGTTTATCCTGAATCCCTCCGTGCTCAATGGGATCGATGTAATGCTTTTGTGCTTTCCTGGATTCTCAACACTGTAAGTCCAGATTTGTCTGCAGGACTCGTCTTTGCTTCTGATGCTGCTGCAATTTGGAAAGATCTCAAGGATCGTTTTAGCAAAGTGGACGGTTCTCATATTTTTTTCCTCCATTGGTCTATTGCGCATCTCACTCAAAGTGATGCTTCTGTTTCTTCTTATTTCACGCAGTTAAAGTTACTATGGGATGAATACACTGCTCTTGTTTCTTTTTCCGACTGTGCATGTGAGGTTGCCCAGCAAAATTCGAACCATCTTCTTCAGCAGCGATTATTCCAGTTTCTGATGGGTCTCAATGAGACCTATGCTGCAGTTCGCAGTCAGATCCTTTTGATGTAGCCTTTACCTTCGGTAAATCGAGCATACTCCATGATTGTCCAAGAAGAAGCTCAGAGGAGTTTTTCCTCTGTTCTGACTCCTGTTTCCGATCCTGTGGCTTTCTCTTCTACTGCATCTGGAGCCGTAAAAAGTTCACTGGCACCTGTGATTTTTGTAAATTGAAAGGCCATAAAAAGGAGTCATGTTATCGGTTGATTGGATTCCCACCGGATTTTAAGTTCAATCGTAAGAAAGCTCCTCCGTCTGCTCTTGTTGTTTCCTCTGATGACTCTTCCCTTACTCCTCAGAGTGCTTCTACTTTCACTCCTCAACAATATTCACAGATCCTGGAGTTGCTGAATAAGAGTCAAGTTCCTGTTGCACCTGTTTTGAATTGTGCAGGTATACCTTCTCTGTCCTGTTCAGTTGAGCGTAATTTTTCCTAGATTTTGGACACTGGTGCAACTAATCATATATGTTTTGATTCTAAGAGTTTGACTTTGCCTATTGCTTACCCTCCTAATTCCAGTTTTGTTCAGCTTCCAAATGGTAAACGTTCTCCTATTACTCATTCTGGTTCTGTTGCTTTATCTCATCACATTGCCCTTACTGATGCTGTTTGTGTTCCCACCTTTCATTACAATTTTATTTCTGTTTCCAAATTGGCTCACGATTTGCATTGTGCAGTCATTTTTTACCCTGATTTCTGCCTTTTGCAGGATCTCTCCAATGGCAGGATAAAGGAGATTGGTAGACACTCGAATGGCCTTTACTTATTTGAGTCTTCTCCTTCCCTGGTTAGGTCATCTGGTTCTTCTTTGTCTTCATCCACCTTATTTTTACCTACTTCTGTCTCTTGTATGACATCTACTGCTCCTAAAATTCCATTATGGCATACAAGATTAGGGCATGTGCCCATGCACAAGTTACATTGTTTGTCTTTCTTTAATACTTTGACATTTAATAAAGACTTTACTTGTTCTATATGTCCCATGACAAGATTATCTAAACTGTCTTTTCCCATTAGTACTTCTAGGGCAGAGACTCCATTTAGTCTAATCCATCTTGATGTTTGGGGACCTTATAGAGTGTCTACACATAGTGGTCATCGTTTTTTCTTAACCATTGTTGATGATCACACTAGAATGACCTGGGTGTACTTACTGAAGCTTAAATCTGATGTTGTTTTAGCTCTTAAACAATTTTTTTATGCTCAAAACGTAATTTTCTACTGTTATTAAAATCGTCAGGAGTGATAATGGTTTTGAATTTTTTAACTCCGCTTGTTCGTCTTATTTTCAGTCCTTAGGGATAATTCATCAAAGTTCATGTATTGATACCCCTCAGCAAAATGGTATTACTCATGCTTTGTGTTTTCAGTCGAATGTTCCAACCAAATTTTGGGGTGATTGTATTTTGACTGCTTGTTACATCATTAATCGCCTTCCTTCCTCTGTTTTAGCTTGGCAAACGCCCTTGAACTGCTCTATAAAAAGCCTCCATATTTTTCCCACTTTCGTGTTTTTGGCTGCCTATGTTTTGCAATAAAACCTTATTATTCTAATAAATATTCTTCCAAATCACTTCCTTCAGTTTTTATGGGTTATTCTTCTTCTCAAAAAGGTTATATTTTGTTCTGTTTAGAGTCTAAAAAGTTTTTTGTCAGCCGCAATGTTAAATTTGTTGAAGATGTTTTTCCTTTTCGGTCCACTCCTGTAGAATTTCCTATTTTGTTTCCCCCTACTCTTGAAATATCAGATTCTGATTTTCTCATTGTTCCTTCTCCCACTTTTATTTGTTCATCTCCCGTCAATCCTTCTCCAAGTACCCCTTTCGCTATACCAATTTCGGTTCCGGCTTCGGTAAGTACATCTCACCCTTCAACCTCTCCTACTCTACCCGTTGTTGAACCTAGGCGATCTAGCCGAACCATTAGGCCTCCTTCTTGGTTACAAGGTTACATTCATCCATACCAATCTACTTCATCCGTAGATGTTTTTTCCACTTAATGTTTTTTCCACTTATACTTCTTTATATTTTCCTTTTCATACTTGTACTTTTATTTTCTTCTCTTGCCAACATTACTGAGCCTGTTTCTTATTCTGAAGCTCGAAAGTCTTCCCATTGGATTCAAGCCATGCAAGAGGAAATTCAAGCCTTAGAATCTAATCATACATGGACTGTTGTCCCTTTGCCTCCGGGAAAAGTTCCTATCGGCTGTAAATGGGTGTTCAAGGTTAAACTTCGAGTTTCTGGTGAAATTGAGAGATATAAAGCTCGGTTGGTTGCAAAAGGGTACAATCAAAAAGCGGGGATTGATTACTTGGAAACTTTTTCTCCTGTTGCTAAAATGGTCACAGTTCGAACCATTTTAGCTCTTGCTGCTTCTTTCAGTTGGCCACTTTATCAAATGGATGTCTCTAATGCCTTTCTTCAAGGTTATCTTTCTGAAGAGATATATATGACTTTACCTGATGGTTTTCGCAGCCAGGGGGAGCATATGGTGTGTCGGCTGTAGAAATCATTATATGGATTGAAGCAGGCATCTAGGCAATGGAATGCCAAGCTTACTGTTGCTCTTATTTTGGCTGGTTTTGAGCAAAGTAAGCATGACTATTCTTTTTTTATTAAAAAGAAAGCGGGAAAGATGGTTATTATACTGGTGTATGTTGATGATCTTCTTATCACTGGAAATAACATGGACATGATTACTAACTTGAAAGGGATTCTGAACCGGAATTTTAAGATGAAGGATTTAGGAGAACTAAGATATTTTCTTGGGATTGAGATTTTAAGGTCTCAGGAAGGCATTTTGCTAAATCAGCTTAAGTATGCACAAGAACTCATCCAAGACACTGGTTTAAGTGACGCAAAGGTTGCTCTTACACCACTTGAGCAAAATCAAAAACTAACAACAGCAGAATTTGATGAAGCCACTCAGCAGCATCAAGAAGACAAGTTGTTAGAAGATAAAACAGTTTATCAGAGACTCATTGGAAGATTGATCTATTTAACCCATACAAGACCAGACATCACCTTTGCTGTTACTTATCTTAGTCAGTTTATGCAAAATCCAAAACAATCACATATGGAAGCAGTATTAAGAGTAGTGCGATATATAAAGAGGGATCCAAGGCTTGGAATTTTTTTGAAGGCTAACAATAAACACCAGTTGGTGGCATATTGCGATTCAGATTGGGCTTCTTGTCCAATGTCAAGATGATCAGTTTCAGGTTTTTATGTGCAGTTAGGAGACTCACTTATCTCCTGGAAATCAAAGAAACAGTGTACTGTATCTAAGTCTTCTACTGAAGCAGAATACAGAAGTATGGCAGCTGTAACATCAGAACTGGTTTGGATTTCAGGTTTATTCAGAGAACTGAATATAGGTGTAACTAAACCAGTGAAACTATTTTGTGACAACAAAGCAGCCCTTCAAATAGCAGCAAACCCTGTGTATCATGAGAGGACTAAGCACATAGAAATTGATTGCTATTTTGTAAGAGAAAAAATTCAAGGAGGGCTTATAGCTATTGAATATGTACCAACAGCAGAACAATTGGCAGATGTTATGACAAAAGCCTTGGGGTCACAACAGCATGGTCATCTGATTTCCAAGTTGGGGTTAAAAAGCATTTTTATACCTCCAACTTGAGGGGGAGTGTAGAGAGAGTTGGAATCTGTTGAAGTAGTTAGCATAGTTAGTTTCTTTTGTTATGAATCAGTTTTACATGTATGAGTTGTATAAATACATTAATAATTGTAATTTTATAATATATACTGAAGAATTTTCTACAAGATGTTATGCTGCAATTCAGATAATGATCTGTTCAGAATGAAGTGAAATCTCAACTTTTAGCCGATTTTCTTCCACCGACCTCAGTTGTTTAAGCTGATCAATGGGGATGTAGACACCTTGACGAGTTCTAAGTCTCTCGAGTTCCATGGCCACCAGCGATTTAAATTGCAGTCGCGGCCGCGTTTTCGGTTGCGTTGCGTTTATCACGGTTGCGGACATAACGGATGCTATTATAGTCACTGCGGGTATCGCAGTTGTAAATTTTTTTAAAATTCGCACAACTTATTGTAAAACATAATAATTATAAAATTATAAAAAGTTACTTTTAATGATTTTTAGAGTGTTTTCTAACACTTATGAACTTTTATTAATATGATATGAAAACACAAATTTTATAATCATTAATTATTCTTACATTTATTTAAGAATTTTTTAAGAATGTTATATTAACTAATAACAAAATTAAAAAAAAAAAGAAATATTAAACATTTGTCATACTTAATAAGTTTAAAAGTTTTTATAGATAAAATAATTGAAAATTCATACATGAGAGATGTCTTTAATATTTCTTGACAGCTTTGAAGATGGTGAAGATATAAACATTCTATGTTGCAAAAGGAAAAAAGGAATAAATAAATGTATAGATTCTCATTAATTATTTCTATTTTCTACCACTTATTCTCACTCTCATTCTACTTTCATATATAGTTTAACATGCTTCGATTCTTAATTATCTTTTCATAAAATATACTCCATTCATTTATCTAAAGATATATTTTAAATGTTTTAATATCACCAAAATTAAGAACATTAACAAAATTTTTCTTTAAAAAAACATACCTTACAAATAATGGTAGTGGTATGATTTAGTTTTCACCAATTAGTGGAATGACGAGGAAGATCAGATCCTTCACCTTCACTTTGAGAGCGTTCCTGACTTGATTCTCTTGGCCTTTTTCCAAAAATATATCCAAAAAAAGTAACATTTTCACCTTGGTTTTCATATAATTGATATGGAGGATATATTTGAGGAGGAGGATACGTGAGAGGTGGAGGTAGGTGATACATTGGTGGTGGAGGATGCATTTGAGGCTGGTATGGCACACCATAATTAGGAAATGGTGGATAATAACCATATGGTTGTGGATAACCATGTGAAGGTTGAAAATAAGAAGGTTGTTCTGGTGGATAAAAACCTTGAGTGCTAGTAGATGAATCACTATACCTAAGGTTACTAGAACTCGATCTCCTACCAGATGAAGAGTCTATAGAATTTTGCTTTTTGCCTTTTCCTTTTGATGGAGCTCTATCTCCTAGGTTCAAGAAACATATTTCCATCAAACTCTAATCTATCACGGAAATGTCCACTAGTGGTACCAACCCCATATTCTCCTCCATACTGACTAAAAGACCTAATTTCACCTCTATCCCCACTATATCCATCATCCTCATTAATTGGACTTAAGACACCACCATCAAGTCCATCGCCACTCTGACTTGGCGTTGAACTAGAACTTGAATGAGACAAATTTTGTTGTTGAGATTGATTAACATCCATTTCATCATCAGAAGTATCCACAGGCAACACACCGACATTTTCACCATCTAATAATGGATTCTCTTTCTCATGAAGCCATTTTTATAGTGGATCAACATCTTCAAAGATAGGATCAAGGTTGATAGGATTAAAATTAGCGTTTATATCATCAGTGCTCATTCTTTTTTGATGCCTTATCTGAAGCCTCATATTATAATAGGTAAACACTAGTTTCTCAAGTTTTTTGTACTTTAACCTATTTCTTACCTTGATGTGAATATAACTAAATGTGCTATAATTTCGTTTACAATTTGATGCTGAAGTTGTTTGACTAAGCACTTTAATTGCTAATTTTTGTAATTCGGGAACACATGTGCCGTATATTATCCACCACTCAGCAGCATAATATTATTTAAATTTCAAAATAACTTCAAAATGTACAATATAATTAAATAATATAAATTAAATTAAATAATTTAATTAACTATTTACCCGGATTCATTTGCTTCCAAGCTCTTTGTGCTTGTGGAGTACCAAATGTCTCATGTTTATCTATAAATAGTAACAACTGCATAAATAAAAGATAGAGTAAAAATAAAAAAAATTATTTCAAATTATGTAACTAAGTTACAAATAATAGTACTTGAATCTAACCTGATTAACCAGTCTGACTTGAGTATCAAGAGAAGGTTCTAATCTTTCAATTACTGATCATGTACCTTCTAATGTTTCTGTTAGTACATTCTCAGAATGCTCCACCCCAAATTGAAATTGAGGATTGAGAAAACAACCTAAGTATAATTTATAAGAATGTCATCAAATAATAATCTAAAGCTTTAAATAATAAAATATAAAAATATTTCTTAATTATATGAAACATTTTATCTTACTAGTTGAATGCAAATCGGAATGCATAAAATTTCATCTATTGTCAATAATCTTTTCGTACTCAGTGAAATATCGACAATCTTGTTGAATTGCTCGTTTAGTTCTATCAACAGCCTCATAAATAAAACCCATTGTTGGTTTTTCATCGCTATCCACAAGTCTCAATACTTTTACTAGGTGCTCGTAAACTTTTATGAGGTCATTGGCTTTTTTCCGAAAATCTTTTCCCAAAACAATTCCTTTGGCTTCATAACCAGGCCCTGACTTTTGCTGTCCCCATTTTGATTCTTTAAATTCTTATATATTCATAAAAAAAATTTTAAATAATATAATTTAAATTATTTGGAACTAGTAAAATCATTAAAGGTTGCTATATTTAAGTAATTATATTAACTAATTATAAAATACTAACCTTTGAATTAAACATTTTTCTCGGACCTTGCTTTTGTCTTGTTATCTCTTCAAGTTGAATGAAATGAGTTGCAAATCGAATAAGAGCGGGTCGAAATATTTGTTTCCCTTGTGTATACTTCTTCATCAAATCAACAGTCTACATGTGATTGTATATAAAGCAAGTCACTTTCTTTGCCTCATCTAACACTTTTGCTACACTAGGCTTTTTCCCAATATCTTCAAGGCATAAATCTAAACAGTGAGCTGCACATGAGATCCAATATAGATGTTTTATTTTCAACATTAATTTTTTTCCAGCAGCTTTCATTGCTGCCTCATTATCAGTCACTATTTGGAAAATGTAATTTTCTCCAATTTCTTTTACAACTGAATCTAACAAACTATAGTAGAATTCAACATCACTACTACGAACGTTTGATACATCTACCGATTTCCAAAAAATGGTTCCTTTACTGCAGTAAACAAGGAAATTAATGATGTGCATTTGATTCAAATTGTTGGTCCAACCATCACACATTAGAGTTGCACCCAATTCTTTCCAATGATTCTTTAGTCTATTTACCCAATCACGAACCCGTTGATACTCTGACTCCAAATACACATCTGAAACCTTATAAGGTGTTGGGAGCTTTACACTTTGTCCAACTTCTGCTGACACTTGAATTAAGTTATACAACCATGGAGAGCTTGCTAATTGAAAAGGAAGTCTTTCATATATTAAAAATTTAGATACCGCTTCACCTATCTTCCTTTGAAAACTCTTTAAAAAAGAGTCATTAACCTTTGGTTGCTTTGAACTTTTTCTTCTAACCAATTCAGGTATAGCTCCCCTTAAGGTAAACTCAGACTCACTTGGGATGGATTTACTTGTTCTTTCTCTATGATATTCTCTAGCTGATCCATGAGAAGATCACCCTTCTTTATAAATGTTATCCCAACCACCAGTACTTCGTCTAAATTCTTCCCTTCTATGCCACTCGTGTTGTGATTGGATACTTTCTCGAGTTGCTTGCCTTATAGCAGAAGCCTTATCAATGAATTACTCGTGTTCATCCTCATCTTCTATTAATTGAGATAAGAATTCATCTTTTCTCCTCTTTTTGTCTATTTTCTTTGTGTTGCTTTCTTTCAGTATATTCATCATACTTTCTCTAATGACACCTGTTAATAAAATAAAAATAACTCACACTTTATATTATTATCAATTATATATAATCTTTATTTGATAAATTTACAATAACATTTAAAAATAATAATAAAGTATCACATACTAGTAACATTAGGGCATGGTGCAACATTGCCGGTTTTATGAGCAATGTGCTCATTAAATAGTGTTATTCCTCCTTTCACAACTTTAGCACAAAGTTTACATACGATATTTCCTTTCGCATTTGGCACTGGAGTTCCAAAGTGCCAACCTATATCATTACTTGGTGCACCCTCCAATCCTTTAGTCGGGAACTCTTCACGTGGTGGCATGCTTTATTTTTATTTATATATAAGAAACATAAAATTATATTTAGAAATATAAACAACTCATTAGTTATATTATCAACAATATAATACAAAAAAAGTAAACATCATTAACATGAAAATTTTAAATTTATTGCATAATCCATACGTAATTTATTTATTTTTTTAAAAACAACAATACACCATAACCCATTATTACTTGGTTCCAAAGTTTTTGGTATAAATAGTTTGTTTTGTATAAATAGTTTGTTTTGTTCCATCTTAATAAAATTTAAATTCAAAATTGGATCAAATTTAAAAATTCAAGTTTTTCATATTATGCAAACTAAAATCAATAGAGATTTATCTAATGTTAAATTGAAGTCATCTATCAGATTTGATAAAGAAAAACACAATGAATTAATTTGTCTTGATATTTTACCTTTTATAATACAAGTCATAAGTGATGGAGGCTATAATTTTTTCATTAATTTTGTGTGTAACCCTAAACAAACCCTAAGTAATGAAAGTTATGAAATTTTAAAATAATAATAAATAATAAATAATTGTCATTATAAATTATAATTACAATATTAATTAAAAATAACATATAAAGTAAAATTATAAATCTGATAAGATTGAAGCTTTCATATTAAAAAATATAATAATATGATTGTCGTCAAAGTAATTTTCATTTTCAGTAAAATCTCTCCAAACAATTCTAACTTATCAATCTATAAATTTTTAGTGATTTTTTTTGAAATAAAAATTTGAATGCATTAAACGAGGATATTTAATAATCAGTACACTAATCAACAAATTGGTCCTAACACTTGTCAAGATGGTGCCTCGGTTTTGCCTAAGAGTAAATGAAAATAAAAATGAAAAAATAAAGGAAAAAGGAAATGAAACGGCAGAAACGCCTCTGTTCTTAAATCCCTAAACACACAAAACTTAGAAAGAAGAAAAACTGAAGAGAAACTCTATCATCCTCTCCTCTGAAAACTCATATCCTCTACTTTGCATATCAAATTCTTGGAACATGCTGGTTGTGCCTTCTCCCTTCATCCCTAAAGTCTAAAGAACATGTTTGCACTGCAGATTCAAGACATGCAAGCAAGAATCAAGACAAAAATTCAGGTACTTGAAAATTATCAATCTTTGAATGTGCAAGTGATCAGGGCATGGTTTGCTTTTTAGATTCAAGTCCTCGCTTTCATCTGCCGCTGTGTTGTTTGCCAAAATATGAGAAATAGAATTTCATATTTTCTATTACTTTTGAGTTTTGATTGCTTTTTTCTGTTTATTTGGACTTCTTTTTACTTTTTTTATTGAAAACTCTCTGATTTTACAGGTAGGGGAATATATTCCCTTTTTGTTTTATTGTGTTTCTGTTGATTTTTGTTTAGAGGAGATGAAATTTTTTTTAATTTACTGTAACGAAAAATAATGGGAATAGCGGCCCGTTATTGCCGTAATTGGCCATTACCCGTTAAATTGCAGCCGCGATCCACCGCTATCGGTGTGACTCCATTTCACACCGCTATTTTCAATAGTAGTGGTTTTAGACGGCGCCGCTACCGTTATATAGCGGCCGTTATTCCGATATCGGACTGCTATTTAAATCTCTGATGGCCACTTCTTTCATTGTTGGTCTATATCTCTCATCTAAGTTCAAGCTTCTTTTTGGAAGTTGAGCAAATGTTACTACTTCATCCTTTTGATAGTCCTTCCCAATTTCATCATCAACAATATCCAACAGATGGTTTTCTTCCATCCACGACATAAATACGAGAATAAGCCCCTATTTTCTTGCGGTCCAAACTTTGAGATTGCCCTTTTACTCGTTAAGAGCTCGACAATAACCACTCCGAAACTATAAACATCATTGTTTTCAGTAAATTGACTTGACTAGGGTATTCAAGATCAAAGTACCCAAAAGTCCCAAGCACTTGAGTCGTCAATTGAGTTTGATCAATGCCAATTGATCTAGATGTTCCGTGGTCTGATACTTTTGTTAGGAACTTTTCATCTAATAGTATGTTACTAGACTTGATATATCGGTGATAAATGGGGATGGATGCAGATGAGTGCAAAAAAGTCATTGCACTTGCAATTTCCGCTTCAATGCATAATCGTATATCCCAAGACCTCGAGTACTCTTTATTTTGGTCATGAATAAGATGGGAAAAGGGTTCCATTAGGGATGAACTCATAAACAAGGAGGGGCACTTCGGTCTCCAAAGCAACATCCTAATAACTTAACAATGTTTCTATGATCAATTTGAGAAAGAATAAAGATCTCATTGACAAATTGTTCAAGATACCCTTCATTTACAGTCTTGGACTTCTTTACTGCAACAATTCTCCCATCAGACAACATTCCTTTATAAAATATGCCTTGGCCACCACAACCCTATATTTTGTTCCCATTATATTGAACAGTAGCTATTTCCAATTAACAATTAAACTTATAAACTAGTCATTTTTTATTTCTAAGCTTAAAACTTAAAATTTTATCACTAAAACTTCAAGTATTTATCAATAACAACATTTTGAAACTTTAACAGCTTAACAAATTAAGGCATAGGTTAGCTAGCTTAAGCCACGATCTCATAAATATTAAATATTAATATCTACGAACACGGTTCATGGAAATGACATTTTAGAACCATAAATTTTGACACCACTGAAAACCGGGTTGTTACAAACTAATTTTCTAAATACCTAGGGGAGATGAACCCTAAGATGAATTCTATCGTTTGATTTTTATTTTACACAATAAATATTTATTTTCTTGTTCTCAATTATGTATTCTTAATTCTTAGTTTAATATTTCTAAAATATTTATCCATGTTCGATATGCTTAAATCGGTGGTTGAATAGACCCCGTTTAAGATTAGATCTTCCGTAATTGAGTGGAGTTGCATGCAATCTTAGAATAAGAAGACATAAATCTATCGAATTAGAGTCAAATCTAATAAGGGAATCCAAATACAAATTAATGCTATAATAGAGGTTTTAATAAGAAAGAAATATTAATTAATCAACCTAGAGTCAGTTGCCCTCATGCTCAAAAGAGATATTAGCATAATTTAGGGATTTTTACATATCAAGGTGCTAAGTGAAGAAATTGCATAATTTAGATTGATAGTGACAGATGAAATCTAGATGGATTCTTTTCTGGGTATTATTTCATTTCTTGTTGTTATTCGATTACTTTCGTGGTTTGTTCTTTGTCGCATTTGTTAATTAATTAAATTAGTTAACTTTTGGTTTTTAATTGACCACTTGAATTATTCGGTTAAATAATAGAAAGACGGTAATTACTAGTACTTGTAGTCATCGTGGGAACGATATCTTTACTCATCATAACTATACTATTAATTGATAGGTGCACTTACCTTAGTCAAATTTTTAGGTCGTTTTGTGACCATCAGTTATAGATTTTAACCTAAAATTTTTCGTCTAAAAAAATTATATAACCTGGCACACCACCATTAACTGTAATAAACATTTCAACAACCAAAATGTAACAAATTAAAAATATTTCATATCATAACTTTTTAAGATTTAGTGATCAAAACGTAATTTAAACCAAACATAAGTGACTAAATTTATAATTTATCCTCATGTTTATGTTTAATTTTAAATTCAATTATTTATATTTTAATTTTTATTAATTAAAAATAATAAAAATATATATCAAATAAATTATAATCATAATTTTATACATCAATGATGTGAATGTTTAAATATTACAAATGATTGCTGAGCAAATGAAAAAACTAATTCCATGTGAATAATATATATATATATATATATATATATATATATATATAAGTGGAAAACCAAACACTAATATTTCAGTAATAGTTTCTGGATCATATTTATATGAGAAAGAGAAAAACAATAATGATATAACCACCAACCATGACACTTAATTAATTAGAATTCATAACTAGAATGTAAACAAACAAAACAAAATGTTCATAACTGATCATCAAAGGTGGTATGGAAGACAACGGCAGCTGTCAATAACGATGGTTTTTCGTGAACCTTCAATTTCATGGGGAAATTAAGGTCGAGTCATTGCCAGGAATAGAATAGAAACTTGGAGATCATGTAATCAGGTGGATTCCAACATATGTGGATGAACATCTGATTCTGATTCTAATTCTGATTCTGATTCTGGTCCTGATGTAGATGTAATGCTGCAATTCGAATAATGTTCTGTTGAGAATGAAGTGAAATCCCAACTCTCAGCCGATTTTCTCATAACGACCTCAGCTTGTTTAATCTGATCAGTGTGGATGTAGTCACCTTGTCCAGTTCTAAGTCTCTCGAGTTCCATGGCCACTTCTTTCATTGTTGGTCTATATCTCCCATCTAAGTTCAAGCATCTTTTCGCAAGTTCAGCAACTGCTACTACTTCATCCTTTTGACCGTCCTTCCCAATTTCAGCATCAACAATATCCAGCAGATGATTTTCTTCCATCGACGACATAAAATACGAGACTAAGCCTCTCTTTTCTTGCGATCCAAACGTCGAGATTGCCCTTTTACCCGTTAAGAGCTCGACAATAACCACTCCAAAACTATAAACATCACTCTTTTCAGTAAACTGACTTGACTGGAAGTATTCAGGATCTAAGTACCCAAAAGTCCCAAGCACTATAGTCGTCAAGTGAGTTTGATCAATGCCGATTGATCTAGATGTTCCGAAATCTGATACTTTTGCTCGGAACTTTTCATCTAGTAGTATGTTACTAGACTTGATATCTCGATGATATATGGGGATGGATGCAGATGAGTGCAAGTAAGAAATCGCACTTGCAGTTTCCGTTGCAATGCGTAATCGTATATCCCACGACCTCGGGTACTCTTCATTTTGGTCATGAATGAGATGGGAAAGGGTTCCATTAGGGATGAACTCATAAACAAGGAGGGGCACTTCGGTCTCCAAGCAACAGCCTAATAGCTTGACAATGTTTCTGTGATCAATTTGAGAAAGAATAAAGATCTCATTGATAAATTGTTCAAGATACCCTTCATTTACAGTCTTGGACTTCTTTACTGCAACAATTCTCCCATCAGACAACATTCCTTTATAAACTATGCCTTGGCCACCACAACCCAATATTCTGTTCTCATTATATTGATCAGTAGCTATTTCCAACTCTTTAGAACTGAAAAGTTTAGTTTGATCCAGCCTACCTTCATTTGAAGACATCTTTTTTTGAAACAATAACCCACCATTTCTTTCAAAAAGTTCTTGTTTAAGTTTTATGTACTTTCTTTTCTGCAGTATCTTATAAAACCACCAAACCCCAGCAATTAAAAACAAGAACACTATACTTAAACAAATACCTGCATGAGATCGAAATAAATATGTCAATGTCACTTATTTGATTAACTCCTAACATAGTCAATGTTACCATTTATGCTACCGTTTGAATAAAATTTAGATGGCCATATCTTTCGCCACATGAATCGTGATATTGTACATATTGCATTAATTTCTCAATTTTTGAAAAATGGATTAATAAAATTCTTAATTATCTCCAAGTCACTATTTGATTCTTAGCAAATGATGGGAATGTGCTTCAACCCGAAGTGGAAATGACAAACAATCGGGAAAGGACGAAATTAAAAATTTCTTTTAGCAGGGACTAAAATTAAATTATAATTTTTATAATAGTAAAAATAATATTTTATTATTTTAATAGTTTATATCTTTATAATTTTTAAAAAATTAAATTAAATTTTTATATTTTTAAAGGAGACCAAAGTTCAATTTTACATTTATTAATTTAAAGTTTTAAAAATCTAAATAAAAAAATTTCATTTTAGGTGCCGCATCCCCTGCGACCCCTAATTTCACCCATGCGGACAAGTAAAGTTGATATCATTAGACAATGTAATCTTAATAATAAGAAAAAAAAACTAAAATATTAATATTAAAATATATTTAAATATAATATAAAATACTTTCAACACGATTATGACTCGATAATTAGGCAAACATGATAGCAACACACAAATTGGAAGACAAAAAAAAAAACTACTGTTAATATTTTCAATATTTATTTATATAAATTAATAATTTTGGACATATAAAAACTTAAAATAGCTTTCAAGAATATCAAGATAATATTGTTTATGATAAATCGTAAAAATAAAATTAACTTTTCAGTGTGACTTTTTGTTCTAAAAAATTTCATCTAATAGTACAATTTTTGAAATCATGTAATATAAAAACCAACATGCATCATACTATGTTTTTTTACTTCAATTAATGCAATTTATGATTTATATAAAACTAATTTTAAAAACATTATTTATAAAAAAAATAAACTACACCGTTAGTACCTCTAAATAGAAGTCATTTTTATTTTGATCATCTCAATTTACTTTTGTTAATTTGGTAATTCAAAATAGAAATTGATCAAATTAGTTACTCCACCGTTAAATGGTAATTGAAGACTAACAGTGCATTTGTAGGAAAAATATTTTGGGGTGATCAAAATAGGAACGACTCCTGTTTAGAGAGATTGGTAAATAGTTTATCCTAATTTTAGAGTAACTAATGTGGAAATACACCATAGTCTTCTGTTATCATTTAACGGTGAAATAACCAATTTGATCAATTTCTATTTTGGGAGACCAAATTAACAAAAAACAAAAATTGAGGTAACCAAAATAGAAACGGCCCATATTTATAGTGTAACAAGGTAGTTTACCCATATAAAAATATATAAGTTGAAAGTTAAGAAAATAAAAATAATTTGGATAAAGATTACAAGTTTTTTTTACATAATGATAAATTTAACCTATAATATTTATTTATTTTGTCACTTTGACCCTAATTTTTTTTTTAACCTCTTTGACCTTTAACCTTTCAGATTTGGTCAAGTTGTTGTTTCCTGGAGGAAATAATTGACTTAACCGTTAAAAATTTAACCATATTGACTTGATAGTTCCTATGGGAATTCATGTATATTTCATAAAAAATTTAAAAAATATATAAAAATTATTTTTAAAAAAATTCCACAAGCTATCATGTTAACTCTTTTAAAATTTTAATAAATTAATCAAATTTTTCAAAAAATAATAATTTTACTAAATTTAGAAAGTTGATAACAAAAAACTAGATAAAGATTAAGGAGTAAAAACTTGTAATAATTAAATATTAATAATTTACACTATTGACTCACAAAAGAGTTATTTATTATTAGTTAATTATAATGTGGCTATTATTAATGAAGTAAATAAATCTTATTAATTATATCACGCTGGCTACTTTAATAATTATGGGAATAAATGATGATTTTAAAAAAATTAATTTTTAAGCATCAATAAAAATAAGTCATCTCATCAATTTTAAATCCAATAAAAATATAAATACACAAATCCATAGAAAATCTCTTCTTAAGTAACATTTACTTAAGTGTACCAACCTAGTGCGACAAGAAGAATGGGAAAACTCTCGCGATGCGCCTTGGGCTTAGGAGAGCAACCTGTTCCATATTTCCGACCATCACCCTCAAATCCTTCAGGGCATGTACAATAATAGCTTCCAAGTGTATTATGACATATTCCAAATTCATTGCAAGGCTTCAGTGCTTCACATTCATTAATATCTACAGTTTTTAAACATTTTAAAGAAGCAAAAAATAATAAAGTAGAGTTAGCTAATTTCTTCAAAATGAATCTGCAATAGAGAACTTGAAATCTTTACCTTGGCAGCCGTTGGAGAGATAAGGGTTACCCTGAAAACCATCATTACACTTGCACAAATATCCAGGGCCACTTTCTGGATCTATACAAGCACTATTTTGCTTGCAAGCATAATTTTTTGGGTCCATTTTAGTTTCTTCACATGTTTGATCCCCGATTGCCCAATCAAGAATAAGTGGGTATTTCCTTTTGTTGAAATCTATGTTGGAAAGATCTGATGTAGAGAAGGTGTAGACTCCATCTTCCACAAGAAATCCATAACTGCAAGGATTGAACCTCAACACTGTGGAATGACTCTGAAGAGTAGTAAAATTGAAGAAATAAGCCTGCATTCCTCTAGGGATAGCCGTCTGGCAGCAGCCAATGCCGGAGCAAGACCCATTTATCACATCGCCCACGTCACCACAAAATGTTAAACATCCGGTTGAAAAGTTTTTTGCTTTAAAAACTATGTTTGAAGAGTCAGGTCCGGAGAAACCATTGATGTAGGCGATAGTGTCACAACCAATGGCAGTGAACTTGTTTCTTGAGTAAGATATGGAGAATTTTCTATGAAGGAACACGGACGTGTCATATGAAGTGGGCCCTGATGAATTATAACAGTCATAACCTACGGACCTGTGATATTGAATGCGCAAAGAACCATCATCCAGGGAGATGTTGAGAACTTGTAATTCTAAACCAGTGTCGCTTAAGAATGCTTTTGGGGGGTTAAAAGAGGTGTCACAATTAATGAAGAAGTCCCTGCTGATGTAGCAACCACTGCTTGTACCAAAAGGGTAGGGGATGCTTATATTTCCGCATTTGCTTTGGCATCCAGGCTTTGCTTGAGCTGCTACTGAAGTTGCCATAATTGTTACCACAACTGCAAACACAGCAAGCTCCTTAAATATACCACCAAACCCCATCATCATGTCTTGTGTTTTTTCCCCCATTCTCCAGGCTATGTGAATCTAGAATATCTTATAAGAATAGCATGAATGTTTGAAGACCCAGTGCCATTTTAATAGACAAGTTGTTGAACACTATAGCCGGCACTTGATTCATTATTGCCGTCTTGACTGCTTCCTTTTCCTTTCAAAACTTTTTCTTTAATATATATATATATATATATATATATAACAAAGTAAAAATATATATAATGATGACAAGTGGCACATCTCTCTTTTTTTATTTAGTTTTAAAAATTATTTTTATAATTAATTTAATTTCTATTATTTTTAAAATAATTATTTTATGTCTTCTCTTTTTGGCTTTATGCCTTTATCATTAAACCAAGAGTTAATTAAGGTAATAAAACAAAGAGATTCAGAATTTGGAAAAGGTTAAGACTTTATTTACACCATTTTTTATATATTGTTAAAATTAAGTGACCCGAATCCTTATTTAAATAAAATACAGTGATAAAATAAAATAAAAGAAGAACCCATATAGAATTACACTTCTTTTATTTTATTTTAGAATAAAGTTTTTTAAGCCTTATTAAATTCCATCTATTTGATATTGATTAGAATAAGGTGTTTCAATCTTACTAGAATATGACTTTACAAGCTTATAAATAGACATAGTCTATTCCTCTTGTAATTAATTTGAATTCGACATAGTGAATTTTTTCTTCTCCTCTGCCTGTGGTTTTTTTCCCGAAAGGGTTTCCACGAAAAAATCTGTGTGTTCTTTATTTTATTTTATTTTATTTTCACAAATTGGTATCCGAGCTTTCGGGTTTTTCATCTCGATCACGGTAATGGCGTCTTTGAAGTATGAAATTCCGCTGTTGGATCGCAACACCAGATTTACGTTGTGGCAGATTAAGATGCAAGCAGTTCTTGCGCAGATGGATCTAGAGGATGCCCTGCTAGGGATAGATAAGATGCCTTCGACATTAACAGATGAAGAGAAGAAGCGTAAGGATTGAAAGGTGTTAAAACAATTACATCTGCATTTGTCCAACGAAATTTTGCAGGATGTGATGAAAGAGAAGACCGCCGCTGCATTATAGAAGAGGCTAGAACAAATATGTATGTCGAAAAATCTAACAAGCAAGTTGCATATAAAGCAGCGTCTTTATGCTCATCATTTGGAGGAAGGTGCGTCTGTACACGAACACTTAACAGTGTTTAAAGAAATTCTCTCAAATTTTGAGGCCATGGAGGTTCAGTATGATAAGGAAGATCTAGGGTTGATTCTACTTTGTTCGTTGCCCCCGTCTTATTCAACCTTTAGAGACACGATTTTATATAGCCACGAGTCTCTCATAGTTGATAAGGTTTATGATTCTTTAACCTCGTATGATAAGATGAAGCATCTTGTGGTTAAACCCGACTCTCAAGGAGAGGGTCTCATTATTCGTGGGAGACAAGATCGGAATATTGATGATGATCATGGTAGGACACAGGAACGGAATTCTCGTGGTAAATATAATGGTAGATCAAAGTCTTCAATCAGAGGTAAAAATTGTAACTTCTGCAAGAAGAAAGGGCACATTAAATCTGAGTGCTATAAGCTACAGAACAAGATTAAAAGGGAGGCTGCAAATCAAAAGGGAAAACAACCAGAAAATTCCGGTGAAGCTGATGTTGTAGAAGACTACAGCGACGGTGAACTTCTAGTCGCTTCTGTCAATGATTCTAAAGTAAGCGAGGAGTGGATACTTGATTCAGGCTGCACCTTCCACATGAGTTGTAATCGAGATTGGTTTACAACTTATGAAACAGTGTCTAAATATGTTGTTTAGATGGGAAATAATGCTTCATGTAAAATCGCAGGTGTTGGAACAATTAAAGTTAAGATGTTTGATGGAGTTGTCAGAACACTTAGTGACGTACGACATGTTCCAAAATTGAAAAGAAATTTAATTTCGTTGAGTACTTTTGATTCAAAAGGGTACAGATACACAGCTGAAAGTGGGGTTTTAAAGGTTTCCAAAGGTTCCCTTGTTGTAATGAAAGGGCAGAGAAAGACTGCCAAGTTATATGTTTTGTAGGGTTCTACTGTTACTGGTGATGCAGTTGTCACTTCTTTTTCCTTGTCCGATGATGATATTACTAAACTTTGGCATATGCGCCTAGGGCATATGAGTGAGAATGACATGGTAGAATTGAGCAAAAGAGGATTTCTTGATAGGCAAAGAATTTGCAAACTGAATTTTTATGAGCATTGTGTTTTTGGGAAGCAAAAAAGAGTTCGATTTACCAGAGGAATCCATAACACGAAGGGAATGTTAGAGTATATTCATTCTGATCTGTGGGGCCCATCCAGAGTGCCTTCGAGAGGTGAAGCTAATTATATGCTAACATTTATTGATATTTTTCCAGAAAAGTTTGAGCGTTCTTCTTGAAGCAAAAAAGTGATGTGTTTTCCGCATTTAAGTATTGGAAAATTATGATTGAAAAACAGACGGGAAAACAAATAAAATACCTCCGCACAGATAATGGCTTAGAGTTCTGTTCTGATGAGTTTAATAGATTGTACAAGTTAGAAAGGATCGTGAGACACTTGACAGTTCACCATACTCTACAGCAAAATGGCGTTGCAGAAAGAATGAACAGAATGATCATGGAAAAGGTTTGATGTATGTTGTCAAATGCCAACTTACCAAAGTCGTTTTGGGCCGAAGTAGCTTCTACTGCATGTTTTTTGATCAACCGATCCCCATCCGTTGCCATTGAGAAAAAGACTCCACAAGAGGTATGGTCTGGTAATCCTGCTAATTATTCTGATTTAAAGATCTTTGGGTGTCTTGCCTATGCTCATGTTGATAATGGAAAATTGGAACCGAGATTAATTAAATGTGTTTTTCTTGGTTATAAAGCTGGTGTAAAAGGGTATAAGTTATGGTGTCCTGAAAATAGAAAAGTTGTTATTAGCAGAGATATTATTTTTGATGAAACTGCTATGCTACCTAACTTATCTCTTAAAGACTTCCAATAAAGAAAATCAAAAGCAGGTGGAGCATCAGATTAATACAGAGTCGACTCCTCAAGCCAGTACAAAAATTGAGAATAGAGTTGCTACTTCACCGCAATATTCTATCGCCAAAAATAGAATTAGAAGAGAAATTAAACCTCCAAAGAAGTATGCCGAGGCTGATCTAGTTGCTTATGCTTTAAATGTGGCTGAAGATATAGATGCAAATCAAGAGTCATCTAATTATTCTGAGGCGATTAGCTGTGAAGACTCAGAAAAGTGGATGTTTGCTATGCAAGAGGAGATGGAATCACTTCATAAAAATAGAACATGGGATCTTGTAAAACTTCCTAAAGGTAATAAGGTTGTTCCTTGTAAATGGGTGTTTAAAAAGAAAGAAAGGACTCTAAGAGTTGAAGAACTCAGATATAAAATAAGGCTTGTTGCAAAGGGTTACAGTCAAATTCCAGTAGTGGACTTCACAGATGTGTTCTCCTCAGTTGTTAAGCATAGTTCGATTCGATCTTTGCTTGGTATTGTGGCCATGCATGATTTGGAGCTTGAGCAGTTAGATATAAAAATTGCATTTTTACATGGAGAACTTGAGGAGGATATTTACATGCAACAACCAGAGGGTTTTACAATCTCAAAAAAAGAAGACTATGTTTGCTTGCTGAAAAAGTCCCTTTACGGTTTGAAACAGTCACCAAGACAGTGGTACAAGAGGTTTGATTCCTTTATGACTTCTCATGATTTTAAAAGAAGTAGTTTTGACAGTTGTGTTTACTAAGAAAAACAATGATGGTTCTTTTGTGTATCTACTTCTTTATGTTGATGACATGTTGATAGCAGCAAAAAATAAAGAAGAGATAAGAAAGGTCAAAACCCAACTAAGTGAAGAATTTGAGATGAAAGATTTAGGACCAGTAAAAAAGATACTTGTATGGAGATTCTCAGAGATAGAAAAGCAAGTAAATTGTACCTAAGTCAGAAGGGGTACATTGAGAAAGTTCTTTGCAGATTCAATATGCAGAGTGCTAAGCCTGTTAGAACTCCTTTAGCAGCCCATTTCAGACTTTCATCGGCTTTGTATCTACAATCAGATGATGAGATTGAGTACATGTCACATGTTCTATACTCTAGTGCAGTGAGATCTCTCATGTATGCTATGGTTTGTTCACGTCCAGATTTATCATATGCAGCTAGTGCAGTTAGCAAATATATGGCGAATCCCAATAAAGAACATTGGAAAGCAGGTCAGTGGATTTTAAGGTATTTATGAGGTACTACTGATGTTTGCTTACAGTTTGGAAGAACTAGAGATGGAGTAATTAGGTATGTTGATGCTGATTTTGCTGGAGACCTTGATAGAAGAAGATCTCTCACAGGTTGTCTTTACAATCGGAGGTTGTGCAATTAGTTGGAAAGCCACTTTGCAAACTACAGTCGCTTTGTCTATCATTGAAACTGAGTACATGGCGATTACTGAGGCTTGTAAAGAAGCTATTCGGTTGAAGGGACTCTTTAGTGAACTCAATGAAGACCTTCAAATCAGCATAGTATTTTGTGACAGTCAGAGTGCCATCTTTCTTACAAAAGATCAACTTTTTCATGAGAGAATAAAACACATTGATGTTCGGTATCATTTTGTTCGTGATATTATTGCTCGTGGTGATATTGTTGTGAGCAAAATTAGTACTCATGAAAATCCTGCAGATATGATGACTAAGTCACTTCCTATAACCAAGTTTGAGCATTGCTTAGACTTGGTTGGTGTTCATTGTTGAAGTTAAACCTTTAAGGGGTTTTATGAAAAAGTTAGAGAACTTGTTCGTTGGGAGTTCGCGATGAAGAACTTGTTCATTGAGAATTCGTGTCAAGGTGGAGATTGTTAGAATTAAGTGACATGAATCCTTATTTAAATAAAATACAGTGGTAAAATAAAATAAAAGAAGAATCCATATAGAATTACACTTCTTTTATTTTATTTTAGAACAATATTTTTTAAACCTTATTAAATTCCATCTATTTGATATTGATTAGAATAAGGTGTTTCAGTCTTACTAGAATATGGCTTTACAAGCCTATAAATAGACATAGTCTATTCCTCTTGTAGTTAATTCGAATTTGACATAGTGAATTTTCTTCTCCTCTACCCGTGGTTTCTTTCCCGAAAGGGTTTCTACGTAAAAATCTGTATTCTTTATTTTATTTTATTTTATTTTCACATATATAAAGCATGAGTTAATCCCCAACACTTCTGTCTTCATCTGTAATTTTCGAATGAATGAAAATAAATTATAAATCATAATAATGATTTTGTATGGTAATAAAACTTATATAATTAAATTAAAACAGTCATTATGAAGATGCCATTTTAAACTTCAGATTATTTATCATAACTTTTATATATCCATATTTTGATTATTTATTCTAAAAATTTATCTTCCACAATATCCACACAAATAATATATTTAGAATATTAGAAAATATATATAATTTCAAGGCTTAATATATAAATTGGCCCCTGAATTTGACAACTTTTTTCATATTGCCCCCTGAACTTTTTTTGGATCACATTAGCCCCTAAGATTGGCATTCATTATAGATATTGGTATCTACACTAACACCATTTTTTTTTTTGAAAAATTTGTTGATGTGGACAAATAACAAGACGATGAGTGGATTCATCTTTAACCATTCTTAAATTCTTTTTAAAAAACCTTAAAATTTTAAAATGAATAAAACTTATTAAAAATATAAGAAATATATAAATTATAAAACTTCAATATATATATATAAATTGAAAATGCAAATAAAAAATAATATATAAATTAAAAATAAAAATAAAAAATTTAGTTAAAATTTAAATATGTGTATTGTTTAAATTTGTATGAAACAAAAAAAAAAGAGGTAATTTCTTTTCCCCACCTTTTTAAACCATTCCAAAAATTCGGATTAATATTTGTGTATTGTTTAATATTTTTTTCATATAATTTTTCAAATGAATCTCAAAATATTTAATTATATTAAATACATTTATTACAATTGTAGATATATTTATATATATAATATTTAGAAAAATTGATAAAATTTTGTTGATTGATTTTTAGTTCGATTGGTATTGGATTATTGCCAGTGAAGGAGGGCGTGTGTTTCAATACACTGAAACACATTATCCTTCTATTTAAGGTTAGGACGGGTTATAGATAATTTTAGATATTGTATAAAAAATTGATAAAAATTTAACAATTATTTTATCAATATACTTTAAAAAGAAAAAAAAATATCCCAACATTTATTTGATCAATATACTTTATTTTTTATAGGGACAGTTGTGGACCAAAATCGAATTCATGTTTTATGGACAACAAAAACTGAATCGAAGAGGATCAAACCCTAACTTGGCAAGAAAGCAACCTAAAGCACAAAGAAAGACCAAGTTGAGTTAGGGCAATTCCACAGTAAATAAAATAGTAAGAAAACAAATTTCAAGAAAAAAGTAGGAGATTTAAATGATTCAAAGATAAGATATAGCTCTTCGATTGGTATGAAGACATCTCAACTAAGAAATGCATAGATCACTTCCAAAAATACACTGTAAGTCGACTAATCTTTTGAGTTAAAAAACAACTTCAATGAATTTAAGTTAATAAAATTTATCTCATCCACTCATGTGTCACATTCAAAGTTGATCTTGAATTTATCCTATCCACAGAATTTTTGGATGAGGTTATTATAGAAAATTACGAGTTTCAACTTTAATTCGAGTTTAAATCATATTGGGTTCGATTTTAAGGTTTAATTTTGATTAGATGTAAGCTGAATATTGTATTTATTAGGTTTTATAATGTTATTTGTTCTGAATTTTAGGATATTTTTAAATATTTCAAGTTGTTTAAGAGTATTATGTTTCTTAGTCAACAAGAGAGTTTAGTTCCACTAGAACTACTTGTTTAGATTAATTAGAGTTTCAGTTTTATTTTGATGTAATTAACTAGCCTATATAAAGATTTTTGCATTATTCATTAAAGACATCATACACCATTCATTATTTTGATTCAATATAGCTGTTTGATTTTTTCTGTTTATGAGATTTCTCTCTTATTGATTTTAGAAAGAGTTTTTTTCTTGGTTTCTTTAGGAAGTCATGGGGTTATCTCTTAACCGTCTAATTTACTAGGGTTCAGTCTAAGGGGTTAGTTAGAGTCATTTATAAAACTTGTTGAAGTTTCTTCTTTAAAGAGTTTCATAGCATATCGACTTTTCATCACCTTCCATCGAATCTTTTTCTATCTTGCCTTAATCTTTATCTTTCTTGATTTTCTTTTTCTATTTATTTTCATTGTTTCTAATCTCTATTGATTTCCTTGTTTCAAGACAGATTCAAACAACCTTGGTTACTTGTAAGAACACATTTTCCTTAAAGATTTAGTCCTCTCATCTTCGAATTAATCCTTTGGATCTCCTTTTATTTTTTCTTGCTATTTTATTTGCTGCCAAGTTTCCCTAATTCAGCTTGGTCTTTCATTGCGTTTTATGTTGCTTTCTCTCCAAGTTAGAGTTCGATCTTGGTCCATTGCTACCTGTAGCGATGTAAAAATTTTAATCTCGGTCGCTAATTGTGGCGATTTATTGAAAACTTGAAAACTGAAGTTTGATTTCAAAATAAAGAGAGGAGTTGCCACCGATCCTTTTTATAGGTGTGATCGGACACCTAATAAGTTTATTTTTTTAAAACAAAAGAAGGCCGAGTTTAGGTCTACGTTAAAATCAGAGTAAAGTAGGGTCCGGGAGTCGGTTACGCGCGAGGAAGGTATTAGCACCCTCGCGACGCCCAAAATTGGTATCTTGTTAAACATGCGTTGTCTTGAATTTCAAAATTGCGAGTTCAATATAACATTTAATCATGATCCAATTAAAACTCGAGAATTTTTAGTTTTCGGTTTTCTAGAAGGGTATTCCGTATTTAGCACGAGCCGACGAATTTCACCCAACATAGCGATGAAATCGATGGCTTAATGTTAAATCGGCACATTGCCTTATTTATTGAAATTAGTTAAAAACAAAAATGAAAATATTTCTAGATAAAGAAAGTAAAAGGAAACTATATTAATGTTGAAATAAGATGTGAACAAATAGGCTTAATTCGGAACAGACAAATAATAATAAAAGTCAAGGATATACGAAGCAAATAATATGTAAAACATTAGCAATGTATATACGATAATAATGGTATAAAACGATAATAATGCATATGACATTAAACATGATAATAATAGTAATAATATAAACATAAAATGGTAATGAACATATATATAAAACATATAATGCTAGATTAAAAGTATATACAATATGTATTGAAAGCAGAAATAATAAAAATAACCAATGATAATAATATATAAATATATGTATGTACTAAAATACATAAGTAAAAAAAATAAAAAGTATATACATGATATTTAAAAAAATATAATATAGCGTTAAAGATACGTACATAATGTAGTTAATATATATATATATATATATATTCATAAGATAATATGTAAAAAATGTAATATATAGCATTAGAAATATATACATGACATATATAAAGATATAATATTAAAAAGATACATATACGTAACATATATAATAAAAAACATGTATATATATTATAGTACTAAAATATTTACATAGTATACTCCTATTAGAAATAATAATGATGTTAAAAAACAAATATTGACATAGGTTAGTTACTTTAAACCGATTTTGATATCTCGTAAGTTTTTTTTTTTTTGAAAATAGACTAAGTTTTTTGCTAAATTAAACAAATATTTTAAAATGACGATTTTTAAAAATCCAATAACTTATTGTATTATTTCAGTGACTAATATAATCTTCCAAATTTAGGTCTAACGTCTAAGCCAGGTTGCAGAGGTTACACATTTAGTTAATCCACCTAAAATATATTCACTTGAAAACTTCCGGTGTTTGGCCAAAACATAGAAGAGATAGGAGGCAAAGTTGTAGGTGCCATCGCAAAGTTGGTAATGAAATCATTTAATGGAAAGAGTTTTCTGGATATAAACTACCGTTTTTTTTCCTTCTCAACTTTCAGAAACGTTCAACGTCAACAGATTGAAATATCATGCATAAAAGCTACAATTTATCCAATATGTTCCCCTTTATTTTTAAACCTCTTTTTCATTTATAAAATATAATTCCAAATGATTATAAAGATATAGTAGATGGATACCCATACCAACAAAATCCTCTTATGGTAACCCTGTTTTTATAATAATATAATTTATTCTTTTTTACAAATGGATGCATTAAAAAAAAGATTGAAAATTTGACGGATGAGTTAGCTGTTTCGGAACAGTGAAAGATATAAGGCGATGAAGAGTACTTACTGTGAAGAATTTTTTTTTATTATACCACAAAGTTGTTAATGTAAATACTTCTCTTGATAAAGAATTGTATGAGTTAAACAGTGTATAAATTCATGCAAATTATGCATTTATGATCTGAAAAGATGGCTTAATTTTAATCAACTAAATTGATTGGATACAAAGTATGCCATTAACAAAAATAAGAATTATTTTTTTAATTACTATTGAGATTATATAAAATTTAAATATTATTTATTTAAATTTAAAATAATGTAAAAAAATAAGATAAAAAGAGATGTATAATATTTAAGTCTACAATATTCTTATCATACATATTTATATATTTTTTAAAAAAAATTAGAGTATAATTATATTGTTAACAAAATTTAAAATATTTTTCCCACATTAAAAATGTTTTAAAAAATTTTTAATTTTCAAAATATTTTAAAGAAAAAAACAAATTTTAAATACTTCTTAATGTTTCATAAAAATAAAATTAAACAATTGAAAATTTTAAACTTATTATTATCTATTTATAATTTGTTTTTAACATTAGCTTAAGCAAATTTGATACATATGATCTTTTTAACAAACAATATTATTTATAAAATTAACATATCTTTAAAATATATAATTTTTTAAATAATGTTACGTAACATAAAAGTTTCTACTATGAAACTTCACATTTCATCCTAAATATATACTATTAAGAAAAAAAGAATTTTGCCTTCACTAACAATTCTGTACCGTCGTCGATGTCACCGAATAATCATTGTTTACAGCTGGTTCAGCCTCAGCTCTAAACCCCTTTCTTGGGAGGGAAACTCTTGTCTGGCCATTTATTAGGGATGAATATTCTATCCAATAGAATCGAATCAAAATATTTTGAGTTAATCGAGTTGACGAATAGGTTTTATCATCTTAACTCGATTTAAAATTTTCTCGAATCGAGTCGAATGAGATGGAATACAAATCGAATTGAATATATTTGTTCGAGTTAAATTAAAAAATAATTTTTATGTTTTTTATTTCTATGTAATTAAAAAAATATTTTTCTTTAAAGTTTTTAAACATGACCATACAAAGAAAAATTGAAGTGAACAAGTAAAAACAACTGATGAAAAAGAATGAAAGGGTTTTGATTTTTGGGGCTAAAGGGGGAGAAATAAAAGATTTTTGGGAGTAAAAGGAGGAGGGAATGTAAAAAAAAAATTGAAGAGAAGAGTTGGTGGGGCAAAAGCGGGGGTTGTATCACCCCAAATTTTGAATGCTTGACTGTTGAATTCCATCGTAAATAAATTTTTGTATCTATAGTTCTGTGCTCTGCTTATGTGCTTGAGGTTAAGAGTTCAAGTCGTGTCTTTAGCAATTTTGCTAATTCAATTTTAATTAATCTATGCTATTGAGCCGTTGACTTGAAGTTAATTCTGTGTAAATTTGTATCAAGAATAAGCTTGCTAATTCATTGGCTAAGCATCAATCTAGTCTTTGGTCTTGTGTTTGAGTCTTTGCAAAAGCGAAGTGGGGATGTATTTTTGCTGCTTTGTAGAATTACTTTTGGTTATCTATTTCTTTTAAAAGTAATTTTTTTATTTTTTTTATTTTTTTATTTTTCTTTTTATCGTTCTTTCTCTTTCGTTCTTTTTCCTCTCTTTTTTTTCTTTTCTTATTCCTTTTCTTTTCTTTCCTTGGGTTGCTTTTATAGTCTCGGAATGTGATCGAGTAAGTACACACTTCACTGTTGCCAATTGATAGGTTAATTGCATGAATTTTTTATTTGTAGAACTTTTGTCAAGCGGTTGTTCATTCATTTCTGTCGGTGTAGTTTTAACTCGATTTGTTTAAACCTTCTTTTAAGTGACCGTTTGGTTTCTTTTTAGGCGAGGATTTGAAAGCAACGATCCTCAATGCAATAACTCAAGTAATTGCTATTGATTCTATCGGTAAGTATGGTTTCGTTGAAGGTTTTTCGTCAAAACTTTCGAAATAGCTTTTTTGCGCGTGATTGGGTTTTGTTGTCAATTGAATTGCTTGATTGTGTTCTTGAATGGTCATTTTAGGCTTCGAGAGTCTTCTACGTTGCTCCTACTTCAAAACTACTTCAAGTGCGTACTAGAAATCCGAGTTTTTGCAAATTTTAGACACTGAAAAACATGGTTGTCGATGCCACACGATCGTGTGGTAGGCAGTGTGAGCCACACTGCCGTGTGACAGGCCGTGTAACTCGTTGTCTACCAAATACGAGCCACACGGGTGTGTGTTCGGGCCTGTAACTCACTGATTAGAAGATTAGGATCACACGGGTTAGGGACACGGACATGTGCCCAGGCTGTGTGACTTACTGTTTACGATTTAGGACCACACAAGTCAGAAATATGAGCGTATGTCCAGGTTGTGTAACTCACTATTTGTGATTTAGGACCACACGGGCAGATGACATAAACGTGTGCCAAGCATGTGGGGTCATATAGGCCAATCATTTAGGTTGTGTGGAACCACACGGGCATGTGAGTCAGATATGAAATTTATCTTTGAGGCCATAAGCATTGTCTAACGCGAACGTAGGCTTTTCATAATGTATTTATGACCTGATATAGATCGTATGAGTTGCTATCTGATGATCTGAGACTAAACTGTTGATTATATAAACGTATATTGATTGTGATGATTGCCAATGATATTGATCTATATCATTTGACTATGAATTAAACTGAATGACTATGTGTACATTCTTGACATCTGTAACTTACACTTGCATTGGGTAGGAATTGTGTAAAGGAGGAAGTGATCTATTCTGATCCAGTGGCTAAGCCACAGTTATATATGAATCTGGCGTTTTATTGCAATTTGATCCAGCAACTGGTCTGCAATCCTATTGAACGTGTTGGACCAACACTATATATGGTGTGTAGAGCTGGAGGGGTATTAAACTCCCTTATTGGTGTGTTGGGATGGTCGGAGATGATATGTAGCGAATGGGGGTAGGAATAACTGCATCTGTTTCTGATTTGTCTTGTATCTGAATGGGAACTGTTCTGCCATTTAACTGATGTGTTAAAACTGTACTGGATATTCTCTGATTCTAAGTGGAACTTGAGTTTAGGAATTTATTATTATAATTGTGTTTCTAATTGAATATATATGTGTTATACACTGAGTTCTCAACCCATTTTGTTGTTGACTGAATTTCAGGTAACTTGCAATCTTGATCGAGTCAGCGTAGCGGAAGCTCGGTCAATCTGCTTTATCACCCTTTATTTATATTAATAGTAGTTCAGTATTTTGTAGTATTTCGACCTTCTAAGATAGTTGAATTATCGACGGGATATTATGGTTGTATAATCTGCCAGGCATTTTGACTGTGTTTATAAAAGTTGGTTCCCTAGTAACATTAACGTCACTCTTCGGACTTGGTCTTAACGCCTAGGCCGGGTTTGGGGTGTTACAGGAGTGGGGGTAGTTTGATATTAGGTTTATTCGAATTATTCAAATTTGAAAATTCAACTTGACTCAAATTTGAAATTCGAAAAAAATCGACTTTACTCGATTAACTCGATTCAAATAATTTGAAATTCGAGTTTATTTCAATTTTTTCAAATCAAATCGAATTTTGCTTACCCATAATATCCATGGGTAATGCATCAAGTTTCAAAAGGGTCTTTAATCTCTCTTCATTTCTTTAAGCGAATTTGTTCTAAATATATTAAATTCTCTAGACAAACTGAAAGGAATATGGTATATTGAGTTCTCTTCCAACAGCGTCACTGATCATCTTCTTTACAATTTTTTTTTGGCAAATAACATTTAATTATTTCATATATATGTTCAATGTTTATATATAATTTTTAGGGTTTATATATATATTTAGATTATTTATAAACTTTTTCATTATTTTTATATATTTTTAAAAATTTCTTTATATTTTTATATTTTTAAAAATTATATACATTTTAAAATTATGTATATATATTTCTTTATTTTTTATATAATTTTTATATTTTAATAATTTTTTAAAGTTTATATTTGAAAAAGAAAACATATCAGTTTTACAAAAAATACGCCACATTGTTTTCTTTTCATCAAAATAATTCTTTAGGTACTAAATCGGGACAAAACAAATTTAGATATCAAAGTAAAAAAATGAGTATACTTCAAGAACCAAATCGTGAATTAAATTTTTTTTTAATAATTTTAGAAAATGATAATATCAAAATAAAGTCTCAAATTTTAGAAAAGTCCAAAAATCAGTGTAGGAGATCAATTTTGCCCAGGCCTAATAATAAAAAATCCAAAATAATAAAGTCCAATTACAAGCAGCCCAAAATACTAATAAAAAAACCCTAATGGCCTAGTGGCTCACAACCTAAACTAAGTTTTCAGTAAAGCTAAAAACCCTAGCCGCCGCTCCTCTCACGCCGCCTGAGGCACCTCGTCCCGAGGCCTGACACCTTGGCCAGATCATCTCCGTTAACCCCAGCACCTACAAAAAAAGGGATGAAAAACAGGGCAAAGGAAACAAATAGAGAATAGTAGCAAACAGTAGCGAAAAATATAAAATATTGTAATGAAATCGGTTATAAAGCCACAAAAATCGATTGTAATTGTTTTTTCACGGAGAAAGCAATCAAAAACAGAAAAAAATTGAATAAAAAAAAAAAAAAAAAAGCAAAGACTTAACAAAGGTAGATTTTTTTTTTAAATCTTGTTTAAAATTGAAAATATAAAAGAGTAAAAAGGCACGACTTTTACCTGCGGCGCTTTGTCTCCGGCTGTTGTAGGAATCCATTGTCATAGGGGCTATCTCTTTTTTTCTTTTTCTTTGTTTCAAAAAAATAAAAACCTAAGAAACTAAAAGGTTTCATCTCTTTATTTTTATTTTCGAACTTTGGATAATTTTTTTGAGGGATTTTGACCCTAGATCCGTGCTTTACACAAAAAAAGGATTTAAAAGGTATTTTTGGCAATTTTCCAGCCACCGAAGATGGCGGCCACTGTCGTTGATGACCAGAGGTCACGGTGGCCCGATAGCCGGATTCTGGGCAGTGCCTAAAGAGAAAACGGAGGGAAGGAAGTTTTTTTTTTCTAATAAAAGAAGGAAATGATTTTTTTCTTAAAATTTTTGCTTTTATAGCATTCTAAAACGGCGTCGTTTTAGGTTTCATATCCAGACGCCAAAACGGCATCGTTTCGGGCCAACCCGATGACCTGACCCGGATCCTCCTAGGATTTGAGTGTTTTTAAAGGGGAGGGGATATTTGCACTCCTAATCCTTCCACCTTTTGGGTTGTTTTAATTTAGTCCTAATTTCACTATTTTTTCTTTTTAGAAATTTTACCATTCAATTTTACCCCGCTTTCAATTAAGTCCTCGGTTCGCTGATCTCCTGGACAAGGGACGCATGTCCTGAGGATTGGGATAATTTCTTATTTGGTCCTCGTTTGTTTTCACGCTTTTCATTTTGGTCTTTTATTTATTTATTTTATCCCAATTTATCCTCTTATTTTAATTTAAGTTACAATTAAGTCCTTTAGTTATTTTAATTCTTTTATTTATTTATTTACTTATTTGGTTATTTATCATTCCTTTACTTTTTGTTATATTTGAATTTTTTTTAGTTATTTTCTTTTCATCGAGCATTTATTTTTTTTATCTTTTTATTTATTTTTTTTACACTTAAATATTAGATTGTTTATGCTCTTTTATTTGTGTATTTTATTATTATTATTGTCGTTATTATTTTATTTTTATTTCTTTTCTCGTTATTTTATTATTTCTTTTATTATTTTCAACATTTTCATGTCATGTTTATTTATCCTTTTTAATCATGCATTTTCCATTTTTTTATTTTAATTTACCTTATTTATTATTATTATTATTATTATTATTATTATTATTATTATTATTATTATTCCTTTATTTACTTATTATTTATCATTCTAATATTCTACCTACCTAGCCATTTTATATTATTTCATTATCACTATACCATACATTATATTTAGATATATTTACCTGTTTTATATTGTACCCGAATAAACTAAATTTGCATCACTTTAAATGTTATATTAATTTTTTTTTTACTTGATGCATAAAAAGGAGTATTTCAAAACCAAGGCAACGTTTTTATTTAGAGAATCGAGAAATCAGCCCTAACTTACGGAGTTTGATTTTCTCTTTGAACCTAAAAAATCGAACATCCTTTTAAAACTAAAAACACATGAGATTCAAACAATAATTGAATAGGGAACAGTTTTATTTTCGAGAATTTGAGATGTTGTGACCTAACTTACGAGACATGACTTTTTTCGTTATCTCGAAATAAGAAGGCTTATTATATAAGTTTTGATTTAATTAAATGATTTAAATTAAAAAACATGCAATTTGAATCTTCAAATTTTTTATTTTTCGACACTAAAGACATCAAGTAATTAATTAGGTACCAATTTTGAGCATAACGAGGGTGCTAATTCTTCCTCGTACGTAATCGACTCCCGAACTCATTTTTTAGATTTTTGTAGACTGAAAAATATTGTTTTAATAAATCAAACCTCTTATTAAAATGATCAAATTACGAAGTGACCTGATCACATCTTAAAAGTGACTGGTGATGACTCTCGTTTTCATTTTAAAATAAAAAGTCGATTTAAAAAAAAAGGATTTCCACAATCAGCATTACTAAGATGAAGATACACAATCCAAAACATGCGCCTTACAACCAAAAATAGAAAAAGCAAGTGATTATGAATTTCTTTTGACATTGCCATCAATCCCTCGCATTTTATCTCTATTAATTAACCTTTTTTTTTTTTTTTTGCTTTCAAATTAATATGATAAGCAGGAAATTAGGGAAAGTTTTAGATTCATTAAGTAAATTTAGTCTGTCATAAATGGATCACAAAATGGCTTCATAAAACTCAATGAGAATGAGTTCAGCTAATTACCAAACCGTCGAGTGATTAACCCTTTGTGCTATAAGGCATTCACATAGCATTTCATCTGAACCAAACATTTGTCAAAGTTTATTCCCGTAACACAACATAAACAGATTCATCATATTAAGTAGAAAAAAAAACAAATTCTTCATAAATCTTAAAAAGCTGAACCTATTCTCAAGTACTACAGTTACTGATCACTAAAGGTGGTGTGGGAGAGAGCGCAGTTGTCAGTGACTGTGGCTTTTCTTAAACCTTCAATTTCATGGAGAAATTATAGTCAAAGTCACCACCAGGAAAGGAACAGAGTAGAGCCTTAGAGATCTTGTAATGAGTTGGATTTCGATGTAGATGTTATGCTGCAATTTGGATATTGCTCCGTTGAGAATGAAGTGAAATCCCAACTCTCAGTCGATTTTCTTACAACGACCTCAGCTTGTTTAAGCTGATCAATGGGGATGCAGTCACCTTGTCGAGTTCTAAGTCTCTCGAGTTCCATGGCCACTTCTTTCATTGTTAGTCTATATCTCCCATCTAAATTCAAGCATCTTTTTTGCAATTTTAGCAACTGCTACTACTTCATCCTTTAGATTGTCCTTCCCAATTTCAGCATCAACAATATCCAGCAGATGGTTTTCTTCCATCGACGATATAAAATAAGAGACTAAGCCTCTCTTTTCTTGCGATCCAAATGTCGAGACTGCCTTTTTACCAGTTAAGAGCTTAACAATAACCACCCCGAAACTATAAACATCACTCTTTTCCGTAAATTGACTTGACTGGAAATATTCAGGATCTAAGTACCCAAAAGTCCCAAGCACTTGAGTCGTCAAGTGAGTTTGATCAATGCTGATTGATCTAGATGTTCCGAAGTCTGATACTTTTGCTCGGAACTTTTCATCTAGTAGTATGGTACTAGACTTGATATCTCGGTGAGAAATGGTAATGGATGCAGATGAGTGCAAGAAAGAAATTGCACTTGCAACTTCAGCTGCAATGCGTAGTCGTATATCCCACGACCTCGGGTACTCTTCATTTTGATCATGAATGAGATGGAAAAGGGTTCCATTAGGGATGAACTCATAAACAAGGAGCGGCACTTCGGTCTCCAAGCAACAGCCTAATAGCTTGACAATATTTCTGTGATCAATTTGAGAAAGAATAAAGATCTCATTGATAAATTGTTCAAGATACCCTTCGTTTACAGTCTTAGACTTCTTTACTGCAACAATTCTCCCATCAAACAACATTCCTTTATAAACCACGCCTTGACCACCACAACCCAATATTCTATTCTCATTATATTGATCAGTAGCTATTTCCAACTCTCTGGAACTAAAGAGTTTAGCTTTATCCAGACCATCTGAAACAATCGTCCACCATTTTTTTTCAAAAATTTTTGTTTAAGTTTTATGTACTTTCTTTTTTGCAGTATCTTACAAAACCACCAAACCCCAGCAATTAGAAACAAGAGCCCTATACTTAAACAAATACCTACATTAGATCAAAATAAATATGTCGATACCACATATTTGATTAACTCGTAACATAGTCAATGTTACCATTTATGCTACGTTTGAATAAAATTTAGATGGCCATATCTTTTGATTCTTAGCGAATGATGGGAATGTTGATCAATTTGAAAAGGAAATCACAAACTATCGGGCAAGTAAAGTTGATATCATTAGACAATGTAAACTTAATAATAAGAAAAAAAAAACTAAAATAAACATACAATACAACAGGGATATATAAATATCTCATTTATATAATACGAGAAAGGAGAAAAGCTAGGGATTTCAAAGTTCAAAGTTCAATTGGTAAGTCAATTTAGTCCCTTTTCTTATAATTTTTATGTTTTTGAAATCCTGACATTAAATACTACTTGACCTATGTTAAAATTTTAGAAATTATTGAATTTTTAAATGTTGTCTATGTTGAATAAATTGAGTATTAGGGATTAAATTGATAGATTTTCAAGTTAGAAATGAAAAAAAATGATTGAATTGTAGAATAAATTATAAATTTTGAGAATTAGGGACTAAATTGTGAAAATTTAGAAATTTAGGGATTTAAGTGATATTGGAGAGTTAAATCTAGTTTAAAGTGGGAATTGAATGAAAATATAGAATTAATTGTGATGAAATAAAGATAGTTTTGGTTTAGGGACTAAATTGGAACTTAGGCAAATGTTGAATAAAAATTTGAAATATTCAATGTAAAATTTGTATTCATGAATTTTAATTGTTTTAGTTTTGTAGCTAACGTTGTGTCAGAAACTTCAACTAAGAAAGGAAAAGAAAAGTCAACGAGGAATAGCTTAGAAATTTTGGTTTGTATTTCTATAATTCGAATCTAGTTATATTTGTTGTATTTTAGATTAATGTTTATGGTAAGTAATTAATGTGAGTATATAATACTTTGATGATTGAATTGAATTGATTTATTATGTGTGCAAATATGATATTGATAAATTTGTTGTATTTGGAAAGTGAATTGGGACCCTATTAACTGTACCGGATTGAGTCGAATATAGATGACATGCCATATGATTGGAAGAGTTTAGGGATTGCTTTGACTTCGAGTCGATGAGACACTGGGTTTCAATCTATTACTTCGGATTAATTTGATAAGGCACTGGGTGCCAACTTACTTCAGTATAGCCAATGAGACACTAGGTGTCAACTTATTACTTCGAATTTTTCGATGAGGTACTGGGTACCAAACTGGTGTGTTTTGGTTGGATCCGTATATCTGTTTGAGTCTGAGTCGTGTTAATACGGGTAATAAAATGAAATGGCAATATGAATGATATTGTATGATATTGAATGTGAATTGAAAATGAAATATATGTCCATGAAATGGATATGAAGTGAATATGGTTATTGTTAAATGATGTGTATATCAAAGTGAGAAAAACTATTTGAGATAGCACACGAGTCAGAGACACGGACGTATGTCCAAGCCGTGTGACTCCCTATTTGCGATTTAGGACCACACGAGTTAGAGACACGGGCGTGTGTCCAGGCCGTGTGATTCACTGTTTGTGATTTAGAACTACACGGGCAGATGACATGGGTGTGTGCCAAACCATGTGGGGTCATACATGCCAATCATTTAGGCTGTGTAGAACCACACGGGAATGTGGGTCAGATATGGAATTTATCTCTTAGGCCATAAGCATTTTTTAACAAGAACATAGGCCTTTCATAATGTATTTATGACCTAATATAGATTGTATGAGTTGCTATCTGATGATCTGAGACTGGACTGTTGATTATATAAACGTATATTGATTGTGATGACTATCGATGATATTGATCTGTATCTTCTGACTATGAATTCATCTGAATGAATGTGTGTACATTCTTGACATCTATAACTTGCACTTGCATTGGGTGGGAATTGTGTAAAGGAGGAAGTGATCTATTCTGATTTAGTGGCTAAGCCACAGTTATATGTGAATCTGGCATTTTATTGCAATTTGATCTAACAGCTGGTCTGCAGTCCTATTGAACGTGTTGGACCGACACTATATATGGTGTGTAGGGCTGGAAGGGTATTAAATTCCCTTATCGATGTGTTGGGATGGTCGGAGATAGTGTGTAGCGGATGGGGGTAGGAATAACTGCATATGTTTCTGATCTGTCTTGTATCTGAACGGGAACTGTTCTGCCATTTAACTAATGTGTTAAAACTGTGCTGGATATTCTCTGATTCTGAGTGGAACTTGAGTTTAGGAATTTATTATTATAATTGTGTTTCTAATTGAATATATATATCGGTTATACACTGAGTTCTCAACTCATTTTGTTGTTGACTGAATTTTAGGTAACTCGTAATCTTGATTGGGTAGACATAGCGGAAGCTCGGTCAATCTGCTTTATCACCCTTTATTTATATTAATAGTAGTTCAGTATTTCGTGGTATTATGACTTTCTTAGATTGTTGAATTATCGACTGGATAATATGGTTTTATAATCTGTCAGACGTTTTGACTGTGTTTATAAAAGTTGGTTTCCTAGTAATGTTAACGTAACTTTTCGGAGTTGGTTTTAACGCCTAGGCTAGGTTTGGGGTGTTACAGGGGTAGGGGTAGTTTGATATTAGGTTTATTGAAATTATTCAAATTCGAAAATTTAACTCGATTCAAATTTAAAAATTGAAAAAAAATTAACTTTACTCGATTAACTCGATTCAAATAATTCGAAATTTAAATTTATTTTGATTTTTTTAAGTCTAATCGAATTTTGCTCACCCATATTATCCATGGTAATGCATCAAGTTTCAAAAAGGTATTTAATCTCTCTTCATTTCTTTAAACGAATTTGTTCCTTCCTAAATATATTAAATTCTCCAGACAAACTGAAAGGAACATTGTATATTAAGTTCTCTTCCAACAACCTCATTGATGACATCTCGCCTTCTTTACAATTTTTTTTGGCAAACATTTAATTATTTCATATATATGTTCAATGTTTATATATAATTTTTAGAGTTTATATATATTTTTAGATTATTTATATACTTTTTCATTATTTTTATATATTTTTAAAAATTTCTTTATATTTTTATATTTTTAAAAATTATATACATTTTAAAATTATGTATATACATTTCTTTATTTTTTATATAATTTTTATATTTTAAAATTTTTTTAAATTTTATATTTGAAAAAGAAAATCTATAAGTTTTACAAAACATACGCCACACTGCATTTTTCTTATTAGAACAATTCTTTAAGTACTAAATTGGGACAAAATAAAATTTAGATATTAAAATGAAAAAATAAGTATACTTTAAAAACCGAATCATGAATTAAATTTTTTTTAATAATTTCAGAAAATGATAATATCAAAATAAAGTCTCAATTTTTAGAAAAATCCAAAAGTCAGCATTACTAAGATGAAGATAAACAATCCAAAACATGCGAATTACAACCAAAAATAGAAAAAGCAAGTGATTATGAATTTCATTTGACATTGCCATCAATCCCTCGCATTTTATCTCTAATTGTCGTAACCATTTTTTTGAAAAACGGGGTATCGACTTAAATTTTGAAAATGAAAACGAATAGAGGAGTCGCCACCAATCCTTTTTAATGAAGTGTGATCGGATCACCTTAAATTAATCATTTTAATAAAAGTTAAGATTTACTAAAACGATAATTTTTGGTCTACGAAAATCAAAAAATGAGTTCGGGAGTCGGTTACGCACGAGGAAGGATTAGCACCCTCGATACGCCCAAAAATTGGTACCTAGTTGATTAATTAGTATCTTAGTGTCGAAGATTTGAAAACTTGAAAGCATTTAAAATATGATCCCTCTTTGTATTAATGCTGATTTAAAAATGATCGAATAAAATAACGGATGTTAAAGACCCTTTTATCTCGAAGTAATAAAATGTTACGCCCAGTAAGTTAGGACACGGCATATCGAACTTCGAGAATGAGCTTGCCTTTATTTAAAATCCATGTATTTTAACCCTTTTTTAAAAGGATATTCGGTTAATTAGGGTGAACGAGGAAAATCGAAACCCGGTAAGTTAGGGCACGTTTCCTCGAATTTCCAAACACCGAATATTGCCTTTATTTGAAAAAAAATCTTATTTCGAGGTAACAAAATGTCATACCCGGTAAGTTGGGGCACAACACCTCGTATCTCCGAGAATAAGCATTTTTCAAAACTCGTATTGTGATTTAAAAGAGTATTCTGTTATTTAGGTTAAATGAGAAAAATCGAAACCCAGTAAGTTAGGGCAGGATTGTCTCGAATTACCAAATATGAAATATTACTTTTATGAAGGAATTATTTTAAGGTATCGAGTGAAAAATATAATGTGATTTATTGTAAAACATAAAACCAAATCATGGTGCTAATACGCAATAATAAATGCGACAATATCAATAACAACGATATAAGTAATTATAAAAAGATGAAAGCAAGGCTAGTAATATAAAAATATAAAACATAAGCATAAGATAAATGAAATGATCGAATACCTAAGTAAAAAAATAAATAAACAAATAAAAATAAATAAAGCATGGTAAAATAAAAATGACAATGATAACGAAAACAATAATAATACATATGGTATTGAAATATATACGTAATAATAGAAATAAAAGTATATAATATTAAAAATATATGTATGGGATACATATGTGAAATAAGTACATAATAGTTATAAAAATATACATAATAGAATATATGAATAGTATGATATTTACAATATATATATACATAAAAAAACATAATAAAAAAATGATATGCATGATATAATATTAATATACATGTGCGTAATATGGAGTATTATATATATATATATATATATATTAAAAGGATGTATATATGACATACGAATGCATTAACAAAACAATAATATCAAAAACTATTGATAATAATGTATAAATATATACGTATATATATGTTAAAGATATATACATATATAATAAAACATATACTTATATTAATAACAAATATAATAGGGGTAAAAATAGATATAATGATAATACGTATATAACGTGGTATTAAAAATATGTATATAATATAATATTTAAATATATATACATAAAATATATATTAGGAATAATAATAATATAAAAAAAACTATAAATATATATATAAAACATATATATGTATAAGTATTAATTGAAACTAAAAAATAATTCTAATAGTAGTAAAAATATGCTAATAATAATAATAACGATAATAATAAATAGAATAATAAATAATATTGAAAATAAAATAAAAAATGGTAAAATAATATAAAAACTAAACTAAATCTGGAAAAAGGACTAAATTCGAAACAAAAATGAAGTTTTGGAGCCAATTTAAAAAGAAATATAAAAGAGGGGACCCATTTGAATGAGTGTGCAACTGCAGAGGGCCAAAAAGGTAATTTACCCGAGCCCTTAAAACGACGTCGCTGAAGGGAGGACCAAATCGCAAAACACGATAAATTTCAGGGTCAATTTAAAAGAAATAAAAACCTGATTGCAAAATATATAAAAAGCGGAAGGACCGCGCGCACAATTAGACCATTATACAAAAACACGCGGATCCTGAGGCGGGTCGGGTCGGACGGATCGGGTCGCATCAAAACGACGCCGTTTTGGGTGCTGAGTATATGCCCCAAAACGACGTCGTACCGGAGGCTTATAAAAGTCAAAAATTTTTTGAAAAAACTTCATTTTGTTTGAGTTTGAGAAAAAAAGAGGAGAGAGAGAGGGTTATTCTCTCTAGAGAAGCCCAAACCGCCAGGGTCCGGCCATCGCCACTAGTGGCTCCATTGCGCAAGCCACCACTGCATTACGGTGGCGTAAAAATCGCACTTAGGTAATTTTTTCTCTTTTTTATATATTTTTATTTAATATATATGCGTTGTTTTATTAAACATGAGGATTGTATATGCAAATAAATTCGAAAAGAATAATAAAAAAGGGAAGTAGACCTTAGATTCGGTCCTTGCTATGCCTCGCTGCAATTTTGAGTTAATATACTAAAGCCTTTTTTCTTTGATTGCTATCAATCCTTTTTTTATATATTGTGTTCTTGAAAGAGAAAAAGGGAAAAAAAATCCCTTTTCTTTACATTCTGTTTGGCTATATATAGCCGAATACATGCCATTATCTTTTCTTGTTTCTGTCTTTTCTCGTTAATGCTTGCAGGTACCAGTGGAGCGGTGGCACAATGGCAGTGGGGGCAGGTGGAGCAGGAGACTGACATGGGGCGATGGGATGTTGGCGGCGCTAAGGGTTGATTAGGTGATTTAGGGTTTCAGATTTTAAAACCCTAAATTTGGGCTAATTGGGTCAGCTTGGGGTTTGGGTCTGTTTTAGGTTGGGCTTTAGTCTTTTTTTTTATATTTATTTTAGATATTGGGCTAGGGTTGTAATGGGTTTTGGGTAGGTAGATTTGGTTTAATTTGGGCCCGCAAATTAGGCTTGTACACTAATAATTAACTTTCTTTTTTTTTTCAAATTAATATGATAAGCAGGAAATTAGGGAAAGTTTTAGATTCATTAAGTAAACTTAGTCTGTCATAAATGGATCACAAAATGGCTTCATAAAACTCAATGAGAATGAGTTCAGCTAATTACCAAACCGTCGAGTGATTAACCCTTTGTGCAATAAGGCATTCACATAGCATTTCATCTGAACCAAACATTTGTCAAAGTTTATTCCCGTAACACAACATAAACAGATCCATCATATTAAGTGGAAAAAACAAAAACAAATTCTTCATAAATCTTAAAAAGCTGAACCTATTCTCAAGCACTACAATTACTGATCACCAGAGGTGGTGTGGGAGACAGTGCAGTTGTCAGTGACTGTGGCATTTCTTGGACCTCCAATTTCATGGAGAAATTATAGTCAAAGTCACCACCAGGAAAGGAACAGAGTAGAGCCTTAGAGATCTTGTAATGAGTTGGATTTCGATGTAGATGTTATGCTGCAATTTGGATAATGCTTCATTGAGAATGAAGTGAAATCCCAACTCTCAGTCGATTTTCTTACAACGACCTCAGCTTGTTTAAGCTGATCAACGGGGATGCAGTCACCTTGTCGAGTTCTAAGTCTCTCGAGTTCCATGGCCACTTCTTTCATTGTTGGTCTATATCTCCCATCTAAATTCAAGCATCTTTTCGCAATTTCAGCAACTGCTACTACTTCATCCTTTTGATCGTCCTTCCCAATTTCAGCATCAACAATATCCAGTAGATGGTTTTGTTCCATCGATGACATAAAATATGAGACTAAGCCTCTCTTTTCTTGCGATTCAAATGTCGAGACGGCCTTTTTACCAGTTAAGAGCTCAACAATAACCACCCCGAAACTATAAACATCACTCTTTTCCGTAAATTGACTTGAAATATTCAGGATCTAAGTACCCAAAAGTCCCAAGCACTTGAGTCGTCAAGTGAGTTTGATCAATGCTGATTGATCTAGATGTTCCGAAGTCTGATACTTTTGCTCGGAACTTTTCATCTAGTAGTATGTTACTAGACTTGATATCTCGGTGATAAATGGGGATGGATGCAGATGAGTGCAAGTAAGAAATTGCACTTGCAACTTCAGTTGCAATGCGTAGTCATATATCCCACGACCTCGGGTACTCTTCATTTTGGTCATGAATGAAATGGAAAAGGGTTCCACTAGGGATGAACTCATAAACAAGGAGGGGCACTTCGGTCTCCAAGCAACAGCCTAATAGCTTGACAATATTTCTGTGATCAATTTGAGAAAGAATAAAGATCTCATTGATAAATTGTTCAAGATACCCTTCGTTTACAGTCTTAGACTTCTTTACTGCAACAATTCTCCCATCAGACAACATTCCTTTATAAACCACGCCTTGACCACCACAACCCAATATTCTATTCTCATTATATTGATCAGTAGCTATTTCCAGCTCTCTGGAACTAAAGAGTTTAGCTTTATCCAGACCACCTTCATTTGAAGACATCTTTTTCTGAAACAATAGTCCACCATTTCTTTCAAAAAATTTTTGTTTAAGTTTTATGTACTTTCTTTTCTGCAGTATCTTACAAAACCACCAAACCCCTGCAATTAGAAACAAGAGCCCTATACTTAAACAAATACCTGCATGAGATCAAAATAAATATGTCGATACCACATATTTGATTAACTCGTAACATAGTCAATGTTACCATTTATGCTACGTTTGAATAAAATTTAGATGGCCATATCTTTTGATTCTTAGCGAATGATGGGAATGTTGATCAATCCGAGAAGGAAATCACAAACTATCGGGCAAGTAAAGTTGATATCATTAGACAATGTAAACTTAATAATAAGAAAAAAAATACTAAAATAAACATACAATACAACAGGGATATATAAATATCTCATTTATATAAAACGAAGCATATATTAATATTAAAATGTATATAAATGTTTTCTATATTAAACTACTGTTAATATTTTCATTATTTTATTTATATAAATTATATTTTTGGACATTTATAAAGCTTAAAATAGCTTTCATGAATGTCAAGATAATATTGTTTATGATAAAATCTTAAAACTAAAATTAACTTTTCAGTGTGATTTTTTTTCTAAAAAAATTCATCTAATAGTACAATTTTTGAATTAATGTAATATAAAAATGAATATACATCATACTATATTTTTAAGAGTTTAATCCATTTTTTTCATAAAATAATAATTTGACGTTGATAATTAAAAGAAAAAAAAAACTAAAGTGAGAAGAAAGATAGACACTAATAAGGAGTAAAAAATTGTAATAATTAAATATTATAGTGTATACGAATTATTCACTATTGTGAGCATATTATTAGTTAATTATAATGTGGCAATTATTAAGAAGTAAATAAAATTGTTTAGTAAGGTAAATAAAATTTACTAATTGTATCAAACTCACGCTGGGTACTATAATAAATATCAGCTCTTGATTGTTAAAAACTCTAATCTGACACATTTAATTAAGTGTACCAACCTAGTGCAACAAGAAGAACGGGAAAATTCTCACGGTGCTGCTGCAGGGCTTTAGCATTGCAACCTGTTCCATTTCTCCGACCATCACCGTCAAATCCTTCAGGGCATGGACAATTATAGCCTCCAAATGTATTATTACATTTAACACCTTCTTTGCAAGGATTCAGTGTTTCACATTCATTAATATCTACAGTTTTTAAACATTTTAAATAAACAAAAAAAAAAAAAAAGTACAGTTAGCTAATTTTATCTAATTGAATCTGCAATGGAAAAGAGCTTGAAATCTTTACCTTGGCAGCCGTTGGAGAGATAAGGGTTACCCTGAAAACCATCATTACACTTGCACAAATATCCAGGGCCACTTTCTGGATCTATACAAGCACTATTTTGCTTGCAAGCATAATATTTTGGGTCCATTTTAGCTTGTTTACAATTTTGATTCCCGATTGTCCAATCAAGAATAAGTTGGAATTTCCTTTTACTGAAATTTGTGTCGGAAAGATCTGATGGAGAGAAGGTGTAGTTTCCATTTGCCACAAGAAATCCATAGCTGCAAGGATTGGACGTTAACACTGTGGAATGTTTCCGAGACATAAGAAAACGAATGAAGTAAGCGCCCATTCCTTTAGGGATAGCCGCCTGGCAGCAGCCAATGCCGAAGCAATACCCATCTATCATATCGTTCACGTTACCACAAGATATTAAACATCCGGATAAGCCTCTTCTAGTCGAATCCCTGGAGACAGTATCGATGGAGACGGTTGTGTCACAACCAATGGCAGTGAACTTGTTTCTGGTATGAGATATGGAGAATTTTGGATGGTAGATAAAGGGACTCCGATATGAAGTAGTGTTCCCTTATGAATTATAACAGTCATAAGCTATGGAGCGGTCATATCGAATGCGCAAAGAACCATCATCCAGGAAGATGTTGAGAACTTCTAAACCACTGCCGTTTAAGAATGCTTTTGGGGGGTTAAAAGCGGTGCTACAATCAATGAAGAAGTCTCTGCTGATGTAGCAACCATTGTGTGTACCAAAAGGGTATGGGATGCTTATGTTTCCGCAGTGGCTTTGGCATCCAGGTTTTGGTTGAGCTGCTACTGAACTTGCCATAATTGTTACCATAACTGCAAACACAGTAAGCTTCTTAAACATACCACCAAACCCCATCACCCTCTATTGTTTGTTTTTCCCACTATCTGGGCTATGTAGATATAGAATATCTTACAGGTAGGAATGGGATGAATGTTTGAAGATTCAACCCCATTTTAATAGACAAGTTGTAGCGGCCACGTGATTCATTATTACCCCTCCATTGCCTTTTAAAACTTTCCACTTTCTTTTTCCATTTAAAATCTTTTCTTCATTTCTCATAAAAAAGAAAAAGGCTTAAATTTACGTTCTGATGGATAAATAATGCTTAAATAATTATTTTTCAATATTCACCCAATTATTACTAAATTATTTTTATCACTCAAAATATTATATAATTATTTAATTGAATAATAATGGCAGCTTTTAAAATGATATAATAGCAACTTTAACCCTTAACATTTATACATTGTGTTAATTTAGTCTTCATTCTAAAAAATTTAACCCTCAATATTTACATAGTGTGTTTTTTTTCTTTGTGACCCCATTCACCTAAAATGCTAAAAAAATAAATTATCAACTAAATATAATTTAAAATATACAAAAAAAATAGAAACTCTAAAAAATTCAATATAATATTTTTCATTCGTTTAAAATTAACCCTTAATGTCACAAAAAAAGAAGAAGCAAATTTGATAAAAGAACTTAACACAAGGTATAAATATTGATGATTATATTATTTTTAGAATCAATATTAAATTGACATAATTTATAAAAATTATGGATTAAAATTATTATTATACCAATTTTAAAAACTACAACCATAACCAATTGATGATAAAAAATAATTAAATAGTTAGATAAATATTTTATTATTCGATGATAAAAAAAATTAATAATAATTAAATAATTAATATTTTTAATAAACATTTTCCTTTTTAAAAAGCTACCATTGACCCCGGTAACACAGCAAATTTAAGTGGTGTACTTGAATATGAAAAGTCGACTCAGCTCCAAGTCTTCGTCGATCGTTTGTGTTTTTTTCTTTTGCTTTATTGCTTTATTATCTCATAATAATTAGAATCATCGTTTTATACATCAATAATTTGAATGTTTAAAAAGTACAAATGATTGCTAAGCAAATAAAAGATTATTAATTTCATGATTAGTTTTTAATCTATAATTTTATTTCAATTAACACATTATTTTTGGAAAGTAATTTTGAAAAAACGGTGAATTTTAATACACGATTAAGTTCTTACATAATTTTTCAAGTTTTATAAAGTAAATATAAATATATATATATAATTAATATTTTAATTTCTATCTTTACAAATAATCATAATATTAGGATGCAGACTCAATATTTGAAATGTCTTGGATTAATATTTTCATTATAAATATTTTAGACTTACTAAATTATGTGGAACAGTGTCATTAGAAAAGAAAAACCAAATCGTCATAAATCCTAAAAACTGAATCTATTCTCAAATATTACAATTATTCATAACAGATCAGCAGAGGTGGTATAGAATACAGTGAGTTATCTGAAATGGTGGCTATTCTTCAACCTTCAATTTCATGGAGAAATTAAAGTCAAGAGTCATCACCAGGAGAGGAACAGAGAGATGTTGTAATGAATTGGATTTCAACATAAGTAGATGAAGATCTGACTCCGATGTAGATATTATGCTACAATTTAGATAATATTGTTTTGAGAATGAAGTGAAATCCTAACTCTACCAATTTTCTTACAATGACCTTAACTTATTTAAGTTTGATGAATAAAGATGCAGTCACTTTGTTGAGTTTTAAGTCTGTCGAGTTCCATGGCCACTTCTTTCATTGTTAGTTGTTGTATATGTCCCATCTAAGTTGAATCATCTTTTTTGCAAGTTTAGCAGCGGGCACATGATTCATTATTACCTTTAAAAACTTATCACATTCTTTTTCGATTTAGAATTTTTCTTAAGTGAATCTTCCCCCAAATTAAACTTAAATGTTCCGATGGATAAGCAATGCTTAAATAATTTCTTCATCTAATTATTACTTTATCATTCATTTACAAAAAATTATAAAATAATCATTTAATTTTTTAAGTTTGCCTTTTTCAGTTACTAGTTGGATAATAATGATATCTTTTAAAATGGCATAACAATAACTTTAATATTTAAAATTTATATATTGTGTCAATTTAATCTTGATTCTGAAAAATTTAACTCTCAATATTTACATATTTTATAATTTGAATATTTTTTACAATTTTACGTTTCTTTTTCATCATTTCACATCAAAGCTAAAAAAATTGCTTATCAACTAAATTTAATTGAAAATATACAAAAAAAAAATTCAAGATAATAATTTTCATATTCTTTTTATTTTTTTTTAAAAAAATAACATTTAATGTCACAAAGAAAAGTAAAAAAAAAAAAAACAAACCAAATGAAACGATGTATAAATATCGATGGTTATATTTTTTAAAAATTAAAATTAAAATGATATAATTTATAAATATTAAATGTTAAAATTACTATTATGTAAATTTTAAAAACTGCCACTATAATCGGTTGGTAACGAAAAAGATAATTAAATAATTGAATGAAATTTTATAATTTTTTTATAATTACATGAGAAAATAAACTTAATAATAGTTGAATAATTAGTATTATTCATAAAGTTTTTCATTTTTAAAAAGCTACAAATTCACCCCGGGAACATAGCAAATTTAAGTGGTGTCCTTGACTAGTTACTGTATTACCTTTTCTTTTGCACTATTGCGAATCCTCTGGACTTATACATCGAGTTGTTGACTCCAAGTCTTCGTCGTTTAGTCTGAAACTAATTTTTCAGTTTTTATAAAATGGAAGATCAAATTCTCACCTAATTTCCCAAGTTTTTTAAAGTAGAAGAATGATTCTTAAAGTTAATATTTTAATTTCTATCTTTACAAATAATCTATAATATTAAGACACGAATTCGATATTTGAAAGCTTTTAACTTAGATTAATATTTTTATTATAAGTATTTTAGACTTATTATTATAAATTTTGTTATATAAAACTGTATTGTTTTATTTGAACAGTGGCATGAGACTTAAGTTTTGGGTTTATTTAGTATGCATAACGTTTAATATGATTTTTGAGAATTGAAACTTGGATTTTGAATTAATTATGCAGAAATTATGGTTTTTATTAGAACTATGTTAAATATCACTTTTTTGCTACATTGTTATGTAAATTAGATTTGAGAAATATAAAAAATTGGTAATCAACTTTTACAAAGTAATTAATAAAATCAATCGATTTCTGAAAGAAATTGTACCTTTTAGAAACTTACTAAATTTCTCTACTAAAGTAAGCAAATGTTTAAAAAAGATTATTTTATAAACTCCAATGGTTCTGCTAGGTTATTTTAGTGGCCAATGTAATTTTTCAAATTCAATCATAATGTCTATTTTGAGTTTGAGAGGTTATAATATTTATATGAATTGAGTTGAACAAAATGTTTTTCAATTCAAATTAGTGTTTGATCACCTAAATTAACATTTAAATAAACAAAGTAGAATAACTGTTTAATTTGTATTAGATAATAGAATTACTTTTTTTGGCAAAGTAAGTTAATTTAAAAACCATTTTATTGTTTGGGATACAGAAATGTTTTCATATTTTTAAGGGAAAAAACATTCCATGTTAAGCTTTAATTGACAAGAATAGCAGCATTCAAGGCTTAGAATTAAATCTAAATTCGACACATAATTCATTATTAACTTTAGCACTAGTATTTTTCTATGTTTGTTTATTTCAAGTGTTTCCTTACTATGTTCTTAGACTTTCCACGAGTTGCTCATTTAAAAGAAAAAGGATAAAACAACATTTACTTCATTAACTTAATAATTCCTTTTTTTTATTTAACTTTTATACTTTTTTTTTGTTTACATTAATTTTTGAATTTTGATTTCTTTAAATAGTCTAATTTACTTGAATATTGTTAGTGCCACATTATCACCTGCATTTCTTAAAAAAAGATTATATATGAAATTTTAAAAATTCAAAAAGTGTACACCAAAATGATTCTAGAAAAGTAACATTTAAGTTCAATTTGTTATGAATATCTTATTAAGTGGATGTCCATCATGATAAAGATAAAGTTTTGATATACTTTAAATTCCAATAGTTATTAGAATTAAATCTCTACTTCTTTTATACTTCTTATGCCTATAAATAGAGACTCTGATGAAGCATTGTAAATCATCCCAATTGATCAATAAAGTACATTCTCTATTGCTTCTTACATTCTCTATTGCTTTCATATTTTCTTTGTTCTTTATTCTCCCCATCTCTCTTTATTTTATAACATGTTATCAGCACGATCTTGCTCAAAGTAATAGTTCATTTTATCGACGACCAAATTTATCCTCCATGATTTTCAATTTATTTGATGGCAATATGCAAAGTTTTTACAGGAAGTTTCTTTTATTTAATGTTTCATATCTGATTATTATTTTTCATTCTTCTTTCATTATATGTTATCATTGTTTTGATTAACTTATTTTACTTTTTATTCTTAAGGATGGTGAAAGATTTGTTAACGTTATCTATATGAAATCAAGAATATTTTCGAACTATCTCATACCTTCTAGTGATGACGGTGATGTTAAAGATCTTTAGGTATATTTTACTGTGTTTTATTTATTGTTTATTATAATTGGAGAATAATCATGACAACATGCATAGATAGATTTTGATTTGAAATCTCACGCATGTTTGCGATGGTAATTATGAAATAAAGAATCTATTGAGATGTTTATAAATCTGTCCTACTAGATTTGTTGCATTCCCCTAAATGAATGTAAACATAAAGAAAATAATAGATATACTAATGGACCACTAAAAGTGGAAACATAGTAATAAATAAGAGAACAATGAGAATTCTCAAGATAACACTTTAAAGGGTAAAGATAACTTATGTTATCAATATGTGATATGAAATATTATTGGCCACATATGTGGTGTATGCCCAAATATTTTGTTTCTATTAATATTCTTTGAGGAAGGATATGAAAATGTAGGAATGAATTCTACCATTATAGATAGAAAATATTTATCTTATTTGGTATTAAAACAAACAAATATTATTCCAATATTTGATAGTACAAAAAATTAGTTGAAAGCTCCAGAAGAGCTAATATATCACTATCTAAAAAGCACAAAATTTGTGATGGTTAATGTATTACTTTTAAAAGTTATTTGTAATGGATCTCATATTGAGATTGTGAATGAGGAAAAGATTATATTTCATATGAACAAAAAAAGTGGATTGAGTTATTAATTTATAATATTTATGATATTCTTTTGTCATCATCACTATTAAAGGGCTGAAAGCAAAATATTTGACTGTGAAAGATCTACTCATGAGCAATAGAATATGATAATTCTATCTAAAGCTTATTATGGTTGGATGCATCTAAAGTTGCAAGTATTTTTTAAAAACCATGAGTATAACTCTACAGTATTCAGAATAAGTTCTCAATTAAAATTATGTGGTAAAATATTTCTAATGAGAACTTGCAAGAAATAAAACTTATGTATGAAAAGTCATTGGTTATGTACCTGTTATACATATAGAAAATAAGATCCACTCTCAAAGTTTGCTATTAATAGATTTTTGGCCATTTGAAGATTTTGGCATATTTCCTTAAGCGAATACTATATATAATTATTTAGAAATTATATTTATGGACTTAGTGGCATTATAGAATTCACAGTGATTTAGACCTTTTCAGCAGTAAATGTCACAATAGTATTTAATGTGGATACAAAATAAAAGGAATGACAATAAAATTATCAATTTGTTACAATTTAGTACAATTGAAACACATGATAAAGTAAACCAGCAGTTTACTAATACAAATGCATTTACTACTTGGCGTGACCAGTTAGACTGTCCTAGATCCTATATGATGCGAAAATAAATTGAGAATTCATATGGACATCCGTTAAAGAACCAAAAGATTTTTTAATTTAAAGCATTCTCATTTGTTGCTTGTTTTCAATAAAAATTGATTATTAGAAACTCACTAGATAAAGTTGAGATTTAATGTCTTACATTTCTGAAACGAATATGGGCCCATTCATTCACCATTTATCCACCATGTGGATGGTTTTGATATTATATGATTTTGGTAGATGCGTCTACAAAATAATCACATGCATTATCAACCAGCAACCTGTCGTTTGCGAGGTTACTTGTTTAAATGATTAACTTCAGATTATGCAATTAAAACAATTCATCTTGCTAATGTTAGCGAGTTTACATCCCAAGTTTTTAATGATTATTGCATGTCAATTGGGATAAAAGTTGAACATCCTGTAGCTCATGTTCACAGATAAAATGATTTAGCTGAATTGTTTATCAAATACCTCCAACTGATAGCTAAACCATTACTTATGAGAACTTAACTTTCTATTTTAACATGAGATTATGTTGATTTATGTGTTGTACGCATCAAACCAATAAGTTATAAATACACCCCATTACAATTGGTTTTTGATCAATACCTAAATATTTCTCATCTTTGAATTTTTGTATGTGCGTATATTTTCCAATTGCTCCACCACAACGCACAAAGATGAGAGAATCCTGAAATAAAGTTGGGAATATATATTAATTACAAGTTTATTTGTGATTACAATTTTGATTCGATAGTTTTCCCTACATTAGGGGGAGAGAAATAATAACTTGTAATGAGTTAGGGGGAGAATAATTTGAACCAAAAGTTCTATAAGGATAACTCATTACAAGTTAATTGTTAGATGTATTTACAAACTTAATAAGAATAACCAAGTGTTATATACCATCTAATATTTTAATTTGATTCAAAGTCCCAGTAGGACAATCAATTGGAATAAATAATAGATTGATCGGTTCCAAATATGAAAATTATTCTAGATGGTCATATAGTGGAGGCAGGTGCTCCAGAAGAGACCCAAGACATAACTAATAAGTAAAACTTCAGAAGAGATTTTGGTACCTAAAACTGAATTTTAAAATAATGAAAATAAGAGGTCTCGATAAGTTATGTCAATTCGAGAAAATATGGTACCAAATAATAAAAGTGGTTGACAATGATTTTGCATGCAGTATTATTATAAGAAATAAAAGGAGGATCCTGAGTAAATCTATTGAGAAATATATATATAGAATAAATTGATCAAAATAGAAAGACGCAACTCAAGTACAATTAAATTTATAGAGTTTTTGGACCAGTAGTCCAAATATCTAAAGGTATAAAGCCAATGAGGGTGCAAATGAAGTAGTTTTACAAAAGTGGAATAAAAATATAAAGTTTTTTGCTAAGTTGACTATGAAAAGATATAATATTCTTTTGTGGTGGATGCAATAAACTTGAGATATATTATTAAATTGACAATTCATAAAAGATTTAACTTGCGTCTAATGGTTGTTGTTACAACCTTTATAAATCACTATATAATAAAGTTTATATTAAAATCCTTGAAGGAGTTAGAATGCTAGAAGCATATTGAAATTCTCGAGAAATTATTCATTTATATGAATTGAAATAATTTGAACATATGTGGTAAATTTGAGTAGTTGAAGAAGGATTATAAAATGATCCAAAACACCTATTTGTGTTTTTATATAAGAATCATGATTAAAGTTTGTTATGATCATTGTTGAATCTCCTGAAAAGATCAAAATATATTTCCCCAAATTTCCCTCACTCATGATTTTTAAAAGAATGGTAATATAAATGCTTATCAAATACATTCAAATAGTCATTTGAAAAACTAGTATTCAAGATTGAATACGTAGAATATGAGAAAATATGTGATGTTTGCATGAGGGGGAGTAAATACGCGTTGTACTCTTTTTCCCTTAACTGAGGTTTTGTCCCATTGGGTCTTCCTGGTAAGGTTTTTAATAAGGCAACATATTATGCATATTATAGATTGTGTACTCTTTTTCCCTCATTAGGTTTTTATCCCACAGGGTTTTTCCTATTAAGGTTTTAATGAGGCACATTATCTACCAATGGACATCCAAGGGGCAGTGTTATGAATATCTTATTAAGTGGATGTCCACCATGATAAAGATAAAGTTTTGATATACTTTAAATTCTAATAGTTATTAGAATTAGATCTCTATTTCTTTTATACTTCTTATACCTATAAATAGAGACTCTGATGAAGTACTGTAAATCATCCCAATTTATCAATAAAGTACATTCTCTATTGCTTCTTACATTCTCTATTGCTTTTATATTTTATTTGTTCTTTATTCTCCTCATCTCTCTTTATTTTATAACACAATTAACTCCGGAGATTAATTTATTGAAATTTATTCTAAACAATTACACGTCTTTTTCTTAAGGTTTAATTCATAATTTGACTCTTTAAATATACTTATTTTTTTTATTTTGATATTTAAACTCTTTTTATCCCAATTTAGTAACTAAAATATTGTTTTGGTATGATTGTTTGTCGAAATTTTGAACGGGTATTAAAAAAATTTGGTGGTTATGTTAGCCAATGAAAAAATGTCTCATAGTGTTTCTTTTCTAAAACTTGCAGATTCTTTTTTCCAAATATAAACTTAAAAAAAATTATAAAATATAAAAAATTATATGGAAAATCAAGAAAGATATATAAAATCTAAAATTTGTATATACTTTTTTATAAATCGTAAAAATAGAAAGAATTTTTAAAAAAAATTATAATATATATAGTCTAAATGTATACTAAATAAATATATAAAAATGCAAATAATCTATAAATATATATACTCAAAAAAATTATACTTTTAAAAAATAAAAATATAATATCAAGTGCTGCGCTTCCTACGGTGGAATTCACGACGGGTATCAATAATTCGGGTTCTAACTGTGGTGTTGGTAGGGCTATGAAAAAAGCATGCACTAGGCTAGAGCTACAGTTAAACAAGGATGATCTGACAGTGGACAGAAATGAACAAAAAGTTCAAAGATCGAATGCTTCTTAAGCATCGTATAAATCAACACTTTTAGGGGCTTCATCGGAAAATGAGCTGAATGTTTTCATGGAGGAAAATTTTGCCCTAACAGAAGGTGATGTGTTAATTGAAGTGGTCAAAGGTGTCCCGTAGATTACATTCTCTGGCAGAGTGCAAGAGTACATTGAACGTCGAATGGCCAAAACAATTATTGTGAAAATGCTAGTGGGGAATGTAACGATCCGATAGTCATGAGTATTGGATAGTGTATTTTTGGGTCTCCGTTTTTATAAAATAGATTTGTAAATATTTATTAAAAATATTTACTAAGTTAGTTGTGTAGTTAATTTAGTTTTGGTTAGGTGAATTAGCCTGAATTAAAGGTAATTAGATATGAGGACTAAATTGCATATAAGATGAAAGTTGAATTATAGATTAAAGAAAAAATAAATGGACTAAATAAGCAATAAACCATAGTCCAACAAGTGGATAGTGTTGGTGAATAACAAGTGTAAAAATATGTATATATGTATATATAAAATAATAATATATGAAATACTTAATATTGAAGTATAAATATTTTATTATATTACATTATAATAATAATAATTAAAGAATAAATAAACAAAACAAAGAAAAGAAAAAGAGAAGAATAGAAAGAAAAGGAGAAAAGCTAGGGATTTCAAAGTTCAAAGTTCAATTGGTAAGTTAATTTAGTTTCTTTTCTTATAATTTTTATGTTTTTGAAATCCTGGCATTAAATACTACTTGACCTATGTTAAAATTCTAGAAATTATTGAATTTTTAAATGTTGTCTATGTTGAATAAATTGAGTATCAGGGACTAAATTGATAGATTTTCAAGTTAGAAATGAAAAAATGATTGAATTGTAAAATAAATTATAAAATTTGAGAATTAGAGACTAAATTTTTAAAATTTAGAAATTTAGGGATTTAAGTGAAATTAGAGAGTTGAATCTAGTTTAAAGTGGTAATTGATTGAAAATATAGAATTAATTGTGAAGAAATAAAGATAGTTTTGGTTTAGGGACTAAATTGAAATTTAGGAAAATGTTGAATAAAAATTTAAAATATTCAATGTAAAATTTGTATTGATGAATTTTAATTGCTTTAATTCTGTAGCTAATGTTGTGTCAGAAACTTCGACTAAGATAGGAAAAGAAAAACTCAACAAGGAATAGCTCGAAAATTCTGATTTGTATTTCTATAAATTGAATCTAGTTACATTTGTTGTATTTTAGATTAATGTTTATGGTAAGTGATTAAGGTGAATATATAATACTTTGATTATTGAATTGAATTGATTTATGTATGTGTGCAAATATGATATTGATAAATTTTTTGTATTTGGAAAGTGAATTGGAACCCTATTAACTGTATCGGATTGAGTCGGATATAGATGGCATGCCATATGATTGGAAGAGTTTAGGGATTACTTCGACTTCGAGTCGATGAGACACTGGGTGTCAATCTATTACTTCAGATTAATTTGATGAGGCACTGGGTGCCAACTTACTTCGGTATAGCCAATGAGGAACTGGGTGTCAACTTATTACTTTGAATTATCCGATGAGGTACTGGGTACCAAACTGGTGTGTTTTGGTTGGATCCGTGTATCCATTCGAGTCCGAGTCGTGTTAATATGGGTAATAAAATGAAATGGCAATATGAATGATATTGTATGATATTGAATGTGAATTGAAAATGAAATATATGTTTATGAAATGGATATGAAGTGAATACGGTTATTGTTAAATGATGTGTAGATCAAAGTGAGAAAAACTATTTGAGATAGCACACGAGTCAGAGACACAGGCTTGTGTCCAAGCCGTGCGACTCACTGTTTGCTATTTAGGACCACACTAGTCAGAGACATAGACGTGTGTCCAGGCCGTGTGACTCACTGTTTGTGATTTAAGACTATATAGGCAGACGACATGGGCTTATGCCAAGCCATGTTGGGTCATACGGGCCAATCATTTAGGTCGTGTAGAACCACACGGGCATGTGGGTCAGATATGAAATTTATCTCTTAGGCTATAAGCATTGTCTACCAAGAACGTAGGCCTTTCATAATGTATTTATGACTTGATATAGATCGTATGAGCTGCTATCTGATGATCTGAGACTGAACTATTGATTATATAAATGTATATTGATTGTGATGACTAACGATGATATTGTTCTGTATCATCTAATTATGAATTAATCTGAATGACTGTGTGTACATTCTTGACATCTAAAACTTGCATTTGCATTGAGTGAGAATTGTGTAAAGGAGGAAGTGATCTATTCTGATTCAGTGGCTAAGCCACAATTATATGTGAATCTGGCTTTTTATTGCAATTTGATCTAGCAGTTGGTCTGCAATCTTATTGAACATGTTTGCTTTACAATGGCCAGGCAAATTATGAGGTTTGGTTATTATTGGTCCACTATGGAAGGAGGTTGTATTAACTACGCCAAAAGATGTCACAAATGCCAAATCTATAGAGAGAAAATTCATGTGCCTCCTTCACCTCTGCATGTTATGATTTCTCCATGGTCTTTCTCGATGTGGGGCATGGATGTGATTGGGCCAGTTTCGCCAAAGGCTTCAAATGGGCATCGATTCATCTTCGTGGTCATCGACTATTTCATCAAGTGGGTAGAAGCCACTTCATACGCCAATGTTACTAAATCGACAGTTAGCAAGTTCCTAAAAATGGAAATCATTTGTCAATATGGAATGCTGGAAAGGATCATATCTGACAATACATTAAATTTGAACAACAGCACGATAGCGAAAGTCTGTAGTCAGTTCAAGATCAGACACCACAACTCGTCACCATATCGTCCGAAGATGAACGGTGCGGTTGAGGCAGCTAATAAAAACATTAAGAAGATTGTGGGGAAAATGACTGAGACTTATAAAGACTGGCATGAAAAGCTACCATTCGCCCTCTATGCTTATCGAATGTCTGTCAGGACTTCCACTGGGGCAACGCCTTTCTCATTGGTCTATGGAATGGAGGCAGTTTTACCTATCAAGGTCGAGATTCCTTCCCTCAGAGTTTTGTCAGAAATAAAGTTGGATGAAGCATAATGGATCCAGTCACGATACGATCAGTTGAATTTGATTGAAGAAAAGAGGCTAAGGGCTATCCATCATGGTCAGATGTACCAAAAGCGAATGATGCAAGCTTACAACAAAAAGGTTCGTCCTAGAGAATTCCACGAGGGAGACCTAGTATTGAAAAAGATCCTGCCCATACAAAAGGATTTCAGGGGAAAATGGATGTCGAATTGTGAAGGACCTTATGTGGTAAAGAAAGCCTTTTCTGGAGGAGCATTGATATTGACCGAAATGGATGGCAAGACTTTACCCAATCCTGTGAATTCAGATTCGGTTAAGAAATACTTCACCTAAAAAAAAAAAGAAGAGGCCAAGGTGAAATCTCGCAAAGGCCACCTTGAGACCAAAGAGATTTTGAATTGAAAACCCGTGAAGGGCGATTCAAATTTTGATCAAAGGTGGGGCATGCGGTGGTCTTACGTTACCTAAATTAACAAGGAGGAGAGATGTTACACCTTGGGGCATCTACAAGGGTACTCTAGATCCCCTAAACACATATTGGGCAAAAAAGGGGTCCTCAAGAAGTTCGTACAGAGAAGCTCACGCTGTGATATCTGGGGCACCTATTTTCTTTCTATTCATTTTGTATTCCAGCAATATTTTTTGTCCGTGATTAATCTATTCCCTTCAAATTTTGTTTCTGACAAATTTCAGTTCTGTCATTGTTATGATCTTTTTCAAGCATTTTGCATTGAAATGATGATTAATGGACTAAAATCATTTCTGCAAAAAAGAGTGCTGCATATTACTCTGAAAGTTTCTAAATAGTACAGGAACCTGAAACAGGGCTATTATTTAGAACAAACCAAACTTAAAGATTGGAAACATTTGAGAAGAAAGAGTTTAAATTGGGACTACCTCTTCGGGTTTTCTGTTCAAAGATCTAAGCTGAACAAGAAGACAGGGTACCGTTTTAGTGATCGAACCTTGATGAACAAGAGCAATGGCAACCCGTACATTAAAAAAGGGATTCATTCTCACAACATGCTACACTTGTGCATTCATAGATTATTTATGACACATCTAGTTAGGAGCATTTGATTCATTTCAATCATAGCATCCTAATCATTTGACATAAGCATAGATACATGGAACCGATTCTACAGGTCATGTCCTTGGAATCGGTAAATTCATGGGCCTTAAACCCTTAAGCAGTAGGGTAACAGGCTAAATTTACAGATCTTATCTCCCTAAGCAGTAGTGGAGCAGATAGAAGACGAAGGGCCTTAACCCCTAAGCAGTAGGGTAACAGGCCGAGTTACAGATCTTATCTCCCTAAGCAGTAGTGGAGATGGTCGAAGACGAAAAACCTTAAACCCCTAAGCAGTAGGGTAACAGGTTGAATTTATAGATCTTAACCCTCTAAGCAGTAGGGAAACAGATCAAAGACAGTGAGCCTCAAAACCCTAAGAAGTAAGGTAACAGGCTAAATTTACAGATCTTAACCCCCTAAGTGGTAGGGGAACAGATCGAAGACGACGGGCCTTAAACCCCTAAGTAGTAGGGTAACAGGATGAAGATTTACAGATTTTAACCCCTTAAGCAGTAGGGAAACAGATCGAAAGCAATGAGCCTTAAACCCCTAAGCAGTAGGGTAACAAGCTGAATTTACAGACCTTAAACCCCTATGCAATAGGGTAACAGGCTAGAAATTACAAATCTCTTCTCCTTAAGATGGTACTGGAGAGGCTCGAAGCCACCATTCGTATCTCCTTGAAGTTTCAGCCGAGTAGATCGGAGCTATAAATCATAGATCTCACCTTTCTGAAGATACAGTGAAATGGATCGAAGCATCAAGAAGCAGAGGATTGGGATGAAGCTACTTGAAAGAAGAGGAGCACCGAAGAAGTCAAGACCCGGTGAGACCAGGCAGATTTGGCCCTTTTTAAGTCTTTGCTCCATTCTCGTTACACGACAACGAGCAAAGAGGGGCAGCTGTACCGGTCCAAATTTGACCAGGCCCAAAGCCCAAACCTAAATTTTTTTTAACCCAAATAACCCTTAGACCCAAACCCAATACACCCAAAACCAAAAACTACCCAAACTTAAGCCCAATACCTAAAATAAAACTAAAAAAACCCTAGCCTAATCAGCTGCTGTCGCCCCATGCCAGGTCTATCACCACTTGCCTGGCCACCGCCTCTGCTCCTACTGACAGGTCAAGTCCACCGCCATAAGCACCTACAGGCCATTAAAATGAAAGGACAACAGTAATAAACAAATGGTTGTAAATGGCTATAAAAGCCAAGCGAAAATGTATTGGTTTGGTCGGCAACTTTTTTTAATCTCAATAGACTTAAACACAAAGCAGTGGTCTCAATAATATCAAAAGCACGAGTTTAGCACTAAATCCAACAACCAAATACCAAAGTCATTATCGCGAGACTAAGGTGATTTTAGTTTTTTCCGTTTTCGTTTCATTTACGAATTTATTTACTCTTATATTCATTCATGCATCAAATATATAAAAAAAAAAGAACAAGAAGATCAAACACCCACTTAAAACGCAAAAAAAAGGAAGAGATTTTTACGTGCACGGCGGTCGCCAGCGGCAGAGACGCGACGGAGGGCGGTGGCAGTTCGCCGGAGTGCTGACCGAGCTTGGACCTGCAGAGAAAACAAAGAAAAAAGTTTAGTTTTTTTAGAAACAGACAGTAAAATGATTTCAAAGGCAAAATTTTTAACTTATATAGATGTTACAAAACGACGTCGTTTTGGTTGGCACCCATAAGCCCCAAAACGATGCCGTTTCACTCTACCCGACCCGCAACCCGACCTGCTCCACAGAAGGATCCGTGTGTTTTTGCTATTTGGGACAATTGCGTATGCGGTCCTTTTGCATTTTTTTTTGGTTTTAATCAAGTCTTTTCATGTCTTTAAATTCAGCCTTGTAATTTTAATTCTGTTTTAATTTAGTCCTCTGGCCGTTTGATGGAGGGACATTTGAACGGCGTCGTTTAGAAAGGTTGGATTATTTACTCCTTTAGGCCCTCCTGGTTGCTCTCGTGTTCAAATCAGTCCCCTTCCCCTTTATTTAGTTTAAAATTCGCCTCTAAAATTTCGTTTTCAACTCAATTTTGTCCTTTTTTTTTTTTTTACTTTTTCCTCATTATTCTAATTTAATTTTAATATTATTCATAATATTATACTTTATTACTGTTATATTTTTATTTATTAACATCTCATTTTTATTTAAACTTACATAAATATGTTATAAAGTATTATTAATAGTTTAATATTATTGTTTTTTTATTAATTTGTATATATGTATTCTTTTAATGTATATACATTGCACTCCATATTACGCGTATATATATTAGTATTATATTACGTATATTTGTTCTTTTTAAACCTCATATATATATATATATATTTATGTATATTATGTCTATACTTTAATATATTATGTATATTTTTCTTTATATGTATCATATATATATTATGTACATACTTTTAATATTATCATGTATTTGTTTTTCATATATATGTATGTATATTTATGCAATATCTTTAATAGTTGTTCTCTAACATTATTATCATTTATAATACATGCGTATCATACATCCTTTTAGAATTGTGTTTTTCTATATGTTACGTATATATTTTTAATAACTATATTATGTATATACTATTACTATATCTATTTATGTAACATTATTTTTACTATTATTATTGTTCCTAGCATATATGCTATATATACACTCTTAATACAATATTTCTTAATACCGTATTATGCCCATGTTATTATTATATCTATTTTTACCCCTATTATATTTATTATTAATATTTGTATGTATTTCATTATACGTATATATATATATATGCTTTTTATATATAGCGTTATTTTTATGTATCATTATATTTATTACTATGCTTATGATTCTCACTATTGTTACTTATTGTTTTTATTTTAATAATATTATTTACATCATTATTATCATTACAATTTGTTATCTCCTTTATTTTGTTACTATCGATATTAGCACCCTTTCTATTACCATCACTTTATTTAATATCGCCATTATATTTTTTTTATTGCATTATTATTATTCTATTTACTATTTTATTTTTACTACTATTGCTATTATCATTACTATTATATTATTAGCATATTATTTTTATTATTATTATCATCCTTATTAACACATTTTTACCTTTTAGCAACATTATTATTACTTTTCTTTTACTATTTTATATATCACTTATTTATTTATCGGTTTACTATTAAGTTTCTCGTTTTTACTTATTCTTATTATTCTTGTTTATTTTTATTTTCATCGTTTTTTATTTTTACCTATTATTCTATTCTTTACATAGCTTGTTTGCTTCTTTTATTTTTGTCATTTATACTACTCATTTATTATTATGCTTGTAATTATTTCTTTTCTTTCTTTCTTTTTTTTTACAAATCTGTGTTATATCATCCTTTACCCAACAAAAATAATCTTTTCATAAAAAGCGATACTCCGTATTTGGAATTTCGAGAAAATCTTGCCCTAACTTACTGGATTTCGATTTTTCTCATTTTACCTAAGTAACGGAATACTCCTTTAAATCGCAATACGAGTTTTGAAAAATGCTTATTCTCGGAGATACGAGGTGTTATGCCCTAACTTACCGGGTATGGCATTTTGTTACCTCGAAATAAGATTTTTGCAAGTAAAGGCAATATTCGGTGTTCGAAAATTCGAGGAAACGTGCCCTTACTTACTGGGTTTCGATTTTCCTCGTTCACCTTAACTAACCGAATATCCTTTTGAAATACACGGATCTTAAATAAAAGGCAAGCTCACTCTCAAAAGTTCGAGATGTCATGTCCTAACTCACTGGATGTGACATTTTATTACTTTGAGACGAGAAGATCTTTAACATTTAAGTATTTTATACAAAGAGGGATCGTATTTTAAATTCTTTCAAGTTTTCAAATCTTCGACACTAGGACACTAATTAATCAACTAGGTACCAATTTTGGGCATATCGAGGGTGCTAATCCTTCCTCGTGTGTAACCGACTCTCGAACCTATTTTCTTGATTTGCGTGGACCAAAATCGTTGTTTAAATAAATCAAACCATTTATTAAAAACAACCACTTTTATGAGGCGACCCGATCACACCTCATTAAAAAAGATTGGTGGCGACTCCTCTATTCGTTTTCATTTTCAAAATCTAAGTCGATTCCCGTTTTTCAAAAAAATGGTTTCGACATTAAGCATAATTAGAAATTTAATATTAGCTTATTTAAGGGGCTATTGGATCTCAATTTTGATGTGCTTATTTAAATAGCGAGAGCAACAAGATGTAGTCGCATAAGAGTTTTAGTAAGAGTTTCGTGGTAATTCTAGAGAGCATATTATACCATTTTGGTGAGTGCCTTATGAAGTTTAAGGTTTTGTTTATCAATTTGCTCTTTGAGATTTTGAGTTTTGTATTCAAGGTTTTGGGTAATATACATATTGTACATTTAGGTTATTTTCTTCATATTGTACTATTGTTTGTTTACTCATTTAGTGAAAAGTTGAATCCTCCTTTACTCGTGATCTTTATCCTCTTCAGAAATATTTTTCATATAAAATATTTATGTTCACTCTTTTCTATATATTCTTGTTGGTGGTTTATAGGATAGGTAATGGAAAAAACATTTCATGTTAAATATAAAGAATAGCATGCATGTGGCAGCATTCAAGGCTATTGCTTAGAATTAAACACATAATTTGTTATTGACTTTAACAGTAGTATTTTTCTATGTTTGTTTAGTTGAACTGTTTGCTTACTATTTCTTCGACTTTGTCTTACTTTTGTTAATATACCAAAATCAATACATTACTACTTGTTCATACACCACTTTTGATGAGAAAATAACATTTACTTCATTAATTTGATAATTTCTTTTAATTTAACCTTTATATTTTTTTGTTTACATTAATTTTTGAATTTGGGATCCTTTAAGCAATCTAATCTATTTTAACATTCTCATCACCTGCTTTTCTTAAAAAAAGAATTATATATGAAATCTAAAAAATTCAAAAATGTATATCCAAAATGAATCTACAAAAATAATATTTAAGTTCAATTAAATCTGGAGATTAATTTGTTCAAATTTATTCTAAATAATTAGTCATTATTTTCTTAAGGCTTAATTCACAATTAGATCTATGAAATATACTCGTTTTCTCATTTTGATATTAAAATCTTTTTTCCCAATTTGATAATTAGAATATTGTTCTGGAATGATTTTTGGTTGAATTTTTTAATGGACGTTTAAAAAAAATTTCTGATAGTTGTGTTAGCCAATGAAAAAAATGACACATGGTGTTATTTTTATATGTTTTACAGAAAAAAGGTTAAACATTTTTTTATTAGAATAATTTTTTAAATACCAAATTGGAAAAAAAAAAGCATCAAATTAAAAGAGCGAGTATAAATTAAGCTTTTAAATAATTTTATACTTCTTTTATAATTTCAAAATAAATTCTCAATTTTTTTAAAAAATCCAAAAACCTACATTACTAAGATTGTAGCGAGTCTGTCATAAATGGATCACAAAATGGCTTCCTAAAACTCAGTGAGAATGAGTTCAGCTAATCAAACCATCGAGTGATTGACCCCTTATGGAATAATGCATTCACATTGCAATTCATCTGAACCAAACCATTGTCAAAGTAAATTCCCATAATAGAACACAAACAAGCAGAAAAGAAAAACCAAATCTTCATAAATCTATTCTCAAGTATTACAAATTATTCATAACTGATCATCAGAGGTGGTGTGGGAAACAGTACAGTTGTCTGTGACGGTGGCTTTTCTTGAACTTTCAATTTTATGATGAAATTAATGTCAGAGTGATCACCAGGAGGTGTACATAGTAAAAACTTAGAGATCTTGTAATGAGTTGGATTGTAACATAAGTGGATGAACATCTGATTCCGATGTAGAAAAAGATAATTGAATGATTGAATGATATTTTATAATCAGATGGGAAAATAAAATTAATAATTAGTATTATTCATAAAGTTTTTCCTTTTTAAAAAGCTACAAATTCACCCAGCAAATTTAAGTGGTGTACTTGAATAGTTAGTGTTTTTCTTTTTCTTTTGCATTATTGCCAATTCTCTGGACTTACACATCCAGTTGTTGACTCCAAGTCTTGGTCGTTTATTATTGTTAAAAAATATTTTTAAAAAATAATATCGCGAAGCATTTAAGTGTTTGTTTGATTTAGGAGTTTTATTTTAAAAGAGGACACATCAATTATTATATTCTAGTAATTATTAAACTGTTAATTTTTATTATTTATTTATATATAAATTATTGTCAAAGATGTCATTGTTATTTTCGTCAAACTTCTATTAGTGAACTCAATACTAGAAAGACATCTCAAAATCAATCCATGTCACTAATAAGAAGTAGGAGATTGAAGCACAATTTTTTTTAAAAGTTTTGGGAGTTACCTCACAATTTTTTAGTTTTTTTTTTTTTTAGAAATTTAATCCTATAGATCTAAACATGAGGTTTTACACTTCACTTTGGTAGTTTTGGATCGACAATTTAATGTTAGAGAAGACATCAAATGACGACGGTCAGAAGCGTAAGAAGAATAAATACTTAAATCAAAATAGAACAATTCTTTCTGTTTTTTATAATTTTAAAAATTATATGTATTTTAAAATTACGTATATATATTTTCTTTATTTTTTATATATATTTTTACATTTTTTTAAAGTTTATATTTGAAAAAGGAAAATCTATAAGTTGTACAAAAGAAACGTCACCTGCCATTTTTTTTCATTGGCTAACAAAACTATCAATTTGTATTTTTTTTTTCAAGTCTGCTCAAAAATTGGACCAAAAACCATAATTAAACAATTATTTGGTATCAAATTGGAAAAATATTTAAGTATTAAAGTGAGAAAACGAGTTTACTTCATGAACCAAATTGTGAATTAAGCTTTTCTTTTAATAATTTTATATTTTTTATAATTTCAAAATCCAAAAACTAGAATTATTAAGATTAAGATAAACAATCTAAAACATGGGGCCTAAAACCAAAAATGGAAAAAGCCAAGTGATTATAAATTTATTTTCACAATGCCATCAATCCCTCGCATTTAATCTCCAATAATTAACTTCTTTTTGTTTTCAAATGAAAATGATTAGCAGGAAATTAGAGAAAATTTTAGATTCAATAAGTAAACTGTTTCTCATAAATGTATCACAAAATTGCTTCATAAAATTCAGTAAGCATGACTTCAATTAACCAAACCATCGAGTGATTGACCCCTTGTGCAATAAGGCATTCACTTAGCATTTCATCTGAACCAAACCTTTGTCAAAGTAAATTCCCGTAACAGAATATAAACAGATTCATCATATCAAGCAGAAAAGAACAACAAATCCGTTATAAATCTTAAAAAACTGAATCTATTCTCAAGTACTAGAATTACTAATAACTGATCATCAGAAGTGGTGCAGGAGACAGTGCAGTTATCTGCCACAGTGGCTTTTCTTCAACCTTCAATTTCATGGAGAAATTAAGGTTAGAGTCATCACCAGGACAGGAACAGAGTAGAAATTTAGGGATCTTGTAATGAGTTGGATTTCTACATAAGTGGATGAATATTTTATTCCGATGTAGATGTTATGCTGCAATTCGGATAATGTTATGTTCAGAATGAAGTGAAATCCCAACACTCAGTTGATTTTCTTACAACGACCTCAGCTTGTTTAAGCTTATAAGAGTGGATGCAGCCACCTTCAGGGGCGAAGCAAGAAAAATATTTTAGGAGGACCAGATGAAACTTTAATTTTTTATAGTTTATATCTTTATAATTTATAAAGCATTAAATCGAATTTTTATAACTTTAGGGGGAGGTCAAAGTGTAATTTTATCTTTACTAATTTAAATTTTTTTAAAAAGTTTAAGGGCCTAAAAATAATTTTACATTTTAGGGGGGGCCAGGGCTAGAGGTGATCATGGGCCGGGCCCAAAAAAATTTAGGCCCATTTTCTAAGCCCGGGCCCTGCCCGAAATATGGGCCTGAATTTTGTCCAAGCCCGGCCCGATGAAAAAATATAAAGCCCGAGCCTAGCCCGGCCCGGCCCGTATTAATTTTTTTAGCTTGTTTCATTAATTAAAAAATTTTAAAATAAATATTAAAACAAGAAACAAATAAAAAATGAGACTAAAACAATTCTTAAAATAATACACAAATTGAAAATATAATAAAAAGTGATTATATAGAAATTGAAATAAATTAGAACTAAAAAGTCTAAAATACTAACCAAATTAATAATAAAACTAAAGTTTTACAATATCGAAATAATATTAAAAACGACAACAGACAACATAAATTATGTTGTAACCAAAGCAAGTAGCACCAAAATAAAATAGTTGCAAAAGAATAATAAAACACCACCAAAACAGCACCAAAGCAAGTTCAGGAGAGAGAAGGGCAAGGCTCAAGTCCTTCGGTTGACTGCCAATAACAACGGAATCTCCATCCCCACACTGATCCCCATTAAGAGAAATTCTTCATACCTGGAACAGGGGTACAATTAAAAGGAAAATATAAGAAACAATAGAACCTACACGTCCAAGAGAAAGAGATCCCATGTTCATAGACACAAGGAAAAGAAAAGAAAGGGAAAAGACTGATAGCATCATAAAATTACTACTAAAACTCTATATTTAAGATGAAATACCAGTTCAACTGAAAGTAGAATGTGTGAATGCCAAATTTTTCATGTACTTGAATAAATCATTTTACAAGAATTTTAGAAAAAATTGTACCTTTAAAAGCTATACTTTTTGCACCTCATAGGTTCTATTATGATTTTTCTTTTGACCTAACTTAACATATTCTACCCAAAGAAATACCACTTAAAAAGTTTCATGTTAGTTTTAATTAAACCATGACATTTGCATCATAAATGGATTAGTCTACATTTTTTTGCCTAACATATTCATGTCAAATATATGATGGTCATTTCAAAGAAGATACTAATGTGAGAATATGACCTTTGTTGTATAGTATAGGGGAAAGCTTATATTCATATCAAACATGTACCTATACCAAAGTATAAAAACAGCACCAAAATAGCAACAAAACAACACCAAAACAGCACCAAACAGCATAAAAATAGCACAAAAAACAGCACCAAAACAGCAACAAAACAGCATCACCAAAAACACCAAAATAGCACAAAAACCTGCAAAATATAATCAACCAACCAGCATACCTATACATTAACCAATCAACATATTTAATTTTATAACAAACTATAAATTGTAAGCTAAATTAAATTGTCAACAATTACAAAAGAAGGTAACCTAAAAAGCAATCGAAGAAACATCATCCTCATCGTCCTCATCGTCCTCATCATTCTTGCAACCAATTTCTAACATGAAATAAGAATAAATAATTAGATAATCAAATTGATAAAAAAAATAATATAAAATTACAACAATAAAACGCGAATAATAATTACCTGTTGAAAATACCTTAGCTCGCATCCAATCATCCAAGCAAACAACGGCTTGAACCGTTTTTGGCTTAAGTGAACTCCTCAAAGGTGTGATAACTTTCTTACCCATGCTAAAAGCCGATTCGGAAGCTACAGTTGATATTGGAATTGCCAAAAGATCACGAGCCAATAATGAAAGCTCATTGTATCGAACTGAACTTTTGCTCCAATAATCCAAAACATCTATTTGACTATTCAACTCAAGCTCCGGTTCTTCCAAATAAATGTCCAACTGTGACTTTTCACTCCTAGTGCTAGATTCATTTAAATACCATTTATAATCATCACTCTCATCAAAATCTCCCCCAAAATCAGCACTATTAACATTGTGTTCATCCAAACTAGAATCAACAGGATTTTTATCCGAAACATTAGAACTCCCAGCCAAAGAGGAAGACGTGGATTTGGATTTCTTAACATACTCGTCAAATAAGAGTCTAAGATTGATAAGAATGGTTTCAACAAAATCTAAAGCATGAATACCATAGATTGTAGTAAAGCAATACTGCACATAATTCAACTTGTAACGAGGATCTAAAATTGCAGCGCATGACAATATCAACGAATACTCAGCCCAATATTTATTAAATTTCTCTTGCATTTGCTTAACCATTGGAGTTAAAAACGAATAAGGACCTTTAATTGTATCAAGAAAGACCTTATGAACCTTCCAAACCCCTCAAAAATAAAGATTAGCCGTTGGATAATTAGAACCAGAAAAAACACAAGTCACATCATAAAAGACTTTCAAAAATTTGCAAAGAATAGCAACATTTCTCCACTCCTCGCTAGAAAGTGCAAACATTTGATAATCTTTATCCCGTTGGGCCCAATAATCTAGCACACCTTTATAGTAAAGAGAAGATTCAAACATCAAATAAGTAGAATTCCATCTCACACACACATCTTGATGCAACTTTTTGGTCACATTCAAATGAAAACTTTTGTCAGCCACATCATAAAATCTTTTCCTACGAATTCCCGACTTTTTTATGTACTTAATTCCATTTCGAATCTTACCAACAACATCATCAGCAAGTTCCAAACCAGCTTTAACTATAAGATTCAATATATATGCACAACATCTAACTTGAAAAAAGCACCATTACACAAAATAGCTCGGTTTGCACGAAAACGATTTTTAAGACAAGAAACCATAACATCATTATAAGAAGCATTATCCAAAGTGATGCTAAAAATTTTCTTGTTTATACCCCTTTGAGATAAGCACAAAACAAGTTTATCCGCTATGTTCAAACCATCATACGGAGGAAATAAAGCTCTAAACCTTATGATTCTCTTTTGTAGCTTCCAATCTTTGTCAACCCAATGAGCAGTAATGCAAATATATTCATCATTAGTATGCTCTGAGTTTCAATTATCGGAAGTTAGACAAATTAAACCAAGCGCTTTAGCCAACTCTTCTTTAACACGATCTCTCTCTTTTGCATAATACATTAGGACATCCCTAGCAGCTGTATGTCTACTTATATTCTTAAAATTAGGACTAGTAATTCTCATCATGTGTCTAAATCCTGGTTCATCAACTGTCCTAAATGAATGCTTGCTGTAATAGCCCAAATTTGACCGGGCTTAAATAAAACAAAAGAAAATAAATAAATAAATAAATATCACTACAAGAAAATAGGGCTTTAGCGGCGTTTTTAGCGGCGTTTTATCAAAAAACGCCGCAAAAATTATAAAACACGGAGCAATAGCGGCGTTTTTGTAAAACGCCGCTAAAAACAGAACAATAGCGGCGTTTTTTGGTAAAACGCCGCTAAAAACAGAGCAATAGCGGCGTTTTTTGGTAAAACGCCGCTAAAAACAGAGCAATAGCGGCGTTTTTGGTAAAACGCCGCTAAAAACCAGAGCAATAGTGGCGTTTTTGGTAAAACGCCGCTAAAAACCAGAGCATTAGCAGCGCTTTTGGTAAAACGCCGCTAAAAACCAGAGCATTAGCGGCGCTTTTGGCAAAACGCCGCTAAAAGTCATATAATCTCTAAAATCCTAAACCCCAAAAAAATAATAAACACTAATCTATAACCCCTAAAACACTAAACCCCTAAATCCTAAAAACACCTAAATACTAAACTATAACCCCTAAAACCCTAAACTCCAAAAAACATCATATGGATGTTGATGTGTATATACATAGATATTAATGTAAAAGCTTATGTTCGTAATAAATTATGGAATTAAAACTGAATGGGGTTTGAAACGATATCACATACAATTAAAGATTTTCAATTTGAAAAAGTGTAGCTTAAAACTGAATGGGGTTTGAAAGGGAAGAAAAAGGTCTAAACCTTTGAAACATGAACTACAATTGAACAACATTGTGTGTTGCCATACAAATTAGACGACATGTTTGATGGTATTGGGATGTCACCCAACTGTTGACTAGGTCTTAGCAATTAACATTCAACGCCAATTGTGAATTGTGAATTTATTTAAATTTTCATTCATAGATGTAATTTAATTATGATTTTAGGGTTGTTTTAGCAAAAAATAATAACTAATATTATTATCTAAACATGAATTATCATCAAATTAACTCTAAAACTCGAATTAAATACTAAAAAAATCAAACTCGGGTACCAAATTATACGTTAAACCAAAACAAAATATAAATTATTATTTTGGTTTTTATCTTTTCAAATAAGTAAAAAGGAAATTAATAGATTCGACTTCAATACTATATTCAAATCGAGCAAAAGTGACAAAAAAAAGTCAACATTTTTTTTATTATAAAATCTAACACTAAAAAACAAAATTTTAAATTAGTATTTTAGGCTTTTTCTACAGAGGAAATTCATATATTCAGCATTACATTATCAAATAAATTTATAAAAATAGTAATAATAAATGTTTTATAAAATCATTTGACTAATAATTTTCATTTGAAGGGTTATCTTTTGTTTATTATTTTTAAGATAATTCAATTTACAATTTTTCATCATAAGAGTTACAGTAAATTTTAATTTTTTTATTTTTTTAATATTTTTAAGTACCAATTAAATACAGTATTAGAATTGAAATAAATGTTTAAAAATATAAATAATGTTACAATTTTATTTAATGATCACAATATTTAGTTTTAATTATTAACTAATTTATAATTAAAATTAAGTATGAAACTATGTATAAAAATAGACTTCACACAGTCACTATTATAATATTTATATTTTAGAAATAAATTCAAAATATATTTTTTTAAAAATTTATTGTAATATCAATTATAATATTTTAAAATTAAAGTTATATAATATTATGTATTACTAATGAAACATTATAAATTTTATGTAAAAAATTAATATATATATATATATATATTCAAAATGCAATTTTCTTAGGTACTTTTTTTCATTCAAACATTAATCATTAATCTATTTTATCTCTATCTTGAACAATTATAATATATAGTTACTTCTCTCTCTTTTCTTCATTTATTAATTTCTCATGTCACATGGAACATTATTTTATTCATTTATTTTTTTAATTAATTTTTTAAATAATATATTTTTATTGCCATAATTAGTTTTTTAATTATCTTTTAATTTATTATTCCAGTGGTTAAACATAATTAAAATATATTAATAAGTTTAACAATTCAAATATAATAAAAATTGTCAAACTCGTTTTTTTATATTTATTATTTTATAATAAAAATCTTTTAGCACCGTCTTTGAAAAATGATTATATCAACTATCTATATATTTTTTTCATTTGAAAAATTAGAATTTAAGGCTTTTTATAAGGATAGTAATAGAATTTTCCACACAATACCATTAAAAATATCTAGACTTGAAAGTACCAGAACAGCCATGATTTTACCCCCCATATTATGAACCCCCAAAGGGCAATTTTTGTCCACTTCATTGTTAAGTGAACTCCTCATTAAAATTAGCGTCGCCTATTCTTTTCTGCTTCCATTAGGGTTTTACATTTCTTTACTATCTTTCCTTCTCAAGAAACTCTCAACTACCCAGTTTAAGCCATGAGGTAAGCTTAACAATCTTTCTTGCTCTCTTTAACTCATTTCATGTTTCGAATCTTTGTCCTAAACTGATTTGATTGGTATCAAGCTGTTACCATTTGTGTTCCTTTTTTAATATATATTCTTTGGGTATTTTTGCGTTGTGCACTAATGGATGTTTTCTATCAGCATGGAACTTTCTTTGTATAGGATTTTTTTTTAAAGTTATTAATTAGGTTATTTTATTGATTATTGGGGAGAAATGTTGTAGCGGGTTTTGATTAGGTTGTTTTCTTTTGGTATATTTTAGTTTGAATTTGTGCTTTCTTTAACTATGATTCTTTCTTGGCAGTCGTCATCCTGAGGTGAAATGGGCACAAAGAACTAATAAGGTTTTCATTACGGTGCTATTACTCGATTCAAAGAATGCAAAAGTTAACCTTGAGCCGGAAGGAGTGTTTAATTTCTGCGCTCTTTGCTGGAACCGACAATAACACATATGAGTTGAAGTTGGATCTTTTGATAAGGTCAACATGGAGGTAAGATTCTGGTCTAGTGTTCCATCCTGTTTAGGGGTATTTGAGAATCTGTTGATGATGTTGGTCGTTTATGATGGTATTATCTTTGCTTTTTAAAGTAAATTCAACATATTTGATTGCTAGCCTTTAGCTCCTTAGTGTATACGGCTCACTTCATTTTGATTGCATTAGCATAATTTCTGTTAGATCATGCTATATGTTTCAACTATCTTTTTAACATATTTGACACACATTCATGCACTTGCATCATCTTTACTTTACGGGTGTGCTTGCTTGAGCAAAGAAAGCGGATGGATGAATTGAGAAGGGTGGAAAAGTGGAAGAAAATGAATTTTTGGTAATTTGGTAATTGTGACAGGATAAATCAAGTTCAACCGTCAAACTCTCGAGGATTTAAGACCAACTACTTCTAATTACTGAAAACACTCATTTAATGCTCCTTCCTTGTATATATTCTCAATGCTTATCTGCAGATTTGGTTAAGAAAAACGCCACATTGTTGACAATATAAGGAAAGGTTGGCGATGGCATATATACAAAGGGAACCCATTCACTTGAGTCAGTAACGATGGGGCGCATGTGGGTACGACTCTCTTTTCTTTTCTCTATTCTATTTCTTTCTCTGCTTTCCCTCTTGCAAGTACAACCATCTGTATTTTATAAAGTGAAATGAAAATATATTATATGTATGTTATATTGGAATGGTTGAAGAGACAAAATTCTGTAAGCAACTTGCTTTTCTCAGACTGTCTATCTATTATCTTCTCGCTCTCCGATCCTCTGATTATCCCTTTACTTTGGCCTGCAAACATATATCGTGCAAGTCCCCACTACTCAAAATGGCAATCTATGAAGCGTAGCTGCTGTTTAATTGATGCCACTGTGCTGAAATGTTTAAATTCACCTCACCCTTATAAACGAGTATTTAATTCTGATATGTGGGTAGCCTCATTTGTTTAACTTTTTCTCTCCAAGGAAAAGGAGACAATTGATAGTTCAGTTCCTCATCACTCGTTAATTTTTAATTTTTGGTGGAGAAATATTATGTATATTATATATATGCATGTGGAGTTTATTTCTATTTGTTCCTTTCCCTCAACAGTTCAACAATCTTTCAAGGAAAATAGCAATTGCATGTGTTTTATTATTTTCCTTTTCATGATTTTGGTAATGGCAACTCTTTTCACTACTTCCACTTTCCCTACAAGCTATGTTTCTTCTGTGTTCCCTATCTTTGTGATCAATCGTTTCGGATATTATACAAAAAATTGTTGATAGCTTTTCAAATATCTATTCATCCTTGTTTATATTTTTCATCTTGTTTGACAGCTGGTCCCAGCTCCTGGAGACACTCCCTCTTCCAAATGTAAGGATGATTGACTGTAGTTGAAGATGTTTGACAGCTGGCATTCAATCAGATTTTGGTGTGATTGTTCACCTGTTTTCCTAATGTTTATTACTGTTGTCACAAATTGCATGCTTCTTGTATACATTTTCAATAAATCCTAGACTTAACTCATGCTTATGGGAGATAGAGTCCCGAATAGACTTTTAGACAATTATGTGTTGCATTTATAACTATCTTAAAGAATGACTATCCCTTCTGGGGTATTAATCATTCTTACTCTCTCTCCCTGACCCTTCTAAGCAATTTAATGATATGGAAAATACGGAAGTTTGACTTCCTTGGTTTTATTATAATTGATCACTTCTCCATGCACATGTGCTCGCCTATCTTTTGGGTGTGATGATGGCTTTTTAGGGTTTGCATATCACTCATCATGGGAGGCATCCGAGGTATGAAGACTAGCTCGCTGCATCCATGTAACATAGATGTTCACTTTGTTTGTGTCCTAATTTTGTTAGATAATACTAAAATGTCCCTTTTCTGTTGCATTTACGGAGCCCATTTTCAACCAACAGTTTCTAGTGTGTTTCTAAGATCTGTTATATATTCTATCATTTTTCCCTTTGGATTGTGTTCTTTTCCACTTGTGTTTCCTTCTTATCATGTCTGTTTGATGCTTTGTAGGTAAGTGAAGAGGTGGAAAGAGCTTTGGCAAAATTAGGACCTCCTAGACTTAGTGGAAGGTTAAATATTTGTCGATCATTTACATCTCAGTAGAGTTAATTATCTTTATTACGATGTCATAATTTAAAATAAAATTATCTTTTTGAATTGAAGACATGAACAATGATATGTTGTGTTACATGCCCAATGATTTTGGTTTGGTATATCAATGGCGTTGGTAGCCTTATATTTGGCATTGCTCCTCTACCTCCGTTGGGATTCCAATGCTTAAAATGTCAAATCAATTGGGGAAGTTTGAGATTTTGGAAAGGTCAAACTTTATGTGATAAAACAACTGTTTTCTTATCAATTGATGTCATTCTGCATGAGTTGGAGGCTTTAAATATTGTTTCGAATTTCCGGGTTTTAGTAAATAATGGTTATTGTGAGAAATTCAGAATGTTTTAGCATTGTGCATGATAATGTGAGAACCTCATATTAAACACATTCTGTCTTTTGTTACTACTACTCATTTTAGCAATTGCTTGAAGAATTGTAGGTATTTTGCTGAATGTTTGAACTATGAATGATGACAACAGTTCTGTTAATTCTATTAGTTTTTGTGTTTGGTATTGTCTCATTAAGTAGCTGGCATCTAAGAATATTGCACATGAGAATTGAAGTGCTGCAATGAGATTCTAAAGAGTTTTGAAATGCTCTTAGGTTTGATTCTTTTCTTGTTCTTTCTTTGTAGGATATTGGCTAATTAGTTGCTTGCCTTTTGATATACTTGAGCATCATTAATGCATTCGATAGCAAAAGATGAAACCCACACAATAAGCTTGTGTTAATGATATTTTCTATTATGTTTTTGGTTGGTTGATTGGTACTCTACTTTCTATAAATGAAATATTTTTTTAATCCTTTTTGATGCCATGCTTGTTTACAAGAACCGCCTGTTCTTTGGTTTTAAGATTCTTATTGTCTCAGTGGCTCCCTACCTTTCTTCTTTCCTCTCATCCTGCGATGCCTTTTACTTTTCTTGTATTGATGATCTTCTAATACTTTTGGTTTTTAGGTCTTCTCCAAAACAAATTGAAGGTCCAGCTCCACTTCAGGTCTAGATTATCTCTTCCCCTTTTCACAAGAGGGAAGGTCGAAGGAGAGCAGGGTGCTGCTATCCATATTGTTCTTGTTTCACAGGAGGTGTCTTGTATTTAAATTACACATATCCTACCAATTTGAGCGCAGTTGTAGGACTTAGCGAATGGCTTCCATGTTCAAAGTTAGTTTCCTATATTATCACCTTCTTATACGAGCTTGACTTCTACATATGCATTAGAAACAATGATTTTATATATCATTAATGTCTTTCATTCATCCTTAAGTGCGGTATTTTGTTTGACGGGATGTATTTATATCATAGATTATTCTTCTTCTCAATATTTTGATAATGAATTTTAATTTTTTTATATTTTTCAAGACTTTTACAATATTTTATAATATTTTATATATTTTTTTTAATTTTTATGACCTTTAGCGGCGTTTGTTGGAGAAGCGCCGCTAAAGGGCCTGACCTTTAGCGGCGTTTGTGGGAAAAGCGCCGCTAAAGGTCCTGACATTTAGCGGCGTTTGTGGGAAAAGCGCCGCTAAAGGTCCTGACATTTAGCGGCGTTTGTTGGAAAAGCGCCGCTAAAGGTCCTGACATTTAGCGGCGTTTGTTGGAAAAGCGCCGCTAAAGGTCTGACCTTTAGCGGCGTTTGTGGGAAAAGCACCGCTAAAGATCCTGACCTTTAGCGGCGTTTTTTCAAATAAACGCCGCAAAATTTAGTGGCGCCATCTATAGCGGCGTTTCTTGCGGCGCTTGAAAAAATGCCGCGAATAGTTTTAGTGGCGCTTAAAAGCGCCGCTAAAGGCCTAAAAAAACGCCACTAAAAGTCAGTTTTGCTGTAGTGTATTTATTTTAAACAGTCCATATAAAGTCCAGTTTACAAGAGCCCAAACACAGGCCCAAATACCTCAGACCCGTTATACACACACCCAAACAGACCGGTTACACCCTACCTAGCCTAGGACTAAACCGGACCTAAATAAAAGAGGCCCAAAACTTAAAATTACCAGCTAGGGTTTCCAACCCTAGCTCTTTCTCCTCGCGCCGCAAACAGAAGATTCCAAAAGCCATCCCAACGGACACCTTTGTTCACGTCGTTCCAATGACCCTCCATCAGCGCCGGGACTCTACCTCCGTAATCAGTGCGCGAATCCACACCAGCACATTCACTGCCAGATTCTCCGTTGATACTTGCAAAAGAAGGAAAGAACCACGGCAGCAAACAAAACAAATATGGAAAGAGATAAAAAGATTTCTTTCCGAGTTTATGTAATAACAATAGTGGCTATAAAAGCCCGAATCAAAACAATGTAAAGGGATCGGATTTTTTTTTTTACAAAAGGAGAAATACATATACTTATTCATAAAAGAGTTCAAGCAGTTTCTTTAAGAGGTGATATACTCTTACTTTGTTTCATTTTTCTTCTTTTTCTCTATATGCATGCAAATACCATTAAAAATAAAATAAATTTACTGTCGAAATCGCATTGAAAATCGAGATTTTGGGCCTCCGACCACCGTACGGGGAGGAGTCGGCGACGGCGCGTGGGCGCGTGAGGCCGACGACCGGGGCTCAGCTCGACGGAGACCGGAGCCTAGATCTCTCTCTCTCTCCCCTCTCATTTCAGAGAAAATTTCAGATTTTTTTTTAAAACTCGGGTTGCAAATGAATTTAAAACTAAAAGTTTGACTTATATAGTATAATTGAAACGGTGCCGTTTTGGCTTAATCTAATAAGCATAAAACGACGTCGTTTCTAGGCACAGGATCCGCGCGTTGACCCGTGACCCGAGGAGGATCCGCGTGATTTTGGAAAATGGGCAATTTGCCCGATTGATCCTCCTGTGTTTTCTGAATTTTCAGTTTGATTCTATTTTACTTTTTAATTAAGCCCTTATATTCTAATTTTGTTTCAATTTGGTCCCATAAGTGACTTTTAAAACAATATCAAGAAAACGGCGTCGTTTAGGATTAGGGAAAATTGCCCAGTGAGTCCTTTGACGTTTTTTATTCTTGCAAATCAGGCCTAGAATTTTTACTATTTTGCAAATTAGCCTTATAATTTTATTTAAATTCAATTTAGCCTTTTTTTATTTTTTTAATATAATTTATTTATTTTAAAAAATATACATATATATTATTATTAAGAGTACTATTTATATATTTATATAAAAATTTTATTTATCACATATTATTTTCCTATATATTTATATTATATTTTATTATATAAAATTTATTATATTTTTATTATATATTACTTATTATTTTATTATATCGTATATTATCTATTATATTATTTATGTCTTATATTATATATATTATATTATTTATATTGATTCTTTCTCTTTTCTTTGCGATACATTGTCATTATCAACATTCTATTTTTCACAAATTAATATCAGAGCTTCTGGGTTGTTCATCTCAATCATGGTAATGGCATCTTTGAAGTATAAAATTTCACTGTTGGATCGCAACACCAGATTCACGTTGTGGCAGATAAAGATACAGGCAGTTCTTGCATAGATGGACTTAGAGGATGACATGCTAGGGATAGATAAGATACCTTCGACATTGACGGAGGAAGAGAAGAGGTGTAAAGATCGAAAGGCGTTAACACAGTTACATCTATATTTATCTAACAAAATTTTGTAAGATGTAATGAAGGAGAAGATTGTCGCTGCATTATGGAAGAGGCTAAAACAAATATGTATGTCGAAAACTCTAACTAGCAAGCAACATATGAAGCAGCATCTTTATGCTCATCGTTTGAAGGAAGGTGCATCTGTGCACAAACACTTAGAGTGTTTAAAGAAATTTTCTCAAACTTAGAGGTCATAGAGATTCAGTATGATAAGGAAAATCTAGGGTTGATTCTATTTTGTTCATTGCCCCCGTCTTATTTAACCTTTAGAGACACGATTTTGTATAGCTGCGAGTCTCTCGCAGTTGATGAGGTTTATGATTATTTGACCTCGTATGATAAAATGAAACATCTTGTGGTTAAACCTGACTCTTAGGGAGAGGCCTCATTGTTCGTGGAAGGTAAGATTGAAATGTTGATGATGATCGTGGAAGGACACAGGAACAGAGTCTTCGTGGTAAATCTAAGGGTAGATCGAAGTCTTTAAATATAGGTAAAACTTGTAACTTTTGCAAAAAGAAAGGGTACATTAAATCTGAGGCTACAAATAAGATCAAAAGGGAGGCTACGAATCAAAAGGAAAAACAACCAAAAAATCTGATGAAGCTGATATTGTAGAAGAATACAGCGATGGTGAACTTCTAGTCACTTCTATTAACAATTCTAAAGTGAATGAGGAGTGGATCATTGATTCGGGCTGCACCTTCCACATGAGTCCTAATCAGGATTGGCTTACAACTTAGGAAATAGTGTTTGAAGGTATTGTTTTGATGGGAAATAATGCTTCATGTAAAATCTTAGGTGTTGGAATGATTAAAGTTAAGATGTTTAACAAAGTTGTCAGAACACTTAGTAACATGTGACATGTTCCAAAATTGAAGAGAATTTTGATTTCGTTGAGTACTCTTGATTCAAAAGGGTACAAATACACAGTGGAAAGTGAGGTTTTGAATATTTCTAAAGGTTCTCTCATTGTGATGAAAGGGAAAAGAAAGACTGCCAAGTTATATGTTTTGTAGGGTTCTACTAGACTTTGACGTATGCGCCTAGGGCATATGAGTGAGAATGACATGGTAGAATTGAGCAAAAGAGGACTTCTTGATGGGTAAGAAATTTGCAAACTAAAGTTTTGTGAGCATTACGTTTTTAGGAAGCAAAATAGAGTTCGATTCACTAGAGGAATCCATAACACGAATGGAACATTGGAGTATATTCATTCTAATCTGTTGGGGCCATCTAGAGTTCCTTCAAGAGGTGGATCTAATTATATGCTAACACTTATTGATGATTTTCTACAAAAGTTTAGGCGTTCTTTCTGAAGTAGAAAAGCGATGTGTTTTCTTCATTTAAGTCTAGGAAAACTATGATTGAAAACCAGACAGGAAAAGAAATGAAACACCTCTACACAGACAATGGCTTAGAGTTATGTTCTGATGAGTTTAATGAACTATGCAAGTCAGAAAGGATCGTGAGACACTTGACAGTTAGTCATACTCCACAACAAAATAATGTTGCAGAACAAATGAACAGAATGATCATCGAGAAAGTTTGATGTATGTTGTCAAATGCTAACTTACCAAAGTCGTTTTGGGCCGAAGGAGCCTCTACTGTATTTTTTTATCAACCGATCCCCATCCATTGTCATTGAGAAAAAGACTCCATAAGAGGTATGGTCTGGTAATCCTGTTGATTATTCTGATTTAAAGATATTTGGGTGTCCTGCGTATGCTCATGTTGATAGTGGAAAATTGGAATCGAGATCTATTAAATGTGTTTTTCTTGGTTATAAAGCTGGTGTAAAAGGGTATAAGTTATGGTGTCCTGAAAATAGAAAAGTTGTTATTAGCAGAGATGTTTTTGATGAAACTGTTATGCTACCTAACTTATTTCTTAAAAACTCTTCTAATAAAGAATATCAAAAATAGGTGAAGTATTAGATTAATCCAGAATCTACAACAGAGTTGACTCTTCAGGTCAGTACCGAAATTCAAAATAGAGTTGCTTCTTTACCACAATACTCTATCGCCAAAAATAGAACTAGAGGAGAGATTAAACATCCAAAGAATTATGTCGAGGCTGATCTACTTGGGTATGCTTTAAACGTGGCTGAAGATATAGATGCAACCCAAGACCCATCTAATTATTCTGAGGCAATTAGCTATGAAGACTCAGAAAAGTGGATGTTTGCTATTCAAGAGGAGATGGAATCACTCCACAAAAACAAAACATGGGGTCTTGTGAAACTTGCTATAGACAAAAATGTTATTCGTTGTAAATAAGTGTTTAAAAAGAAAGAATGGACTCCAGGAGTTGAAAAACCTAGATATAAAGCAAGGCTTGTTGCAAAGGGTTACAGTCAAATTTTAGGAGTGGACTTCACAAATGTGTTCTCCCCAATTATGAAGCATAGTTCAATTCGAGCTTTGCTTGGTATTGTGGCCATGCATGATTTGGAGCTTGAGCAGTTAGATGTAAAAACTGCATTTTTGCATGGAGTACTTGAGGAGGATATTTACATACAACAACTAGAGGGTTTTACAGTCTTAAAAAAATAGGACTATGTGTGCTTGTTGAAAAAGTTCCTTTACGGTTTGAAACAATCACCAAGACAGTGGTATAAGAGGTTTGATTCCTTTATGACTTCTCATGATTTCAAAAGAAGTAGTTTTGACAGTTATGTTTACTTTAAGTAAAACAGTGATGGTTCTTTTGTGTATCTACTCATTTATGTTGATGATATATTGATAGTAGCGAAAGATAAAAATGAGAGAAGAAAGGTCAACGCTCAACTAAGTAAAGAATTTGAGATGAAAGATTTGGGACCAGCAAAGAAGATACTTGGAATGGAGATTCTCAGATATAGAAAAGCAAGTAAATTGTACCTAAGTCAGAAGGGGTACATTGAGAAATTTCATTGCAGGTTCAATATGCAGAGTGCTAAACCTGTTAGTACTCCTTTAGCAGCCCATTTCAGACTTTCATTGGCTTTGTCTCCACAATCAGATGATGAGATTGAGTACATGTCACATGTTCCATATTCTAGTGCAGTGGGATCTCTCATGTATGCTATGGTTTGTACACATCTAGATTTATCATATGCAGTCAGTATAGTTAGCAGATACATGGCGAATCCCGGTAAAGAACACTAGAAAATAGTTCAGTGGATTTTAAGATACTTATGAGGTACTACTAATGTTTGTTTACAGTTTGAAAGAACTAGAGATAGAGTCATTGGGTATGTTGATACTGATTTTGCTGGAGATCTTGATAGAAGAAGATTTTTCACAGGTTATGTCTTTACAATCGGAGGTTGTGCAATTAGTTGGAAAGTCACTTTGCAAACTACAGTTGCTTTGTCTACCACTGAAGTTGAGTACATGATGATTACTAAAGCTTGTAAATAAGTCATTTGGTTGAAGGGACTCTTTAGTGAACTCAACGAAGGCCTTCAAATCAGTACAGTATTTTGTGACAGTCAAAGTGTCATCTTCCTTACAAAAGATCAAATGTTTCATGAGAGAACAAAGCACATTGATGTTTGGTATCATTTTTTTCGTGATATTATTGCTCGTGGTGATATTATTGTGAGCAAAATTAGTACTCATGAAAATCTTGCAGATATGATGAGTAAGTCACTTCCATAATCAAATTTGAGCATTGCTTAGACTTGGTAGTGTTCATTGTTGAAGTTAAACCCTTAAGGCGTTTTATGGAAGAGGTGGAGAACTTGTTCGTTGAGAGTTCGTGATGAAGAACTTGTTCATTGAGAATTCGTATTAAGGTGGAGATTATTAGAATTGAGTGACCCGAATCCTTATTAAAGTAAAATATAGGGGTAAAAAAAAGTAAAATTAATATAGAACTACACTTCTTTTATTTTATTTTAGATTAAGTTTTTTAACCTTATTAAACTTCATCTATTTGATATTGATTAGAATAAGGTATTTCAATCTTACTACACTCATTCTATTAGAATATGGTTTTACAAGCCTATAAATAGACATAGTCTACTCCTCTTGTAATTATTCGAATTCGACATAGTGAATTGTCTTCTCTTCTGCCTGTGGTTTTTTTTCCCGAAAAGGTTTCCATATAAAAATCCGTGTGTTCTTTATTTTTCTTTCTCTTTTATTTGCGATACATTGTCATTATTGACGTTCTATTTTTCACAGTTTGAAGATTCAACGCCATTTTAATAGACAAGTTGTAACGGCCACATGATTCATCATTACCCCTCCATTGCCTTTAAAAACTTTCCACATTCTTTTTCGATTTAAAATCTTTTCTTCGTTATTCATAAAAAGAAAAAGACTTAAATTTACATTCCGTTGGATAAACAATGCTTTCAGAGTAAATTATTTTCATCACTCAATTATAAAAATTTATAAAATATCATTCAATTATTTAATTAGATAATAATGGAAGTTTTTAAAATGGCATAATAGTAACTTTAACCCTAGACATTTATACATTATGTCAATTTAGTTTTGATTCTAAAAAATTTAACTCTCAATATTTACATAATATGTAATTGTTTCTTTGTGATCCTTTCATCTAAAAAACTAAAAAAACAAATTATCAACTAAATTTAATTGAAAATATGCAAAAAAAAATAGAAACACCAAAAAATTCAGGATAATAAATTTCATATTTTTTTTCATTCTTTTAGAATTAACCCTTAATGTCACAAAAAAAAAGTAAAATTGTAATAAAAAAAACCCAAATAATACACAATGTATAAATGTTGATGGTTAATTTTTTTTAGAATCAAAATTAAATTGATATTATTTATAAATATTAAGGGTTAAAATTGTTATTATATCAATTTTAAAACTGCCACTATGATAAAAAATAATTAAATTGTTGAATGATATTTTATATTTTTTATCATTGGATTAAAAAATAATTAGTATTTTTCATAAACATTTTCCTTTTTAAAAAGCTACAATTCACCCCGGTAACACAGCAAATTTAAGTGGTGTACTTGAATATGACAAGTCCACTCAGCTCCAACTAGAGGTGTGCATGGGCCAGGCGGCCCGGCCCGGCTTGAAGGCCCGCCCGAAAAATGGGTGGGTTTGGATAAAAATATATGCTCGAAAAATGGGCTTGGGCAAAAAACGAGGCCCGTTTAGAAAATGGGCCGGGCCTCGGACAAGATTTTTTGGCCCGGGCCTGGCCCGGCCCGGCCCGATTTTAATATTAAATTTTTTTAAAAATTTTTTTATTTTAAATTTTAAGTAACTTTAGTTTTTTTGTTGTTGTTTTTAATGTTATTTTGATATTGTAAAATTTTTGTTATTAATATAATTTAGTTCTTAATTTAGTTCTAATTTGTTTCAATTTTTTAATTTTAATATAATTACTTTTTATTATATTTTTAATTTATGTATTATTTTAAGAATTATTTTAGTCTCATTTTTTATTTTTTTTTTGTTTTAATATTTGTTTTAATATTTTAAATGCATTTGATTTATTATATTTTAAAATTTTTTATTTAATAAAAAAAGTTAAATTTTTTTTTTAATATGGCCGGGCCGGGCTCGGGCCTATCATTTTTTTCTCAGGTCGAGCTTGGACAAAATTCTAGACCCATATTTCGGGCTGAGCCCGGGCTCGGGACTTGAAAACGGGCTAAAATTTTTTATGGGCCCGGCCCGGCCCATGCACACCTCTAGCTCCAACTCTTCGTCGTTTGTGTTTTTCTTTTTCTTTTTGCTTTTGCTTTTGCTTTTGCTTTATGGCATATCCTCTGTACTTATACATCGAGTTGTTGACTCCAAGTCTTCGTGATTGCTGAGCAAATAAAAACTTATTAATTTCATCATTAGTTTTTTAATCTATAAATATATTTAAATTAACACATTACTTTTGAAAAATACCATTAATTTCTTTTTAAAAAAATAAACTATTTTAAGATTTAAATATTTATTATTATTGTCAAAAAATACTTTTAAGAAATAAAATATTTATTTTAACATGATATTGCAAAATAGAATTATGCATTTAAGTGTTTGTTTGAGTGAGGAGTATTATTTTAAAAGAGAAGAGCACATTAATTATTATATTTTAGTAATTTTTTATATATAAATTATTAAATTGTTAAATTTTATTATTTATTAATTATTTATATATAAATTATTAAACTACTAATTTGCTATGATATACAAAAAGAATTAACAATTTTAAGCAGTTAAACTAATTTCTCAGTTTTTATAAAATAAAACGATAAATTCTTACATGATTTCTCAAGTTAAATAATGAAACTTTAAATTTAAATCGCTAATTGAGGATATGCAAGATGCAAGAGCAGTACTTGAATTCAAATTATGAGCTTACATTTCTTTGTTTAATAAAAATAAATAAATTATTTTTTTATGTTCTAAATTTAAATTTGAATTTGAATTGAATTATTATTATTATTATTAAAAATGGGGTAAATTATCCTAATAGTCACTTTAAAATTAGGTCATTCCTATTTTGATCATCCATTTTTTTTGTTAATTTGATCACCGTCATTAAGGAAATTCATCACTCAAACATTAAATCCATTTCTTTTCCTTATTCTCTATCTCTTTTCTTCATCTTCTCCCTTCTAATCCAGAAATCCTAACCGCCACCTCCGTTAAAGATGCCGTTGTTGTTTCCGTCGAATTACCATCAGCGAGCTCAAAAGACATCTCAAAATCAATCCATATCACCAACAAGATTAGGAGATCGAAGCACAAAAATTCTAAATTTTTAAGATCGACCTTACAACTTTTGAGATTTTTTAGAAATCTAATCCTATAGATCTAAAAAGGAGGCTTTGGATCGACAGTCTAATGTCAAAGAGGACGTCGAACGACGACGGTGAGAAGTGATGTTTGTGGGTAAGAATAATAAATACTTAAATAATAATAGAACAATTCTTTTTATTTTTATATTTTTAAAAATTATATGCATTTTTTAATGGGTGGATTACACCAATAGTCACTCAACTTTGATGTAGCTGACAAAGCAGTCACTCTGATTTCAATTCAGTCACTCAACTTTCAAAAAATAACAAATCAGTCACTAACGTTATCAAAAAGTAACAAATCAGTCACCCATTAACATTTTCAGTTATAGGCCTAACGGGACAGGTGACGTGGCTAGTTAATTAGCTGACATGGCCAGTTAACTTGCCACGTCAGACGAGGCAAAGTTTCAATTCAGTCATTCAACTTTAAAAAAAAAAAAAACACTCACTAGCATTATCAAAAAGTGACAAATCAGTCACCTATTAACATCGTTATCAAAAACTTACAAATCAGTCACTCATTAACAATTTTCGTTATAGGACTAACAGGACAGGTGACATGGCCAGTAAACTAGCTGGTGTGGCAAGTTAACTTGCCACGTTAGACGAGGCAAGGTTGAGCGACTATTGTTTTTCATCCTTCATTTTCCATTTTTTAATAAATGACCCAATATTTTTACTTTTTGCGTAAATGACCAACAATCTCGCCATTGTCGCCTTCGCCGCAACCATCTTTGGCGTGACCATCGTTGACCTCCAAACCACCACCCTATCCTTTTTTTTCTTTTTCAACCCCCCAATAGAGGAGCCACCATGGTTGGGATTCGATTGTCTTTTTTTGACGCCCAAAGCCATTAACTCTAAAAAAAACAAATTGAAATGGGATTGAAGACAATTTTGGGTCAAACTATCAGTACCCACAACCAAACCAGTGAGGAGAAAATCCTCCAAAGCAGCATTCAAGCAATTCAAGAACCAACACAACTCAGATTTGTCGAGATCTTCATAAGATATGATGATACAAAAAAAATGGGTCATCATTTAAGCTAAACAACACTAACTCCATTGCCAGCATTATCAAGTTGCATAAAAAAAATTAGAAGCAAAACAAAGAGAACATCCAGATAAACCAAACAATCGATTGAACCTATGATTTTTGGGAACAAAGGAAGCGGTTCCTCCGAAAGGACAACCAAATGCCGACAAGTGAAATTCTAGGTCAGGTCGGTGATTAGCAAGATCTAAAAGTCAAAATCAGACTGGGTATTGTAGCAAAGGAGAATGAAAGATGGATTAGAAGAAGAGCGGCAGAGATGGTCGACAATGAAAGTTGTGGTCGATGTGAGGTATGCCTAATCCTTGGAAAGGGATTTGAATCAGGTCACTGGCCTTAAGGGTAATCTAGAAAGGATATCGAAAAGGGTATTTTGGGGTAATGACAATGAAGAAGCCATGGTTCTCACCTTTCTTCCTGAACAAGAAAAATTCATTCTAGGGTGTTATTTGTTCTTCATTTTAGGTGTTGGTTTTTTGAAAGTTAGTAGATCTGATTTGTTATTTTTTGAAAGTTGAGTGACTATTTTGTCATTGAGATCAAAGTTGAGTGATTGTTGGTGTAATTTACCCTTATATATTTTTTGGGTTTGAAATAACATGGTGGCTGGTTAAATGCAGGTCACTTTTATATTACGTATGCAATGAAAAATGGTTAGTAGGATGGATTTGTTATTTTTTGAAAGTTGAGTGACTGAATTGAAATTAGAATGATTGTTTTGTCAGCTACACTAAAATTGAGTGGCTATTGGTGTAATTTACCCTTTTTTAAATTATGTATATATATATTTTCTTTATTTCTTATATAATTTTTATATTTTTACAATTTTTAAAGTTTATATTCGAAACAAAATGTAAAAGTTACACAAAAGAAACAACAAGTGGCATTTTCCATTGGCTAAACAACCACCAATTTTTTTTTAATGTCCGTTAAAAAATTAGACCAAAAACTATAATAAAACAATTCCTTAGGTATCAAATTGAGACAAAAATAAATTTAAATACCAATGTGAGATAATGAGTATACTTTGATAATCAAAGAATTAAACTTTTTTTAAAGAATTTTATATCTTTTTATAGTTTCAAAATAAATAATAATTTCAAAATAAATTCTCAAATTAAAAAAAAAATCCTCTAAAGCATCAAAATATTAAGATAAATAATCCAAAACATGGTTCATAAAGCAAAAAATACAAAGATCCAAGTGATTATGAATTTCTTTTGATAATGCCATCAATCCCTCGCATTTAATCTCTAATAATTCACTCTCTCTTTTTTTTTTCAAGTGAATATGATAAGCAGAGAATTATGGAAGTTTTAGATTCATCAAGTACATGGAGTCTGTCATAAATAGATCATAAATTGGCATCATAAAACTCAGTGAGCCTGATTTCAGTTAACCAAACCATTGAGTGATTGACCTTATGTGGAATAAGGCATTCACATAGCAATACATTTAAACCAATCCTTTGTAAAAGTAAATTCTTGTAATAGAATATAAATAGATTCATCATATTAAGTAGAAAAAGAATTCGTCATAAATCTTAAAAAATTGAATCTATTCTCAAGTATTACAATTGCTGATCACCAAATCGTGGTATGGGAGATAGTGCAGTTGTCAATTATTGACTCTAAGTTGATTAATTGAAATTTATTTCTAATTAAAACCCCTATTATTACATTAATTCTGTGAAAATAAAATAAAATAAAATAAAACAAAGAACACACAGATTTTACGTGGAAACCCTTTCGGGAAAAAACCACAAGCAGAGGAGAAGAAAATTCACTATGTCGAACTCGAATTGATTACAAGAGGAATATACTATGTCTATTTATAGGCTTGTAAAGCCATATTCTAGTAAGACTGAAACACCTTATTCTAATCAATATAAAATAGATGGAGTTTAATAAGGTTTAAAAAACCTTATTCTAAAATAAAATAAAAGAAGTTTAGTTCTATATGGATTTTACTTTTAATTTATTTTACCACTGTATTTTATTTAAATAAGGATTTGGGTCATTTAATTCTAACAATCTCCACCTTGACACGAATTCTCAATGAACAAGTTTTTCATCGCGAACTCTCAACAAACAAGTTCTCCACCTCTTCTATAAAACTCCTTAAGGGTTTAACTTCAACAATGAACACCAACCAAGTCTAAGCAATGCTAAAACTTGGTTATAGGAAGTGACTTAGTCATCATATCAGCAGGATTTTCATGAGTACTAATTTTGCTCACAACAATATCACCACAAGCAATAATATCACGAACAAAATTATACCAAACATCAATGTGTTTTGTTCTCTCATGAAACATTTGATCTTTTGTAAGGAAGATTGTACTCTGACTGTCACAAAATATTGTAATGATTTGAAGGTCTTCATTGAGTTCACTAAAGAGTCCCTTCAACCAAATAGCTTCTTTAGAAGCCTCAGTAATCACCATGTACTCAGCTTCAATGGTAGACAAAGCGACTGTAGTTTGCAAAGTGGCTTTCCAACTGATTGCACAACCTCTGATTGTAAAGATATAACCTGTGAGAGATCTTCTTCTATTAAGGTCTCTAACAAAATCAGCATCAACATACCCAATGACTCCATCTCTAGTTCTTTCAAACTGTAAGCAAACATCAGTAGTACCTCGTAAGTATCTTAAAATCCACCGAACTACTTTCCAGTGTTCTTTACCAGAATTCTCCATGTATCTGCTAACTGCACTAACTGTATATGATAAATCTGGACGTGAACAAACCATAGCATACATGAGAGATCCCACTGCACTGGAGTATGGAACATGTGACATGTACTCAATCTCATCATCTGATTGTGGAGACAAAGCTGATGAAAGTCTGAAATGGGTTGCTAAAGGAGTACTAACAGGCTTAGCACTTTGCATATTGAATTTGTAAAGAACTTTCTCAATGTACCCCTTCTGACTTAAGTACAATTACTTGCTTTTCTATCTCTGAGAATTTCCATTCCAAGTATCTTCTTTGCTGGTCCTAAATCTTTCATCTCAAATTATTCACTTAGTTGGGCTTTGACCTTTCTTATCTCTCATTTATCTTTTACTGCTATCAACATGTCATCAACATAAAGAAGTAGATACACAAAAGAACCATCACTATTTTTCTTAAAGTAAACGCAACTGTCAAAACTACTTCTTTTGAAATCATGAGAAGTCATAAAGGAATCAAACCTCTTATACCACTGTCTTGGTGATTGTTTCAAACCGTAAAGGAACTTTTTCAACAAGCACACATAGTCCTATTTTTTTAAGACTGTAAAACCCTCTGGTTGTTACATGTAAATGTCCTCCTCAAGTTCTCTATGCAAAAATGCAATTTTTACATCTAACTGCTCAAACTCCAAATCATGCATGGCTACAATACCAAGCAAAGCTCGAATCAAACTATGCTTCACAACTAGGGAGAACAAATTTGTAAAGTCCACTCTTGGAATTTGACTGTAACCCTTTGCAACAAGCCTTACTTTATATCTGGGTTCTTCAACTCCTAGAGTCCCTTCTTTCTTTTTAAACACCCATTTGCAACGAACAACCTTTTTACCTTTAGGAAGTTTCACAAATTCCCATGTTCTATTTTTGTGGAGTGATTCCATCTCCTCTTGCATAGCGAACATCCACTTTTCTGAGTCTTCACACCTAACTGCCTCAGAATAATTAGATGGCTCTAGGTTTGCATCTATATCTTCAGCCACATTTAAAGCATAAGCAACTAGATCAGCCTCAACATACTTTTTTGGAGGTTTAATTTCTCTTCTAGTTCTGTTTTTGTCAATAGAGTATTGTGGTGAAGAAGTAACTCTATTCTCAATTTTTGTACTGGCTTGAGGAGTCGACTTTGTATTAATTTGATGTTCCACCTGCTTTTGATTTTTTTTATTGAAAGAGTCTTTAAGAGATAGGTTAGGTAGCATAGCAGTTTCATCAAAAACGACATCTCTGCTAATCACAACTTTTCTATTTTCAGGACACCATAACTTATACCCTTTTACATCGACTTTATAACCAAGAAAAACACATTTAATATATCTCGGTTCCAATTTTCCATTATCAATGTGAGCATACGCAGGACACCCAAAGATCTTTAAGTCAGAATAATTAGCAGGATTACAAGACCATACCTCTTGTGGAGTCTTTTTCTCAATGGCAACGGATGGAGATCGGTTGATAAAAAAAATGTAGTAGAGTCTTTTTTTTTGTAGTTTAGGGTGCAATACTGTGTAAATGACTCGGCCTGCCACATGGTCGTGCGACAGCCCGTATGGCTCACGCGGTTGTGTTCAGGCCATGTGGAAATGGTCAACCCGTGTGGCTCCTATAAGTCGCTCTGATTTTCGGGTTTTCGCTCATTTTTCTTTCTTTTTGCTCCCAAAAGCTCTCATAAGTTTAAAAACATGAATTTAAAGGATTAGGAGTATAAAGTTTACTATTTACATCAAATAATTACCCAAAAATACATTAAGAATGAGACTAAAATATGTTACTTTCTGCAGTATGTTATAAAGCCCACCAAACCCAACAATTAGAAACAAGATCCCTATACTTAAGCCAATACCCGCATGAGATCCAAATAAATATGTAACTTAAATGATTAGCTCCTAAAATCGTTTATGTTACCATTTAAACGACTATTTGAAATAAAAATTAGTTGGACATGTCTCTTGCTATATGATGTTGTGTATCCATCCAGTAGAGTTTAGTAGAATCATGGATAGGTGATTCGAACCTTATTTAATTCTTAAGTTGGTGATTATAAGTACATAACACATGTCTTTTAATTTGATTTTAGGATATTGAAATTTAAATTTTGAATTAATTATGCATAAAATTTGGTTTTTATTAGACCAAGTATTTGGCAGATTCGCTTACTAGTGGTGAAAGACACTTGTTTATCACATCTTTTAAGTAAAACCTGTTGGTCATTTGACACGGATGCTGATGCCGATATTGATAAATAAGAAAGAAGATCGTGGGGATGACGATGTTGATAAATAAGGAAAAAGATAATCGGATTGCCTCCCATAAAAACTTTTATTGTTAACATCCCAAAACTATAAACATCACACCAATTCTCATCTACTTTCATTATATAATCCAATTCTACACCAAAAAAATATATACTAATTAGCATATGCTATTTGAACTTTTTTTTATCATAAAATTAACAATGTACGAGAAATTAACATTTCTAACAGAATAGAAACATGCACAGGAAAAAAAATGTATCAGCTAATACATGGAGCTATATACCAGTATATTCCTACAAGTGAAGTCCAATTGGAGCAGTTAGGCTTTAAAATCCTAGAAGTGCCGAAGTCAGAGATATGAGCTTCATAGTCCAAATCTAAGACAACATTGTAAAATAAAATACAAGTAAAATATTATAAATTTAAAAATTAGTTGGCTCATGATTCAAGTTTTGAATATTGATGTTGAGTATGGCATTTAATATTTTAAATGGATCTAATTTTTTTTAAATCATTTTTCATATTTAATATTTTTTTTGTTTAAATCTTCCCAAATATGAAGTTGAACAATCAGCTTTAATAAATAACCCGACCCTTAAATAGAACTATATCTAAACTTTTAACAAAATAATACAATTAGTTATTTAATTGTAAGATTAAATTTAACATGCTCAGCAATTCTTTTGTAATTTGTGTCGAAACCATTTTTTTGAAAAACGGGAGTCGACTTAGGTTTTGGAAAATAAAAACGAATAGAGGAGTCGCCACCAATCTTTTTTGATGAGGTGTGATCGGGTCACCTCGTAAAAGTGGTTGTTTTTAATAAATGGTTTGATTTATTTAAACAACGATTTTGGTTCACGCAAATCAAGAAAATAGGTTCGGGAGTCGATTACGCACGAGGAAGGATTAGCACCCTCGATACGCCCAAAATTGGTACCTAGTTGATTAATTAGTGTCTTAGTGTCAAAGATTTGAAAACTTGAAAGAATTTAAACTACGATCCCTCTTTGTATTAATACTGATTTAAAAATGATCGAATAAATTAAAATGGATGTTAAAGACTCTCTCATCTCGAAGTAATAAAATGTCACGCCCAGTAAGTTAGCACACGACATCTCGAACTTTGAGAATGAGCTTGTTTTGATTTAATGTTAATGTATTCTAATTTTTTAAAAGGATGTTCGGTTATTTAGGGTAAACGAGAAAAGTCGAAACCCAGTAAGTTAGGGCACGTTTTCTCGAATTTCTTAATACCGAATATTGCCTTTATTTGCAAAAGCTCTTATCTCAAGGTAACAAGATGTCGTATTCAGTAAGTTAGGACACAACACCTCGCATCTCCGAGAGTAAAAACTCGTATTGTGATTTAAAAGAGTATTCTGTTGTTTAGATTAAATGAGCAAAATCGAAACCCAGTAAGTTAGGGCACGATTGTCTCGAATTACCAAATACAGAATATTACTTTTATGAAAGAATTATTTTAATGTATTGAGTAAAAAAAAATATAACGTGATTTATAGTAAAACATAAAAGTAAATTATGGCATTAATTCGTATAATAACATAATAATAGGTGCAACAGTGTCAAAAAACAATTATATGGGCAATTATAAAAGATGAAATAATAGCAAGGCTAGTAATATGTAAATATAAACAAATATATGAGGAAAATGAAATGATCGAATACATAAGTAAATAAATAAATAAATAAATAAAAATAAAACATGGCAAAATAAAAATGACAATGATAACGAAAACGATAATAATAGTAATATAAATAATAATAGTATAAAACGATAATAATACATATGGTATTAAACATGATAATAATAGTAATAATGTAAATATGAAATAGTAAGGAACATATATATGTAAAACATATAATACTAGATTAAAAATATATGCAATATTTATTGAAAACAGTAATAATATAAAAAAATAACGATATATAAATATATACAAATATGTATTAAAATATATACGTAATAATAGAAATAAAAATATATACGTAGTATTAAAAATATATACATAATATATACATACTAGAAATAATAATAATATTGAAAAACAAATATTACATAAATATAAACATATATATTGAAAATTTATATATAATAATGATATTAAAACTATGTGCAAAAATAAAAATAGTATAATATAAAGTGGATGATAATAATATATGAATAAAGAAAAATATATATATACACGTACATATACCAAGAACATATTCATAATAATAGTATTGAGTATTAAAAGTATATATATAATATAGACAAAAATATATGCATAATGTAGTATTGAAAGTATTTACATTGGATAATATAAAAAAATATGAATAATGTGATATTAAAAATATACATAAAAATATAATAATAAATATATATATATAATATATATAATATATACATAATATAGTATTAAAAATATATATAATACATACACATTAGAAAAAATAATAATAATGTTACAAAACAATTATTAATAATACTTCATAAATATATACATATATATGTTAAAAATAAATACATATTAATATTAAGATGATGATAATATTAAAATAACCATTGATAACTTTACATATAAATATATATACATATAAGTGTAATAATAGTAATTATAATACTAATTCTAATAATAAATATAATAATAGTAGTAAAAATAAATGCAATAATAATCATAAAAATAATATAAATAATGTGTACATGAAAAATAATAATGATATGATAATAAAAAAACAAAAAAAAGATGATACAATATAATAATAACGTAAGAAAAATAAAATAATAATATTTATAATAAAAGAAAATAAAAGAGTGTATTTAAAAGTATATATATAATATTATTGGAACTAATATTAAAAATTAAAATAGCAAAGATAATATAAAAATCAACTTAAATTAAAAAAAGGACTAAATTCGAATTAAAAACGAAGTTTTGGGGCAAATTTGAAATAAAGAAAAGAAAAAAAGGGCTTATTTAAACGCGCGTGAAACAATGGAGGGCCTAAAGTGCAATAACTTCCCTCCTAAAACGCACAGAATCAGCTAGGATTAAATTGAAAATCGCGACAAATTTCGAGGCCAAATTAAAAATAAAAAATAACTTAATTGCAAAGTAATAAAAAAGCGGAGGGGCTAAATGCGCAAATAGCCCCTCCAATGAAAACACACGGATCCTGAAGTTGGAGCGGGTCGGGTCGCGGGTCGGCCATGGGTTAAGGACCAAAACGACGTCGTTTTGATGTGCTATATAAGTCAAATTTCCCTAAAAAAAAACTCATTTTCCCCATTTCATAAAAAAAAACTAACCCCTTCTCTCAAACTCTCTCACCCTCTCCCCACTCAGGCCAAGAATCCGGCCAAGGTCCGACTAGCCACCACCGGGGGCTCCGCTGCCGGCCACCACGCACGGTGGCCGAAAATTCAAAAAAAGGTATTTTTTTGTATTTTTTTATAGTCTTTTAAGATATATGTATATGTAAAGAAAAGGAGAAAGAAAGAAAAAAGGAAACGAAAATCACCTCTTTTCAGTTCTTTATTTTGTTTTTCGTTTCTTTCTCTTTTTTGATGTTCAATCCCAATTATGTGTTTGAGAAATATGTTGTTTTCATTGATTAAAAAAAACCTCCTCTACATTCGGTTCTTCCCTTGGCTTATAAAGCCATTTACAAAATTTATTATAAATATTTTGCTGTCTTTTCTTCTTTTTGGCTTTTGCAGGTGCAAGTGGAGCAAGTGGAGGTGCTGCAAGGCGGTGGAGTAGGTGGCGGTGCAGAGGCGTCAGAGGGCAGGTGGCCATAGGTGGCTAGGGTTTTGTCTTTTTCTAAAAATAGGTTTAGCCTGTATTGGGCTAGGGTTTTTATTATTTGGGCTTAGTTTGGGCTTGTTTTGTAATTGGTTTTTATTTTATTGGGCCTGGGCAAATTAAGGGTCTTACAGCTGCCCCTCTTTGCTCGTTGTCATGTAACGAGAACAAAGCAAAGACATTTAAGAAAGACCAAATTTGCCTGGTTTCACTGAGTCTTGACTTCTTTGGTGCTCCACTTCTTCATGTAGCCTCGCTCCAGTCCACTGCATCTTGATGCTTCGATCCATTCCACTGTAACTTCAGAAAGGTGAGATTTGTGATTTATAGCTTCGATCTACTCGGCTGAAACTTCAAAGAGATACAAATGGTGGCTTCGAGCCTCTCCAGTGCCATTTTAGGGAGAAAGGATTTATAGATTCCAACCTGTTACCCTATTGCTTAGGGGTTTAAGGCCCATCACCTCTGATATGTTTCCCTACTGCTTAGAGGGTTAAGATCCGTAGGTTCAGCCTGTTACCCTATTGCTTAGGGGTTTAAGGCCCATCACCTCTGATCTGTTTCCCTACTGCTTAGAGGGTTAAGATCCGTAGGTTCAACCTGTTACCCTACTGCCTAGGGGTTTAAGGCCCATCATCTTCGATTTGTTTCCCTACTGCTTAGGGAGATAAGATCTGCAATTCAGTCTGTTACCCTACTGTTTAGGGGTTTAAGACCCTTCGTCTTCGATCTGCTCCACTACTGCTTAGGGAGATAAGATCTGTAAATTTAGCCTGTTACCCTACTGATTAGGGGTTTAAGGTCCATTGCCTTCGATCTGTTTCCTTACTGCTTAGGGAGATAAGATCTGTAAATTTAGCCTGTTACCCTACTACTTAGGGGTTTAAGACCCTTCGTCTTCAATCTGCTCCACTACTGCTTAGGGAGATAAGATTTGTAAATTTAGCCTGTTACCCTACTGCTTAGGGGTTTAAGGCCCATCGCCTTCGATTTGTTTCCCTACTGCTTAGGGAGATAAGATCTGTAAATTTAGCTTGTTACCCTACTACTTAGGGGTTTAAGGCCCATCGCCTTCGATCTGTTTCCCTACTGCTTAGGGGGTTAAGATTTGTAAATTCAGCCTGTTACCCTACTGCTTAGGGGTTTAAAGCTCATTGCCTTCGATCTGTTTCCCTACTGCTTAGGGGGTTAAGATCTGTAAATTCAGCCTGTTTCCCTACTGCTTAGGGGTTTAAGGCCCATCATCTTCAATCTGTTTCCCTACTGCTTAAGGGGTTAAGATCTGTAAATTCAGCCTGTTACCCTACTGCTTAGAGGTTTAAACCCCATCGCCTTTGATTTGTTTCCCTACTGCTTAGGGGGTTAAGATCTGTGGATTCACTGATTCCACTGTACTGTCCTCTGAGGAACATGATCTGTAAAATCAGTTTCATGTATCTATATTTATGCCAAATAATTAGGATGCTATAATTGAAATGAATCAAATGCTCCTAACTAGATGTGTTATTATATGAATGTAGAAATGTCATGAGCTTTTTTAAAAAGGCTTAAGGTATCATCGCTCGTTGTTCATCAGGACATTATCACTGACGTATTACGCTGCCATCTTGTTCGGCTGGTATTCTTGACAGAAAAGTCAAAGAAACAATCACATTTTGCTCAGCAAGCTTGCCCTGCCGTAATTTCAGAGTCCATTCCACTATACCTTCTGGGACATAAAGTTTGTGCCTCCCATTGTAATTTCAGAGGAATAACATTTAGTTTCTTCCATCCATCCTGCTGCAACTCAAAGGTATAGGATTTGTATCATCTTTAATCGATTAACTTGTTACACTATTCCCTGGGTATAATGACCAGATGTATATGCCTGATATTTGCATGAATGCAAAATATCATTTTTCTTTTCCCGAGAGTGACCCTTTTTTACACTTGGGTTAACATTGCTCTTTTTTGTCGAGATTGTATCATCGATGAAATGTCTTGTCTTTTTGTTCAACCAATAAAGAGTCCAAAGAGATAATCATCTTTCTTCAATATTTCCAACCCTTAGGCTTGGTGAGTTCTAAACAATAGTCCTGTTTCAGGTTCTTGTATTATTTAGAAACTTCCAGAGTAATATGCAGAACTTCTTTTGTGAAAGTATTATTGGTCCATTAATAGTTATTTCAATGCAAAATGCTTGAAAAATATCAAAATGATGGACAAGAAGGAAATTGATTGGGAGCATAGCTCGAAATGAATAAATTAATCAAAGATTGCAAATGTAATAAGAAGGAAATTAACTCAAAATGAATAAGTTAATCAAAGATAGCAATGCAATAAGAAGAAAATTTATTTGGACATATCTTGAAAAGAATCAAAGATAACAAACTCAAAATGGGCAAAATGGAAGCTAGATGCCCCAGATATCGCAGCTTGATCTTCTCTGTACCAACTTCTTGAGGACCTTTCTGAGCTCAATATGTGTTTAGGGGATCCGGAGTACTTTGTCGGTGCCCCAAGACGTAGCATACTTCTTCATTATTAATTCAGGCATAGCAAGACTAATGTATGCCCCACTTTGATCCAAATTTGAGCCGCCCCTTTTGGGTTTTCAACTCAAATCCCCTTTGGTCTCAAGGCGCCCTTTGCGGGTTTTCGCCATGGCCTCTTTTTTTTTTAAGGCACCCTTTGTGGGTTTTCACCTTGGCCTCTTTCCTTTTAGGTAGAATATTCCTTGACTGGATTTGAATTCACTGGATTGGGCAAATCTTTGCCATCAACGCTCCTCCAGAATGGGCCTTTTTTACTACATAAAGTCCTTCCCAGTTTGGCATCCACTTTTCTCTAAAGTCCTTTTGTATATGAAGGGTCTTCTTTAATATCAAGTACCCCTAGTGAAATTCTCTAGGATGAACCTCTTCATCATAAACTTGCATCGTTCATTGGACCATGACTGATGGCTTTCAACCTCTTTTCTTCAAATTCAACTGATCATATCGGGATTGGATCCATTTTGCCTTATCCAATCTTCAACTCTGTCAAGACTCAGAGACAATGAATCTCTTCTTCAAAAACCATTTTTATCCCATAGACTAATGAAATATGCTGCCCCGGCGAAGGTCTTGGCCAACGTTCAATGAGGATAGAGGGTAAATGATGACTTATTATACCAATCTTTACAAGTCTCGATCATCTTCCCCATTATCCTTTTTTTTTGCCTTTGCCGCACTGCAATATAGCGCCTAATCTTTGCACAGACTGCAAACTTTTGACGTTGTACAGTTGTGTTAGACATGATCTTTTCTGGCATTCTTCGTTGGCACCCTTTTTTTTTTTTAAAATTTGATGACTGTCGACTTAGTAACATTGGCATATGAAGTGACTTTCACCCTTTTCACGAAGTAATTGACGACCCCAAAGATGAATCAATATCTGTTAAAAGCTTTTGACGAGATCAACCCCATAATATCTGTGCCCCACATATAGAAAATTTGTGAAGAAATTGAGGAGGCATAAAAGTCTTGTCTTCCTCCGTTTGGCATTCATGGCTTAATTGATACAATCCTCTTCCATGGTGGATCAGTAGTACCCCAACCTTATGATTAGTCTTGCTAACGTAAGACCATAAACATGTGTCCTTCTGACACTCGTATGGACCCTTTTTAGCATCCATAGACCTTAGTAGCCCAGACATATCTTAATGCGATCATGTGAAAACATCTTTGAATTCTTGAAACGACTCAATGATGTTTCACTTTGTCTTTGGAGTGATGCAGACTCCAATGTTTTGCCTCTTTCTTTTGTCCTAGGCTTACTATCCACCGACTTTTGTAAGGTAGGATCTGTTTTCATCTCACTCTACCATCCTTAACACATCAAGAGATATGTTACAATCTCTGTCATCTTCCAAGTCCTAAGATCCCTCAAGACTCATATCTCGCTCAAAAGGAGGTTCTGGGTCAGTAGCAACGTCGCTCATGTCGCTGATATCTGGGGACCTATTGAAGGCAGATGCCAAAGATTAAATGATTCTAAGGATGTTTATTTGTATGGTATGATCATGAATAAATAATAAATGAATACTTGAAAGAAAGTCCAAAGAAAAAAAGAATCTATGAACTTTATTTGTATAGTATGAAATGAAATAAAAGAATATTTACTAAAAAAAGATGCATTTTATTGAAATAAAGACTTAGGATACAAGCCTATTTCACAAAAGGATTTTTATTGCTTCTAGCCTTAAAGCAACAAGCGTGTTTTAAATAATACTCTAGATTAGCTCTAAAAATAAAGGGATCTCTTCCACAGTCCCATTGTTCAAAACACTCCCAAGTATGCAAAATTTTGGAGACTTTTATTCCTCAGTTCCCTCTTCGGATATATCATTCAGATTCCTTTCAGGCTTTTGACTTGTTCAAGGCATTACAACTCTTTTGCCCCCACTTCCAAATCGTATTTAATTCATTGTCGGAGCGATTTGGTTCTGAGAAATCGTCAAACTTTACAACTCCCATTTCAATGAACCTTTCGACCAACTTTTTAAATGTAGTGCAATTTTCGATTGAGTGTCCCGCTATTCCCGTGTGGTACTCGCATTGAGCGTTCTCATTATACCATTTTCGGAACGGAGGTTGCATAGGTTCTGAGTAGAACAAAGACACCACATGTACATCAAAGAGATTCTAATACAACTCCTTATATGACATTGGGATGGGTGTAAATCGGAGCCTTTCTGTATTAGTCCTCGAGTTAGATTCCTGCCTTGAAGAGCCTTGATGGCTAGTGGTTACAGTACTCGACTGGCCTACGTTGACCAATTTGGAATACCCTTTGCTCACATTATTCACTTCATTTTCATTTTTCTTTAGGGTTGACCTCTTCGCGCTTTCTCTTACATCTATCTTCTCGCTCCTGATTGCATTTTCAATCATCTCATCGGACATTACTATGTCTGAGAAGCTCAGGGTAGCGTTTCCCAACATATGGGTAATGAACGGGGCTTTCAGGGTATTAACAAAAAGTATCGTAGTTTCTTTCTCTAGAAGAGGTGGCTGGACTTGTGTCGCTACCTCTCTCCATCTTTGGGCATATTGCCTGAAGCTCTCACTTTGCTTCTTTTCCATATTCTGTAGTGTAATTCTGTCGGGCGTCATGTCAGTCACATGGCCATACTGCTTCATGAAAGCCCATGCTAAGTCTTTCCATGAATTGATTTTAGCACAACTTAATTTATTGTACCATTTAGCTGCTGACCCGATCAAGCTGTCTTGGAAGCAATGAATTAATAATTGGTCGTTATTAACATATCCCGTCATCCTTTGACAGAACATTGTCATGTGAGCTTCAGGACAACTAGTCCCATTATATTTTTCAAATTCTGGAGTCTTGAATTTCGGCGGGAGTACTAAATCTGGGACTAAGCTGAGATCTTTGGCGTCAACCCCGCGATGGTAATCAGCATTCTCCATCGCTCTAAGTTTTTCTTCCAACCACTTGTATCGATCTTCGAGTTGTCTTGGCAGTTCAACCTTTGCTTTTTCTGTTCCTGTCATTTCGTTTAGATCAGGAACTTCATGATTGGTTGGACTGTTCCTTGGATTGGAACCTGAGCCCGTCGGGTAGTTCATGGGTGCCGAGGTACCGACCTGATGTTGTTGTGATCTGATAGCAACAGGTACATCTTGCGGACATGTCTGGTCGTTTATCGGGGTGAAACCCGGAGGGTACAGAGGCTCCTCATTGTCCTCCCCAGCATTGATAATGGAGTTTTGTCCTTTTCCTAGCCCCTTAGTCAGTAATTGGGACAACTGATTCATCATATTCATTTGGGACTCTAGCATTTGGTCCCTAATATCTTGTTGAATCTTCGCCAGTTGGTCTTGCATTTGCATTTGTAACTGGTCTTGCATCTCTCTTTGAAGTTGTTCAAGTCTTTCCAATCTTTGATCTGTCGAAAACCCCCTTTTTTTTTAGAGAGCAATGGGGATCGACTTTAAAAACCGAGTGTGGAGTCGCCACCAATATTTTTATTTAGGTGTGATTGGATCACCTAATAAGACATTTTAAATCAATTTCGATTTACATAATTTCAAAAACGGGTTCGGGAGTCGGTTACGCATGAGGAAGGGCTAGCACCCTCATTACGCCCAAAAACTGGTACCAAATTGATTTGATGCTGTCCTTCTATCAAAAGTTTTTTAAAAAAAAAAATATTTTCTGAAGTATATAAAAATGTTTGAATAGCTCAAATTATCTATCAAAAATTTCTCGTTCCGAAGATATGCGGTTTCGTACCTAGTACGGTTAGATACGATCCCTTATACTTTTCAGATACAATCGATTTTCGAATTTCTTTTAAAACTTATACATTAAAAGTATAAAAAGTTATCTAAATATTTGGTTCATTGGAAAAGTCATACCCAGTACGATTGAGCACAATTTTTCCAAATTCCCCAAATATTAGATATCGCCTTATTTCAAAAACTTTAAATAATTGTAATTTCGAAATTTGCTTTAAAAAATGTTTATTCATTTTAAAATTGATGAAATATTTATTGCATTATAAAAAATAATAAATATGAAATAATATACTCAAAATACAATAAACCTTGCTTAATATGTCTAACAATCATTCTAGATATAATGTAATAAAAAATTCTTTAAGCATGGATAATGAATAAAAAAAAAAATAATATACATAGTCATAACACAAAATAAAATGATGTACAAAAATATGTATGAAACAAAACGAAGAATTAATGGTCATATAATATATCTAAGTTGACATATTTGCATAAAAATTAGGATATATGTTTATTGAAATAGTTATTATAAATTTCAAAGTTCAAATCAAATCATGCATAAAATATTTAAAACACAAATTTATTCAAAAAAATTGATAATTCACAAGATAGTTTAAATAATATATTAAATATGAAGGAATAACAATATATGATATAAAATAATATACAAAGTCAATTTATGAAACCTTTACATACAAATAAACATTGGGTATAATTATTAATAAAAAATAAAATTAATAATGTATAAAAAATGAAGTAAATATATATGCTATATAAGTAACAAAATATATATAAAAAAAACATAAGGATAATATGAAGTACAATAAATTACATGATTTGAAAGGGTTCTTAAAAAATATTATACACATAAATAATTTTAAAAGAAGATATACATACATAGAAAAATATTTACATAAAGTTATATGAAAATAATAACATATATCATAGTAAAAATAAATTAAAATATGCCATATGCATGTGAAAAAAATGTTAGAAATAATTACATGTTAAAATATCCTTTGATTAAAATAGGAATTACAGGGTTAACTTAATTTTATTATAAATTATATATATAAAAAAATATAATTAATTACAAGTTTATTAAAATCTATATATATAAAGATATCAAAGTTTTAATAATAGATGCAAACTAAATATAAATACAAGATATAGGTTTATTAATAATAATTTAAATAATACAAAATATGTGAGATCTTTCTTTTAAATAAGAAATAGATGTGAATAAATCTAAAAGAAGTTATATGTATGAAAATACCAATGTTTAAAAATGTATTTAAATTATATATATACCAATAATTTTTGTATATGTGTAGTTAAAATTTAATTAGTGTATATAACATGTGATTCCATTTTAGAAAACAAATACATATATATCATGTGGATAAAAAATAGTTAAATATATGTATAATAATTTAATGTTAATAATGTTCATGGAATAAAACCAATTATTATGAGGTATATACATGTATAATAACACATAAAACATTACATAAAATAATTTACAACAATATGAAAATTCAAATACCCCAAATTACAACAAATAAGTAACCAACAATACAAATAATACCATTAATATTAACATTACCAATAATATAAACAGTAACAAATAAAAATGAAAATAAAACAAGGATGAATATACATAAATTAATAAAAAGACTGAAAATATATGAATGAATAAACCCAAATTTATAACATAAATCTAATAAAATACTTAATCGAAATCAAAGTAAAAATAAAAAGAAAATTTACGAAATAAGTAAAACTATTAAAGGGGACATATATATAACACACATGAATTTACAGGGATCAATGTTGAAATAATCCCTGATCTTGAAACATAGTGTTGAAATATGGACTAAAACCTAAGAGTATTTCAAATTTTAGGGATAATTAAAAAAAAATAAAGCAGATTAAACGCAGATGGGAGCAGATTGCACCGCGGTACAAGAAGGAGGGACCTAGCACGTAAATACACCATTTCAGGCGCAAAGGCACAAATTTGGGGCTCCAGGCGGGTTAACGCGCGCTAAACTCCCCCTCCTTGTGTGGCGCCGTTTTGCAATGCTGCTAAACTCCCCCTTTTAAATCGTTTTCTAACCTAAACATAATTCCTTCCCCTTTTTGAAGTAAATCATACAATCAGTCCCTTTATTTTAGGGTTTCCTTTAGCATATCGCCGTAAAAAATGAAACTCTTAAAACCCAGAAACCAGTTTGCAGCCTCAGGATCACTCCTCAGACTTCGATTCAGCGAAGCAAAGAAGAACCCGTGGTGAATTTTCAAAAGTAAGATCCCCTTTCGCTTCTTTTTTTTTATTTTGAAATACAATATCGAAAGATTGAAAAAAATGAAAAGATTCAACTAAAAGAACTAAAAGCCAGTAAAAAAAAAATTGAAAATCACCTTTATAAACTTGCTTTCGAAATACTTTTTTTCAGAATTTAGTGTGCATATGTAGATGTATATTCTGTGTGCGTAAAAAAAATGGAGTACAAGACGAGGCTTTTTATAGCCTAGATTTACAGAATAAAGTAAAAAAAATGAAATTCTATTTTCATCGCTGTCATCTTCTGTAAATTCTGTTATCCCTCTTCTCGTGTATTCTTTGCAGGAATGACCGTACGGAGGAACTTGGTGACGTGGAGGCTGAGCGCAAGGGTCTCTCGTGTGAGACCAACCCTGGTGCCGTTGCAGCTTGTTCTAGAATCTTCTGGCATTCACCATAGGCTGAAACCATTTTGGGTGTATTGGGCCTCGGGTTTTGGGCTAAATTTAGGAATAGAATTGGATTTTAAAATTTGTTGGGTTATGAATTATTTTGGTACATGCATTGTAAAGGAACATTACTAGACTATTTAGTCTCTGGTTTTTATTTATTTATTTGGGTTTATAAATAAATTAATTGGGCCCGGGCAAAATTGGTTGACTACATGATCCATATCTTTTTCTTTTTTCGTGTACTGTAAAGATGCCTAGTCGTTTGAATTTTATCGGTTCCCACGTTAACTGAAATAATTTTACCTAATTAGGGTTCTTTTAGGAAAAGTCTAATGCAAATAATGCAATGCAATGCAAAAGCATGAAATGAATGCAAAAGAAAGGAAGGCATTGATTCTGAATTCAATTTCATTAGAACAACTTTTCTAGAAAACAAATTCCTTTACATAAAACGGACTACATATACGGCCTTTCTCTCATATTTCAAGTGAAGACACCTAACTCCCTCTTCATATCAGGATCTTATGGTCGAGTCTTGCAAATTCCCCAAGAGATGTCTATATTAACTCCTTTTTGCTTGATCCAGGCCGCGACTCATTGATCACTTGTCCCTACGACACTCGTAAGCTCCTTTAAGACGTGACGACTCTTGAATAATCTTTGTCGGCTTGCATCCTCAGGCAATGAAGCAAAGTCTTATATTTCTTCACGGACTATCAGCCTTCTTTCATTGTGTTTACTTGAACCATATTTAGATAACCGTGTTATAATCCACTTTATCAAAAAATTCGTTTTCTTATGACAAACTGTTCTATTTAGCAATCAAATATGAATCAACACCTCTTTCCTATGATGATGTAATGCAATGCAATTATAAACAAAACAAAAACAAAACACGTTAGTACAGGATAAATAAATAACAAATAAAGCAATTTGGGTGACCACTAGGGGTTCGGAGTGGCTCTACCTAGGGTGGGCTCCTAGGTCTCTCTATATGTGGTTTGGTTCTAGAGTAAAGGTACCTGAACCAGCAGATTCCTCGATCTTCGCCCATTATAGGCTCATACAGACCAAGTTTAGTTCAGGGGAATACATTTCCCTATGGCTACACGGAGATGAAAATCTCACGAAGACATAGGTACGGATGTATCCCGAAAGCGATCCACTATCCTGCACGGAGATGAAAACCTCACGAAGGAATAGTTTCTCACTCCTACTTAAAGGGTGTGACCACAACGGTCATGCAATGCAATGTGCGAGGATATATGCATAAAAACTCGAAGCGATTAAAGAAAATAGGAATAAAATGATGAAAACCGCAAGAAAAACGGGTGAAATGCAATGAAAGGATCGTATATCAAAATCAAATTTTCAATTTTCGACAAAAAGAGAAAAGTTAATCAACTTGTGGCTTGACTCTCTTATTTGGGTCCCTAGTGGAGTCACCAAGCTGTCGAAACCATTTTTTTGAAAAACGGGAATCGACTTAGGTTTTGGAAAAAGAAAACGACTAGAGAAGTCGCCACCAATCTTTTTTGATGAGGTGTGATCGGGTCACCTCGTAAAAGTGGTTGTTTTTAATAAATGGTTTGATTTATTTAAACAACGATTTTGGTCCACGCAAATCAAGAAAACAGGTTCGGGAGTCGATTACGCACGAGGAAGGATTAGCGCCCTCGATACGCCCAAAATTGGTACCTAGTTGATTAATTAGTGTCTTAGTGTCAAAGATTTGAAAACTTGAAAGAATTTAAATTACAATCCCTCTTTGTATTAATACTGATTTAAAAATGATCGAATAAATTAAAACGGATGTTAAAGACTCTCTCATCTCGAAGTAATAAAATGTCACGCCTAGTAAGTTAGGACACGGCATCTCAAACTTTGAGAATGAGCTTGCTTTGATTTAATGTTAATGTATTCTAATTTTCTAAAAGGATGTTCGGTTATTTAGGGTAAACGAGAAATGTCAAAACTCAGTAAGTTAGGGCACGTTTTCTCGAATTTCTTAATACCGAATATTGCCTTTATTTGCAAAAGCTCTTATCTCGAGGTAACAAGATGTCGTATTCAGTAAGTTAGGAAACAACACCTCGCATCTCCGAGAGTAAAACCTCGTATTGTGATTTAAAAGAGTATTCCGTTGTTTAGATTAAATGAGCAAAATCGAAACCCAGTAAGTTAGGGCATGATTGTCTCGAATTACCAAATACGGAATATTACTTTTATGAAAGAATTATTTTAATGTATTGAGTAAAAAAAATATAACGTGATTTATAGTAAAACATAAAAGTAAATTATGGTATTAATTCATATAATAACATAATAATAGGTGCAACAGTGTCAAAAAACAATTATATGGGCAATTATAAAAGATGAAATAATAGCAAGGCTAGTAATATGTAAATATAAACAAATGCATGAGGAAAATGAAATGATCGAATACATAAGTAAATAAATAAATAAATAAATAAAAATAAAACATGGCAAAATAAAAATGACAATGATAACGAAAACGATAATAATAGTAATATAAATAATAATAGTATAAAACGATAATAATACATATGGTATTAAACATGATAATAATAGTAATAATGTAAATATGAAATAGTAAGGAACATATATATGTAAAACATATAATACTAGATTAAAAATATATGCAATATTTATTGAAAATAGTATTAATATAAAAATAACGATATATAAATATATACAAATATGTATTAAAATATATACGTAATAATAGAAATAAAAAATATATACGTAGTATTAAAAATATATACATAATATATACATACTAGAAATAATAATAATATTGAAAAACAAATATTACATAAATATACACGTATATATATATTGCAAATTTATATATAATAATGATATTAAAAGTATGTACAAAAATAAAAATAGTATAATATAAAGTGGATGATAATAATATATGAATAAAGAAAATATATATATACACGTACATATACCAAGAACATATTCATAATAATAGTATTGAGTATTAAAAAGTATATATATAATATAGACAAAAATATATGCATAATGTAGTATTGAAAGTATTTACATGGGATAATATAAAAAATATAAATAATGTGATATTAAAAATATACATAAAAATATAATAATAATAAAAATATATAATATATATATATATATATATATAAAATATATACATAATATAGTATTAAAAATATATATAATACATACACATTAGAAATAATAATAATAATAATGTTACAAAACAATTATTAATAATACTTCATAAATATATACATATATATGTTAAAAATAAATACATATTAATATTAAGATGATGATAATATTAAAATAACCATTGATAACTTTACATATAAATATATATACATATAAGTGTAATAATAGTAATTATAATACTAATACTAATAATAAATATAATAATAGTAGTAAAATTAAATACAATAATAATCATAAAAATAATATAAATAATGTGTACATGAAAAATAATAATGATATGATAAAAAAAACAAAAAAAAGACGATACGATATAATAATAACGTAAGGAAAATAAAATAATAATATTTATAATAAAAGAAAATAAAAGAGTGTATTTAAAAGTATATATATAATATTATTGGAACTAATATTAAAAATTAAAATAGAAAAGATAATATAAAAATCAACTTAAATTAAAAAAGGACTAAATTCGAATTAAAAACGAAGTTTTGGGGCAAATTTGAAATAAAAAAAGAAAAAAGGGCTTATTTAAACGCGCGTGAAACAACGGAGGGCCTAAAGTGCAATAACCCCCCTCCTAAAACGCACAGCATCAGCTAGGATTAAATTGAAAATCGCGACAAATTTCGAGGCCAAATTAAAAATAAAAAATAACTTAATTGCAAAGTAATAAAAAAGCGGAGGGGCTAAATGCGCAAATAGCCCCTCCAATGAAAACACGCAGATCCTGAAGTTGGAGCGGGTCGAGTCGTAGGTCGGCCATGAGTTAAGGAGCAAAACGATGTCGTTTTGGCATTAGTGACTTAAGCCCAAAACGACGTCGTTTTGATGAGCTATATAAGTCAAATTTCCCTTAAAAAAAACTCATTTTCCCCATTTCATCAAAAAAAAACTAACCCCTTCTCTCAAACTCTCTCACCCTCTCCCCACTCAGGCCAGGAATCCAGCTAAGGTCCTGCCAGCCACCAGCGTGGGCTCCGCCGCCGGCCACCACGCACGGTGCCCAGAAATTCAAAAAAAGGTATTTTTTTGTATTTTTTATATGCTTTTAAGATATATGTATATGTAAAGAAAAGGAGAAAGAAAGAAAAAAGGAAACGAAAATCACCTCTTTTCGGTTTTTGATTTTGTTTTTCGTTTCTTTCTCTTTTTTGATGTTCAATCCCGATTATGTGTTTGAGAAATATGTTGTTTTCATTGATTAAAAAAAAACCTCCTCTACATTCGGTTCTTCCCTTGGCTTATAAAGCCATTTACAAAATTTATTATAAATATTTTGTTGTCTTTTCTTCTTTTTGACTTTTGCAGGTGCAAGTGGAGCAAGTGGAGGTGCTGCAGGGCGGTGGAGTAGGTGGCGGTGCAGAGGCGTCAGAGAGCAGGTGGCCATAGGTGGCTAGGGTTTTGTCTTTTTCTGAAAATAGGTTTAGGCTGTATTGGGCTAGGGTTTTTATTATTTGAGCTCAGTTTGAACTTGTTTTGTAATTGATTTTTATTTTATTGGGCCTGAGCAAATTAAGGGTCTTACAATTTGTATTTAAAAAAAATGTCTATGATATTTGCAGGGTTATAATTTAAGTGATTACTACCCTTCACTTCAACCACCAATCTAATAATATACTCGTGGGCAAATTTAAATTATATGAAGATGAAGTTTAGGGGGAGTTATAGTAGTTTTGAACTAAAAAAAAAAAATTAACAGAAACTTTAATGTTATAAATTATTTTAGTAGTTCAATGCAATCCTTTTGACTGAAAACTCATAAGCTTCGTTAAACAGGAAAACGAATTAAAATAGAAGACAAATTCTATACCCAAACTATCGCGCTTTCTCAATACACCCATGATAAAATATTATCATTTAAGTGATTACTTCTTCTCGATTTTAATCGAATCATCGGTAAAATCCAATAATAAACATTAAATATTATATACGGAACTGAAATGGAGTACAAACATGATAAAATAGGATACAAAATTAAACAGACATCATACATGAAACTTGATAATATCCACAACCGCAACACTTTCTTCTTTTCCAAGCTGTGACATAAGGAAAATACTTGCAATCCTGCTATCCAAATTCAGTGTTTAAGCATACAATGCTTCTCGATTTTCAAAACAGAGCTGCGAAATAAGAGATAATTGGAAGAAAAAGAGAAAAAGAGTTGATATAAAGCAAATAATACAAAGAGAACTATAGGTTGTGAATGGCCATGATGCATATAATACAAAGCATTAGCCAATCCTTTAACAACATTTAGCCTCTTCTTCCAATCCAGTTCCTTAGCTTGTTCATTGTTGCTTAGCACCATTCTCAAACTTCCCCTTTCCACGAGCTCATAAACCAGAAAAGAATGCTTTGGATGTGAACAAAAACCGTACATCTGCACAATGTTACGGTGCCTTATTTCTAATAAAGCGATAATCTCGCTTTTGAAGGCTTTCAAGGTGTTGATGAGTATGTTGTCTTCAGATCGGTGAAATTTCTTCACAGCAACCACCTGACCAGTTGCTAATGCAGCTTTCTAGACACTTCCATATCCTCCTGAACCAATGCAATAATCGGAGCTAAAATCTTTAGTGGCTTCAATAATGTTGTCATGGAGAACTCTTCCATTAAATCCCAATACAGTAAAAATATCTCCTTTCCTCCCTTGGCTCTGATTCTTTGGTTTGAGTCCTTTTGCAGAAAGTAAAGAAACTTCCAACCAATAAAAATAGTAGAAGTAGATCTCCAAAGAGTGGAAGCATAACTGAAATGATGACTTTGGTCCTTTTTCCATGAGCATGATTGGCCAGAAAAGAAGGAACACAAGCCATTAGTCCAGTGGCATTTCCGCATAGGCCTTTATTGTTTCGTAAGGCATCAAACGAAGCCACATGAAAAGCCTTAAGATTTGGAATAGGACCTTCAAATTGATTGAAAGATATGTTCACAAATCTCAAACCACGCAAATTATTAAAAGCTTCCGGGATGGAACCGTTGAGCATATTGTGAGAAAGGTTCAATATTTCCAAGAACTGTAACTTTCCAAACTGTTGTGAGATACCTCCAATAACTGAGTTCTGACTCAAATCTAGGCTTTGAAGAGCATTAATGTAGTTTATTGTGTTGGAAAATATGGAAGTTACATATATAATTACATGTTATTATTTATTATCATCATAGGTAGTCTAAATTAAAAGTGATCTAATTTGGTTAAAATTTTATTGAGTTTTAATTATTAAATAAAGTATTTATCAAATATATGTATATATTCTAGTAATTGAGTTCTAATCAAATTCTAATTAACGAACTAATATGTCAAGATTATAAATATTAGGATTATGGTCCCAAATTATACAGAAGATATTTTTTCTAATATCTCATCATTAGGAAAGAGAGAGCATATGTTCTCTAAATTTCTTGTGTGCTAATTTAGAAGATCAAATCCTCAAGATTCAAAAAAATTTTAAGGAATTTATGGATTCAGGTACGCTTCCGCATCTAGTTTTGTTCTTAATTATTTCTTCTTGATGATTTGACATGATAGATCCTAGTTTATTCAGTTTTATTTAGATTTATTTTATAAATCTAACAAGTGGCATCGGAGCCTCGTTATGTCGAATCATTGAGAATTGATTAAATTTCTATTCTTTTTAAAATGATCCATTCATGAAATTTCATGGGTTTAATATTTTAGTTTTTGGTGTTTTGATCATACACCTATTAATTTTTTTGGATTCAAGATTTTAGGGTTTGGTATAGAAATTGAGCAAGCAATGGTGTTTCGAAATTTCACAATTTAGATGTAGATTAATTATTCGACTTTTTGTCATTGGCGTGGATACTTCTTTGGGCGTTGTTGATAGGCCATTGTTGCGCCTAAAAACTCAAGGTGTCTTATAATTAAGACAATTTAACTCACTGATTGAATCATTCCTTCGTTGCCCATGAATTTTACTTTTCTTATTATTGCTCATGTTTTATCTTTGCCTTTTAATATTATTGTCGGCTGGTGATTTTGCCTTTTATCTATCTTTTTGTGAATTTTTTTTTTGGTTGATCTAGTTTATGTTATCCGTATTTGTTAGCGAGTGTCAGACTCGGAAATTTTTAGTGTTTTGGTATATTGTTGGGATAAAATTTTATTAAAAATATATATAAATACAGTTATATATATATTTGGTGGTTACAAAATTTTTAAAAGTATTCATGCATATAAAGGTTTTTTACGGTAATCTACTTAATTATAAATTCAGTCTTGGATTTATATGTAGATGCAAAGTAGTCGATAATATATTATATACATATATATCCATGAATTTAAGGGAATAATGCATGATTTTATTTTGCATGAATTGAGATTGATGATTGTTTTGATGCAATTTGATGTTGGTTATGATATGTGTTTAAAGAATTTTTTTATATAATTCGATTTATGGATTAAGTTATGCTTCCACCTATTTTAGGCAATAAAGTATCAGATGCGTCTATTGACTTCTATAAATTCATTGTTAATTGGCTATATGACAAAATAAACGAGAAAGTTATTCCTGGATTTCGCATAGAATCTATGCGTAGTGTTGTTCTTTAGTGATTTGGTTCCAAGGATTTTTATGTACCAATCTATTAAGATTAGAGTTTTATGTTGTTTTTTAAGGTTGAACTCACATTATTTTCCTTTGAGTATTTGATTTTGGCATATTATGATCTCAAATATTTAGTTAAGTTATGATGATATGTTTTATTATATGAATCGTGAGATATGCCAGCTATTATGATTTTGGTTTTTGAGATTTATTGGCTTGAAAATATTTTTCAAGTATTCATGTGAATATCTGTTTAATCATAAATACAACTTTGGATTTACAGGTAAATTCAGGGTAAGTTTTTTTATTTGATTATGAATACATGTATATACGTGAATTGCTTTGGTGTTTTTATCCATGCCAAAATTATGAATACATGTGCTTGTTAAACCACTACATTATTTCTGTTTGGTTTTGATATATATGGTTTTGGAACAAAAAAGAAATAGTAAAAAATTAAGGTTTTCAATTTTTTATTGCATTATTAAGACAACCTTATTTTGGGTTATTTAGGAGTCTATAAAGTAATAAAAAAATAGTTTTGACATTCCACTATTGAGTAAATTTTAAATTTAAATATTGGTATGTTTATATATTTTTTTAAAAATAACTTAATTGAAGCAATAAGTCACCGAAGTGATTTTTTTTATAAATTATTTTGTTTTAAAATATAAAAGGTTGTGTGCATGTAACTTAAGTTATGTTAATATTGATCGGCCCAAATGAAGGTTAATAATATTACATGTGCAACTATGGTAATAAACATGTGACAATTATTCAGTTTTTCATGTAAGCAATAAATTGGCCCAAAAGAAGATTTTTGGTTTGACATGTTCTTATTGTCAATATTTGATTATTACATCAATATATCACTTACAAGTTAATATTTTGTCTAAAGATAGAATATTAATGGAGTGTCTGATATCCTGAGATAAGGTTTACCTTTATTTAAATTATTTTGGTTTAAATTTGAAGTCTTATGGTTTATGATTTATTCAACTATTATTATATTTGCGAACATCATTGTATGTTGTTTTGGGATAAATATATACATATATATACTATTATCTTTTAACTTGATTGAAAGATGAAATTAAGAGAAATATTTTGAAACAAATAAATTCGGATTTTGGCTTTAGGTTTTAATTAAGGATGTCTAATATTTTAAATGGATTAGTTGAAACAAAATGTCGCCAAAGTTACCTCTTTTGTGTAGATCAGTTTATTTAAAATATAAAGATGATTATATGTTTTTGCGATTCATGCGTTTATTAATTAACCCAAAGATAAGTTAATATTTGACAAAATTTCAACGACATATGTGGTGATAAATATGTGACAATTATAAGGTATTTTATGTGAGCAATAAGTTAGTCCAAAGATTAATTAATTGTTTTACGTAACTTATTGTCAATGTTTGATTGCTACAACAAGAGTACCACTTACTGTTAATATTACTGTCCAAAAACTTGGTATTAATGTTGTGTTGGGTATCTTGAGATGGGATTAACCATTATCCTAATTTTATTGTTTACTTATGAATATTGATGTGAGCTTATTTTTATTTATTTTTGTTCTATATTCAGCTAATTCATCTTCTACTGCCACAATATCTGCTAATATAAATTTTATACCCATGTTTAATAAGACTAATTTTAAGGAATGGAAAAGACATTTATAATGCTTGGTTGTATGGATATAGACCTTGCACTAAGGGAAGAACAACCCCCACCTCTCACTGCAGAAAGCACCACTTATGTTAAAAGAGATTTTGAGAGGTGGGACCATTCAAATCACATGAGCCTAATTATTATGAAGCACAATATTCCAAAAGCCTTTAGGGGCACAGGATCTGAAAAGATTACTCAGGACAAGGTTTTCTTAATGAAATTGAGAAACGCTTTGTTAAAAACAATAAGGTTAAGATGACATCACTTTTGACTTCTTTGATGTCTATAAAGTATAATGGTCAAGGAAATTCTGAGTAATCTATGCGCTATGAGTTTTATGATCCCACAATTAGGAATATTTTTGACACAAGTATTGCAACATTTTTTTAGAATGTTGAGTTTGGAAGGAGAAATAAGGCTAGAGACATTGCTTTTGAGGAAGAATTAGATTACAACTCAGTTCTTACTATCACTTTTGATGATGTTTAGGTTCTCATACGTATCATTGATTAAGAAGTGAATCCAGAATCTCAATAATATAATGTTGAACAACTCCCTATTCAAGATGAGGTAATTGTACCAGAAGAACAAACTCAACAACATCAAGAATGAATGTCATTAAAAAGGTCCACTAGAGAAATGGTTATAATGGCTTTAGTGGAATATTTTGACATTAAGCTACATCAGATGAATATTAAGTTAATGGTTTTTCAATGGTGACATTGATCATACATTTATATGGTGCAATTAGAAAGCTTTGTGTCTAATGATGCAAAGTTAATGATTTGCAAAAAAACTTCATCTATGGCCTTAAGCAAACTTCTCGTCAATAATATTACAAATTTTACCAAATGATTATCTCATTCAGTTTAGAGATGAATTTTATTGATAATCGTATATATTATTAGTTTAATGAGAGTAAGTTTCTATATTTGGTTTTATATGTTAATGACATACTACTTGTCAATAATAAGTATAGTCTCAATCAATGCCTTAAGAATAATTTTGAGATTACAAAAAAATGCATTAGATTTTTTACATTTTAGCAATAGAAAGTCTAATGTATGTTCAGGTTTGTATACGTTGGAATACTGTGTACACTATTAGGATGTTAGGTAGATATTTTAAGCAACCCTAGTGTTATAGGCCAATTTTGGGCCATTTATAAGTTACTCAGGCCCGATGTCAAACCTATACATAAAACCCAAATACCCAAAACCATCTAACCCACCAAACCATACCCATAACCCAATCCCTAAGACCCATTAACACATTTGAACCCAATTCAGCCAGCCCAACTACCCAAACCCGAATGGCCCGTTTACACCCAAATCCCTTGACCCATTTACAACTATTACCCCTAACCCATTTACAACACAACCAATTAACCAAACCCAATTTTAACCCAACCCAATTACAAATAAACTTTAAACCCAAAACCATCAAACCCAACAGCCCAATACCCTAACCCTAAGCTAGCCCAATCGAAACCCTAGCCCCTAAATTCGGCCGACTCAGCCACTTGCCCACCTGCCCTCTGACAGCACTGCAACACCGGCCACCAACTGGTCACGTCTCCACCATCTGTGCCCATCCCCTGCAATCCATAAAGAAGACAAGACAGAAGCAATATAAAAAAAAAACAAATGTAAAAGGGTATAAAACCCGAATGAAACTTGTAAAAAGGTTGGCTCGGCAGTTTAAACAATAAAAAACCATAGTGTAAAAATAGTATTTCAAGCACCATCAAAATCAGAGAGTCAGGAAGCAAAAAATAAAAATAAAAATAAAAGAACCAAGGTAATCTTTTTTTTATTTTCGAATCGATTCTCTTTTTCTTTTTTTCCTTTTTTTTTTCTTTTTCATCACAAACAATACATATACATATCAAATAAAAATATATAAAAAAATAAAAAAGAAAAATTAGAAATTTTTACCTTTCCACGGTGCCGGCGCCGGCCAAGGTCCGGTGACGGACCGGTGACCGGCCCCCTGGCCGGATTTCCTCTTCTCTCCCCCCTCTCCCTTTTTTTTTCTTTCCCAACTCAAAATGATTTTTTTTTTGTTTTTTAGGCTATTTATAGCCTTTCAAAACGGTGCCGTTTTTGGCATTAAAATTCAAGGGTGAAACGGCGTGTTTCGCCGTGGATCGGGTCGACCCGACCCTACCCGCTAGGATCAGCGTGTTTTTTTCGTTGGAGGGGCTAATTGCGCTTTCAGCCCCTCCGCTTTATTATGGTTTTACAATCAGATTTATTGTGTTTTTTAATTTAGCCCTTTTATTTGTTGCGCTTTCTAATCTGGTCTCGTTCAATGCTGTGCGTTTTAGAATTCGGGGAAAATTGCCCATTTGGCCCCCCATAGTTTCATACGTGTTCTAATAAGTCCTCTCCTCCTTATTTTCTTTTAAATTAGCCCCAAAATTTAGTTTCCCAATTCAATTTAGTCCATTTTTTACCTTTTGTTCCTTATTCTACTTTTTATTTTTATTTTTATTATTATTATGTGTTGTCATATATATACCTTAAATACCTATATGAATATATTTAAGTAATATTATTAATAGTTATTATTATTTCAAATGTGTCTATATTATGTATTATTTTATGTATATATATTTTTATACGTTATATATACTTTTAATACTATATTTTATATATTATTATGTATATTTTTAGTATATATATATATATATATATTTGTGAAGCATTATCAATAGTTTTTCTATGTATATTTATTATTATATTAGATATGTATACATTGTATATATATATATTATATATTTTTATATATATTGTATGTATAGATGTTTAATGTTATTAGTTATATATTTCTTTACTATTCCATGTATATATTATGTTTATATTTTAATACTACGTTCTATATATATTTTTATATTATGTATATATTTTAAATTATTATATATTAAGTATTTCTAATCTCCTTATTATTTATACCCATGTACATACATATAATGTATTAGCAAGTTCATTTTATATTGTTGTCATTTCTAGTATATATATATATATATTATGTATTTTATGTATTATGTATATTATTATTTTTATCATACATATTATGTATATATTTTTAAAATCATGTTATTTATATATTTTATTACATATGTATATATCTTTAATATATATATATAGGTATATCTTTATGTAAAATTGGTATTTTTATGTTTTTTTTAACGTTGTTAGAACATTTATTTTATTCCTATTATATTTATTATTAATTTTAGTACTTATATTTTATTAATACGTGCATATGTATTTTTATATAGTATTATTTTCATATATTATTGTACTCATTAAAATACTTGTATTTCCCCTATTATCACTTATCAATTTTATTTTAGTATTGTTTTGTGTTATTTGGTGTACATATATTTTTTCCTTCTTCTTATTATTATTATTACTATTATCATTAGTATACGTCTGTTATATATGTATATTGCATATGTCCATACGTAAATACATATATTATGTACCTATATTTAGTATTGTTATGCAAACATCTTTCATTCCTATATTACGTACATACTCTTAATATCGTTATTACATATGTATATTCATCATTTTTTTTCGTGTTTGATACAATTGTTACATTTAATATCGCGTGCATTGTCATCATCTTTAACATTATTGTCGTATGTATCATATGCCTTGATGTATTTCCAACTATTATCTTTCATTTCCTGCCCATTTTTATATATTACCTCGTTGTTCATTATTTCAAAAATGTTTATTCGTGCTTTTATTTATTCCAATAAGCAAGGCAACGTGCAGATTTAAACATTATGTCATCGATTTCATCGCTATGTTTGGTGAACATCAATTGACTCGTGTTAAAACGGTATATCCTTCTCAAAAAATATAAAAATTAAAAGTTCTCGTGTTTTGGTCGGATCACAATTAAATCTTACATTGAACTCGTATTTTTGAAAATCAAGACAACACGTGTTTTACAATATACCAATTTTGGGCGTCGCGAGGGTGCTAATACCTTCCTCGCGCGTAACCGACTCCCGAACCCTAATTTTTCTCTGGATTTTGACGTAGACCTAAACTCAGCCTCCTTTTATTTTAAAAAATAAATTTATTAGGTGTCCAATCACACCTATAAAAAGATCGGTGGTGACTCCTTCTTTATTTTAAAAATCAAACTTTAGTTTTCAAGTTTTTACAAAATTGCCACAATTAGCGGCCAAGCTAAAATTTTTACGTCGCTACAGCTGGCGACTCCACTGGGGAGCCCTTTTTGAAAGTCGTGTCTCGAATTAAACTCGCGTTGTCAAAATTTTCAAGTTCCTTGTTCAAATTAATATTTACCCGTGATCCTCAAATTGTGTTTTCAAAATGTCATGCATTCGCATTATGTTGTAAATGTTTTTCTAACTCATTTCGTTTGTTTTATTTTTAAGCTTTAAATTTTTGTGGTTTTAGTTTTGGTTTAGTTTTTAAATAAAACATAAAGGTTTGTGAGTTTCTCCCCACACACCGTGCACTTGCATTTTGCATAACATGAGCTCTCTACCCGGGCTCCGTCCGTTTAAGTGAAAGTAAACACTATGCCTTCGTAAGTTAACTCGTCCCTCCGCACAGGCTAGTGAATACTTTCGGGTTACATATGACTTATGCTTTCGTGAGTTAACTTGTCCCTCCGCAAAGGCATAAGTAAATGTAATCCCTCAAATTGAACTCATGAGCCTGTGATGGGCTACGACCGAGACTTCGTACTAATCTTAGTAGATGACAGTACGGACAATTCGAGTACCTATTTAGAACCGAAACTGCATATAGTGGACTATGTGAGCCACCTAATTAGAGCCATGCCGAACCTCTGTCCGTTAATAGTCACCAAAATAGGTGCACGGGAGGAATGCCTCTTACCTTTTGCATTTTCACTTTCTATACAAGGGGGATTGGGTCTGTTTAATAAACTAGATCGGGTAGTTCGATTTGTTAAATTTTCCATGTTTTTCTGCCTATATTTAATTACTAATCAAGGTTGTTTGTCTTTGCCTTATTGTTTTTTCATCATGCATTATAGGCATCATATTAGGAAGGTGTTGACTAGAGATCGGTTGCCAGAAAATGGGTTTCTAATGGAAAAGTCAATTATACAAACAATCGAGAAAAATGTCGTGGTCCGGGACTGGTCTCTAAAAACTCAGAAAGATAAAGGAGATAGTCTAGTGGAGGGATGTATTGCCAATCTGCCCGAGCACATAACTGTGAATGTTCGCCAGAATAACCTTGAAGATTTGGTTCGGGTTTGGAATCAATGGGACTCGGACACTAGGGGTATCTTCACTGAGAGGTACGGAGATATAGCCCACCTGATCACTATCAATGTAGACGAGCGTTTGATTCAAGCCATGATCAAATTTTGGGATCCGGCCTACCAATGTTTTACTTTCAATCAGGAAGACATGACCCTAACTATAGAAGAGTATGCTGCTTTGCTTCGTATTGATAATGTACAACCCTATAAGATATATGTGAAAGAACCTAAGCCGATGACATTCAAGAAAAAGTTAGTGAGATTGACAGATATGACTGACGCGTGGGCCGAAAAACAGATAAAGAAGAAGAATGAAACCATTTGCATTCCATGGTCTTCCCTACGAGATTTGGTTCTGAACCATCCCGACATGATGAAAAGGGTGAATCTATTCGCTCTAGCCATTTACGGTTTGATCATCTTCCCGAAAGTTCTCGGACATCTTGAAGTTGCGGTAGTTGATTTCTTTGAAAGATTAAAACGAGGAATCAACCCTGTCCCGACTATCCTAGCCGAGACCTTCAGATCCCTGAGTAGTTGTCGAAGAAAAGGGGAAGAACAATTTATTGGATGCGCGCAGTTGCTCAATGTTTGGATTTTGAGCCACTTCTGGAAAGTAGAGCGCCCTCCGTTCCACATGTTTTCAAAAACATTTGCCCCGTTGGAAGCTTATCTCAAGAAAGAATGGCCAAAGGAAGTCACCGAGCAACATTGGGTCTCATTTTTTCAGAACCTTCGCGCCGAGAATATAACGTGGAGAGCACCGTGGATACGCCCTTCGGTTCTACTATACAAGGTCGGAGATCAAGACTAGGGCTACTACTTAACTTATGAGGAGGAGTTGGATATGCCCCGCTATTAGTCCAAAAGCAATTTTCTTCGCGACAATTCATACCCGCCACCGGAGGATTAGCACAGTCTGAGTTCGCTTTTGCGGGTGAGGGATATATGAAGAGGGTCCGAGACACTGCAAAATCTTGGAAGAAAATTCATCTGGTGGAATTGGCCCTATATGCTGATACCCTAACCCAATATTACGTCATATGAAGGAAGCAACGGGTGAATAGTCAGCAAATCTCGTCAACAAACTACACCGTCCAGAATCCTTTCTCGGAGGAAATACCGTTTGAGCTAGAAATGACAAGACAAGAATTTGAACGAGAAAAGGCCAAGATGTCTCGGGACCTTAGTGCTCTTCAAGAGGAAAATTACCAGTTGAAGATTGACGTTCAGATTGAAAGGTCCAAAACCAAGAAAGTGCAAAAAGAAGTGAAAGTTGTAAGAAATGATTTAAGGGACCTTCATCTGGAAAACAAGAAGTTAAGAGTCACTATCAAGAATAGTGGGTTGGGCAAATCATCATCAAAATGGAAAGAAGAGTTAAGCAACATTAAAGGAGGAATGGAATTTTGGAAAGGAAAAGCGAAAAAAGAAGAGAAAAAGGCTGCGCGGGCTATGATAGAGCTAAGGAAGAAGAACACCGAATATGAAGTTGTGCCTGCCGAGGTAATGACTAGTCGATCTAAATTTCAAGAACTAAAAGAAAGGATACGGGATTTGGAAGATATGCTGCATGATCGTCAGCAACAATTGGATAGTCTCTTAAAAGCCTTGGAAGAAAAGAATGATCAATATGATAGAGATATTCACGCTTATAAAACGGACCTCCAAGAAAGAGAAACACAACTTGGCTTCTTGATCAACAAAATCCGTGAAGCGGCCATACATATGGTACAACTATCAGATGAAGCAGAGGATCTCAGTTGCCAATTCTCGCCGAGTCAACGATCAAGCATATCGGAATTCTTAGAGTGAGTAAAGAAATATAGCGATATAGCTAGAAAGTTCGTGTAATGGCCGAATCAAAATGGCAAAATGTTTTGTAATGAACTCTTTTGATGAATGAAATGCCTAAATAGGGGCTATCTTGAAATCAACACCCATTTCTTGCATTTCTCTCATGACTGGCATTCATTTAACATTTATTCATTCATTCATTGTATATACATATCCCATAATCGTTCGCTAAGGTTAGGATCATATAATTCGTAGTTGCAATACTTCAAATCTAGAACCACGCCGCTCGTATAGAATGCGTCGACAAGCTAGAACAATGGAGGCTGAATTCAATGAAAGGATTGAAAGGATGGAAAGAATCCAAAAGGAATTACAAGAGCAATTGACTAGGTTACAGCAAGAGACGAGAGACTTAATGGTGAGATCTCGAGAAGAATTGCTCGAACAGAAAGATCAAATGGCCAAGATGATGGAAATGATGTCAGCTTTAGTTAAAGGAAAGGGACCCATGCAGAGTCCTTACATCGAGGAACCTCGGTCAAGAGTTAATCACAATCAAGATCCGTTCTATCCCCCAGGATTCACTCTGCCACACGCCCACACAACACAAAGAGGGTACACCCAAGGGGAACCCACAGACCCAGAGCAACGGCCGATGCCACCTGCTTATTTAGGGCAAGGAATATTTATATCAAATCCTGGAGCTAATCCTGCCAATCCAATTGTTCCAGATTTGGATGATCCAGCGGAAATAGCCAGGTTGAGAATGGATGATCACGAGGCTTAAGAGAAGTATAAGAGCTTGGAGGAAAGACTTAAAGTAATAGAAGGCACTGAAGTCTTCTCTGCACTAAGTGCTAAAGAACTCAGTTTGGTACCCAAAAGCGCATCTCGTCATGTTTTGCCGGAAGATGACCGGCTATGTGAATGAAGACAAGCTGCTCATACACTGTTTTCAGGATAGCTTAGTTGTATCAGCTCTTCGATGGTACAACCAGCTTAGTAGGGAAAAGATCCGATCCTGGAAGGACTTGGCATCAGCATTCTGCGAACAGTACAAGCACGTATCCGATATGGTGCCTGACCGAATGACTCTACAAATGATGGAGAAGAAACCAGCAGAAACCTTTAGGTAATATGCTCAAAGGTGGAGAGATATCTCAGCTCAAGTGGAGCCACCATTGACTAAGACTGAGATAACAGTCCTTTTCATCAATACTCTGAGAGCACCATTCTATGACAAGCTGGTGGAAAGTGCTACGAAGGATTTTTCGGATATCGTAATATCCGGAGAACTTATTAAGGGTGCCATCAAAAGTGGGAGGATAGAAGGTTCAGAAAGTTCAAGAAGGACAGCACCCATGAAGAAGAAAGAACCAGAAGCCCATATGGTGGGAATGGGAAGCCGTTATACCCCTAATCCGTATCCAAACCAACCCCAACCACGAAATTATCCACCTCCGAATTTCTATTATCCTCCTCAAACCCCTTACTACCAAGCACCACCTCTTTTCTACCCCATATACACCACGAACAACCCAAGGCCCGTCACCACATTCCTACAAAACACTGTACCCGCTCAAAGCCAACCCAGAAATGAACCAAGACCAACAATGCCCAATCCCGAGAAATCGCAATTTACTCCTATCCCTATGTCGTATGGGGAATTATATCCAAAGCTTTTGGAGAAACAATTAATATCTCTCCATTATATGGCACCCCTGAAACCCCCGTACCCGAAATGGTACGATCCTAATGCTAGTTGCGCATACCATGTCGAGAACCAGGGACACTCTATGAAAAACTGTCTTGCCTTCAAAAGGAGAGTTCAAGGACTCATCGATGCGGGCATTCTGCGATTTGATGGTACTGGCAGTACGACCGGGAACCCATTCCCAAACCACACCGAAGGGAATGTGAGCGCAGTGGGAGAGGACGACAAACGACAAAGTAGGAGATGAGTTTCTGAAATAAGAACACCTCTGCAGAAAATCTGGTAGGTACTAGTTGAAAAGGGGTTACTCTATCATCTTAACAGAGTATTCGAAGGAAGAAATGAAAAAGGTCAAAGTTTTTGCGAATTCCATAGTATTGAAGGGCACGACATTCAGTCCTGTGAGGAGTTTAGGAGATGGCTGCAAAATATGATAGATAATAAGGAGATTGGAATTTTTTATAAAGGCGAAGAGGCAGGTAGAGGAGAAATATGCGCCTCCAACAATCAATCGTCAGGTTTCTCGTATAGCGCCGATCGACCGTTAATAATTTTTTACGACGCAAAGAAGGAGCCGGTAAAACCAAAGATGATCATTGAAGTACCATCTCCTTTCCCCTACAAGGATAATAAAGCGGTACCTTGGAAGTACGACGTCAATATCGTCACACCTGAAGACAAAGAATCCAAAGTTGCGACTGGAAGCGTTGGGGAAATAGGTTATTTCACTCGCAGTGGGAGATGTTATTCAAAAGAGGCCGAACCAGTGAAGAAGAATAGTGATTTGAAACAAAAAGGAAAGGCAGTGATGTATGAGGTCGAAGTCGAGCAGGAAACTCCACCCGTGCAAAAAACTAAAAAGCCTGTGGATGAGGAAGAAGCACAGGAGTTCTTGAAATTTATCAAGCACAGTGAATACAATATGGTGGAACAATTGAATAAGTAGCCAGCACGAATCTCAGTTTTATCCCTACTGTTAAACTCAGAGCCACACCGGAACGCTTTGCTGAGGGTGCTAAATGAAGCTTACGTAGTAAACAACATATCTGTTGAGAACCTTGATAGGTGGGTAAATAATCTGAACGCGGACAATTTTATCTCTTTTAGTGATGATGAGACACCACCAAACGGTAAAGGCTCAGTGAAAGCACTGCATATTACGACTCACTGCAAGGCCTACATAATACCGAACGTGCTCATCGATAATGGGTCGGCACTCAACGTCGTGCCTTTGGCCATGCTTTTCAGAATTCTGATGGATCTGTCCTATTTAAGGCCCTGTCATTCCACGGTAAGGGCATTCGATGGGACAAGGCGTGAAGTCATGGGAAGGATTGAAATCCCTTTGGAAGTGGGCCCTTATATATACGATGTTGAATTTCAAGTCATGGACATTACACCATCATACAATTGCCTCTTGGGAAGGCCTTGGATCCATTCCGCTGGAGCAGTCCCATCATCCCTCCATCAAAAGGTGAAATTTATCATAGATGGCTGTTTGGTCACTGTCGAGGGAGAAGAAGACATTGTAGCATCTATTTTTACCGACGCACCATACATTGAAGTGAATAAAGATGCTATAGAATGTTTCTTCCGATCCCTTGAATTTGTTAATGCCACTTTTGTCGCTGAAGGAAATAGAATTCCCGTGCCTAAGTTGTCAAGAAATACCAGGATGGGAATCAAGCTGACTATAGGAAGGAGAGCTCGAGCAAGAAGAGGTTTAGGGAGATATCTGCAAGGAATAGTCAAGGCTCTAAAGCCAGTGCACCACAAGGCCAGATACGGTTTAGGTTTTCAGCAGGACATGCGTCAAAGAAGGAAACAATGGAAGAAAAATCAGGAAAGAAGGATCGCAAGAACCTTAGGACGAGAAATAGAATGGGAGCCCATAACATACCCTCAGTTGTCAAAAACATTTGCGTCTGCAGGAATGATATACCCCAAGCAAGACAATACACGAAGCACACTGTTAATTATTGAAAGGGGTCTCCAGAATGTCAGTATAAATGTCATTGACAAAGGAGCTGACGCAAGTAAAGACGTCTTAAGGATACACCTTTGTCCCCCGGGTTTCATGTTGAACAATTGGACTACTGAGGACCTTCTTGCAGTTTATAAGTCTTCAGAGTAATGCTCAAACGTTAACCCTCTATTGTGTCCTTAGATATAATAGAATTCTTTTGTAAGAGATTGCAATCACTCTTTATCATTCAAATGAATATCAATGAAGATGCATTTTGTTACGATCTTTCGCATTATCATTAATTTCATAATCATTTTCTCATTTCATAGCTTATCCTTACATCTGCCTCATACCATGCCATAACATTTCGTCTTGGTTCCAATACTTGGATGCCCCTCTATAGTTTCCTTTTCCATTCAACTTTCAGGTGCTTAGATATCAACGGCATGAACGAACCTGTTACGAGTCCTGAAATTGATTTTGAGAAGGCTGTTTGTTTAGGAGAATTCGAAGCCGAAAAAAATGCTGAAGACTATGTCTTGTCTCCTGACTTGCTAAGAATGGTGGAACAAGAGGATAAACAGATTTTGCCTCATCAAGAATCTGTCGAAACAATAAATCTGGGAACGGAAGAAAGGAAGTAAGAAGTGAAGATTGGCACCTCTATTTCAGGGGGCACCAGGCATAATTTGATTGCTTTGCTCCGTGAGTACTTGCATGGTCATATCAGGACATGCCAGGATTGGAAGAAGATGTGGTGGTCCATAAGCTCCCATTAAAGTCAGAATACAAACTCATTCAACAAAAGTTAAGACGGATGAGACCTGAGATGTTGTTGAAAATAAAAGAGGAAGTTAAGAAGCAATTTGACGCTGGCTTCCTACAAGCCTCCAAATATCCAGAATGGGTGGCTAACATACTCCCGGTACTAAAGAAAGACGGCAAAGTACGAATGTGCGTGGATTATCGTGACCTGAATCGAGCAAGTCCTAAAGATAATTCTCCTTTGCCACACATCGATATATTGGTGGATAACACAGCCAAGCATTCATTGTTTTCGTTCATGGATGGATTCTCAGGTTATAACCAGATCAAGATGGCCCCTGAGGATATGGAAAAAACTACTTGCATAACAATGTGGGGAATATTCTGCTACAAGGTAATGCTGTTCGGATTGAAGAATGCTGGGGCAACATATCAGAGGGCTATGGTGACGTTATTCCATGACATGATGCATAAAGAAATAGAGATCTACGTCGACGATATGATTGCTAAATCCCGAGGGGAAAAAGAGCATGTAGTGAACTTGAAGAAGTTGTTCGACAGACTGAGAAAGTTCCAGCTAAAGCTCAATCTGGCCAAATGTACGTTTGGGGCTACCTCGGGAAAATTGTTAGGCTTCATCGTCAGCGAGAGAGGCATTGAAGTTGATCTAGATAAGATAAAAGCCATACAAGAACTATCACCTCCACGCACGTAAAAAGAGGTCTGAGGATTCTTGGGGAGGTTAAACTACATCGTCTGACTCATCGCTCAACTTACCAACCAATGCGACCCAATCTTTCGGCTTCTTCGAAAACATAATCTGGGAGAATGAAACGAGGAATGCCAGGTGGCCTTTGATAAGATAAAACAATATTTGTCTAGCCCTCCAGTGCTAGTACCGCCAATTTCAGGAAGACCACTGATATTGTATTTGATTGTGTTCAAGAATTCAATGGGTTGCGTACTGGGGCAGCACGACGAGTCAGGAAAGAAAGAAAAGGCGATCTACTACCTCAGCAAAAAGTTCACTGAATATGAGGCAAAGTATTTGTCCATTGAAAAATACTGTTGCGCTTTGGTTTGGGTAGCTCGAAGGCTCAGGCAATATATGTTGTATCATACGACATGGTTAATCTCAAAGCTAGATCCAATAAAATACATGATGGAATCACCAGCACTCTCAGGAAGAATGGCACGATGGCAGATCTTACTATCGGAGTACGACATCGTCTATGTGAGTCAAAAGTCGATAAAAGGAAGTGCAATAGCTAATTTCTTAGCGGCTCGAATGAAAGAGGAGTATGAGCCCTTGAGGTTCGATTTCCCAGATGAAGACTTAATGTGCATCACAGAAAGGGAATCCGAGTCATCAAATGAGAAGCCATGGAAGATGAGCTTTGATGGTGTATCGAATGCATTAGGGCATGGGATCGGAGCAGTATTGGTATCGCCAGAAGGGAACCATTACCCGTTCAGTGCCAGACTGAATTTCTTCTGTACCAATAACATAGCAGAATATGAGGCTTGTATCATGGGACTTCGTGCAGCTATTGAAGAAAACATCGAAACTTTAGAGGTATATGGAGACTCAGCATTGGTGATATACTAAATCCGGGGAGATTAGGAAGTGAGAGATTCAAAATTAGTCAAATACAGCGATCTAGTGGCAGGACTGATTAAAGAATTCAAAGAAATAACTTTTAATTACTTCTCACAAGAAGAAAACCAATTGGTTGATGCCCTGGCTACTTTGGCTTCAATGTTCAAAGCAAACAGAGAAACGAAAATAATGCCTCTTCAAATGAGCATATATGAAGTCCCAGCACATTATTTCAGCATTGAAAAAGAGCCAAATGGACGGCCATGGTTCCATAATGTCTTAGAATATATCAAGAATCAAAGGTATCCCGAACTAGCAAATGAGAACGGCAAAAGAATAATTAGAAGAATGGCAGCAGGATTTGTTCTTGATGGGGACATCCTGTACAAAAGAGGAAAAGATCAGGTACTCTTGAGATGTGTAGATGCTGTTGAGGCCAAGAAAATACTTGAAGATGTCCATGAGGGAATTTGTGGGACACATACCAATGGTTTCACTATGGCCAGGAAGATTATGAGACTCGGTTACTACTGGCTGATGATGGAAAGTGACTGCATTAGTTTTGTAAGAAAATGCCACAAATGTCAAATTTACGGTGATAAAATTCATGCAGCCCCTTTGCCCCTTCATGTCATGACTTCTCCGTGGCCTTTTTCTATGTGGGGCATGGATGTTATAGGGTCAATTTCCCCAAAAGCTTCTAACGGACACCGATTCATTTTTGTGGTTATTGATTACTTCACAAAATGGATAGAAGCCGTGTCATTTGCCAATATGACAAAGACTGCAGTTTGCAGGTTTTTGAAAAAGGAAATCATTTGTCGATATGGTTTGCCTGAAAGAATCATTTCAGATAACGCATTGAATCTGAACAACAAGATGATGAAGGAAGTGTGTAAGCGATTCCAAATAAAGCATCATAACTCCTCGCCCTATCACCCAAAGATGAACGGAGCTGTTGAAGCAACCAACAAGAATATTAAGAAGATTATTGGGAAAATGACCGAGAAATATAAAGACTGGCACAAGAAGCTATCATTTGCTTTGTATGCATATCGCACATCTGTGCGGACATCTACGGGGGCAACTCCCTTCTCTCTGGTCTATGGAATGGAAGCTGTGCTACCTATCGAAGTTGAGATCCCTTCTCTACGAGTCTTAATGGAGTCTAAATTAGAGGAAGCAGAGTGGGTTCAAGCTCGATATGACCAGTTAAACCTTATCGAAGAAAAACGTCTGAAGGTAATTTGTCATGGACAAATGTACCAGAAGAGAATGATCGCGGCCCATGACAAGAAAGTACGGCCAAGAGAATTCCACGAAGGAGAACTCGTGCTGAGAAAGATTCTCCCAATACAAAAAGACCTGCGAGGAAAATGGGCACCGAATTGGGGAGGACCATACGTCGTAAAGAAGGCATTCTCGGGTGGAGCTTTAATTCTCACCGAGATGGATGGGAAGGAGTTACCAAATCCATTGAATTCAGATGCTGTGAAGAAATATTATGCCTGAAAAAAAAAGGGACGAAGGTGAAAACCCGAAAAGGGCGTCTTGATTAACACAAAAGATTAGGATGAAAACTCGAAAGGGCGTTCTAATAAAGCAAGCATTGGCTTAAAAGGCAAGGCGTTTTGAACGGTAGGTCAAGCAGAGAGACTACAGCATTTGAAGCATTTCTAAAAGCTTGAAATCTTCTACGCAAGAAGCCATGCTCGAAAAGATTCTTGATTGAGGAACGTGGAAGAGTTCATGCATTGAATATCTAGAGCGTTTGTATCCGTTGAATGCAATCTTTTTTTTATGACACTTTTTTACTATCATTGGTTAACTTTCTTTGTTTGCTACATTTGAAATGAATAAATGTGAGGTATCCTTTTGTCCCTACCTGACCATTTTCATGCATTCCATTATTTGGTTCATTTACATGATAAATAGTGAAATGACATACTCTAAACAAAAAAAATGTTAAGCATTACCCGGATAAGAATTTGATAAGTACAAGAGCCTCAACGCAAGGACAAAGTTCAACCAGGGGCAAAAGGGTGACATCTGAGAAACATAGATTACTCGTGAAGCTTGAGAATGAGTACAGAGCCTAAAGAGAAAGTCAAGAGCCGAAGTAATGAATGCGGATCATCACAAAAATCGTGACGAAAAAGGACATATGACAAACATGCCTGAGGCGCATAGCAAAGTCATGTAGGCATAAAGGCATTTAAGACAAACATATGCATATCATGATAACATCATGCATGGCATATACAGGTATTCCAGTAGAGCAAGAGGATGTGATGATAGCTGTACTGAATCAAAGGAAAGACACTTGAGTTCCACTAGATGATATCTTTTGGTATTTTGATGTTTTTATTTCTGTTTTCAAAAAAATCAACTCATATTGCGAGAGGTGAGTTGAGCCTCAGGACACGCTGAGGTAATTTCAATTTCTGTTTGCCAAAAATCAACTCATATTGCGAGAGGTGAGTTGAGCCTCAGGGCACGCTGAGGTATTTTCAATTTCTGCTTTTCAAATTCTACCCTTCAAAAAAAAAATCAACTCATATTGCAAGAGGTGAGTTGAGCCTCAAGACACGCTGAGGTATTTTCAGTTTCCATTTTTTGATTTATGTTTCAAAGAAATCAACTCATATTGCAAGAGGTGAGTTGAGCCTTTTAATTTCTGTTTTTCAAAAATCAACTTATATTGTGAGAGGTGAGTTGAGCCTTTTAATTTATGTTTCAAAGAAATCAACTCATATTGCGAGAGGTGAGTTGAGCCTTTTAATTTCTGTTTTTCAAAAATCAACTCATATTGCGAGAGGTGAGTTGAGCCTTTTAATTTCTGTTTTTCAAAAATCAACTCATATTGCGAGAGGTGAGTTGAGCCTCGGGTCACATGTCGAGGTATTTTTAAAATCTGCTTTTCAAGTTAAGTTTCAAAAATCAACTCATATTGCGAGAGGTGAGTCGAGCCTCGGGTCACATGTCGAGGTATTTTCAAAATCTGCTTTTCAAGTTAAGTTTCAAAAGCCAACTCATATTGCGAGAGGATCACATGCCGAGTAAAGAATAAAGATTGGAGCTGATTGAAGGCACCAGATTTTGTCTCCCTGAAGTTGCAGTGGAGCTGATCGAGGATATCAAATCTTACCTTTCTGAAGTGGCAGAAGAGAAGACCACAAACCTTATCTGATTGTAGAAGAGAAGATTGAAGCTGTAGATCTTATCTTTTTGAAGTTACAGTGAAGTAGATCAAAGCTACAAATCTTATATCCTTGAGTTACATTGGAGTAGATTGAAGCTACAAGGCATATAGCAGAAGATGCAATGGATTGAACCAAAGCTACAAGATACAGTGGACTGAAAGGAGACTACCTGAACAAGAGGAGCACCAAAGAAGTCAAGACTCAGCGAGACTGGGCAAAATTGGCCTCTTTTGCATCTTTGCTCTATTCCCATTACACGACAATGAGCAAAGAGGGGTAGCTGTTATAGGCCAATTTTGGGCCATTTATAAGTTACTCGGGCCCGATGTCAAACCTATACATAAAACCCAAATACCCAAAACCATCTAACCCACCAAACCATACCCATAACCCAATCCCTAAGACCCATTAACACATTTGAACCCAATTCAGCCAGCCCAACTACCCAAACCCGAATGGCCCGTTTACACCCAAATCCCTTGACCCATTTACAACTATTACCCCTAACCCATTTACAACACAACCAATTAACCAAACCCAATTTTAACCCAACCCAATTACAAATAAACTTTAAACCCAAAACCATCAAACCCAACAGCCCAATACCCTAACCCTAAGCTAGCCCAACCGAAACCCTAGCCCCTAAATTCGGCCGACTCAGCCACTTGCCCACCTGCCCTCGACAGCACTACAACACCGGCCACCAACCGGTCACGTCTCCACCGTCTGTGCCCATCCCCTGTAATCCATAAAGAAGACAAGATAGAAGCAATATAAAAAAAACAAATGTAAAAGGGTATAAAACCCGAATGAAACTTGTAAAAAGGCTGGCTCGGCAGTTTAAACAATAAAAAACCATAGTGTAAAATTAGTATTTCAAGCATCATCAAAATCAGAGAGTCAGGAAGCAAACAAAAATAAAAATAAAAGAACCAAGGTAATCGTTTTTTTTTTTATTTTCGAATCGATTCTCTTTTTCTTTTTTTCCTTTTTTTTTCTTTTTCATCACAAACAATACATATACATATCAAATAAAAATATATAAGAAAAAGGAAAAATTAGAAATTTTTACCTTTTCGGCCACCGTGTACCAATTTTTACAAATCAAGACAACACATGTTTTACAAGATACCAATTTTAGGCGTCGCGAGGGTGCTAATACCTTCCTCGCGCGTAACCGACTCCCGAACCCTAATTTTTCTCTGGATTTTGACGTAGACCTAAACTCGGCCTCCTTTTATTTTAAAAAATAAATTTATTAGGTGTCCGATCACACCTATAAAAAAGATCGGTGGCGACTCCTTCTTTATTTTAAAAATCAAACTTTAGTTTTCAAGTTTTCACAAAATCGCCACAATTAGCGACCAAACTAAAATTTTTATGTCGCTACACTGGTTTGGACCATTGGATAGCATCCAAAAGGGTTATAAGGTATTTTCAAAGAACAAAAGATTACATGCTCACATATAGGAGGTCTAATCAGTTAGAGATCATCAGGTATATAGACTACGATTTTGATGGAATATGGATACAAGATTTTGTCACTAAGGTGCAAATTGTGAAAACAAATTGCAGTTTTTTATTCCAATAGCAACAGGAGCACATCAAAGTAAAAACACATGGACTTTAAGTTCCTGGTTGTTAAAGTAAAAGTTCAGAGTGGTTAGGTGCTTATAAAGCATATTAGGACAAACTCCATGATTGCAGATTTGCTTACTAAGGAACTACACCTATGGTTTTATAAGAGCACACTGCTCATATGAGTGTAATGTCATTTAAAATATTTGGTTTTAGTGAGAGTTTGTATTTTTAAATGCTTTTATGCTATAGACATATTTTTAGCTATTTCAGTTTAATGATATTAAGTTTATTTTCTACAGAAATAAAGTTTATTTGGTTTATTCACACTTTGATTTTGGTAAGGTTTGATCTCACTAAGGAGGATCAGTTGGAAATAAACATGTTTAGATCATATTGCATGTAATTTTCATGTTACACATCCATACTTAATCTATGTAATTTGGTTGTGTTAATATACGTGATCATGGATAGATTTAGTTACGATATATGTAACAAAAGTCGCATTGGTTCTATGTTAACATAATTAATGGACGAGATTGTTCGGAATACCTTTTGGATATGATAGTAAAATTTTGAGCTCATAAGGTTCTATAATGACATGTAATTATAGAGTAATTAGTATATATATGTGGTCCAAGTGGGAGATTGTTGGAAAATATGGACATCACATATATAATAAGGGTAATTACATATTATTTACTATCATGATAGGTTAGCCCAAATTAAAAGTGATCTAATTTGGTTAAAATTTTATTGGGCTTTAATTATTAAATAAAGTATGGGTCAAATATGTGTAGATACTCTAGTAATTGAGTTCTAATCAAATTCTAATTAATGATGGGCTAATTAGAATTTGATTAGAACTAATATGCCAAGGTTATAAATATTAGGGTTATGGTCCCCAAATTATGCATAAGATATCTTTTCTAATATCCCATCATTAGGAAAGAGAGCAAATATTTTCTGAATTTCTTGTGTATTAATTTGGAAGATCACATCCCTGAGATTAGGAAAATTTTCAAGGAATTCATGGACTCAGGTACGCTTTCGCATCTAGTTTTGTTCTTGATTTATTCTTAATTATTTGACATGATAGATCCTGATTTATTCAGTTTTATTTTAGATTTATTTTACAAATCTAACATATTGAAGATGGAATGCTCGCTTCGAGGTTGTTCTTGCTCAAATTCAAGTTGAATAACTTGAAGCAATTTCCAAGATCATCAGGAATAGGCCCATTAAAATTATTTGATGTCAAGTCAAGTTATTCTAGTTTTGAAAGAATATATACGTCTTAGAATACTCGAAAAAACTAAAAGTCATGTGTTTGCACAGTTTAGGGTGTAATCCCGTCTGGCTCCTGTAGGTCGCTCCAATTTTCCAGTTTTCGCTCATTTTTCACTCATTTTGCTCCCAAATACTCTCCTAAGTATAAAAACATGAATTTAAAAGATTGTGAGCATAAAATTCACCATTTACATCGAATAGTCACCCAAAAATGTATTAGAAATGAGGCTAAAACATATTACTTTTAGCACTTATCAATGCTATTTTTCTCATTATATTTATCGGTAGTTATTTCCAGCTCTTTGAAACTGAAGAGTTTAGCTTTATCCAGACCACCTTCATTTAAAGACAGTTTTTTTTTTTTTTTTTGAAACAATAATCCACCATTTCTTTCAAAGAGTTTTTGTTTGAGTTTAATGTACTTTCTTCTCTGCAGTATGTTATAAAGCTACCATACCCGACAATTAGAAACAAAAGCCCTTACCTAAGCCAATATCCGCATGAGATCCAAATAAATATGTAACTTAAATGAGTAGCTCCTAAAATCGTTAATGTTACCATTTAAACTACTATTTGAAATAAAAATTAATTGGACATGTCTCTTGCTATTTGATGTTGTGTATCTTATAAAAAAAATATTGTTTTTAAATATGTAATGCTCTGTTTGAGAACTTAGATTTGAAAAGTTGGACTTACATTTTAAGTATTATGTAAATGCAGACAAATTAATTCAGATTTAATCTAATTTATATTAGAAAAGATATAAATAAAAATTTATTAAATTCAAAAATATTTTAAAGATTTTGATGAATTATACGATTGCGTAAATAATTATCATCCAGGGAGATGTTGAGAACTTCTAAAAGGGTGCTGCTTAAGAATGCTTTGGGGGTGTTAAAGTGGTATTCCAACGAATGAAAAAGTGGCTGCTAATGTACCAAAAGGGTATGGGATGCTTATGTTTCCGCAGTTGCTTTGACATCCAGGTTTTGCTCGGGCTGCTACTGAAGTTGTTATAAGTGTCACCATAACTGCAAACACAGCAAGGTCCTTACACATGCAACCAAACCCCATCACCCCTCTCTCGGCTTATGTAAATCTAGAATAACTTACAGGAATAGCATGCATGTACCAAGATTCAATGCCATTTTAATAGACAAGTTGTGGAATACTATAGCCAGCACATGATTCTTTATCGCTGTGTTGACTCATTCATTTTCCTTTAAAACTTTTCATATTTTATTTTTTTCGATTTAAAAACTTTTCTTCGATTTTCATATAAAAAAAGGGCTTAAATGAAGCTTACAGCAATTTAAATTCACCCTTCGATGGATAAACAATGCATAAATAATTGCTTTTATTTCATTTAAAAAGCTACAATTCACTCCAGTGACTTGTTTTACACTGCAGATTTAAGTAGTGTACTTGAATATGAATATTCAACCCAGCTCCAAGTCTTCGTCGTTTTACTCTGAAATTTATTATTTCGTTCCTTCTTTTCTCTTGTTTTTTTTTTTTATAATAAATAGGGATAATGTTTGATTGTTGGTGAGAGTATCAAGTCTCGCCATCAATCCATTATTATTATTATTATTATTATTTCAATAAATCATATTAAATATTGATAAGTTTATTTAAATTTTCTATGTTAAAAAATCTTTTAAAAAATGTGAAAAAAAATTAAGCAAAGCATTCTATTAAATTTGCATTCAATTGAATCCTTGTCGTTAATTGAAATAATAAGTTAAACTTCTCTATTAACGAAATCTGTAGTTAATTATGTTGATCGTTAAAATAAATTGAAGGATCAATCAAAATGTAACACACGACAACTTCTAGCCTAATCTAATAATTTTCATAAACAATGATTAAAATTTATAAAATATAAAAAAATTAAATATTTAAAATTATTAAAATTCACACAAATTTAAAAATTATAAAAACTTATAAATATTATAAAAATAATAAAATAATTAAAATTTTATAAAAACATATAAAAATTCATAAAAACTTATAAATAATATAAAAATTTTAATAAATTATAAAAAAAGTAAAAGTTATAAAAAGTAATTTAAATCTCTAAAACCATAATTACACATTACATCACACAAAACCAACTGTTGGACAATAGGAATAGTTATAAGATCGTTGGAGTGTTGAATAAAATGTTCTTGAGATTCCATAAATAAAATGTTACTTATTTGACTCTCTCCTTTTTATTGATAAATTTATTATTACTTTTAAATTTTTGAACATTGAAAAATTGAAAATTATTTGCTAAGTATTGTATGATAAGAAATATTTTTGATATAGTTAAATACTATCACATTAATATTTTATTATCCAACTATTAGCATATGTTGGTAAGAAATATTATGACCAAAGTTTTTAGAACTAAACTAAAGATTCGAACCGGTCAAGCCACTAGTTCATCAGTTCGACCAGTTTAATTAAAGAAAATATTAAAAACTAAATAATTAAATAAACTAAAAAAATTAGTTCAACTGCCTAATTCTCTAGTCAACCAGTTTAATAGCTTTCTTCGAACTAGTATCTTTGCCAATTTTGGTCTAACCAATCTGATCGACTAATTTGGTCCACTTTAATTTTTTAATGATTTTTTTTATAATTTTATATGTTTATGTTAATTTTACCCTTCTAGCCAAAAGTTGTCAATATTTCCCCAAAAAAGGTTCTTGAGGCCTAGAATCCGTACTTAGCCTTCTCGCCAAGTATTCATCGTTTCTCGCTTTCTGGTGGCGCCCGTCCATGGCCCTTAAGAAGTAAGCTTTTCAGCATATGCAAAGCGGCCGCTTTATATGTTTTGGAAGGACTGCAGAGTCGGTTCGTTAACTTACTGCGTCAAGAGGTTGGCGAGCCAAAGAGACAAAATGGCGTGGGATTCGCCTTTAGAAGGGTTGATCTAGCATAGGTTACTGGCTAGAGTCAGGTTCCCTAAAAATCGTAAATCTAATCTTTGGAGCTGGTGGTCGTAGGCGTCCTCTTCCACTATAACTGGCTTACTTGAGTCGAGAAGGATCATCCAAAAGCCAAGGATTGAGCCCAAGGCGGAATGAGACAACCGGAGGCTGGAACTTTCCCATAAGAATTTCTTTTCTCTTAAAACTCTCTTTATTATTTTTATTATTTTCGTAATCATAATTTCAGTAAACTTTAAATTCTATTTTTATTTTATTTTCGCTTCCAAAATCAATTCTTAAATTCTATTTTTTTATTTTTTTCCAGGAACGCAGGTTTTCTTGGGCACGATTCTGCCCAGGGTTTCGAGAGACAAGCATTCGTATAATCCGGTCCCTTAGGATTCGACCCTACTTCCCCTTTACTATTTCTTTTTCATTATTTTACAGGGAATAAGATATTTTTGGTGCTCTCAACGACGCATCAAATTTTGGCGCCGTTGCCGGGGATCGGCAACATACTAATCTTGTTTTTCTTTGTTTTCTATGACCAGATCTGCTCCAGGCACTCTTACGTTCGACTCAGAAATCGAAAAAACTGCGAAAGCTAATCAAAAAGAAACAAAACTAAAGAAAAAGTAGTCAGCGGTGGTTGGAACTCAAAGCAATCCACTACCAGAAATTAGAATCGACGACGAAGTAGAGTTTAGGGTTAACGAAAACCCTACTCAAACGTTAGAAAGTAAAGAAGAAGAAGTCGATTCCCCTGAAGAAGTGCTGAACACTAGGGTTGACGAAAACCCTAATTTAGCACCTCAACCTATGGCTTAGACAATTCGGCAACTGGCCGAAGCGCCGACAGAACAACCGCCACTATGTATCGCGTATCCTACTATGGATACTGATTTTGAATTAAAGTCAGGCTTGATTCAGCTACTGCCAACTTTTCGTGGGTTACAAAATGAAAACCCCTACAAGCATTTAAAAGAATTCCATATGGTTTGTTTGAGTATGAAACCTCAGGGGGTAACTGAGGATCAAATTAAATTGCGCGCTTTCCCTTTTTCCCTAGCAGATTCAGCCAGGGAATGGTTATTTTATTTACCTCTTGGATCCATTACAACTTGGGCTGATCTATCTCGTTTATTTCTTAAATGAGTTTTTTCCCGCATCACGAAAGCGGGTGAGTTAAGAAGAGAAATCGTGGGCATAAGGCAAAAACGCAGAGACTTTGTACGACTATTGGGAGCGATTTAAGAAGTTGTGTGCAAGTTGCCCACAACATGGTATAATGAAGCGATCTTTGCTCCAAGACTTTTATGAAGGCTTGAAACCCATGGAGATGAATATGGTAGATGCCGCAAGTGGAGGAGCGTTAGTCAACATGACTCCACAACAAGCAAGAGACTTAATCTCCACAATGGTGCGAATTCCCAGCAATTTCGAGCCAATCCTCGAACCCCTAGAAGGGTTCACCAGCTAAGTAATTCTACCATTGAAGATAGACTTGATAGACTTACTAATATTGTGAATTCCCTTGTTATAGAAAAATCGAAACCAGCCCGAGTATGTGGAATATGTGCTACACCGAACATACGATCGATGTGCGTGCCTAGTCGTATGGCGATTCTATGGCCCATTTAGATCTTTGTGGGAAATTTTCTGGGCCACCATAAAGACGATCGACCCTTACGCCAATACCTACAACCCGGGATGGAGGACCACCCTAATTTTAGTTATGGGGCTAATCCACGATATAACCGACCATACCAAAATCGGGTCCTACAATGACCACAAGATTCGGGTAATTCTCTGAAACTTTGGTCAATAAATTAGCAACTAATGTTCTTGATTTTCAACGATAAACTCTTAATTTCCAAAAAGAAAGCGAAGGCATCTATAAGAGAATTGACCACGTCAATTGAGAAATTGAGTTCTCAAGGAAGCTGCGCCGCATAAAGCGTAACCAAACGAGGAGACAGAATGCAAATGCGATGCGTTGCGAAGTGGAAAGGTGCTAGAACCAATTTCTCGGCAAGAATCTTGGTCAAGAAATCACCCGAAAACTCCAGAAAATGACGAGCGATTCAAGCGAAACCCCACCGATTTAAAAATCCAACCTCCATTCCCGGGACGATTAAATCGATTGTCGAAAAAGTAAGGAAGACAAGGAGATCCTCGAAACATTCAGGAATGTTGAGATCAACTTACCACCGTTAGATGCCATTAGACGATTCCGCGGTATGCCAAGTTTCTCAAAGAACTTTGCACCAACAAACGAAAACTAACGGTAATGAAAAGGTAAGTGTTGGTGAGAATGTTTCCGCAATTCTTACAAATGGAAAATGCCAGTTACATGCAAAGATAGGGGTATGTTCGCTATTCCATGCAAAATTGGCAATTTGGGAATTAAGAAGGCTATGTGTGATCTAGGGGCCTCCATAAATGTAATGCCTTATTCTATTTATGAATCACTTAACGCAGGTTTTTTGGCAAAGACAGTGTTATTATTCAATTGGCGTGCCAGTCTCTTGTGCATCCCGAAGGAGTCCTCGAGGACGTCTTGGTAAAAGTTAATGAACTTATTTTCCCTGGAGATTTCTACGTAATTAAGATGGAGGAGGAAAACACTGCTGGATCTTCGGACCTCCTATTGGGCCGACCCTTTCTTAGTACTGCTAGCACCAAGATCGATGTCCGAAGCGGCACTCTTACGATGGAATTTGATGGGGAGATCGTCAAATTCAATGTTTACAATGCCATTAGCCATCCAAGCGAAATCTTGAGCGTAAACCGCGTCGACCTGATTGACTCATTAGTGGACGAGGCTTTTTAGTCAACTTATGAAGACGAATCTGAATATAGATATGATGATTATGAATTTGTTAAGACATTATTGTCACCATCAGAAACTAAACTTCTACCTTCTGTTCTGCAGGCTCCAGATTTGGAATTGAAACCGCTTCCCGCACATCTCAAGTATGCATTTTTAAGAAAAGGTAATACCTTACCCATTATAATTTCAAATAAACTCTCTAAACCCGAGGAGGAAAGTTTGATCCAGTACTAAAGAGTCATAAAGAGGCGACATTTGGACCATTCTTGACTTGAAGGGATAAGCCCTTTGACATGCACCCACAAGATTTACTTGGAGGAGAACACGAAACCAAGGAGAGAGGCACAAAGACACTTAAACCCGAATATGATGGAAGTGGTGAAAAAGAAATAATTAAGTTCTTTGGATGTCGACATCATTTTCCCATTTCGACGACGACAGCAGATGGGTAAGTCCGATACAAGTCGTGCCCAAGAAAAGCGGGGCGTGATGAAGAAAAATGCTTGAGGTGACTTAGTACGGTCCGAAAAGTGAAGCGGGTGGCGTGTCGCATCGATTACTGAGGAAGTTGAACGTTTATACTAGAAAAGATCATTTCTCTCTTCCTTTTATAGATCAAATGCTTGAACGTTTAATTGGTAAAACTCACTTTTGTTGTCTTGATGGATATTCGAGTTTCTTCCGGATCCTGTTGCGCGAGAAGACGAGGAAAAGACCACTTTTACATGCCGCGTTAAGACACGTTTGCATACTGAGGAGGATGCCATTTGGACTTTGCAATGCTCCAGCTACCTTCCAGAGATGCATGATGAGTATATTTTCTGAATATGTAGAAAAAATTATTGAAGTTTTTATGGATGATTTTACCGTGTATGGAAACTGTTTTACTGAATGCCTTGAAAACCTTACGATAATTCTAAACAGGTGCATAGAATTTAATCTTGTCTTGAACTATGAAAAGTGTCATTTTATGGTAGATAAAGTTTTGATTCTAGGTCATATAGTCTCATCTAAGGGAATTGAGGTTGATAAGGCCAAAATTGACATTATAAATTCTTTGCCATATCCCTCTACTGTTAGAGAGATACGTTCTTTTCTTGGCCATGCAGGATTTTACAGGCGTTTTATAAAAAAACTTCTCAAAAATAGCTGAACCATTGTTCGAGCTGTTGCAGAAATACAAAAAATTTGAGTTTGACCCAAAATGCAAGGAGGCTTTTGATACACTTAAGCAAAAGTTGGTAACCGCCCCTATAGTACAAGCACCGATGGAACTATCCTTTGAAATTATATGCGATGTGTGCGAACGTAAGCGTGGGAGCCGTATTGGGACAAAAGATAGCGAAAGAGCCTCATGTCATCGATTCACGCCTCAAAGACCCTAGATCTTTGCACAAAGCAACTACACAACCACAGAAAAAGAACTTTTAGCTATTGTGTTTGCTTTAGATAAATTTCGATCATATTTACTAGGATCTAAGGTGATTATTTTTTCTGACCATGCAGCTCTTAGATACTTGATCGCAAAGAAGGAAGCAAAGCCAAGGCTCATTAGGTGGATTTTACTGCTCCAAGAATTTGACATCGAGATTCGTGACAAAAAGGGGTGTGAAAACCTGGTGGCCGACCACTTGAGTAGGATAAAAACTCCGTTTGATGATGATCCTATAAAGGATGAGTTTCCCGACGAAAGCTTATTCTCAACCGAGGCTTACTATCCGTGGTATGCAGACATAGTTAATCTCTTAACCACGGGATCGCTGCCCACTGAGTTAGCTTAATCCGTAAAAAACAAGCTTAGACGCGAAGCTCGAAATTACATATGGGACGATCCATACTTGTGGAAACATTGCTCAGATCAGATAATACGACGATGTGTTCCAGAAACCGAGGTAACCTCTATCCTTAATTTTTATCACACAGAAGCTTGTAGAGGTCACTTTGGCCCTAAGCGGACAGCTCACAAGGTATTGGAGTATGGGCTATATTGGCCTACAATCTTTCGCGACGCGTTTAACTTTTGTAAGTCTTGCGATAAATGTCAGCATACAGGTAATATCACTAGACGAAATCAAATGCCCCTATCCCCGATTCATGTATGTGAGATTTTTGATGTATGGGGCATTGATTTCATGGGTCCCTTTATTTCTTCATTTGGAAACGTATATATACTTCTTGCAGTAGACTATGTTTCTAAGTGGATAGAAGCAAAGCCTACTCGCAATGATAATGCTAAAACTGTTGTGGAGTTTCTAAAACGAACTATTTTTTCTAGGTTTGGAACACCTCGAGCTTTGATCAGTGATCGTGGTACCCACTTTTGCAACAAGGTCATGGAGGCACTATTATCAAAATATGGGGTTCATCATCGTATAGCAACAGCCTACCATCCTCAAACGAACGGCCTAGCAAAGGTTTCAAACAGAGAGATCAAGTCAATTTTGGAAAAAACAGTTCGACCCAACCGTAAGGATTGGAGTCTTTGGCTCAATGACGCGCTTTGGGCCTATCGGACGGCGTATAAGGGACCAATTGGCATGACCCCGTATCGACTTGTTTTTGGCAAAGCATGTCATCTACCAGTAGAGTTGGAGCATAAAGCTTATTGGGCTATTCGACAATGTAACATGGAGTTAGAGCCCGCGGGGAAGGCAAGGAAATTGGACACTCAAAAATTGGAGGAAATTCGCAATGATGCCTACGAGAATGCTCGAATTTATAAGGACAAAACAAAGATGTTTCATGACAAAAATATAGTTCAGAAGCATTTCTCAGTGGGACAAAGAGTTTTGCTTTATAACTCCGTATTAAAGCTATTCCCAGGTAAGCTTCGATCTCGGTGGCAAGGACCTTTTATTGTGACTGAAGTATTTACGCATGGCGCAGTTGAAATAGAGAGTGAAGAATCAGGAAACCGGTTCACAGTCAATGGTCAACGGCTGAAGCCATTTTACGAGAATTTCCAGGCCCACATGGTCGAAAAAATTCAGTTAGAACCACCATAAAACCGTTCAAGGCGTCGAGCTAACGACGTTAAACAAGCGCTTGTTGGGAGGCAACCCAATCTTTCTTTTTTTTATTTATTTATTATTTTCCTTTCTTTTCTTTTATTATTTATTATTTTATTTATTTTAGTTAAATATTAATAAATTTCTCTTCTTCCATCTAGGTGAAATGAAGCGAAAATACAAAGAAAAAAAAAAAGACAGAAAGTGTGCACCAAAACAATCCTATTCATGCTGCCAAACAGTTCTATTCCAGCCCAGAATGCGATATCTCTGCAGCCAAACAGTCCTATTCCAGCCTTAGAATCCCCAAAACCTGTAGCCAAACACTCCTTTTCAGCAAATAAAACCCCCAAACCTTACATTTTTTTCCCCAAATTTCTCCATAACCGCCGACTCCTTTCTCCTCCACCACCCACCGCTGATTTCTTAGCCACCATGGTGAGAACCCGAAGCCGAACCAACATTGCACACGTCACTCACCCCGTATCCACCTCTTGCCGCTTTGCCATCTTCTTCTCCACCGTGTGCGCCAACCGACGGTAACTACATGGGGAGTTTTTCTAAACTTTTTTTTCTCCACCTATTTGTTTTCCTTTTACTTTCACATCGAGGACTATGTGTTTTAAGTGGAGGGAGGCATTCTTCGTTGTTACTATTATTATCTGCTATTTTTGCTGTCATATTGTTGTTGCTGTTGTTTTGTGCTCGTTTCTGCCCATTTATTTTAAGAATATCCCGCCGCTTTTCATGCCCAAGATTTTCCCAGGAATTGCCTACTGTTTGACCTACAAGCATGATTCTTACCTTCTAAGGAAGTTATGATTTTTCCCATAATTGATGCCATCTCCACTGTTTTATTTTTATTAGGCTAAAAATAATTGTGATTAATAGGGTTAATTCTATCTTGCTTTTCGTAAAATTGATCAAGTTTAATATAAAGTAACACTTAAAATGATTGCGTGCTTAATTAATGTTCATGGCTATTAGGTGATTATTGAAACTTATTTTTGACACTTAAATTTTTTCTTTCCTGAGCTCTCAAGAATTTTAAATATCGTTTAATTTTTAATAAAAGTTTTCCATGGTTATGAGTCTGACTTAGATCGTGGATCGATCGAGTAACCGGGGTAGGGTGCTTGGGTTGTCATTCTACTTCGTGTCAAAAGGTTGTGTGACGTGACAAGTAAAACTCCACTAGCTGAGGTTATGAGTATGGCTCAAATCGTGACTGACTGAGTAACCGGGGTAGGGTGCTTGGGTTGTCATTCTACTTCGCGTTAAAAGGTTGTGTGACGTGTTGGGTAAAACTCTGCTAACCGAAAATAAATAATTTTAGGAGTATGTTGGACTGAGTAACCGGGGTGAGGTGCTTGGGTTGTCATCTCTCTTCGCGTCAAAAGGTTTAATATATTCCTAAGTAAATAAATAATAATAAAATAAAAAAATCAAAAAAGAAAAAGAAAAAAAATAAGTACTAATAAAGTTTGCTTTGGGGACTAAAGGAGGAAATAATTAAGGTGTCTTTGTAGGTTTGGTAATTTACCTAAATAGCATAACTCAAGTCAATCTTAATTTTTGTGTGAATTAATTGGAATACTTTTTCTGTTTTACTTAAAGCAAGTTTAGAGGTCTCTTTATTTTTCATATGCGTTTTTAACTAATTTTTATGAAACTTTGGAGTGGTATTTCTTTTATGGCAGAATCTAGCTTTCACAGTCGATAGGAACCATACTTGAGGGCAAGCATGGGCTAAGTAGGGGGAATTTGATAATACTCTAAAATGACGTGTTTTTATATATTAATCATGTGTTTATTTTGAGCTTGAGCCTACTAATTTGAGCTATTTATGTCTTTTTATCTTTTAGGGACTAAATTGGAGGCGAAAAGTAAATTCAAGGGAAAAAGCGTCAATTTGGAGATTAAATGGGCCAATATGCAACGTGGGACAAATATGGTGCCAAAAGTGCGAATATGGAAGGCACAAGGACTTAAAAGCAAATAGAAGAGATTTTATTTTGTAAGACTCTATTTTATTTTATTCTATTAGGATAATTAATATTAAAATAATTATTAGGATTATTCAAATTTAGGATTTTATTTTAATTATCTTTGTTTATCTTTAATTAAATGTATTTATCTTTTTAGAATTTAAGTTCAATTAGACTATCTCCCTAGCACTATAAATAGGGGGTGAAGTGACTCTATTGGGGAGCATCTTTTCTGTAAACACTCTCCCCCCAAAAGTCTTTTGTTCTTTCCATATTTTTTTTCTTTCAATAAAATTTCTTTTTCCATAATTTTATTTACTTTCCCACCATTATCATGAGCCACTAAAACCCTTCTAGCCAAAAGTTGTCAATATTTCCCCAAAAAGGGTTCTTGAGGCCTAGAATCCGTACTTAGCCTTCTCGCTAAGTATTCATTGTTTCTCCGCACTCACGGTGACGCTTAGTCCATGGCCCTTAAGAAGTAAGCTTTTCAGCATATGCAAAGGCGGCCACTTTGTATGTTTTGGAAGGACTGCATAGTCGGTTCGTTAACTTACTGCGTCAGAGGTTGGCGAGCCAAAGAGACAAAATGGGGTGGGATTCGCCATTGAGAAGCGTTGATCTAGCATAGATTACTGGCTAGAGTCAGGTTCCCTAAAAATCGTAAATCTAATCTTTGGAGCTGGTGGTCGTAGGCGTCCTCTTCCACTATAACTGGCTTACTTGAGTCGAGAAGGATCATCCAAAAGCCAAGGATTGAGCCCAAGGTGGAATGAGACAACCGGAGGCTGGAACTTTCCCATAAGAATTTCTTTTCTCTTAAAACTCTCTTTATTATTTTTATTATTTTCGTAATCATAATTTCAATAAACTTTAAATTCTGTTTTTATTTTATTTTCACTTCCAAAATCAATTCTTAAATTCTATTTTTTTATTTTTTTTTCCAGGAACGCAGGTTTTCTTGGGCACGATTCTGCCCAGGATTTCGAGAGACAAGCATTCGTATAATCCGGTCCCTTAGGATTCGACCCTACTTCCCCTTTACTATTTCTTTTTCATTATTTTATAGGGAATAGGATATTTTTGGTGCTCTCAACGACGCATCAAATTTTGGCAAAATTTATATACCGATTCAATATATTTCATTTAACTATCAAATGGTAATTCATATATATTAGCACATCATTTCAGCATCATTTCGTACTATATTCAAATTGCACATGCTAACATTTTTTATTTGATTAACAATGTCCCAATTCACACAATTTCTATATAAATAGCTATTTACATATCAAACCACAATTGTTTATACATTGGCATTAGCCATTCAATACTCAGTTCATGAGTACATAACTCATGGATCTCATTTAGTCACAACATATCTCATTTTCATTTATGTCCAGGTCAATTTCAATAATTAACAAATCTTTCAAATTCATTAAATAATTTACCTTATCGAGATTTTCCACACGAAGAACGACTTACGGATACGAGTATATCATCAACAGAAGTTCATAAAGCTGGTCCACTAGAACACGCCAACAGAAGCTTGTAAGAGCTTAACAGAAGCTTCTAAGAGCTAATCCACCCAATCACTTCAAATAGAAAGTAAAACACGAGAGTTCGAAAAAAAATGTTGAACCCTAGTTTACTTGGGTAATATGCCAAAATCTCCTTCCAATACCTCCATACACCAATTTACGAATGTACTCAAATCCCACGTTCAATCCAAACTGAGTATTAAATTCGATAATATATTTCCAATAATAATTCAATTCCAACAATAGAACATATATATATATATAATATACATAACCAATTAACATTCACTTTAATTAAAATCATACAGAATATAGTTCATACGAACTTACTTGGCTAAATTTCAGAAATACTAAGATTCAGGGTTATTTTGGTAATTTTTTATTTTTCTCGATTTTCTACTCGATCTTGATCTAAATTAATAATTTCATTCAATTTATTAATTTAAAGAATAAAACAATTCATTTCATGCAATTTTTTCATTTTTGACATTTTCACAATTTTCCCTAAAGTTTTACTTTTATTCAATTTAGTCCCTAAGCCCAAAACATGTAAATTAACCATTTTAATACAAAACCAATATATCAAAATGTTCATGATATTCAAAACATCCCATTTATGCAACAACTTCACATTAAATTCTTATGCTTTTATTAATTTAACAAATTAGTCTCTAATCGAAAAATTCATCAAAATTACTTAACAAAATATTTTTAAATAAAAATTAATATCTCAAATTCATCATTTAACAACTAAAATCATATATATTCATCAATGGAAACATTCAAAATTTTTAATAAAATAAAAAACTAAGGTAAGGTTTAGTTGGACCTAATTGTAACAATCTCAAAAATATAAAAATTACAAGAAACAGGCAAGAATTGAACTCACATGAAGAAAAAAGTGAATACCCAACTTAATCTCTCTTCTATGTTTGTTTTGAACTGAAAATTGAAGAAAAAAATGTTTAGAAACTTTCCAATTTCAAATTTGTTTTATTTTAATTTCACCAAAATTGAATGGCTTTATTTTATTATTTTTTTCTCTTATGCCGCCTCATCTTTTATTTTAGGTGTAATTGTTTCTTAATTCCTCCCTCATTTAATAATCAAGCCATTAAATCACTTAATTATTATAATTAGCAAGTTTTGCACCTTTTTCAATTTAGTTCTTTTTAATTAATTAACTATTGAAACGTTAAAATTTTTCAACGAAATATTAATACCACCTTAATGACATTATGTAAATATTTATAAAAATATTTACGACTCGATTTATAGAAACGAGGTCCCGATACCTCACTTTCTAAAATCACTTGACCTAATAAATCATTATAAAACACAAATTACTGATTCAAAAACCTTTTTAAAACCATATTTGATTCGTAAATATTAAATAATAGTATTTATAAACTTATTTGCCACATTTGGTGGCCTCAAACCACTAAAAATGGGGCAATTACAATAGTACTTGAAGTCAAATTTTGTGCTTACATTTATTTGTTTAATCAAAAAAATAAATTATTTTTTATGTTCTAAATTTAAATTTGAATTTGAATTGAAATTTTTTATTATTATTAAAAATAGGGTAAATTATCCTAATAGTCACTTTAAAATTAGGTCATTCCTATTTTGATCATCCAATTTTCTTTTTCTTTTTTTTGTTAATTTGATCACGTCATTAAAGAAATTCATCACTCAAACATTAAATCCATCTTTTCCTTATTCTATATCTCTTTCCTTATTTTTTTTTATCTCTTCTCCTTTTCTTCATCTTCTCCCTTCTAATCTAGAAATCCTAACTGCCACCTCCGTTAAAGATGTCGTTGTTGTTCCTGTCGAACTACCGTCAGTGAGCTCAAAAGTAGAAAGACATCTCAAAATCAATCCATATCACCAACAAGATTAGGAGATCGAAGCACAAAAATTTTAAAGTTTTGGGAGTGACCTTATAACTTTTGAGATTTTTTAGAAATCTAATCCTATAAATCTAAAAAAAAGGCTTTGGATCGACAATCTAATGTCAGAGAGGATGTCGAACAACGATGGTGAGAAGTGATGTTTGTGGGTAAGAATAATAAATACTTAAATAATAATAGAACAAATCTTTTTATTTTATATTTTTAAAAATTATATGCATTTTTAATGGGTAAATTACACCAATGATCACTTAACTTTGATGCAAATCGATAAAGCGATTACTCGATTTCAATTCAGTCATTCAACTTTTAAAAAATAACAAATTGGTCACTAATGTTATCGAAAAGTAACAAATCAGTCACCCATTAACATTTTCCATTACAGCCTAACGGGGACGGTGGCGTGGCCAATTAACTAGCCGACGTGGCGATTAACTTGCCACATTAGGCGAGGCAAAGTTTCAATTCAATCATTCAACTTTTAAAAAATAACAAAATAGTCACTAATATTATCGAAAAGTGACAAATTAGTCACCCATTAACATCGTTATCAAAAAGTTACAAATCAGTCACTCATTAACATTTTCTGTTATAAGCCTAACGGGATAGGTGACATGGCCAGCAAACTAGCTGTGTGGCAAGTTAACTTGCCACGTTAGACGAGGCAAAGTTGAGTAACTACTGTTTTTTGTCCTTCCTTTTCCATTTTCTAATAAATGACCCAATATTTTTACTTTTTGCGTAAATGACCCAATATGTTTATACTTTTCTCTATTCCAACAATCTCGTCATTGCCGCCTTCACCGCAACCATCTTTGGTGTCACCATCGTTGACCTCCAAACCACCACCCTATCCTTTTTTTTTCTTTTTTAACCCCTAAAAGAGGAGCTATCACGGTTGGGATCCGACTGTCTTTTTCTGCTGCCCAAAGCCATTAACTTTGAAAAGAACTATATCAAAATGGAATTGAAGACAATTTTGGGTCAAACTATCAGTACCCACAACCAAACCAATGAGGAGAAAATTCTCCAAAGCAATATTCAAGCAATTCAAGAACCAAAACAACTCAGATTTGTCGAGATCTTCATGGGATATGACGATATAAACAAAAGGGTCGTCAATTAATCTAAACAACACTAACTCCCTTGCCAATATTATCAAATTGCATAAAACAAAATCAAAAACAAAACAAAGGGAACGTCCAGACAAACCAAACAATCGATTGAACCTATGATTTCTGGGAACAAAGGAAGTAGTTCCTCCAAAAGGACAACCAAATGCCGACAATTGAAATTCTGGGTCGGGTCAATGATTAGGAAGATCCAAAAGTCAAAATCGGGCTAGGTATTGTAGCAAAAGAGGATGAGAGATGGATCAGAAGAAGAGCGGAGGAGATGGTCGGCAACGAAAGTTGTGGTCGAGGTGAGGTATGCACAGTCCTTGGAAAGGGATTTGAATCGGGTCACGGACCTAAAGGGTAATCTAGAAAGGATATCGAAAAGGGTATTTTGGGGTAATGACAATGAAGAAGCAATGGTTTTCAACTTTCTTCTTGAACAAGAAGAATTAATTCTAGGGTTTTATTTGTTCTTCTTTTGGGGTGTCTGGTTTTTTGAAAGTTAGTAGGTCTGATTTGTTATTTTTTGAAAGTTGAGTGACTGAATTGAAAGTTGAGTGACTGTTTTGTCATTGAGATCAAAGTTGAGTAATTGTTGGTGTAATTTACCCTTATATATATTTTGGGTTCGAAACAATGTGGTGGCCAGTTAAATGTCAGGTCATTTTTATGTTACGTGTGTAATGGAAAATGGTTAGTAGGATTGATTTGTTATGTTTTGAAAGTTGAGTGACTGAATTGAAATTAGAATGATTGTTTTGTCAGCTTCATCAAAGTTGAGTGGTTGTTGGTATAATTTACCCATTTCTAAATTATGTATATATATTTTTTCTTTATTTTTTATATAATTTTTATATTTTTACAATTTTTAAAGTTTATATTTGAAACAAAATCTAAAAGTTACACAAAAGAAACGACAAGTGGCATTTTCCATTGGCTAAACAACCACCAGATTTTTTTTAATGTCTATTAAAAAATTAGACCAAAATAAAACAATTTTTTAGGTATTAAATTGGGACAAAAATAAATTTAAATACCAACATAAGAAAATGAGTATACTTCAAAAATCAAATTGTGAATTAAATTTTTTTTTTAAGAATTTTATCTTTTTATAGTTTCAAAAAAAAAAATTCAAAATAAATTCTCAAATTAAAAAAAAAATCCTCTAAAGCATCAAAATCAGCATTACTAAGATTAAGATAAATAATTCAAAACATGCTTCATAAAACAAAAAATACAAAAATCCAAGTGATTATGAATTTCTTTTGATAATGCCATCAATCCCTCGCATTTAATCTCTAATAATTCACTCTTTTTTTTTTTTCAAATGAATATGATAAGAGAATTAGGGAAAGTTTTGGATTCATCAAGTACAATGAGTCTGTCATAAATAGATCATAAATTGGCATCATAAAACTCAGTGAGCATGATTTCAGTTAACCAAACCATTGAGTGATTGACCTTATGTGGAATAAGGCATTCACATAGCAATTCATCTAAACCAATCCTTTGTAAACGTAAATTCTTGTAATAGAACATAAATAGATTCATCGTATTAAGTAGAACAAAAAAATTCTTCATAAATCTTAAAAAATTGAATCTATTCTTAAGTATTACAATTATTGATCACCAGAGGTAGTATGGGAGATAGTGCAGTTGTCAGCTACTTAATCTAGGTTGATTAGTTAAAATTTCTTTCTAATTAAAGCTCCTATTATTGTATTAATTCAATTTATGAATTCCCTTATTAGATTTGACTCTAATTCGATAGATTTATGTCATCTTATTTCTAAGATTGTATGCAACTCCATTCAATTAGGCAAGATCTACTCTTAAACAGGGTTTATTACTCCTCTGATTTAAGCACATCAAACATGGATCAATAATTTAGAAATATCAAACCAATAATTAAGCACACATAATTGAGAACAATATTCAAGTATTTATTGCGTAAAATAAAAATCAAATGACAGAATCCATCATACAGTTTATTTCCCTAGGTATTTAGAAAATTAATTCATGCTTAAAAATAAAAACATATAAAACACAGTATAACCAAAAGAAACAAATAAACTCATGATAATCTCCTAAGAAATCAACTAGAATCTTCAATCTTGACGGAAATCTACTTCAGATTGGCTTCAATGGTGTTTTTCGAGTTGTTTTCTTGAATATTCTACGACGACTCCCTCTATCTTCTTATTTTTGTCATATATACGTCTTAGAATGCCCGAAAAACCTAAAAATCACGTTTTTGTGCAGTTTAGGGTGCAATCCCGTGTAAATGACACGGCTTGCCACATGGTCGTGTAGAAATGGTCAACCCGTGTGACTCTTGTAGGTCGCTCCGATTTTCCAGTTTTCACTCGTTTTTCGCCCATTTTGTTCCTAAATACTCTCCTAAGTATAAAAACATGAATTTAAAAGATTATGAGCTACAATGCATAAATAATTGCTTTTATTTCATTTAAAAAGCTACAATTCACTCCAGTGACTTGTTTTACACTGCAGATTTAAGTAGTGTACTTGAATATGAATATTCAACCCAGCTCCAAGTCTTCGTCGTTTTACTCTGAAATTTATTATTTCGTTCCTTCTTTTCTCTTGTTTTTTTTTTTTTATAATAAATAGGGATAATGTTTGATTGTTGGTGAGAGTATCAAGTCTCGCCATCAATCCATTATTATTATTATTATTATTATTTCAATAAATCATATTAAATATTGATAAGTTTATTTAAATTTTCTATGTTAAAAAATCTTTTAAAAAATGTGAAAAAAAATTAAGCAAAGCATTCTATTAAATTTGCATTCAATTGAATCCTTGTCGTTAATTGAAATAATAAGTTAAACTTCTCTATTAACGAAATCTGTAGTTAATTATGTTGATCGTTAAAATAAATTGAAGGATCAATCAAAATGTAACACACGACAACTTCTAGCCTAATCTAATAATTTTCATAAACAATGATTAAAATTTATAAAATATAAAAAAATTAAATATTTAAAATTATTAAAATTCACACAAATTTAAAAATTATAAAAACTTATAAATATTATAAAAATAATAAAATAATTAAAATTTTATAAAAACATATAAAAATTCATAAAAACTTATAAATAATATAAAAATTTTAATAAATTATAAAAAAAGTAAAAGTTATAAAAAGTAATTTAAATCTCTAAAACCATAATTACACATTACATCACACAAAACCAACTGTTGGACAATAGGAATAGTTATAAGATCGTTGGAGTGTTGAATAAAATGTTCTTGAGATTCCATAAATAAAATGTTACTTATTTGACTCTCTCCTTTTTATTGATAAATTTATTATTACTTTTTAAATTTTTTGAACATTGAAAAATTGAAAATTATTTGCTAAGTATTGTATGATAAGAAATATTTTTGATATAGTTAAATACTATCACATTAATATTTTATTATCCAACTATTAGCATATGTTGGTAAGAAATATTATGACCAAAGTTTTTAGAACTAAACCAGTATTCGAACCGGTCAAGCCACTAGTTCATCAGTTCGACCAGTTTAATTAAAGAAAATATTAAAAACTAAATAATTAAATAAACTAAAAAAATTAGTTCAACTGCCTAATTCTCTAGTCAACCAGTTTAATAGCTTTCTTCGAACTAGTATCTTTGCCAATTTTGGTCTAACCAATCTGATCGACTAATTTGGTCCAGTTTAATTTTTTAATGATTTTTTTATAATTTTATATGTCTATGTTAATTTTAATATTTTTGAATCATTTTTGTGATTTTTATAAGTTTGTAAGAATTTTATATGTTTTTATAAAATTTTAAATATGTTTTAGTTATTTTATATTTTTTATAGTTTATTAGAGTTTATTAAGTTTTTATTTTATAATATTTATAATTTTTTATCTTATATAAATTTATATATATATATATATATTTATATTTAGTAATTTTTATAATTTGTATGGTTTTTTTGATTATTTTATTTTTTTAAATATTTTGTATGAGAAAATATTAAATTAAACCAAAAGTTATCACGTATCACCATCTAATTGGCATGTCAATTTATTTTTAACGATCAACATGGTCAATCATGGGTTCCATTAACGGTGGTGTTTAATTAATTATTTTAATTAATGGTAAAAATTCGATTGGGTGCGAATTTAAATACAAGAGTTAATTAATTTTTTTACATTTTCTTAAGGGGTTTTTTAGATATAAACTTTTATTTGATTATAATTATAATTAATTAATTTTTTTATTTTCTCAATTTCTTCCTTTATATCAATATAACAAAAATTTTCTAAACTCTTTTAAAATTATTATTTTCCAAATTATCCCATAAATAATCACTTTATATCTCGAATGTTTAAATATTACATACAATTGCTGAGGAAATAAAAAAGTAGTAGTTTCATGATTAGTTATTAATCTATAATTTTCAACTTCACTATGAGATGAAAATTTTTCCTTACAAATTCAAATTAAAGTATATGAAAACATACATTGAAACTTTCAAGTCTTTATTCCCACTTCCATTTTGGCAACCTCCCAACATACATGGAAAAATATGAGTTTGAATGGTATTAAGAGAGAAGCCATCTTTGTTGTCTTATATACAAAACAAGCCATGGTTTTGATTGTCTTTTGATGCTGATTGTAATAAAATTTTAAATTTTTTTTTTTGAATATTTTAAGTCATTATGTAACTCTGAAGCTTCCACATCATGTGGAATAAAATGCAACTGGTTTTATACTTTTCCACGCCATTATGAATCCACCATTCTTCACGGCATGAGGGTTATTAGAGAGTACAGGGTAGTGTGGCCCAACACCTTACGTCTCCTTTCCCCCAACAAACACGCCTTTCGTTCTATTCCTTTTTCAAGGGAATAATATACTATCAATTTTTATTACTTATGTTTTAGTAAAAATACTATGGAGGTCCCTTGTTAGGAGGTAAATTGCATTTTATTTTTTCTACGTAAATTAAATCTAATATATTAGATTAAAAGGTAAATTGGTCCTTTTTATTCAAAATTTTATCCACTTGTACTGTTAAATGTTGATGTGGACGCGTAGCCAGGGGGGTTGGCATGGGCCTGGGCCCTCCTAAAATGTAAAATTATATTTTAGGCCCTTGAAATTTTTTAAAAATTTTAAATTAATAAAGGTAAAATTACACTTTTGTCCCCCCTAAAATTATAAAAATTCGATTTAATCTTTTACAAATTATAAAAATATAAACTATAAAAAATTAAAATTTCATCCGACCCCCCTTAAAAAAAATTTCTGGCTTCTCCCCTGGATGTGGTTGATAAAATAACTAGACAATGGCATGTGACGTGTCATGTGTATATCATGTTGACGTACATGGACTAATTTTTAATAGCAAAAATAGATGAAATTTTCAACAAAAACACTAGTTTGCTCTTTGATCTAATTTATAGGGATTAATTTGCCCATTATTCAAATAAAGGAAGTAAAATATAATCTAACTCTTAGTATAAAGACCTCTATGATACTTTTATCATCTTTTTTAATGGCCTATATGAATAATTATTAAGTTCTCTATTTATTTTTATTTTAAGAAATAGTAATTCTCTTCATCATAAAAGTTTAGTGGATGAGAGATATAAAGATCACTAAAATAGTAGTATCAAATAATCACCAAAGATGCAGCATAGTAATCAACCACTAAAATAAACAGCTAGGAAACACTCAAAACTAAAATTACTAATACTACTAGTCCTTTAAGATAAAACAAAGTGAAGTATCGACACCGTCACCACTATTAAAGAACTCTGTCATGGCCCAAAATTGCCCGGCCAAAACCATTAAAAAAAATCAAAACCAAACACAAGCAAAAATAAAAAACACTACCCAAGCAGCCCAAAACCCAACAAAAACAGACCCAGACCCAAACTAAACGGCCCAATTGGCCCACAAGTCGAAAACAGTTTTGGCAAATTTGAAACCCTAGCCTCCAAACCCCTTTTGCGCCGTTTCAGCAAATGCATCGCGCGCCGAACACCACCAACCCGCGACGTGCGCGACACCACTACGCCACATCAGAAACGTGCTCGATCACGCACCTACAAACAAGCAAGAATCAGTTGTAAAAAAGGCTATAAAAGCCTCCGAAAACGAATGTAAAAGGGGCTTTTTTTTCTCCAATACATACGAATATACAGAGGAATACCAAATCAAAAAAACACAGAGAGAATTCAAAGAGGTTTTAAAGGTGATTTTTTTTTCAAGTTTTTGTTATTTTTTCCGAAATTTTGGCTACTATTATTTTATTTTTCACATATATTTCAAAAAAAAAAAAAGAGGAAATTTTTACCTTCGGCGGTGCGTGCGGTGGTCCATTGCCGGAGTCTTGGCCAGAGGTAGAGAGCAAGAGGAGAAAGTGAAGAGAGTTTGAAGTTTTAAAAAAAGAGGGCTCAAATGTTTTGTTTTTTGGTTCAAAACATGGGTTATATAGTAATACCAAAACGACGTCGTTTTGGCTTAAGGTAATAAGCCTCAAAACGGCACCGTTTAGGCACACGACCCGCACGCGTGACCTGACCCGGGGAGGATCCGCGTGTTTTCGTTAATGGGATATTTTCCACTTTAGTCCTTCCGTTTTTTAGTGCTTTGCAATTTAAATTTTCCCTATTTCTAATTTGGCCCCGAATTTTTGCCTCAGTTTTAATTTGATCCTTGGGTCTTTTAAAGGCAAGTATGGAGACGGCGCCGTTTGGAAAATAGGGTATATTTTGTCAGTGAGTCCCTCCTCTACGACGCACATTCCAATTGGGTCCCTTGATTGGCCCTATTTTGTTTATTATTTTAAAATTGGCCCCAGAACTTCTGTTTTAAATCTAATTTAGTCCTTTTTTAGTTATTCTTGCTATTTCTCACATTAATTAAGTATAATAGTATTACTGTTATTATTACTTTTACTATAATATATTATGGCTATTATCGTTACTATTATATATTATTATTATCGTTACTATTTTCATTATTATTTTCATTACTATTATTTATATACATTATTATTACTATTTCTGTTATTTTTATTTTTATTCTTTTACTATTATCATTTTACTATTATTTTTACATGCTATAGTGGTTCTTTAATATTACTATTATTTTCGTTATTCTTATTATTTTAAAAAAACCCTTCATATGGTGTAGTTTTAAAATTGTGTATGATATTTAATTTGATCACCTTATATATTATTATATACACAAAATTCATATTAACTTCGTCTACGTACATTATAAGTCTCATATTGTTTCATATATGTATTTTCTTAAGAATTTGCCTATACACGACTTTTTTTTTTTAAAATCATATTTTACCACATTTTTCTTGATACTCTCATCCATTATTATTTTATATATATTATTTTTTCCTATTTCCATTCATTTTATAACCACTCGCGTTTTAAAAAAAAAAAACCTCTCAACATAAGGAAATATTTTGTGTTCGAAAGTTTGAGAAATCATGCCCAATCGTGCTGGGTTCCGATTTTTTTCCATTCGACTAAAATACAGAATATCTTTTGAAATTTCATCCGTGTTTTTTTAAATTAAAATGAGGCAATATTCCGTATTTGAAAAAATGACAAATCGTGCCCAATCGTGCTAGGTTTCGATTTACCGTTTGGCCAAATAGCTAAATATCCTTTTTAAATTTCAATTGCATGAGTTTTGGAAATCATGAGATGGTCTTGTATCGAGGGTTCGAAATGTGGTATCCTATCGTGCTAGATATGATATTTTATTCCTTCTGAGTGAGAGAATCTCAATATCTAGTTCAATATATCTAAACATTTTAAAGGAATTGCGTTTTAAAATCTTTTCCCAAATTTTCAACATTAGGACATTAATTGATCAATACGGTACCAATTTAGGACATTGCGAGGGTGCTAATCCTTCCTCGCGCGTAACCGATTCTCGAACCCGTTTTCTAGTTTTTTGTAGACAAAAAAAAATGTTGTTTTAATAAACTAAAATGCTTTATTAAAATGATCGATCACAAGATGACCCGATCACACCTAAACAAAAAAGGTTGGTAGCGACTCCAAACTTTCATTTTTAAAAGTTGATTCCTATTTTTCTAAAATAATGAAAATGGTTTCAACAAACTCCAAATAAAATTTATTTATAGACATATTTTCACCAGTAACACCTAGTAGAACTTATTTGCCAAAAAATCATTAAGGAAGCAGGTTAAAAAACCAAGGGAAAGAGAAAAACCAAAAGAAGATGTCACAATGAAAATGGGTAGAAAGATGTGATTATCAACTTTTATATCTAATGAATAGTAATTTATAAATTATACATGTGATGTCACGTAATTTATTGCACGCGAATTTTTATATGCAACATTTATCAAGAATGTATATAATTATGATATTATAATGTGTATTCTTTTATTATTAGTGATATATAATTATATAAAAATGTATATTGCAATTATTCATAATTGATCATCATCAGAGGTGGTGTGTGTGTGTGAGACAGTGCAGTTCTCAGTAGCAATGGCTTTTCTTGAACCTTCAATTTTATGGACAAATTAAGGTCAGAGCCATCACTAGGACAGAAACAGAATAGAAACTTAGAGATCTTGTACTAAACTGGATTCCAACATAAGTGGATGAACATCTGATTCTGATGTAAATGTCATGCTGCAATTCGGATAATGTAACCTGAGTTAAACAAAAGTGACTATGGGTATAGTTTATCTTTAATTTAATGATAAATTATAATCTACACAATTAGCATTATATAACTATTGTAGATTATTAATGATATGTATCTTTATATACAATTATGTTATTATAATATAAAAAATATGAAAGCTTAAATCTTAAACATGTAACTAACTGTATAGTAGATTATACTATATACAATTAGCATTATATAATTAAGGTGGATTATTGTTAATTATGAATAAATTTTATTTGATTTTATATTATTTTTCTGATTCATATTAATATTTTTACAAATTTGATATACGATATATGATTAAAAATGTTAAATTTGGATTTTTTTTTGCAAGTTATTATGAATTTTTTAATTTTTCAGAAATCTTATGTTTAAGTTATTAGGTATATTTAAATTGTTGTGAACTTATTGAGTTTAATTTGTTTGAATTTTGCTAATTGAGTCATACCTCGTTTGGCATGGGTATTATTGTCAAAATAGGATGACGTGGGCTCAAGTGCGTTGAAACGTATTATTCTTCTATTTATAGGTTGAGGAGGGGTTATAGGTGGCATTGTGTAAAAAAAGAAAAAGTAAATATGATTAAAATTTATAATGAAATTATTCAAAATAATTTTTTTAAAAATTTTTATTTAACTTCTTTGTTAATTTAGATTTATTTATTGCTAATTATGAATAAATTTTATTTAACATTAATTTTATTTTATATTGTTTGTAGATTCGAATTTTTGTTGATTTAGATATTCGATATATGTTTGAAAATTTTAAATTTAAATTTTTTTGCGGATTCAGACATCTGATTAATAATTATATTTAATTTGAATTTGAATAATAATACTTAAATAATTTGTAAATTTTAAATTTAGATAATCTAAAAATTACATATAGACAATTTCTACTTAAATGTGATAATGAGATTGATGTGTATATGATCATCATGCTGCGATTGAACTTGTGGAACTTGGTGATATTGTTTCAGTTTTTTATTTAACTGTTGATTATAATTTAGTTTGGTTTTTTATTTTTAATATTAACTTTTAGTTTTAATTTTTAAATTTATTTTAATAAAAATGAGATTTGTTTATCTTATTTGAATATTATTTAACGAATTTTCAAAAAAAAAATTCATAAATAACTTTTTAAAAAATAAATCTTCAAATAAATAAAAGCTAGTCAATAAATTTTATTTGGTATTTTTAAAAAATATTTTTTTATATAAAAATTTTAAATTATTTTTAGTATGTAATTTTTTAACTTGCATTTCTAAACTATTCAAACACCTCGATATCAGTCTCAAAATTTTCAAAATTTCTTACTTAGGCCCCCTAGTGCCATCCATGCCATTGAAAGGCTTCACATGTCTTGGTGAGGTATATAAAAGATTTTCCATGTCTCAAGTAAGGGTGAGTATTTGATTGAGTCGAGTTGAATCAAGTCAAAAAATTTTAAATTATTCGAGTTGACAAATCCTATTTTAACAACCGAACTCAATTTGATTTTTTTTTAATCGAGTCGAATCGAGTAAAAAAAATTTCGAGTCAAGTTAATGAATCTTATTATTTATACTTAATGTTGCATATACATGGACCGATTATTTAACTAGTAGATGAAGTACAAGCTTTTAAATTAATTTTGAGTAAAGGAAAAAAGGGAAAGTGGGGCAATTCGGGAAGGAAAGTAAGACTACTGGGTAAATATTTATCACAATAACGTAGTTTTGCCTTTTAACTTGATAGTTTTGATTTTTAACTTTAGATAAGGTAAACATTTATCAAAATGACGTAATTTTGCCTTTTCTTATTTAGATTTTCGAATAACTCAAATTAACTGTGAGTGTTCGGTCAAATCAAGTGAAATTGTTCGAGTTAAATTAGGATAATTAATTAAAGTCTTGTTACAATATAACTATTTCCATATTATAGCACATAAATTTGAAACCATATATATTTGAAAACTTTTTTAAAGCATAATAATCATAATAATAATAAGATATTTTAGTATGATAAACTTGAATCATTAATCACTTATTTAGATTCCAAAATTATTATTTTATAAAATTTTTAAATTTTTAAAATTTCAAATTTTTTTATATATTTTTAGATTTTTTAAAAAATATATAATTTTTTTAAAAATAAAAAATTTAGAATATTTATAAATATTTTGAAATTTTAAAATTATTTTGTAATTTTTGCTAAGAGAGACCAATTTGTTCATTTTCAAAATTGATAGGGACCAAAATGGTATTTATACTAATATGTTATTCGAATTATTTGAATTGTAAAAATTCAACTCGACTCGAACTCGAAATTTGAAATTTATTATTCGAGTTGACTCGAATAATTTCTAATAACTCGATTCAATTAACTCAAAATTTAAATTTTTTCAATTTTTTTAATTTTTTCGAATCGAATCGAATTTTATTTAGCCTTAATCTCGAGTGAATTATGTGCTAGCGAGGAATGATTGGCGAGATATCGAGCGAAGCAACCTCGGGCACGGTTGGCTAGGTATGTACAACTAAAATAATAAAAGGGTAAATTGCACCAACAGTCACTCAACTTTAATTAGGGTAGTTGACAAAATAGTCACTTAAATTTCATTTCAGTTAGTCAACTTTGAAAAAAATAACAAAACGGTCACTAATATTATTAAAAAATGACAAATCAATCACTAATTAACATTTTCCGTCACAGGTCTAACGGGATAGCTGATATGAATGTGGCCAGTTAACTTACCACTTTGGACGAGTAGTCAATGGACAAAAAAAAGAAAAAAGAAAAGATGATAGGAATAACCGGCGGTACCTTGACAGTGTCTAAGATGGGGTTGTTTGCATTAAAAGCTTGCAGGCTTATCCCTCTCATAACATGAATTCCAAACTTCAAACCCATGCCGTGTACTTTCTTTGCTACTTCTGAAAAACCTTTCCCACCTTTGGCTGATGGCCATCTTCCTGGGTCAGGAATTGGCCTCCCCCATTCATCAATCACATCAAATCCAAGAGAATTAGTGTAAGCCCCTTCCACCTTCCTTCTATACCAAAGGTAATCCACCACAACATACTGTATACAAGTGCAAAGATAAATGAAGAAAACAACTTCTTTTTCTTTTAACTGGCATAAAAATTTCCACTTCTATTGTGTAATATCAATAAAATATAATTGTATAGAAAATGCATAAATGGCAGCCAACTATTATAAATAATTAGTCTAATCCATATAGTATTTGATTATGAAGATCAAAGACCCTTCGCCAACACTCAAGATAAACTTTCTAAAACAATCTCTTTTCCTCGTCTAAAACCAAAAACCACCATAGCCATGGCAGTGATGTCAAGGCGGTGATGTCAAAGCAAGATCCATCACCAGCTTTTGTAGAAACGGTACAAGAAATCATGAGACTTTACAGATCATTTCCACCAAGACCTTCAATTGAAGATGTTACAGCAGCCAAATCCATTCTCAAAACTATAGAAAATGAAGAAAAAATCAAGCTTGAGGAGATCTCAATGGAATGGCCACCTGAAGATGTCCCTGATGCGGCGGAGGGCATTGGCCATGGAGGTGTCAGTATCGTGGAAGCATAGTCGTCTTTGAGTTCCTAAATTTTGACCATTGGGAATCGCTGATACAAAGCTCCTTCCATTTTCTTTTATTCTTCTTCATCTTCTTCTTCTTCTTCTCTTATTCTCCTTTTTCTATTCTTCTTCTATTGTCCAGGGCTATTTAGAGTTAAAAAAGACTATTAAATGACAGCTAACCACAGTTAAATCCCATGTCATTTTTCTATTACGTATCTAATGGAAAATAATTAAAAGGACTGTTTTATTATTTTTATAAAATTGGTGACTGAAATAAAAATTATGTGACTGTTTTGTTAGTTATGTTAAAGTTGAGAGTAACTCTTTGCGTAATTTACTCTGAAAATATTAAGCGTCTATTTGAGAAATTTAAAAATAATCACTGTTGAAAACTGGTAAAGTAGAACAAGATTCCTCGAGTGACGAAAAAGACTGCTACCAGAGTAGTACCCAAGTTGTCCGAGGAAGAAACAGAGTCGCGCACGGCGGCCATGGCGTCTGGAGGAGGAAGCAGCGGTGGAGGTGTGGAGTGGCACGTTAGGCCTCCGAATCCCAAAAATCCAATCGTCTTTTTCGATATAACCATCGGTTCCATCCCCGCCGGTCGTATCAAAATGGAACTCTTCGCTGATATCGCTCCTAAAACTGCCGAAAATTTCAGGTATTTCTACTTCTTCACCCCCCATTTTCTACGATTATTTTATACTTTTAGAAATTTCTGTTTGAAGCTTGAATTTTTCCCCATTTGCAGACAACTATGCACCGGCGAATACAGGTTTTTTTCCCCCACCGAAACTTAATTATCTGTATCTGCGTGATTAATTCCTAGTTACCCATTTTTATTAATTGGATTGATATCAGGAAAGCAGGGCTGCCTGTTGGTTACAAGGGTTGCCAATTTCATAGGGTTATTAAAGATTTTATGATTCAAGCTGGAGATTTTCTTAAGGTTGGTAATTTTAGTATTAGTATTAGTATTAGTATTAGTATTAGTATTAGTATTAGTATTAGTATTAGACCTTTCATTTTGCATTTATAATCTTAGCTAATCTGCTCAGTCATGTTAGTCATTGAGTACCCAGAATCAGCTTCTCGAGTTTCTTATAGACTATGAATTTTTCATTTGTTTCGGTATATCAATTTCGAGTAGATGATTGAAGTCTTCGTCTTGTCGTTCTTATGTTCTTCATTGAATGTCCTTAGCTTAAATGTCTGAGCCAATATTCCTATGAAGGATAGCTTTTGCCCCTAAAATGGAGGGCAGTGGTTGCCAAAGTACTGATATTTCAATAGCTTCGACCAGTATTTTTATTTTTTAAGTGTAAAACGATGAACAGCAGTTTAAAAATAGTTGTCGATAACATAAAACTATTGAGATCAATTTGCTCCAATGTTATATAATCGTTACGTTAAAATCTTGCCTAGCAGGGTGATGGTAGTGGATGTACTTCCATATATGGCCATAAGTTTGAAGATGAAAATTTCATTGCCAAGCACACTGGTCCCGGGCTTCTATCAATGGTATGCTGTTTTCTATATAATGTTTGAGTAGCTACACACACATATGTGAAACATTCGCACATTTGTTGCTTCAACTCTTTGTTTTTTCTTGAAATACCCATGTTTGGCACATATTTGGACATGACTATCCAAATACTTCGAAAAACTTATAAAAAAACTGAACATACTTGTATCTTACATTGACACCCAAGTCTGGGAGACGAAGGGTGAGTTTGGATGGGCGGTGCGTTTACCTGCGGTTAGTGTAAAAACAGCGGTGGCGGTGAGATTAGATAGTGTAGCGTGAGACAAAAAGTAAGCTAAATGCACAGCACCGCACCCAATCGCCCATCCAAACCCACCCGAAGTCTCACAATGGAGGGAGGAAGAGAGAAATATACCGTTGACCAGTAGAGGTACTAGGATATGGAAAACTTCAGTGAAATTCTACTAAAGCTGTATGTTGTTTTACCTTTTATGTTGCAGGCAAACAGTGGTCCAAATACCAATGGTTGTCAGGTAACCTACTCAATTTCTATTTCTTGCTTGGATACACACACACACACACATCTGCTATCTGATGCATGTAAAAAGAAATGCCGATTTCCATTAATGCACACAGTATGAGTAATGATCAAGTGTCCATATTAAAGGCGAGATAATAGAATTTTGCTATTTGTACCATATCTATGCGTAGAGACATTTCTCTGTACGCAAGTTTCCAGTTAGGTGAATTGGGATTTGATGGAAGTATTGTTGTCACAAACTCTTCGAGCACGTCTAGTATGGTTGTCTACTGTTCTGAACTATCGCGTATATTGATTTTGGTCTTTATTGACTGCAGTTTTTTGTCACGTGCGCGAAATGCGAGTGGCTTGATAATAAGCATGTTGTATTCGGGGTATGTTCTCTAACCTTTTAGTGCAGAGTACATCCGGATTTTGGATTTCCCCAATTTTTGAAAGTCGAATAATATTCATAGAAATGACGAAGAATTATTTCGTCCATGATTGCGCAGAGGGTGCTTGGAGATAGTCTTCTCATTGTTAGGAAGATCGAGAATGTGGCTACAGGACCAAACAACCGGCCGAAATTACCATGCATTATAGCTGAGTGTGGGGAAATGTAAAACTAGTAATTCATTTTACACATTTGCTGAGGAAGACTACCCATGGATGAAATTGCTGTAAAACTTTTTTTTTTTAACTTTTTTTTGTGAGACAATGCCTAATCCATAAATAGGAGTATAATACACTTTAGCACATTCGAATTCACATCTTTCTGTATTGGCAAGTTAAGACTTAATAAAACTTATTTTACTCTAAGATCCATCTATTTGACTTTTATACATAATTTAATGAGATTTGAATATTTGATTTCTTTGATTTATATAAACTATATTTAATCAAATTTATATGAATTTAATATTTAAACATTAAAATTGATATCAAATCTTTGATTATGAATATTGCACAATTGTTTGTATCTCAAAATATGTTGTACTTGATATTTAATTTTTATACTAAAAAAATTTAAATTTATTTTAGTACAATTTTTGGCATTATCAATATTTATTCCAAAAAAAAAAAAGTATTTAACGAATTGAATTATATATTTAGCTAATGCAATCTTTTATACTGATATTTTAGTTTTTAAAAAATATATTTTAAACTAAATTAGATGTATTTATAAATGATTTATTTATGTAATAAAAAGAATGAGTTTAAGTTGGGTTTAAACCGGGTTTGGAGTTGAGACTGAAAATCTTAACTAAGGCCCGGCTCAAAAACTCAGTCCATCTATTATCTATGGCTGATCTACTGCAATAAAACGACAGCGTTTGGGCTTCTGGAGTCTTCACATTGTTAATAGGTGTACTAAGTTCATTTCCCCTCTCACCTCCTGACTCAAGAGTCACTGAACGAGTCGAGTTCGAACTCAGATTACCCAAAATGGCATTCACATTGAGGAGTGTGAAAGTACCGCCCAACTCAGCGAGTTTGGAAGAAGCAAGGAGCCGGGTCTTCGATTTCTTCAGACAAGCTTGTCGATCAATCCCCACTATTATGGATATCTATAACCTAGACGACGTCGTTACCAAATCCGAGCTCCGTTCTTCCATCTCCTCCGAGATCCGTAAGAACTCTCATGTTACTAACCCTAAGGTCCGTTCCCCAATCTCTCCGTTTTAGATCCTTTTTATTTAATTTACTTTTTGATTTGTTAAACTTTTTGGAAATTGTATCTTTCCTAGGGTTAGGAAAATATTGTATTGCTTGCATTAATTTCTGGAAATAAATAAAATTTATAGCTAATTTGAATTAAGAGAAATTAAAATAATGAAAAATAAGATTATTCAAGGAATGGTGATTTTCCTATTGAAATCTGAGTTTAATCTAAGCTTCGTTGATGTAGGATTGTGATGAAAAAGGTTGGATATTTTTATTTTTTTATTGTTTTGGGGAAGTAGTTTCGATTTCGATGTCTTTATATTTAACGGGAATGCTAAATTATGCTGTTGAATCAGATTTATTTGATGAGTTGGCTTCATTGTGCTCTCCTCTGATCAAGAGGGGGACTGGAAATGAGATTTAAGAAGAGCTTTATTGATGGTATATTTTTGAAGATTAATTTGGAGAATGCTGATGAGTTTTTCTGAAATGAAATGTTTGGATTAAACTGGGATTTCAATAGCTTCGTGAACAATTGTTCTAGTATTGTCTTTTTTACTTTCTAGTGCTTTGTGTGCCAATTACTCTGGCTTAATCCGTATGTTGCTACAAAGTCGTAAATGGAACAGTTTAAACTTGTTTTGAATGTCCATTGATGTAATCTTTCGATAAGCTGTTTTGAGTTTGAAGTCCTTTGAATGGCATGGAGAAAGCTATGGTTTAACCCTCTTGTTTTTTCATCTTGAATAATTCTTGTACTCTAGCCAGATGATACAGTGGCTATTGATGGTGAATGAGGATTATTTTGCATATCAAAATGAACCATTTGTATTAATCATATATAATTTGTGCTGCAAATAAAATTGTTTTTCACATTGAGAATGAGGTTTAAAGCATATTTTGGGGTGGTTTCTATGGAAATTGATCAATCAAACCTGCTTCTAGTGTATAAATGGTATTGCAGGTTTTCTCTAGAGAAACTGATGACATATTTGATGCTATAAGAGTTCTACTTTTTATTATGTTTGTTTTTTTTTTCCTCCATATATTTTAAGGATCCTTGGAAGGTCATATCCTATACCCTTGTTTGGATATGCGTTAGAACATGGTATCGGACATGGATACTTCAAGAAAAATGAATTGATGGATTCCATGCGTGCTATTGGAAAGTTCTCTGCTTGTTGTATTCCTCAAGTAGAAGTCTTCAATAAATGTTTTAGTTGCAATAATCTAGTGGGCAGCAGTTCTGAGTGATGTTTTACCCTGAAAATGAATTTGTTAATATCTCATTAGCTACCTAACACATAGAGTTAATAGTTTTCGTCACACTTTAGGAACTGCATCTAACTCATAGGAGGTGGTGACATTAAAGTTGAATGTAGAAGAGCGACATTGGTGGATATTTGATTTATTTCCGAGAAATACTTTACAATACCTTATGCATTCTCTTTTACTGCTTTCTTGTTGGTAACCTGTAATTGTTTGGCAGAGCTGCCTTGTTCCTGATGATAATTCAATGGCATTTTGATAAATTGATGTATAGTTTTTATATCTTCTGTTTATGGATGAGTTGTATAGGTATTGGAATTATGAGAAAGATTCTTTACATTGCAAAATGTTTGGCTGCAGGTAATTGATTTGCTGCTGTTTAAGGGTATGGAAGAGCTGAACAACATCGTTGAACATGCAAAGCAACGGCACCACATTATCGGGCAGTATGTGCTGGGTCGTCAAGGGCTTGCACAGGATTTGGACACCAAGGATGAAGGCACGTCTGATTTCCTCAAGAATTTCTATAAAAGCAACTACTTTTAAACATTCTGCTTTCATGGACAGCTTCTAGAGTTTTGCTTTCGAGCTTTTGACTTCCTTCATAATAATGTTCCTATCCGTGCCAATTGGTTCGGTAATTCCATCGAATTTATTTCGTGTTGGTTTTCATTAATTTGGTGAAATGCATGCGTGAATTCTGGTGAATTGCTGATCAGGATAGTGTATTATATTGCCAAATCAAACTTGGCGTTTTTCTTGGTCATTTGCCAGTGCAACACAATCAGTTAAATTAGAAACAGAAGACTCTGGAATAACTATTTAAACCCTTATTAACAGTTTAATACCATTTGCATGAATGAGTAATCAAATTAAACAGAGAAAAAGAGAAAACAATTGTAATTTGCAGAGATATTATTGCTATTAATAATATTAGTTTTGTTTACATCGGAAATTAAATGAGCTTTATAACGCACTAAAGAGAACAGCAGGTTTTGCAGCTTGCAGAGTCTTCTATTTCTATTTTTACAATCGCTCATCTTCTTCTCTATCCTTTCCAAATACTTGCTTTCACTCACTTCTCTGTATCCCTGAAAACCTCTTGCAATCTCGGGCCTGTAATTTGTTAAAGGATTCACCTCATAAACGCATGGTGTTGATTCAGGAACTGAAACAAAACCTATTGCTATTGCTGTTGCTGATTCAGGCGCATTCTCTATAATTAATAATGTGCACAACTATAACATCTCTTGCCTCCGTTCCCTCAACTGAATTATACAGTGGTTTTTTTATGGAGGTTGAGGACAAAACCTTGAAACGAATACAATATCTCCTATTAAGGGGTTTATTGGCTTAAAAGCGGACGACAATTCAAAAACTTTTTCAAAAGAGGTCTAATCTACTCTCAACAGTACTTTTACTTTCTTTCTTTTTTTTTTTTGCCTATTTTAATTTAGTACCCGAACTTGAAAACTAGATTTATTTTTGTCGTTACACTTATATTTTATTAAAATTTGATGACGTGATATTTTAAAATTGTGTCATCCTATACCATATAAAATTTATCAAAAATGGTTGAATTTGGGACTATTTTGATGAGTCCATGTGATATGGAAGGCCCTGGTAAACGAGTCAAGTTGTTAGGACAAGACCAGGCTCAAACCGATTACAAATTTGACTTGGCCGATTGAAATTTGAGTAGGTAAAGTCGACTTTTAGTCCAAGTAACCTGAAATAATGCAACACCAGAATTAGTATGAAGTATTATGGAGATCGAATCAAGAAAAAGAAAAAAAGAAAAAGCAAGAAGGACCAGTTTTAAGAGCAGCTTAATGGAGTAGCCTCGTTCCACATCATCTTCTCCTGCATGATTCATCCCATAACCTAATAACATTGTGGTTCATACAATTTTAATTTTTTTTTTAAATATAACATTTTTTTAAAAGTTATGATAAGATTTTCAAAAAATAAAAATAAAAATATAAAATTTTATGATTTTTGAATATAGCTAATTAGACCCAAATAATGTAATAAAAACTAAAATACCTATCATCATTATCTATCATCTTCTCAAGTTGGTTCCTTTCATCTAAATCCAACGCCACTTGAATTCAACCAACAACTAAAAACTAAAAATAAAAATACATGTAATTTATAAAAAATTCTAAAACTTCAAAAATTAAAATAAAAAATGTAAATCAACTTTGAGTTGTGTTCTGGTTGCTGGAAGTCAATGTCGGTAAATGGTTTGTCAACATCGGTCAACTTTCGATTGCTAGTCAACGTCAATCCATGTCCGGTCATCATTGGACAATACTGATCAATAGTCAATTTAGTCAGGCAATTGATAACTCTCACATTTAAAGTTATTTTAGTTTAGTTTTCACAACATTTTAAGTGTAATTCTAGCTTTTTGGTTGGTTTTTAGTAGATTTTATAATTTTTGGATTAATTATGCTTCATTCATATTTTGTTTATTTTCCATATTTTTAGAAAAAGGTAAAAAAAAAAGAAAAAAAAAAGAGAGTCTTCCGCTTCATCAGACCGAAATAGTGATGGAGCAAGCTTGTTGGTGAAGAAAATTTGGCAGCAAATAATCTGCTCCACTGAAGAGTGCAACAATAAAAACCCAAAATTCAAGGATTTTGTGATTAAAAACTTTTAGAAGAAAAGAAAGAAACATAATTCAATTGAAGGCACAAAGGAAATTCTTTCATAACAAGAAAAACTTTTATCAAGAAGAAAAGGAGAGTTTCGCCCAAATTTTTCATCTATTTTCTCTCTATGTTCTTTCCTTTCCTTTTTTTTTTTTTATTATTGATGGATTTGTGAATTTTTTTCAATTCATGATGAATTTAACTTTATTTTTTTTGGAATGATGATACATCATAATCTCAATTAATCGATTGTTTTTCTCTTTAATTAAATTTATTTATGTTTAATTATTTATTCAATCATGCTTTTTTGGCCACCAAATTATATTAATTGGATAGTATTAACTTGTTGTACAAGCCCAATTTTGGGCCCAAAACCATAACCCAATACAAACCCAAAACTTAGCCCAAAACACTAACCCAACCCAAAGAAAATCAGAAAAAGAAAACCCTAATCCCCACTTAGCCTCACCTAAGACCCTCTGGCCATTTGCCACCTCCTGCCTGCTGCAGCCACCGCCCAAAGCTGTACCTGCAAACATTAAACGAGAATAGACATAAAGCAAAGCATGTAAACGGCTATTTAAAGCCAAATCAAAAAAACCATTTGTACATTCGGCATTTTGGTGAAATAATAGACAATATTAGACTTTAAAAAAAAAAACACAAGCAAAAAACAGGGATCTGGGGCAACATCAAAAGCAGGAAATAACCCCGTACCAGAGACCAGAGAATCGAAAACAGCAAGATCTAAGGTTTTTTTTTCTTTCTTTCTTTTCGAAGTTATTCACATATATCATCTTCATTTTTAACAAAAATAACGCACCTATATTAAATAAACACAAAAAATAAAAAAAAAAGAAAAAATATACCTTTTAACGATTTTTCGCCACCAGATGCGTATGCGCGACGGTGTCCGATGGCGGACCGCGATCGCCCTGGCGAGAATCGCCCTCTCCCCTCTCTCTCCCCTTTTTTTTCTCCAGCTGCTGAAATTTTTTTTTTTGAAGGGATCCGCCCTTTTATAGCTCCCCAAAACGACGTCGTTTTGGGGGCTGCCTTTTAGCCCCAAAACGACGTCGTTTTGATGCGACCCGATCCGTCCGGCCCGACCCGCCTCAGGATCCGGGTGTTTTTGTATAATGGTCTAATTGCGCGCGCGGTCCTTCCGCTTTTTATACATTTTGCAATCAGGTTTTTATTTCTTTTAAATTGGCCCTGAAATTTATCGCGTTTTGCGATTTGGTCCTCCCTTCTGCGACGTCGTTTTAAGGATTTGGGTAAATTGCCCTTTTGGCCCTCTGCAGTTATACGCGTGTTCAAATAGGTCCTCTTTTTGATATTTCCTTTTCAAATCGGCCCCAAAACTTCGTTTTTCTTCGAATTTGGTCCCCTGTTTAGATTTAATTTGATTTTTATGTTATTTTACCTTATTTTTTTATTTTATTTTATTTTTAATATTATTAATTGTTATATTTACTATTATCACTATATATTAGTGTATATTTCATATACATACACGTATATACATATATATATCTTTCATTACTTTAGTTTAATATTTTTATTATTATATTTGCTTTTGTATGTCTATATTATTATTATTATTATATAGTAATATGTATTTTCATTATACATGTATGTATATATGTTATATAATATTATTAATAGTTTAATATTATTGTTTTTATTAGCGTATTTGTATGTTATATATGTATTCATTTGGTGTATGTACGTTGTACCACGCACATGTGTATTAGTATTGTTACGTATATCTGTTCTTCTTAAATATTATGTATATTTCGTCCATTCTAAATAATCTATACACGTATATAATCTTATATGATATATGCATTTTCTAATCTATATATATATATATATATACTATGTGCATACTTTTGATCGCGTCGTGTATTTGTCTTTCGTATATATTAAATGCATTATATTATGTATATACTTGGATATATTATGTGTATATCTTGTTTCGTATATTATGCATACATTATGTATATGCTTTTAAATATTATTATATATTTTTTTTCAATATATATTTATGTAGCGTTTTTTATTATTATCATTATCATTATCATTACTAATAGATATATATATATATATATATATATATATATATGCTATGTAATTTTCATTATATGGCATATACATTCATATATTATTAATAGTTCTTGGTGTTATTGTTTTGTTAATGCATTTGTATGTCGTGCACACATCCTTTTAATATATACATCTAATACCCCATATCCTGCACATGCATATTACACTATATTATATATCATTTCCTTATTATGTTTTATGTATATTATAAATATTATATTATTCATATATTCTATTATGCATTTTTTTATGTATGTAACTATTGCGTACGTATTTCACGTGTGTATCCCGTATATACATTCTTAATATTACATATATTATGTATATATTTTAATACCACATGTATTACCGTTTTATACCATTATTATTTATATTATTATTGATACTATCGTTTCCATTATCAATGCTATTTTATTTTGCCATTATTTATTTATTTATTTGCTTATTTATTTATTTGTTTGCGTATTCTATTATTTCATTTTCCTCACATATGAGTTTGTATTTACATATTACTAGCCTTGCCATTATTCCATCTCTTATAGTTGCTCATATTATTGTTCTGACACTGTCACACCTATTATGTCATTATACGCTTTATGTTTTACTATAAATCACGTTTTTTACTCAAAATGTTAATAGATCTCTCATAAAAGTGAATATCCCGTATTTAGTAATTCGAGACAATTGTGCCCTAACTTACTGGGTTTCGATTTTTCTCATTTAACCTAAATAACGGAATACTCTTTTAAATCGTGGCACGAGTTTTGAAATATTCTCGGAGATACGGGGTGTTGTGCCCTAACTTACCGGGTATGACATTTTGTTACTTCGGGATAAGATTTTTGTTAACAAAGGCAATATTTGACATTTGGAAATTCGAGATATCGTGCCCTAACTTACTGGGTTTCGATTTTTCTTTACACTGAATAGTCGAATATCCTTTTAAAGAAAATGGGTCAAAATACATAAATTTTAAATGAAGGCAAGCTCGCTCTTAAAATTCGAGATGCCGTGTCCTAACTCACTGGACATGGTATTTCGTTACTTCGAGACGAGACGGTCTTTAATATTTGAGCATTTTTACAAGGAGGGATCGTATTTCAAAGACTTTCGAGTTTTCAATCTTCGACATTAAGACACTAATTAATCAACTAGGTACCAATTTTGGGCGTATCGAGGGTGCTAATCCTTCCTCGTGCGCAACTGACTCCCGAACTCGTTTTCTGATTTTCGTAGACAAAAAATTATCGTTTTAGTAAATCTTAACTTTTATTAAAATGATTAATTTAAGGTGATCCGATCACACCTCGTCAAAAAAGGATTGGTGGCGACTCCCTCTATTCATTTTCATTGTCAAAATCCAAGTCGATACCCGTTTTACCAAAAAATGGTTACGACACTTGTCATAGAAGAGAAACTTACAATTGTATTAATTGAATTAATTCCAGTAGCATAGAGGAATGAGTGAATTTGCAGCTATGATACAAATATACTTAAAGCCTTAATCAACCCAATAAATTTTTTGGTTAATGAATTAACCCATGTGTCTAGCATAGGAATATATATAACTAGTGGAAAAGATGAAATAACTTATCATTGAATCATGAGTTGGTAATTACATAGATTTAAGAATTAAGTTAATATGATTGAGTAAATTCCAAAGTTTTCATTCTCATTAACTTAGTTAACCTTCTATTATTTGCTCAATTTAATTTTAATAATAACCATTTTTGTTGATTTGGATTAGTTAAAAGCGAATAGTTAATATTTAGCTTACAAGTTAGTCTTCGTGGAAATAATCTCATATTTTCACTTTATTACTTGATATATATATATATATATATATATATAGAATTTTAATCATCATCAACATTGATCAACGATACCAATTATCTAGTCCACAAAGGTCTATTTTGGTCAAAGCTCTAAAAAAATTAAATTAATTTTAAAAAAAATTTGAACTTGTTTTAGAATATATTTTTTAAATTTAAGAATTTTATCGTAGTCTTTTAAATTTCCTATATAATTTTTTAAAAATATTTTATACTTTTTTGAAATCTTTATAAATTTTCTATTTTTATAATTTTTATGGGATTTTATTATTTTTAAAACTTTTTTTGAATTATTTATAATTATTGTTGAGGGGAGAAAAAGGTTAGGAGCTTGGCTGATGGTTCGCATGGTGGTGTGCAGAGAGCTGTAAGAAAGATGTTAGGATGCCTTTAGTTGAATTGTGAAGGTAGAAGGAGAAGAAGACACCTCCCTAAAGTTAAAGAGATTGTTGATGCTTGGGGATAAAAATAAACTTATAAGAAATTAATGAATGCATCAAAGTGTGTAGCAATGTCACTTTCTTTAAAGTTCTATTCGCTCCACCTATATATAGTGTGCAAAAGAGTTACTGACAAATAAACCTCGAGGATACAATGAAGCCTAATGACTATCTACTTTTGCACTTACAGAAACAATTCATTGTAGAAATTCTTTATAAAACAATCTAAGAATATAAAATATGGTGAGAGATCAAAAAGAAACTTCTTTTTCTATGTTTCCGGGTGTATCCAACAAATGAAATTTCTCTCCTATTTATAGGAGGTCTTATGTTTCTTTATAGGGACATAATTATCCAAACGAATAGTCATATCTTTAACCACGAACATAATTATTCAATAGGTATTTGGTGTGTCGTCAAAAACACCAAAAATAACCTATCTCTATGAAATAACGAAAAGAATAGTATAAGGGAAAAAGGGCCAAATCCTCAGGGACTGGATTGCTACAACTTCTTGTTCCTCAAAATCCTAGACACAGTCGTGCTCAAGAAAAACGTCTGACCTAGGAAAAAAAATAGAATTAAAAATATGGACGAGTTGAATTTGTATAAATTGAAATTGCAATTGTAAAAAGAAACAAAGTTAAGGAAAGGGATTCTTTGATTTGATCTTTGATTTGAGGGATTCTAGCCTCCTGTTATCTCGATCCTCCTTGGGTTCAATCTTAGGCTTTTAGGTGATCATTCTCATGACTAAATAAGCCAGTTATAGTGGAAAAGGACGCCTACAATCGCCAGCTGCACTTAGATTTTCGCCTTACGATTTAGAGGAACCTGACTCTAACCAATCTCCACTTTTGTGCGATCGTATTACACTAGATCATCATTTCTCCATGGTGAATGCCACGCCATTTCGTCTCTTGGGGTCGACAACCTCTGACGTAGTAAGTTAACGAACCGACTATGCAACCTTCCCAAAATATACAAAGCGACCGTTCCTTGCACAAGATGAAAAGATTACTTTTGGAAGGACATGGACAGAAGCGTTAGTCCCGTAATGCGGAGAAATGATGAATACTCGTTGAGAAGGCTAAGTGCGGATTCTGAGCCTCATGAACCCTTTTTTTGAGGAATCTCAATAACTTTTGGCTAGATGAGTTTAGTGGCTCATGTTTTTCGAGAAAAAGAACACAAGTTTATTGGAAAGGAATTTTATTGGAAAATAAAATAAAAGCAACAAAAAAGGCTAGAGCCTCAGGGGAAGGAGTTTTTACTGAAATGATGAGTGAATATTCATGTCACTCTATCCCCTATTCATAGTACATAAAAAACCTAGTTTGTTCCTATTTAAACTCTAGAAGAAAATAAAAGATAAAATTTGAAATTAAATCTAAACAATATCATAATAATTCTAACAATAATCCTAAAAATAAAAATTTAAATAAAGTCTTATGTTCATAAATCTTTTCTTTGAATTTTTGCCCCAAGTCTTTTACACTTTGTATTTTCGACACCACTTCTTCCCTATTTTGCATGCTGACCCATTTTGACTTTAAATTCATGCTTTTTGCCCCTAAATTTTCTTTTGCCTTCAATTTAGTCCTTACAAGATAAAAAACCATAAAAAGCCAAAATTAGTAGGATCATACTCAATATATATATATATGTAATTAACACAAAAAAGTATGTCATTTTAAAGTATTATCATATTCCCCCTACTTAGCCCATGCTTGCCCTCAAGTATGGTTACTATCCCACTGTGTAATTTAGATTTTACCATGAAAGAAGTATCACTCCAAAGTTTTATAAAAATTAGGCATAATGCATATGAAAATAAAGAAAACATTTAGCTTGCTTTAAGTAAAACTGAAAAAGTACTCCAACTTAAACACACAAAAATTAAATTGACTTGTATTATTTCATGAAAATTAGGTAATCTACTAAACTTATCAAGACACCCTACTTGTTCTATCCTTGATTCCCAAATGCAATACTTATTATTTTCTTAGTTTTTTTTCTTAAGAATGTATTGACCCTTTTGACGTGAAAAGGGATGACAAACCAAGCACCCCACCCCGGTTACTCAGCCCAACACACTCCTATTTTATTTTATACATATATTTTTTGGTTAAGAATGTTTTGGCCCTTTTGACGCAAAGTGGGATGACAACCCAAGCACCCCGCCCCAGTTAATCAGCCCAACACACTCTTAATTTTTTTATTTAATTTCGGTCAGTGGAGTTTTACGTAACACGTCACTCAACCTTTTTACGTGAAGTAGGATGACAACCCAATCACCCTACCCCGGTTACTCAGTCAGTCACGTTTTATGCTGTGCTCATAACCACGGAATTATCATATTTCATTTCATTTTATTCTTTTAATGAAACATAACTTTAATTTGAAAGACTAGGAAAAACAATTAAGTGTCAAAAATAAGTTTTGACAATTACCTATCAGTCATGAAAATAAATTTAGCATACATTTGTATTAAATGTCCTCTTTGCATTTAGACTTAATCGATTTTACTATAAGCAAGATAAGATTAACTTCATTAATCATAATTATTTTACCCTAATAGAAATAAAACAGTGGAGATGAAATCAATATAGCAAAATCATAACTAACTTAGTAGACAAGAATTATGCTCGCAGGTCAAACAGTGGGAAATTCTTAGTCAAAATCTTGGGCATGAAAAGCGGAAGTATATACTAAAAAAAAATTATAGGAAAAAACAAACACAAGGCAGTAGCAACAGTAACATAACAGAAGTAACAATAGATAAAATAGCAGAAATAATAAGGAATGTCTCCCCCTATTTAAATCACATTGCCGTCAATGTGAAAAATAATCTTAACAAATATGATGAAAAAGAAAGGGTTTAGAACACTCCCCATGTCGTTTTCATTACTGTTTTTGCCACCCATTTCCAAATTTAATTTTTTGTTCCCTCAATTCTCCTGGATATAAGAAGAGAAATAAAATTTATTAACATGCAAGAAAATAAAGAAAATAAAATAGAAAGAATATATATATATATATATATAAATAAAATTGGGTTGTCTTTCAACAAGCGCTTGTTTAACGTCGTTAGCTTGACGGCCCAACTAGTATTAGGGTTGTTCCAACTGAATTTTTTTGATCGTATGGGCTTAAAAATTCTCCTTTTTTACCACATCCAACATATTTGGGTTCAATCTTCTTTGCGCCTCTTGCTTTGGTTTTATATTTTCCTTCAAGAAAATCTTATGTGTGCATATCAAGGGGCTAATCCCTTTTAAGTCGGCAATTGTAACACCCCTCACCCGTATTCAACGCCGAAATAGGGTTACGGAGCATTACCAGACTTACAACACACTTATACATACTTTTAGCATACATTTTTTTTTCAAACATTCATCAATCAATCTCAATCAACATGTCCCTATTACGAGCCTATGAGGCTTTAAACATGCATTTGGAAGTGGTTCGGGACTAAACCGATAACTTTTAAAACATTTGGAACACTTAAATTTTTTTCTCAAAACAGGGGACACACACCCGTGTGGCCAGGCCGTGTGTCTCACACGGCCACTGGACACGCCCGTGTCATAGGCCGTGTGAACATTCGAAATGGAAGCACATGGTCGTGTCATAGCCCGTTTCCAAACAAGTGAGCTTACTGAATTGGGTCACACGGCCAACCACATGCCCGTGTGTCTAGCCCGTATGCCCTTCGAGATGGCCACACACGCCTCTGTGCTAGACCGTGTGCTAGGCCATGCCAAACCTGTAGGGTATACTGACTTATACAACACGGCCAAGTCACACGCCCGTGTGCTAGTCCGTGTGCAAATTAGGGGGTATATTGACTTATGCCACATGACTAATCACACGCCCGTGTGTAAGACCCTGTAGGGCATACTGAGTTCATTTCAATTTCAACACCAGGAGACATACGACTGTGTAACATGACCATGTGTCACACACGGCTGAGACACACGCCCGTCCCTCTGCCCGTGTGGACAAAAATAGGCTATTTACCAAGCCAATTTACCACCCAAATTATGCACACCTATACCAAATTCAATGGCACCAAAACATAACACTTAAAAGCATTTAAACAACCTTAATCATACGTCATTCATACCATCTCAATTCCAACAACTAACATGCTTATTACCTCATGTTTTACTCCTTCAAATCAAACTAACTTCATATATACAAATCATCTAATTAAACCTTTACCCAAAATACATCACTTTGTACCAATTCACAAGCATAACCATTTTCAATTCATCAACCATGAGCTACCTTTAGAATTACATTAAACCAACCATTTCCAATCAAACATGGACCACATCACTAAGAAGCATTAACACACATATATATATACATACATCACATAATAGCCAAAATAAGCCAACTTACATGGCTAACATACAACCAAATATATAATATAAACAAGCCAACACAAATGGCTAAAATCATGCTACAATACCAAAATGATTCAAAGTCTCTATACATGCCATGTAACAGCCCAATTTAAACCCTAATTGGAACGGTGGTTTCGGGACCACGAATCTAAGTTAGAATAAGATTTAAATATTATTTTATATGTTTAAAATGTGTGAAGTTGCTTTTGTGAAAGTTTCGTTTAAAAATTTTAGTGTTTGGAGGTCGATTGATGAAAAAGGGTTTAATCGCGTAAAATGAAAAATTTAAGGATCAATGTATAAGGGCCAAATTATGATTGTTTTTATATTATGGAATATTAAGGTTGCAATTTGGCCATAAATAGGAATTAGTGGCCGACCAATATGCATGGATTAATGACTTGAATTGTTTTTATGGCATTATGGTATACTTTAATATAAGTTAATATATTATATTTAATAAAAGATGAAAGTGTTCATCTTTCTTTTTATTTTTGGCTGAAACTAAGAGAAAGAAAAGAAAGTTTCAGCTTTGATATTTTCGGTTCTTGCATGTTCAATTAGATCAAGAACCAAAAAATCGAACGTGGATTGGGGAAAGTAAAAAATCGTTGAGTAGTCGAATTCAACTGTCCGTTGATATTCGAAGTAAGTCATTAAATAAATATTTATTGTTGGTTTAAATAAATATAATTTATATATATGTGTGTGAGCCGAGTTGAAATGTATAAAATCTTGGTGTTGCCAAATGCAAATAGAAATAATAAATATGAATTGATATGCATTGAGTAATTAAATTTAGGCACTGAGTGTGTGCATATAAATAGTTATGGATATGAAAATTTCACTAAGCTTGCGAGTTTGGTTAACGAGCACTAAGTGTGCGAGTTTGATTATCGAGCACTAAATGTGCAAAGGAAAATATTAAGCCCTAAGTGTGCGATTTTATGGCTTTTCTAGTTAAACAATAGCACTAAGTGTGCAAATACATCGGGTGAAGGAAAATGATCAGACGATCTAATTATTAAATGCAAGAGTAGTAGTGTAATATTTATGTTCGTAATAATGCAGGTACGTAATCAAACCTTTGTGGTTGATATTATTGAACTTGAAATTATATGGTTGGTAGTAATAAATATAATATGTGTGATAGATTTGGAAAAATGAAGGATGGATGAGTTGAAAAAAAATATAAATAAATAAATAACAATAATAAAATGATATGATAATATATGTTATAATGTTTGATTATTTATTTTATATGTGAGTGAACATTCGACTAGGTATTAAATGGTAAGATGGGAAGTGATAAGTAATTATTATTTTTAAATAGTTTATGTGTATTCGAACATGTTGGGGATTAAACTTGATTGATTGATAGATATATTGGTAGTCAAGTTTGGTTGAATATGTGATTATAGTAGCAGGACTTGGTTACTCAAATTGAGCTATTAATGTCTTTTAAATTGTTTAAATTGCTTATAACTTACTAAGCTAAGATGGCTTATTTTGAGAGTGTATTTACTTGTCTTAATTTTATAGATTTTGGAGATTGTTACGTGCTCGGGATCATCAGTGAAGTTCATCACACTATCGTCTATATTTTGGTACTCTTGAAAGCTTAAGTTTAAACTTATGACTTGTATAAGTTATTTTATCTTTTGAATCCAATATGAATTAGAAGTGTATTTAAGCCATACGAAAGTGGCTTAGTTATTATATGTTATACTTGGTTTAAAATCTTCTTGGTTAGATGTTTTGATATGTTTGGTTTAATGGTTTAGTTGCGATTTAAATCCATTTGATAAGTATAGATTATAATTTGCATAATTGATATATATATATATATATATGTTCGGCTATAGGGTGTTAATTAACAGAATATATATACTTCTAAATTTGCGCATATGTCATTGTTGATATATAAATTGATTGAGTTATATCAAGTTATTATGATATTTGGATGTATTAATATGCTATTATAGGATGTGAATTATTTTTAAAGTATAATTGGTGTTTTAATTATGCGGTTATACTCTACAAATGAGAGATGATATGGAAATTGAATACACTAGTGGTTGGTATGTGTTCTTAAAATTGGTTGTATAAAAATGGTCAAACGCGCTTGGCTTTGTAATTAGCAAATAGCCATGTTTGGTCTTTAAATGAATTGCCAATTATGTTTTATTTTTTTTATAATAGCCAATTTCAATGCTGGACATGATTTGATTAGTAAGCTAAATGTTTTATTTGGTTAAGTAGTACTCGTAAATAATTATGAAGTCAAAGGTTTAATATTTGATTTGAATTCGTTTGAACTTGGGAATTATAATTCGTGCATACAGTGTGATTAATAATTTAATATATTTATTTTACGAATAAGATCTATGGAATTATGTGAATGTACGAATATTATGTTTTTCTTCGGTAATACCTCGTAACCCCGCCAACGACGGACGCGAGTTAGGGGTGTTACATGCCATATACTTAAAATACCAATGTTCATAGATACCAAGTGATAGGTGGATAGTGTGAAGCGACCTCCGACGATCCCCGAATCTGAGCTAGCTTTATAACACTATAAAGCACAGGAAAAATAAACAAAGTAAGCTATAAGGCTTAGTAAGCTTGTAAGAAATAAATTCAACAAATCATAATACACAAATCAGCACTTTGAACTATTTAACATATAATTCATGATAACAAACAAACTTTCCATATGCTTAATCATATGCTTATATGCAAATTCATAACTTCTTCTATTTGAAGCTCATATTTTCCATGTGCAAACCTGTACGAATTCGTAATGAGCTCATACCTATTCGGAATACTGTTGAATACTCGATATCTCGCACACTAAGTGCCAATACACAGCCGAAGCTATTTTAATCTCGCACACTAAGTGCCATACATAGCAGAATTGTCGTCAAACATGACTGTAGTCTCGTATACATAATTTATGCAATATCAAAGCATTTAAAGCATAATTATAACAATGCTTATTACATACGAACTTACTTAGGATATGAAAACGATGAAATAGGTCGATTAGTCGATAACTTTAGTTTTCCCTCAATCTAGACCCAAATTCAGATTTTGTTGATCTAAATATATTCAAAATTAACTCATTTAATCATCCCTCTATTCAATTTAGTCCAAAACACACATTTAGACATATTTACACTTTTAACCCTAGAATTTCACAACTTTTACAATTTAGTCCTTATTACACAAAATCACAAATTCATGAAATTTCTTTAATACCTATGATAGCTGAATTACTATAAGGCCCATAGAAGCCCATATTTTTCATTTATTCATACATTTAACCACACATTTTCATATTTTCACAAACAAATCCCTATTTTGCATTTTTACTAAAAATCACTTTACAAAATGTGTTTAACTATCAATAAACATTCAAAATCTATCATCAATCATCAAATATCATACATATTCATCAATGAAAACATTCAAAATCTTTAACAATTTTTCAAATTAGTCCCTGGGCTAGCTAGTACTAGATGTAACGATCTCAAAAACATAGAAATCAATAAAAACCGAGTCAAAAATCACTTGCATGCTCAATATACCATGGCCGAACCTTCAAAAGAATAAAAATGGTGTTTTTCCTTCCTTATTTTTGGCTAGAAGAAGATGAAAGCACCAAAATTTTTATTTGTTTTATTTATTATAACTTATAACTAAATACCAAAATTAACCTTGGTTATAAAACATAAAAATCACATAATATATGTCCATAATTGTCCACCCACCATTTTAATGGTCTAATTACAATATAAGGACCTCCACTTTATTATTCCATAGCTAATAGACACATTTAACTAATAGAACATGCATTTTACACTTTACGCGATTTAGTCCTTTTTATCAAATTGACCATTCAAATGATAAAATTTCTTAACGAAATTTTCACATAACCACTCAATCATGCTTTAAACATTAAATAATAATAAAATAAATATTTAAATCTCAAATTTGTGGTCTCAAAACTACTTTTCTAATTTGACAAAAAACAGGTTGTTACAACAATGGTCTCATCATTCTCCAAAAATACACACTTGAGATGCTTGAGAAGTGGTTTTAATTCCAGATCTAGTGCCTGCACAACAAAAGGTAGAATTTTAGTGTTTAGAGGAGCCGATACTTCATTAACAGATTCACAAATAGATCTTAAATCGAAATTATCATCAAACAATGTTTTAAGTTTATCTTCATAAGGTAACTCAAAAGTTTCTTCTACCAATGAGTCAATTATATCGCCACAGTTTATGTTCAAAATTTCACTCGAGCGACTAATAGGTCGTAAATGTTAAACTTCACGATCGCCCTATCAAACTCCATCGTGAGGGTTCCGCTATGCACGTCAATCTTAGTACTTGTGGTACTAAGGAGAGGTTGCCCCAACAAGATGTTCGAAGACCCAGGAGCGTTATCCTTTTCCATTTTCACCACATAAAAGTCCGCAGGAAAGATAAGTTTGTTGACATTCACTAATACATTCTCAAGGACTCCTTCAGGATGCACAATAGACATGTTTGCTAATTGAATGATAACACTTGTTTTCATAAAAAAAAACCCACGTTAAGTGATTCATAAATAAAAAAAGGCATTATATTTATGGAGTCCCCTAAATCACACATAGTTTTTGAATTCCCAAGTGGCCTATTTTGCATGGTATTGCAAACATGCCCCTATCTTTACATTTTACTGGCATCCTCTGCTGCAACATTGCAGATACATTTTCATCAACACTTAGTCTTTCATTTACAGTCAATTTTCGCTTGTTGTTGCAAAGCTTCTTAAGGAATTCGGCATATCGCCGAATTTGTTTAATGGCGTCTAACAATGGTATGTTGATCTTGACGTTTCTAAATGTTTCAAGGATCTCCTTTTCCTCCTTACCTCTCCGGTGTTGGTTCAATCATCCTGGAAATGGAGGTTTCGTTCGGACTTGTTCATCATTCTCATGCTTTTCTTGGGTGAAATTTTGATCAAGATTCCTGCTAGGATTTGGTTCCAGTTCTTTTCCACTTTGTAACGTCATTGCATTTGCGTGTTGTCTTGGGACAGTAGTTTTCCCTGTGAGTTGATTTTCGCGATTGACGTGATTAATTCTTTTATAGATGCCTCTGTTCTCTATTGAAAATCCTTTGTTTTCTTTTGAAAATCAATAGTTTGTCATTGTATTTGCTGATGGAAATCAAACACATTAGCTGCTAATTTATTTACCATAGTTTCTAGAGAGGTACCTGAATCTTGCGATTGTTGTGGAAACCGATTTTGGTATGGCTAGTTATATTGCAGGTTTTCCTCATATCTCAAGTTAGGATGGTCTTTCCATCCTAGGTTATATGTACTTGCATAAGGGTCATATCGTCTTTGGGGTGGTCTAGGAAAGTTCCCCGCAGCATCCAAATAGGTCATAGTATAGTCACACAAACTAGGGCATGCATCAGCTGTATATTTAGGTGTTGCACAAATTTCGCACAGTCGGGTTGGTCATGTTTTTACTGAAAAAAGAGAATTTATGATATTAGTAAGTTTTTCGACTTCATCTTCTGAAGTTGAAATACTTAGCTGGTGAACCCTTCTAGTGGGATCAGGATTGGCTAGGAATTGTTGAGTATTTGCAGCATCGTGGATATCAAGTCCCTTGCCTGTTGAGGGGTCATGTTGACCAATGCCCCTCCACTAACGGCATTTATTATGTTCATTTCCATGGGCTTCAATCCCTCATAGAAGTATTGGAGACGAGATTGTTCTGTTATCTCATGTTGTCCTTCTAAAAAAACACAAACTAAATAAAATATTTTTCAATTAAATAATTCAATGAAATAACATTTTTTAATACATATCGTGTAGGTCTTTTTTAATATTTATAAAAAAAAATGACACGTTTTAAAAATATATAGGAGAAGTTTACTCATTTTACTTTATCAATATTTAAAATAAACACTTTATTATTTTTAAAAATAAACAGTTTATAAATATAATAGGATATATATGTTTTTTACCAAAAACATCATAGTTTTGGGTTGAATCCTAAATTTAATTAATACCTCCTCTTAATATTTACTATTAGAATCAATTAAACTAAAGTCAGAATATATATAATTTCTATCCAAATTTAATTAATACCACCTCTTAGTATTTATTATTTGAATCAATTAAGCTAAAGTCAGAATATATATAATTTCTATGGAATGATTTACAATGTTTTTTTTTTTTTTTCAACAAGTTACTTTAACTAAAATTAACAGCATTAATGAACAAAAGTAATAAATTAAAGAATTATTTAACTAATATATATAATGACTTGTTAAAATTTGAGAGTTATATATATATATATAACTTTTATTTTTATTGAAAACCTTGATAAAATGCATATCCAAAGATTTTCTATTAGGGTTTACATCATGAAATCCATTTCCTATTAGGATAATTATTAATAAAAAAATAAGATTACATCTTAAAACCCAAATTCAACTAAATTTCTAATGAAATCAAATTTTAAATTAAATTTGTGATCAGGATAATTTTAAAAAAATTATATCAAGATAACTATTAATTAATGAAATTTAAGTTCTGAATTCTTTATCCAAACCCGTCTGATGTATTTTTTGATCCATGAAAAAATCACAAATTTTGTACGTTTGAAATAAAATTGAGTTAAAAAGAAACAACTACAATTACAGAATTAATTCAACTCAAATTCCCACCAGGATTTGTAATATGAAATCCAATTGCAACTAGGATTCCAACTACAATAGAATTTCATTACATCCTTTCAGGTTAACTATTATACATATATATATAACATACAACATCATTCATTTGAAACCTAAGAAGAACTTCACCACCAAAGCATTACTAGGATTCAAAGTTTTAGCATTGATGGAGGTTTCGAAACCTAGAGGAAAGCTGGTCAAGAAGAAATCATCCATGGAGGAAGAAACCAACATCATTCGTGAGATCGTGCGACACGATTTCCCTAAAACCAACAAGAGAAAGCTTCAAAAACCGAGTGATCTGGACGAGATGTGGGGTTGGCTTAACTCGGATGATCAGGACCAGAAAGACGAACAAATCCGTCCTAAATCTGATACTGATGCAGAGATCGAGGCGATGTTCGATAAGGTCAAGAGAAGGAAGAAGATGGAGGAAACAAGTTCTCCGGGAATTGGATTACTCGTTGAGAAAGTAATGGCTCAATTGGAGGTTGCTGCCGAAGAAGACATTGAGCTTAACATCCAAAACAAACCCGCTATTAGAAAGATCCAATTGCTGCCTCTTCTTACTGACTTTCTCTCCAAGAAAAAGCTGCAACAAGAGTTTTTGGATCATGGGGTTTTAACTTTGTTGAAGAGTTGGCTGGACCCTCTTCCCGATGGAAGCTTACCAAACGCCACGGTTCGATCTTCCATTTTGAATATCTTAACTCAGGTGATGCCTGTTGATATCAGCTTAGAAGATGGAAGGGAGCAGTTGAAGAAGAGTGGGCTTGGTAAAGTCATTATGTTTCTTTCAAAATCAGATGAGGAAACCACTGCCAATCGAAAACTTGCCAAGCATTTGGTCCAAAACTGGTGTCGAACCATATTCAACAAGACTACAAGCTACTCTGACGTCAGAAACAGCGTAATTCCAAGGATGAAGAAGCCATTAATGAAGCAATCAACAAGGGTAGAATTGAGGGAGGCAGAATTAGATTTGGAAGGTCCTCGCAGGCCATGTTCATCAGGAACAGCAAGTGGGTCTGTTTCAGTGCGTGAACCAACACCGTGCGTTTTTGAGGTGAACCCTCTAACAAATTTCAAACCAGAGTTTGCAAGACGTTATCGGAGTTGTAGAGAAGTGAGAGAAAGCGAGTGTTTTGAAAGGATAGAGAAGAAGATGAGGAGATTGAAAAAATCGAATAAGAAGAAGACTCTGCAAGCTGCAAAACTTGCCGTTTTGTAGACTCTAAACAGGATACGCAATGAACAATGTTTGGGATATGTTGTTTCGTCCAATCAAAATTAAATTTGATTTCAATTTTAATATAATTATTATAGTTTGCATTTAAATATGAGCTAATCATTTGTTGAATTGACTTATTAATTAAGTCCTTAAATGTCATATCTTAAGATTTTCCTTCTTGTTTTTTGGGCTCATCATTCATTTTTACTGCTAGCTCTCAACATTAATTAATTAGTTGACTCCATGGTCAATCAATCCATTTTTAATGTCTTCACCGAGTTAATAATTATAATTTTGTAAATTTCGTGTGTAGGTTTAATGGGTTTAATGTTGAATGTGTTTATCATCTCAGAGGTGTAGTATAAGTTTAAGTTATATTGATCGTATTTTTTTTAGAATTTTTTTCTGTTATAATTTATCAAAAATTATGTTTTTTTGTTTTTTTTTCTTGTTACTTACTTTTTATATTTGATAGTTATATTGAACTTGATTAAATTATGAGTTAATTAGTATCAAATAGGTAAAATAAATAAATTTGCACAACACACATATATTCTCTTTACAATATTTAATCTTGAAATCAATTGGTGTTAATTTATAAGTGAAAAAAAAAAGGCTAATGACTTATTTGACCCTTCAATTTCATAAAAAAAAGGTCATTTTAATATACTATTTAATTTTTAACCCTTAAACTTGTGTTTTCTTGTCAAATCACCTTAAAATGTTTAACACCCTATACCTAACCTAAAAGACAAGGTCAAGTTCGGGAAGCTATCTCGATTATTTTTTTAAAGCACAGTATTCCGAAATTTAGTTTTAAAGCAAAACCAAAAAAAATTAAAAATTGTAAAACTTAATACCTCAATTATTATCTTACAACATCGCGTATCTTGAAATTACTAGAAATAAGCTAGTGATACTAATGATAATAAAGCTAATAAATAGTATGATTGAGCTCCTGATCTGCTGACTCGATTAAGTCTATAGGTTACTTATAGTACAGTCAACAGAAAAAAAATAAATATCATTAAAATTATTTAAAATATGGTTAAAATAGAAAAAATTAAATAAAAATTAAATAATTTAAAAAAAATTGGGGAGGAAAAAATCATTATCCCCAAAAAAACTCTTCCAATATTTATCCACTTCCTTCACAATATTTCAAAAGAGACGTACTTTTCAATGGTCAGCGGGTCAACGCCTACGAATCAATCAATTCCTAATGTTTTCATGGAGCTAATAGTTTATTCTTTTTAATTGCACCCAAGGATACGTCGACCTACAAAGGTGACTGCATTTTGTTATCTTGACATTTTTAGATGCTAAAAGATATGATTTAAGTGTTTTTACTTTTCGAAAAAAAAATTAGTTCATATATTTTTATTTTATTGAATTTATTTTTTATTTTAAAATTTAGTTTCATCGAAATAACACTTAGTTAAGTATAAAATTATTTTTAATTACATGATTATCAAATGAGTAGTTTTTTTTTAAAATGTCAAAGTAATAAATTTAATTAAAATGTTGATAGTTTAATTTAAATTTTAAAATCTAAACAATAAAAAAGATTAAATTCTATAAAATAAAAGATAGAAACGAAAGTCTTAATTTTCAAAAAACACATTACATATTTTAAGCTTACGATATTTTTTTTCTTAACAAACCTTAATAGATTTAACTCGACTTTAATTCAAAAAGCCAAATTGATTTGAAAAATTGAATAAATTTTTTGCTTTAATGAAAAAAAAAAGAAATAAAATAGTAAACATTATTTATGATACTGAAATAGACTACAAATGGTAACTTAATAAATGTATATTACTTTATTTAAAATTCATATAAAAAGTTAGATAATGTTTTATTTAATGTGTAGTAATATGTTGGATTCAATTCTCATTATAATAAAAATTTTTATTGATATATAACATATAAAACACTCTCATAAAAGAAACTGAGACCAACTACAAACTCTAACTTAACAAATATGATAAAATACTCGACAACTCCAACGCTTTCCTCTATTCCAAGAAGTGACACTAGGAAATTACTTGCAATCCTGTTATGGTGCTGACCTAATTTATTCACCAGTAGGAACTTCTGAACATCCAAATTAAATAAAAGATGACTGAAAGAAAGAGAGATCAAAAGAGTAGATAAGAGGAAAATATAAATACCTTACCTAGATATATGACTTGTACTGTAGCACCTTAGTTAGCCATGGCAGGCTATGGTCGAGAAAGGGCTTGGCAATGGATGAGACTTACAACTAAGGGCTTGAGCAACTTGTTCCATGCTTGGTCGAAGTTGGGATTACTATTCAAGCAAGAAACTGCTATCATTATAGTAGGGACTATGTCCTTTGGAACTTGGTTTTTTGGTGGTGGGAGACGTGGGTCTATCTCATTCTGAAGCAAAACTTGTTTGTCATTTGACATAGATGCCGATGTCGATGAAAGAAGATCGCCAGGATGCCTCCCCAATAAAACTTCTAGTGTTAGCACACCAAAACTATAGACGTCACATTTCTCATCTGCTCTCATTGTATAGGCCAACTCTACATAAAAATATATACAAGTGACGTTAATGCTATTTGAACTATGTCTACTGAATTAAAAATGTACGAGAAATTAAGAATTCTAATAAAATAAATGATATGTTGAAAGAATTTTTAGGGAAAAAAGATGAGTCAATACCTGGAGCCATATACCCGGAGGTGCCTGCAAGTGAAGTCCAATTGGAGGAGTCAGGCTTTAAAAGTTTAGCTGTGCCAAAGTCTGAGACATGAGCTTCATAGTCCGAATCCAAATGAACATTGTTGCTGGAAATGTCTCGATGAATTATAGGTTGTGAACAGTCATGATGCATATACGACAAAGCATTAGCCAATCCCTTAACTACATTTAGCCTCTTCTTCCAATCCAACTCCTCTGCTTATTCATTGTTGCTTAAGACCATTTTCAAACTCCCCTTTTCTACAAACTCAAAAACCAGAAAAGAATGCTTTCAATGTTTACAAAAGCCATACATCTGCACAATGTTACGATGCTTTATTTCTAGTAAAGCAGCAATTTCGCTTTCAAAGGCTTTCGAGTTATTGAGAATGTTATCTACATATTGGTGAAATTTCTTCACAGCAACCATTTGACCAGTTCGTAATGTAGCTTTGTAAACAGTTCCATATCCTCCTGAACCAATGCAATAGTTGGAGCTAAAATTTTCAGTGGCTTCAATGATGTCATCATGGAGTATTCTTCCATCAAATCCCAATACAGTTAAAATATCTCCATTTTCTTCCTCCGTTGACTCGGAATTTTTGGTTGGAGTCTTCATACAAAACCTACGAAAAGTTGCAACCATTATAAGTAGCAAAAGTAGACCACCAATGTTTGGAAACACAACTAAAATGAAGTCTTTGGTGCCCTTTTTAAGACCATAATTTGCTCGAGAAGGGACAAAATGAGGCCTTAGTTCTGTGGCATTAATCGATAGGCCTTTATTCTTCTTTATAGCATCGAATGAAACCTCGTGAAATGCCTGAAGGTCTTCTAATCGATTGAAAGATACGTTCACAATTGTCAAACCATGCAAATCCCTGAAAGCTTTTGGGATGGGACCTTTGAGTAAATTGTGAGAAAGGTCCAATATTTTCAAGGAATGTAATTCTACAAGCTGACGTGGGATACCTCCGGTAAGTGAGTTATGAATCAAATCTAGACTTTGAAGGCCATTTATGCAGCTTATAGAAAATGGAATTCTCTCTCTAAGGTTATTCCTGCTCAAATTAATTCAAGTTCCGTAATCTGGAGCAATTTCCAAGTTGGTCAGGAATAGATCCACTTAACTTGTTTGATGCCAAGTTAAGTTATCGTAGATTTGAAAGAAGTCCAATGCCAAATGGAATTTTACCCGATAGTTGGTTACCACTTAGCGAAAGACGGGACAACTTTGTCAATGCTCCGAGTTCCTTGGGAATCTCACCGATTAGATGATTTGAAGAGAGATTGAGTTCTTGCAACTGAGTTGCACGTCCCAACTAAACTGCTATCTTTCCAGTAATGTTATTATTGGCAATCTGTAGGCTTTGCAGATTATGGCATTGGCTCCATTTCGGAGAAAGTTCGCCATAAAATCTGTTATCACTTAATGCGATGAAACTCAAATTTGGATATATACCAAAGACTTTTGATATATTTCCAGTTAAGTGGTTTCCTTCAAGCCTAACTCCATATAAGCTTTTGCAATCTCTCAAACTTGATGGGATCTGACCTATCAAATTATTACTCATAGCTCCAAAATATGCGAGTGATCTCCCTATGCATATGTTCTTGGGCAATGGACCAGTGAGATGGTTATGTCCTAACTGTAAATGCTGCAAATAAGTAAGGTTGTTGAACGTTGGAGGAATTGGCCCATAGAAACTATTCTTAGACAGCTTAAGTTCCATGAGAGATTTAAGCATTCCTATTTGAGATGGGATATTACCGTAGAAATTATTGTAGGATAAGTCAAGGAAGACAAGTTTAGAAAGGTTCCCAATGTGGGACCGAATGGACCCATATAGTGAGTTGTTTTGAAGGTTAAGGCTAATCAAGCTAGGAAAGGAAAGAACGTTGAGATTGTGAACTGTACCTTTCAATCTCAAACCATACCCTGCGAGGCTAAGATTGGTGATGCTTCCAACCTTATCACAAGTGATTCCAACCCAGTTGCAATGGCTGCTTCCGACCCACAGGGTTGAGAGCATAGTTTGGGTGTTGTTGTCAAGGCTAGCTTTCCATTTTAGAAGGGCTTCAGCTTCTGTAAGGTTAATGGAGGATGAAGAGAAAACATGGGAAGACCGAAGCTGGACAACGAGGAGGAAGAAGATGATTTTGAATGGTATTGCAAAAGAAGCCATGGGATTTTGAGTCTTTTGCTGTAAACTGGAATGAATAACATTGGGTATCATGGAGAGCTATTTATACAACAATATTACAACAGTCGTTGTCGTGAAAAAATGGGGTCTTTTCGTGAACTCCGGCCACCAGAGGCAGCAGTCGTTGCCGCCAATGACCGGTGACCGCGGCGGAGATGAGACAGCCCTACGGCCGGACGATGAGGGGTTTGTAACAGCCCGGTTTTAGCTAAATCAGAACAGTAGTTTCGGAATCACAAATCCGATGTCGAAAGTTATTTTAATATTATTTTTGGTATTTACAACATGATAGCATGTATGTGTGAAAGTTTTTGAGCTGATTTTACCGTTTAATTGCTCAATTTGAGAAAAAAAGACTAAGTCGCGTAAAATGTAAAAGTTGTATTCTAGTTGTTAAAAGTGTCAAATGGCCTTGGCTTTAAAATATGATGGCCTTAAATGGTAATTAAACCATTTGAAACCTTAGTGGACATATATAGACACATTTTAGGTATTTTAAATGATTTTTATTAAAGGTTAATTTAGTAAATTATGTATTAATGTTAAAATAAGTAGAATAAAAAATATGTATCAACTTTTAGTTTCTTTCTCAACCAAAATTTAGGGCTAGAGAAAGCTATTTCTATTCCTTTCATTCGGCCTAGATATTTTGGGCAATTAAGGTACGATTTTTGATCCGTTTTTAATGATTTTTATGTTTTTGAGATCGTTGCTTAGTATTCTAGCTAGTCCGTACCTTTAATTTCAAAACTGTTAAAGATTTTGAGAGTTTCCATTGTTGCATCTATGAGTTCTTTGATATTTGATCTTGAAATATGAATTTTTGATGATAGATTTTCATGTTTTGTAAAGTGATTTTTTGACAAAAATGTCAAAAAAGGGATTAAATTGAGAAAATGTGAAATGTAGTGGTTAAAAGTGTAAATAAATGAAAATTTTAGGCTGCTAGCGGCTTTATGGTAATTCGGCTAGCATGGGTTAGTCTTGAATTTCATTATTTTGTGATTTTGTGAAATAAAGACTAAATTGTGAAAAATGTAAAAATTATAGGTCAAAAGTGTAAATGTGTTTCAAAGTGTATTTTAGGCTAAATTGAATGAATAGATGATTGAATAATTATAAGTTCAAACAAATTTAGGTTAGACCTAATAAAGTCCCAAATTCGAGCTCGAAGTCAGATCCAAAAGGTAAATAATTCAATTTAACAGATTGGAACAGCTCAAACAGATAGTAAGCCAAAGTATTCTCAGATACAGAATATATGTAGTTTTCCTATCCCCTATCCGCTACAAACCATCTCTGACCAACCCAACACACCAAATAAGTTATTGAATACCCATCCAACCCTACACACGAAACAATGTTGGTACGACACGCTCCTATAATTGCAAACTAGCTGCCAGATCAGAATACAGATACTTTACCTACTGTCTCAGAACAAAATACTTCCTCCTTTACTCAATCCCACCCAATACAGATGTAGATTTCAAGTAACAGTTAATACAGAGGCCCACACAACCATTCAGATACAGTTCATACCAGTACAGAATAATTTTATATCATTAACAGTTATCATACACAATACACACAGAGATTTTATTAGAACTCAATCTCATATCACAAAATAATAGTTTATACAGTTTAATTCAGTTCGTACAGACCTTATAGAAGGCTTGCATTCGTTTCGAAAGACACTTGTAGCCCGAGGGAAATTTCCAAATATAGGTCCATACACCCGTGTCACCTATCTGTGTTGTACTAATTCGCAAACAGTGAGTTACACGATCTCAGGACGTGGTCGTGTCTTTAACCCGTGTGAACCCTGTACAAAACACTCCCACACACAGTCTGGACACATGTTCATGTGTCTCTAATTTGTGAACAATGAGTTAAACGGCCGTGCACATGGTCATGTGGCATCGACAGCCATGTTTTTCAGCTTCCGAAATTCGTAAAAACTCGAGTTTTTGGTACATTTGAAATAGCTTTGAAGTAAGAACCACATAGAGGACTCCTAAGATCTAAAACAACCATTCAATAAACAATTAAGCAATAGTTCGCAACAAACGATAAGATTAACTTACAACCAAGTTCGTCAAAATGTTTCAATACAAAAATCCCAATTCAAACCACAATTACCTTTTCACCAAACTGAAATTCACGAATCTAGAACGTTAGGAGAACCGTTATCCTTGAGACTTTCTCCTAAAGATAATAATCAGACATATAAACAAGGATTCGAATAGTTTAAACAAGAAACCAATTTGGTAAAAGTGACAATAACCAATGATTTCAAAAATTGAACAACCGAATTCACGAAACAAATGAAAACAAACTTACCCGATAACAGTACTAGATAAGAAGTACGAATCTAAGCGACAATAAAATGGGAAAGAGAAAGGAAACAAAGGGGAAAAGAATGAAAAGAAGAAAATGGAAATAAAAAGGGAGAGGAAAAAGAAGGGCATTTAATTTTAATTTAACTACCAATTAGAATTCTAACATTTAGTAAAGATAAAAATATATTCCTTAACGTATACACTAAGACTCGAACATAGGATCAAGTAGAATACAAAAGCTTAACCATCGAACCAGCAGGCTCATTCTTGACACAATTTACACAAAATTAAACTTAAGTCAACAATTCAAAGATAGAGGTTAATTTAGAACAAAATTGCAAAACTTTCTAAAGACGAGACTCGAACCCCCAACCTCAAACATACAACTATAGAGACAAATATTAATTACTACCGAATTCAAAAACTAAACATTCAAATTTTTGGGGCGTTAGAACTCTCTCGCCCTAAAAAAATTTTGACCCAAAAATTTATTGGACTCAAACAAATACGGGTATTACTGACGAATCGAATCTTCGTGTTCCCAAGTGGCTTCTTCAGTTCTATGGTTCCGCCATAGAACCTTAACCAGAGGGATAGTTTTCTTTCTCAATACATTGATGTCTCCATCCAGAACCTAAATATGTTCCTCCTCAAAAGTCAAATCCGATTGTACCTCAATTTTCTCAATAGGGGCAATATGCGATGAATCAGATCGATACCGTCTCAACACCAAGACGTGAAACACATCATGAATTCGATCCAACTTAAGGGGTAATTCTAACTGATAAACAACAGGTCTGACACACTTTAGAATACAGTAAGGTCAAATGAACCTCTGGCTCAAGTTGTTCTTACGTTTAAACCTGATAACCTTTTTCCAGAGAAACACTGTCAAAAACACCCGATCACCTATAGAAAACTCGATATCTTTTCTCTTTAAATCTGCATATGATTTTTGTTGATCAAAAGTAGCCTTAAGACGGTCTTGGATCAACTTGACAATATTCTCAGTTTTAGAAACTAGCTCGGGACCCAAAACCTAACTTTTACCTAACTTGGTCCAACATAACGGAGTACGACACTTTCGACCATATAGAGCCTCGTAAGGTGCCATTTGAAGACTAGACTAGAAGCTGCTGTTGTACGCAAACTTAGCCAATAGTAGATAATTCTCCCAATTGCACTAGAAATCAATGAGCTTTTCAAAACTCAACTGCTTCTCTTCAAACCAAACAAATGAGGTGTTCTTATGTAATAGCATAGTTAGAGAAGACACAATCAGAAAAAACCCCTCGACAAACCTACAGTAGTAACATGTTAAACCTAGGAAACTCCAAAGCTTAGGCACATTATTCGGTCATTTCCACTCGACTACAGCCTCAATTTTATTGGGATCAACTCCAATCCCCTCGACAATCACTAAATGCCCCGGAAAGGAAAGTTCCTACAACCAGAATTCACACTTGCTAAACTTAGCAAACAGCTGCTTCTCACAGAGTATCTGCAAGATAGTACGAAGGTGCTCGTCATGCTTAGACTTAGTCTTAGAATAAATTAGAATGTTGTCAATAAAAACTACATCAAATTGATCCAAATACGGTTGGAACACCTGATTCATTAAATCCATAAATACAGTCGGGGCATTCGTTAAATCGAAGGGTATAACCAGGAACCTGTAATGCACATAATGAGTCCTGAAGACAGTCTTGTACACATTAGTCTCCTTAACCTTGAGTTGATCGTAACCAGAACGGAGGTTAATCTTGGAGAAAACAAATGCTTTGGGGAATTGATCGAATAAATTGTTGATCCTCGATAGCAGATACTTATTCTTTACTGTCAACTTGTTCAAATTAGCAAAATTCAAACAAATTAAACACAATAAGTTCACAACAATTTAAATATACCTAATAACTTAAACATAAGATTTTTGAAAAATTAAAAAATTCATAATAACTTGCAAAAAAAAAAATCCAAATTTAACATTTTTAATCATATATCGTATATCAAATTTGTAAAAATATTAATATGAATCGGAAAAATAATATAAAATCAAATAAATTTAAATTTAAATAAAATTTATTCATAATTAACAATAATCTACCTTAATTATATAATGCTAATTGTATATAGTATAATCTACTATACAGTTAGTTACATGTTTAAGATTTAAGCTTTCATATTTTTTATATTATAATAACATAATTGTATATAAAGATACATATCATTAATAATCTACAATAGTTATATAATGCTAATTGTATAGATTATAATCTATCATTAAATTAAGGGTAAACTATACTCATGGTCACTTTTGTTTAACTCAGGTTACATTTTAGTCACTTATGTTTGAAATGTTATGTTTTAGTCACTTACGTTATCATGTTGTAACATTTTAGTCATTGAGCCATTAATTGCCTCCTCTAATGATCGAGCCACCCCCAAAATTGGCCTAGGGACATTATCGTTGACTCTCCTACTAAACCACCCTTTATATTCAAAGGTTGACGTCAAGTCTTCGGTCAAGATCTTCATACAGAAAGGCTTCTTCCAAGTCTCAGAAATCTCTCGCATCCTCTTCTTATAGTGATCTCCTTTATAAGAGAAATCACTCTGAGCTAAACCCTGTGTAGCCGGTATGAACTGCCTCGCTCGATATTGCCTTAGAACAAGCAATGGTGCATATCCAACAACTCCCCAAATTCTTGGCAGAGGGACCCAATCAAAACTGCCACAGCGGTAAAGGACTTCACTAGGAACCAACCAAGGAGCCTTTCACATGACATCTTCCTCTCGAAGATTCTGAAGAATGTCTATCCACCTCTCCTCTAAAATGTCATCTCTCCTAGGCATGTCTACTGCTTCCTTTAAGGGAGAATAACCCTCAAAGAATACTCGGCAAGGAACCTTATCAAGCTTCCAGAAGTGGCTATGGAGCCAGACTAGCAACAATTGCACACATCCAATAAATCTACCCTCGTCAGCCCTCCGACATGCACTCAAAGATCTAAATGTCTCAGCTAGGATTACTGGTACCGATGTATTCTGCTTACCAACGCGATCGAACAAATTCGCGACTGCCTCATTTATGTGCCCCAACGCCTTTGGGAAAATCACCATACCGTAAATACTCAAAGCCAGGACGTCAACCCTTTTCTTTACGTCTGGATGTGTCGATATCAAATCCCTCAAAACGGCCCATGGAACGCACTTACTATCACCCTTTTTTTTGCACACGAGCTACTGACCTCATCGCTCACTCATCCCATGAATTATCACCAACTTCTTCACAAAAGTTGGAAGGCTAGCAGCCTAACATAAGCCTTGTGACCCTGAATCCTCGGGCAACGCAGTAAAGTCGTATATTCCTCCAAAGTAGGTACAAGATCAACATCACCAAATGTAAAGCAACTTTAAGCAGGGTTCCAGAACTGTACCATAGCTCGAAACAAGTGCCTATCTACTTTGAGGTCTAGCAAATAGGGAAGGTCTCCATAATTCTGATAGAAAAGCTGCTTAGCCTCGTCATCCCATTGGGCCCAAATGTCTCTCAACTCCTGAAACTCATTCTGCATCGAATTAATACGGGTGAAGTTCCATAACTCTGATGTATGCCCCTTAGTGACATTATCTTCTTTCTCTAACTGGGTTTTCTCTGACCAGGTACAGACAGAGGCATTGTCCTCCACTTTGTCAAGATATTCGTTCCTCATTACAAAACTTTCTAACCTAGAAATCGAACCGTGAATCGATACCTTTGAATGTTGAATGACATGCAATGATAGCAAAACAAAATAAATTAGTATCGTATAAAAGTATAACAAACCAACACCTATAAGGGTAGTTTACTAAAAGTTATCACCATAATCCCTAGGGTAAGCGCTTAAAGTTCACTATATGAGTTTCAGTTCTAAAGCGAGGGTGCCTGAACCAGCAGATTCCTCGGTCCTCACCCATTATAGGCTCATATAGACCAAGTTCAGTTCAGGGGGACACAATTCCCTATGGCCACGCGAAGATGAAAATCTCACGAAGACATAGGTACAGTATCCCGGAAGCAATTCACTAGCTCATACGGAGATGGAAACCTCACGAAAGCGTAGCTTCTCACTCCCACTTAAAGGTGCGACCACAGCGGTCATGCGAATGCAATGTGCGAAATTACAGTAACAACATATGCAGCAAACACATATAAAATGATCAATATTTTAAAATTTTCCAAACTTTTGACATTAAGACACAAAAAATCAATTTCTTGGCTTGACTCTCTTATTGTCCCCAGCGGAATTGCCAAGCTGTCGAAACCTCTTTTTAGATGCACTTTGAAAACGGGAGTCGCCACCAACCTTTTAAACTGTGATTGGATCACCTTATAAAACATTTTGGTCTACGAAATTATGTGAAAATGGGCTCGGGAGTCGGTTACGTACGAGGAAGGGTTAGTACCCTCGCAACACCCAAAATTGGTACCAAATTGAATAGTTTTGTCTTAATGTCAAAAGTTTGAAAGAAATTAGAAATATGATCTCTTTTAAAACCGTAATAATTTGAGTTTAAAAATCAAGATCCTTTCACTTCAAAGAATATAAACATCACATCCAGAATGTTTGGACACGATACTCTTAAACTTTCGTAACTGAAATCATCTTGAGATTTTCAAAACTTATTTAGAAGGATATTTTAGGCATTTAGACAAACAGGAAATCGCAACCCAGCATGTTAGGGCACTATTTCCCGAATTCCCTAGTACCAAAAACATTGCCTTATTTTTTAATTCCTTTGGATCGAATGAAATAATTTTTAAAGCAATGATATATTTAACATATTTCAAAAGATTAATATTAAATAAACTAAGCTATATGATATACGCTTCAACATTTCACGCAAATGTAGGATAGAGAAAAAATAAATAATGACGTAAATCACACAACATACATTATCATTTTACGCATATGTAATTGTAAATAACATACACATTCATGCATTACCATTCCATGCAAAATACAACGTAGCGAATAATGAATAGAACAATACCAGTTATATAATATATATGCAATAACATTTCATGCAAACACAACTTGGAATAATGCCATAAATAATCAATTTTCATGCAAATGTGTATAAACAATAAATAATAACAAATAATTTATGAGATAAGATTATTATATTAAAATGATAAATACATAAAGGATACTAAAATAAACAAACAAATTATATATTGAAGGATAAAATCTAAATTCAATTCAAAAAAGAATAAACGAAGTAAAAAAATATTTAACGATATATAAATAATAAAAAAATAATTTAAGAAACAATGGTCAATATATAAATCTAATAACTTAAATACTTAATATATATTTATAAAATATTAATATGTTAAATAGGAACAAAATTTCATGTTAAAATTTTAGAATATTACATACTAAACTTTAGAGAATGATATATAAAAATGTAATTTTCAATAATAATTTAAAAGATGTTAATTATACATAATAAATAGTTAATAATAAAAATAATATAATAATATATAATAATTTACATATATAAATATAGTAAAATAAATAATATATAAAGTAAAATGTATATATAATAAAAATTTATAAGAAACGTATATAATAATATAATATATAAATAAAAATAATATACATTATTTTTATATATAACTAACGTTTATAAAAATAAATAATACATATAGTATTTTAAAATAAATTAAATATATATAAAAAAGACTAAAATCAAATTTTATTAAAAATTAGGGCTAATTATAAATAAATAAAAAATTTGGGCCTAATTGAAATACACATTAAAATTTGAGGGACTCACTGGGCAATTAGCCCTAATCCCTAAAAACGACGTCGTTCTCCAGAATAGATTTTAATGGCTATCGGGACTAAATTGAATTAAATATAAAAGGTTAGGGCCAATTTAAAATAAAAATAAAGTGAAATCATAAATTAAAAAAACGGAAGGATCGATTGGGCAATTTGCCCATTTATCAAAAACACGCGGATCCTCCCCGGGTCATCGGGTCAACGCGCGGATCCTCTATTGAAACGGTACCGTTTTAGTGCTTATTGAACTAAGCCAAAACGACATCGTTTTTGTAATGCTATATATGTCAAAACTTAACCCAAAATTCATTTTGTAATCAGTTTAAAAAAAAAAACTTTGAAATCCTCTGAAAGAGGAGAAAAGAGCCCTCGCCCGGCCTCGGCCTCCGCCACCGGATCGCAGCTAGCGCCCACGCTGCTGCATGCGCCGTCAGACACTGGCGGTTGGAAGGCTAAAAGCCTTCGTTCCTCTCGACGAATCGCAGGTAATCCCTTCTCCCTTTTAAACTTAACCGTTTTTAAAAAAAAATGATTTATATGCGTTGAACAGAGAAGAAAAGAAAAAAAAATAACAATATCACCTTTTTTAAGTAAACAACTGCTTCTTATTTCTTTCTTCTGTGTATATATGTGTGTATATTTTTTGTATCTGTAAAAATCAGTCCCCGTTACAGTGAAATGATTCAGCTTTTTATAGCCTCTATTTACAAGTTTGGTTTATTCCCTATTTGATTTCTTGCCTTGTTTGTTGTGTTCTTCTTTCTCTTTTTGCAGATGACGACGAGGAGACTAACGATGATCAGGCACTGATAATGGCACACTGGCATTGATTCGCGCGCCGATCACGGCGCAATACGAGGCCTGGAATCACGACACTGATGGAGGCATCGATTGGAGAGTGACGGTTGGAGTGCTTGCGGTGCCTAGGGTTTCTGAAACCCTAGGCCTTCTGTCTCCCGTTAACAGATTGGGCCACTTGGGCCCTGTATATTTTGGGCAGCATTTGGTCTATAATACGGGCTTGGGTGTAATTGGGCACTGGGTAGTTTTAGGTATCTGGGCTAAGGGTTTTAGGCCTTTGGGTGCAACCGGGTATAGGGCTAATCGGGTCTTGGGCTATAAATGTAATTGAGTTTTGTAAATGGACTGTAAATGGACTTTATTATTTAATAAGTTTTTTTACTTATTTATTTATTTATTTATGGGCCGGCAAATTTGGGCTATTACAACTTAGATAATGAAATTTTGTTTTGATAGTATCTAACTGTATCAAAAATACCTTTTATCATATAATATCTAATAAACAATTTTTAACTTTTCAATGTTCAAACTAATACATTGTACTTAAAAGTATTGGAGATAAAATTTTAAAAAAAATTATCATTAAAAAAGATCTAACAACTATCATTTTAATTCTGGAATATCAAAAACATTTTATATTGTCCAACAGTTGGTGTGATGTCATGTGTATATTATGATTTTAGAAGTTTAAATGACTTTTTATACTTTTTTTAATTTTTTTTATAATTTATTAGAATTTTTATATTATTTATAAGTTTTATAAAATTTTAATTATTTTAAATTGATTTTATTATAATTTATTAGATTTATTAGTTATTTTTATAATATTTATAAGTTTTTTTTATTTTTTATAAATTTATATCATTTTTAATATTTTATGAATTTTATAATGTTCATCAAATTTTAAATATCTTTTATTAATTTTATAAAAAAATTTATGATTTGTTATTTTTTTATATTTTTATAATATTTATAAGTTTTTATAATTTTTAAATTTGTATCAATTTTAATATTTTAATAATTTTCTTATCATTATGATTTTTAATTATTTTTTATGAAAATTATTAGATTAGACTAAAAGTCGTCGTGTGTTACTATTTGATTAACTCGTCAATTTATTTTAATAGTCAACGTGGTCAACAATAGATTCTACTAATGAAGAGATTTAATTATTATGTTAATCACCAATAAGGGTTCAATTCAATGCGAATTTAATGCAGTAATTTATTTAATTTTTTATATTTTTAAAAGATTTTTTAACATAGAAAATTTAAATAAAATTATCAATAATTTAATATAATTTATTGAACTAATAATATTGATGGATGGCGTATGAAACTTAATAGTCTCACCGCCCATCAAACATTATCCCTATTTTTTATAAAAAAAAAGGGAAAGAAATAATAAATTTCTGACTAAAACTACTAAGACTTGGAGCTGAGTTGACTAGTCATAGTCAAGTACTAAATTGTAACTTTTCTAAAAGAAAAAAAAAACAATTAAATCGAGTTATCAATTTGAAAGAAAAATTAAAATTTTTAGTTTAATTTGAATATGAATTAAATTAAATTAAATAATATTATATTTTAACTATTAATTAAATAATTGGTCTATGTAAATATAATATTGAGTACAAATAATAGGATTCGTTAATTTAACTCAATTTGATTTGATTCTATTAAAAAATTTTAAAGTTTAGTTGTTAAAATAGAATTCATCAACTTAATTAACTCAAAATATTTTTAACTCAATTCGACTCAATTAAATACTCACCTCTGTATTCTATTAAAATGGCATTGAATCTTCGTACATGCAAGCTATTCCTATAAGTTATTCTAGATTTACATAAGCCGAGAGAGTGGGGGAAAAAAACCAAGAGGGGTGATGGGGTTTGGTTGTATGTCTAAGGAGCTTGCTGTGTTTTTAGTTGTGGTAACAATTATGGCAACTTCAGTATAGCAGCTCTACCAAAACCTGGATGCCAAAGCAGATGCGGAAATATAAGCATCCCCTACCCTTTTGGTACAAGCAATGGTTGCAACATCAGCAGCGACTTCTTCATTAATTGTAACACCTCCTTTAACCCCCCAAAAGCATTCTTATGGGACGGTGATATAGAAGTTCTCGACATCTCTCTCGATGGTCATTTGCGCGTTAGTTATAATTACTTCATAGGTCATGACTGTTATAATTTATCAGGGCGTAGTTTATATCCAGATATTTTAGTCGGGTTTACGAAATTAGCCATATCTCATACCAGAAACAAGTTCACGGCCATCGGTTGTGACACTATCGCCTACATCGAGGCTTTCTTCGAACCTGACTCTTCACACGGATTTTCAAATAAAAAACTTTTCAACCGGATGTTTAACATTTTGTGGTTACGAGGGCGATGTGATAAATGGGTCTTGCTCCGGCATTGGCTGCTGCCAGACGGCTATTCCTCAAGGATTGAAGGCGTTTTACTTCAATTTCAGTAGCCCACGGAATCACTCCCACGTGTTAAGCTTCAATCTTTGCAGCTATGGATTTCTTGTTGAAGATGGAGCCTATAAGTTCCACGCATCAGATCTTTGGGACACAAATTTCAGCAAAAATAATTACCCGGTTATTCTTGATTGGACAATCGGGAATCAAACCTGAGAACAAGCTAAAATGGATCCAAAAAATTATGCTTGCAAGCAAAATAGTGCTTGTACAGTGTCGAAACTATTTTTGGATTTAAAAAAAAATAGGAGATCGACTTTTAAAACAAAGTGTGGAGTCGTTACTAATCTTTTGTTTTGGTGTGATTTGATTACCTTAAAAATATATTTTATTCCATTTAAATCTATTTTGGCCTACGAAATTTGAGAAAACGAGTTCGGGAGCCGATTACGTACAAGGAAGGATTAGCACCCTCGCTACGCCCAAAATTGGTACCGAATTGATTAGACAATATCCTTATGTCTAAGATTTAAAGCTATTTTTGAAATATGGTTCCTTTTAAAACATTTGAATGGCTTAAGTTGGTCGTCAAAATTCTCTTGTTTTAAAGGTATACAACATCACATCCAGCACGATAGGACACGATCCTTTATACTCTCGAAAACACGGTAAATTTTGACTTTCAAAAGTTTATATGTTGAAAATTACAAAAGGATGCCCAATTATTTATTCCAACGAAAAACCGAAACCCAGCACGGTAGGGCACGATTCCTCGAATTTCCAAACATTGAACATTGCCTTGCTTTAGAAATTATAAAACACGAGTGAAATTCTAAAGGAATATTCAATTATTTTGAACAAATCGGAAATCGAAACCCAGCACGATAGGGCACGATTCCCCGAATTTCCAAACATTGAACATTGCCTTGTTTTGGAATTTGAAAAACACGAGTGAAATTCTAAAGGAATATTCGATTATTTTGAACAAACAGGAAATCGCGATTCCCTGAATTTCCAAACATCAAACATTACCTTCGTTTTAAGGAGTTTTTAGACGAATAATTGTAAAACCAGCTTACAACGCATTAATTTGACTTGAAATAAAATGAAATAATTAATTTTAAAAAAAAGTTAAAAATTATAATGCAACATTTGTAGACTAAAGGAAAAATAAAAACATGAGGTAATATGCATACATAAAATACAATACCAATTAACAAACTAATAATTAACAAATTAACAAAACCAATAATTAAGTATAACTAATCTAAGAAAAATGTAATCAAACTTCTAAACATGGAAGGAGAACAACAATACGACAAATATACATGAAATAATATAAAAACGATTAACCCATGAGATACCAAACAACATAAAATTAATATGATACAAAACAACTACTAAAGAATGATGCATTGATGAGCAAACAACACGTGTTAGAATTTAAGATAATTTATAAAAACTAAGAATATAAAAATAATTTTTAAAATGGATGTTACGAAATGAAGACATTTGAATCAAATAATATGCAAAATGATTTAGAAAAATACATTTATTTACGGTTGACAATATGTACAAATAAAGATAAATTCAAATAATGTATGAAATAAAAAAAAGGCATGCAAAAGTATATAATAAAGTATAATTTTAAGAAATAAGTTATACACATAATAGATTTAAAAACATATATATAAATAATTTAAAATAATATAACATGAAAAAGAACTTTAAAGTAATGATTTTATAACATCGAAGTAAAGTTATTAAAAATAGCTCAATACATAAAGAAAGGAGTGAATCTGGAAATAATAAGTACCAATAGAAAGCTCAATTAAAATAATATATGTACAAGTATATATTAAAAATATTTAAATCAAATATTACAAAATGTTAAAATAATATGATAAAACAAACTTCAAAATAATTATACACAAAAACAAACAAAATTGTTAAAATGGATCAACACTTATAAAAATATTAAATGTATTTTAAAATGGTAAATTATACAAATAGAAAACTAAAATAAAATTGAATTAAAATAAGAGGACTAATTTAAAAAATAAAATAAACTACTAGGATTAAAATAGGGACCCGGATTAAAATAGGGACCCCTGCGCAATGCGCGCGAATTCACAGGGACCAATGATGGAAATATCCCCGATCTCGAAATGCTGCATTGAGGCACGGACTAAAATGAAAATATGTGCCCATTACAAGGCTGAATTGAAAAATGAAATAAAATAAATAGCCTGAAATTGAACAGTCATGCGAATGGGGAGGACTTAGCGCGAAATTATCCCTCCACGCAGAAACACGCAGATCCCAGGGGTAAATGGGACGGATCGGGTCGGGTTTAATCAATACGACGCCGTTTTTGGAGCCACTGAATCAGGCTCAAAACAATGCCGTATTCAGTTCTTTAAAAGGGCTAAAATTTAGCTATTCAGCCACACTAACCCTAGTTCCCCCTTCCTTCAGTTGAACCCTAAGTTTTCTCCCTCAAAAACACCAGCCCGCCATTAAGAACGGCGACCAACGCTCACAAGCTTCGAAGTATGACTTTTTTAGCCTCGGATTTCCCTTTAAACTCCGATTTCGGTGAAGCAAAAGAGAATTGACAGTTTAAGCGCAAGGTATGACTTTGCCTTTTCTTTTTCTCTTTTATTTTTGACTGCAACAATGAAAAATCAAAAGAGTAAAATGAGTTGATTCAACAAAAATTAAAGAAACTAGAAGAACAAAAAATCACCTTAAGAAAAAAACTGCTTTTGGAAATTCCTTTTCTGATATTAAGTATGCGTAGTGTGCGTAACCTTTACAAAGATAAAATCTCTTGGCTTTATAGCCGAAAAGAAAAAATCAAAATTAAAAAAATACAATTTTCCTATTATTTTGTATTTGTTGTTGTGTTTGTCTCTTCTTGTAGGTACGTGGCACGTGTATGGGGGCTGTGCACTGGCGTACGGAGGCGTGGGCGTGGTTGTGGCGCCAGGAGGCCGTACGGCGCTGTGGGCTGGGGGCTGCGGCGCTCCTTGCTGCTAGGGTTTCTAAAACTATCTTGATTTTGGGCCATTTGGGCCTTGTATTACTGGGCTAGGTTTTAGGTTTGGGCCGCATTTGTTGTTGGGCTATGGACCATTGTAATTTAGGTTATAATTTTTGGGCCCTGGACTGTTTAAAATTGGACTTTATAATACTTTTATTATAATTTATTCTCTCTCTTTTTTTGTTTTGTGTTTGTACGGGCCCGGGCCAAAATTGAGCCTTACAGCTGCCCTTCTTTGCTCATTGTCGTGTAACTAGAATAGAGCAAAGACTTTAAAGAAGACCAATTTTGCCCGGTCTCACCGAATCATGACTTCTTTGATACTCTTCTTCTTCGAGGTAGCCTTATCCCAACCCTCTGCAACTTTAGGGGTATAGGAATTGTCGCTCCAATCTACTCTACTGTAACTCTAGAGAGACTAGCCTTGTAGCTTTTAATCTACTCTACTGCAACTGCTCCACTGCAACTTTAGGGAGATACGGTTCGTGTATTTTTATCTTGCTCTACTGCAACTTCAGAGAGATAAAGATTGTGGCTTCGATCTGCTCCACTGCAACTGTAGGGAGATAAGATCTGCTATCTTCGGTCTGCTCCACTACAACTTCAGGGAGATAAGACTTGTTACTTCAACCCGCACTACTGCAACTTTAGAGAGATAAGGATCGTGGCTTCAATCTGCTCCACTGTAACTTCAGGGAGATAAGATCTGCTATCTTCAGTCTGTTCCACTACAACTTCAGGGAGACAAGATCTGCTATCTTTAGTCTGCTCCACTGCAACTTTAGGGAGATAAGACGTGCTATTTCAACCTATTCTACTGCAACTTCAGAGAGATAAGATTTGCTGTGATGACTTAATCCGACCTGCTGTAATTTCAGCGGTATGGGATTTATGGTTTCATCGGTCTATTACGCCGTTCACTAGGGAACATGACATGTAGAATAGATTTTATGTGACTATGTTTATGCCGAATGATTAGGATGCTTTGATCAGAATGAATCGAATGCTCCTAACTACGTGTATATGATATTTGCATGAATGCAGAATGTCGTGAGAATAATCCCTTTTTAATATTTGAGTTGTCAATACTCATTGTTCATCAAGGTTCTATCACTGATGTGTTATCCTGTTTCTTTTGCTCAGTCGGAATCTTTGGCAAGAAATCACTATTTGTTCAACTGGTTTTCTCTATTGCATCTTTAGGGAGATAGAACCTGCAGTTTCTTCTATCCACCCCACTACAACTCAAGGGTGTAGGATCCGAATCTTCCCCATCAATTTGGTCTGTTACAGCATTTCTCGGGTTTCATGGCCAGAAGTGTATGTCTGATGAACGTAAAGTATCATTTTTTCGAGAGGGACCTTAATCGCATGATTTTGTGATAGGTTTTAAATATTTATAATTAATCATTCTTGAAACTAACTATTATCGCGATGTAGGCAAGTGTACCTATCGAACAGTAGTATAGTTTTAGCAAGACCGGATTGTCGAACCCAAAGGAACTAAAAGTACTAGTAATGACTATCTTTTTATTATCTAGCCTAAGAATAAAGTGGTTTTGTTTTAACTAACTAATTATCTAAACTAAGAACTCACAGAGAATAGACTAAAGATGTATCGCAGAATAGGAAATTTGCCAAGTGAGTGTTTGGATCCTCATCTTGCAAACCATCAAACTGAACAAATTGATGTATCATTTGAATAGTATTAGGTTTTAGTTCAAAATTATTTGCAGCAATAGCAGACCTAACTATACTTGACTCCGTTCCTATTAAAGTAGGTTTAGCACAATCATACATAGTACGAGGAGCAGGATTCTGATTTGCTAGTTCAACGTGTATCGCAGGAGGTAGTTGATTGTCTTGGTTTTCAGCCATCTCTTCGATTGGGGTTTGAGTATCGTCCTCTTGCTCGTCTTCTGTGTATCTTAAGCTTCGCCTTATTTCTCTTTAGTTTCTACGAACTATGCGATCGATTTCTTCGTCAAAAAGTAGTGGTCCTGACGGGTTTCTTCTAGTCATAAACTATAAAAACATGCCAAGAGAAAGAAAAAGTAAATTAATAAATAATAATAAAAAATTAAATTAAATTAAATTGTAAGAAAAATAAATGGCTAAAGTAATAAAAATTGAGCGTTCCTAATATCTTAGTTCCCCAGCAACGGCGCCAAAAACTTGATCGCGTGATTTCGTAATAGGTTTTAAATATTTATAATTAATCGTTCTTGAAACTAACTAATATCGCGATGTAGGTAAGTATACCTATTGAACAGTAGTATAGTTTTAGCAAGACCGGATTGTCGAACCCAAAGGAACTAAAAGTATTAGTAATGATTGTCTTTTTATTATCTAGCCTAAGAATAAAGTGGTTTTGTTTTAAGTAACTAATTATCTAAACTAAGAACCCACAGAGAATAGAATTGGGGAATTTCTTTTGGGAAAATCGATTGAATTAAGACAATACCTAAGGAAAAATCCACCTAGACTGTACTTTTTATTCTAGCTTCGAATCGGACGATTTATTCATTTAACTTGTTCCGTAGAGATCCCTAAGTTATGTTATTATCCCTATTCAAGACTAATAACGTCTAATCCCTAGATTGAATAATTGAGACCTTTCTCTAATTAACACCCTAGGGTTGCATTAACTCGATCTATGGATCCTCTTATTAGGTTTCACCCTAATTTGGCAAAATCTTGTCACCCTATGTCTAGGCGCGCAAACAACTCCGCTTAATTATGACAAATGTACTCTTAGACAGGGTCTATTCCTCCTCTGAATAAGAGCTTATCTTGAATCAGTATCCTGGGATATCAAAATAAGAATTAAGAACACATGATTAAGAACAAGTTAAATATTTATCATACAATTCAGAAAATAATAACAAGATTCATCTTAGGTTTCATTCCCCTTAGGTATTTAGGGGTTTTAGTTCATAACTAAATAAGAAAACATCTCAGAATAATAAAGAATACAAAACATAAAGAAAACCCAAAACTCTTAAAGAGGAAATTGATGAGAGATCTTTAGTCTTGATGGTGAATCCGACTTCTGAGATAGATCAATCGGCTTCCTTAGACTAATTCCTTACTCTCTATTCTATGTGTCCCTTTTCTTCCTCCTCTCAGGTGTATTTATAGGCTTTGGAATGCCTAAGAGCCCTTAAAATTAGTCTTTTCTAAATTGGACTCAACTTGGGCTCGGTAGGGACACGTCCATGTGACACGCCCGTGTGAATCGTGCTTCGAATCTGCTAAATTGACACGGCCGTGTGGTCTGCCCGTGTGAGGAGGTTCAGGCCGTGTTGATTTCGTACTTTGGCCCATTTTCTTTGTTTTTGGCCCGTTTCTCGTTCCTTTCGCTCTTTTATACTCTCCTAAGTATAAAACATGAAATTAAAGCATTAGGAGAATCGAATTCACCAATTCTAATAGGAAATCATCCATAAAATGCGTTAAACATGGAGTAAAAATATGTGTAAATTACAATTTATCAGACCTCTTTTTATACCGACCACTTCTTATCGAGATTGTATCATTGACGCAATATCTCGTCTTTTGTTCAATCACTGTTTTGGACTAAAAATCCAAAGAGATGGTCTCAACTTAAACCATTCCCACTCAGATATTTCCTTAAGCTTGGTGAGTTCTAAATAATAGTTCCGTTTCAGACTCTTGTATTATTTAGGAACTTTCCAAAGTAATACGCGAAACTCCTTTTGTGAAAGTATTATTAATCCATTAATCATTATTTCAATGCAACATGCTTGCAACAAATCATAGTAATGGATAAGAATGGAATTTAATTAGGGTATAACTTGAAATAAATAAATTATCGAAGATAAAAATAAAAGTCTATTCGGGATGCATATCTTGAAAAGAAAAACATTTCAAAGGTAGTTGATTTATCATGAATAAGGTGAAGACTAGGTGTCCCTGATATCGTAGCCTGAATCTCTCTGTACGAACTTCCTGAAGACCAATTTAAACTTAACGTGTTTAGGAGATCAGAAGCACTTTGTCAATGCCCCAAGATGCGGCATACCCTCTCCCTTGTCAATTCAGGTATAGCAAGATCATCGCCTTCCCAATCTTTGATCAACATCTGAGCCGCCCTTTGCGGGTTTTCACCTTGGCCTCTCCTTTTTTTTCTCTTTTTTTTAAAGGAAGGTTTTAAAGCGCCCTTTGCGAGTTTTCACTTTGGCCTCTTTCCCTCTTTAAGTGTAGTACTTCTTGACGGAATCTAAATTCACAGGATTGGGTAGGTTTTTCCCATCCATTTTAGTTAGAATTAATGCTCCTCCGGAGAAAGCTTTCTTCACCATGTAATGCCCCTCCCAATTGGGTATCCATTTTCCTCTAAAATATTTTTGCATAGGAAGGATCTTTTTCAGAACTAGATCTCCCTCATGAAACTCTCTTGGGTGAACCTTTTTGTCATAAGCCCGCATCATTCTTTTTTGATACATCTGACCATGCTGAATAGCTCTTAGCCTCTTCTCCTCAATCAAATTCAACTGATCATATCGAGACTGTATCCATTCTACTTCATCTAACTTCAACTTTGACAAAACTCTAAGGGAAGGTATCTCCACCTCAATGGGTAGAACTGCTTCCATTCCATAAACCAATGAGAAAGACGTTGCCCTAGTAGAAGTTCTGATAGATGTTGGATAAGCGTAAAGAGCGAATGGAAACTTCTCATGCCAATCTCTATGAGTTTCAGTCATTTTCCCCACAATCTTTTTAATATTTTATTGGCTGCTTCCACTGCCCAGTTCATTTTTGGGCGATATGGTGATGAATTATGGTGTCTGATCTTAAACTGACTGTAGACCTCTGCTATTGTGCTATGGTTCAAATTCAATGCATTGTCAGATATGATCCTTTCAGGCATCCCATATCGACATATGATCTCCTTTTTCAGGAATTTACTTATAGCTGATTTTGTAACATTGGCGTACGAGGCCGCCTCTCCCCACTTGGTGAAATAGTCAATGACCACAAAGATGAACCGATGCCCATTTGAAGCCTTTGGTGAGATTGGCCCTATGACATCCATGCCCCACATGAAAAACGGTAATGGGGAAGTCATGACTTGCAAAGGCGAAAGAGGTACATGAATTTTATCGCCATAGATTTGACATTTGTGACATTTCTTGGCATAATTAATGTAGTCTCCTTCCATGGTTGACCAATAATATCCAAACCTCATAATTTGTCTGGCTATTGTGAACCCATTAGCGTGTGTTCCAAAAACGCCTTCATGAACCTCTTCTAAAATTTTCTTGGACTCCACAGCATCCACACATCTCAAAAGTACTTGATCCTTTCTTCTTTTGTACAGGATTTCATCATCTAAGACATAATCACAGGCTAGCCTTCTCAACAACCTTTTGTCATTCTCTGTTGCTTGATCTGGATATTCACGATTTCTCACATATCGCAATATATCCTGATACCAAGGGTGGTCACATTGATCATGGAAGCCAAAGTAGCCAAAGTAGCCAAAGCATTCGCCATCTGGTTTTCATCTCGCGAGAGATAATTGAAAGTAACATCATCAAACTCATCAATTAACCCCAGCACTATGCTCCGATAATTAATCAATTTGGAGTCTCTTGTCTCCCATTCACCTTTAAGCTGGTAGATCACTAGCGCGGAGTCTCCATATACTTCCAACACCTTGATCTTGCGTTCTATGGCTGCCCGGAGTCCCATGATACATGCTTCATATTCTGTCATATTATTTGTGCAATCGAAATCCAATTTACATGTGAATGGATAATGATCTCCATTTGGGGATACCAAAACTGCCCCAATTCTATTACCCACAGCATTTGAGGCTCCATAAAAGTTCAATTTCCATGGGTGACTTTTTGTAACATCCTCTTTAGTAGCCACCACATACATTAATTCTTCATTGAGGAAATCAAAGTTCAAGGGCTCATAATCTTCTAGAGCTCTACTGACCAGAAATTCTGCTATTGCGCTCCCTTTCACGACCTTTTGACTTACGTAGACTATGTCAAATTTAGAAAGCAGAATTCGGCACCTAGCCATCCTTCCGTTCAAGGCGTTTGACTCCATCATATATTTTAAGGGGTCCAACTTCGAGATTAACCAGGTCGTATGGTACAACATGTATTACCTCAACCTCCAAGCTGTCCAGATTAAGGCGCAACACAATTTTTCGATTGGCAGATATCTCAACTCACATTCCGTGAATTTCTTACTGAGGTAATATATCGCCTTTTCTTTTCTTTTTTATTCATCGTGCTGACCAAGCACACATCCCATAGAGTTATCAAACACTACTAAATATAGTATTAGTGGCCTATCTGTGCTTAGAGGTAACAGTACTGGAGGATTTGACATGTACTTTTTAACCTTAAAAAAAGCTTTCTGGCATTAATCATCCCATTCTCCTGGGTTGTGCTTTTTAAGAAGACGAAATATGGGGTCGCATTTTTCAGTTAGTTGTGAAATGAACCGAGCAATGTAATTTAGTCTTCCTAAGAAGCCTCGAACTTCTTTTTGAGTATGTGGTGGGGACAATTTTTGTATAACTCAAACTTTGTCTGAGTCAACCTCAATTCCCCTTTCACTAACTACAAAGCCTAGTAGCTTTCTTGATCTAGCTCCAAAAGTACATTTCACTGGATTAAGCTTTAGCTGAAATTTTCTCAATCTCAAGAACAGCTTTTTCAACACTTTGATGTGCTTCTCTTCAGTTCGGGATTTGGAAATCATATCGTCTACAGAAACTTCAATCTCTTTATGTATCATATCATGAAATAAGGTTACCATGGCTCTTTGATATGTCGCTCCAGTATTCTTCAGCCCAAATAGCATCACCTTATAATAGAATGTGCCTCACAAGGTTATGAAGGTAGTTTTTCCCATGTCCTCAGGATGCATCTTTATCTGGTTGTATCCCGAGAAGCCATCCATGAAGGAGAACAATGAGTAGCCCGTCGTGTTATCCACTAGAGTATCAATGTGATGCAAGGGGAAGTTGTATTTCGGGCTAACCTTATTTAAGTCTCTATAATCAACACACATTCGTACTTTCCCATCTTTTTTAGGAACAGGTACAATGTTGGCTACCCATTCCGAGTATTTGACCACCCGCAGGAATCCAGCATCAAATTATTTCTTGACTTCCTCCTTTATTTTTAGCACAATGTCTGGCCTCATCCTTCGAAGTTTTTGCTGAATTGGCTTGCAATCTTCTTTTATGGGAAGGCGATGTACTACAATATCAGTGCTCAACTCGGGCATATCTTGGTAGGACCATGTGAAGACATCTTTAAATTCTTGAAACAACCTAACAAGGTCTCGTTTTGTTTCTTCGATTATGCACGTTTCGATTCTTACAGCTTTTCCTTCTTCCAAAGTCACCACCTCCACTGTCTCTTTATGCGGCAGAATTTGCTTTTTCTCTTGTTCTACCATTCTTAACAAGTCCAGAGATAAGTCACAATCTCTATCATCTTCAAAGTATTGAGATCTCTCTAAACACATGTCTTGCTCAAAAAGTGATTCCGAGTCAGTAGCAGCGTCACTCGTGACATTGATAACTAGGGACCTGTTATAGGTACAAGAATATATAAAGAATGAATGAATTTAAGAATTATTGTTTGCATGGTATGATTATGAAGGAATGATTGAAGAAAGTCTAAAAGGACTAAGAATAATTACTCTGACAGAAAGAATAAAACAATCACTTGTGGAAAGAATGAAAGAATTTTTGCTCAAAATGATAGCGAAAATGTACTTCATTGAAATAACGATGTTTGAATATGAGCCTATTTCACAAAGAAATTCTTATTGCCTCTAGGCTTAAAGTAACAAGATTGTTTCGAACATTACTCTGAGTAAGCTCTAAATACTACAAGAATGTCTTTTGCAGTCCAGTTGCCTAGAACACTCCCAGGTTCATAAGGACGAATATCTGAAAAGGTCCCCTCTTCAGTCACTTCTTCCAATATGGCATTGATGTGAATATTTTTCAATGTTTCTTCGATGTCTTTTTTCTCCAACGTCCTTCGTTCGGGATGAATAATCCCTTCCGATACAAAAGTCTTCGATATGTGAGGGATTACCATGGGTTCCCACTTGATTTCTTCACCACTTAATCGTGCTTTTTTTCTCTCCTGCCTTTTTTCTAATTCTTTCTTCCTTTGTCTTGCATCTGACCTAAACCCTAAACCAAAATGGTCACATTTGTCTTTCAGCATAAGCACCTCAACTCTTCCCTGAAGACTCCTCCCAAGTTCCCTTCCTGGTAAAGCTCCTCTTCCAACCATCAACTGTAGACTCATCCTTGTAGTTTTGGATAATTTCGACATCGAAATCTTGCTCCCCTCAGTAATGAATGTCGCATTAAAAAATTCCAAAGACCGAAATAAACATTCAATTACTTCGTCATCTGTCTCCAAATATGGTGCATCACTGCTTACAGTTGCAATGATATCCTCTTTAGCATTTATCGTTATCAACCGACCCTCTGCTACTAACTTCAACTTTTGATGCAACGATGAAGGCACTGCCCCTGCTGAATGTATCCAAGGTCTTTCTAAGAGGCAGTTGTATGAGGGTTTGATATCCATAACCAAAAAATCCACATCATATGTAGTTGGGCCAATCAACAAAGGTATTTCTATTCTCCCCATGACTCTTCTTTCTGTGCCATCAGATGCCCGTACTATATTCTGACACTCTTTCATGTGCGAGCTATCCACAAGTAATCTATTTAATGTAGACAAGGGCAATACATTCAATATCGACCCATTGTCTATCAAGACTCCCGGCAATGTGTTTCCTTTATATCTGGTAGTGATGTGTAGAGCTTTAGTGGACCCCCACCTCCTAGTGGTATTTCTTCATCATTGAAGAAGATGAAATTATGAGCACTTATGTTATTAACTAGCCGATCCAACTTATTGACAGAGATATCATTAGTCACGTACGTCTCATTTAGCACTTTCGTCAATGTATTTCAGTGGACCTCTGAACTTAGGAGCAAAGCGAGTATAGATATGCAGGCTGGTTATTTATGCAACTGTTCCACCACGCTATATTCACTATGTTTCAGAAATTTTAGGAATTCCTTAGCTTCCTCCTCTTTCATTGGTTTATTAATAGGTAACTCAAACTCAACAGCTTTTCCCTTCTTTTGTTCTGCTATCGGAGCTTTTCCTTTTACATGTTCTGTTTGGGCATTCACCAAATCATAACATCTTCCACTACGCATGTGAGAACCCATATCTTGATCCTCCTTAGCTGAACTCTCTTTCCCCGAGATTGTCACATTGTAATCATAACTCCATGAGACCCTTTTGTTGTCCTTGTAAGAGAAAACTGCTGGTTTTTGAATTATAACCTTCGATACCATTTGAATTCCCACCTCATTTTTCGGACGTGAAATGATGACCACAGGATAATTGACCTTCGGGCCCTTCGACGTTTATTCTGATGTGCATATACACCCTTCCTCTTTGGCCTCTTCATAAAATTCTATCTCCTTGTTGTCTATCAAGCTCTGAGTCAAAGCTCTGAACTCTTCACATTCTTGAATTCCGTGCCCCTCTTCATGGTGGAATTCGCAGTAACTCCCTATCCCTTTGCCGCTCCTTTCTGGATCCGAAATAACTAGTCCCCTTTTTACTATCTCCTTCCAAACCCATTTCAAAGGAGTTTTTACTTCTATAATGTCTGTCTTGACTTTTCTCCCCAAATTTTCACTTATCGCGTTTACCTCGCCATCGGTGTGATTAGGAAACAGATTTTCTACACTGGGTGCATTATCAAACTTCACAACACCTACTTTAATAAGTCTTTAACTACTTTCTTAAAGGCAGTGCAATTTTCTATTGAATGCCCTGAAATTCCTACATGGTAGTCACATTGAGCGTTTGCATCGTATCATTTGGGGTATGGGGGTTGTAATGGCTTTAGGTAAAAAGGGGCCACCACATGTACATCAAATAAACTTTGATACAACTCCTTATATGACATTGGAATAGGCGTAAATTGAAGCTTCTCAATATTTTGCTTTGTGTCAGGCTCTTGTCTTAACGAACCTTGACTTTCAGTAGTCACTGCTCTCGGCTGATTAACAGTAAACAATTTTGAGTACCCTATGTTCGTATTTTTCACCTCGTTTTCTTTTTTCCGTGGGGCTGGCCTTTTGGTATTCTCTCTTGCCTCTATCCTCCCACTTCTTATTGTATTCTCGATCATTTCTCCAGTCATTACCACGTCTGAGAAGCTTTTTGTGGCGCTTCCCAACATGTGTGTAATGAACGGGGCCTTGAAAGTGTTGATAAAGAGCATCGTGGTTTCTTTTTCTAAAAGCGGCGGTTGAACTTGTATGGCAACTTCTCTCTATCTTTGCGCATATTGTCTGAAACTTTCATTTGGTTTCTTCTCCATGTTCTGTAGTGTAATCCTATCAGGAGTCATATCCGTCACATGGCTGTACTGCTTCATGAACGCTTGGGCCAAATCTTTCCACGAACTAATCTTGGTACGACTCAACTGATTGTACCACTTAGATGCTGCCCCCCACTAAACTGTCTTGGAAGCAATGAATCAGTAGTTGATCGTTGTTAACATACCCAGTCATTCTTCTGCAAAACATGGTAATATGAGCTTCAGGGAAGCTCGTTCCATTGTACTTCTCAAATTCCTGGATTTTGAACTTGGGGGGAAGGACTAAGTCTGGGACCAAACTCAAATCCTTTGCGTCAATTCCATGATGACTATCAGCGCTTTCCATTGCTCTGAATTTTTCCTCCAGCCATTTACATCGTTCCTCTAATTGCTTTTGTGATTTCATCCTTACCTTTTCCTCTTTTGTAACTTCATCCAAATCAGGAACAAGCGGATAATTCGAGTTACTAACAAGGTTAGAGCCTGAGCCAGCTTGGAAATTCATTGGTATCGAAGCTCCGGCCTGAATCTGTTGAGGCTTGATCATAACAGATGGTCTCTGCAGATTAATCTTAGGTTGTGTCGGTACATGTGTTAGAGTAAAGCCAGGAGGGTATTGAGGGTCTTCATTATTTTCCCCAACATTATCCATAGGACCCTTTCCCTTATTCATTCTTCCCATCAGCAATTGGGACAACTGACTCATCATCTCTCTTTGGGATTTCATCATTTGATCTTTCATCTCTTGCTGAATCTTGGCTAGCTACTCTTGTATCTGTAACTGCATTTGTTCCTGCACGTCCTTTTGCATCTGTTCCAATTTTTCAAGTCTTTTGTCCATTGACTTGGTCTTTTTCCTTGTACCGTAGGAGTGCATACTTGGTTGGTTTTCATTGGTTTTTAGATTACTGATATAATTTTTAATTAATTAGAATCTTTTTATGGACTTTAATACATATGATGTAATGTAATGCAAATGCATGAATACAAAGGAAGCATCAATTTTGATTCAATTCCCTTTAGAAAACTTTACTAGAAAATAAAATTCTTTACATAAAATTGAGTTACAAATAAGACTTTGCTCTAATGCTCAGAGCCTTAATTTTCCTAAGCAACGAGGCTAGCTCCTACCCCCGATTTGACTCCAACTCGTACTTCATGCTCAGTATGTCTGCTTGTACCACTAAAGCTTACAAGTAATTGGCTACCTCCCGAATCTGGGTTACGGCTTCTCCCATAATGTAATCCCTGTTTATGACTTGGTCCTGCGCATGGTGAAGCTGTTCCTTCCAACGCTCCTCACTTGCTTCGAAAAACTCAATCCGTATCTCACAGCTTCGTAATGACGCTTCTAATTCTTCTACTTTTCCTTTCATTTCTTCTACCTTACTCAAGTTTACTCTCAACTCTATTGCGGTATTACGGCTCCAGTACAGATGAATAGACTTCTCGAGTTCTGCCACTCTAGCCCTTAATTCACCTCGTTCATTTCTGCTTTCTGATAGACTCTTCTCTAAATCCTCATTTTGTGCCTGAGCCTCTTGGAATTTCTTTTCCCATTGGTCGGCTTTGATCTTTTCCTCTCGAATTTCCTGGTGCCATTGTTCTGAAGTTTTACCTAACCTAGCATTCCTCATAGGCAGGCGTAACTTCTTATAATATGTCTTCAAACTGTCCAGATCCTCTTCGGCCTTACTTTTCCCTTTTCTCAACTTTTCAGCCTCTGACCTCTGAACATCTACGTCTAATCTCAGATGCATCTTTTCTTTCTCCAATTGTTCGATCTTTTTCCCAAGCTCAGAACTGTTCTTCTCGAAGTCTTGCTTTATAATTTCCTACTCTGACGAGGCGACTTGTAATTGTTCCTCCATTGGTCGGGTTCTTTCTACACTTGGTCTAGAAATATTGTTATTGACCCTTTTTTTAAACCATCCATTATATTCAGGTGTCACTATGGAACCAACAGCCAACCTCTTCATCCAGCAAGTTTGCTTCCAAGCATCAGATAGTTCCCGAACTTTCTTCTTATAGTGGTTACCTTTATATGAGAATTCACACTGAGCCAGCCCCGTAAGTCGTGGGTACAAACTACCTCGATTTATACTGCCTTAATGCCAGCAAAGGAGTATACCCAGTGGCTCCCCAAATTCCTGACAACGGTAGCCAATCAAAGTTCCCACATCTATACAGAATCTCATCAGGAACCATCCAAAAAGCTCTCCACTCTATATCCCCCTCCTTGAGGTTTTGAAGAATTTCCATCCATTTCTGCTCTGAGATATCATCTCTCCTTTGCATAGTCGCCTCCTCCTTTAACGGGGAGTAACTTTCAGAAAAGACCCGGTAGGAAGCCCTGTTCACTTTCCAAAAATGCCCATGAAACCACACCCTCAACAGCTGTGCACACCCAATAAACTGTCTGTAACGCCCCGTACCCGAGACCGTTGCCGAAGTCGAACACGAGGTGTTAACAGATTTAATTCATTACTTAAACAGCTCAAACAATTTAGTTTTAGAACTTCCAGACAAGCTGGCTAACTGCATCACAGTCGCTTAAAAATTCATATCTCGAGTTCTGAAACTCAAAATCCAATTCCGTAAATTTTCCCAGAAACTAGACTCATATATCTATTTACTAATTCTTTTCTAAAATTTTTGGCTAGGCTAATTAGAAAAGTTTATTAGTTAAAGTCTCTCCTATTTTCAGGGTTTGACCGCTCTAACCTCTGTGTATTACAAATCATATATATCTCTGTACAAAATTTAAATGACTATGAAGTTTGTTTTTCTTAAAACTAGACTCAATAAGAAATCTTTACATATAAATTATGACTTCTAATTATTTTTATACAATTTATGGTGAATTTCCAAATTCAGAACAGGGGATCCAGAAATCGCTCTGGCCCTATTTCACAAAAATTTAAACATCTCATAAAATATAACTCATATACCTGTTTCGTTTCTTCCATATGAAAATAGACTCATAATTCTTCAATTCCATATTTTATACATCATCTAATTATATCTCTACTATTTTTAATGATTTTTCAAATTCAAGTCACTACTGTTGTCTGAATCTATTTTATAGTAAATTTTACCTATTTCATGGTTTCCATGGATTAACTAGCAATTTGACATACATAACACCAAATATGATCATAATTAGCCATTCCAATGGCTAATTATTACCAAGCATTTTTATACTACTCAATAACGATATCATAAGACCATATATACAAAATGATTATAATGCTATACATGCCATACTCAAAATATACAAGCCATTATGCCAAGATGGTATACGGATAGTGTGAGCGTGCTCGACGGCCGTTCTCGATTTCCGAGCTGGCTTGTCAACACTACAAGGAATGAAAAGGAGGGAGTAAGCATTAATGCTTAGTAAGTTCACATGCAAATAGCAAGTAACATAACCATATAAGCAAACATAAAACATCATTTGCATAATCATCACCAAGACATTCATATCATATTTTCATTTATCATCTTACCATATTGTTGTTATATCGATTTTTCAACCCGAGGGTTAAGTACATACCTGTTCAAAGTATCCATTTCACAACACTTACTAATACGTCCCTCTTCATCTCGAGTATTCCTCCATTTGAGTAGAACTTTGCAGTTGAACACATCTGAATATAATTCGGATACATGGAAAGTTTGCACATAAGTGCCACATATGTAGCCAAGCTACTACGTAACCCGCCCATAAGTGAACTCGGACTCAACTCAACGAGCTCGGGCGTTCGCATCCATAAGTGAACTCGGACTCAACTCAACGAGCTCGGATGCCTAGTTACATCTCACGAACTCGGACTCAACTCAACGAGTTCGGACATTCGCATCCATAAGTGAACTCGGACTCAACTCAACGAGTTCGGATGCTCAACCATCCTAGTGACATGTCACTTGTATCCTAATCTATTCCTAAGGTTCAAACGGGATTTTCTGCGAACACATATCCTTGCCGTCTTCCGTAGAATGCCGAAATCAATACTCGGTAACATTTTATATTTAACAAGTAGCTCACATAGTTTACATTTTATTCGAAAATAACAACAAAGCATATATTTCATGATAAAAATAAGCATATCACATAATTGACATCAATAACTTAAAAATAACAATTATGCTACATTATTTACACATGAACTTACCTCGTATGCTGAAAATGGCTACTTTTACCATTTCGTCCACAACTTGGTATTTTTCCTATTTTAGCTTTGAATTTCAGTTTTCCTTGCTCTATCATTTAAAATATAGTCTAATTAGGACTCACATTATTGAAATTGACCCAAAATCATATTTTGGAAAAATTACAATTTTGCCCCTAAACTTTTGCATATTTACACTTTTGCCCCAAATCTCGTAAATTAAACTTCAGCCTATTTTCTTATGTTTTATGACATGCTGATCATTTTCCCCTTCTATGGCAACATCAAATTCTCACTCTAACATGTACTTATGACTATTAGGTATTTTTACCGATTAAGCCCTTTTGCTCGTTTTCACTTAAAACCGAGTAGCACAAGTTGTCTAACATAATTTAAAAACTCATATTCTATCATTAAACACCAAAATACACAAATTTCACCTATGGGTATTTTTCCAAATATAAACCCTAGGTTAAATTATTGCTAGCATAAGCTAAATCGAGCTACCAGGACTCCAAAAACGTAAAGAACTTGAAAAACGGGGCTAAAATGGACTTACAATCGAGCTTGGAAGCTTGAAAAACCCTAGCCATGGTTTCTCCTTGCTATATTCGGCCATGGGGTTGAAGATGAGTAAAATTGGCTTTTAATTTTGTATTTTAATTCATTTTACCCCTAAATGACCAAAATGCCCTTACTACTAAACTTTCCAAAAATTCCATCCATATCCAATTTTTGTCCATAAACTTGGAAATTGGTAAAATTGCTATTTAAGACCTCCTAATTAATATTTCAAAACAATTTCATACTAGAAACTTCTAGAATGCAAGTTTTGCAAATTATTCGATTTAGTCCCTAATTTCAATTTAAGCACTTTAGGCATAGGATTTCATCACGAAATTTTCACACAATCATGCAATCATATCATAAACATCAAAATAATTATATAATAATTATTTTTATCTCGAATTTTGTGGTCACAAAACCACTATTCCGACTAGGCCCAAAATCAGGATATTACAACTCTCCCCCCCCTTTAGGGATTTTCGTCCCCGAAAATCTTACAAAAAAAGTGGTCTTCACATTTAATCTCATATTTGGTGCTGAAGAACTTTCACTTAGACTGTACCTCCAATACATCTCTTTAATTTCTCATATGATCTGAAAGCTTACATCTCAACTCTCAACTGTTCTTAAATTTTCAACCCTTCTCAGTTTCCCATGATATCATGACATAAAACCCGGAACTTAACTTGATTAATGGAGACCGAAATTCCAAGAAATCCAACAATCAAAGAGACCTGAATTTCCATGAATCTGATGAGTAGGAATTCATTCAATACAGATATGATTTATAGATCTCGCCAAACATTTAACAATAGAATACATCACATTTTCCTCTTTCTGCAATGGAAATAATTCTGATATGGCCTCAAGAATAATCCTTCTCATTTCCGTCCCAATATCAACACTGACAAGGATAATTTTGATAGATTCCAATGCTCGGCTTTAACCTCTTTAACAACTCAGATTTTATGTAACATCGAATGCTCTAAACTATCACATTACCTCACTGTCTTGAAACACATCACAATTCATACAATAGTATATTATTGAAAGTCAGGAAGTCTTTACTCAATGTAGACTAGTCTAGTTCAGACGCTTCGGTTACCAATATTTTCATCTATCCGAACTTTGTCAACATGTAATAAACTTTTCAGCTTTCACAAAATGAAAACCTTATCATTCGTAGTGACTTTAACTAATATCAAACTTTTTCTAATAAATATACACTTCTCGTTCAGACTATTTACTCTTTTATCCGTACAAAATGAAATTCTATTATCAGATTTGGAAAAATATAATCCTGAAATAATTGTCGCATGAAATCTTTCAAATAGATAATTCACCATACCGACTGAAACTCGCGCTTTTATCACTTATGCCTTTACTGATGTCAAATCCTTACACAGAAATTAGAAAAAAAAAACCCAATACTAAAATCACCACATTACCAAGATCAAATTAGAAGTGTAGTCATATTTGACACGATTATTACGAGCTGAAGAACGCACTTCGAACACGAGTCATAATTGACAAATTATGGAACAAAGATAACAAGAAAACCGAATAAAGAAATCCAAAATAGAGAAATCCGGAATAAAGAAATCCAAGATACGATACTATGCTGGACAATCGAAAACCAAGCCGGAGAATCGAAAACCAAACTCATAGAGAAAATACGGAATACCCCGATAATTCTTCAAAGAAAGAAAGTTCAAAAGAAAACATCATTTAATCCCACTAGAATCAAATATAACAAGAACAATATATCTTCCCATACATATATATCAGATGAAGCATCAAGTAGAAGAAACAGAATCATAATATCATCTGTATTCTCTCATAAATTCTTATCAGACGAAATGAAATAGAATACCCGATGAAATAGAGCAATATAAATTATAAACCAGTCAGACTACCAATGCTTTCATCCAACACCAGGATTAAAAGACATTCCCATATAACAAGAATTTCTTCAGAAGATCAATAGCCATAAAAATATTTCTGAGAACGGGTAAACACATAGAACATCTCAAAAGAGATTGCTAAATCTGTCCAGTCATAACTATCACACTCAGATAGTTCACATTTCAAATATCATTTCCCCAACTAGTTCTGCCGTCACAAATTTCATATTAAACCATTCACTAAAGAAGGCTAGTTCTGAATAAATTTTGATTTACACTTTTCTCGACCTTGCACCTGAGTAATTCGGTTTACCAAGGAGAATTCCTTTTCTAACTGGAACAGTGCATAATTCCAATAATCTTTACGTCAATCCGATACTTTACGGGCTCTGACTTTACTTATCAGCTCATTTTCAATCTCTGATCATACTTATAATTATTCTATCACTGAACTCTTTGGGTTCTCAACCGGAAATTTATTCAATACAAATCTCATGAAATTCCATTATAAGTACCATTTGGGTAAGGGGGAGGGGTTGTAGGACCTCTGACTCGACTTTCTTATACATACACATATGACACAACTTCCATCATCATAACAACATCATCAAAATCATGTCATTCATTCATGTTGGCTTACACCAATTTTCCTATTGTCCCATTTAGACAATATACTTATGCATACATTCTATGTTTTCTAGATAGCTTTACTTATCCATTCATTTAATTAAATTAAGTCATGCTCATGACATCATATAAGGCCAAACAAACATAGATATTTGCACCATAATCATAACTTTCATTTCGTGCATCATCATGTACATATCATTACAATCATATAATTCAGTCCAGCAATTTAACACAAATAAATTCATTTCATTATAATCCTTTATCTCATAAAAATTATATATCATTAGCATTCATCAACATTCGACGTCCAAATCAAAACAAGGACATTTTCATTCATATCATAATATTATGACTTTTATTCATACCTCTACTACTTTCTATTTATTCCATTCATCTTATCAAGTAAGCCATATACACTACATCATATGAGCATTAAGCAAATATGAATATTTATCACATATGTATCATAAACCTTTATTCATACTTTTCTGAACCGATACTTATCATAATCATAATTTTACTCAAATACCTTCACATAACGTTGAACATGGTCGGCGCAGCTCGGTTGGAGAGTACCTCTAAATAAGACGGTACTCATACGCGTCGGAAGACATCACACTATCACAGATAAGTGGCATGTATAGCTAAACTTTTACACATGCTAGGTTAGTCCGAGAACTGACTAAACCTGCTCTGATACCACCACATGTAACGCCCCGTACCCGAGACCGTTGCCGAAGTCGAACACGAGGTGTTAACAGACTTAATTCATTACTTAAACAGCTCAAACAATTTAGTTTTAGAACTTCCAGACAAGCTGGCTAACTGCGTCACAGTCGCTTAAAAATTCATATCTCGAGTTCTGAAACTCAAAATCCAATTCCGTAAATTTTTCCTGAAACTAGACTCATATATCTATTTACTAATTCTTTTCCAGAATTTTTGGCTAGGCTAATTAGTACAGTTTATTAGTTAAATTCTCTCCTATTTTCAGGGTTTGACTGCTCTGACCTCTGTGTATTACGAATCAGATATCTCTCTGTAAAAAATTTAAATGACTATGAAGTTTGTTTTTATTAAAACTAGACTCAATAAGAAATCTTTACATATAAATTATGACTTCTAATTATTTTTATACAATTTATGGTGAATTTCCAAAGTCAAAACAGGGGATCCAGAAATTGCTCTGGCCCTATTTCACAAAAATTTAAACATCTCATAAAATATAACTCATATACCTGTTTTGTTTCTTCCATATGAAAATAGACTCATAATTCTTCAATTCCATATTTTATTCATCATCTAATTATATCTCTACTATTTTTAATGATTTTTCAAATTCACGTCACTACTGTTGTCTGAATCTATTTTATAGTAAATTTTACCTATTTCATGGTTTCCATGGATTAACTAGCAATTTGACATACATAACACCAAATATGATCATAATTAGCCATTCCAATGGCTAATTATTACCAAGCATTTTTATACTACTCAATAACGATATCATAAGACCATATATACAAAATGATTATAATGTTATACATGCCATACTCAAAATATACAAGCCATTATGCCAAGATGGTATACGGATAGTGTGAGCGTGCCTCCGACCGTTCCCGATTTCCGAGCTGGCTTGTCAACACTACAAGGAATGAAAAGGAGGGAGTAAGCATTAATGCTTAGTAAGTTCACATGCAAATAGCAAGTAACATAACCATATAAGCAAACATAAAACATCATTTGCATAATCATCACCAAGACATTCATATCATATTTTCATTTATCATCTTACCATATTGTTGTTATATCGATTTTTCAACCCGAGGGTTAAGTACATACCTGTTCAAAGTATCCATTTCACAACACTTACTAATACGTCCCTTTTCATCTCGAGTATTCCTCCATTTGAGTAGAACTTTACCCGTTGAACATATCGGAATATAATTCGGATACATGGAAAGTTTGCACATAAGTGCCACATATGTAGCCAAGCTACTACGTAACCCGCCCATAAGCGAACTCGGACTCAACTCAATGAGCTCGGGTGTTCGCATCCATAAGTGAACTCGGACTCAACTCAACGAGCTCGAATGCCTAGTTACATCTCACGAACTCGGACTCAACTCAACGAGTTCGGACATTCGCATCCATAAGTGAACTCGGACTCAACTCAACGAGTTCGGATGCTCAACCATCCTAGTGACATGTCACTTGTATCCTAATCTATTCCTAAGGTTCAAACGGGATTTTCTGCGAACACATATCCTTGCCGTCTTCCGTAGAATGCCGAAATCAATACTCGGTAACATTTTATATTTAACAAGTAGCTCACATAGTTTACATTTTATTCGAAAATAACAACAAAGCATATATTTCATGATAAAAATCAGCATATCACATAATTGACATCAATAACTTAAAAATAACAATTATGCTACATTATTTACACATGAACTTACCTCGTATGCGAAAATGGCTACTTTTACCATTTCGTCCACAACTTGGTATTTTCCCCATTTTAGCCTGAATTTCAGTTTTCCTTGCTCTATCATTTAAAATATAGTCTAATTAGGACTCACATTATTGAAATTGACCCAAAATCATATTTTGGAAAAATTACAATTTTGCCCCTAAACTTTTGCATATTTACACTTTTGCCCCAAATCTCGTAAATTAAACTTCAGCCTATTTTCTTATGTTTTATGACATGCTGATCATTTTCCCCTTCTATGGAAACATCAAATTCTCACTCTAACATGTACTTATGACTATTAGGTATTTTTACCGATTAAGCCCTTTTGCTCGTTTTCACTTAAAACCGAGTAGCACAAGTTGTCTAACATAATTTAAAACCTCATATTCTATCATAAAATACCAAAATACACAAATTTCACCTATGGGTATTTTTCCAAATATAAACCCTAGGTTAAATTATTGCTAGCATAAGCTAAATCGAGCTACCGTGACTCCAAAAACGTAAAGAACTTGAAAAACGGGGCTAAAATGGACTTACAATCGAGCTTGGAAGCTTGAAAAACCCTAACCATGGTTTCTCCTTGCTATATTCGGCCATGGGGTTGAAGATGAGTAAAATTGGCTTTTAATTTTGTATTTTAATTCATTTTACCCCTAAATGACCAAAATGCCCTTACTACTAAACTTTCCAAAAATTCCATCCATATCCAATTTTTGTCCATAAACTTGGAAATTGGTAAAATTGCTATTTAAGACCTCCTAATTAATATTTCAAAACAATTTCATACTAGAAACTTCTAGAATGCAAGTTTTGCAAATTATTCGATTTAGTCCCTAATTTCAATTTAAGCACTTTAGGCATAGGATTTCATCATGAAATTTTCACACAATCATGCAATCATATCATAAACATCAAAATAATTATAAAATAATTATTTCTATCTCAGATTTTGTGGTCACAAAACCATTATTCCGACTAGGCCCAAAATCAGGATATTACACTGTCCCTCGCCTGTCTTACGACACATGCTCAAGGATCTGAACGTCTCAGCCAATATTACAGGTACATGTGTGATTCCCTTATCAAGACGGTCGAATAAATCAGTGACTGCCTCATCCACATACCTCAAAGCCTTAGGAAAAATTACCAATCCATAGATGCTTAAGGCGAAGATATCGACCCTCTTTCTTTCATCCGGATGTGTTAAAACCAAATCTCTCAAATTCTTCCAAGGATTACATTTACTATCCCCTTTTTGTTGAATCCGAATAGTGACCCAAGGCTCGCTCATCCCTGAAATATTCATCAATTTATTAGTGAAAGTTTGACAATTAAAAACCTTGGCATAAGCTTTTCTAACTTGAACTTTTGGACACCTAAGTAGGGTAGTATATTCCTCCACGGTAGGCATCAAATCCACTTCCCCAAAAGTGAAACACTTGTAAGCAGAATTCCAAAATTGAACCATAACTCGGAACAGATGCTTGTCCACCCTAATATCTAGCAAGTAGGATATATCACCATAGCTTTGATAGAACAACTGTTTGGTTCCTTCATCCCAACGAGCCCATATATCTCTCAACTCTTGCAACTTATTCTGTGTTACATTGACGCGAGTGAATTTCTGCAACTCTGATGTATATCCTTCTGTCAGGCTATCCCCTTTCTCCGACTGTAACTTCTCTGACCATGCGCGGACGACCGCATTATCCTCAACTTTATTAAGAAATTCATTCTCCATGTTAAATCTTCTAACTTAGTAATCGAATACGAATCAACACCTCCTTTAGTATGCAATGTCATGCAAAATAAAATCAAAACAAAACACAAGTTAGTATTAAATATAAGTAATAAGATACAAGCAAAAACCAAAAATAATTAGAACACAGATATGGACAACTACTAAGGCTTAACACAGCTCTACCTAAGGGTATCTCTTAAGGTTCACTATATGTGGTTCGGTTCTAGAGAGAAGGTACTTGAACCAGTAGATTCCTCAATCCTTACCCATTATAGGCTCATATGGATCGAGTTTGATTCAGGGGAATACATTTCCCTATGACCATGCAGAGATGAAAATCTCACGAAATCATAGGTACAGATGTATCCCGGAAGCAATCCACTAGCCCATGCAGAGGTGAAAACCTCACTAAAAGAATAGTTTCTTACTCCCACTTAAAGGTATAACCACAACGGTCATGCAATGCAATGCAACATTATTCTATAAGACTCGAACCATGACAATCATACAAACAAATGCCATCATGATTTTCAAAAAAAATTTTAATACTTTGACAAAAGGACAACAAATAATCAATTTTATGGCTTGACTCTCTTGTTCAGTCCCCACTGGAGTCGCCAAGCTATCGAAACCATTTTTAGATTTTAAAAAAAAACAGGGATCGACTTTTAAAACAAAGTGTGGAGTCGCCACCAATCTTTTGTTTTGGTGTGATTGGATCACCTTAAAAATATATTTTATTCCATTTAAATCCATTTTGGCCTACAAAATTTGAGAAAACGAGTTCGGGAGCCGGTTATGTACGAGGAAGGATTAGCACCCTCGCTACGCCCAAAATTGGTACCGAATTGATTAGATAATGTCCTTATGTCTAAGATTTAAAGCTATTTTTGAAATATGGTTCCTTTTAAAACATTTGAATGGCTTAAGTTGGTCGTCAAAATTCTCTTGTTTCAAAGATATACAGCATCACATCCAGCACGATAGGACACGATCCTTTATACTCTCGAAAACACGGTAAATTTTTTACTTCCAAAAGTTTATATGTTGAAAATTACAAAAGGATGCCCAATTATTTAGTCCAACGAAAAATCGAAACCCAGCACGGTAGGGCACGATTCCTTGAATTTCCAAACATTGAACATTGCCTTGCTTTAGAAATTATAAAACACGAGTGAAATTCTAAAGGAATATTCAATTATTTTGAACGGAAATCAAAACCAAGCACGATAGGGCACGATTCCCCGAATTTCCAAACATTGAACATTGTCTTGTTTTGAAATTTGAAAAACACGAGTGAAATTCTAAAGGAATATTCGATTATTTTAAACAAACGAGAAATCGCGATTCCTCGAATTTTTAAACATCAAACATTACCTTCGTTTTAAGGAGTTTTCAGACGAATAATTGTAAAACCAGCTTACAACGCATTAATTTGACTTGAAATAAAATGGAATAATTAATTTTTAAAAAAAAGTTGAAAATTATAATGCAACATTTGTAGACTAAAGGAAAAATAAAAACATGGGGTAATATGCACACATAAAATACAATACCAATTAACAAACTAATAATTAACAAATTGACAAAACCAATAATTAAGTATAACTAATCTAGGAAAAATGTAATCAAACTTCTAAGCATGGAAGGAGAACAACAGTATGACAAATATACATGAAATAATATAAAAACAATTAACCCATGAGATACCAAACAACATAAAATTAATATGATACAAAACAACTACTAAAGAATGATGCATTGATGAGCAAACAACACGTGTTAGAATTTAAGATAATTTATAAAAACTAAGAATATAAAAATAATTTTTAAAATGGATGTTACGAAATGAAGACATTTGAATCAAATAATATGCAAAATAATTTGGAAAAATACATTTATTTACGGTTGACAATATGTACAAATAAAGATAAATTCAAATAATGTATGAAATAAAAAAAGGCATGCAAAGGTATATAATAAAGTATAATTTTAAGAAATAACTTATACACATAATAGATTTAAAAACATATATATAAATAATTTAAAAACAACTATATGAGAAAAAAAATATGGAATTTAACATGTATATAGGATCAAGCTAATTTTACTACGAATAATATATGTTCGAATATAGATAAAAAAACATTTGAATGGGGTATTACATAAAATATTAAAATAATATAACATGAAAAAGAACTTTAAAGTAATGATTTTATAACATCAAAGTAAAGTTATTAAAAATAGCTCAATACATAAAGAAAGGAGTGAACTGGAAATAATAAGTACGAATAGAAAGCTCAATTAAAATAACATATGTACAAGTATATATTAAAAATATTTAAATCAAATATTACAAAATGTTAAAATAATATGATAAAACATATACACATAAAGACAAACAAAATTGTTAAAATGGATCAACACTTATAAAAATATTAAATGTATTTTAAAATGGTAAATTATACAAATAGAAAATTAAATTAAAATTGAATTAAAATAAGAGGACTAATTTAAAAAATAAAATAAACTACTGGGATTAAAATAGGGACCCCTACGCAATGCGCGCGAATTCACGGGGACCAATGATGGAAATATCCCCGATCCCAAAACGCTGCATTGAGGCGCGGACTAAAATGAAAATATGCGCCCATTACAAGGCTGAATTGAAAAATAAAGTAAAATAAATAGCCTGAAATTGAACAGTCATGCGAATGGGGAGGACCTAGTGCGAAATTATCCCTCCCCGCAGAAACACGCGGATCCCAGGGGTAAAGGGGACGGATCGGGTCGGGTTTAATCAATACGACGCCGTTTTTGGAGCCACTGAATCAGGCTCAAAACGACACCGTATTCAGTCCTTTAAAAGGGCTAAAATTTGGCTATTCAGCCACACTAACCCTAGTTCCCCCTTCCTTCAGCCGAACCCTAAGTTTTCTCCCTCAAAAACACCAACCTACCACTAGGAACGGCGACCAGCGCTCACAGGCTTCGAAGTATGACTTTTTCAGCCTCAGATTTCCCTTTAAACTCTGATTTCGGCGAAGCGAAAGAGAATCGATGGCTTAATCGCAAGGTATGACTTCGCCTTTTCTTTTTCTCTTTTATTTTTGAATGCAACAATGAAAAATTGAAAGAGTAAAATGAGTTGATTCAACAAAAATTAAAGAAACTGGAAAAATAGAAAATCACCTTAAGAAAAAAATTGCTTTTGGAAATGCCTTTTCTGATATTAAGTATGCGTAGTGTGTGTAACCTTTACAAAGATCAAATCTTTTGGCTTTATAGCCGAAAAGAAAAAATCAAAATTAAAAAAAATACAATTTTTCCTATTATTTTGTATTTGTTGTTGTGTTTGTCTCTTCTTGCAGGTACGTGGTGTGCATGGCGCATGTACGGGGGCTGTGCGCTGGCGTACGGAGGCGTGGGCGTGGCTGTGGTGCCAAGAGGCTGTACGGCGCTGGGGGCTGGGGGCTGTGGCGCTCCTTGCTGCTAGGGTTTCTGAAACTGTCTTGATTTTGAGCCACTTGGGCCTTGTATTACTGGGCTAGGTTTTAGGTTTGGGCCGCATTTGTTGTTGGGCTGTAGACCATTGTAATTTAGGTTATAATTTTGGGCCTTGGACTGTTTAAAATTGGACTTTATAATATTTTCATTATAATTTATTCTCTCTTTTTTTGTTCTGTGTTTGTACGGCCCGGGCCAAAATTGAGCCTTACATACAGTTCCAGAAAATGGCCCTGAATATTTGTGCAAGTGTAATCCTGGTTTCCAGAGTAATCCTTACCTCTCATACGGCTGCCAAGGTAAAGGTTTCAACTTCTTCTCCATTGTAGATTCATTTCGATAAAATTATCTATCCGTACTTCAACTTCGTGCCAAATTATATACATATATTATTTTAGTTTAAAATGTTTGAAAATTGTAGATATTGATGAATGTGAGACACAGAAGCCTTGCGATGAATTCGGCACATGTCATAATACACCTGGAAGCTACAATTGCTCATGCCACGAAGGGTTCGAGGGTGATGGCCGGAAAAATGGAACAGGTTACCGTCCTATATTCAAGCCGCAGGACCGTGAGAGTTTTCCCATTCTTGTCGTTACACTAGGTTTGTACATGCCAGTTACTTTCTTTATATTTTAGACAAGAGGCTTTTTCTTTTCAATCCAGAGTCAATATTTATTATACTATATTTACCGTAAGTTATTTTACTACAGGTTTTTTTTTTTTTAGATGGTTAGGTTTTGTGTAATTTTTCAGCAATTTAATGACAAAGTATAATGGAGTTATTATTTTATGGAGTAATTTTTAATAGAGTGACTAAACTAGAGTTTAGAAGATAGTGTAGGGAGTCTTGATAGACTTTTACCTCAAAAATTGTTACAAAAGACTCAATAAGCATAACTAGTTAACAAATTAATTACTTAGATTTAAATTCATTATTTAGTTTTATGCTTAAAATGATTGATTGTATTAGATATGTTATAACTTAAAAAATTTAAATCTTAAAACAAAAATATTTATCCAAAACTCAATTTATTTTATCAATACAATAAATTATATATTCTTTTATTTTTCTAATATAAATTAGATTACATCTCAACTAATTATTCTATATAATAAGCATTTCATTCTTACTATTTACATAATAATTAAAATTTAAATCCAAATTTTATATAGCAAGAGATATGTCCAACTAAATTTTATTTCAAAATCGTAGCTTAAATGGTAAGATTAACAATTTTAAGAGCTAACATTTAAGTTACAATTTATTTGGATTTCATGTAGGTATTGGCTTAAGTATAGGGTTGCTGTTTCTAATTGCTGGGTTATGGTGGTTTTATAAGAGACTGCAGAGAAGAAAGTATATTAAACTCAAACAAAAACTCTTTGAAAGAAATGGTGGGTTTTTGTTTAAAAAAAAGATGTCTTCAGTTCTAAAGAATTGGAAATAGCTACTGATCAATTTAATGGGAATAGAATCTTGGGTTGTGGTGGCCAAGGCATGGTTTACAAAGGAATGTTGTCTGACGGGAGAATTGTTGCAATAAAGAAGTCCAAGACTGTAAACGAAGGGTATCTTGAGCAATTTATCAATGAGATCTTTATTCTTTCTCAAATTGATCACAGAAATATTATCAAGCTATTAGGTTGTTGCTTGGAGACCGAAGTGCCCCTCCTTGTTATGAATTCATCCTCAATGGAACCCTTTCCCATCTCATCCATGATCAAAATGAAGAGTACCCGAGGTCGTGGGATATACGACTACGCATTATTGTGGAAGTTGCGAGTGCGATTTCTTACTTGCACTCATCTGCATCCATCCCCATTTATCACCGAGATATCAAGTCTAGTAACATCCTAGTAGATGAAAAGTTTCGAGCGAAAGTATCAGACTTCGGAACATCTAGATCAATCAGTATTGATCAAACTCACTTGACGACTCAAGTGCTTGGGACTTTTGGATACTTAGATCCCGAATATTTCCAGTCAAGTCAATTTATTGAAAAGAGTGATGTTTATAGTTTTGGAGTGGTTATTGTTGAGCTCTTAACGGGAAAAATGGCAATCTCGACGTTTGGATTGCAAGAAAAGAGAGGCTTAGTCAGGGGCGTGGCCAGGGAGCTGGCATGGGCCCAGACCTCCCTTAAAATGGAAAATTGTATTTTAGGCCCTTAAAATTTTTTTTTAAAATTTTAAATTAGTAAAGGTAAAATTGTACTTTGGCCCCCTAAAATTATAAAAATTTGATTTAATCCTTTACAAATTATAAAAATATAAACTATAAAAAATTAAAATTTCATCCGGCCTCCCTAAAAAAATTTTTTGACTTCGCCCCTGGGCTTAGTTTCGTATTTTATGTTGTCCATGGAAGAAAACCAGCTGTTGGATATTGTTGATGCTGAAATTGGGAAGGATGGTCAAAAGGATGAAGTAGTAGCAGTTGCTCAACTTGCGAAAAGATGCTTGAACTTAGATGGGAGATATAGATCAACAATGAAAGAAGTGGCCATAGAACTTGAGAGACTTAGAACTCGACAAAGGTGACTGCATCCCCATTGATCAGCTTAAACAAGTTGAGGTCGTTGTAAGAAAATCGGCTGAGAGTTGGGATTTCACTTCATTCTCAACAGAACATTATCCGAATTGCAGCATGACATCTACATCAGAATCAGATGTTCATCCACTTATGTTGGAATCCAGTTTAGTACAAGATCTCTAAGTTTCTATTCTGTTTCTGTCCTAGTGATGGCTCTGACCTTAATTTGTCCATAAAATTGAAGGTTCAAGAAAAGCCATTGCTACTGAGAACTGCACTGTCTCACACACCACACACCACCTCTGATGATCAATTATGAATAATTGCAATATACATTTTTATATAATTATATATCACTAATAATAAAAGAATACACATTATAATATCATAATTATATACATTCTTGATAAATGTTGCATATAAAAATTCGCGTGCAATAAATTACGTGACATCACATGTATAATTTATAAATTACTATTCATTAGATATAAAAGTTGATAATCACATCTTTCTACCCATTTTCATTGTGACATCTTCTTTTGGTTTTTCTCTTTCCCTTGGTTTTTTAACCTGCTTCCTTAATGATTTTTTGGCAAATAAGTTCTACTAGGTGTTACTGGTGAAAATATGTCTATAAATAAATTTTATTTGGAGTTTGTTGAAACCATTTTCATTATTTTAGAAAAATAGGAATCAACTTTTAAAAATGAAAGTTTGGAGTCGCTACCAACCTTTTTGTTTAGGTGTGATCGGGTCATCTTGTGATCGATCATTTTAATAAAGCATTTTAGTTTATTAAAACAACATTTTTTTGTCTACAAAAACTAGAAAACGGGTTCGAGAATCGGATTCTACGCGAGGAAGGATTAGCACCCTCGCAATGTCCTAAATTGGTACCGTATTGATCAATTAATGTCCTAATGTTGAAAATTTGGGAAAAGATTTTAAAACGCAATTCCTTTAAAATGTTTAGATATATTGAACTAGATATTGAGATTCTCTCACTCAGAAGGAATAAAATATCATATCTAGCACGATAGGATACCACATTTCGAACCCTCGATACAAGACCATCTCATGATTTCCAAAACTCATGCAATTGAAATTTAAAAAGGATATTTAGCTATTTGGCCAAACGGTAAATCGAAACCTAGCACGATTGGGCACGATTTGTCGTTTTTTCAAATACGGAATATTGCCTCATTTTAATTTAAAAAAACACGGATGAAATTTCAAAAGATATTCTGTATTTTAGTCGAATGGAAAAAAATTGGAACCCAGCACGATTGGGCATGATTTCTCAAACTTTCGAACACAAAATATTTCCTTATGTTGAGAGGTTTTTTTTTTTAAAACGCGAGTGGTTATAAAATGAATGGAAATAGGAAAAAAATAATATATATAAAATAATAATGGATGAGAGTATCAAGAAAAATGTGGTAAAATATGATTTTAAAAAAAAAAGTCGTGTATAGGCAAATTCTTAAGAAAATACATATATGAAACAATATGAGACTTATAATGTACGTAGACAAAATTAATATGAATTTTGTGTATATAATAATATATAAGGTGATCAAATTAAATATCATACACAAGTTTAAAACTACAGCATATGAAGGGTTTTTTTAAAACAATAAGAATAACGAAAATAATAGTAATATTAAAGAACCACTATAGCATGTAAAAATAATAGTAAAATGATAATAGTAAAAGAATAAAAATAAAAATAACAGAAATAGTAATAATAATGTATATAAATAATAGTAATGAAAATAATAATGAAAATAGTAACGATAATAATAATATATAATAGTAACGATAATAGCCATAATATATTATAGTAAAAGTAATAATAATAGTAATACTATTATACTTAATTAATGTAAGAAATAGCAAGAATAACTAAAAAAGGACTAAATTAGATTTAAAATAGAAATTCTGGGGCCAATTTTAAAATAATAAACAAAATAGGGCCAATCAAGGGACCCAATTGGAATGCGTGTCGTAGAGGAGGGACTCACTGGGAAAATATACCCTATTCCCAAACAGCGTCGTCTCCATACTTGCCTTTAAAAGACCCAATGATCAAATTAAAACTGAGGCAAAAATTCGGGGCCAAATTAGAAATAGGGAAAATTTAAATTGCAAAGCACTAAAAACGGAAGGACTAAAGTGAAAAATATCCCATTAATGAAAACACGCGGATCCTCCCCGGGTCAGGTCACGCGTGCTGGTCGTGTGCCTAAACGGCGCCGTTTTGAGGCTTATTGCCTTAAGCCAAAACGACGTCGTTTTGGTGTTACTATATAACCCATGTTTTGAACCAAAAAAAACATTTGAGCCCTCTTTTTTTTAAAAAAAACTTCAAATTCTCTTCACTTTCTCCTCTTGCTCTCTACCTCTGGCCAAGACTCCGGCAATGGACCACCGCACGCTCCACCGAAGGTAAAAATTTTCTTTTTTTTTTTGAAATATATGTGAAAAATAAAATAATAGTAGCCAAAGTTTCGAAAAAAATAACAAAAACTCAAAAATAAAAAAATCACCTTTAAAACCTCTTTGAATTCTCTCTGTGTTTTTTTGATTTGGTATTCCTCTGTATATTCGTATGTATTCGAGAAAAAAAAAAGCCCCTTTTACATTCGTTTTTGGAGGCTTTTATAGCCTTTTTTACAACTGATTCTTGCTTGTTTGCAGGTGCGTGATCGAGCACGTTTCTGATGTGGCGTAGTGGTGTCGCGCACGTCGCGGGTGGTGGTGTTCGCGCGCGATGCATTTCTTTGAAAGCAGCGCAAAAGGGGTTTGGAGGCTAGGGTTTCAAATTTGCCAAAACTGTTTTCGACTTGTGGGCCAATTGGGCCGTTTAGTTTGGGTCTGGGTCTGTTTTTGTTGGGTTTTGGGCTGCTTGGGTAGTGTTTTTTATTTTTGCTTGTGTTTGGTTTTGATTTTTTTTAATGGTTTTGGCCGGGCAATTTTGGGCCATGTGAGTTCTTTAATAGTGGTGACGGTGTCAATACTTCACTTTGTTTTATCTTAAAGGACTAGTAGTATTAGTAATTTTAGTTTTGAGTGTTTCCTAGCTGTTTATTTTAGTGGTTGATTACTATGCTGCATCTTTGGTGATTATTTGATACTACTATTTTAGTGATCTTTATATCTCTCATCCACTAAACTTTTATGATGAAGAGAATTACTATTTCTTAAAATAAAAATAAATAGAGAACTTAATAATTATTCATATAGGCCATTAAAAAAGATGATAAAAGTATCATAGAGGTCTTTATACTAAGAGTTAGATTATATTTTACTTCCTTTATTTGAATAATGGGCAAATTAATCCCTATAAATTAGATCAAAGAGCAAACTAGTGTTTTTGTTGAAAATTTCATCTATTTTTGCTATTAAAAATTAGTCCATGTACGTCAACATGATATACACATGACACGTCACATGCCATTGTCTAGTTATTTTATCAACCACATCCAGGGGAGAAGCCAGAAATTTTTTTTAAGGGGGGTCGGATGAAATTTTAATTTTTTATAGTTTATATTTTTATAATTTGTAAAAGATTAAATCGAATTTTTATAATTTTAGGGGGGACAAAAGTGTAATTTTACCTTTATTAATTTAAAATTTTAAAAATTTCAAGGGCCTAAAATATAATTTTACATTTTAGAGAGGCCTGTGCCCATGCCAACCCCACAGCTCACGCGGCCCACATCAACATTTAACAGTACAAGTGGATAAAATTTTGAATAAAAAGGACCAATTTACCTTTTAATCTAATATATTAGATTTAATTTACGTAGAAAAAATAAAATGCAATTTACCTCCTAACAAGGGACCTCCATAGTATTTTTACTAAAACATAAGTAATAAAAATTGATAGTATATTATTCCCTTGAAAAAGGAATAGAACGAAAGGCGTGTTTGTTGGGGGAAAGGAGACGTAAGGTGTTGGGCCACACTACCCTGTACTCTCTAATAACCCTCATGCCGTGAAGAATGGTGGATTCATAATGGCGTGGAAAAGTATAAAACCAGTTGCATTTTATTCCACATGATGTGGAAGCTTCAGAGTTACATAATGACTTAAAATATTCAAAAAAAAAATTTTAAAATTTTATTACAATCAGCATCAAAAGACAATCAAAACCATGGCTTGTTTTGTATATAAGACAACAAAGATGGCTTCTCTCTTAATACCATTCAAACTCATATTTTTCCATGTATGTTGGGAGGTTGCCAAAATGGAAGTGGGAATAAAGACTTGAAAGTTTCAATGTATGTTTTCATATACTTTAATTTGGAATTTGTAAGGAAAAATTTTCATCTCATAGTGAAGTTGAAAATTATAGATTAATAACTAATCATGAAACTACTACTTTTTTTATTTCCTCAGCAATTGTATGTAATATTTAAACATTCGAGATATAAAGTGATTATTTATGGGATAATTTGGAAAATAATAATTTTAAAAGAGTTTAGAAAATTTTTGTTATATTGATATAAAGGAAGAAATTGAGAAAATAAAAAAATTAATTAATTATAATTATAATCAAATAAAAGTTTATATCTAAAAAACCCCTTAAGAAAATGTAAAAAAATTAATTAACTCTTGTATTTAAATTCGCACCCAATCGAATTTTTACCATTAATTAAAATAATTAATTAAACACCACCGTTAATGGAACCCATGATTGACCATGTTGATCGTTAAAAATAAATTGACATGCCAATTAGATGGTGATACGTGATAACTTTTGGTTTAATTTAATATTTTCTCATACAAAATATTTAAAAAAATAAAATAATCAAAAAAACCATACAAATTATAAAAATTACTAAATATAAATATATATATATATATATAAATTTATATAAGATAAAAAATTATAAATATTATAAAATAAAAACTTAATAAACTCTAATAAACTATAAAAAATATAAAATAACTAAAACATATTTAAAATTTTATAAAAACATATAAAATTCTTACAAACTTATAAAAATCACAAAAATGATTCAAAAATATTAAAATTAACATAGACATATAAAATTATAAAAAAATCATTAAAAAATTAAACTGGACCAAATTAGTCGATCAGATTGGTTAGACCAAAATTGGCAAAGATACTAGTTCGAAGAAAGCTATTAAACTGGTTGACTAGAGAATTAGGCAGTTGAACTAATTTTTTTAGTTTATTTAATTATTTAGTTTTTAATATTTTCTTTAATTAAACTGGTCGAACTGATGAACTAGTGGCTTGACCGGTTCGAATACTGGTTTAGTTCTAAAAACTTTGGTCATAATATTTCTTACCAACATATGCTAATAGTTGGATAATGAAATATTAATGTGATAGTATCTAACTATACCAAAAATACTTCTTATCATACAATACTCAGCAAATAATTTTCAATTTTTCAATGTTCAAAAATATTGTATTGTACTTAAAAAATATTGGAGATAAAAATTTAAAAAATAATAATAAATTTATCAATAAAAAGGAGAGGGTCAAATAATTAACATTTTATTTATGGAATCTCAAGAGCATTTTATTCAACATGAAAATAACCCCAACGATCTTATAACTATTCTTATTGTCCAACAGTTGGTTTGGTGTGATGTAATGTGTAATTATGGTTTTAGAGATTTAAATTACTTTTTATAACTTTTACTTTTTTTTATAATTTATTAAAATTTTTATATTATTTATAAGTTTTTATGAATTTTTATATGTTTTTATAAAATTTTAATTATTTTATTATTTTTATAATATTTATAAGTTTTTATCATTTTTTATAAATTTATATATTTTTATTATTTTATGATTTTCATAAAATTTTAAATATTTGTTATTAATTTTATAAAATTTTTATGATTTGTTATTTTTTATATTTTTATAATATTTATAAGTTTTTATAATTTTTAAATTTGTGTGAATTTTAATAATTTTAAATATTTAATTTTTTTTATATTTTATAAATTTTAATCATTGTTTATGAAAATTATTAGATTAGGCTAGAAGTTGTCGTGTGTTACATTTTGATTGATCCTTCAATTTATTTTAACGATCAACATAATTAACTCTGATTTCAAGTTAATAGAGAAGTTTAACTTATTATTTCAATTAACGACAAGGATTCAATTGAATGCAAATTTAATAGAATGCTTTGCTTAATTTTTTTCACATTTTTTAAAAGATTTTTTAACATAGAAAATTTAAATAAACTTATCAATATTTAATATGATTTATTGAAATAATAATAATAATAATAATAATGGATTGATGGCGAGACTTGATACTCTCACCAACAATCAAACATTATCCCTATTTATTATATAAAAAAAAAAACAAGAGAAAAGAAGGAACGAAATAATAAATTTCAGAGTAAAGCAGCGAAGACTTGAGAGTGGGTTGAATATTCATATTCAAGTACACTACTTAAATCTGCAGTGTAAAACAAGTCACTGGAGTGAATTGTAGCTTTTTAAATGAAATAAAAGCAATTATTTATGCATTGTAGCTCATAATCTTTTAAATTCATGTTTTTATACTTAGGAGAGTATTTAGGAACAAAATGGGCGAAAAAGCAGTGAAAAGCGGAAAATCGGAGCGACCTACAAGAGTCACACGGGTTGACCATTTCTACACGACCATGTGGCAAGCCGTGTCATTTACACGGGATTGCACCCTAAACTGCACAAAAACGTGATTTTTAGGTTTTTCGGGCATTCTAAGACGTATATATGACAAAAATAAGAAGATAGAGGGAGTCGTCGTAGAATATTCAAGAAAACAACTCGAAAAACACCATTGAAGCCAATCTGAAGTAGATTTCCGTCAAGATTGAAGATTCTAGTTGATTTCTTAGGAGATTATCATGAGTTTATTTGTTTCTTTTGGTTATCTTTGTGTTTTATATGTTTTTATTTTTAAGCATGAATTAATTTTCTAAATACCTAGGAAATAAAGCTGTATGATGGATTCTGTCATTTGATTTTTATTTTACGCAATAAATACTTGAATATTGTTCTCAATTATGTGTGCTTAATTATTGGTTTGATATTTCTAAATTATTGATCCATGTTTGATGTGCTTAAATCAGAGGAGTAATAAACCCTGTTTAAGAGTAGATCTTGCCTAATTGAATGGAGTTGCATACAATCTTAGAAATAAGATGACATAAATCTATCGAATTAGAGTCAAATCTAATAAGGGAATTCATAAATTGAATTAATACAATAATAGGAGCTTTAATTAGAAAGAAATTTTAACTAATCAACCTAGATTAAGTAGTCGACAAACTGCACTATCTCCCATACTACCTCGGTGATCAATAATTGTAATACTTAAGAATAGATTCAATTTTTTAAGATTTATGAAGAATTTTTTTGTTCTACTTAATACGATGAATCTATTTATGTTCTATTACAAGAATTTACGTTTACAAAGGATTGGTTTAGATGAATTGCTATGTGAATGCCTTATTCCACATAAGGTCAATCACTCAATGGTTTGGTTAACTGAAATCATGCTCACTGAGTTTTATGATGCCAATTTATGATCTATTTATGACAGACTCATTGTACTTGATGAATCCAAAACTTTCCCTAATTCTCTTATCATATTCATTTGAAAAAAAAAAAAGAGTGAATTATTAGAGATTAAATGCGAGGATTGATGGCATTATCAAAAGAAATTCATAATCACTTGGATTTTTGTATTTTTTGTTTTATGAAGCATGTTTTGAATTATTTATCTTAATCTTAGTAATGCTGATTTTGATGCTTTAGAGGATTTTTTTTTTAATTTGAGAATTTATTTTGAATTTTTTTTTTTGAAACTATAAAAAGATAAAATTCTTAAAAAAAAAATTTAATTCACAATTTGATTTTTGAAGTATACTCATTTTCTTATGTTGGTATTTAAATTTATTTTTGTCCCAATTTAATACCTAAAAAATTGTTTTATTTTGGTCTAATTTTTTAATAGACATTAAAAAAAATCTGGTGGTTGTTTAGCCAATGGAAAATGCCACTTGTCGTTTCTTTTGTGTAACTTTTAGATTTTGTTTCAAATATAAACTTTAAAAATTGTAAAAATATAAAAATTATATAAAAATAAAGAAAAATATATATACATAATTTAGAAATGGGTAAATTATACCAACAACCACTCAACTTTGATGAAGTGACAAAACAATCATTCTAATTTCAATTCGGTCACTCAACTTTCAAAACATAACAAATCAATCCTACTAACCATTTTCCATTACACACGTAACATAAAAATGACCTGACATTTAACTGGCCACCACATTGTTTCGAACCCAAAATATATATAAGGGTAAATTACACCAACAATTACTCAACTTTGATCTCAATGACAAAACAGTCACTCAACTTTCAATTCAGTCACTCAACTTTCAAAAAATAACAAATCGGACCTACTAACTTTCAAAAACCGGACACCCCAAAAAAAGAAGAACAAATAAAACCCTAGAATTAATTCTTCTTGTTCAAGAAGAAAGTTGAAAACCATTGCTTCTTCATTGTCATTACCCCAAAATACCCTTTTCGATATCCTTTCTAGATTACCCTTTAGGTCCGTGACCCGATTCAAATCCCTTTCCAAGGACTGTGCATACCTCACCTCGACCACAACTTTCGTTGCCGACCATCTCCTCCGCTCTTCTTCTGATCCATCTCTCATCCTCTTTTGCTACAATACCTAGCCCGATTTTGACTTTTGGATCTTCCTAATCATTGACCCGACCCAGAATTTCAATTGTCGGCATTTGGTTGTCCTTTTGGAGGAACTACTTCCTTTGTTCCCAGAAATCATAGGTTCAATCGATTGTTTGGTTTGTCTGGATGTTCCCTTTGTTTTGTTTTTGATTTTGTTTTATGCAATTTGATAATATTGGCAAGGGAGTTAGTGTTGTTTAGATTAATTGACGACCCTTTTGTTTATATCGTCATATCCCATGAAGATCTCGACAAATCTGAGTTGTTTTGGTTCTTGAATTGCTTGAATATTGCTTTGGAGGATTTTCTCCTCATTGGTTTGGTTGTGGGTACTGATAGTTTGACCCAAAATTGTCTTCAATTCCATTTTGATATAGTTTTTTTCAAAGTTAATGGCTTTGGGCAGCAGAAAAAGACAGTCGGATCCCAACCGTGATAGCTCCTCTTTTAGGGGTAAAAAAAAAAAAAAAAGGATAGGGTGGTGGTTTGGAGGTCAACGATGGTGACACCAAAGATGGTTATGTGGTGGCGGCAATGACGAGATTGTTGGAATAGAGAAAAGTATAAACATATTGGGTCATTTACGCAAAAAGTAAAAATATTGGGTCATTTATTAGAAAATGGAAAAGGAAGGACAAAAAACAGTAGTTACTCAACTTTGCCTCGTCTAACGTGGCAAGTTAACTTGCCACACAGCTAGTTTGCTGGCCATGTCACCTATCCCGTTAGGCTTATAACAGAAAATGTTAATGAGTGACTGATTTGTAACTTTTTGATAACGATGTTAATGGGTGACTAATTTGTCACTTTTCGATAATATTAGTGACTATTTTGTTATTTTTTAAAAGTTGAATGATTGAATTGAAACTTTGCCTCGTCTAATGTGGCAAGTTAACTGGCCACGTCAGCTAGTTAATTGGCCACGTCACCTGTCCCGTTAGGCCTGTAATGGAAAATGTTAATGGGTGACTGATTTGTTACTTTTCGATAACATTAGTGACCAATTTGTTATTTTTTAAAAGTTGAATGACTGAATTGAAATCAGAGTAACTGCTTTATCAGTTGCATCAAAGTTAAGTGACTGTTGGTGTAATTTACCCATTAAAAAATGCATATAATTTTTAAAAATATAAAATAAAAAGATTTGTTCTATTATTATTTAAGTATTTATTATTCTTACCCACAAACATCACTTCTCACCATCGTTGTTCGACATCCTCTCTGACATTAGATTGTCGATCCAAAGCCTTTTTTTTAGATTTATAGGATTAGATTTCTAAAAAATCTCAAAAGTTATAAGGTCACTCCCAAAACTTTAAAATTTTTGTGCTTCGATCTCCTAATCTTGTTGGTGATATGGATTGATTTTGAGATGTCTTTCTACTTTTGAGCTCACTGACGGTAGTTCGACAGGAACAACAACGACATCTTTAACGGAGGTGGCAGTTAGGATTTCTAGATTAGAAGGGAGAAGATGAAGAAAAGGAGAAGAGATAAAAAAAATAAGGAAAGAGATATAGAATAAGGAAAAGATGGATTTAATGTTTGAGTGATGAATTTCTTTAATGACGTGATCAAATTAACAAAAAAAAGAAAAAGAAAATTGGATGATCAAAATAGGAATGACCTAATTTTAAAGTGACTATTAGGATAATTTACCCTATTTTTAATAATAATAAAAAATTTCAATTCAAATTCAAATTTAAATTTAGAACATAAAAATAATTTATTTTTTGATTAAACAAATAAATGTAAGCACAAAATTTGACTTCAAGTACTATTGTAATTGCCCCATTTTTAGTGGTTTGAGGCCACCAAATGTGGCAAATAAGTTTATAAATACTATTATTTAATATTTACGAATCAAATATGGTTTTAAAAAGGTTTTTGAATCAGTAATTTGTGTTTTATAATGATTTATTAGGTCAAGTGATTTTAGAAAGTGAGGTATCGGGACCTCGTTTCTATAAATCGAGTCGTAAATATTTTTATAAATATTTACATAATGTCATTAAGGTGGTATTAATATTTCGTTGAAAAATTTTAACGTTTCAATAGTTAATTAATTAAAAAGAACTAAATTGAAAAAGGTGCAAAACTTGCTAATTATAATAATTAAGTGATTTAATGGCTTGATTATTAAATGAGGGAGGAATTAAGAAACAATTACACCTAAAATAAAAGATGAGGCGGCATAAGAGAAAAAAATAATAAAATAAAGCCATTCAATTTTGGTGAAATTAAAATAAAACAAATTTGAAATTGGAAAGTTTCTAAACATTTTTTTCTTCAATTTTCAGTTCAAAACAAACATAGAAGAGAGATTAAGTTGGGTATTCACTTTTTTCTTCATGTGAGTTCAATTCTTGCCTGTTTCTTGTAATTTTTATATTTTTGAGATTGTTACAATTAGGTCCAACTAAACCTTACCTTAGTTTTTTATTTTATTAAAAATTTTGAATGTTTCCATTGATGAATATATATGATTTTAGTTGTTAAATGATGAATTTGAGATATTAATTTTTATTTAAAAGTATTTTGTTAAGTAATTTTGATGAATTTTTCGATTAGAGACTAATTTGTTAAATTAATAAAAGCATAAGAATTTAATGTGAAGTTGTTGCATAAATGGGATGTTTTGAATATCATGAACATTTTGATATATTGGTTTTGTATTAAAATGGTTAATTTACATGTTTTGGGCTTAGGGACTAAATTGAATAAAAGTAAAACTTTAGGGAAAATTGTGAAAATGTCAAAAATGAAAAATTGCATGAAATGAATTGTTTTATTCTTTAAATTAATAAATTGAATGAAATTATTAATTTAGATCAAGATCGAGTAGAAAATCGAGAAAAATAAAAAATTACCAAAATAACCCTGAATCTTAGTATTTCTGAAATTTAGCCAAGTAAGTTCGTATGAACTATATTCTGTATGATTTTAATTAAAGTGAATGTTAATTGGTTATGTATATTATATATATATATATATATATATATATATATGTTCTATTGTTGGAATTGAATTATTATTGGAAATATATTATCGAATTTAATACTCAGTTTGGATTGAACGTGGGATTTGAGTACATTCGTAAATTGGTGTATGGAGGTATTGGAAGGAGATTTTGGCATATTACCCAAGTAAACTAGGGTTCAACATTTTTTTTCGAACTCTCGTGTTTTACTTTCTATTTGAAGTGATTGGGTGGATTAGCTCTTAGAAGCTTCTGTTAAGCTCTTACAAGCTTCTGTTGGCGTGTTCTAGTGGACCAGCTTTATGAACTTCTGTTGATGATATACTCGTATCCGTAAGTCGTTCTTCGTGTGGAAAATCTCGATAAGGTAAATTATTTAATGAATTTGAAAGATTTGTTAATTATTGAAATTGACCTGGACATAAATGAAAATGAGATATGTTGTGACTAAATGAGATCCATGAGTTATGTACTCATGAACTGAGTATTGAATGGCTAATGCCAATGTATAAACAATTGTGGTTTGATATGTAAATAGCTATTTATATAGAAATTGTGTGAATTGGGACATTGTTAATCAAATAAAAAATGTTAGCATGTGCAATTTGAGTATAGTACGAAATGATGTTGAAATGATGTGCTAATATATATGAATTAAAAAGGTTGACATTTGATAGTTAAATGAAATAGATTGAATCGGTATATAAATTATGAATGTGTTGATTATTTGAATTAAAAGGAATATATATATATATATATATATATGTGTGTGTAAATGTGATAATGTGCAAATATGATAATAGGATATTGGTTGTATTTGGAAGTGAAATTAAACCCTATTAACTGTATCGGGCTGAGTCGAATATAGATGGCATGCCACAGGATTAGAAGAGTTCAGGGATTTCTTCAACTTTGAGTCGACAGGGCACTGGGTGCCAATTTACTTTGGTTTAACCGATGAGACACTGGATGTCAAATTTATATAGAGCTGGGCACAGTTATTACTTTGGATTTATCCAATGAGGCACTGGGTGCCAAAGTAGTGTGTTGGTTAGATCCGTGTATCCGTCTGAGTAGTGTTAATAAGGGTAATTAAATAAAACGGTACTATGATTGATATTGGATGACATTGTATGAGAATTGAAAATGGGATAGTGATTTGAAACATTAAAATGAGTTATATACATAAATGCACTAACTTGTGTATTGATAATGGTGATTAGGCTTATGTCAAGCTTGAGATTATGATTGATATATATGCTTATGTCTGGTATTATACAAATGAAACGGTAAGTTCATAATTGAAATGTGATACGATTAAAAAGGGATTGATGAGTTGAATAATGTACCTATACATGAGAAGTTACGTATGTTATGGTTAAACTTACCTATATTATGGATAAATATATTAATTAGTTAATTGATGTTATTATTTAAGTTTATGTTTAGTAAATAGATTGGAAAATAAGTAAAGGAAGTTATTCGTAGTTTTATGAAAATGTTATTGATGGTGTAAAACGTTTTATAAAATCTTATTATATTAGGAATGAATAGATATACGATGTTGATTATTGAATTGGAATATTATGTTTAAAGTTCATTATTGAATTGGAATATTATGTTTAAAGTTTGTACGAGCTTACTAAACATTCATTGCTTATGTAGTTTGTAACACCCTTAAACCGTATTCGTTGCTGGAATAGGGTTAAAGGCATTACCAAACATTAGGAACAATTATCATTCAATTCACAAACATCATATCATCGAAGGTTATACAATATCATGGAGTCTCTTATATAGGTCATTGAGACCTTAGACATGCTTTAGGAAAGGGTCGGGACTAAACCGAGCTTACACAAAAAAATTTTCAAAACTTAAACATTTATCAAAGATGCACATGTCACACGCCCGTGTGAACAAGCCGTGTGCCTCACATGGCGTCGTGTGTGCAAGTCAGTATGTATGCTTTGTATTGACACGCCCGTGTGTCTAGGTATACGGGCGTGTCAATACAAAGCATACATACTGACTTGCACACACGACCACATGACACGCCAGTGTACCTTGGCCGTGGTCGAGCTTGACTTAGGTCACACGGCTAGCCACACGCCCATGTGCCTTGGCCGTGCTCAAGACTGACTTAAAATTGTAAGGTACCCCAAGGGACACACGGCTGTGTGTCGCACACGGCTGAGACAAACGCCCGTGTCTCTACCCGTGTGGACAAGAATAGGCCATTTGAATAGCCAATTTGCCACCCCATTTGGGTCAAACCTACAAGCATCAATCCAAGCATATTTTCAACATAATTTCAACCAATTTCAATACCAAAACATACATTATTCATGCAATTACATTATCAACAAATTCCATTCTCAATTTATCAACCAAATCATACCAAATCTAAACCAAAATCATACCAAAGTATATGATCCATAAACTCCAAACATACAAACACATCTCACATCAAAACCTTATCAAATTGACCATTTCCTTTAGCCAACCAAAAGCACATCATAATGGCACATTTACATCATATAAATATATCAATAACAACAGTAAGTTTGAACACAAATTGGCCATGTCACATGGCATAATATATACATTACAAAACATATTCAAATGACACTATCCTATACATGCCATATACCATATATACAATTTTCAAAATGGTACCAAAATGGATGTTCGATAGTGTGAGTGAGTCGCTGATGATTCCTGGATTCGAGCTAGCTTTATAACACTGTAAGACAAAGAACATTTCACACAGTAAGCTTAAAGTTTAGTAAGTTCGTAGTATAATACATTTAACTCAACTTTTAAAAACTATAAGACATATTAGCTAATACATAGTTCAATTCATATCACTACTCAACCTTATTCATTACCATTTCTCATTTCATACAATTTCCTTAGTTCACATATTCTTGCATATAACTTATACATAATACCATCAACCACATAGGTTCATCTATCTTATACATCATATCGTTACCCATAAATATTCATTACATACCTACATAAAATCGTACTTATCTATTACATTATCACTTCAATGCTCGACGTACTAATTCGTTAGATCATCTTTCCACGTACAAGAACATCACACACTTGGTTCCAACAATCTAGCCGGAGCTATAAAATATCACACACTTAGTGCCCTCATATTAAACCGAAACTATCTCAGTATCACACACTTAGTGCCACATATAGCCGAAGCTATTCCAATTTGCACACTTAGTGCTATTTATAGCTGAAGCTAGGGGTATGCAAAATTCGGGTAAAACCGAAAAAATTTGATTAACCGACCAAATTCGGTTAATCGATCGGTTAACTGAATTAATTCGGTCCGGGGTCAGTTAATAATTTTTTGAGTTTTCGGTTAACGGTTAATTCGATTGGAAACCGGTCGGTTAACCGAATTTTTTCGGTTTAAAAATTAATAAATAAAATTATAATATATAAATAACCCACTATTCACTCAAACCCAATCCAACATAAACCCAAATACTCAATCTAATATATATTAACCTAAGTACCCAAGCCAACCTAACCCAATTACCCAACCCAATCATAAAAATTACAAATAATTTAATAAATAAAAATAAAAATCTAAAAATAAAAATAAAAATAAAAAACATATAATTTTATACAAATAATTCAGTTAATTCGGTTAATTTGGATAATTCGGGTAATTCGATTAATTCGATTAATTCGGTTAATTCGGTTAATTTTATACTTATTTTAACCAAAAATTAAAAAACATATAATTTTCGGTTAATTCAGTTAACCGACCGAATTAACCGAAAAATTTCGGTTTGGTTAATTTTTTTGAAAAAATTTCGGTTCGGTTAACGGTTAAAAATTTTGAAGGGTCGGTTAATTCGGTTAATGTTATTTCGGGTCGGTTAACCGATTAAACACCCCTAGCCGAAGCTATTTCAACCGCACACTTAGTGCTGAACATATTCGATTTACCATATCAATCAAACCATAGTCAATCATATATATAAACTATGCACTATCAAAGCATTAAAACATGCTTGTAACATTATTAATCACGTACGAACTTACCTCGTACTCGAAATTTTCAACTCGAATTATCTACTCTATAACCTTCAATTTCCCTCGGTCTAATTCTGAATTCCTTTTTTCTTGATCTTAATCTAGCCAAATCATAGTCAAAAACCTGAGCTAAATTTTCTTCTTCTTTTTTTATGAATTCAGCAAAGATGAAGCATAATGGCTTTATTTTATGCTTTGGTTTTATTATAATATACATTAATAAGCCATTTACCTAACCACCCTTTAAAAATAACTATATTTACCATATTGCCAAACCATATCATCCACTAACATATAATTGGATTTATTTCATCATAAGGACCTCACCTTTAGTTAATCAAAACAAATAGGCACTTTAACTTATAGAGGGCAACTTTTGCAACTTACGCGATTAGATCTTTTTATCAAATTAAGCATACAAACGATTAAATTTTCGTACGAAACTTTCACACATGTAAATTCACAAATTATAATCACAGAAAATAATATTAAAATATTTTTCTAACTTAGATTTGTGGTCCCAAAACTACTATTCCAACAAAGGTCTAAACCGGACTGTTACATAGTTGTTTATCCCTTACTTTACAGATTATCGGAAGCTCGATCAGGTTGGAAGCTCGTTGGAGATCTATCACACTATCCAGCGATTATATCGATAGATTTTGATATCTTGGTTAAGGTTATAATGGCATATGATAATTTTATACATTCTTAAATAATTTCATATAAAAAGTGGCGTGCAATGAATTACGTGACATCACATGTATAAATTTATAGATTACTATTCATTAGATATAAAAGTTAATAATCACTATCTTTCTACTGATTTTTATTGTGACATCTTATTTTGGTTTTTCTCTTTTTGTTGGTTCTTTAAACTTAGTTCTATAATGATTTTTTAGCAAATAAGTTCTACTAGGTGTTATTGGAAATGTTAAGTATGACTCCAATTTCAGTCAAATTTGAGAAATAATCTTCTAGTTAAACTTTGTTTACTTGTTTCAATCAAACAGATATTAGTTTAGATTATTTTATTATTATTTACCTATGAATTTAGTTTTATTATTATTTTACCTATGAATTTAGTCTATAAATAGACTCTTTTACAACCTTAGAAAATACACCCATTTGAGATTAGAACTCATAACACATTTAGAGAATTTTATGTTTACGTTTTGAGGTTTCTTTATTTTCGGGTTTTTCTCTTTTAGTTTTTATCTCCATCTTTTGTACTCTTCGTTCTTTTACCATTATAGTAAAATTATCTTTGCCCGTGATTTTTTATCCTCTTTGGAGAGGTTTTTTTCACGTTAAATTTGTGTGTTCAATTTCTCAATTTATTCTGATATTTTTTTTACTTGTTGCTTAATCGAGTCGATCCCAACAAGTGGTATTAGAGCTAGTTCAATGTTCAAAGATCAGCCCAGTTAGATATGGCAGCAATAAGGTTTGAAATTGAGAAGTTCGATGGTGAGACAAATTTCAATCTGTGGCAAGTTCGGATGATGGAAATTTTAGTTCAAACTGACTTGAAAAAAGTTGTTACCGAAAAAAAGCCTGATAATCTGAATCAAACAGAATGGGAAAAGCTTGATGAAAAGGCCTTGTCTGCAATCTAGTTGTGCCTCGCGAATACGGTATTGCAAGAGGTATTGATAGAGAAAACCTCATCCGCCTTGTGGAAAATGTTAGAAACTCTTTATACGACTAAGTCTCTGGCTAATCGTTTAGTGTTGAAACAACGTCTATTTACGTTTCATATGAACGAATGCGAGCTTCTTAGATATCACATCAGTCAATTCATTACTCTTTTAAATGATTTAAATAATGTTGAGGTTCATATTGACAATGAAGATCAGGCTATGCTATTATTGTGCTCTTTACCCTCTTCATACAAGTCTTTTAAGGAGACCCTGATTTATGGTAGAGACAAACTCTCGTTCGAAGATGTGAAGGGTCATTTTTTGAGTAGAGACAAACTCAATAATGAGTTTGGTTTGGATAGTAAGGCAGATAAGCAAGCTTCCGTTTTGGTAGCATCAAAGAAACAAGACAAAAGGTGTCACTATTGTAAGAAGTTAGGTCACATCAAAGCATATTGTTATAAACTGCGAAATAAAAGAGCTGCTGAGAGTAACGAGGAAGATGTAGCTGGTGTTAATTTGGCCGATAAAAGCAGTGATAATTTCTTGTTAGTGTCAACGAGCGACAACTCCAAGCTCACGTCTGAGTGGATCCTAGATTCAGGATGTTCTTTCCATATTTGTCCCAATAAAGAATGGTTCTCCACATACAGTTCAGTTGAAGGTGGAGTTGTGTGCATGGAAAACGATTCATTTAGTAAAGTAATTGGTATTGGTACTGTAAAAATTAGGATACACGATTGGACGATTAGAACACTCCCAGATGTTAGGTATGTACCTGATTTACGAAAGAATCTCATCTCGTTAAGTATTTTAGACTTGAAAGGATGCAGAACCAATGCAATGACCCAAATTTTAAGGTCATCGGAAAATTAAAATTTCGGGTTATAATTTCCGCAAAATAAATTCTTAAATATTTATTAGAAATATTTACGAAGCTAGTAGTGTAGTTAATTAGACTTTGGTTAAGTGAATTAGCTTGAATTAAAGTTAATTTAGTGAAAGGACTAGATTGAATATAGTGTAAAAGTTTAATTGTAGAATAGAAAAAATTCAAGGGATTAAATTAGCAATTAGGTCATAAGGTGACAAATGTATGGTAAAAATAAATAAAATGTGTAAAAATATAAATGGTACACATGTAATAAACATGTGTATTTACTTATAATATAGGAAAATAATAATGATTAAAGTATATTACAATAATATAATATAATAAAGTAATTAAATAAAATAAAAGAAACAAATAAAAGAATGAATGAAAAACGAAACAGAGCAAGGAAAGAAAGAAAGAAAAAGGGAAAGAAAAAGAAAAGAAAAATTTAGGGTTTTAGAGTTTCAAGCTTGATCGGTAAGTCAATTTGATCCCTTTTCTTGTAATTTTGATGTCTATGGAATCCTAGGAAAGAATACTACTTGAGTTATATTGAAATTTAAAAAGTTATTGAATTTTTAGATGTTGATTAAGTTGAATAAATGGAAGAATTAAGTGTTAATTTGATGGAAATTCAAGTTAGAAGTGGGAGAAGGATTAAATTGTGAAAGAAAATATAGGCCTTGCAATAATAGGGATTGAATTGAAAAGATGTTATAATTAGTGTTTTATGCTAAAATTTAAGAGTTGGGATAGTTTAAAATGATAATTGAATGAAAATATAGGATTTATTTTGAAGAAAAAGAATGGTTATGGTGGAAGAACTAAATTGAAATTTTAGTAAAAGTTATATGGAAATTAAAGAATGTGTTGTTAAATAATATATATTGATAATTTTAAATGTTAAATTTTATGTAGCCAACGTAGCACCAGAAACATCATCGAAAAAGGGAAAGGAGAAAGTGAACGAGGATATCGAGTAAATTTGAGAAATTCGGTTTGTATTTCTATAAACTATGCTTAATGTTTTAATACAATGTAATTGTTATTTTTATAGTTAGAATGTATATGAATAATATGATGGAAACTGTTACTACTATTGTATTGGAATTGAATTACATGTGAATTATTATGGAAAAGTATTGAAATGAAGTAAAATTAAATTAAGAATGGAAATTTGAAAATTGGAAGTTGACTGAAATCCCTATTAACAATGTCGGGCTAGTCGGATATAGTTGGCATGCCATAGGATTGGAAGTGTTCAGGGATATTCCGACTGTGTGTCGATGAGACACTATATGTGTCGACTCATCGTGGATCGTTTCGAGATTTGTTCAAGAGGTACTCTGCACTGATTATGATGGCATTACTACTCATATCATTTGTTACCCTACGGTGTATTTCGGTTTCGACAGATGAAACATTGTACATTATCCCCGGTGTGTGGGTTGAATCCGTGTATCTGTCCAGGTCCGAGTTATATTAATAGGGGTAAATGAAAGTACTAAAGACAAAGACTGACTGCTATTGATTATGTGACTGTAACTGTTATACAAATATTGAATGATATTGAATGATATGAAAAGTATAAAAGAATTGTTTAAATACTTTTAAGAGCTATAAGTTAAAGGTTAGTGATGAAGCTAATAAGATTATGAAGTAAAAAAAAAGTTATGTTACAATGTATATACATAGCTTATTATTGTTTTAAGTATTAGTTTATAGAAATACCACTGAGTGCATACTCAGCGTACGGTTTGTTTTCATGCGCAGGCTAGGTACGAAAGAAAGCTAAGGACTCAGCATCCAAGCCGATCCCGGACTCAAAGTGGTTAATACTTTTCTTTTGGTAAAATGGCATGTACCTAGGTTGTTAAGGTGTTATTTTGTATATGATAGTGTATAAACATGAAAGTTATTGAAGCATGGTATGAAATATGCATATTTTGGAAGTTAAACTTGCATGAGTTTGACTAGTATGTTAATGTTGTACAATTTTGATATGAATTATGGTACATAATTCTTAAGAGGTATTTAAGTGAATGAATGAATATTTGCTAAGTTTGAATGGCATAATGAATGATATTTGATTTAAGAACTATTAGTATAAGTTTGGGCATGAAATAGATGTGTTTAGCATGTGAAAATAGCTTTAAAATGGTCAAAAATCATGTTTTCACACGGCCAAGTCACATGGGCGTGTGCCCAGGCTGTGTGAATAAGTCAGAATCTGCCCATGGCCTAGCCCCACGACCATGTTGAGCCCCACGGGAAAGGCCACACGGACATGTTTCAGGCCACACGGGCGTGTGCCCCTATCTTCAAGGAAAAATTTCCAAAGTTGCCGGTTTAGTCCCAAATCACTTTTAAAACATATATTGGGCCCCGTAGGCCCATATTAGGGACTTTATGATGAAATTTATTGAATATTGATTTGGAATGTAAAGTTTATGACTCGGTTTTGTATAAACGTTAGTGTATAAGTCCGGTAATACCTCGCAGCCCTATTCCAGTAACGGCTTGGGGTTAGGGGGTGTTACAATCAGCATTTATTCGAATGACATTAAATTATCTCGTGGAGCTCTCATTTTGTTAAAAGGTAAAAGAACCTACAGTCTTTATATTCTAGAAGGTTCTACAGTGACCGGTGAAATAGGACATCCCTCGCCCGTTACGGAGTTGAAGTCAACTCGTTTGGAGCGCAGGCAACTTGGTCATAGGAGAGAAAAATGTATGACCGTTTCGTTGAAGAGGTTCTCTTTTGGATGCAGGTTTTGAAAAGTTAGGGCACTGTGTTCGTGAAAATCAGACCCGAGTTAATTTTAATTCGGTAGTGTACAAGTCGAAAGCTAGAAGTCTTCCAGTTTCTAAGCACTGATTCGACTTAATTAATTCTCTGCATAGCTCAAGATAGGCCCGTGGTGGACTTTGGCAAAGATGGCATTGTGGAAATATGAGTCAAGGTGGAGATTTGTTAAGTATGACTCCTATTTCAGTCAAATTTAAGAAATAATCTTCTAGTTAAACTCTGTTTACTTGTTTCAATCAAACACTGATTAGTTTAGATTATTTTATTATTATTTGACCTATGAATTTAGTCTATAAATAGACTCTTTTACAACCTTAGAAAATACACCCATTAGAGATTAGAACTCATAACACATTTAGAGAATTTTGTGTTTACGTTTTAAAGGTTCTTTGTTTTCGGGGTTTAGTTTTTATTTCCATTTTTTGTACTCTTTGTTTTTTTGTCATTATAGTAAAATTATTTTTGTCCGTGGTTTTTTATTCTCTTTGGAGGGATTTTTTCACGTTCAATTTGTGTGTTCAATTTCTCAATTTATTCCGCTATTTTTTTACTTGTTGCTTAATCAGATCGATCCCAATAGGCGAAAATATGTCTATAAATAAATTTTATTTTGAGTTCTCCAATAGTGGTGGCGGTGACAATAGTTCACTCTATTTTATCTGAAAGGATCGGTAGTATTAGTAATTTTAGCTTTGAGTGTTTTTTTGGTTGTTTCTTTTAGTGGTTGATTACTATGGTGCATCTTTAATGATTTTTTGGTATTACTAATTTGGTGCTCTTGATATATCTCTCCTCCTATAGACTTTATTATAGAATTACTGTTTCTTTTAAAAAAAAATAGAACTTAATAATTATTCATATAGTCTATTGGAAATGATGGTAAAAATATCATAAAGGCCCCTATACCAGGAGTTAGATTACATTTTACTTCTTTTATTCGAACAATGGGCAAATTAGTCCCTATAAATTAGATCAAAGAGCAAACTAGTGTTTTTGTTGAAAATTTCATCCATTTTTCTATTAAAAATTGGTCCATGTATGTTAACATGATATACATATGGCACGTCACATGCCATTGTCCAGTTATTTTGTCAATCATGTCAACTTTTAATAGTACAAGTGGATGGAATTTTGAATAGAGAGGACTAATTTACTTTTTAATCTAATATACTAGATTTAATTTACTTAGTTTTTGAGTAGAAAAAATAAAATGCAATTTGCCTCCTAACAAGGAACCTCCATAATATTTTTACCACAAACATAAGTAATAAAAATTGGTAGAACAATGAAAGGCGTTATTGTTGGGGAAAGGAGACATAAGGTGTTGGACCACATTACCCTTTACTCTCTAACAACCATCATGCCATGAAGAATGGTGGATTCATAATGGCATGGAGCCAAAATGCAATTTATGTCTTTATAAAGGGTCTCTATAATACTTTTACCAAAACATATAAGTAATAAAAATTGGTAGTAGAATGAAAGGCGTGTTTGTTGGGGAAAGGAGACATAAGCTGTTGGGCCAGACTACCCTTACTCTCTAATAACCCTCATGCCGTGAAGAATGGTGGATTCATAATGGCACGAGTTGCATTTTATTCCACATGACCTAGAAGCTTCAGAATAACTTAATTCGTAAAAAAAAATTTTGAACATATAAATTTTAAATAAATTTATCAACATTCCTATAAGTTATTCTAGATTTACATAAGTCCAAAGAGGGGTGATGAGGTTTTGTTGTATGTTTAAGGAGCTTGTTGTGTTTGTAGTTATAGTAACACTTATAACAAATTTCTATAACTTATCAATTGTTTGATGGTTAGATTAACTTAAACGTGTTTGAAACAAAAAAATCAGTTAAGACTATATGGATTGCGAGACTAAAATTCTAATCTGTGATATTAAGCTTTACTCTCTTACAAGTCTAATGTTGAGCAATCATTTGTAATATTTAAACATTGATGCATTTAGCATCTATTAAAGGAAGATAACAGTCATATTCTCTTAAAGATATGAATGTTTATTATTTTTAAGGTAAGTTATTTGGTCATTTTAAAAAAAAATAACTAAATTAATCACTTTATTGTTAAATTGAATGGAATGCGCTCATTTCCTTTTATATTCTTATTTCTTTGATTTTTCTTTTTTTTTCTTTCTTTCTTATTTTTTACATCTTCTCCTTTCTAACTTACTAACCTTAGCTCCCGCTTCCTCTATCAAACCACTGCTATTGAGCATTGTCATGTCAATGGACAACATCAAAGGACTCTTATTTTATTTCCCTATTTTTCTTGTTTTTCTTCTCCTTACCCACAATCACCGCTTCTCACTATTGTCATTCGATGTCTTCTCTGGAGCTAAATTGTCGATTCAAAACCACCAAAGTGAAGCCCAAAGCCTCCTCTTTAGATCTATAGGTTTAGATTTCAAAAAGAAAGCTCAAAAGTTGTGAGGTCACTCTCAAAATTTTAGAATTTTCATGCTTGGCAGGAGCAACAATGACATCATTAAGGGAGGCAATTGTTTGGAATTTTAGGTTAGAAAAGGGAAAAGATGAAGAAAAGGAGAGGATATAGCAAAAATAAGGAAAAAGATAAAAGAATAAGGAAACTGTGGAGTGTATCTCGCATCTGGGCGAAACAGAGTCGACGCCATGATAAGGAAGAGCCGCCGTCCCGATGACGTGACATGTGAAGTCTCAACGAGCCGATAAATGATGTCACAACATAACAACATATTCCTTACTAAATTGGGTTTCTTCTCCTTGTTAAACTCTGCTATTTTTCCAAGTTGAATTTTAATAACTCTAGGAATATTTTAATCATATTAGCCCACGAATTTCAACCACTCTAGGAATATTTTAATCATATTAGCCCACGAATTTCAACCTATAAATAGAGCTTTTAACAACTCTGGAGAGATTGATTCAACAACTCAACAAAAGAAAGTAAGAAGAATATTGTTTTTTAGTCAGTGAACTTTGTATTTTTTAGGATTTAAGGGCTTGTTTTGTTTTTCCTCCATCTTTTACTCTTCTTCGGTTATTTGCCATTTTAGTGAAGTTTTCTTTACCTGTGATTTTTTATCCTCTCTAGACGAGTTTTTCCACGTAATTATTTACATCCAATTCTCTCCGTTCATTCTTGTTTGTTGCTTAATTCGGGTTTAAGCCCAACAGAAAGAAAAAAAAAAACATAAAGATGGACTTAATGTTTGAGTGATCAGTTTGATTAATTTCTTTAACAATGACCAAATTAACAAAAAAATGTGTTTTGGATGATCGAAATAGGAATGACCTAATTTTAAAGTGGCTATAAGGATAATTTACTCCATTTTTAATTGATAATAAAAAATTTCAATTCAAATTTAAATTTAAAATATAAAAAATAAAATTTACTTTTTGATTAAACAAATAAATGTAAGCTTAAAATCAATAAAAAAACATTTTCCCTTTAAAAAACATATTTAATTAAAATTTAAAATATAATTAAATTGAAAATAAACATAAAAAAATCAATTTTATTTTTATTAGGTAATCAAGTAATTGTATTATTGGAACTCCAGTAAATTGACTTTATCGCGTATCCCCGACGGTAAAATTTGTAAGGTACAGGCTTGACTTAAGTCTATCCAAACAGCAGGTCTTGAACGATATAATTAATACAGATTGTGAAAGATCCCTTCATGTCATATCTACAACTTGCAGTTTTTTCCACTTGATGTCGAAGCTTCATGGTGATTGAAACAGCACCAATCTTCTGTTATAAATAACCAAAGCCTTTTATTACAATTAACCACACAAGATCCTTAATATCAACTATCAATACCATGGCTTCTTTCTTAGTACCATTCAAACTCATCTTCTTCCTCATCTTTGTATTTTTCCATGCTTTCTCTTCGTCATCCTCCATAACTTCCATGGAAGCTGAAACTCTTTTAAAATGGAAAGCTAGCCTCGACGACACCACACAAACTTTGCTCTCTTCTTTGTGGGTCGGAAGTAGCCATTGCAATTGGGTTGGAATCACTTGCAACAATGCCGGAAGCGTCACCAATCTAAGCCTTGCAGAGTATGATTTGAGATTGAGAGGTACACTTCACCATCTCAACTTCCTTTCCTTGCCTAACTTGATTAGGCTTCACCTTCGAAACAACTCACTGTATGGGCCCATTCCTTCGCACATTGGAAACCTTTCCAAACTCATCTTCCTTGACTTGTCACACAATAACTTCTCAGGACATATCCCATCTGAAATTTGCTTGTTGAGAAGTCTTCAATTGATCTCCTTAATAGCAAATAAGATTAGTGGTCCCATTCCACAAGAAATAGGAAATCTGAGTACAATTTCTACTATCTATTTCTATCGTAACTATCTAAGTGGTCCAATCCCTGCCTCTATAGGAAGATTGCATAATTTATACAGGCTTGACCTTAATAGCAACCGACTCAATGGTTTTATACCTAAACAAGTTGGAACGTTGAGGTCACTTTATTTGTTGGACTTGTCAGGAAACAGCTTAACTGGTCCTATACCGGCATCTATAGGAAACTTAAGTAACTTGGTTTATCTTTATTTGTATGATAATTACCTCTCTGGTTCTATTCCCAATGAAATTGGAGGGCTCAAATCACTTTTCACGATCCAGTTCTCGGAAAATAATCTCAGTGGCGTCATCCCTAAGTCCATAGGAAACTTGACCAAGTTATTTAGTGTCTTGCTTTATACAAATGCCATTTCTGGTTCAATACCTCGAGAGATAGGAATGCTTAAGTCTCTCAACTCTTTGCTTTTGGATGCTAACTCAATCTCTGGTCCAATCCCTACTTCCATGGGAAACTTGACCAACTTAACTACTCTGAGCCTTTCTTACAATATGTTTTCTGGACAAATCCCTACTTCCATAGGAAACTTGAGCAGCTTATCAGAAGTTTCCCTTGGTGAAAATAGTTTGTCAGGCCCCATTCCTCCAATATACAATAATCTTACTAATCTCCAATTATCAAACAACCATCTCACTGGTACATTACCAGAAAATTTATGCCTCGGTGGAGTACTCACTCGACTTGCAGTGATCAACAACAATTTGTCAGGTCCTATCCCATCAAGTTTGAGAAACTGCAAAAGCTTAATCAGAGTTAGGCTGGATGGAAACCATTTGACAGGAAATATATCAGAAGCTTTTGGTATATATCCACATTTGAATTATGCTTCATTAAGCGACAACAATTTTTATGGCGAACTTTCTCCAAATTGGGGCCAATGTCATAATCTAACAAGCCTACGTGTCTCCAACAATAACATTTCTGGAAAGATTCCATTCGAATTGGGACATGCAACCCAGTTACAAGAACTTGATCTTTCTTCGAATCATCTAGTCGATGAGATTCCCATGGAACTGGGAGCATTGAAAATGATGACCCGTCTTTCGCTAAGTGGTAACCAATTTTCAGGCAAAATTCCATCAGAGATTGGACTTCTATCAAATCTAGAACAACTTAACTTGGCTTCAAACAATTTAAGAGGGCCTATTCCTGATGATCTTGGAAATTTCTCGAAGTTATTCAATTTGAATTTGAGCATGAACAATCTCGAAGAAAGCATTCCATCTTCAATAAGCTACAATAATGCTCTTCAAAGTCTAGATTTGAGTCAGAATTCATTTATTGGAAATATCCCACCACAATTCGGAAAGTTACAGTCCTTGGAAATATTGAACCTTTCGCACAATATTCTGAACGGTTCCATCCCAAAAGCTTTCAATAATTTACATGGGTTAAGATTTGTGAATATATCTTACAATCAATTAGAAGGCCCTATTCCAGATCTTAAGGCATTTAACGAGGCATCATTCAATGCCTTAAGGAACAATAAAGGCCTATGTGGTAACGCCACTGGACTAATGCCTTGTGTTCTTCCTTCTCGAGCCAACCATGGTCATACAAAAAGCACCAAACTGATCATTTTATTTGTACTTCCAGTGTTTGGTGGTCTGTTGATTTTGTTGTTTATATTGGTTGCAAGTTTCCTTACTTTTTGCAAAAAAACTACAACCAAAAAATCCGAGCCAATGGAGGAACAAGATGGTGATATTTTCACTGTCTTGGGATTTAATGGAAGAATTATCCATGACAGCATTATTGAAGCCACTAAAGATTTCAGTTCCGACTATTGCATTGGTTCAGGAGGATATGGAAGTGTTTATAGAGCTGCATTACCAGCTGGTCTAGTGGTTGCTGTGAAGAAACTTCACCAGTCTGAAGATAGCGTACTCATCAACAACTTGAAAGACTTTGAAAGCGAGATTTTTGCCTTATTAGAACTAAGGCGTCGTAACATTGTACAGATGTATGGTTTTTGTTCACACCCAAAGCATTCTTTTCTGGTCTATGAGTTCATGGAAAGGGGAAGCTTGAGAATGGTCTTAAGCAACAATGAACAAGCAAAGGAGTTGGATTGGAAGAAGAGGCTAAATGTTGTTAAAGGATTGGCTAATGCTTTGACTTATATGCACCATGAGCATTCACAGCCTATAGTTCATCGAGACATTTCCAGCAACAATGTTCTCTTGGATTTGGACTATGAAGCTCGTGTCTCTGATTTCGGCACTGCTAGGATTTTAAACCCTGACTACTCCAATTGGACTTCACTTGCGGGCACCTACGGGTATATAGCTCCAGGTATAAATTAAAATCCTTTTTTTTGCTAGAAAAACCTTTTATCATGTTATAGATACAGTTCTGATTAGTCTTTCTTTTAATGTAGAGTTGGCTTATACAATGCGAGTAGATGAGAAATGTGATGTCTACGGTTTTGGGGTGCTAACGATAGAAGTTCTCATGGGGACGCATCCCGGCGATCTTCTTTCATATTTGTCATCATCTGCATCGGCATCGACATTGCCATTTATGTCAAATGACCAACATGTTTTACTTAAAGATGTGATAGATCAACGTCTCTCACCACCAGAAATTGAAGCTGCAGAGGGCATAGTCTCTACTATAAAGATAGCATTTGCATGCTTGAATGGCAATCCCCAACATCGGCCAACCATGCAACAAGTTGCTCAAGCCCTTTCTCGTCAACCCCTTCCATTGTCAAGTCCTTTCTCGACCGTAAAATTGGGAGAATTGTTGGGTCATGTAATTTGCAATGGCTGAGTAAGGTGCTACAATTTGGGTCATATTCCCAAGTAAGGTATGTATATATGCTTTATATCTACTCTTTTTTTCTTCTTTCAGTTATCTTTTATTTCTCAGCTTCGATTTGAAAATCTTTGGCCTTCCAATAATATAAAGCTTTGTTGTGAATGAGATGCTTAATCAGACAATCAAGGTTTCCTATTCATGAATAAATTAGGTCTGACTCGGGTCTGTAGCAGGATTGCAAGTATTTTCCTAGTTTCACTACTTGGAATAGAAGAAAGCATTGAAGTTGTTGAGTACTTTTCATGTTCGTTAAGTTACTGCTTGTACTCAATTCCCGTTTTATGTATAATACCTACTGTTTTGTTAAATTCTGTATCATATTTTATCATGTTTGTTAAGTTACTGTTTGTATTCCATTTCAATTTCCTGTATAATATTTAATGTTTTACTCCTTTAATAAATAAAATTTCCTTTATTCCATTTGACCAGTGCTTATGGGGCTCGCATGGCTGAGGCTATAGTTTGTTCGGGAGGTTTTATCCTGGCTTTATTCGGTTTAGTGATTGCTGATTGTCGGCAACTGCAAACTGATTTTCAGCACCTTTCGTTCTTTTGGATTCAAGGAGCACCAATTGGCACGAGTAGCCCATATCTTTTTTCTTAGCTTGTTTACATATGTTACTGCTCCATCTTGTTTATGTTCTTTTCTTTTCCGCTGATGCTTATGGTGTAACCTCTGATGAAGGGCTTTAGGTAATGGGTGTATGGGGTTTAGTCTATTGTCTCGGGGTTAGTTAAGTCCTTTCTCATTGATGGTTTTTTTGTTTTGTTGATGTTTGAATATATGAGTTTACTTTCAAAAATGATAATAAAAAAAATAAAATAAAATTGCTTTGGCCTTTCAAAATAAGTAATAATAATGCTTTTGTTTATTTAAAAAAAAATTAAAGCTTTTGTTAACTTTTTTGGGATAATTACGTATGGAAGTATATGAAGTTGATAATTTGTATTTAGTTAATAGTTAGCATTTAAAATTTTTTTTGGGCTATCTAAACTCGAAAATCATAAGTCAAGTTGATATTTTAATGTTTGATTAACAGTATTTGATTTTGAGTTGATAGTCAATAGAATGTTGACATGTGTCCTAAAATTAACAAAAAAAATATTTATTTCAAAAATTTTTAAAAATAAGAATTTTTTTTATTTTTATTTTACATGCATAATGAACCTGGACAAAGTTGTCTAGAACCATTTAACTTGGACAACCATTTGTTTAGATTCATTTTAAAAATTTTAGTAATTTATATTTTTTATAATTTGAAAGATAAAATATCTATTTAAAAATAAACTCTTTTTTTATAATTTTTTTATTTTTAGAATTTCTCTTGAATTTTAGGATATTTTTATTTCAAGTGCACAATGAATTCAAAATTATATTTTAAATATGCAACTAATTTTTTTAAAAATTAAATTACTATTATTTTTAATTAGAAAAATATATAAAATTATTAGAGATACATACATTTGGAATGAATCTGGACAAAATGTTATCTAAATTCAATTGTATAAAGGCAACCATTTTTCTAAACTCTTGTGCACTTGAAATAAAAAAAACCAACATTAAGGAAAAATTCTAAAAATATAAAAAAAATAAAAATAAAAATTTATAAAATACATTTAAAAAATTATATTGTTATTTTTGAAATTATAAAAAAATATAAAATTACTTAAAAAATAAGAATAAAACTGTAAAAATTATTATAGAAAAGAGTCGGTTATAATAAAGAAAGGGTCCATGAAACCTCCATTGAACACCTTCCAAACCATGCCAACAAGAGAAGGCCCAAGTAAATCCCACTATGTCTGAAAATATTGAGCATTTAATCCATCTATTCCCAAAGCTTTCAAGGGTGTCATATCAAACAAGGCCCGCCCCACTTCATCAAAGGAAGCATCAATGGATAGCAAATCAAGATCGAACTGGTCAATCGAAGGAAATTTTCCATGAATAGGAAAATTACTTGGGACTATAGCCTTCGTATAATAGAACATTTTGAAGAAGGAAATCATCAGTCCTTTAGATATTCCTCCTCATAACACCACTCATTATTAATCCTCAAAGCTTGAATCCGATTTTGGCTACGATGAGCCCACGTATGACTGGAAGTATTTGGTATTTCTGTCCCCATTTAAAAGCCACATTAGCTCACTTCCTCTAGTTCAGTCATCAATCTCCCTTCTAGGGCAGTAAGGTGCCATGATTCTTCGCTTCCTAGCTGTTATACTCTCAAATGTCTCCCTATTCCAATCTTCCATCACATTTGTAAAGTGATTAATTGTATCCGAAAATGATTCTGATGACAATCATTCACTTTTGACAAGACCATTAAAGGAGTTATGAGTTAGCCAAACAAAGAAAAATCTGAACAGCCTTTCTCCCCTCTGTTGAAAATGATTACCCAGATCAATCAAGAGCAGTCTATGATCAAACTTGATTTTTTTGCAAGAGAAATACCAACATTTTTGGACTAAATTTGAATTAACTACCATTGGATATAGTGTGATCTAATCATTCAAAGGTGTGCCTACGACTCCAAGCATGATATTTAATTTTATATTAAATTTAAATTTAATATTTATCATAATAATAGATACTATTATCATAATAATAAACAAATATTATTATTATTAGCTTACAGAAGGATGTTGAGCAACAAGCTCAACCGAAAGGAAAAACATTAGTGGAAGTGCATCCATCATTGTCTAGAGCAGCTTGCATCTACAATGGTGGTTGAGAAAAAGGATGAAACCCCGATATACAACTTCTAGCCATTTTAATTAAAGCGTCAATAATCATATTCGTCGTTTGTGGGATATGTATGATTTTAATCTGCCAGTCCCTCCTCACTCATCCCCGAGCCTCTATTTCCGGCAACGATAACCCATGCTTCCAAATCCCATTATTATTTAATTATCATAAATATAAATATTATTTATCTTTTATATTTAAAATGTACGTTTATATATTTTATTTACTATAGTGTTTAATATAAAATAAATTTAATAATAGTCAACTATTATATTTTCTTTAAAATTGATTTTATAATTTTTTTTAATACTGCTTTATAGTTTAACTCATCTTATGTAATAATTTTTAAATATTTCACTAATATCTACAACACTAATCATGTTACAAACAAGAAATAGTGATCGAATTTTTTTTATTTTTTCATAAATAAAATTTATGCTTTTATATTATTTAAAACATTATTTCGTACCAAAATAAATTATTTAAAGCTTTGTTTCTAAAATTAAAATTATTAGATATATATGATTTCTAAAATTAAAAATTAAAAAACCTCTTAAACTATATTTTTAAAATTAAAAATTAGTTTAAGATTTATTATAATATTTTGTTTTTCAATTTTTCTTCCTCATAATTAGAGCATAAATTATATTCATAATATTAAATATATATTATCTTTAAAAAATTTTAAGTATATTTTTTAAATATTATTTCATCAATAATTTTAATCAATATGTTTCCATTTAAATAATAATAATAATTTTACAAAACACAGGAATAACATGTGCATTGCACGAGATAGAAAACTAGTATATATATAATAAGAAAGAAAAGAAGAGAAAAAAATTGAAAAAAAAATTATAATATTAAGCTAAATTCGACATCAATGGAAGTCAAGGTTTATTTAAATAAATAAAACGAAACTTGTTGACATCAATAGCAGTCCAGGTCCAATTAAATAAATAAAATAGAAATCTACACACATGGATGTAGAGTTCCATTTAAATAAATAAAGTAGAACTCTATACTAATGAGTGTCGAGTTTCATTTAAATAAATAAAGTAAGATTCTACATTCATAGGTGTTGAGTTCCTAGATCAGACTTGCTGTATGACTTTCTTTTTCTTTTTCTTTTTTTGCAATTAAGAGAAAATTCAATAATTATAAATTTATACTAAACTCAACACATGTGTGTTTAGACCTGCTCATGGGTTGGGCTACCCGACCCGATCGCCCGCCCGAAATGTGGGAGGGTTTGGGCAAAAATATAAGCCCGAAAAATGGGCTTGGACAAAAAAATGAGGCCCATTTAAAAAATAGCCCGGCCCGAATTCACTAAATGACAAAAAAATTATGCTATTTTTTTTTATTTTTGAATATTATTTTCTTGTTATTTTCTCCATATTCTGCTACCATATTACTATTAGTTGCTACTATTTTATTGTTATTATTTGGATATTGTATAAAACTTATTTTATTATTAATTTTGTTATTATTTTTAAGTTATTTGTTACTTTTGTTATTATTTTAGAGGCATTTTCTTGTTAAGTTGCATCTATCTTAGTGCCATTTAAATCTACATATTTTTTAAAATTTATTTTTAATTTGTTGAAAAATATTTATTTTGATTTTTTTAGTATTTTTGATGTATTATATATATATATATTTAAAAATCATATAAAATAATATAAAAATAAATACGGGCGGGCCAAGTCGGGCTCAGGTTTTAGTATTTTTATTTGGGTCGGGTCTGGGCAAAATTTTAAGCCCATTTTTTAGGTCTGGCCTGGCCCGAGCCCAATGAGTGGGCCTAAATTTTTAGTTGAGCCTGGCCCGGCCCATGAGCACCTCTATGTGTGTCGAAGTACTTCTCCAAAAAGTAAAAAAAAAAATGTATTATGCAAAATAACTTTCCCCTAAACCTATTGTCGAAACCTTTTTTAGAGCTCGACCTTTTATTTTTAAAATGAAGACGGAGTCGTCACCCATCCTTTTTATTAGGTGTGATTGGATCACCTTGAAACTTAATCATTTTAATAGAAAGGTTAAATTTATTAAAACGATAATTTTTTGTCTACAAAATCCAAGAAGTGGGTTCAGGAGTCGGTTACGTATGAGGAAGGATTAATACCCTCATAACGCCTAAAATTGGTACCTAGTTGATTACTTGATGCCTTTGAGAATTCAAAGAGAATTTAAAATATGATCCCCTCTTTTCATGATGTTATTTGATTAAAATATCGCTAACTAAATTAAATTTTATGGAAAAGGCCTTCTTATTTCAAGTTAATTGAGAAGAAAAGATCATACCCCGTCAGTTATGGCATGATGTCTTGAATCCTCGAAAACAAGAATAATTGCCATTTGATTATTACCTAAGTCCTATATGTCTTGAATTTTAAAAGGATGTTCAATTATCTCGGTTCAAGGAAAAAGTCGTTCCCCGTAAGTTAGGACACAATTTCTCAAATCTCCTAATTAAAGAACATCATCTTGATTCTAATTATTTCTTATGCATCGGGTAAAAACGAATATAACATTTAATGCGATGTACAATTAATTTATTTGGGCATAGTACAAAGATGAACAACTATTTAAGCATGTTACGTACTATAGTAATGGCAAAAATATAACAAAATAATTATGTGAGTAAAAAATGAAATTATAATATAGCAAAATAATAGTGAGAATAAAATAATAGTAATCATGCTAATAAATAATAATAATTCATTTATAATAGTAATAATAATGTTAATCAATGATGGTAACAATAAATAATTATGACATGATTAATATCGTATTTAATGAAAAAAATAAAATCAAAATAAAAGCATAAAAAATGTAAATTAAAGGGAAAAAATGTAAATGACATAAATTAGAAATGTTAAAAAATAAAAATAAAATAAAAAACAAAGAAGGAATGGCTGAATTAAATAAATGGATAAAATTGAGATTTAAACAAAATTTAAAGCATGGATTGCAAAAAAATAATAATAATAATAAAGAAAGGGGAAATAAAGGACTAAATTGAAAATATAACCAAATTTAAATCCTAAATTATAAGAAAACAGAACATAAATGATTAAATTAAAATGGGAAGAAACGTGTAAGGACTCAAAGGGAAATTATCCCAACCCCATGTCATTCCCTTAGGCGAACAATGGGTCAAGGGACTGACTTGTAAAGAAATTAAAAATAAAGGGGTGAAATTAAAACAAATAAAAAAGAAATAGGACGAAATAAAAAATGGACAAAAAAGTAGAAAGACCAAAGTGGCAATTAGACCCTTCCCTTGAAAACATGTGAAACCTGGATGGATCCGGATCGGGTCATCAAGTCAAGCTTGAAACGATGTCATTTTGGGCATCTAAAGACAAGCCTAAAATGACATCGTTTTAAGGGGCTATATAAATTTAAAAAAATATGATAAAAAAATTCATTTTTGCATCAGCTTAAAAACAAAGATTTCCCTTTTCTTTTTTTCCCTCAAGCCCCTCATCGTCCTACAATAGGGCTGTCGCAGCTCCGCTGTGGCTATCGGTCATTGGCGACAGTGACCGCTACCTCCGGTGGCTGGAGTTCATGAAAAGACCCTATTTTTTATCCTTTCGACTCCCTTAACCCAGGGCCAGGGAGATAGAATTTTGTGGTTTCACAATCCCCATGGATGCTACATATAGAAATTGGCCTACTCATGGCTTTTCCTGAAAGAGATGGGTTTCAGTCCACACAGGTTCTACTGGAAGTCTATTTGGAAGCTTGATATTCTACCTAAAATTCGGGTGTTTGCTTGGAGAGTGGGTCACAAGATTCTTCCCATGAATGTCAAAATTTCTTCCATCAGAAATGGCTTTAACCAAAGTTGCCCTAAATGTGGAGCCACGAATGAAACCCTCTTGCATGCTCTTAGAGACTATCCCATTTTTCGTGAAGTTCTATCCTTAGGCGGGTGGGATATGAGTGTAATGACGAAGCAGTACGACAGCTGTGTTGATTGGCTTGAGAACATGATGAGAATCTTAGACAAAAGAGCAATGGCCAATTTGATAACCACTTTATGGAATTGCTGGAATAGCAAGAACAATTTCATCTTCAAAGGTAAAGAAGAAAATGCGCAGACTATTAGGGATAGGGCCAACAATCTTGGTAAAGAGTTCTAAATCTATAATTTGTTGAATACCCCTATGCTATCCTAGAATGAAGTAAATAAGAAATGAGAAAAACCTCCTAAAGGCTTTGTTAAAATAAATTTTAACGCTACAGTAAACGAGAACAGAATGGGGTATGGGGTTATCATTCGAGACGATAATGGTTTTGCACTTGGGGGAGGTGGGGGTTTCATGGACACAAAAATGTAGGTATAGGAGGCAAAATGTATTGCGTTTGAGAGAAGCATTGAGTTGGCCAGTCACCTCAACATTAATGATGATGTGCTGTTTGAAACTGACCATGCGGGCTTTGTTAACATTATGAACAGTTGCAATATGGACTTACTATTATCGGTGCCAGAATCAAGGCCTGTAGAGCTGCTTTCGACATTTAAATCAGCAAAATTAATTTGGTCAAATCAGTCTTGTAATAGTGTTACTGATTTTATCTGTACTAAAATGTATAGAGAAGCTAAAATGTGGTTTTATTGACATGGATTATCCTAAGGAAATTCATAATGTTGTAATCAGTGATGTTACGTAATAAAATGTGTTGACCATTATGGTCGTTTTTGTTAAAAAAAAAAACTCTCTCAACCCAGATCCAAGGCTAAGTACTCCTGAAACCCCACCAAAATTCTTAAAAATCCTAGTGAACCCTTCAGTTTCTCTTCTCCGATAAAGCTGTCGATGAACCCTAATGGGTTCAGAGACCTTTTGAGTCGACGAGAAGCCTTCCACGACAACAGTGAAAGAGGCAGCAGCAACGGGTAAGATTTTTAAACTTTTTTATTATTTTTTATATTTTTTGAAAGAAAAAAATAAAATGACAGAACACAATGAACTATCTTTTTTAAGAACTTTTTTTTTGTATTCTCCTCTTCCTTTGTATTACAAAATGGTTTCAGCTTTATAGTCGAATATTACAACATATTTTCTTTTTGTTTTTGTTTTTTTTTTCTTTTATCTCTACTTTTCTGCCTCTGTTTCTCTATCTTTATTCTTTTTTGCAAGCGGTGGCGTGGCAAAGGGGCAGCACACATGCCGACGTGGCGAGACTACAGCGCTAAAGCTTTTTAAGGTTCTAGGGTTTCTTTTTTTTTTTTAGGTTTTTGGGCTTGGGTTAAGGCGTATTGGTTATTTAGGGTTTTGTTAGATGGGTTAACAAATTGGGCTTGTGTGGGTCATTTGGGTTTATAAGTGGACTCATTATTTGATGCGTTTATTTGTTTTTTTATGTTTGGGCTGGATAAAAATGGGCCTCAACACCTATTTTAATAAATAATATTAAAATCTATAATATCAAATTCAAAAAACCAAAAAAATTATAAATTTTCAATAAAAATATCAATTTAGACTAAATATAGTTTCAAATTTTTGGTAAGTATAAATGTTACCAGTTAAGCTCCGTTATGATATATCTATCACAAGAAATCAAAACTAGAAATTTTCTATTAATAGTAATAATGTGTCAAACAACATTATCTAGTTTTATTCGATAGTTATTCTTAGTACTATTTTTTTTGAACAAACTTATTATAGGTTCTGATTACATCTGCTCTTTCCCTCCCCAATCCATAAATAAGAAGATAATGCGTTTCAGCGCACTCGAACCTATATCTTTTTGTATTAATAACAATACTTATATCAGTCAAGTTAATACTTAATCAATTATTCTTAATCTAATGGGCCAAATTTTCCCGGGGCCCAACAAACGAAAAACCAATAAAAACATATATATAAGATAATAATCAACAGTCCAAGTTTTTATTACAACCCAAATTACAATGGTCCACAGCCCAACAACAAAATATGGCCCAAATTAATAAAAATCCTAGACCCAAAAATGCAAGGCCCAAATGGCCCAAAAATTAAAACACTATCAGAAACCCTAGGGACCCCCTTTGCGCTACAACCAGCCTCTAGCACCTCTAGTGCCGTACGCCACCTCCGTACCCGCCACATCCGCATACCAGCATGCCATTCCAGCTTTCGTCCACACCTACAAACCAAAGAAAATAGAACACGACAGTAAAAACTTTGTATCTCTCTTTTTGTTTTTTTCTCTCTTTCGGCTATAAAGGCCAAAGAGAATGGATGTAAAGTTTTTACGAACGAACACAAAAAAAAACGAATACACAGTATATCAATAGAGAAAAAGATTGAAGGTGATTTGTTATTCTTTTTCATTTTTTCATGTATATCTCACAAAAATAGCAATACATAAAGGAGACTCACCATTTCCTTCGTCCTTAGCCACCATAGGAGTTCTCCTCTATCGTGAAAACCATAAAAACTCTTTGGGGTTTCGTTTGGGTTTCAAGGCAGGCATACAAGGGGTTATGAGGGGAGTGGTTGGTTATTTTCTTCATTTTTAGGGTTTTTATCCCTAAATCTAAGTTTAGGGTTAGAAAGGGAATTAAAAAGGGTTGGAAAGGGGCCGGTTTTGTACCTTCTATCGCTGTATGTGGCGGTCGCTGGCGACGGATGGACAGTGGTCCGATCACCAGAAATTGGGGACCCTAGAAAGAAATGAAAGCTCCCCCCTCAGTTTTTTTTTAAAAACCCGAATAGAATGAATATTTTTTTTAAAAAATTACTCTTATAGGTAAAGTAAATGACATCATTTAAGGCCTGTTTCAGTGGCCACAAAATGGCACCGTTTCACCTTAACCCGCTCCGACCGACCCGACCTGCCAAGAGATCCACGTGTTTTCACTTTGAAGGGTTATTTGTGAATCCGGTCCCTCCGCTTTTATGGCCTGTTGCGCTTCGGTCCTATTTGCCTTTTTTATTCTTTTTAATTTTACCCCGCAATTTTATTTTCGTTTCATCTTGGTCCATTATGAAATGGCGCACTCCAGAGGATCGGGTTATTTGCCCATTTAGTCCTTGTGTGTTTCCGCGCTCTTCATTTTAGTCCGTTATTTATTTTATTCTTAATTTATCCTTTAAATTTAATTAGGGTTATAATTAAGTCCCCATTTTTTAAATAAATTTATTTATTTATTTATTTTCCGATTTATTATTTATTTATTCTTTGCTTGTTTTATATTTTTTTATTGAGTATGCATTTTTTATTATCCATTATTATTATTTATGCATTTTTTTACAAATTTCACTTATATTTTAACTTGCTTTCTTTAATTTTTTATAAACCTTTTTTTATTTGTTTGTATATTTATTTTATTTACACACTTGTCTTTTAACTTGCTTTTTTATATTTTATAAACTTTTTTTTAATCTATTTGTGTATTTATTTTATTTATACACTCGTCCTTATTATATTAAAAATTTGGTTTTGTCTTGTTTTGTGTTTATTTTATTTTGCTATCATCCAAGCAATTTATTGATTTTTTTTTATCTTTCTTCGGTTGTATTAAAATATATCGTGTGATTATGTCATTGTGAATAAAGAATTATTTTTCAATATTTTCATTCTGTTGTCTTACATTGGTATAATATTTTATCCACATACCCTCTTTTAAATATTGGATTAATTTTCTACCCAAATTCATAAAAAAGAATTTTTGAAAATAGGCAATGCTTCGCGTTTTAGAAAAACGAGAAATCGTACTTTAACTTACGGGGTTTCGATTTTCTCATTAAACCTAAATAGCCAAATATCCCTTTAAATTTTTAAAATATGTGAATTTTAAATAAAGGAAATATTCCCTGTTTAGAAACTCGAGAGGGTCGTTCCTTAACTTACGGGGTATCGATTTTCCTCGTTGGATTTAAACAATCGAATATCCTTTTAAAAATCAAAGTACGAATTTTAAATAAAACACTTAAAAGGCAAGCTTATTTTCCAAGGTTCAAATGTCGTGTCCTAACTTACGGGATGTGACATTTTGATATCTCGAGACAAGTAGGCCTTTAACTCTCATTTCAATTTATTCAAGCATTTTTTGTCAACATTAATAAAAAAAGGGGTCGTATTTTAAATTCTTTTCAAGTTTTCAACTTTCAACGTTAAGACATTAATTAATTAATTAGGTACCAATTTTGGGTGTTACGAGGGTGCTAATCCTTTCTCGTACGTAACCGACTCTCAAACTCGTTTTCTCGATCTTTGTAGACCAAAATTGTTGTTTTAGTAAACCAAAACGCTTTATTAAAATGATCAATCACCAGGTGACTCGATCACACCTCACAAAAAAAGATTGGTGACAACTCCTGTTTTCATTTTCAAAATAAAATGTCGACCATTTTTCAAAACTAAAAATAGTTTCGACAGCTTGGTGACTCCACTGGGAACAAAATAAGAGAGTCTAGCCACGATTTGATTAATTCTTGTCTTATTGGTTGAAAATTGACAATTCAATTTAAAATACGATTTTTTCATTGCATTTCATCCGTCATCTTTGAGATCTTGGTCGTAATGTTTGCTTTATTGGTTCGAGTCTTTAGATGTTTTCGGATATTGCATTGCATGACCGTTTGATCACCCTTTTAAGTGGGAGTGAGAAGCTAGTCCTTTATGAGGTTTTCACCTCCGTATAGGATAGTGGATCGCTTTCGGGATACATTCGTACCTATGTCTTCGTGAGATTTTCATCTTCGTAAAGCCATAGGGAAATGTATTCCCCTGAACTGAACTCGATCTGTATGAAAGTATAATGGGTGAAGATCAAGGAATCTGTTGGTTTAGGTAACCTTTTTTTAGAACCAAACCACATATAGTGAGCCGTAAGAGCCCACCCTAGGTAGAGCCGCACCAAACCGTTAGTGGTCATCCGAATAGGTGTTTTGCTTATTATTTCCTGTTGACTTAATTTCATATATATTGTACTGACTTATGTTGTTGTTTTGCTTGTGATTGCATGACATTTTCATCATAAAAAAGGTGTCGATTCACGTTCAGTTACTAAATAGAGAGCTTTCCATGGAGAACGGATTTCTTGATAAAATGGAGGATAATGTGGCTGTCCGTATATGGTCAGAGAAAACTCAATTAGAAAAAGGAGATAGTTTGACGGAGGGGTACACATCAGAGTTATGGGACTTCACTCGTATCAGCGTGACACAGAATAATCTTCGGGAATTGAAAGAGATAGGTCCATTGGGATGATGAAATCAAGCAGCTATTTTACGGCATTTATGGTGATCTGCCCTATCTATTCGACATCAAGGTGAACAAGCACTTGTTTTGAGCTCTGGCTCAATTTTGGAACCCTGCCTACAATTGTTTTACTTTCGGGAATGTGGACTTTGTACCTACAGTGGAAGAGTATACAGCCCTACTTCGTTGCCCTAGGATTCAATTTGACAAGGCCTATTCTAGAGCCGCCAATGTTCTGACTTTTGTGAAGAAGTTAATGAATATCATCGGAATGAGTAAACAGTGAGTTGTGACTCAGATCAAGCAGAAAGGAGAAAGCAAATATATACCCTGGAAAAGTTTGCGAGACCTGATTTTGGCACACCCAGATGTGAAGAAGAAGGTTAATGTTTTTGCTTTAAGCATCTACGGGTTAATTATTTTCCATAAGGCGTTGGGGCACGCAAATGAGGTGTTTTCTGATTTGTTTGACCGAGTGGATAAGAGGGTTACGCCAGTTCCTACGAGTTTACCTGAAACATTCAAATCTTTGAACGTGTGCTGTAGAGCTAGTGAGGGAAGATTCATCAGGTGCGCGCAACTACTACTAGCATGGTTCTATAGTCATTTCTGGAAAGTGGACAAAATTTCGTATCAGATGTTCTCCGAAAATTATTCCCCATTAAAGAAAATAGTGGCTACACTGAGACGGGATGACATATTAGAGGAAAGATGGATAGTGATCCTCCAAAATCTCCAAGAAGAGGATGTCGAGTGGAGAGCCCCTTGGATGGTCCTCGAAGATATTTTGTATCGATGTAGAGATTTTGGCTGGGTCTCGCTACTTGGGATTTAAGGAGCTGTCGGATATGCTTTTTTGCTCGGTTCAAGCAGTACAAATCGAGATAATTCATACCAGCAACCCATAGGTTAGCTCAGTACGAGTTTTCATATAAGGGGGATAACTATAAGAAGAAGGTACGGGAAATGTCCAACACTTGGAATTAGACTTGTCGGATGAAAAGATTGGTTGTAGGTCTGATGACGACCCCTGAGTATAATGAGTGGTGGAGTAAAAGAATCAACGACAACATCCTCAGGCCAAGTCAAGATGGTGCACGATCGATGGAAGAATACTTGCAATTGGTCCCATCCGAGCTAGAGATCATAAAGCAGGATTTCGAGAAAAGGAATAGGGATTTAGGAAAGAAGATCATGCAATTAGAGGAGGAAAAATTGCATTTGGGATTAGATGCTGATGTTCAGAAACTAGAAGCCGAGAAATTGAGGAAAGGAAAGAATAAGGCAAAAGAAGATTTAGATAGCTTGAAAACAGATTACAAGAAGTTACGCTTATCAATGAGGACCGCTGGATTAGGGAAGACATCAGAGTAGTGGCGACAAGAGGTCCAGGAGGAGAAGGCTAAAGTCGATCGATGGGAGAACAAATTCCAAGATACTCAGGTTCGGAAAGAGGCCTTAGAAAAGAGTTTATCAGACAGCTGAAGTGAAAAAGCTGAATTAAAGGCTAGAATAAAATAACTAGAAAGGTCGCTTCATCAACATCGAAGTCGCAACTCTGTAATAGAGCTGAAGGCGAGCTTGAACAAGATTGAAGAGTTGAAAAGGAAAGTAGAAGAACTCGAGACTACGTTACAAAACTACGAACTCCGGGTTGAGCTTTTTGAAGCAAATGAGGAGTGTTGGAAAGAGCAACTCCACCATTCTCAAGATCAAGTTAGAAACAGAGATTACATTATGGGTGAAGCCATAGCTCATATACGAGAGGTGGCCAACCATTTACAAACTCTAGCAATTCAGGCTGATGTACTAAGTGTGAAATATGAATTAGAATCAGACGGAGGCCGAGAGCTAGCTTGGTTGCTTAGGAAAGTTAAAACTTTGAGCATTAGGGCTAAGCCATATATGTAATCCATTTTATGTAAAGAATTTTGTTTTCTAGTAAAGTTATTCTAAATGAAATTGAATTAGAGTTGACGCCTTTTTCTACATTCATCCCATGCATTTGCATTACATCGCATCATATGCATTAAATGTCACAAAAAGACCCTAATTGGTTAAAAACTATTTCAGTTAATCTAGAAACTAACAAAAATCCGCCAACTAAACATCGTTATGGTACTCGCGCCACGATAAAAGTTATGGATCAAAGATTGGAAAGGCGAGAACAACTCTAAAAAGAAATGCAAAAGCAACTATAAACACAAATGCAAGAACAATTGGCTAAAATCTAGAAAGATATGAGGGATCAAATGCTGGAATCTCATAGAAACATGATGAACCAATTAACACAACTACTGACTGGCGGGCTAGAAAAGGGAAAAAACCATGTGATCAATGCCGGAGATGATAATGAAGAACCTCTTTACCCCCGGGTTTTACCCCGACAAATGTTCAGACACAACCTGAAGTATACCCACGAAGGCCATCTGTTACAATCAGGCCCCAACAGTTTCAGGCCGGTGTTTCGGCGCCAATGAATTACCAAGCTGACTCAGGCTCTAATCCGGGGGATAACCCATCTAATCCTGTTGTTCCCGATCTCGATGATGTGGTAGAAATAGAAAAGGTAAGGATGGAGCTCCCGAAACAACTGGAAGACCAGTGTTGATGGTTAAAAAAATTTAAAGAAATGGAAAATGCCGACTATCATGGTGGAATCGATGCTAAGGATTTGAGCTTGGTTCCGGACCTAGTGCTCCCTCCAATTTCAAAACTCCGGAGTTTGAGAAGTATAATAGGGCTAGTTGTCCCGAAGCTCACATCACCATGTTCTACAGAAAAATGGTAGGCTATGTCAATAATGACCAACTATTGATTCACTACTTCCAAGAAAGTTTGGTTGGAGCAGCATCCAAATGGTACAACCAATTAAGTCGTACCAAGATCAATTCATAGAATGATCTAGCACAAGCTTTCATGAAGCAGTATAGTCATGTGACGGATATGACCACTGATAGAATCACTTTGCAGAACATGAAGAAGAAAAAAAATGAGAGCTTCAGACAATATGCCCAAAGATAGAGGGAAGCTGTCATACAAGTCCAACCACCCCTCTTAGGAAAATAAATTACAATGCTTTTCATTAACACTTTAAAAGCTCCATTCATCACTCATATGTTGGGAAGTACCACTAAAAGTTTTTCGAATATAGTAATGACCGACGAAATAATTAAAAATACAATGAGGAGCGATAAGATAGATGCAGGGGAAAGCACCAAGAGATCAGCCCCAAGGAAAAGGGAGAATGAATAACATGAGTACATACAATAAGGGTAATTCCAAATCAGTTACTGTGAGCTAGCCGAAGACAGTAACCACCAATCATCAAGGCCCCCTGAGATAAGAATCCAATACGAGGACGAACACAGAAAGGCTATAGTTTACACCTATACCCATGACGTATAGGGAGCTGTATCAGAACCTATTTGATGCACATGTGGTATCCCCTTTCTACTTAAAACCGATGCAACCTCCATTTCTAAAATAGTATGACGCAAATGCTTAATGCGAATACCATGCGGGAATCACTAGGAATTCAATTAAAAATTGCACTACATTTAAGAAGCTGGTCGAAAGGTTTATAAAAATGGGAATTGTGAAGTTTGACGACTCATCCACACCAAATGTAGCAGGAAACCTGCTACCCAACCATGCTGACCAAGGGGTAAATGGGATAAATGAAGGTGGGAGCAAGAAAATCAAATGTGAGGTTACGGAAGTTAAAACCCTATTAAGATGAGTTTGGAAAGAGATGGTACAAAGATGATTGATTGTATTGGAGTCGGAGAAGAGATTTGAAGAGAAGAGGAACTACTGTGAGTTCCATAATAGAAAGGGGCACGAGATCCAAGAATGCATCGAGTTCGGGGCCCTGGTGCAAGACATGATGGATAATAAAGAAATTGAATTTTATAAAGAGATCAAAGGCCTAAAAGGAATATTGGGGAATCTAAACATTAACGATGTATCCGAAGAGGGAACCGGGGAATAGAATTTTCCAAGCGTCTGCCCTTACGTACTTGGGAGTGTTTTGAATAATGGGACTGTGGAAGAGATCCTTGTATTTCTTAGAGCCAATTTAGAGTAATATTCAAAACACGCTTATTACTTTAAGTCTAGAAGCAATAAGAATCCTTTTTGTGAAATAGGCTTATGCCCGAAATCTTTATTTCAATAAAATGCATCTTTACTATCATTTCGAGCAAATATTATTTTATTCTATACAAACAATTATTTTTAAATTTTTTTGTTCTTTTGACTTTCTTTCAAATATTCTTTTATTCTTCATACATGATCATACCATACAAATAATTATTCTTAGATTCATTTATTCTTTAGAATATTCCTTCGTACCTATAACAGGTCTCCAGATATCAACAACATGAGTGATGCTACTACTGACCCAAAATCTCCTTTTGAGCAAGATATGTGTCTAGAGGGATCTCAGGACTTTGAAGATGATAGAGATTGTAGCCTATCTCTTAATTTGTTAAGGATGGTAGAAAAAGATTAGAAACAGATCCTACCTTACCAAGGGTCAATAGACATCGCGAGCCTAGGAGAAGAGAAAGAGGTGAAGTTCGGAGCCTATATCACCACAGAGACAAAGCGAGACGTCATTGAGTTATTCAAAGAATTCAAATATGTTTTCGCATGATGATATTAAGATACGCTTGGGCTACTAAGACGTGTGGATGTTGTTAAGGCTAAAAAAATCTTAGAAGAGGTCCATAAGGGTGTTTGAAGAACACATGCTAATAGTTTTACAATGGCTAAACAAATCATGAGGTTCAGGTACTGCTGATCCACCATGGAAGGGGATCACATCAGTTATGCCATAAATGCCAAATTTATGGAGACAAAATTCATGTGCCTCCTTCATTTCTTCATAGATTTTCTCTATATGGGGCATGAATGTTATTGCGCCGATCTCGTCAAAAGCTTCTAGCAGACACCATCATTTTTGTGGTCTATTACTTAACTAAATGGATGAAAGTCACTTCATATGTCAATGTTACAAAGTCGACAATTATCAATTTCCAAAAAAAAGAGAGAGAGAAGATCATGTGTTGACAAGGAATACCAGAAAGAATCATATCTAATAATGCACAACAGCACGATATCAAAAGTTTGCAGTCTGTTTAAGATCAGACACCACATCATCTCAAAATAAATGGTGTAGCAGAAGCAGCAAAAACAAAAAACAAAAAATATATAAAAACAAAAAAAAAATCGTGGGGAAAATAACTGAAACTTGTAAATATTGGCATAAGAATTTATCATTTACTCTCTATGCTTATCGATCATCGACTAGGACCTTCGCCGAGGCAATACCTTTCTCATTAGTTTATGGAATGGAAGCTGTTTGCCCATTGAAATTGAGATTCCTTTTCTCCAAGCTTTGGTTGAATTAAAATCGAATGAAGCAGAATGGATCCAGTGAACTTAATTGAAGAAAAGAGGTTGAAAGTTACCCGTCATGGTCAAACATACCAAAAATGAATGATACGAGCTTACGATAGAAAGGTTTGTCCTAGAGAATTCCACGAAAGGGACCTGGCATTGAAGAAGATCCTTTCTATACAAAAGGACTTCAGAGGAAAGTGGATGCCAAACTAGGAAGGACCTTATGTAGTAAAGAAGACATGTTCTGGAAGAGTATTGATTTTAATCAAGATGGATGGCAAGAACCTGCCTAATCCCATAAATTCAAATTCAGTCAAAAAGTTCTATAAAAAAAAGAAGAATAAATAAACAGAAAAGGAACAGAAAAGAAAAAAGATAGGTCAAGGCGAAAACCCGCAAAGGGTGCCTTGAGACCAAAGGGATTTTGAATTGAAAACCCGTAAAGGGCAATTCAAATTTTGATAAAAAGTGGGGCATGCGGTAGTCTTGCTATGCTTGAATTAACAATGAGGAGATATGCTACACCTTGAGGCATCGACAAAATACTCTACATCTCCTAAACACATATCGAGCTCAAAATGGTCCTCAAGAAATTCGTGCAGAGAAGTTCAGGCTGCGATATTTAGGGCACCTAGTTTTCATCTTACCCATATTGAATTTACTATCTTTGATTACTTTATTCGTTTCAAGATATGCTCCCAATAAATTTCCTTCTTATTGCATTTGTTATCTTTGATTAACTTATTTGTTTCGAGCTATGCTTCTAATTTATTTTCTTCTTGTCTATTGTTATAATCTTTTTCAAGCATTTTGCATTGAAACAATGATTAATGGGCTAATAATACTTTCACAAAAGAAGTTCTGCATATTACCCTAGAAGCTTCTAAATAGTACAAGAACCTAAAATAGGACTATTGTTTAGAACTCACCAAACCTAAGGGTTGGAAATGTTTGAGAAAGTAGAGCCCAAATTGTGATTATTTCTTCGGGTTTCCTGTCAAAGATACCAGCTGAGCAAGAGGACAACGTAATACGTCAGTGATAAAACCTCTACATTCATGCAAATATCATGTATATGTATCTGGTCTTGATACCCAGAGAATGGTGTAACAGATCAAATTGATTGAAGAAGCCACAAACTCTATACCCCTGAATTGCAATGGGAAGATACAAATCCTATACCCCTAAGCTGCAGTGGGATAGATTAAAGATGGTACAAATCCTGTACCCCCAAGTTGTAGTGGGATGGATGGAAGAAACCATAAATTTTATCTCTTTGAAGTTGCAGTGGAGTAAACCAGCTGAGCAAATGGTGATTATTTCTTCGAATTTTCTGTCAAAGATACAAGCTGAGCAAAGAAGGCAGGATAACAAATCAGTGACAGAACCTTGATGAACAACAAGCAATGACAACCCAAATATTAAAAAGGGATCATTCTCATGACATTCTGCAAATATCATTCATACACATCTAGTTAGGAGCATTTGATTCATTCTGATCATAACATCCTAATCATTTGACATAAGCATAGGCACATGAAATCGATTCTACAGGTCATGTCCCCTAGAGGACGGTGTAACAAGATTGGTGAATCCACAAATCTCATCTCCCTGAAGTAGCAGTAGAGCAGATTGAAATCGTAGATCTTATCTCCTTGAAGTTACAGTGGAGTAAATCGAAGATGGCGAATCTTAAATCTTATCTCCTTGAAGTTACAGTGGAGTAAATCGAAGATTGCGAATCTTATCTTCCTGAAGTTGCAGTGTAGCAGATTAAAGCCACCAGCCTTATCTCCCTGAAGTTGCAGCGGAGCAGACTGAAGATAGCAAATCTTATTTTCCTGAAGTTGCAGTGGAACAGATTGAAGCTACAAATTATGGCGAATCTTATCTTTATAAAGTTGCAAATTGAAGCCACCAGCCTTATCTCCCTAAAGTTGCAGTAGAGCAGACTGAAGACAGTGAATCTTATTTCTCTGAAGTTGTAGTGGAACAGATTAAAGCTACAAATCATGGCGGATCTTATCTTCCTGAAGCTACAGTGGAACAGATTGAAGCCACCAGACTTATCTCTCTAAAGTTGCAGTGGAGTAGGTTTAAATTATCAATTCTTACCTCGTTGAAATTCCAGCGGAGTAGATCGAAGCTACAAATCTCTTCTCTCTAAAATTACATTGGAGCAGATCGAAGCCACAATCCTTATCTCTCTGAAGTTGCAGTAGAGCAGGATAAAAATACACAAACCTTATCTCCCTGAAGTTACAGTAGAGCAGGTTGAAATTACCAATTCTTATCTCCTTAAAGTTTCAGCGGAGTAGATCGAAGCTACAAATCTCTTTTCCCTGAAATTACATTGGAGCGGATCGAAGCACCAATTCCTATACCTCTAAAGATACAGTGGATTGGAATGAGGTTACTTGAAGAAGAAGAAAAGAAGCGTCGAGACTCAGCAGGTCCAGGCAAAATTGGCCCTTTTATAGTTTTTGCTCTATTCTTGTTGCACGACAATGAGTAAAGAGGGGCAGCTGTAATGGGCCAAATTTGCTCGGGGCCCAACAACTAAAAAACCAATAAAAACATAAATATAAGATAATAATCAACAGTCCAAATTTTTATTACAACCCAAATTACAATGGTCCACAGCCCAACAACAAAACATGACCCAAATTAAAAAAAAATCCTAGACCCCAAAATGCAAGGCCCAAATGGCCCAAAAATTAAAACACTATCAGAAACCATAGGGACCCCCTTTGCGCTGCAACCAGCCTCCATCACCTCCAGCGCCGTACGCCACCTCCATACCCTTCACGTTCGCGTGCTAGCATGCCATTCCAGCTTTCGTCCGTACCTGCAAACCAAAGAAAATAGAACACGACAACAAAAACTTTGTATCTCTCTTTTTTCTCTCTCTTTTGGCTGTAAAGGCCAAAGAGAATGGATGTAAAGTTTTTACGAATGAACACAAAAAAAACGAATACACAGTATATCAATAGAGAAAAAAATTGAAGGTGATTTGTTCTTCTTTTTCATTCTTTCATGTATATCTCACACAAATAGCAATACATAAAAGAGACTTACCATTTCCTTCGTCCTTGGCCACCATAGGAGTTCTCCTCTGTCGTAAAAACCCCAGAAACTCTTTGAGGTTTCATTCGAGTTTCAAGGCAGGCATACAAGGGGTTACGAGGGAGTGGTCACTTGTTTTCTTCATTTTTTGGGCTTTTATCCCTAAATCTAAGTTTAGGGTTAGAAAGGGAATTAAAAAAGGGTTGGAAAGGGGTCGATTTTGTACCTCCGGTCGCCGTATGCGGTGGTCGCCAATGACAGATGGACGGTGGTCCGACCACTAGAAATCGAAGACCCCAGAGAGAAATGAAAGCTCCCCTCTCAGTTTTTTTTTTTCAAAAAACCCGAATAGAATGAAAAATTTTTAAAAAATTTTGACTTTTATAGGTGAAGTAAACGACGTCGTTTAAGGCCTGTTTCAGTTGCCTCAAAACAGCGCCATTTCACCTTGACCCCTCCGACCGACCCAACCTGCCAGGAGATCCACGTGTTTTCATTTTGATGGGTTATTTGTGAATCCGGTCCCTCCGCTTTTATAGCCTGTTGCGATTCAGTCCTATTTGCTTTTTTTTTATTCTTTTTAATTTTACCCCGCAATTTTATTTTCGTTTCATCTTGGTCAATTATGAAATGACGCACTCCAGAGGATCGGGTTATTTGCCCATTTAGTCCTCGTGTGTTTTCGTGCTCTTCATTTTAGTCCGTTATTTATTTTATTCTTAATTTATCCTTTAAATTTAATTAGGGTTACGATTAAGCCCCCATTTTTTAAATAAATTTATTTATTTATTTATTTTCCAATTTATTATTTATTTATTCTTTGCTTGTTTTAGTTTTTTTATTGAGTATGCATTTTTTATTATTCATTATTATTATTTATGCAGTTATTTACAAATTGCTCCCCTAATTTCATTTATATTTTAACTTGCTTTCTTTAATATTTTACAAACCTTTTTTTTATTTTGTTTGTATATTTATTTTATTTACTTTTAACTTGCTTTTTTTATATTTTATAAAAATTTTTTAATCTAATTGTGTATTTATTTTATTTATACACTCGTCCTTATTATATTAAAAATTTGGTTTTGTCTTATTTTGTGTCTTTTTTTTTTTTTTTTTGCTATCATTGAAGCAATTTATTGATTTTTTTTTTATCTTTCTTCAGTTGTATTAAAATATATCGTGTGATTGTTGTCATTGTGAATAAAGAATTGTTTATCAATATTTTCATTCTGTTGTCTTACATTGGTATAATATTTTATTCACATTCTCTCTTTTAAATATTGTATTAATTTTCTACCCAAATTCATAAAAAAAGAATTTTTGAAAATAGACAATGCTTCGCGTCTTAAAAAAAGAGAAATTGTACCCTAACTTACGGGGTTTCGATTTTCTCATTAAACCTAAATACCCAAATATCCCTTTAAAATTTTAAAATATGTGAATTTTAAATAAAGGCAATATTCCGTGTTTAGAAACTCGAGAGGGTCGTGCCCTAACTAACAGAGTTTCAATTTTTCTCGTTGGATTTAAACAATCAAATATCCTTTTAAAAAATCAAAGTACGAATTTTAAATACAACATTTAAAAGGCAAGCTTATTTTCGAAGGTGCAAATGTCGTGTCCTAACTTACGGGATGTGACATTTTGATATCTTAAGACAAGTTGGCCTTTAACTCTAATCTAAATTTATTCAAGCATTTTTTGTCAACATTAATAAAAAAGGGGTCGTATTTTAAATTCTTTTCAAGTTTTCAACTTTCGACGTTAAGACATTAATTAATCAATTATGTACCAATTTTGGGCGTTACGAGGGTGCTAATCCTTTCTCGTACGTAACCGATTCCTGAACCCGTTTTCTCGATCTTTGTAGACCAAAATTGTTATTTTAATAAATCAAAACGTTTTATTAAAACGATCAATCACCAGGTGATTCGATCACACCTCCTAAAAAAAGATTGGTGGCAACTCCCGTTTTCATTTTCAAAATAAAATATCAACCGTTTTTGAAAACAAAAAATGATTTCGACACTTAACATCCAAACAATTCCCAATTTAATGAATATAAGGAAAATATTTCATAAAACTCCCACTTGAAAAAGGTATTGGGAACCAAATATTCTTTTCTTTAGAAAAAGCCATACCATGTGTTTTCTTTAAAAGCATAGTTTCTAGGAATGATCATAACTTCCAACAAATCTAAAATTAAATATACTTTTGTTATTATATACTCGTTGGATCCAGCCATATTAAATTCGAATAATTTGTACATACTGAGATCTACCAAATCATATTGATTTGGATAATTTATAATCATTTTATGTAGACTTTTATCTTTACGTGTTTAGGTTGTTTTTTTTTTTTTAATATCGTACCTCCATGTTATGTCAAAAATTATCAAGCTTATCATATATAAATAGCTCTTAATTTTGTACAAATATCATACTATGATTGAAGTTATTATTCATTTAAGGGATCAGATATAATTTTACTTTTTATTAAATTATAATTTTATAAAATTTAAAGGATTAAAGTGGCATTTCACATTTTTAAGGGGGACGGCCCCTAAATCCGAATAAAATTATAATTTTACTATACTTTTTCATATACTTATCAAAAAAATAAAATTATAGCTTTTCTGCTTTTTAATACAATCTTTTAATACTTATTTATATAAATTTTAATAAAAAATATAAAAAACTGTTTTCTCACTGATAATTAAATTATAATAAATTTAAAAGTGAAGAAATTCTAAATAATTCATTAAAATTTATATTCATTACGAATATCAGATAAATAATAATTAAAATATTCTAATTTAAATATTATTTAAATCTAAATATAAAAAAATAAATTAAAATATTCGTAAATATTCGAATCTATAATATACATTGCGATTTTTAGTAAAAGAGTCTTTTACATATCACCAAAAATATTTAAATTTTTCCACTAAAAACAATAAAAGTTAATTTTATTAAAGAAATTATATGATTTTTTTCCCTTTAATTTCAAAAACTTAGATTTTGCTTCATTTATATTTTCTTATAATTTTAAATGAATATCATTGAAAGTTGATAATAAAAAAATGTTACATGTTGCCCACTTAGGTGAAAAAGGGAAAAGGGAATAGAAAAAGGGGACAAGGGTTTCTTATCCTATCAAAAGAACATGATTATTCTACCAAAAAAGAAAGAAAAAAAAAACATAATTATTAGCTCCATAAAGATGTTAGAAATTGATTGATTGACCATAGATAATAATATGTAAATTATACTAAAGTAAACACTCATAAAAAAAGCTCTCGAAAAATGCAAATCCTGATCATTGTTGGTAGTAAAGTATAGAATGTGAAAGACCCATTCACAACTTGGAACCTTCTCAAACTTTAGTTTGAAGCTTCCTAGTGATTGCAACTGTTGTAATATTGTTGTATAAATAGCTCTCCATGATACCCAATGTTGTTCATTCCAGTTTACAGCAAAAGACTCAAAATCCCATGGCTTCTTTTGCAATACCATTCAAAATCTTCTTCTTCTTCCTCGTTGTCCACCTTCGGTCTTCCCATGTTTTCTCTTCATCCTCCATTAACCTTACAGAAGCTGAAGCCCTTCTAAAATGGAAAGCTAGCCTTGACAACAACACCCAAACTATGCTCTCAACCCTGTGGGTCGGAAGCAGCCATTGCAACTGGGTTGGAATCACTTGTGATAAGGTTGGAAGCATCACCAATCTTAGCCTCGCAGGGTATGGTTTGAGATTGAAAGGTACACTTCACAATCTCAACTTCCTTTCCTTTCCTAGCTTGGTTGGCCTTAAACTTCAAAACAACTCACTATATGGGTCCATTCCGTCCCACATTGGGAACCTTTCTAAACTTGTCTTCCTTGACTTGTCCTACAATAATTTCTACGGTAATATCCCATCTCAAATAGGAATGCTTAAATCTCTCATTGAACTTAAGCTGTCTAAGAATAGTTTCTATGGGCCAATTCCTCCAACGTTCAACAATCTTACTTATTTGCAGCATTTACAGTTAGGACATAACCATCTCACTGGTCCATTGCCCAAGAACATATGCATAGGGAGATCACTCGCATATTTTGGAGCTATGAATAATAATTTGATAGGTCAGATCCCATCAAGTTTGAGAGATTGCAAAAGCTTATATGGAGTTAGGCTTGAAGGAAACCACTTAACTGGAAATATATCAAAAGCCTTTGGTATATATCCAAATTTGAGTTTCATTGCATTAAGTGATAATAGATTTTATGGCGAACTTTCTCCGAAATGGAGCCAATGCCATAATCTGCAAAGCCTACAGATTGCCAATAATAACATTACTGGAAAGATACCACTTGAGTTGGGACATGCAACTCAGTTGCAAGAACTCAAACTCTCTTCAAATTATCTAATCGGAGAGATTCCCAAGGAACTAGGAGCATTGACAAAGTTGTCCCGTCTTTCGCTAAGTGGTAACCAACTGTCGGGTAAAATTCCATTTGGTATTGGACTTCTTTCAAATCTACGACAACTTAACTTGGCATCAAACAAGTTAAGTGGATCTATTCCTGACCAACTTGGAAATTGCTCCAGATTACGGAACTTGAATTTGAGCAGGAATAACCTTAGAGAGAGAATTCCATTTTCCATAAGCTACATAAATGGACTTCAAAGTCTAGATTTAAGTCATAATTCACTTACCGGAGGTATCCCACGTCAGCTTGTAGAATTACATTCCTTGAAAATATTGGACCTTTCTCACAATTTACTCAAAGGTTCCATCCCAAAAGCTTTCAGGGATTTGCATGGTTTGACAATTGTGAACGTATCTTTCAATCGATTAGAAGACCTTCAGGCATTTCACGAGGTTTCATTCGATGCTATAAAGAAGAATAAAGGCCTATCGAGTAATGCCACAGAACTAAGGCCTCATTTTGTCCCTTCTCGAGCAAATTATGGTCTTAAAAAGGGCACCAAAGACTTCATTTTAGTTGTGTTTCCAAACATTGGTGGTCTACTTTTGCTACTTATAATGGTTGCAACTTTTCGTAGGTTTTGTATGAAGACTCCAACCAAAAATTCCGAGTCAACGGAGGAAGAAAATGGAGATATTTTAGCTGTATTGGGATTTGATGGAAGAATACTCCATGATGACATCATTGAAGCCACTGAAAATTTTAGCTCAAACTATTGCATTGGTTCAGGAGGATATGGAACTGTTTACAAAGCTACATTACGAACTGGTCAAGTGGTTGCTGTGAAGAGATTTCACCAATATGTAGATAACATTCTCAACAACTCGAAAGCCTTTGAAAGCGAAATTGCTGCTTTAATAGAAATAAAGCATCGTAACATTGTGCAGATGTATGGCTTTTGTAAACATCGAAAGCATTCTTTTCTGGTTTTTGAGTTTGTAGAAAAGGGGAGTTTGAAAATGGTCTTAAGCAACATTGAACAAGCAGAGGAGTTGGATTGGAAGAAGAGGCTAAATGTAGTTAAGGGATTGGCTAATGCTTTGTCGTATATGCATCATGACTGTTCACAACCTATAATTCATCGAGACATTTCCAGCAACAATGTTCTTTTGGATTCGGACTATGAAGCTCATGTCTCAGACTTTGGCACAGCTAAACTTTTAAAGCCTGACTCCTCCAATTGGACTTCACTTGCAGGCACCTCCGGGTATATGGCTCCAGGTATTGACTCATCTTTTTTCCCTAAAAATTCTTTCAACATATCATTTATTTTATTAGAATTCTTAATTTCTCGTACATTTTTAATTCAGTAGACATAGTTCAAATAGCATTAACGTCACTTGTATATATTTTTATGTAGAGTTGGCCTATACAATGAGAGCAGATGAGAAATGTGACGTCTATAGTTTTGGTGTGCTAACACTAGAAGTTTTATTGGGGAGGCATCCTGGCGATCTTCTTTCATCGACATCGGCATCTATGTCAAATGACAAACAAGTTTTGCTTCAGAATGAGATAGACCCACGTCTCCCACCACCAAAAAACCAAGTTGCAAAGGACATAGTCCCTACTATAATGATAGCAGTTTCTTGCTTGAATAGTAATCCCCAACTTCGACCAACCATGAAAGAAGTTGCTCAAGCCTTTAGTTGTAAGTCTCATCCATTGCCAAGCCCTTTCTCGACCATAGCCTGCCATGGCTAACTAAGGTGCTACAGTACAAGTCATATATCTAAGTAAGGTATTTATATTTTCCTCTTATCTACTCTTTTGATCTCTCTTTCTTTCAATCATCTTTTATTTAGTTTGGATGTTCAGAAGTTCCTACTGGTGAATAAATTAGGTCAGCACCATAACAGGATTGCAAGTAATTTCCTAGTGTCACTTCTTGGAATAGAGGAAAGCGTTGGAGTTGTCGAGTATTTTATCATCTTTGTTAAGTTAGAGTTTGTAGTTGGTCTCAATTTCTTTTATGAGAGTGTTTTATATGTTATATATCAATAAAAATTTTGTTATTATGAGAATTGAATCCTAACATATTACTACACATTAACTAAAACATTATTTAACTTTTTATATGATTTTTTAATAAAGTAATATACGTTTGTTAAGTTACCATTTGTAGTCTATTTCAGTATCATAAATAATGTTTACTATTTTTTTTATTTTTTTCACTAATCAAAAATTTTATTCAATTTTTCAAATCAATTTGACTTTTTGAATTAAAGTTGAGTTAAATCTCTTAAGCTTAAAATATATAATGTGTTTTTTAAAAATTAAGAATTTTGTTTCTATTTTTTATTTTATGAAATTTAATTTTTTTTTTACCCTTCAGATTTCAAATTTTAAATTAAATTATTAACATTTTAATTAAATTTATTACTATGGCATTTTAAAAAAAAAACACTCATTTGATAGTAATGTAATTAAAAAAATAATTTTATAAATAATTTAGTGTTAATTCAATAAAACTAAATTTTAAAGTAAAAAATAAATTCAATAAAATAAAAATATATGAAATAAATTTTATTTTTCGAAAAATAAAAACACTTAAATCATATCTTTTAACATCTAAAAATGTCAAGATAACAAAATGCAGTCACCTTTGTAGGTCGACGTATCCTTGGGTGCAATTAAAAAGAATAAACTATTAGCTCCATGAATACGTTAGAAATTGATTGATTGGTAGGCGTTGACCCGCTGACCATTGAAAAGTATGACTCTTTTGAAATATTGTGAAGGAAGTGAATAAATATTGGAAGAGTTTTTTTTTGGCGTAATGATTTTTTCCTCCCCAATTTTTTTTAAAATTATTTAATTTTTATTTAATTTTTCGATTTTAATCATATTTTAAATAATTTTAATGATTTTTAATTTTTTCTATTAACTGTACTACAGGTAACTTACAAACTTGATCGGGTCGGCGGATCGGGACCTCAATATACTATTTATTAGCTTTATTATATTAGTATCACTAGCCTATTTCTAGTAATTTCAAGATATGCAATGTTAGTAGGATAATAATTGACGTATTATGTTTTACAACTTTAACTCTTTTTAGTTTTGCTTTAAAACTAAATTTCGAAATAATGTGCTTTAAAAAAATAATCGAGGTAGCTTCCTGAACTTGACCTTATTGGTTAGGTTGAGTATAGTGTGTTACACATTTTAAAGTGATTTAATAAAAAAAAAGTTTAAGGGCTAAAAATTAAATAGTAAATTAAAATGACTTTTTTTTATGAAATTGAAGGGTCAAATAAGTCATTAAATTTTTTTTTTTACTTATAAAATTAACACCAATTGATTTTGAGATTAAATATTATAAAGGGAATATATGTGTGTTGAGAAAATTTATTTATTTTACCTAATTAATTCATAATTTAATCAAGTTCAATATAACTATCAAACATAGAAGAGTAACAAGAAAAAAACAAAAAACGTAATTTTTGATAAATTATAATAAGACAAAGTCTTAACAGGAATGCGACTAATGTGACTCAAACCTATACTACGCATGAAATGATAAACGCATTAACCATTAAATCCATTAAAGTTTACAAAATTATAATTCTTAACTCGGTGAAGACATTAAAAATGGATTGATTGACCATGGAGTCAACTAATTAATTAATGTTGAGAGCTAGCAGTAAAAATGAATGATGAGCCCAAAAAACAAGAAGGAAAATCTTAAGATATGACATTTAAGGACTTAATTAATAAGTCAATTCAACAAATGATTAGCTCATATTTAAATGCAAACTATAATAATTATATTAAAATTGAAATCAAATTTAATTTTGATTGGACGAAACAACATATCCCAAACATTGTTCATTGCGTATCCTGTTTAGAGTCTACAAAACAGCAAGTTTTGCAGCTTGCAGAGTCTTCTTCTTATTCGATTTTTTCAATCTCCTCATCTTCTTCTCTATCCTTTCAAAACACTCGCTTTCTCTCACTTCTCTACAACTCCGATAACGTCTTGCAAACTCTGGTTTGAAATTTGTTAGAGGGTTCACCTCAAAAACGCACGGTGTTGGTTCAGGCACTGAAACAGACCCACTTGCTGTTCCTGATGAACATGGCCTGCGAGGACCTTCCAAATCTAATTCTGCCTCCCTCAATTCTACCCTTGTTGATTGCTTCATTAATGGCTTCTTCATCCTTGGAATTACGCTGTTTCTGACGTCAGAGTAGCTTGTAGTCTTGTTGAATATGGTTCGACACCAGTTTTGGACCAAATGCTTGGCAAGTTTTCGATTGGCAGTGGTTTCCTCGTCTGATTTTGAAAGAAACAAAATGACTTTACCAAACCCACTCTTCTTCAACTTCTCCCTTCCATCTTCTAAGCTGATATTAACAGGCATCACCTGAGTTAAGATATTCAAAATGGAAGATCGAAGGGTGGCGTTTGGTAAGCTTCCATCGGGAAGAGGGTCCAGCCAACTCTTCAACAAAGTTAAAACCCCATGATCCAAAAACTCTTGTTGCAGCTTTTTCTTGGAGAGAAAGTCAGTAAGAAGAGGCAGCATTTGGATCTTTCTAATAGAGGGTTTGTTTTGGATGTTAAGCTCAATGTCTTCTGTGGCAGCAATCTCCATTTGAGCCATTACTTTCTCAACGAGTAATCCAATTTCCGGAGAACTTGTTTCCTCCATCTTCTTCCTTCTCTTGACCTTATCGAACATCGCCTCGATCTCTGCATCAGTACCAGATTTACGATAGATTTGTTCGTCTTTCTGGTCCTGATCATCCGAGTTAAGCCAACCCCAGATCTCCTCCCGGTCACTGTGTTTTTGAAGCTTTCTCTTGTTGGTTTTAGGGAAATCGTGTTGCACGATCTCACGGATGTAGTCGGTTTCTTCCTCCATAGATGATTTCTTCTTGACCACTGACCAGCCTTCTTCTAGGTTTCGAAACCTCTATCAATGCTAACACTTTGAATCGTAGTGAAGTTTTTGTTAGGTTTCAAATGAATGATGGATGTTGTATGTTATATATAAATAATAGTTGTATTTGGAATGTGAGTTGAATTAATATATATCCTAAGAGGAAATGGATTTCATGATATAATTGGAATCCTAGTACAAGTTTGATTTAGGTTTATTTTTTAATCCTTTTTGATTTTGTTGCATATATATAAATTTATTATTTATGTGGATAATACAATATATTTAACATAAAATGTATGTTATCCCAAGCAATTCATGATTTTTAATAATGGGATATACCAAATATTTAAATTAATTTATTTTTTCTTAATTGCAGAATCAACACTATTTATTTTCCATGTATAAATTTTATTTAAAAGTTATATATAAATATAAAAAAAACCCTCAAATTTAAATAATTCCTTGTTAAATAGTTCTTTAATTGATTACTTTAGGTCATTAATGCTCTTAATTTTAGTTAAAGTATTTTTATTTTTTATTTTTTCACATATCACTATTTCATTCATTTAAATTTTTAGTAAACAATGATTAAAACTCTTTTAAATTTTCTTTTTAAAATAATATCTACTAGCAATACAAATATCGTAATTCGAGACATTATAAACATCAAAAGAACCCTTTAATTATTCTTTTATATTTTCTATTAAACTCTTGAATTTATATATATTAATCTGAGTTTCATGTTAAATTTGTACAGTCTAATTTTGACCCAAGCTAAAACCCAAACCCAACTAAGTCTAATAACTCAAAACAGACTCAAATTATTAAACCCCAAACCCAAACCTCATATCCACACCTAAGCTAAAACTCAAACAGCCCGAAACATTAAAACTCAATTATAGACCCACTAAAATTGGCCCAAACCCTAATGGCCCAATAGAGACCCAAAACTTAAACTGATTCTAGGGTCTTTGGAACCCTAGGCGCGCCGTCTTAGCCTCTGCACCGCCTACTGCCATCGCCTTGTCACGTCCACTGCCCTCAAGTTGCACCCGCAAGAGAAACACGCAAGCAAGTGGCAACAAACAGTAAAATAGATTAAAAAAAAGATTGTAAAATGACTATAAAAGCCATTACAAATCAAATGTAGAAAAGGTTTTTTTTTTACAATCAATATATAAAAAATGAGAGAGTTCAAAAAATATATAGCAAAGGCAGAGAAGCAAACAGATTCAAAGGTGTTCTATTTTATTTATTTATTTATTTATTTATTTATGATTTTTTATATATATTTATAGTGATAAACAAAAAAAAAAGGAAATGGGGTTTTACCTGTTTTTAATTGCCGAAAAAAAAAACTTTTGATTTTTTCCAGCGACCGACGCGGCGACCAATGGTCGGACCTCTGACCAGAATAGGAGCTGAAAGAGAGGGGAGTTGAGAGCTTTTTTCTTTTTTTTTGGGGGGGGGGGGAGGGGGTTGGGAAGATGAAATGATTTTTTTCAAAAAAAAAAAAGACTTATATAGGCCCCCCAAAACGACGTCGTTTTGGGACTGGCCTCAAATGCCCAAAACAACGTCATTTTGTCCTCCGACCCACTCTAGGCCTAGGATCCACATGTTTTTTAACAGAAAGGCTAATTGCACTTTTAGCCCTTCCACTTTTTTATTGTTTTGTAATCAAGTTTTTCTTATTTTTAAATTTTACCCCATAATTTATTTTGATTCCAAATTGGTCCCTTGATGCTGTGCGTTTTGGAGGGGAAGGGAAAATTCCCTTTTGACCCCTCCATGTTATTCGAGCGTTCAAATTGGTCCATTTCCTCTCATTTATTTTTCAGAGTTGCCCCGAACTTCTGTTTTAAGTTCAATTTAGTCCTTTTTTGGTTATTTTTGTTACCTTATTATTAAATTAATTTATCTAATATTTCTATTATTATTATTATTATCGTTATTATTACTATTATTTTTATTACTACTATTACTACTATTTTCGTTATTATTACTATTACTATTATTTTTATTACTATTATTATTACTATTTTTGTTATTATTACTATTACAATTATTTTTTTTACTATTATTATTACTATTTTTGTTATTATTATTATTATTATATTTTCTTTCTTTATGTATTTACCTATACGTTATTATTATTATATTAAATAATTTAATATTATTTTTAGCACATTTTTTTATTTTTTATATCATTATTCTTGTTACTATCGTTTTATTATTATTATTATTATTATTATTATTATTATTATTATTATTATTATTATTAAAACTACTAATATTTCTTTCTTTACCCATTAGTAATTACTATTAATTTTTTTAATTAAATTTTAGTTTTTATTTGTTCATTTACTTTTCTATTTAATTTATTTTATATAACTGGCTGGTTTTATTATTTTATTATTATTTACCCTTTTTTTTATTTTTGCTCTTATATTGTTATTCATGTTATCATATTCATTATTATTCTATTATGCAAATTAGTACCGTGATTACTATCCTTTACATTTTATCAAACATTTTATGTCGTTATCTCTACAAATTCATATCGCATTAATTTTTACCCGATACATAAAATTTTATTTTTTTAATAAGTAATCTTTCGTATTTTGGAATTTGAAAGGTCGTTCCCTAACTTACAGGATTTCGATTTTCTCGATGAATCCAAATAAACGAACGTTTTTAAAGCACGAATTTTGAATATTCTCGGGTATTAAGAAAAGATCGTATTCTAACTTACAGAATATGATTTCTTTTTAAAACTGAGATAATCAAATATCTTTAAAAAATAAATAATTTCTGGTGTTTATTCTCGTTTTGGGAATTTAAAATATTGTGTCCTAACTTACGAGACATAATTCTTTTCTTCGATTAACGTGAAATACACCCTTTTTCTTAGAAAATTTTCAATTAAGCAATAATTTATCAATGGATAGTATTTTTCTTCAAAGTTCTCAATTTTTGACACTAATTAATCAACTAGGTACCAGTTTTGGGCGTTACGAGTGTGCTAATCCTTCCTCGTGCGTAACTGACTCCCGAACCCATCTTTTTAAATTTCGTAGGCCAAAATCGTTGTTTTAATAAATTAAACCGTTTATTGAAAACAACCACTTTTCGAGGTGACCCGATCACACCTCATCAAAAAGGATTGGTGGCGACTCCCCTTTTTTTCGTTTTCATTCCTAAAATAAAAGTTGACCCGTTTTTTCAAAAGAAATAGTTTCTACAGCTTGGCGATTCTACTGAGGAGTTAAAAAAGAGAGTCAAGCCACGAGTTGATACTTTTTTTCTTTTTGTCGAAAATTGAAAACTTGGTTTAAATGTACGATCCTTTCGTTGCATTTCATCCATCTTTGTTACGATCTTCATCATTGTGGTTTATGATTACTGTGTTGGTTTAAGCTTTGGTATCTTTCTGCACATTGCATCGCATGATCGATTGATCTTACCCTTTTAAGTGGGAGTGAGAAACTATTTCTTCGTGAGGTTTTCACCTCCGTGTAAGATAGTGGATCGCTTTCGGGATACATCCTTACCTATGTCCTCGTGAGATTTTCATCTCCGTGCAGCCATAGGGAAATGTATTCCCCTAAACTGAACTCGGTCTATATGAGCATATAACGGGTGAGAACCGAGGAATATGCTGGTTCAGGTACCTTTACTTTAGAACTGAACCGCATATAGTGAACCATAAGAACCCGCCTTAGGTAGAACTACACCAAACCCTAGTGGTTACCCGAGCAGGTGCTTTATTTATTATTTATTGCTTGCTTTAAACTGTGTATGAAATACATACTTGCTTTGTTTTACTTTAATTGTATTTGCATGACATTTTCATCACAAAAAAGGTGTTGATTCACATTCGGTTGCTAAATAGATAACTTATCATGGAAAAGGGGTTTCTTGATAAAGTGGAGGATAATGCGACTGTTCGAATATGGACTGAGACAACGCAGCAAGAGAAAGGTGATAGTCTTACCGAGAGGTATGTGTTGGAGTTGTGGGATTTCACTCGGATCAGTGTAACCCAAAATAATCTCCAAGAGATGAAAGAAATATGGGGTTAGTGGGATGACGAGATCAAACAACTATTTTACTGTCATTATGGTAATTTGCCCTATTTACTCGATATTAAGGTGGACGAGCACCTATTCCAAGCCCTCGCCTAATATTGGAACTCTGCTTATAGTTGCTTTACTTTCGGGAAAGTAGATTTGGTACCTACTGTAGAAGAGTACACGGCCTTGCTTCGTTGCCCAGGGTTCAAGTTGACAAAGCTTATTCTAGAGCTGTCAACGTCCCAACATTCTTAAAAAAGCTGATAAACATCACGGGAATGAGCGAATAGTGGGTTGTAGCCCAGATCAAGCAAAAAGGAGACTGTAAGTGCATCACTTGGAGAAATTTGAGGGATTTGATCCTAGTGCATCCTGATATGAAGAAAAAAGTTGATGTTTTCACTTTGAGCATTTATGGACTGGTTATATTCCCTAAGGCTTTGGGGCATATAGACGAGGTAGTTTCCGATTTATTTGTCAGACTTAATAAAAGGGTCATACTCGTGCCCGCAATTTTGGCCGAAACTTTCAGATCATTGAATGCTTGTCAAAGAGCTGACGAAGGGAGATTCATCGTATGCGTACAACTCTTACTGGCTTGGTTCCACAGCCATTTTTGGAAACAAGAGAAGGTCTCATATTGAATCCTTCTAAAAATTATTCGTCGCTAAAAGAGATAGTGGCTACGCCGAGACGGGATGATATTACAAAAGAAAAGTGGATGATGATTCTTCAGAATCTGCAAGAGGAAGACGTCGAATGGAGAGCCCTTTGGATGGTTCCTGATGTGATCTTATATCGATGTGGAGATTTTGATTGGGTTCCCTTACTTGGAATATGGGGAACTGTTGGGTATGCTCATTTACTCTTATTAGGACAGTACAGATCGAGACAATTTACGCCAGTAATAGACGGGTTAGCTAAGTGTGAGTTCGTATACAAGGGAAATAATTACAAAAGAAAGTTCGTGAGATATCGAATGTATGAAATTAAACTCGTAGAATGAAAAGGTTTACTACTAACCCAATGACTATCCCTGAGTATGACCAGTGGTGGGGTCAGAGAATCAACGACAACATCCCTACGCCAGATAAAAAAAACACTCGATAAATGGAAGAACACTTGAAAGTGATCCCATTTGAGCTGGAAATCATCAAACAGGATTTTGAGAGAAAGAATTTAGAGCTAAAAAAAAAGGATAGAGCAACTGAAGGAGGAGAAAATGCAGCTGGGACTGGATGTTGACGTCCAAAAACTAGAAGCTGAGAATTTGAGAAAGGGAAAGAATAAGGCAAAAGAAGATTTGGACAGTTTGAAAACAGACTACAAGAAGCTGTGGAGGTCAATGAGAACCACTGGTTTGGGAAAAACATCAGAACACTGGCAACAAGAGATTTAAGAAGAAAAGACCAGAGCCGATCGATGGGAGAGAAAATTCCAAGATGCTCAGGTTCGAAAAGAGGCCCTAGAAAAGAGCTTGTTAGAAAGTCGAGATGAGAAAATCAAATTAAATGCTAGAGTAGCAGAGCTAGAAAAGTCACTTCATCAGTATTGTAGTTACAACTATGCAATTGAGCTGAAGACGAGTTTAAAAAAGATTGAATAGCTGAAAATGAAAGTAGAAGAACTCAAGGCTGCGTTACAAAACTATGAACTTTGAGTTGAACTCCTAAAAGCAAGTAATGAGCAGTGGCAAGGGCAACTCCACTGTTCTCAAGATCAAGTTAGGGACAGAGATTATATTATGAGTGAAGCTGTGGCTCAGATACGAGAGGTGGCTTATCATTTACAGACCTTAACAGTTCAGACTGACGTGCTAAGTGTAAAATATGAATTAGAATCGGACCGGGGTCGAGAGTTAGCTTGGCTTCTTAAGCAAGTCAAGACCTTAAGTATTAGGGCAAAACCTTATATGTAATCTGTTTTATGTAAAGAAATTTATTTTCTAGATGTTTTCTAGAAAAGTTACACTAATGAAATTGAATCAGAATCAATGCCTTTTTTTACATTCATAGCATTTTATGCATTTGCATTGCATTACATCATATGCATTAAGTTTCACGGAAAGACCTTAATTAAACAAAATTATTTCAGTTAATCTGGAAACCAACAAAATTCAACCAATCGAATATCATTATAGTACTCGCGCCAAAACCAAAGAAATGGACCAAAGATTAGAACAATTTTAAAAAGAGATACAAGACCAGTTGTAAACGTAACTGCAAGAACAGTTGGCAAAAGTATAACAGAAGATGAAGGATCAGATAATAGAATCTCAAAAAAACATGATGAGCCAATTGACGCAGTTCTTGACTGAAGATAGTGAAAAAGGAAAAAGCACTACGATCAACTCAGGGAATGATAATGAAGATCCTATTTATCCCTCGAGTTTTACCTTGATAAACACCCAGGCACAGCCAAATGTGTACCCACAAAGGATACTCGTTATAATCAGACCCCAACAGTATGAAACCTGTACCTCGGCGTTGATGAATTACCAAAAAGGCTCAAGTTCTAATCCGGGAGATAACCCAACCAATCCCATTGTTCCGGATCTAGATGATATGGCAGAAATAGAAAAAACAATAGTGGAACTACCAAAGCAACTCGAGGATCAATGCAAATGGCTGGAAGAAAAATTTAGAGTAATAGAAAATACTGATTATCATTGCGGAATTGATGCTATGGAATTAAGCCTGGTCGCAGATCTAGTGCTCCCTCCAAAGTTCAAAATACTAGAGTTTGAAAAATATAGTGGGACCAGCTGCCCTGAGGCTCACGTTACAATGTTCTGTCAAGGATGACAGGATACGTTCATAATAATCAGCTGTTAATCCACTGCTTTCAAGACAGTCTGATCAGCTCAGCAGCTAAATGGTATAACGAACTGAGTCATACCAAAATCAATTCGTGGAAAGACCTAGTACAAGCTTTTATGAAGCAATATAGTCATGTGACGGACATGACACCTAACAGAATCACGTTGCAGAATATGGAAAAGAAGCAAAATGAGAGTTTTAGGTAATACGCCCAAAGGTGGAGAGAGGTGGCAACGCAAGTTCAGCCACATTTTCTGGAGAAAGAAACCACAGTGCTTTTCATCAATACTTTAAAATCCCCATTCATCAATCATATGTTGAGAAGTGCTACTAAGAGCTTCTCGAGTATAGTGATGTCCAGTGAAATGATCAAAAACGCGGTAAGAAGTAGTAAGATAGATGCGGCGGAGAACTCTAAAAGTTTGGCTCCAAAGAAGAAAGAAAATGAGATAAATAATGTGAGCACGGGTTATTCGAAACCAATCACTGTGAGTCAACCGAGAACGGTAACCACTGACCATCAAGGCCCACCAAGACAAGAGTCTAACACAAGGCAAAATACAAAGAAACTCCAGTTTACGCCCATTCCAATGACGTATAGAGAGTTGTACCAAAATTTGTTTAATGCACATATGGTATCCCCATTCTATTTGAAACCAATGCAACCCTCATACCATAAATGGTACAATTCAAGTGACCAATGCGAATACCAAACGAAAATCACGGGACACTCAATAGAAAACTGTACCGCTTTCAAAAAGTTAGTCAAAAGGCTCATAAAAATAGACATTGTAAAATTTGATGATCCATCTTGTGCAGAAAATCCATTACCCAACCATGATGATAAGGTGGAAAATGTGATAATTGAGAATGCGAGGAAAAAAATCAAGATGAATGTAGTAGAAGTGAAAACCCCGTTGAGAGAGGTTTGGAAGAAAATGGTAGAAAGTGGATTAATCACACAGGATTTAGGAGGAAATCCCAAAAAGCAAGGAACTATTGTGAGTTTCATGATGAAGAGGGTCATGAGATCCAAAGATGCAGTGAATTTATGGCTTTAGTACAGGTCTGATGGACAATAAGGAGCTAGAATTCTTTGAGTATACCGAAAGCCCAGAAGGAAAAGATTTATGCGCCTTAGAAGAGGGGCCAGTAGAGAAGATATATAAAGTTAACCACCTAGTGGTTATCATCTCACGACCAAGGAGCAATGAAACTAGAGTACAAATTACACAAAAAGTTATAATCCAGAAACCTGTAACCTTCCCCTACAAGAACAACAAGCGAGTTCCCTGGAATTATAACTACAACATGACGATCTAGGGAGAAGAAAATCCAATTAATACTTCAGAAGAAGGTCAATATATGAGTTTCTATAAGCGCAGTGGGAGGCGTTACGACCTAACAAATACAAAAGCTGAGCCTGCAAAAGGAAAAGCCTTGGCGGTTGAACGAAAGAAAGAAAAGGCGACCAGAATCGAATCGCCTGTTAAAGACCAGCAACTGAAGAGAAAGCTAGGGAGTTCTTGAAATTCTTAAAGCATAGTGAGTATAGTGTTGTGGAGCAACTGCATAAACAACCAGCTCACATATCAGTACTAGCTTTACTCTTAAGCTTAGAGGTACGCCATAGCGCATTGATGAAAGTATTAAATGAAACTTATGTCGCTAATGATATCTCCATCAACAAACTAGACCGTCTGGTCAGTAACATAAGTGCTGACAATTTTATCTTTTTTAATGATGATGAAATACCGCCTGAAGGTATGGGATCGACTAAGGCATTGCACATCACTACCCCCTGCAAGGGGTATACATTGCAGGGGTGTTAATTGATAATGGATCCACACTGAATGTCTTGCCCTTATCCACACTAAACAGGTTACCAGTGGATAGCTCTCATATAAAGACATGTCAGAACGTAGTGAGAGCATTCGATGGTATCGAAAGAAAGGCGACGAGAAGAATCGAGATACCTCTTTTGATTGGTCCAAACACATACGAGGTAGACTTTTTGGTGATGGACATCAAGCCTTCTTACAATTATTTATTGGGTAGGCATTGGATTCATTTAGTAGGGGCAGTGCCGTCATCACTGTACCGAAAGCTAAAGTTGGTAACTGAGGGTCGACTGGTAACGATAAATGCGAAATAAGACATTATTGTATTCGTAACCAGTGACGCGCCATACATAGGGCAGACAATGAAGTGATAGAATGTTCTTTTCGATTGTTGGAATTTGTAAATGCAACATTCATCATTAAAGGGAACAAGATCCCTATGCCCAGAATATCCAAAGCTACGAAGATGGGCTTACGATTGACAGTTAGAAAGGGAGCCATGCTAGGAAAAGGATTTGAGAAATATCTCTAGGGGAAGGTCAAGGTACCAATTCTGATGGATAAACGAGATCTCTTTGGTTTGGGATATAAGCCAGACGTGAAACAAAAGAAGAAAGAGTTAGAGAAGAAGTAAGAGAAGAGAAGAGCACGATTAAGCGGGGCAGAAGTTAAATGGGAACCAATGACTTTTCCCCATATATCCAAAATATTTGTGTCAAGAGGAATTATTCACCCTGAAAGGAAGATGAAAAGAGAAGAAGCTGCTGAAGAAATGATGGGAAATCTGAGCATCAACGTCATATCTGAAGAGGGAATTTTGGAAAGAAATTTATCAGGCATTCGCCCTTATGTACCTGAAAGTGTTCTGAACAATTGGACTGTAGAAAAAATTCCTATAGTTTTTAGAGCTAATTCAGAGTAATGTTCAAAACACGCTTATTGCTTTAAGCCTAGGGGCAATAAGAATCCTTTTGTGAAATAGGCCTATGTCCAACATCGTTATTTCAATGAAATGTATCTTTTTGTCTTATTTCGAGTAAATATTCTTCTATTCTTTCATTTCATTCATAACCATACCATATAGATCATTATTCTTAGATCCTTTTGTTCTTTGTATCTTCCTTCATCCCTATAACAGGTCTCCAAATATCAATGATATGAGTGACGCTACTACTAACTTAGAATCTCTATTTGAGTGAGACATGTATTTAGAAGAACCGCAGGACTTTAAAGATGACAGAGGTTGTAACCTATCCCCTGATTTGTTAAGGATGGTAGAACAAGAGGACAAATGGATTCTACCTCACAAAGAGTCAGTAGAAATTGTGAACTTGGGAGACGGACAAGAAAAGAAAGAAGTGAAGATCGAAGCTTGCATTACTACAGAGATAAAGCGGGACCTCATTGAGTTACTTCAAGAGTTTAAATATATCTTTGTATGGTCATATCAATACATGCCCTGGTTAAGTACTGATATCGTGGTACACCGGATCCCCATAAAGGAAGAGTGCAAGCCGATTCAACAGAAGCCCTGAAGGATGAGGTCTGATGTTTTGTTGAAAATAAAAGAGGAAGCTAAAAAGTAATTCGATGCTGGTTTCTTACAAGTGGTTAAATACTCAGAATGGGTAGCCAATATCTTCTCCGTCCTTAAAAAAGATGGGAAAATACAAATGTACGTAAATTACAGGGACCTGAACAAAGCCAGCCTGAAGGATAATTTCCCATTACCTCACATCGACACATTAGTAGACAACACGACAGGTTACTCAATATTCTACTTCACGGATGGCTTCTCAAGATATAACTAGATCAAGATGCATCCTGAAGACATGGATAAGAACACATTTGTAACCATGTGGGAAACCTTTTGCTATAAGGTGATGTCTTTTTGACTAAAAAACGTGGGAGTAATATATCAGAGAGCCATGGTAACCCTGTTCCATGATATAATGCACAAAGAAATTGAAGTTTATGTATACGACATGATTGCCAAATCCCAAACAAAAGAAGAGCATGTGCAAGTCTTGAAGAAATTATTCTTGAGGTTGAGGAAATTCCAGCTAAAACTCAATCCAGCAAAATGTACCTTTAGGGCCAGGTCAGGGAAACTGCTAGAATTTATAGTTAGCGAAAAGGGGATTGAGATTAACCAGGATAAAGTCAACGCTATATAGGAGTTTCTTCCACCGCACACTCAAAAAGAAGTTCGAGGATTTCTAGGAAGACTAAATTACATTGCTCGGTTCATTTCACAACTAACTAAGAAATGTGACCCCATATTCCGTCTCTTTAAGAAACACAACTCAGGTGTTTGGGATAAGGAGTGTTAGAAGACTTTTGACACGGTTAAGCAATACCTGTCCAATACCCCAGTGTTGACACCGCCTAGTCCAGATAAGTCACTAATACTGTATTTGGCAGTATTTGAAAATTCTATGGTATGTGTGTTTGGCCAACACAGTGAGTTAGGAAGGAAAGAAAGGATGATATATTACCTCAGTAAGAAGTTCACTAAGTGTGAGATGATATACTCGCCAATTGAAAAGTTATGTTGCGCCTTAATCTGGATAACTCAAAGATTGAGACAGTACATGTTGTACCACACAACTTGGCTTATCTCAAAACTAGACCCCCTAAAGTATATGATGGAGTCGACTGCTTTCAATGGAAGGATAGACCGATGGCAAATTCTACTTTTCAAATTTGATATAGTCTATGTGAATCAGAAAGCTGTAAAAGGGAGTGCAATAGCAGATTTTCTAGCCAATAGAGCTCTAGAAGGCTACGAGCCTCTGAACTTTGTTTTCTCAAATGAGGATTTAATGTTTGTGGCAACCACTGAAGAAGATCCTTAAGAAGGCCATCCTTAGAAGCTCAACTTCGATGGAGCATCAAACACTGTGGGTAACGGAATCGGGGCAGTCTTAGTATCCCCAAACGGAGATCATTATCCCTTTACTAGTAAGTTAGATTTTGATTGCAAAAATAATATGACCGAATACGAAGATGTATCACGGTATTTCCTGCAGCCATAGAACGTAAGATTAAAGTGTTAAAGGTTTATGGAGATTCTGCACTAGCGATCTATTAACTTAAAGTTGAATGGGAGACAAGAGATCCCAAATTGATCGATTATGGAAGATTGATCCTTAAATTAATTAAAGAGTTTGATGATATTATCTTCTGCTACCTCCCGTGAGAAGAATATCAGATGGTTGACGCCCTAGCAACTTTAGCTTCCATGATCAAGGTGAACAAATAAGAATATGTGAAACCGATCCAAATGAGTATTTATGAGGCTCCGGCTCATTGTTACAACATTGAATAAAAGGAAGCAAAAGATGATCATCCTTGGTACCACGATATAATACGATATGTGAAGAATCATAAATACCCTGACCAAGCTACTGAGAATGACAAAAGGACGCTAAGAAGACTGGCCAGTGACTATGTCTTAGATGGGGAGATCTTATATAAACGAAAAAAGGATCAGGTGCTGCTAAGATGCGTAAATATTGTCGAGGCCAAGAAAATTTTGGAAGAAATCCTCGAGGGTATCTGCGGAATGTATGCTAATGGCTTCAAAATGGCCAGAAAAATTATGAGATTCGGGTATTATTGGTCCACCATGGAAGGAGACTGTATTAATTATGCCAAGAAATTCCATAAGTGCCAAATTTATGGAGATAAAATTCATGTACCTCATTCACCTCTACATGTTATGACTTCCCTATGGCCTTTCTCTATGTGGGGGCATGGATGTCATTGGGCGAATTTCGCCAAAAGCCTCAAATGGACATCGATTCATCTTTATGGTCATCAACTATTTCACTAAGTGGGTAAAGGCCGTTTCATATGCCAATGTTACAAAATAGACAGTTAGCAAATTCCTGAAGAAGAAAATCATTTGTCGATATGGAATGCTAGAAAAGATCATATCTAATAATGCATTAAATTTGAACAACAGCATGATAGCAGAGGTCTGCAATCAGTTCAAGATCAGACACCACAACTCGTCAATGTATCACCCGAAAATGAATGGTGCAGTCGAGGAAACCAAAAAAACATTAAGAAGATTGTGGGGAAAATGACTGAAACTTATAAAAATTGACATGAGAAGTTACCATTTGCCCTCTATGCTTATCGAACGTCTGCCAGAACCTCCTCCGGGGCAACTCCTTTCTCACTGGTTTATGGTATGAAAGCGATTTTTCCCATTGAAGTCGAGATTCCTTTTCTTCGAGTTTTGTCAGAATTGAAGCTGGATGAAGCAGAATGGATCCAATCCCGCTATGATAAGCTAAACTTGATTGAAGAGAAAAGGTTGAAAGCCATCCATCATAGTCAGATGTACCAAAAGCGAATGATGCGAGTTTACAACAAAAAGGTTCATCCCAGAGAATTCCACGAGGGAGACCTAGTATTGAAGAAGATCCTACCCATATAAAAGGATTTCAGAAGGAAATAGATGCCAAATTGGGAAGGACCTTATGTGGTAAAGAAGGCATTTTCTAGAGGAGTGTTGATCTTAACTGAAATGGATGGCAAGACTCTGCCTAATCCAGTGAATTTAGACTCATTCAAGAAATACTTCACTTAAAAAAAATAGAGAGGTCAATATGAAAACTTGCAAAGGGCGCCTTGAGACCAAAGGGGTTTTGAATTGAAAACCCGTAAAGGGCAATTTGAATTTTGATCAAATGGGGCATGTGGTAGTCTCGCTTTCTCCGAGCTAACAAGAAGGAGAGATGTTGTGTCTTGGGGCATCAACAAAGTACTCTAGATCTCCTAAACACATGTTGACCTCAAAATGGTCCTCAAAGAAGTTCGTGCAGAAAAGCTCATACTGCGATATTTGGAACACCTATTTTCTTTTTATTCATTTTGTATTTCAGTAATATTTGCTTTCTTGGATTAATCTGTTCTTTTCAAAATTTGTTTCTGATAAATTTCAGTTCTGTCCATCATTATAATTTTTTTCAAGTATTTTGCATTGAAATAACGATTAATTGACTAATGATACTCTCATAAAAGGAGTACTGCATTTTACTCTGAAAGCTTCTAAATAGTACAAGAACCTGAAACAAGACTATTATTTAGAACTCACCAAACCTAAGGGTTGAAAATATTTGAGAAAGAAGAGTCTAAATTGTGACTATTTCTTCGGGTTTTCTGTCAAAGATACCAGCTGAGCAAGAAGGCAGGGTAATGCGTCAATAATAGAACCTTGATGAACAATGAGCAATGACAACCCAAACATTAAGAAGGGATCATTCTCATGACATTTTGCATTCATGCAAATATCATTCATACACATCTAGTTAGGAGCATTTGATTCATTCTGATCATGGCATCCTAATCATTTGGCATAAGCGTAGGCCCATGAAATTGATTCTACAAGTCATGTCCCCCGGAGGACGACGTAGCAAGATTGGTGAATCTACAAATTTTATCTCCGTAAAGTAGCAGTGGAGCAGATTGAAGTTGTAGATCTTATCTTCATAAAATTGTAGCGGATCAGATCGAAAATGGCAAATCTTATATCCCTGAAGTTGCAGCGGAGCAGATTACAACCACTAACCTTATCTCTCTGAAGTTGCAGTAGAGCAGGTTGAAATTACAAGTCTTATCTCCCTGAAGTTGTAGTGGAGCAGGCTGAACATAGCGAATCTTATTTCCCTGAAGTTGTAGTGGAACAGATTGAAGCTATAATTACAGATCTTATCTCTCTGAAGTTGCAGTAGAGTGGATCATGGCAAACCTATCTCCCTGAAGTTGCAATGGAGCAGATTAAAACTACTAGCCTTATCTCCCTGAAGTTGTAGTGGAGTAGACTGAAGATAGCGAATCTTATTCCCCTGATGTTGCAGTGGAACAGATTGAAGCTACAAATTATGGTGAATCTTATCTTCCTGAAGTTGTAGTGGAACAGATTGAAGCTACCAGCCTTATCTCCCTAAAGTTACAGCGGAGCAGACTGAAGATAGTGGATCTTATTTCCCTAACGTTGCAGTGGAACATATTGAAGCTACAAATTATGGCGAATCTTATCTTCCTGAAGTTGTAGTGGAGTAGATTGAAGCCACCAGCCTTAACTCCCTGAAGTTGCTGCGGAACAGACTGAAGATAGCGGATCTTATTTCCCTGACATTGTAGTGGAACAGATTGAAGCTACAAGTCACGGATCTTATCTCTTTGAAGTTGCAGTGGAACAGATTGAAGACATAAACCTTATCTCCCTGAAAGTGCAGCGGAGCAGACTAAAACTACAAATTCCATCTCATTGAAATTGTAGCAGAGTAGATCTCTCTGAAGTTGCAGTGGAATGGATCAAAGCAACAAGACGCAGTGGGCTAGAATAAGGCTACTTGAAAAGAGAAGCACCAAAAGAAGTCAAGACTCAGCGAGGCCGGACAAAATTGGTCTTCTTTAAAAGTTTTTGCTCTGTTCTTATTACATGACAATGACCAAAGAGGGGCAGCTGTACAGCCCAATTTTGGCCCGGGCTAAAACCCGAACCAACTAAGCCCAACAATCCAAAACAGACTCAAATTATTAAACCCCAAACCCAAACCTCAAATCCACACCTAAGCTAAAACCCAAATAGCCCAAAACATTAAAACCCAATTACAGACCCACTAAAACAGGCCCAAACCCTAATGGCCCAATAGAGACCCAGGACCTAAACTGATTCTAGGGTCTCTGGAACCCTAGGTGTGTTGTCTTAGCCTCTACATCGCCTGCTGCCGCCGCTTTGTCACGTCCACCGACCTCAAGTTGCACTTGCAAGAGAAACACGCAAGCAAGTGGCAACAAACAGTAAAATAGATTAAAAAAAGGATTGTAAAATGGCTATAAAAGCCATTACAAATCAAATGTAGAAAAGGTTCTTTTTTACAATCAATATATAAAAAAGGAGAGTGTTCAAAAAAATATAGCAAAGGCAGAGAATCAAATAGATTCAAAGGTGTTTTGTTTGTTTGTTTTATTTATTTATATTTATTTATGATTTTTTATATATATATTTATAGTAATAAACAAAAAAAAGAAAAGGGATTTTACCTGCTTTTGATCGCTGAAAAAAAAACTTTTGATTTTTTCTAGCCGCCGTGGACGATGGTGCCATTGGTGACGACCGGCGGCTGATGGCCGGACCTTTGACCAAAATAGGAGCTGAGAGTGTGTGTGTTGAGAGCTTTTTTCTTTTTTGAGGGAGAGGGTTGGGAAGGATGAAATGATTTTTTTCAAAAAAATTTGACTTATATAGGCCCCCAAAACGACATCATTTTGGAACTGGCCTCAAATGTCCAAAATGACGTCGTTTTGTCTTCTGACCCGAGATCCGATCCACTCCAGGCCTAGGATCTGCGTGTTTTTTAACGGAAGGGCTAATTGTACTTTTAACCCTTCCGCTTTTTTATTGTTTTTTAATCAAGATTTTCTTATTTTTAAATTTTACCCGACAATTTATTTGGATTCCAAATTGGTCCCTCTTGATGCTGTGCATTTTGGAGGGGAAGGAAAAATTGCCCTTTTGACCCCTCCTTGTTATTTGCACGTTCAAATTGGTCTATTTTCTCTCATTTATTTTTCAGATTTGCCCCGAACTTCTGTTTTAAGTTCAATTTAGTCCTTTTTTGGTTATTTTTGTTATCTTATTATTAAATTAATTTATCTATTATTATTATTATTATTATTATTATTATTATTATTATTATTATTATTATTATTATTATTATTATTATTATTATTACTACTACTACTACTACTACTACTATTATTACTACTATTTTCGTTATTATTACTATTACTATTATTTTTATTACTATTATTATTACTATTTTTGTTATTATTACTATTACTATTACTATTATTATTATTATTATTATTATTATTATTATTATTATTATTATATTAAATAATTTAATATTATTTTTAGCACGCTTTTTTATATCATTATTCTTGTTACTATCGTTTTATCATTTATTTTATTTATATCCTTTTAAATAATTTCAAACTTTAGATTATTTATTATTTGTATTATTGTTATTATTATTATTATTATTATTATTATTATTATTATTATTATTATTATTATTATTATTATTAGTAGTAGTAGTAGTAGTAGTAGTATTATTTTTAAAACTAATTTACCTAATATTTCTTTCTTTACCCATTAGTAATTACTATTAATTTTTTTAATTAAATTTTAGTTTTTATTTGTTCATTTACTTTTCTTTTTATTTTATTTTATATAATTGGTTGGTTTTATTATTTTATTATTATTTACCTTTTTTTTATTTTTGCTCTTATATTGTTATTCATGTTATCGCATTCATTATTATTCTATTATGCAAATTAGTACCGTAATTACTATCCTTTACATTTTATCAAACATTTTATGCCGTTATCTTTACAAATTCATGTCGCATTAATTTTTACCCGATACATAAAATTTCGTTTTTTTAATAAGTAATCTTTCGTATTTTGGAATTTGAAAGGTCGTTCTCTAACTTACAGGGTTTCGATTTTCTCGATGAATCCAAATAAACGAACATTTTTGAAGCAAGAATTTTAAATATTCCCGGGTATTAAGAAAAGATCGTATTCTAACTTACGGAATATGATTTCTTTCTAAAATCGAGATAATCAAATATCTTTCAAAAATAAATAATTTCCTGTGTTTATTCTAGTTTTGGGAATTTAAAATATCGTATCCTAACTTACGGGACATAATTCTTTTCTTTGATTAACGTGAAATACGCCCTTTTTCCCAAAAAAATTTCAATTAAGTAATAATTTATCGATGGATCGTATTTTTCTTCAAAATTCTCAATTTTCGACACTAAGACATTAATTAATCAACTAGGTACCAATTTTGGGCGTTACGAGGGTGCTAATCCTTCCTCGTGTGTAACTGACTCCCGAACCCATCTTTTTGAATTTCGTAGTCCAAAATTGTTGTTTTAATAAATCAAACTGTTTGTTGAAAATAACCACTTTTTGAGGTGACCCGATCACACCTCGTCAAAAAAGATTGGTGGCGACTCCCTTTATTTCGTTTTCATTCCTAAAATAAAAGTTGACCCCTTTTTTCAAAAAATGATTTCGACAAAAATAATTTAAAATCCATAGTTAATTTTATTTGATTGAATAATTTGTTAGTGTTAGGGTTAACGTTTTAATCTCTGACATGCTTTTATTTTGAATCTCACCATACAATATATATTACCATTGACACCCATGAACCAAAACCCCACCTTAGTCCGTCTTGTACATAATTTTTAATGGGTAAATTGCATTGGTAGTCACCTAATTATCAATAATTTTTTTATCACTCAATTATGAAAAATTACGAAATGGTCATCCAATTATTCAACTTTTTCTATTTTGGTCACTAGCCATTAAATGACCAACGGAAAGAAGACACGTCTGCTTTTAAAAATTGACATAGTAACAATTTTAACCCCCAACGTCTACATATTGTATAATTCGTTCATTGTTACAATTTTATTTTTCTTTATGACCCTTTTATTTAAAAAGTTAAAAAATGAATTTCTCAGTTAATTTTGATAGAAAATATATAAAAAAATAGAAACACCCAAGAACCCAACATCATAATTTTCATATTTTCTCATTCTTTTCTCTTGATACTTCTGTTCCTCACTATTGGATTGAACACTAGAATTTGAGATGACTCGATTTTTGCCAGTTCACCCTTCAACAATTTGAAGTATAATTGAAAAACCACATTAGTTTGCCAAGAATATCAATCTACTATTCGATAGCAAGTTGATCTACATTGTCGATCATGTTATTTGTACCCCTTTTCATATAATTTTAGCTTATTTAATAGCATATTTAAGTCAATTTAGTAATAAGTTATGTTTTTATAGTTTAAGTAGCCAAATTATGATTTCTAATAGTTTTATCATATTTTATATTTAAATAAGGGTATGTGATTATGTAGGATGGATCCAGAGCTAAAAATGCAACTTTTGGACGAAACTGTTGTCAATGTCACAACATTAGGGCATGGAAGTCGTGACATAGAAGATAGACGCAAGAACAAACTCTTGGAAGCAATTGCCGCAAATGTTGCATCATGAAGACTTGAAAATTGCAACATTGGTTCCATGTTGTGACGAGGAAGGTACTCTACGTCGCGACGTTTCTCTGTGCATGGCAATTGAGATTTCAAGGGCAGATCAGGGTTTTTTTCTAATTTAAAGCCCTAATTGTTGTATTAAATGGAAGGGCTTTTTGGTATTCAAACTCTTACTTATATAATTAATTTTGTAATCAAAATTAAGGGGAACTTTTGGTAGATTTTAGCTTTAGTTTTTTAATAGACTAGATTTTTATGATATTTTCTTAATTGGAATCTCTCTAGTTCAAAGTTTCGACATTGCGAGCGAAGAACATTCCAAGCGCATGCTTTAATCTCAATTTATCATTGAGCATATTCACTCATTTATTCTCTTTATTTATATCTATCTCATTAATGGATTAATTGAATGTTTGTATAAATAGAAGAATAAAGCTTGTTGTTGTAGGCCAATTTTGGGCCCCTCTACAAAATACCCACAGCCCAATAAACCCAAATATTTAAACCACTAACCCACAAAACCCCAAATACATTACAATACCTGGAGCCCAATAATCTAAACCCAATTACCCATTTACCCCTTTTACAAACCCAAAACCCAGAAGCCCAAAACCCCAAAACCCTAATCAGTCGAACCACTTGCCCACTTGACCCTGACTGTCGGCCAACTACCCTCTGCACCTCATGCTGTCTGCCACCGGTCACTTCCACCGACTGATCTGCAAAACCAAGCAGACACGCAACAATAAGAAACAAACCATGTAAAGGCTATAAAAGGCCATGAAAAAACCGAATGAAGCGGGGGGAGGGGCTCTTTTTCTTTTTTTCTTTTTGGTGTTTATTCGAATATTCATGGAAAATCAATACCTAAGTTAGAGTACAATACGTATACAAGCAGTGATTCGAACACTCAAAATCAGAAAATCAAAGATATCAAAAATCAAAAATTAGAAATCTAAGGTAATTTTTTTTTTCTGTTTTAGTTTCATTTTCTAGGCCTATTTTTCACATATATACACTAAAACACATAAAAAATTATAAAATAAATTTTAAAAAAAAGGAAGAAAAATCATACCTTTCGATTTTCCGACCACCGTGTACGGTGGCCGGCGCCGGCGACCGGCGGTGGTCCGGTGATGGACCGGTGCCCCCCTCTGGCCGGAGCCTCTTTTCTCTCCCTCCTCTCTCTTTTTCTCTCTTCTTCTCCCTTCTTTTTTTTTTCTTTCTTCCCTCACAAATGATTTTTTTCTAAATTTGGGCCTATTTATAGCCCTCCAAAACGACGTCGTTTTGGGGTCAGATTAAGCCCCAAAACGGCGTCGTTTTGGGGATAACCCGATACCCGACCCATGGGGCTAGGATTCACAGCGTGTTTTTCGCGGAAGGGTCTAATTGCGCGAATGACCCTTCCGCTTTTTGAGAGTTCTACAATTTAATTTATATTTATTTATAAATTGGCCCTAAAGTTTGTAGCGTTTCGCAATTTAACCCTGTTCAATGCTGTGCGTTTTGAATGCCTGGGGAATTTGCTCTTTCACCCCCTGATATATTCAGCGCATATGCAAATGGGCCCTTCTTCCTTTATTTCCTTTTAAATTTGCCCCAAAACTTTGTTAGCAGTCCAATTTTAATCCTTTCTTATTCATTTTTGTTTCTTTATTAAATATTGTTATTATTATTCTAATATTATTAATATTATCAATATATTTATTATTTTTAGTGTATGTTTGCATTATACACGCATACGTATATATATATGGTATTATATTTAGTTGCTTTAATTTCATATTGTCATTTTTAGTATTATAATATTATATTCATAATTAATACTAGTGTATATTTTATTATGTATGTATATATATATATATATTTTTATTTAGTATTATCGTTTCTATTATATCTATATTTATGTTTATTATTTTCATTATTATTTTTTATCGTTATTATACATATATATTTAAGTAGTATTACTATTAATTGCCTAGTAATATTATTATTATTATTATTTCTAATATATATACATTATGTAAATATTCTAATACTATTTTGTATATATATATATATATATTTATATGTTTTGTACATATGTCTTCTTTTAATGTTTTATATATTTATGTACATATTTCAATATCATATATTTTTATATATTATGTATATTTATTTTGCTATTCCATGTATATATTTTTATATCATCTCATGTATAAATTCTTGAATACTATGTTATATATACATTTTTACCGTCTTATGTATATATTATTATATTTATTTTATTCTTATCATAATTACTATTAATATTAGTACATATATTTTATTACACATATATATACTTTTAGTATTATTTTAGTATATCATATTATTCATTATTATACATGCATATACATATATATAGATCTTTTTAGTACTTGTTGTGATATTCCCTTATTATATTATTGTGCATATTATTTTTTTCTCATTTCTTCATTATTTTCATTTATATTTTTAAGACTCCTATATTCTTATATTATGTATCTTATTACTTTTATTATCATTATTACATTATATATGTTCCTTTAAAACATCATAGTATTCATGCATTTTATTATATATGTATATTGTTTATGTTCATTTTAAATATATTATGTATATGTATATATATATATATTAGTACTTATATTTAGTGTTATTATGTGAACATCTTTCATATGTATATACTTTAACATTAATAGTTATGCATATTTTTATCACTTCATGTATATTTCAAACATTATATGTAGTATATTTCCAACATTATTACTAATTATGCATATATATGCATAAGTATATATTATGTACATATTTTTAATGTCATTTTTTACATATGTATATTCATTGTATTCTCATTGTGTCTCGTATTTGATACTACTGTTACATTTAATATCGCGTGCATTGTCATTGTTTTTTTTTATATTATTGTCGTATGTATTATGTGCCTTGATGTATTTCCAACTATTATCTTTCGTCTCCCACCCATTTTTATACGTTATCTCGTTGTTCATTATTTTAAAATATTTATTCGTGTTTTTATAAGCAAGGCAACGTACCGATTTAAATGCTATGTCATCGATTTCATCGCTATGTTGGGTGAATATCAATCGACTCGTGTCAAAACGGTATGTCCTTCTCAAAAGAAAATGAAACTTGAAACTTCTCGTGTTTTGATTGGGTCACGATTCAATGTTATTTTGAACTTGCAATTTTGAAAATTAAGACAACGCTTGTTTAATAAGATACCAATTTTGGGCGTCACGAGGGTGCTAATACCTTCCTCGTGCGTAACCGACTCCCGGACCCCCATTTTCTCTAAATTTTGACGTAGACCTAAACTCGGCCTTCATTTTTGTTCAAGAATCAATTTTCTTTTAAAAAAAAGACGATTTATTAGGTGTCCGATCACACCTAAGAAAAAGGATCGGTGGCGACTCCCTTCTTATTTTAAGATCAAAACTTCGGTTTTCGAGTTTTCACTAAATCACCACAATTAGTGACCAAGCTAAATTTTTACGTCGCTACACTTGTGCTTTCATAAATATCTTGCATGTTTCGATTGTTTAATTGATTAAATAATTATGTGATTATTTATCTTAGATTGGTTGTTTATTCAAGTTTGTTAAATATCTTAGTATACTAGGATTGACGACTCTAATAGAATATTTAGGCAGATGAGACCGAATGGGGATTCTGTTATGTAAGCATTTATTAAACTTGTATTGAGAGGTGAGACGAAAAGGATATTCGTATGCCTAAGTGAGACTGAAAGGGTATCTTAGGTAGTAACTCTTAGCGAGGATGAGATCGAGAAGGTATTCTTAGTTAAAAGTGGTAAATAACTCGATTAAAGTAAATGTTGGCTTAATTGATAATTAGTTATTCAGCCAACCTAGGTGAAGTAGTTCACCTCGTTTAAATAAGGAGTAGGAAGTTCCAATAGTTTTAACCCTAAGTGTAGTTTTAATTTATTAATTTTCTTGAAATTTTAATCATGGGTTCGCACTATTAATTTTTAGCACGACTAGACTAGTACTTGTTTTAGGAATAATTAATTTAGTAGTAATTTCACCAACCTAGCAATTCCCTGGGTACAATCCTCAGCATATTTTTAGTATTTCGTTGTAATTAACTATATTACAATTTGACCTATACACTTGCAGGCACCACACATATTTCTATATTTTTAATTGCATTATTCTAAGCTCTGGTGCACTCATGCTCGGGCGCGGTCACAAGTTCAGTCACAGAATTGGACAAACAATAAAACATAAATAAAAATAGCAAACATAGAGAGAGATCTGCACACAATCATTTGCTTACGCAGTTCGAGAACAATCCTACTCTACAAAGTGTTGCTCAGTGAATGGTCTCTTATTCTTCAATTGATCCAACCACCTATTGGTGTAAGCCCAAACTACCCTTCTACAAGATGTATTTGCAACCCCAATAACTAGTCCCAACTAGTTACAATCACTCACCCAAACTTCACTTAAAAAGGTTTAATTCACTCATAATTAATGCCTAAGGTTGAGTGCGAAAACAAAGAGAATAATTAGTCATAATAGCAATTTGCAACTCTCTACATAATAAAAAAACAAATACCTTAAATGTACAAAGTACTGCTTATTTATAGGCATCCTACGCAGTAACGATAAATGTCAAGAAATCTAGATAAACTTGACTTCTTGTGTGCTTCATAATCAATCAATAGATTCCTAAGCCAATTAAAAAATCCTTCCTTCAAAATAGCCATTGGTGATGTCTTAAAGAGAGAGAATTTAATCTGAGTTGAATTCTACTTCAAAACCTTCACACATTACTTCTCTTGATAATTTCATTTTTTAGAGTAAGAATGATGTATTTTATGAGGCCCATTTGTTTTAAAAACAAGACCAATAAAAAAGGCCAACACATAAAAATATTTAGGTTGTCTTATATTATGACCAAATCCATCAAGTAAATGGACAAACCTTGTTGGACAGCCATGTTCCTAACAATCTCCCTCTTTTAGCTTTTTGATAAAACTTTAAACAAATAGACGTATGCTACTCCCCCTATCTAGAGAAGCTCCCTAGCAATAACAACCAATCAATTTAATTAAAGCATACTAGCAAAATGCAAAGATCATTCATCACCATTCATTTGATCATCAAAAACAAAACAAAAAGCAAGATGATCACAAAGAGTTCAAAGAATTGAAAGTTCAAAGAATTTTCAATTTTACAACAACTGCAAATATGTCCCCTAATACTCCCCCTTTTTCAAATTGTCTTTAAGCACAAAAAAATAAAGAACAAAACAATCCAACTCCCCATTTTCCATATATCTCCCTCTTTTTGTCAAAAAGCTCATTAGGCTATCAAAGTGTCTATTCAATGTATAGATAAACTCAGAACCCCATGTGATGGCTTGATGGTCAAGGGTGTTTATCGTCTCAGGTGTGGCTTGGATTCGAGTCGTGCTAGTCGCGTTTGTTGTTTGGGCTTTGACCTGTTATTGAAATTCACCATAAAAAATATACAGATAAACTCAGAGAGTTGAGTCCTTTTGGCTATAGACTACTAGATATCAGTAGTTAGGATGTCTACCTCACTACGAAGCAGAGCAAGAAGTTGTTGTTTCTGAGCCACTTTTAACTAATTTACTAATTTTTTTTAATAAAAGGTACAAAATGCAATCTCACACCTAGTACAAGAGCCTCCATGATACTTTTACCTAATTTTGTCTTAATGATTTTTTTTTATTTTTTTTACTTTCCAATCTACATGGGAAAGTTACTTCCCCACCTTTTATTGTGGGAATTGCATTACCATGTTTATGGAAAAGTAACTCTAAATGGATGGAATTAAAAAAAAAACTCTAAATGGAAAGTTAAATTATGAAGAAAGTAAATAAAATTTAACATACCAAACATTGGAATCACTTTCCAACTAATTAAATTTCTAAGGAAGTGATCACTTTCTATCATAGCAAATGCTACTTAACTGTTAAACTTATTTAGTTTAAGCTATTCCTCAATACTAAAATTTCACAATTTGAAAAATATAAGGGCTAAGAAAAATCAAATTAGAGGACATACACAAAATCTACAATTTTACACATAGTATAATACTAATAATAGAATTTAGCCAAACAGATTTGATTGTTATCATTTAGACTAGGATTGAAATTTTAGAATTTGAAAAGTATAGGGATTAAAATTGACCAATTAACTAAAACTGACCAAATTAAAATATATGAACTAAATCTACAACTTACACATAGTACGAGGGCTAATAATAGAATTTAGCCAAATTTAAAAACAAAAAATTATAAAAAAATAAAATTGAAAATGGATTCAAATTTCCAAAAGCAAACTCATTATCATCGTATTAAAATGTCGTAATGGATATGCAAAGGTTAACTTCAGACCAGCTATGAATAGTTGATTTGAGATTTGTATAATAGGAAAATTGTCAGATTGATACCTTGAGAACTCTTTTGGTCAGATTGATACATTCCACCTATTAGCGTTATCCAACTTCAATTTTCGAAATTTAAGCATTTCATAATATTACGAATCTTTATTTTTTTTAACATTTTTTTGCATTTTTTACAATTTTAAAACTAATTATTTAAAATCATCTTTCTTTTATTTTTTTTAAATTAGGTTCCTTTTTTTTATATAAAATTTTCCTATTTTAATTTTTTTTTGGGAAATTTTTAGTATATTTTTCATTTCTTATCATTTTAAAAATGAATAAATTTGAAAATGGGGGGATTTTAGATAATTTTATTTTTTTTTAGAATTTTATGACTTTTAAATTTTTTTTTAAAATTAAGCATGATTACATTTTCAAAAATATATTTATAATTTCTTCAAATAAATTCTAAATTTGAGATTTTTTAAAAAAATATATATATTTAAAATTTTTAAGGAACTTCTTGCATTTTTTTATTATTTTTAATAAAATTTTCATTTATAATGACTAATGTGGCACCGAATTGATTTTTTTTTGTTAAACTATTTCCAAGGTCACTCAATTATTATTAAGTTTACACTTTGTTATTCAATTTCAAAAAGTTACAAATTGATCACAGAACTATTCAAAAGTTATCATTTAAGTCATTGAGCAATCTGTCGAATGTAGCACCGAAAAATTTATAATTTGATCATTCAACTACTAGTAAGTTTATAATTTGGTCACCTAATTTTAAAAAGTTACAAGTTGCTCACTGAACTAAATTTACAAGTTTATACTTTGGTCTCTCAATCTTTGCACCACTACTCACTAACTTGATAATCCAAACAATATCAATAACAACTCAAGCCCCAAGTCCTACAAAGCCATTATCGACCCCATGCCTCACCTTTAATCCAACCAACTCAACAACCCTTCATTCTTAACCTACTCATCATTTACCCTTCAGCCAAAACCATAACCCAAGAAAAATTTACAATAAAGCTATTTACACACCCTTACCTCAAACCAACAACCAAATATCACTACAATCACAATAGAAGCAAACAAGAATACAAATAAAAACAAATAAAACAAAAAGAAAGTCTTTTATTATAATGAGCCCCAAATAGGACATAAAAAAACAAATGGATATAATAAAATTAGTGAAAAAAGAATAAAAATATAAAATATGAAGACTCAAACATACCATGTTCAATCAGGAGTTAGTCTAAAAGTTCCAAGAGAAGGAAGCTAAAAAAAAAAGTCAAAGAGAAAGTCTCACTGAAAAAAGGAACATATTGGAGTTAGGCGACCATTTGATGATGGTGGATGGAGATCGGAGAGCTTCTCCATTAGGGCTTCGGGTTTAAGTCAACAAAGTTTCAAGCCATTTCAAGAAAAAAATTAGACCATAAAGTTGAAAGAGGAAACAAAAAGCTCTAGTTCGATGTGTTTCTTCGTCAGAGGAGGAGATCGAATGGTGGTGAGATCACTGAAATACAATTGTGAGGGAAGTCTGTAAAACACTAAAACATTTGAAATTGAGTGGCCAAAATGTGAATTTACTAATAGTAAAGTGACTTTAAGTATAGTTTACCCTATGATGAACGGTGAGTTAATGGCTACAATTGATTTTCGTTAGCAACTTAAGCTCCTATTTACCTACGGTTAGTATAAAAATAATAGTGGTAGTGAGATTAGATATTATAACAATACTGTAGCGTGAGACAAAAAGAAAATTAAATGCACCGCAATAGAAGTAAACACATATGCAAAAGGGCCCTTAATAACCTTGTGATCAACTTATAACTTTTTAAATAATTCAATTTTCAATTTGTAATTTTTTAAAATCAAGTGATTAAAATATAAACTTATTAATAATTGACTCACCTTATGTATATCCTCTTATATGTATATACATATAAGATGTGAGATTTGTACGAGTTCTGCTCGTTCAAATATGCAAACAAACAAGAAGCAAGACAAGAACTAAAATTTGGACCAAAGCAAAGTACGAAAAGCCCAATTAAACATTAACTGACCCAAATATCGCAGAACTGTGAGACCTATGAGAACTCAAAGAAACTATAGACTGAGACAACAACTACTTTAGATCACTGAAAGTCCCAGTGTTTTTCAAGGGTTTTGAGAGTTCTCAAATCATACATTTACATCCTCCTCCACTCCCTCGATATGATCCTTTAAAAGAAAAAAAAACCAAATCCAAACCAAGCCAATCCCAGAATTTGCAGCAAATCAATTATGGCGACCATGCCCGCATCCGCATCAGATCTGTTGAAGTCCTTCAAACTCAAAACCAAGCAACAAGAACTCTTGATCCGAGTCTCCATCCTCTGTCTCGTCTACATCTTGGCATTCATCACTCGTCTCTTCTCTGTCCTCCGTTATGAATCCATGATCCATGAATTTGACCCCTACTTCAATTATCGCACCACTCTTTACCTCACCGAGAACGGCTTCTACGATTTCTGGAATTGGTTCGACTATGAAAGCTGGTACCCTTTAGGCCGAATCGTCGGCGGCACCCTTTACCCCGGTCTCATGGTGACTGCCGTTCTCATTTATCGCATCCTCCGTTTCCTTCGTTTCGCCGTCCATATCCGAGAAGTCTGCGTTTTAACAGCTCCGTTTTTCGCTTCCAATACGACCCTCGTCGCTTATTTCTTCGGGAAAGAAATCTGGGATTCCGGCGCCGGCCTTGTTGCCGCCATTTTGATCGCCATTTGTCCTGGTTACATATCCAGGTCCGTGGCTGGTTCTTATGATAATGAAGGGGTCGCCATTTTCGCTTTGCTTTTCACGTTTTACGTATTCGTGAAGGCCGTTAATACGGGATCGTTGGCTTGGACCTTGGCTTCGGCGTTTGGTTATTTTTACATGGTTTCAGCTTGGGGAGGATATGTTTTTATTATTAACTTGATCCCACTTTATGTGCTGGTGCTCTTGATTACTGGGAGGTATTCAATGAGATTATATGTTGCATATAATTGTATGTATATTTTGGGAATGTTGCTTGCAATGCAGATCCGCTTTGTCGGGTTTCAACATGTGCAATCCGGTGAACATATGGCCGCCATGGGCGTCTTCTTCTTGATGCAGGTTCTGTTATTTCTAGTTGTTTCTTGCAGTCGATTTAATGAATTTTGGTAGTATTGTAGTAGTCTAAGCAATTAGTGCATGATAAATGTGTATATTTGTGCTTACATTGAACACGGCATGGAAAATTAACTAAAACAAGATTAAAACACAAAAATGATACATGAATGTTTCTATATATGAACATGACAAGGATACACAATTTGCCATGCCTGAGGAAAAGCATAAACTGAGGAAAATTTCTTTTGCAATGTATGCTTTGTTCTTTTTTAGTGGAAATAGTGTTCTTGATCTTCAAAATTTGACGGTAACATAGAAAAGAAACATCAGTTTTCGATAGAAACTGTCTTCGAGTGGTATTGCTCTGCTTGATGAGTGTTCTGTACTTCTGCATCCAGCTATGTGGTGAACTCTGCAACTAGGAAAAAATTAGTTTCACATGTAATGATAAAATGGAAGTGGTTTGCGGGTTTGTTTTGTGATTCTATCTGTCTGAGCGTTGAGCTGGTAATGGAAAGTTGCATTAATCATGTTTGGATTACTTGTGTAGGTTTTCTACTTTTTAGATTGGGTGAAGCACATGCTTAGTGACACAAAATTGTTTCAAGCTTTCTTGAGGATCACTGTGACTTGTGCAGTTGCTGTGGGTGGTATTGCTTTGGGATTAGGCATGGTATCCGGTTATATTTCACCTTGGACAGGAAGGTTTTACTCTTTGCTGGATCCAACATATGCCAAGGATCACATCCCCATCATTGCATCTGTCTCTGAGCATCAGCCAACAGCGTGGTCATCTTTCATGTTTGATTTCCATATCCTGCTTTTCCTTTTCCCAGCTGGTCTTTATTTCTGCTTCAAACGGTTGTCCGATGCCACTATATTTATCGTCATGTATGGTCTGACAAGTATGTATTTTGCTGGTGTTATGGTTCGGTTGATTCTTGTTGCTACACCCGCAGTTTGCCTTATTAGTGCTATCGCTGTTTCCGCCACTGTGAAGAACTTGACTGTGCTGTTGAGGTCGAAGAACAAGGTTGTCCAAACTGGTTCCACTAAGGGAAGTGGCGGTTCAAAGTCATCTTCTAAGGTAACATCTCTCTGCCAGTCTCTCTCACACACAGATAGATTTGCTTTAGTTTTACTGCTGGTATAATCCCTCTCTTTGTTGTTTGACATCAATCTGCCTACGTTGCTCTGACTCTTCATTTTTCATAAAAGTACTCATGTCTGGCACTCATACGGATACATATACAGAAATGGTATGGGGTTATGATCTTCCAAGGACCCTCTAAATACATGGAAATCTTGGAAAGTAACGGGTATGGGGTTATGATCTTCCAAAGACCTGCTAAATACATGGAAATCTTGGAAAGTGAACATACATGTTCTCACACATATTAGTTTAATAGTTTTCATTTCTATCCATAGTATTATGTTAATGAATCTTATTTATTTTCCGAGTAGGCTTTACTTGATCAGTCCCAGCCTTTTCAGAAAAATGGGGCGATTGCACTGCTCTTTGGTGCCTTTTACTTGCTCAGTAGGTATGCTACCCACTGTACATGGGTCACTTCAGAAGCTTACTCATCTCCTTCAATTGTACTGGCTGCAAGAGGTGCCCATGGGAATAGAGTTATTTTTGATGATTATCGTGAGGCTTACTTTTGGCTTCGGCAAAATACTCCTCAAGATGCCAAGGTGATGTCTTGGTGGGATTATGGGTATCAAATCACTGCCATGGGAAACAGAACTGTTATTGTTGACAACAACACTTGGAATAATACGCATATCGCTACTGTTGGGCGTGCTATGTCATCTTATGAAGATGAGGCAATTGAGATAATCAGATCACTTGACGTTGATTATGTATTAGTTGTCTTTGGAGGTGTTACAGGGTATTCCTCCGATGACATTAACAAGTAAGACATGAAATCACTTTTGTTTTATCCATTATTTTTGTGTTCTGTTTAGTGCCACTTCATGCATTGTGTGAAAGTGCCTTGAATGGTTAATGCTCTTTGTTCTTTGCTTCAAATTACGGAAACTCATTTTGTTCATACTTGGACAGTTGGAATGATAGATGTAGTCTGATTAAATGGTTAATGTTCATCTGTACCTTTAAAGTATGGTAATTAATGGAAGATCATTCTGTGTATGCATGGTATGCAAACATAAGAAATTGTATGAAAATCTAGCTCTAGCGTTTAATGATTATAGCTTCTTTTTCTTTAAAGTATGAAGAAGGATGCATTTTTGGACTTTGATCAATAGGTGTACTTAATCATTCTTTGCAAATCACAACTGTACGCCTTACTTTTACATGTAACCCTTGCCAATCCTCCCAACAAGAGCAAAACGAAGAGGAGAAAAAAGAAACAGGAAATCGTACTTGTTTTGGGTGTATAAAAGTGGTCTTCTACTGTCTCTATGCTAATGCAGTCGCTATATTCTTTTGTTTTGGGTTTCCCGAGTTCCACTTTTAATCTGTCCTGATTTTGTTAAGTGCAATTATCATATTCTAATTACATATTATTGGGAAATAGATTTTTGTGGATGGTGAGAATCGGAGGTGGAGTCTTCCCTGTAATCAAGGAACCTGATTACCTCGTTAATGGTGAATATCGTGTTGATAAAGGCGCAGCTCCTAAAATGTTGAATTGCCTCATGTAAGTTTTCTAGGTTATTACATCTCTCTCGATTGGGGCATGTGTGTATATCTATTCATTATTTGGTATAAGGATTTTGGATGTTGAGAAATCTTTGTTTATATATGTTTATTACTATGGCTAGGTACAAGCTATGCTACTATCGGTTTGGAGAGATGATGACGGAATATGGAAAACCGCCCGGGTAAGTTTAGCATGTTTGAACTTGTTGGTAATAAACATGTACACATGTATGTAGGTATGTGTATATAATGTTAAAAAGATCAGGCCAGAGGTTGCACCAATCAGACCTTTAGTTTAAACGGTTGGTTTGATTCATATTTTAATGTTTAAACACTAATTTAATCTACAATTAATTTTAAATGTAGTTGATAGTTAAGGAAAAGAAATGCTTTTGGGTTAATGGCTTAGTCTTTAATATAAACTAAGAGATTGAATGTTCAAGTCTCATTTTTTATTGGCATGTATATCTATTACTATGAAATTCATAAATGAAGTAATTAATTGTGGGGTTACCGTTATCCTGTTTGTAGTTGCGAATCTTGTATGTGTTCCTAATAAAAGAAATTTGTCAAAATTTCGGGGTCTTAAAGGGTGTGGAAACACATAAGAACTCTTGAATGGAACTGGAAAAGAGATGTAATTGAAGGTTCAAGTCTCATTTTTTATTGGTTCTTATACAGTCACCGGATTCGACAGAACATGGTTTTTGGTTGATTGGCTAGTCTGGCTCGGCTTTTTATTCCATAATCTATACATCTATAACTGTCTTGTAATATTGCAGCTATGATCGTGCACGAGGCGTCGAAATTGGAAATAAAGATGTTAAACTCGAGCACTTGGAAGAGGCATTTACGACATCGAACTGGATTGTTCGTATTTATAGAGTTAAACCACCAAATAATAGGTGGTAAGAATATCTGTCTCTCCATCCAACTCTTTGCAGATCCTGAAAAAGGACAATGCTAGTTTTCAAAGGTGCTTGAGTCTTGGAATTGTAGATTTAGCTTTAGCAACAAATCAAAATTTTCTTGAGACCGAGTTGTTGACATTGTTCCAGGCTACCAGGTTCTTTAGAACTTTTTTTTTTTTTGGTTTCTTATTTGGTCAAATTTTTAGAACCCCATTTTTGCAGATTTTATAAATTGGCATCCTTTTAAGTCTTAAACTTTTTAAGCTTTTAGTGTATGGATGATATAACATCGCAGGTGGTTGAACCGACACAAATTTGGCTGAACCAGTAACAAACCGGTTTTATATACTTTTATGCTTATATTTAGTGAGATATGAATTTGTAATCACTTAGTTTTATATTTAAATTTGTACATAAAGTAAAATACATATTTTTGTTAAACTATATAATATTTATTTATAGCTTAAAAAAATATTAAAATAGTTGGTTAAACCCATTTTCACAAAATTGAAAGTTTGATTGGTTGTATGAATATGTTAAAGAAATTAATGTTTTTCAATATGTTGAGATGTAAAATAAAATTATCTTGGGAAACATTAACATTGGTACATTAAACATCATTTGCCAAGTTTGGTAAAACTTTTACTTTTAAATAAAAATTGGATTAATAGTTGCTACTTGCAATTTAACACTTTTCATCTTTCACTATCTTCATTGATGAATCAACCTATAATTTGCCTTTATATTTTTTAATTAAAAAATTATAAAAATATTAAATATTAAAATTAATATAAAAGTATAAAATTATATATAAAAAAACCCATAAAAGCTTACAAACATATAAAAAATTAAAAAATATATAATAAATTCTATTTTTTTATAAAACTAATAAAACATATTTAAAATTTTATAAAAGCTTATAAATAATATAAAATTATAATAAATTATAAAGAAAACATTAAAAAATTAAAAATTAAAAAAAAATAATTTAAACTCTTAAAATCACAATGAACACAGTACATTTGACCAACTATTGGATGATAGAATAATCTCCAAATCGTAATTACAAAACCCTATTTTTTTATATTGATAAATCATTATTTTTATTTTTGAAATTTTTATCTCCAAACTTTTAAGAAGAGTACGATGGTTTGGAACTTGAAAAGTTGAACATTATTTGCTAAGTATTATATGATATAAAGTATTTTTGACACAGTTAGATATCAATAAACCAAAATTTAATTATCTAATAGTTGTAAATAGTAGCATATGTTAGCATAAAAGATTTTGACCAAGTATTTCGGAACTGGATTGGTGGTCGAATTGGTCAGGCCATCGATTTGCTGGTTCAATCAATTCGACCGATCCATTCAGTTTAATCAAATAAATTATTAAAAATAAAGATATATACATTAAAAAAATCATATAAATTGGTTCAACCGCCTAGTTTAGCCAGTCCATACTGATTCTAGGGTCAATCGGTCAAATAACTTTATTCGGATCGATATTCTTGTCGATTCTCAGTCCAACCAAGTCTCATTAGCTAATCCGATCTAATTTAAGCAACATTGGTTTTGACTACCTTTTTTATTATCTAACGATAAATCTAATCGTGAATTCATTTTTATTTTAAGGGTTTACTTTTTAAAATTAAAAAGAAAATAACTTTACCATTCCAATCAATTATTTTAAAGTAAATGGTTAAATAAATAGCGTATTGAATTTAGATATCATTGTAGACAAGAGATTCTTTACATTGCCAGCCAAGCAAATATTTCAGTATACAAATTCTCCAATTCATTCTACTTAGTGGCTCCAATTTTCTAGTTCTAAAAAAAGCTCTAAATTTCATCCATGAAAGCTATAAAAACCCTTTGTTCACTTCACCACCTTCTTCTTCATCATCATCATAAAAGCAGTTTCAGTTTAACTTCTTACCACAAAGAACTCATTTTCTCAATCACTTCAAATCATTTTCTTTTGGGAAATGGCTTCTAATGTTAAAGCATCGACAGCTCTTTCTTTCTCTTAATCTTCTTTTCTTTGCTTTTGTAAGCTCTCACAATGTCGAAAACCCTGTTTTTATTCGTCTTGGAGATGTGTTCACTAGTGGCAGTAGCATTCATGGTCAATCTGGTACATGCAATCCCCAAAACCTCGGTGTGTGTCTTGATCTGTTGGGTTTGGTGGATGTTAATCTCGGAAACGCACCTACAAAACCATGTTGCAGCTCGATTGAAGGATTGGTGGATCTTGAAGCTGCAGTTTGCCTTTGCACTGCTGTCAGAGCCAATGTGTTGGGCATTCACATCAACCTTCCTATTTCACTGAGCCTCTTACTCAAAAACTGTGAAAGAAGATTTGTTACTGAATAAATTTGCTGTCCATGAATGACGTTCTTCCCCGATATTTGAATGTTGTTTGATTTTATTACATCTTGAAGTTGTCATTGTTTATTTATTAGATTCTATATGTTTCTTTTCTGATTAAGTCTTTGTACTGTTGCTCTTAAATTGAGGAAAGCTTTTCAGCCTTCCTTACAATTTCTTTTGGCAAGATTCCCTTTCATTTTTATTCTAACAAAGGAAGAATATTTAAAATAACTATAGATCATTCTCCTATTAAAAAGGGATAAGAAAGGGATAAGGGATGACGTGAAATCACAATTTCATAAAATTCTTTCTCATTATGAGAACTTTCTCACTTGAGATATACTTTGTTTTTGTATTATTATTATTATTTATTTATTTTTAAATTCTATCATTTACTTTGCATTATAAATATACTTTTGGATATAATAGGGAAAATTGAGATGAGGGAGTGGGACAAAGAGGGCATTTAGGCAGAATGATTATAGATGTTAAGATGTTGTGGACCAAGAATGTGCTATTAACAAGATCAAAGGTCAAAGTTTGAGTCAATGGCATATGCGCCAATTTGGAGATATGAAGCTACTAAATAAAAGGGCTCAATAAGATAGCAGGCATGATGAACTGCATATCCACCAAGGATAATGTCTCATTGATTCGTCAAGCCAAGCTAGAATTGAGGGACCTACATGATAAGCAAGAAACTGACTAGAAGCAGAGATCAAGAGTAATCTGGCTTCGTGAAGGGGGGATAGTAAAGCGAAAATTTTTCATGTCTGGTCTTGCAAAGGCGGAAGCGAAATTTCATGGAGTGATTACAGGATGGTGTGCGGGTGTAATTGAGCCAAACCCAAATATTGTCGAGCTAAACATTTGGCTTAAGCTTAATTAAACATTTATTTTTAAGCTTGAGCTCGATTCGAAATATACTCGAACTATTCAGGCTCGAGCTCTATTAAGTTTGTTTATTAATTTTTATATTCAAGCTCAAACTTGACTTGCTAATTAACTTTAAAGTTAATAATTTATATTAAGGAAAATATAGTAATCTAATAATATAAAATTTTGATAAGGCTTACCAGCCGTACAAGTTAAGTATTACTAAATTTGAATTTAACTTGATTGACAGCCTAATTTGTTTAAACTCAACTCTAAAATTATCAAATTGATTGTGAAATTTTTTGAATCGAACTTGAGTAGTTTGTGAGTACTTGTGTTTTATTCATACTTATATTGATGGAAATTTAGTAAAGGATTTTTGCTTTTTTATTTGGAGACGGTTGGACTTCAAAGGAAATACCGAATCCTGCATTACAAAAGAGATGAATTACAATGCTCTTTGCACGAATTGTCTAGAGCCTTTTCAAGATGGAACGTAAACCGACCTACAGTGGATTTTTAAGTTCTTTTAAAAATTATAAAATAACATAATATTACTTTTTTGTACCACGTAAAAATTTCTATACAGTTGAATTCTGACCGGCTAAACTTTTCTGTCTTTTCCCTGGTTACGATAGTATGTCTACTTTACTTCTTTTGAACTTGTTGTTACTTTATTGGTCCAGAGATTGTCAAATATTGTCTTTAAGTTGCTAATGGAAACTTGCATATACATGTTGACCAAACTGTCATAGTTCTCATTTTCAGAGATAAACCGAAAATATAAAACCAACTTTAGACTCATTAGCCCTTTTGTACCTTGATCTTCAGAAATTTTAGTCTACAGTTCTTGTTAACATATATAAATACATCCTTCCGCATTACATTAGCCATAACCAAAGCACCTCTGTCCCTGATAGAATGATTACTAATAATGTCATAGCAGCTCATGAACTTATGCACTATCTTAGTTCTTAGAAGATCCAAAAACGATTCTAACAAAGGTTTTGCATTATAGGATATTGGTGGTTTGAAAAACATAATGATTGGTGTCGAAACCGTTTTTCTTTGAAAAAGGTTTGACTTGGTTTTGAAAACGAATAAATGGAGTCGTCACCAAATTTTTTTATGAGGTATGATTGGGTCACCTTATACTGGTTTAATTTATTAAAACAATAATTTTGGTCAGAAGAATAGGTTTGGGAGTCGGTTACATACGAGGAAGGATTAGCACCCTCATAACACCCAAAATTGGTACCTAATTGATTAGTTAATGTCTTAATATCGAAAATTGAAAACTCGAGAAGAATTTAAAATACAATCCCTCTTTATTAATGTTATTTACTTAAAAATGCTTGAGTAAATTGAGACGTATGTTAAGGACCCTCCCATCTCGAGGTAACAAAATGTCACATCTAGTAAGTTAGGACACAACATCTCGATTCATTGAGAATAAGCTCGCATTTTATTTTTTAAAACTCATGTATTTTAATTTTAAAAGGATATTTGGTTATTTAGGTTAAACGAGAAAAATCGAAACCGAATACGTTAGGGCACAATTTCTCGAATTTCTAAATATAGAATATTGCCTTTATTAAAAAAATATTTCCTTTTTGTACTAATTTGGATAAAATTAATGAAATATTTAAAAATAATATACATTTAATTGGTTATGTTTTAAAGAAAAATCATTTAAAACGTGAATGGGGTTGAACTTGATGAATAATGGTAGTGTGACACAAATTTAGCGTAATGATAACATAATATACATAATACAATATAATATATCACATTGATATCAATAAACTAACTTGCATGGATAATAATAATAATGATAATGGAAACAATAATATCAACAAACAACAACAACAACAACGACGACGACGACGACGACAACGACGACAACAACAACAACAATAATAATAATAATAATAAATCTTTTTTTTTTAAAATTTGTATAAAAATAAAGTAGATAAATAGTGGAGTAATAATAACAATAATAAAAGATAAAATAAAATAAAAAATAAAAAGGGTAAAATGTTAAAATGATGTATAATAAATAAATAAATAAGGAAATAATAATGAAATAATGGGGTTAATTCAAAGGAAAGATAAAAAAAACGAAAGATAATGCATGATTATAAAAGAAGCATCACATGAGAATGCCTAAACTAAAAAAGAACAAAACTAATAAATGAATAAGTATACGCTAAAATAAAATAAAATAAAATAAAATAAGAACAAAATAATGGAAGACAATGATAAATAAAACGTACCCATAAAACATATATGTAATTCAATTTTTAGGTATGTATGAAAGAGTAATAAATAAATGAATAAACAAAATAATAATAAATAAAATAAATTAAATCTCGATGAAAAGAAAAGAAAATAACAATAAATAGACACTGAGTAAATAAATCAAAGAGCTAAGCTACTTAAAGGATTTAATCGTAACCTAAATCAAATTAAAAGGGTAAACTAAAATAAAATAAATAACGGACTAAAATGACAAACGCAAAAACATGCGAGGACTGAATGAGAAAATATCCCAATCCTTGGGACACGTGTCCTTCCAGCGAACCGATGACTAAATTGAAAACGGTGCAAAATCAAGTGGCCAAATTTTTTAAAAAGGAAAATAGGGATATTAGGACCCAATTAAAAAACAAAAAGAAGCGGAAGGGCCAGGGGCGCAAATATCCCCCTGGCTGCAAAAACACGCGGATCTTGGAGGTTCGGGTCGAGTTGGTTCGGGTCAAAGGCGGGTTGTGTCAAAACGACGTCGTTTAGTGTCTGGGGACATTGGCCCAAAACGACGCCATTTTAATGCACCTATAAAAGTTAAAATTTTTACAAAAAAATCATTTCATCCCTTAAAACCAAAAAAAAAAAAAAAAAACCAAAAAGGCTCTCTCTCTTTTTCTCTCAACCCCTAAAGGTCCAGCAATCGGCCACCGCGTTGGTCACCAGTCACCGACGACGGCGCCGTCGTTCGCGACGGTCGAAAAGAGAAAAGAAGACCCCTTTTTTTATTAAATAAGACTTAGATCTAGGGTTTATTATTAAAAAAAACTAACAAAAAGAAAAAAAAAGAAAAGAAGCAAATCGCGAGGGAACGCCTTCGTCTTCGCTGCGTTTCAAACCTCCGTCGAAACCCAAATGGGTTCTGTGACGTTTAGGTTGCTGAAAGCTTTCTCAACGGCGATGAAAGATGAATCGGTGGTATGTTTTTTTTAATCTATTTATTTATTTCAAATAAAATAAAAATAAATAAAAGAGGCACCTTTGATTTTTATGAATCAGTTTCAAACTTCTATTTTTTTTTTATTTTTCATGTGTAGAGTTACAAAATCGTTTCTGGCTCTTATAGCCGAAACATATTACAAAATATTCATTTTTTTCTTATTCTTTTTCGTCTTTTCTGCTTCTGCTGTCCTCTGTTCTGTTTCTTGTTTGCAGGCGTTGACGGAGGGGAGATTCGAGCGACGAGCGCACTGACCCAGCAGGGGTACGGCGCATATGGAGGGAAGCGACGCTAGAGGCTAGGTAGAAACCCTAGGGTTTTTAAAAGTTGTTTAAGTTATGGGCTAGGGTTTGGGTTAATTTTTTGGGGCCATAGAGTATTCAGGCCTTGTAAATGGACTTGTAAATGGACTGTTTAATTGAATTTTTTTTATTTGGTTTGTTTGTTGTTTAGTAGGCCCGGACAAAAATGGCCTTCTACAGCTGCCCCTCTTTGCTCGTTATCGTGTAACGAGAATAGAGCAAAGATTTTTAAGAAAGACCAATTTTTCCCGGTCCTGCCGAATCTTGACTTATTGGTGCTCATCTTCTTCAAGTAGCCCCGTTCTAACCCACTGCAACTTCAATGAGATAAGATTTGTAGCTTCCATCTGCTCTACTGCAACTTCAGGGAAATGAGATTTGCTATCTTCAGTCTGCTCCACTACAACTTTAAGGAGATAAGGCTGGTGGCTTCAATCTACTTCACTGCAACTTCAGGAAAATAAAATTCGCCATAACTTGTAGCTTTAATCTGTTCCACTGCAACGCCAGGGAAATAATATTCTCTGTCTTCAGTCTGCTCCGCTGCAACTTTAGGGAGATAAGGCTGATGGCTTCAATCTACTCCACTGCAACTTCAGGAAGATAAGATTCGCTATAATTTGTAGTTTTAATCTGTTCCACTACAACGTCAGAGAAATAAGATTTGTTGTCTTCAGTTTGCTCCGCTGCAACTTCAGGGAGATAAGGCTGGTGGCTTCAATTTGCTCCACTGCAACTTCAGGAAGATAAGATTCGCCATAATTTGTAGCTTTAATCTGTTCTGCTGCAACGTTAGGAAATAAGATTCGCTGTTTCTAGTCTGCTCCACTGCAACTTCAGGGAGATAAGGCTGGTGGCTTCAATCTGCTCCAATGCAACTTCAAGAAGATAAGATCCACCATAATCGATCTACTCCACTGCAACTTCAAGGAGATAAGATCTACAACTTCAATTTACTCCACTGCTACTTTAAGGAGATGAGATTTGTGGATTCACCGATCTTGCTACACCGTCCTCTAGGGGACATGACCTGTAGAATCAATTTCATGGGCCAATGCTTATGCCAAATGATTAGGATGCTATGATCAGAATGAATCAAATGCTCCTAACTAGACTATACAGAATGATATTTACATGAATGCAGAATGTCATGAGAATGATCCCTTTTTAATATTTGGGTTGTCATTGCTCGTTGTTCATCAAGGTTCTATCACTGATGTGTTATCCTGCCTTCTTTGCTCAGTTGGTATTTTTGATAGAAAATTCCAAGAAATAATCACCATTTGCTCAGCTAGTTTGCTCCATTGCAACTTCAGGGAGATAAAATTTGTGGTTTCTTCCATCGATCCCACTGCAACTCAAGGATATAGGATCTGTACCATCTTCAATCCATCCCACAACAGCTCAGGGGTATAGGATTTGTATCTTCTTCAATCCATCCCACTACAATTCAAGGGTATAACATTTGTGGCTTCCTCAATTAAATTGATCTGTTACACCATTCTCTGGGTATCATGACCAGATGTGTATGCGTGATATTTGCATAAATGCAGAATATCATTTTTTTTAATGATCCCCCTTTAATGCTTTGGTTGACGTTGCTTATTATTCGTCGAGGTTGTATCACCGATGCAATATCTTGTCTCCTCGTTCAACTGATATCTTTGATAGAAAATCTGAAGAGATAGTCACAATTTAGACTCATCTTTCTCAAACATTTCCAACCCTAAGGTTTGGTGAGTTTTAAACCTCAGTCTTGTTTCAGATTCTTGTACTATTTAGAAACCTCCAGTGTAATATGCATAACTTCTTTTGTGAAAGTATTATTTATCCATTAGTCGTTATTTCAATGCAAAATGCTTGAAAAAGATCATAACAATGGATAAGAAGGAAATTGATTGAGAGTATAGCTTGAGACAAATAAGTTAATCAAAGATAGCAAATGCAATATGAAGAAAATTGATTGGGAGCGTAGCTCAAAATGAATACAGTAATCAAGGATAGCAAATTCAATATGGGTAAGATAAAAACTAGGTGCCCCAGATATCGCAGCTTGAGCTTCTCTGTACGAATTTCTTAAGGACCATTTTGAGTTTGAGCTGTGTCTAGGAGATCTAGAGTGCCTTGTTGATGCCTCAAGATGTAAAGTTCCTCTTCCTTGTTAATTTTGAGAGTACAAGACTACCACATGCCCCATATTCGATCAAATTTTGAGCCACCCTTTTTCAGGTTTTCAACTCAAAACTCCTTTGGTCTCAAGACGCCCTTTGTGGGTTTTCACCTTGGCCTCTCCAATTTTTTTTTGAGGTGAAATACCTCTTGACTAAATGCCCATTCTTTGGTCAAAATTTGAGCCACCCTTTTCAGTTTTTCAACTCAAAACTCTTTTGGTCTCAAGACGCTCTTTGTAGGTTTTCGCCTTGGCCTCTCCTTTTTCTTTTTTCTTTTCTTTTCCATTTTTTTTGTTTTTGTTTTTTTTATTTTCTTTTTGTTTCTAAAAGTGAAGTATTTCTTGATTGAATCGAAATTCACAGGATTAGGCAGGTTCTTGCCATCCATCTTGGTTGGCATCGACGCTCTTCTAGAGATGACCTTCTTTACTTTATAAGGTCCCTCTCAGTTTGGCGTCCACTTTCCTCTGAAGTCCCTTTATATAGAAATGATCTTTTTTCAATACTAGGTCTCCCTCGTGGAGTTCCCTGGGGCGAACCTTTTTGTTGCAAGCTCGCATCATTCGTTTTTGGTACATCTGACCATGATGAATAACCCTTAGCCTCTTTTCTTCGATCAAGTTCAACTAATCATATTGAGGTTGGATCTATTCTACTTCATCTAACTTTAGTTCTGACAAAACTCAGAGAGAAAGAATCTCAATTTCAATAGGCAGAACCACCTCCATTCCGTAAACCAATGAGAAAGGTGTTGCCCTGGTTGAAGTTCTGACAGACATTTGATAAGCATGAAGGACAAATGGTAATTTCTCATCCCACGATCTTCTTGATGTTCTTATTGGCTGTTTTAATTGCACCATTCATTTTTGGGTGACAAGGCGACGAGTTGTGGTGTTTGATTTTAAATTGACTGCAGACCTCCGCTTTCATGTTATTGTTCAAATTCAGTGAGTTGTCAGATATGAACCTTTCTAGCATTCCATATCGACATATGATTTCTTTCTTTAAGAACTTGCTGACTGCCGATTTTGTGACATTGGAATATGAAGCAGCTTCTACCCATTTGGTGAAGTAATCGATGAGCACAAAGGTGAATCGATGCCCATTGGAAGCTTTTAGTGAGATTGCCCCAATAACATCCATGGCCCACATAAAGCAAGGCCATGGAGAAGTCATAACCTGAAAAGGTGAATGAGGCACATAATTTCGGCACTTATGACATCTCTTGGTACAATTAATACAATCCCCTTCCACGGTGGACCAATAATACCCGAATCTCGTGATTTTTCTGGCCATTGTAAAGCCATTAGCGTGGGTTCCACAAATGCCCTCATGGACTTCTTCTAAGATTTTCTTAGCCTCAACAGTGTCTATACATCTTAGTAGTGCCTGATTCTTTCTTCTTTTGCATAGGATCTCCCCATCTAAGACATAGTCATTGGCCAGTCTCCTTAGCGTCCTTTTATCATTGTAGGTCGCCCGATCAGGGTATTCACAATTTTTTTACATATCTCAGTATATCGCGGTACCAAGGGTGGTCCTCCTTTTCTTCTTCCTCGATGTTGTAACAATGAGCCAGAGCCTCATAAGTACTCATCTGGATAGGTTTTAATCCTCTTGTTCGTTCACCTTCATCATGAAAGCTAAGGTAGCTAGGGCATTAGCTATTTGATTTTTATCTCGCGGGAGGTAGTAGAAGGTAATGTCATCAAACTCCTCAATTGACTCTAAAACTAGCCTTCGGTAATTGATCAATTTGGGGTCTCTTGTCTCCCATTCACCTTTGAGCTGATAGATTACTAGTGCAGAATCTCATATACCTCTAGCACTTTGATTTTGAGTTCTATGGCGGCACAGATACCCTTGATGCATGCTTTGTATTCTGCCATATTGTTTGTACAATCAAAATCCAATTTACTGATAAAGGGATAATGATCTTCGTTTGGGGATACCAGGACTACCCCGATTTCGTTACCTACAGCATTTGAGGCTCCGTCAAAGTTTAGCTTCCAAGGATAACCTCCTCGGGAGTCTTCTTTAGTGGTTGTGACATACATCAGATCTTCATTTGGGAAGTCAAAGTTCAAAGGCTTATAATCTTCTAGAGCTCTACTGGCTAGGAAATCTGCTATTACGCTCCCTTTTATTGCTTTCTGGTTCACATAAACTATATCAAATTCGGAAATGCAGAATTTGCCACCTGGCCATTCTTCCATTCTAAGCATTCGACTCCATCATGTACTTTAGTAGGTCTTGCACTCTTCTTTTATGGGGAGGCGGTGCACCACGATATCAGTGCTTAGCCTGAGCATGTCTTGATATGACCATGCGAAGACATCCTTGAATCCTTGGAGTAACTCAATGAGGTCTCGCTTTATCTCTGCAGTGATACCAGCTCCAATCTTTACCTCTTTTCCCTCTTTTTAAACTCACAATTTCTACCTACTCTTTGTGAGGAAGGAATGATTTCTTATCCTGTTCGCCCATCCTTAACAAATAAGGAGATAGGTTACAATCTTGCCCATCTTCAAAGTCCTAAGGTTCCTTTAGACACATATCTTGCTTAAAAGGAGATTCTGAGTCAGTAGCAGCTTCGCTCATATCATTGATATCTGGAGACCTTTATTAGGGACGAATGAAGATCCAAAGAACAGAAGAATCTAAGAATAATTATTTGTATGGTACAGGTATGAATGAAATGGAAAGAACAGAAGAATGTTTTCCAAGTGGGACACAAAGATGCATTGTTTTTATTGAAATAAAAATAATGGACATGTGCCTTTTTCATAAAAGGATCCCTATAGCTCTTAGGCTCAGAGCAATAGGTGTGTCCTAAATATTACTCTGAAATGGTCCTAAAACTACAGGGATCTCGTCCACAGTCCAGTTGTTCAGAACACTCCTAAGGATGTAGGAACAAATTTTCGATAGTTTTTTTTGAAAGGCACAAACATCTTTCCCTTCCAAACCTTTAATGTCTTCAAAGGATTCTGACTCTTTATTATCCATCAGGCTCTGTACTAGAGTTTTGAACTCGACGCACTTTTGGATTTTATGAAATTTATTATATGTAATGAAATGTAATGTTAATCAATGAAAAAGATGCATGCAAAAAGGCATTGATTCTAGTTCAATTCCATTAGAACAACTTTACTAGAAAGCAAGTTTCTTTACATAAAGCGGATACATATACGGCCTCGCCTTAAAACCTTAGCTTTCCCAAGAAATAAAGTTGGTTCTTGGACCCGATCCAATTTCGATTTGGATTTCAGACTTTGAACAGCTGGGGTCTGTAAGTGGTTAGCCACTTCTCGTACTCGGACCAAAGCTTCGCTCATAACGTGGTCCATATCTCTGACCTGCCCCTCTCACAGCCTTTTCCTTGGACCATATTCGCACGACCGTGTTGTTTTCCACTTTATCAAGAAACCCAATTTCCATGACAAGCTCTCTATTTAGCAACCGAATATGAATCAACACCTTTTTTATAATAAAAAATGCAATGCAATCACAATTAAAACAAAACAAAACCAGTCAGTACATTTCGTACAAAAGCTAGAATTTAAAGCAAGCAAAAATAAAAATAAAAATAAAAATAAAGAGAGCACCTATTCGGGTGATAACTAGGGGTTCGGTATAGTTCTACCTAGGGTAGGCTCTTAGGGCTCATTATATGTGGTTCGGTTCTAGAGTAAAGGTACCTGAACCAGCAGATTCCTTAATCCTTACCCATTATAGACTTATACGGACCGAGTTCAGTTCAGGGGAATACATTTCCCTATGGCTGCACGGAGATGAAAATCTCACGAAGACATAAGTACGAATGTATCCCGAAAGCGATCCACTATCCCATGCAGAGGTGAAAATCTCACGAAGGAGTAGTTTTTCACTCTCACTTAAAAAGGTTTAACCGAGCGATCATGCAATGCAATATGCAGAAATGTACCAAAAGGCTCGAACCAATAAAGCAGACACATCAAAATGAACCACAAAAATGAAATGCAACAAAAAGGATCGTAGATTTAAATCAAATTACTAGTTTTCGATAAAAAGACAAAAAGTAAAGAAGAAATAGCTCTTTTGTTTTTTTAGAATAAAGAAGAACTGAAAATATTTAAAAAAAAGTTTAAATAGCCTTTGTGAAACGACACCGTTTCACTTAGGCTTTCACAGTATAAAACGGCACTGTTTCAATGAAATGACCTGAGATCCGACTTGCATAAGCGCCAGAATCCGCGTGTTTCCAATTATTGAGATATTTGTGCGCGAGGTCCCTCTGCCTTTGTGTGCACTACAATCAGGCCCTTTCATTTACTTTATTTTTTTTCTAAAATTTAGCAGCATAATTTTATTTTTGATGCACTTTAGTCCATGTTGAAACGCTGCGTATAAAGGGTTGGGAATAATTTCCCGTTTAATCCTCGTCCCTTTGCGCGTGTTTTAATCATGCCTTATCCTATTTTTCTTCTAAATTCGGCAGTTTGATTTTATTTTGTTTTCAAATTGGTCCCTTAAGTTGTCAGGCTGAATGGTGTGCAGGGAACTTAGGGAATATTTTCCCTGTTAGTCCTTGTTTCTTTCAGCGCGCTTTATTTCGGTCCCTTATTCTTTTTTATTTTTACAATTTATCTTGCTAAGTTTCGTTTAATTCTCAATGTAGTCCTTTTTATACTTATTCATTTGTCTTTATTACAATTTATTTCTTTATGTTTTTTTTTTGCATTTAAAATTTATATGGTCGGTCATTCCTTCATTCACTATTTTATTATTATTATTTATTTTAATATTTGTTTATATTACTTATTTTCAATTGCTCCATTATCACTTGCTTTAAATTTTTCACACATTTTGTGTTTTAAACCATTTCAAACTATTACCCATTTTAAATTTTTATATATTAGTTATTTTAAACTATTATATATATCATCTATTTTAAATTTTTATATGTTATTTAGTTATATGGTTTCATATGTTAACTATTTTAAATTCTTTCTTTATTATTTATTATAAACCTTTTTATTATTATTATTATTAATTTTAAGATTTTATATATTATTTGTATTAAACTTTTCATATATTTTTTTACATGTCATTTATTTTAAATTTCTTTTTAATATTATTTATTCTAGACTGTCAACATGTTATTTTAAATTGCTATTTATATTATATATTTTAAGTTGCTTTATTTTATTTTAAATTGTTTTACATATTAATTATTTTAAATTGTTTTATACTATTCACTTTAAATTGCTTTTTATAATATCTATTTTAAACTTATTTTTTATGTATTATTTATTTAAAATTGGCTCATTATTTATTTTTAAATGGTTTTATGTTATTTATTTCATTCTTTTGGTTATTAATGTTGGTATTTAAGTGACATATGTTATGTGATTAGTACCATTGTGTGTATTATAATTCGTTTATTCGTATTTTCATATTATTGTCATTCACTTGTATAATATTGTATTGATGTATTATTGTTTTATGCTCATTACTATATTTTATTTCTTGTAATCGCATTGTGTGTTAAGTTCCAACATATTTATTCAATATAGGCCATTATTTTACTCCAAACAAAATAAATGCACATTACTAAAGGTTGCACTCGTTATTATTTAAAAAAGAAAATAAGGCAATATTTTGCGTTTCGGGAATTCAAGAAATTGTACCCTAACTTACGGGGTTCCGATTTTCTTGTTAAACCTAAATAGCTAAATATCCTTTTGGGATTTCAAAATACACAAAGTTTTCGATAAAAAATAAAGGCAAACTTATTCCTGAGGATTCAAACGTCACATCCTAACTTACGGGATAAGGCATTTTGTTATATCGGGATGAGAGGGCCTTTGATGTTCGTTTCAACTTAATTCAAGCATTTTTCAAAACAAACATTAATGAAAATGGATCGTATTTTAATTCTTTTCAAATCTTCAACATTCGACATTAGGACATTAATCAATCAATTAGGTACCAATTTTGGGCGTTACGAGGGTGCTAACCCTTCCTCGTACATAACTGACTCTCAAACCCTTTTTCTCGAATTTCGTAGACCAAAATCGTTGTTTTAATAAATCAAGCGGTTTATCGAAAACGACCACTTTTCGAGGTGACCCGATTACACCTCATAAAAAAGGATTGGTGGCGACTCCCATTTTTTCGTTTTCAAAACCAAGTCGACTCCTTTTCAAAAAAAATGGTTTCGACAATTGGGTTGGACTATGCTTGAATGGTACTAGTTTAGATTGCCCAAAATAATTGGTCGGCTTGGTTTTCTCCTTAATTGGTTTATTCTTGAAAGAGGATCACTGTTTGAAGCATAGATTGAGAGACCGAGTTGCCCATCAATTAGCTATAAATTTTGGTTTCAGTTGTGATGACCATTTTAGATTTAATCTTGATTATCGTAATGCTTTGCATAATCTTGTACTTAGTGATGTTACAACTTTTAACTTTATAAAGTTATGCAGTATTTACTTTAAAAAAAATCTATGTTAAATGAATTCTTTATTTTTTCTAAGTATTACATATTCAAGTGTGAGATTATGAAACTTTTGAAAAGCTTTTAAAAAATAAGTATAAACCTATCTAATATGTGAAAATAAAATAAAATAAAATAAAGAACACACAGGTTTTTACGTGGAAACCCTTTCGGGAAAAAAAATCACGGGCAGAGGAGAGGAAAATTCACAATGTCGAATTCGAATTTTATTACAAGAGGAATAGACTATGTCTATTTATAGGCTTGTAAAGCCATATTCTAGTAAGACTGAAACACTTTATTCTAATCAATATAAAATAGATGGAGTTTAATAAGGTTTAAAAAACCTTATTCTAAAATAAAATAAAAGAAGTGTAATTCTATATGGATTTTACTTTTATTTTATTTTACCATTGTATTTTATTTAAATAAGGATTCGAGTCATTTAATTCTAACAATCTCCACCTTGACACGAATTCTCAATGAACAAGTTCTTCATTGCGAACTCTCAACGAACAAGTTCTCCACCTCATTCATAAAACCCCTTAAGGGTTTAACTTAAAAAATGAACACCAACCAAGTCTAAGCAATGCTCAAACTTGGTTATAGGAAGTGACTTAGTCATCATATCTGCAGGATTTTCATGTGTACTAATTTTGCTCACAACAATATCACCACGAGCAATAATATCACGAACAAAATGATACCAAACATCAATGTGTTTTATTCTCTCATGAAACATTTGATCTTTTGTAAGGAAGATTGCACTCTGACTGTCACAAAATACTGTACTGATTTGAAGGTCTTCATTAAGTTCACTAAAGAGTCCCTTCAACTAAATAGCTTCTTTACAAGCCTCAGTAATCGCCATGTGCTCAGCTTCAGTGGTAGACAAAACGACCGTAGTTTGTAAAGTGGCTTTCCAACTGATTGCACAACCTCTGATTGTAAAGACATAACCTATGAGAGATATTCTTCTATCAAGGTCTCCAGCAAAATCAGCATCAACATACCCAATGACTCCATCTCTAGTTCTTCCAAACTGTAAGCAGACATGTAACACCCCCACTCCCGAGACCGTCGCCGGAGTCGAGTATGAGGTGTTACTAAGCTTAATTTAACATTTTTAGAACTTTGGATTATTTGTTTTTACATTCACAGTTTTTAAGCTACTTGCGTCACAGTCACAAGAAAAATCATATCTCAAGTTACGAAACTCGAAATAAATATCCGTAAATTTTCCCTGAATCTAGACTCATATACCTATCTACTAATTTTTTTCTAGAATTTTTGGTTTGGCCAATTAGTACAGTTTATTAGTTAAAGTTACCCCTGTTTCAGGACTTGACTGGTCTGACCTCTTTTTACTACGAACCACATTTCTCTCTGTATAAAATTCATATGACTATGAGGTTTGTTTCTCCTGAAACTAGACTAAATAAGGATTCTGAGAATATAAAATACACCACCTAGTTATATCTGTACAATTTATGGTGAATTTATAAAGTTGAAACAGGGGATCCAGAAACTGCTCTGACCCTGTTTCACTAAAATTCAAATATCTTCTAACATATAATTCCTTTACCTGTTTCATTTGTTTTATGTGAAACTAGACATATTAAGATTCAATTTGATATTTAATCCATCACCAAATTCAATTTCTATGATTTTTAGTAAATTTTCAAACTCACATCAGTGTTGCTGCAATATTCTGTTTATGGCAAATTTCATCCCTTTTTATGAGTTTTCATGCACTAAGTATCTTAATAACTTTCCATAACATCAAACATAATCTAAACTAACCATTTCCATAACTTATCATTATCAAACATTTTCTCAACCATTCCATCCCCATATCATAAGATCATTTACACAAAATAGGTATATTGCTATACATGCCATACTTAAATTACAAGCCATTTACCGAAAAGTTCTTAGGATAGTGTGGTGATCCTTCGACCTATCCCGACTCCTGAGCTGGCTTGTCCAAAACTACAATGAGTAAGAAGGAGGGAGTAAGCATAAATGCTTAGTAAGTTCATATGCAAATAATAAGTAACATAACAAATAAGTTCATATGCAAATAATAAGTAACATAACAAACAATCATACCAATCAACATTAGCATGCATCACCAAAACACATATCACATTTCTAATCATTTTTCATCATCTTATTACCTTATTGTGGTTGTATCAATACTCAACCCGAGGGTTAAATACATACCTGTACAGAATATCCATTTCTCATCGCTTACCAATACGTCTCTTTACATCTCGAGTATTCCTCCATTTGAGTAAAACTTTACCCGTTGAACACATCGGAATATAATTCGGATACATGGAAACTTTGCACATAAGTGCCACATATGTAGCCAAGCTACTATGTAACCCGCCCATAAGCGAACTCGGACTCAACTCAACGAGCTCGGGCTTTCGCATCCATAAGTGAACTCGGACTCAACTCAACGAGCTCGGATGCCTAGTTACATCTCACGAACTCGGACTCAAGTCAACGAGTTCGGACATTCGCATCCATAAGTGAACTCGGACTCAACTCAACGAGTTCGGATGCTCAACCATCCTAGTGACATGTCACTTGTATCCTAATCTATTCCTAAGGTTCAAACGGGATTTTCCTCGAATACATATCCTTGCCGTCTTCCGTAGAATGCCGGAACCAATACTCGGTAACAATTATATTTAACAAATAACTTACATAGTTTACATTTTATTCGAAAATAACCACAAAGCATATTTTTCATGATAAAAATCAGCATATCATTTAATTAACATCAATAACTTAAAAATAACCATTATGTTACATTATTTACACATGAACTTACCTTGGTACCAAAATACAAAGATTTTGCAATTTAGTCCACAATCTTTTCTTTTCCTCGATTGGGGTCGTTTCCACGTCTTTCTTGATCTAAAATAACACATTTAGCTTATTTAATACTCACATTATCAAATTAATCCTTAATTCAAATTTTGGCAAAATTACAATTTTACCCCTAAACTTTTGCATATTTACATTTTTGCCCCTAGGCTCGGGATTAAATTTTATTCCTTATTCTTATGTTTTATAACATGCTGATCACTTTTCCCTTCTATGGAAACACCAAATTCTCACTCTAACATGTACTTGTGACTATTAGGTATTTTTACCGATTAAGCCCTTTTACTCGTTTTTGCTTAAAATCGAGTAGTGCAAGTTGTCTAACATAATTTAAAACCTCATATTCTATCATAAAACATCAAAATACACAAATTTCACCTATGGATATTTTTCCAAATATAAACCCTAGGTTAAATTATTGCTAACATAAGCTTAATCGAGCTACCGGGATCTCAAAAACGTAAAAATCATTAAAAACGGGGCTTAGAATCACTTACTATGAAGCTTGAAAGTTGAAGAAACCCTAGCTATGGTGAGATAGAGCATTCGGCAGCAACTAAATGGGGAAGATGACTATTTTGTGTCATTTTTCCCATTTTATTTCATTAATTATCCAAATGACCAAAATGCCCTTAATACCTTTCTTTGAAAATTTTTATGTACAAGCCCATTTTTGTCCAAAATTTTAGAAATTGGTCAAATTGCTATTTAAGACCTCCTAATTAATATTTCAAAGCAATTTCATACTAAAAACTTCTAGAATGCAAGTTTTACAACTTATTCGATTTAGTCCCTAACTTCAAATTAAGCATTTTATGCATAGAGTTTCCTCACAAAATTTTCACACAATCATGCAATCATATCATAAACCTCAAAATAACTATAAAATAATTATTTCTATCTCGGATTTGTGGTCACGAAACCACTATTCCGATTAGGCCCTAATTCGGGATATTACAAGACATCAGTAGTACCTCGTATGTATCTTAAAATCCACTGAAATGATTTCCAGTGTTCTTTACCAGGATTCGCCATGTATTTGCTACCTGCAGTGACTGCATATGATAAATCTGGACGTGAACAAACCATAGCATACGTGAGAGATCCCACTGCACTAGAGTATGGAACATGTGACATGTACTCAATCTCACCATCTGATTGTGGAGACAAAGCCGATGAAAGTCTAAAATGGGTTGCTAAAGGATTACTAACAGGCTTAGCACTCTACATATTGAACCTGCAAAGAACTTTCTCAATGTACCCCTTCTAACTTAGGTACAATTTACTTGCTTTTCTATCTTTGAGAATCTCCATACCAAGTATCTTCTTTGCTGGTCCCAAATCTTTCATCTCAAATTCTTCACTTAGTTGGGCTTTGACCTTTCTTATCTCTCCTTTATCTTTTGCTGCTATCAACATGTCATTAACATAAAGAAGTAGATACATGAAAGAACAATCACTGTTTTTTTAAAGTAAACACAACTGTCAAAACTACTTCTTTTGAAATCATGAGAAGTCATAAAGGAATCAAACCTCTTGTACCACTGTCTTGGTGACTGTTTCAAACAGTAAAAGGGACTTTTTCAGCAAGCAAACATAGTCCTATTTTTCTGAGACTATAAAACCCTCTGGTTATTGCATGTAAATGTCCTCCTCAAGTTCTCCATGCAAAAATGTAGTTTTTACATCTAACTACTCAAGCTCTAAATCATGCATAGCCACAATATCAAGCAAAGCTCGAATCGAACTATGCTTCACAACTGGGGAGAATACATCTGTGAAGTCCACTCCTGGAATTTGATTGTAACCCTTTGCAACAAGCCTTGCTTTATATTTGGGTTCTTCAACTTCTGGAGTCCCTTCTTTCTTTTTAAACACCCATTTACAACGAACAACCTTTTTGCCTTTAAGAAGTTTCACAAGTTCCCATGTTCTGTTTTTGTGGAGTGATTCCATCTCCTCTTGCATAGCAAACATCCACTTTTCTGAGCCTTCATAGCTAATTGCCTCAGAATAATTAGATGGCTCTCAGTTTGCATCTATATCTTCAGCCACATTTAAAGCATAAGCAACTGGATCAGCCTCGACATACTTCTTTGGAGGTTTAATTTCTCTTCAAGTTCTATTTTTGGCAATAGAGTATTGTGGTGAAGAAGCAACTCTATTCTCAATTTTTATACTGCCTTGGGAGTCGACTCTGTATTAATCTGATGCTCCACCTGCTTTTGATTTTCTTTATTGGAAGTGTCTTTAAGAGATAAGTTAGGTAGTATAGCAGTTTCATTAAAAACAACATCTCTGCTAATCACAACTTTTCTATTTTCAGGACACCATAACTTGTACCATTTTACATCAACTTTATAACCGAGAAAAACACATTTAATGCATCTCGGTTCCAATTTTCCATTATTAACATGAGCATACGCAGGACACCCAAAGATCTTTAAGTCAGAATAATTAGCAGGATTACCAGACCATACCTCTTGTGGAGTCTTTTTCTCAATGGCAACGGATGGAGATCGATTGATCAAAAAACATGCAGTAGAGGCTGCTTCTGCCCAAAACGACTTCGGTAAGTTGGTATTTGACAACATACATCGAACCTTCTCCATGGTCGTTCTGTTCATTCGTTCTGAAATGCCATTTTGCTGTAGAGTATGACGAACTGTCAAGTGTCTCACGATCTAACTTGCACAGCCTATTAAATTCATCTGAACAGATCTCTAAGCCATTGTCTGTGCGGAGGTATTTTATTTGTTTTTCCGTCTGTTTTTCAATCATAATTTTCCAAGACTTAAATACAGAAAACACATCACTTTTCTGCTTCAGGAAGAACGCCCAAACTTTTCTGGAAAAATCATCAATAAAGGTTAGCATATAATTAGCTCCACCTCTCGAAGGCATTTTGGATCCCCACAAATCAGAATGAATATAATCCAATGTTCCCTTCGTGTTATGGATTCCACTGGTGAATCGAACTCTCTTTTGCTTCTCAAAAACACAGTGCTTAAAAAAATTTAGTTTGCAAATTCCTTGCCCATCAATAAGTCCTCTTTTGCTCAATTCTGCCATGCCATTCTCACTCATATGCCCTAGGCACATATGCCAAATTTTAATAATATCATCATCTGACAAGGAAGAGGAAGCGACAACTGCATCATCAGTAACAGTAGAACCCTGCAAAACATATAACTTGGTAGTCTTTCTTTGCCCTTTCATCACAACAAGGGAACCTTTGGAAATCTTTAAAACTCTACTTTTAGCTGTGTATCTGTACGCTTTTGAATCAAGAGTACTCAATGAAATTAAATTTCTCTTCAATTCTGGAACATGTCGTACGTTACTAAGTGTTCTGACAACTCTATCAAACATCTTAACTTTAATTGTTCCAACACCTGCGATTTTACATGAAGCATTATTTCCCATCAAAACAACACCTTCAGACACTGTTTCGTAAGTTGTAAACCAATCTTGATTGAGACTCATGTGGAAAGTGCAACCTGAATCAAGTATCCACTCGTCGTTCACTTTAGAATTGCTGACAGAAGTGACTAGAAGTTTACTATTGCTGTAGTCTTCTACAACATCAACTTTACCGGAATTTTCTGGTTGTTTTCCCTTTTGATTCACAGCCTCTCTTTTAATCTTGTTCTGTAGCTTATATCACTCAGATTTAATGTGCCCTTTCTTCTTGCCGAAGTTACAAGTTTTACCTCTGTTTGAAGACTTCGATCTACCCTTAGATTTACCGCGAGGATTTCGTTCCTGTGTCCTTCCACGATCATCATCAGCATTCTGGTCTTGTCTCCCATGAACAATGAGACCCTCTTCTTGAGAGTATGGTTTAACCACAAGATGCTTCATCTTATCATACGAGGTTAAAGACTCAAACCTCATCAACTGTGAGAGACTCGTGGTTATATAAAATAGTGTCTCTAAAGGTTAAATAAGACAGAGGCAACGAACAAAGTAGAATCAACCCTAGATCTTCCTTATCATACTGAACCTCTATGGCCTCCAAATTTGAGAGAATTTTTTTAAACACTGTTAAGTGTTCGTGTATAGACGCACCTTCCTTCAAACGATGAGTATAAAGACGCTGCTTCATATACAACTTTCTTGTTAGAGTTTTCGACATACATATTTGTTCCAGCCTTTTCCATAATGCAGTGGCAGTCTTCTCCTTCATCACATCTTGTAAAATTTCATTGGACAAATGCAAATGTAATTGTGTTAACGCCTTTCAATCTTTACACTTCTTCTCTTCATCTATTAATGTCGAAGGCATCTTATCTATCCTTAGCAGGGCATCCTCCAGATCCATCTGTGCAAGAACTGCTTGCATCTTAATTTGCCACAACGCAAATCTGGTGTTGCGATCCAACAGTGGAATTTCATACTTCAAAGACGCCATTACCGTGATTGAGATGAACAACCTGGAAGCTCGGATACCAATTTGTGAAAATAAAATAAAATAAAATAAAATAAAGAACACATAATTTTTTACGTGAAAACCCTTTCGAGAAAAAAAATCACGGGCAGAGGAGAAGAAAATTCACTATGTCGAATTCAAATTTTATTACAAGAGGAATAGACTATGTCTATTTATAGGCTTGTAAAGCCATATCCCAGTAAGACTAAAACACCTTATTCTAATCAATATAAAATAGATGGAGTTTAATAAGGTTTAAAAACCTTATTCTAAAATAAAATAAAAGAAGTGTAGTTCTATATGGATTTTACTTTTATTTTATTTTACCACTATATTTTATTTAAATAAGAATTCGAGTCATTTAATTCTAACACAATATATGTTCAACACTTTCAAAATCAGATACTTTGAATGTACATTTTGCACGAATAGTGTTTGTTGAAGTATGGTGTGTTGAATGAGCTGAGTAATATTCGGTAGTATAAACTGCAAATTACTATTAAGGCAATGAAGTTACTTGTCATGTTTGAGTCGATAATTTAATGAAGCAAAACTCTTGATTAGTGAATGTCCTAATATTTTGAAGATACTGTAGGGATTTAATCCATGTATGCAACAAATAAGTAAATAAAATAGAATAAAAAAGATCGAACATGTAAAATTTAATGTGGAAAAACTCCTTAAATAAGGATAAAAAATCACGGGTAAAAGGATATTTCACTATAATAAAGAAGAGTACAAAAGATAAAGAGAATTAAAGGAATATTCGAAGCCCCACAAGAAAAACCCTTTGAAACAAATAACATAATTATCTCAATCTAAATATTTCTATTATGTATAAAACCTAGAGTGGCTAAGGCCTATTTATAGGTTGAAATTCGTAGTATATTGACTATAATAACTCCAGGTTAATCAGAGCTTAAGTGGGGAACTAAAACATAATTTAACTAGGAAAAGAAGCTGAAAAAACTTAGATTGTACGTCATCATGTCGTGACGTGGCTTGATGTATCGTTGGGACGTGAAGGACCGCCGCGTTGTTAGAATGATGCTTTGTTGCTCATCTGGACGAGGTGACCATCGCATCGTCAGAATGAAAGGATGTTGCTTATCAGGACATCACGTACTGTTTGGTCAAAATAAGAGGCATTCTCCCACAAATCTCCACCTTGACTCGTATTTGGACCAACTCCCTTGCCGAGCCCTGTTACGGGCCTAACTGATTCTTCATCGGATACTTACCAAGTCCAAGCAATGCTCAAACTTTGAAACTAGAAGGCTCTTTGTCAATATGTCAGCTGGATTGTGTTCTGTGCCAGTTTTAAGAATATGAACATCCCCTTAATAATCACCTTTCGGACAAAGTGATAACGAATGTCTACGTGTTTTGTTCTTTTGTGATACATTTGATATTTGGTGAGATGCATAACACTTTGTTATCACAGTATACGGCAGTTGCCCCTTTTCCACTTACCAGTTCACTAAACAGGCCACTTAACCAAATTGCTTCTTTTACTGCTTTAGTAATTGCCATGTATTCTGCTTTAGTAGTCGACAAAGTTACTGTAGCATGAAGTGTTGCTTTCCAACTAATGACACAATTCCCATAAGTAAATAGGTAACCTATGAGAGACCTTTTTCGATCTAAGTCTCTTGCATAATCAGAATCAACATATTCGACTAAACCCTTTTGAGTTCTTCTAAACTCTAAGCATATTTTAGAAGTACCCGCCAAATATCTAAAAAATCCACTTAACTAAATGTTAGTGTAACTTACTGGGATTGACCATGTATCGACTAACAACACTAATAGTGTGTGAAATATTGGGACAAGTGCATACCATTGCATACATCAAACTTCCTATTGCACTTGAATAAGGTACTTTTGACATGTACCTTTCATCTTCTTCATTCTGTGAAGAATATGAAATTGAGAGTCTGAAGTATGCAGCTAAATGAGTACTTACTGGTTTTAAATTTTGTATCTCAAATCGCTCAAGGATCTTCTTGATATACATTTGTTGTGATAAGAATAATTTCCCGAAATGTCTATCTCTCGAAGTTATATGAGTTAAAGGTGTGTGTGAATTGAATGGTTCATGATTGTTGATTTTTGCTAATATTGTTTAGACACTTTGTTTGCATAATGTAAGCGGTTAACTCCCATAAATAATTTTCTTGAAAAGAAAAAGGAAAAAAGAAGAGACAAAAAAAAATCAGTTATACGTCTTCGCTAGTTATTTAGATATTAAGTCTTAGAATTGTGATCGACTGAATAACCTGAGTAAGGTATTTAGGTTGTCATCTGTCTTTGTGTTAAAAAAAAAAAGAATGTCATTCTAACCTAGTCACATACTCTATTGATCGTAATGATTATAAATGGAGCTAGTACCATCTAGAGTTGTGATTAATTGCGTAACCGGAGTGAGGTGTTTGGGTTGTCATCTCTTATCACATCAAAAGATCTAGTGACACTCAAGACAAGCCGATAAGATGCTTAAGTTGAATAAAAGAAGAAGAAATAAAAAAATGATATAAAATATTATTTATGGTTGTGAATTTTGTTTGATTTTAGTGTCTTGACAGGTTTGGTACAAAGTCGATTCCATGAAACTTAATTGGGTTTTAATGCAATAATTAGCAAGGTTGTTAGTGAGATAAGTCTTAAGATCATCTCTAAGGGTTATTCGTCTCACAAGGATTAATTGTCAAGTTGTTCAAGTTCCTAATTTACAGTTAAGAAAAAAATTGTGATTTGAAGCATTTCTACACTTTAACTAGTTTATCATTAAGTAAAAAAAAATCTACGATCAATTTTATCATCGAAACTGACATCACATCTGAGGCTAGACTCTTCTTATATTATTTTAGTCTAAAATATTTTTAAACATTGCTTTTTTACGTTATGTGTTTTTAATATTTTATATTTATTTTATTATTTTGACAATAATTAAAATTTATGCAACTCTTAGATAAGACTTTTCCTATGACAACTCTAATCAACAAATATTTTAATTATATTTTATCTAATCTCGTGTGATCCTACTTCTCGATTTACAAAATTTAATCTATTTTTCAGAGTAAATATTTAAATTGGTAAATTCCATATCATTCAAATTTTTAATACCGTAATCAGGGACTCATTTGAAATGCAAATATTTTTTACGCAATTATCGGGAACCTTACATCCTGTGTGGGTTCCTCCTATCCGAGCAATTACTCCCGTTGAGCAGGTCAAAGAATTTAACATGTATATACATTTATGACAGCAACCTTAATTAGGCTTGATCTCAGGCACGTCCGCAAATATAATATATATATGTATATATATACATATGTTAACAACGTTGTACTCATGTTACTAATTAAATCGATTAAAGATGCCTCGTGATAAAGATATCATCCATCATAGATGTGGGAGAATTTTACATTTATATATATATAGTTGCCAGCCAAACAGATACTCCAAGATCCAAGATTCTCCAATTAATCCGACTTAGTGCCTCCCATTTTCTAGTTCTAAAAAAGCTTCAAAGTTCATACATTCCAGCAATAAAAACCCTTTTCTCCCTTCGCCACCTTCATCGGCAGTTTCAGCTTAATTTCTCACAACAAAAAACTCATTTAACAATCACTTCAAATCATTTTCTTTTGGGAAATGGCTTCTAACGTTAAAGCATCAACTGCTCTTGTTCTTTCTCTTAACCTTCTTTTCTTTGCTTTTGTAAGCTCTCACAATGTCGAAAACCCCGTTTTTATTCATCCCGGAGATGTGTACCATAATGGCAGAATCAGTCATGGTCATCCCGGTACATGCAATCCCCTAAATCTCGGTGTATGCGTTGGCCTGTTGGGTTTGGTGGATGTTAGTGTCGGAAACGTACCTGCAGAACCATGTTGCAGCGTGATTGAAGGATTGGTCGATCTTGAAGCTGCAGTTTGCCTTTGCACTGCTGTCAGAGCCAATGTGTTGGGCATTCCCATCCACCTTCCTATTTCATTGAGCCTCTTACTCAATAAATGTGGAAGAGAAGTAGCTACGGAATACATTTGCAGCCCTTAAATAGCCTTCTTCCCCACATTGTTTGCTTTAATTGTGTCTTGAAGTTTCCGTTTTTTATTTGTTCGATTTTTTATGTTCCTTTCTGATTAAGCCTTTGTATTGTTGCTCATGAGTTGAGGAAGGCTTTTCAACCTTCCCTTTCATTTTTATTCTAAATAAAATGAAAATATTATTTGAACAAAAAATTCTATTTTACCATAATGAGTTTGAATGGGTGTTCTTAGGGGGAAAATTCTTAATTAATATTTTCAACATTATTTTTAATGTCATATGACTACCAAGTGGATTTTTTGTTTCAAAGTGTCAAACCAGTGAATTTAATAGAAGAATTTTAACAGCGGTGACTGTTGAACTTGAATTTCTAAATTCATAAAATACACATACTAGATTCCTCAAAATAAAACTAGGAGACTAAGCTCCTAATGCACGAAGCGTACAGATACTTTGAGCATATTTTAACTTTCTAATTTTTATTTTAAAATTTGATACAAACAATTAATCAATCCAACGCGAAGCGTGGAAATCATACCAGTTAGTGTAAAAATATTGATCGCGTATTTTTATATTTCAATTTTTTCCTAAATACTCAGATATACAAATTTTACTTGAAACTCTATTCTAATATGCAATGTTATACATAAACTTTGATTTTGTGTAATTTGATTTGATTCAATTTTTATAAATCACTAACACCATTAGCAACATAACACCATTTTATATGTATATGTTGCATACACAAATATTTATATTTATGTGATGTAAAATAAAATAAACCGATGTATTTATTTCTTTAAATATATATAGTTGAATTAAAATCAAAGTTTCAAGTATATATTTGAACCATGGCTAAATTTTTATGTGCATAATTTCACCAAGTTAAAGTCAATGTATCAAAGTGCACATTGAATCAAATTTCATGTACAATTTTGATTTTTATCCCTTTCTTAAAGATCAGCTACATTAAATATCTATACTTATTTCAAGTGTTTTGCTGAGTTGGTGTCTAATCTGTCTTCCTATTTAAGCAATCAATTAAAGAAAGAAAAGTGCATGTGTTGAGCTGAGGGAAAGAAAACATAAAAAATGGTAAATGCACCTGTAGTCACCTAGGTAAGTTTCTCGTTTTTTCTTTTTCTTTTTTCACCTAACTCTTAAAACTTAAAAAATGGTCATTCATTTCACCAAAAAAAAAAAAAATGGACATTCAACTGTTAGATTTTTCTTTTATGGTCATCAGCCATTAAATGGCTAATGGGAAGATGACGTAGCGGACTATAAAATTTTCATAAAAGAAACTTTAAACCTCAACCTTTATACACCGTGCTAAATTAGTCTTGATTCTAAAAATTTAACCCTCAATATTTTCACATTGTGTAATTTGGTCTTCTTCTTCTTTTTCAATTTTTCAATTTTGTGACCCTTTCACCTAAAAAGATAAAAAGGATATAAATCCATCAACTAAATTTGATCGGAAATATAACAAAAAATACTCGAAAATCCAAGATGATAATTTTCATCTTTTCTTTCTTCCAAAATTAACCTTCAATGTCACAAATAAAAGTAAAATTGTAAGAGAGAAAGCGAGACCTAACTACACAACTTTTAAATTTTGAAGGTTAAGATTTTTGGGATCAAGACTATATTGACACAATGTAGAAATGTTCAGGGTCAAAGTTGCTATTATGCCAACTGTAAAAGATGTCAAGTTATCTTTTCGTTAGTAATTTAATAGTTGGTGACCAAAAAAGAAAAATTCAAATAATTGGGTGACCAAAAAAGAAAATGTCGAATACTTGGGTGATCATTTTGTAAATTTTCGTAGTTGGGTGACCATGATAACTCTCATATTTAGAGTTATTTTAGTACAATTTTTATAGTATTTTAGGAGGAAAATTGAGCATTTAGGTTAAATTTTAGTACATTTTATAGTTTTTTTGATTAATTATATTTTATTTGAGTTTCATCATTTTCAGAGTTAGTTTGGATTCATGTGTTATCTTCCTCTCTATATTGTAGGTTTCTGGATTCATGTGTTATCTTCCTCTCTATATTGTAGGTTTCGGATGAAGAATGGAGGGCTTGGAGCACATGATAAAAAATAGTAAAGAGAAATCATCTGCTCCACCAAACTTGATTCAGAGTGGTGGAGCACAATCTTCAATTAAGAATTTCAGATAGCAAGCAGCCCACTCCACTATGAATTCTACGTTTGGTGGAGCCAAGCGATTAATACCTTAAAAATAGAGGGTGATGTGATTAAGCATAAAATGAGAGGAAAATGAGTGAAAAAAAAGAACTTGGAGGCTAAGGAGTAATTCTCTGACACCAAGGGGAACTTCAACCTTGCAAAGAAAAGAAGAAAAAGAGATTTGGAGCGCTTGGCTTTAGTTCGATGATTATTTTTATCTCTAGATTATTTTCTTTTTACTTTATTTTCAAAGCAAGTTTGTTTTGAGTTTCTTCTTGTGATGTTTTCTCAATGTAACATGAAATAAAATCTATTTTCTTGGAATGATGATGAATCATACTTTTTAGTTAATTAAATATTTTCTCTTCAATTGTTTCAATCTCTGTTAATTATTTATTCAGCTTTATGCTTATTTAATTTGTTTGTCCGGCCACCAAGTTGTATTAATTTATTTTTTTTGCTTAATCAAGGAGCAACAGCTTACAAAGCTGCAGAAAAGCTAAACATAACACAGATACAAGAAGACCCAAACCCAAGAAACAGTAATCCAAACACAGACAGATTACAGCAAGCAAACCCACAATAACCCAAACAAAACCCATCTGTTAAACAATCCTCAAACCAGAATAAAACCTACACAAAACACCCCATTAAACCACAACCAATTTGCAAATACACCTGCAAACACACAATAACATCACACATAAAATCACCACCATGCCTTAAACATTCCTGGCCTTTTCAGACCAGCAACCGCCAGCGCAAATGCCATCTTATTACCTTGCTTATCCGTTTTCGAAAAGGAAACATTTCCAATTCTAGACAACCTGATTTCAACATCCTTAAAGAAAGAAAATAGCAACCACGGTCTCAATCCTTTGTTTTCTACCCAATTAAACACCTCAATGGATCCAACCTCGATGATTAAAGAGCATTTACCTTTCCACCCCATCGCTAAAAACACATCCAAAGCCAAGCTAATCGCCCCCACCTCCGCAGCAAGGGAGTCTTTCACTGCAAACGGACCAGAAAATAATGCGCTTGCCACCCCGTCTGAATCTCTTAACACCCCTCCACACTCGACTTCATCCTTAATCTCCACACCACAAACATTAAATTTTACCTAACCAAGACTCGGAGGGCACCAAAACCTACCATTCAATCCGAATTTTTTAATATTACTCCAGCTTCTATATGGGCAGACCCATCAAATTCTCTCATCCACTTTTAATTCTTCATACACCGATCTGATCCACATCAGGGCCCGAATCTTTGAAAGAAAAACCAAGCTGGACATTGTAGGCCACTTTCTAATGAACACCAACTCATTCCTTTCTAACCACATCCACCAGCAAGCCACTAACACTGAGATCATCCATAAACTTTTAACCACACCTGTATAGGAGACATTATTACAAAATGAGAAAAAATCAAAGAATCCATCAATTGGCCTCCATTTCACCTCTATCCATTCAAAAAAATTTCTCCAAAAACCCATAATGAATTTGCAATGGAAGAAAAGGTGCACCGTTGTCTCTGGTTCTCTATAGCACCAAGGGCAACCAAACCTCATTTGACTAATTTTCACACCTCTTCTAATGAGGAAGTCCTTAGTAGAAAGACGATCAATTGAAACCAACCAAAGGAAACTTCTCACTCTAGGAGGCACCTTTAACTTCTAGACTTTATCAAAAGCGAAACTTATGTCTACCACACCTTCATTGATCAATAATTTTGTTAATTTCCTCACCGAAAACACCCTATTGTTATCATGAATCCAGATTAATCGATTCGCCTCCTCAAGTAACAAAACCACACTGCTAACAGCTTCCTTTAAATGAGTAACCATATTAATCTCCCTATCCAATAACGAATGAGAAAAGAAATTAGCCCAATTAACCTCGTTAAACCCATTTGACATCGAAAAGTCTTTTACCAGTCCTTTCTTATTCAAGACTAAACGTAACAGCCTTGTAAATTCCACTCTCAGAGGCCTATCACCACACCAAATATCCTTCTAAAATAATATCGAATTACCATTCCCCATCGACCAACGAAAAGTCTCATTCCCTATCCATTTAGCCATTTTCGAATCTTTTGCATTCTCCACAATACCCATCCAAACCACCGACATATCTTTCAAATTACTCGTTCTAAAATGCCAATGTTGTACAGGGGAACCATACTTTGTAGCAATAATTTTTCTCCACAAAGCTTCTCTATCCACCGCGAATCTCTAGCACCATTTAGCCATGAGAGACTTATTTTTAGCCCTGATATCCACCACTCCCGCACCCCTCTTATCCTTTGGCAAACAAATCTGTTTCCATTTTACCTTCGCCATTTTCCTTCGACCACCTACACTTCCCCACAAAAAATTTCGTCTAATTTTTTTCTATCTTATTAATCACTGCAATAGGCGCTTGAAAAATTGACATAAAATAGATAGGCAGAGAGGATAACACAACATTAATAAGCATAATTTTGCCTGCCCAAGAAAGAGACCTACTTTTCCAACCCGATAATTTCCTCTCTACTCTTTCTACAATACCATTCCAAGAAGAGAACTTCCTTGGATCAGCACCTAAAGGTATACCTAAATAATTGAATGGAAATTCCTCTATCTCACATTTACAAACATCAGCCATTCTGAACAAAAACTCCTCTTCAGTACCAAAACCTACTATGCAAGACTTTCGAAAATTTATACTTAATCTAGAAAAAAATTCAAAACAGCGAAGAATGTACTTAAAATTCCTTACCACAACCTCATCCGCCCTCAAAAATAAAATGGTGTCATCCGCAAATTGAAGATGTGAAACAGACTGCCTAGGAATAACGTCTTTTATCCCCTCAATTACCCCAAACTCCTCCGCTTTCACCAACATCAGATGCAGAACTTCTGTCACAAGAATGAAATTGAGATAAAAGATCCCCTTGTCAGAGACCTCTGAACATTCTGAATTCATTTGTAATTGCACCATTAATTAGCACTGCAGCCCTCACTGTTGACACACACTCCACCATCCATCCCGTCCATCGCTCTTCGAAACCCATCTTCAACAATATCAATTCCAAGAAATCCCACCTCACACAATCATATGCCTTAGCAAAATCCAACTTAAAAAAACAAATAACCCCTCAAACCATCCTTTTTCTTAACCTAATGAATCAACTCATTTGCGATTAAAATTCCATCGAAAATATGTCTCCATCGAATAAAGGCACATTGTGTATCACTGACCATATCCCCAATAACATCTCGTAATCTTCTCGATAGAACTAGCAAGCTCACCAAACAGATTGGTCTGAATTCGAAAATATCCTACGGATTATCGTTCTTGGGAATTAACGTAATAAAAGACGAGTTTATACTTTTCTCCAATATTCTAAATTTAAATAACTTCGCCATCATCTTGAACAAATCCTCTTGAACAATCTCCCAACATTTTCTAAAAAAACATAAATTAAAGCCATTCGGACCGGGGCTTTGTTCTCATCGCAGCTCCAACTGCTTCCTTGATTTCCTCCATTGAAAAAGGCTTCTTCTGGTTCGAAACATCAACTTCTTTCAGCCTCTTAAATTTCAAAGCCAAATCCATTCTCCAACTCCTCGAGGGACAACTAAAATGATTTCTAAAAAAATTAAACATCTTCTCCTTCAACACCTTAGGTTCGTAAAACCACAAATTACCAATTTTCATCCCATACACAATTTTCCTCTTCGCTTTAAACTTTACCGCTCTATGAAAAAATGTCGTATTAGAGTCTCCATCTTTCAGCCATGTCATTCTCGATTTTTGCCTCCAAATCGACTCCTTAAATTTAATTATCTCCCCTATTTCGAGATTCAGCTTTTCAATTCCTCCAATTCCACCTCAGATAGCTCTTGATTATCACTTATAGCATCCAGAAACTTAATTCACTCTTCAATCTCATTAATTCTTTTCTCCAAAATATTTCTATCCTCCCCATTCCATTTTTTGAGAGCTCTTTTTAGCTTCCTCAATTTCCCTGATACCCTACATTCATGCTTGCCATCTCGCCCCATTCTTTTCTAATTAGACACAGTCACCCCTTTTTGTTAACCCACACATTAAAAAACTTAAAAGGTTTCAGGCCCCAATTCACAAAACCATAAGTTAACAGAATCAGATGTGATCCGAAATTGATCTATTTAACCCCTGCTATTGAATATCTTTAAAATTTTCATACCAATCTTCATCCACCAAGAATATATCCAACGTACTTTTCTTGTTTTCCGAGCCATACCATGTGAATTTTTTCCCCAGCAATGGCAAATCCACCAATTTGCATTTCTCAATGAAGCTCCCAAAATCCTTCGATCCTCTTAATAATCCCATACAATTACTTCTTTCGCTCTTATTCCTAATTGCATTAAAATTACCACCCACAATCTAATGTTTTGTGAATTTTTTTTGAATCTCAATCATTTCCTCCCATAAAATTTTCTGATCCCTCAACATATTGGGTGCATAAACATTGATCAAAACCCTTTCTCACCTTTTAGAACACCAATACCCTTCAACCACAATGAAATGATTAACACAATAATCCTTTTTCAATAAAAAAATGATTTATCCCAAATGGTAATCAACCCCCCGAATGACCCACAGCAGCTACAAATCTAAAATCAAAATTATCGTCACCCTAAATTCTTCTAGCTAAATCCCCTGACACTTCCTCTAACTTTGTTTCATGTAAGAAACATATATTCACCCTATGTAATTTAACTAATCTATTTACCATGCCTACTTTAACATTTGAACCCAGTCCCCTAATATTCCACGATACAATTTTCATATCACCCAGTAAAAGGCCAATAATCACAAATCACCTAACTAAAAAAAATGCACTTGTTATAGAAAATGGTATTTTTATTATTCTTTGCTTCTTTTGCTACTGATCTTCAAGCCTCATAGTGTCCTCAATAACATTTTTTTCATCTCCCCTCACTCTAAGCCTCAATTTCTTCCCTATTTCCCAAGTCTGCTTAGCCTCCCTTTGAATTACCTTCCCCCTATTACTGATGTCTGAATTAGACAAAGAAAGATTTACAATTTTATCTTCACTCCTTGACGCAACTCTACTCTTTTCCTTTATCCAGATTCGACCCCTCCTTTGTTTTTCTTTGGAAGTCAACCCTCTGTCCTGAATGTCTCGCATAGAGTTGATTCTTTTATTAAATTGTTTCTTCTTCCTCCTACTTCTAATTGTATTTAAGAATTCCTCTTCAATCTCCTGACATAAGCCTCGACCCTCTGTGTTTGGAATTTCAAAATTAATTGGGGAAATCTGATCTGCTACTTGAGTATTACCCTCTCTCAAATGTTGCCCTTCAATTCTAAATAGGCCCATCCCTTCTTCAATATCTAACGGACCATCATGACCCCCACTTGGGCCCAAAACCAAGGCCAGACCCATATTAACAATATCCTCACTTGCCCGATCCATTCCACTATTAAGTCTACTGGCTCCAAAATCATCTTCTGCTAAAATTCCCACGCTAACAGCATTATGATCACCTTCATTTAATTCCCCCAACATCCTCTGACAATCTTTTCCTACATTTTCATTTTCAATGACTTTTTCGTTGGTTATGTCCTTTGAGTTGTTTCGGTTACCATCCAGTAATTTCTCTGATTCCAGACCAATCACCGATTCTAATTCTGACACACTTCCATTAGCCACCACCTGACAACTTTCCTTCTTCAAAAAATTATTAATAGATTCCTTCGACCATCATTTCTTCCTAACACTGACCGGGAATTTGACATCTCCCACCTCCAATAATACTATCTCATCTAGCTTTTGTACTTGTGTGATTGAAATCAACATCTCAATCTTCTCAAAGTTGTTTGCTCCTGACAAATTTTCACCCATCGACACTAGAGTGCCCCACTTCCAACAATCCTTTTGAACATTTAATAATTCCAGCAGTGCATAGGTACCTCAGATATTTGAATCCATGTAACCCTCTCAGAGAACACTGTCTTTTCTGACCAAGGTTCAATGTTAATGAAGAACTCCTTCAAATACGACCAATCTCTTTGTTTCAATATATCAAAAATTTCTTCGTCCGAAATCTTAATAAGAAAATAATTTCCTTGGATTCTCTTCACACATATGTCACCAAGACCCATCCTTGCAACTCTATCAGCTAAACTCTTCGATTCACAAAAAGAAGCCACTTCCCCCACCAGACATTTCTGTAATTTCCACAGTTGTTCATCCTCAACGTGACCTTGTACAACTTTTGCTATATTCATTTCCCTTACACTCGAACCATCACCTGATCTTCTTTCGATCGTATTCGATTTCCAAACTACCTTCAACTCCTCTTCAGCTTCCTTCCTTCTTAACTCATCTTTCACTCCTTTCTGATTTGTTTCTTTGATAGACAATGGTTTTCGTTGTTTGATTACCCTTCTCCATATTGTCCTCCTACCTTTAAACCTTGCTACCTTTACCCATATTCTGCTCCTAAGAATCACAAAGCCATTTAATCTTGATATCGCCCTTTGAGCATCCAAGAAATTAGAGAAGCTCACGAACCCAAATCTCTTACCACTTCTGCTTTTTTTCTATGGAATGAAACCATCTACCACCTTGCCGTGGTAACTGAATAGTGTCCATAACCCTTTCCAATGCATGGTCACCGGAATATTGAACACAAACACCGTAATCTGATAACCTCCTGATTCTATATTTTTTAACCTCTTCAAATCTTCATTAGGTTAGCCATTAGGGTCTTGAAAGCCATCATGCAACTCATATATATTTTTTATTTTTTTAAGAAATTTTTTTATTTAAATAAGTTGTATTATTTTGGTGATCTTGATTTGTCGTAGAAGAGAGAACTTAAGGTTTAGATCTAGACTAAATAGATTAAGGTTAACTTTAGTAGCGCTAACGAATGAGTTAATTTACAGCTAGGATAGGAATATACCTGATGCGCAAATCAACCCAATAAGTTTTTTTGTAGTGCCTTTGCTCGATTTGCCTAGCATAGGAATATAGCTGGTGGGGGAGGGGGATGAACTTAGCTAGATACTGGGAGGGTTTAGTTAATGCCACTGAATCATAGGTTAATAATTATATAGACTGAACAATTGAATGAGAGATAATTGATTAACTGAATTAGGTAAATTAGAGTTCTAAGATCTTTCAAAATTGATTGAGAAACTTTGTAAATTTCATTATTTTTTTTTTGTAGTTTAATAAAATCTATTTAATTCCTTTAGTTTAACTTTAGTAGTATTTAGAATTTCTTTTATTGATCTAGATTAGATAAAATTAGATAATTGGTATTTAACAGCTTAGAATTAGGTCTTCATATAGGAACGGTATCATCTTATCCTTTTATCACTTGATCAGTACTTGCATTTACATAACAAATTTTCTCACATGAAACCAAAAAAAGAAATTAACTTAGTGGAGTTACTACCAATATAGTTTATCACACCATTACTCCCGTTGAGCAGGTCAAAGATTTTAACATATATATATATATATATATGACAGAAACCTTAATTAGGCCATGCATGTCTGCAAATATAATATATATATATATACATATGTTAACAACGTTGTACTCATGTTACTAATTAAATCGATTAAAGATGCCTTGTGATAAAGATATCATCCATCATAGACGTGGGAGAATTTTATATTTCTATATATATAGTTGCCAGCCAAACAGATACTCCAAGATCCAAGATTCTTCAATTAATCCGACTTAGTGCCTCCCATTTTCTAGTTCTATAAAAGCTTCAAAGTTCATGCATTGCAGCTATAAAAACCCTTTGCTCCCTTCGCCATCTTCATTGGCAGTTTCAGCTTAATTTCTCACAACAAAAAACTCATTTAACAATCACTTCAAATCATTTTCTTTTGGGAAATGGCTTCTAACGTTAAAGCTTCAACTGCACTTTTTCTTTCTCTTAACCTTCTTTTCTTTGCTTTTGTAAGCTCTCACAATGTCGAAAACCCTGTTTTTATTCATCCCGGAGATGTGTACCATAATGGCAGAATCAGTCATGGTCATCCCGGTACATGCAATCCCTAAATCTCTGTGTATCGTTGGCCTCACGGGTTTGGTGGATGTTAGTGTCGAAAGCGTACCTGCAGAACCATGTTGCGGCGTGATCGAAGGATTGGTCGATCTTGAAGCTGCAGCTTGCCTTTTGCCTTCTTTGTCGAGCCAATGTGTTGGGCATTCCCATCCACCTTCCTATTTCATTGAGCCTCTTACTCAATAAATGTGGAAGAGAAGTAGCTACGGAATACATTTGCAGCCCTTAAATAGCCTTCTTCCCCACATTGTTTGCTTTAATTGTGTCTTGAAGTTTCCGTTTTTTATTTGTTCGAGTTTTTATGTTTCCTTTCTGATTAAGCCTTTGTATTGTTGCTCATGAGTTGAGGAAGGCTTTTCAACCTTCCCTTTCATTTTTAGAATTTAATAGAAGAATTTTAACAGTGGTGACTGTTGGACTTGAATGTCTAAATTCATAAAATACACATACTAGATTTCTCAAAATAAAAGTAGGAGACTAAGCTCCTAATGCATGAAGCGTACAGATACTTAGAGCATATTTTAACTTTCCAATTTTTATTTTAAAATTTGATACAAACAATTAATCAATCCAACGCGAAGCGTGAAAACCATACCAGTTAGTGTAAAAAAAATGATCATGTATTTTTATATTTCAATTTTTTCCTAAATACTCAGATATATAAATTTTACTTGAAACTCTATTCTAATGTGCAATGTTATACATAAACTTTGATATTGTGTAATTTGATTTGATTCAATTTTTATAAATCACTAACACCATTAGCAACATAACACCATTTTATATGTATATGTTGCTGATGCATCGTTGAGAGCACCAAAAATATTCTATCCCTATAAAATAATGAAAAAGAATAGTATAAGGGAAGTCAGGGACTGAATTTGCACAATTGCTTGTTCCTCGAAATCCTGGACAAAATCGTGCCCAAGAAAAGCTACGTACCTGGAAAAAAAATAAAAAAAATAGAACTAAAAGTTTTGATTTAATTGAAATTGCTGAAATTAAAATTAAAATAGTAGAGATAAACAGAGTTGAGAAAAAGTTTCTTATAGAGAGATTCCATCCTCCGGTTGTCTCGATCCGCCTTGGGTTCAATCCTCAGTTTTTAGGTGATCTTTCTCAAACAAAATAAACCAGTTATAGTGGAAGAGGACGCCTATGACCACTAGCTCCAAGAATTTAGACTTACGATTTAGAGGAACCTGACTTTAGCCAACAATCGCTTCTGTGGGACCATCTTATGCTAGATCATCATTTCTCAATGGTGAATGCCACGCCATTTTGTCTTTTGGGTTGGCCAACCTCTGACGCAGTAAGCTAACAAACGACTGTGCAACCTTCCCAAAATATACAAAGTGGCCGTTCCTTGTGCACATTGAAAAGATCACCTTTTAAGGGATATGGACGGAAGCGTCAGCCTCATAATGCGGAGAAACGATGAATACTCGTTGAGAAGACTAAGTACGGATTCTAAGCCTTATAAACCATTTTTGGAAACTTTGACAACCTTTGGCTAGATAAGTTTAGTGGCTCCTCATTTTTGGGGAAAAAGAAATAAATGTAATGGAAATAGAATTTTTATGAAATAATATGAAGGAACAAAATGCTAAAATTTTTGAGAGAGGAAGTGTTTACAGAAAAGATGAGTGAATTTTGTGTCACTCCATCCCCTATTTATAGTACTTAGGAAACCTGGTCTATTCCTAATTAAACTCTAAAAGATAAATACAAATAAATAAAGATAATTAATGATAATTAAAGATAAATGAAGATTAAAGCTAAAATTAAATCTAAATAATAATCCTTAATAATTATCCTAATATAATTGAAATTAAAATAGTCTTGTGCTATAAAATCTCTTCTTTTGCATTTTTGCTCCCAAAATATTCCACACTTTGCATTTTCGACACCACTTCTCTCCTACTTCGCATGCTGGCCCAATTTAAATTTAAATTCATGCTTTTTGCCCCCAAATTTCCTTTTGCCTTCAATTTAGTCCCTGTAAGATAAAAAACCATAAATAGCTCAAATTAGTAGGATCATACTCAAAATAAACATATAATTAATACATAAAAATGTCATCCTAGAGTATTATCAAATCCCCCTACTTAGCCCATGCTTGCCCTCAAGTATAGTTCCTATCCATTGTGAAAATCAGATCTTGCAGTAAAAGAAATATTACTCCAAAGTTTTATAACAAGTGGGCATAATGCTTATAAGAAATAAGGAGAACCTTTAACTTACTTTAAGTAAAATCGAAAAAATATTCTAATTTAATACACACAAAAATCAACTTGGATTATTTCATGAAAATTAGGTAATTTACTAAACTTACCAAGACACCTTATTTGTTTCCACATTTAGTTTCCAAATGCAATTTTATTGATACATCATTTCTTCTCTCTCTCTCTATCTGTTTTAATGATTATTACTTTTATTATTATTGCTTAGGAATACATCGAACCTTTTGACATGAAGAGAGATGACAACCAAGCACCCCACCCCGGTTACTCAGCCCAACATATTCCTAAAAAATAATTATTTAATCCTGGTTAGCGGAGTTACCTAGCACGTCACACAACCTTTTGAAGCAAAATAAGATGACAACCCAAGCACCTTAACCCAGTTACTCAGTCAGTCACATTTTAAGCTGTACTCATAACCATAGAAGCATCACAATTTATTATAATGAAACAAAATTTTAATTTGGAGGACTAGGAAAAACAATCAAGTGTCAAAAATAAGTTTCGGCAACTACCTAAAAGTCATGAACAAAAATTCAGCATGCAATTTTTATTAAGTGTCCTCTTTACATTTAGACTTAATCGATTTTACTATAAGCAAGATAGGATTAGAGGTGCTCATGGGCCGGGCCGGGCTGGGTTCGGGCCAGGCTCAACTAAAAATTTAGGCCCATTCATTGGGCTAGGGCCAGGCCGGGCCCCAAAAATAGACTTAAAATTTTGCCCAAGCCCGACCCAAATAAAAATACTAAAACCTGGGCCTGGCCCGACCCGCCCGTATTTATTTTTATATTATTTTATATAATTTTTAAATATATATAATACATCAAAAATACTAAAAAAAATCAAAATAAATATTTTCCAACAAATTGAAAATAAATTTTAAAAAATATGTAGACTTAAATAGCACTAAGATAGATGCAATTTAACAAGCAAATACCTCTAAAATAATAACAAAATTAACAAATGCATTTAAAATAATAACAAAATTAATAATAAAATAAGTTTTATACAATATCCAAATAATAACAAAATATTAGCAACTAATAGTAATATGGTAGCAAAATATGGAGAAAACAACAAGAAAATAATATTCAAAAATAAAAAAAAATAGCAGAATTTTTTTGTCATTTAGTGAATTCGGGCCGGGCCCGGCCTATGTTTTAAACGGGACTTATTTTTTTGTCCAAGCCCATTTTTCGGGCCTATATTTTTGCCTAAACGCTCCCACATTTCGGGCAGGCCTTTGAGCCGGGCAAGGTAGCCCGATCCATGAGCAGGTCTAGATAGGATTAACTCCATTAATCATTATTATTTAGCCTAAAAGAAATAAAATAGTGGAGACGAAATCAAACAAGCAAAATCATAGCTAACTCAGTAGACAAGAATCATGCGTGTATGTTAAACAGTGGGCAAGTCCTAGTCAAATTCTTAGGCATGAAAAGAGGTAGAATTTGCTAAAAAACAATTAGATATGGGCAGCAACAACAATCAAAGCAATAACAACAACAAAAACAACATCTAAAATGACTAAACTAATGAGGAATGCCTCCCCCTCTTAAAACACATTGTCCTCGATGTCGAATAAAATAAATAAATTGGCGGAAGGAAAAAAAAGTTCAGAAAAACTCTCCATGTAGTTACTATCATTGGCGCAAAGCTGCAATAAGATCAGCCATTTGCTGGCTGAGGGTGTCGAGTTTTGCCTTGATGCACTCCAAACGTTGCTCGACGGTCATGGGAGGTCGTTCTTGATTGGTTACTTAATGCTGATTTTGCTGCTGAAAGATTCGTTCAGTCGGCGAAGAGTGGACACCTGAAGGAAGAAAATGAAAGGAAGAGGGTGTGCCAAGAAGCAGGCCCATCGAGTCAAGGCAGTGAACATCTAATATATCGGTGTCCACTCATTTATAAAAGAATAATTATGTTCAAATTAGAGGACGCTTTGCATTTATAACATGTTCAAATTAGAGGACGCTTTGCATTTATAACATGTTCAAATTGAAGTGTATACCAATAGCCCAAATTTACCAGACGACCGATGTACATACACCATAATAAGAATAATTATGTCTTCGAGACGGTAGCCGGAGCATCTTGTCAGCTTGAAAAATTATAAGCCAAATAACGATGTATGTAACACAAAGTAGGGTTAAAAAACCACAAATCTTTTGATGTTTTAGGGTTATACATGGTTTCGACATTATTTGTTGATAAAGCAAAGGCCTCGACAACCCTAAAGTCTATAGGAAAAGTACACAATATGTTTTCATAATTAGTGGATATAGTATATTCTTCTGTCACAAAAGCTAATGCAATATTAAAATCAGTAATGGATAAACTATGCATGGTACCAAGCAACTGAAATTTTATAATGCCCGGTCTGTCCAATGAAATGTGTCCGTGTCGCTGAAAATGAAAGGTGGAATAAAATTCCAAAACTAGTTCGTAATAAGCGCATTGAGTAATATCAAAATTTCCAACCCAACCAATATTGCGAAAATAATCTATAACAGCAGTTTGAATATGTAAAGCAACCAAAATAGATATTGATAAACATTTGCAAGGCATTATCTGTTTATATCTGAGACGATCATACCTGTCCCAATCGGTAGCGGAAGTAAACTTGAGATTACCATGTAAATGGCACTCCAGCGGTAGGATATTGACACGAGATCGATAAGTTTGGCCATGGGCGTGTGTGGGCTGTTTGGGAATGTCAGCATCAGATTCGAAGGAAGAACCCATCAACGCCTCTATTGGTTGGCCTGAATGGTGTGGTAGCTGACGACGAGGCCGGTGTCGTGACGATTCGGGAGCTGAACATGGTGGTGGCGTTAGGGCAATTGAAGCAAGTGGTGGTGGAAGGCAAAGAAGAGATGGTTCGGCATGTAGAGGAGAGGAGGGTGATTATCTTGGCGGACGCACGGTGGAGGGAGAGAGTGGTCGAATTTGGCGCGTCGTGGAGAGGGAGAGCGTGTGGGTGTCGCACATGGCAGAGAAGAGGCGGAGTGGAGATGAAGAAGATGGCACGGTTGACGTGTGCAGCGAAGTGAAATATGTGGAAGATGGGTTTTGTGGCAGAGAGAAAGATGGGGAAGGCGTGTCGTCGGCCAAATTGACATGTTGGGGTGCCGAAAAATTGCACCAGCGTGAGTTGGCGGTGAAGGATGGCATGACAGTGGCTTGACTTCGGGTTCTATCCATGGTGTTGGAGAAATCGGCGGTGGAGGGGAGTAGAAAGAGGGTGCGATGGCTGTGGGATTTTGGGTGAAAAATGGGATAAGTTTTTAGGGTTTGGGGTTTATTGGTAGAGTGTTTGGCTGTAGATTTTGGGTAATTTTGTGGCAGGGATGCGCTATTCTTGGTTGGAATAGGGATAGGATAAGTCCTGCTTTCATGCAAATTTTTTTCTCCTTTTCCTTCCTATTTTCGCTTCAGTTTACCTAGACAAAGGAAGAGAAATTTATCAACATCCAAACAAAATAAAGTAATAAATAATAAAATAAAATAAAATAAAATAAAATAAAAATAAAAATTGGGTTGCCTCCCAACAAGCACTTGTTTAACGTCGTTAGCTCGACGCTGTGAATGGTTCTATGGTGGTTCCAGATGAATTTTTCAACTGTATGGCTTGAAAATTCTCATAAAATGGCTTCAACCATTGGCTATTGACTATGAAACGCTTTCTTGATTCTTCACTCTCTATTTCAACAGCACCATGTGTGAATACTTCGGTCACAATAAAAGGTCCTTGCCATCGAGACGAAGCTTACCTGGGAATAGTTTTAACATGGAGTTGTAAAGTAATACTTTTTTCCTACTGAAAAATGTTTTCGAGATATTTTCTTGTCATGGAACATTTTTGTCTTATCTTTATAAATACGAATATTCTCGTAGGCATCATTATGAATTTCCTCCAATTCTTGGATGACTAATTTCCTTGCCTTCCGTGATGGTTCTAACTCCATGTTACATTGTCGAACAGCCCAGTAACCTTTATGTTCCAACTCTACTGGAAGATGACAAGCTTTGCCAAAAACAAGCCGATATGGGGTCATGCCAATTGGTCCCTTATACGCTGTCCGATAAGCCCAAAGTACGTCATTTAGCCGAAGACTCCAATCCTTCCGGTTAGGCCAAACTGTTTTCTCCAAAGTAGTCTTGATTTCCCTGTTTGATATTTCTGCTTGGCTGTTCGTTTAGGGATGATAGGCTGTAGCTATATGGTGGTAAACTCCGTATTTTTTCAATAGTGCCTCCATGACTGATAAGCCATAAAAGTAACATGTTTCAATCCCATTCTTAATGCGTTTTTGGATGATTTATTATATAATTTAGTGAATTTGATGCTCCTAATCCTTTAATTTCATGTTTCCTTACTTAGGAGAGCATAAGAGAGCCAAAGGAGCAGAAAACAGGCCAAAATCAGACAAAACGAGCTACTTTTAGGATCCACACAACTTGGCCATTCCCAGATGGGCTGAGTACACGCCTGTGTGAGCCACACGGGCTGACCACTTGCCCATGTGCCAGCCCGTATTGATATCGCTCCTTGTTTCCAAAACACGCAGAGAATAACGAAGAAATTACTCGAAGAATGCCGTCAGAATCAACTCAAAAGCAGGATCTCCTTCAAGATTGAAGATCTCCAGTCAACTTCTCTAGAAGTTTTTGGGTTTCTTTATGTTTTGTTGTTTTCCTAATTTTGAGATGTTTTCCTCCCAAAGTATGAACTAAATTCCCTAGGAAGATAAAACCTATGATGGATCTTGTTATTTAATTTCTGAATTACATGATAAATACTTGATTTCTTGATCTCAATTATGTGTACTTATTCCATGTTTTAATGTTTTCAGGATATTAATTCATGACTGATGTGCTTAATTCAGTGGAGCAAAAGTCCCTGTTTAAGAGTAGATCTGACATAATTAAGTAGAGTTGCATGTAATCCTAAAAATAGGATAACATAAATCTACCGAATTAGAGTCAAATCTAATAGGGGAACCCATAGATCTAGTTAATGCGATAATAGGAGTTTTAATTAGAAAGAGATTTTAATTAATCAACCTAGAGTCAGTTATTTTTACTCTCAAAAGAGATATTAATATAACTTAGGGATTTCTACGGATCAAGGCAAGTGAATAAGTCGTTTAATTCAGATTCAGAATAATAAGTGAAGTCTAGGTGGATTCTTTCCTGGGTATTGTCTCTCTCATTGGTTTATTCGATTATTTTCTTACTTTATTCTCTGTCGAGTTCTTAATAATTAGTTTAGATAGTTTTAGATTAAAAACAAACTTTTTCAATTTACTGGCTAGATAATAGAAAGATAGTAAGTACTAGTACTTTTAGTCCTCGTTGATACGATATTCCTGACTCACCATAACTATACTATTATTCGATAGGTGCGCTTGCCTTTGTCGTGATTTTAGTTAGTTAAGTGAATCATCATCAATGAATTTATTGCAAAAAAAGGGTTCCAAGATCGCTGATCAAAGCTCGAGGTGTGCCAAACCTAGAAAAAATAGTTCGTTTTAGAAACTCCACAATAGTTTTAGCATAATCACTACGAGTAGGCTTTGCTTCTATCCACTTAAAAACATAGTCTACTGCAAGAATTATATATATATTTCTAAATGAGGAAATAAATGGGCCCATAAAATCGATGCCCCATATATAAAAAATCTCACATACATGAATCAGGGATAGGGGCATTTGATTTCGTTTAGTGATGTTACCTATATGTTGGCATTTATTGCAAGACTTACAAAAACTATATGCGTCTTGAAAAATTGTGGGTCAATATAGACCACACTCCAATACCTTATAAGTAGTCTGTTTAGGGCCAAAGTGACCTTATGAGCATCTCTGGAAGGTGGCCGGTGCATTGTAAAGTCCAAATGGCATCTTTTTGTATGCAAATGTGCCGAATGGGCATGTAAAAGTTGTCTTTTCCTAGTCCTCTAGTGCAACTGGGATTTGGAAGAAACCTGAGTATCCATCAAGACAACAAAAGTGAGTTTTACTAGCTAAACGCTCAAGCATTTGATCTATAGAAGGAAGAGGGAAATGATCTTTTCTAGTATAAGAATTCAACTTCTTATAATCAATGCAGACACACCACCCGTTTTGCACTCGGACTGGTACCAAGTCACCCTCAGCATTTTCCTTCACTGTCAATCCCGTTTTCTTGGGCACGACTTGCACCAGACTAACCCATCTGCTATAAAAAATGGGGTAGATTATGTCAGCATCCAGTAGCTTGATTATTTATTTATTTTACCACCTCCATCATATTCGGGTTCAACCGTCTTTGTGCCTCTCACTTTGGTTTCGTGTTTTCCTCCAAGTAGATATTTTATATGCATGTCAAAGGGTATATTCCTTTTAAGTCAGCAATGGTCCAGCCAATCGCCTCCTTATGATTTTTTAGTACCTAGATCAAACTTTCTTCTTCGAGCTTAGAGAGTTTATTTGAAACTATGATTGGTAGGGTATTACCTTTTCCTAAAAATGCATACTTAAGATGCTTCGGAAACAGTTTCAATTCCAAATCTAGAGCTGCACAATAGAAGGTAAAAGTTTAGTGTCTGATGGAGACAATAATTCATTAACAGATTTATAATCATAAAATATAAACTCAGAGTTATCTTCATAAATTAACTCAAAAGTCTCATTTATTAATGAGTTAATTATGTCGACACGGTTTACATTCAAGATTTTGCTTGGATGACTAATAGCATCGTAAACATTAAACTTCATGATCTCCCCATAAAATTCCATCATGAGAGTTTCGCTTCGAACGTCGATCTTAGTGTTGGTGGTACTAAGGAAAGGTCAGCCCAGCAAGAGGTCCAAAGATCTAAGAGTACTATCCTCCTCCATTTTTATCACATAAAAATATGTAGGAAAAATAAGTTCGTTAACCTTCACCAAAATGTCCTCGAGGACTCCTTCTGGATGCACAACAGACTTGTCTGCTAACTAAATGATAACACCTATTTTTTTCAAAAAACCCACGTTAAGTGATTTATAAATAGAAAAAGGCATGACATTTATGGAGGTCCTTAAATCACACATAGCCTTTTTAATTCCTAAATGACCTATTTTGCATGGTATTGCAAACATGCCCCTATCTTTTCATTTTGCTGGCATTTTTCACTGTAACACTACAGATACATTCTCACCTACACTTACCATTGCATTACCAGTTAAGTTTTGCTTGTTGGTGCAGAGCTCTTTAAGGAACTTGGCATAACGCAGAATTTGCTTGATGGAATCCAATAGTGGTATGTTGATCTCGACATTTCTAAATGTTTCAAGGATCTCATTGTCTTCTTTACCTTTTCGACATTAGTTTAATTATCCTAGAAATAGAGGTTTAATTTTAGGCAATGGTAGTTTCGCTCGGACCTGTTCATTGTTTTCAAGCTTTTCGTGGGCAATTTTGTTGGCCAACATTTCTGCTAGGAATTGGTTCCAGTACCTTTCCACTTTGCAGCGTCACTGCATTTGCGTTTTGTCTCAGGTTCGATTCTGTTTGTAGTGACAGCTTCCCTTGAAAATTTATTTTCTCAATTGATGTAGTCAATTCTCTTATAGACGCCTCAGTTTTTTGTTAGAAATCAAGCATATTAGCTGCTAATTTATTGACCAAAGTTTCTAGAGAATTACCTGAATCTCGTAGTTGTTATGGAAACCTATTTTGGTATGACTGGTTATACTGTGGGTTGGCCCTGTAATATCTTGAAATAGGGCCTAAACGGAACAGTAGTTGCGAAACCACAAATCTGAGGTAAAAAAATTTATTTTATTATCATTTTAAGGTCTATGGCATGATTGCATGATTGTGTAAAAATTCGATAGAGGGTCCAATTTGATATTTAGGGACTAAATCGAATAATTTGCAAAACTTGCATTCTAGAAGTTTTTAGTATGAAATTACTTTGGAATATTAATGAGGAGGTCTTAAATAGCAATTTTACCAATTTCTAAAATTTTGGACAAAAATAGGCTTGTACATGAAAATTTTCAAAGAAAGGTATTAAGGGTATTTTGGTCATTTGGTAATTAAAAGATTAAAAAAGGAAAAAAATGGCAAAATATGTCCATCTTCTTCATTAGGACAAAAATTAAAGGGTTCTCTATAGCTAGGGTTTGTTTCAAGCTTCCAAGCTCCATAGTAAGTGATTCCAAGCCCCGTTTTTAATGTTCTTTACGTTTTTGAAATCCCGGTAGCTCGATTTAGCTTATGCTAGCAATAATTCAACCTATGGTTCATATTTGGAAAAACAACCATATGTTAAATTTGTGTATTTTGGTGTTTTATGATAGAATATGAGGTTTTAAATTATGTTAGACAACTTGTGCTACTCGGTTTTAAGTGAAAACGAGTAAAAGGGCTTAATCGGTAAAAATACCTAATAGTCATAAGTACATGTTAGAGTGAGAATTTGATGTTGTCATAGAAGGGAAAAATGATCAGCATGTCATAAAACATAAGAAAATAGGATGAAGTTTAATTTCCGAGCCTTGGGGAAAAAGTGTAAATATGTAAAAGTTTAGGGGCAAAAATGTAATTTTCCCAAAGTTTGGGTCAAGGACTGTTTTAATAAATGTGAGTATTAAATAAGCTAAAATTTTTTTTATTATAGATCAAGAAGAAAAAAATCCGGAGTTAGACCGGGGAAAGAAAAAGATAGTGGACTAAATCGATATAGTTGATCGTATTTCGTTTCGAGGTAAGTTTGCGGTAAATAAATGCAATATTCCATTATTTTATGTTAATGTTGTTAATTTCCAGCATGTGTAAATTTATTTTATGAAATTATTCAAAGAAGACTCAAGCATGAATTGACGGAGAAGTAATTTCAAAAAGTCCCGGTTGAACCTTAGGAATGTGTAGGATACAAATGTCATGACATTAGGGTTTAAGGATACCATGTAAGACCATGCCAAGGCATGACAATTGGTAAGGTTTCTAAGGCAAGGAAATCATGTAAGACCATGTCAAGACATGGCATTGATAAGTTACTATAAGACAAAGGTCCCATGTAAGACCATGCCAAGGCATGGCATTGGTGAATTCATAAGGCAAGGCTACCATGTAAGACCATGTCAAGACATGGCAATGGTAAGTTTCAAAAGGATACCACGTAAGACCATGACAAGTCATGGCAATGGTAAGGTACCCGTGTATCCTTAGTATTCCAAGTGGTTCAATGGGAAAATTTAAAGAGAATATCAAGGTAAGGTAAGGTAAGACGAGTTATACTAAAAAGGTAAGACAAGTTCATGCTAGAAGAGCAAAGGTAAGTACATAATGTTCATGTATGCTTGATACGAAAAAGGTAAGTAAAATGTATTAATAAATTTGATTAAGTAAGTAAGTATTTAAGTAAGTGAGTAAGTGAAGAAGTTTAAAATATGTCCATGACAATTAATGAAGTTGCATTAAGTAGTATCATGCCAAGTAGTAAGATAATTCTTATGAATGTTGTTATTTATTTGCATGCAAACTTACTAAGCTTAATGCTTACCCCCTTTATTTTCCTTCTTTTGTAGTTTTGTCAAGCTAACTCAGGGATCGTAAAGTACGTCGGAGGTCCGGGCACACTATCACGAGGATTATTTTGGTATAGCTAGACGTTTCATTTTGAGTATGGCATGTATAGCATCGTAGCCATTTTGTGTGTATGATCTTATGATATGGTTGATGAATGATATGTAAATGCTTGATAATGATTAGCTGTTGGAATGGCTAATCAAGGACATGTTTGGTGTTATGTATGCCTAAATGCTAGTTATTCCATGGAAATCATGAAAAAGGTGAAATTAGCTTTAAAATAGTATCGGACAGCAATAATGACGTGAATTTGAAAAATCACTAAAAATAGTAAAAATGGAATTAAATGATGAATAAGTTATAGAATCGAAGCTTAATGAGTCTATTTTCATATGGATGGAACAAAATAGGTATATGAATGATATTCTATGAGATGTTTAAATTTTTGTGAAACAGGGCCAGAGCGATTTCTGGATCCCCTATTCTGACTTTGGAAATTCACCATAAATTGTATAAAAATAATTAGAAGTCATTATTTATATGTATAGATTCCTTATTGCATCTAGTTTTATTAGAAACAAACGGAATAATAATTAAAACTCTGTACAGGGAGATATTTTATTCGTAATACACAGGGGTCAGAGTAGTTGAACCCTAAAATAGGGGAGATTTTAACTAATAAACTGTACTAGTTGGCCTGACCAAAAATTCTAGAAAAAAATTAGATGATAGATATATGAGTCTAGTTTCAGGGAAAATTTACGGAATTGGATTTTGAGTTTCGTAACTCGAGATATGAATTTTTAAGCGACTGTGACGCAGTTAGCCAGCTTGTCTGGAAGTTCTAAAATAAATTGTTTGAGCTGTTTAATTAATGAATTAAGTCCATTAACACCTCGTGCTCGACTTTGGTGACGGTCTCGGGTTTGGGGCGTTACAGGCCCCATAACTCAAGTTGGGATGGTCCCTCCATCTTGGGTTGTAGGTATTAGCGTATGGGTCATATCGCCTCTGTGGCGGCCTAGGAAAATTTTCCACAGCATCCAAATGAGCCATAGTATCATCATACAAACTAGGGCATGCATCAGTTGTATGTTCAGGTGTAGCAGATATTTCGCATAATCGGGCTAGTTTTGTTTTTTCTGTAACAAGAGAATTCACAATATTAGTAAGTCTATCAACTTTATCTTCTAAGGTTGAATTACTTAGCTGGTGAACCCTTCTAGGGGGTTCAGGATTGGCTCAGAATTGCTAAGTATTTGTAGCCATCTTGGATATCAGGTCTCTTATTGGGGAGTCATGTTGACCAATGCTCCTCCACTGGTGGCATCTACCATATCATCTCTATAGGCTTTAAGCCTTCATAAAAGTATTGGAGCAGAGACTGTTCCGTAATCCATGTTGTGAGCAACTTGCACACAACTTCTTAAATCGATCCCAATAGTCGTAAAGAGACTCTAATTCTTTTTGCCTTATTCCAACATTTCCCTTCTTAACTCAGCTGCACGCGATGGTAGAAAAAACCTATTGAGAAACAAACGAGAAAGTTTAGTCCAAGTTGTAATAGATTCAGGGGGTAGATAAAATAACCATTCCCTAGTAGAATCTACTAGGGAGAAAGGGAAAGCACGCAATTTGATTTGATCTTTAGTTACCCCCTAAGGTTTCATGCTAAGACAAACCATATGAAACTCTTTCAGATGTTTGTAGGGATTTTCGTTTTGCAACCCACGAAAAGTTGGCAGTAATTGGATTAAACCTGACTTCAGTTCAAAATTAGTATCCATAGTAGGATACGCGATGCACAATGGCGGTTGTTCTGTCTGAGCTTCGGCCAGTTGTCGAATCATTTGAGCCAGTAGTTGATATGCTAGATTCGGGTTTTCATTAACCTTAGCATTAAGCTCTTATTCTAGTGAATCGGCTTCTATTTTTGTACTTTCAAATGTTTGAGTAGGGTTTTCATTGACCCTAGACTCAACTTCATCATCGATTTCGATTTCTGGTGGTGGGTTACTCTGAGTCCCAACCACTTCTGACTAGTTTTTCCATAACTTTGTCAACTTGCGATTAGCTCTTGTAGTCTTCTCTATTTCTGAATCAAACGCAAGAATACTTGTAGCAGATCTGGTCATAAGAAACAAAGAAACAAGATTAGTATTTTGCCAGTGCCCGGCAACTGCACCAAGGTTTGATGCGTCGTTGAGAGCACCAAAAATATTCTATCCCTATAAAATAATGAAAAAAAATAGTATAAGGGAAGTAGGGTCAAATCCTTAGGGACTAGATTTGCACAGTTGCTTGTTCCTCGAAATCCTGGACAGAATCGTGCCCAAGAAAACCTGTGTACCTAGAAAAAATAAAAAAAAAACAGAATTAAAAGTTTTGATTTAAATGAAAATTTCAAAAATTATAATTAAAATAGTAGAGATAAACAGAGTTGAGAAAAAGTTTCTTATAGAGAGATTCCAGCCTCTGGTTGTCTCGATCCACCTTGGGTTCAATCCTAGGCTTTTAGGTGATCCTTCTCAAATAGAATAAGCCAATTATAGTGGAAAAGGATGCCTACGACCACTAGCTTCGAGAATTTAGATTAAGATTTAGAGGAACCTGAATCTAGCCAACAATCGCTTTTGTGGGATCATCTTATGTTAGATCGTCATTTCTCAATGGTGAATGCCACGCGATTTTGTCTCTTGGGCTCGCCAACCTCTGATGCAGTAAGCTAACGAACGGCTGTGCAACCTTCCCAAAATATACAAAGCGGCCGTTCCTTGTACACGTTGAAAAGATCACCTTTTAAGGGATATGGACGGAAGCGTCAGCCGCGTAATGCGGAGAAACGATGAATACTCGTTGAGAAGACTAAGTACGGATTCTAAGCCTTATGAACCCTTTTTGGGAACTTTGACAACCTTTGGCTAGATAAGTTTAGTGGCTCATGATTTTTGGGGAAAAAGAAATAAATGTAATGGAAATAGAATTTTTATTAAATAATATGAAGGAACAAAATGCTAAACTTTTTGAGAGAGGGAGTGTTTACAGAAAAGATAAGTGAATTTTGTGTCACTCCATCCCCTATTTATAGTACTTAGGAAACCTGATCTATTCCTAATTAAACTCTAAAGGAAAAATACAAATAAATAAAGATAATTAATGAAAATGAAGATTAAAGCTAAAATTAAATCTAAATAATAATTCTTAATAATTATCCTAATATAATTGAAATTAAAATAGAGTCTTGTGCTATAGAATCTCTTCTTTTGCATTTTTGCTCCCAAAGTCTTCCACACTTTGCATTTTCGGCAACACTTCTCTCCTACTTTGCATGCTGGCCCAATTTAACTTTAAATTCACGTTTTTTGCCACCAAATTTTATTTTTCCTTCAATTTAGTCCCTATAATATAAAAAACCATAAATAGCTCAAATTAGTAGGACCATACTCAAAATAAATATATAATTAATATATAAAAATATGTCATCCTAGAGTATTATTAGTTGCATACACAAATATTTATATTTATGTGATGTAAAATAAAATAAATCGATGTATTTATTTTTTTAAATATATATAGTTGAATTACAATCAAAGTTTCAAGTATACATTTGAACCACGATTAAATTTTCATGTGCATAATTTCACCAAATTAAAGTCGTTGTATCAAAGTGCACATTAAATCAAATTTCATGTACAATTTTGAGTTTTATCCCTTTATTTAGAGATCAGCTACTTTAAATATCTATACTTATTTCAAGTGTTTTTACTGGGTTGGTGTGTAATGTGGCTTCCTATTTAACCAATCAATTAAAGAAAGAAAAGTGCATGTGTTGAGCTGAGGGAAAGAAAACATAAAAAATGGTAAATGCACTTGTAGTCACCTAAGTAAGTTTCTCGTTTTTTTTTCCTTTTTCATCTAACTATTAAAACTTAAAAAATGGTCATTCAACTGTTAGACTTTTTTTTTTATGGTCATCAACCATTAAACGGCTAATGGGAAGATGATGTAGTGGATTATAAAATTGACATGAAAGAAACTTTAAACCTCAACCTTTATACACTATGCCAAATTAGTCTTGATTCTTCTTTTTCTTTCTCTTAGCCTTCTTTTCTTTGCTTTTGTAAGCTCTCACAATGTCGAAAACCCCGTTTTTATTCCCGGAGATGTGTACCATAATGGCAGAATCACTCATGGTCATTCCGGTACATGCAATCCCCTAAATCTCGGTGTATGCGTTGGCCTGTTGGGTTTGGTGGATGTTAGTGTCGGAAAGCGCACTGCAGAACCATGTTGCGGCGTGATTGAAGGATTGGTCGATCTTGAAGCTGCAGTTTGCCTTTGCACTTCTTTGTCGAGCCCATGTGTTGGGCATTCCCATCCACCTTCCTATTTCATTGAGCCTCTTACTCAATAAATGTGGAAGAGAAGTAGCTCTGGAATACATTTGCAGCCCTTAAATAGCCTTCTTCCCACATTGTTTGCTTTAATTGTGTCTTGAAGTTTCCGTTTTTATTTGTTCGATTTTTTATGTTTCCTTTTTGATTAAGCCTTTGTATTGTTGCTCACGAGTTGAGGAAGGCTTTTCAACCTTCCCTTTCATTTTTATTCTAAATAAAATGAAAATATTATTTGAACAAAAAATTCTATTTTATCATAATGAGTTTGAATGGGTGTTTTTAAGGGGAAATTTCTTAATTAATATTTTTAACATTATTTTTAATGTTATATGACTACCAAGTGGATTTTTTATTTCAAAGTATCAAACCAGTGAATTTAATAGAAGAATTTTAACAGCAGTGACAGTTGAACTTGAATTTCTAAATTCATAAAATACACATACTAGATTCCTCAAAGTAAAAGTAGGAGACTAAGCTCCTAATGCACGAAGCGTACAGATACTTAGAGCATATTTTAACTTTCTAATTTTTATTTTAAAATTTGATACAAACAATTAATCATGCAAAGCGTGGAAACCATACCAGTTAGTGTAAAAAAATTAATCGCATATTTTTATATTTCAAAATTTTCCCTAAATACTCAGATATACAAACTTTACTTGAAACTCTATTCTAATGTGCAATGTTATACAGACTTTGATTTTGTGTAATTTGATTTTATTCAATTTTTATAAATCACTAATACCATTAGCAATGTAACACTATTTTATATGTATATGTTGCATACACAAATATTTATATTTATGTGATGTAAAATAAAATAAATTGATGTACTTATTTCTTTAAATATATATAGTTGAATTAAAATCAAACTTTCAAGTATACATTTGAACCACGATTAAATTTTCATGTGCATAATTTCACCAAATTAAAGTCGATGTATCAAAGTGCAAATTGAATCAAATTTCATGTACAATTTTGAGTTTTATCCCTTTATTTAGAGATCAGCTGCATTAAATATCTATACTTATTTCAAGTGTTTTACTGAGTTGGTGTGTAACGTGGCTTCCTAATTAAGCAATCAATTAAAGAAAGAAAAGTGCACGTGTTGAGCCGAGGGAAAGAAAACATAAAAAATGGTAAATGCACTTGTAGTCACCTAGGTAAGTTTCTAGTTTTTTTTTTTCTTTTTTCACCTAACTATTAAAACTTAAAAAATGGTCATTCAACTGTTAGACTTTTTCTTTTATGGTCATCAGCCATTAAATGGCTAATGGGAAGATGATGTAGTGGATTATAAAATTGACATGAAAGAAACTTTAAACCTCAACCTTTATACACTGTGCCAAATTAGTCTTGATTCTAAAATTTAATCCTCAATGTTTTCACATTGTGTAATTTGGTCTTCTTCTTCTTTTTCAAATTTTCAATTCTTTGTGACCCTTTCACCTAAAAATATAAAAAAATATAAATCCATCAACTAAATTTGATCGGAAATATAACAAAAACACTAAAAAATCCAAGACGATAATTTTCATATTTTCTTTCTTCCAAAATTAACCCTCAATGTCACAAATAAAAGTAAAATTGCAAGAGAGAAAGAGAGACCTAATTACACAATGTTTAAATGTTGAAGGTTAAGATTTTTGGGATTAAGACTATATTGACACAATGTAGAAATGTTCAGGGTTAAAGTTGCTATTATGGCAACTGTAAAAGGTGTCAAGTTATCTTTTCATTTGTAATTTAACAGCTGGCGACCAAAAAAGAAAAATTCGAATAATTGGATGACCAAAAAAGAAAATGTTGAATAGTTAGGTGATCATTTTGTAACTTTTCGTAGTTGGGTAACCATGATAACTCTCATATTTTGAGTTATTTTAGTATAGTTTTTATAGTATTTTAGGAGGTAAATTGAGCATTTAGGTTAAATTTTAGTACATTTTATAGTTTTTCTGATTAATTATATTATATTTGAGTTTCATCATTTTTAGAGTTAGTTTGGATTCATATGTTATCTTCCTCTCTATATTGCAGGTTTCGGATGAAGAATGGAGGGCTTGGAGATGGCTGATAATCAGAATAATCAGCTACCTCCTGTGGTTGTCGTAAATCCTGTAAATCTAAATCCTGTTCCTCGTACTATGTAAGATTATGCCCAGCCCACTCAAAATTAGGCTGAATCGAGTATTGTGAGACCTACCATTGCTACGAATAATTTCAAACTGAAGCCAAACATTATTCAGATGATTCAACAGTTTGTTCAGTTTGATGTTTTGCAGGATGAAGATCCAAATACTCATTTGTCTAATTTTTTGGAATTCTGCGACACTTTCAAAATTAATGGTGTTTTTGACTATGCCATTCGCTTATGGTTGTTTCCATTCTCTTTGAAGAATAAAGCTAAATAGTGGTTGAACTCCCTGCCACGAGGTTCTATCACTACATGGGATCAAATGACCGAAAAATTCTTACTGAAGTTTTTTCCACCGGCTAAGATAGCTAGGATGGGGAATAATATCTCTTCCTTCGTCTAGATGGATTTAGAGACCCTTTATGATGCATAGGAGAGGTATAAGGATCTGTTGAGAAGGTTCCCTCACCATGGGTTACCTCTATGTCTATAGGTTCAAACCTTTTATAATGGTTTGAATCCCTCAACTAGGCAATTGATCGATGCAGCCGCCAATGGTACTCTGAATAATAAAACACCTGAAAAGGCTTATGAGTTTATAGAGGAGATGTCACTAAATAATTATCACTAGCAAGTCATGAGGACGAAGATGACAAAAACAGCTAGTGTTTTTAAATTAGATACTGTCGCCATGTTATCGAATCAAGTAGAACTTTTGAATAAAAAAATTGATGGTTTATGTGTTTCTGCACATGTACATCCGGTGATGCAATGCGACACAAATGGAGGTGGAATGAATAATTTAGAATATTTACCCTATGGTCCCAACATGGAGAATGAGTAGATAAATTATATGGGTAATAATTCTAGATCTCAAAATAATCCTTATAGTAATAACTATAATGCAGGATGGAGGAACCACCCAAATTTCTCATGAGGTGGTCAAGGAAATCAAAGACCACAACCTCCTACAAGTTTTCAACAACAACCTTATCAGTAAGAGAAGAAATTGAACTTTGAAGAGATGTTAGCAAAATTTATTTCAGTTTCAAAGACTCGTTTTCAAAACACAGAGAAGACTTTGAAAAATCAGCAAGCGTTGATTCATGGGCTCAAAAATCAAATTGGACAGCTTGCTAAATTAGTTTCAGAAAGGTAGTAATGTAGTTTACCTAGTAACACTGAACCCAACCCAAAAGAGCATGTGAAAGCAGTTACACTAAGGAATGGGAAAGTGTTAGCTGAACATGAAAAGAAGATGCAACAGGAATATGACAAAGAAAAGGACGATGGGGTAAAACTCGAAGTGAGTGAAACACTGGTACTTGAAGAGTATAAACCACCAATCCCATATCTGGCAAAGTTAAAGAAAAACTACATGGATGCACAATTTGGTAAATTGCTTGAACTTTTTAAACAGTTGCATATTAGCTTACCTTTTGTTGAAGCTATTTCATAGATGCCTACATATGCAAAATTTTTGAAAGAGCTATTAACAAATAAAAGGAAGTTTGAAGAGCTATATATTATGGAACTCAACGAGGAATGCTTAGCTATTCTTCAAAATAAACTACCAACTAAGCTGAAAGATCTAGGAAGTTTTACTATTCCCTGTTTAATTGGTGGTTTAAATATTGAGAAAGCATTAGCTGATTTAGGTGCTAGCATTAATTTGATGCCTTATAAAATGTTCAAGCAACTTGGTCTTGGGGAACTAAAACCCACTAGGATGAGTATTTAATTAGTTGATAGATTTGTTAAATATCCTAAGGGTATTATTGAAGATGTCCTTGTAAAAGTAGATAAATTCATATTCCCTGTTGATTTTGTTGTGCTTGACATGGATGAGGATGTTGAGGTGCCTTTAATCTTAGGTCGCCCATTTTTAGCCACTACTAAGGCTATCATTGATGTGGTTGATGGTAAACTTGTGCTTAGGGTAGGTGACTAAGAAATTATTTTTAAAATCTATGATGCCATGCGATTCTTTAGAGAACAAGATGATTCCTATTATTTTATTGACTCTATTGACCATGTTATTCAAGATTCTTTACAGGAAATTGTTCATAAGGACACATTGGAACTGTGTCTTGTCCAAGGAGAAGAGGTAGATGACGATACTACTGTGATAGTAAGACAAAAAGTGATTTGGATTCTAATGAGTTTTCACTAAGACAGAAGAATTATGAGGATATTGAGATAAACGATGAATTAAAATTAAACCCTCTATTGAAGAACCTCCCAGAGTGGAACTAAAGCAATTACCAAATCACCTAAAGCATGCATTTCTTGGAAATAATTCTACATTACCAGTGATTATTGCTTCAGACTTGCAGCCAAATGAGAAAGATGAGTTATTGCAAGTATTGAAGGAGTATAAAAGAGCCATAACTTGGAAGATTTCTGACATTAGAGGGATCAACCCTTCTTTTTGCACCCATAAAATTTTAATGGAGGATGAATATAAACCATGTGTGCAAGCTCAAAGACGACTGAATCCTAACATGAAAGAAGTCGTTAAAGCTGAGGTAATTAAACTTCTAGATGCTGGAGTTATTTATCCTATTTCTGACAGTACTTGGGTAAGTCCTGTGGAGGTTGTTCTTAAGAAGGGAGGCATGATTGTTGTAGCCAACGAGAATAATGCGTTGATTCCAACAAGAACAGTCACAGGATGGAGAGTTTGCATTGACTATAGGAAGTTGAACGATGCCACGATAAAATATCACTTTCCTTTGCCATTCATTGATCAAATGTTAGAAAGATTATCTAGGCATATGTATTATTGCTTCCTAGATGAATTCTCTGGCTACTTTCAAATCCCAATAGCTCCCGAGGACCAAGTGATAATACTCTAGAACATCATATTTTTATGTGCTAATTGCATGTTTATTTTGAGTATGTCCTACTAATTTGGGCTATTTTATGGTTCTTTGTCTTGTAGAGACTTACTTGAAGATAAAAGAAAATTTGGGGGCAAAAAGCGTGAAATTAAAGATAAATTGGGCCAGCATGTGAATTAGGAGAGAAATGGTGCCGAAAATGCAAAGTATGAAAGACTTTTGGGGAAAAAATACAAAAGAAGAGATTTTATAGCACAAGACTCTATTTTAATTTCAATTATATTAGGATAATTATTAATGATTTTTATTTAGATTTAATTTTAGGATTTATTTTCATTTATCTTTATTTATCTTTAATTATTTGTATTTATCTTTTAGAATTTAATTAGGAATAGGCTAGGTTCTCTAGTACTATAAATAGGGGATGGAGTGGCACATATTTGACATCTCTTTTTTCTGTAAACACTCCCTCTCCCAAAAACTCTGTCTTTTGTTCTCTCCATATTTTCTTCAATAAAAATCTCATTTCTATTATATTTATTTCTTTCCCAAAAATCATGAGCCACTAAACCAATCTAGCCGAAGGTTGTCAAAATTCCCCAAAAAGGTTCATGAGGCTTAGAATCCGCGCTTAGCCTTCTCAATAGGGTATTCATCGCTTCTCCGCATTACGGGGCTGACGCTCCCGTTCATGTCCTTTAATAGGTGATCTTTTCAACTTGTGCAAGGAACGATCGCTTTGTATGTTTTTGGAAGGTTCCACAGTCAGTTCGTTGGCTTTTTGCATCAGAGGTTGGTGAATCCAAGAGACAAAATGGAGTGGTATTCGCTGTTGAGAATTGATGATCTAGCAGAAGATAGTCCCACAAAAGCGATTATTGGCTAGAGTCAGGTTCTGCCAAATCTTAAGTCTAAATCCTTGGAGCTGGTGGTTGTAGGTATCCTCTTCCACTATAATTGGCTTATCCTGCTCGAGAAGGGTTACTTGAAAGCTAAGGATTGAACCCAAGGCAAATCGAGACAACTAGAGGCTGGAATCTCAGCACATAAGAAACTCTCTCTTTTCCCAAAATCTGTTTATTTTTATATTCTTCATTTTAGTTTTTGCAATTTATTTAATTTCACAATTTCAATTCAACTTTAAATTTTGTTTTAATTTTATTTCGAAATTCTTAATTCTGTTTTTTTATTTTTCAGGAACGCAGGTTTTCTGGCAAAGAAATTGTCCAAGATTTCAAGAAACGAGCATTCATACAATCCGGTCCCTGAGGATTCGACCCTACTTCCCATTTACTATTATTTTTACTATTTTATAGGGAATAGGATATTTTTGGTGTTCTCAACGACGTATCAAATTTTGGCGCCGTTGCCGGGGATCGGTAACGTACTAATCTTGTTTTTTTTTTCTGTTTCTTATGACCAGATCTGCTCCAGGTACTTTTGCGTTTGATTCGGAGATTGAAAAGACTACGAGAGCTAATCGCAAGGAAACAAAGTTAAAGAAAAAGCAGTCAGCGGTGGTTGGGACTCAAAGTAATCCACCGCCAAAAATCGAAATCGACGACGAAGTAGAGTCTAGGGTTAACGAAAACCCTACTCAAACGTTTGAAGGCGAAAAAGTAGAAGTCAATTCCCTAGAAGAAGTGCTTAATGCTAGGGTTAACAAAAACCCTAATTTAGCACCTCAACCTATGGCTCAGACAATTCAGCAACTGGCTGAAGTGCCGGCAGAACAACCGCCACTATACATCACGTATCCTACTATGGATACTAATTTCGAACTAAAGTTAGGGTTAATTCAACTACTGCCAACTTTCCTTAGGTTGCAAAACGAAAATCCCCATAAGCATTTGAAAGAGTTTCATATGGTTTGTCTTATTATGAAACCTCAGGGGGTAACTGAGGACCAAATCAAATTACGCGCTTTCCCTTTTTCCTTAGCAGATTCTGCTAGGGAAAGGTATTTTATTTACCTCCTAAATCTGTAACGACTTGGGCTGATCTTTCTTGTTTGTTTCTCAACAGATTTTTTCCAGCATCGCGTGCAACTGAGTTAAGAAGAGAAATCGTGGGAATAAGGTAAAAAGACGTAGAGTCTCTGTACGACTTTTGGGAGCGATTTAAAAAGTTGTGTGCAAGTTGCCCACAACACGGTATAACGGAATAGTCTTTGCTCCAGTACTTTTATGAAGGCCTAAAACCCATGGAGATGAATATGGTAGACGCCGCTAGTGGAGGAGCGTTGGTCAACATGCCTCCACAACAAGCAAGAGACTTAATCTTTACGATGGCTGCAAATACTCAGTAGTTCCGAGCCAATCCTGAACCCCTTAGAAGGGTTCACCAGCTAAGTAATTCAACCTTAGAAGATAAAGTTGATAGACTTACTAATATTATGAATTCTCTTATTGCAGAAAAAATAAAACCAGCTCGATTATACGGAATATGTGCTACCCCTGAACATACAACTGATGCATGTCCCAGTTTGTATGATGATACTATGGCCCATTTAGATGTTGTGGGAAATTTTCCTAGGCCACCACAAAGGCAATATGACCCAGGATGGAGGGATCACCTTAACTTAAGTTATGGGGCTAACCCACGATATAACCAGCCATACCAGAACCAAGTTCCACAACAGCCACGAGATTCAGGTAATTCTCTAGAAACTTTGGTCAATAAATTAGTAGCTAATATGCTTGATTTTCAACAAAAAACCGAAGCGTCTATAAGAGAATTGACCACATCAATTGAGAAGATAAGTTCCCAAGGGAAGCTACCGTCACAAATAGAACCAAATCTGAGGCAAAACACAAATGCAGTGACACTTCGAAGTGGAAGGGTGCTAGAACCAATTCCTGGCAAGAATCTTGGCCAAGAAATTGCCCAAGAAAATCTGGAAAACGATGAATAGGTCCGAGCAAAACCTACGTTACCGAAAGTCCAACCTCTATTCCCATGACGATTAAATCAGTGTCGAAAAGGTAAGGAAGACAAGGAGATCCTCAAAACATTCAGAAATGTCGAGATCAACATACCACTATTGGATGCCATCAGACAGATTTCGCGTCATGCCAAGTTCCTCAAAGAGCTCTGCACCAACAAACGAAAACTAGCAGGTAATGAAAAGGTAGGTGTTGGTGAGAATGTTTCCGCAGTGCTACAGCGGAAAATGCCAGCAAAATGCAAAGATAGGGGTATGTTCGCTATACCATGCAAAATAGGCCATTAGGGAATTAAGAAGGCCATGTGTGATTTAGGGGCCTCTATAAATGTGATGCTTTATTCTATTTATGAAACACTTAACGCATGTTTTTTGACGAAAATAGGTGTTATAATTCAGTTGGCAGACAGGTTTATTGTGCACCCCGAAGGAGTCCTTGAGGACGTACTGGTAAAAGTTAAGGAACTTATTTTCCCTGTAGATTTTTATGTGATAAAGATGGAGGAGGACAACACTGTTGGATCTTCAGACCTCTTGCTGGGCTGACCTTTCCTTAGTACCGCTAGCACCAAGATCGACGTTCGAAACGGAACTCTTACAATGGAATTTGATGGGGAGATCGTGAAGTTTAATGTTTACGACGCTATTAGTCATCCAAGCAAAATTTTGAGCATAAACCGTATCGACATAATTGACTCATTAGTAGACGAGACTTTTGAGACGATTTATGAAGATAAATCTGAATTTATATTTGATGATAATGAATCTGTTAATGAATTATTATCCTCATCAAACACTAAAATTTTACCTTCTGTTGTGCAAACTCCAGAATTGGAATTGAAACCGCTTCCCAAACATCTTAAGTATGCGTTTTTGGGGAAAGGTAATACCCTACCAATCATAGTTTCAAAGAAACTCTCCAAGCTCGAAGAAGAAAATTTGATCCAGGTACTAAAAAGTCATAAGGAGGCGATTGGTTGGACCATTGCCGATTTAAAAGGAATAAGCCCTTTGACATACACACACATAATCTACTTGGATGAAAACACAAAATCGAAGCAAGAGGCCCAAAGGCGGTTAAACCCAAATATGATGGAGGTAGTAAAAAAAAGAGATAATCAAGCTGTTGGATGCTGACATAGTCTACCCCATTTACCCCATTTCTGATAGCAGATTGGTAGGTCCGATTCAAGTCGTGCCCAAGAAAACGGGCGTGATAGTAAAGAAAAATGCTGAAGGCGATTTGGTACCAATTTGAGTACAAAATGGGTGGCGTGTCTAGATTGATTACAGGAAGTTGAACTCTTACACTAGAAAACATCATTTCCCTATTCCTTTTATAGATCAAATGCTTGAATGTTTAGCAGGTAAAACTCAACTTTGTTGTCTTGATGGATACTCAGGTTTCTTCCAAATTCTAGTTGCACTAGAGGACTAGGAAAAGACCACTTTTACATGCCCATTCGACACATTTGCATACAAAAAGATGCCATTTGGACTTTGTAACGCACCAGCCACTTTCCAGATGTAGTAGCCCATTTCTGCCCGGGCCTGTAATTGAATTAAAAAATAATAAAGTTTATACAGTCCATGTACAAAGCCCAAAATTCATTTACAATTACAGTCTATTACCCGTTTACATTTGACCCGATTAGCCTAAACCCTTGACCCAAAATCTATTAACCCAATACACCCTTAACCCAAAACATACAGGGCCCAAATGGCCCAAATTGTTAACAAAACACGAAAAGGCCTAGGGTTTCTAAAACCCTAGGCGCCGCAAGAACACCAAAACTCACGACCTCTCGTTTAGGCGCCGTTCCAGTGACTTTTCGTCATCCTCCATCGACGATGTGACTCCAGCCTTGTACCACGCCGCAATCGGTTGCTCGAATCGGCGATAGTGCAATTACCGCCGTGATATTCTCATTGGTATACGCAAAATGGAAAGAAACAGCAGAAAATAGAGCAAAATATGGAAAGAAATCAAAGATTTCTTTCCCAAATTGTAATGATTTACAAAGGGCTATAAAAGCCTTTCTTTTAATCTGTAAGGACACGGTTTTTTTACGGAGATTCAATAAAAAGAGAACGCATTTTACACTAAAAGAAATCAACGATCAATAGGAGAATACATAGGTGATTACTATATTTCTTTTTAAAATATATATTAAAAGCATAAAAATAGAACAAAGGGACGTACCATTTCAATTTGCGGTGAAACAGGAAGCTTTCTAGCTTTCAACCGCCGTACATAGAGCCATTGACGGTGACGCGTGGGCGCATGCAAACCTCTGGCCGGAGGTTCGAGAGAACTCTGGGAACCCTTCTTTAGCCCTCATTCAGAGGGTTTTCTTTGTTTTTTTTTAATCAGATTTTAAAATGATTTCAAAACTGAAATTTGGCTTATATAGCCCTAACAAAATGGTGCCGTTTTGCTTAAAACAATAAGCTTCAAAACGGCGTCGTATTAATGCTGAGGATTCGCGTGTTGACTCGTGACCCGGGGAGGATCCGCGTGTTTTTGGAGAATAGACTAATTGCCCAATGGGTCCTTTAGCGTTTTTAGTCTTTGTAATTTCATTTTATTCTTATTTTAATTCGGCCCTAATCTTTTATAGTTGTTTCAAGTTAATCCTAACGGCCATTAAAGTTCATTCTGAAGAACGACGTCGTTTTGGGATTAGGGCAAATTACCCAATGAGTATTGCGAATCACTTAACTGCTAACATCCTACCAAAAGTGTTGACACATCATCAAAAGAAGCGATTCTTTGCCGATGTGAAAAATTATTTTTGGGAGGATCCTTTTCTTTTTCATGTATGTGCAGATAAAGTAATTTGAAGATGTGTTACAAAATCAGAAGTGAGTAAAATCTTGGAACACTTCCACTCAGGACCAACAGGAGGACATTATAGTCATACTAAGATAGCACACAAAACGCTTGAATCAAGTTTTTATTGGCCCACACTGTTCAAGGGCGCTAACAGGTATGTTACTTCTTGTGATAGATGCCAAAGAACAGGTAATACTTCTAAACGTGATGAAATGCCTCAAACTTATATGCTCTCATGTAAAATATTTGATGTCTAGGGCATTGATTTTATGGGCTCATTTCCTAGCTCATTTGGTAATAAATACATCCTAGTAGCGATTGATTATATGTCAAAGTGGGTAGAAGCTCAAGCGATGCTAGAGTGGTAGTTCGATTTCTTAAGAAGCTCTTTTCTCGATTTAGAACACCTAGAGCAATTATTAGTAATAGGGGTACTCATTTTTGTAATGCTCAATTTGATAAAGTTCTTAAGAAGTATGGAGTGCATCATAGAATAGTGTAACACGTAGGTTGTGCAAGTGTACATAGTCGTTATCAAGTGATAAGTAAGTATCGAGTTATTGTCTCCATAGGGATTGTATTTGTGCTAAGTCACTTAATTTGTAAAATTATATTAACAATTTGATAAATAAAAACAATATAATTGAGAAGTGATGAAAAATTAAGTATATGAAACTAAATGCAATAATCCCTAATGCAATTTATCCTAAGTATGCAAACTATATGAATGAAATAGATTTTAGAAAAATTAAACACAATTTGCAACAATTATAATATAAATAAACTAGGACAATTACTTTAATTAAATTCAATTTATTATTAACATTCGGAAAAACATTCCATGACAACTCAATCTTTCATGAGTTTGGAAACCACATTAGGTCCTCTCAGAACCCTTTACCTAGTAAATACGCATTTTACTGATCCTTATTCACTAAGGGTTTCTTAGTATTCGTATGAGGTAATAGGGATGTGTTAGGTTTGAAACAGTTTAATCACACAAATCTAAAAACTATAAAGATAATAGAGCCTGGTTAGGGTTGTTATGCAACCTTCAATTTAATCGGGCTAGGATCTAAATTGAGCATGCACATTTCAATTATGCATCCACTAGCCATCGTCTGGTTAGGATCGCTCAGCAAATTCAGGTGCATTTCAATCACGTATGAATGAAATACAAACTTGATTTTAATTGAAAACATGATCGATTGAGGCATAAACATTATAAGCATGAATCTAATAACTATTATTTAATCAAAGCAATCATCCTAGCTTAAATAGAATTAAGCTATCATTGTTGTAAACAAGAACATTGAACACATAGCAAACTTTTTTAAATTAAATTAAAGAAAGGAAAGATTAAACCCAAATCAAAGTGGCTGTCACCTAAGACTCTGACTGATTAGGCTCCTTCGCTTTTTTCTTTGCTCCTTTGCTAATGGCTTTCCAAGGTGGCCGACCAAGGGTTCTTTAAGAGGTTCAAATGCTAAAATATTTATGGAAAGATGATGATAGGCGTGGGGAGAAAAGAAGAATGCTAAGAGAATTTAGAGAGGAGAGAATGATGAATGATGAGAGATGATTAGAAATGTAAGAATGAGGTCTTATTTATAGGTGAGGAGAGGGGCATAGTTTACGAGAAATAGGAGTTTTAATCTTTTGAAGCATCTTCCATGGATTGCCGGCCGTAAATTGAGGAAGTTGAGCTGATTTTTGCTTTATTTTTGGTCAATTTGAGTGCCACAGCAACTCAAGACTGCGACTCGGTCAAGTGCAAATCTTCAGGTAAATCCCTAATTTCTTCAACTCTTCAAGGACCTTGTGCAATTAAACCAAAAAGTGGTTTATGGACAACAATGTGCAGTCAAATTTTGGGTTGACTTGGTCTCCAATTTAGACGGTTTTGTAATCCAGCAAAGTTATCAGACCTGTCCAAAATAAATCAAATAGTTAAAGGACCAAAGAATAAAATTTAACCAATTTAATTAATTAAAACCCAAATTATTAATGAAATATTTTAAAATGAATTATTAAATATAATTTTATATTTTATTATTTAATTTAATCATGCATGACCCACTTTATGTCTTAAAAAATATAATATGTTCAAATTAATATAAAATAAGCCATTTATTGCATGAAAACTATATAATAAAGTATAAAATCACATTTTAATAATTTCTATGTCCTAATTTCATATTTTCACATATTTCATTAGTTTATTAAACAATTACTTAGTTTTACCAATAAATTTAAGTAAAAAGGTGATAAATTGCATAGGAAAAATCCTATATATTTTTTCGTTTACAAACAACTACCCCTTATCACCCTCAAACTAGTGGACAAGTTGAAGTTGCAAATTGAGAGCTCAAACGTATCCTAGAGAAAACTGTAGAGTCGAATAGGAAAGATTGAGCGATAAAAGTATATGACGCTTTATGGGCCTATAGAACTGCTTTTAAAACACCCATAGGAACATTTCCTTACAAACTTGTTTATGGAAAAAGTTGTCATTTACCGTTTGAATTAGAGCACAAAGCATTCTAGGCTATAAAATTCCTAAACTATGATCTTAAACTTGTAGGTGAGAAGAGATTGATGTAGTTGCACGAGTTAGATAAGTGGCAAGCGAATGGTTATGAGAACTCGTGGTTATATAAAGAAGCGACAAAGTGACGCCATGATGCTCGTTTGAAGCAGCCTAAACAATTCGTAGCTGGAGATCTTGTCTTTTTATATAATTCAAAGCTCAGGTTGTTTCCCGAAAAGCTCAAATCAAGATGGTCAGGTCCATTCATAGTACAAACCATTTTCCCATACGGTACGATAGAGGTAACTCATCCAGAGTGTGGCACATTCAAGGTAAATGGTCATCGACTTAAACTTTATAGTGGTGAGGATTTTAGAAATGATAGAAAGAAGCTTCAACTCTGCAAACCTTCATAATTATATGCACAAGGTAAGTCTAGCTTAGACTTTAAATAAGCGCTTCTCGAGAAGCAACCTGAGTGTTAACACTGTTAATTTTCTTATTTTCATTTCCTGAATTTTTTTAAAAAATAAATAAATAAATAAAAATGCAGGTTTTTGACCCACACCGCCTAGACACATGGGCATGTCCTTGGCCGTGTGACCTAACAGGGGTTCAACAGTGAGTTTTATGGCCTGGAAACATGGCCATGTAACCCACACGGTCTAGACACACGGGTGTGTCCTTGGCCATGTGGATCTTGATGAGACTTAGTTTTTAAATTTTAAGGAAATCGATAGTGAGTTACACAGCCGTGTAACCCACATAACTTGGACACACGGGTGTGTTCGTGGCCCTATGGGCCTTGGAGCTTAATTTTCCAAAAATCGGCAGAGACAAGGCCTAAAATAGTCCACACGGGTATACGACACGGCCGTGTAGACCACACGGGTTGGACACACAGGCGTGTCCGAGGCTGTGTGAAACCTGGAGCTAATTTTTTCAAATTAAAAACAAGTTAGAACGTTACACGGGCAAGGCATATGGTAATGTGCGAGACACGACTGAGCCCCACGGGAGTGTGGGAGGTCACACGGGCATGGGTGAAGCGAAGGAGATTGTACATGGCCATGCGACATGGCCATGTGTTCCACACGGGCTAGACACACGAGCTTGTTCGAGGCCGTGTAAAGACTGGGCTTGTATTTTTTAAAATGCACACGGGCTGAAGAGGAACCACACGGGCGTGTGTCTGAACACGGGCCTCACACGACCATGTACCCTTTTTAAAAACCATAGCCTCAATTTCATTTTTTAAGTTTTTCTTCTTCCACCCCTCTCAAACCCTAGCCGCCGTCAGCCTTCCCCTTGCCATTCCAACCGGCCACATCCCCCACACTCTCCCCATGTTTGCGCCCCCTTCACCGTCCCTCAGCCACACCGGCCTCCCCTCTCCTCTCTCTTTTCATTGCAATCTTCCACCACACGCACAAACCTCAACCCGTTCTCCTCCCTCTCCTCCTTCTTCTCCGTCACCCCCGTCACACACCAAACCCCCAACTTCCACAGCCGCAACAATCACACTCTCCCCCTCTCCCATCGTCGCTCCCAAACTGAACTACCCTCCCTCCCTCAGCCTTGCCCTACCTACACCACCAAGTATTAAACCGACCCCTCTCCTTTCTCATTTTCCACTCCATGCACCCTTAGCCCCTTCGACCCTTCCCTTCCTCTTGCGTTGACCAAACCACCACCCACTGCTACACACCTCCAGCCACTTTGTTGGAATCGCCACCACTCCCATTAGTTTTTTTCCCATTTTCTTTATTTTATTATATTTTCTTTATTTTCTATTTATTTTACTTCTTTTTATTTTCTATCTTATTATTGATTATTTTTAGTTTTAGATTTATTATTATTCTTCATTAGTACTTTTGTCCTTCTTGTTATTACTATTATTCTACCATTGTTCAGAACAGTCTCAAATTCTGATTGATTAATCATCTTACTATGTTGATTCTTGTCACTCGTTCCATTCATTGCTGTTCTATTGTGGATTTGATTAGTTGCCGATAATGTTAGGGTTTCCTTTATTATTTAATTATTATTTTTATTATTATTGTTTGCCTATTTGTTTTTATCATAGTTGAATTCATAGATTTTGTCTGCATTGGTATTAATCCTTTATTGTTTTTAGAATTCTCCATTTATGAAAACTCGATTTTAATGGGAGGATTGCTAGTCCAATATTCTATACTGATTTGTCAGCCCTTTTATTTCTTTACTTGCTGTTTTATTATTTTGTTGCTTTTCTAATTTGGAATATTTTCTTTTTCAGGTACACTATGACAAACACACGCGGTAAGACTAAGGCCGCCATCCCCACTTCGAAAAAGCAGAAGACCCATGGTGCGACCTCCTCCTCGAGCGCTTTCGCCGAGGCCTACCACCATTATCTTCGATTTTCTATGGGCCCCCAGGAGTGTCTATTTTAGTTACTTAGACAACACCCACTTGATCTAGGCCGCTGTATCAATTGGGCCGCATTAGAGCAGGTCCAACTAGCTTATGATGTTCGCGCCTTCATTACCACAACTTTGTGGGACAGATTCTTCTCCATTGTCGAGCCCACCTACATGGAGCTTACCTTGGAGTTTTGTTCCACATTTATTCTACAGCAGGTCATGATGACTCATGAGAAGCTAGCCACCATCACTTTCTGACTTGGTGGTTTGGTGCGCCAAATGAGTGTCCCCGAGTTCGGTGTTGCAATGGGACTCGACACTAAGGAGTTCATGAGTGCCAAAAATTTCCTACGTCTACATTGGCACATCCATTACAGTTCATCTCATTGTTGGAGAGAGCTTACAGTGAGCCAGACACTTTATGATGCAAATCACTCGAAAGTGACCTCTCTTCCTCCAGCCTTACAGTACCTTCATGCACTTTTAGCTCATACTTTGATCGGTAGGAAGGAGAGCACTGGAGTCGTTAGTACTCATGACACCTATTTTCTATGGAACATGGTCACTGAGCATGTCTTTGACTTGGTGTACTTCATCGCCTTAGCCTTTCGCAATTAGACTAACTGCCACAGGAGAGGCCCCATCTGTTTAAGCCCTTATATGACTCGCATTGTTCGACACTTCGGTCTCCTCAACACATCGGAGTAGTCCTCTATACTTACTCTCGTCAGCCAGATGTCCCCACAGGGAATCTCGAGCTTGATACATATGGGGATGATCAAGCGGTGATGATGATTCACTTAACTAACTAAAATCACGACAAAGGCAAGTACATCTATCAAATAGTAGTATAACTATGGTGAGTCGGGGATATCGTATCCACGGGGACTAAAAGTACTGGTAATTACCTTTTTTCTATTATTTAGCCTATAAATTGAAGGGTTGTTTTTAATCTAAAATTAAACTAATTACTAAGGACGCAATAGAGAATAAAGTAAAAAAATAATCGAATAAGCCAATGAGATAGACAATACCCAGGAAAGAATCCACCTAGACTTCACTTATTATTCTAAATCTGAATTAAACTATTTATTCACTTGCCTCGATCCTTATAAATCCCTAAATTATATTAATATCTCTTTCGAGAGTAAAAATAACTGACTCTAGGTTGATTAATTGAAATCTCTTCCTAATTAAAACCCTATTGTCGCATTAACTTGATCTATGGATTCCCCTGTTAGATTTGACTCTAATCCAGTATATTTATGCCGTCCTATATCTAGGATTGCATGCAACTCCACTCAATTATGCCAGATCTACTCTTAAGCAGGGACTTTTGCTCTACTGAAATAAGCACATCAATCATGAATTAATATCCTGAAAACATCAAAACATGGAATAAGTACACATAATTGAGATCAAGAAATCAAATATTTGTCATGTAATTCAGAAATTAAATAACAAGATCCATAATAGGTTTCATCTTCCTTAGGTATCTAGGGAATTTAGTTCATAATTTGAAAGAAAGACATCTCAAAGTTGGGAAAACAACAAAACATAAAGAAACCCAAAAAATTCTAAAGAAGTTGACTGGAGATCTTCAATCTTGAAGGAGATTCTGCTTCTGAGTTGAATTCGTTGGCATTCTTCGAATAAATTCTTTGTTCTCTCTACGTGCTCTTTAGGTCATCTTCTAGTGTGTATTTATAGACTTTAGAATGTTCAGAAACCCTAAAAATTAGCTTTTTCTGCATGTTAAGGAAACATGGAGTGATATCGACATGGACATGTGCTCAGCCCGTGTGGGAATGGCCAGGCCGTGTGGATCCTGAAAGTAGCTCGTTTTGTCCGATTTTGGCCAGTTCTACTCCTTTTGCTCCCCTATGCTCTCCTAAGTATAGAAACATGAAATTAAAGAATTATGAGCATCAAATTCACCAAATTATATAATAAATCATCCAAAAATGCATCAAGAATGAGATTAAAACATGTTACTTTTATGGATTATCAAGCGGCGCCGTGGAGTGGATCCCTCTCAGTATCTTTGTTTTATTCTGACGCTCAGAATAAACCCAAGGACTTCACTGATGATGTTCCTCTCCATCACGAGGACCTACCACAACCTCCACCTTCGAGTCATCGCCCTATTCCTTCTGCTCCTACTTTAGTAGACCTCCCCGAGTGGTTCCTTCTTTTCGAGCAGTACTGCGTTCAGCGGTTCGACAGTTTTGATGCGACATTGTAACAGATATGTCACCATCTCCATATCTCCTCTTCAGCGTTGATGACTCACGACACCAACGTGTTTGATGATGAGGACCATTGAGTCCATTTGTTTTCTTTTATTTTTATTTTTATTTTTATGTTTATTTTTATTCTCTTAAACTTATTTTGTTTCTATCTTTTGAACTATATTTATTTTTTTAGTTGTTTCTAATCGAGTATAATCCCTTAATCTTCTTCACTACTTGTGTTTATTTTCTTAGTAGTTTGCTCAAAATCATGTACTACATCTAGCTTTATCTACGATTTCTCTTTTCACTATTCTGGGGATTTCATCCACTATTTAGGGCAGTTTCAGTTTTCTCCCTCTCTTATGATATTCTAGTTATACTATGACTATATATGTTTGTACATTGAGGACAATGTACATCTTAAGTGTGGGAGGTCATTTATAGAATTATTAGAAAATTCCTAAATTATTTCTTGTGTTTAAGTAATTTTCTCATACTTCTATTAGAATGAATTTTTATCGACTTGTGATTTTTATTGATGTGTTTTGGATTAAATTCATAGGTATTTGTGTATTGATTGTTTAAACTTTAAGACATGAGAGAATCAAGCATGATAAGTCTATTTTCAAAATTAAAAAAATTTTAAGTTGTTTCCCTGAATTAAGGTATTGCCGTAATGTTTGTGATTTGCAATATTGACATCAAAAACAATAATTTTTTGTGAGATTTTTAGCCTTTAGAGCATATACTTTTCTTGCTCATTTTATTTTTGGTTATGAGTGTGTCAATATTGATTTGTTATTCTAGAACTTGCTTTGATTATGCATGTTAAGACCAAACTTTTGATTTGATATACTGAGATGATAAAGGCACTTAGGTATTAACCCACTTATCCCATAAAAAACCTACCTTCATAGTTAACCCTTAGTAAACCCCGTTTCTTGATTTACACATTCATGTTAACCCCTAACTCACTCTTTTGATTCGTTGAGAATTTTTCTTGTTTTATTGACTGCCCTTTTATCAAGATTTAATTTGGTTAGTTGCCTAACTATGCTCTTTTGTAATTTACTGAATTATTTCTTATTGTGATAAAAAATAAAAAAAATAAAAAAAAAAGAGAAGAAAATTGAAAAAAAAAATTTGATTATTATTTAGTTCTATGATTGAGCTTGAATAGTTAAATTCTTATTTTGAGAAGAAGCTCATTTTTATTCTTGAATAGTTTTCGATTGATGTAATTGTTTTTTTTAATTCAGCATTTGTTTATTTTTCTAGTTTGATAATTTATCAATTCGATCTCGATTTTAACAACTTTTTCAGCCTTTCTCCACACCCTTAACCTAAGCCCCATTACAACCTCTTAAACACCTTTTGATTTGTGCATCATCTCATTTTATAGTGGTGGAGATTTGATTTTCATGCAAGCCTATGGTGATGACTTTTCATGTTTGACTATTGAGTGCTTAGTCTTGAACCTTAAACACTTTGAGTGATATGAGTGAATCTTTAGTGAGGATGTCGATTTTTGTCGATATTGAAGTAAAGGTAATTACTTAGATAAGGGGAAATGCCTATGTTTTCATGCTTTAAAAATGTTCGACTTGGATTGTTTGAATCTTTAGTGCTCTTTTAGTTGAATTATCAATGTATGATTATTTGTGAATTATTTCAAAACATTATTGATGAGAATTATAAATTGAGAAAGATTAATTTTAATTGTGAGTTGAGGATTTTGCTTGAGGGCAAGCAAACGCTTAAGTGTGGGGATATTTGATAAGCCATAAAAGTAACATGTTTTTAATCCCATTCTTGATGCGTTTTTTGGATTATTTATTATGTAAATGAGTGAATTTGATGCTCTTAATTCTTTAAATTCATGTTTCTATACTTAGGTGAGCATAAGGGAACGAAAGGAGCAAAAAACGAGCCAAAATCGGGCAAAAAGAGTTGTTTTCAAGATCCACACGACCTGGGCATTTCCACACAGGCTGGCCACACACCTATGTGCCAGCCCGTGTCAATTTCGCACCTTGTTTCCCAAACACGCGTAAAAACCCAATTTTTAGGTTTTTTAAGCATTCTAAAATCTACCAATACATAGTAGAAGAGGACTTAAGGGAACACGTAGAGAAGAACGAAGAAAAGACCCATAGAATGCCACGAGATTCAACTTAGAAGTAGGATCTCCTTTAAGATTGAAGATCTCCATTCAATTTCTTTAGAAGTTTTATTAGGTTTCTTTATGTCTTGTTGTTATTCTAATTTTGAGATGATTACATTTCAAATTATAATTAAATTCCCTAGATACCTAGGGAATATGAAACCTATGATGGATCTTCTTATTTGATTTTCTGAATTACATGAAAAATACTTGAATCTTGTTCTCAATTATGTATACTTATTTCTACTTTAATATTTTCAGGATGTTAATTCAAGTTTAATGTGCTTATTTTAGTGGAGCAAAAGTACCTATTTAAGAGGAGATCTGACATAATTGAGTGGAGTTGCATGCAATCCTAGAAATAGGACGACATAAATCTATCGAATTAGAGTCAAATCTAATAGGGGAATCAATAGATAAAGCTAATGGGACAATAGGGGTTTTAATTAGAAAGAGATTTCAATTAATCAACCTAGAGTCAGTTGTTTTTATTTTTCGAAAGAGATATTAACATAATTTAGTGATTTTTACAGATCAAGGCGCAAGTGAATAAATCATTTAATTCAGATTTAGAATAATAAGTGAAGTCTAGATGGATTCTTTCTTGGGTATTGTCTATATCATTGGTGTCGAAACCATTTTTTTGAAAACGTGAGGGTCGACTTGATTTTGAAAATGAAAACAAAAAAAGGGGGGTTGCCACCGATCATTTTTATGAGGTGTGATCGGGTCACCTCGTAATGGTTTAATTTATTAAAACAACAATTTCGGTCTACGAAATTCAGGAAAATGGGTTCGGGAGTCGATTACATACGAGGAAGGATTAGCACCCTCGTAATGCCCAAAATTGGTACGTAATTGATTAATTAATGTCTTAATGTTGAAAATTGAAAACTCAAGAAGAATTTAAAATACGATACCTCTTTATTAATTTTTTTACTTAAAAATACTTGAGTAAATCGAGACGTATGTTAAGGACCCTCTCATCTCGAGATAACAAAATGTCACATCTAGTAAGTTAGGACACAACATCTCGATTCCTTGAGAATAAGCTTGCCCTTTATTTTGTTTTTAAAACTCATGTATTTTAATTTTAAAAAGATATTCGGTTATTTAGGTTAAACGAGAAAAATCGAAACCCAATAAGTTAGGGTACTACTTCTCGAACCTCCAAATACGAAATATTGTATTTATTAAAAATTTTCCTTATTGAATAATAACAAAGATAGTATTTAAAACGATATGTATTTATTTTATTTGATATAATATAAAATGGATAAACATTTAAATATAACATATGGTATAATAGTGATGCAATAATTTAAAACTACTAAATGAGGTAAAATATGAGAATAATGAATAGCAGATAAATAGATAAATAAATACTACAGTAATAATATAATAATAATCATATTATAGGAATAGTAACTCAAAATAAATGAAATAGTTTAAAATAAATGGACATGACATAGAAAAGCCAAGAATAAAAGAATATTAAAATAAATAAAACAAAAATAATAATGACAATATTAAAATAAATAAAACAAAAATAATAATGACACTAACAATACAATATGCCAACAAAAGCACATGTAAAATAAGTATGTAAAATAAGTATATATATATTAATGGTAATGGAATACTAGTAATAAATAAGATAATACTAATAACGATAACAGCAAAAAGAAAAGTACATTGAATATACGATAAAAGAAAAATAAAGACAATTTTAAAATTTAAGAAAACAAGAAGTTATAAGTAAATACATAAGTAAATAAATAAATAAAATAAGAAATATAAAAAAATTGAAGTTAAGTAACTAAGGATTGAATTGAAATCGAAGTGAAATTCGGGGTACAAATTGTAAATAATGAAAAAAGCTACCAAGGACCAAAATAAAATGCGCTTAAACTATTGAGGACCAAATGGGAAAATAACCCAATACCCTGGACACGCGTCCCTTCTCCAGGAGATCAGCGAGCCAGGGACTAAATTGAAACACAACAAATTCTGCGGTCAAATAAAAAAAAATAAAAAAAGAATAGGACTAAATCAGAATAGCCCAAAAATGCGGAAGAACCAGGGGCATAAAGAGACCAAAAGATGAAAACACGTAGATCCCCCTGGAGCGGGTCGGGTCGCGCGCGGGTAAGCCCTAAACGGCATCGTATTGGTGCCTGGGTCCCTAGCTCAAAACGGCACCGTTTTGCTTCTACTATTTAAATCAAAATTTTTTTAAAACTTTATTTTCTCTCTTCTTTCTTAAAAAAAACAAGAAAACTCTCTCAAGTTCCCTCCCTCCCTTTTGATATCCGGCGATCGGATGGCAGCCACCCGCAGTGGGCCTCACCGTCATCGGCCGCCGTGCACGGTGGCCGGAGCTCAAATTAAAGTCCTCTTCGGCCGATTCGGCCTTCCCAACCCCGTTTTCAACCAAAATCCTTCAAAAAGGGCCCCCAACAGTAAAAAAAATGAAGAAAATACTTCGGTTCTTCTCTTTTCCGATCACAACAAAGGTAAAGGGTTTGCTTTGAAGATGTGTTTGGTATTTTTACTATGTTTGAGATAGAAATACAATAGATTTTGTACCTGTTGAAACCTTTTTTTTAAAGGGGGAGGGGTATTTTGAGAACGGGAGTCGCCACCAACCTTTTAAAGTGTGGTTGGATCACATTATAAAACATTTTGGTCTACGAAATTATGAGAAAACGGGCTTGGGAGTCGATTACGTACGAGGAAGGGTTAGCACCCTCGCAACGCCCAAAATTGGTACCAAATTGAATAATTTTGTCTTAATATCAAAAACTTGAAAGAATTTAGAAATAAGATCTCTTTTAAAACCGTAATAATTTGAGTTGAAAATCGAAATTCTTTTGTTCCGAAAGAATGCTAACAACACATCCAGCATGATTGGACACGATATTCTTAAACTTTCGTATAATTTGCAAAATATATTAAAAAGGATACTTTTGATATTTAGACAAACAGGAAATCGCAACCTAGCATGTTAGGGCACTATTTCCCGAATTCCTAAATACAAAAGACATCGCCTCATTTTTTTTAAAAAAAAAATTGATTAAATGAAATAAAATTTTTCAAAGAAAAAAATGATGCATTTAACATACTACGATATCAATACTAAACAATATAAACTACATACTTTAATACTTCATACAAATATAATATGGCAAATGATGAATGACGACATAAATTATAATATACATTATCATTTCATGCAGTTATAATCATAGAAAACAATGAAAATAACAATATAGATTACATAATACATACATAATAATATTTCATACAAAATATAACATCGAAAGCAATGAATCTAGCAATATATAAATTACATAATATATAACAATATTCTATGAAAATATAACTTAAAACAACATAAATAATCAATTTTTATGCAAATATGGTAAACAATAAATATAAAAATAACAAATAGGTGGTGAGATATTATTACCATTTTAAAATAATATTAAGTAAACACAATAAGATACAAAAAATAAATAAACAAAATTATGAACATACAAATCAAAAATAAAGAAAAGAAAAGAAAATTAAAAATAGATGAAGTATTTAATAAAATATTTAAAACAAAGTATAAATGATGAAGGTGAGTTTTTAGAGATGATTAATATATATATATATATATATATAAAATACATTACATGATATAATAACTTAATATACTTATAAAAATAATAATATGCTAAATCGAATAAAATTTTGTAGTAAATTTTAAAATACTAAACATTAAATATATAATAATAATATATGTATTAGTTTATAATAATTTACAAATTTAATTTTTATATACCAATAAAAATAGATAATGAAATAATATATATAATAAAAGGAAGATATTATAAGGAATAATAAATAATAAAATATGATATGTAATAAAATATATAAATAAAATATAATGAAATATAAATACTATCATGTAAATGAGGATAATATATATATTATTATTTAATAATAATTTTAAAAATAAAATTTACACAATTAATGAATAATAAAATAATACATAATTTATAGTAAAATAAAAAAATTTAAAAAATGCAAGGAATAATATATATAGTAAAATATATAGTGTGTAATAAAATTTATAAATAAAATATATAATAATAAAAAATAATATATACTATTTTATATAACTAATATTTATAAAAATAAATAATATATAAGGTATTTAATAAATAAATTATGCAAAAATATTTTAAAGGATTAAAATTAAATAAAACTAAAGTTTTAGGGTTAATTTTAAAATAACAGAAAAGGTTTAGGCCTAATTGGATCGCATTCAAAACTACAAGGGACTCACTGGGCAATTTGCCCTAATCCCAAAACGACGTCGTTCTTCAGAATGAATTTTAATGGCCATTTGGATTAAATTGAAACAAATATAAAAGATTAGGGCCGAATTAAAATAAAAATAAAATGAAATTGTAAAGATTAAAAATGAGGAAGGACCAATTGGGCAATTTGCCCATTTACAAAAAACACGCGGATCCTCCCAGGGTCATGGGTCAATACGCAGATCCTCAGCATTGATACGACGCCGTTTTGAAGCTTATTGTTTTAAGCTAAACGACATCATTTTAATAAGGCTATATAAGCCAAATTTTAACCTAAAATTCATTTTCAAAGTTAGTTTTAAAATAAAACACTTAAAATCCTCTGAAAGAGGAGAAAAGAAGGGTCCTCTGGGCTCCGGCCTCCGTCAGGCCAAGCCCCGGTTATCAAGCACACGCGTCCACACGCCGTCGCCGACCCCGCCATACACGGCCGTTGGAAGGCCAAAAGCCTTCGATTTTTCGGGTAAATTACAGGTATACTCTTTCTTTTTTTAATACTTAACAGCTTTTAAAAAAAAAACGATTTATATGTATTGAACAGAGATATAAACTATAAACAAATATGCATCTGAGTCACCTTTTTTCAGAAAATAAATTGCTCTTATTTCTTTCTTCTGTGCATATATATATGCGTATATCTCCCTGTCTATCAATCGTTTGCCTATTTTTTGTATCTGTTTTCGTATCTAAAAAAGGGTCCCTGTTACAGTGAAGTTATTCGGCTTTTATAGCCTCTATTTACAAGTTTGTATATTCTCTGCTCGATTCTTGCCATGTTTGTTGTGCTTTTCTTTCCTTTTTTGCAGGTGTCGACGAGGAATCTGGCGGTGAACGCGCTGGCATTGATTCGTGCGCCGATCACGGCGCGATACGGAGCCTGGAATCTCGGCACCGATAGAGGCGTCGATGAAGGTCACTGGAACGACGCAAAAAGGGTGTGACGATTGGCGTGCTTGCAGCGCGAATTCTGGAACCTTCCTCTTAGTGTTTGAGGCGCCTAGGGTTTCAGAAACCCTAGGTCTTCCGTTCCATGTTTGTAGTTTGGGCCTCCTTGGGCCGTGCCCATTTGTGTAACCGAGTATTGGAGTAGCTTAGGTATTCTGGTTTAAACCAGTTGGGCTATCGAATTTGGGCTATCGGGCCTTTAGGCATGTTTATTGTAAGTTGGACATTAATATGGACTTTTATTTTCAATTTATAAATTTAGTTTATCTCATTTCATGGGCCCGGGTAAATTTGGGCTATTACAGTACCTTAGAGAGAGTAAAAGATGTTTGAGATTTGCTGTGAATTTTTTTGTTTTTTTGTTTTTATTTCCTCCTCCTGAATATTACAATCAATCGGCCTTTATAGCCTTTTTAAATTAGAACAATTTTCTTCTTTTTATTTTGTTTCTGCTACTACTGTTTCTCTGCCATTGTTTTTGTCCTTTCCTTTGCCTTGTTTACAGGTGCAATAGAGGAGGGGTCAGGTCTCGAGTGCCGAGTGCGCTGTGGAGGCACGTGGAGGGCGCGGCTAGGGTTTCTGCTTCCTTTTTTTGGCTAAAATTTGTTTATATTTTGGGCCTATCAGGCCATTAGGGTTTTTGAGTATTTGGGATTCTATTTTTGTCATTTTTGGCTGTTAATGGATTGTGGATTTATTATTTTATTTGTTTTGTTAAAGGACTGTTAGACTTTTTCTTTTATGCTCATCAACCATTAAATGGCTAATGGGCAGATGATGTAGCGAATTATAAAATTGACACAAAAGAAACTTGAAACCTCAACTTTTATACACCGTGCCAAATTAGTCTTGATTCAAAAAATTTAACCCTCAATGTTTTCACATTGTGTAATTTGGTCTTTTTCATCTTTTTCAAATTTTCAATTCTTTGTGACCCTTTCACCTAAAAAGCTAAAAAAAGATATAAATCTGTCAACTAAATTTGATCGAAAATATAACAAAAACACTCGAAAATCCAAGATGATAAATTTCATCTTTTCTTTATTCCAAAATTAACCCTCAAGTCACAAATAAAATTTAAATTGCAAGAGAGAAAGAGAGACCTAATTACACAATGTTTAAATGTTGAAGGTTAAGATTTTTGGGATCAAGACTATATTAACACAATGTAGAAATGTTCAGGGATAAAGTTGTTATTATGCCAACTGTAAAAGATGTCAAGGTATTTTTTCGTTATTAATTTAACAGTTGGTGACCAAAAAAGAAAAATTCGAATAATTGGGTGACCCAAAAAGAAAATGTCGGATAGTTGGGTGATCATTTTGCAACTTTTCGTAGTTGGATGACCATGATAACTCTCATATTTAGAGTTATTTTAGTACAATTTTATAGTATTTTAGGAGGTAAATTGAGCATTTAGGTTAAATTTTAGTACATTTTATTGTTTTTCTGGTTAATTATATTTTTTTGAGTTTCATCATTTTCAGAGTTAGTTTGGATTCATGTATTATCTTCCTCTCTATATTGTAGGTTTCAGATGAAGAATGGAGGGCTTAGAGTACAGGGTAAAAAATAGTGAAAAGAAATCATCTGCTCCACCAAACTTGATTCAGTGTGGTGGAGCACAATCTTCAATTAAGAATTTCAGATAGCAAGCAGCCCACTCCACTGCGAATTCTACGTTTGGTGGAGCCAAGTGATTAATACCCTAAAAATAGAGGGTGACGTGATTAAGTGAAAAATGAGTGAAAAAAAAAGAACTTGGAGGCTAAGGAACAATTCTCTGACACCAAGGGGAACTTCAACCTTGCAAAGACGAGAAGAAAAAGAGACCTGAAGCGCTTGGCTTTAGCTCGGTGATTATTTTTATCTCTAGATTATTTTCTTTTTACTTTTTTTTTCAAAGTGATAAACCATGTTATGTACATATTTTTATCCCATGCTTGGCATATTTAGGGATAATTTATCCTTGGTTTTACTGAATTCGATGCTCCTAATCCGTTAATTTCATGTTTTATACTCAGAAGAGCTTAGGATAGCAAAAAGAGTAAGAAATGGGCCAAAAATGGACAAAATGGGCCTAATTCAGTGTTTCACACGGCCTAGGCATTCCCATACGGGTAATCCACATGCCCGTGTGTCATGGCCATGTCGACATTAAACCACGTCAGAATTAAACACAACTTGAGCACCTTCACACGGGCGTCGCACACGACCGTGTCCCTGTCGAACCCAAGTCTAATTCTACTTGGAAAAGGCTAATTTTTAGGGTTTTGAAGCATTCCAAAGTCTATATAAACACCCTAGAAGAGGATCAAAAGACATAGAGAGCAGAAGGCAGAGAATACTGAAGGATAGCTGTCGGAATCAGCTCAGAAGCAGAATCTACTTCAAGACTGAAGATCTCCATTCAATTTCCTAGAAGTTCTTGGGTTTCTTTATATTTTATTGTTTTCCCAATTTTGATATGTTTTCCATTATTATGAACGAAACTCCCTAAATACCTAAGGGAGATGAATCTTATTACTATTTGAATTATATGATAAATACTTGTTCTTATTCTTAATTGTGAGTTTTATTCCTTGCTTTAATATTCCAGGATATTAATTCAGGTTTTGATGTGCTTATTCAATGGAGAAAAAGTCCCTTTTTAAGAGTAGATCTTCCATAATTAAGCGGAGTTGCATGCAATCCTAGAGATAGGACGACATAAATCTGTCGGATTAGAGTCAAATCTAATAAGGGAATTCATAGATCGAGTTAATGCGACAATAGGGGTTTTAATTAGAAAGAGATTTCAATTAATCAACCTAGAGTCAGTTGTTTTTAGTCTCGAGAGAGATATTAACATAACTTAGGGATTTCTACGGATTAAGTCAAGTGAATAAATCATCTAATTCAGAAGTAATAAGTGAAGTCTAGGTGGATTCTTCCTTGGGTATTGTTTTCTCCATCGATTTTCCAACAGTATTTTCCAACTTTTACCTCTGTCGTATGCTTAGTTAATTAAATAGTTAATCTTAGTTTAAAAACAACCCTTTAATTCTTAGGTTAGATAATAAAAAGAAAGTAATTACTAGTACTTTTAGTCCTTGTGGATACGATATTTCCGGTCTCACCATAACTATATTACTGTTCGATAGGTGCGCTTGCCTTAGTCGAATTTTTTAGTTAGTTTAGTGACCATCAAAGCAAGTTTGTTTTGAGTTTCTTCTTGTGATGTTTTCTCAACACAACAAGAAATAAAATCTATTTTCTTGGAATGACGATGAATCATACTTTTTTTGTTAATTAAATATTTTCTCTTCAATTGTTTCAATCTCTGTTAACTATTTATTTAGCTTTATGCTTATTTAATCTGTTTGTCTGGCTACCAATTAATGATTAATAAAACTGTAGGGTTAATTTTTAAAATATCAAAACTGAATTTGGGGCCTAATTAGAGTGCGCGTTTAAAGAGAGGGACTCACTGGGGAAATAACCCTAATCCCTAAAATGTCACCGCTTCCAGCGTTCAGGTATCACAGGCTCGAGACTAAATTGAAATTAAAAATAAAGTTATTGGGCAAAATTTAAATATGAAAGAAACTTAATTTTAAAGGATAGAAATACGGAAGGACCAATTGGACAATTATCCCAATAACAGAAAATACACGGATCCTTTGGCCGAGTCGGGTCGACACACGGGTTATATGCTTAAACGACACCATTTTAGGGCTTATTGTTTTAAGCCAAAACGGTGCCATTTTATACTATTATAAAAACAAAATTTTACACCCAAATTCATTTAAACCCTGCCCTTTTTAAAAAAAATCTAAAACTCTCTCTCGGTTCTTCTCCTCAACCCGGAATCTGGCGAAAGTTCCGACGGTTGACCACTACACGCGACACCACACGCACCATCGTACGCGGCGGTCGAAGAGTCTAAAATCTTCCGTTTTCTAAGCGCGTCAAAGGTAACCCCCTTTCCCTCTTTATTTTAGTAATATTCTTTAAAAATGTTGTTTTGTATGTATTAAAAAAAAGAAACGAAAAATAACAATAAACAAAATATCACCTTTCTTTCAAAAAAAAAAACACTGTTTGTGTTTCAGTTTGCGTAGTAAATCGTACAACTGTTTGCGTATGTGGTCCGTGTGGTCCCTATTACAACGATAGCACTCGGGCTTTATAGCCACTATTTACATTTGGTAAGAATAATTTCCTTTGGTTTCTTCCTATTTTTGTGTTGCTATGATGCTTTTCTTTCCTTTTGTGTGCAGGTGAGCGCGGAAATCACGGCGGTGATGAAGGCTTGACGATGGCGGCAACAGACCAGGCATTGACTGCGCACTGGTGCTTGCGGCGCAAGATCTTCTGACGTTTGGTATGGCTTGGGAACTGCGGCGCAAACCCTAGCTAGGGTTTCTCGAAGCTGAAGATAAGTTGGGCCAATTGGGCCAATTAAGTCTTGGGTTACTGGACTAGTTTAGGGTATCAGGGGTATTGGGTATTTGATTTTAAATAGGCTGCTGGGTTAAACGGGTTATTGGGTTAGTGTTTAGCTAAGTTATGGGTGCAACTGGTTATTGGGTTAGGCATTTAATTTTGGGCCTACGGGTTAGTGGGCTATGGTATTTGGGTTCTGTAAAAAGACTTAAATGGACTGTTTAATTTTATTTTTTGTTTAATTTCATTTTTTTAATTTTTATAAGCCCGGGCAAAATATGGGCTCTACAACATGTATATATCTTTATGACAGCAACCTTAATTAGGCTTGATCCCATGCATGTCTGCAAATATAATATATATATATATATATATATTTATATATACACATATCTTAACAACGTTGTACTCATGTTACTAATTAAATCGATTAAAGATGCCTTGTGATAAAGATATCATCCATCATAGACGTGGGAGAATTTTATATATATATATATATAGTTGCCAGCCAAACAGATACTCCAAGATCCAAGATTCTCCAATTAATCCGACTTAGTGCCTCCCATTTTCTAGTTCTAAAAAAGCTTCAAAGTTCATACATTCCAGCTATAAAAACCCTTTGCTCCCTTCGCCACCTTCATCGGCAGTTTCAGCTTAATTTCTCACAACAAAAAACTCATATAACAATCACTTCAAATCATTTTCTTTTGGGAAATGGCCTCTAACGTTAAAGCATCAACTGTTCTTGTTCTTTCTCTTAACCTTCTTTTCTTTGCTTTTGTAAGCTCTCACAATGTCGAAAACCCCGTTTTTATTCATCCCGGAGATGTGTACCATAATGGCAGAATCACTCATGGTCATCCCGGTACATGCAATCCCCTAAATCTCGGTGTATGCGTTGGCCTGTTGGGTTTGGTGGATGTTAGTGTCGGAAACGTACCTGCAGAACCATGTTGCAGCGTGATTGAAGGATTGGTCGATCTTGAAGCTGCAGTTTGCCTTTGCACTGCTGTCAGAGCCAATGTGTTGGGCATTCCCATCCACCTTCCTATTTCATTGAGCCTCTTACTCAATAAATGTGGAAGAGAAGTAGCTGGAATACATTTGCAGCCCTTAAATAGCCTTCTTCCCCACATTGTTTGCTTTAATTGTGTCTTGAAGTTTCCGTTTTTTATTTGTTCGATTTTTTATGTTCCTTTCTGATTAAGCCTTTGTATTGTTGCTCATGAGTTGAGGAAGGCTTTTCAACCTTCCCTTTCATTTTTATTCTAAATAAAATGAAAATATTATTTGAACAAAAAATTCTATTTTACCATAATGAGTTTGAATGGGTGTTCTTAGGGGGAAAATTCTTAATTAATATTTTCAACATTATTTTTAATGTCATATGACTACCAAGTGGATTTTTTGTTTCAAAGTGTCAAACCAGTGAATTTAATAGAAGAATTTTAACAGCGGTGACGGTTGGACTTGAATTTCTAAATTCATAAAATACACACTAGATTCCTCAAAATAAAACTAGGAGACTAAGCTCCTAATGCACGAAGCGTACAGATACTTGGAGCATATTTTAACTTTCCAATTTTTATTTTAAAATTTGATACAAACAATTAATCAATCCAACGCGATGCGTGGAAACCATACCAGTTAGTGTAAAAATATTGATAGCGTATTTTTATATTTCAATTTTTTCCTAAATATTCAGATATACAAATTTTACTTGAAACTCTATTCTAATGTGCAATGTTATACATAGACCTTGATTTTATGTAATTTGATTTGATTTAATTTTTATAAATCACTAACACCATTAGCAATGTAACACCATTTTATATGTATATGTTGCATACACAAATATTTATATTTATGTGATGTAAAATAAAATAAATCGATGTATTTATTTCTTTCAAATATACATTTGAACCATGATTAAATTTCCATGTGCATAATTTCACCAAATTAAAGTCGATGTATCAAAGTGCACATTAAATCAAATTTCATGTAATATTTTAAATTTTATCCCTTTATTTAAAGATCAGCTACATTAAATATCTATACTTATTTCAAGTGTTTTACTGTGAGTTGGTGTGTAATGTGGCTTCCTATTTAAGCAATCAATTAAAGAAGTTAGAAAACTGCATGTGTTGAGCCGAGGGAAAGAAAACATGAAAAATGGTAAATGCACTTGTAGTCACCTAGGTAAGTCTCTCGTTTTCTTTTTCTTTTTTCACATAACTATTAAAACGTAAAAAATATTCATCCAACTGATAGACTTTTTCTTTTATGGTCATCAGCCATTAAATGGCTAATGGGAAGATGATGTAGCGGATTATAAAATTGACATAAAAGAAACTTTAAACCTCAACCTTTATACATCATGCCAAATTAGTCTTGATTCAAAAAATTTAACCCTCAATGTTTTCACATTGTGTAATTTGGTCTTCTTCTTCTATTTCAATTTTTCAATTCTTTGTGACCCTTTCACCTAAAAATCTAAAAAAAGATATAAATCCATCAACTAAATTTGATCAGAAATATAACAAAAACACTCAAAATCCAAGATGATAATTTTCATCTTTTCTTTCTTCCAAAATTAACCCTCAATGTCACAAATAAAATTTAAATTGCAAGAGAGAAAGAGAGACCTAATTACACAATGTTTAAATGTTGAAGGTTAAGATTTTTAGGATCAAGACTATATTGACACAATGTAGAAATGTTCAGGGTTAAAGTTGCTATTATGCCAGTTGTAACAGATGTCAAGTTATCTTTTTGTTAGTAATTTAACAGTTGGTGACCAAAAAAGATAAATTCGAATTATTGGGTGACCAAAAAACAAAATGTCGAATAGTTGGGTGATTATTTTGTAACTTTTCGTAGTTGGGTGACCATGATAACTCTCATATTTTGAGTTATTTTAGTACAATTTTTATAGTATTTTAGGAGGTAAGTTGAGCATTTAGGTTAAATTTTAGTACATTTTATAGTTTTTTTGATTAATTATATTTTATTTGAGTTTCATCATTTTCAGAGTTAGTTTGGATTCATGTGTTATCTTCCTCTCTATATTCTAGGTTTTGGATGAAGAATGGAGGGCTTGGAGCACAGGGTAAAAAATAGTGAAGAGAAATCATTTGCTCCACCAAACTTGATTCAGTGTGGTGGAGCACAATCTTCAATTAAGAATTTTAGATAGCAAGCAGCCCACTCCACTGCGAATTCTACATCTGGTGGAGCCAAGTGATTAATACCCTAAAAATAGAGGATGATGTGATTAAGCGGAAAATGAGTGAAAAAAAAGAACTTGGAGGAAGAACAATTCTATGACACCAAGGGGAACTTTAACCTTGCAAAGACAAGAAGAAAAAGAGATTTGGAGCGCTTGGCTTTAGCTCGATGATTATTTTTATCTCTAGATTATTTTCTTTTTACTTTTTTTTTCAAAGCAAGTTTGTTTTGAGTTTCTTCTTGTGATGTTTTCTCAGCGCAACAAGAAATAAAATCCATTTTCTTGGAATGACGATGAATTATACTTTTTTTTAATTAAATATTTTCTCTTCAATTGTTTCAATCTCTCTTAACTATTTATTTAGCTTTATGCTTATTTAATCTGTTTGTCTGGCTACCAAGTTGTATTAATTTGGTGATCTTGATTTGTCGTAGGAGAGAAAAATTAAGGTTTAGATCTAGACTAAATAGCTTAGGGTTAACTTTAGTACCGCTGACGAATGAGTTAATTTACAGCTAGGATAGGAATATACCTGATGCGCAAATCAACCCAATAAGTTTTTCTGTAGTGCCTTTGCTCTATTTGCCTAGCATAGGAATATAGCTGGTGGGGGAGGGGGATTAACTTAGCTAGATACTGGGAGGGTCTAGTTAATGCCACAGAATTATAGGTTAATAATTATATAGACTGAACAATTGAATGAGAGATAATTGATTAACTGAATTAGGTAAATTAGAGTTCCAAGATCTTTCAAAATTGATTGAGAAACATTGTAATTTTCATTATTTCTTTTGTAGTTTAATAAAATCTATTTAATTCCTTTAGTTTAACTTTAGTAGTAATTAGAATTTCTTTTCCTGACTGCAGATTAGATAAAATTTGATAATTGGTATCATCTTTTCGCTTTATTACTTGATCACTACGTGCACTTACATAACAAATTTTCTCACATGAAACCAAAAACGAAATTAACTAGTAATGGAATGACTACCAATATAGTTTAACACACCATTACTCCCGTTGAGCAGGTCAAAGATTTTAACATGTATATATATTTATGACAGCAACCTTAATTAGGTTTGATCTCATGCATGTCTGCAAATATAATATATATATTTATATATACACATATCTTAACAACGTTGTACTCATGTTACTAATTAAATCGATTAAAGATGCCTTGTGGTAAAGATATCATCCATCATAGACGTGGGAGAATGTTATATTTATATATATATAGTTGCCAGCCAAACAGATACTCCAAGATCCAAGATTCTCCAATTAATCCGACTTAGTGCCTCCCATTTTCTAGTTCTAAAAAAGCTTCAAAGTTCATACATTCCAGCTATAACAACCCTTTGCTCCCTTCGCCACCTTCATCGGCAGTTTCAGCTTAATTTCTCACAACAAAAAACTCATATAACAATCACTTCAAATCATTTTCTTTTGGGAAATGGCTTCTAACGTTAAAGCATCAACTGCTCTTGTTTTTTCTCTTAACCTTCTTTTCTTTGCTTTTGTAAGCTCTCACAATGTCGAAAACCCCGTTTTTATTCATCCCGGAGATGTGTACCATAATGGCAGAATCACTCGTGGTCATCCCGGTACATGCAATCCCCTAAATCTCGGTGTATGCGTTGGCCTGTTGGGTTTGGTGGATGTTAGTGTCGGAAACGTACCTGCAGAACCATGTTGCAGCGTGATTGAAGGATTGGTCGATCTTGAAGCTGCAGTTTGCCTTTGCACTGCTGTCAGAGCCAATGTGTTGGGCATTCCCATCCACCTTCCTATTTCATTGAGCATCTTACTCAATAAATGTGGAAGAGAAGTAGCTACGGAATACATTTGCAGCCCTTAAATAGCCTTCTTCCCCACATTGTTTGCTTTAATTGTGTCTTGAAGTTTCCGTTTTTTATTTGTTCGATTTTTTATGTTCCTTTCTGATTAAGCCTTTGTATTGTTGCTCATGAGTTGAGGAAGGCTTTTCAACCTTCCCTTTCATTTTTATTCTAAATAAAATGAAAACATTATTTGAACAAAAAATTCTATTTTACCATAATGAGTTTGAATGGGTGTTCTTAGGGGGAAAATTCTTAATTAATATTTTCAACATTATTTTTAATGTCATATGACTACCAAGTGGATTTTTTATTTCAAAGTGTCAAACCAGTGAATTTAATAGAAGAATTTTAACAGTAGTGACTGTTGGACTTGAATGTCTAAATTCATAAAATACGCATACTAGATTCCTCAAAATAAAAGTAAGAGACTAAGCTCCTAATGCATGAATGATAAACACATTAATTTACATAATTCTTGTGTCTAATTTGGTTTATTTCTGAATTAATCCCTGCTTAATTGGTGTTTTTATGATTTAATCTTGTCAGGGATGTAATTGGTCAAAAATGAGCAAAAAGAGGTCAAATTGAAAGACAAATCGTTGAGTTGGGGCCAAATCATAAAGATGGGAAGGCCAAGGACTTAACATCAAAGTTTGACTTTGTAAAAATCTAAAAATAGAATATTTTATTTTATTTTATTTAGTTTTATTATTTATTTTTATTTTATTTTATTATTTTAGGATTAAGCTATTTTTAGTAAACCCTATCTATATAAATAGGGGATTTTAGTTCTTAGAAAATCATCCTTTAATTTGTATTCCTTCTTCTACCTGGAATAAAATTACTCTCTCTTGTATTTCCTTTTTCAAATTGGAGTTGGAATATTATTTCTTTTCTCTTCAATTTGACGTTGCATTTTGTAGCTTTGTCTCCAATTTTGGTTTCTTTTCCACAATTGGGTCAATTGCTCTCCAAGTCTCTTTTCCTTTCCAAAATTCCATCATCCTTCACACAAAGCCAAAACACAATCCACAACCTTCAAGCATGATTAAATTCATGCCACACTAAACCCCTTTCAACTTTAAGCCGGTGTTAACCCCGTCAAAAGACCCGTGAGTTACAAACCCGAGCTGTTTAACTCCCAATTTTCGATATTTATTATTTCTCCGGATTAAGAGTATGACTTCGTTAACTCACAAAGTCAAGACAACACTAAGTAAAAAAAGACGTCGTTTGAGTTAGTATGGCTAGACGTATAGTTGGAATTCCGAAAGGATCGATTGTCTAATTGGTCTTCTGTGAACACATTGGCGTGCCAAGTGGGGATTGCTGTTTGGTTCCGTCAAGGAAGTAGTAACCAGATTTAAATGTCCCAAACGTTTGAGGGCATTGGTTCGAGCTAGGCTTTTCTAGAACGCAAAGCTACCGGAGTTCTCAATCACGAACGTTTCGTAGGTTGTTGGATCGGTAAGGGTTAGTTATAGGATGTTTCATAACTAATTTACACAAGGAAGAGTTGGTGTCTGAGGCGTCCTTGGTAGCTATAACTAGCTTATTGGAAAAGAGGAGTTCACCTAATTTCGAGGATCGGCTCAAAGACGGAAGAACCCGTGCTTAAGGCTGAGCTAAGTTTAATTGATTTTTCTTCAGATTACTTCGTTTTTTTTTCATTTTTTACTTTTTGCGTTTTCTTTGTGTTTATTTCAGGTTTCAAATTTTATCCCCCCAAACATTGCGGGCACGACAACTGCCCAGACATAAATCTGGTCGAGAGATAAACAATTTTCAGTAAACCAATCTCTGTGGGATCGACCCTCCTCCCTATACTGCTTTAATTTGCAAATTAAGTGTAGGTTTATATTGGTGGAATCGACAGCCATCAGTTTTGGCGCCGTTGCCGGGGACTGACAACACTTACAATTGTTTAAACCGTCTTCATGACCAGATCTTCATTAGGAGATCTCGAATACGACCCAGAGATCGAGAAATCGGCACGAGCACGACGAAAAGAGACAGAAGCTCTTAAACGTGCAAGTAAAACAGGAGTTGAGCTAGGACAAGGGATCCTAGAATCCGACGTCGAAAAGTTGAGCGAAGTAATTCATGCAGAGGCAATTCGACGTGGGAAACGAGTCGAAGAGGTTGAACCTGAGACCGAACCACTCTTTGAAACAAAAGGCAACCTCGGTGAACCAGAAAGAATGGCAAACCGAACCATTCGTCAACTAGCCGCTGCTCCCAACGAGCAAACACCATTATGCATCAACTATCCAACCGGAGGAACCCCTTTCGAATTGAAGTCGGGCTTGATTCACCTTTTGCCCACTTTTCGAGGCTTGAAGAACGAAAATCCACACACTCACTTGAGAGAATTCCACATGGACTGCTCAAGCATGAAACCCCAGGGAGTACCCAGAGATGAAATCAAACTTCGGGCCTTTCCTTTTTCTTTAGTTGATACAGCAAAAGAATGGTTATTTTACTTACCCCCAGTTCTATCACAACGTGGGATGACTTATCTCGTGTATTTCTTGACAGATTCTTCCCAGCGTCATGAGCAGCTGAGCTTAGGAGGGACATAGTGGGAATTCGCCAAATGGAGAGTGAATCGCTCTACGACTATTGGGAGCGGTACAAAAAATTGTGTGCAAGTTGTCCTCAATATGGGTTGACCGAACAATCACTTCTTCAATATTTCTACGAGGGTTTGCTCCCTATGGAAATGAAGATGATTGGCGCTGCTAGTGGAGGGGCGCTTGTCAATATGACCCCTCAAAGGGTTAGAGAACTAATATCCACCATGGCGGCAAATTCTCAACAGTATCGGCCGAATTTAGAATCGACAAGACGGGTTAATGGGGTAAACGTTTCATCTTTAGAAAATAATTGGATAAGCTTACGAATGTTGTTCAATCTTTGCTTACAGAAAAGAAGAGTCTGACCCAACTATGTGGAATTTGTACTACGTTTGAACACTCGACGGATTTGTGCCCAATCCTTAATGACAATTCAATGGCACATGTTGATGCTGTCAGAGGTTTTCCGGGACTTCCGCAAAGACACTATGATCCTTTCTCCAACACCTACAATTCCGGGTGGAAGGATCACCCCAACCTGAATTACGGAGCTAATCCCCAATACAATCCACCATACCAACCGAGACCTCTGTAACCACCACAACAACAACACAAGCCGAGCACATCTCTAGAAGCTGTTGTGGAAAGACTTGCCTCCGATGCTGCAAAATATCAACAGATGACAGACGCATCAATGCAAAAGTTAACTAATCAAGTTAGTAAACTCTTGATGGTAGTTAATCGCTTGGAGTCTCAAGGTAAATTACCTTCCCAGACAGAGCTGAACCCTCGGCAGAATGCCAGTGCAATCACTTTTCGTAGCGGAAAGATTCTGGAAACAGTACCAACGAAAAGTCATGGGCAAGACAAGGAACGGGAAAAGCAGATCTCTGATCCAACAGCCAGGCCAGAGTAAAAAATTCAGAAACCAGTTGTGATGCCACCTCCTTTTCTAGGGAGGCTTGCAAGGGATAAGAAAGAGAAGGAGGAAAAAAAAATCCTCGAGACATTCAGGAAGGTAGAGGTAAATATCCTTTTACTCGACGCTATCAAACAAATCCCTCGTTATGCAAAATTCCTCTAGGAGTTGTGTACTAGCAAGAGGAGGTTAATAGGTAACGAAAGAGTAAATGTAGGAGAGAATGTCTCCGCAGTGTTGCAAAAGAAAGTTCCACCCAAATACAAGGACCAAGGTATGTTTGATATTTCCTGTGAAATAGGTAATGTAGGCATTAAGAAAGCCATGTGTGATTTAGGGGCTTCTATTAATGTTATGCCTTATTCTATTTATAAGCTGATTAACGCGAGTCCTTTAAAAGAGACAGGAGTAATAATCCAGTTGGCAGACAGGTCAGTCGTGTTAACGAATTAGTTTTCCCTGCAGATTTCTACATTATTAGTATGGAAGATGATAATTCAACTAATTCGTTTGACATTTTGCTTGGAAGGCCGTTTCTGAGTACCGCAAGCGTAAAAATAGATGTTCGAAGTGGGACACTGACCATGGAGTTTGATGGCGAAATCGTGAAATTCAATGTCTACGAGGTCATGGGTCATCCTAACTCACTATTAAATATTTCTAGAATTGATATTTTATATTGTTTAACTCAATCTTATTCTGAATATCATGACTTTGATGAGTTGGAAACTGTCCTTTACAGAAACATTGACATGTATGTTTTACATCATCTCGAGGAATTCGCAATCATTGAAGATCTGTTGCAAGAGATTGTCAATTACTTGGAAACGCAACCTTTGTTGACAAACTGAGGTAACCAATTTGAACTATTACCGTCCCAAACTAAAATGTTGCCCTCGGTTTTGCAGCTACTGACCTTGGAGCTTAAAGCATTACTGGACCACCTTAAGTACGTCTTTTTGGGAGAGAAAGACACCTTACCGCTAATAGTGTCAAACAAGTTAACCAAAGACGAGGAGGAACGTCTAGTTCGAGTTCTGAGAGATTATAATGAAGCTATTGGTTGGACGATAACCGACATAAAAGGGTTAAGTCCACCCACTTGTATGCACAAAATTTCCATCGAAAACAACACGAAACCAAAGAGGGATGCTCAAAGGTGCCTCAATCTACCCATGATGGAGGTAGTAAAGAAGGAGGTCCAGAAACTGTTAGATACTGGAATGATATACCCAATTTTCTGACAGTGATTGGGTTAGTCCGGTTCATGTCGTGCCCAAGAAAACTGACGTGACAGTGGTGAAAAACCAGTTAAGTGAGCTGGTCCCTACACGAGTCCAAAATGGATGGAGGGTTTGCATCGATTACAGAAAGTTGAATGCAGCTACCCGAAAAGACCATTTTCCACTCCCCTTCATCGATCAAATGCTTGAGCGATTAGCCGGTAAGTCCCATTATTGTTGTCTCGATGGGTACTCAGGATTTTTCCAGATTCCAGTGGCCCCGGAGGATCAAGACAAAACGACTTTCACGTGTCCCTTCAAAATATTTACGTATAGACGGATGCCGTTTGGACTCTGCAATGCTCCGGCCACCTTCCAAAGATGCATGGTGAGCATATTCTCTGATTACGTCAAGAAAATCATCGAAGTATTTATGGATGACTTCACGGTATACGGTAACTCTTTTAACGAATGTCTCAATAATCTTGCTAAGATATTACAAAGATGCCTAGAATTTAATCTTGTTTTAAATTATGAGAAATGCCATTTCATGGTTGACAAAGGATTAATTTTGGGTCATATAGTTTCCTCGAAAGGAATCGAGGTCGATAAGACAAAAACGGATATTATTAACTCGTTACCTTACCCCTCATCAGTGAGTGAAGTTCGTTCATTTCTTGGCCATGCAGGATTCTACAGACGATTCATGAAAGATTTCTCGAAAATCGCGCGACCACTTTGTAGTCTATTACAAAAGGATAAAGAATTTGAATTTGACCAGACTTGTAAAGACGCGTTTGATGTGCTGAAGCAGAAATTGGTCTCCGCTCCCATAGTGCAGCCACCAAATTGGAACTTCCTGTTCAAAATCATGTGTGATGCGAGTGACCAAAGTGTGGGAGCTGTTCTTGGCCAAAGAATAGGGAAAGAGCCTCATGTTATCTACTATGCTTCGAAGACTTTGGATGCTGCCCAAAAAAATTACACAACGACCGAGAAAGAATTATTAGCTGTTGTGTTTGCTTTAGATAAATTCAGATCTTACCTATTGGGAACTAAGGTAATTATCTTTTCTGATCATGCAGCTTTGAAATATTTAATAGGGAAGAAGGAGGCAAAACCCCGACTGATCAGGTGGATTCTACTTCTACAAGAGTTCGATTTTGAAATTTGGGATAAAAAGGGATGCGAAAACCTAGTAGCTGACCATCTGAGTCGTTTATCGATTCCAGTAGACGACACACCATTGAATGACACCTTTCCAAATGAAAACCTGTTTTCAGCAAATGCAGTGCATCCTTGGTATGCAGACATAGTAAATTACCTCGTCACAGGTACTGTTCCTTCAGATTTGCCAAGGTCTAAAAAAGATAAGATAAGAAAGGATGCACGATATTATATTTGGGACGATCCTTACCTTTGGAAGCATTGCTCAGATCAGGTAATACGATGTTGTGTAGGAGAAACAGAGGTACAGTCTATCTTAACTTTTTGTCATCCTTATGCATGCGGAGGGCACTTTGGACCTAAACGCACCGCACACAAAATTCTCGAATGTGGATTATTTTGGCCAAACATATTTCATGATGCCTTTTATTTCTGCAAAACTTGTGAAAAATGCCAAAGAGTTGGCAACCTTAGTCGTCGAAATGAGATGCCTCTTACTCCTATTCCTATTTGTGAAATTTTTGATGTGTGGGGCATCGACTTAATGGGTCCTTTCGTTTCTTCTTTCGGTAATTTTTATATACTCTTAGCTATTGATTATGTCTCTAAGCAGATAGAGGCAAAGGCCACTCGCAATGATAATGCTAAGACTGTAGTTGACTTTCTTAAAGGTTCTATTTTTTCTAGGTATGGCACTCCACGAGCATTAATCAGTGACAGAGGAACTCATTTTTGCAATAAGCTCGTAAGTGCACTTATGGAGAAATATGGAGTGACTCAACGAATTGCCACTGCTTACCATCCATAAACAAACGGGCAAGCTGAAGTGTCAAATCAAGAGATCAAGTCTATTCTGGAAAAGACGGTTAAACCTAACAGGAAGGATTGGAGTTTGAGACTGAATGACGCGCTTTGGGCTTATAGGACAGCTTACAAGGGACCAATAGGCATGTCACCTTACCGACTCATTTTCGATAAACCGTGCCAGCTTCCAGTCGAGTTAGAGCACAAGGCTTTTTGGGAAATTAAGCAGTGTAATATGGAAATGGAGTCTGCGGGAAAATCTCAGAAATTAGACATCCAGGAACTCGAGGAAATCAGAAACGATGCATATGAAAATGCTCGAGTTTATAAAGAAAAGACGAAGGCATTTCATGACAAGTTCATCACTAGGAAGCAGTTCTCAATAGGAAAAAAGTGCTCCTATATGACTCCACCTTAAAAATCTTCGCTGGTAAGCTTCGATCCAAATGGATAGGATCGTTTATTATTACTAATTTATTTGCGAATGGTGCAGTGGAAATTCAAAGTGAAGAGACACGAAAGCGCTTTAAAGTGAATGATCAACGACTAAAACTCTTTTTCGAGAATTTTTAAACACACACAGTTGAGGAGATTGTTCTCGATGATCCCAAAGTTTGAATAACAGGTCGTCGAGCTAACGACGTTAAACAAAAGCGCTTTTTGGGAGGCAACCCAAATTTATTTTCATTTATTTAATTTTTAGTAAATTAGGATGTAAATAAATAAATTAATTCTTATTTAACTTAGTCAATTTGATGTTTTCAGGAACACTATGGGAGTCATTAATTTTCAAAAAGACAAGTACTGATGGAGGCATGGGCACGGCTTGCTAATTTGATGTTAGTGAAAAAAAAACCCAATATCCAAAAATTAAATCCAAACCCATTTACCCACATGCTAAAATAACCCAAACCCAAATACAAAACTACCCACTTCCCTTAAACCTAATTAAATCCAATACCCACATAAATCCAATACCCACATAAACCCAATACCCATATGAACCCAAACCCAAATAAACCCAATCACCTACCACCCAATCCATTTACCCAATACCAAATACTTAACCAAATTAACCCATACCCAAATACCAACCCCATTACATAATATTTCAACACCCAAAATAAGCCCAAGAGAAGGAAAAAGAATGGGCCAATCGGCCCAGGTGACCCAAAAGAAAAAAAGAAAAGAAAAAAAAAGGAAAAAAAGGGAAGAAAATAGAACACCCAAAATCCCCAAAACCCATTCTCCTTTCATCTTCATCATTTTCAAATTCCAAAAGAAACCCTAACCCAAGCAAGCCACAACGCCGTCGCCACCGTCACACCCCCATCGCTGAACACCAGCGTCGTACCCCTTAGCCGACCCCATCCCACGCCTTCACCGATCCAACCGCCCACCATCGTCGAAAGAACCAACGCACCACCCATATTTCTTTTTTATTTTTTCGTAGCCTTCACCTAAAGCCAACACCATCATTCGCCGGCCTCCTTCTCCGTCGAAGCACCATCGAACAAGCCCCCACGACGTCGTCACAGCCCGTAGTTGGCCTCACACCACGCCACCGTCGATGAACCACGCCCCACCTCCACTTTTATTTTGTTTTCCCTCTTACCACCACCGTCCGACGCCCTTCCCATCACCGAACCACCGCTGAACAGTGACCTCCCACCTGCGACGCATCATCGTCGCCGAACGGGGCCTTCCACTGTACGGTGCCGTTCCATTCCCCCCAACCCTCATTTTTTCCCTTTCTTTTTCTTTTTTGAAACACCAAAACCCCCAACCACCTCATTAAACGACGCCATCATCAACACCCCTACCTCCACCCTTCAAAAATCAATCCGAAATCACCCCACCAACATTCGCCGCCATCGTGCGCCATCGTCGTCCGCCACCGCCGGGTCCGCCGTCGTCGTATCACCAGAACTGACTACTCGTGACACTCACACGGACACCATGGTTCGAACTTAGAACCAAGTGGCAGACAATATCCCGATTTCACTCAATCGAAATCAGCACCGATTCTCCGCTTCTCCTATCGTCGATATTGACGATGATGAACCTACTCCAACGCCTCCTAGACGAACAGCTCCACCAACGAGAGCACGACGCCAGCAAAGTTCGACTCCGGTCGAACCAGAACATTCGGACAGCAGCCCCGATAGTCTCGAGAGGTCGACCCTTAACCCTCCATCTAATCTACCTTTATTGACATATCATGCAGGTAACTCAAACGAGGCTCAGACATCTCGCGACCACGTCGAAGCTCCTTTGACCACGAATACGCGTGTCAATCAACGCTAAACACGATCGTCCACCACTCAAATTCGTCGACAACAGACACGTGAACCAACAACGCCGCCGGACAGTAGTACTGATGCTGCTGAAACTTTAAGTCCACCCCCCTCATCCGACGCATATGTTCGACCAGCACGAAATAGCCAACGTAACAGACGAAGTCGTGCCAACACCGTTCCCACCGAAGGACGATTGTGAGGATTTTTAGATTTTGTGACCCTAGAGCATCGCACACGATACGATGACATTCGACAACGCACACTCCCGGTTTGTAAGCAAATCGATTTCACCACTCTTAATATGCTAAATATTCATGATACTGTGGCTACTTATTTTGATGCTATTGGTTGGAGCTCTTTTGCAAACATTTCTTGTGATGCATATTATGAGCTGATATATGAGTTTTGCACCACATTTAGCTTCAATGTTAGTGCATTACAGACTATTGAAACACAAGGCATTGTTTGTTTTTGTCTGCTTGGAAAAGACTTTCAAATGTCGATATCTGATTTTAATATTGCCATGGATTTCGTTGACCCTGACAATATTCAATCCGACTCCTATCATACTGCTTTGTTAGACATTTCAAGCGACTTTAATGCTCAAGAAGCCTACCGTGTGTTAACCAATTCTAATCAACTTTATAATCCGAAAACCACAAAAGATTTATTGGTGCATGAACCTGCTTTAAGATATATTCACCGATTTTTGGCATTTAGTTTTTCGAGACGAAACGATTCATCCGCTGTTTTAACGAGAACTGAATTATTTTTCCTGTGGTGTATGCATTCCAGTTATAAAGTTAATTTAGGATATTGGTTTGCAAAAAAATTTCATGCTGTTTTGCGTTGTAATCGTCCTCTAATACTTGGGTCATATATCACGAAGTTAATCTCTACATTTTTTCCTTCTGAAATTGATTTCTCGTCCTTGACATGTGCATATCATACGGACAGCCTAGATAAATATTGTTTGGATTCTATGGGTTTGCTTGCCGGCACCCCTACTGCGTGTTATTTTTTTCCTCCAGGTACACGGACTGCTCGTAGGAATATGGTTTTTCACCAACGCCCACATTTCACTACTCGAGAACAAGAGGAACGACCTTCGACCGTAGAGGACTGTTTAAGCCGAATCGAGGCTCGACTTGGAACAATGGAAACTCAAGTCTCCACAATCCTCGACATCCTACAGAGTCGTTACTCCCAACATCAACCACGTCATTAACTATATGGGGAGTGTTCTAAACTTTTTCTTTTTATTTGGGCTGCTGACTTTTATTTCATATAATCTATGCTTGCGGACAATCATTGATTAAGTAGAGGGGATGATGGATGGTAAACATGCATGATTTTTGCTCTTTTGCATGTGTTAAATCTTGCATTAAGTTCATTCGACAATTTATTTATACATTGAGCCTTTAATCTCATACTCAGTTAATTTGGACAAATTGGGCAAAGTTTGAATTAAAATGTTCAAGTATATAGGTTAGTCAACACTTGTGTCTTAAAATCGATATATGTAGCTAGATTTTTTTTTCATAAATTGATTGTTTGGAAAATTGTATTTGCTTATGCATTAATAAATAAGTGAGTAAATCAAGGTTCAAGTTATGAATGAAGTTTCGAAAATGTGACCGGATTGAGTAACCGGGGTAAGGTGCTTGGGTTGTCATCTTATCTCGCGTAAAAAGGTTCGAGTGACAAGTCGATAACTTATAACATTCCGCTAACTGAGCTTTCAAAAAAAGAGAAAAAAAAAGAAATAATATGTAAATAAATAAATTTAAGACGGTTTGAACTGAGTAACCGGGATAGGGTGCTTGGGTTGTCATCCTAGTTCGCGTAAAAAGGTTTGTCCACGTCGATAATTTTATTTCTCTAATGCTTAGTTAATTAAATAATGCCTTGCAATTTATTGGATTCAAACTCAATTTAGTAAAATTATTTAGTTCACATATTTCAATTTTATGACACTTGATGTTCAAACTTTGTATCTTGAGCATTTATTTATTTTTGCCTAAGTTGTTTACATTGATTATGTATGCGGAAAAGAGGCTCGATTTTTAATGAATTGTAGAATAAATTTAATGTTTGAAAGAACAAACATGCTTGAGGGCAAGCATGAGCCAAGTAGGGGGAGTTGATAAACACATTAATTTACATAATTCTTGTGTCTAATTTGGTTTATTTCTGAATTAATCCCTGCTTAATTGGTGTTTTTATGATTTAATCTTGTCAGGGATGTAATTGGTCAAAAACGAGCAAAAAGGGGACAAATTGAAAGAATAATCATTGAGTTGGGGCCAAATCATAAAGATGGGAAGGCCAAGGACTTAACATCAAAGTTTGACTTTGTAAAATTCTAAAAATAGAATATATTATTTTATTTTATTTAGTTTTATTATTTTAGGATTAAGCTATTTTTAGTAAACCCTATCTATATAAATAGGGGTTTTTAGTTCTTAGAAAATCATCCTTTAATTTGTATTCCTTCTTCTACTTGGAATAAAATTACTCTCTCTCTTGTATTTCCTTTTTCAAATTGGAGTTGGAATATCATTTCTTTTCTCTTCAATTTGACGTTGCATTTTGTAGCTTTGTATCCAATTTTTGTTTCTTTTCCACAATTGGGTCAATTGCTCTCCAAGTCTCCTTTCCTTTCCAAAATTCCATCATCCTTCACACAAAGCCAAAACACGATCCACAACCTTCAAGCATGATTAAATTCATGCCACACCGAACCCCTTTTAGCTTTAAGCCGGTGTTAACCCCGTCAAAAGACCCGTGAGTTACAAACCCGAGCTGTTTAACTCCCAACTTTTGATATCTATTATTTCTCCAGATTAAGAGTATGATTTCGTCAACTCACAAAGTCAAGACAACACTAAGTCAAAAAAGACGTCGTTTGAGTTAGTATGGCTAGATGTACAGTTGGAATTTCGAAAGGACCGATTGTCTAATTGGTCTTCCGTGAACACATTGGCGTGCCAAGTGGGGATTGCTGTTTGGTTCCGTCAAGGGAAGTAGTAACCGGATTTAAATGTCCCAAACGTTTGAGGGCATTGGTTCGAGCTAGGCTCTTCTAGAACGCAAAGCTACCGGAGTTCTAAATCACGAATGTTTCGTAGGTTGTTCGATCGATAAGGGTTAGTTATAGGACGTTCCATAACTAATTTACACAAGGAAGAGTTGGTGTCCGAGGCGTCCTTGGTAGCTATAACTAGCTTATTGGAAAAGAGGAGTTCACCTAATTTCGAGGATCGGGTCAAAGACGGAAGAACCCATGCTTAAGGCTGAGCTAAGTTTAATGGATTTTTCTTCAAATTACTTTTTTTTATTTCATCTTTTACTTTTTGTGTTTTCTTTGTGCTTATTTCAGGTTTCATATTTTATCCCCCCAAACATCGTGGGCACGACAACTGCCTAGACATAAATCTGGTCGAGAGATAAACAATTTTCAGTAAACCAGTCTCTGTGGGATCGACCCTACTCCCTATACTGCTTTAATTTGCAAATTAGGTGTAGGTTTATATTAGTGGAATCGACAGCCATCAATGAAGCGTACAGATACTTAGAGAATATTTTAACTTTCCAATTTTTATTTTAAAATTTGATAATCAATCCAACGCGAAGCATGGAAACCATACTAGTTAGTGTAAAAATATTGATAGCGTATTTTTATATTTCAATTTTTTTCCTAAATACTCATATATACAAATTTTACTTGAAACTCTATTCGAATGTGTAATGTTATACATAGACCTTGATTTTATGTAATTTGATTTGATTCAATTTTTATAAATCACTAACACCATTAGCAATGTAACACCATTTTATATGTCTATGTTGCATACACAAATATTTATATTTATGTGATGTAAAATAAAATAAATCGATGTATTTATTTCTTTCAAGTATACATTTAAACCATGATTAAATTTTCATGTCCATAATTTCACTAAATTAAAGTTGATGTATCAAAGTGCACATTGAATCAAATTTCATGTACTATTTTGAGTTTTATCCCTTTATTTAAAGATCAGCTACATGAAATATCTATACTTATTTCAAGTGTTTTACTGTATATTGGTGTGTAATGTGGCTTCCTATTTAAGCAATCAATTAATGAAAGAAAACTGCATGTGTTGAGCCGAGGGAAAGAAAACATGAAAATTGGTAAATGCACTTGTAGTCACCTAGTTAAGTCTCCAGTTTTTTTTTTTGTTTTTTCACTTAACTATTAAAACTTAAAAAATGGTCATCCAACTGTTAGACTTTTTCTTTTATGGTCATCAGCTATTAAATGGCTAATGGGAAGATGATGTAGCGGATTTGAAAATTGACATAAAAGAAACTTTAAACCTAAACCTTTATACACCGTGCCAAATTAGTCTTGATTCAAAAAATTTAACCCTCAATGTTTTCACATTGTGTAATTTGGTCTTCTTCTTTTTCAATTTTTTAATTCTTTGTGATCCTTTCACCTAAAAAGCTAGAAAAAAATATAAATCCATCAACTAAATTTGATCAGAAATATAACAAAAACACTCAAAATCCAATATGATAATTTTCATCTTTTCTTTCTTCCAAAATTAGCCCTCAATGTCACAAATAAAAGTAAAATTGCAAGAGACAAAGAGAGACCTAATTACACTATGTTTAAATGTTTAAGGTTAAGATTTTTGGGATCAAGACTATATTGACACAATATAGAAATGTTCAGGGTTAAAGTTGCTATTATGCCAATTGTAACAGATGTCAAGTTATCTTTTCGTTAGTTATTTAACAGTTGGTGACCAAAAAAGATAAATTCGAATTATTGGGTGACCAAAAAACAAAATGTCAAATAGTTGGTGATCATTTTGTAACTTTCCGTAGTTGGGTGACCATGATAACTCTCATATTTTGAGTTATTTTAGTACAATTTTTATAGTATTTTAGGAGGTAAGTTGAGGATTTTGGTTAAATTTTAGTACATTTTATAGTTTTTCTGATTAATTATATTTTATTTGAGTTTCATCATTTTCAGAGTTAGTTTGGATTCATGTGTTATCTTCCTCTCTATATTGTAGGTTTCGGATGAAGAATGGAGGGCTTGGAGCACAGGGTAAAAAATAGTGAAGAGAAATCATTTGCTCCACCAAACTTGATTCAGTGTGGTGGAGCACAATCTTCAATTAAGAATTTCAGATAGCAAGCAGCCCACTCCACTGCGAATTCTACATCTGGTAGAGCCAAGTGATTAATACCCTAAAAATAGAGGATGATGTGATTAAGCGGAAAATGAGTGAAAAAAAAAGAACTTGGAGGCTAAAGAACAATTCTATGACACTAAGGGGAACTTCAACCTTGCAAAGACAAGAAGAAAAAGAGATCTAGAGCGCTTAGCTTTAGCTCAACGATTATTTTTATCTCTAAATTATTTTCTTTTTACTTTTTTTTCAAAGCAAGTTTGTTTTGAGTTTCTTCTTGTGATGTTTTCTCAACGCAACAAGAAATAAAATCTATTTTCTTGGAATGATGATGAATCATACTTTTTAGTTAATTAAATATTTTCTCTTCACTTGTTTCAATCTCTGTTAATTATTTATTCAGCTTTATGCTTATTTAAACTGTTTGTCTGGCCACCAAGTTGTGTTAATTTGATGATCTTGATTTGTCGTAGGAGAGAAAGATTAAGGTTTAGATCTAGACTAAATAGATTAGAGTTAACTTTAGTAGCACTAACGAATGAGTTAATTTACAACTAGGATAGGAATATACCTAATGCGCAAATCAACCCAATAAGTTTTTCCATAGTGCCTTTGCTTGATTTGCCCTGCATAGGAATATAGCTAGTGGGGGAGGGGGATTAACTTAGCTAGATACTGGGAGGGTCTAGTTAATGCCACCGAATCATAGGTTAATAATTATATAGACTGAACAATTGAATGAGAGATAATTAATTAACTGAATTAGGTAAATCAGAGTTCTAAGATCTTTCAAAATTGATTGAGAAACTTTGTAACTTTCATTATTTTTTTTTTGTAGTTTAATAGAATCTATTTAATTCCTTTAGTTTAACTTTAGTAGTAATTAGAATTTTTTTCTTGATCCAGATTTGATAAAATTCTATAATTGGTATTTAGCAACTCAGAATTTGGTCCTCGTTTAAGAACGATATCATCTTATCGCTTTATTACTTGATCACTATGTGCACTTACATAACAAATTTTCTCACATGAAACCAAAAACGAATTTTTTTTTTAGTCAGAAATCCTACTCCTATTCAGACAACAACACCCAGGAAAATTTCAGCAAACAAAACAGCATCATATCATCCAACTAACTACTAAGACTCCCACTAACATCACATAAATCCCTTTTTCTTATGACCATTTATGTACATCCTTTACCGAAAAAATCCTGAAGCAACCAAACATCAAATAAACAATAAACACACCCTAAGATTTCCAAGCTGTCATAGACAATTCAATCCCAAACATTCATCACAAAAATTCTTTGCCATTCCATAATCTGTTAAAAACGTCCTATACATCTTCCAATAATTCCCTTCACACCATCAACATTTCATAAAAGTTATCATTCTTTAAGCACCTACTTATTCCGAAAAAACCCAAACAACTCCTGAAACACCTTCCCTTATCAACACCAAAAACTGCACGAGAGCTTCAATCACCTGCTTATTAACCACTTAAACCTGATCACCTCTCACGTACTAATTTCAAAACATAGTTACTGAATCTCTGCTCTCATTATTTCCTCAATTACCTCTTCTTCATTACCATGAACACTAAATCTCAATTTCTTTCCGAGTGCCCAAGTGTTATTAGCTTCCCTAAGAATCACCCTCATTCTATTACTTATATCTGAATTCGAGAGGGAAAGATTAACAATCCTCTCATCCTTCTTTCGAAACTCCCTTTCTTTTTCCTTCAGCTTGGCTCTGTCCCTTTTCTTCTTCTCTTTAGACGTTAAAAGACTACTTTGGATTTTATACATAGATCGAATCTTCTTATTCAAACCTTTCTTTTTTTTTCCTACGACTAATCATCCAGTTCAATTCTTCTTCTAAATCAAAATTTGATTCCAGCATTCCATCTCTATTTTTTTCATTTTCCTGACATCTATTATTACCTTCCTCTAGACCAATTAAAACTTTGGGGCTAAAAGTTCCAGCATTCCAACAGTCCACTTGTGATCCATTTTTAATGCCCCCATCATTTGAAACTCCTAAAGCATCCTCTACAACAACCGATCCCATGTCCCTTACATCCTTCAATACACTTTCCATAACATTATCCGTTACAGCTGCCCCTCCTATATTTAATTCTTTGGACACATGCTCTAACTCAACCTCTTCATTATCCACCTCCATCATTTTCTGACATTCATTACTCTTCTTCCCATTTTCAAGATTAACTACCATTAATGCTCTTGACTTGACGTTTTCTATTCCCCCCGATGGAATTTCCGACCTTGTGCTCGCCACCAAACCAGCTTCTGAGATGCTAACTTCTTCTTTTTTCTTCCAACTAGCCTTGCTGAAACATCTAACATCTTTTAGCTCCAACAGACCCCTTTCCCTAACTCTGATTGGAAAAATAACATCACCAACTTCCAAGCTGCAAACTTCACCAATCATGTTCGTTTGCGAAATAGAAATCAGCAGCTCAATTTTTTCGAAATTGTGAACTTTAGTTAGATTTTCGCCTACTGACACCAGATTCCCCCATAACCCAGCAACTCTTTTACAGGTTTCATAGTTCCAGCAATGCAATGGCACTCCAGAAATTTCAACCCACGACACCCTCTCTTTTAACTTCAATTTCTCCGACCATGGCTCAATGTTAATGAAAAAATCTTTCAAATATGACCACTCACTTTACCTTAACAACTCCATCAGTTCTTCATCCAGAATTTCGACCAAGAAATGTCTTCCTTGAATTCTTCTTACTGTTATTTCCCCAAGACTAATTTTTGCTAAACGATCATTAAGGCTTTTTGAATCACATACTGAAATCAATTCGCACACTAAGCATTTCTGTAAATTCCATAATAGTTCTTCTTCAACATGACCTTGAACTTTTCTGGTCTCAGTTATCATATCTCATCTTATGTTATTATCACTCATTTCTTCACATTTTACTTCTTGATCTGTTCCAGCACTCTGTTCCTTATCTTTTTTATCCGAACCAATCCTCCAAGACTTTCTTTTGCTATTATAACTAGCCATTTTCACCCCGATTCTTTTCCCCAGTAAAAAGGAACCATTTAAACTCATTATCGCCCTTAGCGCGTCCCTTTCATTAGAGAATCTCACAAACCCAAACCTTTTACCATTTCTGCTAATTTTAGATGGAATAAACGCATCAACAGCATCACCATGGTATCTAAATAATGCCCACAATCCTTTCTAATGCATAGAGTTTAGAATGTTGTAAACGAAAACTACTTCCACTATTCTTCTCTCTCCCGACTGCTCCATCTCCATGTTATTAAACTTAAAACTCCAATAAAGATAAAAAGAGCTTAAAACACATAGGAAAGTTGGCAGTTTTTAATAATATTGATAGATGTTGTTGATGTTAAGAAGAAGAAATGGGTGTTAATTTTTAATAATATTGATAGATATTGCTCAAGCTAAGGCATAGCTAGTGGGACAGGCAACCAAAAATGAAATTAACTAGTAATGGAATGACTACTAAAATAGTTTAACACACCATTACTCCCGTTGAACATGTCAAAGATTTTAACATGTATATATATTTATGACAGCAACCTTAATCAGGCTTGATCTCATGCATGTCTGGAAATATAATATATATATATATATATTTATATATACACATATATTAACAACACTGTACTCATGTTACTAATTAAATCGATTAAAGATGCCTTGCGATAAAGATATCATCCATCATAGACGTGGGAGAATTTTATATTTATATATCTAGTTGCCAGCCAAACAGATACTCCAAGATCCAAGATTCTCCAATTAATTCGACTTAGTGCCTTCAATTTTCTAGTTCTAAAAAAGCTTCAAAGTTCATACATTCTAGCTATAAAAACCCTTTGCTCCCTTCGCCACCTTCATCGGCAGTTTTAGCTTAATTTCTCACAACAAAAAACTCATATAACAATCACTTCAAATCATTTTCTTTTAGGAAATGGCTTCTAACGTTAAAGCATCAACTGCTCTTGTTCTTTCTCTTAACCTTCTTTTCTTTGCTTTTGTAAGCTCTCACAATGTCGAAAGCCTCGTTTTTATTCATCCTGGAGATGTGTACCATAATGGCAGAATCACTCATGGTCATCCCGGTACATGCAATCCCTTGAATCTCGGTGTATGCGTTGGCCTATTGGGTTTGGTGGATGTTAAGTTAGATTTGTAAAATAAATTTGAAATAAAACTTAATAAACAAGGATCTATCATGTCAAATCATCAAGAATAAATTAAGAACAAATCAAGAACAAAACTAGATTCAGAAGCGTACCTGAATCCATGAATTTCTTGAAACTTTCTGGATCTTGGGGATTTGATGTTCCAAATTAGCACACAAGAAATTCAGAGAATATCTGCTCTCTCTTTCCTAATGATGGGATATTAGAAAAGATATCTTGTGCATGATTTGGGGACCGTAACCCTAATATTTATAACATTGGCATATTAATTCTAATCAAATTCTAATTAGCCCATTATTAATTAGAATTTGATTAGAACTCAATTACTAGAGTATCTACACATATTTGACACATACTTTATTTAATAATTAAAGCCCAATAAAATTTTAACCAAATTAGATCACTTTTAATTTGGGCTAACCTATCATGATGGTAAATAATAACATGTAATTACCCTTATTGTATATGTAATGTCCATATTTTCCAACAATCTCCCACTTGGACCACATATATATACTAATTATTCTATAATTACATGTTATTATATAACCTTATGAGCTCATAATTTTACTATCATATCTAAAATGTATTCCGAATAATCTCGTCCATTAATTATGTTAACATAGAACCAATGCGACTTTTTTACATATATCGTAACTAAATCTATCCATGATCACGTATATTAACACAACCAAATGACATAGATCAAGTATGGATGTGTAGCATGGAAATTACATGCAATATGATCTAAACATGTCCATTTCCAACTGGTCCTCCTTAGTGAGATCAAACCTTACCAAAATCAGAGTGTGAATAAACCAAATAAACTTTATTTCTGCAGAAAATAAACTTATTATCTTTAAATTGAAATAACTGAAAATGTGATTATAACATAAAAGCATTTAAAAGTACAAACTCCCACTAAAACCAAATATCCTTTAAATGACATTACACCCATATGAGCAATGTGCTCTTATAAAACCTTAGGTGTAGTTCCTTAGTAAGCGAATCCACAATCATAGAGTTTATCCTAATATGCTTTATAAGCACTTAACCACTCTGAACTTTTACTTTAACAACCAAGAACTTAAAGTCTATTTGTTTTGACTTTAATGTGCTCTTGTTGCTATTGGAATAAAAGATTGTAATTTGTTTTCACAATTTGCACATTAGTAACAAAACTTGTATCCATATTCCAGTCTGTATACCTGATGATCTCTAACTGATTAGACCTCCGATATGTGAGCATGTAATCTTTTGTTCTCTGAAAATACCTTATAACCCTCTTGGATATTATCCAATGGTCCAAACCAGGGTTGCTTAAAATATATGCCTAACATCCCAATGGTGTATACAATATTCCAATGTATACAAACCTAAACATACATTAGACTTTCTACTGCTAAAATGTAAAAAATCTAATGCATTTTTTTTTGTAATCTCAAAATCATTCTTAGGGCATTGATTGAGGCTATACTTATTATTGACAAGCATTATGTCATTAACATATAAAACCAAAAATATGTACTTACTCCCATTGAATTTGTGATACACGCAATCATCAACAATATTCATCTCAAAACCAAACGAAACAATTATTTGATGAAACTTGTGGTACCATTGACGAGAAGCTTGTTTGAGTCCATAGATGGATTTTGTCAATTTGCAAACCATATTCTTTGAGTCTTTCGACTAAAAATTTTCTAGTTGCACCATATAAATTATTTTTTTAATGTCACCATTAAGAAAAGCGGTCTTAACATCCATCTGATGTAACTCAAGATCAAAATGAGCAACAAGCGCCAGGATTATCCTGAAGGAGTCTTTTGATGAAACTGGAGAGAAAGTTTCTGTAAAATCAATACCTTCTTTCTGAGTATATCCTTTAGCTACAAGACGCTCCTTATACCTCTCCACATTACCATTTACATCCCTCTTGGTTTTAAATATCCATTTACAACCAATTGGTTTTGCACCTTCAGGTAATAGGACAAGTTCCCAAACTTTATTGTCTTGCATAGATTTATACTCATCTTTCATGGCATCAATCCATTTTTGAGAATTATAACTTTTCATAGCTTGATAAAAGTTGTTTGGATCATCTTCCATCATTCCATTATTATCCTCATATTCTTTGAGAAATACAATATAATCATCTGAAATAGCATTTCTCCTTTCTCTTGTGGACCTCCTTAATGGCACTTGTTCTTAAGGTTGTTGAGTTTGTTCTTTTGGAACAATTACCTCATTGTGAATGCGAAGTTGTTCAACATTGTCTTGTAGAGGTTCTGGATTCACTTCTTGATCAATGATAGCTATAAGAACCTGAACATCGTCAAAAGTGATAGTAGGAATTGAGTTAGAATCCAATTCCTCCTCAAAAGCAATGTCTCTAACCTTATTTCTCCCCCCAAACTCAACATCCTCAAAAAATGTTGCAGTTCTCGTCTCAAAAATATTCCTTATTATGGGATCATAAAATTTATAGCCCCTAGATCGCTCAGAATTTCCTTGACCTTTATACTTTATAGACATCAAAGAAGTCAGAAGTGATGTCATTTCAACATTATCATTTTTAGCAAAATGTTTCTCAATTTCGTCAAGGAAACTTTGGCCTGAGTAATATTTTAGATTCTTTGCCCCTAAAGGCTTCTGAAATGTTGTACTTCATGATCATTAGATGCATGCAATTTGAACGATCCCACCTCTCAAAATCCCTTTTAACATAGGGGTGCTTTCCGCAGTGAGAGGTATGAGTAGTTCTTCCCTTAGTGTAAGGTTTGTAACCAAACACTATAAGTAAGTGCATTTTTCATTCATTGAAATTAGTCTCATTAAGCATGTGTATAGAATTTATATTAGCAGATATTGTGGCAGTAGAAGATAAAGTAGCTGAATATAGAACAAAAAATAAGCTCACATCAATATTCATAAGTAAACAATAAATTCAAGATAATGGCTAATCCCATCTCAAGATACCAAACACTAAATTAATATCAAATCTTTGGACAGTAATATTAACAGTAAGCGGTACTCTTGTTGTAGCAATCAAACATTGACAAGAAACTATGTCAAACAATGAATTAATCTTTAGACTAACTTATTGCTCACATAAAATACCTTATAATTGTCACACATTTATCACCACAGATGTCGTTGTAATTCTGCCAAATATTAACTTACCTTTGGGTCAATTAATAAACACATGAATCACAAAAACATATAATCATCTTGATATTTTAAATAAACTAATCTACACAAAAGAGGTCACTTTGGCGGCATTTTGTTTCAACTAATTTATTTAAAATATTAGATATCCTTAATTAAAAGCCAAAATCTGAATTTATTTGTTTCAAAATATTTACCTTAATTTCATCTTTCAATCAAATTAAAAGATAATAATATATATTTATATATATTTATCCCAAAACAACATACAGTGATGTTGGCAAATATAATAATAGCTGAATAAATCAAAATAACCTCACATAAGACTTTAAATTTAAACTAAAATAATTTGAATAAAGGAAAACCTCATATCAAGATATCGGACACTCTATTAATATTTCATTTTTGGACAAAACATTAACTTGTAAGTGATATCTTGGTGGAGTAATCAAACATTGACAATAAGAACATGTCGAATAATAAATCTTCATTTGGGCCAATTTATTACTCACATGTAAAACCAAATAACCATCACATGTTTATCACCATAGTTGCACATGTAACCTTCATTTGGGCCAATCAATATTAACATAACTTAAGTTACATGCACACAAACTTCTATATTTTAAAACAAAATAATTTATACAAAAAAAATCACTTTGGTGACTTTTTGCTTCAATTAAGTTATTTTAAAATATATATAAACATACCAATATTCAAATTTAAATTTCCCCAATAGTCAAATGTCAAAACTATTTTTTTATTGCTTTATAGACTTTGAAATAACCCAAAATAAGTTTGTCTTAATAATGCAATAAAAAAGCGAAAACCTTAATTTTTTGACTATTTCTTTTTTGATCCAAAACCATATATATCAAAATCAAACATAAATAATGTAGTGGTTCAAAGCTAAATAATTAACAAGCACATGTATTCATAATTTTGGCATGGATAAAAACACCAAAGCAATTCATGCATATAAATGTATTCATAATCAAATAGAAAAACTTACCCTAAATTTACCATGTAAATCCAAAGTTGTATTTATAATTAAACAGATATTCACATGAATATTTGAAAATATTTTCAAGCCAATAAATCTCAAAAAACCAAAAATCATAATAGTTGGCATATATCACAATTCATACAATAAAACATATTATCATAATTTAACCAAATATTTGGAACCATAAGATGCCAAAACCTAAGATTATATAACCAAATTTAAAACCAAAATATTTAAATATGTATATAGTTGATATGTATTTGCACCAAAGCACCCATAAAATTGAATATATAACCAAAAAAAAAAATTTAAATTCAATGATATCCATAAAAACTTAATTTCACCAATCAAACTATAAAAGATATCTTATTGAATAATGGTTATAAACACCTGTTCACACAAACTATAATCATGCATTAATTCTCAAAATCATTGATATGCATATAATAAATAAACACACACAAATATAAAAATAATACTGGCTTGCCTTACATATTTCATGTAAACTCAAATTTTATTCATGACTAAAGACATTATCATAAAACTTCTTTATACACACAAATACTTAAAAAAAATCCATAACCATAAAATATAAGAAAAATCCCAAATTATATAAAAGTCTTTATATGCGTAACTACCTATGAAAATTCATAGCCACCATATCTAAAAAAACAATCCCAAATATTTTAATTTTAGTCAGATTCCATAAAGACTAAAACTTACATAAAATAATTATAAAAGAAACAAAAAGTAATCATTCGTATATATGAATTGAATTCAATGGTGAATATAATTCATTATAAATGAAGACAAAGGATGATGATTCCATATATATTCAACTACAAATAGAAAATTTAAAACAAATAATGAGAAAAATATATATATCTTACCAACATTGATTTATTCGATTATCAAGTGAATTAACTTTCAAAACCAATTATACAACCCAATTAGAATTCTTCAATTGCAATAAAGAAGAGAAAGAAATATCACAAATCAATTTTTATCAATTGATTATAAATAAATAAATAAACCTTCATCTTTCGAATAGCATATGCAAATATTAAGCTAGATTATATTTATAAAACCTTAAAACTTTATTTAAAGAATCAAAACCCAAAAATTTATCAAGAATCTCAAATATTCAACATTATATATAATTAAAATATCAAATCCATAAAATTAAAAAAGAAAAATGAATCAATCCAAAATTAATAAAGAATCAATTCATTCTCAATGATTCAACATGACAAAGCTCAGATGCCACTTGTTAGATTTGTAAAATAAATCTGAAATAAAACTTAATAAACCAGGATCTATCATGTCAAATCATCAAGAATAAATTAAGAATAAAACTAGATGCGGAAGCGTACCTGAATCCATGAATTTATTGAAACTTTCTGGATCTTGGGGATTTGATGTTTCAAATTAGCACACAAGAAATTCAAACAATATCTGCTCTCTCTTTCCTAATGATGGGATATTAGAAAAGATATCTTGTGCATAATTTGGGGACCATAACCCTAATATTTATAACCTTGACATATTAATTCTAATCAAATTCTAATTTGCCCATCATTAATTAGAATTTGATTAGAACTCAATTACTAGAGTATCTACACATATTTGACCCATACTTTATTTAATAATTAAAGCCCAATAAAATTTTAACCAAATTAGATCACTTTTAATTTGGGCTAACCTATCATGATAGTAAATAATAAAATGTAATTACATTTATTATATATGTGATGTCCATATTTTCCAACATGTTAGTGTCGGAAACGTACCTGCAGAACCATGTTGCAGCGTGATTGAAGGAATGGTCGATCTTGAAGCTGGAGTTTGCCTTTGCACTGCTGTCAGAGCTAATGTGTTGGGCATTGCCATCCACCTTTCTATTTCATTGAGCCTCTTACTCAATAAATGTGGAAGAGAAGTAGCTACGAAATACATTTGCAGCCCTTAAATAGCCTTCTTCCCCACATTGTTTGCTTTAATTGTGTCTTGAAGTTTCCTTTTTTTATTTGTTCGATTTTTTATGTTTCTTTTCTGATTTAGCCATTGTATTGTTGCTCATGAGTTGAGGAAGGCTTTTTAACCTTCCCTTTCATTTTTATTCTAAATAAAATGAAAACATTATTTGAACAAAAAATTCTATTTTACCATAATGAGTTTGAATGGGTGTTTTTAGGGGGAAAATTCTTAATTAATATTTTCAGCATTATTTTAATGTCATATGACTACCAAGTGGATTTGTTACTTCAAAGTGTCAAACCAGTGAATTTAATAGAAGAATTTTACCAGTGGTGACCGTTGGACTTAAATGCCTAAATTCATAAAATACACATACTAGATTCCTCAAAATAAAAGTAGGAGACTAAGCTCCTAATGCACGAAGCGTACAGATACTTAGAGCATATTTTAACTTTCCAATTTTTATTTTAAAATTTTATACAAACAATTAATCAATCCAAGGCAAAGCGTGGAAACCATACCAGTTAGTGTAAAAATTTTGATCGCGTATTTTTATATTTCAATTTTTTTCCTAAATACTCAAATATACAAATTTTACTTGAAACTCTATTCTAATGTGCAATGTTATACATAGACCTTGATTTTGTGTAATTTGATTTGATTCAATTTTTATAAACCACTAACACCATTAGCAATGTGACATCATTTTATATGTATATGTTGCATACACAAATATTTATATTTATGTGATGCAAAATAAAATAAATCAATGTATTTATTTGTTTCAAGTATACATTTGAACCACGATTAAATTTCCATGTGCATAATTTCACCAAATTAAAGTCGATGTATCAAAGTGCACATTGAATCAAATTTCATGTACAATTTTGAGTTTTATCCCTATATTTAAAGATCAACTACATTAAATATCTATACTTATTTCAAGTGTTTTTCTGAGTTGGTGTGTAATATGGCTTCTTATTTAAGCAATCAATTAAAGAAAGAAAATTGCATGTGTTGAGCCGAGGGAAAGAAAACATGAAAAATGGTAAATGCACTTGTAGTCACATAGGTAAGTCTCTCGTTTTCTTTTTCTTTTTTCACATAACTATTAAAACTTAAAAATATTCATCCAACTGATAGACTTTTTCTTTTATGGTCATCAGCCATTAAATGGCTAATGGGAAGATGATGTAGCGGATTATAAAATTGACATAAAAGAAACTTTAAACCTCAACCTTTATACATCATGCTAAATTAGTCTTGATTCAAAAAATTTAACCCTCAATGTTTTCACATTGTGTAATTTGGTCCTCTTCTTCTTTTTCAACTTTTCAATTCTTTATGACCCTTTCACCTAAAAAGCTAAAAAAGATATAAATCCATTAACTAAATTTGATCAGAAATATAACAAAAACACTAGAAAATCCAAGATGATTGTCAAAACCATTTTTTAAAATCGAGTTTTAGGAAAATGGGAATCGACTTTAAAAAACAAAAACAGGAGTCGCCACAAATCTTTTTAGGTGTGATTGGATCACCTTTAAAACATTTTGTTTTAAAATCATTAATTTTGGTCTACGAAAGTCGAGAAAACGGATTCGGGAGTCGATTACGTACGAGGAAGGGTTAGCACCCTCATAACGCCCAAAAATTGGTACCTAATTGATTATCAAAATGTCTTTAATGTCGGAAATTTAAAAATTTTAAGACACAATCCTCTTTAAAATATTTTGATTTTGAAAATTGGGATTCACTTGTATCAAAATATTGACACTAAATTAGCCTTTTTTGGAAATCCCTATCTCGAAATGACAAAACGCCACATCCAGTAAGTTAGGACACAACGCTTTGAAATTCCAAGACAGTTGCTCGTATTTTGAAAATCTTAAAAAAACTTAGAAGGGTACTCAACTATTCGAACTCAATGAGAAAAGTTGCAACCTAATAAGTTAGGGCACTACTTTCCTCGAAGCTTCCAAATACCAAGCATTGCCTTTTTATTTTTGAAAACTTTGAAGTCTCGTTTTTAAAACTGATGCATAAAGGAGCATTTTAACATTATGGAATAGAATATTGCAATAATAAGTGAATAGAACATGCATTTTAACGATACAATGGCAATAACATAAAGATCATATACTAGATACATACATGTTTAAAATTACATGACATCATATATACAAAGATACACAGAGCATATATTGAAGATGAATAAGCAAAGCATACAAACATACAAAGTAATAATTAAGAAATGATGCATGATATAAAAAGTATCAATGTACATGTTCATAAAATATAACATCAAATAATAATTAGAAAATAACATTTAATACATAAATGATATATACAATATAAAAATACTTAAAAGAATTAGTATATACATAAATATAAAATAAAGTGAGTAATTGTTAACAAAGTATACTTATAATACAAATAAAAATATGATATTTAATAATAATTTTAAAATAGTATTTAATATACAAAATGTAATACATAATCAAAAAATTTATAAAAGAATAATAATTATATAAAATAAAAATATATCGATTTTTAAAAAAATGATATATAAAATAAAAATTTTTATATAAATAAATAGTATTTTTAATAATAATATATGTATAGAATTCTTAAAATAATTATTATAAAATATATATATATATATAAAGAAAGGGCTAAAATTGAATTTAAATAAAGTTATAAGGCTAATTTGCATAATAGTAAAATTTCTAGGCCTGATTTGCAAGAATTAAAAACGTCAAAGGACTCACTGGGCAATTTGCCCTAATCTTAAACGACGTCGTTTTCTGGATATTGTTTTAAAAGTCACTTATGGGACCAAATTGAAACAAAATCAGAATATAAGGGCTAAATTAAGATATAAAATAGAATCAAACTGAAAATTCAGAAAACACGGGAGGATCAATCGGGAAAATTGCCCATTTTCCAAAAACACGCGGATCCTCCCTAGGTCACGGGTCAACGCTCAGATCCTATGCCTAGAAACGACGTCGTTTTATGCTTATCAAATTAAGCCAAAACGGCACTGTTTCAATTATGCTATATAAGTCAAACTTTTAGTTTTAAATTTATTTGCAACCCGAGTTTTAAAAAAAAAATCTAAGACTCTCTCTGAAATGAGAGGGGAGAGAGAGAAATCTAGGCTCTAGTCTCCGTCGAGCCGAGCCCCGGTCGTCGGCCTCACGCGCCCATTCGCCCATGCACCGTCATAGACTCCTCCCCGTACGGTGGTCGGAGCCCCAAAATCTCAGTTTTCAACGCGATTTCGACAGTAAATTTATTTTATTTTAATGGTATTTGCATGCATATAGAGAAGAAGAAGAAAAATGAAACAAAGTAAGAGTATATCACCTCTTAAAGAAACTGCTTGAACCCTTTTATGAATAAGTATGTGTATTTCCCTTTTTTTTGTAAAAAAAAAAAAATCGGATCCTTTTACATCATTTGATTCAGGCTTTTATAGCCACTGTTGTTACATGTTTTGGGAAGAAATCATTTTATTTCTTTCCATATTTGTTTTGCTTCTGCTGCGTTTCTTTCCATATTTGTTCCTTGTCTGTCGCGATTTCTTCCCTTGTTTGCAGGTGAGCGCAAGGAATCCGTCGATGACGAAGGCCTGATGATGGTCTAACGGTGGCGTTGATCTCAGTGTGACTCGGAGCCTGGAATCGTGGCCTTGATGGGGGTAACTGGGACGACGAAAACCGAAGGGTCGTGAGGCTTGGCTTCTGGAACCTTCTGTTTGCGGCACGAGGAGAAAGGGAGCTAGGGTTTCTGACCCTATCTGAAAGTCATTTGGCCCCCTGCTATTTGGGCCTTCGGTTTACTGGTATTCTATTTGGGTCTGTTGTAATGGGTCTGGTTTAAGTTAGGCTACGGGTGTATTTGGGTACATGGGTTTAGGTATTTGGGTTTGTGTTTGGGCTATTGTACATGGACTGTTTAAATAAATAAACATTTATTTATTTATTTTTGTATTTTTATTTTGGTTTTAAGGCCCGGTCAAATTTGGGCTATTACAGCTGCCCCTCTTTGCTCATTGCTGTGTAACGGGAATCAAGCAAAGACTCATAGAAAAACCAAATTTGACCGGTCTTAGCAAATCATGGTTCTCAATCTGCTCAATGTAAACTCAAGATTGTCATGTTGATATCTTCGATCTGCTCTCCGCTGAACACAGAGACGCCAAATCTGCTTCTTCGATTTGTTCTCTGACAATACAGAGATGCCAAATCATCTTAGACTTGCTTTAACGTAAGCACGTGAAAGCCAAATCAGCTATGTCTTCGATTTGATCCTTGTAAACACAAGAATGCCAAATCATCTTGGATCTACTTCAGTAAAATCATCTGAAGGTTAGATCTGCTATGTGTCTGCTCTCCGTCGAATATGGAGACGCCAAACTTTGATTTGTTCTCTGACAATACAGAAATGCCAAATCATCTTAGAGTTGCTTTAACGTAAGCACGTGAAAGCCAAATCAGCTATGTCTTCGATTTGCTCCTTGTAAACACAAGAATGCCAAATCATCTTGGATCTACTTCAGTAAAATCATCTGAAGGTTAGATCTGCTATGTGTCTGCTCTCCGTCGAATATGGAGACGCCAAACTTTGATTTGTTCTCTGACAATACAGAGATGCCAAATCATCTTAGACTTGCTTTAACGTAAGCACGTGAAAGCCAAATCAGCTATGTCTTCGATTTGCTCCTTGTAGACACAAGAATGCCAAATCATCTTGGATTTGCTTCAGTATAAACATCTGAAGGCCAGATCTGCTATGTGTCTGCTCTCCGTCGAATATGGAGACGCCAAACTTCGATTTGCTCTCTGACAATACAGAGATGCCAAATCATCTTAGATTTACTTCAACGTAAGCACGTGAAAGTCAAATCAGCTATGTCTTTGATTTGCTCCCTGTAAGCACAAGGAGGCCAAACCATCTTGGATCTGCTTCAGCCAGATCTGCTATGCTGCGGCCTATTACCCTACTACTTAGGGGATTAAGGTGTGTCATCTTTGATAACCTGTAGAATGATTATGCCTGATAATTAAGATGTCATGATCGAAATGAGTCGAATGTTCCTAATTAAACATGTCATGATGCAAAATTTTGTGAACATGACCCCTATCCTAGATGTCACCACTCATTCCTTCATTTGTCTTTTCTTTTCTCAAAGTATTATTCTTGCTCAACCTGTAGGCCTGTACTCCTCTTCAAATGCTATGATCCACTGAGGATGTCTGTAAGATAATCTTTACCTAGAATTGAATCGTTGGTTTTGTCCATTTTCCTTTTAGATTGGAAGAAAGAAATTCCTTGAGTTCCTTCATCCCTTACTTATGTGAATTTCTCGAACAATTGTCCTGTTTTAGTTTCTTGCATTATCTAGAAATTTCCAGAGTAATGAGCAAAACTTCATTTGTGAAATTTATTTAGTTCATCTATCATTATTTCAATGCAACATACTTAAAGAATAATGGAAGATAAATAAATCTCTAAGAATAATTAGATTTGAATGAATTGCCAAAAAAGATACAAAGGAAATTAATCTGATAGCCTATATTTGAGAAGAAAAAATCTAAAGATAGCAAATAGGCCAAAAGTTAGATGCCCTAGATATCGTCGCTTGAGCGCTTATACGCCAGCTCCATGAAGACTTTATTGAGTTCAACATGTTTTTAAAAGACTCAAAGTACTCTGTCGATGTCCCAGTATGCAACATTCTTCGTTCTTTGTTGAGCAAGATTACCGGATGCTTCAAAATTTAAGTCGCCCTTTCAGGTTTTCAACTCAAAAACCCCTTTGGTCACAAGGCGCCCTTTGCGGGTTTTCACCTTGGCCTCTCCATTTTTTTCTTTTTTTTTTCGAAACCTCAAAGCGCCCTTTGCGGGTTTTCACCTTGGATTCTCTTCTCCTTTGGACAAAGTATTTTTTAACTAAGTCTGAGTTCACTGGGTTGGGTAAACTTTTCCCATCCATTTTCGTTAAAATCAATGCACCGCCAGAGAAAGCTTTCTTCACGACATACGACCCTTCCTAATCTGGCATCCATTTCCCCCTAAAGTCCTTTTGAATGGGAAGAATCTTTTTCAGTACAAGGTCTCCCTCGTGGAACTCTCTGGGTCAAACTTTTTTGTCATAACCTCGCATCATTCGCTTCTGATACATCTGAACATGTCGAATGGCTCTTAGCCTCTTTTCCTCAATCAAGTTCAACTGGTCATATCGGGATTGAACCCATTCAGCTTCATCTAGCCTTATCTCTGTCAAAATTCGAAGAGAAGGTATTTCTACTTCAATGGGTAACACTGCTTCCATCTCATAAACTAACAAGAATGGAGTTACCCCAATAGAGGTTCTGACAGATGTTCGATAGGCCAGGAGTGCAAACGGTAATTTCTCATGCCAATCTCTATAAGTCTCAGTCATTTTCCCCACTATTTTCTTAATGTTCTTATTGGCGGCCTCCACTGCCCCATTCATTTTTGGACGATAGGGAGAAGAATTGTGATGCTTGATCTTGAACTGGTCGCAAACCTCTGCTATCGTTTTGTTGTTCAAGTTTAATGCATTGTCGGATATGACCTTCTTAGGCATTCCATACCGACAAATGATCTCCTTCTTCAAGAATCGACTCACAGCTAACTTAGTAACATTCACATAAGAAGTGGCCTCTACCCATTTTGTAAAGTAGTCAATTACCACGAAGATAAACCGATGTCCATTCGAAGCTTTCGGTGATATTGGTCCAATGACATCCATGCCCCACATGGAGAAGGGCCATGGAGAAGTCATAATATGCAAAGGTGAAGGTGGTACATGAATTTTGTCCCCATAAATCTGACACTTATGGCATTTCTTGGTATAGTTGATACAGTCCCCTTCCATAGTGGCCCAATAATAGCCAAACCTCATGATTTGCCTTGCCATCGTGAACCCATTTGCATGCGTCCCACATACACCTTCATGAACTTCTTCTAAAATTAGCTTAGCTTCCGCAGCATCGACACATCTCAAAAGTACTTGGTCTTTCCTCCTCTTGTACAGGATATCTCCGTCCAAGAGATAGTCGCAAGTTAACCTTTTCAAAGTTCGTTTGTCATTTTCATTGGCCTGTTTAGGGTATTTACGATCTCTCACATATCATAATATATCCTGATACCAAGGGTTATCATCATTTTCTTCCTTCTCAATGTTACAACAATAAGCTGGAGCCTCGTAGACACTCATTCGAATTGATCTCATGTCTTCCTCTTTATTCGCCTTAGTCATTGAGGCCAAGGTTGCTAAAGCATCTGTCATCTAATTTTCATCTCATGGGAGATAATTGAAGGTGATGTCATCGAACTTCTCAAGTAACCCCAAAACTACCTTCCGATAATTGATCAATTTAGGGTCCCTTTTCTCCCATTCACCTCTAAGCTGATAAATTACCAACGCAGAATCTTCATATACTTCTAGGGTTTTTATACCTCGCTCTATAGCTGCTTGAAGTCCCATGATGCATGCTTCATACTCAGCCATATTATTCGTGCAATCAAAGTCCAACTTGCACGTGAATGGGTAATGATCGCCATTCAGGGATACCAAGACTGTCCCAATTCCATTTCCGACTGCATTAGAAGCCCCATCAAAATTTAGCTTCCAAGAAGAATCTTCGATCGTTGCTATACACATTAACTTTTCATTTAGAAAATCAAAGTTCAATGGCTCATAATCCTCTAGAGCCCTACTGGCCAAGAATTATGCTACCGCACTTCTTTTTATAGCCTTCTGACTTATGTAGACTATATCAAACTCTGAAAGCAAAATTTTCCATCTCGCCATTCTCCCATTTAGAGCCGTTGACTCTATCATGTATTTCAATGGATCTAGCTTTGAGATGAGCCAAGTGGTATGGTATAGCATGTACTGCCTTAATCTCCGAGTTGTCCAAATCAGCGCACAGCACAACTTTTCAATTGGTGGATATCTCATTTCACAGTCAGTGAATTTTTTTACTGAGATAATAAATTGCCTTCTCCTTTTTCCTTGACTTGTCATGCTGACCAAGCACACATCCCATAGAATTACTGAACACTGACAAGTACAGTATTAACGGTTTATCTGGGCCAGGTGGAGATAATACCGGAGCATTCAACAAATACTGCTTGACCTTTTCAAAAGCATTCTGGTATTCCTCATCCCAAGTACCTTGATTGTGCTTTCTGAGGAGGCGAAAGATAGGATCACATTTCTCGGTTAGTTGTGAAATGAACCGAGCGATGTAATTCAACCTTCCTAGGAATCCTCGAACTTCTTTTTGAGTTTGTGGTGGAGGCAATTCTCGTATTGCTCTGACTTTTTCTGAATCAACTTCTATTCCCTTTTCACTGACTACGAAACCCAATAGCTTTCCCGATCTAGCTCCGAAGGTGCACTTTGCTGGATTGAGCTTTAGTTGAAACTTCCTTAACCTCAAGAATAGTCTTCTTAAAACTTCAATATGCTCTTTCTCTGTTCGGGACTTAGCAATCATGTCATCAACATATACTTCAACATCCCTATGCATTATGTCATGGAACAAGTTCACCATGGCCCGCTGGTAGGTTGGCCCTGCGTTCTTCAGTCCAAACGGCATTACTTTGTAGCAGAAGGTGCCCCACAAGGTTATGAAGGTGGTTTTATCCATGTCCTCTTGATGCATCTTTATCTGATTATACCCCGAGAAACCATCCATAAAGGAAAACAACGAATGTCCCGCTGTGTTGTCTACCAAAGTGTCGATGTGCAGCAAAGGAAAGTTGTCTTTTGGGCTAGCTTTATTTAGATCTCTGTAATCAACGCACATTCATACCTTCCCGTCCTTTTAGGGACTGGCACAATATTAGCTACCCATTCGGAGTACTTGACCTCTTGTAAGAATCCTGCATCGAACTACTTCTTAACCTCATCTTTTATTTTCAGAACAATGTCTGGCCGCATTTTTCGCAACTTCTGTTGGACTGGTTTGCAATCCTGTCTTATCGGAAGACGATGTACTACAATATCGGTACTCAATCCAGGCATATCATAATATGACCATGCGAAGATATCCTTGAACTCTCGAAGCAACTCAACCAGACCATGCCTTGTGTCCTCGGTAATCAATGTTCCAATTTTCAACTCCTTCCCTTCCTCTAGGGCTATATTTTCTACTGCCTCTTTCTCATGCGGCATAATTTGTTTTTCCTCCTGTTTTACCATTCTTAACAGATCAAGAGACACATCACAATCTTGAACATCTTCAAAATCCTGAGATTCCTCTAAACACATGTCTTGCTTGCAAGAGAAATCAAGAGTTGTAGTATTAGTGCTTATCATTGATATCTAGGGACCTGTGGGGGTATGAAAGAATATACAAAGAATGGATGAATCTAAGAATGGTTATTTATGTACTGTGAATGAAAGAATGAGAATTGCAAAAGTTTAACAAAATATTGATTGATAAAAAGAACATATTCGTCCAAATTGATAATAAAGTTATGTTTTATTAAAATAATAATATATGATCATAAGCCTTTTTCACAAACGTAATCTTACTACTCCTAGGCCCTAGAGTAACAGGCATGTTTCAAGAATTACTCTGAAAAATTCCTAAAGACTACAGGAAGGTCCTCCGCAGTCTAATTGTTCAGAGAGCTTCCCGGTTCGTAAGGGCGAATACCCTCAAGGCTTCCTTGCTCCAATCCCTCGTTGTGTACAGCATTAATCTGATGAATTTCTTCTACCAGTAGCCCTCCTATCTTAAAGGATTTGGGTATAGGTGGGAATGTCATCGGTTCCCACTCCATTTCTCTTCCGTTCAAACGCGCCTTTCTTCTCGCTTGGCGCTTCTCAATCTCTTGCCTCTTGTGCTTATGGTCTGGCTTGAAGCCCAAACCAAAGTGATCCTTCTTCTCAATCAGTTTTGGGATTTGAACCCCTCCTTGCAACCGTCTTCCTAGTCCTTTTCCTGGCAATGCTCCCTTTCCCATCATCATTTACAGGGCCATCCTTGTGGCTCTAGACATTTTGGGTACCTGCATCTCACTTCCTTCCAAAATGAAGGTTGCATTGATGATTTCTAAAGAGCGGAAAGAACACTCAATAGCCTCTTCATTCACCTCTATATAAGGAGCCTTGCTAGTGACTGCTGCTATAATGTCCTCCTCTGCATTGATGGTTATTAACCGTCCATCTGTCACTAACTTCAATTTTTGGTGTAATAAGGAGGGCACCGCTCCTGCCGAGTGTATCCATGGTCTCCCCAATAAACAATTATAGGAAGGCTTGATATCCATCACCAAGAAATCAACTTCATATGTATTTGGCCCAATTTCCAAAGGGATGTCAATTCGTCCCATCACTTTCCTTTCGGTTCCATCAAAGGCTCTTACCACATTGTGACATGTCTTCATTTGTGAACTGTCAATGGGTAATCTGTTCAATATGGATAATGGAAGGACGTTCAAAGCTGACCCATTATCAACGAGTACGCTTGAAAGCGTGTATCCTTTGCACCGAGTAGTGATGTGCAAGACCTTGGTTGACCCTATGCCTCCAGGTGGAATTTCATCATCATTGAAGTAGATGAAATTGTCAGCACTGATGTTATTTACCAACCGGTCCAACTTGTTAACGGATATGTCGTGGGTGACATATGTTTCGTTAAGTACCTTCAACAATGCATCCCGATGCACCTCAGAACTCAGAAGTAAGGCTAATACTGATATACGCTACTGGTCGCCTACATGAATCGATCGACCACATTTGTACTCGCTATGCTTAAGGAATTTTAGAAACTCCTTAGCCTCCTCTTCTTTTACCAGCTCTTTAATTGGCACTTCAACCTCTTTCTTCTTCTCAATGTCAACATCCTTTGTTTTCGTGGGCTCCACTCTGATGCCCCTCCATCATAACGCTTCTCGCTTCGCGTATGGGAACCTTCATTTTGCTCACTCCTAGACGCACTGGCTATGCTCTCCCCCTCAAGTACTGTTACACTGCAGTCATAGCTCCATGGCACCCTTTTGTCATCCTTGTAAGGAAAAGGGGTAGGTTTATGGATGACGACCTTGGGCCCGGTTTGTGCCCCTACTTCATTATTCCCCGGCAAGGAGATAATAATTCTTGGTCGGCTGGTTCCTTGTCGTTCATTTTCCAGCACACATATTTGTCTTTTGCAAGAACTACCCTAAAAAATCTGTAGCTCTTTGTTAACCATAAAGCCTTGCACCATGGCCTTGAAATCTTCACAATTTTGGATCATATGACCCACCTCTCCATGGAATTCACAATAGTTCCCCATTCTTTCTCTACCTTTTCCAGAGGTCAACATTCCTATCTTTACCATCTCCTTCTATATTACTTTCATGGGTGTCTTCACCTTAGCAACATCTTCCTTGATTCTTCCTTCCCTAGTTTCATCAATGACATTCACTCCTTGATTGTCATGATCTGGTAATGGATTTTCAGTATTAGGGGTACTGTCGAATTTTACAACCCCCATCTTGATAAGCCTCTCCATAGCCTTCTTGAATCTGGTGCAGTTTTCAATCGAATGCCCCAGTATTCCCGCATGATATTCGCATTTAGCGTTTGCATCATACCATTTGGGGTACGGTGGCTGTAGTGGTTTCAAGTGAAATGGAGCAATAACATGTGCATCATATAAGCTTTGATCAAGCTCACGATACGTTACAGGGATAGGTGTGAATTGTATCCTTTTCGAATTCTGTCTTGTGCCCGATTCCTGTTTTTGAGTACTTTGTTGCTCGACCGCGGCTACTCTGGGTTGACCAACTGTGATTGCCCTCGAGTTGAAACTATTCATGTTATTCACCTCGTTGTCCTTTCTCCTTGGGGTCGATCTTTTAGCCGTTTCCCCTCAATTTTACCACCCCCTATGGCGTTCTCAATCATCTCTCCTGCCATAACTATATCCGCGAAACTTTTCGTGGTGCTCCCAATCATGTGAGTGATGAACGGTGCCTTCAAAGTGTTGATAAACAACATGGTGGTCTCTTTTTCTAACAGTGGCGGTTGTACTTGCATTGCTACTTCCCTCCATCGTTGTGCGTATTGCCTAAAATTTTCATTAGGCTTTTTCTCCATGTTTTGAAGCGTGATCCTGTCCGGCGTCATATTAGTCACATGGATGTATTGTTGCATGAAGACTTGTGCAAGATCTCTCTATGAACCAACTCTTGCACGGCTCAACTGATTGTACCACCTAGGCGCTGCTCCTACTAAGCTATCTTGAAAACAATGGATCAATAGTTGATCATTATTCACATACCCAGTCATTCTCCTACAAAACATTGTTATGTGTGCCTCTGGGTAAGTAGTCCCGTTGTACTTTTCAAACTCCGGCATCTTAAATTTGTGAGGAAGCACCAAGTCTGGGACCAGACCTAAATCTTTGGCATCAATCCCATGATGATTGCCAGCACCTTTCAAAACCCTAAACTTCTCCTCCAACCACTTGCAACGATCCTCCAACTGTTTTGAGGATTCGGTTGCCATTCTTTCCTTCTCCATCATATCCAGATCAGGAGTGATAGGGTTGATCGGGTTATCGCCCAAATTAATTCTCGACCCAGATGGGAAATTCATGGGGATTCTAGCATCAACCGGCCTATGTTGAGGCCTTACAGTGACAGATGGCCTTCTAGGAGGTGCCTCGATTTGTAGTGGCACGTGAGGCGGAGTAAATCCCGGAGGATGATCCTCACCCTCCTCACCAGTGATAGCCATGGGGGCATTCCCTTTATCAGTGGCCCTTAGCAGCTGAGCCATTTCAGCCATCATATTTCTCTGAGCCTCTAGCATTTGCTCCCTCATGTCATTCTGCATCTTGGCCAACTGCTCTTGCAATTGGTCTTGCATATCCTTTTGCATTTGTTCAAACCTTTGATCCATACTCTTAGTTTTAGTGTAGGTGCCGTAAGGATGTGTGATTTCCAGATTTTCTTTTCTACCTTTAGAAGTAAACTTTAACTAATTAGGGTATTTCTATAACTTTAAATGCATATGATGCGATGTAATGCAAATGCATGAATGCAAAAAGGCATCGATCTCGATTCAATCTCATTTAGAAAACTTTATTTAGAAAAATAATATCTTTACACATAAATGGATTACATATAAGCCTTTGCCCTAATGCCCAAAGTTCTAACTTTATCTAATAAAAGGGCTAACTCTCGACCTTTATCAGATGTTGACTCATACATCATACTCAATGCATCAGCTCGTACTGCTAAGTCTCGAACATATTCAGCAATCTCTCGGATCTGGGCTATAGCCTCCCCAATAACGTAATCCTTATCTCTGACTTGACCTTTAATTGATGGAGCTCTCCTTTTAGACAATCTTCTTGCGCCTCAAACTGCTCAATCCGAAGTTCACCATCACGCAATGCCACTTCCAAATCTTCAACATTACTTTTTAGCTCCTTTAACTCGATCCTAGGATCATGGTTTCGGTGCCAAAGAAAGGATCTTCCAAGCTTAGTTACCTTAGTCTTCAACCCTTTATTCTCTTTCTCTAATGCCAAATTTCTGCGACCACATCTCTTGGAACTTCCTCTCTCAATACTCGGTTCTAGCTTTTTCCTCTTGAACTTCTTTCTGCCACTGTTTCGAAGACCTTCCTAACCCCACTCGCTTTAAAGATACTTGTGCCTTCTTATACTCCTCTTTTAAATCATCTCGGTCTTCTTCAACCTTCCTCTTTTCCTTCCTAACTTTTTCAACCTCCTTCTTTTGCAGGTCAACATCTAGACTCAGGTACATCTTCTCCTCCTCAAGCTTTTCTATCTTCTTTTCGAGTTCCAAATTCTTTCTCTTAAATTCTTGCTTCATAATTTCTAACTCTGAGGGTGTCACTTGCAAATATTCCTCCATCAGTCGAGCTCCTTCCATGCTTGGCTTAGGGATGCTATCATTAATCCTTCTACCTCTCCACTCGACGTACTCCAGAATCATAGCAGGGCTAATAGCTACTCCCTTTAATCGACAAGTTTTGTTCCAAGCACTAGAGATCTCACTGACCTTCTTCTTATAGTCGGCTCCTCTATATGCGAACTCACTCTAAACCAACCCGTAAGTTGCCTGTATGAACTGTCTCAATCCATGTTGCCTCAACACAAGCAAATGGGCATAACCAATGGCACCCCAAATTCCTAATAAAGGGACCCAATCAAAACTACCGCATCGGTAAAGAATCTCACCAGGAATCATCCATGGAGCTCTCCACTCAATATCTTCCGACTGAAGATTCCGAAGTAATGCTATCCAATTATCTTCCGGCACATCCATTTTCCTAGATGAGGCTACTATATCTTTCAACGGGGAGTAGTTCTCGAAGAAAACCCGACAAACAATCCCATTAATCAATCGAAAGTGACTGTAGAACCAAGCCAAAAGTAACTGAGCACACCATATAAACCTGCCTGCACCAGCCCTCCTACATGCACCTAAGGACCTGAATGTCTCCGCCAAAATCGCAGGGATGGAAGTGACCCTTTTGCTGAGTCGATGAAAAAGATCCGTGGTTGCCTCGTCCACATATCCCAAAGCCCTAGGGAAAACCATTAGTCTATACAAACTTAAGGCAAAAATGTCTACCTTCTTCGTCTCATCGGGGTGTGTCAAGATCAGATCTTTCAAAGCGTCCCACGAAATGCACTTACACTCACCCTTCTCTTTAATTCTGGCCGTGATCTACTGCTCACTCATCCCGTAATGGTCATTAATTTCTTCCAAAAGGTAGGAACACAAACAGCTCGAGAATAGATCCTATCACTCTGAAACTTGGGATAGCGAAGTAAGGCAGTGTACTCCTCCACGGTAGGTACCAAGTCTACCTCCCCAAAAGTGAAACAACTGTACGCCGGGTTCCAAAACTGAGCAAGGGCTCAGAACAAGTGCTCATTTACCTGAACATCGAGCAAGTAAGGTAAATCTCCGTAATTATTGTAGAATAACTGCTTGGTCTCATTGCCCCACTGATCCCATATTTCCTTAAGCTCTTGGAGATTATTCTGTGTGACACTAATACGAATATAATCTGACAGCTCCGACACATATCCCATAGTTATACTGTCTCCCTTTTCTAGCTGAGTTTGCTCTGACCATCTATGAACATCGGCGTTGCCCTCCACTCTATCAAGAAGTCCGTTTTCCATAATAAAACTTCCTAACTTAGAAACTGACCGTGAATTGATACCTTTGTAAATGCAAAATGACATGCAAACAAAAGAAAAGAAATAGTCAGTATCACATGATATCTCAATGATAATTTATAAGGGTAACATCTAGAGTTTTACTCTAACTAAGTTGGGCTCTTACGGTTTTTCTATATGAGGTTTTAGTTCTAAAGTTGAGGTACCTAAACTAGCAGATTCCTCGATTCTCACCCATTATAGGCTCATTTGAATCGAGTTCAGTTCAGGGGAATACATTTCCCTATGGCTACACGGAGATGAAAATCTCGCGAAACCATAGGTACGGATGTATCCCGAAAGTGATCCACTATCCTGCACGGAGGCAAAAACCTCACGAAGACGTAGTTTCTCACTCCCACTTAAGGGTGTGACCACAACGGTCATGCAAATGCAATGCGTATCAGAATATATAACATATGCAACAATACAAACTCATGTAATGCAAAGAGGATTGAATTTTAAAATTTTTCAAATTTTCGACATTAAGACAAAAGGTAATCAATTATACAGCTTGACTCTCTTATTAGTCCCCAACGGAGTCGCCAAGCTATCGAAGCCATTTTTTAAAATCGAGTTTTAGGAAAATGGGAATCGACTTTAAAAAACAAAAACAGGAGTCGCCACCAATCTTTTTAGGTGTGATTGGATCACCTTTAAAACATTTTGTTTTAAAATCATTAATTTTGGTCTACGAAAGTCGAGAAAACGGATTCGGGAGTCGATTACGTATGAGGAAGGGTTAGCACCCTCATAACGCCCAAAAATTGGTACCTAATTGATTATCAAAATGTCTTTAATGTCAAAATTTTAAAAATTTTAAAACACAATCCTCTTTAAAATATTTTGATTTTGAAAATTGGGATTCACTTGTATCAAAATATTGACACTAAGTTAGCCTTTTTTGGAAATCCCTATCTCGAAACGACAAAACGCCACATCCAGTAAGTTAGGACACAACGCTTTGAAATTCCAAGACAGTTGCTCGTATTTTGAAAATCTTAAAAAAACTTAGAAGGGTACTCGACTATTCGAACTCAATGAGAAAAGTTGCAACCCAATAAGTTAGGGCACTACTTTCCTCGAAGCTTCCAAATACCAAGCATTGCCTTTTTATTTTTGAAAACTTTGAAGTCTCGTTTTTAAAACTGATGCATGAAGGAGCATATTAACATTATGGAATAGAATATTGGAATAATAAGTGAATAAAACATGCATTTTAACGATACAATGGCAATAATATAAAGATCATATACTAGATACATACATGTTTAAAATTACATAACATCATATATACAAAGATACACATAGCATATAGTGAAGATGAATAAGCAAAACATACAAACATACAAAGTAATAATTAAGAAATGATGCATGATATAAAAAGTATCAATGTACATGTTCATAAAATATAACATCAAATAATAATTAGAAAATAACATTTAATATATAAATGATATATACAATATAAAAATACATAAAAGAATTAGTATATACATAAATATAAAATAAAATGAGTAATTGTTAACAAAGTATACTTATAATACAAATAAAAATATGATATTTAATAATAATTTTAAAATAGTATTTAATATACAAAATGTAATACATAATCAAAAAATTTATAAAAGAATAATAATTATATAAAATAAAAATATATCGATTTTTTTAAAAAAATGATATATAAAATAAATTTTTTTATATAAATAAATAGTATTTTTAATAATAATATATGTATAGAATTCTTAAAATAATTATTATAAATATATATATATATATATATAAAGAAAGGGCTAAAATTGAATTTAAATAAAGTTATAAGGCTAATTTGCATAATAGTAAAAATTCTGGGCCTGATTTGCAAGAATTAAAAATGTCAAGGGACTCACTGGGCAATTTGCCCTAATCCTAAACGACGTCGTTTTCTGGATATTGTTTTAAAAGTCACTTATTGGACCAAATTGAAACAAAATTAGAATATAAGGGCTAAATTAAGAAATAAAATAGAATCAAACTGAAAATTCAGAAAACACAGGAGGATCAATCGGGAAAATTGCCCGTTTTCCAAAAACACGCGGATCCTCCCCGGGTCACGGGTCAACTCGCGGATCCTGTGCCTAGAAACAACGTCGTTTTATGGTTATCAAATTAAGCCAAAACGGCACAGTTTCAATTATGCTATATAAGTCAAACTTTTAGTTTTAAATTCATTTGCAACCCGAGTTTTAAAAAAAAAACCTAAGATTCTCTCTGAAATGAGAGGGGAGAGAGAGAAATCTAGGCTCTAGTCTCCGTCGAGCCGAGCCCCGGTCGTCAGCCTCACGCGCCCACGCGCCCACGCACCGTCACTGACTCCTCCCCGTACGATGGTCGGAGCCCCAAAATCTCAGTTTTCAATGCAATTTCGACAGTAAATTTATTTTATTTTAATGGTATTTGCATGCATATAGAGAAAAAGAAGAAAAATGAAACAAAGTAAGAGTATATCACCTCTTAAAGAAACTGCTTAAACCCTTTTATGAGTAAGTATGTGTATTTCCCTTTTTTTTGTAAAAAAAAAATCGGATCCTTTTACATCATTTGATTCAGGCTTTTATAGCCACTGTTGTTACATGTTTTGGGAAGAAATCCTTTTATTTCTTTCCATATTTTTTTTGCTTTTGCTGAGTTTCTTTCCATATTTGTTCCTTGTCTGTCGCGATTTCTTCCCTTGTTTGCAGGTGAGCGCGAGGAATCCGTCGATGACGAAGGCCTGATGATGGTCTAACGGCGGTGTTGATTTCGGCGTGACTCGGAGCCTGGAATCGTGGCCTTGATCGGGGGTAACTGGGACGACGAAAACTGAAGGGTCATGAGGCTTGGCTTCTGGAACCTTCTGTTTGCGGCATGAGAAGAAAGGGAGCTAGGGTTTCTGACCCTATCTGAAAGTCATTTGGGCCCCTGCTATTTGGGCCTTCGGTTTACTGGTATTCTGTTTGGATCTGTTGTAATGGGTCTGGTTTAAGTTGGGCTACGAGTGTATTTGGGTACATGGGTTTAGGTATTTGGGTTTGTGTTTGGGCTATTTTACATGGACTGTTTAAATAAATAAACATTTATTTATTTATTTTTGTATTTCTGTTTTGGTTTTAAGGCCTGGTCAAATTTGGGCTATTACAATGATAATTTCCATCTTTTCTTTCTTCCAAAATTAACCCTCAATGTCACAAATAAAATTTAAATTGCAAGAGAGAAAGAGAGACCTAATTACACAATGTTTAAATGTTGAAGGTTAAGATTTTTGGGATCAAGACAATATTGACACAATGTAGAAATGTTCAGGGTTAAAGTTGCTATTATGCCAATTGTAAAAGATGTCAAGTTATCTTTTCATTAGTAATTTAACAGCTGGTGACCAAAAAAGAAAAATTCGAATAATTGGGTGACCAAAAAAGAAAATGTTGAATAGTTGGATGATCATTTTGTTACTTTTCCTAGTTGGGTGACCGTGATAACTCTCATATATTGAGTTATTTTAGTACAGTTTTTATAGTATTTTAGGAGGTAAATTGAGCGTTTAGGTTAAATGTTAGTACATTTTATAGTTTTTCAGATTAATTATATTTTATTTGAGTTTCATCATTTTCAGAGTTAGATTGGACTCATGTGTTATCTTCCTCTCTATATTGTAGGTTTCGGATGAAGAATGGAGGGCTTGGAGCATAGGGTAAAAAATAGTGAAGAGAAATCATCTACTCCACCAAACTTGATTCAGTGTCGTGAGCACAATCTTCAATTAAGAATTTTAGATAGCAAGCAGCCCACTCCACTGCGAATTCTACGTCTGGTGGAGCCAAGTTATTAATACCCTAAAAATAGAGGGTGACGTGATTAAGCAAAAAATGAGTGAAAAGAACAACTTGGAGGCTAAAGAACAATTCTTTGACACCAAGCGGAACTTCAACCTTGCGAAGACGAGGAGAAAAAGTGATATGGAGCGCTTGGCTATAGCGCAACGATTATTTTTATCTCTAGATTATTTTCTTTTTTCTTTTTTTTTCGAAGCAAGTTTGTTTTGAGTTTCTTCTTGTGATGTTTTCTCAATGCAACAAGAAATAAAATCTATTTTCTTTGAATGATGATGAATCATACTTTTTAGTTAATTAAATATTTTCTCTTCAATTGTTTCAATCTCTGTTAATTATTTATTCAGCTTTATGCTTATTTAAACTATTTGTCTGGCCACCAAGTTGTGTTAATTTGGTGATCTTGATTTGTCGTAGGAGAGAAAAATTAAGGTTTAGATCTAGACTTAATAGATTAGGGTTAAGTTTAGTAGCAATGATGAATGAGTGAATTTACAGCTAGGATAGGAATATACTTGATGCGCAAATCAACCCAATAAGTTTTTTCGTAGTGCCTTTGCTCGATTTGCCTAGCATAGGAATATAGCTGGTGGGGGAGGGGATTAACTTAGCTAGATACTGGGAGGGTCTAGTTAATGCCACTGAATCATAGGTTAATATTTATATAGACTGAACAATTGAATGAGAGATGATTGATTAACGGAATTAGGTAAATTAGAGTTCCAAGATCTTTCAAAATTGATTGAGAAACTTCGTAATTTTCATTATTTTTTTGTAGTTTAATAAAATCTATTTAATTCCTTTAATTTATCTTTAGTAGTAATTAGAATTTCTTTTCTTGATCCAGATTAGATGAAATTTGACAATTGGTATTTAGCAACTCACAATTTGGTCCTCATATAGGAACGGTATCATCTTATCGCTTTATTACTTGATCACTAAGTGCACTTACATAACAAATTTTCTCACATGAAACTAAAAACGAAATTAACTAGTAATAGAATGACTACCAATATAGTTTATCACACCATTACTCCCGTTGAGCAGGTCAAAGATTTTAACATTTATATATATTTATGACAGCAACCTTAATTAGGCTTGATCTCATGCATGTCTGCAAATATAATATATATAATTATATATATACACATATATTAACAACGTTGTACTCACGTTACTAATTAAATCGATTAAAGATGCCTTGCGATAAAGATATCATCCATCATAGACTTGGCAGAATTTTAATTTATATATATATATAGTTGCCAGCCAAACAGATACTCCAAGATCCAAGATTCTCCAATTAATCCGACTTAGTGCCGCCCATTTTCTAGTTCTAAAAAAGCTTCAAAGTTCATACATTCCAGCTATAAAAACCCTTTGCTCCCTTCGCCACCTTCATCGGCAGTTTCAGCTTAATTTCTCACAACAAAAAACTCATTTAACAATCACTTCAAATCATTTTCTTTTGGGAAATGGCTTCTAACGTTAAAGCATCAACTGCTCTTGTTCTTTCTCTTAACCTTCTTTTCTTTGCTTTTGTAAGCTCTCACAATGTCGAAAACCCCGTTTTTATTCATCCCGGAGATGTGTACCATAATGGCAGAATCACTCATGGTCATCCCGGTACATGCAATCCCCTAAATCTCGATGTGTGCGTTGGCCTGTTGGGTTTGGTGGATGTTAGTGTCGGAAACGTACCTGCAGAACCATGTTGCAGCGTGATTGAAGGATTGGTCGATCTTGAAGCTGCAGTTTGCCTTTGCACTGCTGTCAGAGCCAATGTGTTGGGCATTCCCATCCACCTTCCTATTTCATTGAGCCTCTTACTCAATAAATGTGGAAGAGAAGTAGCTACGGAATACATTTGCAGCCCTTAAATAGCCTTCTTCCCCACATTGTTTGCTTTAATTGTGTCTTGAAGTTTCCGTTTTTTATTTGTTCGATTTTTTATGTTCCTTTCTGATTAAGCCTTTGTATTGTTGCTCATGAGTTGAGGAAGGCTTTTCAACCTTCCCTTTCATTTTTATTCTAAATAAAATGAAAATATTATTTGAACAAAAAATTCTATTTTATCATAATGAGTTTGAATGAGTGTTGTCGAAACCTTTTTTGAGATCAACTTATACTTTGAAAATGGAAGTCGCCACTAATAATTTTTTATGACTATTTTAATAAAAGGTTTGATTTACTAAAATAACGATTTTTTTGGTCTATAAAATTTAGAAAATGGGTTCGGGAGTCAGTTAAGCACTATGAAGGATTAGCACCCTCGTGACGCCCAAAATTGGTACCTAGTTGATTACTTGATAACTTTAGTGTTGAAAATTAAAGATTTGAAAAGAATTTAAAATATGATCCTTTATTAATTTTCACGAAAAAGGCTTTTTTCAAGTTAATCGAGACAGAAGGATCATGTCTTGTAAGTTAGGACACAATACCTTAAATCCTCGAGAACGAGAATAAACATCGATTGATCATTACTGAAACCTCATTTTTTATTTTAAAGTAAATATTCAACTATCTTGGTTTTAGAAGGAAGCCATATTCTGTAAGTTAGGAACACGACTTTTCTAATTCCAAAATAATGAACATTTGCCTCGGTTTAAATTTTTTTCTTTTTTATACATCATGCGAAAAAACAAACGTAACACATAAGGTGACATACATTTAATTTATTTGGACATAATATACAAATGGATAAATATTTAAACCTAATGTTTGATATAGTAATAATGAAATAATTTAAAATGAATGTGGGTAAAATGATAAATAATATGTAAATAAGGAATACTATAATAATAATATGATTATAATTAATATTTATAATAGCATCATAATAATAAAATAAATGAGGTAATTTAAAATAAATGAAAAAAATAAAAATGAAAGATGCTTAATAACGAGCATAAATATAAATAATATGTAAAAATATAAATAAATAATGAGTGAGAAATGTACAAATGATGAGAGAAATTGTATAAATATGAACAACATAAATAAAAGGCAAGGCGATAAATAATAAATAAATAATAGTAAAATAAAAATGCATGAAAGGTTGAAGTTGCAATAATAAATAAATAAGCAAATAAGATTAATAAAATTTCATGCAAGGCTAAGATTAAATACATAAGGAATTGAATCAAAATTTAAATAAAATTGCAAGTGTAGATCATAATAAAGTAAATAAATTAAATAATAAAATGAAATAAAGGACCAAAGTGAGACGCGTGGAAAAATGGAGGGACTAATTGGGAAAATATCCCAAACCCTACTAAACGCACCGTTCCTTGGCAAATCGAGGGGCTAAATTGGAAATGAAATAAAATTAAATGGTACAATCTAAAAAGAAAAAAAAGAAATTAGGACCAAATTAAAAATATGCCCAAAAGCGGAAGGACCCATGGAATAATTAGCCCCCCATGTCAAAAACGCTCAAAACCTACGCGATTCGGGTCGAGTCTCGAGTCAGCAACTGGGTTAGTTTTAAAACGATACCATTTTGGCGCTTGAAGCTTAGGCCCAAAATGACGTCGTATTGGACCTTATATAAATAAATAAATAAAAGAACAAAAATCATTTCAACAGCATTTCAAAAAAAAAAAATCCTTCTCTCTTTTTCTCTCTAGGGATAACCCAAAATTCAGCCATGGAGGCCATCGGCAGCCCGTTGTGGCCACTGGACATAGGCGACGGTGACCAACGCCTCCGGTGGTCGGAGAAAAAAAGAAAGCTCCCTTTAGCCTTTTTTTTACCCGAATCTAAAGGCTAGGCCTTCGGTTTAAAAAAAAGAGAAATATCTTCAACCTTCTCCTGGCCATTTTCGATGCCGGAGAAGGCTTCTGAGAATGGGTAGATGAAGAGGCACCAATGAGAAATGTTTTTTACTTTTATTTATTATTATTTTTTGAAATAAAATGAAAATAAAAAAGGGAATCACCTTTGTTAATTTTTTTCTTTTTTGATTACTTTTTCATGTGTAAAATATTACATTGATGGTGGTGGATTTATAACCAATTTACAACATATATTTTCTTTTTTCTTTCGTTGCTTCTATTGCTCTTCTGTCTCTATTTCATTTCTTTTTCTTTGTAGGTATCTCTAGCGGAGTCAATGGCGACGGTGGGAGTCGTACCTTGCCATTTCGGTGAAAAGAAGGGGAAAGGGCCTCAAATGGCGCATTGGCTGACGTGAAATGAGGAGCGGCGAAAGGAAGCTAGGGTTGCTTCTGTTTTACTAAAAATATTTAAGTTTTTGGGCCATTTGGACCATAGGGTTTTTAAATTTTTAGGCTGTTTGTAAAACTCTAGACTTAAATGGATTATTTTTATTTTTATTTCTGCTTGGTTTCTATTTAAGGCCCGGATGAAATTGGGCCCTTACAGCTGCCCTTCTTTGCTCGTTATTGTGCAACGAGAATAGAGCAAAGACTTTGAGAATGACCAATATTGTCTGGTCTTGCTGAATCTCAATTTCTCTGGTGCTTCTCTTCTTTAAGTAGGCTCATTCTAACCTACTGCAACTTCAGGGATATAAGAATTGTAATTTCAATCTACTCCGCTGCAACTTCAGGGAGATTAAACATGTAGCTTTAGTCTGCTCCACTACAACTTTAGGAAGATGAGACTTGTATCTTCGATTTACTCCACTACAACTTCAAAGAGATAAGATTCACTATCTTCAATCTGCTCCACTGCAACTTCAGAGAGATAAGATTTGCATCTTCAATTTGCTCCACTGCAACTTAAGGGAGATAAGATTTGTAACTTGTAGCTTTAATCTGTTCCACTGCAACTTCAGGGAAATAAAATTCGCTATCTTCAATCTGCTCCACTGCAACTTCAAGGAGATAAGATTTTTATCTACTCCACTACAACTTCAGGGAGATAAAATTTGTGACTTTAATATTTTCCACTACTACTTTAGGGAGATAAGATTCGTCACGGTGACCTCAATCTGTCCCACTGCAACTTCAGGGGTATAAGATTTGTCGCTTCAATCTGCTCCACTGCAACATCAGGGAGATAAGATTTGTTATTTTTAACCTGCTCTACTGCAACTTTAGGGAGATAAAGTTTGTAGCTTTAATTTGCTCAACTACAAATTCAGAGAGATAAGATTCGTTAACTTCAATCTACTCCACTACAACTTTAGGGAAATAAGATTCGCTATCTTCTGTCTACTCCACTACACCTTTAGGGAGATAAGACTTGTAACTTCAACCTGTTCCACTGCAACTTCAGGGAGATAAGATTTTCCACGATGACTTCAATCCGTCCCACTGTAACTTCAGAGGTATAGGATTTGTGGTTTCATTGATCTGTTACACCATTCTTTGGGGAACATAACCTATAGAATCCATTTTATGGGCCTATATTTATGCCAAGCGATTAGGATGTTATGAATAGAATGAATCAGATGCTCCTAACTAGATGCATATGAATGATATTTGCATGAATGCAGAATGTCATTTTTTGAGAATACCCTTTTAATGCTTAGGTTGACATTAGTCATTGTTCACCAAGGTTCTATCACTGACGTATTACCCTGCCCTCTTGTTCAACTGGTATCTTTGATAGAAAACCTAAAGAAATAATCATAATTTAGATTATTCTTTCCCAAATATTTCCAACTCTTAAATTTGGTTAGTTCTAACTAGTGGTCCTGTTTCAGATCCTTTGATAAACCATAAAAGTAACATGTTTTAATCCCATTCTTGATGTGTTTTTTGATGATTTATTATATAATTTAGTGAATTTTATGCTCCTAATCCTTTAATTTCATGTTTTTATACTTAGGAGAGCATAGGGGAGCAAAAGGACTGAAAAATAGGCCAAAAATGGACAAAACGTTTGAGGCTCTATCGAAGTTTAGCTTCCAAGGATGACCTTCTTAAGATTCTTCTTCAATGGTTGCAACATACATTAGATCTTTATTCGGGAAATCAAAGTTCAAAGGCTTGAAATCTTCTAGAGCTCTACTGGCCAGAAAATTTGCTATTGCGCTCCCTTTTTTAGCCTACTGATTCACATTGACTATATCAAATTCGGAAAGTAGAATTTGCCACCGGACCATTCTTCCATTCAAAGCAGTCGACTCCATCATGTACTTTAGAGGGTCTAGTTTTGAGATAAGCCAAGTTATGTGGTACAACATGTACTGCCTTAGTCTTTGGGTTGTCCAGATTAAGACACAACACAACTTTTCAATTGACGAATATCTTGTCTCACATTCAATAAACTTCTCATTGAGGTAATATATCACTCTTTCTTTTCTTCCTGATTCATCATGTTGGCCCAGTATGCATCCCACGAAATTTCCAAATACTACCAAGTGCAGTATCAGTGGCTTATCTAGACTGGGTGGCATCAACACAGGAGTGTTAGATAAGTAATGTTTGACCTTGTCAAAAGTTTTTTGGTACTCCTCATCCCATACATCTGGATTGTGTTTCTTAAGGAGACGAAATATGGGGTTACATTTCTCAGTTAGTTGTGAAATGAAACGAGCAATGTAATTTAACCTCCCTAAGAAACCTCAAACTTCTTTTTAGGGACGCGGTGGAGGTAGCTCCTGTATAGCCTTGACTTTATCCGGGTCGATCTCAATCCCCTTTTCACTGACCACGAATCCTAATAATTTTCCCAACCTAGCCCGGAAGGTACATTTTCCTTAAGAGTAATTTCTCAACCTTAAGAACAATTTCCTCAAGACTTGCACATGCTCTTTTTCCGTTCTGGATTTTGCAATCATGTCGTTGACATAAACTTCAATTTCTTTGTGTATCATGTCATGAAACAAGGTTACCATGGCTCTTTGATATGTTGCTCCCGCAGTTTTTAGTCCAAATGGCATCACCTTATAGCAAAATGTTCCCCACATGGTTATGAATGAGGTCTTCTCCATGTCTTCAGGAAGCATCTTTATCTGGTTGTATCCTGAGAAACCATCCATGAAGGAGAACAGTGAGTAACATGTCGTGTTGTCCACTAAGGTGTCGATATGAGGCAATGGAAAATTGTCTTTCGGGCTGGCTTTGTTCAAATCCCTGTAGTCTACGCACATTCGTACTTTCACATCTTTTTTAGGGACGGGGACGATATTGGCTACCCATTCTGAGTATTTAACCACTTTTAAGAAACTAGCATCGAATTGCTTCTTGACCTCCTCTTTTATTTTTAGCAAAAAATCAAGCCTCATCCTTCGGAGCTTCTATTGAACTGGCTTACACTCTTCCTTTATGGGGAGCCGTTGTACCATGATATCAGTTCTTAACCCGGGCATGTCTTGATATGTCCATGCGAAGACATCTTTGAATTCTTGGAGTAACTCAATGCAAGCTCCAATATTCACCTCTTTTTCCTCTCCTAAGTTCACAATTTCCACTGACTCTTTGTAAGGTAGGATTTGTGTCTCATCTTGTTCTACCATTCTCAACAAATCAGGAGATAGGTTACAGTCTCGATCATCTTCAAAATCCTGAGAATTCTCTATACACATATCTTGTTCAAAAGGAAGCTCTGAGTCAGTAGCAGTGTCGCTCATATCATTGATATCTAGAGACTCTGAATTAGCTCTAAAAGATATAGGAGTCTCTTTCGCAGTCCAATTGTTCAGAACACTTCCAGGTACATAGAGACAGATGCTTGATAAATTTTCTCCCCCAATTCCGTCTTCGGATATGGCGTTGATGTTCAAATTTCCTAACATTTCTTCTGCGGTTTCTTTTCTTGACATCTTTCGTTTAGGGTGAATAGTTCCTCCTGACATGAAATTTCTGGATATATAGGGAAACGTCATCGGTTCCCATTTGAACTCTCCCTTGCTTAATTGCACTATTCTCCTTTCTTGCTTCTTTTCTAGCTCCTTCCTTTGCTTCACATCTGGCTTATATCCCAAGCCAAATCAATCCCATTTGTCCATCAGAATTGGTACCTTGACTCTCCCTTGGAGGTATTTCCTGAGTCCCCTTCCAGGCAAAAATTCTTTTCCAACTGTCAGCTGCAGGCCTATCCTCATAGTTTTGGATATTTTGGGCATCGAGACCTTGTTCCCTTCAATGATAAAAGTTGCATTCCCAAATTCCAAAGATCAAAAAGAACATTTTATTGCTTCATCGTCTGCTTACGGATGCAATAATGTCTTCTTTCGTATTTATTATTACCTGTCGACCCTCTGTTACCAACTTTAGCTTTTGGTGCAATGATGACGGCATTGCCCCAGCTGAGTGAATCCAAGGCCTCCCCAACAAGAAATTATAAGAAGGCTTGATGGCCATCTCCAAGAAATCTACCTCATACATGTTTGGAGAAATCAAAAGGGGTATCTTAATTCTTCCTATCACCCTCCTTTCGGTACCATCGAATGCTCTCACTATGTTTTGACACGTCTTCATATGAGAGCTATCCATAGGCAATCTATTCAATGTGGATAAAGGCAAGACATTCAGCGTAGATCCATTATCAATTAAAACCCCTGGCAATGTATATCCTTTGCAAAGGGTGGCGATGTGCAGAGCCTTTGTAGATCCCATGCCCCCTAGTGGTATTTCATCATCATTAAAAAAGATAAAATTATCGGCGCTTATGTTATTAATAATAAAATTGCATTTGAGGACTAAAGGTGGAAACAAATGAGGCGTCTTGGTAAGTTTAGTAAATTACCTAATTTTCATGAAATAATTCAAGTCGATTTTAATTTTTGTGTGTATTAATTAGAATACTTTTTTAGTTCTACTTAAAGCAAGCTAAAGGTTCTCTTTATTTTTCACATGCATTATGCCTACTTTTTATAAAACTTTGGAGGGGTATTTCAATCATGGCAAAAGTTCTAATTTTTACAGTGGTTAGGAACCATACTTGAGGGCAAGCATGGGCTAAGTAGGGGGAATTTGATAATACTCTAGGATGACATATTTTTATGTATTAATTATATGTTTATTTTGAGTATGATCCTACTAATTTAAGCTATTTATGGTTTTTTATCTCACGGGGACTAAATTGGAGGCAAAAGGAAATTTGGGGGCAAAAAGCATAAATTTAAAGTTAAATTGGGCCAGCATGCGAAATAGGAGAGAAATGGTGCCTAAAATCCAAAGTGTGGAAGATTTTGGGAGCAAAAATGCAAAAGAAGAGATTTTATAGCATAAGACTCTATTTTAATTTCAATTATATTAGGATAATTACTAAGGATTATTATTTAGATTTAATTTTAGCTTTTATCTTCATTTATCTTTAATTATCTTTAATTATCTTTATTTATTTATATTTATCTTTTAGAATTTAATTAGGAATAGAATAGGTTTCTAGTTTTTATGGTATTTTGGGAGGTAAATTGAGCATTTAGGTTAAATTTTAGTACATTTTATAGTTTTTCTGGTTAATTATATTTTTTTGAGTTTCATCATTTTCAGAGTTAGTTTGGATTCATGTGTTATCTTCCTCTCTATATTCTAGGTTTCGGATGAAGAATGGAAGTGATCGTGTGATTCGTGATAAGTTTTAATAAATTTGTATTTGGCCGTTCTTGAAGACTAACTATTATCACGACAAAGGCAAGTGTACCTATCGAACAGTAGTATAGTTTTAGCAAGACCAGGATGTCAAACCCAAAGGAACTAAAAGTACTAGTATTAACCCTTTTCTTATTATCTAGCCTAAAAATAAAGGGTTTGTTTTATCTAAACTAATTAACTAACTAAGAATTCACAGAAATAAAATTGGGGAAAATATTTTTGGAAAATTCGATTGATTAAGACAATACCTAAGGAAAAATCCACCTAGACTTCACTTGTTATTTGACTCTGAATCAGACGATTTATTCATTCGACTTGTTCCGTAGAAATCCCTAAGTTATATTATTATCTCTCTCGAGACTAACAACGTTTAACCCTAGGTTGATTAATTGAAATCTCTTTCTAATTAACACCCCTAGTGTTGCATTAACTTGATCTACGGGTTCCCTTATTAGGTTTCACCCTAATCCGGCAAAATCTTGTCACCCTATCTCTAGGCGTGCAATCAACTCCGCTTAATTATGACAAGTTTACTCTTAGACAAGGACTTTTGCTCCTCTGAATAAGTGCATCAACTTGAATCAATATCCTGAAATATTGAAGCAAGAATTAAGAACACATAATTAAGAACAAGTCAAATATTTATCATACAATTCAGAAAATAATAACAAGATTTGTCTTAGGTTTCATTCCCCTTAGGTATTTAGGGGGTTTAGTTCATAATTATAAAAGACAACATCTCAGAAGAATATGGAATACAAAATATAAAGAAAACCCAAAACTCTTGAAGGGAAATTGAATGGAGATCTTTAGTCTTGAAGGAGAATCCGGCTTCTGAGATGGATCAATCGGCTTTCTTCGAGTAATTCCTTGCTTCTTACTCCATGTGTGTGTTTTCCTCCTCTTCTTGGGTGTTAATATAGGCTTTAGAATGCCTTAGAACCCTCTAAAGTGCCCTTTTCCAAATAGAACTAGTTTTGGGCCCGATAGGGACACGGTCGTGTGCCATGCCCGTGTGCAGCGGCTTAAGTCGTGTGCAAGCTTGTTAAAAAGGCACGGCCGTGTGGTATACCCGTGTGAGGAAGTCCAGGCTATGTTAGAGTCTATAAATTAGACACGGTCGTGTGGTCTACCCGTGTGAGGAAGTCCAAGCCGTGTTGATTTCCCATGTTGACCCATTTTTGCCATTTTTGGCTTGTTTATTGCTCTTTTTACTCTCCTATGCTCGCCTAAGTATAAAACAAGAAATTAAAGGATTAGGAGCATCAAATTCCACAAATCTAATGATAATTCATCCAAAAATGTGCTAAGCATGGGATAAAAATATGTATAAATTACGACTTATCAAGAGGGCTTGGAGCACAAGGTAAAAAATAGTGAAGAGAAATCATCTGCTGCACCAAACTTGATTCAGTATGGTGGAGCACAATCTTCAATTAAGAATTTCATATGGCCAGCAGCCCACTCCACTACCAATTCTACGTCTGGTGGATGATAAACCATAAAAGTAACATATTTTAATCTCATACTTAGCATAGTTTTGGATGATTTATCATTTAATTTAGTGAATTAGATGCTCCTAAACCTTTAATTTCATGTTTTATACTCAGGAGAGCATAGAGGAACAAAAGGAGCGGAAAACAAGCCAAAAACGGACGAAACGGGCTGATTTAAAGATCTACACGGCCAAGACTAATTCCACACATGCTAAGCACACTCTGGTGTGAGCCACACGGGCTAGCCACACGCCCATGTGGCAGCCCGTCTCGATGTCGTTCAAGGTTTCCCAAATACGCAGAAAAAGCCAAATTTTAAGGTTTCTGAGCATTCTGAAGTCTATATAAGCACACTAGATATAGACCAAAAGGGGGGACACACAGAGCAGAAAGCAGAAATTACTCAAAGGAAGCCGTTGGAATCATCTTGGAAGCAGATCCACTTCAAGATTGAAGATCTCCATTCAAATTTCTCTCGAAGTTTATTTGGGTTTTTAATGTCTTGTTGTTTTTCTAAATTTGAGATGTTTTCCTTTCACATTATGAACTAAATTCCCTAAATACCTAGGGAAGATGAAACCTGAGATGGATATTATTATTTAATGTTCTGAATTTAATGATAAATACTTGCTCTTGCTCTTAATTATGTGTTCCTAATTCTTGATCTAATATTTTTAGGATATTAATTCAAGTTGATGTGCTTATTCAGTGGAGCAAAAGTCCCTATTTTAGAGTAGATCTAGCATAATTAAGCGGAGTTGATTGCAATCCTAGAAATAGGACAACATAAATCTGTCGGATTCGAGTCAAATCTAATAAGGGAATCCATAGATCGAGTTAATGCGACAATAGGGGTTTTAATTAGAAAGAGATTTCAATTAATCAACATAGAGTCAGTTGTTTGTAGTCTCAAAAGAGATATTAACATAATTTAGGTATTTCTACGAATCAAGACAAGTGAATAAATCATTTGATTCAAATTCAGAATACTAAGTAAAGTCTAGGTGGATTCTTTCTTGGGTATTGTCCTTTTTATAAGTTTTCTTCTAGTAATTCTCCCAATTCGCTTTCTATCGCATTCAGTAGTTAATTAGTTAGTTAATTTTAGATTAAAACAAATCCCTCATATTTTAGGCTAAATAATAGAAAGATAGTTAATACTAGTACTTTTAGTCCTTATGGATACGGTATTCTGAACTCACCATAACGATACTACCATTCGATAGGTGTGCCTGCCTTAGTCATGATCGTGGTCTAGTTTAGTGAATCATAAAACGATCACCAAGTTTTTGGTGTCGTTGCCGGGGCCTAAAATATTAGGAACGCTTGATTTTTATTAATTTAGCCATTTATTTTATTGCATTTTATTTTTGTTTTTTTAATTACTAATTTTTCTTTTGTTTTCTTCTGGCAGGTTCTTGTGGTTTATGACTAGAAGAAACCTATCAGGACCTCTATTTTTTTACAGTGAAATTGAAAGCATAACTCGTAAAAATCATGGGGGAATAAGGCAAGAGGATGATACTAATATTATTGAGGAGATGGCTGAAAATCGAAATAATTCGCTACCTCCTGTGGTTGTCGCTAATCCTGTAAATCAGAATCCTACTCCTTGTACTATGTGTGATTATGCTAAGCCCACTCTCACTGGGGCTGTATCAAGAATTGTTAGACCTACTATTGCTGCAAATAATTTTGATCTGAAACCTAACACTATTCAAATGATTCAACAGTTTGTTCAATTTGATGGTTTGCAGGATAAAGACCCAAATACTCATTTGGCCAATTTCTTAGAGTTCTGTGATACTTTCAAGATAAATGGCATTTCTGACAATGCCATTTTCCTACAATTATTCCCCTTCTCGTTGAGAAATAAGGCTAAGCAGTGGTTGAACTCCTTACCATGAGGTTCCATCACTACATGGGATCAAATGACTGAGAAGTTTTTATTGAAATATTTCCCACCAGCTAAGATGGCAAAATTGAGGAATGATATCTCTTACTTTGTGCAAATGGATTTAGAGACCCTATACGATGCACGGGAGAGATATAAGGATCTATTGAGAAGGTGCCATCACCATGGGTTACCTTTATGGCTACATGTTCAGACTTTCCACAATGGTTTGAACCCCTCAACTAGGCAAATGATCGATACAACTACCGGTGGTACCATTAATAATAAAACACCTGAGGTGGCTTATGAATTCATTGAAGAGATGTCACTGAATAATTATCAGTGGCAAGTTATGAAGACAAAGCAGAAAAAAGCAACCGGTGTTTTTAACGTTGATGCGGTTACCATGTTGTCAAATCAGGTAGAACTTTTAAATAGAAATATTGATGGTTTATGTGGTTCTTCGCAAGTACATCCAGTGATGTAGTGTAACACGAGTGGAGGTGGAATAAGCAATTCAGAAAATATTCCCTACGGTCCTATCATGGAAAATGAGCAAATGAATTATATGGGTAATAATCCTAGACCTTAAAATAATCCTTATAGTAATACTTACAATGCAGTTTGGAGGAACCACCCAAATTTTTCATGGGGAGGCTAAGGAAATCAAAGACCACCACCACCCCCTCCGGGTTTTTAGCAGCCACCTTATTGGCAAGAAAAGAAACTGAACCTTGAAGAGATGTTTGAAAAATTTATTTCGGTGTCAGAGACTCATTTCCAAAACACTGAGATGGCTTTGAAAAATTAGCAAGCATCGATTCAAGGACTCGAAAATCAAATTGGGCAGCTTGCTAAATTAGTTTCAGAAAGGCAACAAGGTAGTTTGCCTAGTAGAACCCAACCCAAGAGAGCATGTAAAAGCAGTTACATTGAGGAATAGGAAAGTATTAACTGAACCTGAAAAGAAGTTGCCACAAGAATATGATAAGGAAAAGGACGAGGAGGTAAAACTCGAAGTAAATGTAACACCGGTGCTGAAAGAATATAAACCACCAATCCCATATCTAGCAAAGTTGAAGAAAGACCATATGGATGCACAATTTGGTAAATTTCTTGAACTTTTCAAACAGCTACATATTAACTTACCTTTTGTTGAAGCTATTTCATAGATGCCTACATACGCTAAATTTCTAAAGGAGCTTCTAACAAATAAAAGGAAGTTTGAAGAGCTATCTACCGTGGAACTCAATGAGGAATGTTCAGCTATTCTTCAAAATAATCTACCAACCAAATTGAAAAACCCAAGAAGTTTCATTATTCCCTGCTTAATTGGTAGTTTGAATATTGAGAAAGCATTAGCTGATTCATGTGCCAGTATTAATTTGGTGCCTTATAAAATGTTCAAGCAGCTTGGTCTTGGGGAACCAAAACCCACTAGGATGAGTATTCAATTAGCTGATTGATCTGTTAAGTATCCTAGAGATATTATTGAAGATGTACTTGTAAAAATAGATAAATTCATATTCCCTGTTGATTTTGTTGTGCTTGACATAGGTGAGGATGTTGAGGTGCCTTTAATTTTGGGTCGCCCATTTTTAGCCACTGCTAGGGCTATTATTGATGTGGGTGATAGTAAACTTGTGCTTAGGGTAGGTGACAAAGAAATTATTTTTAAAATCTATGATGTTGATAAGTCGTAATTTATACATATTTTTATCCCATGCTTAGCACATTTTTCGATGAATTATTATTAGATTTGTAGAATTTGATGCTCTTAATCCTTTAATTTCATGTTTTATACTTAGGCGTAGGAGAGTAAAAAGAGCGAGAAACGGGCCAAAAATGGCGAAAATGGGTCAATGTGGCAAATCAACATGGCTTGGACTTCCTCACATGGGTATACCACACGGTCGTGTCTAATTTACAAACTCTAACACGGCCCAGACTTCTTCACATGGGTAGACCACACGCTCGTGCCTTTTTAACAGATTTGCATGCGACTTAAGCCGCCCCACACGGCTGTGTCCCTGTCGGGCCCAAGACTAATTCTATTCGGAAAGGGCACTTTGGAGGGTTCTAAGGCATTCTAAAGCTTATAAAAACACCCTAGAGGAGGATTAAGGGGGACACACAGAGTAGGAGGCAAGGAATTACTCGAAGAAAGCCGATTGATCGATCTCAGAAGCCAGATTCTCCTTCAAGACTGAAGATCTCCCTTAAATTTCCTTTAGGGGTTTTGGGTTTTTTTATGTTTTGTTATTCTTATTCTTCTGAGATGTTCTCTTTTACAAATATGAACTAAGTTCCCTAAATACCTAAGGGGAATGAAACCTAAGATGGATCTTGTTACTATTTTCTGAGTTATACAATAAATACTTGATTTGTTCTTAATTATGTGTTCTTAATTCTTGTTTTAATATTTCAGGATATTGATTCAAGTATTGATGTGCTTATTCAGAGGAGCAAAAGTCCCTGTCTAAGAGAAGATCTAACATAATTAAGCGGAGTTGATTGCACCCCTAGACATAGGGTGACATAAATCTGCTGGATTAGGGTCAAACCTAATAAGGGAATCCATAGAACGAGTTAATGCAACACTAGGGGTTTTAATTAGAAAAAGATTTCAATTAATCAACCTAGGGTTAGACGTTGTTAGTCTCGAAAGAGATAATAATATAAATTAAGGAATTCTACGGATCAAGTCAAGTGAATAAATCGGCTAATTCAGAGTTAAATAACAAGTGAAGTCTAGGTGGATTTTTCCTTGGGTATTGTCCAAATCAATTAGTTTTTCCCAAAAGTATTTCCCTAATCTACTTTCTGTGAATTCTTAGTTTAGTTAATTAGTTTAGATAAAGCAAGCCCCTTTATTTTTAGGCTAAATAATAGAAAGAAGGTTAATACTAGTACTTTTAGTTCCTGTGGGTTCGACATTCCGATCTTGCTATAAACTATACTACTGTTTGATAGGTGCACTTGCCTTCATCGTGATAATAGTTAGTTTTCAAGTATGATCAATTATAAATTTAAGACTTATCATGCACATCAAGTTTTTGGCGCCGTTGCCGGGGAACTAAGATATTAGGAATGCTTAATTTTTATTACTTTAGCCATTTTTACTTTTATTGCAATTTATTTTTTTACTTTTAGTCTAATTTTTCTTCTTTTTCTTTGCTTCTAGCAGGTTTTTATAGTTTATGACTAGAAGAAACCCGTCAGGACCTCTACTTTTTGATAGTGAGATCGAGAGCAGAGTTCGCAAAAACTAGAGAGAGATAAGGCGAAGCTTACAATACATAGAGGAAGGGCAAGAGGAAGATATCAATAATACAACCGAGGAGATGGGTGACAATTAGAATAATCAGCTACCTCCTGTGGTTGCTATAGATCCAGTAAATCAAAATCCTGCTCCACGTACTATGTATGATTATGCTAAACCTTCTTTAACAAGAATTGAATTAAGTATAGTTTGGCCTGCTGTTGCTGCAAATAACTTTGAACTGAAACCTAACACTATTCAAACGATACAACAGTTTGTTCAATTTGATGGTTTGCAGGACGAGGATCCAAACACTCATTTGGCGAATTTTCTGGAATTCTGCGACACTTTTAAGATAAATGGCATTTCTGATGATTCCATTCGCCTTCGGTTATTTCCCTTTTCACTGAGGAATAAGGCTAAACAGTGGTTAAACTCGTTACCACGAGGGTCAATCACCACTTGGGAACAAATGACCAAAAAATTTTTATTAAAATATTTTCTGCCAGCTAAAATGGCTAAACTAAGGAATGATATCTCTTCTTTTGTGCAGATGAATTTGGAAACACTTTATGATGCATGGAAGAGAGACAAGGATCTTTTGAGAAGGTGCCCTCACCATGGGTTACCTCTATGGCTGTAGGTTCAAACTTTTTACAACGGTGTGAACCCCTCAACGAGACAGATGATTGATGCAGCAGCTGGTGGAACCATTAACAACAAAACACCGGAAGAGGCTTACGAATTCATTGAAGAGATGTCACTGAATAATTATCAGTGGCAAGTTATGAGAACGAAGCCGACGAAAGCTGCTGGTGTTTTCAACCTCGACGCGGTTACTATGCTCTCTAACCAGGTAGAACTTTTAAATAAAAAGATTGATGGTTTATATGGTTCTACTCAGGTACATCCAGTGATGAGGTGTGATTCAAGTGGAGGAAAAGTACACACAGATCATCCATCCTACAACCCTAGCACTAAGGAGGAACAAGTTCAATATATGGGTGACAATAATTCTAGATCTTGAAATAACCCATACAATAACACATACAATGCAGGTTGGAGGAACCATTCTAACTTCTCGTTGGGTGGTCAAGGAAATCAAAGGCCACAACATCCCCCAGGTTTTCAACAACCACCTTACCAATAGGAAAAGAAGCCAAACCTTGAGGAGATGCTAACAAAGTCCATCTCGGTGTCAGAAATACGCTTTTAGAATATCGAGACAGCTCTTAAAAATCAACAAGCGTCAATTCAAAGGATAGAAGCTCAAATAGGACAACTTGCCAAGTTAATCTCCGAACGACCACAAGGTAGCTTGTCGAGTAATACTGAAACTAACCCAAAGGAGAAACTTAATGCAATTACTATTCAAGATAAAGAAGGGGTAGTTGAACTTGAACCTGAATCGAGGTAAGGAATTATGGTAAGTAAAGGTAAGGATAAGGTGGACCACAGTAAGCAAAAGCCGATAAGTAGGAAATATAAACCTTGTGTGCCATATCCCAGTGCGACAAGGAAAGACCACATGGACGAACAATTTGGTAAATTCCTTAAATTACTAAAGAAATTACATATTAACTTACCGTTTATTGAAGCTCTTTCGCAAATGCCAAAAGCAGTTAAATTTTTAAAGGAGCTATTAGCAAACAAGCGGAAGTTGGATGAGGCATTTTATGTGGAGTTGAATGCAATTTGCTCAGCCATTCTACAAAATAAGCTACCCAACAAGTTGAAAGATCCAAGGAGTTTTACAATTCCTTGTTTAATTGGTAGTTTAGATGTTAATAATGCATTGGCTGATTTAGGGGAAAAGTTTAATGTCATGCCCTATAAAATGTTTAAACAACTAGGTCTTGGGAAACCCAAACAAACTAGGATGAGTATTCAGTTAGCAGATAAAACCATTAGATTTCCTAGGGGTATGATTGAATATGTACTCGTTAAAGTTGATAAATTTATATTCCCAGTTGACTTTGTTGTTTTAGATATGGATGAGGATAGTAACGTGCCTTTGATTTTAGGAAGACCCTTTTTAGCAACTACTAGAACTATTATTGATGTTGGTACAGGTGAACTCACACTTCGTGTGGGTGATGAAACAATCACTCTTCAAGCTCATAACTCGAGTAACACATCACATAGTGAGAGTGGTTGTATAAATCATGATGCTAATACTGATCATGTGGTGCAACCTTCGTTGCAGGAAACACGCTCGAAGAGCATAAATGAACCATGTTCAAATAACAACAAAGGACCCATCTTTGAAGAACGAAGGCTAGGATCGAGGAACTAGATGAATGGCGTACACAAAAGTCGAGATCACATGATAAACCAAAACCACGCCATGACGGGCTCAATGTTTTAACGAATCAATTTAATGTTGGAGACATAGTACTATTAGATGCAGTAGACCCTCATATTACCACTTCTAAACCTAATGGAGCAATCCCTTTTACGGTACTTAACATTTACCCATACGGTACAGTCGAGGTAACTCATTCCAAATTTGGCACTTTTAAGGTAAATAATACTTGTCTAAAATCTTGTTTTGATAAGATTGATAGCAGGAATGAGGAGTGTAAACTCCTCGAACCACCATGACCGCGCAACAGGAGGTAAGTTGAGCTTAGACTCTAAATAAGCACTTCTCAGGAGGCAACCCGAGCACTAACAGTGTTGATTTCTTTAAAATTTAGTTTTTAACATCTAAACCATTAACTAAGTCCTTGAACACAAATTTTCCAAATCCACACGACCAGACACATGGGTGTGCCTTAGACCGTGTTCATACCACGAGCGGCGACACGACCGTGCGATACAGTCGTGTGAAAACAGAGTAAAATTTTCCCAAAACACGGGATGCGATACGTTGCCATGGTCGTACGACATGGCCATGGGCAATTCTGTCAAATCTACACGGGTGCAAGCCGTGGTGGAAACTAAAAGATTAACACGGGCGTGCGACACGCCCGTGCTCACCACCCGTGGTCAAAACTTTCTAACTAACAAAGGCGTGCGCATACACACACGGGTGTGGGAGAAGCGAACGAAGTAGGACACGGCCATGTGCACCAACATGCCTAATGAACTCGGGCGTGGGCCAAATACCAGATGCACCCAAATTCGAAACCCATGAATAAACCCGCACTATTCATCATCTCCTTCTCCAATCCCTAACCCTAATCGCCGCCTCCGCTTCCTCAGCTCCGGCCATCACCCCAAAATCTCTCCTTTCTCTTCTCCTTTTCACCATTCGAGCTAAAAAAATCCCCTCTCATTTCCTCCTTTCCCTTCTTCCTTCTTCTCTCCTTCCCCACACTTCAAACCTCTACCATCGCGCTGCCGCTCCTCCGGCCACCAAACTTCCAGTATCAGTTTCCTCTTCCTTTTTACCTTCTTTTGATGCCATGATTTACTTACATTTTGTTTATTATTTGCTTATCATGTCATCCTCATTCTTAGGTTCTATTTCACATATTTTGCACCCTTTTCTTACCATCATTAGTCACTCTCATCTATTCATGCTATTACTATGCCATTTAGCATAAAATTTCGATTGACAATTGCTTTATGAAGTTTGCTTGCTCTCGGCTGAGTTTTGTTAGTGTGATTAATCTTTGGTTGAATTTGATAATTTAATTTATTTCATGGTTCATTCCTTTTGGATTTGGTTGCATATGTTATATTCTCCATTCATTAAAATATGAAACTGTTCCTTTTACAGTACACCATGTCAAATCCATGCAGTAAGAAAACCACTGTCCCCTCCTCGAAGAAGAGAAAGGGAGCAGCATCTTCCTCGAGTCCTACCACCGAGATACAACACCCATTCCTCTATTTTCCACCGGGACCCCAAGAAGAACTTTTTCAAATACTACGGGCTCGACCCTTAAGTGCAGGTCGTTGCATTGATTGGGCCACCCTAGAGCAAATCCAACTCGCTAATGCGGTCCGGGCTCTCCTGACTACTGAACCATGAGGGCTTTTCTTCGAGATCGTCGGGCCGGCATATCTCGAGCTCACACTAGAACTCTGTTCGACCTTCCACCTTCAAACCGTTATGACAGAGTTCAATGATCCCGAAACGGTCTAGTTCCGTCTCGACAGCTTAGTTCGCCAGTTGAGCATCCCTGAGTTCGGTATCGTTTTGGGACTATATAAGGAGGAGTTCATGGATGACGACGACTTCGATAGTCTCAATCGCCACATCCACTACTCTCCTTCAAATTGCTGGAAAGACCTAGTCCCTACATCGGCCACTTACGATCCTAGCCGCTCCAAGGCGTCAGCTCTCGCCCCATCACTGAGATACCTACACGCCATCCTAGCCCACACCCTGACAGGGCGGCGAGAGAGCACCAGCATCGTCAACACTAACGACGCATATTTTTTATGGAGCATGGCGAATGGGCACGTCTTCGACCTCTCTTATTTCATCGCCCTCGCCATTTGCCATCAGACAGAGCGGCATAGGAATGGAGTCATTTCCATTGGCCCTTATGTGACTCGCCTGGCACGGTACTTCGGTCTTCTCAACACGGCGGCACAATTATCCTCCCTCACCCTCATCGGTCAGATGTCTCCACAAGGCATCTCGAGTATGCTTTATATGATGATGATCGAGTGACAACGTAGATTTGATCTTCCTTAGTATCGCCTCGTCCAGTCAGCCGAGCAGGAGGACCCAGAGGACATCACTGATGATGTCCTTCCACCTTACGAGGATCTACCATCTCAGCCACCGCCTATTCATCGTCCAATTCATGCGGCTGCTTCACTCTCTGACATCTCTAAGCGTCTCACTCGATTCGAGCAGCAATGTTTTCAGCGCTTTGATAACGTTGATGCAACCCTACATCAGATTTGTCAGCACCTTCACATCTCATTGCCACCCCCACCTCGCGAACCATCTGGCAATGAAGATTTTTGAAGACTTTTATTTATTATTTATTATTTTTATTTTTTAGTTTTATTTTTATTTATCTTTTTTTTTCAATTACTTTTTATTTTATTGCTCTTTAATACTATCTTTACTTTATTTTTAGGTTTTATAATTTATATTAAGCAATTTGTGTTTACGACATCTCTTAACGAGTAATCATGCTACTTTATATTTCCTAAAGAGTTATTGCTTCTATCACAGTTAAGAAGAGCTCCAAAGCTCACTATTACTTAGGAAATTGCAACTCCACTGGGAAAGGTTCTCCACGACTGCCATGTCCTACTCGACCACGACCATAGCTACCACCAGTTATAATATTCTTTTGGCGCAGTACTTGTGGACTAACAACCTCTACCACCACCAGAGTATCCTCCTCCAATCTCACCCTTGCCTTAGCCGATTACTTTCCATAACTCCAATTCAAGGATTCCATTTAACATTTAGGAAATTTCAGTTCTCTCCCTATCTTATGACTTAATATCTATATTTTTCAGTGAATCTATCTTTGTACATTGAGGACAATGTACATCTTAAGTGTGGGGGGTTATCTATATAATTATCAGAAAAATCCCTGAATTTTGTCTTATTCTCACGTAACTCACTTATATCACTATTAGAATGAATTTTGATTAACTTATGATTTTTATTGATATATATTGAATTAAAACATAGGTATTAATGCATTGATTGTTTAAACTTTAAGTAATTAGAGGATCAAGCATGATAAGTTGATTTTTGAGAATTAAAAATTTTTAGGTTATTTCCCCAAGTTTAGGTATTATCTTGAAGTTTAAATTCACAGATTTAACATCAAAAAGCCATAATTTTTTGTGAGATCTTGAGCCTTTAGAGGATATATTATTTCTTTCATGCTCACTTTTATTGTTGCTATGAGTGCGTTAATATTGATTTGTTATTCTAGAACTTGCTTCGATTATGCATGTCAAGACCACACCATTGATTTGATATGTTGAGATGATAAAGGCACTTAGGTTTAACCCACTCACTCTATAAAAGTCTACCGTCATAATTAACCCTTAGTGAACCCCTTTGAGCCTAACAAGCCATTCATTGATTCACCCTCAATATTAACCTATAACCCATTATTTTTAAAATCCCCTTAATTAATTTGATCCTTATTTTTGTCGAGATTTGATTTGGATAAATTGTTTAGCTATGTTCTATTCCTGATAGTTAGCAAAGTTCCATGTTACTTGATTTGTTCTTAAAAAAAACGAAGTTGATGTAATGTATCCATTATGAAAAACTCAATTCTAAGATCATCTAATTAGGAATGTAATTTGTCAGTTTTATTATTTTTCTAGTTAGGTAATTTTTCAATTCAATCTCGATTCTAACCTTCTCTTTCAGCTTGTGACCACACCCCCTAACCAAAGCCACGTTACAACCTTCTAAAGACCTTTTGATTGATGTATCATCTCAATATATAGTGGTGGAGATTTGATTTTTATGCAAGCCTATGGTAATAACTTTTCATATTGATTGTTGAGTGCTAAAATTGTTGTCCTTAAACACCTTGAGTGTGAATCTTTAGTGAGGATGTTAAACTCTGTGATATTTTGAATTAAAGGTGATTACTTAGATGAGGGGAGAGATCTATGTTTTCGTGATAAAATGCTCAACTTGGAATGTTTGAAACTCTGATATTCTTCTAGTTGAATTCTCAATGTATGATTACTTATGGATTATTTTGAGATATTATTGATAGGAGTTATAAGTTGAGATAAATGAATTCTTAATCATGAGTTGAGGATTTTGCTTGAGGACAAGCAAACGCTTAAGTGTGGGGGTATTTGATAAGTCGTAATTTATACATATTTTTATCTCATGCTTAACACATTTTTGGATGAATTATCATTAGATTTGTGAAATTTGATGCTCCTAATCCTTTAATTTCATGTTTTATACTTAGGCGAGCATAGGAGAGTAAAAAGAGCGAGAAACGGGCCAAAAACGACTAAAATGGGTCAATGTGGGAAATCAACACTGCCTAGACTTCCTCACATGGGTATACCACACGGTCGTGTCTAATTTACAGACTCTAACACGACCTGGACTTCTTCACACGGTGCCTTTTTAACAGACTTGCACACAACTTAAACCGCCCCGCACACGGCCATGTCCCTATCGGGCCCAAGACTAGTTTTATTCGGAAAAGGGCACTATGGAGGATTCTAAGGCATTCTAAAGCCTATAAAAACACCCTATAGAAGGATTAAGGGGGACACACGGGGTAGGAGGCAAGAAATTACTCGAAGAAAGCCGATTGATCCATCTCAGAAGCCGGATTCTCTTTCAAGACTAAAGATCTCCCTTAAATTTCCTATGGGGGTTTTGGGTTTTCTTTATGTTTTGTTATTCTTATTCTTCTGAGATGTTATCTTTTGCAAATATGAATTAAATTCCCTAAATACCTAAGGGGAATGAAACCTAAGATGGATCTTGTTACTATTTTCTGAGTTATACGATAAATACTTGATTTGTTCTTAATTATATGTTCTTAATTCTTGTTTTAATATTTCAGGATAATGATTCAAGTATTGATGTGCTTATTCAGAGGAGCAAAAGTCCCTATCTAAGAGAAGATCTAACATAATTAAGCGGAGTTGATTGCACCCCTAGACATAGGGCGACATAAATCTGCTAGATTAGGGTCAAACCTAATAAGGGAATCCATAGAACGAGTTAATGCAACACTAGGGGTTTTAATTAGAAAGAGATTTCAATTAATCAACCTAGGGTTAGACGTTGTTAATCTTGAGAGAGATAATAATATAAATTAGGGAATTCTACGGATCAAGTCAAGTGAATAAATCGGCTAATTCAAAGTTAAATAACAAGTGAAGTCTAGGTGGATTTTTCCTTGGGTATTGTCCAAATCAATCAGTCTTTCCCAAAAGTATTTCCCCAATCTACTTTATGTGCATTCTTAGTTTAGTTAATTAGTTTAGATAAGGCAAATCCCTTTATTTTTAGGCTAGATAATAGAAAGAAGGTTAATACTAGTACTTTTAGTTCCTGTGGGTTCGACATTCCGGTCTTACTATAAACTATACTACTGTTCGATAGGTGCGCTTGCCTTCATCATGATAATAGTTAGTTTTCAAGTACGGTCAATTACAAATTTAAGAGTTATCACGCACATCAAATGCCACGAGATTCTCTAGAGAACAAGACGATTCCTACTATTTTATTGATTCTATTGATCATGCTACTTAAGATTGTTTATAGGAAATCATTCATAAGGGTATGTTGGAACTATGTCTTGCTCAAGGAGAGGAGGTAAATGACGATGACACTGCGATAGGTAAGACAAAAGTGTCGAAACCATTTTTAAATCGAGTTTTGGAAAATGGGAATCGACTTTAAGAAAAACGAAAACGGGAGTCGCCACCAATCTTTTTAGGTGTGATTGGATCACCTTATAAAATGTTTTGTTTTAAAACATTAATTTTGGTCTACGAAAGTCAAGAAAACGGATTCGGGAGTCGGTTACGTACGAGGAAGGGTTAGCACCCTCGTAACACCCAAAAATTGGTACCTAATTGATTATCAAGTGTCTTTAATGTCAGAAATTTGAAAGTTTTAAGATGCAAACCTCTTTTAATTATAATGTCTCAATTTTGAAAATTAAGGCTCACTTGAGTCAAAACATCACATCCAGTAAGTTAGGACGCAACATTTTAAAACTTTCGAAACTAAGCTCGTCTTTCGAAAATTTCTATCTCGAAACAACAAAACGCCATATCCAGTAAGTTAGGACACTATGTTTTGAAATCTCGAAATAATTGTTTAAGTTTTGAAAACTCAAAATCACTTAGAAGGGTGCTTGACTATTCGAATTCAACGAGAAAAGTCGCAACCCAGTAACTTAGGGCACTACCTTTCTCGAAGTTTCCAAACATCAAGCATTGCCTTTTATTTTATTTTTTTTTAAAAACTTGGAATATTATTTTAAATGACGTTTTAGGATGACATATTAATGCATCATGAAGCATAGATGTACAAAATATTCTAACATTTCCATACAAACATAAATAATATCATTAAGACAAAACTAAATAACATGAACATACGTTTAATGAAAAAAAATCATACTAGGGTAAATATAAGATAATAAACAAATAAAAACATGAGTAAACTAAAAGAAAAACATAATACATGCAAAAATTATACAACAATATATATCATAAAATAGCACGTAAAAGAAATAATTAAACATAGCATATAAAAAAATGAAACTATGCATAAGTAAGATAAATGACATACACTAAAAAAATGAATAAATAGAACATTTACAAATTATAAAAATATAATGTAATAGTTGAAAATACATAAAATGATAATATAATATATATACATGCATAGAAAATATATATTTGAAAATAAACTATATAAAAAGGTTAAATATTATAATATATAAAATACATAATCAAATGTATAAAAGATAGGAATAAATATACATATTTGAAAAATGAAGAAAATAAAATAAAATGAAATAAAGGTTGAAAAACTAAGATAGACGAAGAATAAAATAAGAACAAACCACAGAGAGTAAGAACGCAAGAGGGAGAGAAATTTGAGTGAATGCTCTCAAGAATTCTTATTGCTTCCCAAAACTCAAGTCCTTTACAATGAAGGGAGAGGCCTCTATTTATAGTTGAGCCTCCCCAAATCCAACGGTACAGATCAATTACATCAACGGTTAAGATTAAAGGATATCCACAAATTAAATCTCCAAGATTACAAGATCATATCTTCAAGATTGCATATCATATCTAAGATTGCAATCATATCTAAGATTGTATCATATCTAAGATTGCATATCATATCTAAGATTGCAATCATATCTAAGATTGCATATCATATCTAAGATTGCAATCATATCTAAGATTGTATATCATTGAAGATTATATTTCCATATGAGTCAAGCTTGTAGATGGACCTTAAATATTTTCAAGTAATGGGCCATTCCGATCGGGCCAAATTAAATTTGTAATTCTAGACTAAACTTGGACTTCGTTTTTTTTGGGGTTTATTATTTTTGTTTTTGGACTTATTTCTGGGACCAGGCAAAATTGAGTGTCTACAACTGCCCCTCTTTGCTCATTGCTGTGTAACAGGAGTAGAGCAAAGACTATAAAAGGACCAATTTTGCCTGGGCTCGCCGAGTCTTGAGTTCTTGATCCTTGATCTTCTTTAAATGGCCTCTTGACGGCTTTAATCTACTTCACTGCAACTCAGGAAGGCAATATCTGCTATCTTCAACTTGTTCCCTATAAACACGGGGATGCCATGTTAAAATCTTTGATCTGCTTCGCTGTAAGCACAGGAATGTCAGATCTGCTATGTCTTCGATCTGTTCCCTGTAAACAAAGGATGCCAAATCATCTTGGATCTGCTTCGATGCGAAAACATTCGAAGGTCAGATCTGCTATGTCTTCGATCTGCTCTCCGTCGAATATGGAGATGCCAAATCTATTTCTTCAATTTGTTCTCTGACAATACAGAGATGCTAAATCATCTTAGATCTGCTTCAGCGTAAACACGTGAAAGCCAAATCTGCTATGTCTTCGATCTGCTTCTTGTAAATGTAAGGATGCCAAATCATCTTGGATCTACTTCGATGTGAAAACTGTAATAGCCCAAATTTGTCCGGGCCTTAAAACCAAAACAGAAATACAAAAATAAATAAATAAATGTTTATTTATTTAAACAGTCCATGTACAATAGCCCAAACACAAACCCAAATACCTAAACCTAGATACCCAAATACTCCGAGACCCAATTAACCTAAACCTACAGCAGACCCAAACCCGAAAGCCCAAATAGCAGGGGCCCAAATAACTTTCAGATAGGGTTAGAAACCCTAGCTCTCTCCTCGCTCCGCAAACAGAAGGTTCCAGAAGCCAAGCCTCACAACCCTTCAGTTTTCGTCGTTCCAGCTACCTTCCATCAAGGCCACGATTCCAGGCCCCGAGTCACGCCGAGATCAACACCACCGATGGACCATCGTCAAGCCCTTTTCACCACCAAATTTCTCGCAAGTACCTGCAAAAGGAAAGGAAACACAGCAGATATGGAAAAACTGAAAAAGGAAACTAAAATAAAGGAATCTCAGCAGATCACGATCAAAGATACGATGGATACAGTAGACAAGAAATGGAAAGAAATCGAAGCTTTCTTTCCCAGTTTATGTAATAAAGTAGTGGCTATAAAAGCCCAAATAAAACGATGTAAAGGGGACCGACTTACGTTTTTTAGAAAATATACACAGAGAATCAATAAAAAATATAGAAATTCAGCAAAAGAGTTATTTCTCGCGCATATATACAGCAAGCATCACCATCGATTGAATATACAAAGGTGAAATTTTCTTTTAAATACATGCACATATATTGCGAACGAAAAAGGGAAAGGAAGACGAACCTTTTCTGATCTGCGCTGAAGTAGGAAATTTTCCAGTTTCCGACCGCCGCGCATGGCGACGTTCACGGTGGCACATGAGCGCGTGAATTCCTGAGAACGGAGGCTCGACGGAGCTCCGGTGTCGGCCCCAGATCCTCATTCAGAGGATTTCACCCCTTTTTTTTTAGAGCCGGGTGTAAAAATGAATTTAAAACTAAAATTTGGCCTATATAGCGTTAACAGAACGACGCCGTTTTAGCTTAATCCAATAAGCTTAAAACGACGTCGTATTAAGACTAAGGATTCGCGCGTTGACCCGATTACCCAGGAAGGATCTGCGTGTTTTTAAAGATTGGGTTAATTACCCAATTGGTCCTTCCACCTTTTTTGTATTTACAATTATGTTTTATTTTATTTATGATTTAGCCCTAATATTTTGTTTCAGTTTTGATTTAGTCCCTGCAATAGCTATTTTAAGTCCGGAATTAAAACGTTGCCGTTTTGGGAATAGGGCGTTTTGCCCAATGAGTCCCTTTCGTTTTACGCGTGTTTTAATTAGGACCTTAATTCAGCTTTATTTTTTAATTAGCCCCTGTAATTTTATTGAACTTCAAATCTAACCATATATATTTATATCTATTATATATATATATATATATATATTTTTATTTTTATTTGTTTTATTTTTTTAAACCTTATTTTTATATATTATAATTATCTTATTATATATTATTATCTATTGTATATTTTTTTTCACAAATTATTATTATTTTACATTATTACATATATATTATTATTATGTTTTTACTTGTATTATATACTTATTTTTATTTATATGTTAATAATTACTTTACTTATATTCTATTATTACACATTTTGAAGATATTATAATATTATAACTTGTATAGTACGTATATTTCATCATTAATTACTTATTTCATATTATTCTAAACTTATATTTATATATATTATATAATTATTTTATTATAAATATGAATTCTTTTACATACTTGATGCTTTATACATTATTTTTCTAAACCAATATATTTTATATTTTTATTCTTATAAATATACTTTTATTATATATTATATTTTAAATCTATTATTAAATATCACATTTTTTATATGCTCATTCTATTTGTCATTTGTTTATATCACACATATATTTTTAAAACTTATGTTTTTATTATTATGCAATATTTGCTTTTACTTTAGAATTAATGTATTATTGCTATGTTATGTATTTTATATGTTATGTCTTAGACTTTTATAATTTATTTTCAAATGCATATTTTATATATATATGTGTGTGTGTGTGTCAAAATTGTATAGCATGCATCATTTATATGTTTAAATATATGTTGAATTACATGTTTATGGTTTTTACCTATTCTTCTTAAATATATATTACGTTTTATGTATATTTTTCTTATTTAAAATTTGTCATGTTTTATTTCTTATATGCGTTGGTTAATGTATGATTTTATGCTATTGTGCTTTATTTACCTATTATTATAACATGTTATCTCGTATGTTATGTTAGTATGCTCCTTCATATATCAGTTTTTAAAAAGAGACTTCATAGTTTTCAAAAATAAAAAGGCAATGCTTAGTGTTTGGAAGCTTCGAGAAAAGTAGTACCCTAACTTATTGGGTTGCAACCTTTCTCGTTGAGTTCGAATAGTCAAGCACCCTTCTAAGTTTTTTAAGTATTTCAAAATACGAGCAACTGTCTTGAAATTTCAAAGCGTTGTGTCCAAACTTACTGGATATGACGTTTTGACGTCTCAAGATAGAGATTTTCAAAAATGGTTAACTTAGTCTCGAATGTCTTAAAATAGTGCGTCCTAATTTATTGGATGTAATATTTTGATTCATTTGATACAAGTGAACCCTAATTTTCAAAATCAAAATATTGTAAAGAGGATTACATCTTAATTTTTTTTTTTAAAATTTTCGACATTAAGGACATTTTGATAACCAATTAGGTACCAATTTTTGGGCATTACGAGGGTGCTAACCCTTCCTCTTACGTAACCGGCTCCCGAACCCATTTTCTGATTTCGTAGACCAAAACTAATGATTTTAAAACAAAATGTTTTAAAGGTGATCCAATCACACCTAAAAAGATTGGTGGCGACTCTCGTTTTCATTTTTCTTAAAGTCGATTCCCATTTTCCAGAACTCGATTTAAAAATGGTCTCGACAGCTTGGCGACTCCACTGGGGACTAATAAGAGAGTCAAGCCGTATAATTGATTACCTTTTGTCTTAATGTTGAAAATTTGAAAATTTTAAAATTCAATCCTCTTTGCATTACATGAGTTTGTATTATTGCATATGTTATATATTCTGATACGCATTGCATTTGCATCACCGTTGTGGTCACACCCTTAAGTGGGAGTGAGAAACTACGCCTTCGTGAAGTTTTCGCCTCCGTGCAGGATAGTGGATCACTTTCGGGATACATCCGTACCTATGGTTTCGTGAGATTTTCATCTCCGTGTGGCCATAGGGAAATGTATTCCCCTGAACTGAACTCGATTCAAATGAGCCTATAATGGGTGAGAATCAAGGAATCTGCTGGTTCAGGTACCTCAACTTTAGAACTAAAACCTCATATAGAAAAACCGTAAGAGCCCAACTTAGTTAGAGCTATACTTTAGATATTACCCTTATAAATTATCGTTGAGATTTATTGATATCATGTGATACTAACTATTTCTTTTCTTTTGTTCGCATGTTATTTTGCAATTACAAAGGTATCGATTCACGGTCAGTTTCTAAATTAGGAAGTTTTATTATGGAGAACGGACTTCTTGATAGGGTGGAGGGTAACGCCGATGTTCATAGATGGTCAGAGCAAACTCAGCTAGAAAAGGGAGACAGTATAACTATGGGATATGTGTCAGAGCTGTCAGATTATACTCGTATTAGTGTCACACAGAATAATCTCCAAGAGCTTAAGGAAATTTAGGATCAGTGGGGCAATGAAACCAAGCAGTTATTCTACGATAATTACGGAGATTTATCTTACTTGCTCGATATTCAGGTAAATGAGAACTTGTTCCGAGCCCTTGCTCAGTTTTGGAACCCGGCGTACAGTTGTTTCACTTTTGAGGAGGTAGACTTGGTACCTACCGTGGAGAAGTACACTACCTTACTTCGTTGTCCCAGGTTTCAGAGTGATAGGATCTATTCTCGAGCTGCTTGTGTCCCTACCTTTTGGAAGAAAGTAATGACCATTACGGGGATGAGCGAGCAGTGGATCACGGCCAGAATTAAAGAGAAGGGTGAGTGCAAGTGCATTTCGTGGGACGCTTTGAAAGGTCTGATTTTGACACACCCCGATGAGACGAAGAAGGTAGACATTTTTGCCTTAATTTTGTATGGACTGATGGTTTTCCCTAAGGCTTTGGGATATGTGGACGACGCAACCACGGATCTTTTTCATCGACTCAGCAAAAGGGTCACTTCCGTCCCTACAATTTTGGCGGAGACATTCAGGTCCTTAGGTGCATGTAGGAGGGCTGGTGTAGGCAGGTTTATAGGGTGTGCTCAGTTACTTTTGGCTTGGTTCTACAGTCACTTCCGATTGATTGATGGGATTGTTTGTCGGGTTTTCTTCGAGAACTACTCCCCGTTGAAAGATATAGTAGCCTCATCTAGGAAAATGGATGTGCCGGAAGAGAATTGGATAGCATTACTTCGGAATCTTCAGTCTGAAGATGTTGAGTGGAGAGCTCCATGGATAGTTCCTGGTGAGATACTTTATCGATGCGGTAGCTTTGATTGGGTTCCCCTGTTTGGAATTTGGGGTGCCATTAGTTATGCCCCTTTGCTCGTGCTGAGACAGCATGGATTGAGACAGTTCGTACCAACGACTCATGGGTTGGCTCAAAGTGAGTTTGTATACAGAGGAGCCGATTACAAGAGGAAGGTTAGCGAGGTTTCTAGTGCTTGGAACAAGACTTGTCGGTTGAAGGGAGTGGCCATTAATCCTGCTACGACCCCGAAATATGTCGAGTGGAGGAGTAGAAGGATTAATGATAATGCCCGTATGAAAAAAATGGAGGAAGCTCAACCAATGGAGGAATATTTGCAAGTGATACCCTCAGAACTTGATATCATGAAGCAAGAATTTAAGAGAAAGAATTTGGAACTCGAAAAGAAGATAGAAAAGCTTGAGGAGGAGAAGATGTACCTGAGTCTAGATGTTGACCTGCAAAAGAAGGAGGTTGAAAAAGTTAGGAAGGAAAAGAGAAAGGTTGAAGAAGACCGAGATGATTTAAAAGAGGAGTATAAGAAGGCACAAGTATCTTTAAAGCGAGTGGGGTTAGGAAGGTCTTCGGAATAGTGGCAGAAAGAAGTTCAAGAGGAAAAAGCTAGAGCCGAGTATTGGGAGAGGAAGTTCCAAGATATGCGGTCGTAGAATTTGGCATTAGAGAAAGAGAATAAAGGGTTGAAGACTAAGGTAACTCAGCTTGGAAGATCCCTTCGTTGGCACCGAAACCATGATCCTACGGTCGAGTTAAAAAGTAAGGTTGAAGATTTGGAAATGGCATTGCATGATGGTGAACTTCGGATTGAGTAGCTCGAGGCGCAAGAAGATTGTTTAAAAGGAGAGCTCCATCAAATTAAAGGTCAAGTCAGAGATAGGGATTACATTATTGGGGAGGCTATAGCCCATATCCGAGAGATTGCTGAATATGTTCGAGACTTAGCAGTACGAGCTGATGTGTTGAGTATGATGTATGAGTCAGCGTCTGATAAAGGTCGAGAGTTAGCCCTTTTATTAGATAAAGTTAGAACTTTGGGCATTAAGGCAAAGGCATATATGTAATCCATTTATATGTAAAGATATTCTTTTTCTAAATAAAATTTTCTAAATGAGATTGAATCAAGATCGATGCCTTTTTGCATTCATGCATTTGCATTACATCGCATCATATGCATTCAAAGTTATAGAAAAACCCTAATTAGTTAAAGTTTACTTCTAAAGGTAGAAAAGAAAATCTGGAAATCACACATCCTTACGGCACCCGCACTAAAACTAAGAGTATGGATCAAAGGTTCAAACAAATGCAAAAGGATATGCAAGACCAATTGCAAGAGTAGTTGGCTAAGATGCAGAATGACATGAGGGAGCAAATGCTAGAGGCTTAGAGGAATATGATGGCTGAAATGGCTCAGCTGCTAAGGGCCACTGATAAAGGGAAGGCCCCCATGGCTATCACTGGTGAGGAGGGTGAGGATCATCCTCCGGGATTTACTTCGCCTCATGTGCCACTACAAACCGAGGCACCTCCTAGAAGGCCATCTGTCACTATAAGGCCTCAACATGGACCGGTTGATGCTGGAATCCCCGTGAATTTCCCATTTGGGTCGGGAATTAATTTGGGTGATAACCCGATCAACCCTATCACTCCTAATCTGGATATGATGGAGAAGGAAAGAATGGCAACCGAATCCTCAAAACAGTTGGAGGATCGTTGCAAGTGGTTGGAGGAGAAGTTTAGGGTTTTGGAAGGTGCTGGCAATCATCATGGGATTGATGTCAAAGACTTAAGTTTGGTCCCAGACTTGGTGCTTCCTCACAAATTTAAGATGCCAGAGTTTGAAAAATACAATGGGACTACTTGCCCAGAGGCACACATAACAATGTTTTGTAGGAGAATGACTGGGTATGTGAATAATGATCAATTATTGATCCATTGTATTCAAGACAGCTTAGTAGGAGCAACGGCTAGGTGGTATAATCAGTTGAGCCGTGCAAGAATTGGTTCATGAAGAGATCTTGCACAAGCCTTCATACAACAGTACAACCATGTGACTGATATGACGCCGGACGGGATCACGCTTCAAAACATGGAGAAAAAGCCTAATAAAAATTTTAGGCAATACGCACAACAATGGAGGGAAGTAGCAATGCAAGTACAACCACCACTATTAGAAAAAGAGACCACCATGTTGTTTATCAACACTTTGAAAGCACCGTTCATCACTCATATGATTGGAAGAACCACGAAAAGTTTCGCGGATATAGTTATGGCAGGAGAGATGATTGAGAACGCCATAAGGGGTGGTAAAATTGAGGGGGAAACAGCTAAAAGATCGGCCCCAAGGAGAAAGGACAACGAGGTGAATAACATGAATAGTTTCAACTCGAGGGCAATCACAGTTGGTCAACCCAAAGCAGTCGCGGTCGAGCAACAAAGTACTCAAAGGCAGGAATCGGGCACAAGACAGAATTCGGAAAGGATGCAATTCACACCTATCCCTGTGACGTATCGTGAGCTTTATCAAAGCTTATACGATGCACATGCTATTGCTCCATTTCATTTGAAACCGCTACAGCCATCGTACCCCAAATGGTATGATGCAAACGCTAAATACGAATATCATGCGGGAATACCGGGGCATTCGATTGAAAACTGCACCGGATTCAAGAAAGCTGTGGAGAGGCTTATCAAGATGGGAGTTGTGAAATTCGACAGTACCCCTAATGCTGAAAATCCATTACCAGATCATGGCAATCAAGGAGTGAATGCCATTGATGAAACTAGGGAAGGAAGAATCAAAGAAGATGTTGCTAAGGTGAAGACACCCATGAAAGTAATATGGGAGGAGATGGTGAAGAGAGGTATGTTAACCTCTGAAAAAGGTAGAGAAAGAATGGGGAACTATTGTGAATTCCATGGAGAGGTGGGTCATATGATCCAAAATTGTGAAGATTTCAAGACCATAGTGCAAGGCATTATGGTTAACAAAGAGTTACAGATTTTTTAGGGTAGTTCTTGCAAAAGACAAATATGTGTGCTGGAAAATGAACAACAAGGAACCAGCCGATCAAGAATTATTATTTCCTTGCCGGAGAATAATGAAGTAGGGGCGCAAACCGGGCCTAAGGTCGTCATCCATAAACCCACTCATTTTCCTTACAAGGATGACAAGAAGGTGCCATGGAGTTATGACTGCAGTGTAACAGTACCTGAGTGGGAGAGTATAGCCAGTGCGTCTAGGGGCGTGCAAGATGAAGGTTCCCATACACGAAGTGGGAAGCGTTATGATGAGGGGGGCATCAGAGTGGAGCCCACAAAATAAAAGATGTGGACGTTGAGAAGAAGAAAGAGGTTGAAGTGCCTGTCAAGGAGCCGGTAAAGGAGGAGGAGGCTAAGGAGTTTCTAAAGTTCCTTAAGCATAGCGAGTACAGTGTGGTCGATCAGTTGCGTAGGCAGCCAGCACGTATATCAGTATTAGCCTTACTTTTGAGTTCTGAGGTGCATCGGGATACATTAATGAAGGTACTTAACGAAACATATGTCACCCACGACATATCTGTTAACAAGTTGGACTGGTTGGTAAATAACATCAGTGCTGACAATTTCATCTACTTCAATGATGATGAAACTCCACCTGGAGGCATAGGGTCAACCAAGGCCTTGCACATCACTACTTGGTGCAAGGGATACACGCTTCCAAGCGTACTCGTTGATAATGGGTCGGCTTTGAACATCCTTCCATTATCCATATTGAACAGATTACCCATTGACAGTTCACATATGAAGGCATGTCACAATGTGGTAAGAGCCTTCGATGGAACCGAAAGGAAAGTGATGGGACAAATTGACATCCCTTTGGAAATTGGGCCAAATACATATGAAGTTGATTTCTTGGTGATGGATATCAAGCCCTCCTATAATTGTTTATTGGGGAGACCATGGATACACTCGGCAGGAGCGGTGCCTTCCTCATTGCACCAAAAATTGAAGTTAGTGACAGATGGACGGTTAATAACCATCAATGCGGAGGAGGACATTATAGCAGCAGTCACTAGCAAGGCCTCTTATGTCGAGGCGAATGAAGAGGCTATTGAGTGTTCTTTTCGCTCTTTAGAAATCATCAATGCAACCTTCATTTTGGAAGGAAGTGAGGTACCGGTACCTAAAATGTCTAGAGCCACAAGGATGGCCCTGCAAATGATGATGGGGAAGGGAGCATTGCCAGGAAAAGGACTAGGAAGATAGTTGCAAGGAGGGGTTCAAATCCCAAAACTGATTGAGAAGAAAGATTGCTTTGGTTTGGGCTTCAAGCCAGACCATAAGCACAAGAGGCAAGAGATTGAGAAGCGCCAAGCGAGAAGAAAGGCGCGTTTGAACGGAGGAGAAGTGGAGTGGGAATCGATGACATTCCCACCTATATCCAAATCCTTTAAGTCAGGAGGGTTACTGGTAGAAGAAAGTCATCAGATTAATGCTGTACACAATGAGGGATTGGAGCAAGGAAGCCTCAAGGGCATTCGCCCTTACGAACCGGGGAGCTCTCTGAACAATTGGACTGCGGAGGACCTTCCTGTAGTCTTTAGGAATTTTTCAGAGTAATTATCGAAACATGCCTGTTACTCTAGGGCCTAGGAGTAGTAAGATTACGTTTGTGAAAAAAGGCTTATGATCATCTATTATTATTTTAATAAAACATAATTTTATTATCAATTCGGATGAATATGGTTTCTTTTTATCAATTAATATGTCGTTAAACTTTTTTAATTCTCATTCTTTCATTCATAACACATAAATAACCATTCTTAGATTCATTCATTCTTTGTATATTCTTTCATATCCCTACAGGTCCCTAGATATCAATGATATGAGCACTGATACTGCAACTCCTGATTTCTCTTGCTCGCAAGACATGTGTTTAGAGGAATCTCAAAATTTTGAAAATGTTTAAGATTGTGATGTGTCTCCTTATCTGTTAAGAATGGTAAAACAGGAGGAAAAAAGAATTATGCCGCATGAGAAAGAGGCAATAGAAAATGTAGCCCTAGAGGAAGGGAAAGAGTTGAAAATTGGAACACTGATTACCGAGGACACAAGGCATGGTCTGGTTGAGTTGCTTCGAGAGTTCAAGGATATCTTCGCATGGTCATATCAGGATATACCTGGATTGAGTACCGACATTGTAGTACATTGTCTTCCGATAAGACAGGATTACAAACCAGTCCAACAAAAGTTACGGAGAATGCGTGTTGTAGTACATTGTCTTCCGAATGGGCAGCTAATATTGTGCCGGTCCCTAAGAAGGACGGGAAGGTACGAATGTGTGTTGATTACAGTGATCTGAATAAAGCTAGCCCAAAAGACAACTTTCCTTTGCCGCACATCGACACTTTGGTAGACAACATGGCGGGACATTCGTTGTTTTCTTTTATGGATGGTTTCTCGGGGTATAATCAGATAAAGATGCATCTAGAGGACATAGATAAAACCACCTTCATAACCTTTTAGGGTACCTTCTGCTACAAAGCAATGCCGTTTGGGTTGAAGAACGCAGAGGCAACCTACCAGTGAGCCATGGTGAACTTGTTCCACGACATGATGCATAGGGACATTGAAGTATATGTTGATGACATGATTGCTAAGTCCCGAATAGAGAAAGAGCATATTGAAGTTTTGAGAAGACTATTCTTGAGGTTAAGGAAGTTTCAGTTGAGGCTCAATCCGACAAAGTGCACCTTCGGAGCTAGATCGGGAAAGCTATTGGGTTTCGTAGTCAATGAAAAGGGAATAGAAGTTGATTCAGACAAAGTCAGAGCAATACGAGAATTGCCTCCACCACAAACTTAAAAAAAAGTTCGAGGATTCCTAAGAAGGTTGAATTACATCGCTCGGTTCATTTCACAACTAACCGAGAAATGTGATCCTATCTTTCGCCTCCTCAGAAAGCACAATCAAGGTACTTGCGATGAGGAATGCCAGAATGCTTTTGAAAAGGTCAAGCAGTATTTATTGAATGCTCTGGTATTATCTCCACCTAGCCCAGACAAACCGTTAATACTGTACTTGTCAGTGTTCAGTAATTCTATGGGATATGTGCTTGGTCAGCAAGACGAGTCAAGGAAAAAGGAGAAGGCAATTTATTATCTCAGTAAAAAATTCACTGACTGTGAAATGAGATATCCACCAATTGAAAAGTTGTGCTGTGCGCTGATTTGGACAACTCGGAGATTAAGACAGTACATGCTATACCATACCACTTGGCTCATTTCAAAGCTTGATCCATTGAAATACATGATGGAGTTAACGGCTCTAAACGGGAGAATGGCGAGATGGCAAATTTCGCTTTTAGAGTTTGATATAGTCTACATAAGTCAGAAGGCTATAAAAGGAAGTGCGGTAGCAGACTTCTTGGCCAGTAGGGCTCTAGAGGATTATGAGCCATTGAACTTTGATTTTCCAAATGAGGAGTTAATGTGTATAGCAACGACCGAAGATTCTCCTTGAAAGCTAAATTTTGATGGGGCTTCTAATGCAGTCAGAAATAGAATTGGGGCAGTCTTGGTATTCCCGAATGGCGATCATTACCCGTTCACGTGCAAGTTGGGCTTTGATTGCACGAATAATATGGCTGAGTATGAAGCATGCATCATGGGACTTCAAGCAGCTATAGAGCGAGGTATAAAAACCCTAGAAGTATATAGAGATTCTGCGTTGGTAATTTATCAGCTTAGAGGTGAATGGGAGACAAGGGACCCTAAATTGATCAATTAAAAAGGTAGTTTTGGGGTTACTTGAGGAGTTTGATGACATCACCTTCAACTATCTCCCACGAGACGAAAATCAGATGGCAGATGCTTTAGCAACCTTGGCCTCAATGATTAAGGCGAATAAAGAGGAAGAGATGAGATCAATTCGAATGAGTGTCTACGAGGCTCCAGCTCATTGTTGTAACATTGAGAAGGAAGAAAAGGATGATAACCCTTGGTATCAGGATATATTACGATATGTGAGAGATCGTAAATACCCTAAACAGGCCAATGAAAATGACAAATGAACTTTGAGAAGGTTAGCTTGCGACTATGTCTTGGATGGGGATATCCTATACAAAAGAAGGAAAGACCGAGTACTTCTGAGATGTGTCGATGCTGTGGAAGCTAAACAAATTTTAGAAGAAGTTCATGAAGGTGTATGTGGGACGCATGCAAATGGGTTCACGATGGCAAGGCAAATCATGAGGTTTGGCTATTATTGGGCCACTATGGAAGGAGACTGTATCAACTATGCCAAGAAATGCCATAAGTGTCAGATTTATGGGGCAAAATTCATATACCACCTTCACATTTGCATGTCATGACTTCTCCGTGACCCTTCTCCATGTGGGGCATGGATGTCATTGGACCAATATCACCGAAAGCTTCGAATGGACACCGGTTTATCTTCGTGGTAATTGACTACTTTACAAAATGGGTAGAGGCTGCTTCTTATGTGAATGTTACTAAGTCAGCTGTGAGTCGTTTCTTGAAGAAGGAGATCATTTGTCGGTATGGAATGCCTGAGAAGATCATATCCGACAACGCATTGAACTTGAACAACAAAACGATAGCAGAGGTTTGCAACCAGTTCAAGATCAAGCATCACAATTCTTCTCCCTATCGTCCAAAAATGAATGGGGCAGTGGAGGCCGCCAATAAGAACATTAAGAAAATAGTGGGGAAGATGACTGAGACTTATAGAGATTGGCATGAGAAATTACCGTTTGCACTCTTGGCCTATCAAACATCTATCAGAACCTCTACTGGGGCAACCCCATTCTCGTTAGTTTATGGGATGGAAGCAGTGTTACCTATTGAAGTAGAAATACCTTCTCTTCGAATTTTGACGGAGATAAGGTTAGATGAAGCTGAATGGGTTCAATCCCGATATGACCAGTTGAACTTGATGGAGGAAAAGAGGCTAAGAGCCATTCGACATGGTCAGATGTATCAGAAGCGAATGATGCGATCTTATAACAAGAAAGTTCGACCAAGAGAGTTCCACGAGGGAGACCTTGTACTGAAAAGGGTCCTTCCTATTCAAAAAGACTTTAGGGGGAAATGGATGCCGAATTGGGAGGGGTCGTATGTCGTGAAAAAAGCTTTCTCTGGCGGTGCATTGATCTTAACGGAAATGGATGGGAAAAGTTTACCCAACCTAGTGAACTCAGACTCAGTTAAAAAATACTTTGTCTAAAGGAGAAGAGAATCCAAGGTGAAAACCCGCAAAGGGCGCTTTGAGGTTTCGAAAAAAAAATGGAGAGGTCAAGGTGAAAACCCGCAAAGGGCGCCTTGTGACCAAAGGGGTTTTGAGTTGAAAACCCGAAAGGGCGACTCAAATTTTGAAGCATCCGGTAATCTTGCTCAACAAAGAATGAAGAACATTGCATACTAGGGCATCGACAGAGTACTTTGAATCTTCTAAACACATGCCTTCATGAAGTTGATGTATAAGCGCTCAAGCGACGATATCTAGGGCATCTAACTTTTGGCCTGTTTGGTATCTTTAGATTTTTTTTTCTTCTTAAAGATAGGCTATCAGATTAATTTCCTTTGTATCTTTTTTTGACAATTCATTCAAATCCAATTATTCTTAGAGATTTATTTATCTTCCATTATTCTTTAAATATGTTGCATTGAAATAATGATAGATGAACTAAATAATTTTCACAAATGAAGTTTTTCTCATTACTCTAGAAATTTCTAAATAATACAAGAAACTAAAACAGGACAATTGTTCGAGAAATTCACATAAGTAAGGGATGAAGGAACTCAAGGAATTTCTTTCTTCCAGTCCAAAAGGAAAATGGACAAAACCAACGAAACATTATCTTACAGACATCCTCAGTGGATCGTAGCATTTGAGGAAGGGCACAGGCTTACAAGCTGAGCAAAAATAATACTTTGAGAAAAGAAAAGACAAATGAAGGAATGAGTGGTGACGTCTAGGATAGGGGTCATGTTCACAGCATTTTTCATCATAGCATGTTTAAATTCGACTCACTTCGATCATAGCATCCTAATCATCTGGCATAATTATTCTACAGGTTATAAAAGACGACGTGCCTTAATCCCCTAAGCAGTACGGTAATAGGCCGCCACATAACAAATCTAACCTTCAGATGTTTATACTGAAGCAAAATCCAAGATGGTTTGGCATCCTTGTGCTTACAAGAAACAAATCGAAGACATAACTGATCTGGCTTTCACGTGCTTACGATGAAGCAAATCTAAGATGATTTGGCATCTCTGTATTGTCAGAGAACAAATCGAAGTTTGGCGTCTCCATATTCAACGGAGAGCAGACACATAGCAGATCTAACCTTTAGATGTTTATACTAAAGCAAGATCCAAGATGGTTTGGCATCCTTGTGCTTACAAGGAACAAATCGAAGACATAACTAATTTGGCTTTCACGTGCTTACGATGAAGCAAATATAAGATGATTTGGCATCTCTGTATTGTTAGAGAACAAATCGAAGTTTGGCGTCTCCATATTCGACGGAGAGCAGACACATAGCAGATCTGGCCTTCAGATGTTTATACTGAAGCAAGATCCAAGATGATTTGGCATTCTTGTGTCTACAAGAAGCAAATCGAAGACATAGCTTATTTGGCTTTCACGTGCTTACGTTAAAGCAAGTCTAAGATGATTTGGCATCTCTGTATTGTCAGGGAACAAATCGAAGTTTGGCGTCTCCATATTCGACGGAGAGCAGACACATAGCAGATCTAACCTTCAGATGATTTTATTGAAGCAGATCCAAGATGATTTTGCATTCTTGTGTTTACAAGGAGCAAATCGAAGACATAGCTGATTTGGCTTTCATGTGCTTACGTTAAAGCAAGTTTAAGATGATTTGGCATCTCTGTATTGTTAGAGAACAAATCGAAGAAGCAGATTTGGCATCTCTGTGTTCGGCGGAGAGCAGATCGAAGATATCAACATTGAGCAGATTGAGAACCATGATTTTTTAAGACCAGTCAAATTTGGTCTTTCTATGAGTCTTTGCTCGATTCCCGTTACACAACAATGAGCAAAGAGGGGCAGCTGTAATATCCCAAATTTCACCGGGCCTTAAAACCAAAACAGAAATACAAAAATAAATAAATAAATGTTTATTTATTTAAACAGTCCATGTACAATAGCCCAAACACAAACCCAAATACCTAAACCCAGATACCCAAATACTCCGAGACCCAATTAACCTAAACCTACAGCAGACCCAAACCCGAAGGCCCAAATAGCAAGGGCCCAAATGACTTTCAGATAGGGTTAGAAACCCTAGCTCTCTCTCTCATTTGCAAATGAAGGTTCGAAGCCAAGCCTCACGACCCTTCAGTTTCCGTCATTCCAGCTACCTTCCATCAAGGCCACGATTCCAGGCCTCGAGTCACGCCGAGATCAACACCACCGATGGACCATCGTCAAGCCCTCGTCACCACCAGATTTCTCGCAAGTACCTACAAAAGGAAAGGAAACACAGCAGATACGGAAAAACAGAAAAAGGAAACTAAAATAAAGGAATCTCAACAGATCACGATCAAAGACACGGTGGATACAGTAGACAAGAAATGGAAAGAAATCGAAGATTTCTTTCCCAGTTTATGTAATAAAGCAGTGGCTATAAAAGCCCAAATAAAATGATGTAAAGGGGACCGACTTACGTTTTTTAGAAAATATACACAGAGAATCAATAAAAAATATAGAAATTCAGCAAAAGAGTTATTTCTCGCGCATATATACAGCAAGCATCACCATTGATTGAATATACAAAGGTGAAATTTTCTTTTAAATACATGGACATATATTGCGAACGAAAAGGGGAAAGGAAGACGAACCTTTTCTGACCTGCGCTGAAGTAGGAAATTTCCCAGTTTCCGACCGCCGCGCATGGCGACGTTCATGGTGGCACGTGAGCGCGTGAATGCCTGTGAACAGAGGCTCGACGGAGCTCCGGTGTCGGCCCCAGATCCTCATTAAGAGGATTTCACCTCTTTTTTTTTAGAGCCGAGTGTAAAAATGAATTTAAAACTAAAATTTGGCTTATATAGCCTTAACAGAACGACGCTGTTTTAGCTTAATCCAATAAGCTTAAAACGACGTCGTATTAAGACTAAGGATTCGCGCGTTGAGCCGATTACCCAGGAAGGATCCGCGTGTTTTTAAAGATTGGGTTAATTACCCAATTGGTCCTTCCACCTTTTTTGTATTTACAATTATGTTTTATTTTATTTATGATTTAGCCCTAATATTTTGTTTTGATTTTGATTCAAGACTGCACAATAGCTATTTTAAGTCCGTAATTAAAACGCTGTGTTTTGGGAATAGGGCATTTTGCCCAATGAGTCCCTTTTCTTTTTACGCGTGTTTTAATTAGGACCTTAATTCAGCTTTATTTTTTAATTAGCCCCTGTAATTTTATTGAACTTCAAATCTAACCCTATATATTTATTTCTATTATTATATATATTTTTATATTGTTATTTGTTTTTTTTAAACCTTATTTTTATATATTATAATTATCTTATTATATATTATTATCTATTGTATATTGTTTTTCACAAATTATTATTATTTTACATTATTACATATATATTATTATTATGTTTTTACTTGTATTATATACTTATTTTTATTTATATGTTAATAATTACTTTACTTATATTCTATTATTACACATTTTGAAGATATTATAATATTATAACTTGTATAAATGCATATATGTCATCATTAATTACTTATTTCATATTATTCTAAACTTATATTTATATATATTATATAATTATTTTATTATAAATATGAATTCTTTTACATACTTGATGCTTTATACATTATTTTCTAAACCAATATATTTTATATTTTTATTCTTATAAATATACTTTTTATTATATATTATATTTTAAATCTATTATTAAATATCACATTTTTTATATGCTCATTCTATTTGTCATTTGTTTATATCACACATATATTTTTAAAACTTATGTTTTTATTATTATGCAATATTTGCTTTTACTTTAGAATTAATGTATTATTGCTATGTTATGTATTTTATATGTTATGTCTTAGACTTTTATAATTTATTTTCAAATGCATATTTTATATATATGTGTGTGTGTGTGTGTCAAAATTGTATAGCATGCATCATTTATATGTTTAAATATATGTTGAATTACATGTTTATGGTTTTTACCTATTCTTCTTAAATATATATTACGTTTTATGTATATTTTTCTTATTTAAAATTTGTCATGTTTTATTTCTTATATGCGTTGGTTAATGTATGATTTTATGCTATTGTGCTTTATTTACCTATTATTATAACATGTTATCTCGTATGTTAAGTTAGTATGCTCCTTCATGTATCAGTTTTTAAAAAGAGACTTCATAGTTTTCAAAAATAAAAAGGCAATGCTTAGTGTTTGGAAGCTTCGAGAAAAGTAGTACCCTAACTTATTGGGTTGCAACCTTTCTCGTTGAGTTCGAATAGTCAAGCACCCTTCTAAGTTTTTTAAGGATTTCAAAATACGAGGAACTGTCTTGAAATTTCAAAGCGTTGTGTCCAAACTTACTGGTTATGACATTTTGACATCTCAAGATAGGGATTTTCAAAAATGGTTAACTTAGTGTCGAATGTCTTAAAGTAGTGCGTCCTAACTTATTGGATGTAATATTTTGATTCATTTGATACAAGTGAACCCTAATTTTCATAATCAAAATATTGTAAAGAGGATTACATCTTAAATTTTTTTTTAAATTTCCGACATTAAGGACATTTTGGTAACCAATTAGGTACCAATTTTTTGGCGTTACGAGGGTGCTAACCCTTCCTCAAACGTGAATGTAGGCTCCCGAACCCATTTTTCGATTTCGTAGACCAAAACTAATGATTTTAAAACAAAATGTTTTAAAGGTGATCCAATCACACCTAAAAAGATTGGTGGCGACTCCCATTTTCGTTTTTCTTAAAGTCGATTCCCATTTTCCAAAACTCGATTTAAAAATGGTCTCGACAAAAACATCCGAAGGTTAGATCTGCTATGTCTTCGATTTGTTCCGTGTAAACACAAGAATGCCAAATCATCTTGGATCTGCTTCAGTATAAACATCTGAAGGTTAGACCTGCTAGGTACCTGCTCTCCGTCGAAATGGAGATGCCAGATATGTTATCTTGGATCAGCTTTAGTGTGAGAACATCCAAAAATCAGATCTGCTATGTCTTCGTTTTGCTCCTTGTGAACACAAGGATGCCAAATCATCTTGGATCTTACTTCAGTAAAATTATCTGAAGGTTAGATCTACTTTGTATCTACTCTCCGTCGAAATGGAGATGCCAGATCTGTTATCTTGGATCTGCTTTGGTGTGAGAACATCCGAAAGTCAAATCTACTATATCTTCGATTTGTTCCTTGTAAACACAAGAATGCCAAATCATTTTGGATCTGCTTCAGTAAAATCAACTGAAGGTTAGATCTGCTATGTATCTGCTCTCCGTCAAAATGGAGATGCCAGATCTGTTATCTTGGATCTGCTTTGGTGTGAGAACATCCGAAAATCAGATCTGCTATGTCTTCAATTTGCTCCTTGTGAACACAAGGATGCCAAATCATCTTGGATCTGCTGCAGTAAAATCATCTGAAGGTTAGATCTGCTATGTATCTGCTCTCCATCGAAATGGAGATGCCAGATCTGTTATTTTGGATCTGCTTTGGTGTGAGAACATCCGAAAATCAGATCTGTTATGTCTTCGATTTGCTCCTTGTGAACACAAGGATGCCAAATCATCTTGGATCTGCTTCAGTAAAATCATCTGAAGGTTAGATCTACTATGTATCTGCTCTCCGTCGAAATGGAGATGCCAGATCTGTTATCTTGATTTGTTCTCTGACAATACAGAGATGTTAAATCATCTTGGATCTGCTTCAGCGTAAACACCTGAAGGTCAAATCTGCTATGCTTTAGCCTATTACCCTACTGCTTAGGGGGTTAAGGCGCATCTTTGATCTGCTCCACTACTGCTTAGGGAGATAAGATTCGCAATTTTGACCTGTTACCCTACTGCTTAGGGGATTAAGGCAAGTCGTCGTTGATCTGCTCCGCTACTTCTTAGGGAGATAAGATCTGTAATTTTAGCCTGTTACCCTACTGCTTAGGGGTTAAGGCGCTGAATTTTGTAATTTTCAATCAATCTTGCTACATTGTCCACTGGGGAATCCACCTGTAGAATTGATTTCCTGGCATTTATGCTTATGCCAAATAATTAAGATGCCATGATCGAAATAAGTCAAATGCTCCTAATTAGACATATTATGATGCAAAATGTTTATGAAAATAACTCCTATTTCGGACGTCATCACTCATTCATCTATCGAGCTTTCCACCTCGTTCTTCTCGACATATCAATCATACTCTGCTCGTATGCCTCGAATCTTCTACATCAATTTGGTCTACCATACCATTCCCCGAATGTTACGACCCACTGAAGATGTTTATGAAATGATCCTTTCTTAAGATCAATATTGCTTAAAAAGTCCAACCACCTTTTGGACTGAAGAATAAAATCTCTCGAGTATCTCCAACCCGTACATATGGGAATTCCTTAAACAATTGTCTTGTTTCGGTTTCTTGTATTATCTAGAAATTTTAGAGTAATATGCAAAACTTCGTTTGTGAAGATATTTTAGTTCATCTATCATTATTTCAATGCAACATGCTTTATGAATAATGGCAGACAAATAAATCAATCCTGAGGATAATTAGATTTGGACAAATTATTGGAAGGAATACAAAAAGATTAACCTGAGAACATATTTTTGCGAAGAAAAAGAATCCAAAGATAGTAAATAGGACAGAAATTAGATACCCCAGATATCGCCGCTTAAGCGTCTATACACCAGCTCCATGAAGACTTTCTTGAGTTCAACATGTGTTTAAAAGATCCAAAGTAATTCGTTGATGCCTCGATATGTAACATATTTCACTTCTCGTCGAATCCGGTATAGCAAGGTCACTGCATGACTTTCCAAATTTGAGCTGCCCTTTCGGGTTTTCAACTCAAAACCCCTTTGGTCTCAAGGCGCCCTTTGCGGGTTTCCACCTTGGCCTCTTCATTTTTTCTTTTTTCTTTTTTCTCTTTTTTTTTTCTCTTTTTCTTTTTTTCTTTCCTTTTTTTTTTAAATAGAAGTCCCAAAGTGCCCTTTGCGGGTTTTCACCTTGGCTTCCCTTCTCCTTCAAACAAAGTACTCTTTGACCGAGTCTGAATTCACTTGATCAGATAAATTTTTCCTATCCATTTCTTGTCAAAACCAGTGCACCTCTAGAGAAAGCCCTCTTCGCAACATATGACCCTTCCCAATTTGGCATCTTTTTGCATGGGAAAGATCTCTTTCAGCACAAGGTTTCCTTTATGAAATTCTTTTGGACGAACCTTCTTTGTCATAAGTCTGTGTCATCCATTCTTGGTACATTTGCTTAGGATGAATACTTTCAAGTTAAGTTTACTAGAGGTATTCAATTCTTGACTCCATCAAAGCTTGGAGGAAAAATCTTGATTCATAAACCCATGAGAAAGGGATTGCCCCAACATGAGTCTTTGGTCGTTGTTTGTCAAACCCTACAAAAGATGGTTCAATGATTCTCGTGAGACAAGAATGAGGTTCTTGACTTTATCTTTCAACTTTGGAAAGTCGAGGTCTGAGAGATTATTCTGAGCATACATCCCACCATGACTCGATGATGTTTTCAAGCATCCCTAATCTTCATAAATTGCCCCCAACTGTGAAGCTGCCAAATGAGCGTAGCAAATAGGAGCCACAACAAATATGGCTGTGGTGCTCCTTTGATACATATAGGATAGAGAATGAACAAACTCTTACAGATCATCAGCCGAAAACCCAGCCTGGTCTAAGAGAACATGATAGTGGGTCTACCTCGTGATTCCAATCATTTCAGCATGGGTACCAAGGTAAAAATCATTGTTCTTTGGATGGCATACTTTGTTGTCAATGACAGTACCATGTAGCACATTGTCAGGAGATCCCTGCTGAGAAAACTTGGTATAATGGTTTTTCGTACAACAATAACCACAATCTTTAGGGTTCCACTTCTCGTCAAGGAACTTGCAAGCCTCAATAACTTGATCAAAACTTGATTGAATTGAGACTCGCTAACCCCATCCCTAAAAATAATGATTTGATCAGGTTTCCTCTTCTCTAAACTTGTATAGAAGTCTAAGAGAGCTTCCTTCATGATACCGTCATCCTCTTTGTCAGAAACTGGTTTTGAGGAAAGAATCTATCATTTTAAGCTTCAGAGACTGTGTATGGCCTGATGCCCCATAGCTGGAAGTCAATGGCCACCTCCTGGAGCTAACTATCGCAGCTATTGACGGCACATCAGACTGCTCAGGAAAGCCAAACAATGCACCCATTCCAAGGATGATGGTTGGAACCTTTGAAATAACTGGAATTGAAGGTGTTTGCCCCAGCGTAAGCATAGAGAGTAGGCAATAGTTTTTTATGCCAATTTTTACCAGTCTCGGTCATCTTCTGTAATTTGTTTTTTCTTCTTTTTGTTTTCTTTTGGCAACCTTTGTTGTACTGTGGTATGGCGCATTATCTTTGAAAAGATTGCAAACTTTTGGCATTGTGCAGCTATATATAATCTTTTTTTTCTTTTTGAAATGGATGACTTTTGACTTTGTAATATTGACATATGAAGCTATCTCCCCCTCTTAATGGAGTAGTTGACGTCCACAAAGATGAGTCATTATCAGCTTGAAACTTTTGATGAGCTCGGGCCCATACATACATGCCCCATAAGTCTTGACTCCTTTAAATTTGGCATTCATTGTACAACTGATGCGATCCCTTTCCATGGTGGACCAACAGTGCCCCAAAACCTCATGTTTATCCTGGCAATTACAAATCCTTCTGCATGTGTCTTTGGACCATATTTTTGAATTCCCATAATAATCTCAACAAGGTCTTGTTTTGTCTCCTCAACTAATTCCAATTTCGTAATCTTTCCTTCCTCTAAGGCTATATTTCCTACCACCACTTCATGGGGTAAAAACCATTTTCAACAAATTCAGAAACAAGTCACAATTTCTGTCACCTTCAAAGTACTAAGATTCCTCTAAACACATATCGCACTCAAAAGGAACTCTAAATCTGTAGTATCGTTGTCCGTGTCATTGATATCTAGGGATCTATGATAGGTACACAATAGAATATACAAGGAATAAATGAATTCAAGAATGACTATTTACATGAAATGAAAATTTATAAAGAATGTCAAAGGTCAAAAGAATCAGAATGAAAGAATATTTACTCGGATAAATAATAAAAGTATGTTTTATTGAAAATAAAACATGAGCCCACTTCTCAAAAGAAATCTCATTACTCCTAGGCTTTAGAGCAACAAGAGTGTTCTGAATATTACTCCGTAAAATTCCTAAAGATTACAGGAAGTTCTTCTGCAGTTTAATTGTTTAAAGAACTTCCTAGTTCGTAAGGGCGAATGCCCTCAAGGTTTCTTTGTTTAGTCCCTTCCTCATGTATGACATTGATGGGATGATTTTCATTTCCAAACACCCCCTTCTCCGGGTAAGCTATCCCTCCTGACACAAAAGTCGGGGATATGTAAGAGAACATCGTTAATTCCCATTCAACTTCTTTTTCACTCAGCCGTGACCCTCTTCTCTCTCTCTCTCTTTTTTCTTTCTCTTTTTAATAACTTTAACTAATTAGGGTCTTTTTATAATTTTGAATGCAAATGATGCAATGAAATGCTATAAGATGCAAATGAATGCAAAAGGTATCGATCTTGATTCAATCTCATTTAGAAAACTTTATTTAGAAAAAGAATATCTTTACAAATAAGAGGATTACAAATACGCTTTCGTCCTAATGCCCAAAGTTTTAACTCTATATAATAAAAGGGCTAACTCTCGACCTACATTCGACGATAACTCATGCATCATACTCAATACGTCAGCTCGTACTGCCAAGTCTCGAACATGTTCAGCTACCTCTCGGATCTGAATTATGGCCTCTCCCATGAGATAATCCCTATTTCCAACTGGATTCTGAAGATGGTGAAGTTCTCCCTTCCACTGTTTTTCTCTTGCCTAGAAATTTCGAGCTGCTCAATCCGTAGCTCACAGTTCTGTAGTGTTGTTTCCAACCTTCCAAAATCGTGCTTCATTTCCTCGATCTTATTCAAGCTTGCCTTTAACTCGATCGCAGAGTTACGACTTTGGTGATAATGAAGAGATCATCTAAGGTCAGCCACCTTAGTTTTTAATCCTTGATTTTCCTTCTCTAGGGTCTGATTACGCGACTGCTTCTCTTGAAACTTCTTCTCCCAATACTCGACTTTGGCCCTTTCTTCTTGAATCTCTTGCTGCCACTGCTCTGAAGATCTCCTTAATCCAACCCTTTTCAACGTTACCTGGGCCTTTTTGTAATGCATCTTTAAATCATCTCGATCTTCCTCGATCTTTCTCTTTTCCTTACCTTCTCGACCTCTATCTTTTGAACGTCGACGTCTAGGCTCAAGTATATCTTTTCTTCCTCGACCTTTGCTATCCTCTTCTTGAGCTCCAAGTTCTTTCTCTCGAACTCTTGCTTCATAATTTCTAACTCCGAGGGCATCACTTGCAAATATTCCTCCATCAGTCGAGCTCCTTCCATGCTTGGCTTAGGGATGTTATCATTAATCCTTCTACCTCTCCACTCGACGTACTCCAGAGTCGTAGTAGGGCTAATAGCTACTCCCTTTAATCGACAAGTTTTGTTCCAAGCACTAGAGATCTCACTAAACTTTCTCTTGTGGTCGGCTCCTCTATACGCGAACTCACTCTGAACCAACTCGTAAGTTGTCGGTATGAACTGTCTCAATCCATGTTGCCTCAACACAAGCAAAGGGGCATAACCAATAGCACCCCAAATTCCCAATAAAGGGACCCAATCAAAACTGCCGCATCGGTAAAGAATCTCACCAGGAATCATCCATGGAGCCCTCCACTCCACATCCTTTAACTGCAGGTTCTGAAGTAGCGCTATCCAATTTTTTCGGGAACATCAAATCTTCTAGTTGAAGCTGTTATGTCCTTCAATGGGGAGTAATCCTCAAAGAAGACCCGACAAACCACCCTATCTATCAATCGGAAGTGACTGTAGAACCAAGCTAAAAGTAATTGAGCACAACCAACAAAAACTCGCTCGCAGGCCCTCCTACATGCATTCAAGGACCTGAATGTCTCCGCCAAAATCGTAAGAACAGAAGTGACCCGTTTGCTAAGTCGATGGAAGAGATCCATGGTCGCCTCATCCACATATCCCAAGGCCTTGGGGAAAACCATCAATCCGTATAAGCTTAAGGCAAAAATGTCTACCTTCTTCACCTAAATGCGGATGTATGCGGATCGGATCTTTCAAAGCTCCCCACGGAATGCACTTACTCTCACCCTTTTCCTTAATTCTAGCCATGATCCACTGCTCGCTTATCACCGTAATGGTCATCAACTTCTTACCAAAGGTTGGGACACAATTAGCTCGAGAATAAATCCTATCACACTGAAATCTAGGACACCGAAGAAAGGCTGCGTACTCCTCCACAGTAGGCACTAAATCTACCTCCCCAAAGGTAAAACAAGCGTATCTTTGGGTTCAAAAGCGAGCGAGAGCTCGAAAAAAGTTCTCATCAACCTGAATATCAAACAAATAGGGCAAATCTCCATACTTACCGTAGAATGATTGCTTGGTCTCATTGCCCCACTGATCCCAAATCGCCTTAAGCTCCTGCAGATTATTCTGTGTGACACTGATGCTAGTGTAGTCTGACAGCTCCAACATATATCCCACAGTTATGCTATCCCCTTTTCCTAGCTGAGTTTGCTCAGACCATCTATGGACGTTAGAGTTGCCCTCCACTCTATTAAGAAGTCCGTTCTCCATAATAAAACTTTCTAACTTAGAAACTGACTATGAATCGATACCTTTTAAATGCAAAATGACATGAAATGAAAAAAGGAAACAGTCAGTATCACATAATATTAATAAACTCAAGAATGATATGTGAGGGTAATATCTAATGTATAATTCTAACTAAGTTGAGCTCTTATGGTTTTTCTATATGTGGTTTTAGTTCTAAAGTTGAGGTACCTGAACCAGCAGATTCCTCGATTCTCACCCATTATAGGCTCATTTGAATCGAGTTCAATTTAGGGGAATACATTTCCCTATGGCTACACAGAGATGAAAATCTTACGAAACCATAGGTACGGATGTATCCCGAAAGTGATCCACTATCCTGCATGGAGGCAAAAACCTCACGAAAGCGTAGTTTCTCACTCCCACTTCAGGGTGTGACCACAACAGTCATGCAAATGCAATGCGTATCAGAATATATAACATATGTAATAATACAAACTCATGTAATGCAAAGAGGATTGAATTTTAAAATTTTTCAAATTTTCAACATTAAGACAAAAGGTAATCAATTATACGGCTTGACTCTCTTATTATTCCCCAACAGAGTCGCCAAGCTATCGAAACCATTTTTAAATCGAGTTTTGGAAAATGGGAATCGACTTTAAGAAAAACGAAAACGGGAGTCGCCACCAATCTTTTTAGGTGTGATTGGATCACCTTATAAAATGTTTTGTTTTAAAACATTAATTTTGGTCTACGAAAGTCGAGAAAACGGATTCGGGAGTCGGTTACGTACGAGGAAGGGTTAGCACCCTCGTAACGCCCAAAAATTGGTACCTAATTGATTATCAAGTGTCTTTAATGTCAAAAATTTGAAAGTTTTAAGATGCAAACCTCTTTTAATTATAATGTCTCAATTTTGAAAATTAAGGCTCACTTGAGTCAAAACATCACATCCAGTAAGTTAGGACGCAACATTTTAAAACCTTCGAAACTAAGCTCGTCTTTCGAAAATTTCTATCTCGAAACAACAAAACGCCATATCCAGTAAGTTAGGACACTATGTTTTGAAATCTCGAAATAATTGTTTAAGTTTTGAAAACTCAAAATCACTTAGAAGGGTGCTTGACTATTCAAATTCAACGAGAAAAGTCGCAACCTAGTAAGTTAGGGCACTACCTTTCTCGAAGTTTCCAAACATCAAGCATTGCCTTTTATTTTTTTTAAAAACCTTGGAATATTATTTTAAATGACGTTTTAGGATGACATATTAATGCATCATGAAGCATAGATGTACAAAATATTCTAACATTTCCATACAAACATAAATAATATCATTAAGACAAAACTAAATAACATGAACATACGTTTAATGAAAAAAAATCATACTAGGGTAAATATAAGATAATAAACAAATAAAAACATGAGTAAACTAAAAGGAAAACATAATACATGCAAAAATTATACAACAATATATATATCATAAAATAGCACGTAAAAGAAATAATTAAACATAGCATATAAAAAAATGAAACTATGCACAAATAAGATAAATGACATACACTAAAAAATGAATAAATAGAACATTTACAAATTATAAAAATATAATGAAATAGTTCAAAATACATAAAATGATAATATAATATATATACATGCATAGAAAATATATATTTGAAAATAAACTATATAAAAAAGTTAAATATTATAATATATAAAATACATAATCAAATGTATAAAAGATAGGAATAAATATACATATTTGAAAAATGAAGAAATTAAAATAAAATAAAATAAAGGTTGAAAAACTAAGATAGACGAAGAATAAAATAAGAACAAACCACAGAGAGTAAGAACGCAAGAGGGAGAGAAATTTGAGTGAATGCTCTCAAGAATTCTTATTGCTTCCCAAAACTCAAGTCCTTTATAATGAAGGGAGAGGCCTCTATTTATAGTTGAGCCTCCCCAAATCCAATGGTACAGATCAATTACATCAACGGTTAAGATTAAAGGATATCTACAAATTAAATCTCCAAGATTACAAGATCATATCTTCAAGAATGCATATCATATCTAAGATTGCAATCATATCTAAGATTGTATCATATTTAAGATTGCATATCATATCTAAGATTGCAATCATATCTACGATTGTATATCATTGAAGATTATATTTCCATATGAGTCAAGCTTGTAGATGGACCTTAAATCTTTTCAAGTAATGGGTCATTCCAATCGGGCCAAATTATATTTGTAATTTTGGACTGAATTTGGACTTCGTTTTTTTTGGGGTTTATTATTTTTGTTTTTGGACTTATTTCTAGGCCCGGGCAAAATTGAGTGTCTACAAAAAGCTAAATTAAATTCTAATAAGTCTTTCCCAAGGCAAAAGGGGTATGAGGGTATTGAAACAAACGACGAACTAAAACAAAAACCCTCTATTGAAGAACCTTCCAAACTGGAACTGAAGATTACCAGATCACTTGGAGTATGTGTTCCTCGGAGTTAATTCAACACTACCATTAATTATTGCTTCCAACTTGCAAACCAATGAGAAAAATGAGTTATTACAAGTACTAAGGGAGCATAAAAGAGCAATAGCTTGGAAAATTTCTGACATTAAAGGGATCAGCCCTTCATTCTGTATTCACAAAATTTTAAAAGAAGATGAATATAAACCGTGTGTGCAGGCTCAAAGAAGATTGAATCCCAACATGAAAGAAGTTATGAAAGCTGAGGTAATTAAACTTCTAGATGCTGGTATTATTTATCCTATTTCTGACAGTACTTGGGTAAGTCCTGTACAGGTTGTTCCAAAGAAAGGAGGCATGATTGTTGTAGCCAACGAGAAGAATGAATTAATTCCAACAAGAACAGTCACAGGTTGGAGAGTTTGCATTGACTACAGGAAATTGAACGATGCCATGAGAAAAGATCACTTTCCCTTACCATTCATTGATCAAATGTTGGAAAGATCATCTGGGCATATGTTTTATTGTTTCCTAGACGGACTCTCTAGCTACTTTCAAATTTTGATAGCTCTTGAGGATCAAAAGAAGACAACATTTACATGTCCATACGGTACATTTGTTTATCGTAGAATGCCTTTTGGATTATATAATGCTCCTACCACGTTTCAGCGCTGCATGTTAGCCATTTTTTATGAACTTGTAGAAGACATTATGGAGGTATTTATGGATGACTTCTCGGTATTCGGTAATTCTTTCCATCTTTGCCTTAAAAATTTAAAACGAGTTCTAATGAGATGCGAGGAAACGAACCTTGTACTCAATTGGGAAAAATGTCACTTCATGGTTCGTGAGGGGATTGTGTTAGCCACAAAATTTCTAGTAAAGGGATCGAGGTTGATAAAGCAAAAATTGGAACTATTGAGAAATTACCTCCCCCTAGTTCAGTTAAGTCTGTTCGAAGCCTTTTAGGACATGTTGGCTTTTATAGACGATTTATTAAGGATTTCTGTAAAATAGCTAAGCCTTTAACAAATTTGCTAGAGAAAGATGTGCCTTTTGATTTCAATCAGAAATGTTTAGAAGCATTTAATTCTCTTAAAGATAAACTAATAAATGCTCCGATTGTAGTTTCACTTGATTGGAATTTACCCTTTGAACTAATGTGTGATACAAGTGATTTTGAAGTAGGTGCAGTTCTTGGACAGTGAAGAAATAAGCATTTTCAACCGATTTATTATGCTAGCAAGACATTGACAGTTGTACAAGAAAATTAAATAACTACTGAGAAAGAATTATTGGCTGTAGTTTTTACATTCGATAAATTTAGACCATATTTAATATTATCTAAAGTTGTCGTCTACACTGGCCATTCGGCTCTTTGTTATCTCCTTACTAAATCAGATGCAAAGCCTCGACTAATAAGATGGATTTTATTGTTGCAAGAATTTGATTTAGAAATCCAAGATAAGAAAGAAGCCGAAAATCTTGCAGCATATCACTTGTCCAGGTTAGAAAACCCACATCTCTAAGAGCGTGATGAAAATGAGATAAATGACTCGTTTCCTGAAGAACAACTCTTGGTTATAACTGACTCTAAAAGCCCTTGGTTTGCGGATATTGCGAATTATCTAGCTACTAATATCCTTCCAAAAAGGCTAACACATCATCAAAAGAATCGATTCTTTACCGATGTGAAAAATTATTTTTGGGAGGACCCTTTTCTTTTTCGTGTATGCGCAAATCAAGTAATTAGGAGATGTGTTACAAAATCAGAAGCAAGTAAGATCTTGGAACACTACCACTCAGGGCCAACAGGGGGACATTACAGTGGGATTAGGATAGCACATAAAGCACTCGAATTAGGTTTTTAATTAGCCCACATTATTCAAAGACGCTAACAGGTATGTTACTTCTTGTGATAGATGCCAGAGAATAGGTAATATCTCTAAACGTAATGAAATACCTCAAATGTATATGCTCTCATGTGAAATATTTGATGTTTGGGTTATTGATTTTATGGGCCCATTCCCTAGTTCGTATGGAAATAAATATATCCTAGTAGCAGTCGATTACATGTCAAAATGGGTAGAAGCTCAAGCTTTGCCTACTAATGATGCCAGAGTGGTTGTGAGATTTCTTAAGAAGCTCTTCTCTCGATTCGAAACACCTAGAGTGATCATTAGTGATAGGGGTACTCATTTTTGTAATGCTCAATTGGATAAAGTCTTAAAAAAATATGGAGTGCACCACAGAACCGCTACCCCTTACCATCCTCAAACTAATGGACAAGTTGAAGTGGCAAACCGTGAGCTCAAACGTATCCTAGAGAAAACCATAGAATCGAATAGGAAAGATTGGGCGGTAAAAGTAGACGACGCTTTATGGGCCTATAGAACCGCTTTTAAAATACTTATAGGAACCTCTCCTTACAAACTTGTTTATGGGAAGAGTTGCCATTTACCATTTGAGTTAGAGCACAAAGCATTTTGGGCTATAAAATTTCTAAATTATGATCTCAAACTTGTAGGTGAGAAGAGATTAATGCAGTTGAACGAGTTAGATGAATGACAAACGAATGCTTATGAGAACTCAAGACTATATAAGGAAGCAACAAAGCGACGCCATGATGCTCATTTGAAGCAACCCAAGCAATTTGCAGCCGATGATCTTATTTTGCTATACAATTCAAAGCTCAAATTGTTCCTTGGAAAGCTGAAATCAAGATGGTCAGGTCCATTTATAGTCCAAACCGTTTTTCCCTACGGCACAATAGAGGTAACTCACCTAAAATATGGCACATTCAAGGTAAACGGTCATCGACTTAAACTCTATAATGGTGAGGATTTTAGAAATGATAGAGAGGACCTCCAGCTCTGCGAACCTTTATAATCATGCACGTGAGGTAAGTCAAGCTTAGACTTTAAATAAGCGCTCCTCGGGAGGCAACCCGAGTACTAACCCTACTAATCTTTTTTTTTACTTCATATTATGCAGGTTTTTTGACCCATACAGTCTGGACCACAGGCGTGTCATTGGCCGTGAGACTTCACATGAGGCAATAATGAGTTACATGGCCGTGCGATATGGCTGTGTATCCCACACAGCCTAGTCACACGGGCATGTCTTTAGTCGTGTGGACTTTGAGACTTAGTTTTTACAATTTGAAAAATTTGACAGTGAGCTAGACGGTCTGGCGACACGGCCGTGTGGACCACACGGCCTGGACACACGGGCGTGTCCATGGCTGTGTTGACCCTGGAGCTAAATTTTCCCAAATATAGATAGAGACACGGCCTAACAGAGGCCAAACGGGCATGCGACACGACTGTGTCGACTACACGGTCTGGAAATACGGGTGTGTCCTTGATCGTGTGAAAACTGGAGCTTAATTTTTCTAATTTAAAACAAGTCAGATGGCTACACGGATGAGGCACACGGCCATGTGTTTGGACACACGAGCGTGTGGGAGACCACACAGGCGTGGGAGAAGCGAACAACGTAGCACACAACCGTGTGATACGGTCGTGTGACGAGTGGGCTATTACTTCCCCGAACGAACACGGGTTGGAACTCGAACCACACAAGCGTGTGACACGGCCTTGTGGCCCAACACGGACCGTTACATGACTGTCTCCAATTTAAAACCCCTAAAACCCTAAATCCCTTTTTTTCATTTTTGTTCTTTTCTCCCCCCATCTTCTTCAACTTCTCGCCGCCACTCTTTCATCCCTCTCACCGACTATCGGCCGGCCACTGTGACTCGCCCCCATCTTGCCAAATCTTTTTTCTTCCCCTTTCCCCTTTCCCCTTTCTTCCTCTTTCTTTTCTTTCCCCAACCATCCGCGCCCCAACCTCCTCTCTCATCTTCCTTAAACCGCCTCCATTTCTCCTTCTCTCGTCCACGTGCGACCACCGCCACACGGCCAACCTTCGATCCAGCAGCAACACCTTCCCACGCTCATACACACCGTGCACAGCCCTTTCACCCAAGCCCACCCGATCCACCACCGTCCGTGTCCACTCCTGTCACCCCTATCGGTTTTTATTTTTTTCCCTTTTCTTTTATTCATTTATTATTACTCTTATTATGTCTTTATTAACTCTTTCTTCTTGTTTTATTTTACTTTGCTTATTTTTATTAGCTTTATTACTGGATTATTGCTTATTATCATTTATTTCTTAATTTGTTCATTCTTGGTGGGTTCAATTTTCTCTTACGACTAATCCTATGCTTCTTGCTAAATTTTCCTCTTGTTCATTTAATCGCTGATTTTGGATTGATTCTTGCTTTAGTTATTGGACTAATTTAGTTGATTCTTAATGCTAGTTGCTTTTATTTTCTTTCAACAGTATTATGCCTATAATTTGTCTTAGTTTATTTTCTATTTTTTTATATTCTTTTTCATTCACTTTTTGTTGATCATTATTAGTATTATTTATTCATTTCTGAAGGTAGTATTTTACTTAGTAATATCATTAGTAGTATAGTCAAAATTGTTGAGCTCCACTCAAAGTTTTATTTTTTTTAGCATGTCTACATTATGATTAGTTCGTCCATTTGATTTATTTCATCATTTTATGGCAAATATCATGACGAACATTCGAGGCAAGTCCAAAGTCGCCATCCCCGCTTCGAAAAAGCGGAAAGGCCCAGGTGGGACCTCCTCTTTAAGCGTATCTGCCGAGGCTCGCCACCCTTATCTTTGATTTTTGGTGGGCCCTCAAGAAGAATTGTACCAGCTTCATCGAGTACGACCCTTCAACGTGGGTCGCTGCATTGATTGGGTAGCGCTAGAGCAGGTCTGTTTGGCTGATGATATGCACGTGATTATTACCACAACCCCGTGGGATAGGTTCTTCGCCATCATCGAGCCCACCTACTCAGAGCTCACCTTAGAGTTCGGCGCCATATTTTCAGTCCAGTAGGTCATGTCAGTCCATGACGAGCCCGACACCATCATATTTTGCCTTGGTGGGTTGGTGCGACACATGAGTGTCCCAAAGTTCGGTGCTGCTTTGGGACTTTACACAGAGAAGTTCATGAGCACTGAGAACTTTCTTTAGCTTCATCAACATATTCATTACTCGCCTTTGCGATGTTGGACTGAGCTCATAGGCGGCCTGACTAACTATGACGCGAGTCGCTCGAAGGCGACACATCTCTCTCCGGCCCTATGGTATATTTACGCCCTCCTAGCTCACACTTTGACAAGACAGAGAGAGAGCACCGGAGTGGTTAGTACCTATGACGCCTATTTTCTGTGGAGCATGGCCACCGGACATATTTTTGATTTGGCATATTTCATTGCACTCGCTTGCCGAAATCAGACTGAACGCCATAAGAAGGGCCCCATCTATCTCAGCCCTTACGTGACTCGTCTTGCTCGACACTTCGATTTACTCAACACACCGGAGCAGTCCTCGACACTTTCCCTAGTCGGTCAGATGTCCCCTTAGGGTATCTCGAGCGTGATCCAAATGAAGATGATCGAACGGCAACGTGGAGTGGACCCCCCTCAGTACAGACTAGTCCAGTCTGACATTCCGCATGACCCAGAGGATTTCACTGATGATGATCCTCCCTATCACGAGGACCCACCAAAACCTCCACCATCGAGTCACCAACATGCTCCCTCTACTGCTAGCTCTCGAAGAGTGTCCTATGAGGAGTTCACGAGTTTCCGTCAATACTGTACTGAGCGGTTTGACAGTCTTGATGTGACTTTGTAGTAGATCTGTCATCATTTACATATTACTCCTCCAGCGCCGACGACGCACACATCTAATGATGAGGACCATTGAGTCCATTTATCTTTATGTTTTATTTTTATTTTTATTTTTATTTTTATGCTTATTTTGTTTTCCTATTTTGAAATTTATTTTAATTATTATGGTTGTTTCTTAATGAGTAACCTTTAATCTACTTCAGCATTGTGTTTATTTTCTTATCAGTTGTTCAGAATTTTGCACTACCCCTACATTTATCTACAATTTCACTTTTCACTATTCTGGGAAATTCATCCACCATTCAGGACAGTTTCAATTATATCCCTATCTTATGATATTTTGTTTCTATTATGATTTATATTTGTTTGTACATTGAGGACAATGTAAATCTTAAGTGTGGGGAGGTTATTTATATGATTATTTGAAAATCCCTAAATTATGCCTTGTGTTTAAGTAATTTTCTCATAGTACTTTTAGAATAAACTCTTATTAATTTGTGATTTTCATTGAGGTGTTTTAGATTAAATTCATAGGTAATTGTGCTTTGATTATTTAAACTTTAAGACACTAGAGAATCAAGCATGATAAGTCTATTTTCATAATTAAAAATTTTAGGTTGTTTCCCTAAATTGAGGTATTGCCTTGAAGTTTGAAATTTGCAAGATTGACATCAAAAGCCATAATTTTTGTGAGATTTTGAGCCTTTAGAGCATACATTTTTTCGTGCTTACTTTTTTATTGGTTATGAGTATGTCAATATTGAATTGTTATTCTAGAACTTGCTTCGATTATACATGTCGAGACCACACCTTTGTGTTGATATACTGAGATGATAAAGGCACCTAGGTTTTAACCCACTTACCCCACAAAAAGCCTACCTTTACAATTAACCCTTAGTGAACCCCTTTGAGCCTAACAAACCATTTCTTAATTTACACTTAATATTAACCCATACATTATACTTTTTGATTCACTAAGAATTTTTCCTATTCTATTGACTTCTTTTTTTGTCGAGATTTGATTTGGTTAATTGCCTAACTATGTTCTTTTATTTTAGTATATAAATTTCTCTTATTATTCATTTATTCAAAAAAAAGAAAAAAAAATATATATGTTGATTACTATTAGTTCTTTGTTTTGGGCTTAAGTAGTTAATTTCATATTCAAAGAAAAAGCATGTTTTTCTTTAATTAATTCGATTGATGTAATCATTTAAGTTTTAGTTTATTTTTCTAGTTACGTAATTTATCAATTCGATCTTGATTCTAACCTTCCTTTTCAGCCTTTGTCCACACCTTTAACCCAAGCCCCGTTACAACCCTTTTAAAGACATTTTGATTTGTGTATCATATCATTTTATAGTGGTGGAGACTTGATTTTCATGCAAGCTTATGGTAATAACTTTTCATGTTTGACTCTTGAGTGCTTACTTTTTGAACCTTAAACACTTTGAGTGATTTGAGTGAATCTTTAGTGAGGATGTCAATTCTTGTTAATTTTTTATTTAAATGTAATTATTTAGATAAGGGGAAATACCTATGTTTTCATGCTTTAAATGGTAGACTTGGATTGCTTGTGCATTTAGTGCTCTCTTAGTTGAATTATCAATGTATGATAATTTGTGAAATTATGATAAAACATTATTGATGAGAATTATGAATTGAGAAAGTTAATTTTAATTGTGAGTTGAGGATTTTTCTTGAGGACAAGAAAACGTTTAAGTGTGGGGATATTTGATAAACCATAAAAGTAACATATTTTAATCCCATACTTAGCACATTTTTGGATGATTTATCATTTAATTTAGTGAATTAGATGCTCATAAACCTTTAATTTCATGTTTTATACTCAGGAGAGCATAGGGGAACAAAAGGAGCAGAAAACAAGCTTAAAACGGATGAAACGGGATAATTTAAAGATCCACACAGCCAAGACTAATTCCACACAGGCTGAGCACACACCCGTGTGAGCCACACGGGCTAACCACACGTCCATGTGGCAGCCCGTGTCGATGTCGGTCCAAGTTTCCCAAATGCGCAGCAAAGCCAATTTTTAGGGTTTTTAAGCATTTTGAAGTCTATATAGACACACTAGAAGTAGACCTAAAAGGGGGACACACAAAACATAAAGTAGAAATTACTCGAAGGAAGCCGTTGGAATCATCTTGGAAGCAGATCTACTTCAAGATCAAAGATCTCCATTCAAATTTCTCTCAAAGTTTATTTGGGTATTTTATTGTTTTTCTAAATTTGAGATGTTTTCCTTTCACATTATGAACTAAATTCCCTAAATACCTAGGGAAGATGAAACCTGAGACGGATCTTATTATTTAATGCTCTGAATTTAATGACAAATACTTGTTTTTGTTCTTAATTATGTGTTCCTAATTCTTGATCTAATATTTTCAGGATATTAATTCAAGTTGATGTGCTTATTCAGTGGAGCAAAAGTCCCTGTTTAAGAGCAGATCTAGCATAATTAAGCAGAGTTGATTGCAATCCTAGAAATAGGACGACATAAATCTGACGGATTAGAGTCAAATCTAATAAGGGAATCTATAGATCGAGTTAATGCGATAATAGCGATTTAAATTAGAAAGAGCTTTTAATTAATCAATCTAGAGTCAATTGTTTTTAGTCTCAAAAGAGATATTAACATAATTTAGGGATTTCTACGGATTAAGACAAGTGAATAAATCGTTTGATTCAGAGTCAGAATAATAAGTGAAGTCTACGTGGATTCTTTCTTGGGTATTGTCCTCGTTATAAGTTTTCTTCAAGTAATTCTCCCAATTCGCTCTTTGTCGCGTTCAGTAGTTAATTAGTTAGTTAATTTTAAATTAAAACAAATCCCTCATATTTTAGGCTAAATAATAGAAAGATAGTTAATACTAGTACTTTTAGTCCTTGTGGATACGATATTCTGGACTCACCATAACTATACTACCATTCGATAGGTGCGTTTGCCTTAGTCGTGATCGTGGTCTAGTTTAGTGAAACATAAAACGATCATCAGTGGAGCCAAGTGATTAATACCCTAAAAATAGAGGGTGATGTGATTAAGCGGAAAATGAGTGAAAAAAAAAGAACTTGGAGGCTAAAGAACAATTCTATGACACCAAGGGGAACTTCAACCTTGCAATGACGAGAAGAAAAAGAGATCTGGAGCGCTTGGCTTTAGCTCGATGATTATTTTTATCTCTAGATTATTTTCTTTTTACTTTTTTTTTCAAAGCAAGTTTGTTTTGAGTTTCTTCTTGTGATATTTTCTCAACGCAACAAGAAATAAAATCTATTTTCTTGGAATGATGACGAATCACACTTTTTAGTTAATTAAATATTTCCTCTCCAATTGTTTCAATCTCTGTTAATTATTTATTCAGCTTTATGCTTACTTAAACTGTTTGTCTGGCCACCAAGTTGTGTTACTTTGGTGATCTTGATTTGTCGTAGGAGAGAAAAATTAAGGTTTAGATCTAGATTGAATAAATTAGGGTTAACTTTAGTAGCATTGACGAATGAGTTAATTTACAGCTAGGATCAAAGTATACTTGATGCCCAAATCAACCCAATAAGTTTTTTCGTAGTGCCTTTGCTCGATTAGCCTAGCATAGGAATATAGTTGGTGGGGGAGGGGGATTAACTTATCTAGATACTAGGAGGGTCTAGTTAATGCCACTGAATCATCGGTTAGTAATTATATAGACTGAACAATTGAATGAGCGATAACTGATTAACTAGATTAGGTAAATTAGAGTTCCAATATCTTTCAAAATTGATTGAGAAACTTTGTAATTTTTATTATTTTATTGTAGTTTAATAAAATCTATTTAATTCCTTTAGTTTAACTTTAGTAGTAATTAGAATTTTTTTTCTTGACCCCAGATTAGATAAAATTTGATAATTGGTATTTAGCAGCTCAGAATTTGGTCCTCATATAGGAACAGTATCATCATTTCGCTTTATTACTTGATCACTACGTGCACTTACATAACAAATTTTCTCACATGAAACCAAAAACAAAATTTTTTTTTTAGTCAGAAATCCTACTCCTATTCAGACAACAACACCCAGAAAAATTTCAGCAAACAAAACAACATCATATCATCCAACTAACTACTAAGACTCCCACTAACATCACATAAATTCCTTTTTCTTGTAAGCATTTATGTACATCCTTTACCGATTGAAGCCAACCTAAAAATCCTAAAGCAACCAAACATCAAATAAACAATAAACACACCCTAAGATTTCCAAGCCGTCATAGACAATTCAATCCCAAACATCCATCACAAAAATTCTTTGCCATTCCATAATCTGTTAAAAACGTCCTATACATCTTCCAATAATTCCCTTCACACCATCAACATTTCATAAAAGTTATCATTCTTTAAGCACCTACTTACTCCAAAAAAACCCAAACAACTCCTGAAACACCTTCCCTTATCAACACCAAAAACTGCCCGAGAGCTTCAATCACCTGCTTATTAACCACTTAAACCTGATCACCTCTCACGTACTAATTTCGAAACATAGTTACTGAATCTCTGCTCTCATTATTTCCTCAATTACCTCTTCATTACCATGAACACTAAATCCCAATTTCTTTCCGAGTGCCCAAGTGTTATTAGCTTCCCTAAGAATCACCCTCATTCTATTACTTATATCCGAATCCAAGAGGGAAAGATTAACAATCCTCTCATCCTCCTTTCGAAACTCCCTTTCTTTTTCCTTCAGCTTGGCTCTGTCCCTTTTCTTCTTCTCTTTAGACGTTAAAAGACTGCTTTGGATTTCATACATAGATCGAATATTCTTATTCAAACCTTTCTTTCTTTTCCTGCGACTAATCATCCAGTTCAATTCTTCTTCTAAATCAAAATTTGATTCCAGCATTCCATCTCTATTTTTTCCATTTTTCTGACATCTATTATTACCTTCTTTTGGACCAGTTAAAACTTCAGGGCTAAAAGTTCCAGCATTCCAATAGTCCACTTGTGATCCATTTTTATTGCCCCCATCATTTGAAACTCCTAAAGCATCCTCTACAATAAACAATCCCATGTCCCTTACATCCTTCAATGCCCTTTCCATAACATTATCCATTACAACTACCCCTCCTATATTTAATTCTTTGGACACATGCTCTGACTCAATCTCTTCATTATCCACCTCCATCATTTTTTTACATTCATTACTCTTGTAATATCCCGAATTAGGGCCTAATCGGAATAGTGGTTTCGTGACCACAAATTCGAGATAAAAAAATTATTTTATAATTATTTTGATGTTTATGATATGATTTCATGATTGTGTGAAAATTTCGTGACGAAATTCTGTGCATAAAGTGTTTAAGTTGAAATTAGGGACTAAATAGAATAACTTGCAAAACTTGCATTCTAGAAGTTTTTAGTATGAAATTACTTTGGAATATTAATGAGGAGGTCTTAAATAGGAATTTGACCAATTTCTAAAATTTTGGACAAAAATGGGCTTGTACATGAAAATTCTCAAAGAAAGGTATTAAGGGTATTTTGGTCATTTGCATATTAAATGAAATAAAATGAGAAAAATAACACAAAATAGTCATCTTCTCCATATAGTTGCTGCCGAATTTTGCTCTCTCCATAGCTAGGGTTTCTTCAACTTTTAAGCCTTGATTGTAAGTGATTTCTATGCCCGTTTTTAATGTTCTTTACGTTTTTGGAATCCCGATAGCTCGATTTAGCTTATGCTAGCAATAATTTAACCTAGGGTTCATATTTGGAAAAATACCCATAGGTGAAATTTGTGTATTTTGGTGTTTTATGATAGAATATGAGGTTTTAAATTATGTCAAACAACTTGTACTACTCGGTTTTAAGCGAAAACGAGTAAAAGGGCTTAATCGGTAAAAATACCTAATAGTCATAAGTACATGTTAGAGTGTGAAATTGATGCTGCCATAGAAGGGAAAAATGATCAGCATATCATAAAACATAAGAGAATAGGATGAAGTTTAATTCCCGAGCCTAGGGGCAAAAGTGTAATTATGCAAAAGTTTAGGGGCAAAATGTAATTTTGCCAAAGTTCGTATTAAAAGCTGTTTTGATGAATGTATGTATTAAATAAGATTAATTTGGCAATATAGATCAAGAGAAACGAGATTCAAGTCGCGATCAAGGGAAAAATAAAGTTTACGAAGAATAGGCTCGATTGCTAATAATTTTATACCGAGGTAAGTTCATGTGTAAATGTAGTAACATAATTGTCATTTTAAGTAATTTAATTTTATTTATGTGATATGATGATTAATATCATGAAATATTATGCTTTATGGTTATTATTGAATAATATGTAAATTATAATTTGCTACCGAGTATCGGTTTCGATGTTCTGTGGAAGACGGCAAAGATGTGTAATCGAGGAAAAAGCCCGTTTGAACCTTGGGAATAGATTAGAATACAAGTGACATGTCACTAGGATGGTTGGGCATCAGAACTCGTTGAGTTGAGTCCGAGTTCACTTATGGATACAAATGTCCGAACTCGTTGAGTTGAGTCCGAGTTCGTGAGGTGTAACTAGGCATCCGAGCTCGTTGAGTTGAGTCCGAGTTCACTTAAGGATGCAACCGCCTGAGCTCGTTGAGTTGAGTCCGAGTTCGCTTATGGGCGGGTTACATGGTAGCTTGGCTACATATGTGGCACTTATGTACAAACTTTCCGTGTATTCGAATTATATTCCAATGTGTTCAACGGGTGGATCTTAAGAAAATAAGGAGAATGCCTAAAACGAAGGTGACATGTTGGTAAGTGTGGTAAATGAGAAAATTTGACAGGTATGTGCCTAAACCCTCGGGTTGAAAACTTGGTAAGATGAAATCGTAGAAAGATATTAAATGTAAATGATGTTTTATGTGGGATTGTGTGATTATGTTACTTGCTATTTGCATGTGAACTTACTAAGCATTTATGCTTACTCCCTCCTTTTCTTTCATTGTAGTTTTGACAAGCCGGCTTGAGAATCGGGATAGGTCGAAGACTCGTTCACGCTATCCGAAGGCTTAAATCAGTAAAATGACTTGTATATTTTGAATGTGACATGTATGGCAAAACACTCAATTTGTGTAATTGATCTTATGATATGGCTATGGTTTGGCAAGAAAAGGGTTTGTAAATGATTAGCCATTGGAATGGCCAATCTAAATCATATTTGATGTTATGTATGTTTAAAATGATATTTAGCCCATGAAAATCCTTAGTAAAGTGAAATTTGCCATAAAACAGAATCGTGAGAGTGAGTGATGTAAATTTGAAAAATCACTAAAAATAGTAGAAATGGAATTAAATGATGAGTAAGTTATGAAATTGAAGCTTAATGAGTCTATTTTCATATTGATTGAACAAAATAGGTATATGAATTATAATTTATGAGATATTTAAATTTTTGTGAAATAGGGCCAGAGCGATTTCTGAATCTCATGTTCTGACTTTGGAAATTCACCATAAATTTTATAAAAATAATTAGAAGTCATACTGTATATTTACAGGTTCCTTATAAAGTCAATAGAAAGAAACGGCATAGTCATTGAAACTCTGTACAAGGAGATATCTGATTCGTAATACACAGAGGTCAGAGCAGTCGAACCCTGAAATAGGGGAGACTTTAACTAATAAACTGTACTAATTGGCCTAGAAAAAAATCCTAGAAAAAAATTAGCAAATAGATATATGAGTCTAGTTTCAGGAAAAATTTACAGAATTTGATTTTGAGTTTCGGAACTCTAGATATGAATTTTTAAGCGACTGTGATGCAGATTGCTAGCTTGACTGAAAATTTTAAAATTTGTTTGAGCTGTTTAAGCAATGAATTAAGTCTGTTAACACCTCGTGTTCGACTCAGGCAACGGTCTCGGGTATGGGGCATTACATTTGGTGGTATCAGAGCAGGTTTAGTCAGTTCTCGGACTAACGTGTTGTATGTACGAATTTTGCTATACATGCCATATATATATTGTGATAGTGTGACGACTTCTGACCTTTTAAATGATTTTTTATAGTAAATGGATCCCGATCCAGCTGTGGTTGATGATGTAGAAAGTAATGCACCGGCTCCAGCTGAAGGGGCGGTGCCAACTAAAAATCCACCTCCTACTGTTGGTCAAGGAGGAGGAGAAAGGGCTCGGGAAGCCTTTCTTCAAATGATGAATGCTTGGTATACAGAGTTCGCTGCACGAACTCGAATGCACAACCTCCCCACCTCCCCGATTCCTCAACCTGCACTCGATGCCTCAAGGTGTGGATTTGATGAAATTTCATAGAACTCCAGTTGACAGAATCCGCCAGCAAGGGGACAAAGAATTCAGGGCAAATATTGATGATGATGCCGAGAAAGCAGAGTTTTGGCTCGAGAATTCTATTCGAGTATTTGATGAATTGTCATGTACACCTGAGGAATGCTTGAAATGTGTTATATCATTATTGAGGATTGACTTATCATTGGTGGAAGACATTGACTTGATGAGTACCAAAAGAGAAAGTAACTTGGGAGTTCTTTCAAGAAGAATTTCGGAAGAAATATATCAGTGAAAGATTTATTGATCAGAAGCGTAAAGAGTTTCTTGAATTAAAGTAGGGGAACATGACAGTTACTGAATACGAAAGGGAGTTCGTCAGGTTGAGTAAGTATGCTAGAGAATACATTCCTACAGAAGCTAAAATGTGCAGACGATTTGAAGACGGACTCAATGAAGACATCAAAGTATTTGTTGGGATTCTTGAATTAAAAGAAATGGTAGTACTTGTTGATCAAGCTTGCAACGCTGAAGAACTACTTAAAGAGAAGAAAAAAGTAGAGGCTAAGACTAGAAGTTGGAAGAAAAGATCGACGAACAGTTCATTCTCACAGCAATCCAAAAAATCTAGAAATATGAATCCTCGTTCATAGGTTTCGGCTGGACAATCATATGGAAATGTTAAGAAGCAAAATGTGGGTCCTAAATCTCAGACTACTTCTGCGGCTAGTGTGGGAAATACGAGATTTGTTAAGCCTGAGTGTCAGCGGTGTGGCAGAAATCATTTTGGCCCATGTAGAGCGAATGAATGTTTTCGGTGTGGTTCTCTGGATCATTTTATTAGAGACTGCCTAGAGAGAGCTGAGAAAGAAAAATTTCAAAATGTAAAAGCTAGTGGTGCAGACTCGAGGGGAAGATATTCAAAAAAGTCGAAATGCAAAGCAAAAATGTAGCCAGAGAGATTCAAGACTAAATCAAGCAAGAGCTCCAGCTAGAACTTATGCTATAAAGGCACGTGAATATGCTTCATCACCCAACGTGATTACTGGTATATTTTCTCTTTATGATGTTAATGTTAATGCTTTGATTGATCCCGGTTCTACTCATTCATATGTATGCATGAAACTGGTGTCTAGTGTCACGGGGGTAGAGCTTTCGTCTCGCAATCCGTGCGGCCTTAGGCGATTTGCTCGTCCAAACTCGCCCAAGTCAGCCTTTACTCGAATGAGGATTCCTTAAGAACTCCTCCAAGGCACCAATCGAACAGCGGAAGCAAACTTATGCCAAAAGAAGCTTATAAGAACAACAGAAAGGGACGCTCACAAAGTGTTTGAGTAAATGCTCTCTATTCTCTTATTCATAAAGAATAATGAAACAATGAATGGAGTTGCTTTACAAATGAGGGGGAGGCTCTCTATTTATACTTGAGCTCCCCCAAAACCGACGGACAAGATACAATTACATCGACGGACGAGATTAACCATATCCCTTAATTTATGGGATTTACAAGATATTGCCATATCAAATCCTATCTAATCTTAAAAGATATGATTCCCTCTATCTTTTAAGATTAGTTACCATAGTTGCCTAAGTTGCCATATCTTCGCTATCGAGCCAACCAGGCTTCAATCTGACAGGCTTCTCCAATAGTTCCTTGAATCGGGCCAGCTCACGTGGGCCAAATGATCCCCATCTAAGTAATAGACCTCCATCGGATGCATTTGGTTCGATGGTCACGGGCTTCGAACTCTGGCCCGTGACATTCTCCCCCACCCATTCTCGCAACGTCCTCGTTGCGACTTCCGAATGGCACTGGCTTGATTCAACTCGGATCCCTCTCGTTGCTTTGGCTTTTCCCTTCCTTCGGGACTTTTGCCTCGGCTTCCGTCGCTTCTTCACTCGAGCCGTCTTACTCGTTTGTACATCTCGACGACAAGGAGTTATGTCACTCCCTTGCCCACATTCTAACTCTCCTCGAATGGAATCCTCGTGATTCACCATACTTGGCTTCGCTTTGCCCACAGTCTCTCGGCCTCCTTGCTCAAGAACTTTGAAAGGGCCACTACGTTCTCGCCAAGTACACAAGTTAGAATGCAAAACACTATCAGAGTGTTCCGAATGTACCTTCGTATTTACTCGGGTCAACTGTCCCACATGCATCACTTCTTTTTCCTTGAAGTCCGATGCACCACCCACCTCTCCCATAGGTGGAAGCCTTGTCGATGACTCGGCCAACTCCGACGCTTCACTCAATTCGAGCCTCTTTGGTCCCAGCTTCACTGTTTTCATCGCAACTTCTTCCTCTAAGTTCGGTGACAAACTCACCTCTTCCTTGGGTGGAAGCCCCTCCGATGACTCACCATGCTCGAACGTTGCCTTTCCTTTGACTACGGCTTGCTTTGGACAGTTCCGCAACTCATGCGGACCACGGCACAAGAAGCACTTTACTCACTTCTTTTTGCTCCTCTTTGCCCTCTTGGCTTCGGCTTTAACCTTGCTCGAACCAAGCTTCTTGGGCTCCATGTCTGCTCCATCGTTCCCTTCGATGACAGACTTCCTCGGACACTTCCGCAATCTATGCGGACCATGACACAAGAAGCACACTATCGCTTCTTCTCGCCGCCTTCTTTCTTGGCCGACACCCTTGCGCTCGAACCAAGTATCAAGGCCTTATCCACCGGCTTCTTCCTAAGCGCGGATTTCATCGGACATTTCTTCAACATATGTGGACCGTCGCAGAGAAAGCATTTCAGCTTGTCCCTTTTCCTCTTGGGTTTCTTCTTCCCAACTCGTGGTTTCCCATTACCACAATTGTCGCCGATGCCATTGCCATAATTATCCGTATCTTCCTTGTGATTCCCTTCACGTATGCCCCTTTCCTCGGACTTGGAAGATCCAAGCTTGTCTTTCCCTAGACCAAGCTTAACCACGGATACCGCTACCATTATGGCTTCCGACAGCTTTTGGACACCTCTTTGTTCCACCTCTTATCTGACCCACGGCTTCAATCCCTCTTGAAAAGCAAGCATTGCTTCTCTCTCGGTCACATCCGAAACTTGGAGCATGAGTTCCTTGAACTCACAAACATACTCCCCCACTGTGCCCCGTTGCGTTATCCCTTGCAACTTTACCCGAGCTTCTTCCTCGGCAAACTCCGGGTAAAACTGTCCCTTCAACTCGCATTGGAACTCTTGCCACGTTCCAATCTCACCTTGCCTTTTATCTGTGGTCCTTCCTCGCCACCATAAAAGCGCAACATCAGTAAGAAATAATGAAGCAGTTTTAACCTTACCCGCATCATCCTCGATGCCTTTGGCACGGAAGTAGTTTTCCATCCTCCACAAGAAATTGTCCACATCGCATGCAGACCTTGTCCCCACAAACTCTTTCGGCTTCGGGACATCCTTGTTATTGAGTGCTGTATTTGCCACTCCTTTCCCCACCGTTGCTCGACACAAGGCCAGCTCTACCTCGAGCTCCTCTATTCTTGTGCTCAAAGCCAACGTCGTGGCCATTGTTTCCTCCTTCCAAGCCATCATCATGGCCTCAAGAGCATCATTCTGTCTCGATGCGGTTTATCTTTGTGTGAATCAAACAACTCATTTACCTTATCCATGGTCGCATTAAGAGACATCTTTACATAGTCTCTGGACTGATCCTTCCAGTTGTCTATGTGACCCTCAAACCCATCGAGTGCCTCCTTTACGTCCTCCACGAATCCCTCGAGTTTACCCATACGTTCCTCTACTGCCAACAGCATCTCCCTCAAACCTTTTCTCACCAATCTTTGTTCGGACTCTTCTTTCGACATCCCAACGGTGCCTTCGAACCAACAGCTTCGGCTATCACTTGGTTCGAACCTTGGCTCGGATACCACTTGTCACGGGGCTAGAGCTTTCGTCTCACAATCCGTACGGCCTTAGGCGATTTGCTCGTCCAAACTCGCCCAAGTCAGCCTTTACTCGAATGAGGATTCCTTAAGAACTCCTCCAAGGCACCAATCGAACAGCGGAAGCAAACTTATGCCAAAAAAAGCTTATAAGAACAACAGAAAGGGACGCTCACAAAGTGTTTGAGTAAATGCTCTCTATTCTCTTATTCATAAAGAATAATGAAACAATGAATGGAGTTGCTTTACAAATGAGGGGGAGGCTCTCTATTTATACTTGAGCTCCCCCAAAACCGACGAACAAGATACAATTACATCGACGGACGAGATTAACCATATCCCTTAATTTATGGGATTTACAAGATATTGCCATATCAAATCCTATCTAATCTTAAAAGATATGATTCCCTCTATCTTTTAAGATTAGTTACCATAGTTGCCTAAGTTGCCATATCTTCGCTATCGGGCCAACCAGGCTTCAATCTGACAGGCTTCTCCAACAGTTCCTTGAATCGGGCCAGCTCACGTGGGCCAAATGATCCCCATCTAAGTAATAGACCTCCATCGGATGCATTTGGTTCGATGGTCACGGGCTTCGAACTCTGGCCCATGACATTAGTATGAATATACCTGTTGAGAACACAAAATTTATGGTTAAAGTGTCGAATCCGTTAGGCAAATGTGTGATAGTTGATAAAGTATGCAAGAAATACCCTTTAATGATTCAGGGTCATTACTTTTCGGCCGACTTGATGTTGTTGCCGTTTGATGAATTTGATGTTATTTTGGGTATGGATTGGTTGACATTGCATGATGCTATAATAAATTGCAAAGAAAAGGTTATAGAATTAAAGTGTGAAAGTGGTGAAATTTTGCGGGTTGAATCAAACAAATCAGAGGCATTATCTAGTATGATTTCTTCAATGTCGGCTCAGAGATATTTGAGAAAGGGTTATGAAGCTTATTTGGCGTATGTAATTAATACAAAAGAAGTTGAAAAGAAAGTTGAATCAGTGCCGGTTGTGTGTGAATTTGCGGACGTATTTCCAGAAGAATTGCCGGGTTTGCCTCCAGTCAGGAAAGTAGAATTTGGTATTGATTTGATACCGGGAATAGCTCCGATCTCGATTACTCCCTATAGAATGGCACCAGCAGAGTTGAAAGAATTAAAGTCGCAATTGCAAGAGTTGACTGATAAAGGCTTTGTGAGACCAAGTCTTTCACCTTGGGGTGCTCCCGTATTATTTGTGAAAAAGAAGGATGGTTCTATGAGATTGTGTGTTGACTATCAGCAATTAAATAAGGCGACAATCAAGAACAAGTATCCGTTGCTGAGAATTGATGATTTGTTTGATCAGCTGAAAGAAGCAACATGGTTTTCAAAGATTGACTTGAGATCTGGGTACTACCAGCTGCGAGTAAAAGAGTCGGATGTGCCTAAAACTGCTTTTAGAATAAGGTACGGTCATTATGAATTTTTAGTGATGCCATTCGGGTTGACAAATGCTCCTGCTGTGTTTATGGATTTGATGAATCATATATTTCGGCCATACTTGGACAAATTTGTTGTGGTGTTTATAGATGATATTTTAATTTATTCAAAAGATGAGATAGAGCATGCTGAACATTTGAGGATAGTTTTGCAAACTTTGAGAGATAAGCAGCTGTATGCTAAGTTTAGTAAAAGTGAATTTTGGCTCCAGAAAGTTGGATTTTTGGGTCATATTGTTTCAGGTGATGGTATACGGGTTGATCCTAGTAAAATTTCAGCCATTGTTGATTGGAAATCACCGAAAAATGTAACCAAGGTTAGAAGTTTCTTGGGGCTAGCTGGGTATTATCGGCGGTTTGTAAATGGATTTTCTATAATTGCTGCTTCTATGACTAGATTACTCCGAAAGGATGTTAAGTTTAAGTGGACGGAAGAATGTCAACAGAGTTTTGAAGAATTGAAAAAGTTTTTAACTGAAGCACCAGTGTTGGTACAACCCGAATCAGGTAAAGAATTTGTGGTGTATAGTGATGCTTCTCGAAATGGCTTAGGATGTGTACTTATGCAAGAAGGAAAAGTGGTGGCTTATGCTTCGAGGCAGTTAAAATCTCACGAAAGAAATTATCCGACTCATGATTTGGAATTGGCTGCTATAGTATTTGCTTTGAAGATTTGGCAACATTATCTGTATGGTGAAAAATGCCGAGTATATACCGACCAAAAAAGTCTTAAGTACTTGATGTCACAAAAATATTTGAATTTGAGACAGTGAAGATGGTTGGAGTTATTGAAAGATTACGAGCTTGTTATTGATTACCATCCAGGAAAAGCGAATGTGGTTGCCGATGCTTTGAGCAGAAAGTTGCTATTTGCTTTGAGAGCTATGAATACTCAGTTAAAGGTATCAGATGATGGTTCAATTTTAGCAGAATTAAGAGTAAGACCGATGTTTTTACAAGAGCTTTGTGAAGCTCAGGAAAGCGATGAAGATTTGCAAGCCAAGAGAAAACAGTGAAGTCGTCACGGGTCGATTTCAAAATCGATTCTGATGGTTGCTTGATGTTTAAAAATCGAATTTGTGTACCGAAAAATAATGAGTTGATTCAAAAGATTTTGCATGAAGCATATAATGGTTGTTTGACGGTTCATCCGGGCAGTACGAAAATGTATAATGACTTGAAGAAAATGTACTGGTGGAGTGGAATGAAAAGAGATATTTCTAAGTTTGTATCAAAGTGCTTAGTTTGTCAACAAGTGAAAGCTGAACACCAAGTACCTTCGGGACTACTCCAGCCTATCATGGTTCCTGAATGGAAATGGGATTGGATTACTATGGATTTTGTATCAGGATTGCCATTAACTCTGGGGAAGAATGATGCCATCTGGGTAATAGTTGACAGACTGACTAAATCGGCTCATTTTATTCCGGTACGTACGGATTATTCTCTTAATAAGTTGGCTGAATTGTATATCAGTGAGATTGTTAGACTTCATGGAATACTTTGTCAATCATTTCGGATAGAGATCCGAGATTTACTTCGCGGTTTTGGAAAAAGTTGCAAGAGGCATTAGGTACAAAGTTAAATTTTAGCACTGTTTTTCATCCACAAACTGATGGACAATCAGAGAGAGTAATTCAGATTCTTGAAGACATGCTCAGATGTTGCGTATTGGAATTTCAAGGTAGTTGGGAAAGATACTTACCGTTGGTAGAATAATTTACTTATAATAATAGTTATCAGACGAGTTTGAAGATGGCACCTTATGAAGCATTGTATGGTCGTAAATGTCGGACGCCATTGTATTAGACTGAACTCAAGGAAAATCAGATTTATGGAGTTGATCTAATAAAAGAAACCGAAGAAAAAGTGAAAGTGATTCGAGATTGTTTTAAAGCTGCTTCGGATAGACAGAAATCTTATGCGGATTTGAAACGAAAAGAAATCGAGTTTCAAGTTGGTGATAAGGTATTTCTGAAAGTGTCTACATGGACGAAAGTTCTTAGATTTGGACGGAAGGGCAAGTTGAGTCCGCATTTTATTAGGTCGTATGAAATAATTGAAAGAGTTGGACCAGTAGCTTATCGGTTAACATTGCCATCCGAATTACAGGAGATGCATGATGTGTTCCACGTATCTATGCTACGTCGGTATCGTTCGAATCCCTCACATATAATTTCACCGACAGAAATTGAACTATGACCGGATATGACTTACGAAGAAGAACCAATTAAGATTTTAGCTCGAGAGGTCAAGCAACTAAGAAATAAAAGTGTCGCTCTTATGAAAGTATTATGGCAAAAGCACGGGGTCGAAGAGACTACATGGGAACCTAAGGAAACTATGAGAAATCAATACCCACACCTGTTTATCGGTAAGATTTTCGAGGACGAAAATCCTTAAAGGGGGAAGAGTTGAAATATCCCGAATTAGGGCCTAATCGGAATAGTGGTTTCGTGACCACAAATCCAAGATAAAAATAATTATTTTATAATTATTTTGATGCTTATGATATGATTGCATGATTGTGTGAAAATTTCGTGACGAAATTCTGTGCATAAAGTGCTTAAGTTGAAATTAGGGACTAAATAGAATAACTTGCAAAACTTGCATTCTAGAAGTTTTTAGTATGAAATTACTTTGGAATATTAATGAGGAGGTCTTAAATAGCAATTTGACCAATTTCTAAAATTTTGGACAAAAATAGGCTTGTACATGAAAATTTTCAAAGAAAGGTATTAAGGGTATTTTGGTCATTTGTATATTAAATGAAATAAAATGAGAAAAATAACACAAAATAGTCATCTTCTCCATATAGTTGCTTCCGAATTTTGCTCTCTCCATAGCTAGGGTTTCTTCAACTTTTAAGCCTTGATTGTAAGTGATTTCTATGCCCGTTTTTAATGTTCTTTACGTTTTTGGAATCCCGATAGCTCGATTTAGCTTATGCTAGCAATAATTTAACCTAGGGTTCATATTTGGAAAAATACCCATAGGTGAAATTTGTGTATTTTGGTGTTTTATGATAGAATATGAGGTTTTAAATTATGTCAGACAACTTGTACTACTCGATTTTAAGTGAAAACGAGTAAAAGGGCTTAATCGGTAAAAATACCTAATAGTCATAAGTACATGTTAGAGTGTGAAATTGATGCTGCCATACATAAGAGAATAGGATGAAGTTTAATTCCCGAGCCTAGGGGCAAAAGTGTAATTATGCAAAAGTTTAGGGGTAAAAATGTAATTTTGCCAAAGTTCGTATTAAATGCTGTTTTGATGAATGTATGTATTAAATAAGATTAATATCAAGAGAAACGAGATTCAAGTCGCGATCGAGGGAAAAACAAAGTTTACGAAGAATAAGCTCGATTGCTAATAATTTTATACCGAGGTAAGTTCATGTGTAAATGTAGTAACATAATTGTCATTTTAAGTAATTTAATGTTATTTATGTGATATGATGATTAATATCATGAAATATTATGCTTTATGGTTATTATTGAATAATATGTAAATTATGATTTGCTACCGAGTATCGGTTTCGATGTTCTGTGGAAGGCGGCAAAGATGTGTAATCGAGGAAAAATCCCGTTTGAACCTTGGGAATAGATTAGAATACAAGTGACATGTCACTAGGATGGTTGGGCATCCAAACTCGTTGAGTTGAGTCCGAGTTCACTTATGGATGCAAATGTCCGAACTTGTTGAGTTGAGTCCGAGTTCGTGAGATGTAACTAGGCATCCGAGCTCGTTGAGTTGAGTCCGAGTTCACTTAAGGATGTGAACACCCGAGCTCGTTGAGTTGAGTCCGAGTTCGCTTATGGGCGGGTTACATGGTAGCTTGGCTACATATGTGGCACTTATGTACAAACTTTCCGTGTATTCGAATTATATTCCGATGTGTTCAACGGGTGGATCTTAAGAAAATAAGGAGAATGCCTAAAACGAAGGTGACATGTTGGTAAGTGTGGTAAATGAGAAAATTTGACAGGTATGTGCCTAAACCCTCGGGTTGAAAACTTGGTAAGATGAAATCGTAGAAAGATATTAAATGTAAATGATGCTTTATGTGGGATTGCGTGATTATGTTACTTGCTATTTGCATGTGAACTTACTAAGCATTTATGCTTACTCCCTCCTTTTCTTTCATTGTAGTTTTGACAAGCCAGCTTGAGAATCGGGATAGGTCAAAGACTCGTTCACACTATCCGAAGGCTTAAATTGGTAAAATGGCTTGTATATTTTGAATGTGGCATGTATGGCAAAACACTCACTTTGTGTAATTGATCTTATGATATGTCTATGGTTTGGAAAAAAAAGGGTTTGTAAATGATTAGCCATCGGAATGACCAATCTAAATCATATTTGATGTTATGTATGTTTAAAATGATATTTAGTCTATGAAAATCCTTAGTAAAGTGAAATTTGCCATAAAACAGAATCTGACAGCAGCAGTTCTGTAAATTTGAAAATTCACTAAAAATAGTATAAATGGAATTAAATGATGAGTAAGTTATGAAATTGAAGCTTTACGAGTCTATTTTCATATGGATTGAACAAAACAGGTATATGAATTATAATTTATGAGATATTTAAATTTTTGTGAAACAGGGCCAGAGCAATTTTTGAATCTCCTGTTCTGACTTTGGAAATTCACCATAAATTGTATAAAAATAATTAGAATTCATGCTTTATATGTACAGGTTCCTTATAGAGTCTAGTTTTAATAGAAAGAAACGGAATAGTCATTGAAACTCTGTACAGGGAGATATCTGATTCGTAATACACAAAGGTCAGACCAGTTGAACCCTGAAATAGGGGAGACTTTAACTAATAAATTGTACTAATTGGCCCAGAAAAAAATTCTAGAAAAAAATTAGTAAATAGATATATGAGTCTAGTTTCAGGAAAAATTTACAGAATTAGATTTTGAGTTTCGGAACTCGAGATATGAATTTTTAAGCAACTGTGACGCAGATTGCTAGCTTGACTGAAAATTTTAAAATTAAATTGTTTGAGCTGTTATCGACTCCGGCAACAGTCTCGGGTACGGGGCGTTACAACTCTTCTTCCCATTTTTAAGATTAACTACCATTAATGCTCCTAACTTGATGCTTTCTATTCCCCCAAAGGACTTTTCGACCTTGTGCTCGCCACCGAACCAGCTTCTGAGATGCTAACTTCTTTTTTCTTCCAGCTAGCCTTGCTGAAACAGCTAACATCTTTTAGCTCCGACAGACCCCTTTCCCTAGCTCTGATCGGAAAAATAACATCACCAACTTCCAAGCTGACAACTTCATCAATCATGTTCGTTTGCAAGATAGAAATCAGCAGCTCAATTTTTTCGAAATTGTGAACTTTAGTTAGATTTTCGCCTACTGATACCAGATTCCCCCATAACCCAGCAACTCTTTTACAAGTTTCCTAGTTCCAACAATGCAATGGCACTCCAGAAATTTCAACCCACGACACCCTCTCTTTTAACTTCAATTTCTCTGACCATGGCTCAATGTTAATGAAAAAATCTTTCAAATATGACCACTCAGTTTGCCTTAACAACTCCATCAGTTCTTCATCCGGAATTTTGACCAAGAAATGTCTTCCTTGAATTCTTCTTACTGTTATTTCCCCAAGACCAATTTTTGCTAAACGATCATCAAGGCTTTTTGAATCACATACTGAAATCGATTCGCACACCAAGCATTTCTGTAAATTCCATCATAGTTCTTCTTCAACATGACCTTGAACTTTTCTGGTCTCAGTTATCATATCTCCTCTTGCGTTATTATCACTCATTTCTTCACATTTTACTTCTTGACCTGTTCCAGCACTCTGTTCCTTATCTTTTTTATCCAAACCAATCCTCCAAGACTTTCTTTTGCTATTATAACTAGCCATTTTCACCCCGATTCTCTTTCCCAGTAAAAAGGAACCATTTAACCTCATTATCGCCCTTAGCGCGTCCCTTTCATTAGAGAATCTCACAAACCCAAACCTTTTACCATTTCTGCTAATTTTAGATGGAATAAATGCATCAACAACATCACCATGGTATCTAAATAATGCCCACAATCCTTTCCAAAGCATAGAGTTTGGAATGTTGTAAACGAAAACTATTTCCACTATTCTTCTCTCTCCCGACTGCTCCATCTCCATGTTATTAAACTTAAAACTCCATTAAAGATAAAAAGAGCTTAAAACAGATATAGGAAAGTTGACAGTTTTTAATAATATTAATAGATGTTGCTGATGTTAAGAAGAAGAAATGGTTGATAATTTTTAATAATATTGATAGATTTTGCTCAAGCTAAGGCATAGCTAGTGGGACACGCAACCAAAAACGAAATTCACTAGTAATGTAATGACTACCAATATAGTTTACCACACAATTACTCCCGTTGAGCAGGTCAAAGATTTTAACATGTATATATATTTATGACAGCAACCTTAATTAGGCTTGACCTCATGCATGTCTGCAAATATAATATATATATTTATATATACACATATATTAACAACGTTGTACTCATGTTACTAATTAAATCGATTAAAGATGCCTTGCGATAAAGATATCATCCATCATAGACGTGGGAGAATTTTATATTTATATATATATAGTTGCCAACCAAACAGATACTCCAAGATCCAAGATTCTCCAATTAATCCGACTTAGTGCCTCCCATTTTCTAGTTCTAAAAAAGCTTCAAAGTTCATAAATTCCAGCTATAAAAACCCTTTGCTCCCTTCGCCACCTTCATCGGCAGTTTCAGCTTAATTTCTCACAACAAAAAACTCATTTAACAATCACTTCAAATCATTTTCTTTTGGGAAATGGCTTCTAACGTTAAAGCATCAACTGCTCTTGTTCTTTCTCTTAGCCTTCTTTTCTTTGCTTCTGTAAGCTCACACAATGTCGAAAACCCCGTTTTTATTCATCCCGGAGATGTGTACCATAATGGCAGAATCACTCATGGTCATCCCGGTACATGCAATCCCCTAAATCTCGGTGTATGCGTTGGCCTGTTGAGTTTGGTGGATGTTAGTGTCGGAAACGTACCTGCAGAACCATGTTGCAGCGTGATTGAAGGATTGGTCGATCTTGAAGCTGCAGCTTGCCTTTGCACTGCTGTCAGAGCCAATGTGTTGGGCATTCCCATCCACCTTCCTATTTCATTGAGCCTCTTACTCAATAAATGTGGAAGAGAAGTAGCTACGGAATACATTTGCAGCCCTTAAATAGCCTTCTTCCCCACATTGTTTGCTTTAATTGTGTCTTGAAGTTTCCGTTTTTTATTTGTTCGATTTTTTATGTTCCTTTCTGATTAAGCCTTTTTATTGTTGCTCATCAGTTGAGGAAGGCTTTTCAACCTTCCCTTTCATTTTTATTCTAAATAAAATGAAAATATTATTTGAACAAAAAATTCTATTTTACCATAATGAGTTTGAATGGGTGTTTTTAGGGGGAAAATTCTTAATTAATATTTTAAACATTATTTTTAATGTCATATGACTATTAAGTGGATTTTTTATTTCAAAGTGTTGAACCAGTGAATTTAATAGAAGAATTTTAACTGCGGTGACTATTGGACTTGAATTTCTAAATTCATAAAATACACATACTAGATTCCTTAAAATAAAAGTAGGAGACTAAGCTCCTAATGCACGAAGCGTACAGATACTTTGAGCATATTTTAACTTTTCAATTTTTATTTTAAAATTTGATACAAACAATTAATTAATCCAACGCGAAGCGTGGAAACCATACCAGTTAGTGTAAAAATATTGATAGCGTATTTTTATATCTCAATTTTTTTACTAAATACTCAGATATACAAATTTTGCTTGAAACTCTATTCTAATGTGCAATGTTATACATAGACTTTGATTTTGTGTAATTTGATTTGATTCAATTTTTATAAATCACTAATACCATTAGCAATGTAACACCATTTTATATGTATATGTTGCATACACAAATATTTATATTTATGTGATGTAAAATAAAATAAATCGATGTATTTATTTCTTTCACGTATACATTTGAACCATGATTAAATTTCTATGTGCATAATTTCACCAAATTAAAGTCGATATATCAAAGTGCACATTAAATCAAATTTCACGTACAATTTTAAGTTTTATCCCTTTATTTAGAGATCAGCTACATTAAATATCTATACTTATTTCAAGTGTTTTACTGTGAGTTGGTATGTAATGTGGCTTCCTATTTAAGCAATCAATTAAAGAAAGAAAACTGCATGTGTTGAGCCGAGGGAAAGAAAACATGAAAAATGGTAAATGCTCTTGTAGTCACCTAGGTAAGTCTCTAGTTGTTTTTTTTTTTTTTTTTTTTTGTCTTTTTTCACATAACTATTAAAACTTAAAAAATGGTCATCCAACTGTTAGACTTTTTCTTTTATGGTCATCAGCCATTAAATGGCTAATGGGAAGATGATGTAGCGGATTATAAAATTGACATAAAAGAAACTTTAAACCTAAACCTTTATACACCATGCCAAATTAGTCTTGATTTAAAAAATTTAACCCTCAATGTTTTCACATTGTGTAATTTGGTCTTCTTCTTCTTTTTCATTTTTTTAATTTTTCAATTCTTTGTGATCCTTTCACCTAAAAAGCTAAAAAAAGATATAAATCCATCAACTAAATTTGATCAGAAATATAACAAAAAACACTCAAAAATCCAAGATGATAATTTTCATCTTTTCTTTCTTCCATAATTAACCCTCAATGTCACAAATAAAAGTAAAATTGCAAGAGAGAAAGAGAGACCTAATTACAATTGTTTTAATGTTGAAGGTTAAGATTTTTGGGATCAAGACTATATTGACACAATGTAGAAATGTTCAGAGTTAAAGTTGCTATTATGCCAATTGTAAAAGATGTCAAGTTATCTTTTCGTTAGTAATTTAACAGTTGGTGACCAAAAAAGAAAAAATCAAATAATTGGGGAACCAAAAAACAAAATGTTGAATAGTTGGGTGTTCATTTTGTAACTTTTCGTAGTTGGGTGACCATGATAACTCTCATATTTTGAGTTATTTTAGTACAGTTTTTATTGTATTTTAGGAGGTAAATTGAGCATTTAGGTTAAATTTTAGTACATTTTATAGTTTTTCTGATTAATTATATTTTATTTGAGTTTCATCATTTTCAGAGTTAGTTTGGATTCATGTGCTATCTTCCTCTCTATATTGTAGGTTTCGGATGAAGAATGGAGGGCTTGGAGCATAGGGTAAAAAATAGTGAAGAGAAATCACTTGCTCCACCAAACTTGATTCAGTGTGGTGGAGCACAATCTTCAATTAAGAATTTCAGATAGCAAGCAGCCCACTCCACTGCGAATTCTACGTCTGGTGGAGCCAAGTGATTAATACCCTAAAAATAGAGGGTGATGTGATTAAGTGGAAAATGACTGAAAAAAAAGAACTTGGAGGCTAAAGAACAATTCTATGACACCAAGGGGAACTTCAACCTTGCAAAGACGAGAAGAAAAAGAGATCTGGAGCGCTTGGCTTTAGCTCGACGATTATTTTTATCTCTAGACTATTTTCTTTTTACTTTTTTTTTTCAAAGCAAGTTTGTTTTGAGTTTCTTCTTGTGATGTTTTCTCAACGCAACAAGAATTAAAATCTATTTTCATAGAATAATGATGAATCATACTTTTTAGTTAATTAAATATTTTCTCTTCAATTGTTTCAATCTCTGTTAATTATTTATTTAGCTTTATGTTTATATAATCTATTTTTCTGGCTACCAAGTTGTATTAATTTGGTGATCTTGATTTGTCGCAGGAGAGAAAAAATTAAGGTTTAGATCTAGACTAAATAGCTTAGGGTTAACTTTAGTAGCTTTGACGAATGAGTTAATTTACAACGTTCACTACAGCAAAACAGGTTTTTAGCCGCGTTTTTAGCGGCGTTTTAATTAAAAATGCCACTATAGATAAAGCATTAGCAGGGCTTTTAGAAAAACGACGCTAAAGAACGAGCATTAGCGGCGCTTTTTAAAAAACGCTGCTATAGGTTCACCTTTAGTGGCGTTTTTTTAAAAACGCCGCAAAACTTATGCTCAACGTTGTCGTTTTAATTGAGCATCAATGGCGTTAGCGGCGCTTTTTGAAAAACACCGCTATAGATCGAGTATTAGCGGCGCTTTTTAAAAAACACCGCTAATGCTCGATCTTTAGCGGCGCTTCTCAAAAAACGTTGCAAAAAAATTTTCACAACGCCGTCGTTTTATATTGAACTTTTAGTGGCTTTAGCGGCGCTTTTCTAAAAACACAGCTGTCAAAACCATTTTTAAATCGAGTTTTGGAAAATGGGAATCGACTTTAAGAAAAACGAAAACGGGAGTCGCCGCCAATCTTTTTAGGTGTGATTGGATCACCTTATAAAATGTTTTGTTTTAAAACATTAATTTTGGTCTACGAAAGTCGAGAAAACGGATTCAGGAGTTGGTTACGTACGAGGAAGGGTTAGCACCCTCGTAACGCCCAAAAATTGGTACCTAATTGATTATCAGGTGTCTTTAATTTCGGAAATTTGAAAGTTTTAAGATGCAAACCTCTTTTAATTAGAATGTCTCAATTTTGAAAATTAAGGCTCACTTATTTCAAACGAGTCAAAACATCACATCCAGTAAGTTAGGACGCAACATTTTAAAACCTTTGAAACTAAGCTCGTCTTTCGAAAATTTCTATCTTGAAACAACAAAACGCCATATCTAGTAAGTTAGGACACTATGTTTTGAAATCTCAAAATAATTATTTAAGTTTCGAAAATTCAAAATCACTTAGAAGGGTGCTTGACTATTCGAATTCAACGAGAAAAGTCGCAACCCAGTAAGTTAGGGCACTACCTTTCTCGAAGTTTCCAAATATCAAGCATTGCCTTTTATTTTATTTTTTTTTTAAAAACCTTGGAATATTATTTTAAATGGCGTTTTAGGATGACATATTAATGCATCATGAAGCATAGATGTACAAAATATTCTAACATTTCCATACAAACATAAATAATATCATTAAGACAAAACTAAATAACATGAACATACGTTTAATGAAAAAAATCATACTAGGGTAAATATAAGATAATAAACAAATAAAAACATGAGTAAACTAAAAGAAAAACATAACACATGCAAAAATTATACAACAATATATATCATAAAATAGCACATAAAAGAAATAATTAAACATAGCATATAAAAAAATGAAACTATGCACAAATAAGATAAATGACATACACTAAAAAAATGAATAAATAGAACATTTACAAATTATAAAAATATAATGCAATAGTTCAAAATACATGAAATGATAATATAATATATATACATGCATAGAAAATATATATTTGAAAATAAACTTTATAAAAAGGTTAAATATTATAATATATAAAATACATAATCAAATGTATAAAAGATAGGAATAAATATACATATTTGAAAAATGAAGAAATCAAAATAAAAAAAAAGGTTGAAAAACTAGGATAGACGAAGAATAAAATAAGAACAAACCACAGAGAGTAAGAATGCAAGAGGGAGAGAAATTTGAGTGAATGCTCTCAAGAATTCTTATTGCTTCCCAAAACTCAAGTGATAGAGGCCTCTATTTATAGTTGAGCCTCCCAAATCCAACAGTGCATGATCAATTACATCAACGGTTAAGATTAAAGGATATCTACAAATTAAATCTCCAAGATTACAAGATCATATCTTCAAGATTGCATATCATATCTAAGATTGCATATCATATCTAAGATTGTATCATATCTAAGATTGCATATCATATCTAAGATTGCATATCCTTAAAGATTATATTTCCATATGAGTCAAGCTTATTGATGGACCTTAAATCTTTTCAAGTAATGGGCCATTCCGATTGGGCCAAATTATATGTTTGTAATTTTGTACTGGACTTGGACTTTGTTTTATTTTTATTTTTTGGGGGTTTATTATTTTAAATACTGAAATGGGCCGGGCAAAAATAGGCTATTACAGCTGCCCCTCTTTGCTCATTTTCGTTTAACGAGAATAGAGCAAAGACTATAAAAGGACCCATTTTGTCCGGTCTCATCAGCTTCAGACTTCATGGTCCTCAATCTGCTCCTTGCAAACTCAGGATTATCATGTTGATATCTTCGATCTGCTCTCCATCGAACACAAAGACGCCAAATTAACTTTTTCGATTTGTTCCTTGTAAATACCAAGATGCCAAATCATCCTCGATCTGCTTCGATGTAAACATATGAAGGTCAGATCTGCTATGTCTTTAATCTGCTCCCCGTCGAAATGGAGATGCCAGATCTGTTATCTTGGATCTGCTTTGGTGTGAGAACATCCGAAAGTCAAATCTGCTATGTCTTCGATTTGTTCCTTGTAAACACAAGAATGCCAAATCATCTTGGATCTGCTTCAGTATAAACATCTGAAGGTTAGACCTGCATGTACCTGCTCTCCGTCGAAATGGAGATGCCAGATTTGTTATCTTGGATCTGCTTTGGTGTGAGAACATCAGAAAATCAGATCTGCTATGTCTTCGATTTGCTCCTTGTGAACACAAGGATGCCAAATCATCTTGGATTTGCTTCAGTAAAATCATCTGAAGGTTAGATCTACTATGTATCTGCTCTCCGTCGAAATGGAGATGTCAGATCTGTTATCTTGGATCTGCTTTGGTGTGAGAACATCCGAAAATCAGATCTGCTATGTCTTCGATTTGCTCCTTGTGAACACAAGGATGCCAAATCATCTTGGATTTGCTTCAGTAAAATCATCTGAAGGTTAGATCTACTATGTATCTGCTCTCCGTCGAAATGGAGATGTCAGATCTGTTATCTTGGATCTGCTTTGATGTGAGAAGATCCGAAAGTCAAATCTGCTATGTCTTCGATTTGTTCCTTGTAAACACAAGAATGCCAAATCATCTTGGATCTACTTCAGTATAAACATCTGAAGGTTAGACCTGCTATGTACCTGCTCTCCGTCGAAATGGAGATGCCAGATCTGTTATCTTGGATCTGTTTTGGTGTGAGAACATCCAAAAATTAGATCTGCTATGTCTTCGATTTGCTCCTTGTGAACACAAGGATGCCAAATCATCTTAGATCTGCTTCAGTAAAATCATCTGAAGGTTAGATCTGCTATGTATCTGCTCTCTGTCGAAATGGAGATGCCAGATCTGTTATCTTGGATCTGCTTTGGTGTGAGAACATCCGAAAGTCAAATCTACTATGTCTTCGATTTGTTCCTTGTAAACACAAGAATGCCAAATCTGCTATCTTCAACTTGTTCCCTATAAACACAAGGATGCCATGTTAAAATCTTTGATCTGTTTCACTGTAAGCACAGGAATGTCAGATCTGCTATCTTCGATCTATTCCCTATAAACACAGGGATGTCAAATCTGCTATCTACAACTTGTTCCCTATAAACACAGGGATGCCACGCTGAAATCTTCGACCGCTTCACTGTAGTTAGTGTGAGAGTGTCGATCTGCTATCTTCAATCTGTTTCCCTATAAACACAGGGATGCCAAATCTTGTTTCTTTGATCTACATTGTCCCATAAAAGACATAACCTGTAGAATGCGTATGATTTCATGCCTAATAATTAGGATGCTATGATCGAAGTGAGTCGAATTCTCCTAATTAGACATGTTATAATGCAAAATGCTATGAATATGACCCCTATTTCGGACGTCATCACTCATTTCCTCATCGAAGTTTTATCTTTATACTTCTTGATGTATCAATCATACTCTGCTTGTATGCTTTGAATCAACTTAGTCCTATTGTACCATTCTCCAAATGTTGTGACCCGCTGGAGATGTTTATGAAATGATCCTTTCTTAAGATCAATATTGCTTAAAACGTCCAACCACCTTTTGGACTGAAGAAGAAAATCTCTCGAGTATCTCCAACCCATACATATGGGAATTCCTTAAACAATTGTCTTGTTTCAGTTTCTTGTATTATCTAGAAATTTCCAGAGTAATATGCAAAACTTCGTTTGTGAAGATATTTTAGTTCATCTATCATTATTTCAATGCAATATGCTTTATGAATAATGGCAGACAAATAAATTGATCCTAAGGATAATTAGATTTGGAAAAATTATTGGAAGGAATGCAAAAAGATTAACCTAAGAACATATATTTGCGAAGAAAAAGAATCCAAAGATAGTAAATAGGATAGAAATCAGATGAGCGTCTATACATCAGCTCCATGAAGACTTTCTTGAGTTCAACATGTGTTTTAAAAGATCCAAAGTAATTTGTTGATGCCTCGATATGTAACATACTTCACTTCTCGTTGAATATGGTATAGCAAGGTCACTGCAAGACTTTCCAAATTTTAGCTGCCCTTTCGGGTTTTCAACTCAAAACCCCTTTGGTCTCAAGGCGCCCTTTGCGGGTTTTCACCTTGGCCTCTCCATTTTTTCTTTTCTCTTTTTTTTCCTTTTTTCTTTTTATTTTTTTCTCTTTTTCTTTTCTTTTTTCCTTTTTTTTTGAAATAGAAGTCCCAAAGTGCCCTTTGCAGGTTTTCACCTTGGCTTCCCTTCTCCTTCAGACAAAGTACTCCTTGACCGAGTCTGAATTCACTGGATCAGATAAATTCTTCCTATCCATTTCTTGTCAAAATTAGTGCACCTCTAGAGAAAGCCCTCTTCGCAACATATGGCCCTTCTCAATTCGGCATCCTTTTGCATGGGAAGGATCTCTTTCAGCACAAGGTTTCCTTTATGAAATTCTTTTGGACGAACCTTCTTTGTCATAGGTCTGTGTCATCCATTCTTGGTACATTTGCTTAGGATGAATACTTTCAAGTTAAGTTTACTAGAGGTATTAAATTCTTGACTCCATCAAAGCTTGGAGGAAAAATCTTGATTCATAAACCCATGAGAAAGGGATTGCCCCAGCAGCAGTCTTGGCTGTTATTTGTCAAACCCTACAAAAAGATGGTTCAATGATTCTCAACAGACAAGAATGAAGTTCCTGACTTTATCCTTCAACTTGGAAAGCTGAGGTACAGAGATTACTCCCGGAGCATACATCCCACCATGACTCGATGATGTTTCTAAACGTAACAGCCTAATTTTCAGTGGTATCGGGAATAGATATTTGAGATCACTAAATCCGACGGGTGAGTTGAAAATTTAATAAATTAATACCTATGAGTTAAATATGAATATAAAAGCATTTTTGAATTAGTGAATTTGGTGATTTAAAAGAATTAATTAGCTAAAATGGGTCGAGAATGAGGTATCGAGACCTCGACTTCATAAACCGAGCCATAAATATTTTTAGAAATATTTATGGAGTGTTGGTGAGGTAATAATAAAATTTAGTCAGAAAATTTTGACGTTTGGGTGGTTAATTAAATAAAAAGAACTAAATTGAAAAAGGTGTAAAAGTTGCTAAAATGATTAAATAGCTCAATTGTCAAATGAGGAAGGACCTAAAGTGCAAATAAGCCCAAAGGAGATATTTTGAGCGGCAATAGCTGAGAAAAGTCAGGAAATGGGTGAAATAAGGGCAAAATTGGAAAATTGCCAAAATTGGCTAAATAAAAATGGGACTAAATTGGAATATCTAGAATTCTCTTCATTTCTCTTCATATTCATCAGCTGAAAAACAGCCAAGGAGGAGGGTTCAAGTTGGTTTTCATACTCCAGCTTCATGTAAGTTTAATTCTTGCTTTCTCCTTGAAATTTTTATGTTTTTGGACTTTTACAATTGGGTCCAACTTATTATTTCATTAGTTTTTGATTCCATGGCTAATTTTTGAAGTTGTTATGGATGAGTGTTGGAAATATATGATGATTTGGCATGGAATTAGAGCTTTAAATTGTTTATATGTTGATTTTATTGAAAGAATTGAATAGAAAGTGAATGTTTGGGACCTAAGTGTAAAAAAGTTTGAAGTTAGAGTTTTATGTGGAAATTCTGAATTTTAATAGTTATGAAATAACTTATAATGTCTAGTAAAAGTATTAATTGAGAAAATTATCTTAATTTAGGGGTTAATTGAGCAAGGACTGAATTGTATGAATTGTGAAATTTGGGGCAAAATGGAAATTAACATTTTGCACTACAACTGTTTTGGACAGCAGCAGTAGTCTAACTTTGAAAAATCACAAAAAATTGTAGAAATGGAATTAGAGGATGAATAAAATATGAAATTAAAGATTATTGAGTCTAGTTTCTTATACAATAAATTATGTAAGCAATGAAATTGTAAATCATGAGATATGATAAATTTTATGAGACAAAGTCAGAATGATTTCGGGTTCCCCTGTTCTAACTTTGTAAAATCATAAAAAATTGGATAAAAATAATTATGGGATTAAATTTATATGGTTATAATCCTGAATGGGTCTATTTTCAAGAGAAACAAACGGGAACATCATTCGAATCCTGTACGAGGAGATAATTAATTTTTAGTGAAGAAGGGTCGGAACTGTCAGACAGCAGAACAGGGGAGACTTCAATGAATAAACTGTATTAATTGGCCCAACCAAAAATTATGAAATTTTTATGGTAATAAGATATGTGAGTCTAGTTTCAGTAAAAATTAGTGGATCTTAATTTTGAGTTCCGTAGCCTCAGATATAAATAATTTAGTGACTATGACACAGATGGACAGCTTGAATATTCACCTAAGTAGATAGTGAAAATTATGGATAATGTTACCTACAAATATGTTGTTTATACTAAGGATGTGGATGGAGAGGAGGAGGAGGAAAATATACAAAAATATATGAATGACTCGTGTATAAATTGATCACATGCCTGATTACAATCGATAAGTGTTGGATTAGAAATGATATAATGTTTTATTTGAAATATTTATTATGAAATTATAATTATTGTTATAATACAAAAATTGAACTTGTGAGTCTATATGACTAAATTTTAGTGATTATTTGTTAATTTTATGAATTTCATGATGTGTTATTTCATATGTATTGATGATAAAACCGTGAATAATGTAAAAGCATGAAAATTGAATAAATGATCAAATTGAGCATTTGATTCGATGACAAGATGAATTGAAGGAAAAGACCATGGTTGGACCATGGCAACAAGTGATAAGTGATAGCTTCGGCTACACTTATCTGATCAAGGACAAGTGAAAGTGATAAGTGATAGCTTCGGCTACACTTATCTGATCAATGACAAATGAAAAGTGAAAAGTGGTAGCTCCGGCTACCTGATCAGTGAAAAGTGGTAGCTTCGCTGCACCGATCGATAAAAAAGTGGTAGCTTCTGCACCGATCGATGAAAAGTGGTAGCTCGGCCACACGATCGATGAATAGTGGTAGCTTTGGCTACAAGTGACAAGTGACAAGTGATTTCCGTATAAGACCATATCTGGGATATGGCATCGGTGTGATATATGCTACTGTATAAGACCATATCTGGGATATGGCATCAGTGAGATATGTGATTCGTGTAAGACCATAGCTGGGCTATGGCATCGATATGTGATATGTGATTACGTGTAAGACCATAGTTGGGCTATGGCATCGATATATGAATATGTGTAAGACCATAGCTGGGCTATGGCATCATTATGTGAAGATGTGTAAGACCATAGTTGAACTATGGCATCGAGAAAACGAAGTACTCAATTCCGTAAGGCGTTCACTAATTTGACAACGTTTGGTAAGTGTTACATGGAATTATGTGATACAAGGAAATACGAGTTGATAAGATACAAGTATAGAACTTGGTTGATAAATTAATTCATTTGTGATTATATAATTGCTCATCTTGAATGTATTGTCCATGTGTATTGATAATTCAAATGTTTTAATGAATAAAGTTTCGGCATGGAATAAATTGAACACGAGACAAATAATCATGAAATTGAACTCGAATTCATGAAAATGACAGATTATTGATATATGGAGACATGAGACATTGATATATGAATATGGAAAATGTTTGATAAATGTGTTTATTTATAATTATGGAATTATATACCTCATGTGTACTATTTTCATAAAGATGATATTTCAAATACTTTGGTTATTTAAGTTTAAATATGAAATAGTATGAAATCAAGATAAGTGTTATGAAAACATATTTAGACTCTGAGAGATATGCTGATATATGTTGTATGATTACATAACGTGAAATTGTGTATATATATGAGAAATTTAATGAGAATTGAGCCTATACACGTTTCTTGTTATTTATATGAAGTGTACGACTGACAAGGGTGATAAAATTATAAACAGAGAGTTACACGGATAGAAAACACGGACATGTGACTCTCCAAAGTGTGAAAATTTTTTAAGTGTTGCAAAAGTTTCATATGTTTACGGTTTGGTCCCGAACTACCCTGAATGTATGTTTTGGGCCTCGTAGGCCCATATAAGGGACGTTAAACATATGTATGAAAGTTTTTAATTTAGAAGAAATTTTATGGCTGATTTTTACATGATTGATCATATTAAGTTCGGTAATGCCCCGTACCCTATTCTAGGCTCGGAATACGGGTAGGGGGTGTTACACTAAAGCATCCCTAGTTTTCATAAATTGCCCCCAACTGTAAAGCTGCCAAATGAGCCTAGCAAATAGGAGCCACAACAAATATTGCTGTGGTGCTCCTTTGATACATATAGGATAGAGAATGAACAAACTCTTGCAGATCATCAGCCGAAAATCCAGTCTGGTCTAAGAGAACATGATAGTGGGTCTGCCTCATGATTCCAATCATTCCAGCATGGGTACCAAGGTAAAAATCATTGTTCTTTGGATGGCATACTTTGTTGTCAATGACAGTACCATGTAGCACATTGTCAGGAGATCCCTGCTAAAAAAACTTGGTATGATGGTTTTTCGTACAACAATAACCACAATTTTTAGGGTTCCACTTCTCGTCAAGGAACTTGCAAGCCTCAATAACTTGATCAAAACTTGATTGAATTGAGACTCGCTAACCCCATCCCTGAAAATAATGATTTGATCAGGTTTCCTCTTCCCTGAACTTGTATAGAAGTCTAAGAGAGCTTCCTTCATGATACCGTCATCCACTTTGTCAGAAACTGGTTTTGAAGAAAGAATCTATCATTTTAAGCTTCAGAGACTGTGTACGGCCTGATGCCCCATAGTTGGAAATCAATGGCCACCGCCTGGAGCTAACCATCGTAGCTATTGACGGCACATCAGACTGCTCAGGAAAGCCAAACAATGCACCCATTCCAAGGATGATGGTTGGAACCTTTGAAACAACTGGAATTGAAGGTGTTTGCCCCAGCGTAAGCATAGAGAGTAGGCGGTAGTTTCTTATGCCAATTTTTACCAATCTCGGTCATCTTCTGTAATTTGTTTTTTTCTTATTTTTCTTTCCTTTTGGCAACCTTTGTTGTACTGTGGTATGACGCATTTTCTTTGAAAAGACTGCAAACTTTTGGCATTGTGCAGTTATATATAATCTTTTTTTTTTGAAATAGATGACTTTTGATTTTGTAATATTGGCATATGAAGCTATCTCCCCCTCTTAATGGAGTAGTTGACGTCCACAAAGATGAGTCATTGTCAGCTTGAAACTTTTGACAAGCTCAGGCCCATAACATACATGCCCTATAAGTCTTAACTCCTTTAAATTTGGCATTCATTGTACAACTGATGCGATCCCTTTCCTTGGTGGACCAACAGTGCCCCAAAACCTCATGTTTATCTTGGCAATTGCAAATCCTCCTGCATGCATCTTTGGACCATATTTTTGAATTCCCATAATAGTCTCAACAAGGTCTTGTTTTGTCTCCTCAGCTAATTCCAATTTCGCAATCTTTCCTTCCTCTAAGGCTACATTTCCTACCACCATTTCATGGGGTAAAAACCATTTTCAACAAATTCAGAAACAAGTCACAATTTCTGTCACCTTCAAAGTACTGAGATTCCTCTAAAAACATATCGTACTGAAAAGGAACTCTGAATCTGTAGTATTGTTGTCCGTTTCATTGATATCTAGGGATCTATGATAGGCACACAAAAGAATATACAAGGAATAAATGAATTCAAGAATGACTATTTACATGAAATGAAAATTTATAAAGAATGTCAAAGGTCAAAAGAATCAGAATGAAAGAATATTTACTCGGATAAATAATAAAAGTATGTTTTATTGAAAATAAAAATGTCTGAACATGAGCCCACTTCTCAAAAAAAGAAATCTCATTACTCCTAGGCTTTAGAGCAACAATAGTGTTTTGAATATTACTCAGTAAAATTCCTAAAGATTTACAGGAAGTTCTTCTGCTGATCCAATTGTTTAAAGAACTTCCGGTTCGTAGAAGGCGAATGCCCTCAAGGTTTCTTTGTTCAGTCCCTTCCTCATGTATGACATTGATGGGATGATTTTCATTTCCAAACACCCCTTCTCCGGGTAAGCTATCCCTCCGACACAAAAAGTCGGGGATATGTAAGGAACGTCGTTAATTCCCATTCAACTTCTTTTTCACTCACCGTGACCCTCTTCTTTCTCTCTCTTTTTCTTTCTCTTTTTAATAACTTTTACTAATTAGGGTCCTTCTATAATTTTGAATGCAAATGATGCAATGAAATGCTATAAGATGCAAATGAATGCAAAAGGTATCGATCTCGATTCAATCTCATTTAGAAAACTTTATTTAGAAAAAGAATATCTTTACATATAAGAGGATTACAAATATGCTTTCGCCCTAATGCCCAAAGTTTTAACTCTATCTAATAAAAGGGCTAACTCTCGACCTACATCCGACGATAACTCATGCATCATACTCAATACGTCAGCTCGTACTGCTAAGTCTCAAACCTGTTCAGCTACCTCTCGGATCTGAATTATGGCCTCTCTCATGAGATAATCCCTATTTCCAACTTGATTCTGAAGATGGTGAAGTTCTCCCTTCCACTGTTTTTCTCTTGCCTCGAGCTGCTCAATCCGTAGCTCACAGTTCTGTAGTGCTGTCTCCAACCTTCCAATATCATGCTTCATTTCCTCAATCTTATTCAAGCTTGCCTTTAACTCGATCGTAGTGTTACGACTTTGGTGATAATGAAGAGATCGTCCAAGCTCAGCCACCTTAGTTTTTAATCCTTGATTTTCCTTCTCTAGGGTCTGGTTACGTGACTACTTCTCTTGAAACTTCTTCTCTCAATACTCGACTTTGGCCCCTTCTTCTTGAATCTCTTGCTGCCACTGCTCTGAAGATCTCCTTAATCCAACCCTTTTCAACGTTACCTGGGCCTTTTTGTAGTGCGTCCTTAAATCATCTCAATCTTCCTCAATCTTTCTCTTTTCCTTCCTTACCTTCTCGACCTCCATCTTTTGAACGTCGACGTCTAGGCTCAAGTATATCTTTTCTTCCTCGAGCTTTGCTATCCTCTTCTTGAGCTCCAAGTTCTTTCTCTCGAACTCTTGCTGCATAATTTCTAACTCCGAGGGCGTCACTTGCAAATATTCCTCCATCGGTCGAGCTCCTTCCATGCTTGGCTTAGGGATGTTATGATTAATCCTTCTACCTCTCCACTCGACGTACTCCAGAGTCGTAGCAGGGCTTAATAGCTACTCCCTTTAATCGACAACTTTTGTTCCAAGCACTAGAGATCTCACTGACCTTCCTCTTGTAGTCGGCTCCTCTATACGTGAACTCACTCTGAACCAACCCGTAAGTTGTCGGTATGAACTGTCTCAATCCATGTTGCCTCAACACAAGCAAAAGGGCATAACCAATGGCACCCTAAATTCCCAATAAAGGGACCCAATCAGAACTGCTGCATCGGTAAAGAATCTCACCAAGAATCATCCATGGAGCCCTCCACTCCACATCCTTTGACTGCAGGTTCTGAAGTAGCGCTATCCAATTTTTTTTGGGAACATCAACTCTCCTAGTTGAAGCTGCTATGTCCTTCAACGGGGAGTAATCCTCAAAGAAGACCTGACAAACCACCCTATCTATCAATCGGAAGTGACTGTAGAACCAAGCTAAAAGTAACTGAGCACAACCAACAAACCTGCCTGCACTGGCCTTCCTACATGCATTCAAGGACCTAAATGTCTCCGCCAAAATCGCAAGAACAGAAATGACCCGTTTGCTAAGTCGATGGAAGAGATCCGTGGTCGCCTCATCCACATATCCCAAGGCCTTGGGGAAAACCATCAATCCGTTTAAGCTTAAGGCTAAAATGTCCACCCTCTTCGCCTCGTCTGGATGTGTCTGGATCAGATCTTTCAAAGCTCCCCATGGAATGCACTTACTCTCACCTTTTTTCTTAATTCTAGCTATGATCCACTGCTCGCTCATCCCCGTAATGGTCATCAACTTCTTACCAAAGGTTGGGACACAAGTAGCTCGAGAATAAATCCTATCACACTGAAATCTAGGACACCGAAGTAAGGCCGTGTACTCCTCCACAGTAGGCACTAAATCTACCTCTCCAAAGGTAAAACAACTATATGCTGGGTTTCAAAACTGAGAGAGAGCTCGAAACAAGTTCTCATCAACATGAATATCAAACAAATAGGGAAAATCTCTGTACTTACCGTAGAATGATTGCTTGGTTTCATTGCCCCACTGATCCCAAATCGCCTTAAGCTCCTGCAGATTATTCTGTGTGACACTGATGCGAGTGTAGTCTGACAGCTTCGACATATATCCCACAGTTATGCTATCCCCTTTTCCTAGCTGAGTTTGCTCAGACCATCTATGGACGTTAGCATTGCCCTCCACTCTATCAAGAAGTCCGTTCTCCATAATAAAAATTTCTAACTTAGAAACTGACCGTGAATCGATACCTTTTAAATGCGAAATGACATGCAATGAAAAAAGGAAACAGTCAGTATCACATAATATTAATAAACTCAAGAATGATATGTGAGGGTAATATCTAAAGTATAATTCTAACTAAGTTGAGCTCTTACGATTTTTATATATGAGGTTTTAGTTCTAAAGTTGAGGTACCTGAACCAGCAGATTCCTCGATTCTCACCCATTATAGGCTTATTTGAATCGAGTTCAGTTCAGGGGAATACATTTCCCTATGGCTACACGGAGATGAAAATCCCGAAAGTGATCCACTATCCTGCACGGAGGCGAAAACCTCACAAAGGCGTAGTTTCTCACTCCCACTTAAGGGTGTGACCACAACGGTCATGCAAATGCAATGCGTATCAGAATATATAGCATATGCAATAATACAAATACATGTAATGCAAAGAGGATTGAATTTTAAAATTTTTCAAATTTTTGACATTAAGATAAATGGTAATCAATTATACGGCTTGACTCTCTTATTAGTCCCCAACGGAGTCGCCAAGCTGTCGAAACCATTTTTAAATCGAGTTTTGGAAAATGGGAATTGACTTTAAGAAAAACGAAAACGGGAGTCGCCACCAATCTTTTTAGGTGTGATTGGATCACCTTATAAAATATTTTGTTTTAAAACATTAATTTTGGTCTACGAAAGTCGAAAAAACGGATTCCGGAGTCGGTTATGTACGAGGAAGGGTTAGCACCCTCGTAACGCCCAAAAATTGGTACCTAATTGATTATCAGGTGTCTTTAATTTCGGAAATTTGAAAGTTTTAAGATGCAAACCTCTTTTAATTGGAATGTCTCAATTTTGAAAATTAAGGCTCACTTATTTCAAACGAGTCAAAACATCACATCCAGTAAGTTAGGACGCAACATTTTTAAACCTTTGAAACTAAGCTCGTCTTTCGAAAATTTCTATCTTGAAACAACAAAACGCCATATCTAGTAAGTTAGGACACTATGTTTTGAAATCTCGAAATAATTATTTAAGTTTTGAAAATTTAAAATCACTTAGAAGGGTGCTTGACTATTCGAATTCAACGAGAAAAGTCGCAACCCACTAAGTTAGGGCACTACCTTTCTCGAAGTTTCCAAACATCAAGCATTTCTTTTTTTTTTTAAAAAAAAAACCTTGGAATATTATTTTAAATGACGTTTTAGGATGACATATTAATGCATCATGTAGCATAGATGTACAAAATATTCTAACATTTCCATACAAACATAAATAATATCATTAAGACAAAACTAAATAACATGAACATACGTTTAATGAAAAAAATCATACTAGGGTAAATATAAGATAATAAACAAATAAAAACATGAGTAAACTAAAAGAAAAACATAATACATGCAAAAATTATACTACAATATATATCATAAAATAGCACATAAAAGAAATAATTAAACATAACATATAAAAAAATGAAACTATGCACAAATAAGATAAATGACATACACTAAAAAAATGAATAAATAAAACATTTACAAATTATAAAAATATAATGCAATAGTTCAAAATACATGAAATGATAATATAATATATATATACATGCATAGAAAATATATATTTGAAAATAAACTTTATAAAAAGGTTAAATATTATAATATATAAAATACATAATCAAATGTATAAAAGATAGGAATAAATATACATATTTGAAAAATGAAGAAATCAAAATAAAAAAAAAGGTTGAAAAACTAGGATAGACGAAGAATAAAATAAGAACAAACCACAGAGAGTAAGAATGCAAGAGGGAGAGAAATTTGAGTGAATGCTCTCAAGAATTCTTATTGCTTCCCAAAACTCAAGTGATAGAGGCCTCTATTTATAGTTGAGCCTCCCCAAATCCAACGGTACAGATCAATTACATCAACGGTTAAGATTAAAGGATATCTACAAATTAAATCTCCAAGATTACAAGATCATATCTTCAAGATTGCATATCATATCTAAGATTGCATATCATATCTAAGATTGTATCATATCTAAGATTGCATATCATATCTAAGATTGCATATCCTTAAAGATTATATTTCCATATGAGTCAAGCTTATAGATGGACCTTAAATCTTTTTAAGTAATGGGCCATTCTGATTGGGCCAAATTATATGTTTGTAATTTTGTACTGGACTTGGACTTTGTTTTATTTTTATTTTTTGGGGGTTTATTATTTTAAATACTGAAATGGGCTGGGAAAAAATGGGCTATTACAGCAGCTATAGATCGAGTATTAGCGGCATTTTTTTTAAAAATGCCGCTATAGGTACACCTTTAGCGGCGTTTTTTAAAAAGTGCCGCTAATGCTCGATCTTTAGCGGAATTTTTTGACAAACGCCACAAAAAATTTGCAAAACGCCATCGTTTTATATTGAGCTTTTAGTGGCTTTAGCGGCGCTTTTTTAAAAACACCGCTATAGATCTAGTATTAGCGGCGCTTTTTGAAAAACGCCGCAAAAAACATTTCATCTGTCTATTTATAATATAACTGGTTTATTTATATTAAAATACAATTTATTTTTAATTGAATATTTAAATTCAATTAAAATGAAAAAATATTTAAAATAATTTTAAAGATTTTTTGTATATGACTGATTGCTTTTTAATTTATATGTTAAATATTTTCTTATATAATTGTAAAAGAGATAGTATTAATTTTAAAATATTGAATTAATTATCATTATATTTTAGGGTTTAGGGTTTAGGGCATATGGTTAAGGGTTTAAGGTTTATGAGTTACTATTTTAAGGTTTATGGATTATGGGTTTATGGATTATGGTTTAAATGTTAGGGTTTAAGGTTTAAGGGTTAGGGGTTAAGGGTTAGGGTTAGGGTTAATGATTTATGTTTTAAGATTTAGGGTTTAGGGTTTAAGAATTAGGAATTAAGAGTTTAGGGTTTAGATTAATTAGTGTTTTTTTTAATTTATATAATAAATATTTTCTTATATAATTGTAAAAGAGATAGTATTAATTTTAAAATATTGAATTAATTATCATTATAGTTTAGGGTTTAGGGTATATGGTTAAGAGTTTAAGGTTTATGAGTTACTATTTTAAGGTTTATGGATTATGGTTTAAGGGTTAGGGTTTAAGGTTTAGGGGTTAGGGGTTAAGGGTTAGGGGTTAGAGGTTCATGGTTAATGGTTTATGTTTTATGATTTTAGAGTTTAGGGTTTAGATTAATTAGTATTTTTTAATTTATATATTAAATAATTTCTTATATAATTGTAAAAGAAATAATGTTAATTTTAATATCTTAAAATTATGATTATGGTTTAAATTATTTAAGAGATAATAGATAAACTTTCTATATATTAAATGGTTTAGGATTTAAGGTTTACTTGAGATTTGTTAAATGATGAAATTTTATACAACCAATTAATGTTTTTATTTTCAAAAATATTTAATCTAAACCATTTGATATATTTAAATATTAGATTTAAAAAAATTGATAAATAAATAAAAACATTGATAACAAATAAAAATGAAATACAAAAAATATATATATAAAATGGAGATTAGTGACGTTTTTATGAAAAACGCCGTAAAAGATAAGCAATAGCAGTGTTTTTTATAAAAACTCCACAAAAAATCATTTTACTTAAAAAAAATGGCACCGTTTTATCCCCAAATTTCCCCCCTGAAACCCCTAATCTTCCCCCCTAAAATCAGTATCCTCAAAACAACCTTTAGGTGTTTCTCTCTGCCGCTTTTGCTACTTTAAGCTCTTCTTCTTCTCAACCACCCTCATCAACAGCAGTAACTCTTGAATTGAACAATAAATCTAGAAGCAAAGCAAATGGAGAGTGAGATTATCTTTCCAGAATACGACTATAGATTTGAATATATTCAATCTCGTAGCTGCTCTCTTCTTGCTTTCATGGTTTCTTTCTTCTCGTACCAAGAACCTCCTCCCGTTGGCATGGTTAGGATTTGACATTTTGCCGACTACTGCATCAAATTGGTTCAGTCTTGATTTGGTTTCCAGTTAGACTCTGAGATAGAAGAGATGGCAGTGAACTAGACGGCGGCGTTGAAGGTGGGGTTGTGTCTATTGGGCCTTTGCTTATTCGGCTACATAGTGGGTCCACCTCTATATTGGCATTTCATGGAAGGATTTAGCCTTCAGCCACACTTCCAACACTTGCCCACCTTGCATTTGCGATTGCTCTTCTCAGCCTCTTCTCACAATCCCTGAAGGTATTCCCAGATCTGGCTCGATCTCATCTCCTCCTTTCTGGTTTTCGTTTCATATATATTGCCTTTGCGTATGTGTTTTATTGTGCTGCAAGGTAAACTCGTATACTAATGATATTTTTGCAAGTACTGAAATTTCTCGTTAATTGATTCTTTTTGGTGTTAAAAGTTTCATGATTGATGAAATGGATACGTAAAATCTAGTTTGGAAATTCTTCGATTGATAGAATACCCTTAATGGGCTTTTCTTTTCACAGCAATTTACTCTCATGTGGTATTTATTTAGTTATTTATTGTTTTATTTTATTGCAATTTCTTCTGGTCAAGTTTGCAAAAATGATTAGTGTAACTATATCCAAGTTTTGAAGGACGGATGTCACTCATGTGATTGCCTCTACAGATGAGAATGGTGCATGCACTAGGACACTTAAAGTTCTCATGGCCATTTCAAACGGGAAATGGGTTCTTAAATTAGATTGTGAGTTCGTATTTCTTTTCTTATTTTAGAAGGTAGAACTTGCTCTTTCTCTGTATATCTGTATTGTAATAGCCATATGAGCTCTTTTGAGTTTGGCAGCAACTACTTGAACTTGGATGGGGCATTTTCATCATTACATGAGCAAAGTTATTTTTGACTTGTACAATACCATTATAACAGCCATGAACTGGAATTACATGTGATATTAGTAACTTGTACCAGCCCTTAAGCTTCGACTTTACTTAAAACAGGAATTACATGTGATCTTTGGCAATTTTGCCCAGCAGAATTAAGCTAATTTTATGGTTCTATCTTTAATTAATGCAGGACTGAGCGATGCTTCCTTTACAGGTCAGTTTCCTGTTTCTTTGTCATGGATGGATGTATTTATTGGAATATGGGACTAAGTGACTTAATACAAAGAAATTTTACATTTGTTTTTCTATGCCTATTAGATCACCTCTAATTTTATTCTACAAAGAATTAGTAACTTAATACAAAGAATTTGTGGAAGTTTTAGTCGGTGTTGGTTCTGCTCGTATCAGGGATCTATTTAAGAGAGCGAAGGTGATAATGCTATAAGTTTCTTATATTTGATTGCTAAGGCAGCGTGTAACTGTTAATTGTTGGGCATATGATAATAATTAGGGAACATATAAAATGTTACAGATGCTTGGGCCACCTATAAATCAGCTTGCTGTATTTTCTGTGTTATTGTTTTTTATGTTATAAGTACAGATTCCTTTTATTTTATTTATAAATACTTGGTTGTGCTATGTACTTTGTGTAATTTGTTGAGAAATTCTTATCTTTTGCATGTAAATAAACCATCAGTTATATTCATTGATGAAATTGATGCTTTCGCAACTAGGTATGATAATCTTGTTGCTACTCCTATCCCTTCTTTTTTTAATGCAAGAATTTGTTGAAACCACACCATTTGTTGACATCTGAAGGTGAATGCTTTAGCAAATATAGTTTGCAACTAAGCATTAATATTTTGCATCCGATTTAAATCAAGTGATTGGAAATGGAAATATAGTTGCCTTGGTTATCTTTTATGGTATTTTATAAGACACCGAGAATGGGCTACATTGGTACCTTTTACTGAGCCAATTATCATTGCAATTATGAGTAGGAAGATAACTATAAATGAATTTAGTGGAGAGGAGAAAAACATAGCTGTCTTTAAGATCATATGTAAATGATTTTCTCTCTTTCTTTCCGATCGACGTCGTCGGGGGATTTTCAAGGGAACAACAGACCACCTATATAATGCAGCCACTCGGGAGCGGGAAACTACTTTGAATCAGCTACTAATAGAGCTTGATGGGTTTGATACTGGCAAAGGTGTTATATTTTTGGCTGCTACAAATCGTAGAGATTTGTTAGATCCTGCACTTCTCAGGCAAGGTCGTTTTGATCGCGAGGTTAATTTCCATCACTTGAATAGTAGATCTAATTAGTTAATATATCTCATCAATACAAAAATATATTCGAATCACTTTATCACCCATCACTTGATCTAATTAGTTAATAGCATATCTAATTAGTTAATTTCCATCACTTGAATAGCAAATTTTATTATATTACATTTTTTAGTATTAAATTTTTCATAAAATTATAATAATTTAAAAAAAACCATTTTTTACCCATCGATTATCATAATGTATTTAGTTAAACAATCAATAAATATTAAAATGATAACAAGTGGGGAGTCTGACATATTATCTTTTTATTGTAAAATATGCATATGTACAATTAATAAACACTTCTCTATTTAATTAAAAAAATAGTGGCCAAATAAAATACTATAAGGCAATACTCATGACTCTTAAAATATGTGAAAATAGAAGAAATTATCTTAAAAAAGGCTACAGTCATTGCACAAATAATTTATTGATTCAATGTATTGAATATGATTGATAATTTTGAATTAAGAAATCTGATAGATTATACAAATTTTTAAACACTCAAAATTATAATTACTAATTTGAAACTTTTGTTGTAAAGAAAATGAACATATTAAACCTGGCAATCTATTTAATCACAACTTTAAACTTTTAATCCATTAATATAAAAACTGTACTAATTATAGTTAAAATACCAGTAAGGCATTTGTCATGTAATTTCATTATTTGGTTTCGAGGGATAAAAGATATTCTGGATTCTTATTTTACCTTTTCAGCCTTTGTGCTAAATTTGTACCACCAGCCTTAATGGTCTCTCCCTTTCTTTATCATTTCTATTCTTGCTACTTAATTATCAAAAATGGGTGCACCAACAGACTCAGCCCTCGATCTCGATGAACAGATCTCGCAGCTGATGTAATGTAAGCCACTTTCGGAGCAGCAGGTACCTATTTTTAAAGGGATATTTTAAAACGGGGATCGACTTTTTAAAAAATGAAAATGGGAGTCGCCACCAATCTTTCAAAGTGTGATTGGATCACTATATAAATGTTTTGGTCTACGAAATTACGAGAAAATAGGTTCGGGAGTCGGTTACATATGAAGAAGGATTAGCACCTTCGTAACGCCCATAATTGGTACCAAATTGAGTAATTTTTGTCTTAATGTCAGATACTTGAAAGAAATTAAAAATGATATTTCTTTAAAACCACAATGTTTTGAGAAAATAATCGAGATTCATTCGTTTTTTAAAAGAGTACGAACATCACACCCAGCATGATTGGACATGATATTTTTAATCTTTCGTAACTAAAATCATCTCGCGACTTGTAAAACTTATTTAAAAGGACATTTTAGATAATTAGACAAACAAGAAATTGCAACCCAGCATGTTAGGGCACTATTACTCGAATTTTCTAAGTATTCAAAATATTGCCTTATTTTTTTAAAAAAAGGTTCCTTTATTAAACATCAATATGTTTTACATATTATAAGAAATTATAATAACCTAGCTACCATATATATGCTTTATCATTTCATGCAAGCATAGTAAAAGTGATGAATGAGGATCCAAATTATGTAGTATGTATTTATATCATGCATAGTCATAAATAATATCATTATATACAAAATACAACATGGAATATAGCAAATTCAATAGTAAAAATTGTGTAACACATGCATAACAACATTTCATGCAAACCTATCTAATTTATCATAATTAACCAATTTTATATGAATTAAAGGAACAAAATGATATATAAAATTTAACATATTAGACAATATCAAATAAAAGGGAATTTAAAAATAAGCTATTGAATGTATAAAATATAAAAAAAAGCTATTTAAAAGTAATATAAAACTGATAAAAGAGAACCCCTTTTTTAAAATGAAGAATGTATATATATAGATTATATTTTAAAACATAATAACTTAGTATACAAGGAAAATAATGTACTAGATATTACTATATATTTTTTGAAAAGATGAAAAATGTATTAATAAGTGATAATATATATTTTGTAAGGTAATATAAGGAAATATGATAAAGTATAATGTATAGTATAATTTACAAATAAAAATATATAATAATATGTCATATAGCAATAATAATACACTTAATAAAATATTTGATATAATGTAAGGAATATATAATAGTAATTTAATAGGTATTTTCATCTTTGAAACATAATAAAATGGTTAATATATATAGGAAAATACATAGTATTTATAAGTAAAAACATATAATAACACAATATAATTAGTAGTGCATGAAAAATAATATATAATAATACATATAATATGAATAATACATATAGTATAATATTTAGAACGTATAACAATAATATAAAATATAGTAAATAAATATATAACATATGATAAAATACAAAATAAATAATATATACAATAAATGAGTTTTTAATATATTAGATGATAAAAATAAAATATACTATTTTATAATTAATATTTAAAAATGTAGTATATAAAGTATTTAAAATAAAAGGATTAAATTAAATTTAATTAAGAAATCTGGGGTTAATTTGTAATATAATATAAATTTTAGACTTAATTAAAACACGGGCTAAAAATCCAGGGACTCATTGGGTAATTAAGCCCTAATCCCAAAACGGCGACGTTTCCCAGAATGTAATTTAATAACCGTTGGGACTAAATTGAAACAATTGTAAAATATTAGGACCAAATTAAAAATAGAATAACACGTAATTATAAATTAAAAGAGGTGGAAGGACCGATTGGGTAATTAACCCAATTCTAAAAAACACGCGGATCCTCCCCGGGTAATCGGGTCAACGCGCGGATCCTATGGCTTAATACGACACCGTTTTGAGCTTATTAAGTTAAGCAGAAACGATGTCGTTTCAAAGAGGTTATATAAGCCAATTTCGCAGCTTAAAAATCATTTTAACACCGGTCTCAAAAAAAAAATCCTGAAATGCTTTGCAGAGGGGAAAAGAGAGGTCCCAGCCTGCTGCCTCTCCGCCACGGTGCGATGCTTGCTTGCACGCGCACCTCACGCGCCGTTGTACACGGTGGTCTGAAGACTTAAAAAACCTTCGTCCTTCCACAGGTAACCTCTTTTCCTTTAGATCCTTACTCGTATATGCTAGAACAGTTCACATATGTTCAAAATAAAGTACGAGATATGTGATTAAATCACCTTTTGAGAGACTGTTGGTATTTTTGAATGAATAACTGTGAGTATATTTCTATTCCGTCCAAAAAAAAAAAGGGTCATTTACACTGTTTTGATTCGGGCCTTTATAGCCACTGTTATCATTACATTTCTGGAAAGAAATCTTTTTCTTTCCTTCTATATTTATTTTGCTATTGTGGTTCTTTCCTTCTTTGCAGGTACTCACAAAAAATCTAGTGATGGAAGGGTCGCTGGCGTTGATGGAGGCCTGAAGTCTGGTAGTGGTGTCAGTGAGGCGCTGATTATGGAAGTAGAGCCTTAAGTGATGGCCTCGATTGAGGAGCTGGACAGACGCTCCCCGAACCTTCCAGAACCTGTTGCAGCGCGAGGGGAAAGAGAGGCAGAAACCCTAGGGTTTCATGCCTCGGTGTAATGGTTTGGGCCAGTTGGGCCACTGTTGTTTGGGTCTAATTTAGGTCTACTGGTAGTAACCGGGCAAATGGATTTTGGGCTTATCAGGCTTTCAGGCCTGTTTATTTGTAAATGGACTTTAATGGACATTTTAAATAAACACTTATTTATTTAATTCTTTTATTCTATTTTCAGCCCGGTCAAATTTGGGCTATTACAGCTGCCCCTCTTTGCTCATTGCTGTGTAACGGGAACTGAGCAAAGATTTAGAAAGATCAAATTTGACCGGTCTTATCAAATCATAGTCTTCAATCTGCTTTTTGCCAACTTATGACTGTCATGTTGATATCTTCGATCTGCTCTCCACCGAACACAGAGACGCCAAATCTGCTTCTTTGATTTGTTCTCTGACAGTACAGAGATGCCAAATCTCTTAGATTTGCTTCAATGTAAACACGTGAAAGCCAAATCAACTACGTCTTTGATTTGCTCCTTGTAAGTACAAGGATACCAAATCATCTTGGATTTGTTTGAGAACATCTAAGAGTAAAATCTGCTATGTCCTCGATTTGTTCCTTGTAAACACAAGAATGCCAAATCATCTTGGATCTGCTTCAGTATAAACATTTGAAGGTTAGATCTGCTATGTGTCTGCCCTCCGTCAAATATGGAGACGCCAAACTTTGATTTGTTCTCTTGTAAACACAAGAATATCAAATCATCTTGGATTTGTTTGAGAACATCTGAGAGTCAAATCTGCTATGTCCTCGATTTGTTCCTTGTAAACACAAGAATGTCAAATCATCTTAGATCTGCTTCAGTATAAACATCTGAAGGTTAGATCTGCTATGTGTCTGCCCTCCGTTGAATATGGAGACGCCAAACTTTGATTTGTTCTCTGACAATACAGAGATGCCAAATCATCTTAGACTTGCTTCATCGTAAGCACGTGAAAGCCAAATCAGCTATGGTTTCGATTTGTTCCTTGTAAACACAGAATACCAAATCATCTTGGATCTAGCTTCGAGATAAACATCGAAGGCGGACTCGCTATGCCGCGGCCTATTACCCTACTGCTTAGGGATTAAAGCGCGTCATCTTTGATAACCTGTAGAACGATTATGCCTGATAATTAGGATGCCATGATTGAAATGAGTCGAATGTTCCTAACTATACATGTTATGATGTAGAATTTTGTGAACATGACCCCTATCCTAGACGTCACCACTCATTCCCTCATTTGTCTTTTCAAAGCATTATTAGTGCTCAGCCTGTAGGCCTGTATCCTTCCTCCAATGCTATGATCCACTGAGGATGTCTGTAAAATAATCTTTCCTTAAAATTGAATTGTTGATTTTGTCCATTTTCCTGGAAGGAAGAAATCCCTTGAGTTCCTTCATCCCTTACTTTCGTGAATTTCTCGAACAATTGTCCTGTTTTAGTTTCTTGTATTATCTAGAAATTCCAGAGTAATGCGTAAAACTTCATCTGTGAACATATTTAGTTCATCTATCATTGTTTCAATGCAACATGGAAGATGAACAAATCTTTAAGAATAATTGGATGAATTATCAAAAAAGTACAAAAGGGAATTAATCTAATAGCCTATCTTCTAGAAGAAATAGAATCTAAAGATAGCAAACAAAATAGAAGTTAAATGCCCTAAATATCGCCGCTTGAGTGTCTATACACCAACTCCATGAAGTCTTTTCTTGAGTTCAACATGTGTTTAAAAGATCCAAAGTACTCTGACGATGCCCCAGTTTGCAGTATTCTTCGCTCTTTGTTGTATCAGATATAGTAGGATCATCGTATGCCCTTCAATATTTGAGCTGCCCTGTCGGGTTTTCAACTCAAAACCCCTTTGGTCACAAGGTGCCCTTTGCGGGTTTTCACCTTGGCCTCTCCATTTTTTTTTTTGAAATCTCAAGGCGCCCTTTGCGGGTTTTCACCTTGGGTTCTCTTCTCCTTTAGACAAAGTATTTTTTCACTAAGTCTGAGTTCACTAGGTTGGGTAAACTTTTTCCATCCATTTCCGTTAAGATTAATGCACCGCCAGAGAAAGCTTTCTTCACGACATACGGCCCCTCCCAATTCGGCATCTATTTCCCCCTAAAGTCCTTTTCAATGGGAAGAATCTTTTTTTGTACAAGGTCTCCCTCGTGGAACTCTCTGGGTCAAACTTTCTTGTCATAAGCTCGTATCATTCGCTTCTGATACATCTGACCATGTCGAATGGCTCTTAACCTCTTTTCCTCAATCAAGTTCAACTGGTCATATCGGGATTGAACCCATTCAGCTTCATCTAACCTTATCTCTGTCAAAACTCAAAGAGAAGGTATTTCTACTTCAATAGGTAACACTCCATCCCATAAACTAAAGAGAATGGGGTTGCCCCAGTAGAGGTTCTAACAGATTTTCGATAGGCCAGGAGTGCAAACGGTAACTTTTCATGCCAATCTCTATAGGTTTCAGTCATCTTTCCCACTATTTTCTTAATGTTCTTGTTGGCAGCCTCCACTACCCCATTCATTTTTGGACGATAAGGGGAAGAATTGTGATGCTTGATCTTGAACTGGTCACAAACCTCCGCTATCGTTTTGTTGTTCAAGTTCAATGCATTGTCGGATATGATCTTCTCAGGCATTCCATACCGACAAATGATCTCTTTCTTTAAGAATCAACTCACTGCTGACTTAGTAACATTCGCATAAGAGGCAGCCTCTACCCATTTTGTAAAGTAGTCAATTACCACGAAGATAAACCGATGTCCATTCAAAGCTTTTGGTGATATTGGTCTAATAACATCCATGCCCATCATGGAGAAGGGCCATGGAGAAGTCATAACATGCAAAGGTGAAGGTGGTACATGAATTTTGTCCCCATAAATCTGACACTTATGGCATTTCTTGGTATAGTTGATACAGTCCCCTTCCATGATGGCCCAATAATAGCCAAACCTCATGATTTACCTTGCCATCGTGAACCCATTTGCATGCGTCCCACATACACCTTCATGAACTTCTTCTAAAATTAGCTTAGCTTCCACAGCATCTACACATCTCAAAAGTACTTGGTCTTTCCTTCTCTTGTACAGGATATCCCCGTCTAAGACATAGTCACAAGCTAACCTTCTCAAAGTTCGTTTATCATTTTCATTGGCCTGTTCAGGGTATTTATGATCCCTCACATATCGTAATATATCTTGATACCAAGGGTTATCATCATTTTCTTCACTCTCAATGTTGCAACAATGAGTGGGAGCCTCGTAGACACTCATTTGAATTGGTCACATCTCTTCTTCTTTATTCGCCTTAATCATTGAAGCCAAGGTTGCTAAAGCATCCGCCATCTGATTTTCGTCCCGTGAGAGATAATTGAAGGTAATGTCATCAAACTCCTCAAGTAACCCCAAAACTACCTTTCGATAATTGATCAATTTAGGGTCCCTTGTCTCCCATTCACCTCTAAGCTGATAAATTACCAACGCAGAATCTCCATATACTTTTAAGGTTTTTATAACTCACTCTATAGCTGCTTGAAGTCCCATAATGCATGCTTCATACTCAGCCATATTGTTTGTGCAATCAAAGTTCAACTTGCACGTGAAAGGATAATGATCGCCATTCAGGGATACCAAAACTACCCAATTCCATTTTCGGCTGCATTAGAAGCCCCATCAAAATTGAGCTTCCAAGAAGAATCTTCAGTCGTTGCTATACACATCAACTCCTCATTTGGAAAATCAAAATTCAATGGCTCATAATCCTCTAGAGCCCTATTGGCCAAGAAATCTACTACCGCACTTCCTTCTATATTTGTTTTGCTGCTGTGGTTCTTTCCTTCTTTGCAGGTACTCGCAAAAAATCTAGTGATGGAAGGGTCGCTGGCGTTGATGGAGGCCTGAAGTCTGGTAGTGGTATCGGTGAGGCGCTGATTACGGAAACAGAGCCTTGAGTGATGGCCTCGATTGGAGAGCTGGACAGACGCTCCCCGAACCTTCCAGAACCTGTTGTAGCGTGAGGGGAAAGAGAGGCAAAAACCCTAGGGTTTCATGCCTCAGTGTAATGGTTTGGGCCAGTTGGGCCACTGTTGTTTGGGTCTAATTTAGGTCTGTTGGGTAGTAACTAGGTAAATGGATTTTGGGCTTATCAGGCTTTGAGGCATGTTTATTTGTAAATGGACTTTAATGGATATTTTAAAGAAACACTTATTTATTTAATTCTTTTATTCTATTTTCAGCCCGGTCAAATTTGGGCTATTACAAATATTTTTTATTTATCCTTAAAAGTATATAGTTCAAAGTTCAAAGTTCAAAAATTAAATATAATATAATATTTAACACAGAAATAAATATTATTTAATTAAAATAAAATAATTTTTTAAAAGGTCATAATTTTTAGTGGCGTTTGTGGGAAAAGCGCCCTAAAGGTCACGACCTTTAGCGGCGGTTTTTTTTCATAAACGCCACAAAATGTTAGTGGCGTAGCGTTTTTTGCTGCGTTTGTAAAAGCGCCGCAAATAGTTTTAGCGGCGCTTATAGGCCCAAAAAAAGGCCGCTAAAAACCTATTTTGTTGTAGTGAACTAGGATAGGAATATATCTGATGCGCAAATCAACCCAATAAGTTTTTCCGTAGTGCCTTTGTTCGATTTGCCTAGCATAGGAATATAGCTGGTGGGGGAGGGGGATTAATTTAGCTAGATACTGGGAGGGTCTAGTTAATGCCACCGAATCATAGGTTACTAATTATATAGACTGAACAATTGAATGAAAGATAATTGATTAACTGAATTAGGTAAATTAGAGTTCCAAGATCTTTCAAAATTGATTAAGAAACTTTGTAATTTTCATTATTTTTTTGTAGTTTAATAAAATCTATTTAATTCCTTTAGTTTAACTTTAGTAGTAATTAGAATTTCTTTTCTTGATCCCAGATTAGATAAAATTTGATAATTGGTATTTAGCAACGCACAATTTGGTCCTCATATAGGAACGGTATCATCTTCTCGCTTTATTACTTGATCACTACATGTACTTACATAACAAATTTTCTCACATGAAACCAAGAACGAAATTAACTAGTAATGGAATGACTACCAATATAGTTTATCACACCATTACTCCCGTTGAGCAGGTCAAAGATTTTAACATGTATATATATTTATGACAGCAACCTTAATTAGGCTTCATCTCATGCATGTCTGCAAATATAATATATATATTTATATATATATATATATATATACACATAAATTAACAACGTTGTACTCATGTTACTAATTAAATCGATTAAAGATGCCATGTGATAAAGATATCATCCATCATAGACGTGGGAGAATTTTAATTTATATATATATAGTTGCCAGCCAAACAGATACTCCAAGATCCAAGATTCTCCAATTAATCCGACTTAGTGCCTCCCATTTTCTAGTTCTAAGAAAGCTTCAAAGTTCATACATTCCAGCTATAAAAACCCTTTGCTCCCTTTGCCACCTTCATCGGCAGTTTCAGCTTAATTTCTCACAACAAAAAACTCATTTAACAATCACTTCAAATCATTTTCTTTTGGGAAATGGCTTCTAACGTTAAAGCATCAACTGCTCTTGTTCTTTCTCTTAACCTTCTTTTCTTTGCTTTTGTAAGCTCTCACAATGTCGAAAACCCCGTTTTTATTCATCCCGGAGATGTGTACCATAATGGCAGAATCACTCATGGTCATCCCGGTACATGCAATCCCCTAAATCTCGGTGTATGCGTTGGCCTGTTGGGTTTGGTGGATGTTAGTGTCGGAAACGTACCTGCAGAACCATGTTGCAGCGTGATTGAAGGATTGGTCGATCTTGAAGCTGCAGTTTGCCTTTGCACTGCTGTCAGAGCTAATGTGTTGGGCATTCCCATCCACCTTCCTATTTCATTGAGCCTCTTACTCAATAAATGTGGAAGAGAAGTAGCTACGGAATACATTTGCAGCCCTTAAATAGCCTTCTTCCCCACATTGTTTGCTTTAATTGTGTCTTGAAGTTTCCGTTTTTTATTTGTTCGATTTTTTATGTTTCCTTTCTGATTAAGCCTTTGTATTGTTGATCATGAGTTGAGGAAGGCTTTTCAACCTTCCCTTTCATTTTTATTCTAAATAAAATGAAAATATTATATGAACAAAAAATTCTATTTTATCATAATGAGTTTGAATGGGTGTTGTCGAAACCTTTTTTGAGATTAACTTATACTTTAAAAATGGAAGTCGCAACTAATCCTTTTTTATAACTATTTTAATAAAAGGTTTGATTTACTAAAATAACGAATTTTTTTTGTCTACAAAATTTTGAAAATGGGTTCGAGAGTCAGTTACGCACTATAAAGGATTAGCACTCTCGTGACGCCCAAAATTGGTACCTAGTTGATTACTTGATATCTTTAGTGTTGAAAATTGAAGATTTGAAAAGAATTTAAAATATGATTCCTTATTAATTTTCACGAAAAAGGCTTATTTCAAGTTAATCGAGATGGAAGGATCATGTCTTGTAAGTTAGGACACAATGCCTTAAATCCTCGAGAACGAGAATAAACGTCGATTGATCATTACTTAAACCTCATTTTTTATTTTAAAGTAAATATTCAACTATCTCGGTTTTAGAAGGAAGCCATATTCTGTAAGTTAGGAACACGACTTTTCTAATTCCAAAATAATGAACATTTGCCTCGGCTTAAAAATTTTCCTTTTTTATACATCACGCGAAAAAACTAACGTAACACATATGGTGACATACATTTAATTTATTTGGACATAATATACAAATGGATAAATGTTTAAACCTAATGTTTGATATAGTAATAATGAAATAATTTAAAATGAATGTGGGTAACACGATAAATAATATGTAAATAAGGAATACTATAATAATAATATGATTATAATTAATATTTATAATAACATCATAATAATAAAATAAATGAGGTAATTTAAAATAAACAAATAAAATAAAAATGAAAGATGCTTAATAACGAGCATAAATATAAATAATATGTAAAAATATAAATAAATAATGAGTGAGAACTGTACAAATAATGAGAGAAATTGTATAAATATGAACAACATAAATAAAAGGTAAGGCGATAAATAATAAATAAATAATAGTAAAATAAAAATGCATGAAAGGTTGAAGTTGCAATAATAAATAAATAAGCAAATAATATTGATAAAATTTCAAAGAAAGGCTAAGATTAAATACATAAGGGACTGAATCAAAATTTAAATAAAATTGCAAGTGTAGATCATAATAAAGTAAATAAATTAAATAATAAAATGAAATAAAGGACCAAAGTGAGACGCGCGGAAAGATGGAGGGACTAATTGGGAAAACATCCCAAACCCTACTAAACGCACCGTTCCTTGGCAAATCGAGGGACTAAATTGAAAATGAAATAAAATTAAATGGTACAATCTAAAAAGAAAAAAAAAGAAATTAGGACCAAATTAAAAATATGCCCAAAAGCGGAAGGACCCATGGAATAATTGGCCCCCCATGTCAAAAACGCGCAAAACCTACGCGATTCGGGTCGAGTCTCGAGTCAGCAACTGGTTTAGTTTTAAAACGACGCCATTTTGGCGCCTGAAGCTTAGGACCAAAATGACGTCGTATTGGACCTTATATAAATAAATAAATAAAAGAACAAAAATCATTTCAATAGCATTCAAAAAAAAAATCCTTCTCTCTTTTTCTCTCTGGGGATAACCCAAAATTCAGCCATGGAGGCCGTCGGCAGCCCGTTGTGGTCAGTGGACATTGGCGACAGTGACCAACGCCTCCGGTGGCCGGAGAAAAAAAGAAAGCTCCCTTTAGCCCTTTTTTTTACCCGAATCTAAAGGCTAGGCCTTCGGTTTAAAAAAAGAGAAATATCTTCAACCTTCCCCTGGCCATTTTCGATGCCGAAGAAGGCTTCCGACAATGGGGTAGATGAAGCAGCACTAGTGAGAAATGTTTTTTACTTTTATTTATTATTTTTTTTGAAATAAAATGAAAATAAAAAAGGGAATCACCTTTGTTAATTTTTTTCTTTTTTGATTACTTTTTCATGTGTAAAATATTACATTGATGGTGGTGGATTTATAACCGATTTACAACATATATTTTCTTTTTTCTTTCGTTGTTTCTGCTGCTCTTCTGTCTCTATTTCATTTCTTTTTCTTTGTAGGTATCTCTATCGGAGCCAATGGTGACGGTGGGAGTCGTGCCTTGCCATTTCGGTGAAAGGAGGGGGAGAGGGCCTCAAATGGTGCATTGGCTGACGTGACATGAGGAGCGGCGAAAGGAGGCTAGGGTTGTTTCTGTTTTACTAAAAATATTTAAGTTTTTGGGCCATTTGGACCATAGGGTTTTTAAATTTTTGGGCTGTTTGTAAAACTCTGGACTTAAATGGATTATTTTTATTTTTATTTCTGCTTGGTTTCTATTTAAGGCCCGGATGAAATTGGGCCCTTACAGCTGCCCCTCTTTGCTCGTTATTGTGCAACGGGAATAGAGCAAAAACTTTGAGAATGACTAATTTTGTCTGGTCTTGCTAAATCTCAATTTCTGGTGCTTCTCTTCTTTAAGTAGGCTCATTCCAACCTACTGCAACTTCAGAGATATAAGAATTGTAATTTCAATCTACTCCGCTGCAACTTCAGGGAGATTAAACATGTAGCTTTAGTCTGCTCCACTGCAGCTTTAGGAAGATGAGACTTGTATCTTTGATCTGCTCCACTACAACTTCAAGGAGATAAGATTCACTATCTTCAATCTGCTCCACTACAACTTCAGAGAGATAAGATTCGCATCTTCAATTTTGCTCCACTGCAACTTAAGGGAGATAAGATTTGTAACTTGTCGCTTTAATCTGTTCCACTGCAACTTCAGGGAAATAAAATTCGATATCTTCAATCTGCTCCACTGCAACTTCAAGGAGATAAGATTTGTATCTACTCCATTACAACTTCAGGGAGATAAAATTTATGACTTTAATCTTTTCCACTGCTACTTCAGGGAGATAAGATTCGTCACAGTGACCTCAATCTATCCCACTACAACTTCAGGGGTATAAGATTTGTCGCTTCAATCTGCTCCACTGCAACATCAGGGAGATGAGATTTGTTATTTTTAACCTGCTCCACTATAATTTTAGGGAGATAAGGGTTGTATCTTTAATCTGCTCTACTGCAAATTCAGAGAGATAAGATTTGTTAACTTTAATCTACTCCACTACAACTTTAGGGAGATAAGATTTGTATCTTTAATCTCTTCCACTGCAACTTCAGTGAAATAAGATTCGCTATCTTCAGTCTACTCCACTGCAACTTCAGGGAGATAAGACTCGTAACTTCAACCTGCTCCACTGCAACTTCAGGGAGATATGACTTGTAACTTCAACCTACTCCACTGCAACTTTAGGGAGATAAGATTCGCCACGATGACTTCAATCCATCCCACTGTAACTTTAAAGGTATAGGATTTGTGGTTTCACTGATCTGTTACACCATTCTTTGAGGAACATGACCTGTAGAATCCATTTCATGGGCCTATATTTATGCCAAGCGATTAGGATGTTATGAACAGAATGAATCAAATGCTCCTAACTAGATGCGTATGAATGATATTTGCATGAATGCAGAATGTCATATTTATGCCAAGCGATTAGGATGTTATGAACAGAATGAATCAAATGCTCCTAACTAGATGCGTATGAATGATATTTGCATGAATGCAGAATGTCATTTTTCGAGAATTCCCTTTTAATGCTTAGGTTGACATTGCTCATTGTTCACCAAGTTTCTATCACTGACTTATTACCCTGCCCTCTTGTTCACCTGGTATCTTTGATAGAAAACCCGAAGAAATAATCATAATTTAGATTATTCTTTCCCAAATATTTTCAACTCTTAAATTTGGTTAGTTCTAACTAGTGGTCCTATTTTAGATCCTTTAATAAACCATAAAAGTAACATGTTTTAATCCCATTCTTGATGTGTTTTTTGATGATTTATTATATAATTTAGTGAATTTTATGCTCCTAATCCTTTAATTTCATGTTTTTATACTTAGGAGAGCATAAGGGAGCAAAAGGACCGAAAAACAGGCCAAAAATGGACAAAACGTTTGAGGCTCTGTCGAAGTTTAGCTTCCAAGGATGACCTTCTTGAGAGTCTTCTTCAGTGGTTGCAACATACATTAGATCTTTATTCAGGAAATCAAAGTTCAAAGGCTCGAAATCTTCTAGAGCTCTACTGGCCAGAAAATCTGCTATTGCGCTCCCTTTTATAGCCTTCTGATTCATATAGACTATATCAAATTCGGAAAGTAGAATTTACCACCAAACCATTCTTCCATTCAAATCAGTCGACTCCATCATGTACTTTAGAGGGTCTATTTTTGAAATGAGCCAAGTTATGTGGTACAACATGTACTGCCTTAGTCTTTGGGTTGTCCAGATTAAGGCACAACACAACTTTTCAATTAACGAATATCTTGTCTCACATTCAATAAACTTCTCATTGAGGTAATATATCACTCTTTCTTTTCTTCCTGATTCATCATGTTGGCCCAGTACGCATCCCATGGAATTTCCAAATACTATCAAGTGTAGTATCAGTGGCTTATCTGGACTGGATGGCATCAACACAGGAGTGTTAGATAAGTAATGTTTGACCTTGTCAAAAGTTTTCTGGCACTCCTCATCCCATACATCTGGATTGTGTTTCTTAAGGAGACGAAATATGGGGTTACATTTCTCAGTTAGTTGTGAAATTAAACGAGCAATGTAATTTAACCTCCCAAAGAAACCTCGAACTTCTTTTTGGGTACGCGGTGGAGGTAGCTCCTGTATAGCCTTGACTTTATCCGGGTCGATCTCAATCCTCTTTTCACTGACCACAAATCCAAATAATTTTCCCAACCTAGCCCCGAAGGTACATTTTGCTGGATCGAGCTTTAGCTGGAATTTTCTCAACCTTAAGAGCAATTTTCTTAAGACTTGCACATGCTCTTTTTCCGTTTTGGATTTAGTAATCATGTCGTTGACATAAACTTCAATTTCTTTGTGCATCATGTTATGAAACAAGGTTACCATGGCTCTTTGATATGTTTCTCCCGCAGTTTTCAGTCCAAATGGCATCACCTTATAGCAAAATGTTCCCCACATGGTTATGAATGAGGTCTTCTCCATGTCTTCAGGAAGCATCTTTATCTGGTTGTATCCCGAGAAACCATCCATGAAGGAGGACAGTGAGTAACATGCCGTGTTGTCCACTAAGGTGTCGATATGAGGCAATGGGAAATTGTCTTTCGGGCTGGCTTTGTTCAAATCCTTGTAGTCTACACACATTCGTACTTTCACATCTTTTTTAGGGTCGGGGACGATATTGGCTACCCAATCTGAGTATTTAACCACTTTTAAGAAACCAACATCGAATTGCTTCTTGACCTCCTCTTTTATTTTTAGCAAAAAATTGAGCCTCATCCTTTGGAGCTTCTGTTGAACTGGCTTACACTCTTCCTTTATGGGGAGCCGGTGTACCACGATATCAGTACTTAACTCGGGCATGTCTTGATATGTCCATGCGAAGAAATCTTTGAATTCTTGGAGTAACTCAATGAGGTCTCGCTTTATCTCTGCGGCAATACAAGCTTCAATATTCACCTCTTTTTCCTCTCCTAAGTTCACAATTTCCACTGACTCTTTGTAAGGTAGGATTTTTTCTCATCTTGTTCTATCATCCTCAACAAATCAGGAGTTAGGTTACAGTCTCGATCATCTTCAAAATCCTGAGAATCCTCCATACACATATCTTGTTCAAAAGGAAACTTTGAGTCAGTAGCAGTGTCGCTCATATCATTAATATCTAGAGACTCTGAATTAGCTCTAAAAGCTACAGGAGTCTCTTTCGCAGTCCAATTGTTCAGAACACTTCCAGGTACATAGGGACAGATGCTTGATAAATTTTCTCCACCAATTTCGTCTTCGGATATGGCGTTGATGTTTAAATTTCCTAACATTTCTTCTACGGTTTCTTTTTTTGAAATCTTTTGTTCAGGGTGAATAGTTCCTCCTAACATGAAAGTTCTGGATATATAGGGAAAAGTCATCAGTTCCCATTTGACCTCTCCCCTACTTAATTGCACTCTTCTTCTTTCTTGCTTCTTTTCTAGCTCCTTCTTCCTTTGCTTCGCATCTGGCTTATATCCCAAGCCAAATCAATCTCGTTTGTCCATCAGAATTGGTACCTTGACTCTCCCTTGGAGGTATTTCCCGAGTCCCTTTCCAGGCAAAGATTCTTTCCCAACCGTCAGCTGTAGGCCTATCCTCATAGTTTTCGATATTTTGGGCACCGAGACCTTGTTCCCTTCAATGATGAAAGTTGCATTCCCAAATTCCAAAGATCAAAAAGAACATTCTATCGCTTCATTGTCTGCCCCTATATATGGCGCGTCATTGTTTACAGATGCAATAATGTCTTCTTCCGTATTTATTGTTACCAGTTGACCCTCTATTACCAACTTTAGCTTTTGGTGAAATGATGACGGCACTGCCCCAGCTGAGTGAATCCAAGGCCTTTCCAACAAGAAATTATAAGAAGGCTTGATGGCCATCATCAAGAAATCTACCTTATACGTGTTTGGAGCAATTAAAAGGGGTATCTCAATCCTTCCCATCACCCTCCTTTCGGTACCATCGAATGCTCTCACTATGTTTTAACACGTCTTCATATGAGAGCTACCCATAGGCAACCTATTCAATATGGATAAAGGCAAGACATTCAGCGCAGATCCATTATCAATTAAAACCCCTGGCAATGTATATCCTTTGCAAAGGGTGGTTATGTGCAGAGCCTTTGTAGATCCCATGCCCCCTGGTGGTATTTCATCGTCATTAAAAAAGATGAAATTATCGGCGCTTATATTATTAATAATAAAATTGTATTTGGGCACTAAAGGTGGAAACAAAATAGGTGTCTTGGTAAGTTTAGTAAATTACCTAATTTTCATGAAATAATTCAAGTCGATTTTAATTTTTGTGTGTATTAATTAGAATACTTTTTTAGTTCTACTTAAAGCAAGCTAAAGGTTCTCTTTATTTTTCATATGCATTATGCCTACTTTTTATAAAACTTTGGAGGGGTATTTCAATCATGGCAAAAGTTCTAATTTTCACAGTGGTTAGGAACCATACTTTAGGGCAAGCATGGGCTAAGTAGGGGGAATTTGATAATACTCTGAGATGACATATTTTTATGTATTAATTATATGTTTATTTTGAGTATGATCCTACTAATTTGAGCTATTTATGGTTTTTTTATCTCACGGGGACTAAATTGGAGGCAAAAGGAAATTTGGGGGCAAAAAGCATAAATTTAAAGTTAAATTAGGCCAGCATGCGAAGTAAGAGAGAAGTGGTGCCAAAAATCCAAAGTGTGGAAGATTTTGGGAGCAAAAATGCAAAAGAATAGATTTTATAGCATACGACTCTATTTTAATTTCAATTATATTAGGATAATTACTAAGGATTATTATTTAGATTTAATTTTAGCTTTTATCTTCATTTATCTTTAATAATCTTTAATTATCTTTATTTATTTATATTTATCTTTTAGAATTTAATTAGGAATAGACTAGGTTTCTAGTACTATAAATAGGGGATGGAGTGACACAAATTTGACTCATCTTTTCTGTAAACACTCTCTCCCGAAAATTTTAGCCTTTTGTTCTTTTCATATTTTTTCAATAAAAATTCCATTTCCATTATACTTATTTATTTTTCCACAAAAACCATGAGCCACTAAATTTATCTAACCGAAGATTGTCAAAGTTCCCTAAAAAGTGTTCATGAGGCTTAGAATCCGTACTTCCCCTTCACAACGAGTATTCATCGTTTCTTCGCATTACGGGGCTGACGCTTCTGTCCATATCCCTTAAAAGGTGATCTTTTCAACGTGTGCAAGGAACGACCACTTTGTATATTTTGGTAAGGTTGCACAGTCAGTTCATTAGCTTACAGCATTAGAGGTTGGCAAGCCCAAGAGACAAAATGGCATGGCATTCGCCATTGAGAAATGATGATCTAGCATAAGATGGTCCCACAGAAGCGATTGTTGGCTAGAGTCAGGTTCCTCTAAATCGTAAGTCTAAATTCTTGGAGCTAGTGGTCATATGTGTCCTCTTCTACTATAACTGGCTTATTCTATTTGAGAATGATCACCTAAAAGCCAAGGATTGAACCCAAGGCGAATCGAAGCAACCGGAGGCTGGAATCTCTCCATAAGAACCTTTTTTACTCAACTCTATTTATCTCTACTATTTTATTTTTCATTTTTGCACTTTCAATTAAATCAAAACTTTTAATTTTTTTTTTCCAAGTACGTAGGTTTTTTTGGGCACGATTCTGTCCAGGATTTTGAGGAACAAGCAATTGTGCAAATCCGGTCCTTGAGGATTTGACCCTACTTCTCTTATACTATTTTTATTATTTTTATTATTTTATAAGGATTGGATATTTTTCGTGCTCTCAACGACGGCATCAAATTTTGGCACCGTTGCCGGGGACTAGTAACGTATTGATCTTGTTTCTTTCTTTCTTATGACCAGATCTGCTCCAAGTATTCTTGCATTTGATTTAGAAATAGAGAAGACTGCGAGAGCTAATCTCAAGGAGGCAAAGTTACGAAAAAAAGCAGTCAAGAATGGTTAGGACTCAGAGTAACCCACCACCAGAAATTGAAGTCGACGACGAAGTTGTGTCTAGGGTTAACGAAAACCCTACTCAAACATTTGAAAGTGAAAAAGTAGAAGTCGATTCACCAGAAGAAGTGCTTAAAGCTAGGGTTAATGAAAACCCGAATCTAGCACATCCACCTATGGCTCAAACGATTCGGCAATTGGCCAAAGCTCCTGTAGAACAACCGAAATTATGTATTGTATATCCTACTATGGATACTAATTTTGAACTAAAGTTAGGTTTAATCCAGTTATTGCCAACTTTTCATGGGTTGCGAAACGAAAATCCTCACAAACATCTGAAAGAGTTTTACATGGTTTGTCTTAGCATGAAACCTCAAGTCATAACTGAGGATTAAATCAAATTGCATGTTTTCCCTTTTTTTTCCTAGCAGATTTTGGTAGGGAATGGTTATTTTATCTACCCCCTAGATCTATTACAACTTGGACTGATCTTTCTTGTTTGTTTTTCAATAGGTTTTTTCCAGCATCGCGTGCAGCTGAGTTAAGAAGGGAGATAGTTGGGATAAGGAAAAAAGAATAAGAGTCTCTTTACGACTATTGGGATTGATTTAAGAAGTTGTGTGAAAGTTTCCCACAACATGGTATAATGGAACAGTCTCTGCTCCAATACTTCTATGAAGGCTTAAAGCCCATAGAGATGAATACGGTAGATGCTGCCAATGGAGGAGCATTGGTCAACATGACTCCCCAGCAAGCAAGAGACTTGATATCCATGATGGCTACAAATACTCAACAATTTTGAGCCAATCCTGAGCCCCCTAGAAAGGTTCACCAGCTAAGTAATTCAACCTTAGAAGATAAAGTTGATAGACATATTACTATTGTGAATTCTTTTTTTACAAAAAAAAAAAACAAGATCGGCTCGACTATGTGGAATATGTGATACACCTGAACATACAACTGATGCATGTCCTAGTTTGTATGATGATGCTATGGCTCATTTGGATGCTGTGGGGAACTTTCCTGGGCCACTACAAAGGATATATGACCCCTATCCAAATACATAAAACCCAAGATGGAAAGACCAAATACAAACGCAAGATTCAGGTACCTTTCTAGAAACCATGGTCAATAAATTAGCAGCTAATGTGCTTGATTTCCAATAGCAGATACAACGACAAACTATTTATTTCCAACAGCAAATACTACGAAAAACTCTTTATTTCCAAAAGGAAACAAAGGATTTTCAACAGAAAACTAATGCGTCTATAAGAGAGTTGACCACATCAATTGAGAAAATGAACTCATAAGGGAAGCTGTCGTCACAAACAGAACCTAATCCAAGACAACACGCATTGACATTGCAAAGTGGAAAAGTACTAGAACCAATTCCTAGCAGAAATATTAGCCAATATTCCACCCAATAAAATCCCAAAAACAATGAACGGGTCTGAGCGAAACCTCCATTACCCATAATTCAAACTCCATTTCCAGGACAATTGAACCAATGTCGGAAAGGTAAAAAGGACAAGGAGATCCTCGAAACATTCAGAAATGTCGAGATCAACATACCACTGTTGGATGCCATCAAACAAAATCCACGATATGCCAAGTTCCTTAAAGAACTCTGTACCAACAAGCGAAAATTAACTAGAAATGAAAGGGTAAGGGTTGGTGAGAATGTATCCGCAGTGTTACAGTAGAAGATGCCAGCGAAATGCAAAGATAGGGGCATATTTGCAATACCATGCAAAATAGGCCACTTAGGAATTAAAAAAGCTATGTGTGATTTAGGGGCCTCCATAAATGTAATGTCTTTTTCTACTTATGAATCACTTAACGCAGGTTTTTTGACAAAAATAGGTGTTATCATTCAGTTGGCAAACAGGTCTATTGTGCATCCCGAAGGAGTCCTTGAGGATGTATTAGTGAAAGTCAACGATCTTATCTTTCCTACGGACTTTTATGTGATAAAAATGGAAGAGGATAAAGCTCATGGGTCTTCAAACATCTTGTTGGGGTGACCTTTTCTTAGTACTACAAATACTAAGATTGACTTGCGTAGCGGAACCCTCACGATAGAGTTTGACGGAGAGATCGTGAAGTTTAATGTTTATGACGCGATTAGTCACCCAAGTGAAATCTTGAACACACCATATCTGAAATTAAAACCACTTCCTGAGCATCTCAAGCGCGCATTTTTGGAGAATGATGAGACCATTGCCTACTTAAAAGGGATTAACCCCCTGACAAGCACACATAAGATTTTCTTGGAGAAAAATATGAAACCAATGAAAGAGGTGCAGGGACGATTCAACCCAAATATGGTGGATGTGATAAAAAGGGAAAATTTTCAAGCCTATACAAATGAAATAATTCAGCTGGAACAGCCCCAATACTAGTTGGGGCATCAAGCTAGCGACATTAAACAAGTGCTTGTTGGGAGGCAACCCAATTTTATTTTATTTATATTTTTTATTTATATTTATATTTTCTATTTTCTTTATTTTCTTGCATGTTAATAAATTTTATATCTCTTCTTATATCTAGGAGGATCAAGGAATCGAAAAAAATAAATTTGGAACGAGGGAAAACAGTAATGAAAACGACATGGGGAGTATTCTAAACCCTTTCTTTTCATCATATTTATTAATATTATTTTTCACATCGAGGACAATGTGTTTTAAGTAGGGGGAAGCATTCCTCATTATTTCTGTCATTTTCTCTACTGTTTTTATTGTTGTGTTACTGTTGTTGCTGCTTTGCGCTCGTTTTTGCCTCTCTCTTTTTTAAGAATATTCTACCTCTTTTCATACCCAAGAATTTGACCAAGACTTGCCCACTGTTTGACCTACATGCACGATTCTTGTCTACTGAGTTAGTTATGATTTTGCTTATTTGATTTCATCTCCACTTTTTTATTTCTTTTAGGCTAAATAATTATGATTAATAGAGTTAACCTGATCTTGCTTATAGTAAAATTGATTAAGTCTAAATGTAAAGAGGATACTTAATGAAAATTGCATGTTAAATTTCTACTCATGACTGTTAGGTAGTTGCTGAAACTTATTTTGGACACTTTATTGTTTTCCCTAGTCCTCCAAATTAAAATTTTGTTTCATTATAATAAATTGTGATGCTTTCATGATTATGAGTATAGCTTAAAACGCTATTGACTGAGTAACCGAGGTAGGGTGCTTGGGTTTTCATCCTATTTCGCGTCAAAAGGTTGTGTGACGTGTTAGGTAACTCTGCTAACTGAAATTAAATAATTTTTTTAGGAATATTTTGGGCTGAGTAACCGGGGTGGGGTGCTTGGCTGTCATCTCTCTTCGCATCAAAAGGTTCAATATGTTCTTAAGAAAAATATAATAAATTAGGAGTATATTGGGCTGAGTAACCGCGGTGGGGTGCTTGGTTGTCATCTCTTTTAGCGTCAAAAGGTTCAATGTATTGTTAAGCAATAATAATAATAATAATAATAATAATAATAATAATAATAATAATAATAATAATAATAAAAGAAAAAAGAGAGAAAAAAAAAGGAGATGTATTAATAATAAAACTACATTTGGGGACTAAAGGTGAAAACAAATAAGGTGTCTTGGTAAGTTTAGTAAATTACCTAATTTTCATGAAATAATTCAAGTCAATTTTAATTTTTGTGTGTATTAATTGGAATACTTTTCAGTTTTACTTAAACCAAGCTAAAGGTTCTCATTATTTTTCATATGCATTATGCCTACTTCTTATAAAACTTTGGAGGGGTATTTCAATCATGGCAAAAGTTCTAATTTTCACAGTGGTTAGGAATCATACTTGAGGGCAAGCATGGGCTAAGTAGGGGGAATTCGATAATACTCTGGGATGACATATTTTTATGTATTAATTATATGTTTATTTTGAGTACGATCCTACTAATTTGAGCCATTTATGGTTTTTTTATCTTACAGTGACTAAATTGGAGGCAAAAGGAAATTTGAGGCAAAAAGCATAAATTTAAAGTTAAATTGGGCCAGCATGCGAAGTAGGAGAGAAGTGGTGCCGAAAATGTAAAGTGTGGAAGATTTTGGGAGCAAAAATGCAAAAGAAGAGATTTTATAGCACAAGACTCTATTTTAATTTCAATTATATTAGGATAATTACTAGGATTATTATTTAGATTTAATTTTATTTTTTATCTTAATTTTTCTTTAATTATCTTTAATTGTCTTTATTTATTTATATTTATCTTTTAAATTTTAATAATAATATACTAGGTTTTCTAGTACTATAAATAGGGGATGGAGTGACACAAATTTGACTCATCTTTTCTGTAAACACTCTCCCCCTCCCCCCATATAGTTTAGCCTTTTGTTCTTTCCGTATTTTTTTTCAATAAAAATTTCATTTTCATTATGTTTATTTCTTTTTCCCCAAAAAGCATGAGCCACTAAATTTATCTAGCCGAAGGTTGTCAAAGTTCCCCAAAATGGGTTCATAAGGCTTAGAATCTGTACTTAGCCTTATCAACAAATATTCGTTGTTTCTCCACATTATGGGGCTGGCGCTACCGTCCATGTCCCTTAAAAGGTGATCTTTTCAACGTGTGCAAGGAATGGCCACTTTCTATATTTTGGGAAGGTCGCACAGTCAGTTCGTTAGCTTACTACATCAGAGGTTGGCGAGCCCAAGAGACAAAATGGCGTGCCATTCGCCATTGAGAAATGATGATCTAGCATAAGAGGGTCCCACAAAAGTGATTGCTGGCTAGAGTCAGGTTCCTCTAAATTGTAAGTCTAAATTCCTGGAGTTGGTGGTCGTAGGTGTCCTCTTCCACTATAACTGGCTTATTCTGTTTGAGAAGGATCACCTAAAAGCTGAGGATTGAATCCTAGGCGGATCGAAACAACCGGAGGCTGGAATCTATCTATAAGAAACTTTTTTTCTCAACTCTATTTTTCCCTACTATTTTAATTTTAATTTCTGAACTTTCAATAAAATCAAAACTTTTAATTCTGTTTTTTTATTTTTTTCCCAGGTACGCAGGTTTTCTTGGGCACAATTCTGTCCAAGGTTTTGAGGAACAAGCAATTGTGCAAATCCGATCCCTGAGGATTTAACCCTACTTCCCTTATACTATTTTTATTATTTTCATTATTTTATAAGGATAGGATATATTTGGTGCTCTCAACGACCGCATCATAGCTATTCTACAACACTAGACTCACTATGCTTTAAGAATTTCAAGAATTTTTAACCTCTTTCTCAATTATTGGCTCATTAACAGGTGATTTAAGCCTAGCCGTCTTTTCTTTCTTTTGTTCGACCGCCAAGGCTTTTCCTTTAACAGGCTTAGCTCTTACATTTGATGGATTATAGCACCTTCCACTGCGCATGTAGAAACCCACATCCTGGCCCTCTTTAGAAATGCTAACCGGGTTCTCCTCTCCCGAGATCATCACGTTGCAGTCATAATTCCATGGAACCCTTTTGCTATCCTTGTAGGGAAAAGTTACGGGTTTCTGAATTATGACCCTTGGTGCCATTTGCACTCCCACTTCATTACTTCTTGGTCATGAAATAATCACTATCGGGTAATTGACTTTGTGAACCTTCTCTATTGATCATTCTTCTGAAGCATAAACATCTCCTCTTTCTGAACCCTTGACATTTTCATAAAATTCAATTTCTTTATTATCCATTAGATTTTGTACTAGGGCCCTGAACTCAACCCACTCTTGGATCTCATGACCCCTTTTAGCGTGGAACTCACAGTAGTTCCTTGCTCCTCTGGGTCTCTCCTCTGAATCTTGCATGATTAATCTTCCCTCTACCCTTTTTTTCCAAACCCATCTTAGTGGGGTTTTTACTTCCGCCACATTAATTTTGGTTCTCTTACCTCCACTCTCAATTATCACGTTTACCCCTTTATTAGAATGATAGGGTAACGGATTTCCTACCAGATTAGGTCCTGATGGGTCGTCAAACTTTACAATTCCCATCTTAATAAACCTTTCGATCATTTTTTTTAAATGCAATGCAGTTCTCAATTTAGTGCCCCATTATTCCTGCATGGTATTCGCATTGAGCATTCGCATCATTCCATTTTGGGAACGCAGGTTGCATGGATTTCAAGTAGAATGGGGATACCACATGTACATCGAACAAACTCTGATATAGCTCCCTATATGTCATCAGGATAGGTGTGAACTGGAGTCTTTCTATGCTTGGCATTGAGTTAGATTCTTGCCTTGGGGGCCCTGATGGCTACTAGTTATGGCTCTAGGCTAGACTACAGTGACCGGTTTGGAATATCTTTTATTATATATGCTCACGTTATTCACCTCATGTTCTTTTGTTCCTCAGGGCGGATCTTTTGGCGTTTTCCCCTGCATCTATTTCTCACGTCTCACTGCATTTTCAATCATTTCGCCAAACATTATTATATCTGAGAAACTTTTGGTAGCGTTTCCCAATATATGGTTAATGAACGGGGCTTTCAGAGTATTAATAAAAAGCATTGTTGTTTCTTTCTCTAAAAGAGGTGGCTGGACTTGCGTTGCCAATATGTCATCAATGAATACGACAACAATTGATCTAAATACGGTCTGAAAATTCTATTCATCAAATCCATAAAGATAGCAGGTGCATTAGTCAATCCGAAAGGCATAACTAAGAATTCATAGTGGTCGTACCTCGTTCTGAAAGTAGTTTTCGGAATGTCTGAATCTTTTACTCGCAACTGATAATATCCCGATCTCAAATCTATCTTCAAAAACACAGTAGCTTCTTTCAATTAATCAAACAAGATGTCAATTCGGGGCAGAGGATACTTGTTCTTGATAGTCACTTTATTCAACTGACGATAATCTATGCACATTCTCATCATACAATCTCTCTTTTTCACAAACAGAACAGGCGCACCCCAAGGTGAGAAACTCGGTCTAGCAAACCCTCTATCGGTCAACTCTTGCAACTGAGACTTTAATTCTTTCAATTCAGTCAGAGCCATTCTATACGGAGCTATTGAAATAGGAGTAGTACCAGGTACCAATTCAATGTCAAATTCAATCTCTAACCGGAGGTAAACCCAGAAGTTCTTTAGGAAACACATCAGGAAACTCACATACAACAGGCACTGACTCAACTTTCTTTTCTAATACTTTCGAATCAATTACATAAGAAAAGTAGGCTTCACAAACCTTTCTTACAATACTCAAAGCTTTCATCGAAGATATCACAGCAGGCAATCCATTTAAACCACTAGATTCAATTTGGACTATTTCATCATTCTTGCATCTCAAATCAATAGTTTTCCGTTTGTAGTTCACAACAGCATCATGCAAAGCTAACCAATCCATACCCAGAGTTATATCAAATTCATCAAAAGGTAACAGCATCAGATCAACCGGAAAACAAGTGTCTCGAAGCATTAACGGACAATTCTTGTAGACTTTATCAACCAAAACACATCTGCCTAGGGGGTTCAAAACTCTAATTACAAATTCAGTAGACTCTACAGGCAAAGTCTTACTGTTCACTAAGTTCATGCATATATACGAATGTGTTGATCCAGGGTCTATCAAAGCAATCACAGAAGTATCATAAAAAGTAAATGTACCCGTAATCACGTCTGGCGATGAAGCTTCCTCATGAGCTCGGATAGCATAGGCTCTGGCAGGTGCACGAGCCTCGGATCTAATAGTTTTATCGTTTGTCCCTCTCTGACTGCCACTTATTTTTCCCATATTTCTAGAAGGTCTACCACAAGATGTATTGCCACTTGGCCTCGGATATTGTACAATTTCTTGCTCGACAGATTCGGGACAATCGCAGATAAAATGTTTTAACAATCCACATCTGAAACAAGCCCGATCATACAGTCTACAATTATCAGGATGTCTTTTACCACAATGCTTGCACTCAGGGTGATCAGATTTAGCATTTCCAACACTGGCAATAGATGTAGCTGGAGCTTTGAAGTTCGACTGCGATCTAGTACGATCTCTATTTGAATGTCTCATATTAGCCTTTGAACGGCTATTATCATCTCGAAATATCTTTGATGCAGATTGAAATAACTTGCCCGATGATCTCTTTCGCACTTCTCTAGCTTCATAATTAGCTTTTCTTTTCTCTTTCCCGAGATCTTCAGCTTTACATGCTCATTCAACAAGCACAACAAATTCTTTAATCTCAAGAATCCCAACTAACAAATGAATATCCTCATTCAAACCATCTTCAAATCTCATACACATTGTCGCCTCAGTAGATACACATTCACGAGCATACTAACTCAATCTTACAAATTCCTGCTCCTGTTATGTAACAGACATACGGCCTTGTTTAAGCTCGAGAAACTCTTTACGTTTTTGGTCGATGAATCTTTGACTGATATATATCTTCCGGAATTCAGCTTGGAAGGAATCCCAAATGACTCGCTCACTCAGAACCACAGATATTAAAGTCTTCCACCAGTGGTACGTCGTGTCCTTCAAAAGTGAAACAGCATATTTTATGCATTCATCGAGATTTAATGACAATTCATCAAATACTCGTATGGTGTTCTCTAACCAGAACTCGGCCCTTTCAGTATCATCATTTGTTGTAGCTCGAAACTCTTCGGCCCCATACTTTCTAATCTTATCTACCGGAGGCTTACTTAACTGAACCAGATTCACTGATGGTATAGCAGGAGCTTGCGGAGAATTGACTGGGGGTCAAGGTTGTTGTATAGCCGGATTAGTTCTAATATATTGGCTAAACCAATCATTCATCATTTGATAGAATGCTTGTTTAGCCTCAGCATCACGGCTACTCGTAGCTGGTCTAGAATCGGATGGCACTGTCCCTTGTGCGAGAGCAGGCGTATTACTCTTGACATCACCAGCTACGGCTCATTCGAGATCCATATGCTATATATAAACACATTTTCATTATTAGGATTCATTATACTATTGCAGTTCATAAATATGGCATGTATAGCTAGACTCACAAATGCTATGGTAGTCCTAGAATCGACTAAACCATAGCTCTGATACTAACCAAATGTAACATCCCTAACCCGTATCCGTCGCCGTACTGGGGTTAAAGGAGTTACCGGACAATCAAAAAATTTAACATTCATTTCATAATCATCATAGCATCAGAGATCAAACATCAATATAAAGTCCCTTATATAAGCCATCGAGACCTTAAACATACATTATATAGGATTCGGGACTAAACCGAATACATACAAAAAAATTTCCAAAAGTTAAACATTTTTCAAACAAGAACAGGTCACACGCTCGTGTGAATATGCCGATTGCCTTACATGACATTAGACATGCCCATGTGTCTAGGCCGTGTCCAAACAAGGCATACATACTGACTTATTCACACGGCCACAAGACACGCCCGTGTGTCTTGGCCGTGGTCGAGCCTGACTTACAATTATAGGGTACCCCAAGGGGCACACGACCGTGCAACATAGCCGTGTGTCGTACACGGCTGAGACACACACCCGTGTCTCTGCCCATGTGGACAAAAATAGGCCATTTGAATAGCCAATTTGCCACCCCATTTGGGTAAAACCTACAAGCACCAAACCAAGCATATTTCAAACACAATTTCAGCCAATTTCAATACCAAAACATACATTATTCATACCATTACTTTATCAACAAATTTCAATCTCAATTCTTCAACCAAATCATACTAAATCTAAACAAAAATCATATCAAAGCATGTGTTTCAATACATCATTCAATTTCATTATCAAAACTTACCAATTTCTTAACATTGACCATTTCTTTCGGTCATTCCAAACATATCATATGGTTCATAATGCATCACATATCATATAACATTTCCAACCATAAGTTCAAACACAAGCTAGCCATATCACATGGCATGATATCTATATTACAAAACATATCCATACATTATTAGCCTATACATGCCATACTTTACTATATACATTTTCAAAAGGTGCCAAAATAAGATTCGATAGTGTGGTGACGTTTCTTGATGATCCCCGAGCTCCCAGTAGCTTCGATATCTATAAAATAGTTGAAAATCACACAAAGTGAGCTTTCAAAAGCTTAGTAAGCCATATACAAATAAACTTATCATTTAAAACATGTAAACATCTTAAATATTCATATACTTAGCAGCCACTAACCAAAACAAACCTCTTGATCATATACATATCACATATTCTCAAATCATTTGCACATATAGCATATATTCACATACTTAGATCATATATCATCATATACTTGTATACTTACCTTTCATTCTCAAACATCATACACAAATCAAATGTACCTGAATCGAATACAATTTCACAAAGTCATTCTTTTTCTCGGAATGCCTGTTTGAACCATTCAGAAACGTAAGGATACACGGATAGCTCAAAAAACGCATACAATGCCAACATCTCAGACGTGGTCTTACATGTAATCAAACATCGATGCCACTGTCCCAGATAGGGTCTTACACAAAATTAGATACGATGCTGATGTCCCAGACATGGTCTTACACGTAAAATAGAAGTCGATGCCAACATCTTAGACGTGGTCTTACATGTAGAACAGATATCGGAAATCCTATGTCATGACATATGTATCCTAACTATTCCTAAGGTTCGTACGGGGCTTTTAGGACGTCGGAACTTTGTCGATACTTTCTCGGATGGCATATATATATAGTTCGAATATTCACTCATCACAATTCAATATCATATGAATAATAATAATTCAATTCAAATACGTTTATTTGTATATCGACTTACCTCGTACGGATTCGGATGGATGAAATCGGTTACTTGACAACTTTCGACTTTCCCTAATCTAATTCTGTTTTCTTTAATTCTTGATCTATATAAATTCAAATTTAACTTATTCAATCACAAATTCATTCAAATCAATCCACAAATATATATTTAGGACAATTTGCAAACTAGCCTTCACATTTTCACATTTTGACACTTTAGTCTTTAATTCAAAAAATCACAAAATACACATAATTTGCATATACTCATGCTTGGCCGAATTCTCCTAGTACTCATACTAGTCCATAGATTTCATTTATTTCACATTTTAGTCCTTCAATTTAAAATTTTCACAATTTAGCCCATTTTACTCAAATTCATCAAAAATCCAAAGACAAAAGATGTTAACCCAACAATAAACTTTTATATTTCATCACCTATCAACATAAAGCTCATGAATTCATCCATGGAACATTTCAAAATTATCATCAAAATCATAAATTGAGGCATGGGCTTAGTAAAACACAAAGCAACGATTACAAAAACGTAGAAATTATCGAAAACGGATCAAAATACATACCTCAATCAAAGAAAAGTATTGGCCGAACCCTAGGTAGTATTTTTCTTTTATTTTCTTTGTGTTTTTCAGTTATGGATGAACAAAATGACCAAATCTTCATGTTATGTTTAATTAATAACCTTTAATTTATCTTTTACCATTTTACCCATCATTAATAACATATAAAATTTCATTAATCAAAGGCATTTATGTCCATCCATTATTCAAATGGTCTATTCACAACATAAGGACTTCACAATTAATAATTCAAATCAAATGGGAAATTTTAACAAATAGCAGGCAACTTTTACATTTTACGCTATTAGGTCCTTTTATCAAATCGAGCACACAAACGATTAAATTTTCATGCGAAAATTTCACACATGCTAATTCACATATAATAACCACAGAAAATAATATTGTAATATTTTTCTAACTCAGATTTGTGGTCCCGAAACCACTATTTCGACTAGGGTCTAAATTGGACTGTTACATCTAGTTTCTGGACGTCGATGTTTAATCCTAGCTGCATCTTTTCCTCTTCCAAATGTTCTATCTTTCTTCCTAGCTCTAAACTCCTTTTTTCAAAGTCTTGCTTGATAATCTCTAGCTCAAACAGGATCACTTGTAGGTTCTCTTCTATCAGTCAAATGTTTTCTTGACTTGGCATAGGGATGTTGTCATTAACTCTTTTACCCCCACCACCAATCATATTCAGGGGTCATCAAGGGACTTGCAGCAAATCTTTTTTCATTCTGTGGTTTTGGTTCCAAGTGTTCGATATTTCACGAACCTTCTTCTTGTAGTTATCACCATTGTACACAAACTCGTACTGAGCCAACCTTTGCGTTACTGGTATGAACTGCCTCGATCTACACTGTCTCAATACTAGTAGAGGGGCATATCCAACAGCTCCCTATATCCCAAGTAGAGGAACCCAGTCAAAGTCCCCACATAGATATAAAATCTCATCAGGGATCATCCAAGGGGCTCTCCATTTGACGTCTTCGTCTTGGAGTCTTTGGAGAATCACCATCCACTTTTCTTCTGAAATGTTGTCTCGTCTTTGGGTAGCCACTAACTCTTTCAACTGAAATTAGATCTCAAAGAATACTCGATAAAAAAATTTTTCTACCTTCCAAAAGTGGCTATGAAACCATGTTAATAGGAGTTGCGCACACCCAATAAGCCTTTTTTCACCTGCTCTTCGGCATGCACTCAAAGATCTAAATGTTTCGACCAAGATTGCCGAGACGGGTGCCTTAGTGCTTTGAGGAAGATTACTAACCTATAGATACTCAAGGTGAAGACATCGACCCTTTTCTTCGTGTCCAAATGTACCAAAATCAGATCTCGCAAACTTTTCCAAGGGATACATTCACTATATCCTTTTTGCTTGATTTGGGCCGCGACCCATTGCTCACTCATCCCTATGATGCTCATTAGCTTCTTTAAGAAAGTCAGAACATTGGCGGCTCTAGAGTAAACTTTGTCGACTTGAATCCTCGGGCATCGAAGCAAAGTTGTATACTCCTTTACAGTAGGTACCAAATCTACCTTTCCAAAAGTAAAGCAGCTGTAGGCGGGATTCCAAAATTGAGCCAGAGCTTGAAACAACTACTTATCCACCTTGACATCGAGTAAATAGGGTAGATCACCATGGTTACAGTAGAATAACTATTTAGTTTTATCTCTCATGGATCCTATATTTCTTTCAACTCTTAGAGATTGTTCTGAGTCACACTAATGCGAGTGAAATCCCACAATTCTGACACGTACCCCTCCATCAGACTATCACCCTTCTCTAGTTGTGTTTTCTCAAACCATATTCGGACAATCGCATTATCTTCCACTTTATCAAAAAATCCCTTTTCCATGGAAAGCTCTCTAATTAGTAACTGAACGTGAATCAACACCTTTTTTATGATGAAAATACCATGCAATCACAATCAAAACAAAACAAAACAAGTCAGAACATTTCATACCAAGCTAGAATTTAAAGCAAACAAGAAATAATAAATAGAGCACCTATTCGGGTGACCACTAGGGTTTGGTATGGTCATACCCAGAGTGGGCTTTTAGGGCTTATTATATGCGGTTCGGTTCTAAAGTAAGGGTACCTAAACCAACAGATTCCTCGATCTTTACCCATTATAGGCTCATATGGACCGAATTCAGTTCAGGTGAATACATTTCCTTATGGCTATACGGAGATGAAGATCTCACGAAGACATAGGTACGGATGTATCCCGAAAGTGATCCACTATCCTATACAGAGGTGAAGACCTCACGAAGGAATAGCTTCTCACTCCCACTTAGGAGGGGTAATATCAAATGATTATGCAATGCAATATGCGAAAATATACCAACAGACTCGAACCAATAAAGCAAACATATCATTATGTAACAAAATGATGAAGACCACAAGAATGAAGGATGAAATGCAATGAAGGGATCGTAAATTTCAACCAAATTATCAATTTTCGACAAAAAGACCAAAAGTAATCAACTCGCGGCTTGAATCTCTTATTACATTCCCCAGTAGAGTCGCTAAGTTGTCGAAACATTTTTTTTAAATCAACTTATAGTATGAAAATGAAAATGGGAGTCGCCACCAATCCTTTTTTATGAAGTGTGATCGGATCACCTCATAATTTGACCATTTTAATAAAAGGTTTGATTTACTAAAACAAAGATTTTTTTGGTCTACAAAATTCAGAAAATGGGTTCGAGAGTCAGTTACGCACGAGGAAGGATTAGCACCCTCGTGACGCCCAAAATTGGTACCTAGTTGATTACTTGATGTCTTTAGTGTCAAAAATTGAAGATTTGAAGAGAACTTAAAATATGATCCCTTATTAATTTTCACGAAAAGGGCTTATTTCAAGTTAATCGAGACAGAAGGATCATGTCCCGTAAGTTAGGACACAATGCCTTAAATCCAAAAGAACGAGAATAAACGCTGATTGATCATTACTTAAATCTCATTTTTTATTTTAAAGTAAATATTCGAATGTCTCGATTTTAGAAGGAAGCCATATTCTGTAAGTTAGGAACACGACTTTTCTAATTCCAAAATAATGAACATTTGTCACGGTTTAAAAATTTTCCTTTTTTATACATCGCACGAAAAAACGAACGTAACACGTAAGGTGACATACATTTAATTTATTCGGGCGTAATATACAAATGGCTAAATGTTTAAACCTAATGTTTGGTATAGTAATAATGAAATAATTTAAAATGGATATATGGGTAAAACGATAAATAATAAGTAAATAAGGAATACTATAATAACAATAATATGATTATAATTAATATTTATAATCGCATCATAATAATAATAAAATAAATGAGGTAATTTAAAATAAATAAATAAATAAAAATGAAATATGCTTAATAACAAGCATAAATATAAATAATATGTAAAAATATAAATAAATAATGAGTGAAAAATGTACAAATAATGAGCGAAAATGTATAAATATGAACAACATAAATAAAAGGTAAGGCGATAAATAATAAATAAATAAATAAATAATAAAATAAAAATGCATGAAAGGTTGAAGTTGCAATAACAAATAAGCAAATAATAATAATAAAATTTCATGAAAGGCTAAGATTAAATACATAAGGGACTGAATCTAAATTTAAATAAAATTCCAAGTGTAGATCATAATTAAGTAAATAAATTAAATAATAAAATAAAATAAAGGACCAAAGTGAGACGCGCGGAAAGTTGGAGGGACTAATTAGGAAAATATCCCAAACCCTACTAAATGCACCGTTCATTGGCAAATCGAAGGACTAAATTAAAAATGAAAAAAAATTAAATGGTACAATCTAAAAAGAAAAAAAAAGAAGAAATTAGGACCAAATTAAAAATATGCCCAAAAGCGGAAGGACCCATGGAATAATTTAGCCCCCCATGTCAAAAACAAGCGGATCCTGCGCGATTCGGGTCGAGTCTCAAGTTGGCAACTGGGTTAGTTTTAAAACAACGCCGTTTTGGTGCCTCAAGCTTAGGCCCAAAATGACTTTGTATTGGACCTTATATAAATAAATAAATAAAAGAACAAAAATCATTTCAATAGCTTTCCAAAAAAAAAATCCTTCTCTTTTTCTCTCTGGGGATAACCCAGACTTCGGCCATAGAGGTCGTTGGTGGCCCGTCGTGGCCACCGGTCATCAGCGACGATGGTCGTCACCTTCAATGGCCGGAGAGAAAAAGAAAGCTCCCTTTAGCCCTTTTTTTAACTTGAATATGAAGGCTAGGCCTTCGGTTAAAAAAAAAAGAAGAAATATCTTCGACCTTCCCCTAGCCATTTTCGATGCTAGAGACGGCTTTCGACGATGGGGTAGATGAAGCGGCACTGGTGAGAAACATTTTTTACTTTTATTTATTATTATTTTTTGAAATAAAACGAAAATAAAAAAGGGAATCACCTTTGTTAATGTTTTTCTTTTTTGATTGCTTTTTCGTGCATAAAATATTACATTGATGGTGGTGGCTTTTATAACCGATTTACAACATGTATTTTCTTTTTTTCTTTTGTTGTTTCTGCTACTCTTCTGTCTCTGTTTCGTTTCTTTTTCTTTGCAGGTATCTCTAGCCGAGTCAACGGCGATGATTGGAGTCGTGCCTTGCCATTTCAATGAAAGGAAGGGGAAAGGGCCTCAGGCAGTGCATTGGCTGACATGGCATGAGGAGCGGCTCAAAGGAGGCTAGGGTGTCTTCTATTTTACTGAAAATATTTAAATTTTTGATTCATTTGGTCCATAGGGTTTTTCTTTTATGGTCATCAGCCATTAAATGGCTAATGGGCAAATGATGTAGCGGATTATAAAATTGACACAAAAGAAACTTTAAACCTCAACCTTTATACACCGTGCCAAATTAGACTTGATTCTAAAAATTTAACCCTCAATGATTTTACATTGTGTAATTTGGTCTTCTTCTTTTTCAATTTTTCAATTCTTTATGACCCTTTCACCTGAAAAGCTAAAAAAAAAGATATAAATCTATCAACTAAATTTGATCGGAAATATAACAAAAACACTCCAAAAGCAAAGATGGTAATTTTCATCTTTTCTTTCTTCCAAAATTAACCCTCAATGTCACAAATAAAAGTAAAATTGCAAGAGAGAAAGAGAGACCTAATTACACAATGTTTAAATGTTGAAGGTTAAGATTTTTGGGATCAAGACTATATTGACACAATGTAGAAATGTTCAAGGTTAAAGTTGCTATTATGATAACTGTAAAAGATGTCATGTTATCTTTTCGTTAGTAATTTAACAGCTGGTGACCAAAAAAGAAAATTTTGAATAATTGGGTGACCAAAAAAGAAAATGTCGAATAGTTGGATGATCATTTTGTAACTTTTCGTAGTTGGGTGACCATGATAACTCTCATATATTGAGTTATTTTAGCACAGTTTTTATAGTATTTTAGGAGGTAAATTGAGCATTTAGGTTAAATTTTAGTACATTGTATAGTTTTTCCGATTAATTATATCTTATTTCAGTTTCATCATTTTCAGAGTAAGTTTGGATTCATGTGTTATCTTCCTCTCTATATTGTGGGTTTCTGATGAAGAATGGAGGGCTTGGAACACAGGGTAAAAAATAGTGAAGAGAAATCATCTGCTCCACCAAACTTGATTCAGTGTGGTGGAGCACAATCTTCAATTAAGAATTTCAGATAGCAAGCAGCGTACTCCACTGCGAATTCTACGTCTGGTGGAGCCAAGCGATTAATACCCTAAAAATAGAGCGTGACTTGATTAAGCGAAAAATGAGAGGAAAATGAGTGAAAAAAAAAAGAACTTGGAGGCTAAGGAACAATTCTTTGACACCAAGGGGAACTTCAAACTTGCAAAGACGAGAAGAAAAAGATATTTAGAGCGCTTGGCTTTAGTTCGACGATTATTTTTATCTCTAGGTTATTTTCTTTTTACTTTTTTTTCAAAGCAAGTTTGTTTTGAGTTTCTTCTTGTGATGTTTTCTCAACGCAACAAGAAATAAAATCTATTTTCTTGGAATGATGAGGAATCATACTTTTTAGTTAATTAAATATTTTCTCTTCAATTGTTTCAATATCTGTTAATTATTTATTCAGCTTTATGCTTATTTAATCTGTTTGTCTAGCCACCAAGTTGTATTAATTTGGTGATCTTGATTTGTCGTAGAAGAGAAAAATTAAGGTTTAGATCTAGACTAAATAGATTAGGGTTAACTTTAGTAGCGCTGAAGAATGAGTTAATTTACAGCTAGGATAGGAATATACCTGATGCGCAAATCAACCCAATAAGTTTTTCCGTAGTGCCTTTGCTTGATTTGCCTAGCATAGGAATATAGCTAGTGGGGGAGGGGGATTAACTTAGCTAAATACGGGGAGGGTCTAGTTAATGCCACTGAATCATAGCTTAATAATTATATAGGCTGAACAATTGAATGAGAGATAATTGATTAATTGAATTAGGTAATTAGACTTCCAAGATCTTTCAAAATTGATTGAGAAACTGTCATTTTCAAAATTTTTTTTTTTGTAGTTTAATAAAATCTATTTAATTCCTTTAGTTTAACTTTAGTAGTAATTAGAATTTCTTTTCTTAATCCAGATTAGATAAAATTTGATAATTGATATTTAGCAACTCAGAATTTGGTCCTCATATAGGAACGGTATCATCTTATCGCTTTATTACTTGATCACTACGTGCACTTACATAACAAATTTTCTCACATGAAACCAAAAACGAAATTAACTAGTAATGGAATGACTACCAATATAGTTTATCACACCATTACTCCCGTTGAGCAGGTCAAAGATTTTAACATGTATATATATTTATGACAGCAACCTTAATTAGGCTTGATCTCATGCATGTCTGCAAATATAATACATATATATATATACATATATTAACAACGTTGTACTCATGTTACTAATTAAATCGATTAAAGATGCCTTGTGATAAAGATATCATCCATCATAGACGTGGGAGAATTTTAATTTATATATATATAGTTGCCAGCCAAACAGATACTCCAAGATCCAAGATTCTCCAATTAATCCTACTTAGTGCCTCCCATTTTCTAGTTCTAAAAAAGCTTCAAAGTTCATACATTCCAGCTATAAAAACCCTTTGCTCCCTTCGCCACCTTCATCGGCACTTTCAGCTTAATTTCCCACAACAAAAAACTCATTCAACAATCACTTCAAATCATTTTCTTTTGGGAAATGGCTTCTAACGTTAAAGCATCAACTGCTCTTGTTCTTTCTCTTAACCTTCTTTTCTTTGCTTTTGTAAGCTCTCACAATGTCGAAAGCCCCGTTTTTATTCATCCCGGAGATGTGTACCATAATGGCAGAATCACTCATGGTCATTCCGGTACATGCAATTCCCTAAATCTCGGTGTATGCGTTGGCCTGTTGGGTTTGGTGGATGTTAGTGTCGGAAACGTACCTGCAGAACCATGTTGCAGCGTGATTGAAGGATTGGTCGATCTTGAAGCTGCAGTTTGCCTTTGCACTGCTGTCAGAGCCAATGTGTTGGCCATTCCCATCCACCTTCCTATTTCATTGAGCCTCTTACTCAATAAATGTGGAAGAGAAGTAGCTACGGAATACATTTGCAGTCCTTAAATAGCCTTCTTCCTCACATTGTTTGCTTTAATTGTGTCTTGAAGTTTCCGTTTTTTATTTGTTCGATTTTTTATGTTTCCTTTCTGATTAAGCCTTTGTATTGTTGCTCATGAGTTGAGAAAGGCTTTTCAACCTTCCCTTTCATTTTTATTCTAAATAAAATGAAAATATTATATGAACAAAAAATTCTATTTTATCATAATGAGTTTGAATGGGTGTTTTTAGGGGGAAAATTCTTAATTAATATTTTCAACATTATTTTTAATGTCATATGACTACAAAGTGGATTTTTTATTTCAAAGTGTCAAACCAATGAATTTAATAGAAGAATTTTAACAGCGGTGACTGTTGGACTTGAATTTCTAAATCCATAAAATACACATACTAAATTCCTCAAAATAAAAGTATGAGACTAAGCTCCTAATGCACGAAGGGTACAGACACTTTGAGCAAATTTTAACTTTCTAATTTTTATTTTAAAATTTGATGCAAACAATTAATCAATCCAATGCGAAGCGTGGAAACCATACCAATTGGAAACCATACCAATTAGTGTAAAAATATTGATCGCATATTTTTATATTTCATTTTTTTCCCTAAATACTCAGATATACAAATTTTATTTGAAACTCTATTCTGATGTGCAATGATATACTTAGATTTTGATTTTGTGTAATTTGATTTGATTCAATTTTTATAAATCACTAACACCATTAGCAATGTAACACCATTTTATATGTATATGTTGCATACACAAATATTTATATTTATGTGATGTAAAATAAAATAAATCGATGTATTTATTTCCTCAAATATATATAGTTGAATTAAAATTAAACTTTCAAGTATACATTTGAACCGCGATTAAATTTCCATGTGCATAATTTCACCAAATTAAAGTCGATGAATCAAAGTGCACATTAAATCAAATTTCATGTACAATTTTGAGTTTTATCCCTTTATTTAGAGATCAGCTACGTTAAATATTTATACTTATTTCAAGTGTTTTACTGAGTGGGTGTGTAATGTGGCTTCCTATTTAGGCAATCAATTAAAGAAAAGTGCATGTGTTGTGCCGAGGGAAAGAAAACATAAAAAATGGTAAATGCCATTAAATGGCTAATGGGAAGATGATGTAGCAGATTATAAAATTGACATAAAAGAAACTTTAAACCTCAACTGCCAAATTAGTCTTGATTCTAAAATTTAACCCTCAATGTTTTCTCAATGTGTAATTTGGTTGTAGCAGCCCAAATTTGACCGGGCTAAAAATTGGATAAATAAATAGTCCATTACAGTCCAGTTCACAAAGGCCCAAATACCAAAATCCAGTACCCGGTTACAACTCAATTAGCTTAAACTTTTGGCCCAAAACCCAGCACCCGGTTACAACCCAATTAGCCTAAACCTTTGGCCCAAATTTTACCCAACCTAAACGAGGCCCAATGCCTAAACAGAATTTGGAAACCCTAGGGTTTCCAGAAGCTTCGCGCCGTAATCACCCCATCAGTCACGCCTCTTCAACTTCGGTCGTTCCATTTGCCCCCATCGACGCCATGATTCCCGGCCTCGAATCTGGCCGTAGTTGAAACCGAAGGAAAGCAGATCAGTGCCAGCACCGTCGCCATCAGGGCCTGATCATCTTGATTCGCTGATTTTCGCGCGAGACATCTGCAAAATAATAAAAAAACACAACAGAAAATAGAGGCAAAATATGGAAAGAAATCAAAGGATTTCTTTCCCAGATTGTAAATCACTCACAAAGGGTTATAAAAACCCGTCTTTTTCTTATTTGTAACAGACGATTTTCCAAAGAGAAATATATACAGTCAATAAAAAAGAACAGAGTCTTATACAAGCTTTCAATACCAGTAGCCAATCGAATACAAAGGTGAATGTTTTTAATATATATTATAAATAGTAAAAAGGAAAAGAGATTACCTGACTTTCGCTGAAAAGGGAGAAGGTTTTGACCCTCCGACCACCGTGCATGGTGGTGCGTGAGCGCGTGAAAAAACCTCTGAACGGACGTTCAACAGCACCGGAGTCAGCCCTCGAATCCTCTTTCAGAGGATTTCGTTTATTTTTTTTTTTAAATCGGATGTTAAAATGATTTTTGGGCTAAGATTTGGCTTATATGGCCCCTGTAAAACGACGTCGTTTGGCTTAATTCAATAAGCATTTAAACGGCGTCGTTTCAAACTAAAGATCCGCGCGTTGACCCGATTACCCGGGGAGGATCTGCGCGTTTTTGGAGAATGGGCAAATTGCCCAATTGATCCTTCTGTTTTTTTAAATTTTTTCAATTGCATTTTTATTTTAATTTGGCCTTAATCTTTTATATTTGTTTTAATTTAATCCAAACAGCCTTTAAAATTCATTCTGGAAACGGTGCCGTTTTGGGGATTAGGGTTTAATTACCCAATGAGTCCCTCTGTTCCAACTTGTATTTTAATTAAGTCCAAATGTTTTTATTATTTTACAATTAACCCTGGAATTTTCAATTAAATTCAATTTTTATTTTTTTATTAAATAGTATTTTTTTATATCCAATATATTATATTTTTTTAAAAAAGATTTGTTTATCATATATTTTCATATTTGCATTTTACTATATGTTATATGTATTTTCATTATATATATTATTTATTTTACTATATTTTACTATATTTCATATATTTTTTAATTTTTATCATATATTTTATATATATATATTATTTATATCTATATTACATGTTTTAGTACATATTATTTTTATATATTATATATTATATATTATATTATTCATATTATTACATATTTATTTATAAAGTTAGTAAATATTATGTATTTTATATATATATATCAATTATTTTACTATATTTTTATATGAAATGCCTATTAGATTATTATTATTTTATACATTCTTCTTATATTATATTATATATTTTATTACTATATGATTTATATTATTACATATTTTTATTTGTAAATTATATTTTACTATATTTCCTTACTACCTTTATTTTATCCTAAAGTATACATTATTTATTAATTATATACATTTTTAAAGAATAAACAACATCTAGTATACTATTTTTCTTATATACTAAGTTATTATACCTTATAATATAATTTGTATATATATATATATATATTTTAAAAACGGGTTTTTTTACTGTTCTTACATCGTTTAATATATTTCTAAATAGCTAACTTTTATATTTCATACATTTAATTTGCTTATTATTTTAAAATTCTCTTTTATTTTGATATAGTTTAATAGATTAAATTTTGTATAATATTTCTTTTTGTATATTTGCATTAGGGTAATTATTTATGGTGGTTGGTATAAAATATTATCGTGTGTATACTGCAATTTATACTTGTTGTATTTATTATGCATTGTAAGATACTTTGCATGGAATAATGTTGCATGAACATTATGATGGTATATGTGTAAAATGATATTGTATGTTGTGTAAATTATGCTATCATTGTCACCTTTACTATATTTGCATGGAATAATAAAGCATATATATATATATATATTGTATTTAATTTCTTAATAAATGAAACATATCATTACTTTTAAAACCAAAGGTTATAAAAAATGAACTTTTAGAAAATGAACGAGGCAATGTTGTGGATGTTTAGAAATTTGAGATATAGTGCCCTAACATGCTGGGTTGCAATTTCCCGTTTATCTAAATATTTAAAATATCCTTTTTAAGCAGGTTTTATAAATCATGAGATGATTTTAGCTATGAAAAATTTAAAGGTATCGTGTCCAATTATGCTGGATGTGATATTTATTATTTCCTCAAAGCGAATGAATCTCGATTCCCTTAATTTATTACAATAAAGAAACCTTTTTTTTAAGAGTTCTCAAAATTCTGATATTAAGACAAAAATTATTCAATTTGGTACCAATTTGGGGCGTTACGAGGGTGCTAATCCTTCCTCGTACGTAACCGACTCCCGAACCTATTTTCTCATAATTTCGTAGGCCAAAATGTTTTATATAGTGATCCAATCGCACTTTAAAAGATTGGTGGCGACTCCCGTTTTCGCTTTTCAAAAGTCGATCCCCGTTTTCCAAAACTCCCTTTAAAAAAAGGGTTTCGACAGCTTGGCGACTCCACTGGGGACTATAAGAGAGTCAAGCCAAGAAATTGAGTATTTTTTGTCTTAATGTCAGAAGTTTTGAACACTTAAATCTTTTTACACGTGATTGTTGCATATGTTTGTTTTTGTATTGCTATACATTGCATTTGCACGACCGTTGTGGTCATACCTTTAAGTGGGAGTGAGAAGCTATGCTTTCGTAAGGTTTTCACCTTCGTATGAGCTAGTGGATTGCTTCCGGGATACTCTACCTATGTCTTCGTGAGATTTTCATCTCCGTATGGCCATGGGGAAAAGTGTCCCCCTGAACTAAACTCGGTCTATATGAGCCTATAGTGGCTAAGGACCGAGGAATCTGCTGGTTCAGGTACCTTTGCTTTAGAACTAAAACTCATATAGTGAACTTTTAAGTGCTTATCCTAGGGATAATAGTGATAACCTTTAGAAAATTACCCTTATAAGGATTTATTTATCGCTTTTCTATATATATATATATGATACTGACTTAATGTTTTATTTTGTTGTCATTGCATGACATTCCGCATTTAAAGGTGTTGATTCAAGGCTCGATTTCTAGATTAAAAAGTTTTATAATGAGGAACGAATACCGTAATAAAGTGGAGGACAATGCTTCTGTTTGTACCTGGTCAGAGAAAACCCAGTTAGAGAAAGGAGATAGTGTCACCGAGGGGTACACGTCAGAGTTACGAGACTTCACTCGTGTCAATTCGACGCAGAATGTGTTGCAGGGGCTGAGAAACATTTGGGCCTAGTGGGATGATAATGCTAAGTAGCTTTTCTATCAGAGTTATGGAGACCTTCCATATTTGCTAGACGTCAAGGTAGATAGGCACTTGTTTCGAGCTATGGTACAGTTCTGGAACCCTGCTTATAGTTGCTTTACATTTGGTAACGTTGATCTTGTACCTACTTTAGAGGAGTATACGACTTTATTGCGTTGTTCAAGGATTCATGGTTACAAGGCTTATGTTAGGAGCTCGCTAGCCTTCCTTCTTTTTTGCGAAGAAATTGGTGATGATTATTGGGATGAGTGAGCGGTGCAATTTGTAGCTCGTAGCTCGTGTGCAGCAAAAAGGTGATAGTAAATGCATTCAGTGGGCCGTTTTGAAGGATTTGATATTGACGCATCCAGATGTGAAGAAGAGGGTCGACGTTCTGGCTTTGAGCATTTATGGCATGGTGATTTTCTCGAAGGCGTTAGGGCACATAGATGAGTCAGTCGCAGATTTGTTTGATCGACTTGGTAAACAGAACACGCCTGTGCCTGCGATCCTAGCTGAAACGATAAGGTCCTTGAGTGCATACCAAGAGCTGGTGAAGGAAGATTCATTGGTGTGGTACGATTCTTTGTTAGTTTGGTTTCATAGTCACTTCTGAAAGCTCGATAGGGTTCCTTGTCGAGTTTTCTTTGAGGGTTATTCTCCCTTAAAGGAAGCAGTGGACATACCGAGGAGAGATAACATTTCGGAGGAGAGATGGTTAGACATTCTTTAGAATCTTCAAGAGGAAGATGTTATGTGGAAGGCTCCTTGGTTGGTTCCTAGTGAAGTCCTTTACCGATGTGGCAGTTTTGATTGGGTCCCTTTGCCGGGAATTTGGGGAGTTGTTGGATATACACCGTTGCTTGTTTTAAGGCAATATCGAGCGAGGCAGTTCATACCGGCTACACAGGGTCTAGCTCAGAGTGATTTCTCTTACAAAGGAGATCACTATAAGAAGAGGATGCGAGAGATTTCTGAGGCTTGGAAGAAGCCTTTCTGTATGAAGATCTTGACTGAAGGTTCGACGTCAACCCTCGAGTATAAGGGTTGGTTTAGTAAGAGATTCAACAATAATATCCCTAAGCCGATTTTAGGAGAGGCTCGATCATTAGAGGAGAGCTTGCGAGTGATCCCATCGGAGTTGGAGGTTATGAAGCAAGAGTTCGAGAGAAGAAATTTGGAGCTAGAAAGGAGGATTGAGAAGCTCGAAGAGGAGAAGATATGCTTAAGTCTCGATGTTGACTTTCAAAAGATGGAAGTTGAGAAGATGAGAAGGGAAAAGAGAAAGGTCGAGGAAGATCGAGATGATTTAAAGACGCATTATAAGAAGGCCCAGATAATTTTGAAAAGGGTCGGATTAGGGAGGTCTTCAGAGCAGTGGCAGCAAGAGATTCAAGAGGAGCGAGCCAAGGCCGAGTATTGGGAGAAGAAGTTTCAAGAGATGCAGTCATGTAATCAGGCCGTAGAAAAGGAAAATCAGGGGTTAAAAGTTAAGGTGACAGAGCTTGGACGATCCGTTCATCATTACCGAAGTCGTAACTCTACAATCGAGTTAAAGGCAAGCTTGGACAAGATTGAGAATATGAAGCATAATATTGGAGAGTTAGAAGCAGCACTACAGGGCTGTGAGTCACGGATTGAGCAGCTCGAGGCGAGAGAAGAACAATGGAAAGGAGAACTTTATCATCTTCAGAGTCAAGTGGGAGATAGAGATCATGTCATGGAAGAGGCCTTAGTTCAGATTCGAGAGGTCGCTCAACACTTGCAAGAGTTGGCAACACAAGCTAGAACGCTGAGTATGATGTATGAGTCATCGTCAGACAAAGGACGAGAGTTAGCATTGTTATTAGATAGGGTTAAAACTTTAGGCCTACGGGCAAAAGTTTATTTGTAATCTGTTTTATGAAAAGATTTTTGTTCCTTAAATAATGTTTTCTAAAATGAAACTGAGTCAGGATCGACATTTTTTTTGCATTCATGCATTTGCATTTCATTACATCATATGCATTCAAGTTTATAGAAAGACTCTAATTAAGTTAAAATTATTAGGAAGAAAGAGAGTAAGAAAAGAAATCTGGAAGCAACACATCCCTACGGTACACGCGCTAAATCGAAGAATATGGACCAAAGATTTGAGTAGCTACAGAAGGACATACAGGACCAATTGCAAGAACAATTGGCCAAGATGCAGACTGACATGAGAGAGCATATGCTAGAGGCTCAAAGGAATATGATGGCCGAAATGGCTCAACTACTGAGGGCCACTGATAAGGGAAAGGCTCCCATGGCAATTGTTGGAGAAGAGAATGAGGGTCCTCCTCCTAGTTTCACTCCACCTCACATACAAACTCAACCTGAGGCATATCCTCGTGGGTCGTCTGTCACAATAAGGCCTCAACAAGGTCAAGTTGATGCTGGGATTCCTATAAATTTCCCAACTGGCTCGGGATTCAATTTAGGCGATAACCCTACCAATCCTCTCATTCCTGATTTGGATATAGCTTAAAAGGAGGATTTGAGAGCCGAAGCTACAAAACAGTTAGAAGAACGTTACCGTTGGCTGGAGGAGAAATTTAAGGTTTTAGAAAGTGCTGAAGGGCATCAGGGAGTCGATGCCAAAGATCTAAGTTTGGTCCCAGACTTGGTGCTTCCTCACAAATTCAAGATGCCAGAGTTTGAAAAATACAACGGGACTACTTGCCCAGTGGCTCGCGTTACGATGTTCGTAGAAGAATGGCCAAGATGCACGTAAACAATGATCACCGTTGATCCATTATTTCGGGACAGTTTAGTAGGAGCGGTAGCGGTGGTACAATCGGTTGAGTAGGGCTAGAATAAGTTCATGGAGGACCTCGCACAAGCCTTCATGCAGCAGTACAATCATGTGACTGACATGACCCCTGATAGGATCACTCTGCAAAACATGAAAAAGAAGCCTAATGAAAATTTTAGGCAATACGCACAAAGATAGAGAGAGGTGGCAATGCAAGTTCAACCACTACTGTTGGAGAAAGAAACCACCATGTTTTTCATTAACACTTTGAAGGCTCTATTCATTACTCACATGATTGGAAGCACTACCAAAAGTTTTGCAGACATAGTTATGGCAGGAGAAATGATTGAGAATGCCATAAGGGGTGGAAAAATTAAGGGGGAAGCAGCCAAAACATCGGCCCCAAAAAGAAAAGATAATGAAGTGAATAACACAAGTAGCTTCAATTCAAAGGCAGTCACAGTTAGTCAGCCCAAAGTGGCTACGAGTGGCCAGCAAAGTACTCAAAGACAGGAATCGGGATCAAGACAAAATTCGGAGAGGATGCAATTTACGCCTATCCTTGTGACGTATCGTGAGCTTTATCAAAGCTTATATGATGCACACGCTATTGCTCCATTTCACTTGAAACCGTTACAGCCACCGTACCCCAAGTGGTATGATGCAAATGCTAAATGCGAATATCATACACGAATACCAGGACATTCAATTGAGAATTGCCTTTGGATTCAAGAAAGGTCGTGGAAAGGCTTATCAAGATGGGGGTGGTGAAATTCGACAGTACCCTAACGCTGAAAATCGCTACGGATCATGGCAATCAAGGAGTGAATGCCATTGATGAAACTAGGGAAGGAATAATCAAGGAAAATGTTGCTGAGGTGAGAATGCCTTTGAGGGAAATTTGGAAAGAGATGGTGAAGAGAGGGATGATAACCTTTGAGAAAGAAAGAGAAGAAATGAGGAACTACTGTGAGTTCCATGGAAAAGAGGGTCATGAGACCCAAAATTGCGAAGAATTCAAAGCCTTGGTGCAAGGATTCATTGATAATAAAGAGCTACAAGTTTTTGAAGGTAGCTCTTATATAAAAGAAATAAATGCGTCGGAAGATAAACAACAAGAAATTAGCCGGCCAAGAATTATTATTTCCTTGTCGGGGAATAATGAAGTTGGGATGCAAACTAGGCCCAAGGTTGTAATCCATAAACCTGTATCCTTTTCTTATAAGGATAACAAAAGGGTACCATGGAGTTATAACTGCCATGTGTCGTTACCGGAGAAAGAAGATGTAGCCGGCGCATCTAAGGATGTACAAATTGAGGGTTCCCATACGCGGAGTGGGAAGCGGTATGATATTATAGGCATCAAAGAGGAGTCCACAAAAACAAGGAATGCTAATGTGGAGAAAGAAAAGGAAGTTGAAATGACCGTCAAGGAGTCGGTAAAGGAAGAGGAGGCTAAGGAATTTCTAAAGTTCCTTAAGCATAGTGAGTACAGTGTGGTCGAGCAGTTGCGCAAGCAACCGGCTCGTATATCAGTATTGGCTCTACTTCTAAGTTCTAAGGTGCATAGGGAAGCATTGATGAAGGTGCTTAATGAGACATATGTCACCCATGACATATCCGTTAACAAGCTGGAACGGTTGGTGAACAATATTAGCGCGGACAATTTCATCTATTTCAATGATGATGAAATCCCACCTGGGGGTATATGATCAACCAAGGCCTTGCATATCACTACTCGGTGCAAGGGACACATGTTTCCAAGTGTACTCATTGATAACAGGTCGGCTTTGAACGCCCTTCCATTTTCCACGTTAAATAGATTACCCATTGATAGTTCACATATAAAAACGTGTTGCAATGTGGTAAGAGCCTTCGATGGAACCGAGAGAAAAGTGATGGGACGAATTGATATCCCTTTGGAAATTGGGCCAGATACCTATGAAGTTGATTTCTTGGTGATGGATATCAAGCCCTCCTATAATTTTCTATTGGGGAGGCCATGGATACACTCGGCAGGAGCGATGCCTTCCTCATTGCACCAAAAATTGAAATTAGTGACAGATGGACGGTTAATAACCATTAATGCGGAAGAGGATATTATAGCAGCAGTCACCAGCAAGGCCCCTATGTTGAGGCAAATGAAGAATCTATTAAGTGTTCATTTCGCTCTTTAGAGTTTGTAAATGCCACCTTCATTTTAGAAGGAAGTGAGTTATTGGTGCCAAGGATGGCAAGAGCCACGAAAATGGCCCTACAAATTATGGCAGGAAGAGGAGCCTTACCAGGAAGAGGTTTAGGAAAGCATCTGCAATGAGGGATTCAGATCCCAAAGATGATTGAGAAAAAGGACCGCTTTGGTTTGGGCTTCAAACCAGACTATAAGCAAAGGAGGAAGGACATTGAGAAACGCCAAGAAAGGAGAAGGGCGCGTTTAGATGGAAGAGAAGTGGGGTGGGAATCGATGACATTCCCTCCTATAACTAAAACCTTCATATCAAGAGGATTACTTGAAGAGGAGAGTCATCAAATTAATGCCGTGCATAATGAAGGACTAGAACAAAGGAACCTTGAGGGCATTCGCCCTTACGAATCGGGAAGCTCTCTGAACAATTGGGCTGCGGAAGAACTTCCTGTAGTCTTTAGGAATTTTTCAGAGTAATTTTCAAACATTCTTGTTATTCTAAAGCCTAGGAGTAATAAGAGTACATTTGTGAAATAGGCTTATGATCATTTATCATTTCCTTAATAAGACATAACTTCTTCAAACGAGTATTGTTTCATTTTTATCAGTCAATATTCCATCAAATTTTGACAATTCTTATTCTTTCATTCATAGTACATAAATAATTATTCTTAAATTCATTCATTCTTTGTATATTCTTTATACTTCTCAGATCCCTAAATATCAATGATATGAGCATTGGTACTACAACTCCTGATTTCTCTTGTGAGCAAGACATGTGTTTAGAGGAACCTCAGGATTTTGAAGATGTTCAAGATTATGACGTAACTCTCGATCTGTTAAGAATGGTAAAGCAGGAGGAGAAACAAATTGTGCCTCATGAGAAAGAGGCAATAGAGGATATAGCCCTAGAGGAGGGAAAGGAGTTGAAAATTGGAACACTGATTACTGAGGACACAAGGCATGGTCTAGTTGAGTTGCTTCAAGAATTCAAGGATATCTTCGCCTGGTCATATCAGGATATGCTCGGATTGAGTACTGATATTGTAGTGCATCGTCTTCTGATAAGACAAGATTGTAAGCCAGTCCAACAGAAGTTGCGTAGAATGAGGCCAGGTATTGTTCTGAAAATAAAGGATGAAGTCAAGAAGCAATTTGATGCAGGATTCTTGCAAGAATTGAAATACTCCGAATGGGTAGCTAACATTGTACCAGTTCCTAAGAAAGATGGGAAGGTACGAATGTGTGTTGATTATAGAGATTTAAATAAAGCTAGCCCTAAAGATAATTTCCCTCTGCCACACATAGACACTTTGGTGGATAACACAGCAGGATATTCGTTGTTTTCCTTCATGGATGGCTTCTCGGGATACAATCAGATAAAGATGCATCTAGAGGACATGGATAAAACCACCTTCATAACCTTATGGGGTACCTTTTGCTACAAAGTAATGCCATTTGGACTGAAGAATGCAGGAGCAACATACCAACGGGCTATGGTAAACTTATTCCATGATATGATGCATAAGGATATTGAGGTATACGTTGATGATATGATTGCCAAGTCGCATACAGAAAAAGAGCACATTGAGGTCTTGAGAAGATTGTTCTTGAGGTTGAGGAAATTTCAGTTGAAGCTCAATCTAGCAAAGTGTACTTTTGGAGCCAGATCGGGAAAGTTATTAGGCTTTGTAGTCAGTGAAAAGGGGATTGAAGTCGACTTAGACAAAGTCAGATCCATACGAGAGTTACCTCTACCACGTACTCAGAAGGAAGTTCGAGGATTCCTAGGAAGGTTGAATTACATCACTCGATTCATTTCACAACTAACCGAGAAATGTGATCCCATATTTCGCCTCCTCAGAAAGCACAATCAAGGTACTTGGGATGAAGAATGCCAGAATGCTTTTGAAAAGGTCAAGCAATATTTGTTAAATGCTCCAGTATTATCTCCACCTAGCCCAAATAAACCATTAATACTATACTTGTCAGGGTTCAGTAATTCTATGGGATGTGTGCTCGGTCAGCATGACGAGTCAGGGAAAAAGGAGAAGGCAATTTATTATCTCAGTAAAAAATTCACTGACTGTGAGATGAGATATTCACCAATTGAAAAGTTGTGTTGTGCGCTGATTTGGACCACTCGGATATTAAGACAGTACATGCTATACCATACCACTTGGCTCATCTCAAAGCTTGATCCGTTGAAATACATGATGGAGTCAACGGCTCTAAATGGGAGAATGGCGAGATGGCAAATTTTGCTTTCAGAATTTGATATAGTTTACATAACTCAGAAGGCCATAAAAGAAATTGCGGTAGCAGATTTTTTTGGCCAGTAGGGCTCTAGAGGATTATGAGCCATTGAACTTTGATTTTCCAAATGAGGAGTTAATGTGTATAGCAACAACTGAAGATTCTTCTTGGAAGCTCAATTTTGATGGGGCTTCCAATGCAATTGGAAATGGAATTGGGGCAATTTTGGTATCCCCGAATGGCGATCATTACCCTTTTATGTGCAAGTTGAACTTTGATTGCACAAACAATATGGCTGAGTATGAAGCATGCATTATGGGACTTCAAGCAGCTATGGAGCGAGGTATAAAAACCTTAAAAGTATATGGAGATTCTGCGTTGGTAATTTATCAGCTTAGAGGTGAATGGGAGACAAGAGACCCTAAATTGATCAATTATCGAAAGGTAGTTTTGGGGTTACTTGAGGAGTTTGATGACATCACTTTTAATTATCTCCCACGAGACGAAAATCAGATGGCAGATGCTTTAGCAACCTTGGCTTCAATGATTAAGGCGAATAAATAAGAAGAGATGAGACCAATTCAAATGAGTGTCTACGAGGCTCCCGCTCATTGTTGCAACATTGAGAAGGAAAAAAAAGATGATAACCCTTGGTATCAGGATATATTACGATATGTGAGGGATCGTAAGTACCCTGAACAGGCTAATGAAAACGATAAACGAACCCTGAGAAGGTTAGCTTGTGATTATGTCTTGGACGGGGATATCCTATACAAGAGAAGGAAAGACCAAGTACTCTTGAGATGTGTCGATGCTGGAGAGGCTAAACTAATTTTAGAAGAAGTTCATGAAGGTGTATGTGGGACGCATGCCAATGGGTTCACAATGGCAAGGCAAATCATGAGGTTTGGTTATTATTGGGCCACCATGGAAGGGGACTGTATTAATTATACCAAGAAATGCCATAAGTGTCAGATTTATGGAGACAGAATTCATGTACCACCTTCACCTTTGCATGTTATGACTTCTCCATGGCCCTTCTCCATGTGGGGCATGGATGTTATCGGACCAATATCACCGAAAGCTTCGAATGGGCATCAGTTTATCTTTGTAGTAATTGACTACTTTACAAAATGGGTAGAGGCCGCTTCTTATGCAAATGTTACTAAGTCAGTTGTGAGTCGATTCTTGAAGAAGAAGATCATTTGTCGGTATGGAATGCCTGAGAAGATCATATCCGACAATGCATTGAACTTGAACAACAAAACGATAGCAGAGGTTTGCGACCAGTTCAAGATTAAACATCACAATTCTTTTCCCTATCGTCCAAAAATGAATGGGGCAGTGGAGGCTGCCAACAAGAACATTAAGAAGATAGTGGGAAAGATGACTGAAACTTATAGAGATTGGCATGAGAAGTTACTGTTTGCACTACTGGCCTATCGAACATCTGTTAGAACCTCTACTGGGGCAACCCCATTCTCATTAGTTTATGGGATGGAAGCAGTGTTACCTATTGAAGTAGAAATACCTTCTCTTCGAGTTTTGACAGAGATAAGGTTAGATGAAGCTGAATGGGTTCAATCCCGATATGACCAGTTGAACTTGATTGAGGAAAAAAGGCTAAGAGCCATTCGACATGGCCAAATGTATCAGAAGCGAATGATGCGAGCTTACGACAAGAAAGTTCGACCCAGAGAGTTCTACGAGGGAGACCTTGTACTAAAAAAGATTCTTCCCATTCAAAAGGACTTTAGGGGGAAATGCATGCCGAATTGGGAGGGGCCATATGTCGTGAAGAAAGCTTTCTCTGGTGGTGCATTGATCTTAACGGAAATGGATGGGAAAAGTTTACCCAACCCAGTGAACTCAGACTCAGTGAAAAAATACTTTGTCTGAAAGAGAAGGGAGGCCAAGGTGAAAACCCGCAAAGGGCACCTTGGTATTTCAAACAAAAATAATAATAATAATAATAATAATAATAATAATAATAACAATAATAATAAGAAAAGAAAAAAGAAAAATGGAGAGGCCAAGGTGAAAACCCGCAAAGGGCGCCTTGAGACCAAAGGGGTTTTGAGTTGAAAACCCGAAAGGGCAGCTCAAATTTGGGAAGTCATGCAGTGACCTTGCTATACCGGATTCAATGAGAAGTGAAGTATGTTACATATCGAGGCATCAACAAACTACTTTGGATCTTTTAAACACATGTTGAACTCAAGAAAGTCTTCATGGAGCTGACGTATAAACGCTTAAGCGGCGATATCTACGGCATCTAACTTTTGTCCTATTTGCTATCTTTAGATTCTCTTTCTTCTCAAAGATAGGCTTTCAGATTAATTTCCTTCGTATTTTTTTTGACAAATTTGTTCCAATCTAATTATTCTCAAGATTAAATTCATCTTCCCTTATTCTTAAAGTATGTTGCATTAAAATAATGATGGATGAACTAAATAATTTTCACAAATGAAGTTTTGCTCATTACTCTGGAAATTTCTAGATAATACAAGAAACTAAAACAGAACAATTGTTCGAAGAATTCACGTAAGTGAGGTTCGAAAGAACTCGAGGAAATTCTTTCTTTAGTCCAAAAATGATGACTGGACAAATCAAACGATTCAATCCTAAGAGAGGATCATTTTACAGACATTTTTGGTGGGTCATAGCATTTGAAGAATGGTACAAACCCACAGGCTGAATAAGAATGATATTTCGAGAGAAATAAGGATAAACTTCGACGAAAGAGTGAATGGCGACGTTTGGAATAGGGGCCATGTTCATAAACATTTCGCATTATAACAGGTTTAATTAGGAGCATTTGATTCACTTCGATCATAGCATCCTAATCATTAAGCATGAACTCATACACATTATACAGGTTATGTCCTTCAAGGGACAATGAAGATTGATGCGCCTTAACCCCTTAAGCAGTAGGGTAACAGGCTAAGACCTAGCTGATTTGGCTTTCACGTGTTTACGATGAAGCAAATCTAAGATGATTTGTCGTCTCTGTATTGTCAGAGAACAAATCAAAGTCTGGCATTTCCACTTTGATGGAAGACAGACACATGGCAGATCTCCCCTTCAGATGTTTATGCTGAAGCAGATCCAAGATGACAGATCTTATCTCTCTGTATTCAGCGGGGAGCAGATCGAAGATATAGCTGATTTGGCTTTCACGTGTTTACGATGAAGCAAATCTAAGATGATTTGTAGTCTCTGTATTGTCAGAGAACAAATTGAAGTTTGGCGTCTCCATATTCGACGGAGAGCAGACACATAGCAGATCTAACCTTCAGATGTTTACACTAAAGCAAGATCCAATATGGTTTGGCATCATTGTGCTTACAAGGAACAAATCAAAGATATAGCGGATTTGGCTTTCACGTGCTTACGATGAAGCAAATCTAAGATGATTTGGCATCTTTGTATTGTCAGAGAACAAATCGAAGTTTGGCATCTCCATATTCAACGGAGAGCAGACACATAGCAGATCTAACCTTCAGATGTTTATACTAAAGCAAGATCCAAGATGGTTTGGCATCCTTGTGCTTACAAGGAATAAATCGAAGACATAGCAGATTTGGCTTTCACGTGCTTACGATAAAGCAAATCTAAGATGATTTGGCATCTCTGTATTGTCAGAGAACAAATCGAAGTTTGACGTCTCCATATTCGACGGAGAGCAGACACATAGCAGATCTAACCTTCAGATGTTTACACTGAAGCAAGATCCAAGATGGTTTGGCATCCTTGTGCTTACAAGGAACAAATCAAAGACATAACTGATTTGGCTTTCACATGTTTACGATGAAGCAAATCTAAGATGATTTGACATCTCTGTAATGTCAGAGAACAAATCAAAGTTTGGCGTCTCCATATTCGACGGAGAGCAGACACATAGCAGATCTAACCTTCAGATGATTAAGAATGAAACAGATCCAAGATGGTTTGGCATCCTTGTGCTTACAAGGAGCAAATCGAAGACATAGCGGATTTGGCTTTCACGTGCTTACGATGAAGCAAATCTAAGATGATTTGGCATCGTATTGGCAGAGAGCAGATCGAAGATAGCAGATTTGATGTCTCTGTGTTCGACGGAGAGTAGATCGAAGATATCAACATGACAGTCCTGAGTTCGCAAATGATCAGATTAAGGACCATGATTTGATAAGGCCGGACAAATTTGGTCTTTATATGAGTCTTTGCTCAATTCCTGTTACACAGCAATGAGCAAAGAGGGGCAGTTGTAGCAGCCCAAATTTGACCGGGCTAAAAATTGGAAAAATAAATAGTCCATTACAGTCCAGTTTACAAAGGCCCAAATACCAAAACCCAGTACCCGGTTACAACTCAGTTAGCTTAAACTTTTGGCCCAAAACCCAGCACCCGGTTACAACCCAATTAGCCTAAACCTTTGGCCCAAAATTTACCCAACTAAACGAGGCCCAATGCCTAAACAGAATTTGGAAACCCTAGGGTTTCCAGAAGCTTCACGCCGTAATCACCCCATCAGTCACGCCTCTTCAACTTTGGTCGTTCCATTTGCCCCCATCGACGCCGTGATTCCCAGCCTCGAATCTGGCCGTAGTTGAAGCCGAAGGAAAGCAGATCAGCGCCAGCACAGTCGCTATCAGGGCCTGATCATCTTGATTCGCTGATTTCCACGCGAGACATCTGCAAAATAAAAAAAAAACACAACAGAAAATAAAGGCAAAATATGGAAAGAAATCAAAGGATTTCTTTCCCAGATTGTAAATCACTCACAAAGGGTTATAAAAACCCGTCTTTTTCTTATTTGTAACAGACGATTTTCCAGAGAGAAATATATACAGTCAATAAAAAAGGACAGAGTCTTATACAAGCTTTCAATACCAGTAGCCAATCGAATACAAAGGTGAATGTTTTTAATATATATTATAAATAGTAAAAAGGAAAAGAGATTACCCGACTTTCATTTGAAAAGGGAGAAGGTTTTGACCTCTCGACCACGTGCGTGCGTGGTGGCGCGTGAGCGTGAAAAAAACTCCGTGAACGGAGGTTCAACAAAGACGTCGAGTCCCTCGAATCCTCTTTCAGAGGATTTCGTTTATTTTTTTAAATCGGATGTTAAAATGATTTTTGGGCTAAGATTTGGCTTATATGGTTTCGTAGAAACGCACGCGTCGTTTGGCTTAATTCAATAAGCATTTAAACGGCGTCGTTTCAAACTAAAGATCCGCGCGTTGACCCGATTACCCGGGGAGGATCTGCGCGTTTTTGGAGAATGGGCAAATTGCCCAATTGATCCTTCTGCTTTTTTTAAATTTTTCAATTGCATTTTTATTTTAATTTGGCCTTAATCTTTTATATTTGTTTTAATTTAATCCAAACAAACCTTTAAAATTCATTCGAAACGATGCCGTTTTGGGGATTAGGGTTTAATTACCCAATGAGTCCCTCTGTTCCGACTTGTATTTTAATTAAGTCCAAATGTTTTTATTATTTTACAATTAAACCCGAATTTTCAATTAAATTCAATTTTTATTTTTTATTAAATAGTATATTTTTTATATCCAATATATTATATTTTTTTAAAAAGATTTGTTTATCATATATTTTCATATTTGCATTTTACTATATGTTATATGTATTTTCATTATATATATTATTTATTTTACTATATTTTACTATATTTCATATATTTTTAATTTTTATCATATATTTTATATATATATATTATTTATATCTATATTACATGTTTTAGTACATATTATTTTTATATATTATATATTATATATTATATTATTCATATTATTACATATTTATTTATAAAGTTAGTAAATATTATGTATTTTCTATATATATCAATTATTTTACTATATTTTTATATGAAATGCCTATTAGATTATTATTATTTTTTATACATTCTTCTTATATTATATTATATATTTTATTATATATTTTATTACTATATGATTTATATTATTACATATTTTTATTTGTAAATTATATTTTACTATATTTCCTTACTACCTTTATTTTATCCTAAAGTATACATTATTTATTAATTATATACATTTTTTAAAGAATAAACAACATCTAGTATACTATTTTTCTTATATACTAAGTTATTATACCTTATAATATAATTTGTATATATATATATATATATTTTTTTTTAAAAAGGGTTTTTTTACTGTTCTTACATCGATTAATATATTTCTAAATAGCTAACTTTTATATTTCATACATTTAATTTGCTTATTATTTTAAAATTCTCTTTTATTTTGATATAGTTTAATAGATTAAATTTTGTATAATATTTCTTTTTGTATATTTGCATTAGGGTAATTATTTATGGTGGTTGGTATAAAATATTATCGTGTGTATACTGCAATTTATACTTGTTGTATTTATTATGCATTGTAAGATACTTTGCATGGAATAATGTTGCATGAACATTATGATGGTATATGTGTAAAATGATATTGTATGTTGTGTAAATTATGCTATCATTGTCACCTTTACTATATTTGCATGGAATAATAAAGCATATATATATATATATATATTGTATTTAATTTCCTAATATCTGAAACATATCATTACTTTTAAAACCAAAGGTCATAAAAAAGGAACTTTTAGAAAATGAACGAGGTAATGTTGTGGATGTTTAGAAATTTGAGAAATAGTGCCCTAACATCTTTGGGTTGCAATTTCCGTTTATCTAAATATTTAAAATATCCTTTTTAAGCAGAGTTTTATAAATCATGAGATGATTTTAGCTATGAAAAATTTAAAGGTATCGTGTCCAATTATGCTGGATGTGATATTTATTATTTCCTCAAAGCGAATGAATCTCGATTCCCTTAATTTATTACAATAAAGAAACCTTTTTTTTAAGAGTTCTCAAAATTCTGATATTAAGACAAAAATTATTCAATTTCGTACCAATTTTGGGCGTTATGAGGGTGCTAATCCTTCCTCGTACGTAACCGACTCCCGAACCTATTTTCTCATAATTTCGTAGGCCAAAATGTTTTATATAGTGATCCAATCGCATTTTAAAAGATTGGTGGCGACTCCCGTTTTCGTTTTTCAAAAATCGATCCCCGTTTTTCAAAACCCACTTTAAAAAAAGGGTTTCGACATTGGTATTCTTCTTCCTTTTCAATTTTTCAATTCTTTGTGACCCTTTCACCTAAAAAGCTAAGAAAAGATATAAATCCATCAGTTAAATTTGATCAGAAATATAATAAAAACACTTGAAAATCCAAGATGATAATTTTCATCTTTTCTTTCTTCCAAAATTAACCCTCAATGTCACAAATAAAAGTAAAATTGCAAGAGAGAAAGAGAGACCTAATTACACAATGTTTAAATGTTGAAGGTTAAGATCTTTGGGATCAAGATTATATTGACACAATGTAGAAATGTTCAGGGTTAAAGTTGTTATTATGCCATCTGTAAAAGATGTCAAGTTATGTTTTCGTTAGTAATTTAACAGCTAGTGACCAAAAAAGAAAAATTCGAATAATTGGATGACCAAAAAAGAAAATGTCGAATAGTTGGGTGAGAATGATAACTTTCATATTTTGAGTTATTTTAGTATAGTTTTTGTAGTATTTTAGAAGGTAAATTGAGCATTTAAGTTAAATTTTAGTACATTTCATGGTTTTTCTGATTAATTATATTTTGTTTGAGTTTCATCATTTTCAGAGTTAGTTTGCATTCATGTGTTATCATCCTCTCTATATTGTAGGTTTCAGATGAAGAATGGAGGGCTTGGAGCACAGGGTAAAAAATAGTGAAAAGAAATCATCTGCTCCACCAAACTTGATTCAGTGTGGTGGAGCACAATCTTCAATTAAGAATTTTAGATAGCAAGCAGCCCACTCCACTGCGAATTCTACGTCTGGTGGAGCCAAGCGATTAATACCCTAAAAATAGAGGGTGACGTGATTAAGCGTAAAATGGGAGGAAAATGAGTGGAAAAAAAAGAACTTGAAGGCTAAGGAATGATTCTCTGACACCAAGGGGAACTTTAACCTTGCAAAGACGAGAAGAAAAAGAGATCTGGAGCGCTTGGCTTTAGTTCGATGATTATTTTTATCTTTAGATTATTTTCCTTTTACTTTTTTTCAATGCAAGTTTGTTTTGAATTTCTTCTTGTGATGTTTTCTCAACACAACAAGAAATAAAATATATTTTCTTGGAATGATAATGAATCATACTTTTTAGTTAATTAAATATTTTCTCTTCAATTGTTTCAATCTTTGTTAATTATATATTTGGCTTTAAGCTTATTTAATTTTTTTGTCTAGCCACCAAGTTGTATTAATTTGGTGATCTTCGATTTGTCGTAGAAGAGAAAAATTAAGGTTTAGATCTAGACTAAATAGATTAGGGTTAACTTTAGTAACACTAACGAATGAGTTAATTTACAGCTAGGATAGGAATATACCTGATGTGCAAATCAACCCAATAAGTTTTTCCGTAGTGCCTTTGCTCGATTTGCCTAGCATAGGAATATAGCTGGTGGGGGAGGTGGATTAACTTAGCTAGATACGGGGAGGGTCTAGTTAATGCCACCAAATCATAGGTTAATAATTATATAGACTGAACAAACTGAATGAGAGATAATTGATTAACTGAATTGGATAAATTAAAGTTCCAAGATCTTTCAAAATTGATTCAGAAACTTTGTAATTTTCATTTCTTTTTTGTAGTTTAATAAAATCTATTTAATTTCTTTAGTTTAACTTTAGTAGTAATTAGAATTTCTTTTATTGATCCAGATTAGATAAAATTGGATAATTGGTATTTAGTAGCTCAAAATTTGGTCCTCATATAGGAACGGTATCATCTTATTGCTTTATTACATGAGCAGTACGTGCACTTACATAACAAATTTTCTCACATGAAACCAAAAAAGAAATTAACTAGTAGTGGAGTGATAAACCATAAAAGTAACATGTTTTTAATCTCATTCTTGACATGTTTTTTGGATGATTTATTATGTAAATTAGTGAATTTAATGCTCCTAATCCTTTAAATTTATGTTTGTATACTTAGGTAAGCATAGGGAAGTGAAAGGACCGAAAAATGGGCCAAAATCGGATAAAAAGATTTGTTTTCAGGAACCACACAGCCTAGGTATTTCCACACGAGCTGGGTACACGCCCATGTGCCAGCCCGTGTCGATTTTGCACCCTGTTTCCATTTTACGCGGGAAAAGCCAATTTTTAAGGATTCTGAGCATTCTAAAGTTTATAAATACATTGTAAAAGAGGACCTAAGGAGACACGCGGAGAAGAATGAAGAAAAGACTCGAAGAACGCCATTGGATTCATTTCAGAAGCGGATCTCCTTCAAGATTAAAGATTTCCATTCAATTTTTTTAGAAGTTTTATTGGGTTTCTTTATGTCTTGTTGTTTTCCTAACTTTGAGATGATGTTATCCTAGATTATGAACTAAATTCCCTAGATACCTAGGGAAGATGAAACCTATATGAATCTTATTATTTGATTTCTGAATTACATGATAAATACTTTATTCTTGTTCTCAATTATGTATGCTTATTTTGTGTTTTAATACTTTCAATATATTAATTCATGCTTAATGTGCTAATTTCAGTGGAGCGAAAGTCCCTGTTTAAGAGTAGATCTAGCATAATTGAGTGGAGTTGCATGCAATCCTAGAAATAGGACAACATAAATCTACCGGATTAGAGTCAAATCTAATGAGGGAATCATAGATCGAGTTAATGAGACAATAGGGGTTTTAATTAGAAAGAGGTTTCAATTAATCAACCTAGAGTCAGTTGTTCTTATTCTCAAAAGAGATATTAACATAATTTAGGGATTTCTACGGATCAATGTGCAAATGAATAAATCGTTTAATTCAGATTCAGAATAATAAGTGAAGTTTAGGTGGATTCTTTCCTAGGTATTGTCTATCTCATTGGTTTATTTGATTATTTATTTACTTTATTCTCTGTTGTGTTATTAGTAATTAGTGTAGTTAATTTTAGATTAAAAACAATTCCTTCAATTTATCGGCTAGTTAATAGAAAAATAGTAAGTACTAGTACTTTTAGTCCTCGTGAATACGATATTCCTGACTCACCATAGCTATACTATTATTCGATAGGTGCGCTTGTCTTTGTCATAATTTTAGTTAGTTTAGTGACCCATCATGGAGTGACTACCAATATAGTTTATCACACCATTACTCTCATTGAGCAGGAAAAATATTTTAACATATATATATTAGAAACTCATAAAGAACTTCATCTACGGATTCAAAGATATTGAATATAGTGACAGTAATACATTATATAACAATATTCTTCAGAATGATTTGTAACTAACTATAACAAAGTACTAACTAACTATAATAGAGAACTAACTGATATAATTACTCTAATATTCCCCCTCCAGTATCTAAAAACAAACTGCTAGCAGCAACAACACTCATGCGATCCCGACAGCTAGAAAAATCTCAAAACGTTAATGGCTTAGTCAACACATCAGACACCTGATCACTTCCAGGAACAAAATTCACACAAAGTTGATTATTTAGAAACTTCTCTTGAACAAAGTGAATGTCCAACTCCACATGTTTCACTCGAGCATGCAGCACAATATTAGCAGCTAAACAAATTGCACTACTATTATCACACCAAATGACTGGTGTACCACTAAGCTTAAAGCCTATCTCAGTCAACAGAGATTGAAACCACACCACTTCAGATGTTGCATTAGCTAAACTTCGATATTCAACTTTTGTAGTAGATCGAAAGACAACACTCTGTTTCTTGGACATCCAATCCATTAGATTATCACTTAAGTATATACAAAACCCAGAAGTAGACTTGCGATCTTCAATCGAACTTCCCCAATCAGCATCAGTAAAACCAGTTAAACTCAGATTAGACGCTTGAAATAACAACCCATATTCAAGTGTACCCTTAACATACCGCAAGATACATTTCACAGCTGTCCAATCCATATTATGAGTTTGATGCATATATTGGCTCAATTTATTGACAGCAAAAGACAAGTCAGGAATAGTCAAACACAAGTATTGCAGACTACCGACAACTTGTCGATAAAGAGTACCATCTGGAAACGGCACCCTAGCCAAGGACGTAAAAGTTAGTGAACTCACCATAAGAGTATTCACGGACTTAGCATGCAGCATGTTAGCATGTTGCAGCAATTCACGAGCATACTTTTGCTGAGATACATGCATACGGTCCTGATGTCTTACCACTTCAAGTCCAAGAAAGAAACTCAGCTTCCCTAAGTCTTTAAGAGAAAACTGACGATCAAGACAAGAAGTAACAACATCTAATTCAGCACAATCTCCACTAGTAACAATAATGTCATCAACATAAACAATAAAATACACACTGCCAGCAGCTGTGTGTTTGTAAAACAATGAAGAATCAGCCCTTGAAGGCATAAAATTCAGTTGATGCACCAAAAAATTCTTCAGCTTTTCAAACCAAGCCCTTGGAGCTTGTTTAAGGCCATATATGGCCTTATTCAGTCTACATGCCAAAGGCTGTCCATGCTCATCAGCGACTTCAAACCGAGGAGGTTGCTTCATGTAAATGTCCTCAATTAGGTCTCTATTTAAAAATACATTGTTCATGTCAACCTGTCGAAGCTTCCAATTCCGTGACACAGCTAAAACAAGTATCAGGCGCACAGTATTGACTTTGACAACTGGACTGAAAGTCTCGTGATAATCCAGTCCAGCCGTTTGAAAAAACCTTGAGCAACCAAACGAACCTTATTATGTGTTATACTTCCATCAGAATTTCTTTTGATCTTGAACAACCATTTGCAACCGACTAAAGATTGATTTGCTGGTACTGGAACTAAATCCCAAGTATGATTCTGAATTAAAGCTTGAAGTTCACCATCCACAGCTTGCTTTCACGAGGGAATTGACATTGCCTCATGAATAGTTGAGGGTTCTACATCACTCATCTCTACCATATAAGCTTTCGGTTTGTAAATCCCTATTTTGCTTCTAGTCATCATGGGGTGACAATTTACTAAAGAAGGTCCCTGCTACTCACCAACTGGAGCTTACTGCTCATGAACTGTACCTAAAGAACCTGCTGGACTTTCTGAAGAGAAGACGAGAGCATCATCCAAAGAAAGACCCATAGTATTAGTATTACTAACTGAAGTAGAATCAGCTCCAGGTTGAACTGAAACCTCTACAGGAGGAGCCATGAATATGGGCAAAGTAGTAACATCTCTCGTGAACTGCCCAGACTTGTTGTTAGTGACAAGTACTACAGACTTCAAAACTTGAGCAAATGGAAAAATAGATTCATCAAAACGGACATGTCGAGATATGTAAATTAGACCAAACCGATCAACACATTTATAACCCTTGTGATTTGAGGCATAACCCAGAAAAGTACAATGAGTAGACCTGTATTGAAGCTTGTGTCGATTATAAAGTCAAAGAAGTGGATAATAGAGACATCCAAAGACACGAAGCTGTTGATAGTCTGGTTTGCGACCAAATAGTTGCTCACAAGGAGATACCCCATTTAGTACCTTCGTTGGAAGAACATTCATGATAAACACAACAGTAGCAAACGCATCAGCCCAGTAGGAAATGGGCAAGGAAGCTTGAGCTAACAGCACCAGTCCTGTCTCAACAATCTGTCGATGGTGACGCTTAACAAGGCCATTCTGCTTCGAGGTATGCAGACAGGAGACACGATGAACAACTTCACATTATTTTAGATACAAATCAAACGATCAAAACTCACCACCACCATCAATTTGAAGTTGTTTGAGTTTAACACCTAACTTGAGCTTAACATATTTCTTGAATGAAATAAATGCAGAAAAAGCATCATTTTTTTTTTAAGAAAGTAAATCCAAGTGTGTCGAGAAAATAAGTCAACAAACGACAGGTAATATTGATAACCAGAGGAGTACCAGGGAGCTAGCCCGCATACATCAGGAACCACAAGTTCTAAAGGAGCAATATACACAGAGTCAGAAGAACCAAAAGGCAATTTGTGTGCTTTTCCAAGTTCACAAGCATTACACAATGAGTAGCTCTTATGTCTTGAAATTCTAATATTACAAGCATTCAAGACACTATTAACAACACTATTTGATGGATGACCCAACCTTCGATGCCACCAGTCAAACCTAACATCTGACCTCTGCAGTGGAAGAGACTCTGTATGAGATGTACTCACAGCATTAAAAACAAAGTCTGACTTGACAGTATCAAACCAATACAACCCATTCAACTCACTTCCTCAAAGCAGCATCTGAAAAGTCTTCAAATCCTTGACATAGTAGCAGTTAGGATAAAATTCAAAGAATACACCATTGTCTTTAGCAAACTTAGAAACCGACAATAAATTCCTTCTAATATCAGGAACATACAATAAATCCTTAAGCAACAATGGACTAGAATTATCAGCCAAGATTGAAGAACCACCAACATGCTTAATAGGTATAGAAAAACCATTACCTATAACGACCTTACCTCCTCCATTATACAACTGAGCATCGAAAAATTTGGTCGAGTCATTCATCATGTGAACAGTGGCACCACTATCCGAATACCACACTAGATCGGCAACTATAGAGGGATTAGCAAGCCCAGATGACCCAGTCAACTTCACTGTATGGCCACCCATTAAAAAGGGAGACTGAGATGAAAACCCCGAACAATGACACACATAATCAGCATCACAACCAGAAAAAGCACGTGATGTTTGACCAACAACTATTGGCATGTGAAATTGTGGACTTTGACCACGTTGAATTGAGTCAACCTCAGCAAATAAGGGCTAAATCTGTCGAAGAGGCCCACGTACTGCTGGACTAGAGGCATAATAGGAAGAATGTAGCCCATCATCCGTACAACACATATATTCTGTAACAGGCTTTCGACCCACACGAGAAGCAGATCCAGCCCAATGCTCAGTGTCATCCCTCACACTAGGGTTCTCTCCTTCTCTATTAGATGCCAAATCATATCTGTAGAAGCATCTCTAAGGAAGATGCCCAAACTTCCCACAGATCTGAAGTTGTGGTCTTGGGCCACCACCACGTCTTCCACGGCCTCGACCACAAAAGGAAACTTGAGATCCTCGTGATGAACGGAACATATCTGGTGGCGGTTGTCCAGTATAGGACGGAGCATTTTGAGACGAAAGATTCTTTTGCACCACTGAAACATTCACTGAAAATGCCATCTATTAGAAATGTCCTTGTTGCCGAGCCTCAGCATCCAAAAGAGCAGTTGTGATACCATAAAGATCGAATGGCACTCTGCTCGTGGTGATAATCGACACCACATGATCAAACTCTGGAGGTAAGCCATTGAAAATGGAAGATTGTTGTTCTTCCATAGTTACTGGTTGTCCACATCCTACCAAGGAATCACAGAGATGCTTGATTTCTACTAAATATGCAGACATAGACAGTTCACTTTTTCGAATATTATCCAGCAACGATCGATAGCGCATGGCCTTAATGGTTAAGTGGGACCCAAAGATACGCATAAGAGCCTCCCACAACTCATAAGACGAACCAAAATTCCCAACAAGTTGATTATGCAACGATGGACTAATAGTCGAAAGCAGCCATGCCGCAAGTGCAGAGTCTTGTTGTTCATAGGGCACAAACAAAGGATTCTTGTCCGAAACACCATCTTGACTTACAACCATTCTTGGAGGAATAGAGACCGTCCCGTCAAAAAACATTTCCAGCCGATGAGTCTTGACGATCAACAGCACATGTTGTTTCCACGCCAAGGAATTTCCATCATCAACCAGCATGGCAACCTTCTGTGAGGCAAGAGCCAAAAACTTATCTGTGGCTAACTCCATTCCTAAAAAAAATTTACTCTGATACCATATTAGAAACTCATAAAGAATATCATCTATGCATTCAAAGATATTGAATATAGTGGCAGTAATACATTATATAACAGTATTCTTCATAACTGATCTGTAACTAACTATAATAGAGTACTAATTACTAACTATAATAGAGTACTAACTGATATACTTACTCTAACAATATATATATTTATAACAGAAACCTTAATTAGGAGATGCGTGTCTGCAAATATATATATATATATATATATATATATATATATATGTATATATATACTTATGTTAACAACGTTGTACTCATGTTACTAATTAAATCTATTAAAGATGCCTTGTGATAAAGATATCATCCATCAAAAACGTGGGAGAATTTTATATTTATATATATATATATATAGTTGCCAGCCAAACAGATACTCCAAGATCCAAGATTCTCCAATTAATCCGACTTAGTGCCTCCCATTTTCTAGTTCTAAAAAAGCTTCAAAGTTCATACATTCCAGCTATAAAAACCCTTTGCTCCCTTCGCCACCTTCATCGGCAGTTTCAGCTTAATTTCTCACAACAAAAAACTCATATAACAATCACTTCAAATCATTTTCTTTTGGGAAATGGCTTCTGACGTTAAAGCATCAACTGCTCTTGTTCTTTCTCTTAACCTTCTTTTCTTTGCTTTTGTAAGCTCTCACAATGTCGAAAGCCCCGTTTTTATTCATCCCGGAGATGTGTACCATAATGGCAGAATCACTCATGGTCATCCCGGTACATGCAATCCTCTAAATCTCGGTGTATGCGTTGGCCTGTTGGGTTTGGTGGATGTTAGTGTCGGAAACGTACCTGCAGAACCATGTTGCAGCGTGATTGAAGGATTGGTCGATCTTGAAGCTGCAGTTTGCCTTTGCACTGCTGTCAGAGCCAATGTGTTGGCCATTCCCATCCACCTTCCTATTTCATTAAGCCTCTTACTCAATAAATGTGGAAGAGAAGTAGCTACGGAATACATTTGCAGCCCTTAAATAGCCTTCTTCCCCACATTGTTTGCTTTAATTGTGTCTTGAAGTTTCCGTTTTTTATTTGTTCGATTTTTTATGTTCCTTTCTGATTAAGCCTTTGTATTGTTGCTCATGAGTTGAGGAAGGCTTTTCAACCTTCCCTTTCATTTTTATTCTAAATAAAATGAAAATATTATTTGAACAAAAAATTCTATTTTACCATAATGAGTTTGAATGGGTGTTTTTAGGGGGAAAATTCTTAATTAATATTTTCAACATTATTTTTAATGTCATATGACTACCAAGTGGATTTTTTATTTCAAAGTATCAAATCAGTGAATTTAATAGAAGAATTTTAACACCGGTGACTGTTGGACTTGAATTTCTAAATTCATAAAATACACATACTAGATTCCTCAAAATAAAAGTAGGAGACTAAGCTCCTAATGCACGAAGGGTACAGATACTTTGAGCATATTTTAACTTTCCAATTTTTATTTTAAAATTTGATACAAACAATTAATCAATCCAACGCGAAGCGTGGAAACCATACCAGTTAGTGTAAAAATATTGATCGCGTATTTTTATATTTCAATTTTTTTCCTAAATACTCAGATATACAAATTTTACTTGAAACTCTATTTTAATGTGCAATGTTATACATAGACTTTGATTTTGTGTGATTTGATTTGATTCAATTTTTATAAATCACTAATACCATTAGCAATGTAACAGCATTTTATATGTATATGTTGCATACACAAATATTTATATTTATGTGATGTAAAATAAAATAAATCGATGTATTTATTTCTTTCAAGTATACATTTGAACCATGATTAAATTCCCATGTGCATAATTTCACCAAATTAAAGTCGATGTATCAAAGTGCACATTGAATCAAATTTTATATAAAATTTTGAGTTTTATCCCTTTATTTAGAGATCAGTTACATTAAATATCTATACTTATTTCAAGTGTTTTACTGAGTTGGTGTGTAATGTGACTTCTTATTTAAGCAATCAATTAAAGAAAGAAAAGTGCATGGGTTGAACCGAGGGAAAGAAAACATAAAAAATGGTAAATGCACTTGTGGTCACCTAGGCAAGTTTCTCGTTTTTTTTTCTTTTTTCACCTAATTATTAAAACTTAAAAAATGGTCATTGAACTGTTAGACTTTTTCTTTTATGGTCATTAGCCATTAAATGGCTAATGAGAAGATGATGTAGCGAATTATAAAATTGACATAAAAGAAACTTTAAACCTCAACCTTTTCGTAGTTGGGTGATCATGATAACTCTCATATTTTGAGTTATTTTAGTATTGTTTTTATAGTATTTTAGGAGTTAAATTGAGCATTTAGGTTAAATTTTAGTACATTTTATAGTTTTTCTGATTAATTATACTTTTTTTGAGTTTCATCATTTTCAGAATTAGTTTGGATTCATGTGTTATCTTCCTCTCTATATTGTAGGTTTCGAATGAAGAATGGAGGGCTTAGAGCACAGGGTAAAAAGTAATGAAGAGAAATCATCCACTCCACCAACCTTGATTCAATGTGGTGGAGCACAATATTCAATTTAGAATTTCATATAATTAGCTGCCCACTCCACTACGAATTCTACGTCTGGTGGAGCCAATGCATTAATAACCTAAACCCGAAGTAGATGTTATTGCCAAATCTGAAGAAGGTACATCAACACATTTTAAAAACTAATTTTAAAATCTAGCTTGAACTAAATGAGTCCATCGATCCAATTACACCAGTAAGTGGTGGTATTCCACTCATAATTATGCAGCTTAACTACTAGACAGATATTGCAGTTTAATCGCTAGAATTTACAATAATACTACCAGAATGCACTTCTTTCATCACATATCAAAACCCAATCTGATGCACATGCATAGTCAAACTATTATATATTTATATCACATAATTTATGGCATGCGGAAATAAACATATTGATCATATCATATTGTTTATTCAGAATTAATCATACTTATAATGCTTTCTAAGCGTACTCGTATGCAACATACCAAATTTACGCCTTTATAGGCCTACAAAATACCCGTGGGTCCAATTTTAGTGTCCCTTGATTGACCCCAAATCAAGCCTTCAAATTGACCACAAAGGCCCATACACCCGTGTGGCCCACACGGCCCAACAAGCCAGCCCGTGTGGCCGGAATGACCTACCTATTCATACCGTGTAATTGCACACGTCCGTGTGCTCCACACGATCTGGCACAAGACCGACCACATGCCTTTGTGGTGCACATGGCCAGCTACACGGCCATGTGACACAATGGAGTTTCGAAAACAATCTATATTTTCGAGTTTTTCCGAATTATAGTCAAGTTTTCGAGTTAATTTCACACATCTGATGATAATTTTGATCAACCACAGAACAGCGCACTTCGAAACCAATATACGGCATCAAATCACATCGATTACAAACACACATTAATCCAAAATTTCACTTAAAAACACTCCTTTTTTTCTAAAAGAAAACAGTCCCTAAAATGATGTTCAAGCACTTATTTCACAGAAACAGCGTCGAAACAACGACTACTCCACTGGAGGATTTCGATTCTCACACCCTTTGCCTAATCAAAAACCATGAGAACACTTAACACATCGTAGAACGATAATTGAACACTAGTAACTCAAATCTTGCTCAAGAACGATTTTGAACTTAATAACAAAAAATAACAAGACGTTACTTACACTTATCTTGGATTAGATTGAAATCGGAGAGTCAAAAAGTAGTCCCACAATGACTTAATGGCAGGAATAAAAAATTTAACAGGAAAAGGAAAGTGAAGAAACTCAAGAAAAAGGAAGAAAAGAAGAAAGGAGGAAGAAAACGTGAAAGAAAAGTGGGGGTTGGACAGTTGGTAATTGGGAGCAAAATTAGGAAGTTAGATAATTCTAAAAATAAAATAAAAATAAATTATTCACATCCTAATCCACCAGATTTTTATAGAATTCAAATTGAACTCTACTTCTAACAAATAGCCAGAAACAAAAAGTATCCCTTAATTGTGTATAATAGGATTCAAACATATGACTTAGAGGTAAAGTAAAACTTAACCACTAAACCAACAAACTCATTTTATTATATTTTGCACGGAAATAAGATTTAAGTCAATTGATCAAGGATAGGGGTTGAATCAAAATTAACAAAAATTCAAAAGAAAGGACTCAAACCCAAAATCTCACGCACACACAACCACAACACTCATCCACTAAACTAAATTCAAATAATTTATCATTCCAAACTTAAGAAAATTGAGGTGTTACACTTCTTATAACAAAGAACTCATTTTCTCAATCACTTCAACTCATTTTCTTTTCCGAAATGGCTTCTAATGGTAAATAAACCTTTTTCACAATTGAGTTGATGCCCAATTAACTTGTGGCACTTACTCACCCTAAGACTTTTATTTAAATATAATATAAAAGCATGAAAAGATTTAGTTTGTCCTTAGAAAAAAAATTATTATTAGTTTATTTAGACTGAAAGGGTAAATAAGCCTTTTTACAACTAAAATTGTGCCATGTTAACTCGTGACACTGAGTCACTCAAAAATTTTATATCTAAGTGTGTGTGTGTATATATATATATATAGAAACAATGCAGGTGAAAAATCGGTTAATAACATTGAAATGTATAAAATAATTTTTTTTTTAAAACATTTATTGAAATGGTAAAAAGAAGTTTTATTAATACTGGTGGCATAAGTTCAAATCTTGACTTATGTAAATTTTTTAATGATTTTATTGAAAATATAAAAAGACAAACTCCCTCATTATAATATAATTTATTTATACATGTAACAGTAGTTAAATAACTTTCCAACCAAATTGGTGCCTTGTTGACTTGTTAAACTAACACGGCCAAGGTTTAAAGAATAGTATATTAGTTATGTTTTTTTTAAGTAATATCTTACTCAACTATCATATGTTCCATTCTAAACTCGTGCTATTATATCCTTTATTTGAGTGTTTTGAAAAGTTCAACAACAAATTTGATCCCAATTTGTGCAACTAACCTAAACAATTTTTAAAACTCTATATTTCAATCTTTCATTTTTCTTTCATAATAAATTTATTGTATATCATAATAAAATAAAATTTTATCATCTAGCATTTATACTATAAAGGATCAAAGTTTCTTTTATAAGAATAAAACGTGTAACTTAGGCATTAGGATTTCAACTCTTTTTTTTGGTAGTTAAAACAAACAAATAAAATTAACTACATAATATTTCCCTGTGTGAGACTGTCACTTGTCACTCGAATGGGCAATAGAAAAAAATGCTAGCACCTCCCTTGGAATCTCCTCAAATATCTTCAATCCTTGGCTTGTTTCCAAAGCCATTTTGGCCAAGCAGTCAGCAGCTTTGTTGCATTCTTTAGGAAGATGTTGAATGACCCAAGATCTTATGTTCACCAACAGGTTATGAATACGTCTAATGTGGGCAGAGTTCGAACTTGTCAGAGAAGAATCCTGAATGGCTTTAACCACCTCCACACTATCAGATTGAATTTTCACACCATCGTAGCTCATGTTTTGGATGAGGGTTAAACCATCAAGTATACCCCATAATGCAGCATCAAAGATTGAACACTTGCCCAAGTTTCTGTTGTACCCCATTGTAACACCCCCTTACCCGACACCGTCGCCGGAGTCGAGCACAAGGCGTTAACAGACTTAAATTATCACTTAAACAATTTCAAACAATTTATTTCACCTTTCATAATAAATTGCCCATCTGCGTCACAGTTGCTAAAAAATTCATATCTCGAGTTACGAAACTCGAAATTCAAATCCAGAAATTTTCCATGAAACTAAACTCATATATATATTTACTAATTTTTTTCTAGAATTTTTGGTAGGGTCAATTAGTACAGTTTATTAGTTAAAATTTCCCCTGTTTCAGTCTTCGACTGCTCTGACCTCTGTTCACTACGAATTACTTTTCCCTCAGTACAGAATTCAGATGACTATGTCATTTGTTTCTCTTAAAAGTATACTAAATAAGGAATCTACACATATAAAGTATGACGCTTAATTATTTTTGTATAATTTATAATTAATTTCTAAAGTTAGAACAGGGGATTCAGAAATCGCTCTGACCCTGTTTCACCAAAACTCAAATATCTCATGAAATACAACTCATTTACCTATTTTGTTTCTTCCATATGAAAATAGACTTAATAAGCTTCAACTTGATATTTTACTCATCCTCTAATTTTGTCTCTACTATTTTTAGTGATTTTTCAAACTCACGTCATTGCTGCTATATGATACTATTTTATAGCAAATTTCACCTTTTTATGAATTTTCTATGGATTAGATAGCACATTAAGCATACATAACACCAAATATGATTTTTGATTAGCCATTCCAATGGCTAATCTTTACCAAGCATTTTCTTACCACTCAATAGCCATATCATAAGATTATTTACACAAAATGATTATAATATTATACATGTCATACTCAAAGTATAAAAGCCACTATACCAAAATGGTCCACGGATAGTGTGAACGAGCCTCCAACCGTTTCCGATTTCTGAGCTGGCTTGTCAAAACTACAAAGAATGGAAAGAAGGGAGTAAGCATAAATGCTTAGTAAGTTCACATGCAAATAGCAAGTAACATAATCATGCAATCCAACATGAAACATCATTTGCATAAATATTACCAAGACATTCATGTTACATTTGCATTTACTATCTTACCACGATTTCATCAAACCAAGTTCTCAACCTGAGGGTTTAAGCACATACCTGTCAAATTTTCTCATTCACCACACTTACCAACATGTCACCTTCATTTTAGGTATTCTCCTTATTCACTTAAGATTCACCCGTTGAATACATCGGAATATAATTCGAATACACGGATTGCATGCACATAAGTGTCATACCCGCAGCTAGACAAACTCAATAGCCTGCGGAATTTATGTAGCCAAGCTACCATGTAACCTGCCCATAAGCGAACTCGGACTCAACTCAACGAACTCGGGCATTCGCATCCATAAGTGAACTCGGACTCAACTCAACGAGTTCGGAACTCAAATATCCTAGTGACATGTCACTTGTATTCTAATCTATTCCCAAGGTTCAAACGAGATTTTCCTCGATCACATATCTTTGTCATCTTCCACGGAATGTCGAAACCGATACTTGGTAGCATTTCATATTTATCAAGTAACTCACATAATTTGCATATTACTCAATAATAACCACAAAGCATAATATTTCATTATAATAATCATCATACCATATAAATATCATTAAATTACTTAAAATGACAATTATGTTACCACATTTACACATGAACTTACCTAGGTACAAAATGTTAGAAATCGAGCCTATTCCTCGTAAACTTTATTTTTCCCTCGATCACGACTCGAATCTCGTTTCTCTTTATCTAAAATACCAAATTAATTTATTCAATATACACATTCATCAAAACAGCCCCTAATACGGGCTTGGATAAAAATTATCATTTTACTCCTAGCTTTTCAATTATTTACAATTGAGTCCTTAAGTTTGTACAATGAGTTACATGCATTACCCATGACATCTAGGCAGAGCCAAATTTCCTAGTGTCCATAACAGCCCATACTTTACACCAAAAATTAGATTTTTACCATCAATTTTACCTTTTTACAATTAAGTCCCTTTTTAGGTGTTTTCACATAAAACTACTAAGTACCATCATATTCCTTCATTATTCATCAAAATACAATTATATCACACATAGGTAAATTTTCATACATGCATCCTAGCTCAAAATATTGCTAGAAAATGATAGAACATGCTTTCTAGATTTTAAAATCGAAAAGAGCATTAAAAATCGGTATGAAAATCACTTACAATCAAGGCTTAAAAATGTTGGAAACCCTAGCTATGGTGACAAGCAAAATTCAGCAGCCCTTATGGAGAAGATGAGTCCATTTTGTGCTATTTTTCCCTTTTTATTGACTATATTTACCAAATAACAAAAATGCCCTTATTGCCTTTCTTTGTAATTTTTCATGTACAAGCCTATTTTTGTCCAAAATTTTATAAATTGGTTAAATTGCTATTTAAGACCTTCTAATTAATATTCCAAAGCAATTTCATACTAAAAGCTTCTAGAATGCAAGTTTTGCAACTTATTCAATTTAGTCCCTATTTTCAAATTAAACACTTTATGCATAGAATTTCTTCACGAAATTTTCACACAATCATGTAATCATATCATAGATCTAAAAATAATTATAAAATAATTATTTCTATCTCGGATTTGTGGTCCCGAAATCACTATTTCGATTAGGCCCTAATTCAGGATATCACACCCATAATCCACTCTCCATTTCCGTTCCTTATGGCTCCCCATGCTGTAGCATTTCAGAAGTAATCTAAACCGCCCCGTCGATGCAAAGATTGATCCAACTAGCTGGTGCTTGGGATAGTTCCTTCTGCCTAGATACGTCTTCCCTATGAAAAGAAAAAAAATTGTTTTGTCAATATATATATGAAATCTTACTATCTCACCTGTATTCCATTAAACCCCCTGAAAAAAAAAAGATTTCAATTTTTCCAAATTCATTAGGTTAGTAAGCCAAATAAACATGACCAAGTTACCTCACTGTCAACTAATCTAGCAAGATTCTGCAAATTAGCTAACCACTGGATAAGGTCTCCTCCAAAGAAACGCCCACTTATTTCATTTGGAAGAGCTTGCATCCAGATTTCTTTAGCTGTCGGACAGTCTCTTACAACATGTAGAATATCTTCAGAATGATAACCACATTTACCACAAGAGCTATCATACCCTATTCCTCTCTTAACAAGCTTCACTTAGTCAGTTGTTTCTGATTTAAAACAGGTCATTAAAAGATTCTGACTCTTTGGGGTCCCTGAAATTTCCATGGAAGATTCCATTGTGTATCCTTCGGTCTCCAATCTCTTTCCCAAATAGGCTAGTAAGCGCTTTTTAGAAAGAAAATACCATTTGAAGTCCTAGTCCAAAAAATATTGTCAAGGCCTATAGACGGGAGAGGTGGGGGAATACTCACAATATGTTTAACAATTCCTTCCAATAGCCATAGACTAAAAAGATCTAGATTCCAAGAACCCTCTACATTTACCATTTCACTAAGCATGTAATCTAAGTTTATATTACTATGGCCCGAAATATGATCAATCAAAGGGCCCATATCTGGAATCTACGGATCTCTCCAACATCTAATATTGTTACCATTACCAACTAACCAACACAAATTTTCTCGAATTAAGGGTCAAACCTTCGAAACAGCTCTCCAAAGAGTGGAACAATTTCCCCTCGAAATCTTATCAAGTAAAGCCTCTTTCATACCTTATTTGGACCTAAGAACACGAACCCATAAAGCATCCTTTTTAAAGACCAAAATGTGCCCTATCTTCATCATGATTGAGGTATTCTAGTCTCTCAGATGTCTAATGTCAAGTCCTCCACAAGATCAAGGTTGACAAACAGATTCCTAGTTAACCAACGACATCTTCTGATGGCCTTTAGATGATCCCCAAATGAACTGCCTAACAATGCGTTCAATCTCATCACACAAACCTTTAAGAATCATCATGGACTGCATGAAATAGTTAATAACAGATAACAAAACTGATTACACTAAAGTAGCTCTACCTTCTTAACATCCCATCTATTCAATTTATCAACAACAAAGTGCAAAGTACTTTTCAAAATCCTTTCATGAATGAGAGGTATGGTACACTCAGATATGTCCCTAGATTATGAACCCTCTGAAATCCAAAGGTTTCACTAAATTGTAACCAAATGGCATTGACCACTCCTTTGGAGAAATAAACGTCAGTCTTCTGAGCATTGATCCAGTGTCCAGAATACCCACAGAACCTCTCTAAAATATCTTTAAGTACCAGAATCTGTTGAGGATCTGCATGACCAAAAATGAAAAAATCATCTATAAAGAAAAGATGTGAAAGAGATGGGCTAGATCTCGATAATCTAACAGGATGCCAGAGGCCACCCTCTATGGCATGGTGAAACTATGACCCAGCCATTCCATGTAAAAAAATGAAAAGGTATGGCAAAAGCGGAATACCCCTTGTGAGCTTTAACTTTTGCGTTAGAGCTCCATTTCATAGCACACGCATGGTAGAATTCGTAATAACAGACATTATAACATTAATAAGCATACGAGGAATGCCTGCAACTCGAAGAGAGGCCCCAATGAACACCCATCAAACCCTGTCATATGCTTTTTCCAAATCGATTTTGACTGTCATCCAATTTTTGTTCTTATGTTTACTCCTAATCGAATGTATGACTTCTTGGGCAATCAGGATATTATCCGTAATGCTATGTCCTGCAATAAAGCCTGCATGTTCCTGGCTAATGATTTTAGGAAACACTATTTTAAAATGGTTAGCAATGACTTTTATTACCAATTTATACATCAAAGAACACAAATTAATCGACGGAATTTTGAATACTTCTCGAGACTAGGGACTTTAGGAATGAGAACTAGCTGCGTGTTATTCAATTTAGGCTCAATACTCTTACCAGCAAATACCTCTTTCACCTATTCACAAATCCCTGAACCAATTAAGCCCCACTGCTTCTGGAAAAAAGTGTTTGGAAACCATTACTTCCTGGAGCCTTCAACTCGTGTCGTATCAAAAAGGGTTGCTTTGATCTCATCGTTTGACACCTCCTTTCCTAAAAATTGAGAATCACAATTATCCAAATTAGGGAAAGAGTTAGGAGGTAACATACTCATGGGTCTAAGTTGGTCGCCATACAGCTTTTGAAATAATTTAATATCTTTGAGTTGAAAGGCTTCATCATCATAGATCCAAGAACCATCTTCACTTTTCATAACTGCAATACGGTTATATTTCCTTCCTTGTAGAGTGCGACAATGAAAAAACTTAGTATTATAGTTCCCCAAATTTAACCACTCACATCTAAATTTATGTTTCCAAAGAACTTCCTCATAGTGGAGTACATTTTCCAACTCTTCGCGAGTTTTCATCTTTGAATGTAAGAGTGAACTAGAATTAGAAACCCCCAACTTCCTTTGTAAACTTGAGAGTTTGTTCACCAAATGTCTTTGCGAGTGCCTAAATGACCATAAACTATTAATTCCACTACTTAAGTCCTATAGAAAGATTAGAAATGGAATTTTCCAAATTACCATTAAATCCTCATTGATCCTTAACAAAATCTGGAAAACTCGGAAGCTCTAGCCATCCAGCTAGGAATCTAAAAGGACGTTCCTTGGGTATTCTAAGCTCTGGTCTCATTGAAAGAAGAAGCAGTCTATGGTCAGGTTTAAACCTTGGGAGATGAGTAACTAACGTGTTAGGAAACTCATTGAGCCAAGTTTTGTTTCCAATAGCCCTTTCTAATCTCTCAAAAATCCCCCCTCTATGCCAAGTAAAGGAAGGGCACAAAAACCCAAATCATGCAAAGCCGCAATATCCATAAATTCCCCAAATAGAGAACACCTCACACCCCTAACCCATCCACCTTTCTTTTCATTGTCAAATAAAATGGCATTGAAGTCCCCAATAGCTAACCAGGGAGTCCCTCCTAGAAGAATAGTAGCATATAAACCTTCCCAAAGCAGTTTTCGTTTCTGTCTATCAAGACTATTGTACACAAAAAGATAAAGAAAGGGTAGCACTGAGAGTTGTTAAAGACCCTAACCAAAATAAATTGGAGGTTGTTATGAACCACTTCAACCCAACTGAACCTTTCCAATCAATCCAAATTCCTCCTAAGAATCCAACGGTTTCTACACGATGAAAAAAATGAAAATCTAAATTAGCAATAATATTATCAACTTTAGTGCCACTTACTCTTATTTTTAAAAGACTAACAATATGTAGCTTATATTCTAAGTTATACTCGCGAAAGATACACGAAAATTTAACATTGATACATCCTTGACAATTCCACGAAAATATAAATAAATCCATAATAAAACTGATAAGAAAAAAATGATAACAAAACCTCATTGATCAAAAGGAGAGGATCCCTACAAACCTTTCTCATTCCTTTTAGAAGCGTCTGAATCACCAATAATATCAATTTGAATATTAATAAGTTCAACCATAAAATTCATAGAATTCGAGAGTGAAATAAGATAATTACCAGAGGCCTTGAATTTATTGCCCTGACCCCGAAGTGTTTTATTAAGAACTTTCCCACTCTTACTTGGATTATTTTTACCACCTTGGATTATTTTTACCACCAAATCAACCTTTACCGACAAAAATACCCTTCTCTAACATTTTATTACTGTTATAATTTTTTATTTCAAAAAACTTCACACCCACAAAACTGGAGCTATCCTTGAAAGAGACTACCGAATGCTTACCCTAATCCAAAACTCCTTTTTGCACAGGGACCTCCATTCCTACTGCATCACCAAAAATAGGATTAGAGGTTTTCAACTTTCAAACATGTTATAGAAAGGAACAATTTATCTCATAAACAATTTTTTATGGCAATACACATACAATAAATAATTCAACTTCAATTATCTCAAATTTTAATAAAGGAAACCATAGAAGGCATGTTGTGGAAAATAATTCAATTCAATTCAGTTTCAAATCACCATCAAATTTACTTTTGCTAATAGTAGTACTAAATCAAATATTTAAATAATTAAAGTGCACAGTGAATGCAAGAATCTATGCTTAAAACACAAATTGGTCCTTAAACAATGTCTCAAACAAACTTAAATCTGGAAAAATATAAATTCCATAATACCACACAAGATTAAGCAAAACAAAACAAATAACCTACTATCAACTGCTAAAATATAATATTGTAGATGATTGGATTGATTCAAAATAAAAATGAGTTCTGTTCGCTTATCAAGCCAAATTCTACAATTTAACCAATTACAACAAAAAAAACTCGAGTAAAACTCGAGTAACTGCAGAATAAATATAAATAAAATACATGATATATAAACAAAATCGACTTCTCCGGGAACCATCCTGGAGCAGTGTTTGGCTGAAATCAAACTTATCTCTGTCCCTTCTCTCCTTTGAAGGATTAAACAGCATTAATAAGATTTTGCCAAAACATTTGAGAACTGCAGTAGGCTTCAAGCTCCAGCTTCACTACTTAGTTGTATTGTCATTTTTATGTTCATAGCCGCCAACTCAGCAGCCAGATATCTAAAAACATATGGCATTGCGACCGTCTCCATCCCTTTGCTTGTTTGGCAAGCATGGCACATAACCTTCTTCGGAGCCCTAGCAGGAGGCAACCCGCCGATCTCTCTAACGACCCGCTTTTGTGGTTGGATAATTGCAGTAGTAAGGATGCTTCCACACAGAGAGCAGACATCAGCAATGTGATAATCGGAACACGTGTGGAGCCTATCATGTAATAAATATGCAGCCCCATGAGCAAGCATAGAGTCTCGTTCCATCTCTCCGAAACGTATACCTCCACCACGCTTTCTTCCTTTAATTGGCTGTCGAGTGATCTGATCAACTTGTCCAGTGGCACGGACCTGCATACAACACAATGGAGTTCAATGGGGAAATAACAGATTCCAGGAATGAATACAGGACCAAGAAATCAAAAGAGTAATTGCGCATGCATCAAAATATAGAAGCAAATTCCATACAATTTAACTGCAAGCATCAATTTTGATAATTGCATGAAGCTGATTTCATAAGGAAGAAAATGAATTAAACATCGAAAAATGTAGTGACAAACTAAAAGGCATTAATATATGCATACGCTTGGACTTGCAGAGACAAAAAGAAGATTGGAGGTGTAATATAAATTAAAGAACAAATAAATAAATTAAATCAAGATTCGTTAACATGCTATAGATTACTTATTACCCTTTTCTTGATTAAAAGAATGCTACTTTACTACATTGGAAATGTAGAGATTTTGTAGAATGTATTTAAAAAGAAAAAAATTCTAACCTGATACTTGTCAGAAACCATGTGTCTAAGACGCTGATAATACACAGGGCCAATAAATATCTCACATGTTAGTTCTGTTCCATAAACCCCACTGTATAACACCTCAACTCCATGGTAATTAAACCCACGAGCTCTTAACATAGAACCAAGTTCATCAACAAGAGACTCGGACTCTGTCTCTGTCTCTGTCTTTCCATTAGCTCCCTTGACTGCATCAGAAAACGGTGTTGCATCCACAAATTTCCCATGTAAGCTTCCTCCCTGTGATACGAAATAAAAGATATCACTCTTGATTCTTGAACTATTAAGCTTCTTAAAATCCTTGCAGTATATTTGGAAAACATAAAAATTCACACGTAGGAACTCATAATAATTGTAAAACATGGAAGACTTCCAGTTTAACCATTGAATATAAAATTGACCACTATTCTTAGACATAAAGCCCAAACTAATGCACAAAAATTGTAAAACAAGAATTCTAGTTTAACCATTCCTTCCTTGCTGCAATTTAACCTCCATTGAGGATTACAGCATTATTCACAAATTTTTAGTTGTTTATCAATCTGTACTTTTTATTTTAAGTTTCAATGCCACAAGCATGCACTTATCTCAGTTCATTTCCTTGATTAACTGTTAAAACTTATGCCTCAATTGGTTAATTAGTGTATTAACGTAAGGAACAGCTTAATTTTTATGTATCAAAATAGTTTGTCATAACATAAGGAAAAATTAGTATGAATTTAAAGTTGAAATTAAAAGAATAAATTAAACTCCAATGAAAAATAAGACCTCTTTGAAACAAGTAAAAAAATATTCCTCTGCTTAAAACAAATCATGTAAGTGGCTAAAAGTTATCAAATGAAATTAGTTTATTGCTAACTTACATACTAAGACATGTTGATAAAAATAATACTCCTACAAAAACTAGGATTAGTACCTTAGCAGCAACAGATTCCAAAAGCATGGCTATCGTCATTCTTGAAGGAAATGCATGAGGATTGATTATGAGATCAGGGCGCATTCCTGTAACTCCTGAGAATGGCATATCAATATCTGGCCACAACTGAGAGCAGACACCTTTCTGCCCATGTCTGCTGCTAAATTTATCACCAATGATAGGGTTTCTTGGATGTCGAAAACGAATATTAACCTGCCCAAAACAGATATGTTTAAAGCATAGTAAATAGCAGCCTAGAAAACAAGTAGAAGACATCAAAAGTATGGTGTTTACTTCATCAATGACAGATGGTTTTCAGAAGTAAAAAAAATGCTTCCAAATGACCCTCTTCTACATCAAAATACTATAAAATAAAAATAATTTAAACTCCTAATGTTGGCAAAAGAAAAACTCAGAACAAAAGCATTAAGTAAATGGAGGTGTTATTATACAAGTATTGCTCTTTACTTATTCTAAATTATCAAGTCACCAGAAGTTATTAACCATTTGAAACACATTAGATAATATGATAAATACAGAAACTGATTTTAATGATCTATGGACTTGCGATCAATATATCCTAGAAAAAAAAGTAACAGATCTCTTGATAACACACAAGCAAACACAGCAGCTATGCCAATTTCAACACTGAAAACCAGGAAAGCTGAGTGACAGCTGTAGTATTAACTAGAAATAACAAAATGGAGAAAGTTCTTTTATACACTCCATTCAGCATATGTAGGATTCCTCAGCATAGATTATGAAAGAGCTTTTCTACTGCAAAAGCAAGACATTTGACACCCAAAATTTTTAAATTTTTAGCTTACAAAGAAAGCTCTTTGAGATTTAGATGAAGCTATAAATCCAAAATTCTTCAAAAGGAGCTAATATCTAGTAACAAATAACGAATGATATTTTTTTTATACTCACTTTATCCTTCATTAATTCAGAAATTTATGGCAAATACTGTTTAACATTAAAAATTTATCATTTGGTCCTGAGGATAATAAAAATTATTTAACCAAGCTTGTGGAGTTATGGTGTATGGATATGAAATAATAACCTTTATTTATTTCTTTAATCTAAAAGGTTATGATTTAGTTTAATAGGTTGAGTGTACTAATTTTTTAATTTAATTTATTTAAGTTTGAGAAGCATCACATTAGTTTTAGCAAGGGCAGACATACCCTAGGCTTTTCCCAGATAATGAAAGACTGAAAGATGCTGTGCAACTTACCTTCTGAAGATGCTGTTTATTTTTCGTATCAACCGCAACATAGTCAACAATAGCCATTTCTGAACCCTTGTGGTTGTAGACTCTCCTTGAATTTGTCACCTGATTAATGGTACTACAGTATGGTTCGTTTCCATGTATGACCTGAAAATTTCCACCAATGAGTTGGACACCAAAACAATAACAGGAGAGTTTGAATAATAAAAAAAAGCAAAATACATGATAGAATCTAACCTGGCCAACATATGGAAGTCCATCGGAATCAACAAAAGAAGATATTGCCTTATCTGAATGTTCTCTTTTAAAAATTCTCTGTCCTTGATTGCTCTTACCCTCACACAAGTCAATAGTTTCCGTCTACCAAATGATCAACATTAGAATAACCAATAGTAAAAAGCCACATAACAAAGAAAACCAAGTGTAAGCATTAGCATGAAAGAATATAAGAGTAAAAGAGAGACAAACAAGAAAGAGAAAAAATTGTAAAAATACGATGCACATTGTTCTTCAATATCTATAAGGTGTCGCATATACCAGGACCAGGGAAGCTGTGTACAACAGAAATAGTTTTGAAGCCACCATTCCGCAACTTTTATTCTTATTTAAAGATCCAAACACTGGTTCTTAAATAATTAAATTAATAGTATCACATTGAGTGCGGAACAAAAACATTTTTGACCTTGACTGGCAATAAAATAATCAGTCTCCTTGAGAACTGGTTCCATAAATAGGAATACTCCAAAACTATAAGACAAGAAGCAGAAGTAAATAAACCATGCAGAAAGATAAGGACAAACCTGGTATATCTGTCCACGACACATCCCACGTTCCACAGCAGACTTATTTAAAATCATCGCATCTTCCATATCATATCTGCACAATAAATACAGGTTAAATTCAGGAACCTTCAACAGGATAATGTTACTCCAGATACTTAACTAAAACGCATACCCTGTATATTTAACTAAAACGCATACCCTGTATATGCAAGCACTGCTACTATTGCATTAGTTCCTGAAGGATAATCATCCAAGCCATATTTTGTATATGTTTTTGTGCGCACAATTGGTGTTTGCGGAGTCTGAAAATAGCCCAGAAAGTTTGTAAACGAAACGCAAATAACAAGATGACAGTCACCATTACCAGAATAGAGTAGGCAGAGTTCCCAGGCCCCAGTAATTGAAGACAAAGAAGATTAAAACAATTATCATCAAAAATCAAAGAAAGAATTGTAATTAAACTGGTCATATTTTAAGTGCCTTAGAAATTTTGTGGACTCTTTAAGAAAAACATTCCAGAGTGTAAAAAGAGATATCCCTGTTGTAGATCAATTTGTTATTCTGAAGTATTTCCCTATGTTCAATTGGAGGGAGCATAAATACCACAAAGATTAGCTAGACAATCTGGACATTAAAATCGATGTATCTCACTAAAAAAAAGGGTTTAAATGGAATATATAGCCATGCAACCATGTGAAAATGTACAATATGAGATTGACATCAATGCTAAGTCAAAAGCATAAGCTGAGGTGTTCTACCCTCCAATTAGACAAAGCATTTCAACTCTTATGAGATGAGGTCTAGGCCTCAAAGCATTCAAGTACAAGAATCTCAAGAGTCCTTTTTAATGTACTGCTTGAAATTTTGAAAAAAAAATCAACATTGAAAAATAAAATACTAAGTTTTTAAGTTCTGAAAATTAAGTATTGAACTTTTACTATAAAAACTGTTCACTACTCTACAGAAAATTAAATACTAGATATATATTAAATTAATTGATTTCTCTAAAATATTATAAATTAGTAAAAGTTAGAGAGGAAAAGTAATAATTAAAATGTAAAGAATATAAGGTTAAAGTAATTATAAAAAAAATTCCATCAATCAAAATTGATTGAATACATTAAGTAGATTCTAAAAATTTTGGAAGAATATTGACAATGAGAAGAATATTAGCAGAAGTGAACCAGAAGTAGTATCACTTTCTAAAAGAAAATTCTAACCAATCAATTAACACGTAAGAGAAACAATTTCCAAAGGGACATTTTTTAGATTTTATGTTATAATTGAAGACATTGTTTTATCAAATAGTAGTGAACGAATTGGTCAAATGACAACTGGTATATTACCAATTCGTACCAGCCATATCAAATGCAAGTGCCCATATTTTCTTTTTCAACCCCAATCACACTGAAACAAGAATATAACCCCTAAACAATAATTTTCTCCTAATTTAATACAAAGTAACTCACATGAGAAAATTACCCTAACATAACTAATATCAATAACTCTCAGCATCAAGAGCAGGAACAGTACCACATATATACAAATAACTAACAGAAGGTTAAAAATAAGTCAGAACACTAAAGGAAAATTCTGTAGAAAAAACTAGAGATTAGCACACAATCATGTAAGACTTCCCAAAAAGGAAAAAAGAAAGGAAGAAGGAGGACCTGAAGATGGTACAGCTTTTGATCCGCGCGTGAATGAAGTGCTTGCAAAGAAAAAGCCATTGTTTGTTTTGCCATCTAGAAAGCCAAATGTAAATACAAAGCAAAACATTGAAATTTAAACATACAATACAATGTTATTTTCAGAACATCGTAGAACACCTGACACTGGTACATGTTACGTGGACTTTGATTATGGTCTGACCAAGGTGTAAGATTAGCAACCACACTAAGCATTGCAGTTGGCATAAGTTCTTCATGAGTTGCAGGAAAAGTAGTACTTCTTCCTCCATTCCCACCATCTGGACATTTTATTTCCATGAAAACCTATAAAACAGAAGAATTAACTCCCGGCTGCTAACTTAATATTAGAACTAGTCCACATGATTGAGGTCTGAAATTTGAAAATATAAATGAAAAGGATCTAAAAGACAGAGGAGAAAGCAGTATTCACCTGTTCAAAGGGCCCAATATGTTCAATATCCTTCCCATCCGAAGAAGGGAAAGAAATATTTCTGACTGGCCGAATAAATCTAGATGGAGAAGTGAACAGGTACAAACCAGGATATGTGCCACCCAAGCTTAGAGGAACATATCCCACTTCCAAGTCATCAGGAATCTGAAAAACACTATACAAATTTTAAAAATAATTTAATAAAATTGGAATCGTGCAATTAGCAACTGGAACAGACCACTGAAGCAGCTGACACTTTCAATCTCCGCAAATGAGCAACAACTTTGTCAGCTTCACCAGAGGATAAAGAGCCAATAACACAACCATCTAGAAGAACAGGAAGAGCTCGAGGAGGCCCAGCATAATCAACTTTTGGCCATGAAGTTGTCATTCCAACCCCAACCAGGACATCAAGAATAGACATTCTTATTTTAAAAAAATCTCTAATATTTCCTTGTGAGTTGTAGTACGATGTAATTCCTGGCATAAAAATTAAACAAAGAAATTACATGTCAAATACATAAGAATAAACACTTCTAGAAATTTGTGGGTAAGAGATAAAAGATGCATGAGCATGTACATGTAGTTTGTTCCTTCCTTTAAGGCAAGAAAAGAAAGGAAAAAATATTCATTATGAGATTAGAAGCCAACAACAACCAATATTGTTCGTTACTTGTTTTAGTTGGAGGCTAGATTTTATTCAATTCAATTGCAGTTTCAAACCCCATGTTTTACTTGCTTTTCTTCACATTTCCTAACCATATTTTATAAATCAATCTTTTCCACTCTTTTTTTTTTTTTAAAAGGGATAATCAGCAGGTTATGCATTTGGATACAATTTAAATATAGGCTATCTGAGCAAATGTGCAATCATCATACAACCATTTAGAAATAGCCAGCTCAAGCACCACCAAGCCCAACATTAAAACAGGTTATAGCAGTTTCAGACAGTTATAACAAATCAATTTGCCTTCGTCCATAAACAGTAATAATGTGAAGAAAAAAGTAACAATCACAAAAATGGAGGCTAACATTGTCAAGAACAAGCCAAACATCTAGTGACATCCAACCCTTCAAACTAGAGGCTCCTAAACAGTTGTTTCAAGAAAAATAAAATTACTTCAAATTTAGCAGCAAAATATTCAAAGGACCAAAAAGAAAAGCAAGTAAAGGTTGACTTACGGCAAGTACACGTCATGTGATTCAGTAACCCGCAAGGCTCTCCATCAGGAGTGTGCACTGGGCAAAGAAATCCCCAAGATCTATAAATCAAAAGAATGAGGTTTTACAAAAATAATAAATAAATAAAATACAAGAGCCTCATGAATACAAAAGCCTAAAGTGAACAAAAACAAATAGCTGACTATGTTGGCAAACAGATGCATACTCAGGTAGCAACTTCCGAACACTGGTTGTTCGAAGTCCAGCAAATGAAGCCCCACGATGAACAGACCGAAAAAACGAAATAAACCGTAGGTAGTTAAGCCTCTCTGCCTGAACCGTGAAACCAGCCCTCTAGTGAAACAAAAGAAAACTCATTAATGATTTTCCAACCTTTACAAGTGCACCCTATGAAGCTTTAAACATAAGATACATACAAGGCATAGATACTAAACGAAACTCTCACAGATGTGAAGCAGCAAATTTAAACAGTAACCTCAAAAGGGCAGTTACTTCAATTATTAGTTAGAGACATAGATAACCACAAATGTGCATGAATACTCTCAATATATGCTTCAAAATAGACAGCTAATCGGTTTCAACATTTATATCAGACTCATAAACAGACATTTCAATCTCTGCCCAAGCACAAGCATCTTGTGGCAAAACCAATGGAAACCTTTCTTTCCTTTTCCTTTTAGCTTCAATTATCTAAAAAGAAAAATCAGTAATGATATAATTTCAAGTGATTTCGTGATTATTTTCCAAGGATTAAACAGCATACTTTCCATCCATGTGAGTTAAACTACATGGTCATATATGGCATTGTGCACCCTAGAATCAGACCTTGAAAAGATCAATAAAACCAAGGCCTCTTTTTGAGTCCACCCATGTTTTCTTAGAAATGACCAATAAAACCAAGGCCTCTTTTTGTTTCCACCCGTGTTTGCTTACAACTTCATTCTCCATCAAGTCGCATCTTCTTACAGTTAATGTCATATGACTTCATCTCAGACATCCAAATAACCTTAAATAAGTCCCTCACATTGCCAATTTCCACTATCTCTACCTTTCACTGATAAATTAATTGGATATTATTTTATAACCAAAAGAACTTTTATTTGACATGTTAACTGCCTCCATTTTCTCCAGCTCAGCTATATTCACAGATATAAAAGTCAATTAATTAAATAGAGCTCAGCTCGCTAACCAGTATTACATTTTCATTCACTGGCAGCCTTCTTGTGCTACGATAGTATTTCAGCTATAGCGAGGGAACAAGGTGAATTTACCAGCAGCAATGAACATCATTAATCATCTTTCTACACACACCAAGGAAAAAACAAAGCTTCACTTCTATGGCTGATCAACTTTAAAAACATGGCCAGTGGTAAAGAAAGTCACTACCCAGCCATCATCCCGCCAAAGCAAGGTCATTACATTTCACATGAAATGAGCAATAAGTCTTTCCTGAATTTTGGAACCAATTATGGTAAAATGAACAATAAGTCTTTCCCAAATTCTGGAACCAATTCCAGTCATCAGGGTAATCGTGCTTCAGCAGAATGGGAGCTCAAGCACAAGTTGGACGAGCTTAATAAAAGGGTCAAAGAAAAGAAAACTCAACCTAACAATTCAATTTCATAGTTAAAGTTTCCATTTTGACATCCACACACATAATTGAATATTGGAAATAAATATATAAATGAAAGAACTGACCTGCTGTAAATCTAAACCTGTTTGTGTTATCAATCTTCCAGTTTTCAACAAATTCTCAATTGCTGTACCAATTTGCTTCGAAGAATTTTTGTCCATCACCTTCTTGACATCTTTTACTGCATCATTGCACAACCAATTAGAGCAATATCAGTCCACAAGTGGAAACAAGCAGCAGGATTTTCGCAAATTAAAAATCTAAAGTTAGTCATCTTAAGCAGCAAATTAGGACAAGATGCAGGCTAAAAGAAATTTGCTTATCATTTTCATGCATTGAAATCTAGCAAAATTTCTTACGTGAAAGCAAGAATTAATTAAAAGAAAAATAAATACGATACTTCATGGCAGTACTATGGAAAAGTAGGAAACGTAACATCACTAAGAATGAAAAGCCCAGCACTTTTGCATTTAATGTCTTTAGATCATTTTTAAGCATTTCAAAGAAAACAACAGAAACAGGATGGAGATGCTTGTTATTTTTTCGGTACAAAAAAATATATTAGAGATTTGGAACACCAATTGTCCTTATAGAAGTAGGACACTAAAAAAGTACCTATTCAACACTTGAAACTCAAGAGTACACTTGGAAGCCTGAAGAAAAAAGCTCAATGCATGAATGCGAGATATAAGATGTCATCCAAGGTCCCACTGGAGATCTTAAGTGTGGTAGGTCAGATCAGGTAAATGGTGGGATGTTCAGGATCAGGTATCATAGGGTTATCAGGTTTGGACAAGTCAATTCCAGTTTAGCTTAAATCAGGTTTATCCAACTTCTTCCAAATTGAACATTCAATGGAAACAATAGTATTGATCATAAAACAACTAACTACAGTAGAATTAAAGTATATGGTGGTTCAAAAGAAATGAATGAAACTAGTAATGGTAAAGCTTTCAGCCACCAACAGGAAGCAGAAGATACAAAATATTAGAAACACTATAAAACAGAACATGATGGTGCAGAAAGAGAAAGCAGGTTACAGAAAAGATAGAATGGGCAAGGCATAACATACAGCTGCAGAAATCAAAATTTTGGCTGTTGTTATTAATCTTATCTTCAACAAGCTTTTTTCCTTTGCGCAACCAATCTTCCAGTTTCTCCTGAAAAAATAAATGATGGGTTAAAATCAACCTTTATGTGAAATTACATCAACAAAGCTAATTTAACATGGTACATGTACTGCTAGTTGTTCCATGCATTAGTGGATAAAATAAGAGATCAATGATAACAAATCCTGATTAAAAAAATTTATTTCTAATGATCAAAGAACTACTGAAAGGTTTACTAAAAGAATAATGTATACTATATAAATGTAGCTTAAGGGATAGAAAACTTAGGTGAAGATTATATTACCCATTAGCTTTTGATGTAATTCAATAATCAATTATGTCAGTTTAAATTTTATTTACAATAAATGTATTTAATTAATTGTCCTAATCCAGTTATGCCAGAATACAAACTTAGAAAAAGTTATAGATCTTGTCAATCAAATAACTAACCATAATTGAAAATTACATAGATTACTCATTGAAGGAATTCCCATCATATAAAAATAACTTCTAAATAGTATTATTTTAGTAAAATAATTAAAACAATAAATAATGCAAATCACATGAAATTAACTGCAAAATAATTATGAAAGGTCAACCGATTGTGCATATCAATTATACTTTAAGTAAAAAATTACCCTGATTTCATGGATTCATTAAATATTTTAAATGAGTAAAAGAAAGGGAAAAAATCTTCAAATAGTTAAAAGTCTGTTTACCTTAAGGTAAATTGTAATTAGATGGCCAGGCAGTAAAATTTCCTGATTTTGCAAAGAATCTGAGTTATCAGGCGCAGAAGTTTGATCTACAAGCGAGAAAAGTTTCTGCACCATAAAGCTGAAGAGAAGAAGTTAAACAAAAAACAAAAAGGTACAAAGAATGTGTTCATGAAACAACAGTACGTGACAAGTTTACTCTAAAATATTAAGTTGAAGCTAGGGTAAAGAGAATCTCTATAACTTACATAAGCAGATTAAACTTGTCATTGTTGTCATTCAAGTGAACAAATATGTGATTCCTCAGCACTGCATCAGCAACCTAAGTATATAATAATAGAGAAAATAATAGGGCATTAAATGTCTCAGAATTCACTCTAAAAAGATCTTAAGGGAATCAACTTGCTTCTGATATTTTTACACCAGAAAAGGGAACATTTTACAGACAACAAATACAACTTACAGAAGAATAACTCTCAGTTTCCATCCCCTCCATCACAGGTTGGAAGTGTTCACCTACATTTACAACAAAGGATATTACTATAGATGCTCAACATATGAAATAAAATGATAATTAGACAAGTATAGTAGTAAGCACCAATATGCAGTAGACACTGGTCCTTAGTAAAAAGCGCCAAGTGCCGAACTTCATCAAGAATAATCTTGGCTCTTTCACCAACAAGTTGCGAGCCAACAGCCCCCTTTATGTCTCCATCTTTCTCATTATAGCAGCATGTCAATTTTGTATAAATTTCGTGATCATTAGTGTCAATCAGAGCCTACTAAGAACAATCAGAATTAGAACAAGAAAACAAAAGGATTTAAGAAATATATCTACAAACAGTAGGCATAGATCAAGCAGATAAAATTCAAGAGCCTAAGAAACTACAAGGAGAAGCAGCAAGGACAAATCTTGTTTTGCTGAAAGTGTGGCAAAGAAGCAGATCACATGAAACCTAATTTTATGTCACAAGGAAACAAATCGATGGCGTAGATTAAAAAAAGATGGAGATATATGAAGTGGAATACTGAGGCCCTGTTTTCTTGGTGTTTTTGCTTTCTGACAGTTGTCCCTTGTTTTCCGTTTTTTTCCTTTGGGGGGCTTTTCACGTTGTATTGAAAAACAAAGTAAATAGCAAAAGCATTAATCAAATAGAGCCCAGGAAGTATGCAATACATGGAAATCATACCTTGAGGCTTGCATACGCATAAGCTGAAACAAGGAGGACTTGAAAAGATTGGGACAATTGCAACAAGATTGTGATGTACAATAAAAATATTGGCTGAAAGAAAAATACTATCAAGAGAACAAACCATTCGAAGTTCCTAAGTTCTCAACCAAACAAAACTAAGATAGAAGAAATTAACTGAATTGAGTGAAAGATGACACGCAAGCTACTGAAGGGGAAAAAATGTAGACATTAAAAAAGTGCATTGCTTCTATTGACAAACTAGAATACCTCAACATAATTGGGGAAGAGCACAACTCTAACAAGTACAAAAAGGGTGTTGGGAAATCCTTAGTATTCCAAACTAAGGCTCCATTTTAGTATAAAACAACTATAAAATATAATTTTTTTTCTTAAGGTGTTCTCCAAAAAAATAGTCATTTTCTGCTATTTGAATGGCTACAAGAAAATCAGCTTGTGGAGTTTCTTTGAAATAAAAAACACCAAACACTTTCTTCTTTCCTCTCAATTCCCTTTCCTTTAAATTCCCTGTTTAACCTCTCTCCGACCAGAACAACATCAAACTCCAAGTCCTGTTGGTCAAGCTAGTCATCTTCTTATTAACCAGTTTACTTTTCCATCATTAACATGCATCATGATCTTAACCCAAATTAAGCAAAATTCTTCACAATACATCAAACTCTCTTCAAATTCAACAAAACTCATAAAAATAAAAACAGTAAAAGAACCAAATAGCAATTTTTGAGCAGAGAAAGGATAATCTTTTGTTCTTTGATTCAGATGGAGGTGTCTTGTCAAGGGTGGTATGTGGATTTTAGTAGGTAAACTTCAGATAAGGAGGGCAACTTTCAACAGATCAGCTTGGATATTAAAGCTTAACAAGAGGGCTTGAGGAGGAGAGAGAGCTCTTGCTGAAGAGAAAAAGAATGTCCAGTTAGCTTTGCCAGTAGCTACAAACAGAAACTTGCAGGTCAACAAAGTTGGAAATCAGAGTGAAGGTGGTGTTTATTCGGCTGTATGTGTTTCAAGGAAAGGAAGAAAGGAATGTGGACTGAAGGGGGAGATTGCGGACTTGGAGAAGGAAATCAGGTGCTAGGCTGGTCGCCAGATGCTTTAGAAGTAACCAACAGTGTTGATCATCAGTCTGCTTTGGTTTCCGCGGACCAATAGGCCATTGAGTTATTAGTTACAAGCTAGGGGATACCCCAAAGGGTTCCAAACTTTTTAACATCCAAACAGAAAACACAGAAGATGGATTCTAGAAGCCATTTCTGTGGCTACTAACAACCATTTAGAAACATCAATCAAACTATATAGGACAAACATTATTCTACCAGGTTCGAAGATCATTCCATACAGTTCCCAGTATATTATCACACATTCACAATAAGGTAAAACTGGTTTCCCAAAGTATCACATAAGAAAAGCTTGAAGAGAAGTATATTGCAAGCAAGGGAATGTATGTAAAAGAACCGGTGGCTACACCTTAACTACAATGCCAACAGGAAGCATGTATTCCTTCCCCTGTATCCTGTGAATATAAATTAAAACAAAATGTATAAGCCTATTTTATAATCAAACACCACAAGCATCATGTTTCTACTTCAGCTCAGAATTTCTTACCAGAATCCAAGTCTTGCACTCCCATTACGAAGATAATATAACTTAACTGTTACAGAAGACAGGTCATCTCTCACACACCTAGAATAACAATTATATGAGCATCCAAAACAATTTTGAGCAGCAGAGTAAGAAAGATCTAATAAGCTCTTTAGTGATCCAATGAGATGCTGAAATAATAACTTGAATGAAAAGAAGGTAATTATAAAGTTATATCTATGTAAAACAAGAACCTTATTACAACTGCTTTATCAGTATAACCCTCCCGACGTTCGCGAAATGAATTCCGTTCCAAGCTCATAGGCTGAAAATAAAATTCTGCCTCAGTATGCAACATTTTATAATCAAAGAAATGAAAGGAATGGGAGGGTAATTAAGAAACAGTCATCTTACAATAGGTTTAGTATTCTATTCTAGACGTATAAATGATATTAATTTCATTAATCTGAAACAGAAAAGGTTAACTCGTCAACCAAAATTAAAGAGTTCTGGCTCACTCACATAATTCCGTTTCGGCAATATCAAAGCGCGGACAACTCTCTCAAGCCCATTCAGAATGAAATAGCTGCATTGCCATAAAAATTTTAAATGTCTTTTAAAATGTTAAAAGGAAAACGAAAACTAGACAAAAAAGGGGAAACTGGATATAGCACGCACTATGCATAATTTAGTGTTAGAATCTCAAACAGAAATGGTATCATTTCTGTGTAAGATTCATATAGTTCCACACCATACAAACAATTAGTGGTTTACTTATACTATAAGATTTTATGCTCCTAAATACAGGAAACATAGGCTTGAATGAATCTAATAACGTAAAATATGTAAAACACTAGTGCAATTACAAAAGGAAAAAAGGAAAGCAAAAGGGCGAGCAATCTGAAATATATCATGTACAATTCCAAACAAAAAAAATATGCACATGCTGATATTGTTAGAACTTCTAAGGATGTCAAACATAAATGGTGAGAGATCAATCAATTACTCACCCACCCATTTCTCGTGCCTCTTCTTTGCAAGCAACCAGTTTCTCGGGATTAGCACCTTGCAAGTAACAACGTTTTGACTGCATAAAATAAAATACACTCAGCACATGAGTACCAAAGTAAAGCAGAATAAAATTACAATAATAGATAATCCAAGAAAAGAGCAAGGTTGGATTAAAAAATTATTAATTCACAGTATCACTGTAAAATGTGAGCTAATTCTACATTAACAGTGAGGGAAATGAAAGATAACACCTTGTTTGCAAACTGTCAATGCAAAAGTATCTCTATTCACATGCAGGGGTCATGATAGTCATGCTCCTGCTTTATCGTTACCCTTAATTAAGACAGAAGAAGGTGTAGGCAGGAATGAATCAACAACCAAGTCCCTTTTTTTCTTTCTGTATTTTTTTATTTTTCTAACGTTGCACATCAAATCATTGCACTAATAGTTACAAGTCACGGGCATCAATTAATTAGCATCTATTCACCACCAGAGAATAAATACATCTTGCAACAAAAGCAAAGGAAGACATAATTGCAACATAAGGTTTGATGCAAGCATATTGAAAAGTTTTAGTTTTGAAAGCATTTTTTAAAACAATTTGTAAGATAAAATATTATCAGAACATAAACAAATAAGTAGTAGTTAACATGGCATAGGTAATAGGTTAAAGCAAGAACATAAAAGTGTAATTTGATGAATTTGACAAACTAGAAGAAGCTGACAACATTAACAGCAACTTAAACTAAAAGTTTCATGGCAACAAGAAGACAGCACCAGTACTGTAGTCAGGCTTTTAGGTAGCTATGTCTTACATGGTAAAGCAGATAGGGGAAAAGTACACTTCGAGCTTTAGTAGAAATAACTATAAACTCATAGCCTCAGGCCTTAGGACTTGGGTCAAACTTCCAAAAAAGAAAAAACTTATTAACAGATCTTCATTGTCTTATAGGAAACTGGATATGCTTTAATATTCTTGGAAAATTAAATAAAGTAAATACTAAATAAAGATGTAAACGAAGTAATACTGCCACTTTTTACAATTAATCACTTAAATCTTACTAAAATAAGTCTATGGATCCAAATAGTCATCAATACAAAGCAAAGTAAATGACCTCATTCTGAAAATTAAAGAAAATGAACAATTATAAGCAGCTAGAGCAATACGATAATCCCATAATCTAAAATTAATTTGCTCATAAACTAGTAAAACATGCTATGCAATTCCTTTAGACAAATGTTCTTGGTAAAACATAAAATTAAGTGAAGATGACAAGAAGAAAGAAAGAAACTAACCCTTAACATTATAGGAAATTCTCCAAAATTAACTTTTTCTCTTATAACAACTCCGCCATTCCACTGAAAGCAAACATCCATATGCAAGCTCCCCGTATAAGAAATTTTTGCTTGTCTACACTGTTTAAAAGAAATGCAATCAATTAATATATAAAATAAGAAACCTATTATAATCGAAGACCAGGAAATTATGGTGTAAATTTTTACTTCAAATGGAAGCAATGCTCCAGCTGAAGTCTTCGAAGATCGATCCTTTTGTGGTGGAAATATCTCAGGATGATCCAGCCAGAGTACAATACGAAGTCAAGAACAAACATCAACACACTTGCACTTAAAAAAAAAAAATTACAGTTACGTTTGCCTATCAAACTTGAAACACTAAGTCCAACATATTGCACTATATAACTCCTCAATCACCCGTTTCACTCAAGTAAACAATAGAAAAAACAACAATCAAACAGTAACTTATTCCTTGACCATGAAAATTAACTAATTTCCCAAAAAGAATGTAGCTTTATTCCATACATTCATATTCACCTTCTATTACTACGAAAAAATTATTCAAAATTATTTTATTTCTTTGAGCTTTTGGACGCGAAAATCAAGCAACAGAATCAACAACCAGGAAGAAACTAAAACTTAGAAGCAAAAAAAAAATCCATTAAAAAAAATTCCAACAAGAAAAAAAAGGATATTTCTAAGGGTTTTGGTGGAATTGGGATCGAATATCTGCACAGGCTTGACGCGTTTAAGCATAATTTCCAAGCCTTCATCGATCATGTAATCGAATGACTCGATATGGTGTTTGAATAGCTCCTTTAGTTCTTCGAGCTCTTTAACGCTCGGCGGCTGCCCCGGTCTCCTTCTCCTCTGCGTTTCCATCACTGTTCCTTCTTCTACTTGTTTTCTTTACTGTTAATAATTGGGAGGAAAATGTATTGCGGATGGCGAGGGAAACAGGAAAAGGGTTTAGGGTTTAGAACAGGAGAGAGTAAGTTATATTTTGGCTGAGACTTAAACTGGAAGTTCATATGGGCCACTCATTATTTTCTCCCAAGCCCATAACACCAAAGAATAATTGGGCTAAAATATTTTCATGATTCCGGTCGGATCATAAAACTTAAAAGATTTTGTATCAAACTTCCATATCATTTTGTATTGAGAGGATTTGAGTAAAAGTATAGATTCGAAAATAAGTTTGGACAAAAAAATGCATGATTTCTAAACAGGTTGGGTCTCAGATAAGTTTTTTTAGGCCGGAACCTTGCCTGAATTTGCACAAAAAATATTATTTTGCCACTATTTTTTCATTATTTTGTTATTATTTCACTATTATATTGCTATTATTTTATTGTTATTATTTGGATATTGTATAACTCTTATTTTATTATTAAATTTGTTATTGTTTTAGAGGTATTTAATTACTAAGTTGTACTTATCTTAATTTTTTTTTTAAATCTATTTCTACGAACGGGTCAGGCTAAGCTCAAGTTTTAACATTTTTATTTGGTCTAAGCTTGAGCAAAATTTTGTACTCATTTTTTGAGTTGAGCCGAACCCAGGTCTTAAAAATAGATCTAAATTTTTTATTTGACCCGACTCGACACATAAAGGACTACTTGTATATGATTGCTATAGAGTTTAAATCTTATAAGTCAACTAACGCCAAGGGAATTTTTTATTTTATTTTATAAAACTTACTCAATTTTAACATGCACAAAATAAAGTGTACGCAAGCCATATCATCATACAAGAAATCATTGGCGGTTCAGTTGAAGAACTTGACACTAACGACAATGGTGGTGGAAGTGAACTCGTCTCTGAAGCGGTTCAAGATGTGCATGAGTCATCTCATCATGCGAGGGAGAAGAACTACAATGATATACCTGCAACTGAACCACCTCCGACATGGAGAGTAGAAAGGTTTGAGAGATTTTCGATCACTCCATCCACTAAACTCATATCAGTACTCATCTAGAAATATAAAGGTGTTGGACATCCAGCTTTCATTCGGACAACTAAGGATTTGGTTAGGCTTCATAACTCTCATCTTATGGTTATTATTGAAATGGGGGTTCATCAAAAAGATGCTCGTTTAGTTATCGACAAGATTCATTTTTTATGCTTGGAAGGATACTCTACCACCGTTGGTTATTAAGGTGGTATTTGGATGTTGTAAAGATCAAACATGATTTATATCAATACACTCTACAGCACATGCACTTGTTACATTCTTCTATAAATCTTGGGTTTTTTTTCTTCCATTATTTATGCTAGCTCTAGGTTAAAGAATGTAAATTATTGTGGGAATACCTGAGTAATGTTGCTAGAACTCACCACTTCCCTTGGGTTATGATTGGTGATTTCAATGAGGTTTTATCCAAGGGTAGCAAGAAATGTAGGGCTCCTGATTCTAGCTACCATTTATGTTTCTTTAATGAATGCCTTAAAAAGTGTAACGTGATAGATATTGGTTTTAAAGGCATGAGGTTCACTTTAAAGGCATGAGGTTCACTTGGACTAACCTTTGAAACCGTAGCTATTTAATTCAAGAAAGATTTGATTATGTTTTTGCAAACTCGTATTAGATGACACTTTACCCAAAAGCTTCACTCACAAGGGTGAAGCGAGAAAAAAAATTTGGAGTCGAAATTAAATTGTATATTTTTACTATAGTAAAAATATAAATTTATCATTTTAATAGTCTATATCTTTATAATTTTTAAAGGATTAATAAACCAAATTTTTGTCAGGCTAAGTGTAATTTTACCGCTACTAATTTAAAATTTTTATAAACTATAAATGGGCCAAAATAAAAAAAAAAATCATTTTAGAGGGGTCAGGGCCCCTACCAACACCCTGGATACACCGCTATTTACTTACCTTCTTAAGACTAGGTTTGATCATTGCCTAGTCATGCTTAATTTATCCAACCCCATATATCAAGCTTGTAATGAACGATTTCGTTTCTGAAAGATTTAGCTCTGTCACCCTAGGTTCTTGTTGATTCTTGATCACTTTATACGACTCCTAATCCACTGTTCACTCATATATCGAGGATTTCATTAAACACCTCTATAGTTAGAACCCAACAATTTCCTGTAATGTGTTCCACAAAAAGAAATGTAGTCTTACTAGATTGGGAGCCATTAAAAGAAAGTTGGTTTGCAACCCAAATAAGCTCATTCAATCCCTCCAAAATTAGCTTACCAAAAGTATCTAAAAACACTCAAATAGAAGGGAGATCTTTGAGGCTCTTAAATTAGTAACTTAACTAGACCAACGAGGGTAAGTCAATACCCAATGTTTCCACACCACTATAATGGCTCATAGAAACCATAGTAGAATTTTGGGCCTTGATAATAGAAATAGGTGCTTGGTTTTTTATAAGAGAGGTATCAAATCCATCAAACAACTGCATTTCCTTAAAGCCTTCATCTAAGGTAAAGATACGGAGTGTTGGCACAACTTTGTCAACATAGTGGTTTGGCATTTACCCAAAAAGATAAGTAGAGCTAATTATGCCAATCACTAATGTAAAAATTGTAAGAGTATGCTCAAAGATCAATCATGAGATGGTTGTAATAACATATTTGATTTACCATGTTTATTAATATAAGGCGTTTCCATTATTATTTCAGTTTCTTTTCTGTGTGTATAAATAAACTGTTTTATAATAATGTCTTGAGAATAATAAGATTGTTCTTAAAAAATCCTTAGTCAAGTATTATTGTTGACTAGGACAACAATAATGCATCAAGACTAACATGTAGTTGATTGATGATAAAGAGTTGTCATTGATATGGGGTGTCAAAATCAATGCATGAATATGTGTGTTAGAGAACAACATATTGGACTGACCCGCTATGAGTATGTTTCTTGGATTATTATGTAATTGTCACAATATTACTTATAGTGATTAATATGTATATGATCCTCAGACTTGAGATCATCATTATCCCAACATTGTGAATTGTATATTTTGATACAATCAAATGTACACTGTAACTGGTTGTTCTATAAAGGCTGATGTTGGATATACCACAATCTATGTAGAGGGATATGGTTGATCAATATAAAATAAGTCCTTCCTACATAATGGGAGTAATATCTTAGGCCACTTGATTGAGTGAGACTAGAAATGCATGGCCATGCTCAAATAAGTTGATATGAGATGTCATACTTATTTGTATATCATAGTCTACTCAAGATATCAAGAAACATGAGATGGACTATGCAAAGTGTGACTATTCCATGACTTGTGTTCATTCCAGAGATAAAGGACTTAAGGATTAATGCATGAAAGGTAAATCACAAAACGTTATGTCGAATCATGACTTCTTGTGACTTAGGTAGCAATGATGCATTGCTAGATGCCACTCATTGTATGTAACATTAGAATCGTACTAGTATTACTGCTAACGTTACAAGAGCCTACAGGGTCACACCATATGGTTGAGATGATCGGAATAAAACATAGTTGGTATTATGTTTAGTTGTCACATGAATTAATTTAATTATAGAATTAATTTAATTGGGCAATCAAATATTGAACATATTATATGTACAAGGATGTTGTACATATAATGAGAACATAATTCTATTAATATATGAATTTGGTTCGTATATAAATTTAAATAAATATAGTTTACCGAAATCTTTGTTATAATTAATGTAATTATAATTTTCAGTTAAAACATTATTATATTTATTTATTTTAAAATTTTGTGAATTAAGATTCGTTATAAATATATCAATTAAAAAGGGGAGTTATATATAAATAAAACCCGAAACCTAGCTTGAGTGGTCTAGCAGCCGTCAAGCAAAGAAATCTCTAAAACAGTTTTAGGGATTTCTTCCGTTTATTGTCAATTAAGTGGATTACGTAGAGGTCAACATCTGAAAAGTTGCGACTTGGTTTGATAGTGGTTCTGAATTCTTGTTTCCGAGGCGTCGCTGTATACTCAGATTGAAGTTCCGGTAATTTCAAAACCATTATCATAATTTTTTTTTCGATTCGTTCCTTGCACATGGATCCATGATTTGAATTGCCAGAATTTTATTTTTCCGCTACGCCTTGGGGGCACCGGCATTCCAACAAAGATCACCAAGGCTATTTAGCCATTTAACCTATACAAAAGCCCTTTTTCACCCATTTTTCTTTCAAAGATGTTAGAATTAGGTTAGGGTGAAGGTATGCAATATGGTCCTTAAGACTTGTAATTATTGGAAACTCTTAGATGTAAAGGCACTCATGGACCAAGTTGGGTTCAGGCTGGACTTATGTATGATATTAGTACACTTTATGTTTGCTTAAGCCCAATTCAACCTAAAATTTTGCTCAAGTCTATCTATATTTCTATATGACTAATTTAAATTGATTTTAAGCTCATTCCATATATTTTTTAAAAATATATATTTATATTGATTTAATATTTAATATTTTATTCTTTTATTAAAATTTTAAATATAAACAGATTAACATATTTTTAATGTTTACATGTATTATATTATTATATATTTAATTTTATGTGATATAAATTACATCATATATATAATAAAAATAAAAATATATTATAAAAGTATAAAATGGGCCGAGCTAGATCGATCTCAAGCATTGAATGTTGAAGCTTAAACTTGTCCCATATTTTAAACGGGCATTTTTGTGCTTTTGTTTAAATCCTCCCATATTTCAAGCTAGCTTTCATGCTTAGGCATGTAGCTCGACTCTTAAACAAGTCTACTTGGATGAGTTTTGTTAAGCCTCGGTGAGGATTTTACCAAGAGAGGGTGAAATGGTAATTTTATAAAATGCTAAGGTGAGAGAAAGGATGGAAAGATCAAATGCAATTATTTATACTAGTTCAACCCCAATTGCCTATCTCTATTCCCTTACCTCGCTTGCCGAGGATTTTTCCAATTCACTAACTTAAATCGATACCTTTGAAAGACAAGTTATAACATTTACAATCATTATCTTTTACTTAGGTTAAGATGGAAACATTCCCCTTAATTTTTAAGGCTAAACAAGGATCTCTCTAATTTTTATGGCACAACTAGTAATTCTCTAACCCCTTAAAGTTTTCTACTCAAAAACTTTAAGTTTACTACTAATTAATACAAAGATAAAATTTGAACAAACAAATTATGAAGTTGTGATAGGTGAGTCTTTGCCGAGTTTAGCTCTCTAAAAGATGGTATAAAACTAATACAAATATATAATAATGAAAGCTCTCACAAATATTTGTGCAATGAAAGCTTTAATAGGTGAGTCTTGATTTGTTGCTTGGATGTATTTTTCTTTATTTTTAAAGTGTTCTTGAGGTGTATTTATACCAAAACACTCATTTTTTACAATTTAGAGTTGTAAGGGATGAAAAATAATTGTTGGGAATACAAAAACTATATTTTAGAGTAATTTAGAAAAAGTGCTCGTTAGACACGAGAATCAATCCCTTCATAAGGGGGATTGGTCCGTCCTCTTTCAAATTCTTATTTGGCTGCTAACTTGCTATAGGTTGATCCCATTCATTAGGCATCAATCTGACTGTATCAAAATGTCCAAAATGTTAAAATATGTTTAAAGGTATTTGGTGAACTTTTGATAACATATGAGTTAAATCAATTTAGGCAAGTGTTATTGAATTTGCTTTGGAGTTGAAAATATTTTCTAAGATATTGTTTTTGTTTTCCAACATAAATGGCATAAAAATTAATATGAAAATTTTATCTTAAATATCGTTATATTAAAAATTTGATAAATCAAAGCTAATAGGCTTAATGGACTCTTATTCAGCTAATTTCTAAAACCTAGTTTGCGATGAATCTCATACAATTTAGGCCTACAAGTCTCTGTAAGACCTTCAATAAGATCATCTCTGAAGTCGTCGTTAGTGGAATCTGACATATACTTGGTAAATTAATCGCCTTGGCTTATGGAAGGTTTGCCCTTAGGAGTCTAGTCACGAATAAGGCTATCATGTTGGAAAATTTTGGTTTAGAAAAAGGATTAGTTGTACAATGTAAAATTAAAAATTTCTACAATCAAGCCTTTATGTTATTTATAGCAATAAACCTTTACCAAATTAGTACATGTGTTTTGGGCTAAGCTAACTTGGTCGTTTCCCACCTTTCCACCAACACATCTTCTCTACTATTCTCGAACATCGGTTTGCTTAAAGAGTGGGCTCTAAATTCACGAACCAATTTCGCACAATAAAAAATTATTTTTTTAGCGGAGAAAATTAATTCTGTTTATGAACTAGAAACCTAGGTTTAGCTTTCTCGAAAAATAGAACTTATTTGTAGAATAAATCTGATTATAAAACAGCAAAGTGACAATGCTAACTGCAACATATTATGGCCTAACCCACAACCTCTATTGATAGAGAAAAATCACAAGAGTTATAATTGAACAAGAGGTAAAAATATAATAATATTTTAATCGAAAATATACATAATCTCGCTGGGACTATTTTATGGGCGATGACAAACCCTAATGGTGGAATCATCTTTAGGACCAGGGTTTGTCGCCCATCACATATTAGATGGGTCATTGGGTCTTCTTACATATTGGATATAATTTCATGTATTATTTAGACCTTTAATCAACTCATATAGTTTATCTACCCTAATAATTCATGTTTCTAATCTGAAAACATTATTTATTTGCTTGTTTTACTCAATTAAATTATTTTCTCAACTGAAAATTAATTCCATTAAAGTCATCACGACCTCACCGTACTGAAATTTATGAGTAAATAAATTTAGTCGTCTTGTTTAATAAAATTGTGATGACTAATTAATTTAATTTTCACTTTGAATTTTAATTAATTAATTACAATTAATTAAATAATAATTTGAAGAAATTAATTTAATCTCTAATTCATTTATTGTTCATAATCCATTTATCTATTCTTCTTTTTTATTTATTTAATCGTATCGGTTCAAATGCAATCTGTAAAAGGGTCGTGTTGAACTAGTGGAGGGATCAGTTGAACATATATAATTAGGGATCAAATATTTTGTAATTAAGATCCGACTCTTCATATATTAATTACAACATTATTTAGTCATGGAGTTAATTCACTAAAGTACTATGATTGAGCTCTCCCTTATTATATATCATTGCAAAAGCAACTTCACTTATGCTCGTCCAATGGTCTTGTTATATGTATGTTACCTTTATAAGGTATTCTTTGTCTCTTAGGGTTAAATTCGTTCACCCAGTATGATTCTATTTTATCTCATAGTAATCATTATATTTTCCTTCATAAAAAACTCAATCACAAATATATATTAATTAAATCATTCGTCTTAAACAAACGACTTGTGACCACATTATTTTTCTATCAGCCATGTAAAGCCAACAAGTGGATATCATTTATCCTTTATAGGCTATGAATTTCATTATTATAAATGAAGTCATGCCATGCAAAAGTTGTATTGTAACGCCCCGAAAATTTTCAATGTTATTAACGATAATATTCTGAAAATGGGGATTATAAAATTTTTAAGAGAAAAAAATTAGAGTTAGTAAAAATATTTGTGCAGTAAGTTAGATGCCGAAAAAGATTATTATAGGTGATAAAGTATACCTTATTTCAAGATACAGGGTTTAATTTAGAAAATAGAAGGACTTGATGAGTTATTTCCCCCAATATAGAAGGTTGAGTAATTTATAGATGAATATTTTGTTAAAGGACTTATAGAGTAATAAAACATGTATTATGTAGTGAATTTAAATTTTTAAGGAAAAGAGAATATAAGAAAACATGAATTATATGAGAGCTAATAGATTAAACTTGTGATTTAACCTTATCCCTTGAAGCTCATTAATGGAAAAGTGGTAAATTTTCAAGAAAGTTTGTGTAGTGACTAATTTAGGTCCTTGGATTAAAATTTAAAATCTCATATGCCATCTTGTTCGTTTATTTTGGAGGGATTTGTACCATTTTAAGAGCGATTTCTAGCCCTATCATTTGACTCAAACCCACTTGCAACCATTGAATTTAGGGATCAAATGGAGGACTTTGTACATGATTTTATGAGAAGAAAAATGGAGAAATCCCTCTCCATATTTTTCTATTTCACGTTGGCTGCTGAGAGAAAACTCTCTTTGTCCATTTCATTTTCATCTCGCTTAATCCATTTTCTTCTCCATTCAAGCCCCCACTTGAAGCATTAATAAATTTCTTGAAAATCCATGAGAAATGCTACTTTCTAGACTTTTCTAAGCCCTAGAATCCATGAATTTAAAGAAGAAAATCTAGAGGAAGTTTAGAAATAATGGAAAGATTAAGAAGCAATGTGAGAAATTTTGGATTGAATTGTATTTCATGTTTTACTTTAGTAAGAAGTTATATTTTAGGTAAATTGAAATGTAATGATTGTGTTTTGACTTTTGTTTATGAATGTAATTGAAAAAGAAAGAGATTGGGAATATCTAGAAGGGGATATTAGGGAGTTGTATCAATTTTGAGCTTGATAAAAGTATGTGTTCTCTTAAATTCCATCTTACCCTGAAATATTTATGTTTGAGTGTTTATCAAAATGTCTAATACTTTTATTGAGTGTTTCAAAAGTGGCAAAATGACATAAGACTTGTTTGTGCCAAATGTGTTGAATGAATAATTGAGAAATGAAATCATTAATAAGTATGTGAATTAAATTAGGACACAAATAAGTGAAAAATACTATGAATTTATGTGTGATTATGTTCGTGTGTGTGTGTGATTGTATATATATGTATGTAAATTAAATTAGCACACAAATAAATGAAAAATAATATGAATTTGTATAATGTAAGTACGTGTGATTGTGTTGGTGTGTGTGTGATGGTAAATATATAATGATAGTTGGTTGTGAAAATGGTTAAAGTATTGGACTTGACTTGAAATGTGAAAGAGTGGGAATTTTCATTGAAATGTGAGCCATGAAAATCTTAATTAAAAAGGTTTAATTTAAAATTCAATAGATAAGCGAGATCGCTAAAGGATTGGTTAGATAAATATTTTAATGTGGTTTGAATTTAATAAGAAGAGAAAAAAAAAAGTAGGAAATAACGTCTTGAATTTTTTATTTATTTATTAATATTTAAGAGTAAAGGATGATTGATTTACACCTTTAAATAGGTGAAAATGATGTTAAGAAATGATTTTTATAAAAAGTTTGGTATTCAGTATATTTAAGTTGGTAGTATAAGTTATTCGCAATTCAATAAAAAATTGTCAAAAATTGCAAAAATAGAGTTAGAAGTAGAGACAAAAGTTTATTCAATCTAGTTTTTAACCAAACAAACTATAGTTATATTTAAATTTAGCATTGAGAGATAAATATATATATATATATATATTACTAAAGATAAAAAACTGCTTGGCAACATCCTTATTTTAATTTTGAAAATTTGTTGTTATTAAAATCTGAAATTTTTATCGAGTCTAGTTTTTAAAACATCAAATAGATTTTGAATTTTGAATTTTATGGAATGAGATGAAAATAATTTAGTGACAGATATACAATTAGACAAATAATCTTGGTTTAAAAAGTCAAGGTTGTTTAAATTAGTTTGTATATATATGATTTGAAATTTAAAAATATATATATATATATATATATGATTATAAAAGACATCATACTTATTATTTGATAATGAGATAAGAATGATATTAATTGTTATTATGGAATAAGAAAACAAAAATATAAATGAGTTATGATTAATTTTGTATAAATGAGATTGAATCAAAAGTGTGACAATATTGGAATTTAGCTTGTTAGGGGAAGTTGTTTATTAAGTTGAATACTGAATTAGTTGTTAAATTAAGAAGGGTTGTGAATGAGACAAACTTGTGATAATACCTAAAATTTGAGTAAGAAGGATTACTTTTTCTCAAGCTTAAATATAAATATTCTGTGAAATTTCTTTGTATTATATTTAAATAGTGGATTAAATAAGAAAGTAGAAATACACCTAATTAAAGTTTAAATTTAGTTAGAATAATAAATGGTTAAATCTATTCCCTTAGTTTGATTACTTTAATTTTATTGTTACCATTATATTTACCATATATGACGAAAATGATAATTACTTGACTTAGCAATGGTTAAATTATTTATCCTAAATAAATGGCCCATGGCCATGTTTTCCATAAACATACAATGTCAATGAGAGTAAATGATTCTACTATTGCAGTTGAAGTTATATATCTAACGTACCAACTTTCAATTTACTACTTCAAGAAGCATAGGTTTTCAATACATTAACGTATATGAGTTATCCACACATAGTCATTCACTTATTCAAAATTTTGGTAATTCAAACTATGAGCGTCATAAGTGAATTAATCTATAAACAGGTTTAGGATTAATTCATATTGAGTCCAGTCAAATACATTGTCAATCAAAATAACCACATATATGTCTTTATCTTGGCAGTCAGTTTAACTCTAATAATCAAGACAAGCTATTAGATGACATAATAGCCCTAACATGAGCCATTAACTCATTTATGACCTTATGGATTAGGGATTATTTAGATTATCTATTGATATAAGTTATTTTTTGTATTACAAATGTTCCTTATTATGCAAATTAATACTAGTTAAGCCTTAAGGAATCAACGAGTCAATATTTTCTTAATCATTTTGTTTTTCTCAGGTGAATTATGAACATTTTGAGATGGATCGATGCTTGCTTAAAACTCAAATGTTAATGAGCTCGAGATTGAGTTAGACGTGGCAATGGTTGTTTCTCTTGTGCCTAACAATGTTGCTACTAACCATTTTCTTTCTTCTATCATCCATGATTGCATGACTCTCCTAAGTAGGATTGAACATCACTCCATTAGATATGCATTCAAGGGAAGGAACAAAGGTACAAATGCCCTAACTTGCGTTGGGCAAAAATTTCAAAACCCTTATGAAACGGTTTGTAACCCTCTAGATTCCTTAATTTCCCCAATTGTCTTTGAGATAAGAGGGGAATTTCTATACCTTAGTTTGGCTTAATTTTTGATATAATCCTTTTCTAACAAGCAAAAAATAAGATTCCCCCACCTTTTTTTTTTTTCTCTTTTGGGTGTATTCTAAATTTGGGAAAGGGATATGAGTTATACAAAACTTGATCCCTAGTCTTACTGCCAACTTAAAACAACCCTAGCCATGCAATTATTACTCTGCTTTTTCATAAAAATATCCCTTTTTTTCTTTTTGGTATAAACAATGCATCATTTATATACATTTAACCATTACAAATTTTCTTAATAGTCACATTTTTTTCAATTCAAGTGAATTTTTATAAAATATATATTATTTTTTAGTATAATTAAAACATATTTTGTGCCTATTTTATGATATATTAAAATTAATCTTTTTAAGAATTTATGATCATCCCAGCAATAAAATTTTTAATATTTATATTTATATTTCCTCTTAAAAATATAATATATCTTATAATTAATCAAACACGGGTCAGTTTTCATAAAATATCTTAACAAATGTTGGAAGGGGTCATAAAAGAAAAGTAATGTAAAAGATGCAGGATGAAAGTTGACCCAATAAATGGCCAAGATTCTTCCAAACATGATATTTGTTTGGGGCCAAGGATGATATGTCTCTCAAAGGGTAGAATTCTACAGTGATTCATGGGTTAACCCATTAATATATTTACATCAAGTTTAAACCGATTAAAATCCCATTTTTATTCTAAAATATAATTAAAAAAATTAATTATATTTGGGATTAAAATAAACATAAATTCAAGTTGGACCCAAATTAAATTGAGATGAAATTTGAAATACGTGTACACATAATTACTAGCAAACAAAAAATATCTAAAATAACCGGGCGGTGTCCATACTGTCCACTACATCATTGTCCCCACCAACCAAACTCTTTTCAACACGTGTCCCTTTCAACTCCAAACCACATGTGCTGCAGTTTTTAGTAAAAAGGTAAAGCAAAATAAAAATAAAAATAAAAATAAAAAACACGTTAAAAATCTTGTTTCGATTAACTTGGTTAAGTGGGCCCCACGTCACCTCACTCGTTCCTTCCCTTCTGTGTATCACACGCAATGACTTTTTATTTTATACCTTTTGTCCCCCAAGAATTGAATAAATTATAATTACGTCCTCATAGTCTTTGTTTTTTTTTTTTTTTTCATATAACTCCTTGTGATTCTTTTAAGAACTTAAAATATTTGATACTAATAATGGTCATTAAATAATTTTGGTAAAAAAAAATTATTACATGAAAACGTGTGCAAAAAGTGTATGAAAAATAGTAATTTTGTTAAAGTATAACTAAAAAAAATAAATCAATCAATTATATGCTAAGGATTAATTTATATGAACGATGTGGTGTATTTAGTTTACTTTTTGTCTCGCGCTATAATATTGTTACAATATTTAATCTCACCATCATCGCTCTTTTTACACTATTCGCAGATAAACGCACCACCATTCATTTGAACTCACTCTAAATTTCAATAAAAAAATTATTAAATAGGATTTTAGTTCTCGTTTAAAATTTAAATTGATCAATTCAATTTTGAGAAGGAAAAAAACTAACATTAAATACATTCTTTTAATATTTTGATAAAAACATTCTTTTAATATTAAATATAATAAATACAAAACAAAAATTGCATTGTTTAATGATACGGTATTCAATTTAATGATAATTATTTGGGAAATTGATCATGGAATTATCACATTTCCCTATCAACACACTTGATAACTATTTTAAATACTCTCATCATTAAAAAATAAAAAAATAACTATAATAATTTAAAAAATTGACCAAATTTTATCCAAGACTCTTAACCACGTTGATTAAAATTTTTGATAAAAGTTTTTATCTTTTGACTTTGTTAAGATTCTAAATGCTTGAAGATGTGATATGCTTATGAAGTTAAAACACCTCGTCAAGTACAAGTATCTCAGTGGTAATATTCTCACTCAAAAAATCTTAGATGTTATAAGACACAAGTTCGTACATGATTAAATTTATTAAGGATTCCCACTTTGTGAACCCACCCTTTCTTCAAATATTTAAATTTTCACAGTGTTAAGATAAATCATCAACCACAATATTTAACATGTTACGAAAGATATTTTAGAAGACGAAATAAAATATGTTCATCATGTCTTAATAACTTATCCAACAAACTTTGATTTTTTTAATCAAAATTTACACTTACAAATTATAAGAAAAAAATATTAGTGTGATATTTGATTTAGTTAATGATATGAGTCACTAAGAATCAATTAGATTAGGAAAATTATTAAAATATCTTATAATTAAAATAAATTATATTATTCAAGTGTACGTTATTTTTTTAAATAAAAATTTTGTAAGTGGCGGAATTTAAACTCAAAACATTAATTTTATCACTCAACCAATATTTTTATTTTATTTTAATTTTATTATGTATCTTTTATTTCATTCATCAATTGTATATATATTTACAATTTAATCTAAATTTTCTACTTTAATACTATATATATTGCTTGTATTATTAATAATTAATTTCAAATTAAACGCTTCATTATTTATTGTATGATATTTTTAAATGTATCTCCATGTCTTAAATATATAATTTCTATACAAATATGCTTGTGATAAATTTTTAATATAATTTTAATGAAAAGTGTGATACAAGAAAAAATAAATTAAAATAATATATCTTTAAATTAATTCAATTTCATGAAAAAAATAATTGAAAAATAAAGCAGAAGCACATATGATATAAAGTTGGTCAGTTATAACTTAGAGGTTAAAGTTTAATTTTTTAATAAAATAATATTTGATGCAATAAATTTCAATAACAATATTACATCTTAAAAGTAATTAAATATTTATAAATAAATACTAATAATCTAATTTAATTAAAATTAAATATTATATTTTTTAAGATTTTAAATTTAGAATTTATAATTTAAAAGTAATATTTTATATCGGATTCTGAGTCTTGAATTTAAGTTTAAGTTTAAGATTAAGAGTTTTTAAAAATTGAATTTCGGATTTATATTTAATTATAGTATTTATCTATAAGTTGTTGTTTATTTTTTATTTTATTAGTAATAAAATATTATGTTATTGTTGATTTACCATACCTAAAACTCTACCAAATATTCACAATAATTTATACAATATAAATTATAATATATTTATTAAATACAAAGATAAAGGAAAGGATATGATTGAAAATATTGTTAAATATACGTATATATTTAAAACTTTGATTATGGTAACAAGATTAACTCAAAAAAAATATAAATCTAAATAATTAAAATAAAATCTCATTCACTTTTTTTTAAAAATATACCATAAATTGCCAAATATATGAAATTTAAAATTTATGATTAACACAAAAAGATAAAAGGAAAAAAGATACAGACACTTTACTGCAAAAAAAGTAAAACTTTAGGGGCATAAATAGAATAATCCCAAAAATCATATAATGTTATTAATGAAATAAATAAGTAAATAAATAAAAGCATATTAAGAAAATAAAAAAGAAAAAGGAAAAAAAACGACTTCCATTCTTAATATTATACATAACTTCCCTTTGTCATTCTCTGTAGCATCAACAGGTCCTTCTCTTCTTTGCAATTTTTTTTTCTTCTTTTTTTCTCACTTCCGTTTTTTGTTTGAAAATTTTCTTTTTCTGGGTTTTATTTATTTATTTAGTATTATTTGTTACAGGTGAGGGAAAAAAGAGAAGGATCTGATGTACCTGCCGGTTGATCTTAATTATAAACAAGATCATGATGGCCCTTGAAAATAAAGGTTAGTTTTTTTTTTCTTTTTAAAATTTCCAAGGTTTTTTGGGTTTAAAGTTTTGAACTTTGATCTGCTTTGAGTTACGGGTTTTAGTTTATTTGATTGAATTTATTTATTTGTTTTCTGGTGTTTTGATTTCGGGGGTTTTTTTTTGTGAAATTTTGTTGGCATTGTCTTGATGGGTTTTTGATGCTGTTCTTAGAAATCTAGTTCTTTTTATTGCTTTATTTATTCAGTGTTGAGATCGCTTTGCTTTATCTTCTTCCAGGTTGCTTTAGTTCTGAGTTATTGTTTTGAACAATTTAAATCGAATTTTGAAGGTCTGTTAGGGTTCCTGTTGGACTGGTGTGAAATATGGTGCCTTATATTTGAAGGTTTTTAGAATTCTGGTTTGACATTGAACATAACTAATGCTAACTTAAAGTTTGTATGATACTCAATTATGTAATTATTGTTTTGGAAACTTTACTTGGTACCACTTATTGGATAAACTGAGAACTATCTATCAGCTTACTTGCCAAAATATGGTGTTAACTTGGTGTATTTGATCTTAAAACGGATTTATAAATTGAATATGTTGTTTATCTATTGGAATGATTTGAAGAGATGTAATTTTTTTTTACATATTTAGTTCTAAGCTATCTGTTATCCAGCTGAATCAACCTTATTTAGTCTTAAGCAAGCAGTAACTATGCGGAGAAGATTTACGTTGCGTATTGTACTATTTCTAGATAATTTGGCACCTTTTTTGGCCTTTTAGTCTCTTTTTGGTACCCTATTCTATTGAATAGCCTTGTTTTCATACACATCCGTCTTGGTGAAGTTACTTTTTGTTGCAATGTACTCCCTAAAGGGTTTAGATTCCCTTAAATCCAATGGAAATTGCTGGTGCCTGGAGCATAGTGTTGGATTTAGGGTTTATTGTTATTGTCTCAGCTCAGTTTCACTAGAAGTTAGGTGTAAATTTGGGCTTGGATCAATCGATGGGCAGCTTTAGCATGTTAGTTTCACTTCTGTAACATCTAGTGACAAATATATCATGTATGATTTTATATAGTCGTGAAAACATACATGCCTTGTAAGATTTCTTCATGTTAGCTAAAAGGTTTATGATTGGACGGGCATTACCCAAAATTTGTATATAAAGATATTCATAAAATGGGTCTTGTGTTGAATGTATTTCAGGAAAGTTTGACAATCATTCTTATAAACAAGTATAACTGGTTTTGTTTCTTCATTTGGCTATTCTCCATGTAGTTAGGTCCTTGCTCAGCATGGCTAAATGAGATTGGCTAGGCTCTGTGAATGACATGATAGTCTAGTTTTTCCCCTTTTTTTTTTTTTTTTTGGCAAGGGATGATAGTATAACTAGTGTTCTAAAATTTGAGTATTTCTAATGTACTCATGTTACCTCATAGCATCAGTTTTACTCATTTTTTAATTGCATAGCGGTCCAGTTCTTGCTATATATTAACACCCAAAGAAAGAAAGTTTAAATGTAAGTTTTAATGATGAGCTACATGAAATTTTAGAGAAATACAATTCTGGCACCATACCAAGTGTCTGAGGCTTCATGACTAGGAAAATTCATTTCCTATATTGTGCATGCTTCTGATTTGTAATGATGTTCAGAAATAGTGTTGTAAACTCTAAGCTAAATTGGGACATAACTGAAATGTTTACCAAGCTGGCTCAAAACTCTGTGAAGTCCACAAAGCTGAGATACACCTTATGCATGGCTCTTGTTCGCGTTCATAGGCTTGCATGACAATTTGATGAACAGCTTGGTAAACTGATCATAATATGGGAATTCTCTTCTTTTGTTACTGAAATAAATTTAGTCGTGTATATATTGGTTATGCCATAATTTGTTTTAAGGAAACTTCACAAGTTAGTTGATTCATTTATTTTGATCCCAATGAACCTTTCCTCCTTTTTCGTGCCCTTTATTCCCAGATCTTCCCTAGTTTCCTTCTTATTTCTCCTTTTCCCACTCATAGAAGGTTGCTATTGAAGTGTTAGGAAAATATTTACCAGAACAACCAAGAAAAAGAAGACTGGGCTTGTTTCACATCATTATAAGAAGTAGAGCAACTTGAGTTTGTACCTGTGTTACTCATGCTCAAACGTGTTCCAACACATGTATGTTCAATTTTCCATAATTTCCATATATATGTGTTGGAAATAGGTGTCGGACACACGTACTTCAAGAATAATGAAGAGTTGGAGCAATGTAGGTTTTCACTTAGTTGAATTCAGAAGTGTTGTTTGGTTTTGGGGAGATTTTCAAATTTTAACATAAAATTACTGATCAATACTACTGCAAAGAATTATGACTTTTAAAGTCTTTCTTTGTGATCCATAAACATCATCACTTCTTTCTAAAAATTTGCAACAATGAGTGGCTTGGAGGGGTTATTAGAGGCTGATTTAACATAATAAATTCTTGATTTTCATTTCATCATCATTTTTATCAGAATAGCTTTGTAGTTTAGTCTTCATTTAGCATTTAGGAAGGCAATTTCATTGATGGACTCAGGAGAGGAATGGCAACTTGGAGGTCTTTTAGCATTTGAGAAGTCATTTTTATTGGCTATTTGAATTTCAGCCCATGGAGATGTTAAAGAGAAAATGACTTTGCACCTTCTTAGCTATGTCTCACCTTCAAATTATAAGTTTGATGGAGGAATATAATCCAAGTAAGTGGCATGCTTTATCTTTGAAGGTCGTAATTTTAGAAGTTCTTTCTCATTTCTTGAACCCTATTTAGCCTACCATTTTCTTGGGCATGGCCAAAGTATCTGTTTGAGGCTCCACTAAGGAAGTGAAATGCGAAGGGGTATTGCTGAAGGCAGTAATGCATGATTTGCCTATTATGATCTAATATATGGTATTACTGAGTGAAGCATGCTGGTGAGTTTAATTGCCTTTAAGACATGCTACAAGTTCTTTTGAACTTTTTGTCTCTTTCTGTGGTAAGCTTGAGCCTTATTTCTAGTGGTTTGTCTGTCACTGGTTTTCCCTCCTCCTGCCAGTGGTTATTACTTGCTCTTACTATTTCCGAAAGTAAACCTCTCATAGAGTTTCCTTTATTATGCTTCATGTGCTGCCAAATGTGTGAGTGCCTGGATAGTTTTACAAAACATTTTATGATGCCTGAAATTGTAATACTGGACTTGTGCATCACAATTAACAACAGATCTTCAGCTTCATGTTTATTCAATTTTACCTTCTTTTTTCATTTTGTTTTGTGATTTGCACTTCGTCTTCGTGTCAGTAGTTGGCATTTGTATGTTTGTTATTTGATGCAGAGGAATTAATGTGGGTCATATTGGGTGATATGTCAAGTTCGATATTTTACTGATATGCTGTTAACTTTTTTTATTTTATGTAGAAACTATGCAGAACTGCGAGGCAACCTTAAAATGCCTCCAGACGAAGGGGTTCCCGTACAACCTGCAATGTACTGGGAACTCAATTGAAGGCCTTCCAGAGCTTAAAGATGAAATTTGTACTCACCCAGGTGGGGATGTTGTAGAACCTGTTTGCTCTTTAAATGGGCAGTTTATGGAATACCACAAACCTACCCTTCAGCATGAGTCTGGCTCTTGGTCGACCTTCTATCCTGACAGCCACAAGTTGCAGCCATACCCACCAAATGCTTTTGGGGGCCAGTTTTACCACTTTCCCATGGATAACCGATTTCATTATGCCCCATTCAATATGGTCACACAGGGATACCCGTATGAATTCCAGTTCCAAGACTTTCAGTACTTTGTGGTAATTGACTTTGAGGCTACCTGTGACAAGGAGAGAAATCCTCATCCGCAAGAGATAATCGAGTTTCCGTCTGTCATTGTGAGTAGTGTTACTGGCCAGCTGGAAGCATGTTTTCAGACATATGTACGGCCAACTTGCAATCAGCTTCTGAGTGATTTCTGCAAAGATTTGACTGGCATCCAGCAAATTCAGGTCAGTTCCAAATTCCTTATGTGTACCAGTTGGGCAGCACGACTTTGGGCAATATGTGTATGATATTGCAATTGTAGTAACACAATCACATGGATTTATTTATTGGAGTTCTTTTTGTCGTCATAGGAATTAGGGATATTTAGCTCTTAACACATCTTGTTAAGGTCCTTTCGATATCAATCTATTCTTTTTCCAGGTAGGCTTGACATGGGAAATTCGTTACTAGAGAAAAAGTATTTATATACAATTATACACTTGCTTGCAACAGTGTATGTTTTAACCATGCAAGATGTATCTTGCTCATGAATCCAGGGATTATTTCTCCTTGGATAATTAAAGGAAGGATTGCCCACATGTCTGTGCCTCCTAAGTTTGCTCTAACTGCTTTCTGATTTTTGTTACATGTAGTGATGATACTTTATTGTTCTGTTGTTCCAACTCGTCACATTTCTTGATCTGACACTCGTGTCTTATGCATATCCAAGTGGATATGACCTGCCTAGCAACGTCAATGCATACAAAAACTTAGAAAATTTGCATGTACCTACGTTGGCAATAGCATCAATTTCTTATTATTTTTGGCTATGTAACACATATTCCTGGATGTATTCCTGTTTAGGCTTGATGTTGTATGTATAAGGGTTTGAGACTACAGATTGGTCACTGTCAGGACAAGTTAGAATGTGATGTTTGACTGCAGTTGATAACGCTCTTCTCAATTTTTCCACTGTGATCTGTGAGCCTATTCTAAATCCCCATTTATGTGTTCTAGGTAGATAGAGGTGTTACTCTGAGTGAGGCTCTCCTTAGGCATGATAAATGGCTTGAGAAGAAAGGCATAAAGAACACAAATTTTGCTGTGGTGACATGGTCAAACTGGGATTGTCGAGTAATGCTGGAATCTGAGTGCCAGTTTAAGAAGATACGGAAGCCTCCTTACTTTAACCGGTAAATAATCTCAATGTGTTTATTTGGAAATTGTATATTACAACAATTTATGATAATGTTGATACCTTGTCAAAACAGCCATTTATGTTAAAAGGTTTTTTTTTTCTTCTTTTTGTTTTGGCAGGTGGATAAACTTAAAAGTTCCGTTCCGTGAGGTTTTCGGTGGTGTGAGGTGCAATCTGAAGGAGGCAGTTGAGATGGCAGGCCTGGTGTGGCAGGGACGTGCACATTGTGGTCTTGACGATGCCAAAAACACAGCTCGCTTGCTTGCCCTCTTGATGCGCCAGGGTTTTAAGTTTGCTATCACAAACTCACTGATGTGGCAGGCTAGCGATGGTCCAGTGACATGGAACCCGATCCCTGAGAACACGGGTTTCTCTCTGCATCACCCCCACAAGCTAAAAGATCAACAAATGCCCCTATTCCAGTACCACCCTTATTGTTTCTGTGGTGTTAAGAGCAGCAAAGGAATGGTTCGGAAGCCTGGGCCAAAGCAAGGAAGCGTCTTCTTCGGCTGTGGGAACTGGACTGTCACCAGAGGTGCTCGCTGCCACTACTTCGAGTGGGCTTCTCCCTAACTCGAAAAATCGCAAAAGGGCTTGTCCATCTTTCTTGATGGCATCTTAAACCCTTCTTAGATGTCATGTAAGAAAATGAAAAAAAGAAAAGAAAAAAACAAAAAAAAAAAGAGTATTAAAAGCAATGGTAATGGGTTGTCTCCTCGTTGAAGCACATATACCTTAAGTTGCTTAACTGCTTGCTGATGCTTCTTGTTGTTGGAAAACACCGTAGTAGTGATCGGCTTAGGACCGTGTACGAAAGTAAACATTGGGTCTTCTGATGAATCGAAGCTTCAAACATGTAAAGCTGACTTGTTTGACAGGAGAACAAATCGGTAATGTGAGGATTTGGCTTAGTTAGGATTGATGCATTTACATGCTTAAAAAACATGCTAAATTATCATATAATAATCTTATGAGATAGAGACGGCTTGATTTCCTATGCTTTTCTAATGGGACTAAGCACTGCTTGCTTTCCTATTTATTTCTTTGCTTTTCTTCATTCTCTAACTAACAACCATAACTAGCAACCATTCAAAATTATGTTAAAGTTACTTCTAACAATCTCAACTTTATTGCGTTTGCACCAGGTTGTAAGCGGGTTTGGTTCTCCTCTATTGATCGAGTATTTTCCAGTAAATGTTTAGTATATAATTCTTAATGGATGAACAAATAATGAACAAAATCCTTGCCCGACATAAGCACGATGGTTTACCCATCAAATTCGATAAAATTCAGTAAGGTTTGTCCATTGTGATTGTATTTGGTTTGATAATTTAGTTATAAGATCTCTCAATGGTATATATTCGTTTTTAGTCAGCAATTCAAGTTGGGTTGACTCGAAATTAAAAAAAAGAAAACCTTTCCAAGCGAGCTATCGGCCCGGTGAGTGGACGTGCCGAGCTCAAGGTGAGCATCAAGATACAACAAATAAACTTGCAATTCCGAACATTGTTTAAACCAAATTAACATCAAATCCTAAGCACCAAGGAAAAAAAGGGAAATATAACAACTATTATAGAAAGTAAATTAAGAACTTAGCTGAAGAAACCTTTGTGCCATGGGATGCTTGGCTTCAGAGAGTTCACTAGGCTTCAAAATCTCAACAATTTCACCATTCACAAGAAGGCAAACCACATCTGCAACCCTTTGGATTTGCTTGATGCTGTGTGAAACCATTACAACTGTCATTCTCCTTTTTTTCTTAAGCTTCACTATCACATCCTCTATGTTTTGTGTCGAAATCGGATCCAACGCACTTGTTGGCTCATCCAGCAGCAAAACCTTGAAACCGTAATTTCGACAAGTCAATATCCAAGAAAGGGAATCAAGAAATAGCTCCGAAAAACATGGAAAATGCAGTGAAGTTTAAATGCAACACATTAACAGGGGCCTGGGGTAATGGCTACGTCAGCAAAATCTTGAAACTGAAACTCGAGATGTCAATATTCAAGAGAAGGAATTGAGTTATTTTGAAGTAATATTTAATGTCAATATTCAAGTAAAGTTACAGATCAGCTGGGGATCAGGGCTGTATGGCTAAATTGACAAAACCTTGAAACCGAAATTTCGAGATGTCAATATCCAACAAAGAAACCAAGCTATTCCGGAGTAATAGTTCAGAGAAAAACATGGAAAATGCAGCAAAGTTTGAACGCAAACATATCAGCTGGAACCAGGGGGAATGACTACCTCAACAAAACCTAGGAACTGAAATTCGAGATGTCAATATCCAAGAAAGAAATGATCTTTAAGTAATGGTTCAGCAAAACATGGAAATTGCAGTAAAGTTTACGTGCAAACATATCAGCTGGGGCCTCGGAAAATGAGATGGGGTTATGGCAGGCTACCTCAGGTTCGTTAGCAAGTGTCCGAGCAAGTGCAACTCTTTGAGCTTGACCAACAGATAATTCACCACCAGTTTTACTGAGAAAGGAGGAATCAAGGTCAGCCAGTGTTAGCAACTTGGAAACTTCAACATCAGTTAACTTCTTTCCTCTCAAGTTTGGTCCATATCGAATATTATCTGCAACAGTGCCTGAGAAAAGATCGATACATCTTTACCTTTGGTATTACATACATAAAAGAAATCATTGACTAATCAAACTAACGAACATAACTAGACTACTTTAAAGTGAATACCAACCCCCCACATGGTGAGACATAAATTGGGACCTAAAAGTTCAAGGCTCCATTGGCATCAATACACTTCCTTAATTGAATCTTTTCTCTAGTAAAAACAGTTAAAATTCTCAAATTCTATGAACTCAAGTAAGCTTAAGCATTCACATTTGAGACTTGTAAATTGTTAGCTGAAACTGTTTATGGTTCCTCAAATTTGCAGTACCTGCCATTGGTGGAACCTCAAAGATCCTTCACACTTCAAAATCTCCCATTTTTTTTCATATCAAATTTATATTGGATGAAATATTTATACCAGTTTATGGAAAATAGGCCAAAATCACTTTTATTGTTTCCTTCTATTAATTGAAATTATTTATTTCTCAGAAAAATGAAATTTTCATGAACCCAAGGAGCTATGTCTAGTGTCTACTAAATCAATTCTCTATTTCAATTAAAAAACTTAAGAGAACTCTAATTTATAGTAAACGACAAAATAAGTTTAAAATATAAAAAAGAAAAGATAGATAAATAATTGTAATTAAGTACCAAAATCCATAATGATATTTACTCTTTGTTTTAGTAATCAGGTTTCAATCATGTACCAAAAAAGTTGATAAAGATTTAATGATTTGTATTTGCTAAAAATTTAAAGAAATCTTCAAAAAAAAAAGATGTCAAAGAAATAGTAGATATGTAAGCATATGATTCTAAAGAAAAGATGTTAAAGCTACGGACACCATAACCTGTCTGTTTCCATTAAAAAAAAATCAACTTGAAAGCTATCATCAACTTTATTTTAGATTATGATAATACTTCATAATAGAATATTCTAATGCAATTATTAAATAAATAAAAACACTACATGATACAATATTCTTATTCCGGACAACTTGATTCAATATGAATAAGTTTTCATTCAATAATTAAATTAAATTAAATTTAAAATATACATACTTTTTAATATATTCAAGCTATGAATCATGAACAATTCTATTGCTAATTTTGAACACTTAGAAATAAGCAAACATAGAGAAACATTTGGATATTAAAACAACATAAGCAATCACCAATCATTGTTGGACTACCGGATTGATAATCAGAATAAATCTGGAAAAACTTGATCCTAAAACCTCAAAGTTTTCAGCTTCCTCCTTGCTATTTGCGATTAACAGTTTTATGAGCAACTCTGAATTATATTCAGTCAATTACAGTGTAATAACTATAAAAATAAATCCATAAAATTTCATCAAAACTTCCTAGAAATCCATTCACGGTGAATCAGATACAGTTAAGTGAGAAAACATTTGAAAGAAATTCGAAAATCCATCTTTTTAACTGGAAATTCACACAAAATTTAAATAGCTAGTACGAAAAGGAAAATAAATTGAGAAATATTATTAGCGAATTTCGTACCTTGAAACAGAACGGGAAGCTGGAAAAGCATGCCGACTTTACGGCGAAGTCCAAGCACATCAAGGTCAACAATATCACGGCCGTCAAGGAACACCGTATCGGATGGAGGCTCCCACAGGCGATTAAGAGCTCTAAGCAGCGTCGATTTCCCACTCCCGCTTGGTCCGATAATCCCGACGATCATCCCTTTAGGGATATCGACGTTGATACCGTTTAGTATAGGAACGCCCGCATCCGATACTTTCCTCAAATCACGAATCTGGAATTTCATCTCACCACCATCATGATTATGATCATCGACATCGTCAACGGTTAACAGCAAATGCTCTGCAGACATATTTTGTTGCTTAGCTTCTTTATTAACTTGGAATTTTTCTGTAGGCCGTTGATAGCTTCAGTATTTAACGCTACCAGAGATGATGGAATCGGACTGAATATGACCTTTCCCACTAACAAATTAATAATATAATTAATTATTTATTTAATGCAGATCAACCTTCACCACTTGATATATGCAACTATCCCTGGATGCACCACCACCATTGTCATTCAATTTTGGTTTATCAAAGCCTAAAATAAACATTCTGTTTTCATTGTTTAAATTCCTTATTATTATTATTGGTTTAAAATGGTATCCCAAATTAGAAAAGAAATATAAAATTTATAAAAAAATATTATCACATATAATATATAATAAAATTTATGATTTGAAATTAATTAATTAATTAATAATAATATATGTTTTTATTTCAACAATGTTAGTCATAGGAGAATGATTTCCATGTAACTTTTCTGCTTTTTTTTTACTTTAAATAAAAAAAATTAAAAATCAACATTTTTATTATTTTAAAAAATATATAAATATAAAAATATTATAATATTCGAAAATACAAAAAATACATAAAAACTAAAGTTTTCAAAATTGAACCCAGGATTGAATTGGTTAAATTATAAATTCGATTGATTTGATCAATTTGTTCAGTTTCATTAAATAAATAATTAAAATTCATAAAAATTTTAAAAAATAATTGAGAATAGAGAAAATCGAATCAATTGTTGATTTAATTATTTCTTTTTACTTGGTTTAATTAGTTTCGAACAGTTTGTAAGTCAATCGATCTAACCCTTTCTCTAGATTAGTATCCCTAACTAATTTGACTGATTGTCCAGTTTAAACAACATTGATAAAAACTATTTACATATATATATAATTAAAAAATTATTAAAGCTTTACAAAATTATAAAAAACTAAAAAAATAAAATTTTAGATAATTAAAAATTAAAAAGAAAATTAAAATTAAAATTATAGTTAAACAAATAAAAAAGGTTACCAACTTTGGCAGAATTGACCTTCGTTGATTGATTGACCAATAATCGAAATTTACTATCGGTCAATGCCAGTTAATTTTGTTTTTTTTAATTTTCTCTATTTTTTAGAATGTTTTTGAATTGATATATTAAAAAAATATTTTGCTAGAATTTTTTAATAATATTTTAATTTTTATAATTTTTAATTAACGTGGCATGTGTGTCTTGTGTAACAATCTAATTGGTCCACATTATTTCATTTTAACAATGCTACAGAATTACATTAAAATGTTCGAAAGATGTTAATTTCGAGTGTCAATTTAGACAAAAAAATATAGGTACTAAATTCTACATTGAAATTAAATTTATATGTAAAAAATATATTTTTCTATTTACCCTTTATGAAAATATAGGTGGTTTTGATTCTCAAATACTAGAAAAAATACATATATTTGGTTAAAAATTAAAAATGGTTTGAAAATGAAAATAAAATATGTGAAATTAAAAATTAAAATGTTTTTTAAGGACACAAAATTGTTTTTATTAAATATTTTTTGTAATAATTTTTTATGGTTAAGGTATTTTTCATGCATATTTTATGATACATGCATACTAATCATTTCAAGATTCGTGGATGTTAATTTCTCTTAACAATATTATTTGTAGGGTTTAAACTTAAGTTTTCTCTATGAGAATATAATATACCTTACCACTACACCAACATTTGTTGATAACAATTTGTAAATATCAAATTCTTGATCATAGTTGAGTCGATATAAATATAGAAACTTATTTTATCATATTTTTATTATGAGAAAATAGGTACCAAATGTATGAGAAATGATTGTATCAAACTGTTATTCCATATTATCCATATTTATTTTTAATAGAAGAATGACAAGTCAGATTTTTCTCCTGATTTTTAGTATTTTTAGTTGGATTTGAATTTTTCAAGGGAAAAAATCTGATTTATCATTCTCCTGTTAGAAAGGGATAAGGATGGTGTAAAATCACAATTTCATATTTTTACTTAATACATGATTTTTTATTTAACAAACATATTTTTAATATTATAAAAAATTCAACAAACATATTTTTAATATTATAAAAAATTCAAAAATAAAATTGATTTTCTAAAAATTAAAAATTAAAAATATTTTCTTGAATCAAATGGAACCCTTTTTTTCTCCTAATTTTTAAAAATTATCAATCTTTTAGCAATTTAACTTTTAGCCAAAAACAACTTTTAATTAGTGATAAAATTCATTTATACCACATTAGTAATAATTTAAATTTTTGAAAATTTTGCATAAAGAGGCTTTTGTATTTTAGTAAAAATGGATGATGCATGTTTCAAATAAAAATAAAAATGAAAGGTGCACAAAGTGAGGTGGGATAATTATAATAAATATTTACATTTTTCTATCCTTGATTAATTTTTATTTTTATTTATTTTTTATTTTGGTTACAAATGAGGGCCAAAGCCTTAATCAAACACAATTAATAGTTGTAAAAAAAGCTACGCCCTCTATATCCGCCTTCAACAAGTGAATGGAGGAAGGATGGGGCTGGTCAAGTAGGCGAAATCTTATCCCTTGGCTAGCTTTTAAAATTATTATTTTACCCTTTATAGTATTATATCAATTATTATATTTGTAGTACTTATACTAAATGTGAACTTCCCCTTCCCCTTTTAATGAAAACAAAGTAGGCTTAACCCTAGCCTCTTGAGACAATGATGTTGTCCTTCAATCGACGCTTGCCTACTGATCTCTTTTCTTCATTTCTCTTCTTATCCATCCTCCATCCTAATTTCTCTTCCCTTCACATTGCTTTTTTCTTTCTTTTTCCTTTTCCCTCATTCTTCTATTTTTTTTTCTACCACACTACCATTAAGTTGTGGTAGCTTTTCAGTTTCCTTTACACTTCTCTCATTTACCTTCTATTAAGTAAAATAAGTGTTTACACTAGCCAAACATTTTATCATGGCTATTAAATGAGTTGGATTTTATCATTAATGTTTGCATGGTTACAATAAATGGAATGTTTGTACAATTTGTTATGATAATTATCCTCTCTTATGTTCTATAAATGAGGTCATTTTCTCTTTGCTGTAGGAAAGACTTTATAAAATATATGATTATTTTGCATTCTTATTAGTCTCTAATTATTCATAGCTCTTCAATAGAGCTTGATTTATATTGATGTTCTACATATGCTCTTTAAAAACGAGTTAGTAAATAAGTGAATATTAACTAAAATGAGTGTTCACACTAGCCAAACGTTCTATCAATAACCATTGAATGAGTTGAATTTTATTACCTAAATTTGCATGACACGTTAGCCAGATGGTTACAACAATTCTCTTGCATGGTGTGGAGCGGGATGGTCTTTATAGTTTTACTTCCGGCTTTGGTACCATATAAACCAAGCTCTATTAAAGAGTTATAAAGAACCAAAAACTAATAAGAAAGCAAAATGGTGATTATAATATTTCATAAAGTCCTTCCTAGAGAGAAAAGGACCCGGATAATTATCATTACAAATTGTATAAATATTCCATTTGTTATAACCACCTAACTAACGCCGTCATGGAAACTTTGGTGATAAAATCTTTCTCATTCAATAACAATTGATTGAACATTCGGCTAGTGTTAACATGGTTAATACCTTCCCACTTCCTTTAATTCTCTCGTTATTTCCTTTTTTCTTTGTTTGTTTCTTTTTTTTTCACGAACCTCTATATCATTCTTTGACCACCAACGAGTTCGAGAAGGAATCTTTGACTTCCTTTTGGTCACTCATTCTCACAAACCCATTTTCTCCCTTTTCTTTGGAAAAATAATACACTGTCTCCAACCTCTTGGCCGTTGGCAATGTCTGTGGCATTCCCGATTGCTATGGCCGGGGTTTTGACCTCCCCGTTGTGGTTTTTGTTGCAATCAGTTTTGTTTTTGTTAGTAGTTACATATATGGTGGGTTCAATTCACATTAGGAATTTCTTTTTTTATATTTTGACTTCATTGCCCGATTTAATTTAAGCTTTTTCATATGTGTTTTTTAAGTTAACAATGACATTTCCACTGCCACGATAGTTAGGGCTTGGACTGAGATTTTTTAAATCAAGATAGATATGATCACCATGATGATTTGTTCACCAAAGTTACCAGCATGAGTCTCTCTTTATTGCAAAAATGGATTGAAAGAACATAAATCGGAAATTTGAATAATAATGCTTGAGGTGTTTAGAAGTAATGCCTCGAAATTTTCAGTGTCAGAAATTTCGTAATTTGTGGGAATCAATAATCTGAAACATTTCGGAAAGTTAAACTAAGAGGTTTTAGGGAGCAAATATCAGGTTGAATTTATAATTCAATATTAGTGAGTAATAATTAGTAATTAGCCTTATATTTCTTAGTATTAAATAGTTAAAATTTTGAGGTATGGACTATTTTGTAAAAAAAAAAAATCAAAATTATTGGGGTAAATGTCTTAAGAGTAGGAAATAGAATTAGAAAGAGGTGAGGTCTTTAATTGGTAATTAGCTCAAGCCCAAGGGTATGTGGGCAAATTACCCATACCTTAAAAATTCAAAGAGGGAACATTATGATTTCTTCTCTCAATTCATGATCAAATTTTCTCTTAATTCTTTCAATCATTCTCTCATCTTCTTTCATCAATTCTTGATTTTATTCTCTCAATTTCAGTATGGTAAACATGATTTTCCATTCAACTCATCATCATTTCAATTTTGTAAGCTTGATTTTATCACTTTCTTTCTTTACTTCTCCATTCATGCTAATTTAACTTTAGAATGATTCTAGGTTAGATTCTTGGTATTTATGAGTTCAAATTAACATTAGAATAAGTAATTTCAGATTTGAAAAATATTTGAATGGTTTCTTGAAGTTTTGGATGAGTTCTAAAGTTCAGATTGGAGTATGGAAGAGTGCTCTTTGATGGTTTTGAGAAGTGAAGTTAGGGTCTCACTTTGTCGAATTGCATCATTTTAATAGATTTAGAATGTTTTCTCATTGCTAAATTGTATTTGTCTAACTTGATTTTGATGTTTGATTACAAATTAAAGTTAAGGAAGTTGGTGAAAGTTTGAAAACAAAGGGAAAGAGAAGGCGTTAGAAGTTTAGTTGGTTTCGGTTTGTGCTCTCTAAATTCCAATTTTACATCATGTGTCTATTTAAGTTGTACAGCCCAATTTTGGGCCCAAAATTAAAATAACCCAAAACCCTTAACCCACTAAGTTTAAAACAGCCCAAATAGGCCCAACTAGTAGATTTAGGGTTTCAGAATATGAAACCCTAAATCACCTAACCCCAACCGACGCCTCAGCACCGCCTCTGTCACGTCCACCGCCCATTTTCCTGCAAGAAAGACAGAACAATTCATTAGGAGGCAAGTTGTAAAGGAAAATGCCTATAAAAGGCCACCCCTAAAATCATTGTACATTCGGCTCTCGAGAGAAACAAAAAAGGGGGCATTTTAAAACACAAAATCAGTGAGTCAAAAACACAAAACAGCAACTCTAATATAAAAGAGAAAACGGAATCGAATCAAACAAAAAAATCCAGAAGTCACGATCGAAGGACGAAGGTGATTTTATTTCCTTTTTCACTACCCTATTTTCGATTTTTTTTTCTTTCCTCGTTCACATACACATTTTATAAATCTAAAAAACACACAAAAAAGAGGGAGAAAACGCACCTTTTCGACTTTCCGGCCACCGCCCGATACGGCGGCAGACGGCCGACTCCTCGCCGGTTTTTGGACCTGCGCAGAGAAAAAGAAAGAAAAGAAATCAGTTTTTTTTAAAACAGAAAGGAAAAATGAGATTTTTTTAAAAAATTTTTGGTTTATATAGAAGTATAAAACGACGTAGTTTTAGGGGGGGTTCAGATGCCTCAAAACGGCGCCGTTTGACCATCGACCCGCGCAGTTGACCCGACCCACTAGGAGGATCCGCGTGTTTTTGTCTTTGGGGGTAATTGCTTTGCAGGTCCTTCCGCTTTTCACACATTTTGCGATTAGCTCTTTATTTCTTTCAAATTGGCCTCAAAATTCACCACGTTTTGTGATTTAATCCTCCCTCCAACGACGTCGTTTTAAGGGTTCGGGTAAATTACCCTCTTGATCCTTCGCAGTTGTGCGCGCATTCAAAGGGGTCCCTTCTTGCATATATATTTTAAAATTGGCCCCAAATTTAATATGTGTTCCGAATTTAGTCCCTTTTTCATACTTAACACTATTTTTATATTATTTTTACTCTTTGTTATTTTAATATTATTCATTATTTACCTTTCTTGTACCATTACTTTTAGCATATCTTATTATTATATTTTTAATTTAATATTACATATATATATATTTTATAGTTGTTTTATATATTGTTCCTAATATATGTTTTGTGTACACATATTCAAATACCCCATCATGCACATTTTGTTATGTCTATTTTTATTTCTATATTTATTAATATTAAAATTGTTTTATTATATATCTCTAACATGTATACGTTTATTAGTTTTTGATGCTATTGTTTTGTTAATACAATTCATGTCATATATACGTACTTTTAATATATCTTTGTATATTATACTTCATCACTACAGCAAAACTGACTTTTAGTGGCATTTTTTTAGGCCTTTAGCGGCGCTTTTAAGCGCCACTAAAACTGTTCGCGGCATTTTTTCAAGCGCAGCAAAAACGCCGCTATAGATGGCGCCACTAAATTTTGCGGCGTTTATTTGAAAAAACGCCGCTAAAGGTCAGGACCTTTAGCGGCGCTTTTCCAACAAACCTGACCTTTAGCGGCGCTTTTCCCACAAACGCCGCTAAAGGTCATAAAAATTAAAAAAAATATAAAATATTATAAAATATTGTAAAAGTCCTGAAAAATATAAAAAAATTAAAATTCATTATCAAAATATTGAGAAGAAGAATAATCTATGATATAAATACATCCCGCCAAACAAAATACCGCACTTAAGGATGAATGAAAGACATTAATGATATATAAAATCATTGTTTCTAATGCATATGTAGAAATCAAGCCATGGTGTGCACCAAGGATCCGGCTCTCGTAATAGCACCAGGCCTTGATCAAAATAATACTGCGTTTGAAAAGATGATCTTTTCCAATTAGCTGGTTAACCTGAAAAACAAACAGTTCAAAAGAAGTCATGTGTCAATTAAACTTGCCACCCTTGATATTGCTATAGGAATTAATGCATGGAGAGTGATGGAGATGGGATTGGGGATTCCTCAAGGCTGCAGCAGTAAATTTAAGCAACAGTGTGGGAAAAGGTGAAATGAGAGATTTTAGACTAAATCCAAAGCATTAATTTCTATTAAATGAAAACAAAAAAACAAATATAATTGTTAAAGAAACATTAATTTCTCTTAAATCTGGTAAAATCTTAAAGAATTTAGAAATGAATGAAATATAAGGGGGAAAAGAAAAAGGAAAAGCTAAAATTCACTCTGTCGGTTAGTAGTGATATGGAAGACAAAAAGGATAAAATGCCACATACCAAACGAAGATCATAAAACTACTTAGAATTTAATGCCAGAAAATGAAACAATGTACCATTTAGAATTATACTTTTGAATCATCTTTTGCATCAAGTGAATTATATGAATTATGATTACCACATCCACAATGTTTGGAATGGAAACAGATTCTAAACATATCAATGTTGGATAGGATTAGATGATACCTTCTCCAGAAAGCAAAGTGCAGATAGACCAGCCGTTTGATTGAAAGAGATGTCCACCGATATGTCATTCACAGTGCATTTCACTATTTTAACCTGAAATCAAATTCCAAAATAATCGAAATGAGCTCAAGATGATTTTAAGCTATATTTGCTGCTTAAGTACATATACTAATATGCAATAAATACCATTTAACTGCACGGGAACAACGACAAAGATGCAGCTGAAAATTTAATATCAGCATAATAGCACAAATAGAAGTTGTTGCCAAGTGTCCAACAGCATATGACTTATGTGGTTTTACTCAATATCAGTTAAGCGCCTAGTCGTTTGCTACCCTAATTTCCGTTATCTACATTACAGGAATGTCTTTTAAATTTTTACACGTGACAGAAAGTTATAAAGGGTGCTACCATAATCGATTAGCATTGGGATGCAGTTTCGATGCTATGTCCAATAAAAGCGAAGTTAAGGAAAGAATCAGATGAAAAACACAATCCTTTAGATGTACTTGATGACAGCTGCCATTATCTAGTTCATACACATGAAACGATATCAAGCTCATAAATGGAATATACTACGTTTTAGATCCAAGGCATGGGGTCATCTCTTACGTTAACTTGCTAACCTATGACGAGCAATCCTACATATCTCATTCTTAAATTTCTCATACCTCTGGGCATCTTTCAAACTTGGCAGCAACTAAACAGCCATGGGATAGAAAAGAAAAATGATAAGTGCCAAATTCAGGAAAGATGCAAAGTAACAAAGTGGAAGTTAACTATATCTTTAATTGAATTACAAGGTATCACAAAAAAAAGAAAGAAAGAATAAAATCAATCAGAAAGAGTTATACCTGTGCACGAATATGTTGAACATCCTGTACTAGAACCTCAGAGTTCTGCTGGTTATCTTGTAAGATACTGCAGATATATCTTGCCAAATTTTCCTCCATATTTTGATGACTAAGAGCAGTCAAATCAATATCTCCATCAGGAAGGAAGGTTTTCAACGGAACTGGGCCAAATGGGAACAGCTGAAAAGTGTGTGGGACGGTAAAAGAACTACAATGGAATGAAAAATGTAAAGGTATATAATTACGGAAACGAACTGACCTTGACCACTCCAATGATTATTTTCTTTTGAACCTATAGAAGTTACTATGGCTCATACCTTGAATCTTATCAATACCACTTGAGCTCGGCCAAGTGACGGGAGTCAACTGCTTTAACACCCATAAGTTATAGTAGTTATGCATTTCCTTTACCTTTTGCCATGTCTTTATTAGATTTTTATAGGAATATGCACCTTTCTTCACTTAGATTTGCACTTTTCTATTTACACCTCAAGCCATACAAGGTCATGGTGCCTTTGGAGCAACTTATACATTTATCAGGGCTGATATAAAGCTTGCACATATGTGTATGCCTTTAATCCAAATGTGCTTCGCAAATGATACTAAAAGGACTGGCTATTAGGTTCTAGAACTGATGCCAAATTGTGTTAAAAGTTAAAGAAACAAATAGCTATATGACTATGCTCACAAGCAGAGTATATAAATGCTCAGTGCTCCTGCATATGAAAACCCAGCAGAGTATATTTGCCTATCTTTCATTTCTCCACGGCCTCTTCAAAAGTGAATAGTGTTGCCTTCGTGACAAAAAAGGAAGGATAAAAAGACACAGTTAAACCATGATTTTTTCAAGTAACAAGTGAATAGTGTTGCCTTCTATCCAATCAAATACAATTTTATCACAGTAATTTCTTTCTTCACAAAGAGTTAGCAGATTTCAACTTTAAGCAGCAAAACACCACTAATGCAACATCCACATCTCAATTTCATGCATCAAGAAATCAAGGAGCGTGTAATGTGTAAATCATGCATCCGACATGCCAAAACAACATCAAAGAAAACCCGATGATTTTCCAAAATCAATGTGCACAAACATGTACTGAGAGCAATGTTATATTTATTATATATATGTTCCTCCATTTTTGTTAATTTGAATCTGAGGCATTTAACCAGACCGCCAGTTCCGAGTAGCACCTATCCATTCCAAATCAAAGCAGTTCTCAATAGACCTTAAATTTAACTCATCTTCATCAAGCACATTATTTCTACCTACGATCTAAAGTATGAAGGTGTAAAGAAATATCACTTACAAGCCCAGACTTCTAATTCTCAATTAAAACTGTAAATCTTTCCAGCTGTACGGAAATTAAAAGTGACCAACCCTAAATCTATGAACAATGGAATAAAAAAAGAACATTACTTTCTTTCCTGAAAAATTAAAATCAGAGATAATGGGAAACTAAAATTAAGAAGAAAAAAGACCATAAAACATTCTTAGTCGGACAGCTTAGAATTAAATATATTAAATAGATATTGATCTTCCTTGTTTCTTTCAAATTCTTTTCTCTCATCCCTTAAACATACTCATCAATTATCCCAAAATTAAACAATAGAAAAACCCTAAAGCAGGAACCCTTAAGTTCCCAGTCATGTAATGGAGCAGAAATATAGATAAATCAACCGCCATTTTCAAGTCGGAAGCGACAGTGTGAAACCTTCTTTCAGTAGACAGTTGCTTAAATTTCAAAAGAGATTCGAGCATCATTACAGACCGAAACAAGAACATTGACGAAGCAAACAAATAAATTTAAAAAAGAAGAAGAAAGACTAACCTCAAGCGCTTTCGGACGGTGGAGCAAGAGCAAGAGAGCAAGAGTTATCAATCTTATGGCTACCGTAGGAGAGAAATGAACACTCGGAAAAATTCCAAGAATGAAACACTTATGAATCTTAAGAAAATCTCATATAGAAACAACTTAAAGGAATGAAATAGCAGAAATAACGTAACATAAAATCCTACAAAGGAAATTGACAAACAGAAAAGTATGAAAAATAAAAGAAAAAGGAAAACATTTTGAATCGTTGTGTAGAGTTGGAGGGATGTCAAATTTTGGGAGGATTAGAGGCGGGATCTGTAAAATCAATTGAAACGGTGCGTGGTGAAAACAATTGAAACGGTGCGTGGTGGGAACAATTGAAACGTGAGTTTTGAATTAGTAATTCATCAACAGTTTATGTATTTTAGCTTCGAAAACTTTGAAAGGCCATAACTTTTCGCTCGGTTGTCCGATTGAGACGATTTTTTTTTTGATTTAGAATAACTTATCGAGATATACGCGCTGAAAAACTGCCGAAGGTGGTTTGCCGCACTTTTTGTCGAAAAAGATTTTTTTTTGCCTCTAAATTTTGATATTTTCGGTTTAAAATTCAATTTTAAAACATTCAAATCATTATTTTCCTTACTTATTTGAAGTAAACACCGGATTTTTTTTTACAGAATTATTGTATTATTTGACACGTGTATGGAATAGGTCCGATAAATCATTAGAGCGTAACGTAATATAATTAAGATAATAATAATACTCCTATAATATAACAATTAGTTAATTTAGCTTAGTTGGTTAAGTTTGCTTGCTCTTTACCTTAGTACCTGGGTTCAAATCTCGTTGTTAGCAATTTTGAGTCTTTTTTGTACCCCTCCGTACCTTGCTCTTTTTTGTACTTGCATTTATTATTTTTAATCAATTAACTCTTCAATATTATATTAATATATATTATTAGTACAATAATATAGACGGATTGACAAATTGAGCTACATATTACAGTAATACATTAACATTAATATACAGGCACATAATACATTAATATATATTATTAGTACAATAGTATAGAAGGATTCACAATTGATATACGGGCACATACATAATTTGAGCTACAATATTATGAATATTAAATCGCTAAAGCTAAAATTTTAGAATTGTTGTATAAATTTTTAAAATTTAATAAGTGTAAAGGATATGTGCAATAAATTATACATAATACAAGATTTGTGTTTTTAAGATATTATTAGAATAAAAAAATAAATCTTATACAAAAATAATGACGGTACTAAAATATACAAAAATATTGCACATAATTCATTCCTTGTTTCACTATAATAATCTTACAATGGTATTTCTATATATTCATTTTTTTTTTTTGCACTTCAATTTTGTTTTCCTCTATTGTTTCATGTTCACTTGAATGTGTACATTTGTCCACTTCTCAATTGTTTTGTACACTGAAAGTTTATCTATTATCTCTTATATAATTTAAACTATAATCATAAGTTTAATATATTCAAATTAAGATTATCTCTTTTACAATTATATAAGAAATTATTTAATATATAAATTAAAAAATACTAATTAATCTAAACCCTAAACCTCTTAACCCCTATCCCATAAACACTAAACTCTAAACCTTAACCCCAAACCCTTACACCTTAAACTCCAACCCTAACCTCTAAACCCTAAATCATAATCCCTAAACTCATAATTCATACTAAATCATAATCCCTAAACTCATAATTCATCATAAACCATCAAATACTAGTTAACTCCTAAACCTTAAACCCTAAATCATATATCTTAAACCATAGTTAACTCATAAACCTTAAACCCTAAACCATATATCTTAAACCATAAGCCATAAACTATAATGATAATTAATTCGGTATTTTAAATTCAATACTATCTCTTTTACGATTATATAAGAAAATATTTAATATATTGTATAACCATAAATTTTAATAATTATTGTTTTAGGGGTTATATAGATTAGTGTTTATGATTTTTTTGGGTTTAGGGGTTATATGACTTTTAGCGGCGTTTTACTAAAAGCACCGCTAATGCTCTGGTTTTTAGCGGCGTTTTACCAAAAGCGCCGCTAATGCTCTGGTTTTTAGCGGCGTTTTACCAAAAGCGCCGCTAATGCTATGGTTTTTAGCGGCATTTTTCCAAAAGCGCCGCTAATGCTCTGTTTTTCGCGGCGTTTCTATTGCTCTGTTTTTAGTGGCGTTTTTGGTAAAACGCCACTATTGCTATGTGTTTTACAATTTTTGCGGCGTTTTTTGATAAAACGCTGCTAAAAACGCCGCTAAAGCCCTATTTTCCTGTAGTGCATGTTATGCCCATGTAAATTAATATCATATCATTTTGTTATAAATTTTTTTTGTATGTTGTAAATATCATATTAGATTCTACCATGTATATATGTCAGGTATATGTTCTATATGTTATGTGTATATCATGTTTTTAAACATTACTATATGTCTATTTTCAATATATTTACGTAATATTTTTTATTAGTATCATTATCATCGTCGGTATTATTTTCCTTATCATTATTTTACTATTATCGTTGTATTATTATTATTCTTACTATCATTATTATCGCTCTTATTATTTCTATTTATTTTTGGCTACTATTACTTATATATATATACTATTGTTAGTATTATTATCATATCGCTATTATTTTTATCGCCACCGTTGTTAATACTTTATTTTTGTACTCTAATATTCTATTAATATTATTCATATTTTCATTATTTTTGCTATTGCTATTATTATTATATTAAGCATACATTTTTATATATATTTATATATAGTATTGTTTTTAGTATTTTAAAGTTAATATTTTTATCATATTTGCTTTTATTACAGTATTATTATTTTTGTTATTATTATTATTATTATCATCAATATTATTATTACATAGTAAGTGTACATTTCTATTGCATACGTATGTATATATATTTTCATATATGTAGTATTATTTACTTTACTTTAATACTATTGTTATTATTGTCATTATATTTACACTTATAATTATTTTATTTTCATTACTATATCCATCATTATTATTATTATTATTATATATAGACATATCATTTTACTATTGTTTTTACATATATATTTTAAATATTATTACCATTAATATTATGACTTAACATATTGTTTTTACCTTTATTTTAGTATTATCCCTATTAATACCATCTTATTATTAAATTAAATAATTTCATGTAAATATTATATTATATACCATCTTTTTTTACTTATTACTTCATTACCAATTAATTTAACTTATTATTATTATTATTATTATTTATTGTTACAAATATATTGTTTTTCCTCCTACTAATGTATTATTATTGTTTTCCACCTTATTATCACTACTATTATATTATTATTTTTATATTTTACCCATTACTCTTTAAATACCCTTATTTTGTTTTTATTTCTCACTCATATTATATATTATTTATTTATCCATATATACACATGCATATATATACTTTCATACATCATCCCAAAATTATTACTTGTATTGTTACTACCAATATTATTATTTTTATCATTACTATACTATCATTCTTTAATTTTACATAATGTTTGTTTATTTATCACTAGCTCTTTTTAATTTCGAATATTTCCTAGTATATTCGTCACTTTCTTTTTATTCGTTTTATTCATTTATTATTGCTCTTATCATTATCATTGTTCACATGCGTGTTTTACGTTTATTCTGTTATGCTCGTCAATACCGAAATTTTTATTTGTTTAGGCATTCTCTATTATCTCGTATTATTACGAATTTATGTTTTGTCCAAACCCAAAATTAATTCTTTCATAAAAGCAATATCCAGTATTAGATAATTCGAGATAATCGTGCCCTAACTTACTGGGTTTCGACTTTTCTCATTTAACCTAAATAACGGAATATTCTTTTAAATCGCAACACGAGTTTTGAAAAATGCTTATCCTCGGGAATACGAAGTGTCGTGCCCTAACTTACTGGGTGTGACATTTTGTCACCTCGAAATAAGAATTTATTTTAAAATAAAGGCAATATTCGGTGTTTGAGAGTTCGAGAAAACGTGCCCTAACTCACTGGGTTTCGATTTCTCTCGTTTACTCTAAATAATCGAATCCCCTTTTAATAAATTAAAATACGCAAATTTTATATAAATAGCAAGCTCACTCTCGAAAAAAGCAAGATGTCATGTCCTAACTTACTGGACGTGACGTTTCATATTTTGAGACGAAGAGGGTCTTTAATATTCGAGTTTTTTTAAAAGAGAGGATCGTATTTCAAAGTATTTTAAGTTTTCAATCTTCGACACTAAGACACTAATTAATCAACTAGGTACCAATTTTTGGGCGTATCGAGGGTGCTAATCCTTCCTCGTGCGCAACCGACTCCCGAACTCGTCTTTTGATTTTCGTAGACAAAAAAATCATCGTTTTAATAAATCTTAACTTTTATTAAAATGACTAATTTTAGGTGACCCGACCACACCTCATCAAAAAAAGGATCGGTGGCGACTCCTCTATTCGTTTTCATTTTCCAAAACTTAAGTCGATTCCCGTTTTACAAAAAAATGGTTACGACATAAGTTATTTGCTTAGTTCATTATATTGATCATGTTGATGTCTTAACAAGTTGCTTAATGAGTTGAAAATGTATGCTTTAATTAATAAACGACCCTTTTAGGCATTATTGGAATGTGTTCAAGTATGGTTATCATGCCACAGGATTTTTAAGCTCTTTAAGCATTGTGTTTTGGTGGGATTGCTTTATGCACCCAAGAGTATTGATGTGTTGGGAGGGTATATTATCATATTTCATGTACTAATTGGGATGTTTGTTGAAAGTCATGTTTAAACATGCATCAGAATATTGTTATCTTTTGTGACGCTTATGCATAAATTCTTGGTGTATTTGGGATTATCCACTTATCAATTTTATGTTTCTACGTTTCATTATAGGATCAAACTAAACTGGCTTATGTAGTAAGAGTAAAGCTATTACAAAAATGGTATGCAGAAATGTTAGTAAATTTTGGAAATGATGGATATGATATAAGTGGAAGAGTTTTTATTATGTTTTGCATTTGTACAAATTGTTTCACCATGTTTTGTGTTGCCATGATATTTGCTGATGATATTATGTTCTATTGCTTTAATTTTAATTTGTTGTTATTGATTGGTATAAACTTGACTTGAAAGATGTATGATGTATTATTGAATTTTATTAGAGCGGTTTAAGGGTTGGACTACTCGTATAAGCTCGAAAAATGAAATTAGACAAAAGTGTAGGCCCATTTTCTATTCGTGGCAAACCTTATGTAGATTTTTAAAGCATGACCTAACTAGTTATATTTTGTTATTTAAAAATATATATGTTACAAAACTTTAATATATAAAAATAACCTAAAATTCAAGCGGATAATAAATAAAACCCAAACCCAAACCATTCTTACAAAAAACAAAGCTGGAGGTTGTGAATGAGAAATTTGCGCCATTATTGATGATATGAAGTTAACGTCTAATATTTTTCCATGGGTTTCTTTATGTTTTGTTCATAGAGAGTGTAACATGTTTGTTGATTGGGTTGGAGAATCATTGTCCGTCTCTATGGATTTTTATGCAATTTTTATTTTCTAATTTGGAAGCGAGAAGTTTTTCAGGATTAATGTGCTTGGTTAGATAAAAGTCAAAACGGATGTGCTTACCAGAAGTCAGATGAGGTTGCTGCGGCTGGTGGCATCCTTCGTGATCATAATGGAAGATGGATCTGTGGCTTTGCTCGTAAGTCAAGTTCGTGCTTAATTTTGAATGCTGAATTATAGGGTGCAATCGGGGAATTATGGATAGCTTTTACGAGTTATTCTGGAAAATATAATTTGATGGTTTTTTTAATACCATTGCAAACAAGATAACATAGCCTCGTATTACAACTAAGACCAAGAACAACTGCAATAGTCATACGATGAACTTGTCGTTGACATGGGTCGAATGGTTTATGTTTGTATTTGGTACACTTCTCTATTTTTGAATTCCATCATTTTATTAGATTAAAAGTTCTTAATAACAAGTGTAGATAGTTTTATTTTATCTTTTATTTATTCAAAAAGTAACTTTATTTTAAATGAGAAGATATCATATGATTCATTAATAATTTATAGATTTATATACTAATATAAGTTCTTAATTTTAATCTCATAAAAATAATTCAGATAAAGAAGAAGAAAAAAATCAATATTAGTTCTATTCTGATGTAACACTGATAACTAATCTATTGGCAACACGTGACAACTTCTCAATATGCCATGTGATAGATATAACTTTAAAATATTTAAATTAAGAAAAAATATATAAATTTTTTCATGTCAAGAATGAACCTGGACAAAAAATTATACTTTTTTTAAATTTATTTATTTTAAATATTTATTTTAAAATTTTAATTTATGCTCGTCACAGGGCATACTGAAAAGTTGCCATGTGCCACCACCAGATTGATTATTTGTGCCATGTCAGCACAAACTAACAGTGTTAGTGTAGAGGTACCAACTTGGGTGATGGTATACAAGTTCATGTACCAAATAGGTAATTTTAGACAAGTTTAAGGGGCAAACTACATATTAACCCTTTATACATATGTATGTGTGCATATATTCATTGAGCTAAACTTCTAGAAGGTCTAGTAAATTATTAGGAAAAGAAAAAATAAAATAGGATCGGTGGTTGAATTACTTAGGTTTCCAATTCAATTAGTTTGATTGTTGGGGATAGACCTGATTCAGCAACGAACAAGTAAAATAGCAGAAGTAAATGAGAAATCGAACATGCAAATTTAACGTGGAAAACCCCTTCCAAAAAGGATAAAAAAACCACAAACAAAGATAATTACTCTATAATGGTAAAAGAACAAAGAGTACAAAAGATGGAGAGAAATATGGAGAGAAATCTATACCCTAAAACTTGAAAAAAAGAACCATCAAAACATAAACACAAAATTCTCAAAAGTGTTATGAGTTATAATCTTAAATGGGTATTTTTCTAAGATTGTAAGAGCTTATTTATAGGCTAAATTCGTAGGTCAAATAATAATAAAATAATTTATACTAATCAAAGTTCAACCCAAACAAATAAGCAGAGTTTAACTGGGAAAAGAAATTGGGAAAATTGTTGAACACATCGCCACATTGCGACGTTCTATTTGTGTCGTCTCGACGTTGTCATTGCTTATCCACTTGTTTCATCGTCTCATTGTCAGGATGAGCTACTCCTTCTCGTAGAGACATCGGTAGCTCGTCGGGGTGAAGAGCTCTTCCTCGTCACGACGTCGTAGCTTGATCGTGCCCAATTTGACCAAAATGCGAGGCATACTCCACAAATCTCCACATTGACCCATATTTCCACAACACCATCATTTCCAAAGTCCACCGCGGGCCTATCTCGAACTATGTAGGGTATTAACTGGGTCGAAACTGTGCTTAGAAACTTGAAGACTACTAGCCTTCGACTTTTGCATTGCCAAATCAAAATTGACCTGAGTCTAATTTTAACGAACACAGTGCCATAATTTTTCAAAACCTGCATCCAAAAGAGAACCTCTTTTATATGAAACGATCATACCTTTTTCCCTCCTATGACTAAGTTGCCTCTGCTCCAAACGAGTCGACTTTGACTCATTAACAGATGAGGGACATTCGATTTCACTAGTCACTGTAGAACTTTCTAGAACATAAAGATTGTTAGTCCTTTTACCTTTCATCAAAATGAGAGCCCTATGAGATACCTTAATGTCATTTGAATCGATGTTGATTCTGTAACATTTCAAGTCTAAAATACTCAAGGAGATGATATTCTTTCTTAAATAAAGTACATACCTGGCATCTGACAGTGTCATAATCGTCCCATCATGCATCTTGATTTGAATGGTACCAATACCGATTACCTTATCAGATGAACCATTCCCCATGTGCATAAATCCACCTTCAATTGAACTGTATGTGGAAAACCAATCTCTGTTGGGACACATGTGGAAAAAACATCCCGAATCTAGGATCCACTCGGACATAAGCTTAAAGCTTTTGCTTGTTGGCACCAATAAGAAATCGTCACCCCTTTTGTTGGCTAAATTAGCACCAACTACATCTTCCTTGTTGCTTTCAGTGGACCTTTTATTTCACAGTTTATAACAATTTGCTTTGACGTAACCTAACTTCTTACAATAGCGACACATTTTGTTTCGCTTACTTGATGCTACCAAAACGAAACCTGGCCTATCTGCCTTGCTATTCGAAATAAACTCATTGTTGAGTTTGTCTTAACTTAACAAATGACCCTTCACATCCTCAAACGAGAGATTGTCTTTGTCATAAATCAGGGTCTTCCTGAAATACTTATATAAAAGGGGGTAAATAGCACAATAATAGCATAGATTGATCCTCATCGTTAATCTAAACCTAAATTTTATTTAAATAATTCAAAATAGTAATAAATTGGCTGATGTGATCTCTAAGAGGCTTACCTTTGTCCATGCGGAACGTAAATGACACTATTTCAACAGTAAACGGTTAGCTAGAGACTTAGTCGCATAAAGTGTTTCTATCCTTTTCTACAAGGTGGCTAAGGTCTTCTCCATCAATACCTTCTACAATACCTTATTCGCGAGGTACAGCTAGATTGCAGACAAGGCATTTACATCAAGCTCTTCTCATTTTATTAGATCTAGATTCTCGATATTTTTCTCGGTAACGACCTTTTTTAGGCTAGACTGAACTAAAATTGCCATCATCCGAACTTGCCATAGATTAAAATTTGTGACACCATCGAACTTCTCAATATCAAACCTTGTTGCTGTCATCTCTGAACAAGTTAATCTGTGGAAATTGAACTAGCTCTGATACCAATTTATTGGGGATTGACCCGATTAAGCAATAAACAAATAAAATAGCAAAGGTAAAGAAATATCAAATATACAAATTTAACGTGAAAAAATCTCTCCGAAGAAGATAAAAAATCACGGACAAAAATAATTTTACTATAATGATAAAAGAACGAAGAGTACAAAAGATGGAAAGAAAATTAAACCTTGAAACCGAAAAACAAAGAACCTTCAAAACGTAAACACAAAATTCTCTAAAAGTGTTACAAGTTCTAATTTCTAATGAGTGTTTTTCTTAGGTTATAAAAGAGCCTATTTATAGGCTAAAGTCATAGGTCAAATAATAATAAAATAATCTACAATAATCAGAGTTCAACCGAAACAAATAACGTAGTTTAACTGGGAGAAAAAAATCGAGAAAATTGTTAAACACGTCTCCGCGTCATCTTTGCTTCTCCACTTGTTTTGTCGTCGCGTCGTCGAGACTAGTTGCTCCTTCTCGTCGTGATGTTGGTAGCTCGTCGCGATGTCATAACCTGATCATGCCCAATTTAACTGAAATACGAGGCATTCTCGACATTGATTAAATAAATTATTAAAGATAAAAAAATATTAAAAAATAGTTCAATTAGTTTGAATAAATTATTGGCTTGAAACCATAGGTCAACTAGTGGTTGAAGTGATTTAATCTAAGCTCAAGATCATAATTCGATCCATAGATTTACTTGTGTGATAATATAGAGTGTGAGTGAATAAGTTTCAATTTATTATCTATTAAAATTAGTAAAAACACAACTGTCGTGTAAAGAAGGCCAAGGCCAAGGTTTTTATGTATAGTTTAGGCGTAATGGTTTTCTTTTGCCATTCGATTTTATAAAAAAAAACTCATTTTAATCATTCATTTAGTTTTTCGTCTCTTTTAGTTATTAAATTTATATTTTTTTGTCAAATCACCTCAAAATAGATGGAAAAGTTACGTTTGCTAACTTTGTTGATGTGACACATCCACAGGAATTGTCACGTGAATGATATTGATAAACATATTAATTTACATGATTCTTGTGTTTAATTTGGTCTATTTCTGAATTGATCCTTGCTTAATTGGTGTTTTTATGATTTAATCTTGTCAGGGATGCAATTGGTCAAAAACGAGCAAAAAGGGGCTAAATTGAAACACAAATCATTGAATTGAGGCTAAATCAAAAGGATGGAGAAAGCCAAGGATTTATCATATATTTTGACTTTGTAAAAAGCTAAAAATAGGAAGATATTATTTTGTTTTATTATTTATTTTATTAATTTAGGTTAGGCTATTTTTAGTAAACCCCATGCATATAAATAGGGGCTTTTAGTTCTTAGGAAACCATCCCTTGTCTTTACATACCTATTTCATTTTGGAATTGAATTACTCTCTCTCTTGTATTTCCTTCTTCAATTTGGAATTGGAATATCATCTTTTTTTTTCTCTCTTCAATTTCACGTTACATTTTGTAGTCTTGTCTCCAATTTTTGTTTCTTTTCCATAATTGAGCCAATTGCTCTCCAAGTCCTTTCCATTCATCTCTTCACCATAATCATCAATCTTCTTTCCAAGCTCACAAAGCATGAACAATTTCATATTTAACTAAATTCTATCTTAGCTTTGGGCCGGTGTTCTTTCCGGTCAGGAATCATGAGATACGAATTCGTGTTAAAAATTCGTCCCGTCGGTATTCATTTTTTTCTTAAGTATCGGGATAAACCAATCATCCCTTAAAGTTAAATTTGATTTCAAGTCAAAGTGCACGTTGGGTTGGAGTCGTGTTTGCTTACAGTTGGAGATTCGAGTCGGCCGTACTGTATTCGAATTTCCGAGAACAAATCGAGGAAGAAGTGATCAGTTTTAAACGACCCACGTGGTTGAGGCCGTTAATTTGAGTTGGGTTCTTCAGAACGCAAGGCTGCCAGAATCTTGAATCGGGAACACCTGTATCTCGGTTAGATAATCGGTAAGGGTTGGTTTGCAGGTCTTACCAGAACCAGCTACTAAAGGAAGAATTGGTGCTTAGAACGTTTTTAACTGCTATAACCAGCTTATCGATTGGAGGAGAAGATTAATTTTCGAGGTTCGATTTTTGATACGAAATTTATCGAGTCCAAGGCTAAGGCTTATTTTATCTGTTACAAAATTCTGAATTTATTTTCTAATTTATTTAATTTATGCTGTTTCAATTACTTAATTTATAAACATTTAAAAAATCCCCGATTTACTTTTATTTCTAATTTTTGCAGGAACGATTGGAGTCATGGGCACGACTATTGCCACGACCTTCGACACGACAGACAATCTGATCATAAGCTATACACGAAAGTTGATTATCACATCCAATCCTTGTGGACTCGACCCTACTACCACTCTACTACTAATTAAAGTTATTTTGTAGGAATTATATTTGGTGATTTCGACGCCCATTAGATATTTTAGTTTTTAATTAATTTTTTAAAATTTAAAAATTTTAATTTTTTATATTTTTATAATTTTTAATAATTTTAATAATTTTAATAATTTTTAATTTTTTAAATAATAGTTTTGATATATTTTAAATTTTTAAAAATTAATTAAAAGATGACATGTCATCTACTTGGTAATTCATGTGTATGTCACATCAAAAAAGTTAAAAAAAGTTTAATTATTTTCATCTATTTGAAATGGTTTGATAAAAATATAAATTTAAAGATTAAAAATAAAAATTAAATGAAATACCGAAATGATTTTTTTTTTTTAAATTGAAAGAGTAAATAAATTATCATGCATATATTAGTTTGTAGATTTAAAAAATTGGAAGTGAAGAGAGAACAAAAACACCGATTTCACGTGTTTAGTTTTATATGTAGTAGTATACTATAGATCCATTGGAACCATAAAAAGAGTGAAAATATGTACGTACTAAATGGTACCTATTTATTGGCTATAAAGCGACGTGGCAGTTGAAGCTGATATCCCAGAAACCCAGCGAAGCATTAAATTAAACACTCCTCAAGCTTCATCAATGGCTGACCAAAGCATCCCCAGCGACGACCAACTGCCCCAGAAGTATACCCCAAATTTCACTTATTTCCCAGGCTTTTGGTGCCGCTCCGAGCTCGTTCCCAACATAACATCCTTCCAAAACCACTTTCAAGCCCTCGACGATGACATCGTTCTAGCCAGCAAGCCTAAAACCGGTACCACCTGCTTGAAAGCACTTGCTTTCTCCATCCTCAACCGCCACCGTTTCCTACTTTCCAACTCTTCCTTGGCTTCTTCAAACCCTCATGATCTCGTCCCTTACTTCGAAATGATACTATATAACAACGGCTGCCACCCTGATTTTGCCGACGTTTCATCACCCAGGCTGTTCGCCACACACCTTCCTTATCATGCATTGGCGGAATCCATCAAAAACTCCAAAGCCCGTATCGTTTACGTTACTCGGAACCCACTGGACGTCATCGTTTCGATGTGGCACTTCGCGACGAGCAGGCCCGAACGAGCCCATTGGCCTATCGATGAAAGTTTCGAGCAGTTTTGCGGAGGCGAAGAAGGGTTCGGACCTTTCTGGGACCATGTTCTTGGTTACTGGAAACAATCAACGGCGAACCCGAACAAGGTCTTGTTCCTCAAATACGAAGAAATGAAAGGAAACCCAGTGGGTCAAATAAAAAAGATGGCGGAGTTCATGGGATGTCCGTTCTCAGAGGAGGAAGAGAAAGCGGGCGCCATTGATGAAATAGCCGAGTTCTGCAGCTTGAGCAACCTCAAGAACCTGGAAGTGAACAAAAGCGGCAGCCTCAAAACCATGAAACGACAAACCAACTCTTTCTTCAGGAAAGGTTAGGCGGGTGATTACGTTAATTTTCTGAGCCCATAGGCGGTGGAACGTTACAGTAAGATCGTGGATGGAAAACTCAGTGGTTCTGGTTTGACCTTCAAAATGTGTTGCTAAGATCACAAAATTATGTTTATTTATTGTTAACATAATTTTCTAGTAAGTACATTAAAATAAGGATGTGGTAAATGGACCAATGCTCCCATTTCCTTCGTTTGCATCATGTTCCCATCTTCTTCTTCTTATTATAAACAGGTGATTGCACCACCGGATCTTTAAAACAACGTCCCGGAATACCATCCCGGGGAAAACCATTGTAATTCAAAATTGCTCTTAAAAAGTTTTTTTTTAATGATTTTTAGAAAATAGGCTTTTAAAAATGTGGAAAAATAATGTTGTAAAAAAATTGTGATTTGTTTGTGGTTGAAGGCTACAATGTCTTCTTCTAACATGGTAATAAAAAGTGATATTATTTTTATAAATATGATAATAAAAAGTTAAAAATGAATTAAATTATTTTTATAAATATGATAAATGGATGCTCATGTAACACCAAAAATCTCTAAATTCATTCTTTTGTAACCCTTACAAAATTTATAAGGTATCTTAATTATTTTTATTATATATTTGTACATAAAGATTGATGACTATAAATAGATTGTATGTACAAGCTTATTGAATCTAAAAAAAAGTAAAATTATCCTTTCACTTTTGTGCCTATATTCTTACTACAATTCTCTTAGTTTATAATATATTATCAGCATGATCTTACTTAGAAGTAAAATTCTTATCTATTAAAGATTAAACTTATCCTCCATGATTTTTCATTCGAAGCTTTAGACACAAGATTCAAAAAGTTTTGCAGGGAGTTTTTATTTAACGTTTTATATTGGATTTTTTTTAAAGTCATGAATAATTATGATGATTTTATTTAATTTATTTTATTTCTATATTTTAAGGATGGTAAAAGATTTAATTTTAATATAAATTTTGATCAAAAGTAATTTTATGTCAAATTTTATGGATTGCTTGCCGTGCTATTGAAACTTTAGTAGAAGATAAGAAATTTAGGGAAATTTACATATCACATCACGTGCTTATATGTTTATCGCATCACATGCTTATATGTACCTAGATTTTTGTTCATAAAAAAATTGCATTTCTTAATATATATTATTTGATAATTGCTTGGTGATTATGTTTGAATGATGATATATTAATTTTAATATTATAAATTGATAGATTTGTAAATAACGATTCATAATTTTATGACCTAAAGTTTAGTGTTATTGACTTTGCATTGGTTCTTATAGTCATCATTAAACTAACTGTTTTATGTGTTTATTTGATGGTTTCAATTTGAATATATATATTCTAAACTCTAGACAACATATGTTTTTGGATTTTGATAGCAGTATAATTTTGATTCAGTGTTATTGACATTGGGGTGTATCAATAAGTTATTTTGAAAATTTTCTATTGATGAATTTTGATTGGATTCAAAGTATATTGTTGGAGCTATATCTGCTTACTTCTTGAAAAACTTATCAAGACTCAATGTTAAACAAGAAAGGTATATCAACTTATTAGATCTCTATTTTTACATTTTTTTGTCAACAATGGTATCTTTAAATATTAAATTGGCCAGATATATGATTTCAATATTTGAGATGGTATTCCTTTTTAAGTTTTGATTCCATGGATTACTTATTATTTTAAGCATATTATTTGTTCATGCAAATGAATATTGATTGACTTATTTATGTCGCTATAATAGGTTCTATAATTAAATAATATATTTGACTAAAACATATTTAGTAGGCAAATTTGTTTTGATAAACCAATAAATTTTATGATTGTTCTTATTTGATTTAGTTCAAATATAGATTATTTTCCTCTAATGTTTCTTCTTTATTTGGTTATACAATTTGAAAATTTTCAATACTAATACATGCGTAGTTCTAAAGACAATTTTGAGTAATGTCTAAATTGATTTTTGGGTTGATTCTAATTTAGAATTTCAAGTTTAATCGCATTCATTCTTAATTCTTGAATTACTTTGGTTGGAAACATTTTTATAAATTTAAAAAAGAAAATTATTATATTAATTTGGTCATTGGTATTTCTATGAACCTCGCTTGTATTAATTGATTGTTGTTTGATAAGAAGTATAAAAAAACTATTGTGGTTTAATTTTATAAATGACTTATATTTTTCCTACTATACAATCCTAAGAAACTTGTTACTTTTGTAGAGCTGTTAAAGGTAGTTCAAATCTTTATATTATTCTATTTGTTAATAATTTAGAGACATGATATGATCAATTATAAATGAAAAGGTTTTAGTGAACATGAAATGAATTATTTTGAAGTAAATTTCATGCATGTCTACAATTGTTTACGAATTTTTTTCTAGCACTAGATTATATCAAGTTTGCTATTTAGAAGTTAGTTTTATGCATACATTTGGTTTACAATAACTCCATGCATGACTTGACTATTTCTTTCTAGTTAATTGATGATGTAAAACTCTTGTGAAAATGATTTTAAAAGTATTATGAATTGATCTCATGCATTTTTATGGCTAAAAAAAAAATAACGAGTTATTTGTTCTACTAATTCTGCTCCATTCCTCGAAATGAATGTAGCAATAAATAAGAATGATGAAAATGGAACCTATTGTCATTATTGGCAAATAGATAAGAAGATGGATGATTCGAAATGATGCTAAATGTTCATTCTTAGAATAAAATGATCAATGATTTATATTAATTAATCATTCCTTGAAGCGGATTATATCTATATGATCTTATTGGTAAGAAATATTATATATGTATTTTTTGCACATTTCTTGAAATGTCACACCCCTTATTTAGGGTTAGAAGTATTAAGGGCTTTTGGTTGGATTGGTTTTTGAGAAACACAGACAGTCCACACAGGCATGTGCCACACATGGGCGGTCCACACGACCGTGTGCCACTTAAGAAATTAGGTGAATTTTTGAATCACACGATCTAGAGCGGGTCATACGGGTTGGCCACACAGTCGTGTGACCCCTGTTGGAGTTTTTATCGATCACACACAGCTTGGGGAGATTCTACACGACCTGAGCCACAACTGTGTCTCCCCTGCTTCTAATTTGTGAATTTTGTCACACGGGCATAGAGAGTTACACTGTTTGCCTAGACGACCGTGTGCCCAGTCACACGAGCGTGTATCTCAGCCACACCTTAGTCACACAGACTTGTCCCTCAGCCACACGGTCATGTATCCTTGTCACACAGCCTGAACCTTCCTATACGGTTGTATGGTTCTACTTTGTAATTTTTATCACTTGTTTGCAAATTGAATCATTTTGGACCCTGAGTAAATCTTTGCTCGTTTAAGCTTCTGTAGGATTGGTTGGGATGCTGTTTCTATTTGAGCTAAAGTGTGTTATTGGTTGAATTGTTTATGTATATATATATCCATAAGATTTAATATGGTTATTTGTATGAGTGCTTATATGATATGTTAACTAGAAATGGTATATGTTATCGTTCCACTACTTTGTAATTGAATACAGGTATGTTTGATTCTGAATATGCAAAACTGAACTGGTTACAAATACGTTTATTGAACATGGAAACTAAATATGAGTATGTCTGATTTTGTTTATCCGTATACATATTACTATTTGCATTTACATTTGTGGTTGGGAATTGGATATGAAGTGAATGAAGTTTGATTTGGCAGTATACCTGCATTTTTATATTCTAGTGGTAATACCGCAAATATGTTAGTAGCTTGACTGCATAACATACAAGTGGCATACAACCACTTTATAGTGTAATTATTGGTTTGTAGAGGTTGGAAAGGGTTTATTATACCCTTAACGGTGTGTATGCAGGATTTACGGATATGGTGTGTGGTGGTTGAATAGGTTGGGATTGGGACTAGTACATTTGAACATGAATTCATTTGTTTTGTTTTCGAATAAATACTACATATATGACTATTTGATTGTGATATTTGTATTTGTTACACATAAGAGGATGTACTACGTATGAGACTTTTTACAAAATTTGTGGAATTATCTACTAATTCGATGTTTTAGCTGCCATGAATTACTTAGGAATTTTGTATGTTTAAATGTGAGTTTGTTTGACTCTGCTTAGTTACATTGGTTTTAGACTCACACTAAGCTTCGTAGCTCACCCCCTTAGTTTTCACTTTTTAAGTAATTCTCGAGGTTAGGTGTTGGAATAGGCAAGTCGGAGGTCTCAAAATTGACATGTTTTGGTTTGATTTAAGAAAGTCTTCCATAAGTTTTAATAAACTAATTTCATTCAGACTGTAATTAAATTTTATGAACTATGGTATGAGTTTTGACTTGGACTTTTGAAAAGCTATGAGTTTTTAGTTTGGAACTAAATTTGCAATTCCATGCATGGGTTTTAAAATAATTGGATATGGTTTTTGGTTCTAAGTTTACCTTAATGTTTTTGTGCATGAGCATAAATTTTGAAACTATTTTTTTAAAATAAACACTCAAATTTAAGTGTCAATTTTACGAATTTTGAATTATAGCAAAATGACGATTTTTTGCAGCAATAATGTTTTTGAAACTTCGAGTAATGATTTGCTAAATCTGAAGTGCTTGCTAACTGATTAAGGACATAACGAAATGGTTTTAACTTTATCTTAGCAACTTTTAGACAACTGTTTGCAAAATCTAAGTAAAGTCTTTTACCGAATTTTGTTAAGATCAAGCAAATGAAGTTTTCAAAAAGAAATTTAGAAATTTGATTAGCATTTTGTTTTGGGCTATTCCGATGGCTAATGTGACCTTCAGAATTCGGCTGAAACTTCTGGCCCAAGTTTGGGGTGTTACATGAAGTGAATGTCTACAATAATTATTTTATAATCACTTTTGTTCATTAAAGTCAATTTGGAAATTTGAAGATTTTGACATATTCACTGAAGTAAATATTGCATATAATTCTTTGTAAATTACATATTTTTATTGAGTTAATGACATTATAGACTTCACATTGATTTAGACATTTCTAGAAGTAAATGTCACAATATTGTTTATATTTAGATACAAAGTAAAAAGGAATGACAATAAAATTACCAATTGTCAATATTTATATTGACATTATTAGTACAATTGAAAAGCATGTTAAAAGTAAACCAGAAGTGTACTAACAAAAATACATTTACTACTTGGCATGACCAATTAGACCATCCGGGATAATATATGATGCGAAAAATAATTGAGAATTTATATGGATATTCATTAAAGAACTTGAAGTTCTTTTAATTTAAAGAATTCTCATGTGTTGCTTGTTCTCAATGATAATTGATTATTTAAAGCTCACTAGCTAAAGTTGAGATTTAATATTTTACATTTCTAAAATGAATATGGGCTCATTCATCCACCATGTGGATGGTTATGATATTATATGATTTTGGTAGATGGTCCTGTTGTCAAATGTAGTAGTTAATTCCGATCATTTCTTCATTTAAGGAGCTTATTTTCTATGCAATTTAGGATTCAATATTTCCTTTCTAGTATTTAGGCCTTAGGATTAAATATTAATAAAATATATTTTTAACACATTTTGTAAGTGTTGTGACCTAATAGGCCGACACGGGCCTTAGGTTATACTAATATGTTTAATTGAGTGTGCAGGATGAAGATATAAAGGCCCAATTGACATAGAAGCGAGAATTCTCTTATCTCTTCTCTTCTCTTTTTTATTTATCTTTCGTTAACTCGGTTGATTAATGTTTGCATGAATAATCGAATACAGTATTGTGTTTCATTTATATCTTGTATGATTCAGCTTTTAAACTAATTTATTTGTTACGGGATTATTGATCCAATATTGATTATTTATTCAATAGTACTTAGTATATTAGGGAGTGACGCCCCTAATAGAATATCGAGACAGGTGAGACCGAAAGGCTATCTTGTCATGGATGCATCATTAGATAACAATGCTAATTAATTACATACATGCCACCTAGGTCTCCACCTGGACCTATCCATCACTCTCACAACAATCAAAGATTCATTCAAATTTAGGGATTAGGAAGGCAGAAAGGTAAACATGGCGAAGATGAGTGGTGGTTAAGCTAAGCTCTCTATCATGGACTTCACTTGTCTCTCCTCTCTTTGTATTGCTCTTGGGATTGGATATTTATTGTTTATTTTTTCATGTAATCTCAAATTCTAAGCCCATAATACTTTCTTATGTTTTTACTTTTATCAACCTAAGAAATGTAACCCACGTATACACTTTATTTTTTCTTTATTTTCAACCATATAAATCATACTTTCATTCTTTTGTTCTTATTTGCATGTAATTTCTTTTGCTATTTTTACTTGTTCGTTGCTTAATTGGGTCGATTCCCAACAAGTGGTATCAGAGCTAGTTCAATTTTCATAGATCAGCCTGTTCAGAGATGGCAGCAAAGGTTCAAAATTGAGATGTTCGATGGTAAGACAAATTTTGATCTGTGGTAAGTTCGAATGATGACAATTTTAGTTCAAACCGGCTTGAAAAAAGTTGTTTCTGGGAAAAAGCTTAAGAATCTAAATCAAATAGAATGGGAAGAGCTTGATGAAAAGGCCTTGTTTGCAATCCAGTTGTGCCTCACGAATACGATATCGCAGGGGGTATTGATGGAGAAGACCTTATTCGCATTGTGGAAAAGGTTAAAAACTCTTTATGCGACTAAGTCTCTAACTAACTGTTTAGTCTTGAAACAAAGTCTATTTACGTTTCGCATGAACGAATGTGTGCTTCTTAGAGATCACATCAGTCAATTCATTACTCTTTTAAATGATTTAAAGAACGTTGAGGTTAATATTGATGATGAAGATCAGGCTATGCTATTGTAGAAGACCCATTTTGCCCGGGCCTTTGAAATTATTTACAACAAATAAATAAATAAATAAACTAAATAAAATTAAATTGTTTGCAGTCCATAAAATACAAACCCAAACTTGAGGCCTAAAACCAAGAATAAACCGGACCCAACAAATAACCCAAATCCAGCCCCAAAAAAAAAAAAAAAAAAACTACTCAAAGAAACCCTAAGAGCTTGATTCTGTCGCAGCCTCCAACCGCCTCCTCCACGCCAAAGACGCCCACAAACAAGCAGCTTCACTCCACGCCATACACACTGCAAAAGCGGAATAACAAATAGCAATTGACACAAAGGAATAATAGATTACAGCAAGGATTTTTTTATTTTCTTTTTCCTTTTATTTCTATTTATTTTTCTGCTATAAAACCAAATGAAAGGATGTAAAAAGGGGGGGGATACAAATGTGTACAGAGAAGTTTGAATAGAAAAAGAGAACAGTTCAAGAGGTGATTTTAAATCTCATTTTTCTGGAGATTTTGCTTCGAGTTCTTTGCTCTTTGTTATTTGTATGTGTAAAAAATAAAATAAACAAAAGCAAAAATACTTATCTTCTTGAGGAGCCTTCGAATTCTTGTTTACTTTGTTGAAATCGAAGCTCTGATGGGGATTTAGGGGGTCCGATTTGATAACGTGGAGGCAAAGAGTGAAGAACCTTTTGGTTCAGTCGACTGAAGGGGAAGAGAGGTTGAAAAATTTTGAGAAAAGGGTTTTGAAAGCTGTTTTGAGAAGAATAATCGGTCAGAGGTTATTATGGCCTTGCCTTTTCACCTTTAAAGGTCAATTTGCGCGCTGAGTCCCTCTTATCCTACATTGATTTGTTTTTCAGTCTTGATTCTGTTTGTTTGTTTTTACATTTTCCCTGTGATTTACGCACTACTACAATTTGGTCCTTGTTTAAATGCCGCGTTTCAAAGCTTGTGATATTTGTATTTTAGATCCCTGACCATTGGTGCATGTTTTATCTTAGTTTAATCTTTGGTTTTATTAATTTTATTTGTTATAGATCGTCCTCTTAATCTTATTTTTATTTCAATCAAGTTTTTATTTACTTATTTATGCTTTTATTCATTTTTATTTAAGATTTTATTATTTGTTTTTTAAAATTATCTTAACATAGTTTTAAATAGTACTTTAATTTGTTATTTCATTCATTTGTATAATTGTTTCTTTAAATTATTTTATTATGTAAAATTTCTATTTTAAAATTTTCTTTATACATGTATTTTTGTATTCAAAATTTATACATTATACATTATATATTATTTTAAAATTTATATTATACATTATTTTTTATATATATTGTTGATTTCATATTATTTTATGTATACATCACTTCTTGAATTTATTCACATACATATATATATTTTTTTATATTTATACATAAGCTAGCTCTTTTAAAAGGTCTATTTTGTTATAAATATATATATTTTCAACACTTTCATATGTTATTTTATACATATAAATTTTTAAAAAAATCTATTTGTATATATAATTGTGTTTTAAAAATTTATTACATATATAATTTATGATAAAATTAATTTAATCTTATAATTCATATTTTAATTCCATGTTTATCTTAGCATACAATTGCTTCTAAAATTTATTCATATGTAAATAACTCATATTAGATTATTTTTGCTATAGTCCACGTCATTGGTTTCATATTATTTCATGTAAATAGTTTTCTATGTATTCCTTTAAAGTTATTTATGTGTATAATTTATTTCTTTTAAGGACTATATTTAAGTTGTATAATTTACTTATTTTACGAACTTCCATATCTTATTATTTTTGTGCATATATCATCAATACGTATCATTAATCCAAAATTAATTTATTTCATATAAAATTATTTTATACATTGCTTATTTCAAAATTCTTTTGACACATACATACATATATTAAAACATATGCTTGATTTATAAGCATCACTCAATTCATACATTTTATACATATAGTTTTTGCATACATAATTATTATATACTATTAATCTCATGCTATTTTTTACAAATAATTATTTCTATGTACATACGCATGTTTTGTAAATCTCTTATCATGTATTTTATTATTCTTTTATATTTTATATAAACTATCATGTATATTGTTAATGTTTAAATGAATTTATGTTTAAAATATTTTGCATGTTATTCAATTCAAATGATTTAATACTTATTTCAATAATTATATATTTCTAGTTTTTATGCAAATTAATCTACTCATATAGTATGTATATTATGTGTTCATTAATTCATAATTATTATAAAAATTGTCTTATACTACATCTTTTGCTAATTTCCGCTTTATTTTGTACATGTTTTGTGGGTTGCTTTACATTTATTGTTGTGGTATATTATTTAGTCACTGCTTTATCAATTGCTCTCCATTCATGATTAAGAATTTGGTTATATTTTACTTAGAATAGTTGTACATAATTGTTGGATTTATTAAATTGAGGCTTATTGTATCATATTATTTCCTGTTCATTAATCCTTTTCTATGCAAATGTTTCGATACAATGCATTAAGTGTTCTACTTATTTTAAAACAAATAAATGTATTTTGAGCGAATTTTCAATTTTCCTTATTATTCAAAAATTCTGAAATAAGGCAATATCCAATATTTGGGAATTCGAGAAATCGTGCTCAATCGTGCTGGGTATGATTTTTCCGGTGAACTAAATATTTGGATAACCTTTTATAATTTTAGTGTACGAGTTTTTGAAAGTCAAAAGTCGATCGTATTTTTGAAGGTATAAAGGATCGTATCCAATCGTGTTGGGTATGATGCTGCATATCTTTGAAACGAGAGAATTTTGACAGTTAACTTGAACTATTCACACAGTTTAAAGAATCATGCTTTGAAAGATCTTTTTTCTTAAAATCTTTGATATAAGGATAGCATCGAATCAATTTGGCACCAATTTTTGGGCGTAATGAGGGTGCTCATCCTTCCTCATGCGTAACTGACTCCCGAACCCATTTGTTTTTGATTTTACGTGAACCAAAACTGTCTTTAATGGAATAAAACATTTTAGTAGGTGGCCCAATCACACCTAAACCGAGAGATTGGTGGCGACTCCACATTTTTGTTTTAAAAAGTCGATTCTCGTTTTTCTCTAAAAAAATGGTTTCGACAGCTATTATTATGCTTTTTACCCCATTTATACAAGTCTTTCAGGGAGACCCTGATTTATGGTAGAGACAAACTCTCGTTCGAAGATGTGAAGGGTCATTTGTTGAGTAGAAACAAACTCGACAATGAGTTTGGTTTGGATAGCAAGGCAGATAGACAAGCTTCCGTTTTGGTAGCATCAAAGAAATAAGACAAAAGGTGTCACTATTGTAAAAAGTTAGGTCACGTCAAAGCAATTGTTATAAACTGCGAAATAAAAGAGCTGCTGTGAGTAATAAGGAGGATGTAGCTGGTGCTAATTTGGCTGATAAAGGCGATGATGATTTCTTTTTAGTGTTAACGAGTGATAACTCCAAGCTTATGTCTGAGTGGGTTCTAGATTCGGGATGTTCTTTCCACATGTGTCCCAATAGAGAATGATTCTCCACATACAGTTCGGTTGAAGGTGGAGTTGTGCGCATGAGAAATGATTCATCCAGTAAGGTAATTGGTATTAGTACTGTTAAAATTAGGATACACGATGGAACGATTAGGACACTCTCATATGTCAGGTATGTACTTGATTTACGAAAGAATCTCATCTCATTGAGTATTTTAGACTTGAAAGGATGTAGAATCAACATCGAGTCGAGCGGTATTAAAGTATCTCATGAAGCTCTCATTTTGTTAAAATGTGAAAGAACCGACAGTCTTTATATTCTGAAAGGTTCTACAGTGACTAGTGAAATCAGACGTCTCATTCGTTAGCGAGTTGAAGTCAACTTGTTTGGAGCGAAGGTAACTTGGTCATGAGGGAAAAAGGTATAATCGTTTCGTTAAAGAGAGGTTCTCTTTTAGATGCAGGTTTTGTAAAGTTAGGGCACTGTGTTCGTGAAAATCAGACCCGTGTTAGTTTTGATTTGGTAGTGCACAAGTCAAAGGCTAGAATTTTTCCAGCTTCTAAGCACAGATTCGACTTAGTTAATTCCTTGAATAGTTTAAAATAGGCTCGTGGCGGGCTTTGGCAAAAATGGCGTTGTAAGAATTCGTGTCAAGGTGGAGATTGTTAGAGTTGTGTGGCCCAAATTCTAAGAGATTACTAGCAAGTCAAGTTAAACAAAAGTATATTTTCTTTCTAGAAGATTTAGTATTTATTAGTATAATATATTTAGCCTTTATTAGCATAGTTTATTTGACCTACTAATTTAGCCTATAAATAGGTTCTTTTCCAACCTTAGAAAAACACACCCATTAGAGATTAGAACTCATAACACATTTAGAGAATTTTGTGTTTACGTTTTGAGGGTTTTTTGTTTTCGGGTTTTCGGGGTTTAGTTTTTATCTCCATCTTTTGTACTATTCTTTCTTTTGCCATATACATTATAGTAAAATTATCGTTGCCCGTGCTTTTTTATCTTCTTTGGAGGGGTTTTCCACGTTAAATTTGTGTGTTCAATTTCTCAATTTTTTCTGCTATTTTTACTTGTTCGTTGCTTAATTGAGTCGATTCCCAACAAATAGTAATAAAGTCATCCATCACAAAGATAAACAACCTGTAATCACGTTTACTTTTCATCAACCATGTAATGTCAATGAGAGGATATCATTTACCCATGTCTCAGGCTATGAATTCTACTTTTGTGAATGACTCTACATACTGTAGAAGTCGTATTCCCATCGCACCAGCTTTTGATTCCTTATATATTTGAACTCAGACTTTTGCTTATATAATAGAATACGAGTCACACATACATAGCCCGTTATCCACTCAAGATTTAGGTATGCCGCACTATTAATGTCACAAGTGAATAAATTTATAAATGAATTTAGGATCTATCCTACTTGGGTCTAGCCTGATCTACTGTTAGTCCAATCAGTCACATCTATATCTCTATTTTCTAGGAGTCATCCGCTTTGATGTCCAAGACAAAGCATCTCCCTAATTAAACATGATAGATGATATATTAGTCTTTCAATCAGTTTTCTTATTTCTGATTAGACTAATAATATGTTTCGATTCGTCTACTAATACAAATTGTCTTTCTTTATTACGATTTGACCACGTAATACCGTTTAGTATCGGTTTAAACATTAGACAACCAATGAGCAATATATGCTTCCATTTTGTTTGGCATGCAAAAACCACGTGAGGACAATATACAAAGTATTACTGTAATTCATGAATAATTTTATTAATCAATCTGTTCACAAAAATTATAAGTGTACATAGACGAAAGTATTACACTTAAGGCACCATATCCAATAATTTAACCGACCAATCCAATCATGTTCAAGCTTTTTATGATTTTTTTATAATTTTTATAAGTTTATATATTTTTAATATATTTTTATGATTTTTATAAGTACGTTTTTAATAAAATTTTGGATATTTTAAATGTTTAATTAAATTTATAAAATTTTTATAACTCATTTGAATTTATTATATATATTTTATATTTTATAATATTTATAAGTTTATATAAATTTTAATATTAATAATTTTTATAATTTTTTTATTTCTAATATTTTTTGGAATATATTAGATTAAACTAGAAGTTATCACGTATCATCATCTGATTGATCTATCAATTTATTTTAACGATCAATATGATCAATAATGAAAACTATTAACGCAAGGCTCAAATAATTTTTTTTACTAACGATAAAACTTAATTAAATGTAAATTTAATACAAAAATTTAATTAATTTTGTATTACATTTTCCTAATATTTTTTTTTGACATATAAACCTATAAATAATACACATTCCGAAAACTATCAAAATACAATCACATGCGGGCCAATCTGACTCCACCACCCATTTTGCACACTTTTTATTATTAGTTTCACTATGAGCCAACTAACGCATGCCGTTAAATTATTTTACTCTATATTTCTTTACCCCACAACCCTAACCCTAACCCTAACCCTAACCCTAAACCCTTATTAGTATTACTAATACTATTCAAAATTTGTTTTCCATTTTTCTTGATGGACAAGTTGCCAAATTTTTTTTTTATGAAATTAAATTGTATATTTTTAGAGCACAAAAGTTCACTATTTTAGTAGTTTATAGTTTTATAGATTTTAAAAAATTAAATTAAAATTTTATCACTTTTTAAAAATAAAGTGAAAGTTTATTATGTAGAATTTTTAAAGGATGAAATGTAAAATTTTCATTTTCTAGGGAGACCATTTGACCCCACTCTTGTTGGATTGGGTGCTATTTTATTTTCTCTAAAAGCCATGGTGGTATTACTAGTTATAATTTTAATTTGCTTTTAGTTTTGTTTTCACAAAATTTTGTTTCGAAAAAGGTTAAATCATTTCGGAATTGATTTTATGCAACACCAGTAGTGAAGAGTCTTTTGGGGATGTCTACCATTGTTGCTATTAACCGAAGTTCATTGTCACAATAACAAAATTAGGATGTTGTTATTATCGATTGATGACGAGGGTGTATCTTTAGCTTTTCTGATACTACCAGGTCCTAGCCATGTAAATCTCTCCTCAAGCATGCGATTGAGAGAATAATTGGAGCAATGGATTTCAAATATGATTTTCATTTTGTTTTTCTTTTATGTTTGTACTTCATCATCCTAATTTATTACCTCTACTAACTTTTATGTTATATTATCATTTTGATTGTTAATGAAATTGTTATTTCTCTCTAATTTTTTTTTTGTTTTCCTTTGATGCAATTTACAAATCTTTTTTCTCCTAGAATAATGGGAGCCATCGATTTCAAATATATTCTCAGTCTCCTTAAAATGTAAAAATTTCTATTTAAATTTTTTAAAAAATTTTAAATTAATAAATGTAAAATTGTATTTTGGCCTCTTAAAAATATAAAAAAATTAATTTAATCCTTTAAAAATTATAATGATATAAGCTATTAAAATGATGAAATTACATTTTTGCTATCGTAAAAATTATAATTTAATTTCAACCCCTAAAAGTATTTTCTGATTTCACCCATGATTTCCATTTTGTTTTTCTTTGATTTGGTGCCTTTTCATGTTTATACTTTAATTATTGGGCTATCATCCTAATTTATTATCCCTCACTAATTTTTATGTTGTATTATCACTTTGATTATTAACGAAATTGCTATATCTCACTAAAAAATAAATGTTTTCCTTTGATCCAATTTACAAGTTTTTTTTCTGGTTATACAAGGACCTTGCTGTCAAGTTGTTTCTCAATGTCATAGTTTTTAAAATTTTGAATTTTTATCTCAATTATTTCAAATGTTTTAATTATTAAAGTTTTTACAAAATGTATTTTTTGAATCTTTATGAAAAATAATTAAAATAATAAGAAGTTAAAACTTTTATCACAAAAGCTAAAATTTAATAATTTTATTGGGACTAAATTTGTAATATCCCTAATCCTGTTCCGGTAACCCTAACCCTGTCCCGTTACCAGAACAGGATTACAGAGTATTACCATTCATTACAATACATTTGCACATAAAACTAGTATAAATATAATATTTTCCATCTAAATATAACTTTTATGGGTCCACAGTACTTTATAAATGTAATTAAAACAAATCGGGACTCGATCGGAAGCTTAGAAAAATTTTCGTGAAGTTTTATAGTTTCTTTCTCTGAATAGTACCACACGCCCGTGTGGCTAATATGACACACCCATGTTATTGTGACACGCCCGTGGAGGGCCGACCGTGTGGCTCACACGGCCTGGACACACCCGTGTCCTCTACCCGTGGAGCATTCTGACTTGTGGCTTATAAAATAACTAATCTCACACGGCCAAGGCACACGCCCGTGTGCTTTGCCCGTGTGGTAACCTGTTTGTAAAATTTTAGGTGCAGGGGACACACGGCCTAACAACATGCCCGTGTGCAAGCCGTGTGTCTCCCACGGTCTGGTCACATTCCCGTGTGACAAACCGTAAGGATTCAAAATGAACCTTGTAATTCAAATTTACAACCCTGCAAATTGAAGACAACAAGCAATTTAATATTCCTCCATTCAACCAATTCAAACATGATAAAATACATTTAATACTCATTAAACCATCATACTAAAATCAAACACATACAAGCAATAATTCCTTAAACTAAACCATTTCAAAAGTTGCACCTAAGTGCCATTATATTCAATTCAAATAGGACTACCAATCATAACATTCGCATTATATCCTTTAACTGTCTATTAACATTCCTTACCAATATAGCTTATAACAAAATAACATTAAAAACAACCTAGGTACATGCCATTCTTCAGGGAAAGATACATCACCAAGTATTGAGTTCGGGAGTAGGCTTGGATGCTGAGATGTTATTTGCTTTGTACCTAACCTGCGCACAGAAACAAACTGTACGCTGAGTATGCACTTAGTGGTATTTCTATAAACTAATACTTAAAACAATAATAAGTCATGTATTTGCATTGTAACTTAAAACTTTTTACTTTTTGTCTTAGTAGCTTAATCTCTTGTCTTCATATCATATCTCTTAGAGATAATTAAACAATCTATTATACTTTTCATAACATTCAATACCTTTCAACATTCACATACATCAGTCACATAATCAATAACAGTCAGTCTTTAGTACTTCTGCTTACTCCTATTAACATAACTAGGACCTGGACGGATATACGGATCCAACCCACACACCAGGATATCATACAGCGTTTCATCGGCCGAAGCCGGAATGCACCATAAAGGTAACAGTAACAGTAACAGTCAGGTAAAGAGTACCTCTTCGGAACGAATCTGGAACAGTAACAGTAATCGACACATATAGTGTCTCATCGACACACAGTCAGAATATCCCTGAACACTTCCAATCCTATGGCATGCCAATTATATCCGACTAGCCCGACACCGTGAATAGGATATTCAAATTGTTTCATTTCAATATAGAGGCAGTAGCAGTTTTTACCATATCACTCATTATACATTCTAACTATTAAAAAAAAGTACTTACATTGTATTAAATTATTAAGCATAGTTTATAGAAATACAAACCGTAATTCTCGGATTTACTCGATATCCTCGTTCACTTTCTCCTTTCCCTTTTTCGATGCTGTTTCCGGGACGACGTTGGCTACATAAAATTTAACATTTAAAATTATTAATATATGTTATTTAATAACATACTCTTTCATTTCCATGTAACTTTTACTATATTTCCAATTAGGTTCTTCCACTCAAATAAACATCAATTACCTCTTTAAACTATTTCAACTCTTAAATATTTAATATAAAACATCAATTCTACAATTTAGACAATTTAATCCCTATTATGACAAAACTTATATTTTCTTTTACAATTCAATCTTTCTCACTTTTAACTTGAATTTCTATCAATTAAACCCATATTTCTTCCATTTATTCAACTTAATCAACCTTTAAAAAATTAATAACTTTCTAAATTTCAACATAACTCAAATAGTATTTCTTCCTAGAATTCCATAGACACCAAAATTACAAGAAAAGAGATTAAATTAACGTACCAATTAAGCTTGAAACTCCAAAACCCTAATTTTTCCCTTTTTCTTTTCTCCTTTCTTTTTATTTCCTATTTCGTTCCACTTTGTCTGTTCTTTCTTTTCTTTTTTGTTTCTTTATTCTTTTATTATATTATTAACTATTATATTATTAAATTATAATTTACTTTATATTAATATTTACTTATATAATAAGTAAATACATATATATACATACATTTGTACCAATAAAAATAATGCAAATGTACTTATACATACCACACACTTGTCACATAAGGCTTATTTGCTAATTTAGTCCCTTGAATTTTTTATAGTTTATAATTAAACCTTTACACTTTATTCAATTTAGTCCTTTCACTAAATTAACCTTAATTAAACTAGATTTACTTAACTAAAATCTAATTAGTCTCTCAATTAACTTTGTAAATATTTCTAATAAATATTTACGAATCTCATTTTCAGAATCGAAGACCCGAAAATTCACTTTTTCGATAATCTTAAAAATTGGGTCATTACAAAATTAGTGTATGGTTTATATATATTTTTTATGCTTTATTAAGTCATAATTGTATTTAATTTAATTTATACTTATATAGTTTGGCACTTTAATTATTTATATTCTATAGATAATTTTTCATATTGTTTTATTTTAAATTATTGCATAAAAAAGATAAAAAAAATTCAAAAATCAAAATTCAAAATTCAAAATTCGACTTGAACTGCATTGTTATATTTTTATCGAATTTGATTCCAATTTTGATTTGGAAAATAGTTAAAATATAAATTAAATATGTTGTAGTATCTATATTTTAGTATAATTTAAGATATATTGTATGTAGTTAAAAAGTTAAAAATTAAGTATATATATTTTATATTGATATTATTAATACTTTCATTAAAATTTGCTAATGTAGCATGTCGATTAAGTTGTATTTATATGATACATATGATTAAGTTGAGAATATACATTAATTACAAGTTTCTTTGTATTATTAGATGTATTGAATATATTGAAGATTGAATTATGTCATGATTTGTGATTACAATTTTGATGCAATAGTTTTCCCGACATTAGGGGGAGAGAAATAATAATTTGTAATGAGTTAGTTGGAGAGTAATTTGAATTCAATAAGGACAACTCATTACAAGTAAACTGTCAGATGTATTTACAAACTTAATGAGAATAATCAAGTTAGTATTTTAATTTGAATCAAAGTCCCAATAGGATAATCAGTTAGAATAAATGATAGATTGATCGATTCCAAATATGAAAATTCTTCTAGATGGTCATATAGTGGAGGCAAGTGCTCAAGAATAGACCCAAAACATAACTAATAAATAAAAATCCAGAAGAGATTTAGTACACTACAACAAAATAGTGCTAAGACGACACTTATGGGGCGACACTTTCCTAAGTGTTGGGATAGACTGGCCAACATATGCTTTGGCCAACTGTTTGTATAAGGGTTGAGATATGCATGACTAAGGCAACACTTAAATAAGAGTTGGCTTTGTCTAGTCCTAAGACGACACTTATGGGGCGACACTTTCCTAAGTGTTGGTATAGACTGACCAACATACGCTTTGGCCAACTCTTTGTATAAGGGTTGGGATATGCATGACTATGGCAACATTTAAATAAGAGTTGGCTTTGTCTAGTCCTAAGACGACACTTATGGGGCGACACTTTCCTAAGTGTTGGTATAGACTGGCCAACATATGCTTTGGCCAACTCTTTGTATAAGGGTTGAGATATGCATGACTAAGGCAACACTTAAATAAGAGTTGGCTTTTGTGTAGTCCTAAGACGACACTTTTGGGGCGACACTTTTCTAAGTGTTGGGATAGAGTTGCGAACATACGACCAACTCTTTGTATAAGAGTTGGGATATGAATGCCTAAGGCAACACTTGAATAAGAGTTGGCTTTTGTGTAGTCCTAAGACAACACTTTTGTGGTGACACTTTTGTAAGTGTTGGGATAGACTTGCCAACATACACTTTGGCCAACTCTTTGCGTAAGGGTTGAGATATGTATGTCTAAAACAACGCTTAAATAAGAGTTGGCCTTTGTCTAGTCATAAGACGACAGTTTTGGGGCTACACTTTCCTAAGTGTTGGGATAGACTTGTCAACATACACTCTGGCCAACTCTTTGTATAAAGGTTGAGGTATGCATGCCTAAGGCAACGCTTAAATAAGAGTTGGCTTTGTCTAGTCCTAAGACGATATTTTCCTAAGTACTGGAGCTAACTTGCCGACATACGCTTTGGTTAACTTTTTGTATAAGGGTTGGGATATGCATGCTTAAGGTAATGCTTAAATAAGAGTCGGCTTTATCTAACACTATGCCTACATTTTTGGGCCGGCACTTTCCTAAGTGTTAGGATAGACTTGAGAACATACACTTTGGCCAACTCTTTGTATAAGGGTTGGTATATGCATGCCTAAGGGGTTTAGGTTTTTAAGGTTTTAGGGTTTATGGTTTAGGGTTTAAAATTAGTGTTTAGGGCTTAAGGGTTTAGGGTTTATGATTTAGGGTTTAAGAATTAGCTTTGTCCAATAGTATGTCTAAGGCATCAATTAAATTTGCAATTTAATTTATGTAACAAATGTATTCATAAACGATTGACACTAAAAAATGTTTTGATTGAAATATATAAATAAAAATATTAAAGATTATAGATATTAAGTTCACGAATCTTATTATAATTTGTTAATATGCTACAAAGAATTTGTTATTTTGTAAAATAATCGTGTTGATAGATGTTAGCCATCTAATGTATAGTAATTATTATGAGGAAATATATATTATTGTTATTATTGATCTATTTATTTGGTTAAAAAGGTAAAAAAAAATTAGGGCAAGAAGAATATTTTTATTATTCTCTTTGGATGAAACGTTAATGCATTAATGGAATTTTGTAAAAAGGATCGAATTGTTAGATAAATTCTAAGCTTTTGATAAATGCTTTCTCTTTGAAGCAACAATGCCAAGCTTGACACATTGCATTTTCTCAAAGCATTGGATATGAAGAACATGCCCAAAATGCTTGGGGTAATATTTCCTTCTTATAATTATAGAGATAAATTTATAAAACAAATATGCTCTAAGGATTATATTCTTCGTACATTTGTAATTTATTACTTTACTTTTATTTTAAGAAATTGAATTTGCCGATTGAGTATTAGCTTAATTAGTATAATTAAGTATTGTTCCCAATGTAGGAGGATGTAGATTCAAATGCGCTGAAGCGCATTATCCTTGTATGTATAAGTTGGGGAGGGATTATAGATAGTTCTAACAAAAAAGTCATAATATTTATGGAATTCTCGTATTTCTGTGTATTTACCTGAAGATTAAGAGTTAAATATTAAAGTCATAATGAAAATTTTAGTTCTTAATGTTTAATTTTTTTTTATCAATTTGGCTTTTATTTATTTATTTTAATTAAATCTAATTCTTAATCTTTTAAAAAGAGTGAATTTTAATTATTATCCTTTTAAAAAAATTAAATCATTATTATTTTAATAAAAAACTAATTAAAATGTAAAAATTTAAATATGGTAATTAATATGCATGTTAATCCATGTTATTCATATTTTTATTTTTTACGAACTATTTGTATAATTTTTTGAATTTTAATTTTTTTATTTAATGAATAAAAATTTTAAATTATTTTCTGATATAATATATATAATAAATGATACCATGTCAGTATAAAGTACGTGTAGATTAGCGGGTTATCACCCTAATATTATTAACAATTTATTGTTTTAGTTAACATTTTAGGTTATAAAAAATAAATTTACTCTTTTTAAAAAATTAAGAATCAAATTTAACTAAAAAAATGAAAGCTAAATTATTAAAAATTTCCAAAGTTTGAATACTAAATTTATTATTATGATAATATTAAATAATAAATAGTTTAATTAAAGAAAGTAAAATATTTTTGAATAATAAATAATTAGTAAAAAATACTGAGTGACATGGCATGGGATCAGTGGTCAGTTTACCTTGATTCCTACCCATAAAAAAACCCCTTATTCTCACTCCAAATTCTGTTGGCCAAAGAAAACCAATTGCATTTGTCGTCCACCACTTGCTCCAGCCACTGGTTGATCTGTCGTCCACCACCTGCTTCAGCTACTGGTTTGTCATGGTATCTTCTTTGAAAGCCTGCCTTACAGATTCCATGAAATCCCCGACCCTGCAGTGGTAGAATCTGGTGAATCGATTTCGACTTGTTGAGATTTGTCTCAATCTTCAAGGGTATGTATGGTTGATTCGGTTTTGTGTTAAATGATAAATGAGGTCGATTTCCTTTAATCTACAGTTTATATATTTAAGGTCAGGGAATAGTTTTCAATTACTTGAACACTTGGCTGTTTTCACTTAATCTACAGTTGATATATATTTAAGGCTACTTTCCTTATACAAGTGGGGTTTGATAAATTTGGGATTCTGTTTTTGTTTCAGTAATATCAACAGTATTGACACTGATTTTCTGGTCTGTTCAGTAATCCATACTTAGCTTTATGTCATTGGAAACCCATTGCAAATTTAAGCAATATATATTTCCACTCAAGTTCAGGTCAACAGAAAATAACAGAGCTAAGGATTTTACCTATGTTTTCTAGTTGTAGTTGGCCTTTGCTCTATGGTTCCAAAATGGCCAAATTTAAAAACTAATGCAAGTTTGTGAATAATACAGGAATCGACGGTGTGAATTGAGGGTCCATCGATAGTGTTGTAACAATTAGTGCAAAGTAAGATTGCACATTGAGAGGCTTCCCCCGTCAACATAGAGAATGACAGTCGATAGAAGCTGAAAAGACTCAATACTTGCTTGCTCTGTATGAAATCCCCGACCCTGTAGTGGTAGAACCTGGTGAATCGGTTTCGACTTGTTGAGATTTGTCTCAATCTTCAAGGGTATGTATGGTTGATTCGGTTTTGTGTTAAATGATAAATGAGGTCGATTTCCTTACTACTCAACAACAGATCTCATTGTTTATGTCAGCTCTAAGCACTGGAGATGTTGCATTGTTGAAGGACTTGAATGGTCATTGTGTAATCCAGTATTGCTTGAAAAGTTTCTCTGATAAAGATAACAAGGTAGCATTAATTTTGGACTAGTAACGATTTGAGTTAAAGCTTTATTTTTTTTGTCTATGTTAATCCTGATTTAGTTTAATTGTTTATGTCTTCAGTCATTTGAATTAAATTGCAGGGGTTAAATGATATTTGCTCATATCTAAAATGTTACGACTATGAAATAGATGCATTAACTGTTGTTTTGTTGACCAAGATTTGTTTTTTACATTGCACCTTTGTTAACTTTTTTATTTGTGAAATGGCTGATTTAATAGTTTTATTTGTGAAATTCTCATTTAGGGGCTGTAGTAGAACCAAAAGCTTTAGTGAAACCAAAAGCTTTAGCAGAACCCCTGTTGCTCAATGCTGTTCGAAGGCAAGATGTTGAAAGACCACCAGTTTGGCTTATGAGATAAGCAGGGAGGTACATGAAGGTAGGTTTTTAAATCAATGTGATTTCAAAAGCAATTTTTTTAATGTTCTGCATTTACTTTAGAGATTGGATATGTCAAACTGTAATATGTCTGCTTCATGTTTCTGCTATCCTACCCCTTTTTGAAGAAAAAGAAAAAAGAAAGATTCATTTTCTCAAGGGAAAAAAAAACGTCAATTTTTTTTAAATAATTGGTCTTTTAAAAAACATCTATTTGCCCTTCTTAATTGGCATTGAGCTTGCCTCATATAAAGCTTTTTTCAGCTCTGTTGTTGATGGTATCATTTTTTTGAACTTTTTAGGCTAAATTAAAGATCCCGGAGCATGAATAATGGCATATACCTTTTTACTATAATTGAGATATATGTGATATTGGATTTACCAGTTTGATATAAGTAGAAGGTTAGTTACCCTTTTCTTATCCTTTTTTTTTGTTTTTTTTTAATTTTTCTATCTTTGTGGTTTGGACTATTTTATTTAGGAATTTAGATATTATTTATCATAAATTTTAATATTATTTAATTTTCATAAATATAAATTTTATTTATTTTAATATTTAAAGTTGTTATTTTATTTCTGGATTATATAGTTTTGGTTGCTGTTAGTTCACTAGAAAGCTCATCTCTTTTCACACATGAACCTTGGGATTAGGTATTAATAGATACTCTATTTTAATATTAATTACTTTAACAGATGGTTGATAAAAGTTGGATGGATGCTCCAAGATTTAGCTCCAATAACCTAGCTGGAATAGAAAGATTTCTATTATTTGCAATTGAAAAATCAATTTTTAATGGAAAAATATATTGTCCGTGCCATCGTTGCAATAATAGGATATTGCACGAACCACATATTGTGGGGTGAGCATCTTTATCTTCATGGTATAATAAAAGAATACAAGTATTGGATTTTTCATGGAGAATCCATTGAAAGAACATCGGTGCAAACCAACCAAATGGTGAGAACTTCTCTGTCAATTTGTATGTTGTCACAAGACAATGAAGCCGATTTAAGAGATCTTATAACGGATGCTCTAGGTATCAACATCCCAACTCTTAATGAAAGTTTTGATGGAGTTTCAAGCGAGTCTCAGAATAATGGTCGGGAGTATGATGTTAATAAGGCCCAAAGGACTACGAAGAGAGCAGCAACTCTTCTAGATGATTGTGATATTTCGTTCTATCCCGGTTATGTCAAGTTCTCATGCGTCTCATTCCTACTTCGACTTTACCACTTCAAAGTACTTTTTGGATGGTCAGCAAAATCTTTGACATGCTTATTGGAGTTTTTAAATGATGCATTTCCAGATGGAAACACAATCCCGACTACATACTATGAAGCGAAGAAAAAGATTTCTGCACTAAATCTTGGGTATGTGAAGATTGATGCATGCCCGAATGATTGTATGTTATATTGGGGGGATGCTAGTAAAAAGATAAGTTGTGATGTCTGTAAAAGCTCAAGGTGGCAATCTTCTAATGAGTTAGATGCAGATGAACAAGTTGATGGTAGTTGTCGCCGTCCTAAGCCTACCAAGGTATTACGGTATTTTCTTTTGATTCCTAGACTTAAAAGATTATTTCAATCCTCTAAGACATCACAATCTATGAGATGACATAAAGAAGGACGAACCAAAGATCGTATATTGAGACATCCAGCCGATGGTTCTGCCTGGGATGCGTTTGATAAGAGGTTTCCTGATTTTGCATCTGATGCTCGCAATGTTAGGCTAGGTTTGGCTAGCGATGGATTCAATCCATTCCGAACAATGAGTACAAGTTACAGTACATGGCCCGTACTTCTTATTCCTTATAATTTGGAACCTTGGGCATGCATGAAACAATCATCAATGATACTCTCAATGGTTATCCCTGGTGAAAAAGGACCTAGCAACGACATTGATGTCTACATGCAACCTTTAATTAAAGAGTTGAAGCAATTTTGGACAAGAGTTGATGCTTTTGATTCATCAGCTTCTGAATCTTTCACTCTACAATCTTGTCTTCTTTGGACAATCAATGATTTCCCAGCTTACGCTAATCTTTTAGGGTGGAGTACAAAAGGTCGGGTTGCTTGCTCAGTATGTGCTGAAAAAATTGAATCTCGATGGCTACGGTATGGTCGAAAGTTCTGTTATATGGGTCATTATCGATGGTTATCAGATGAACACCTATTTCGAAAATAGAGTCGTGAATTAGATGGCACTATAGAGTATGGGGTAGCTCCTATACCACGATCCGGGGAAGATATCTTAAGGGAAGTTGAAGGTGTCAATTTCATTTATGGAAAAGCTCGAAAGAGGGATAGAGAAGAACTAGATGAAGGGTCGGTAGAAATTGATGTAGACGAGGGGTGTGATTTGTTTAAAAACTTTGAAGAATTGGTGGTAGAGGGAGATGAAGCAAATCTCATAAATCAAGACGAGACTTTATGGAAGAAGAGGAGCATATTTTTTTACTTGCCTTATTGGCGTTACAATCTACTTCGACATAACTTGGATGTCATGCACATCGACAAGAATGTATGTGACAATATCTTTGGCACCCTTCTTAATCTCTCACGCAGTGGTAAAGATAATATCAAGGCACGCAAGGACCTACAAGATATAGGCATCCGAAGTTATCTTCATCCAAAAATGAGAAACGGGAAAGAGTACCTACCGCAAGCGTGTTACAGTCTTGCATCAAAGGAAAGAGATAATTTTCTTTCCATTCTGAAAAACTTGAAGGTACCCGATTGTTATGCATCAAACATATCTCGATGCGTGAATTTGAAAGAGCACAAGTTGAGCAACCTTAAAAGTCATGACGGTCACATTCTTATGCAAGATTTGCTTCCTATATGCTTAAGAGGAGTTGTAGAAAAGAAGGTGTTAAGTGTTATTGCAAATCTATCAGATTTCTTCAAGAGATTATGTGCAAAAAGTCTTGATCCACAAGAAGTTGATCAACTTCAAATACAAGTCGTATTAACACTTTGAGAAATGGAGAAAATATTTCCTCCAAGATTTTTCACAATCATGATTCATTTGATTATTCATTTGCCGATAGAGGCTAAGCTTGGTGGACCTGTTCAATACAGGTGGATGTACCCCATTGAAAGGTATATGAAATATACCAATAATATTTCACAATATTTTATTTTTATTATTTTAATATAGAATATAATAAGTATGTAAAAATAAATGTATGTGGTATAGGTATCTTATGGGATTGAAAGCTTCGGTGCGAAATAGAGCTTATCCCAAAGGTTCCATTACTGAAGGGTACATAGTTTCAGAATGTCTTACATTTTGCTCCTGTTATTTTTCTGATGTGGAGACTATATTTTCTCGTCCTCCGAGGAATGATGAGAATATTCAAAAACAATACATTTTCTCTTCTGGAGGACGTCCAATTGACACCATGAACACGAAGATATTGGACATGCGATATCTTGCACAAGCAAACCGCTATGTTCTATTGCATAGCGATAAGTTATCACCATACCGTCAGTGATTTTCCTAAGGAAAATCTTGTCATTCTATTCTTTTTCTTAACCAATAGAAAAAATAAAGTTATCACATAATTTGTATACATTTTGACAACATTTTTCACAAAATACTGAATATATTATAGGGAATTTTTGGAGTTTGAGCAAGCTGTTTATGGTGGCATTCAAATTAGTAAATGCACAGAGGAGAAATGGTTGGTTGAAAAGTTCCCAACTTGGCTTGCGAAACAGGTAAATTGTCACTATTAAAATAATTTATCGTATTATTTATGTAATGAGGGAACATTGTAGAAATTTGATCATAGAATAAGTGTTCATTGATTTCCTACTATATGGTTAGATTCCAAATATGGAAGTTGAACAAGTTGATGCTGATGTAATTGCTCTTGCTCGAGGACCGCATAAGGTGGTTTCCACATATGATGGGCTTATAATTAATGGTTTTAGGGTCTATACTAAAAAACTTGAGCAACATCGTAAGACTCAAAATAGTGGCGTGATGGTTTTTGCTGACGGGAGAAACTATTATGGCAATTGTATTGAAATTATCGAGCTAAACTATTATGAAAGGTTTTGGGTTATCATGCTTAGATGTGATTGGGTGAATATTAAATCTCCTAGGAGTATGAAGAAGGATGCAAATGGTTTTATTATGGTGAAATTTTCTGAGCTTATCCATACAGGGAATCGTGATTCGGACGATCCATACATACTGGCTTCTAAAGCGAAACAAGTATTTTATGTCGAGGATGGTAAGAGTGAAGGATGGCTTCATGTTATCGGAATAAAGCCAAGAGATTTGTTCAATCTAAGCATTGAAACCCCTGTAGAAGATAATGAATATTCGCAGTGTGATCATCATATTGTAACTTAATAATTTTAGTTTTATTTTGAACAAGAACGATGTTTTGAAGTGCAAAGACTTAGTGTAATTGATATTTTTAATTTAGTATAGCAGAATGAATTGCCCAAAAGAAACAGAGCACTTAGATAAAGATGACATTCATATTATATTAACGTCTATATATGTATGACATTGATATTTTATATTTGAAGACATTTTGGGTTAAAGGAATTATGAAATTATATACTATTGGAAGCCAAGAATATGGTATTATTCAACATATAAGCTTCATTCAGTATTGATTTTATTTTAATGAAAATGAAAATGAAAATGAAGTTATTTTTACCTGCAGAGAATGACCATAAATATGCAAGTTATTTTTAAGAGTTATTTTTAAGATTTACATATGTTATTCAGGTGAAATCATGTTACTTGACTACACTTCCTCGACATAAAGAGCTTGTAACGGAACTAAGGTCAGTATATTCCAGACTGTCATATGAAGGTTCAATTGCTAATAAACATCCTACATATAGGTGCAATGAAGTGCAGATGTTTACCAATCACTATAAAAAATACTTAATCTATCTGTTTCCATGACCCATTGTTTTTGCGGATCTTCTTTGTCTTCTATGAGAAGGTTTTAAGATTTGATGACTGAATAAATTTTAGAGTTTGGATCCATGAAACCTGGTGGAGAGTTTTAAGCTTAGTGGTGAGAGTAACGGCATGGGCTCAAGACTCAGACCATCTTTTATGAAGATCTAAAGATAGCCCGATTGGAGGTTATTTTTTTGTTCGTTCAATCGATGTTCACTATTCAATATGATATCATCTTATATTCAATGATTATATCCAACACTGTTAATGCATCAAGAGCTTGATGTAAACGAATTCAATGGGTACCAACTTTTAAGTTTGGATTGTTGCTTTCCGATCATGGAAAACATGTTCAACTATTGTGCCTGAATGAGGTTTCTACCTGTTCATATGTTGTCTTTATTGGGGATTTTCATGTTCATTTGATTTGTATGTCTATTTAATTTACATGTTCTAATTGATCGCTTTTGTATGTCTGTTTAATTTACAGTACCTCGAGTCACTTTGTGCAAATCTGATATCTCATACAATTACTAGTGTACAATCAAACCATGATAGGGTTGGCAGTTTGGCTCATATAATTTATGTTGTTCCTCGGTTTCTTTTTGAATCATTCTCATCATCTTTTTTATGTGTTTGATTAACTTCTAGGTTTCTTTACTACTTAAAGATAACTTTATTGACTCTTTTCCTAGTAAGGACCAGCCATTTATTAAGGTAACTTCAGTTCTCTATTTTGATGGCTGAACATCTTTTAGTTTATACTCGATCCAAACCTATCATTACTGCTTGAAAACACACAACACATCCAGATCTATGTTAAAGTGCAATTTATCCCCTTGCTGATTAAATAGATAGAATTACTCAACCATCAACACACATTTAAATAGGATGAGGTTCAATTACAGTAATCCTGGTACATGCTCATTTAACAGACCGCGTGCTATTGCTTTATCATTAGTATCAATCATGTTTGCTACATTTTACCATGTTAATAATGCATGATGCCTGAACTACAAAGCCCACCATTCGTCTAGCTAAAACACCGGCTGATGTTTTTATGTAAAAAAGCCATAGAAGCAAGTATTGGGTTGTTCTTTGAAGATCAGGAGCAAAACCTTCCGAGAGCCACGTAAATATACTGCATCTTCGAGTATATTGATGGTACAAGCATTGGATTAGACATCAATGATGTGCAGTTAATTATCCAGGTATATTTGGATACACGTATTTTACAAAAGCTCGTAATATATTATTTGTTTAGGTTTGATATGTTATTTGTTAATTTTAATTTATTTATAAAAATCAATTTTTAGGTTATCATTTTGAAAATTGAATAGAATATAAATTTATGCAAATATTCAAATATTTGCTTCCCCTTTATCGTTTTGCTGTATATTTCCTTGGGCTTTTTTTTTGTTTTGTATTTTGGGCTTAATTTGGTCTTTTTGTTTATTTTGCTTATTTTTTTGGTTTGTTGGGTTTGTTTCGGCCTTGGTTTTAATAAAATGCAGTCATTATTTTCAAAATTATATAAAAACGACATTCTCCATCTCTTGTCTTTGAAATTGTCGGCCAAACCCTTAAAGTTAAAATAAAAGGTAAGTAAATAAAGAAGCAAACCTTGCTCCAAATTTACAGTAGGTTTCAAGTTTCCCGGCAACAAGAAGTTGAAAATTCATTTTTTTCTCTATTTTTCCTCCTCCTCAAAACCCATGAATTTTTTGGTGCTCCACTGGCTGCTTCATCATTAACCGTTACCACTTTGTTTTCTAAGAAAATGATTGGCAAAAGCAGAACATTAAAAGGTGTACGATTCTCTTCGAGGTGTTCTTCGATAAGTTCAAACACCTTGGGAAGTGCTGGTACTGATAGTCAAAGCACAGGAGATGAAACTCCAACTCAATCAGCAGAAGAAGGACCTGCAACTCTAACTGGTACCTCCATTGCCTTCTCACTTATTAGTTCTCTGGTTTTAAATTAGTTTATTACCTTCTGCTGGTATTTATTCTTTCTCTGGTACTTATTCTTTCTCTGATTAAGTTGACTAATGGTTAATGGCTTCATAGTCTAGTTTTTTTTTGTTCACAATATACAGAGAAACAAAAAATTTCGGTATTGCTGATTTGTAAGCTAAAAATTTCTGTCGTCCAACAACTTCCTTGACCCTCTCTCTCTTTTATTATCTTCATTTTGTTTCTCAAGTGTTTGATGTATCAAGCTTCTTGTTTTACTACCCAGGTTTCAATTCTTTGTTCTTAAGTTAATTCTAAAGGTCAACCACAATTCTATAATTAACGAAATATTAATATAATACACTGATTGGGGAAGCAAAAGTGTTGAATTTGTAATTTGAGCACAGCAAGTAATCCTCAAAGAGTAGTACATTCGAGAGGTTGCCTGCCTCCCACCATAAGTAGCAATATGAGGAACTAGTCCCTTTTGAGTCATTTCATTAGAGTTTTAGTACTTGATAATTTTTTTTGTAATACCCATTGATGATGATGTTGCAACTAAAGACATTAGGTTTACAACCATCAAATCAAAAACCTTTCTCGCCTCATCCAAACCACTCAATATAATAACATTAATAAGCCATGGGCTCATAAATATTACATATTACAAAAACTAAGAGCAAATTTCAAGATGCTTAAAACATAGTAGTATAAATTGATAGACAAGTTCAGTGTTGGAAATGTTTGAAAATGAAGCTATCTGCATATAGAGAATAGTCTTTTTTATTATTAGGCCTTGATGAAGTCAATTAGTTCTCCATCTTTTTAAACTATGAACAAACATGTTGAGCTTACAAATCAGCAATACCAAAACAAGTCAATTAGTTCTCTATCAAAAGACATCATATTCATTAATTAGAGTTCACTTATTCATAGTCGATTTTTTTCTCAAATTTTTTTATTAATTAGAGTTCACTAATTTTTAGCTATGAAAAATTTTTTTATTTGAAAATGCAGAAAGAATTTTTGTTATTGTTAAAAAAAAATTTCAGTTTTTTTATTAAAAATTTCAACAAGATTTTGAAATTAAGTTGAATTAAAAAGAGAAGAGGGTACTCTTTTGACTCACCTATGCTTCCTATTGAAGACTTCTATTATTGGTGAATCAAGTTAAAGAATAAAATCATTCAAAAACATTCTCTTAAATAAAGAATTTTGATGCTTCTCTGACTTCAGCCCTATTTGAGGCACTTTCACATTACAAGCAATAGCATAAAAGAAATTTGTTTGTATTTTTTATGATAAATAAAATCTTTTATTATGCTTTTATATAATTAATATTGGTTTTTTTTCTTTTTTTTTTATCATATTCACAATTTGCTCCTACATCATATTTATTTATTCACATTGATACATAATTTTTTTTTTCAATTTTCATATCTAAAATATAATTGCTACTTTTGACAGAGGCTACTAAGGGTACTAAAAGAAAGCGAGGGCCTACAAACATGAAAGATATATGGAATCTTAAACCTGGAACTCGTATAGTAGTAGATGCCAATCAATATGGCCAGCCTATTGGGAAGGAAGCGTCCAAATTGGCTAAATTTCTCGGTACAATTGCAAGGACTGGTTCTATCTGTCCTTTGAATACAAAACATTGGAAACATCTTTCTAAATATGTGTTGGAAAACATATTGAGAATCGTTCATGTATGTAGTACATAATCATTTTCTAATTTAATGTATTGCAATAATTTTGCATTATTGTATGTAATGAGTACTTGTTACATTATTTTGTTATATGTGTAGGAAAAGTTTGATCTCTAAGGTAAGGTAGAGGACTCTGACATCCTCTCACATGTTGGAAAACTTCGGAAGGAGTTTAAATTAACTTTGAAAACTAGATACTACAAAGATATGGTCTAAGAAGGTCGACCGATTGAAGAAATATACGAAAACAATCTTCCTGGTGTGCATGATGATCAATGGAAGTGGCTAGTAGAGCGATGGGGAACACCATAAGCTGAGGTATGCACTTTTATTAGACTAAATGTCCCATTTTTCCTACTTTCACTTACGGTATGATCAAAGTAGGGGGTGCATAAATGTGTGATTTGTTGAATGAGGCATAATAAACTTAGCTTTCCTATTACTCTCATATTTTTTTTCATTAATTTAAACAATAGGCACAATCAGAAAAGGTAAAAGAATCCCGAACAAAGGTGCGTTATGCACACACTGCTGGTAGTACAGGATATGCGACCATCAATGCACAGTTTGTAAGTATTACATATTAATCAATATGTAACTTATATTAATTATTCTGTGCTCATTGGTGAATATTGTTAGCAACTATTGTTTTATTGTATAATAGGCTGAGAAAGAAGGCCGTGAACCCTCGCGTTTGGAGCAGTTTAGATTTCAACATTTGCGCAAAGATGGGAGTGACAAATTGAGCAGTGAGGCAGCAGAACAAGTTTTTGTAAGAAACAAATGGGTATTATTTATTTATTTATATTTATTTTTATATCAATTTTTTTTTCAAAATAGATTTTTCTAATTAAAGAGAACTGTAGGATAAAGCATGCAAGATGGTTAAAGACTCTATGCCAACACCTAAGAGTTCTTTCGCACCTCAAGATAATATTGCATTAGAAAAAGAGGTCTATACACAAGTGTTCGGCCCTGACAAAGATGGAAAAATGTTGGGACATGGACGTGGGATGACCAAATCCAAGTTGTTTGGCTATGGGTCAGTCACTTGAGGAAGCCAATCTACATCGGCTATCAGTACATTGATTGAAGTGATGAGTGCTAAACATGTCAAGCAAATATAAACAATTCAAGCTGAACAAGTAGTTCGAGAGAAAACTTTACTTGAGGAAGTAGAATCTCGATTTCGTACGGAAGCCGCAGAGCGAGAAGCTTGTTTGATAGCTGAGGCAGAAGAAAGATTTATGAAATTAACTAAAATTCGAGAGGCAAAGTTCATGGATATGATGGATGCTCGTGAGAAAAAGTATAAGGCTCTCATCAATGAGTGTATAACAAAAGGAATGTCAAGTAAGTACAAGGTTTTTCATAGTAAGCATAGTAAGGTGACTATTTTATAACTAGATTGTCAATGAGGTTGTTAATGGTTTAATGGACATTGATTGTTGTGATTGAATGCTAGATTCTTACTTGATGTCTTCATTACTTGCTCAACTAATATTTAGTGGATATACTGATGAAAATTCTTTATTTAGCTTCAATTTATGGTTCTTTGGTTAATATTAAAATATTCTTCCCATGTATTCATGTTGTTTCTCATCTAACTCGTATAAATAGAAAATGTACATTGCTATTTTTGCAGTTGAATTTCAGAGTAGCGGACTTGATGATAAAGCCTTCAGTTCGGATGATGATTAATGAGGCTTACTGCATATTATGTATTATATATATATATATGTTATAGTGGTTGATGAATGCAGTTGTCCCATAATTTTTTGGTGTCATGGGAATCAAGTTGACAACATGTTTGCAACTTGTTGACTGCTACTATTAGGATTTTGTGTAATTTTTGGATATCATGGGAATCAAGTTGACAACATTTGTGCAACGTGTCGACTGCTTTTATTAGGATTTTGTATAATTTTTTTATTTCATGTGAAATAGGTTGACAACATGTTCGCAACTTGTTGATTACTTCTATTAGGATTTTGTATATAAATTACTAACTGCATTATTCAATGATAATTTTGTATTTGTATGATCATTTTATGTTAATTAATTGTTCAAGTAATATTGACTCAAACTTTTCCAAACCCAATACATACAAATTTGCTCATATTTCACCAAAATAGGCTCTTAAAAATCGAGGAAAACATCGTAAAAAAAATTAGACATGAGACAAAGATCTATCCTAACCTTTTTAAGTTTGCCTTAGAGGGGTTTACCCTAACCTTTTGAAGGTTTCCTTAGACAAGTTTATCCCAACCCTTTTAGGGTTGCTGTAAACGGGTTTATCCCAACATTTTTAACGTTGTCTTAGACAGGTCAATCCCAACCTTTTCTAAAAGTTGCCTTAGATAAGATCTATCCCAACCTTTTTAAGGTTATCTTAGATGAATCTATCTCAACCTTTTTAAGGTTGCTTTAGACAAGTCTATCCCAACATTTTTTTAAGGTTACCTTTCACAAAGTCTATCCTAACATTTTTAAAAGGTTGCCTTAAACAGGTCTATCTCAACCTTTTTTAAAGGTTGCCTTAGACAAGGTCTATACCAACCTATTTAAGGTTGCCTTAGATGATTCTATCCCAATCTTTTTTAAAGGTTGCCTTAGACAAGGTTTATCGTAACTTTTTTTAAATTTTGCCTTAGATAAGGTCTATCCCAACTTTTTCTAAAAGGTTATCTTAGACTGATCTATCCCAACCTTTTTAAGGTTGTCTTAGACGAGTTTATCCCAACCTTTTTTAGAGGTTGGCCTTGACTATGTCTATCCCAACATTTTTTAATGGTCGGCATTGACTAAGCCTTTCACAACCTTTTAATAAGGGTCGGCTAATGTTGACTTATGCCAACGCTTTTTCAAAAGCGTCACGGAGCCTATGCCAACTGTACTATAAACAACCTTTTTGGAAGCGTCGGTCGAAGCGTCGCGAAACCTATGCCAACCTTTTTTGCGTCGCCTTAGGTCAAAAAAAGTGTCGCAGTAGGGTTGTTTTGTTGTAGTGGTACCTGAAACTAAATTTTTAAATAATGAAAATAAAATATCTCAATAAGTTATGTCAATTCAAGAAAATATGGAACCGAATAATAAAAGTGGTTGACAATGATTTTGCTTGCAATATTATTATTGAAATAATGAAATAAAAAGAAAATCTTGAATATTATTGAGAAATATAGATATGGAATAAATTGATCAAAATAAAAAGACACAACTTAAGTACAATTAAATTCGTGGAGTTTTTGGACCAGTAGCCCAAATATCTAAAGGTATAAAACCAATGAGAATTTTGAAAAAGCGGAATAAAAATATGAAGTTTTTCGCTAAGCCCTTACATTAATTATGAAAAGATATAATATTCTTTTATAGTGGATGCAATAACATTTAGATATATTATTAAATTGAAAATTCCTAAAAAATTTAACTTGCGCCTAATGATTGTTGTTACAACCTTTTATGAATCACTATATAGTAAAGTTTATATTAAAATTGTTGAAATATTTCGAATGTTAGAAGCATATTGAAATTCTCGAGAAATTGTTTATTTATATGAATTGAAATAATTTAAACATATGTGGTAAATTTGACTTAGTGAATAATAGTTGAAGGAGGTTTATAAAATGATCCAAAATACTTATTTGTGTTTTATAGAAGAATCATAATTAAATTTTGCTATGATTATTGTTAAATCTCGTAAAGAGATCAAAATATATTTCTCCCAAATTTTCCCTTACTCATGACTTTCAAAAAAATGGTAATATAAATGCTTAGCAAATACATTCAAATAGTCATTTGAAAAACTAATATTCAAGATTGAATACGTAGAATATGAGAAAGTATGTGATGTTTTCACGAGGGGGAGTAAATACGAATTGCACTCTTTTTCCCTTAACCGAGGTTTTGTCCCATTGAATTTTTCTGGTAATATTTTTAATGAGGCAACATGTTATGCGTATTAGAGATATGTGCACTCTTTTTTCTTAACTAAGAATTTTTTTCCACGGTGTTTTTATCTTAGTAAAGGTTTTAATGAGGCACATTATCTACCAATGAATATCCTAGAGGGAGTGTTATGAATATCTTATAAAGTGGATGTCCATCAAGATCAAGATAAATTGTTATTTACTTTAAATTCTAATAGTTATTAGATTAGAATTAGATCTCAACTTCATTTATACCTTTTATGCCTATAAATATAGACTTTGGACAAGCATTGTAAAAATTCCTATTGATCAATAAAATACACTCTCTCTTTTGCTCTCCTATTTTCTTTGTTCTTCTCTCTATCTTTATGTAGTTAAAAAGCTAAAAATTAAGTATATATTTTTTATATTGATATTATTAATATTTTCATTAAAATTTGTTAACTTAACATGTCCATTAAGTTATATTTATATGATACATATGATTGAAATAAACATATCAAATTGATAAATTTTGATAAAAATATTAAAAATATTAATGATTAACTTGAAATTTTTAGATAACAAATAATTTCTAAATCTCAAATTTTACCAAAATAATGAATTAAATTAACAATACCAAGTTTACATCATTGCAGCAATTTATTCAACGATAATTCATTAAGGTTTACAACAAAAACTTAACTATAAAGTTGAATTTTCGTTGATGAAAATAAAATATATTTTATAATCAAGCATTTATTTTAAAATAAAAGATATTCATAACAACTACCTTAATTTCGAAAAACAAAAGTTAATTGTAAATTTGCCAAGTATCATGGTCTCTTGTGAGAAGTAAATAATTATCTTACGTTGTCAACTTTTGTGAGTGGGCGGATGGGTGGCAATTATTACGTACGTTTTGATGTCTATTCTCATTATAAATGTCCCATTTAACATTACCACCAACCTTACCTGTCTGCTTCCCACTGTTAAGGGTAGAAATTACAACGAAAAGAGCTGGCATTTTCTTTAGAAATTATTGTGTAGGAGGATTCGAAAATCAAGGGGCTAAAGCAAGATAGCAAACTTCATTCACTTCCATCTACCTTCGCTCAAAACTCTTTTCTCAACCTTTCTCTACTCTTATTTCTTGCAAGATGGCAACCAAGCTTTTTCTTGATGCCTTGTCCGCTATAAAAGAAGTTTTTGTCTCCAAGCTCGTTGACTTTTCCCTTGAGAAGCTGGCCTCATCCGACCTCCTGCAATTTGCTACTCAAAAAATGGTTCTTGAGGAGATCCAGAACTTGGAGAAGGAACTGAAGCAGATCCGTAGGGTGCTTGATGATGCTGAAGAGAGACAGATGAAAGAGCAGCTGGTGAAAAACTGGTTGATCGACCTCCAAAACTTGGCATTCGACGTGGAGGATGTTTTGGACGAGTTTGCAACCGAAATTGGCAGGCGCAATCTGATGATGGAACGTCGAGGCAGCTCAAGTAAGAGATCCAGACTCAATATTCCTCATTCATTCAATGATGTTCTGTTTAACAGAGATATAATGTCCAAGATAAGGGATCTTACTGCCAAATTGAAAGATTTGGAACCTCAAAGAAACAAGTTAGAGTTACGAATGACTGATTGCGAAAGACCACAAGACTAGAACAAAGACTGCAGCCTGCTTCTTTGGAGATTGAAAATCATGTGTATGGCAGAGACAAAGACAAACAGACAATTCTTGATTTGCTCTTGAAGAGTGACGACGAAAGAAATTTTGTAGTTCCCATCCTTGGGATGGGTGGGATTGGTAAGACAACCCTTGCCCAGCTTGTTTACAATGATGCTTCCATTCCAAATCATTTTCACCTCAAAGCATGGGCTTGTGTTTCTGATTATTTTGATGTTTTGAGAATAACGAAAGAAATCTTGCAATCAATCACTTCTGTGTCATGCAATGATAATGATCTGAATAGAGTTCAAGAAAAGTTACAGAAGGAGTTGTCCGGGAAAAAATTCTTAATTGTTTTAGATGATGTCTGGAATGAGAATTATCATGACTGGACTATCTTACAATCTCCTTTCAAAACGAGGACTCAAGGAAGCAAAATTATTGTGACAACAAGAAACCACGGTGTTTCATCAACAATGGGTGCCTTGCATGTTCATTCCTTAGAGCTTTTGTCAACTGATGATTGTTTGTCTGTATTTGCTCAACATGCACTGGGAGCAAGGGACTTTGAAGGACATCCAAGCCTAAAGGAAGTTGCTGAGAAGATAGTGAGAAAATGCAACGGTTTGCCTTTAGCTGCTAAAACCCTCGGTGGCTTATTGCGGACTAATGTAGACCTTCATGCTTGGGAAGATATATTGGAGAGTGAGATATGGAAGCTATCTAAAGATCAGTCAAGTATAATCCCAGCTCTACAGGTAAGCTACCATCATCTTCCTCTACATTTGAAGCGATGCTTTATGTATTGTGCCATTATTCCCAAGGACTATGAGTTTGAGAAGGAAGAAATAATCTTGTTATGGAGGGCACAAGGGTTTCTACAAGAAGCACGAGATAAACAGTGCATCCATGATTTGGGTCACAAGTATTTCAACGATCTAGTGTCAAGGTCCCTTTTGCAAGTGTGCGTCAACAATAATTCTCGATTTGTTATGCATGATCTCATTAATGATTTGGCTCAATCAGTTGCCGGAGAAATTTGCTTTAAAATAGAGGATAGTCAACGAATTTCAAAGCATGCTCGCCATTTGTCTTACATTGCTGAGAACTTTGATGGCATCAAAAAATTTGAAGGCATTTATGAAGCGCAACATTTACGAACCTTTCTTCCGTTAAGGTTTTCTTCGGTGTTTCGAACTCGTAACTTTCTAACCAATCACGTCCTAACGAATTTGTTGCCAAACTTGCGATGCTTAAGGGCACTTTCTTTGGAAGGGTACCAAATCACCATGTTACCAGAGTTTGTGGGAGATTTGAAACTCTTAAGGTACCTAAACTTTTCTCACAATGAAGTTATAAAATGCTTGCCTGAATCAGTTAGTACCCTTTACAATTTAGAAACCTTTTTATTAAAGGGGTGTGATAACCTTGAGAAGTTACCGTCAGAGATGGAAAAGTTGGTCAACCTATGCTATCTTGATATCACTGGTGCAGATAAATTAGAAAGCATGGCAAGCAATGTTAGCAAGCTAACTAATCTTCAAAAACTTTCCATTTTTGTTTTGGGTAAAGAGAAGGGACATAAAATAAGGGAGCTAATGAATTTGTCAAATCTCAGGGGTGAACTTTGTATTTCAGGATTACAGAATATAGCTGAGCCTCGAGATGCATGGATGGCTAGATTATCTGATAAGTCGAGAATTGGGAATTTAAAATTGCAGTGGAGCAAAGACTTTGTGAATAGAAGAGAAGAAGTCGAGAAAAAGGTGTTGGATGGACTTCAACCTTCTAAGAACCTCATGGAGCTCAGCATTAAGTTCTATTGTGGTGAAATGTTGGCAAATTGGGTGGGAGATTCATCCTTCAATTGTTTACAATCTTTATGCCTTGATGGTTGTATAAATTTATTGTCATTGCCATCAATTGGGAAATTGCCATTGTTGAGAAAGGTACGTATTAAAGGATTGCGCAGTGTAAGGACTGGGGGAGTTGAGTTCTTTGGAGAGAATACGACCAACACATTTTCTTCATTGGAGATTTTAGAGTTTGAGGACATGCTTAATTGGGAGAAGTGGAACTTGAGTGAAGTTGATGAGGAAGCTAGGAAATTCCTAAACTTCGTGAACTCTTGATTCAAAAATGTCCCTTATTGTTAGGGAGTATGCCGGAAGACCTTCCTTCTTTGAAGAAACTTACTATTGGTCTCTGCTGGAAGTTGATAATTTCTGGTTCAAAACTTTCCATTGCTTTCAGAATTAGAAATTCATGGTTGCCACGAGCTAATTTATAAAGGTTTTGCAGATTATAGCTCCATAAAAAAAGGATCTCGTTTGGAAGGATTTCCAAGTTTAGTTGTGCAGCAGAATGCTTGAGGTTAAGATCAATCAAAGTGGAATTGTTTGAGATTGTTGATTGTGAGGAGTTGTGCTCTTCTCGAGAGAACAATTGGGGATTGCTAACTCAGTCCATGTCCCCCCAAAATTTGAGAATTTCCAATTGTCCGCAACTTGTATCCATAGGAACAGAAGAGGAAAGAGAAGAATTGATGCAATTGAAGATTCCTTCTAGCATTGTAAGAATGAGAATAAATAATTGTGAAAGGCTAGAAAAACTATCGACAACCTTGTACTCCCTCACATTACTTATGGAATTAAAGCTTCTCGGTTGCCCAAAATTGATTTCTGTTGTAAGGAGCAAATTGCCTTCGAATCTGAAAGTGCTAAGCATTAATAATTGTAACAATTTGCAATGTTTGTTGTTGGATGAAGGAGAGGACGTTGACTCCAACAATGCATGTGTTCTGCAGGAGTTGCAAATTTACAGTTGTAAATCTCTAAAGAGAATAAATGGAAGTGAGTTGCCCTCCACACTAAAAACACTTAGAATAAAAAAGTGTCCAAAGCTAGAGTCCATATCCCAAGAAATTCAAGATAACTCTTCTCTTGAATCTATTGAAATCGTTGGATGTGATATGCTTAAGGGTTTACCTCAAGGATTGAACAAGCTCAAGCATTGCAAGCGCATTTGGATAAATAATTGTTCAAATTTGATTTCCTTAGAAGAGAGTGGTTTGCCCACCACAAACCTTGAAGTGCTCCGCCTTTACTCTTGTAGACGTCTCCAAGCTTTGCCTGGGAATATGCAGAGTCTCAACGCTCTAAAAAAATTAGAAATAAGGGATTGTCCAAATGTGACATCCATTCTGGAAGAGGGGATTCCTACCAATCTCACATCGCTTAGAATTGGTGGACCCAATATCTGGAAGGCAATACTAGAGAGGGATTTGCATACACTCACTTGTCTTAAATCTCTCGACATATTATCAAATGGGTGTCCAGATGTAGTATCATTTCCTCAAGAGGAGATAGGAGTCACACTGCCCTCCTCTCTCACCTATCTCTCCATCTCGGATTTTCCAAAACTGGAGAGCCTATCCTCCAATGGCTTTCGCAACCTCACTTCTCTCCAGCGCTTGACTATCGCAAATTGCCCAAACCTCAAGACTCTTCCGGGAAACAACATGCTTTCTTCGCTTTTGGAGTTGAATATCGTGGGGTGTCCAATGATGGAAGAACTGTGCAAATGGGATAAAGGACCTCAGTGGTCCAAAATTTCCCACATACCTTTTGTTGCTGTGTCGAAATGATAGTCTGTTGATGGTTCAGACACAAGTGAAACAATAATTGATGAGTCAAATAGGCAGGTATGTCAAATTGGGATCATTATATCCCATAAAAATTTTATTTTATTTATGATCTTTTTTACAATTATAGTCCTATTCTATAACTAGAAAAACAAAATATATGGTCCCTTGGCTGGGTCAGTAATATTATTATTTTAAAATACGAGTTATTTTAATATTCACTGAAAAATAGAATAATTAATTTTTGTAATGGTTTCTGCATAGCTAAGTCAAGTGAAGCACAAAAAAACAACAAAATTTTGTTTTACCCTATTATTTATTATTCATTCCAAGGTTCTAAGTTCTAACCATTAATTCCTGCTATTGGAAATACCGGCATATTGAATCTATGTATAAATTTTGCTTTTCTCTGGCCTGTAAATTAAAGGACTAAAAAGTTTATGAATCCATATTATAGATGTTATTGTCCAGGTGGCAATGCCTTGCTGCTGTTTATATGTTTTACTTGGCACTGATGAAGGAATTGCATTGCTCCTCTGATACTGACCTACGCATGAATATCCTAATATATTGCTATTTGGACATGTCAAAGTTGAGAGATTATGATGCAACTTTTATAACACACCTTCATATTTTGTTCTTGCAGTTGTTCTTCCGTCAAATATGACAAAACAGCCTTTCCAACCAAATGATGCAAAACTGATGAAGAACAAAAGATGATTGGTGTTAGTAAATGCACCTGAATTTATTTGTTATTAACAGGAATTTGGCTGAAATCCGATGAAGAGGATGTCTGAGGCATATGAGAATTTGCAAATGCATCTGAATTTATTTGTAACCTTTAGAATTTGCTAATTAGGGAAACTTAGATAAGCTCTCTTATTCCTAATTTTCTAATTAGGAAAACTTAGATAAACTTTCTTGGGTTTCACATCATTTTGATTAGTTAACAATTAATGCAAGCCCTTTGACCAAAACAAGCAGGACTCCTTGGGGGAATGCAGACCTTTTCTCAAGCAAAAGAGTTGAGCTGCTTCAACTCCTAATTTCGTAGGCTTTGATTGGATGAGCTTTACATGGGTACCTTTCCATTGTACCAAAAAATTTTGTCTTTCATACCATGCCTCTAATACTGTATAGCTATTTACACTTTGAATCTTTGTTTGCAGACACTTATGACAGTGACTACAAGACTCGTGTTTGTTAGTTTTGCATGATCGGATTAGTTACCAATAGCTGTAGCTTGTGGATCGTCGGCTTCAAAGTTTGTCTCTATTGTTGAAATTTCTCCTAACTTTCTCCATTATGTTTTGGAATAATCACTTCTTGATGATAGCTAAGGTAGAGTTATGTATTTATTGTGATCATGTAGTCACACTTTTATATTATAGTTGTTAGAATTAAGTGACCCGAATCCTTATTTAAATAAAATACAGTGATAAAATAAAATAAAAGAAGAATCTATATAGAATTACACTTCTTTTATTTTATTTTTAGAATAAGGTTTTTTAAACCTTATTAAATTTCATCTATTTGATATTGATTAGAATAAGGTGTTTCAGTCTTACTAGAATATGGCTTTACAAGCCTATAAATAGACATAGTCTATTCCTCTTGTATTAATTTGAATTCGATATAGTGAATTTTCTTCTCTTCTGCCCGTGGTTTTTTCCCAAAAGGGTTTCCACATAAAAATTTGTGTGTTCTTTATTTTATTTTATTTTTTTCACAAATTGGTATCCGAGCTTTCGGGTTTTTCATCTCGATCACGGTAATGGCGTCTTTGAAGTATGAAATTTCGCTGTTGGATCGCAACACCAGATTTGGGTTGTGGCAGATTAAGATGCAAGCAGTTCTTGCGCAAATGGATCTAGAGGATGCCTTGCTAGGGATAGATAAGATGCCTTTGACTTTAACAGATGAAGAGAAGAAGCGTAAAGATCGAAAGGCGTTAACACAATTACATCTGTATTTGTCCAACAAAATTTTACAGGATGTGATGAAAGAAAAGACCGCCGCTGCATTATGGAAGAGGCTAGAACAAATATGTATGTCGAAAACTCTAACAAGCAAGTTGCATATGAAGCAGCGTCTTTATGCTCATTGTTTGATAGAAGGTGCGTCTGTACACGAACACTTAACAGTGTTTAAAGAAATTCTCTCAAACTTGGAGGCCATGGAGGTCCAATATGATAAGGAAGATCTAAGGTTGATTCTACTTTGTTCGTTGCCCCCGTCTTATTCAACCTTCAGAGGCACGATTTTATATAGTTGCGAGTCTCTCACAGTTGATGAGGTTTATGATTCTTTGACCTCGTATGATAAGATGAAGCATCTTGTGGTTAAACCCGACTCTCAGGGAGAGAGTTTCATTGCTCGTGAGAGATAAGATTGGAATGCTGATAATGATCGTGGAAGGACACAGGAACGGAATCCTCGCAGTAAATCTAAGAGTAGATCGAAGTATTCAAACAGAGGTAAAACTTGTAACTTCTGCAAGAAGAAAGGGCACATTAAATCTGAGTGCTATAAGCTACAGAACAAGATTAAAAGGGAGGTTGCGAATCAAAAGGGAAAATAATCAGAAAATTTTGGTGAAGCTGATGTTATAAAAGACTACAGCGATGGTAAACTTCTAGTCGCTTCTGTCAATGATCCTAAAGTAAGCGAAGAGTGGATACTTGATTCAAGCTGCACCTTCCACATGAGTCCTAATCGAGATTGGTTTACAACTTACGAAACAGTGTCTGAAGGTGTTGTTTTTATGAGAAATAATGCTTCGTGTAAAATCACAGGTGTTGGAACAATTAAAGTTAAGATGTTTGATGGAGTTGTCAGAACACTTAGTGACGTGCGACATGTTCCAGAATTGAAGAGAAATTTAATTTCGTTGAGTACTCTTGATTCAAAAAGTGCAGTATACAATTTGAAAGTGGGGTTTTAAAGATTTCTAAAGGTTCCCTTATTGTGATGAAAGGGCAAAGAAAGACTGTCAAGTTATATGTTTTTTGGTGGTTCTATCACTCTGGTGATGCGGTTTTCGCTTCCTCTTCCTTGTCAGATGATGATATTACTAAACTTTGGCATATGCGCCTAGGGCATATGAGTGAGAATGGCATGGTAGAATTGAGCAAAAGAAGACTTCTTGATGGGCAAGGAATTTGCAAACTAAATTTCTGTGAGTACTGTGTTTTTGGGAAGCAAAAGAGAGTTCGATTCACCAGAGGAATCCATAACACGAAAGAAACGTTAGAGTATATTCATTCTGATCTGTGGGGGGCATCCAGAGTGCCTTCGAGAGGTGGAGCTAATTATATGCTAACCTTTATTGATAATTTTTCCAGAAAAATTTGGACGTTCTTCCTGAAGCAGAAAAGAGATGTGTTTTCCACATTTAAGTCTTGGAAAATTATGATTGAAAAACAAACAGGAAAACAAATAAAATACCTACGCATAGACAATGGCTTAGAGTTATGTTCTGATGAGTTTAATAAATTGTGCAAGTCAGAAGGGATCGTGAAACACTTGACAGTTCGTCATACTCCACAGCAAAACGGCGTTGCAGAACGAATGAACAGAATGATCATGGAAAAAGTTCAATGTATGTTGTCAAATGCAAACTTACCAAAGTTGTTTTGGGCAGAAGCAGCCTCTACTGCATGTTTTTTTATCAACCGATCTCCATCTGTTGCCATTGAGAAAAAGACTCTACAAGAGGTATGGTCTGGTAATCCTGCTAATTATTCTGATTTAAAGATCTTTGGGTGTCCTGCGTATGCTCATGTTGATAATGGAAAATTGGAACCGAGATCCATTAAATGTGTTTTTCTTGGTTATAAAGCTGGTGTAAAAGGGTATAAGTTATGGTGTCCTGAAAATAGAAAAGTTGTGATTAGCAGAGATGTTATTTTTTATGAAACTGCTATGCTACCTAACTTATCTCTTAAAGACTCTTCCAATAAAGAAAATTAAAAGCAGGTGGAGCATCAGATTAATATAGAGTCGACTCCTCAAGCTAGTACAAAAATTGAGAATAGAGTTACTTCTTCACCACAATACTCTATCGCCAAAAACAGAACTAGAAGAGAAATTAAACCTCCAAAGAAGTATGTCGAGGCTGATCTAGTTGCTTATGCTTTAAATGTGGCTGAAGATATAGATGCGAATCAAGAGCCATCTAATTATTTTGAGGTGGTTAGCTGTAAAGACTCAGAAAAGTGGATGTTTACTATGTAAGAGGAGATGAAATCACTCCACAAAAACAGAACATGGGATCTTGTGAAACTTCCTAAAGGTAAAAAGGTTGTTCGTTGTAAATGGGTGTTTAAAAAGAAAGAAGGGACTCCAGGAGTTGAAGAACCCAAATATAAAGCAAGGCTTGTTGCAAAGGGTTACAGTCAAATTCTAAGAGTGGACTTCACAGATGTGTTCTCCCCAATTGTTAAGCATAGTTCGATTCGAGCTTTGCTTGGTATTGTGGCCATGCATGATTTGGAGTTTGAGCAGTTAGATGTAAAAATTGCATTTTTGTATAGAGAATTTGAGGAGGACATTTACATGCAACAATCAGAGGGTTTTACAGTCTTAGAAAAAGAAAACTATGTTTGCTTGCTGAAAAAGTCCCTTTACGGTTTAAAACAATCACCAAGATAGTGGTACAAGAGGTTTGATTCCTTTATGACTTTTCATGATTTCAAAAGAAGTAGTTTTGATAGCTGTGTTTACTTTAAGAAAAACAGTGATGGTTCTTTTGTGTATCTACTTCTTTATGTTGATGACATGTTGATAGTAGCAAAAGATAAAAGAGAGATAAGAAAGTCAAAGCCCAACTAAGTGAAGAATTTGAGATGAAAGATTTAGGATCAGCAAAGAAAATACTTAGTATGGAAATTCTCGGAGATAGAAAAATAAGTAAATTGTACCTAAGTCAAAAGGGGTACATTGAGAAAGTTCTTTGCAGATTCAATATGCAGAATGCTAAGCCTGTTAGTACTCCTTTAGCAACCCATTTCAGGCTTTCATCGGCTTTGTCTCCACAATCAGATGATGAGATTGAGTACATGTTACATGTTCCATACTCTAGTGCAGTGGGATCTCTCATGTATGCTATGGTTTGTTCACCTCTAGATTTATCATATGCAGTTAGTGCAGTTAGCAGATACATGGCGAATCCTGAAAAAGAACACTGGAAAGTAGTTTAGTGGATTTTAAGATACTTACGAGGTACTATTGATGTTTGCTTACAGTTTGGAAGAACTAGAGATGGAGTCATTGGGTATTTTGATGCTGATTTTGCTGGAGACCTTGATAGAAGAAGATCTCTCACAGGTTATCTCTTTACAATCGAAGGTTGTGCAATCAGTTGGAAAGCCACTTTGCAAACTACTGATCGCTTTGTCTACCATTGAAATTTGAGTACATGGCGATTCACGAGGCTTGTAAAGAAGCTATTTGGTTGAAGGGACTCTTTAGTAAACTCAATGAAGACCTTCAAATCAGACATGATATTTTGTGTGATCAGTGCCATCTTTCTTACAAAAGATCAAATGTTTCATGAGAGAATAAAACACATTGATGTTCGATATCATTTTGTTCGTGATATTATTGCTCGTGGTGATATTGTTGTGAGCAAAATTAGTACTCATGAAAATCCTGCAGATATGATGACTAAGTCACTTCCTATAACCAAGTTTGAGCATTGCTTACACTTGGTTGGTGTTCATTGTTAAAGTTAAACCCTTAAAGGAGTTTTATGGAAGAGGTGGAGAACTTGTTCGTTGAGAGTTCGCGAAGAAGAACTTGTTCATTGAGAATTCGTGTCAAGGTGGAGATTGTTAGAATTAAGTGACTCGAATCCTTATTTAAATAAAATACAGTGGTAAAATAAAATAAAAGAAGAATCCATATAGAATTACACTTCTTTTATTTTATTTTTAGAATAAGTTTTTTAAACCTTATTAAATTCCATCTATTTGATATTGATTAGAATAAGATGTTTCAGTCTTACTAGAATATGGCTTTACAAGCCTATAAATAGACAGAGTCTATTCCTCTTGTATTAATTTGAATTCGACATAATGAATTTTCTTCTCCTCTGCCCGTGGTTTTTTCCCGAAAGGGTTTCCACGTAAAAATTTGTGTGTTCTTTATTTTATTTTATTTTATTTTATTCACAATAGTGAAATTTTTTAGTGGACTCTCAAGTCCCGTAATTTTTACCCTTTAATTTAAAGGGTTTTTTTCACGTAAAAATCTGGCGTGTCTCGTGTGATTGATGCTTTGTGGTTATTCTTGGCTGCTTCTGTGTTTTTTTGGAGATTATTTTGAGCTATTTATGCTATCGTAATTACCAAAAAAGAGTTGCAGTTATGCTTGTATCTCTTCAGCTGTGGAGCAGAGCATTCTATGAAAATAAATAAAGAGAAAAACATCATTAAACACGAGAAGTTACAAATCAAACTTCATATATGAGACTGAAATCTCTTTGATTCACTGATCCATCTCTTACAATTATAAAATGAATCATTGTTTTAAATATAATTTAGTCATACTATAACATCTGTTTAAGATAAAGTATGGGTAACTAACATACAGGATAACCAACAGACCGCAATTTGATAGAAACAGCCGAATGAAACCATGGAAGAAGAGAAGAACTACTCCAGAAGCTTGTGTGAAAGTTAATGGGTTACTGTTTTTGCCATATCCAAACCATCTAATTTTCTAAACTACAACTATGTTTAAATACTTGAGGCCATCTAGTCTACTATCCTAACTCGACCTCGTAGATTGTGCTGGTAATTTGTTAAAAAATAGAGGCTGCAGTCACCGAGCTCCAACTTTCATGTTATCCTCACTACCTTAAGATCATGCCTCAGAGAAGCCTAGAGAGGTAAAGAGGAAACACAACATTATACCAAGGCCAGTTATTCTAGTGATGAAACGATTACTTTCCAAGCAATACAGTTAGCAGTCTGATCTCAGGTTGGGCAGTAAGGGTCAGAAAAGGGTGATCACTCGACTCTAAAAACCAACACCAAAGACCACTTTCATGGTTTCACCTTAATATTTCAAAATTCGAGGCTGCAAGAAGATGGTTTGTCCTCAATTAAAGGCTAACTTGGAGGAGTTACACTAGCTTTCGAAGATTCATTCATTTTCTCGAACCTCAGGTTGGCAGATTCTGATATAGGGAGAGAAACATGGCCATCCAAGAGACGAAAACAAATGTACAATTAATTCCCTATTGTTCAACCGGAAAATGTCTCCTTCGAGTCCTTTTGACTTGATTTGCTTCTGTCGCAAACCCAACACCATAAAGGAGAAATAAAGATACTTGACTACTGAAAGAATATTGTACTTTCGTCAAGCATAGTTCAAACTTCTTGACTAATATTTTATTAGATTTCTTTTATCATCTTATAACTTCATATCAATTTTCATATATTTTTTAATTTAATATTTTTTAATATCTAATAATTTTTATAATTTATTGTTATTTTTAATCATTTTTATATAAAAATATTATATTAAACTAGAAGCTGCCACGTGTCACCATTTCATTAATGCGTCAATTTATTTTAACGGTTAGTTTGATTAATGACGAAAATCATTAACGAGAGGCTTAATTGATTATTTTAATTAAATGTAGGGGCTTAATTGGGTGCATGTTTAATACAGTGACGTCGCGTTCAACTCGTCGAGACTCTATGCATGACGTTGTCAGTGTTGTTCTAATAGGGTTGGAAGCGTGCAAATTATTGTACTAAAAAATCATACAAAGTTCAATTCCCAGGAAAGAGAGGTGGATCACAAGGATCTCTTAAGTACCATGTCTTTCCTTAGTCAGAATATCCCTTCTATCGTAATTTAATAGCACAATAAAATACTACTATTATACCCTCAAATATTGAAAGAAAAATATGACAAGATAGAACACAAGAGTTTTAACGAGGTTCGGTAAATTATACCTACGTCCTCAGGCACTAACACCAGATGATAACTTCAGTATCTTCAAAATATTACAAACAAATAGAATTCCTTAAGAATTCTCAAATGTGAGAAGAGAGAAAACTAAGAGAGAAAGAATGGTTGGTTTTTTTGAAATGAGAAATGGGAAAACCTATTTATAGTTGAGGTTTAAGGACCAAACCATAAATAGCCCATTATTTCAAGGACCAAAAAAGAAATTATCCTATGCCCATGTTTCAAGTCAATTTTTGGTGTAAAGCCTGCACCTCCTATTTATTACATTGTTAGTCAATTTTAATGGCTGCCATTTAATTGTCATGCAATTTGTCAACAATTTACCATGCAATTTGATGCTGCAAAACCATGCAATTTTCAACAATCTCCACCTTGAAGATTTGATTAGAATAATTACATCTTCGCACACTTCCTTCAACTCCCCAAATCCAATAAAGTTATCTTTTGTAGTGCCTCCAAATGCGCTCACGAGCGCCATACACCTGAAGGTGCTCAAATTCTCAGAATGTTAATTAAGTTCAAACAATGATTGAACTTGATTGTTGTTACCACCTTGGTCATCATATCTGCGGGATTATCTGCTGTCGGAATCTTTTGAAGTAGAATTTTTCCTTTTTCAATCGCACAAAGTGATATCTTACATCGATATGCTTGGTTCTTGAATGATAGACTTGATTTTTTGCTAAATGAATAACGCTTTGACTGTCACAATATAGACTAATGTGACTTTGAACAACTCCCAAGTCTTCCAACAATCTATTAAGCCAAATAGCCTCCTTAACAGCTTCTGTAACTGCCATATATTCTGCCTCTGTAGTAGAAATAGTTACTGTAAACTGTAAGGTAGACTTCCAACTTACTGGGGCTTTAGCAAGAGTAAACAGATACCCTGTAGTTGAATGACGTTTATCTAAATCACCAGCAAAGTCGGAATCAACATATCCAACTACAAACTGACCAAGTGCTTCATCCTGCTCAAAAACTAAACCAACGTCTACGGTTTTTCGAAGATACCGTAGAATCCATTTCACAGCTTGCTAATGTCCTTTCCTAGGATCATGCATATACCTGCTCACAACTCCAACAGCTTGTGAAATGTCAGGCCGCATACACACCATTGCATACATCAAACTCCCAACTACATTAGCATATGGGACTTTTGCCATGTATTCTCTTTCTTCTTCAGTATTCGAAGATAATTGAGCATTAAATTTCAAATGAGAAGCAAGTGGGGTACTTACATGTTTTGTGTTTTCATTTACACCAAAACATTGTAATACCTTTTTCAGATATTGCTTCTGATTCAAACAAAGCTTGCCTCTCTGTCTATCTCTACTTATCTCCATGCCGAGAATCTTCTTGGCCTCACCTAGATCTTTCATCTCGAACTCTTGATTCAACTGATCCTTCAGCTTATCTATCTCTTTTTGGCTCTTCGAAGCAATTAACATATCATCAACATACAAGAGTAGATAAATGAAAGATCTGTCATACAACTTCTGCAAATACACACAATTGTCATATTTGCTTCTTGTGTATTTCTGTCTTCTCATAAAGCTATCAAATCGCTTGTACCACTGCCTCGGGGATTGCTTCAATCCATATAGCGATTTGTTCAACTTGAAAACTCAATTTCTACCACTAGTATCTTTGTATCCTTCGGGCTGAGTCATATAGATCTCCTCTTCTAACTCACTATGCAAGAAAGTTGTCTTTACATCAAGTTGAGCTAGCTCCAAATTCAATTGTACTACCAAGGCCAACAAAATTCTAATGGAGGAATGCTTCACAACAGGGGAAAATACATCATTATAGTCAATTCTCTCCTTCTGAGCGTAGCCTTTAGCTACCAATCGTTCCTTGTAGCGAACATCTTTCTTGCTAGGAGATTCATCTTTCTTTGCAAATACCCACTTGCATCCGATTGTCCTTTTACCTTTCGGTAATTGCGTCAACTCCCAAGTATTATTTTTCTGGAGAGATTGCATTTCTTCACCAATGGCGTTTTTCCATTTGTCACTTTCTAAGCTTTGCATTGCTTCTTAATAAGTGACAACGGGAAGGGTGTAGGCTACCATATCAATAAATCGAGTAGGCCTACGAATTTCTCTTCATGGCCTTGCAACTGCAACTGGTTCTGGTATACTCAACAGTTCTTGGGTTAGAACCTCTTCAACCTCTAATTCCTCCATTGTGGTGGGAGAATTAGACTTATTAACTGGGCAAATCCCCACCTGCTCAAACTCCACCTGTTTTGGAGTACACTCCACTTGCTGTGGAGTATCGCTTGTCTGAATATCTTCATCTGCTACCTTTTTTAATGTGACAGATTCATCAAAGGTAACATCTCTGCTACAGATCATTTTCTTTGTGTCTAAGCACCAAAGACGAAATCCCTTTACTCCAGAGGTGATTCCCATAAAGAGAGCTTTCTTTGCCCTCGGATCTAATTTTGACTCCTTCATATGGTAATATGTAGTGGATTCAAACACATGTAAGGAATCATAATCTGTAACTGATTTTCCAGACCATACCTTCATAGGAGTTTTTCTTTCTAATGCAGATGATGACAAACGATTAACAAGATGGCCAGCATATGTCACAGCTTCAGCCCAAAATTGCTTGCCTAACCCAGCATTAGACAACATACATCGAACTTTCTCCAGCAATGTTCGATTCATACACTCTGCCACTCCATTTTGCTGTGGTGTATCCCTAACTATGAAGTGTCAAACAATTCCATACTCTTGGCACACATCAAAGATCGGATCACTTTTATATTCCCTTCCATTGTCCATCCTAAGTTGCTTGATTTTCTTGCCAGTCTGGTTTGCGATCATAGTTTTCCATTTAAGAAAAACTCCAAGCACTTCATCCTTAGTTCTCATGGTATACACCCAAACTCTTCTGGAAAAGTCATCAACAAAAGTAACAAAGTAGTGTTTTCCTCCCAACGAAGGTGTTTTAGAAGGCCACTACACATCTGAGTGAACATATTCCAAAATACCTTTTGTATTATGGATAGTAGTGCCGAACTTCACTCTTTTTAGCTTTCTTAGAACACAATGCTCGCAAAATTTTAATTTGCAAGCCTTTGCATCTTTCAACAATCCTTGCTTTGCCAGAATTTGCAAGGATTTTTCATTGGCATGTCCCAAATTCATATGCCACAACTGCATTGAATCCAATTCTTTGTTACCGAAAGCTGCTGCTACTGCTCCAATAACTGTACTACCTTGGTAGTAATACAAGTTATTTTTCCTGATGCCCTTCAATATCACAAGTGCGCCAGATGTCACTTTCAGAACCTCATCTCTCATAGTAAAAACTAAACCTTTGTATTCCAAGGCTCCCAATGAGATGAGATTTTTCTTCAAACTGGGTACGTATCGTACATCAGTCAAAACTCTGGTTGATCTATCTTGATTATTTAATTGGATTGAACCTATCCCAATAGTTTTATCGGCATTGTCATTGCCCATATACACAACTCCTCTATTTAGTTTTACTAAATCAGAGAACCACTCCCGGTTAGGAGACATATGATAGGAACAACCCGAATCCAATATCCACTCATCTGAATGGAACGATGATAATGATGCAACCAGTGATAGTTCAAAGTCACTAGTATCATGCTTTGCAACACAAGCGTCTAGAGCAGCTTTTCCCTTATTCTTTAGCTTTGGACAATTTTTCTTTCAGTGGCCTTTCTCATGACAAAAGGCACATTCATCTTTCCTAAGTCTGGACTTTGACTTTGATCTCCCCTTCTGAGTTTTTCTCCGAGTGTATGAACGGCCTCGGACTACTAAAGCTTCTGTGTCTCTGATTGAGTTTTTCTGTTTGTCCTTCATTCTTTGTTCATAACTGTATAAGGCTGCACAGACTTCGCTCAGAGATATATCACTCTTACCATGAAGTAGAGTAGTTTCTAGGAATTCAAACTCCTCAGGAAGTGACCCCAACAACATCAAAGCCAAATCTTCATCTTTGAATGTCTCATCCATATTCAGCAAATTAGTGACTAACTGATTAAATTTGGTGATGTGATCATTCATTGTGGTAACTGGGACGTAAGTGAAACGAAACAGTCTTTTCTTCAAGTGGAGCTTATTCTGACTGTTTTTCTTCAAAAAAATTTCTTCAAGTGCCACCCACAACTTATTTGTAAAAGTCTCCTTTGAAAAAGCATACCTCTGCTCTCGAGAAAGGCATGATCGAATTGTGTCACATGCCAACCGATTGATCGCCTTCCAATCTTTCTCCTGTACATCATCTGGTTTCTTTTCATCAATGGCAATGTCTAGACCCTGCTGAAAAAGGGCATCTAGAACCTCGCTTTGCCACATACCAAAAAGGCTCGTGCCATCAAAGATCTCCACGGCCAATCTTGTATTTGCTATTGTCGGTCTTGTCCACATGGACGATGTTGAAGTTCTTAAACCATCCGTTATCTCCATAATCTTTTAATATACCTAAGGAAATCTTTTCTGATGTGGAAGATCAGTTTAAACTGCAACCACAGAGCATACTACGATTAACCTTCGGCTCTTGATACCACTTGTTGTTCCAATAGGGTTGGAAGCATGCAAATTATTATACTAAAAAATCACACAAAGTTCAATTCCCAGGAAAGAGAGGTGGATCACAAGGATCTCTTAAGTACCAAGTCTTTCCATAGTCAAAATATCCCTTCTATCGTAATTTAATAGCACAATTAAATACTACTATTATACCCTCAAATATTGAAAGAAAAATACGACAAGATAGAACACAAGAGTTTTAACGAGGTTCGATAAATTATACCTACGTCCTCGGGCACTAACACTAGATGATAACTTCACTATCTTCAAAATATTACAAACAAATAGAATTCCTTAAGAATTCTCAAATGGGAGAAGAGAGAAAACTAAGAGAGAAAGAATGGTTGGTTTTTTTTAAATGAGAAATGGGAAGGCCTATTTATAGTTGAGGTTTAAGGACCAAACCATAAATAGCCCATTATTTCAAGAACCAAAAAAGAAATTATCCCATGCCCATGTTTCAAGTCAATTTTCGGTGCAAAGCCTGCACCTCCTATTTATTACATTGTTAGTCAATTTTAATGGTTGCCATTAACTGTCATGCAATTTGTCAACAATTTACCATGCAATTTGATGCTGTAAAACCATGCAATTTTCAACAGTCAGGACGACAAGTTCTTCTCGTTAGGATATGGTGTGTTATGTTGTTGGGACATCAACTCTTCTTCATCACGACGTCAACTTTGTTTCTTTCGAAATACAATACAAAACACACTCCACGAAAGTTAAAGAAAGATTCCATGTTCCAACTTACATAAACCAACATGAAAGACTAGACCAGTTCAAAATCTCCAATTTTGTGCTTGGTTTCTGTAGAATATAATATATATAGATTTTGTATTATATATTATATAAATTATTTTCAAATAAAATATATTTTCTACTATTGTCAAATTATAGTGGTCACTTTACTTTGGCAATTTCATATTTGACTACTTTACTCATTTCTTGATATTCAAAAAATCATGTCTTTTTCGCCAAGTTGTTGTAAAGAGGCCTCAAATCTCTTGGTGAAATTAGACAACATATTTTCTATTTGTTATAGCTTCTTTTCAAAGTCAATACATGACTTTTAAAATTTTTTATACATAGTCAAATAACATTATTTTTCTCAACACACCTTATGTATACAAGGGTGTAACATATATAATCATATTAAAGGGCAATCAATTGTCCAATCAAGTGACTATAAAATCACACATTTATCCACCCTTCACCATGGACATTATCAATTATTTCTTGGCTGTGATTAAAATCATGTTCATCACCTAAATGAGTCAAATAGCATTCATATTACTATTTTCATACTCACGAGATCTTTTTTCAAAATTTACTACATCTCAAAGTTTTACAGAATCACAAGATTATAGATCATAACCAAGTCATATATAAAAAACCATATGCACCATCATAAATATGCATAATATGATCTCGGTTTCAAATATATGATTATCACTAGAAGATTTCATACCAAAATAGTGATCTTATTATATAAGTCAATGCTTTCCAATATTCTATATTGACTAGAAAAATTAACCGCACATATAGCATATGACTTATTTCATTTACAGTCAAAATCGCTTTTTGTCCAAACTTTATAGCATAGAATAAAAAATATGCAATCATATATAAAACCCATTTAGCTTATGGTTGTTTAACAAAAACAACAACCAAAATTATTTATATTATATGATCATCTACAAAAGAATACTTTTTGTACCAAAGAGTTTTACTCACAAATTAGATGGAATGAGTTATATTTCAATTCTCCAACTTATTTTCTATTTATAAAGCATTAATAGGTTTCTAAGTGATTCTTTAAAAAAATATTACTTTTGAAGTTGCGTCATTTGATCCAACAAATATTTTTCAAAGGTTCACTCGAATGGCCATAATGCTTCTGTTGAATAGAAGCATATTCAACTAATTTTTGAACAATGCCATCAACATTCAAAATGAAAGTAACTATTCGATCCATTAATAGACCATTTCCCAAACATGCATTTTCATTCCATCTTCTTTCTTTCTTTCTTGCATGATATATATGATATAAATTTATACCAATTATAATCACGCATCTTAAAAAGATCTTTTGCATAATGCAATTCAATAAACACATGACAATTGAAATCTAATTATGCAATAAGAGAAAAATAATAAATTTGATATACTTTTTCTTATAAGAAAGATTTCTTCTAAATCAAAATTTGACAAGATCACTAACCTTCGTGCAATCACATTTTTCGATATCCATCCTCACAGTACCATGCTTTAGTGGCATGTGAATGCATGGTGAACAAATAAACCTTCTTTAATTTCTCATAAATTGTGAAATAGAACCTTAAAATTTTTTATACGTGGGGATAAAAATAAACTTCATGATAAATTAACAAATGCTTCAAGGTGTGTATCAGTGTCACTTTCTTTAAGGTTCTATTCGCCCCCATCTATAAGCAAAAGAGTTACTAGCAAATGAACCTTGAATATACAATGAAGCCTAATGACTGTCTATGATTTGCACTGGCGGAAACAGTACATTGAGCATTGAGCGAAGCATAACAAGGATATCAATTTCGATAAAGAATTTCTACAATAATTCTTTATAGAATAATCAAGGAATATAAAATATGGTGGGAGAATAGAAAGAAACTTGGTTTCTATGTTTTTGAGTATATCCTACAAATAAAATTCCTCTCCTATTTATAGGAGGTCTCATGTCTCTTCATAGGGACATACTACCTGTAATAGCCCAAAATTGCCCAGGCCCGTAAAATAAATAGATAAAAAAAACAAAAAAACAAAAATTCATTAAATAATAAAGTCCATTTACAGTCTATTTACAAAGCCTATACCCGGTTACACCCAGACCCAATTAGCCTAAACTACCCACTAGCCCAGTACACCCTTAACCCAAAAATGAACGGGGCCCAAGAGGCCCAAACTGTAAACTAAGGACAGAAGACCTAGGGTTTCAGAAACCCTAGGCGTCGCAAGCACTCCAACCGATGTGCCTTTTCGTCTCGCGTCGTTCCAGTGACTTTCCAGCAACGTCTCCACCGGCGCCGTGACTCCAGCCTTGTATCACGCTGCAATCGATGCACAAATCAACGCCAGCACTCATCACCGTGAGATCCTCGCCGATATTTACAAAATAGAAAGAACCACAGCAGAAAAGAGAAGCAAAATATGGAAAGAAATAAAAGATTTATTTCCCAAATTGTAATGATTTACAAAGGGCTATAAAAACCTTTCTTTTTAATATGTAAGGGTATACAAAAAGAAAATAAAAATAGCACAGGAGAATAGATTACAGATTTCTTCACTTTGCCAGAAAACATATGTGATTCTTTTTTTTCTTTTCTTAGATATCAACGTTTCATCCATGCGAAATACTAAAAATAAATAAAAGAGATTACCTTTTTCGCTGTAAAAAGCGAAACGTTTCGTAGTCTGACCGCCGTACCTGGCAGAGTCAGCGGCGACGCGTGAGCACCTGGGAGCCTGATGACGGAGGCTCGACAGAGCTCCGAGGGTTTGCTCTCGGCCCCCTTTCAGAGAATCCTTTTGTTTTTTTTTAAATCAGTTTTAAAATGATTTTTTTTTGCTGAAACTTGGTTTTTATAGCCTCATAGAAACGGCGTCGTTTTGCTTAAAACAATAAGCTTTAAAACGGCGTCGTTCCAAAGTTAGGATCCGCACGTTGACCCGAGATCCGGGTAGGATTCGCGCGTTTTTTGGGAAATGGGCAAATTGCCCAATTGGTCCTTCCATATTTTTAATATTTATAATTTTATTTTATTTTTATTATAATTTTGCCCTGACTTTTTATTCCTGTTTTAATTTAGTCCTAGCTGCTATAATAAGGCTTATTTTGGAAACGGTGTCATTTTTGGGATTAGGGCTAATTGCCCAGTGAGTCCCTCGAATTTTAACGCGCGTTTCAATTGGATCCAAAAATTCATTTTATTTTAAAATTAACCCTAGAGTTTTTATTTTTATTTCATTTTAATCCTTTTGTTTTTTTTTCTCTTTATAATTTATTTATTTTAAATATAATATACAGTATTTATTTTACTATAAACATTATTTATATATGAAAAATTATTACATATATTATTTTCATTTTCATTTGTGTATTATTGGTTATATTATTTATATTTCATTATATACTTTGATTTATACATTTCATTATATATCATTTTATCATATATATATATATTGTTCACTATATTATTTTATTATATATTATATAATTATTTATTATTATATATAATTTTAAAAATTGTAAATTATTATTAAACATTGCATTTTTATATATCATTATTAAAACTTAGTATGTGATACTCTAAAATTTACAATAAAATTTTATTCCTATTATATAATATTATTTCATAAAATATATATTAAATTATTACATCATATAGTATATTTTTATTAACTATATATATAATTTTCTCCTTTATTATTTATCTATGGTTTTAAATATTTTTTAAATTCCTCATTTAATTTTAATTACATTTAGTTTTTATAATTTTTTGACTTATTTTTATATGTTTATAATTCGTTTATTTATTTTTTCGTCCTTTTGGATTTATTTAGTATCGTTTTAACATGCTCTTAAAAATTATTTGATATTTTTATGTTATTTACTGTTTATATATATTTGCATAAAAATTGACTATTTACGTCGTTAATTTAAGTTATATTTGCATGTAGTATTATTATATATTATGTAATTAATATTGTTGTATTCGTTATGTTCTATGTTGTATTTTGCATAATGCATGTATATTTATGTTTTTTTTATATATGCATAAAATGTTAATGTATATTGTGTTATTTATGTCGTTACTTATCATTTTCTATATTATATTTGCATGAAATGTTAAAGAATGCGTCATCACTTTAAAAACTTTTATATTTCGTTTAATCCAAAGGAATTTTAAAAATGAGGCAATGTTTTTTATATTTAGGAATTCGGAAAATAGTGCCCTAACATGCTGGGTTGCGATTTCTCGTTTGTCTAAATGTCTAAAGTATCATTTTAAATAGATTTTGTAAATCACGGGATGATTTTAGTTACGAAGGTTTAAAGAATATCGTGTCCAATCATGCTGGATGTGATGTTTGTATTCTTTTGGAACAAAAGAATCTCGATTTTCAACTCAAATTATTACGGTTTTAAAAGAGATCTTATTTCTAAATTCTTTCAAGCTTTTGACATTAAGACAAAACTATTCAATTCGGTACCAATTTTGGGCATTGCGAGGGTGCTAACCCTTCCTCGTACGTAACCGACTCTCGAGCCCGTTTTCTCATAATTTCGTAGACCAAAATGTTTTATAAGGTGACTCAATCACACTTTAAAAGGTTGGTGGCGACTCCCGTTTTCAAAATACCCTTTGCCTTTTAAAATGAGGTTTCAACAGCTTGGCGACTCCATTGGGGATTTATAAGAGAGTCAAGCCAAGAAATTGATTTTTTTTTTTTGTGTCTTAATGTCAAGTTTGGAAGATTTATAAAATATTGATCATTTTACATGTGTTTGTTGCATATGTTGTTACTTTGATTTCGTACATTGCATTTGTATGACCGCTGTGGTCGCACCTTTAAGTGGGAGTGAAAAGCTATGCTTTCGTGAGGTTTTCACCTCCGTATGAGCTAGTGGATTGCTTTCGGGATACTGTACCGATGTCTTCGTGAGATTTTCATCTCCGCATGGCCATGGGGAAATGTTTCCCCCTGAACTGAACTTGGTATATATGAGCCTATAATGGGTGAGGACCGATGAATCAGCTGGTTCAGGTACCCTCGCTTTAGAACTGAAACTCATATAGTGAACTTTAAGCGCTTACCCTAGGGATTATGGTGATAGCTTTTAGTAAACTACCCTTATAAGTGTTTGTTTGTTATATTTTTATACGATACTAATTTATTTTGTTTTGCTATCATTGCATGTCATTCAACATTCAAAGGTATCGATTCACGGTTTGATTTCTAGGTTAGAAAGTTTTGTAATGGGGAACGAATATCTTGATAAAGTGGAGGACAATGCCTCTGTCTGTACCTGGTCAGAGAAAACCCAGTTAGAGAAAGGAGATAGTATTACCGAGGGGTATACCTCAGAGTTATGGGACTTCACTCGGATTAATTCGACACAGATTGAGTTTCAAGAGTTGAAAGACATTTGGGCTCAATGGGATGACGAGGCTAAGCAGCTTTTCTATCAAAATTATGGAGATCTTCCCTATTTTCTAGACATCAAGGTGGATAAGCATCTGTTTCGAGCTATGGTACAGTTCTGGAACCCAGCTTATAGTTGTTTTACATTTGGAGAGGTAGACTTAGTACCTACTTTGGAGGAGTATACGACCTTGCTTCGCTGCCCAAAAATTCAAGGTAACAAAGCTTATGTTAGGGCTGCTAATCCCTCAACTTTCGTGAAGAAATTAATGACGATTACAGGGGTAAGTGAACAGTGGGCCGCAGCTCGAATCCAACAAAAAGGTGATAGCAAATACATTCCGTGGGTAAGTTTGAGGGATTTGATATTGGCACACCCAGATGTGAAGAAGAAAGTTGACGTCTTGGCCTTAAGTATGTATAGATTGATGATTTTCCCAAAAGCTATGGGGCACATAGATGAGGTAGTTGCAGATTTATTCGATCGAATTAGTAAATAGAACACACCTGTGCCTGCAATCCTAGCCGAGACGTTTAGATCATTGAGTGCATGTCGGAGAGCTGGTGAAGGTAGATTCATTGGATGTGCACAGTTGTTGTTAGTTTGGTTCCACAGTCATTTTTGGAAGGTAGATAAATTTCCTTGCCGAGTGTTCTTCAAGGACTATTCACCATTAAAGGAAGCAGCAGCTACACTAAGGAAGGATGACATTACAGAGGAAATGTGGATAGAAATACTTCAGAACCTCTGAAAAGAAGATGTTATGTGGAAAGCTCCTTGGATGACCCCTAGCGAAATTCTTTATCGGTGCGGAAACTTTGATTGGGTACCTCTTCCTGGAATTTGGGGAGTTGTTGGTTATACACCATTACTTGTCCTATGATAATACAAGGCAGAGCAGTTTATACCGGCAACGCAAGGGCTAGCTCAGAGTGACTTCTCATATAAAGGTGATCATTATAAGAAGAAGATGCGAAAAATCTCCGAGGCTTGGAAGAAGGTTTGCTGTGTGAAAATTCTGACTAAAGGACCGATGACAACTTTTGAATACAAAAGGTGGTTTAGTAAGAGGATCAATGATAACATCCCTAGACCCAGTTTGGAGGCTGCTCAATCAATGGAGGAGAAGTTACGAGTGATTCCATCAGAGTTAGAGGTCATAAAGCAAGAGTTCGAAAGGAAGAGTTTGGAGCTTGGAAGAAAGATAGAGAGGCTCGAGAAGGAAAAGATGTACCTAAGCTTAGACGTCAACGTTCAGAAAATTGAGGTCGAAAAAGTAAGGAAAGAAAAGAGGAAGATTGAGGAAGACCGAGATGATTTGAATACGTAGTATAAAAAGACACAGCTATCATTAAAAAGAGCTGGATTGGGGAAGTCTTCAGAGCAGTGGCAACAAGAGGTTCAAGAAGAAAGAGCCAAAGCTGAGTATTGGGAGAAAAAGTTCCAAGAGATGCAAGCGCGTAATCAGGCCCTAGAGAAGGAGAATCAATGATTAAAAACTAAGGTGACTGAGCTTGGACGATCTCTTCATCATCACCAAAGTCGTAACTCTGCAGTCGAGTTAAAGGCAAGCTTGGATAAGATTGAGGAAAGGAAACACAATATTGGAGGGTTGGAAGCAGTACTACAGGACTGTGAGCAGCTCGAGGCAAGAGAAGAACAGTGGAAGGGAAAACTTTACCATCTTCAGGATCAAGTTAGAGATAGAGATTATCTCATGGGAGAAGCTATAGTCCAGATTCGAAAGGTTGCTGATTATTTACAAGACCTAGCAGCACAAGCTAATGTATTGAGTACAAAATATGAGTTAGTGTCAGATAGAGGTCTAGAGTTAGCTTTGTTGTTGAATAGGGTTAAAACCTTGGGACTGAGGGCAAAGGCGTATTTGTAATCCGTTTTGTGTAAAGATTTTTATTTCTTAAATAACGTTTTCTAAAAAGAAACTGAATCAGAATCGATATCTTTTAGCATTCATGCATTTGCATCTCATCACATCATATGTATTCAAGTTTATAGAAGGACCCTAATTAGTTAAAATTATTAAGGAGAAAGAGAGAGTAAGAGAAAGAAAATCTGAAAGCAACACATCCTTATGGTACACGCGCTAAGTCAAAGAGTATGGATCAAAGACTTGAGCAGATTCAGAAAGAAATGCAAGAGTAGTTACAGGAGCAATTGGCAAAAATCCAACAAGAGATGAAGGATCAAATGTTGGAGGCTCAAAAGAATATGATGGCTGAGATGACTCAGTTGTTGAGGGGAACAACAGATAAAGGAAAAGCCCTATGACTACCACTGAAGAGGATAACGAGGGTCATTCTCCTGGTTTCACTCCACCTCATGTACAGACCCAACCTGAGGCATATCCCCGAGGGCCGTCTGTCACTATAAGGCCTCAACAAGGGCCGGCTGATGCTGGGATCCCCATGAACTTTCAAACTGATTTGGGATTCAACCTCAGAGATAACCCTGCCAATCCAGTTATCCCTGATCTAGATGTAGCTGAGAGGGAAGAGATGAGACTCAAATCATCAAGGTAATTAGAGGAACGTTGTAGATGGTTAGAGAAAAAATTTAAGGCACTAGAAAACGCTGATAATCGTCGGGGAATTGATGCTAAGGATTTGAGTTTGGTCCCAGATTTGGTGCTTCCCCATAAGTTCAAAATACCAGAATTCGAGAAGTACAATGGGACTACTTGCCCGGAATCCCATATCACTATGTTCTGCAGACGGATGACTGGTTATGTAAACAATGATCAATTATTGATCCATTGTTTTCAGGATAGTTTGGTTGGGGCAGCGGCTAGGTGGTATAATCAACTAAGTCGCGCAAGGATCGGTTCTTGCAGAGACTTAGTGCAAGCTTTTATGCAGTAATATAATCATGTAACTAACATGACTCCTGATAGAATCACTTTGCAGAATACAGAAAAGAAGCCTAATGAGAGCTTCAGGCAATATGCACAGAGGTGGAGGGAGGTTGCCATGCAAGTTCAACCACTGCTCTTGGAGAAATAAACTACCATGCTGTTCATCAACACTTTAAAGGCCCCATTCATTACCCACATGATTGGAAGTACCACCAAGAGTTTTTTCGATATAGTTATGGCGGGAGAAATGATTGAGAATGCCATAAGAGGTGGCAAAATAGAGGGGGAAGCTACTAAAAGATCGGCCTCAAGAAGGAAGGATAATGAGGTGAATAATACGAGTAGCTATAATTCAAAAGTAGTTACGGTTAATCAGCCCAGAGTAACTACGGTTGGGCAACAAGATTCTCAAAAGCAGGGATCTGGTTCGAGACAGAATTCTGAAAAGGTCTCATTTACGCCTATCCCAGTGACGTATCGGGAGCTTTATCAAAGTTTATTCAATGCGCATGCAATAGCCCCTTTTCATTTGAAACCGTTACAACCCCCATATCCCAAATGGTATGATGCAAACATCAAATGTGAGTACCATGCGGGGATATCAGGGAAATCAATTGAAAATTGCACTGGTTTTAAGAAGGTAGTGGAAAGACTAATCAAGATGGGGGTTGTAAAATTTGACGACACCCCTAGCACAGAGAACCTATTGCCAAATCATGGTGATCGAGGGGTAAATGCAGTTGAGGATACAGGTATGAAAAGGATTAAAGAGAGCGTGTCCGAGGTGAGAACGCCGATGAAAATGATTTGGGAAGAAATGGTAAAAAATGAGATGATAATCTCTAAAGAGAGGAATAAAAGACCAATGGACTACTGTGAGTTTCACGCTGAAGAGGGGCACGAGATCCAGGAATGCGACGAGTTTAAGGCCTTGGTACAAAGCCTTATGGACAATAAAAAGCTAGAATTTTATGAAGCTGGCTCAAATGAGGGACATATATGCATATTAGAAGGTGCACCGAAGAATCAAAATCGGCCGAGGATTATTATTTCTTTACCAGGAAGTAATGAAGTTGAAACACCAGCGGTACCGAAAGTCATCATTCATAAACCTGTTTCATTTCTTTATAAGGATAACAAGAGGGTACCCTGGAATTATAACTGCCATGTGTCAATGCCAGAGAAGGAGGATATAGCTAGTGCTTCTAAGGAAGCTCAAGGTGAGGGTTCTTACACACGTAGTGGGAAGCGCTACAATGCAGAAGGCTTCAAAGTTGAGCCTGTAAAAGCAAAAGCTTTAGGCAAGGGAAAAGGGACCAAGACACTGGTTAATGAGCCAGTGAAGGAAGAAGAAGCCAGAGAATTTTTAAAATTTTTAAAACACAGTGAGTATAGCGTGGTTGAACAATTGCACAAACAACCACATCGTATATCAGTGTTGGCTTTGCTTCTAAGTTCAGAGGCACATCGGGATGCATTGATGGAGGTGCTCAATGAAACATATGTTACCCATGACATATCTGTTAACAAGCTGGACCGGTTGGTGAATAACATAAGTGCGGATAATTTCATCTACTTTAATGATGATGAAATCCCACCGGGGGGCAGGGGGTCAACTAAGGCCTTGCACATCACCACTCGATGCAAGGGGTACACACTCCCAAGCGTGCTCGTCGATAATGGATCGGCCTTGAATGTTCTACCGCTGTCTACATTGAACGGATTACCCATTGACGGTTCTCACATGAAGACATATCAAAATATGGTAAGAGCCTTCGACGGTACAGAAAGGAAGGTGATGGGAAGGATTGACATCCCCTTGAAAATTGGGCCGAGTATATACGAAGTAGACTTCTTGGTGATTGATATCAAAGCCCTCCTACAATTGCTTATTAGGGAGGCCATGGATACACTCAGCTGGAGCGGTGCCCTCATCGTTGCACCAGAAATTAAAGTTTGTGACGGATAGACGGTTGGTAACCATCAATATGGAGGAAGACATTATAGCCGCAGTCACTAGCAAGGCCCCTTATGTCGAGATGAACGAAGAGTCTATTGAGTGTTCTTTTCGTTTTGATAAACATGTTAATTTGTATATTTTTTGTGTTTAATTTGGCTTATTTCTGAATTAATCCCTGCTTAATTGGTGTTTTTATGATTTAATCTTGTCAGGGATGCAATTGGTCAAAAACAAGCAAAAAGGATGCCAAATTGAAAAACAAATCGTTGAGTTGGGGCCAAATCATAAAGATGGGAAGGCCAAGGACTTAACATCAAAGTTTGACTTTGTAAAAATCTAAAAATAGAATATTTTATTTTATTTTATTTAGTTTTATTATTTATTTTTATTTTATTATTTTAGGATTAAGCTATTTTTAGTAAACCCTATCTATATAAATAGAGGCTTTTAGTTCTTAGAAAATCATCTCTTGTCTTTGTATTCTTACTTCTACTTGGAATAGAAATACTCTCCTTTTCCCTTTTCAAATTGGAGTTTAGCATTCTATCAATTTTCATTTGGTTTTGTTTCTTTTCTCAAATTGGGTTAATTGCCTTCCAAGTACTTTTCCTTTCCAATTTTCATCACCTTTCACATAAATTTATCATCTTCCACTTTCAAGCATGAATAAATTCATGTTTCACTAAATTTCATCTTAGCTTTAGGCCAGTGTCTTTCCAGTCGAGAATTGTGAGTTTCGTACTCGCACCTAAAATCCTTCCAATCGGTATTCACCTTTTTTCTAAGTATCGGGATAGACTAATCATCCCTTAAATTTGAATTTGATTACAAGTCAAAGTGCATGTTGGGTTGGAGTTGTGTTTGCTTACAGTTGGAAATTCGAGTCGGCCGTGCTGTATTCGGATTTCCGAGAACAAATCAAAGAAGAGGTGGTCGGGTTTAAACGACCCACGCGGTTGAGGCCGTTGATTCGAGTTGGGTTCTTCAGAACGCAAGGCTGTCAGAATCTTGAATCGGGAACATGTGTATCTCGGTTAGATAATCGGTAAGGGTTGGTTTGTAGGTCGTACCGGAACCAGCTACTAGAGGAAGAATTGGTGGTTAGGACGTTCTTAACTGCTATAACTAGCTTATTGATCAGAGGAGAAGATTAATTTTCGAGGATCGATTCTCAATACGGAATTGACCGAGTCTAAGGCTAAGGCTCATTACATTTGACTGCAAATCTCAATTTAATTTCTGATTTATTTAATTATTTATCTTAGCAGTTTTAATTATTTAATTTCTAATCAATTTCAAAATCCCCCACTTTACTTATTTATTTGCTTCTTTTTCAGGTGGTACGTTTTGAGTCGTGGGCACGACTCTAGCCACGACCCTTGACACGACATCCTATTCATAAGCCAGACTCGATAGTTGATTATCGCATCCAATCCCTGTGGAATCGACCCTACTACCACTCTACTACTAATTAGAGCTATTTTAGGAACTATTTTTGGTGGATTTGGTGCCCATCATGCTCTTTAGAATTTGTGAATGCAACCTTCATTTCAGAAGGGAGTGAGCTACCGGTGCCAAAGATAGCAAGAGCCACGAGGATGGCTCTACAAATGATGGTGGGAAAGGGAGCCTTACCAGGAAGAGGGTTAGGAAAATACCTACAAGGAGGGACTCAAATCCCAGAACTGAAAGAGAAGAGAGATCGATTTGGTCTGGGCTTCAAGCCAGACTATAAGTAAAGGAGGAAGGAAGTTGAGAAGCGCCAAGAGAGAAGAAGGGCGTGCCTTAATGAAAGAGAAGTGGAGTGGGAGCCGATGACATTCCCTCCAATATCCCAAACCTTTATATCAGGAGGGTTACTTACAGAAGAAAGTCATCAGATTAATGCTATACACGACAAATGATCGGAGCAAGGAAACCTTGAAGGCATTCGCCCTTACGAACCGAGAAGTTCTCTGAACAATTGGACTGCGGAGGAACTTCCTGTAGTCTTTAGGAATTTTTCAGAGTAATTCTCGAAACATTCTTGTTACTCTAGGGCTTAGGAATAATAGGATTACATTTATGGAATGGGCTTACGATCATCTATTATTTTTTTTAATAAAACATAACTTTTATCAATTTGGACGAGTATTGTTTCATTTTTATCAACCAATATTCCGTTAAACTTTTACAATTCTTAATCTTTCATTCATAGCATATAAATAATCATTCTTAAATTCATTCATTCTTTGTATATTCTTTATACTTCACAGGTCCCTAGATATCAATGACATGAGTACTGATATTACAAGTCCTGATTTCTCTCGCGAGCAAAACATGTGTTTAGAGGAATCTCAGGATTTTAAAGATGTCCAGGATTGTAATGTGTCTCCAGATCTATTGAGAATGGTAAAACAGGAGGAGAAACAAATCATGCCTCATGAGAAAGAGGCAATAGAGAATGTAGCCCTAGAGGAAGGGAAAGAGGTGAAAATCGGCACGCATATTGTCGAGGACACAAGGCAATAACTGATTGAGTTGCTACATGAGTTCAAGGATATATTTGCATGGTCTTATCAAGATATGTCAGGGTTAAATACCGATATTGTGGTGCATCGTCTTCTAATAAGACAGGATTGTAAGCCAGTTCAACAGAAGTTGCAAAGAATGAGGCCAGATATCGTATTGAAGATAAAGGACGAAGTCAAGAAGCAGTTCGATACAGGATTCTTACAAGAGGTGAAATACTCTGAATGGATAGCTAACATTGTACCAGTCCTTAAGAAGGATGGGAAGGTACGAATGTGCGTTGATTACAGAGATCTGAACAAAGCTAGCCCAAAAGATAATTTCCCTCTGCCACACATAGACACTTTGATAGACAACACAGAAGGATATGCGTTGTTCTCTTTCATGGATGGTTTCTCGGGGTACAACCAAATAAAGATGCATCCAGAAGACATGGATAAAACCACTTTCATAACATTGTGGGGCACCTTTTGTTACAAAGTAATACCGTTTGGATTGAAGAATGCAGGGGCAATATACCAAAGGGCTATGGTGACTTTATTCCATGATATGATGCACAAAGGAATTGAGGTGTATGTTGATGACATGATTGCTAAATCTCGAATGGGAAAAGAGCACATCGAAGTCTTGAGGAGACTGTTCTTGAGGATGAGAAAGTTTCAGTTGAATCTCAATCGGGCAAAATGCACCTTTGGAGCTAGATCAGGGAAGTTATTAGGCTTTGTGGTCAGTTAAAAGGGGATAGAAGTTGACTCAAACAAGGTCAGAGCCATACGAGAATTGCCTCCACCGCAAACTCAGAAGGAAGTTCGAGGATTTCTAGGAAGATTGAATTACATCGCTCGGTTTATTTCACAACTAACGGAGAAGTGTGATCCTATCTTTCGCCTCATTAGAAAGCACAATCAAGGCACTTGGGATGAGGAATGCCAGAATGCTTTCGAAAGGGTCAAGCAGTACTTGTTGAACACTCCGGTGTTGTCTCCGCCCAGTCCAGATAGACCATTAATTTTATACTTATCAGTGTTTAGTAATTCTATGGGATGTGTGCTTGGCCAACATGACGAGTCGGGAAGAAAAGACAAGGTGATATACTACCTCAGCAAGAAATTCACAGAGTGTAAGATGAGATATTCGCCAATTGAGAAATTGTGTTGTGCTTTAATCTGGACGACTCGAAGGTTGAGGCAATATATGTTATATCATACGACTTGGCTAATTTCAAAATTTGATCCATTAAAGTACATGATGGAGTCAACAGCACTAAATAGAAGAATGACAAGGTGGCAAATATTGCTTTCAGAATTTGACATAGTCTATGTGAGTCAAAAGGCTATAAAGGGGAGCGCGATAGCAGAATTTCTGGCTAGCAGAGCTCTAGAAGATTATGAGCCATTAAGTTTTGATTTTCCTAATGAGGAGTTGATGTATGTGGCAACTATTGAAGAATGTCCATGGAAGATGAACTTTGATGGCGCATCTAATGCGGTAGGAAATGGAATTGGGGCAGTCTTGATATCCCCAAATGGTGACCATTATCCATTCACATGTAAATTGGATTTTGACTGTACGAACAACATGGCTGAGTATGAAGCATGCATCATGGGGATTCAAGCGGCCAGAGAGCGAAAAATTAGAACTCTGGAAATATATGGAGACTCTGCGTTGGTAATATACCAGCTTAGGGGTGAATGGGAGACAAGGGACCCCAAATTGATTAATTATCGAAAGGTAATTTTGGAGTTACTTGAAGATTTTGATGACGTCACTTTCAGTTACCTCCCACGGGATGAAAATCAGATGGCGGACGCTTTGGCGACATTGGCTTCTATGATTAAAGCAAATAAACAAGAGGATATGAAACCAATTCAGATGAGCATTTCAAAAGTTCCAGCTCATTGTTGTAATATCGAAGAAGAGGAAAAGGATGACCATTCTTGGTATCAAGATATATTACGGTATGTGAAAAATCGTGAATATCCTGAGAAGGCAACTGAAAACGACAAAAGAACTTTAAGGAGGTTAGCCTTCGAATATGTGCTAGATGGGGATATCCTTTATAAAAGAAGGAAAGATTAGGTACTTTTGAGATGCGTTGACGCTGTAGAAGCTAAACAAATCCTGGAAGAAGTACATGAAGGAGTTTGTGGTACACATGCTAATGGCTTTACGATGGCAAGACAAATCATGAGGTTTGGATACTATTGGTCTACTATGGAAGGAGATTGTATCAGTTATGCTAAGAAATATCATAAATGCCAGATATATGGAGACAAGATCCATGTACCACCTTTACCCTTACATGTTATGACTTCTCCATGGTCCTTTTCCATGTGGGGCATGGATGTCATTGGGCCAATATCACCAAAAGCTTCGAATGGGCATCGTTTCATTTTTGTGGTCATCGACTACTTCACAAAATGGGTAGAGGCAGCTTCTTATGCTAGCATCACTAAGTCAGCAGTAGGTCGATTCTTGAAAAAGGAGATCATTTGTCGGTATGGAATGCCTGAGAGGATCATATCAGACAATGCATTGAACTTGAATAACAGCACAATTGTGGAAGTCTGCAGCTAATTCAAGATTAAACATCATAATTCATCTCCATATCGCCCAAAGATGAATGGGGCAGTTGAAGCTGCTAACAAGAACATCAAGAAGATAGTGGGGAAAATGACTGAAACCTACAGAGACTGGCATGAGAAGTTACCATTTGCACTCTTAGCTTATCGAACGTCCATCAGAACTTCTACTGGGGCAACCCCTTTTCTCGTTGGTTTATGGGATGGAGGCAGTGTTACCTATTGAAGTAGAAATGCCTTCTCTTCGAATTTTGTCGGAGATAAAACTGGATGAAGCAGAATGGGTTCAATCACGGTATGACCAATTGAACTTGATTGAAGAAAAGAGGCTAAGGGCTATTCGTCATGATCAGATATATCAGAAGTGAATGATGCGAGCTTATGATAAGAAGGTTCGTCCAAGAGAATTTCACGAAGGGGACCTGGTGCTAAAAAAGATCATTCCTATACAGAAGGACTTTAGAGGAAAATGGATGTCGAATTGAGAAGGGCCGTATGTTGTAAAAAAGGCTTTCTCTGGGGGTGCTCTGATTTTAACAGAAATGGATAGGAAAAGTTTACCCAATCCAGTGAATTCAGACTCAGTCAAGAGGTACTTTGTCTAAAGAGAAGGGAAGACAATGTGAAAACCCACAAAGGGCGCTTTGAGACTTCTAAAATAATAATAATAATAATAAAATAAAAAATGGAGAGGCCAGGGTGAAAACCCGCAAAGGGCGCCTTGAGACCAAAGGGGTTTTGAGTTGAAAACCCGAAAGGGCTGCTCAAATATTCGAGAAACATGCGGTGACTTTGCTATACCAGATTTGACAAGAAATGAAGTGTGTTACATACCGGGGCATCAACAAAGTACTTTGGATCTTCTAAACACATGTTAAACTCAAAATAGTCTTTATGGAATTTGTGTACAGAAGCTCAAGCTGTGATATGTTGAACATCGAATTTTTGTTCTGATTACTATCTTTAGATTCTTTTTCTTCTCAAAGAAATGTTTTCGGATTAATTTCTTGTTGTACTCTGATGATTTATCTAATTATTCTCAAGATCAGATTATTTGTCTTCTAAAGTATGTTGTATTGAAATAATGATTGATGAACTAAAATATTTTTACAAACGAAGTTTTGCATATTACTTTGGAAATCTCTAGAGAATACAAGAAACTAAAATAGAACAATTGTTTGAAGAATTCCCATGAGTAAAGGCCAAAGGTACTCAAGGAAATTCCTTTTTCAGTCCAAAGGATGATTGGACAACTCAAACGATTCAATCGTAGGAAAGGATGGCCTTCAGCAAGTCGTAATGTTAGGAGAATGGTATAATAGGACCAATTTGATTCAAAACACATGAGCGGAGTATGGAATTTTGATGGATGAATGAGTAGAGACGCCCGAAATAGGAATCATTTTCATAACATTTTGCATAATTAGGAGCATTTGATTCATTTTGAGCATGGCATTTTAATCATCAGGCATGAGTACATATGCACTCTACATGTTATGTTCTTTAAAGGACAATGTATATCGAAAATAGCAGATTTGGCGTCTCTGTATTGTCAGAGAGCAGATCGAAGATAGCAGATTTGGCGTCTCTATATTATCAGAGAGCAGATCGAAGATAGCAGATTTGACATCTCTGTATTGTCAGAGAGCAGATCGAAGATAGCAGATTTGACATCTCTGTATTGTCAGAGAGCAGATCGAAGATAGCAGATTTGGTGTCTCTGTATTGTCAGAGAGCAGATCGAAGATAGCAGATTTGGTGTCTCTGTATTGTCAGAGAGCAGATCGAAGATAGTAGATTTGGCGTCTCTGTATTGTCAGAGACCAGATCGAAGATAGCAGATTTGGCGTTTCTATATTGTCAGAGAGCAGATTTAAGATAGCAGATTTGGCGTCTCTGTATTGTCAGAGAGCAGATCGAAGATAGCAGATTTGGCGTCTCTGTATTGTTAGAGAGCAGATCGAAGATAGCAGATTTGGCGTCTATGTATTGTCAGAAAGCAGATCGAAGATAGCAGATTTGGTGTCTCTGTATTGTCAGAGAGCAGATCGAAAATAGCGGATTTGGCGTTTCTGTATTGTCAGAGAGCAGATCGAGGATAAAAGGTTTGGCGTCCCTGAGTTTGCAAGAAGCAGGTTGAAGATAGCCAATTTGACATTCCTGAAGCTATTAGAATACCTTTGAGGAAGATGAGGATCAAGATCTCGAGACTTGGCTAGGCCGGGTAAATTTGGTCCTTTTATAATCTTTCCTCTATTCCTGTTACACAGTAATAAGCAAAGAGGGGCAGCTATAATAGCCCAAAATTACCCGGGCCCGTAAAATAAATAGATAAAAAAACAAAAAAAAACAAAAATTCATTAAATAATAAAGTCCATTTACAGTCCATTTACAAAGCCTATACCCGGTTACACCCAGACCCAATTAGCCTAAACTACCCACTAGCCTAGTGACTTTCAGAAACCCTAGGCGCCGCAAGCACTCCAACCGACGCGCCTTTTCGTCTCGTGTCGTTCCAGTGACTTTCCAGCAACGTCTCCACCGGTGCCGTGACTCTAGCCTTGTATCACGCCGCAATCGGTGCACAAATCAACGCCAACACTCATCGCTGTGAGATCCTCGCCAATATCTGCAAAATGGAAAGAACCACAGCAGAAAAGAGAAGCAAAATATGGAAAGAAATCAAAGATTTCTTTCCCAAATTGTAATGATTTACAAAGGGCTATAAAAACCTTTCTTTTTAATCTGTAAGGGTATATAAAAAGAAAATAAAAATAGCACAAGAGAATAGATTACAGATTTCTTCACTTTGCCAGAAAACAGAGGTGATTCTTTTTTTTCTTTTCTTAGATATCAACGTTTCATCCATGCGAAATACTAAAAATAAATAAAAGAGATTACCTTTTTTCGCTGTAAAAAGCGAAACGTTTCGTATTCTGACCGCCATACCTGGCGGAGTCAGCGGCGGCGCGTGAGCACGTGGGAGCCCAATGACGGAGGCTCGACAGAGCTCCGAGGGTTTGCTCTCGGCCCCCTTTCAGAGAATCCTTTTGTTTTTTTTTTAAATCAGTTTTAAAATGATTTTTTTTTGCTGAAACTTGGTTTTTATAGCCTCATAGAAACGGCGTCGTTTTTCTTAAAACAATAAGCTTTAAAACGGCGTCGTTCCAAAGTTAAGATCCGCGCGTTGACCCGAGATCCGGGTAGGATTCGCGCGTTTTTTGGGAAATGGGCAAATTGCCCAATTGGTCCTTCCATATTTTTAATATTTATAATTTTATTTTATTTTTATTATAATTTTGCCCTGACTTTTTATTCCTGTTTTAATTTAGTCCTAGCTGCTATAATAAGGCTTATTTTGGAAACGGTGTCATTTTTGGGATTAGGGCTAATTGCCCAGTGAGTACCTCGAATTTTAACGCGCGTTTCAATTGGATCCAAAAATTCATTTTATTTTAAAATTAACCCTAGAGTTTTTATTTTTATTTCATTTTAATCCTTTTGTTTTTTTTTCTCTTTATAATTTATTTATTTTAAATATAATATACAGTATTTATTTTACTATAAACATTATTTATATATGAAAAATTATTACATATATTATTTTCATTTTCATTTGTGTATTATTGGTTATATTGTTTATATTTCATTATATACTTTGATTTATACATTTCATTATATATCATTTTATCATATATATATATTGTTCACTATATTATTTTATTATATATTATATAATTATTTATTATTATATATAATTTTAAAAATTGTAAATTATTATTAAACATTGCATTTTTATATATCATTATTAAAATTTAGTATATAATACTCTAAAATTTACAATAAAATTTTATTCCTATTATATAATATTATTTCATAAAATATATATTAAATTATTACGTCATATAGTATATTTTTATTAACTATATATATAATTTTCTCCTTTATTATTTATCTATGGTTTTAAATATTTTTTAAATTCCTCATTTAATTTTAATTACATTTAGTTTTTATCATTTTTTTGACTTATTTTTATATGTTTATAATTCGTTTATTTATTTTTCCGTCCTTTTGGATTTATTTAGTATCGTTTTAAAATGCTCTCAAAAATTATTTGATATTTTTATGTTATTTACTGTTTATATATATTTGCATGAAAATTGACTATTTACGTCGTTAATTTAAGTTATATTTGCATGTAATATTATTATATATTATGTAATTAATATTGTTGTATTCGTTATGTTCTATGTTGTATTTTGCATAATGCATGTATATTTATGTTTTTTTATATATGCATAAAATGTTAATGTATATTGTGTTATTTATGTTCGTTACTTATCATTTTCTATATTATATTTGCATGAAATGTTAAAGAATGCGTCTTCACTTTAAAAACTTTTATATTTCGTTTAATCCAAAGGAATTTTAAAAATGAGGCAATGTTTTTTATATTTAGGAATTCGGGAAATAGTGCCCTAACATGCTGGGTTGCGATTTCTCGTTTGTCTAAATGTCTAAAGTATCCTTTTAAATAGATTTTGTAAATCACGGGATGATTTTAGTTACGAAGGTTTAAAGAATATCGTGTCCAATCATGCTGGATGTGATGTTTGTATTCTTTTGGAACAAAAGAATCTCGATTTTCAACTCAAATTATTACGGTTTTAAAAGAGATCTTATTTCTAAATTCTTTCAAGCTTTTGACATTAAGACAAAACTATTCAATTTGGTACCAATTTTGGGCGTTGTGAGGGTGCTAACCCTTCCTCGTACGTAACCGACTCCCGAGCCCATTTTCTCATAATTTCGTAGACCAAAATGTTTTATAAGGTGACCCAATCACACTTTAAAAGGTTGGTGGCGACTCCCGTTTTCAAAATATCCTTTGCCTTTTAAAAGGAGGTTTCGACACTACCCAAATAGATAATCATATCTTTATCCATAAACATAATTTTTCAATAGGTATTTACTTGAATAATTATGACAATTTGTTATTAATTAAGTCGTATAATATTCGGTGATGAGATATAATTGATCACTATGAATAGTGCCAACTCTTGTGTAATAACCAAGTTACATTATTTTTTGATCATTTATACATTTTCATTTGTTACTATTGGAACATTATATATATTTGTACATTTTCATTTGTAACTATTGTAACTAAGGTCACTAAACTATTATTAAGTTTACGTTTTGGTCACTCAATTTCAAAAAGTTACAAAATTGTTATTAAACTATTTGAATATTTCAATTTAAGTTATTGGGTTGTTAAAATTACCGTTGTATAACATTTTTTGTTTGCACCACCAACACCAATCTATAAACTAAAATTCGAAGTTTTTTCTTCAATCTCCGACATTAACTATCAAACTGGTTTGGATCTAAAGTATGTTTTTCTATTCATCGATAGATTTGATTCCATCATACCGTTTGTCGAATCGTTGCTTCAAGCTCCTTGTTCGAACTTATAAGAATAATTTAACAATCTAGTGACTTAAATAAAAGTTTATTAACATAATAATAAATTTAACCTTATAATGTTTATAGGTTCTATTGATTTAGCCTCAAATCTAAAAAAATTCAACAAATTTAGGCTTCAAAATTTAGGCTTCAATTTTGCATATACAATCAATTTATTTTTTATTCTAAAAATTCCAAAAAATATATTCAAAAAGAATTTAAAAATTCATAATTTTTTTATAAAAATACATAAATATATAGTGTTCATCCTCAACACTAACTCTAACTGGTATGAACCAAAAAACCAACATCTATATACAATAAATCATACAAAACCTTAACTGTGGAAATTAGATCGTAATGAAAGTTCAAGTCCTGGGCTGATTGGCCTTAGTTGAATTGGATTAGCAAACTGCAAACTCCATCGCGTAAAGAGTAGGTGTGATTTAGCAGTGCCGGTGAATATTAAGAAACGCCTAAACCTCTGTTTCCTCCACAACTGCTTGGAAAAGGAAAAACAAATATGAGAATTAATTACCGTGCCACATATTTTAAAACAACCAAATCTCAGACACTTATGACTTTTTTTTTCTTTCACACACCTCAAAGAACTCCCCTCTTTTTGAATTTACAGAGTATTTTTTGAGGAGGTCATTTTATTTTAGGTTGATTTTTAAGTTTTAAGATATCTTTTTATTTTTATTTTTATTTTTATTTTTTGAAAGAGGCCAAAAATCTTTCTCACCTTCTCTTCTCCCTCTCTAGCATGTTCTTCATTTTTTTTCTGTGTTACCCAAATTTTCTGTTCTTGGGTTTTTCTTGCTGCTTCTACGTTTGCACTCTCATTTTTCGTCTGTCAAGGGAGATCGTTGTCATGCATTTCGATTAATCAGAGGTGAAGGGGTTTGATGGAGCGAATCGAAAAGTTCTTGCTGCTTGGAATCGCGATTTAAGGTGTGTGTTCTGAAACTGCTCAAATATGGTATTGAATTTATGTTGGTAAATTCTGATGTAATTCTAACTTACTAAGGGTTGGGGACTGTTTTGATGTCAAAATTCATGATTTTTGGGTCTGTTTTGATCTGATTTCGTTACCACACAGGTGGCCACACGGGCGTTCACACGGCGTCTGGATTGGAGTCAAAAAGTTAGTGTAATACATACATTTGAGCCCCTTTTATTTTTTGAACTTTTTTATTGATTTCAAGAGTCTCAAAAATATGAATAATTTAACTTATAACACCTATATTTAGTCGAGCTAAAAATAATTTAACCTGATTGAAAATATTTTTTAGTTAACTCCAAATTCATTGACTCATTTTCAAATTATTTTTAGTTAAATTAATTCACTTACTTTCAACTCGCTCGTTCTCTCTTCTTTTTAAATTTGCAGAATATTTTGTGTTACAATATATTGTTAAATTTTTATTTCCCATTTTATAACGAAAGAACTTATTAAATCATAGAAGATACACTATAAAATAAAATAATCTTAACAATATTATCCAATATGTCTCAAATTATTCAACCAGTAATTTTTATTCATTCAATTGATAAATATTTACAACAATTTCCACCCACAAATAGTGCATTTCAACCTTTCTTAAACCAGGAAATTTCTCATTATGAAAAACTACACCATTTTTGGCCTACAACACAACTAGTTTGAAAAACAAAAAGCAAAAAGATTTTATCCTACTTTTCTTTCACCTAGGGGTCTTTTCGGCAGTGTACTAATAAAGATTTTTTTAAATTATAATTTTTTAATATTTTTATTCTAAATATATTTTATCTATTTTTATAGGAACATAATTTTTTAACATTTTTCTATTCTATAAAGTTTTTTTTTAATTTTTTATCTTTTAGAATCAAGATTTAATTTATAAAATACGTAGTTGCTATCCAAAGTATTCCATGATATAAATTAGTACATCTACACGAACATGATATGACCTTAATATTAATTTAATAGTGACACATGATAACCTTTTACTATGTTATGTAACAAATATAAATAAAAAATATTTAAAATTATATAAATTAATAAATTAATAAAATATTTGTTGGATCAAGTGACGTAACTTTTTTATTTGGGAAGGCTCACCCGAATGGCCATAATGCTTCTGTTGAATAGAAGCATATTCAACTAATTTCTGAACAATGTCATCACTGTTCAAAATGAAAGTAACTTTTTAATCCATTAATAGACCATTTCCCAAATGTGCATTTTCGTTCCATCTTCTTTCTTTCTTGCTTGCTTGATGTATATGATATAATTTTATACCAATTATAATCACACCTCAAAAAGTCATGCATACAATGAACTAGCATTTGTGTTTCTTTTTGTCAAGTAATTGATGCATGAGCCACCCACATCTCTTGCATATTGTAATTCAATAAGCACGTGACAATTGAAATCTAATTATGCAATAAGAGTAAAATAATAAATTTGATATACTTTTTCTTGCAAGAAAGATTTCTTCTAAATCAAAATTTGATAAGATCACTGATCTTCATGCAACCACATTTGTCGATATCCATCCTCATAGTATCATGCTTGTAGTGGCATGTGAATGCGTGGTGAACAAACAAGCCTTCTTTAATTACTCATAAATTGCGAAATAGAACCTCAAAATTTTTTGTGTGTGTGGATAAAAATAAACTTATGATAAATTAACGAAGGCTTCAAGGTGTGTATCAATGTCACTTTCTTTAAAGTTCTATTCGCCCCCACCTATATTATGGTATGCAAAAGAGTTACTAGCAAATGAACTTTGAAGATATAATGAAGCCTAATGACTGTTTACGCTTTGTACTGACGAAAACAGTCCATTGAGCATTGAGCGGAGCATAGCAAGGATATCAATTTCTCTAAAGAATTTCTATAGTAATCTTTATAGAATAATCAATGAATATAAAATATGATGGGAGAATAAAAAGAAATTTGGTTTCTATGTTTTTGAGTATATCCTACAAATGAAATTCCTCTCCTATTTATAAAAGGTCTCATGTCTCTTCATAAAGACATAACTATCCAAATAGATAGTCATATCTTTATCCATAAACATAATTATTCAATAGGTATTTACTTGAATAATTATGACAATTTGTTTTTAATTAAATGGTATAATATTCAGTGACAAGAGACAAAATTGATCACTATGAATAGTGCCAATTCTTGCGTAATAACCAAGTACCTTTTCATTTGTAATTATTGTAACTAAGGTCACTGAACTATTATTAAGTTTATGCTTTAGATACTTAATTTCAAAAAATTACAAAATGGTCATTGAACTATTTGAATGTTTCAATTTAAGTTATTGGATTGTTAAAATTACTGTTGTTTAACATTTTTCGTTTGCACCACCAACACCAATCTATAAACTAAATCAAAAGTTTCTTCTTCAATCTCTGACATTAACTATCAAATCGACATTAATTTATTTTTTATTCTAAAAATTCCAAAATAAAATATTCAAAAAGAACTTAAAAATTCATTTTTTATAAAAATACATAAAATTCTAAAAAATATATTAAATAAATATATAGTGTTCATCCTCAATACTAACTCTAACTGGTATGAACCAAAAAACCAACATCTATATACAAGAAATCATACAAAATTTGGTTTCACCAAAAAATTACCTTAACTGTGGAAATTAAATTAATGAAAGTTTGTCCACTATTGTTCTTATTTAATCAAGTCCTGGGCTGATTGATAGATCCAAGAAAAAGTACCTAAACAGTTGAATTGGATTAGCAAACTGCAAACTCCATCGTGTAAGGATTTGACGTGATTTAGCAGTGCCAGTGAATAGTAAGAAACGCCCGCAACTGCTTGGAAAAGGAAAATATATATATATGAGAAATAAATTTTAAAACATTCAAATCTCATACACTTATTTATAAATTATTATGTTTTATTGAAAGTTGAAAGTGTGTACTTGTGCATTAGAGTAATACATACATTTGGGCCTCTTTTGTTTTTCGAATTTTTTTTATTATTATTTTTAGTCTAAATAAAATAAATAACTTAATTTATAATACTTATATTTAGTCAAAGTTAAAAATAGTTTAGTTAAGTCTAAATATATATATATATATATATATGCACACTTCAAGAATTCTCTCCTCCTTTTGAATTTACAGAGCATCTTATGTTACAATATATTTTTAAATTTTTGTTTCCCATTTTATAATTAAAGAATTTGTTAAATCATAGAGAATACATGCCTCAAATTATTCAACCCATTCTCTTTATTCACTAAATTGATAAAAACATTTACAACAATTTCCACCCACAAATACTTCATTTCAACCTTTCTTAAATCAAGAAACTTCTTATTATGAAAAACTACACCATTTTTGGCTTAACACCAGTAGTTTGAAAAAAAAAAAAAAAAAGACAAAAAGATTACTCTTCTAATAAAGACTTTTTTAAAATTATATTATTTTTATTCTAAATATATTTTATCTATAATATTTTTTTCTATCCTATGAAAGTTTTTTAATTTTCTATTTTCCAGAATCAACACTTAATTTACCAAATGCATAAAGTTAAAAAGGGCTAAACTTTTAGAAGGGTTAATTATATAATTTGTCTCAAGTTACCTAGTTGGTATCTAAATTTTTTTGAACCTAGTTGGTCTTCAAAGTATTCTATCATATAAATTGATATTTATGCACTAACATGATTAGTTTGTGCTGATGTGGCCTTAATAGTTAATCTAATGGTGATACGTGGTAGTCTCTTATCATGCTATGTGACAAATATAAATAAAAAAACAAAACATATTTAAAAATATATAAATTAATAAAAAAATTTATTTTTTCAGGTCAAGAAAAAACTGGAAAAATAGCATCAATTTGTCCGTATTCGTTCTAGATGTATTTTTCAGTAAATTTATATAATTTTATTTTTTAATAAAATATCAATTTTGAAGTTATTAATGTTTTGAAAAATATATAAAATATAAATTTATAAAAATATTTAAATATATAAAATCACTAAAAAATACATTTAGAACAAATCTAGACACGTTGTACAAGTACATTTTAATTTGGACAACGTGTCTAGATGCATTTGAATTTGGGCAACCTAATATTTTATTAAAATCTAAAAATATATAAACTTACTAAAAACACATATATGGAATGACTCTAGACAAATGAGTGTTTAGGCTTATATGTATCTAGACAATCATTTGTTCAAGTTTATTTTTTATGAGAAAAATTATACTTTTTTTTTAATTTATATATTTTAAAGATATTTTATTTATGTTTACCACATGGCATGTTGAGAGTTTGCCACATGTCACCATCGAATTGACTATTAATATCACGTTAGGACAAATTAACGGTCTTAATGCGAAGGTATCAACTTGTGTGACAGAATACAAGTCCATAAACCAACTAGGTTGAAAAAAAGTTTAGGTACTAACTAAAAACTTTGGGACAAATTCATGGGCAAACTATAGATTAACCCTGTTTAGAAAATAATAAAGTTGATAGAATCTATAAACATTAAAGTTGTGTTTGGAAAACCACCTGATAATTTGATTTGGGTGTAATTGTTTGCAATTAAACAAGGACAACATATTTGGATAACCATTGTAATTGGTGGATTCCACCAAATTAGATATAATCAGAGCACCCCAATTACACTTTTCGATTCTCAGGAGATGGTGAGAATTAGAGTAATTATGCAAGTATATACACTCAAATCCAATTATAAAAAATTATTTTGTATACAATGTATCAAAATAATATTATAAGCATGAACATGCAAGGGTACTTTGGGATAGTTATGACAAAAAAATTCTTATATTATAAAAATATTTTTTGTATTTTATAAAGGTATAACAAAAAATTATATCAATTAAATCCTAAAATATTTTTAAAGTTATGGTAAAAAAGTTTATCATAAAAAATAATTACATATTATAAAAGTGGTATAGTATATTTATTTACAAAATTTATGGTTAAGAAGTATGAATATTAACTTATTTACATGCTTATGCTATATATTATAAAAAATATACTTATTCATAAAAAAATATTATAGTTTTTTTATCATAACTTATTGATAAAAAATAACCTTCTAAAATTATGACAAAAAATTATACTAGTTATAAGAAGTGTTATGAAAGTTCTTGGAAAATTTATAAAACCTTATTTATAAAGGTTATGTAACACCTCTGACTCGGTCTAAGAGTTTCAACTATATTAAAGGTGTTATACTTGATCACCGAAATGATCCTGTTAGCCTTTCCTTTGTTTGCGTTGTAAAAAAAAGTTCATTAATTTAAATTGACTTTGCTTAGAATTTCAATTACAATATGATTAATGCGAAGTTTTGAAAAACGGTGAATTTCAATTACAATATGATTAATGCGAAGTTTTGAAAAACGGTTTAAAATTTTTAAGAAAAGACTTTTCAAAATTATGAATATTTTATAAAGCATCGGAAACATTTATTTAAAATTATAGTTTTCTAAACCACATAGCATGCAATTATTAGAGTATTAAAGTAAACTAAACAATCTCAAACTTAATATATTAAAGCAAGAATTTAATAAATTATAGTCCCGAAAATAAATAATAAAGAGAAAAAAACTTTAACAGAAACTTCTAAATAATAAAACATGTTGCTAATCTGAGGTCCCTCCGATGCTATTCCAAATCTTAGTTTTCTGCGTTACCTGAGAGATAAAGAAAAAAAAAAAAGGGAAATGAGTTTATGATGGCTCAGTGTCAGTCTAATTTTTAAACCGTTATGTATAATCGTCAAACAGTAAAGCATTCAATTCATGACATAATAGCAAATTTTAACATAACATAAGGAACATTTAGAAATTAATGCATATATAGTTTAAGTATGATGCAATGCAATTATAAATTTTAGTTTCCCACCCGTTTATCCTATATGCCCTCAAACATTGCTCGACACTCCAAAACCCATATCATTAACTAAACATCTCGGGTTTGTTTTTCGGTGACTATGGTTATTCACTTGTCATCTATGACGATGACTTTTACTACAATAACTTATCATCCCGGTTTTAATGACTTTTTAAACTATTATCCCAATATTGTTTGGTTTTTTATGGCTTCTTTTTAAACTATCATCTTAGTTTATTCGATTTTGATGACATTGCTGCTTACTTCGTGCAGTACTGACTTTCGATGTGGACTTAAATTGCCACTGTCTTCTACGGAACTCCTTTGTCCTTTATACCCAATTTCATGTAATTATGCACATATCTTTAGCATGTTTATGCTTTTTATCATCAATTGATTCTACATTCAATATTTCATACTTAGTATTTATGGCATGTGTTTATGCATTCATGTATATCAATTTCATATATTCACATATAATTTGTGCAAGTAAAAAAAAAAAACAATGTCACATGTACAGGATTTTCATGTAAATTATCAGGCCTAGATATCTAACACATATTTGGGTTCATAGATAGGGCTCACACCTAGGTACCTGCAAATAAAACGCATGTAATATTATGACTCGCAAGTATTGACTCGCATGTAATAATATGACTCACAAATATAGTGGATCGCATGTACTAATCAATAGTTGATTCGCATGAACAATAATATAGGGTTTGCACATAATAATCGGGGTTTGCATGTAATGTCCTAAGGTTTACATGTAATAACAATTTAAGGCTCGCTTAATAATACATGTAGGGTTTGTACGTATAAACACATAGAGTTTGCATGATATTTATATAGGGTTTGCATGGACATACTAAGTGTTCGCATGAAGAATCTTTTATGTTTTTGCTCATGGTTTCGCTGTAAGGGGTTCGCAAGCAAGGGCTCGCACATATAGATGGTTCGTATACAAAGGATTTTCTTATACAATGGAGGGTTACATACGAAGGGGTTCACACATGCTAGGGCTGATACTCATACAAATTAATCATATGCCAGGAACCAAATTTGAACTGGTGACACGAGGATTTTCAGTCCTCTGCTTTACTAACTGAGCTATCCTGACCATTACTGATGCATTATCCTCATAATACTAGATAACTTGGGTCTATGTCAATTAAAAATGAAAACAAAAAAAAACGAAAAAGTATTAAATTAAAAGTCTCGAACAGGAATTTCCTGAATCTTCAAAAGGAGAACTTTGTAAATTTCCATATGAGTAATCATATGTATTATGAATCATTCAAATAGGTATTCCTTGCTCAAATTTCTACGTATATCATATATATATATCACAATATATCACACTATATCACAAGACTTGTGATAAGAGAACAAAATTCTGCTATGCTAGGATACACTTGTAAAACAACAAAGAATAGGATAAATGAGAAACATAAGAAACTTTGAACCACTAACAAAAAGGGTAGGGTAAAATAAATAGATAACAAACGGGCTTTTTGGGGTTAGGGGTAGACGGACTTGAACCCTCACGATTTTTAAAGTCGACGGATTTTCCTCTTACTATAAAATATTCCATTTTGTCGGTATTAATATTGACATGTAGAACGGGACTCTATCTTTATTCTCATCCGACTAATTAGTTTTTCAAAAGATTTATCAGACTATGGAATGAATGATTTGATTAATGACTACTCTATTCGATTCTTTCTTCAACTAGGAATCGATTCACAACAATTCTTTTTATTTTTTATATTTTCATATAAATATAAATTGATTTTGCATATAACATAATAGAAATAAAAAAATACGAGTTCGGTTCGTTTTTTTTATTGAGATAGTTTTTTATTAGTATACCTATAAAAAATAGGTATATCTTGCATCCTTTCTAGAGTTTCGATATTCGATATAAGGATTCCTTTACCAACAGTCAACCCCATTTGTTAGAATAGCTTCCATTGAGCCTCTGCACCTATCCTTTCCTTTTTTTTTTTCTTATTCTCGCTTGCTAAACCTTTGTTCATGTTTATTTTCCATACCAAGGCTCAATCCAATTAAGTCCGTAGCGTCGAACAATTTCGTCATATCCCCTTTTGTGTCTTGAGATTAGGATCTCATTAGGATGCCCCTCTTTCCTCTTTTCTCCCTCCTTTCCCCCTTCTTTCATTTGTTTATTTTCTTTCGTTTATTTATTTGCTTTCTTTTTATGCGAAACCGTTGAATTAAGTAGATATAAATACAAATTCTTATATCGAAGGGTCTTTACCTATTTTCTTGTTTGTTTATCTTCTTTTGTCTTTATCGGAGACCCATATTAATTTTTATTTCGTCCAATCAGAAAATATTTTATTATTTCTGTATTCACAATTCAATATAGATGGGTATTCCATAACATATATATGTCCCTCTTACTCTCAGTTTTCTCAGGCAATTTGGTGGAATACTCGAAGGGTCGATTCTTTTTTTCGTCTTAGCTTCTGTCTTTATGAATGAAAACAAAAGAAATGAGTCTCTCATTATGATCTAGATTTCATTTCTATGGGTTGCATCTTTTTTTCTTTAATTTCATTTTTATTCTTATCCTTTTATTAGACTATCCTATATAACCACAGGCTCGCACATGGGCTCACACCTACAAGGGTTCTTCCTAGGTTCGCCAGTCCTCTACTTCCTAATATTTTCAATTATACACAAAGGTTTAGGTTTAGATCCCACACTTGATTTTGAAAAGCACAAAAACCTTAATTTGGAAGAGCAAGTTGATTATCTTCTTTGAGGACTAAGTAAAAAAACAATTTTTACCTAGGTACTTTGAAATTTTAATACTTTTGTGGAGTAAAAATAAGGAAAAAAAATTTTGATTTAAAAGCACACTAAAGGTTTAAATTTAGGATAAGTGAGTACGCTAAGGCTTTACCACTAAACCAATAAACTCATTCTTGTTAAGTTTTAACAAAAATAAATTTGAAGGCATTTTAATTCCCCTACCCTATGTTAAAAAATACTAAAAATCAATCCACAAAAAAAAAAAAAAAAAAAAAAAACTAAAAATCTAAATTTTTACTCCTATTCTTCTAAGCCCAATTTTGGGATGTGACATGTTATATATTATACCTTTTATATTATTTTGACTTAATTTGTGTATTATGAAAAGGGATATAACTTAGAATAAGTCTTTTTCTAAATTAAGTTTATAAAAATTTTATATTTAAAGCTAGAAACTATTTGGCCTCTAAACTCAAATATTGCAAGGTTAATGTTGATTATACAAATACAAAAAGTTTTCTTGTACCATATCACGAGTATGATACCATTTAAGAAAATCGTGTCAAACACAAGTATCATAGCCAACCAAACACGTTTAAGGAATTTCAATTCTTTGTAATTACAAACAAGTGAGTATAATTACTATTCTAGTAGTTACACTTCCATTTAATTACTTTGTGCTGTCCAAATAGATCCTAAAGAACTAAATTTGTTATTATACTAATAAAAAGGGATCATCTCAACATTCTATTAATAATTTAATGAAAGAGTGAATAAAATATCAAATGTCTATAACATTAACGAATATATAAAATATTTTTGAAATTAAGTAATTGATACCCAAAATAATGATATATAAATAATTATGTGACTATTTATGGAATTTATCCTATAATTATAATAATGTATCATTTCATTATTTCTTTAAAACTTTTATCTATTTATTATTTTAAATTTCTTTCAAAATTACAAAAAATAATTACAAATATAATTCGAATAACTATAAAAATACAATTAGATAGGGGAACCTAACTCCACCACCCATTTGCACACCTTTTATTATTAGTTTCACACTGAGCCAAGCCAAGCCAAGTAAGGCATGTACTCTACATTTCTTTATCCCACAAAATGTAGACCCCTTTTTACTATTATTATTAGCTGTCAAAAGCTGTTTTCCAATTTCAGTATTTACTTTTTTTATTAAGTTTAAAAAATATGAAGAATTAGTTATTAGGCTCGCTCCTATAAATATTTTGAGAAATAAAAAAATTGTTTTTAGAGTTTCTTGAAGAAGAAGTTTGATTGTAGGGGAAAAGTAGAATTAAGTTATATATTTTTATTAGAGTTAAAATATAATTTCGTTATTTTAATAGTTTATATTTTTATAATTTTTAAAAAATTAAATTAAATTTTTATTATTTTTAAAATTAATTTATAATTTTACTATGTACAAACTTAAAAATTATAAATTTCAAACAGCTAAATGTTTATATCATTAGTGACTAAACTTTTTTTGAGAGTTGAGCCATTGGTGTCCAAAATAGGGACATGCTAAGAGTTATGTGACTATCTATTTATTTATTGTTAAAATTTTCTTTTAAAAACGTTACAATATAATTGTAGTTATAACTATAAATAAAGCTTATATATCAAAAAAAAAAAACCTTAAGGACATATAAAAAGAATCAATTAAGTTCCATTGGTTAACAGTTTTCATCATTGATCATGTTGGCTGTTAAAATAAATTGATGGACTAATCAGATGATGACATGTGTCAGGTTTTGATTTAATCTAATATTTTCCCATAAAAATTATAAAATTATTAAAAATAAAAATATTTTAAAAATTATTAAAATTTATATAAACTTATAAAAAATTATAAAAGATATAATAAAATCTGAAATTTATATAAAAAAAATTATAATTTTTCCAATTTTCTTGAGGGAGAAGTTGGATTGTAGGTACAAAGTTGAGAAAAAAATTTGTTTTATATTTCTTCTAGAATTAAAATTGTAATTTCACTATTTTAATAGTTTATATTTTTAAATAGATTAAATTAAAATTTTATCATATTTGGAATTAAATGGTAATTTTACTATACTAACTTACAAATTATAAATTTTAAAGGGCGAAATGTCTATAATGCTAGTTAGTAAAAAAAAAATGTGAAGTTAAGTCATTGGTGCCCAAAATAGTGATATATTGATAATTATGTGACTATTAATGTAATGTAATTTATCCTATAATTAAATCATCCTACTATTTTCTTTTCCAAAATAAGTTATCTATTTATTTATTGTTTAAATTTTCTTTTAAAGTTACAAATTTAATCACATTTATAACTATAAATAAAGTGTATATATAAAAAAAAGTCCTTAAGAAAATGTAAAAAAAAAAAAATCAATCAAGTCCCTATATTATATTCGAACCCAATTAATCCCTAGTTATTGTTAAAAAAATCAATTAAGTCCCTTTGTTAATGATTTTCATCATTGACCACATTGACCTTTAAAATAAGTTGACGGGCTAATCAAATGATGATATGTTTTAACTTTTGATTTAATTTAATAGTTTTCCATAAAAAATTATAAAATTAAAAAAATTAAAAAAATAAAATTGATATAAACTGAAAAAAATTATAAGAAAAAAGACAATAAAAGCAAAAATATATATATATAACAAGCAGCAGAAATTCAATCATGTAACAAAAAAGAAAAAAAGCAGTCATGCCATATCACTAGTGGTACAGAAATAGAGCCTCATCAACCAAAAGTGGTTGACAAATAGGGCAACAGAAAAGACCCACTCTCGGCACTCAGACACAAGACACCCAAATTCTAATACCACAAAGCAAGGCATGCAAAAATAATTAGAACAAAGGGAGGGGTCATACCTTATAAGCCCAAAGGTGATCAATCAAAGTACCACAATCTTGACGCAATAAGCAACTAAAAAGGGAACAAAGTCACAAATAACACCGAACTAGAGACAATAACTGATGTCAAAATTTTTAACATTTTGTATATAATTATTATTGTTGCTATCATCGTTGCATCAAATTTCTCTATTTCCATAGTTATCATTTATGTCTTTGTTGATATTTATTTATGATTAAAGATAATTTTGTAAGAATTCTATGTGATGGCATGATAGTTAAAGGTATCCACCATCTCACGTGTCTGGATTTGAGTTACATTAATTGTGTTTATTATTCAAAAAAAATAATTTTATGAACTAAATTTATATTCTACCCCAAATCAAATATAAAAATTTAAAATAACCCATCAAAAGCTGAGCTCCTTCGCAACATAACTCTTTGGCTTATTAATTATTTTTTGTACTGTAATAAAAAAAAAACAAAAACAAAATGCAAAGATGGAGCTAAGGAATGAATGGAATTACATGATGATGTCATGCCAAGAAGCAAATTTGTTGATTAAAAAATGAAAAGGTTCTTCAGTAGCAATTAAAAATAAACATTTTATAATATTGTGGGCACATGCGTTGCCATTTTCCTTTCTTTCATTTTGTTTTTTAATGCATCATCTCTGATTACCCCAAATTTAATTGGGAAATATATTTGTCGTTTTAAATTGCGGCCACTTTTAACTGCTTTCTTTTTATTTGGAAGTTTGGTCACAATGGTTTTCAAAAAACAATAATAATTATATAATAATATAATTATTGGTGGTTAAAATTTTTATTAGATAAAAAACTTATCTGTCACTGTGAATTGATTTGTATTACTTTACTTGGTTGATGTGTACAACTGTTAATGTTGAAGGAGAGAAAACAGAGAACAAGATGAAAAACAAGCAGAAGGATACATACAAAACTAATCTCACATCAATTTTATCAAGAGTTACATCTTTTCAAAGTCAAATATCACCGAATGCTAACTAAACAATATGGAGCTACATTTGGACTAAATCAAACCAGCATGCAACCAAGCTGAATCAGCAGCATATATAATTGGCCATCCTGCAACAACAACAAACAATTAATCGTTATTTTTCTCAACCTTTTCTACTCTCATTTCGTCCTCATATTTCTTGCAAGAACGCCAAGATGCCTTTGCTTGAGGCCTTGGCAGCTATACGAGAAGTTGTTGTTTCTAAGGTCATCGACTTTCTCCTTGACAAGTTGGCCTTGTCCGACTTCCTGCAATTCCCTACTGAAAAAGAGGTTCAAGAGATGATCGAGAAGTTGAAGGAGGAGCTGAAGGCGATCCGTGCGGTGCTTGATGATGCTGAAGAGAGACAGTTGAAAGAGCAGTCTGTGAAAATCTGGTTGACCAACCTTCAAAACTTGGCGTACAATGTGGAGGATGTTTTGGACGAGTTTGAAACCGATATTTGTAAGTTCAATTTCATGATGGAACGTCGAGGCAGTTCAAGTAAGAGACCCAAACTCATCCCTGATTCATTCAATGTTTTTATGTTTCATAGAGATATGATGTCCAAGATAAAAGATCTCACAACCAAACTGAAAGAGTTGGAACCTCAAAAACACCAGCTACAGTTTAAAGTGATTGGTTCCGAGAGACCCAAAAGATTAGATGAAAGGCTGCATCCTACTTCTATGGAGATTGAATGCCATGTGTATGGCAGAGACAAAGACAAACAAACAGTGCTTGATTTGCTCTTGAAGAGTGATAATGAAGGAAATTTTGTGATTCCCATTGTTGGGATGGGTGGAATTGGTAAGACAACCCTTGCCCAGCTTGTTTACAATGATGCTTCTATTCGAAAACATTTTGACCTCAAAGCATGGGTTTGTGTCTCGGATGATTTTGATGTTAGAAGGATAACAAAAGAAATCTTGCAGTCAATTACGTCCAAACCATGTAATGATGATCTAAATACGCTTCAGGAAAAGTTAAAGAGGGAGTTGGAGGAGAAAAAATTCTTGATTGTTTTGGATGATGTATGGAATGAGAATTATCATAACTGGACCATTTTGCAATCTCCATTTCTAACAAAGACTAAAGGAAGCAAAGTTATTGTGACAACAAGAAATCATGGTGTTACATCAACAATGGGTGCTTTCCATGCTCATTCTTTAGAGGTTTTGTCAGATGATGCTTGCTTGTCTATATTTGCTCAACATGCATTGGGAGCAAGGGACTTTGGAGGACATCCAAACCTAAAAGAAGTTGCTAAGAAAATAGTGAGAAAATGCAATGGTTTGCCTTTGGCTGCTAAAACCCTTGGTGGCCTATTGCGCACTAATTTTGACCTTGATGCTTGGGAAGATGTATTAAAGAGTGAGATATGGAAGCTATCAGAACATCAATCTGGTATAATCCCAGCTCTACAATTGAGCTACCATCATCTTCCTCTGCATTTGAAGCGATGTTTTGCGTATTGCGCCATTTTTCCCAAGGACTATGAGTTTGAAAAGGAAGAAATAATCTTGCTATGGAGAGCACAAGGGTTTCTACAGGAATCACCAGATAAACAAAGCACTGATGATTTGGGTCACAAGTACTTCAGAGATCTAGTGTCCAGGTCCCTTTTGCAAACATCCATCAAAGACAATTCTCGATTCGTTATGCATGACCTTATTAATGATTTGGCTCAATCAGTTGCCGGAGAAATGTGCTTTAAGATAGAGGGTAGTCAACAAATTTCGAAGCATGCTCGTCACTTATCTTACATTGCCAATGAGTATGATGGCATCAAAAAATTTGAAGGCATTTATGAAGCGCAACATTTACGAACCTTTTTGCCATTGAGGTTATGCGATAATTGTCAAAGCCATAAAACCTATAGCTTTTTGACCAATGATGTTCTAATGTATTTGTTGCCAAATTTAAGATGCTTAAGGGCGCTTTCTTTAGAAGGGTACCATATCACCAGGTTATCAGATTTTTTGAAAGATTTGAAACATTTAAGGTACCTAAATTTTTCTCACACTTCTATAAAAAGCTTGCCTGAGTCAGTAAGTACCCTCTACAATTTAGAAACCCTCCTATTGAAGGAATGTAAGTACCTAGAGAAGCTACCTTCAGAGATGGAAAAGCTAGTCAACTTATGCCATCTTGATATGACTGGTGCAGATAGGTTAGAAGGTATGCCAAGTAATTTTAGCAGGCTAACTAATCTTCAAACACTTTCCGTTTTTGTTTTGGGTAAAGGCAAGGGATATCAAATAGAGGAGTTAAAGGATTTGTCAAATCTCAAGGGTGAACTTTGTATTTTAGGATTACAGAATATTGTTGAACCTCGAGATGCATGGATGGCTAAGTTATGTGATAAGTCAAGACTTGAAAAGTTGGAATTTCAGTTTGAATGGTCATCAGCTCGAAAATTTGAGCATAGAATAGAAGAAGTCGAGAAAAAAGTGTTGGATGGACTTCAACCTTCAAAAAACCTCAAGGAGCTTACCATTAAGTACTACTGTGGTGCAATGTTGGCAAATTGGGTAGGAGATTCGTCCTTCAATGGTTTACAATCTTTATGCGTTGATGATTGTCCAAATTTATTATCACTGCCATCAATTGGGAAGTTGCCATTGTTGAAGATGGTATGCATTAGGAGATTGGAAAGTGTAACTAGTGTAGGAGATGAGTTCTTTGGAGAGAACACGAAGATAGCATTTCCTTCATTGGAGATTCTAGAGTTTGTCGACATGCCTGAATGGGAGAACTGGAACTTCTTTGAAGTTGACAAGGAAGCTAGGAAATTCCCTAAACTTCGTGAACTCCGTATTCAAAGTTGTCCTTCATTGTTGGGGAGTATACCGGAATACCTTCCTTCTTTGGAGAAACTTACAATTCGCGACTGTAAGATGTTGATAATTTCCATTCAAAGCTTTCCAATGCTTTCAGAAATAGAAATTCATAGGTGCCATGAGGTAGTGTATAAAGGCTTTGCAAATGACAGTTCATTAGAAAGAGTTTCATTTTCGTGCATTCCTAAGTTCACTTGTGCAGTGGAATGCATGAGGTTAAGACCAATAAAAGTGGAATCTCTTGAGATTGATGATTGTGAGGAGTTGTTTTCTTTCCGAGAGAACAATTGGAGATGTCTTACTCAGTCTATGTCTCTCGGCATTTTGAGAATTTCAACTTGTCCGCAACTTGCCTCCATAGGAGCAGAAGAGGAAAGACAAGAATCGATGCAATTGAAGATCCCTTACAACATTGAGAAACTGATGGTAAGGAATTGTGAAAGGCTAGAAAAGCTATCAACAACCTTATACTGCCTCACATCAGTTAGTGTGATAAAGCTTAACAATTGCCCAAATTTGATTTCTCTTGCAAGGAGCAATTTGCCTTTGGATTTGAAAGAGCTGAGTATTCGTTCTTGCAAAAAATTGCAATGTTTGTTGTTAGATGGAGGAGGGAATGTGAACTCTAGCAATGCATGTGCTCTTCGGCGGTTGGTTATTTCCGATTGTGAATCTCTAAAGAGAATAAACAGAAGTGAGTTACCTTCCACCCTTAAACAACTTACCATAAGCTGGTGTCCAAAGCTAGAGTTGGTAGCCCAAGAAATTCAAGATAACTCCTCTCTTGAGTTACTTCATATAAGTTCCTGTGATAATATCAAGGAATTGCCTCAAGGATTGAGCAAGCTCAAGCATCTCCAGAGCATATGCATATCAAGTTGTTCAAATTTGATTTCATTTCTGGAGAGTGGTTTACCCACCACAAACCTCAAAGTTCTCCGCCTCCGAAGTTGTGAACTGCTCCAAACTCTACCTAAGAATATGTACTGCTTCAACTCTCTAGAAGAGTTAACAATAACAAAGTGTCCAAATGTGACATCTTTCCCAGTGGAAGGCCTTCCTACCAACCTCATATCACTTAATGTTGAAGGACCTAATATTTGTAAGCCAATAATTGAGTGGGGATTGCATAGGCTCACTTCTCTTAAATATCTCTGGATAGAGAATGGGTGTCGAGATGCGGAATCGTTTCCACAAGATGAGTTAGGAATCACACTGCCCACCACTCTCACCCGTCTCTGCATCTATGGATTCCCAAAGCTGGAAAGCCTATCCTCCAATGGATTTCGTAACCTCACCTCTCTGGAGTGGTTGTTCATCTATTATTGCCCAAATCTCAAGTCTCTTCTTGGAAAGAACATGCTGTCTTCGCTTTTGCTGCTACAAATTCATAAATGTCCGGTGCTAAAAGAACGATGCAAAAAGGATGAAGGACCCGACTGGTCCAACATAGCCCACATACCTTTTGTCTACATTTCAAACTAAAAGATGTAAAAGTTGCGAGGCTTGAATTATTCTGTTGATGCTTCAGCTGATTCTGTTTTTGAATCAAAGTCGCAGGTATGTCTATTTAAATTTCATTATAACTACTGATTCATCGAATATAATATTATTGAGAAATATAATAATAAATCCAAAAAGATTAACCTTCATAAATATAAAAAAAAAAAAAATTTGGTCTTTCATAGCTATTTACACTTTGAGTTTTTGTTTGCAGACACTTATGAAAGTGACTACAAGACTTGTATATGTTAGTTTTGCATGGTCAAATTTGTTAGCAGTGGTTACAGCTCCTGAATCTTCAGCTTCAAAGTCGATCTCCGCTGTTGGAATTTCCCGACTCCCAGTTTTTTTATTAGTTGACGATAGCTAAAGTAATGTATTTATTGTGGTGGTTGAAAATTGTGATCTTGTAGCCACTCTATCACGTTATAGTGAAATTTTTTAGTGGAAGTCTAGTGACTTTTATCCTTTAATTTTTTTTTTAAATCTATGTAACAATTGTGTGTATATATAATAGATCCACAATTACTCTTTTTTCTTTTTCAAAAAATAAAACTTATACAAAAGAAGTCACAATCATAAATTTAATCATTTTCTTATTTATCTTTTAGTCAAGCATACTTGATTATGGCTATTAGAGTTGCTAAGGGAAGTCCTATTAAAGTATAAATGATACAAGTAACTTACAGTGTAACTAGCAGAGAGCAATTTAATTAAAAAACAGCCAAATGAAGGGACAACAGAGTGTTTTTCCCATATCCAAACTCCAATTAGGTTTGAATACGTGAGGCCATCTCTGCTGAATCTACACTCTGCTTTCTTAACTAGGCATCATAGACGGAGCTTGTAATCCTAATATTTAACCATGTTAAAGATGGACGCTGTAAATCAACTAGTGTTGAGTGCAATAATAAGAAATATTACATCCTCAAAAAGAGACGCAAGTTCAAACTTTGAAGGAAACATTGTTAGAGAGACAACCCCAAACCTCAAACATGGTTCGTAAAACAGACATGTAGAATACAAAAAAAAAAAAATGGACACTGCAGTCGTCAAGCTCCATCATACATGTTCTCTGCACTAAGTTGATCATGCCTCAGAGAAGCCAAGTGAGGTAAGAGGAAACACAACATTAGACCAGGCCATTTATTCTAGTGATGAAATAGTTACTTTCCAAGCAACACTGTTAGCAATCTGATCTCAGGTTGGGCCTGTACAGGTCGGAAAAAGGCAACTTTTAAAACCAGCATCCTTAAGACCAAAGACCACGTTCACGGTTTCACCTTAATACTTCAAATTTCGAGCTGCAAGAAGATGGTATGTTCTCAATGTAAAGGCTAACTTGAAGGAGTTAAATTAATTTACACTAGCTTTCGATAATTTACATTCATTTTCATGAACCTGAGGTGGGCAGATTCCGACATAGGGAGAGAAACATGGCCACCCAAGACATGAAAACAAATGTACAACTAATTCCCTATTCTTGCCATTCCACGGAACCTTTGACTTGATTTCCTTCCTTTGCAAACCCAACACTGAAAAGGAGAAATGCTGCAACATATACAACTCAAATATTCACTTCTGATTCAAAATAAAGATACTTGAACTGCTAAAAGAATATTGTGCTTACATCAAGCATGGTTCAAATTTCTTGACTCCAATTATCAGAAATCATACAATCTGAACCCATCACAGCATGCAAAGTGGAATGCTTCTTTTCGGTGAAAGGAAGAAGCTTCCCTGAGTACAGGCTCCTTACCGTCCAACTACTTGGCTGCAATAAATAGAGGATTCCATTACAAATATATAAAAAATAGAAAATCAAAACAATAAATATAATGGAAGGGGAATGGTGGAATGGAATAGTAAAATATCTTTTGCAAAAGATGTTTCTCTGTGAGAGCTTAATATAATCTTTGAATCAGTTTGTTAATTCACCACCAACCTACCTTGATAACGGAAACTCGTACAAACAATTATGAATTTATAATGAAGCAAGAAGGTGAAAAAAAGGCACTGACCATCATGGGTATCATTCTCTTTGAAGCACATTGTCCTAGGTGACGAGATGCCCTATTCTCACCTTCACAAACTATAACTGCCATCGATAGTTTCTCAGCATCAAGATTTTGAATTAAGCACAGGAGAGTTTTGAACACGCGTCCCCCTCCATGCTAGCCAACACAAAAAGAAAATGGTAATAGTTTTAGACTATTTTGACTACGGAAGTGGAAGAAAAAGAAAAGGATATGTTAAAATTGATTGCAACTAAACCAATTACAAAGCATTGTTCTATAAGCTCAGAAGCTTAAAAGGTAGCAAATAATTCACACTTATGACAAGAATTTCAGCACCCTGACTACTATTACACTATATTGACATCAACTATAAAGCAGCTTTTACAACAAACTGAACTTTGAATGACTTTAGCAAAATGATGTACGAACATAGACTGGAATATGGCACCCCAATGTGATCAAATTGAATTGAAACCTTTAAAATGGCCTCTTTAAGGATAGCTCAAACCATGATGGAACATTAACCAGTTGCATACATAAATTTCATTACATTAACCAAAATGTTAAAGAATCTATGAAGTTCTCAATAAGACTAGAAAACTGCTATGTTAACTGAGCCCTCCTACAAGAACGCCTGCTGCGAAGTATCCTTCAAATATGAATATGATCTTGCCAGGGATTTAGGGGTATTTGAAGAAACTGTTTTATATGCATGGCTCTGGCCTTTCTAAGGAACTGACAGACAGCATTTAATCATTAAAACCAATAATGATTGTAAATGTGAATCATTCTTTGCCCTCTGACACGCACACGCACTCAAAAGAAAAGTGTGTGAAACAAATGTTTTACTCGTCAGGACTCAAGTAAATAATCAATAAGCAGCTTATAACCTAGTGAGAGCAGCTTTAATATGAACAAGTCACTGCAATAATGTGCTTAATAAAAGAGACAATCAGAATAACCAAGTAGAAGCAAAAAGCTGTTAGCACTATCTGAAGTTCCTGAAACTGAAAATAGCATTTACCTGGATTACTTTTGCAAATTTGGTACAGAAATGCGGCCTCCCATGAAGCATAACTCCTACTCCAAAAAAATAGCCATTGTTATCATGATGTACAGGCTTCCCAATTCTTGTGAGCCTAGTTTCTGATTGATTCAACAGAACCAAGTATCTGCAGGAAAAATAAATAAAATTGAAGTTTTCATCAGAAACAATATAGAGGAAAGAACACGAGTAAAAGCCCTTACAAATTAAAAGATGACAGACGTTACTAGAAAAGGCATGACTATTAATTAGAGGCTTGAAGTTTTACTTTGAATCAATTGTGGAACCTAGGTGCTTATTAGGAATAATTCCAATTTATATTTGTATATATGCACAAAAGCAAACTTATCAGGAACACTTACACAAATATACATTTTTTTCCTTTTGAAACCATTTATGCCAGAACTCAACTGAACTTTAATTTGATAATCTAATGAAGCATTTACTAGTAAGGAAGTGTAAAGAAATTATTATCCAGTTATCCCCAAAATTTCCCTGGAAAACAGCCAAGGAGCACGAAAGTAGACAACAGTAAATCAAGGAAAAAGTACTTAATTATAAAGTTCCAGAAGAAGCTAAAATTTCTAAAAGGCAGTTGCACAAACAAAATTCTTTCATTTTAACACAAAACCAAGCTTATGATTAACAAGTGGCAAGTAAAACTAAGATATGAAAGAACTTACTTTTCGGGTGATAACGCAGAACCAGCTGTAACAGAATCAGTAAGCCGCTTGTCTTTTAGAATTAATGAATTCACCGCACATGCATCACGAATTTGTTTGTTTGTAGCTGGTAGAGAAAAAGAAAAAATCTGTCATTCAAAATGCCGACACACAACAAGATCATGCAGACCAAACTTCTAAAAGTCTGATGGCCCTAATCGACTTGACAAACAAATTATACCTAATGAGTTCTAACAATACCTCACTCAGTCGCTATCAGAAACAGATCCAAAAAAGATATATATATATATATATATAAAATGACATAAAAAGAGTGACAAAATTAACAAATAACAAAAATTTATTATCTTAAGTAAACACTAAATTAGCAAGATTCTTAACAACTTTTAGGGGGGCGGGGGAATTAAATCTTTGATCTTTTAGAGAAGGGCACTAAAGGTCTTTAGCATTGATAAAGGAAATTGTGAACGAGACAAGGTGGCTAAACCACCCAATTTTGTTATATAAAAGGTGGAAATACAGTAATCTGTTAGGTTATATTTTGGAACACTTGCAGCACTGATATAGCATGGTTCAAAAACTGAACATTGTTGTGGCTCTTATAGAGAGGAATTTAGCAGCTACAGTGTGATCCCAAATTAGAGCACTTGCACTTCTATCAATGTTCTCATTGGGATGCAACTAAATCAGATTAGAACCAGTTTCCATGTAGCACAACTTTCTGTTTATACTTAGCTACATCTAATCCCTACATGCATTAGTTTCCAACTAACCACAGGTTATATGGATTTAAAACTTATGGCATAACATCATGTATCCTGAGTTTTGGCTGTCGTGCTTCTTCTTTTTTCTTATTTTTCTTTTTACCACACAAGCACTTCCACCGATGTCATACTCAATTCACCTTTCTTTCTTGACCTCCTTAACACCTAAAAGATGGTCCAAGGTGATAACCTTCAATGCTGAAAGAAAACTTTAGCTGTACCATAACTCTTTGCACTGGCATTAAATGGAGATTCAGAAGCATCTTAACTAACCTCAAAAGAAAATTGATGTTTCGTACATAGACATGTCAATTGGCAGGGCCGGTTCAGATTTGAATCAGGTCGATTCAATTTAGGTTAGGGTCATCTAAGGTTTGGATCATTCGAATTTAGGTCATTTCAGATTCAATTAATTAAATTCAAAATCAGACCAAATTTAAACTAATTTTTTGGTCAAATCAAATTCTTTTAGAATATTAATGTTTTAGATCATTCAAGTTTAGTCAGGTCAGTCAAATTTGGGTCAATTCATGTCCAAGTTGATTCAAGTTCCAGACTTCAGGTTTTTTCAGGCTCTGTTAGGTAGTTTCAAGTTGTTAACTTTATATGATCAATTCATAATGCATACCAATCAGGCCAAAAATTCCATTCAAAGACTAAGTTCGTAGCTAACAAACTTTAATATTAAATGCAAATATGTTTCATAAGTAAAATCTTATCAAACAAAATTTCTTCTGCAAGTCTAAACAACAGATATAAGTTATTTCAGAAAAAAAAAAAATCAAACCCGAATTTTCTTTTCTACTACTATAAAACATAGACAATAGATAATAAAAACAACTAACATCCTTGGAAGAAGGAAAAGAACTAATTGGTGAATTGTCTTCCCCTGATAAGATTAAACAGCAGCAATTCTGAATCTTCTCCTTGTATACATGAAAACTCCTCTTTCAAAAAGCACAATTATTATTTCACCAAATTTTATGCACAACAGTTTCAAATTTCAACTGAACAAGATAAAATTATCATCTGGCAGATAGAAAAGAAAAACTTTCAGAATTTGCAAAAGTAATAACGGCAACTATTTCGCCAAATTTCAACCAAAGAAAGTAAAATTATCTTCTTGCGTATATGAAAGAAATGCTCAAAAAGAACAAGAACAAATCAAATTGTAAAAATTAATCCCAAAACAGAGAACCTTAAATTGTTGGTGAGAAGGGCTTCTGGGCTGCACTGAGGAATCTGTGATTCGTTGAAGACAAGCGGGAAGCCAAGCCAATTCCTATTATTACAACAAAATTATTTCGTTTTATTCTCTTAAACTCAGAATTAATGTTAATTTATTAACAGATTAAAAGTAGAAATAATAAAGGGAAAATATTTATCTTCTTTTGCTATGAAAGAAAACTTGAAGAAGAAAAGAGATTTTCACCTCGGAAGATTGGGGAGGACGAAACCCTAAGCTTCCCATTTGGACCCTAATCAAATCACAGAGAGATTTTTGTCACGCAATTCATAAGTTTCTTTTATGAGCATTTTCGCTCCAAAAAAAAAAACAGATTAAATAAGGTGAAAACACCTTTTGGGATTGAATTAAAATAATCCTTTATTATTAAATAAATTAAATTTTCTCTTTATACTATTAAAAATTCAATTAATGCCAATCTTGGATTAATGTAATATTTTAATATCTAAACTTAACAACAATATTTTTTGTTTTGAATTTGGAAAATGGTGAATTTTATACTCCTAGTTTTTTAAATTAATGTTTCTATATTTACGAGAGTATTTGGAAGCAAAATGAGTGAAAAACAAGCGAAAATTGAGAAATCAGAGTAAGTTTTAGGAGCCACAAGGGCTAGGTCATTCCATATTAGTTACGGAAATCGCGAATCGCACTCCAAACCTACGGGAAAGTATTTTTTAGATTTTTAGTTAAGGAAATAAAGTGACAAAAAGAGAAATTTATTATGTCAACATTGGGAAGTATATTATGATATATTACATTATTAATTCAAGAAAGGACTAAATTGTAAAAGTGAGAAAAGTTTTGTTGCCCAAGAGTAAGACTCAAAATTTGAGGGGTTAAAGTGTAAATATGAAAAAGTTAAAAGACCAATAGTGTAAATATTTTAGGGGTGGAATAATCTAGAAACTAAGGAAAATGGATGGATTAGGACCAAATCGAATAAGTGAAGAATTATGGACTAAATCATAATTTTCTCAAATTAAATGATGACTCAATGATGAAATTTTAAAAGATTATGAAGGAAAAAATGATCAATTAAGTAAGAGAGAGAATTCTAAAATGTAATCATTATGTTTATAATATTTTAAATTAATTAATTAGATAAATATTATTTTATTAATATTTTAATAAGATATTTATGATTATTTTATTATTTTATTTAGTATATATATGTGTGTGTGTGTGGGGAAAAACACACACACACACACATACCCCATCCATCATCTTTCCATGCATTTCACTTTAGAAGAGAAGAGAAGAGAAGAAAAAAAGTTTTGCTTTCTTTACAATTTAGTCCTTTCACAAAAAAATTATCATTTTCATCTAGAAATCAAAAGAATTTTCATAGCTACCAAGAGAGAAAAATGTTAAGGAGATTAAGGGGAGTTAGAATATCAAGTTGGATTCAAGAAATAGAAGCTGGAGGAGAAATAAAAATCAAGTTAAAGATTGAAATCAATAGGATAAGGTAAGAACTTTAAGACTTCAATATATTTTAAGTAGAATTTCTCATGTAAGGTAATATCAAAAGCATGAAAATGATGTTAAGGTATAGTTTTCTTCTATAAGGTTTTATGTTCTTAATATATTAGTGAAGGGAAATAAGAGAAAATGATGGGAAATATTGTAGAGAATGGAAATAAGGGTGTTATAAACTTGGTAATCAATATGTTGTACTAAAATAGTTTTGGACAACAGTAGTAGTTAAACTTTGAAAAATTACCAAAAATTGTGAAAATCGAATTAAAGGTTGAATAAAATATGAAATTAAATTTTATTGAGTCTAGTTTTTCATAGAAGAAACGGTGTAAGCAATGGAATTGTAAATTGTGAGATATAATAAATTTTATGAGACAATGTCAGAATAATTTTGGGTTCCTCTGTTTTGACTTTGGAAATCATAAAAAATTGGAGAAAAATAATAAGGGGCTTAAATTTATATTTTTAAATCCTTAATGAGTCTATTTTTAAGAGAAACAAACAGAAACATCATCCAAATTCTGTACTAAAAGATAATTAATTTTTAGTAAGAAAAGGTCGAAGCTGTTAAAAAGCAAAATAGGTGTAAGTTTGAAGATTTTACTATACTTATTGGCTAAATTATAAATTTTGAAATTTTTATGATAGAAAGATATTTGAGTCTAGTTTCAGAAACACCAAGCGGTTCTTAATTTATAATTCTGTAGCTCATGATATAAATAATTTAATGATTATGACTCAAGTGGACAGCTTGATATGAACATATGAGAAAATAGTGGAATTATATATACAATAAGGATATGGAATAGAGAGGAGGAGGAGGAAAATATATATGAATATTTAGTTAGCATGGGTTACACTAAAGTGGTTAATTTGCATGTTTTAGGTTCGGGGACTAAATTGAATAAAAGTAAAACTTTAAGGGCAATTTTGTAAAAATATCAAAAATGACCAAATTGAGTGAAATTAATTATTTTATTGTCTAAATTAATAAATTGAATGAAATTATTAATTTAGATCAAGATTGGTTGAAAAATCGAGGAAAATAGAAAATTACCGAAATACCCCTAAATCTTGGTATTTTTGCAATTTAGTCAGATAAGTTCGTGAAATCTAATTATGTGATATAAGGAAATATGAGTTGATGGTACATGAAATATTGATATAATAAATTAACTGATTTATGTTTATGAAGAAATGATAAGAGAATGATATTTATCATGACATGTAAATATATGATTATCTTTGATACGTTGATATATGGAAAATAAGTATGTTTAGGGGGCAATATGTTTGATTTTGATTGGTCCCAAATATGAATGCTAAATGAAATAAAATGTCTGATAAATAAATTTGTAACTCCGGTAATGCCTCGTATCCTGTTCCGGTGACGGATACGAGTAGAGGATGTTACATTTCAAGTATTTTAAGAATATATGACAAAAATAAGAAGAGAGAAGGGAGTCGTAATAAAATATTTTAAAAAATAATTCGGAAAGCACCATTGAAACAGACAGTGAAATAGATTTTCATCAAGATTTAAGGTATCATTTGATTTCTTTGAAATTTATTATGATTATGTGTGCTTAATTCTTATTTAATATTTCTAAGCTATTAATATATGTTTGATGTGTTGAAATTATTCTATTAATCCATATTTGATGTGTTGAAATTAGGGGAGGATTGAAGAATTTTTACGAATTAAGATAACTCGACCTCGTATATTGTGCTGGTAATTTGTTAAAAACATGGAGGCTGCAGTCATCGAGCTCCAACTTTCATGTTATCCTCACTATGTTAAGATCATACCTCAGAGAAGCTTAGAGAGGTAAAGAGGAAATACATCATACTGAGGCCAGTGATGAACCTCAACCTTCTAAAAACCTCAAGGAGCTTACCAGTAAGTACTATTGTCTCCATAGGAGCAGAACAGGAAAGACAAGAAAAGATGTAATCGAAGATCCCTTACAACATTGAGAAAATAATGATAAGGAATTGTGGAAGGCTAGAAAAGCTATCAACAACATTACACTGCCTATTGCGAGGCTTGAATTATTCTATTGATGCTTCAGCTGATTCTGTTTTTGAATCAAAGTAGCAGGTATGTCACTATTGTTTTCATGGGTTTTTCTTTTCTTTTTTTCTTTTTAATAATACAATTACGTGTGTGTATTAGTTCCTTCTATATATTACTAAATGGAGACGTCAAAGTTGAGACCCTATGGATGATCTACCATTGCAACTTTGTTAAGACACCCTCATATTTTGTTGCTGAAGTTGTTCCTTTGTGAAATGTGAGAAAACAGCATTTCTGACAGAATTTGGCTGATATCAAGAGAATTGGGTTCAACATTGCCCACTCTTGTAGTTCTAGTTTACGGTACAGAGGAATTTGGCTGAAATCCACCAATCAAAGGATATCTCAGGTATATATGATAAAATGCAAATGCATCTGAATTTAATTGTAACATTTAGAACTAGGAAAACTTTGATAATAGTTAATTATTTGTATGTTCAATTAAAGCTGTTGTTTATATCAATAAGACATATTGCACTCTTAAGAAGAGAAGTCATGTTCGAATTTTAAAGATATATTATTTGAAAAAACAACCACGAAATCAAAAAGATTAATCTTAAACTATAAAAAAAAGAAGAAAAAACCCTGTTTATATAATTGATAACTTCTGAAACCCTTCTATTGTACCAAAAACTTTTGGTCTTTCATATCATGTCTCTATTTCAGTTTTAATCGTGCTTAGCTATTTACACTTTGAATTTTTGTTTGCAGACACTTGTGACAGTAACTACAGGACTTGTATATGTTAGTTTTGCATGGTCAAATTTGTTACCAGCAGTTATAGCTTGTGAATCTTCAGCTTTAAGTTCGATCTCTGTTGTTGGAAATTCTCAACTCTCATTTTTTAAAAAAAAAATCAGTTGATGATAGCCACTTTAAGGAATATGGCACCTCAATGTGATGAAATTGAATTGATACCTTTAAAAGTAGCATCTTTAAGGATAGCTCAAACCATGATGGAACATTAACCATTTGCACACATAAATTTCATTACATTAACCAAAATGTTAAAGAATCTATGAAATTCTCAATAAGACTAGGAAACTGCTATGTTAACCGAGCCCTCCTACAAGAACGCCTGCTGCCAAGTATCCTTCTTCAAATATGATAATGATCTTGCCAGGGATTTAGAGGTATTTGAAAAAACTGCTTTATATGCATGACTCTGTCCCTTTCTAAGGAACCGACAGAGAGCATTTAATCATTACAATCAATAATGCTTCACACACACAAAAGAGAAGTGTTTGAAACAATTGTTTTACTCGTTATGACTCAAGTAAAAAATCAATAAGTAGCATATAACCTAGCGAGAGCAGCTTTAATATGAACAAGTCACTGCAATAATGTGCTTAATAAAAGAGACAATCAGAATAACCAGGTAGAAGCAAAAAGCTGTTAGCACTATCTGAAGTACCTGAAACTGAAAATAGCATTTACCTGGATTACTTTAGCAAATTTGGTGCAGAAATGTGGCTTCCATGAAGCATAACTCCTACTCCATCAAAAATATTGCCACTGTTATCATGACGTACAGGTTTCCCGATTCTTGTAAGCCTAGTTTCTGGTTGATTCGATAGAACCATGTATCTGCGGGAAAAATAAATAAAATTGAAGTTTTCATCAGAAACAATATAGAGGAAAGAACATGAGTAAAAGCCCTTACGAATTAAAAGGTGACAGACGTTACTGGAAAAGGCATGATTATTGATTAGAGGCTTGTGGAACCTAGATGCTTATTAGGAATAATTCCAATTTATATTTGTATATATCCACAACAGCAAACTTATCAGGAACACTTACACAAGTATTTTTTTTCCTTTTGAAACCATTTAAGCCAGAACTCAACTGAATTTTAATTTGACAATCTAATGAAGCATTTACTAGTAGGGAAGTGAAATCATCAATACTTACAGAGTTTCTGACCTCAAATTTCCTATATATCAGTCACAAACAAGCTAATCCATGGCAGAATACTTATCAGTTCTCAGAAATTATACCAACTCAACACTTGTTGAAACAAATAAACATAAAGCAATAACTTGAGGGATCTGGAAAAGAAATAAAGTTTTAACAACCAACCTTCTTTGGGCATAGAATGATAGAAAGCTGCTGGAACTTATGCCTTGAACATCTCTTTCCCCTGTTCGAAGGAGATGGAATATCAGCCAGAACAATACCACCATATTTCCAGATCAATCATTCAATTTCCTTTTCCTTCGCTCTTGAAAATCCTGTAAGAAGAAATTTTATATCCTGAAATAAAAAAACCCTTCTGATGCCCGAAGTGCATTGTTGAGCCCCTTCTACCATCTTCAATTTGAGCATCCGGTTTAAACCTTTTGCCAGGTCTCGAAGCAGAGGCTATATTAAAAATTATCAAGATTCAAGAAATCCACAAAGGATAAGGAAATGCGACGTTTGTTTTCCATATAGAAGTATTACATTTTTTGTGTGTAGATTGTCATCTGGTGAGCTCCTTGTTTTTTTGAAATCAACTTCAATTTCTGACAAACGAACCCTTTTTCTTGCTGGAACCTTCATATCATTATTGCACTCAGATTGCATCCCTTGAATATTGCTGCCTGAGTTATGAAAGACAGAGACAACTTCTGCAACAATCTGTTCAGCATTTGCCTTTGAACGACAATCCAAAAGTATGGCTGCCAGAAGTCGTTGGCGCATCCTTTGTGGTAGAATAAGAAGAGAGCTCTTTCCCATGGATGGCTGGTCCTGCAACGGATCCCTATCTTTAGGATGTTCACAGTTCTTATTGGTCATTCCTTCTCCATCTGGATTATTCACAGCAATATTTTCTTCAGCATCTCGACCAATTGTACACTCAGGTATGGAGCTTTGAGCCAAAGACATCTCAGAATTTATTTTATCACAAAATCTAATTCCACTGTTTTTGTCTCTGAAGTGTAAAGAGGTTAATTGATTAACACAGTCTTTGACTTCCCAAAATAGAATCATTTTCATGAAAAACTTTACTAGATATTTTAAGTGAGGTCAACTGCCTCCCAAATTTTGTTGTAGAATATTCACTAACAAATTCGGGCAGATCTTGCTTGGTCTCACATATGCATATTCTCATTCTGAGGTTCTACTGAGGAGCATGGACAATTTCCAGCATTACATTCTGTTAGTATAAATCTTCATTGAGAAAAATTGGAGCTTGAATAGCAAAATGAAGAAACAACACAAGGTTACAAGGCGTATATCAAGCTACTATCTTTATTTGGTGTGCAAAAAAGTTTCAAGCTAATTAATTTGAAGGATATAACGAAGTCAATGACTATTTGTGTTTACTCAAATTCTACAAAAGAATAATCTAATAATATTAGAAAATGGAGAAGAAAAGAAAGAATTTTAGAGTTTGTTGAAGTATTTTTTCAAATGAAATTGAATTCAAACTCTTACAAAAAAAAAGGGCTAAATTGGAACAAAAAGCAAAGAGGAGGACTTGATTGAAAGATTGAAGATTCAAAGATAATTGAATAAAGATTGAAGGTTTAAGTGGTTGAATAAAGATGAAAAGATTTTTAATATTGTTACAACTCTATAATTAGTTTAAATTTGATTTTTAATTTTTGAATTAGGATTATTTTGTGATAATAGTTAGAAAAAATTTAGCTAAATTTTAGCACTAAAAATATATATAAATATCTAGTGGCTATAGCCAATTGAACACACACTTTACCTTCTATTGCTATTTCTTTTTCTTCTATTTTTATTTCTTTTTCTCCCCTCCTGTGTTTCAAGGCCTTTTCCTTTTCCACTTTCTACAATTCCATAAAATCACTTTCAAAATATGATTTTTTTTCATGATTAATTAAATCTTTTTTAGCTTTAACTCAGAAATTGCTTCAACAAAACAATAGTGAGATACGAACTTGCTTAAAAAAACCTCTCCATTCAGTATTTATTATCTGGGAGATAGTAATCGGATTTAAACGACCCGCACGGTTGAGGCTGTTAATTCGACTTGGACTTTTCAGATTGCAAGACTGTCGAAGTCTTAAATTATTATAACCAGCTTATCGCTTGGAAGAGAAATTTTGTTTCAATGATCGATTCAAGATTGAAGTACACTGAGGCTAATGCGAAGGTTAAAACTATTTTATTTACCAATTTATTTTATTTTATTAAATTTATTTTTGCATTTTAATTTATTTTTATTTTATTTTATTAGACTTCATATTTCCTTATTCTATTATTGTAATCAATTTAACCTCTTCCAATTTTTATTTCTTTTTTTTTTCAGCACTATTATGCAAAAGTCGTAGAGATGACTGTGACCGTGACAGCGAATCTGGTCACAAGAAAAGGTGAAATTAATTAGTCTCTATAGATTCAATTCTTGTTTTATTTATCGTAAGAATTTATATTTGGTGGTTTCGATGCCTATCATTCATCCTGACCTAATGCAGTTGCAACATTTTCTGAAGAAATACTACAAGGAACAATAGAACAAAGAGGATCCACCAAGGACGGATAAGAGGATCTCACATCTTGAGAAACCATAATGCCCTCGTCAACTTGATTAGGTAAAACCTCAAAGTGTACGCTTTTATCCGAAGCTATTTTAGATCTCTTGTTTGCGCGCTTCCTGACTAATGAGTTTTCATAAGGTGCAACATCAGCAGATTCAAAGAAGAAACTAGTCTCAGCAGCAAAACAGATAGTGATATTTTTGGTTTTTGGTTTCAGCTGTTCAGATAGAAACAAAAGAAATGAAAAAGAAACACCAAAATTAGGAAATTTTAAATATTAAAAGAGAGGAACATCAAGTGCCTAGTTAACATACATGTACGATTCCCAAAATTAAGAGACACTAACGAAAGTAAAATAATTTTAGACAAATAGACCTGGATACAAAATAAGAAGCAGCCTGCCAATTTAAACAGCAAATACAGTGATAAAACCTCAAAAACTAAACCAAGCCAAACTAGCAAAAGTAGTAGCTCCAAAAAGTGCAGAAGAAAGCATATGAGATGCTTATAAAGCAAGTTAGAGACGAGCAGAGCAAGTATTAGCATAATGGTAGGCAAATTAAAGGAAATCAAAGATTTAGTATCCCAATAACTAGACCGAGTCAAAGTTTGATGAAAGCTAGACCTTACCTTTATTGAAAGAAATTTATGATATTATCTATTTGTCCCCCCCAACACGACAGGTCTTTAATTCTTCTAAAGCTTCTTATTCTTAAAATTTGACCCCCAACACCCACATCCACACTAAAAACAAGGACTGTTGCGCTCTAGACAACCTATAATTCAGAATCTACTGGGCAAATACTGCCCAAGAGCGTGAAGACTCATTTTGATAAATTACTATGAAAAATACAATGGCTACAAACAACCCATTCTTTCCTCCTGTTTATTAAAATTGTAAATATAAGACAACATGTACAGGCTAAAAATCAAACTAAATAACAAAAGGAGGTGTGAGATTCAAAGATCAATAGAATAAAATAAAGAATGTACCTTCCTGTCCAACCACCTAAACGACTTCTAAATCCATCATTGACAAATGGATTGGCTAATATAGTGAGATGCTAATAGTTATGTGATTATTGATTTAATTTTTAAGTCAAATATTAATTTGGCACACCTTTAATATTATATAAAAAAAGATTATATTTAAAAAAAAATAGTTTTAAGTATAAATTATATCATCACCCACTCCACATTCATTATCAAAAGTTAGCAATCCAACACAAAAGTGGTTGGGAAAACAAATTTCATTATCAAAAGTAATCAAAGCAAGTTGTTTGATTAAAAAATGCAAAGATGGAGCCGAGGGATCATTGGAATTACATATTATGATTTCAGGCCAAGAAGCAAATTGTTTGATTACAAAAATGAAAAGCTTCTTCATTAGCAATAATAAGCAATTGTAAATGAACATTTTATAACATGGTGGGCACATCCATTGCCATTGCCATTGCCATTACCATTTCCTTTCTTTTATTTTGTTTTTTAATGCATTATCTCTATTTGCCTCATTAATTACTTTTTTATTCTTAATCAAATCCTCAAATCTAATTAGGAAAAAGGTAATGGCCGGCTTTTCAAATTTATTTGTAGTTTTAAATTTTGCCCACTTTTAACTGCTTTCTCGTTTTTTTTTTTTTTTGGACGTTTGGTCACAATAGTTTTCAAAAGAATAATATTGAAAAAAAACCATATTTAAAAAACTAGTTTTCTTACAAAAACAACAAATATTATTATAAAAAGTTTTTTTTATTTTTTATTTTTACATAAAATCTATAAAAATTATTTAAACTTAGAATGAATCTTAAAAAAAAAACACATAATCTTAAAATTTATTATTTCAATTAAAATCAAATTTTATTTTTAAATCAATTATTTATTGGTGGAGGTCCAAATTGTGTGATCCAATTAATGTTGTCACTATTTTCAGGTTGGTATTAGCATACCAGGGAAGAGTCTTACCACTTTCCTACTGAGCTTCAATACATTTGATGTTGAAGTTGGTCGTAGGTTTATTCTCTGTTCAAATTGTTTCTGAATTGAGGAGGGGTTGATGGAGCAGATTGCAATTCTTTGTCACTCACCGCATGTTCCAATGCAACGTGAAATGAGCTTTCAAAAACTCAATGCCTGCCTTGATTTAGGTTCAACTACTTAGCAGGTCCTTGTTTTATAAGCTTAGGACCAAATTTGTATCACCAACAGTTCAATCCTTGAGCAAGTAAAATTGAGTTTACTTGTGTTAAATATTGCCAAATCTAGCAAAACTCGGAGCTACACCGATGGTCATCAGTTTCTACCAAAGAATTAAAAAGGGCATGGCGTAGTATCTTGGGTGGGAGAAAACTCTTTTTTATATTTTTCATTTCTTTTATGTACGACTTAACCTCTTAAAAACATTATCAGTATAACTTGAGATGAAAGTAAGTTCCCAAAATATCAAGCATGCTTGCATTCACTTGCACTTGCCAAATGAACAATATAGGCATAGTCTTCACATGAAAATGTGAAAGAGGGTTCATGTCTCCTCAATCTCACTATGATTACCGATAAGAAGAAAGAAGTAAGAAAATATATCCAGTCCGGAAATAGATGATTTATCTCAATTATGCAAATTGAAGATTAGACCATAAGTGTTCAAATTTACTTTCGAAATATCTTCTCAAATGAGAACTTCAAACACTTATTATGTGAAAAAGGAAACAAAAAAAAAATTCACACTAAAATGGGTTCATCAAATTTGTTACCAACAAGCTGAAACAGGGAAAAGTGCCTCATGGGTACAGCAAGCAAAATAACAAATGTCCCGACAGCCTGAGAAGAACATAACATGTAGTTTCTAGTGATGGTGGTCTTTCAAGTCGAGGCATATGAATTCCATTGGGTGCTTCAAAGCAGGATTATTGCCTAAAACATAAAAAAGTCTATTTGGCAAGAACCGTCGTCTCTTGTGAGAAGTAAATAATTATCTCACTTTGTCAACTTTTGTGAGTGGGCGGCCATTATTAAGTATAAATGTCTCACTTAATATTACCTCCAAACTTCCCTGCCTGTTTCTCATTTAACATTTTCTTTAGAAAGTATTGTGTAGGAAGATTCCCCCAATCAAGGGGCAAAAGCAAGATAGCACATGTGTTTTTCAGTACCTACAATCAAATAATTCACTTCCGTCTCTACCTTCGCTCAACACTCTTTTCTCAAACCTTTCTCTGCTCTTTTCTCTTGCAAGATGGCAACCATGCTTTTTCTTGAAGCGTTGTCCGCTATAAGAGAAGTTTCTGTCTCCGAGCTCGTTGACTTTTTCCTTGACAAGCTGGCCTCATACGACCTCCTGCAATTCGCTACTGAAAAAAAGGTTCTTGAGGAGATCCAGAACTTGGAGAAGGAACTGAAGCAGATCCGTAGGGTGCTTGATGATGCTGAAGAGAGACAGATGAAAGAGCAGCTGGTGAAAGCCTGGTTGATCGACCTCCAAAACATGGCATTCGATGTGGAGGATGTTCTGGACGAGTTTGCAACCGAAATTGGCAGGTGCAATCTGATGATGGAACGTCGAGGCAGCTCAAGTAAGAGATCCAGACTCAATATTCCTCATTCATTCAATGATGTTCTGTTTAACAGAGATATAATGTCCAAGGTAAGGGATCATACCGCCAAATTGAAAGATTTGGAACCTCAGAGAAGCAAGTTAGAGTTACGAATGACTGATTGCGAAAGACCCACAAGACTAGAACAAAGACTGCAGCCTGCTTCTTTGGAGATTGAAAATCATGTGTATGGCAGAGACAAAGACAAACAGACAATTCTTGATTTACTCCGGAAGAGTGACGACGACAGAAATTTTGTGATTACCATCCTTGGGATGGGTGGGATTGGTAAGACAACCCTTGCCCAGCTTGTTTACAATGATGCTTCCATTCAACCTCATTTTGACCTCAAAGCATGGGCTTGCGTTTCTGATGAATTTGATGTTTTGAGAATAACAAAAGGAAATCTTGCAACAAGTCACTTCCGAGCCATGCAATGTTAATGATCTGAATATAGTTCAAGAAAAGTTGCAGAAGGAGTTGTCCGAGAAAAAAATCTTAATTGTTTTAGATGATGTCTGGAATGAGAATTATCATGACTGGACTATCTTACAATCTCCTTTCAAAACAAGGACCCAAGAAAGCAAAATTATTGTGACAACAAGAAACCACGGTGTTTCCTCAACAATGGGTGCCTTGCATGCTCATTCCTTAAAGTTTTTTCAGCTGATGATTGTTTGTCTGTATTTGCTCAACATGCACTGGGGGCAAGGGACTTTGAAGGACATCCAAGCCTAGAGGAAGTTGCTGAGAAGATAGTGAGAAAATGCAACGGTTTGCCTTTAGCTGCTAAAACCCTCGGTGGCTTATTGCGCACTAATGTAGACCTTCATGCTTGGGAAGATATATTAGAAAGCGAGATATGGAAGCTATCTAAAGATCAGTCAAGTATAATCCCAGCTCTACAGGTAAGCTACCGTCATCTTCCTCTACATTTGAAGCGTTGCTCTATGTATTGTGCCATTATTCCTAAGGACTATGCGTTTGAGAAGAAATAATCTTATTATGGAGGGCACAAGGGTTTCTACAAGAAGTACGAGATAAACAGTGCATCCATGATTTGGGTCACAAGTATTTCGAAGACCTAGAGTCAAGATCCCTTTTGCAAGTGTCCATCAACAATAATTCTCGATTTGTTATGCATGATCTCATTAATGATTTGGCTCAATCAGTGGCTGGAGAAGTATGCTTTAAAATAGAAGGTAGTCAACAAATTTCGAAGCATGCTCGCCATTTATCTTACATTGCTGAGGGCTTTGATGGCATCAAAAAATTTAAAGGCATTTATGAAGCGCAACATTTACGAACCTTTCTTCCATTAAGGTTGTCTTCGGTCGAAAATTTTCTAACCAATCATGTCCTAACGAATTTGTTGCCAAACTTGCGATGCTTAAGGGCACTTTCTTTGGAAGGGTACCAAATCACCATGTTTACCTAAACTTTTCTTATGATATGGTTATTAAATGCTTGCCGGAATCAGTTAGTACCCTTAACAATTTAGAAACCTTTTTATTAAAGGGGTGTGATAACCTTGAGAAGTTACCGTCAGAGATGGAAAAGTTGGTCAACCTATGCTATCTTGATATCACTGGTGCAAATAAATTAGAAAGCATGGCAAGCAATTTTAGCATGCTAACTAATCTTCAAAAACTTTCCATTTTTGTTTTGGATAAAGAGAAGGGACATAAAATAAGGGAGCTAATGAATTTGTCAAATCTGAGGGGTCAACTTTGTATTTCAGGATTACAGAATATAGCTGAGCCTCGAGATGCACGGATGGCTAGATTATCCAATAAGTCGAGAATTGGGAATTTAAAATTGCAGTGGAGCGAAGACTTTGAGAATAGAAGAGAAGAAGTCGAGAAAAAGGTGTTGGATATACTTCAACCTTCTAAGAAGCTCATGGAGCTCAGCATTAAGTTCTATTGTGGTGAAATGTTGGCAAATTGGGTGGGAGATTCATCCTTCAATTGTTTACAATCTTTATGCCTTGATGGTTGTATAAATTTATTGTCATTGCCATCAATTGGGAAATTGCCATTGTTGAGAAAGGTACGTATTAAAGGATTGCGCAGTGTAAGGACTGGGGGAGTTGAGTTCTTTGGAGAGAATACGACCAACACATTTTCTTCATTGGAGATTTTAGAGTTTGAGGACATGCTTAATTGGGAGAAGTGGAACTTGAGTGAAGTTGATGAGGAAGCTAGGAAATTCCCTAAACTTCGTGAACTCTTGATTCAAAAATGTCCCTTATTGTTAGGGAGTATGCCGGAAGACCTTCCTTCTTTGAAGAAACTTACTATTGGTCTCTGCTGGAAGTTGATAATTTCGGTTCAAAACTTTCCATTGCTTTCAGAATTAGAAATTCGCGGTTGCCACGAGCTAATTTATAAAGGTTTTGCAGATTATAGCTCCATAAAAAGGATCTCGTTTGGAAGGATTTCCAAGTTTAGTTGTGCAGCAGAATGCTTGAGGTTAAGATCAATCAAAGTGGAATTGTTTGAGATTGTTGATTGTGAGGAGTTGTGCTCTTCTCGAGAGAACAATTGGGGATTGCTAACTCAGTCCATGTCCCCCCAAAATTTGAGAATTTCCAATTGTCCGCAACTTGTATCCATAGGAACAGAAGAGGAAAGAGAAGAATTGATGCAATTGAAGATTCCTTCTAGCATTGTAAGAATGAGAATAAATAATTGTGAAAGGCTAGAAAAACTATCGACAACCTTGTACTCCCTCACATTACTTATGGAATTAAAGCTTCTCGGTTGCCCAAAATTGATTTCTGTTGTAAGGAGCAAATTGCCTTCGAATCTGAAAGTGCTAAGCATTAATAATTGTAACAATTTGCAATGTTTGTTGTTGGATGAAGGAGAGGACGTTGACTCCAACAATGCATGTGTTCTGCAGGAGTTGCAAATTTACAGTTGTAAATCTCTAAAGAGAATAAATGGAAGTGAGTTGCCCTCCACACTAAAAACACTTAGAATAAAAAAGTGTCCAAAGCTAGAGTCCATATCCCAAGAAATTCAAGATAACTCTTCTCTTGAATCTATTGAAATCGTTGGATGTGATATGCTTAAGGGTTTACCTCAAGGATTGAACAAGCTCAAGCATTGCAAGCGCATTTGGATAAATAATTGTTCAAATTTGAAAATTCTAGGTATAACATCTTAAGATAAATTCTTAATTCTAATAAAGATGAAATAAAATATTCTTAAGATAAATTTTAGGTATAACATCTTACTTTTATAATTTTATATATATATATTTGGATCCAATTTTTTTCCATTTTAAATTATTTTTTATTTCATATTTTATATTTTTAAAAGTAAAAATTATATTGAAATAAATATTCATAAAAGAATGATGTAAATTTTAAAGTTTCTATGTTATTCTATTTTTTAAAAAAAATTTAATTACTTATATTATTTTTTAAAAATAGAGTTGAAGAGTTAGTTGAATATGGATAAGTGTATAATAATAATTTCATATCATTAAAATTTGATGATGTAACAAAATTTTATTCATGCCTAAAAATCTTAATTTATTCTATTCATATTCATATTCATCATCAATATCAAAACATATCTAATCAATTCAAAGGTCGATTTTACAATATGAACTTTCGGTTCGAGAAAGGTGAGTCTATAGTTATGGCTAAATTTTGTTACTACTCATCCGATAATTATTTTTATTTTTATTTTCGTTAATTAATTTTAATTTTTTTAATTATTGATATTTGATATGTTAGTCACTTTTCTATTAAAAAATTAATAGAATGTTGACATGACTTTTTATATTAATGTAATAACAAATTTAATCCTATAATGTTTAAATTTAGCTTCAAATCTAAAAAAATCAATAAATTTAAGCTTCAATTTTATAAAAAAAGTTTATTATAAAAAATGTCATGTCTACGATGTTAATATCATGATATAACTTATTTATAACAAGTCATCTTAATGAAAGTTGTCACATGTTAAGACTATAACAACATTTTATTAATAATTGAATGGAGGAGTGACCAAAATATCATGTCTACGATATTAGTGAGTATAAAATATTTTTGAAGTTAAGTTATTTGGTGCCCAAAGTAATGACATGTTAATAGTTTTTTATAATGATCTCATTATAGGTTTTGATCATATCTATTTTTTTAAATACAATGTCTGAAACTACTTCTAATCTCTCCTAACCCATAAATAAAAGAATAATACGCTTCATTATACTCGAATTCACGTATTTTTATATTAAGAATAATACTTATACATTCGGATAAGGGGAACCTAACTCCACCACCCATTTGCACACCTTTTATTATTAGTTTCACACTGAGCCAAACCAAGTAAGGCATGTACTCTACATTTCTTTATCCCACAAAATGTAGACCCCTTTTTACTATTATTATTAGCCGTCAAAAGTTGCTTTCCAATTTTCCTGATGGGGAAGTTCCATTGTTGGCCGAACGTCTGAATTTTTTTTTTTAAGTTGAATATTTTAATTAGAGTTAAAACGTAATTTTATTATTTTAATAATTTATATTTTTTATAATTTAGAAAATTAGATTAAATTTTTACCATTTTAAGAGTTAAATTATAATTTTATCATGAACTAACTTAAAAATTATAAAATTTAAAAGGCCACATTTATATAATGTTAACGAGTAAATTGAAAATTTTTAGAGTTGAATCATTTATTAGTGTCCAAAATAATGACACACTAATAATTATATAACTATTGATGTAATTTATCCTATAATTACAATCATAATTCATCTAACTATCTTTTTCAAAATAAATTATCTATTTATTTACTATTTTAATTTTCTTTTAAACTTACAAATATAATTACAATTATAACTATAGATAAAGCTTATATCTAAAAAAAAAACTCTTTAAGAAAATACAAAAAAATTAATTAAATTTTTGTATTAAATTCGTACTCAAATAAATATTTGTATTAAATTCGCACCTAATTAAGTCTTTGTTATTAACAAAAAAAGAATCAATTAAGCCCCTCCGTTAACGATTTTCATTATTGATTATGTTGACCATAAAATAAATTAATAGACTAATCAAATTGCGACATGTGTCAATTTTTGATTTAATTTAATAATTTTCCATAAAAAATATAAAATTGTTAAAAATGAAAATGATTTAAAATATTGAAATTAATATAAAAATTATAAAAAAACTTATAATATTTTAAAAATATAATAAAACAAAAAAATATGAAAAATATAACAATAAAGAGAAATTCAATCATGTAAAAAAAAAAAAAACTCATGAACATGAGTACCCAGTGGTAAAAAAATGCGGGCTCATCAAACAGAAGTGTTTCACAAATAGAGCAACAGAAAAGACCCGACCCGCTCTCGACACCCAGGCATTAAACACCCAAATTCTAACACCATAAAGCGAGGCACGCAAAATTAATTACAACAAATGTACTTTATTTTTTTTAATCAAAATTAAATTAAATATTGTTACGATAAGTAAAATTGTATTTTATCATTTTAATACATTTTATCTTAAATAATTAAATTAAAATTTTATAAAATTTAAAAGATAAATATATAATTTTATCATTATAAATTTAAAAATTTTATAAATTATAAAAAAAATTTAAAATTTAAATTATCTATTTTAGAGAAACAGAACACGTGCAAGCTCTTAGTTCCACCCCGAAACATAAAAACACAACCAAAATAAAACCACAATCTTAACGCAATAAGCACAACCGAAGAAGGAACAAAATCACAAATGACACCTAAGTAGAAGATAAAATGACAATCACAAAGAATGAAGCTAGGGGTCTTTTACCCAAATATATTGGAAAAAAAATATTAAATACCAAAATTGATTCTCAGTTAGATTAATTATCAAAAGAGTATATTTTTTAGGGTCGCAACCCTTTTTATAATATTAATTTTTTCCGTTTAATAAAATATTATTATTATTTTTAAAAATATTTATATTTATTTAAGGGTAAAAATATGGTTAAAATACGGGTAAAAAAACTGAAATGGATCAAGCCTGTCTAGTCGCGCCTGACAGGTAGGCGCAACTACCACGTTAGCTTCCCCTACTATCTTTTTTTCTTCTTTCCCAAATTATCCTTGTGTTGCACGTTTTATTTTTATTAAAAATATTTAAATTTATATTTAAATCATCGGTAAAACTATAAAAATTTATATTTAAAGTTTCAAGGTCAGATAAGAGAATCTTTTTAAATAAAAAAAAATATATTTTTTGTTTTTATTAAAAATATTTAAATTTATATACGGGTCAAAATACGGGTAACAAATACCCGAAATATAATATGTATCCATATTAATTTTTTTGTAATATTAGAATTCATAATATGGGTTTTTTTACCTAAATAAATAAAAAATATATATATCAAAATAGGTTATCAGCTAAGTATTGAAATCCTGCTAAAAAAGAAAAAATATTTTATGAAAACGTGCAACACAAGGGCAATTCGAGAAAGAAGAAAAAAAGAGAGTAGGAGGAGTTAACGTGGCAGTTGCACCTACCTGACAGGCTTAAAAAAAAAAAAAGGAGAAGATATACTAACTCAAAAAAATATTTCATTTTGATAATTAATCCAGCTCACAATCTATTTTAATATTTAATATTTTTTTCAATACATTTAGGTAAAAAACCCATGAAGCTAGCAATAAGAAAAAGAATAATAACTAAAGTCGAAATTTTAACATTTTGTTTATAATTATTATTATTGTCACCTCCAAACTTCCCACTGTTTAGGGTAGAAATTTCAACGAAAAGTGCTGCCATTTTCTTCAGAATTTATTTGTGTACCCAATCAAGGGGCAAAAGCAAGATAGCACATGTGTTTTTCAGTACCTACAATCAAATAATTCACTTCCATCTCTACCTTTGCTCAACACTCTTTTCTCAAACCTTTCTCTGCTCTTTTCTTTTACAAGATGGCAACCAAGCTTTTTCTTGAAGCCTTGTCCGCTATAAAAGAAGTCATTGTTTCCAAGCTCGTTGACTTTTCCCTTGAGAAGTTGGCCTCATCCGAGCTCCTGCAATTCGCTACTGAAAAAAAGGTTCTTGAGGAGATCCAGAACTTGGAGAAGGAACTGAAGCAGATCCGTAGGGTGCTTGATGATGCTTGTTATAGCCAATTTTGGCCTGGCCAACAAGAAAGAAAAAAAAAACAAATTAATTCAAAAATAAAAGTCCCAAATAAGCAAAGTCCATTTTACAAAATTAAAACCCACATCAGAGCAGGCCCAATTACAAGGCCTCAAAATAAGCTAACCCTAGCCCACTCAAAACAACTACAACACAAAACCCTAGCCTCCTTCAGTTTCAACCGCCGCACTCCTCACCAATGGCCACCACGCACACCACCACCGTCACCCTCCTTGCACGCGTCTGACCGCTCGTGTCACCTGCAACAACGAGTCCAACACACAAACGAAAGAAAACAACGAACAAAAGGACAAAAATATAGCAAAACAACAAAGCAAAAAAACAAGGAAGAAACAGACAAAATAGAATAAGAACAAGCATGTGTATTCGGCTATAAAAGCCATTTTCGTTTCCTTTGTTTTTTTTTTTACGAACACCAGTAATCAAAAACAAAAAAAAAAAACTCAAAAGGTTGATATTCGAATTTATTTTCTTTGTTTGCATTTCGTTTTTAATTTCTTTTTTATCTTTACTTACAAATCCATTAAACAAAAGTGGGCATAAAGAATAAAAGAAAAAGGAAAGGCTCACCTGAGTTACCTCGTGGCCCGTCGTCGGAAGTTTCTCTCCACGGTCGGAATCGGGCACGAAAAGGGGTGAAAGTGGGCCTTTTTCTTTCGATTTTTGCGGGCATGGAGGGGTTCATCCTCGGATCTATTCAAAAGGGGGCTAAAGGTCCCTTTTTGCGCATCACAGGCCACCGAATTCGGTGGTGGTGCGGTGGTGCGACAGACGGTTGTGGCCCCTTTTGGCCGGAGACAAAGAGAGAGAGGGGAAGAGAACAAAGAAAACTCTCTGCTTTTTTAAAAGAGAGTGCTGAAAAAAAAGAATGGTTTTAATAGCAAAGTGAAACGGCAGCATTGTTTTCAAGGCTAAAGTGGGTCATTTGCACTATGGATCCTTCATTTTTGCTACCTGTTTTATATCCCCTTTGGTTCTTAATTTTGCGCCTTAATTTGGCCCCATGGTTTTATGCTATTCGCATTTTGGTCCTGCATGATATAAAGCGCATAAGGGAGGGGATATTCTCCTAATAAGTCCCTCTTTCCTTGCATGCGTTCCATTCGGGTCCTCTCTCTCTTTTAAATTCGTCCCTTTAATTTTATCTTATTTTTAATTTGGTCATAAACCTTCTAATGTCAAACTATTTGGCATATTTTGCTTATTTATTCTTTAGAAAAACATGTGTTCTGTCATACAATTATATATATATATATATATATTATTTTAGATCTTTTTATATATATATATTAGTTCTCTTAAAATTATTTTAGGAACCATTTATTTAAAATTGATTTATAGTATTCTTTTCAAATTGTTATTGTATATTATTTTAGGTTACGGGTATATTTTCTAAATTAGCTACTTTAAACTGTTTTATTATATATTACTTTAAATTATCTTGTATATTATTTATTTTATGATTTTATGTATATACCATTTATTTTAAAGTTTCACATATCATATATTTTAAATTTATATATTATATAGTTAAAATTATTTTATATGTTAATTATTCAAAGTTTTCATATATAGTTTATTTCAAACTGTTTTATTATTATTTACTTCAAGTTTATTTATATTATTTATTTGATATTTTTATTTATTTATTCGTTTCAAATTATTCTTATACACTATTTACTTTAAACCACTTAAGCATTATTTATCCTTATTCTCCATATATTTTATTTATTCGAAACTCTTTTTATATTACTTTTGTTAAGACCGAATTTATAGATTATTTATTTTAAAGCTCTTTTTCCACATATTATTTATTTTAAGCTTTCATATGTTAGTTTAATTTTATTTTTTTATTTTTTATTTAAAAAAAAAACTATTTACTTAAGGTCAATATATATATATATATATTATTCTATTTTAAATTGAAGTCATATATCAATTATCTTAAGTTATTTTATATTATTTACTCTAAATTTGCTTTATAAACTATTTTTAATTTGCTTTTATGAATTATTATTTTCATTACTTGCTTTAAATCGTTATATATATGTATACCTTATTTTAGAATCCTATTTATTTGCTTTGGAATGTTTTATTATTATTTACCTTAAAATTCTTTATATTATTTGTTTCACACTTTCGTATACACATATATTGTTTATTTTAACATTATTATAATCCTTTAAAAATTGTTTTGTATATGGTTGATCTTTCTTTAAAAATTCTTTTTGCATATTATTTATTTATTTACTTAAAACTCATTTATTATCCTTTTAATTTCGTTCCTTTTTGCATCTTATTCATTTTAACTAACTTTATGTTATTTTTTATTTTGATTATTTAATTATTAATGATTAGTATTTAAATAATATATGTTGTGTGATTATTGCAATTGTGTATTTTAATTCATTTATTTCACATCTTTGCATTATTGTTATTCTTTCGTCTAATGTTGTGTCCATGTATATTTGTCTCATGCTCATTACTATTTTTATTTCATATTATCACCTCATGAATCAAGCCTTGTTGCACTTATCCAATAAATTGTTTTATTTTAATCCAAACAAATAACACATTTAAATATCGATTTCGCAACTATTCAAAAACAAAAATTTCGAAATAAGGCAATGTTTCGTGTTTTGGAACCTCGAGAAATTGTGCCCTAACTTACGGGGTTTCGATTTTCTCGTTGGTTCTAAATAGCCAAATATCCTTTTGAATTTCTAAATATACGGAACTCCAATTAAAAGTAAAGATGACCTTGCACTCAGGAATTCACGGTATTGTGTTCTAACTTACGGGATGTGATATTCCGATATCTCGAGATGAGAAAATCTTTAACAATTATTTTGAACCAATTCAAGCGTTCTTCTTGTAAAATCGACGTTAATAAAAAGGATCGTGTTTTAAAATCACTCCCGATTTTCAACTTTCGACATAAGGACGCTAACTAATCAATTCAGTACCAATTTTTGGGCGTGTCGGGAGTGCTAATCCTTCCTCGCACGTAACCGACTCCCGAACTTGTTCTCTTGAATTTCGTAGACAAAAATGCCGTTTTAGCAGACTAAAATTGTTTTATTAAAACAAATGTAATCCGATCGCACCTAATAAAAATCGGTGGCGAATCGCGTTTTAATTTCCATTTTCAAACATAGCCGATTCCTGTTTTCAAAAAAATGGTTTCGACAATGCTGAAGAGAGACAGATGAAAGAGCAGCTGGTGAAAGACTGGTTGATCGACCTCCAAAACTTAGCATTCGATGTGGAGGATGTTTTGGACGAGTTTGCAACCGAAATTGACAGGCGCAATCTGATGATGGAACGTCGATGCAGCTCAAGTAAGAGATCCAGACTCAATTTTCCTTCTTCATTCAATGATGTTAAGATTTGGAACCTCAGAGAAGCAAGTTAGAGTTAAGAATGACTGATTGCGAAAGACCCACAAGACTAGAAGAAAGACTGCAGCCTACTTCTTTGGAGATTGAAAATCATGTGTATGGCAGAGACAAAGACAAACAGACAATTCTTGATTTGATCTTGCAGAGTGACGACGAAAGAAATTTTGTGATTCCCATCGTTAGGATGGGTGGGATTGGTAAGACAACCCTTGCCCAGCTTGTTTACAATGATGCTTCCATCCAACATCATTTTGACCTCAAAGCATGGGCTTGCGTTTCTGATGATTTTGATGTTTTGAGAATAACAAAGGAAATCTTGCAATCAGTCACTTCCAAGCCATGCAATGATAATGATTTGAATAAAGTTCAAGAAAAGTTGCAGAAGGAGTTGTCCGGGAAAAAATTCTTAATTGTTTTAGATGATGTCTGGAATGAGAATTATCATGACTGGACTATCTTACAATCTCCTTTCAAAACAAGGACCCAAGAAAGCAAAATTATTGTGACAACAAGAAACCACGGTGTTTCCTCAACAATGGGTGCCTTGCATGCTCATTCCTTAGAGCTTTTGTCAACTGATGATTGTTTGTCTGTATTTGCTCAACATGCACTGGGAGCAAGGGACTTTGAAGGACATCCAAGCCTAAAGGAAGTTGCTGAGAAGATGGTGAGAAAATGCAACGGTTTGCCTTTAGCTGCTAAAACCCTCGGTGGCTTATTGCGCACTAATGTAGACCTTCATGCTTGGGAAGATATATTAGAGAGCGAGATATGGAAGCTATCTAAAGATCAGTCAAGTATAATCCCAGCTCTACAGGTAAGCTACCATCATCTTCCTCTACATTTGAAGCGATGCTTTATGTATTGTGCCATTATTCCCAAGGACTATGAGTTTGAGAAGGAAGAAATAATCTTGTTATGGAGGGCACAAGGGTTTCTACAAGAAGCACGAGATAAACAGTGCATCCATGATTTGGGTCACAAGTATTTCAAAGACCTAGTGTCAAGATCCCTTTTGCAAGTGTCCATCAACAATAATTCTCGATTTGTTATGCATGATCTCATTAATGATTTGGCTCAATCAGTGGCTGGAGAAGTATGCTTTAAAATAGAAGGTAGTCAACAAATTTCGAAGCATGCTCGCCATTTATCTTACATTGCTGAGGGCTTTGATGGTATCAAAAAATTTGAAGGCATTTATGAAGCGCAACATTTACGAACCTTTCTTCCATTAAGGTCGTCTTCGGTCGAACACTTTCTAACCAATCATGTTCTAACGAATTTGTTGCCGAATTTGCGATGCTTAAGGGCACTTCCTTTGGAAGGGTACCAAATCACCATGTTGCCAGATTTTGTGGGAGATTTGAAACTCTTAAGGTACCTAAACTTTTCTCAGAATAGAGTTATTAAATGCTTGACGCAATTAGTTAGTACCCTTTACAATTTAGAAACCTTTTTATTAAAGAGGTGTGATAACCTTGAGAAGTTACCGTCAGAGATGGAAAAGTTGGTCAACCTATGCTATCTTGATATCACTGGTGCAGATAAATTAGAAAGCATGGCAAGCAATTTTAGCATGCTAACTAATCTTCAAAAACTTTCCATTTTTGTTTTGGGTAAAGAGAAGGGACATAAAATAAGGGAGCTAATGAATTTGTCAAATCTCAGGGGTGAACTTTATATTTCAGGATTACAGAATATAGCTGAGCCTCGAGATGCACTGATGGCTAGATTATCTAATAAGTCGAGAATTGGGAATTTAAAATTGCAGTGGAGCGAAGACTTTGAGAATAGAAGAGAAGAAGTCGAGAAAAAGGTGTTGGATGGACTTCAACCTTCTAAGAAGCTCATGGAGCTCAGCATTAAGTTCTATTGTGGTGAAATGTTGGCAAATTGGGCGGGAAATTCATCCTTCAATTGTTTACAATCTTTATGCCTTGATGATTGTATAAATTTATTGTCATTGCCATCAATTGGGAAATTGCCATTGTTGAAAAAGGTACGTATTAAAGGATTGTGCAGTGTAAGGACTGTGGGAGTTGAGTTCTTTGGAGAGAATACGACCAACACATTTTCTTCATTGGAGATTTTAGAGTTTGAGGACATGCTTAATTGGGAGAAGTGGAACTTGTGTGAAGTTGATGAGGAAGCTAGGAAATTCCCTAAACTTCGTGAACTCTTGATTCAAAATTGTCCCTTATTGTTAGGGAGTATGCCGGAAGACCTTCCTTCTTTGAAGAAACTTACTATTGGTCTCTGCTGGAAGTTGATAATTTCTGTTCAAAACTTTCCATTGCTTTCAGAATTAGAAATTCGCGGTTGGTACGAGGTAATTTATAAAGGTTTTGCAGATTATAGCTCCATAAAAAGAATCTCGTTTGAAAGGATTTCCAAGTTTAGTTGTGCAGCAGAATGCTTGAGGTTAAGATCAATCAAAGTGGAATTGTTTGAGATTGTTGATTGTGAGGAGTTGTGCTCTTATCAAGAGAACAATTGGGGATTGCTAACTCAGTCCATGTCCCTCAAAAATTTGAGAATTTCCAATTGTCCGCAACTTGTATCCATAGGAACAGAAGAGGAAAGAGAAGAATTGATGCAACTGAAGATTCCTTCTAGCATTGCAAGAATGAGAATAAATAATTGTGAAAGGCTAGAAAAACTATCGACAACCTTGTACTCCCTCACATTACTTATGGAATTAAAGCTTCTCGGTTGCCCAAAATTGATTTCTGTTGTAAGGAGCAACTTGCCTTCGAATCTGAAAGTGCTAAGCATTAATAATTGTAACAATTTGCAATGTTTGTTGTTGGATGAAGGAGAGGACGTTGGCTCCAACAATGCATGTGTTCTGCAGGAGTTGCAAATTTACAATTGTAAATCTCTAAAGAGAATAAATAGAAGTGAGTTGCCCTCCACACTGAAAACACTTAGAATAAAAAAGTGTCCAAAGCTAGAATCCATATCCCAAGAAATTCAAGATAATTCTTCTCTTGAATCTATTGAAATCTATGGATGTGATATGCTTAAGGGTTTACCTCAAGGATTGAACAAGCTCAAGCATTGCAAGCGCATATGGATAAATAATTGTTCAAATTTGATTTCCTTAGGAGAGAGTGGTTTGCCCACCACAAACCTTGAAGTGCTCCGCCTTCACTCTTGTAGACGTCTCCAAGCTTTGCCTGGGAATATGCACAGTCTCAACGCTCTAAAAAAATTAGAAATAAGGGATTGTCCAAATGTGACATCCATTCTGGAAGAGGGGATTCCTGCCCATCTCACTTCGCTTAGAATTAGTGGACCCAATATCTGGAAGGCAATACTTGAGAGGGATTTGCATACACTCACTTGTCTTAAATCTCTCTCCATATCAAATGGGTGTCCAGATGCTGTGTCATTTCCTCAAGATGAGATAGGAGTCACACTACCCTCCTCTCTCACCCATCTCTGCATCTCGGATTTCCCAAAACTGGAGAGCCTATCCTCCAATGGCTTTCGCAACCTCAGTTCTCTCCAGTACTTGACTATCGAAAATTGCCCAAACCTCAAGACTCTTCCGGGAAACAACATGCTTTCTTCGCTTTTGGAGCTAAATATCGTGGGGTGTCCAATGATGGAAGAACGGTGCAAAAGGGATAAAGGACCTGAGTGGTCCAAAATTACCCACATACCTTATGTTGCTATTAGGGTTCAGACACAAGTTCTTCAGAGAAACAATAATTGATGAAGCAAATTTTCAGGTATGTCAATTTGGGTTCATTATATCCAATACAAAATTTATTTTATTGATTATTTTCTTTTACAATTATTGTCCTATTCAATAGCTAGAAAAAACAAAATATATGGTCCCTTGGCTAGGTCAGGAATATTATTATTTTAAAATACGAGTTATTTTAATATTCACTGAAAAATAGAATAATTAATTTTTGTAATGGTTTCTGCATAGCTAAGTCAAGTGAAGCACCAAAAAAACAACAATTTTTGTTTTACCCTATTATTTATTATTCATTCCAAGGTTCTAACCATCAATTCCTGCTATTGGAAATACCGGCATATTGAATCTATGTATGGATTTTGCTTTTCTCTGGCCTGTAAATTAAAGGACTAAAAAGTTTCTGAATGGAAGTGCGAATCAATATTATTGATGTTATTGCCCAGCCGGCAATGCCTTGCTGCTGTTTATGTCCTAATATCAAAGGACTAAAAAGTTTACTTGGCACTGATGAAGGAATTGCATTGCTCCTCTGATACTGACCTATGCATGAATATCCTAATATATTGCTATTTGGACATGTGAAGGTTGAGAGATTATGATGCAACTTTTTTAACACGGCTTCATATATTTTGTTCTTGCAGTTGTTCCTCCGTCAAATGTGACGAAACAGCCTTTCCAACCAAATGATGTAAAACTGATGAAGAACTAAAGATCATTGATGTTAGTTTAGCAGGAATTTGGCCGACAATTAGAGGATGTCACAGGTTTATGATAAATGGAAATACTCCTGAATTTATTTCTTATTAAGAGTAATTTGGCTGAAATCCAATGAAGAGGATGTCTGAGGTATCTGAATTTATTTGTAACCTTTAGAATTTGCTAATTAGGAAAACTTAGATAAGCTCTCTTATTCCTAAATTATTTGCATGTTCAAATATATATATTGCTTTAATTGATAGGTGTTTGATAACTTTCTTGGGTTTCACATCATTTGATTAGTTATCAATTAATGAAAGCTCTTTGACCAAAACATGCAGGACTCCTTGGGAAAATGCAGACCTTTTCTCAAGCGAAAGAGTTGAGCTGATTCAACTCCTAATTTCATAGGCTTTTGCTTGGATGAGCTTTACATGGGTACCCTTCCATTATACCAAAAACTTTTGTTTTTCATACCGTGCCTCTAATACTGTATAGCTATTTACACTTATAATCTTTGTTTGCAGACACTTATGACAGTGACTACAAGGCTCGTGTATGTTAGTTTTGCATGATTGGATTTGTTACCAATAGCTGTAGCTTGTGGATCTTCGGCTTCAAAGTCTGTCTCTATTGTTGGAATTTCTCGAACTTTCTTTATTATGTTTAGGAATAATCACTTCTCGATGATAGTTAAGCTAGAGTTATGTATTTATTGTGATCATGTAGCCACACTTTTATATTATAGTGAAGATTTTTAGTGGGCTCTCGAGTCCCGTGGTTTTTACTCTTTGATTTAAAAGGATTTTCCCGTAAAAATTTTGTGTCTCATGATTGATGCTTTGTGATTATTCTTGGCTGCTCCTATGTTTTATGGAGAATATTTAGAGTTATTTGTGCTGTCGTAATTACTGAAAAAAAGCTGCAGTTATGCTTGCATCTCTTCGGTTGTGGAGCAGAGCATTCTATGAAAATAAATAAAGAAGAAAACATTATCAAACATGAGAAGCTGCAAATCAAACTTCACATCTGAGACTGAATTCTCTTTGATTCACTGATGTCTAGTATTTGGTATTGGTAAACCTCAAAATTACAATTTTTTTAAAGACAAAAATGAATACATAAGAAGTCGTCCATCTCCTACAATTATAAAATGAATCATTTTCTTAAATATAATTTAGTCATAGTATAACATCTGTTTAAAATAAAGTATGTGTAACTAACTTACAGGATAACCAGCAGACTGCAATTTGATAGAAACAGCCGAATGAAACCATGGAAGAAGCGAAGAACTACTCCAGAAGCTTGTTTGAAAGTTAATGGGTTATCAAAGGAGACTGTGTTTGCCATATCGAAACCATCTATTTTCTGAACTCCAACTAGGTTTGAATACTTGAGGCCATCCTAACTCGACCTCGTAGATTGTGCTGGTAATTTGTTAAGAACATGGAGGCCGCAGTCATCGAGCTCCAACTTTCATGTTATCTTCACTACATTAAGATCATGCCTCAGAGAATCCTAGAGAGGTAAAGAGGAAACACAACATCATATCAGGTTGAGAAAGCTCAAGCATCTCCAAATTATATGCATATCAGGTTGTTCAAATTTGATTTCATTCCGAATGGTTTCAAAGAAAAATCGTATACAACAGAAGTCACAATCACAAATTTCATCATTTTATTAAATATCTTTTAGTCAAGCATACTTGATTATGGGTATTAGAGTTGCTAAGGGATGTCCTATTAAAGTACAAGTAACTTACAGCGTAACCAGCAGAGAGCAATTTGATTAGAAAACAGACAATCGATGGGGCAACAGAGTTTTTGCCATATCCGAACCATCTATATTTCCAAACTACAATTAGGTTCGAATACGTGAGGCCATCTCCGCTGAAGCTATACTCTGTTGTCTTAACTCGGCATCATAGACGGGGCTAGTAATCCTTATAATTAACTGTGCTTAAAGATGGACGCTATAAACCAACTAGCGTTGAGTGCAATAGTAAGACACATTACATCTTTAAAGGGAGATGCGAGTTTGAACTTTAGAGATGACATTGTAAGAGAGATAACCTCAAACCTTAAACATAGATCGTAAAACGGACACGTAGAATACCAAAAAAAAAAAATATGGACACTGCAGTCATCAAGCTCCAACATACATGTTCTCTGCACTAAGTTGAGATCATGCCTCAGAGAAGCCAAGTGAGGTAAGAGGAAACACAACATTAGACCAGGCCATTTATTCTAGTGATGAAACAGTTACTTTCCAAGCAATACTGTTAGCAATCTGATCTCAGGTTGGGTCGTACAGGTCAGAAAAAGGCAACTTTTAAAACCAGCATCCTTACGACCAAAGACCACGTTCACGGTTTCACCTTAATACTTCAAATTTCAGGCTGCAAGAAGACGGTATGTTCTCTGTTGGGTTTTGAGCACACTTTAACTGGGTAAGGAAGAATTTCAAACAGAGCACCAGCAGCAACGTATTATACCCGTGTAAAATATGAAAGAAAAATGCTTGAAGTTCAAGCTTTTAGCTACTGTCAAGAATGGAGAACAGAACTTAGAATTTTTAGAAGGTAAAGGAAGAATGGAGCATATGGAAGAAAATCTGATGATTTCATTCATTGTTACCATTGGCATGTTGCCATTACATATATCAGAATAAAAAAAACTTACAAGTCAAATTTCTACCTAAACATATACCTACTTCCACTAAGCTTTTCAAATAATAAAAACTTAACTTGTACATTAACATAAAGCTGGTTAACAACTCCATCAACATCAAATTACATCAATCAAAAAGCTTATAGCAAACCATACTTCAAAATGAACAAAATATTAGTTCAAATCCAACGACAACACACAACCAAGGTTGTTGCTTGTTTGTCACGAGCTTGCATGGCTAGCTTCCAGTTGCACTTGCTTCATACCAACTGCATGGAGATCAGCTTCAACACTCCTCCTTGAGCTCCATGCTGCAAACTCCCATAAGTCTTCTTAGCTTGTTGAACCTTGATGTACTTAGACCCTTGGTCAAAATGTCGACTATTTGAGCCTCCGAATTGCAATGAACCACTTTATTTCACAAGCTTGCTCCATCTCCCTTATTACATGCAACTTTATGTCAAAGTGCTTAGTTCTACCATGGAAGACAGGATTCTTTGCAATTGCAACAGCAGACTTATTGTCACAAAGTATCTCTGTTGCTTCCTTTTGGGAAAGGTTCAAATCGCTAGGATTTTCCTTAGCCAAATGGCTTGATTTATCGCACTAGCAAAGCAGAATTTGCATACTCGGCCTCATTTGTTGATTGAGCCACTAAAGACTGTTTTTGGAACTCCAACAAACCATTGCTCGATCCCAATGTGAAAGCATATCCCGATGTGCTTTTCATATCGTCTTTAGAACCAGCCCAATCACTATCTGTGTAACTGTCAACTTTAGTTTTTCAGCCTTGCTAAATAAAGACCATGATTTAGAAAGTACCTTTAATGTATCTTAGCACTCTTTTTGCCGCTTGAAAATGCAGCACATTGCAGCAGTGCATGAATCTAGAGAGTAAACTTACTGCAAACATGATGTCTGGCCTCGTTGCAGTCAAGTATAAGAGACTACCAATCAAGCTTCTATAAGTGGTTTCACAAACTTCCTCATAACCCTCATGGCTCGATAATTTCATCCCAACTACAACAGGTGTAGGAGTTGGCTTACAATTCATCATTGAAAACTTTGTCAACACTTTCAAGGCAAATGATTTCTGATTCAAGAAAATTCTTCCTTGTTTTTGGCTTACTTCCATTCCTAGGAAGTATGTCATCAGCCCCAGGTCAGTCATCTCGAACATTTTCTTCATCTTTGTTTTGAAATCTGTTAAAACAGATTCATCACCTCCTGTGATAAGTAAATCATCCACATATAATGACACCACAAAGTGAGTTTGAATTATTTTTCTTGATGTACAATGTTGGTTCATCGACACTTCTTTGGAAATTCAACCTGAGCAAATAAGTGTCAATTCGAGCATACCAAGCTCTAGGAGCTTGCTTTAGGCCATCTGGGGCCTTTCTCGGTTTACACACCATGTCTTCCTTGCCGGATACCTCAACCCCCGTGGTTGCTCGACATAAATTTCCTCCTCAAGAAATCCATTTAGGAAAGCTGATTTTACATCTAGTTGATAGACATTCCAATGCATTTGAGTGCAAAAGCAACAATCGACCTTATTGTGTCCAATCTAGCAGCCGGTGCATATGTTTCAAAATAATCCAGGCCATATTTTTGACTGAAACCTTTCACCACAAGTCTAGCCTTGAGTTTATTCAAACTTCCATCAGCATTCTGTTTGGCCTTGTAGACCCATTTTACTCCAATGACTTTTACGTCAAGCAGAGTGCGTCAACTAGTATCCAAGTCTGATTTTTTTCGATCATGGCAATCTCATTTGCCATTGCCTGTCTCCACCCCTCATCAGCATTAGCCTCTTCAAAATTGCTTGGTTCAACTTGAGCCATTTGAGCTCTTTCATAAATCTCAGCAAGAGTTCTTGTTCCTCTGACAGGTTCATCATCCAGATCCATATCAGGACCATTTTCAGCATCTCCAGTCTGATCCACTATCAGGTCCTCAGCAGTAGCCTCAGGTTCACCCTTATCCCAGTTCCAACAAGCATGTTCATCAAAGATTACATCTCTACTCACTTGGATTTTATTGGTCAAAGGATCCAAGATCCTGTAGCCTTTCTTAACAGCACTATAGCCCATCAGAATCCCAGGTTGAGCCCTTTCTGATAGTTTATCTCTTTTCACAGCTGGTATGTGAGCATAGCATAGACAACCAAGCACCCTAAGGTGCTTTACAGAAGGTTTGAATCTGAACTAGGCTTCAAATGGAGTCTTTTGTTCTAAGGCTTTGGTTGGAAGCCTGTTTTGTAAGTAGACTGCAGTGTTAACTGCTTCAGCCCACAAGTTTTTAGGCAAATTCTTCTCAAACAAGAGACATCTGGCCATATCCAATAGACTTACTTTTTTTTTCTTTCCTCGACCTCATTCTGCTGAGGTGTATAGACATTAGTTAACTGATGTTTAACACCAGCTTTATTGCATAATGCTTGGAACTGAGCTGAGGTGTACTCTGTTCCATTATCAGTTCTGATTATCTTCAACTTGGAGTGCTTCTATTTTCATTGCGACCAACTTGGAGTCTCGCTTTATTTCAATTTGCTGACCTTTGAACTTCACAAATACTTGAGCTACCTCGACTTGTGTTTCAAAAATAAAATCCAACGAGAAGAACGGTATAATCATCAATAAAGAGAATGAAATACTTACTTCCATTCAAAGATTCGTCCTCATAGGGCCATGCAGACATCGAATGCACCAATTCCACTTAATTTGAAGCTCTCCAGGATGTGTTTGTAGGAAATGGAAGCTGGCTTGCTTTCCAATTTGACAAACCTCACGGACATCTTCACCTTGTCTTGACTTGGTGAAGTTTTCAACCATCTCTTCATCGACCATTGGCCATAGACTTGAAGTTGGCATGACCAAGTCTTTGATGCCAAAGCTTGGTGTCTTGTTGAAGCAACATGGAAATTTGAGTGTGAGTCACCGACCGATTGACTTCAAAGCATTTTTCACTCATGGTGTATCATGAAGCTTGATCTATTTGGATCAGTGATTTTGCACTCTTGGCCTTTGAACACAACTGAGTACCCTTTCTCTAGTAGTTGAGAGATACTAAAAAGGTTTCTGTCAATCTCAGGTACTAACAGGACATTTTTGATAATTTTGTCACCTGTGGTTGTGTATATTAGCACATCTCCCTTGCCTTCAGCCTTGATGAGCTGACCATTTCCAATTTTTACCTTGGTTTTGAAAGATCTGTCCAAGGTTTTAAAAATGGTTGCATCTGGTGACATGTGGTTTGTGCAGCCACTGTCCAGCAACCACCCTTTTGAGCCTTTGCTTTGACCAGCTAGACATGACACAGCAAAGACCTGCTCTTCATGGTCACTGCTGTCTTCAGCCACTCGAGCTTCTTCACCCTTGCTTTGTGGTTGATTTTGGGCAGGTCTGCCTTTTTCTTTACAGACTCTTTCAACATGGCCCTTCTTCTTGCAGTGTTGACACACAGCATCTGGCCTGAACCAGCATCTGGCCTCTGGATGGCCAGGTCTTTTACAAAATCTGCAGAGTCGATCTCCTCCTCTTGCAGCATCAGGCTTAGGCCTGTTTCTCCAGTTCTTCTTGTCCTTATAGGCAGAGGTGCTTGAGGTTGCTTTGGCCTTGGCTTGAAAAGCTCCCTCCTAGTGCTCCTCCATTCTACTGGCTCTCCTTTGTTCCTGAGCATAAAGAGCATTAATAAGCTCAGTTAGGGAGATGGTTGCCAGGTCTCTCGAATCCTCCAAGGATGAGATCTTTGCCTCATATCTTTCAGGCAGTGTTGAGAGCACCTTCTCCACAATTCTTGCCTCACTGAACTGTTCTCCTAGCAATCTTATGCTGTTAACCACAACCATTATTCATGCAGTCATCGCTTCACGTCTCTTCTTCCTTCATCTTGAGATTTTCAAAGTCTCTTCTCAAGTTTAGTAACTGCTGCTGCCTAGTTCTTTCAGTACCTTGGAACTCCTCCTTAAGATTTTCCCAAGCCTGTTTTGGGGTGTCACAAGTCATAATCCTAGTAAAGATTACATCTGAAACACAATTTTGAATACAGGACATAGCCTTGTGCCTCTTAGTCCTCTCATCTGCATGCTGACAAATCTAAGCCACAGTGGGGTTGGCCCTCAGTGGTGCTGGCTCAATGTCTGTGTTAACAACCTCCCACAAGTCAAATGCTTGGAGGTATGTCCTCATCTTAACCACCCAAATATGAAAACCTTCACCAGTGAAGACTGGTGGTGGTGCTAGAGAGAAGCTAGCAGAAGCCATTCAAGTTTTTGAATCAAGCAGAACAGGTCCTCAAAGACAAGAGCTCTAGATACCAATTGTTGGGTTTTGAGCACACTTTAACCGGGTAAGGAAGAATTTCAAATAGAGCACCAGCAGCAACGTATTATACTCGGGTAAAATATGAAAGAAAAATGCTTGAAGTTCAAGCTTTTAGCTACTGTCAAGAATGGAGAACAGAACTTAGAATTTTTAGAAGGTAAAGGAAGAATGGAGCATATGGAAGAAAATCTGATGATTTCATTCATTGTTACCATTGGCATGTTGCCATTACATATATCAGAATAAAAAAAACTTACAAGTCAAATTTCTACCTAAACATATACCTACTTCCACTAAGCTTTTCAAATAACAAAAACTTAACTTGTACATTAACATAAAGCTGGTTAACAACTTCATCAACATCAAATTACATCAATCAAAAAGCTTATAGCAAACCATACTTCAAAATGAACAAAATATTAGTTCAAATCCAACAGCAACACACAACCAAGGTTGCTGCTTGCTTGTCACGAGCTTGCATGGCTAGCTTCCAGCTGCACTTGCTTCATACCAACTGCATGGAGATCAGCTTCAACATTCTCAATGTAAAGGCTATCTTGGAGGAGTTAAAGTAATTTACACTAGCTTTCGATAATTTACATTCATTTTCACGAACCTGAGGTAGGAAGATTCCGATAAAGTAAGAGAAACATGGTCACCCAAGGGATGAAAACAAATGTTCAATTAATTCCCTATTCTTGCCATTCCATGGAACCATACCTGACCAGAAAATGTGTCCTTCGAGTCCTTTGACTTGATTTCCTTCTTTCGCAAACCCAACTCCGTAAGGAGAAATGCTCGCAAACCCAACTCCATAAGGAGAAATGCTGCAACATATACAACTCAAATATTCACTTCTGATTCAAAATAAAGATACTTGAACTGCTAAAAGAATATTATTGTACGTACATCAAGCATAGGTCAAATTTCTTGACTCCAATTATCAGAAATCATACAATCTGAAGCCGTCACAGCATGCAAAGTGGTATGCTTCTTTTCGTTGAAAGGAAGAAGCTTCCCTGAGTACAAGCTCCTTACTATCCAACTACTTGGCTGCAATAAATAGAGGATTCCATTACAAATATATATCAAACAGAAAATCAAAACAATAAATAGAATGAAGGGGAATGGTGGAATGGAATAGCTAAATATCTTTTGCAAAAGATGCTTCTCTGTGAGAGCTCAATATAATCCTTGTATCAGTCTGTTAATTCCCCACCAAACTACCTTGATAACCGACACTCGTACAAACGATTATGAATTTATAATGAAGCTGGAAGGGGAAAAAAAGGCACTGACCATCATGGGTATCGTTCTCTGAAGCACATTGTCGTAGGTGACGAGACGCCCTATTCTCACTTTCCCAAACAATAACTGCCATCGATATTTTCTCAGCATCGAGATTTTGAATTGAGCACAGGAGAGTTTTGAACACACGTCCCCTCCATGCTAGCCAACCCAAAAAGAAAATGGTAATTGTTTTAGACTATTTTGACTATGGAAGTGGAAGAAAAAGAAAAGGATATGTTAAAATTGATTGCAACTAAACCAATGACAAAGCATTGTTCTATAAGCTTAGAAGCTTAAAAGGTAGCAAATAATTCACACTTATGACAAGAATTTCAGCACCCTGACTACTATTACACGATATTGACATCAACCATAAAGCAGCTTTTGCAACAAACTAAACTTTGAATGACTAGCAAAATGATGTATGAACACAGACTGGCATATGGCACCCCAATGTGATCAAATTTAATTGAAACCTTTAAAAGTAGCCTCTTTAAGGATAGCTCAAACCATGATGGAACATTAACCATTTGCACACTTAAATTTCATTACATTAACCAAAATGTTAAAGAATCTATGAAGTTCTCTATAAGACTAGAAAACTGCTATGTTAACTGAGCCCTCCTACAAGAACGCCTGCTGCGAAGTATCTTTCAAATATGAATATGGTCTTGCTAGCGATTTAGAGGTATTTGAGGAAACTGCTTTATATGCATGACTCTGGCCCTTTCTAAGGAACCAACAGACAGCATTTAATCATTAAAACCAAAAATGCTTGTAAATATGAATCATTCTTTGCACTCTGACACACACACACACATAAAAAAGAGAAGTGTGTGAAACAATTGTTTTACTCATCAGGACTCAAGTAAATAATCAATAAGTAGCATATAACCTAGTGAGAGCAGGTTTAATATGAACAAGTCACTGCAATAATGTGCTTAATAAAAAAGATAATCAGAATAACCAACTAGAAGCAAAAAGTTGTTAGCACTATCTGAAGTACCTGAAACTGAAATTAGCATTTACCTGGATTACTTTTGCAAATTTGGTGCAGAAATGTGGCTTCCCATGAAGCATAACTCCTACTCCATCAAAAATATAGCCACTGTTATCATGACGTACAGGCTTCCAAATTCTTGTAAGCCTAGTTTCTGGTTGATTCGATAGAATCATGTATCTGCAGGAAAAATAAATAAAATTGAAAGTTTTCATCAGAAACAATATAGAGGAAAGAACATAAGTCCTTACAAATTAAAAGATGACAGACGTTACTAGAAAAGGCATGATTATTGATTAGAGGCTTGGAGTTTTACTTTGAATCAATTGTGGAACCTAGGTGCTTATTAGGAACAATTCCAATTTATATTTGTATATATTCACAATAGCATACTTATCAGGAACTCTAACACAATTTTTTTTTCCCTTTTGATACCATTTATGCCAGAATTCAACTGAATTTAAATTTGATAATCTAATGAAGCATTTACTAGTAGGGAAGTGTAAAGAAATTATTATCCAGTTAGCCCCAAAATTTCCCTGGAAAACAGCCAAGGAACAAGAAAGTAGACAACAGTAAATCAAGGAAAAAGTACTTAATTATAAAGTTCCAGAAGAAGCTAAAATTTCTAAAAGGCAGTTGCACAAACAAAATTATGTTATTTTAACACAAAACCAAGCCTAAGATTAACAAGTGGCAAGTAAAACTAAGATATAAAAGAACTTACTTTTCAGGTGATAACGCAGAACCAGCTGTAACTGAATCAGTAAGCCACTTATCTTTTAGAATTAATGAAGTCACCGCACATGCATACATGAATTTTGTTGTTTATAGCTGGTAGTAAAAAATAAAAAAATTGTCATTCAAAATGCCAACACACAACAAGATCATGCAGACCAAACTTCTAACACTCTGATGGCCCTATTCGACTTGACAATCAAATTATACCTAATAAGTTCTAACAATACCTCACTCAGTGGCTAACAGATCCAAAAAGTATATATATATAATAATAATAACCTAAAAATAGTGACGAAATTAAAAAAAAAAAAAAACAAAATTTATTATCTTAAAAAAACATTATATTAGCAAGATTTTTAACAACTTTTAGGGGGAGGATTAAATCTTTGATCTTTTGGAGAAGTGCACTATAGTTCTTAGCATTGATGAAGGAAATTATGAACGAAACAAGGTGACTAAACCACCCAATTTTGTTATATAAAAGGTGGAAATACAGTAATCTGTTAGGTTATATTTTGGAACACTTGCCGCACTGATATAGCATGGTTCAAAAACTGAACAGTGTTGTGGCTTTTGGATGATTGAAAAGAAGTGTCCATCATGGCTCTTATAGAGAGGAATTTAGCAGATACAGTGTGATCCCAAACTAGAGCACTAGCACTTCTATCAATGTTCTCATTGGGATGCAACTAAATCAGATTAGAACCAGTTTCCATGTAGCACAACTTTCTGTTTGTAGTTAGCTACATCTAATCCCTACAAGCATTAGTTTCCAACTAGCCACAAGTTATATGGATTCAAAGCTTGAGGCATAACATCATGTATCCTGAGTTTTGGCTGTCGTGCTTCTTTTTTCTTATTTTTCTTTTTACCAAACAAGCACTTCCTCCGATGTCATACTCAATTCACCTTTCTTTCTTGACTTCCTTAACACCTAAAAGATGGTCCAAGGTGATAACCTTCAATGCTGAAAGAAAACTGTAGCTGTACCATACCTCTTTGCACTGGTGTTAAATGGAGCTTCACAAGCATCTTAACTAACCTCAAAAGAAAATTGATGTTCGTACATAGACATGTCAATTGGCAGGGCCGGATCAGATTTGAATCAGGTCAATTCAATTTAGGTTAGGGTCATCTAAGGTTCAAATCATTCAAATTTAGGTCATTTCAGATTCAATTAATTAAATTCAAAACCAGACTAAATTTAAACAAATAATTGTTAGTATAAATCTCCGGTGAGGAAAATCTCGAACACACGAATGGAACTCGAACAGAAGAAGAAATAGGATAAGGCTTCAAGGCGTGTATAAAGCCACTATCTTTAAGGTTATATTCGCCCCCACCTATCTTCGGTGTGCAAACGAGTTTCAAGCAAATTAACCTTGAGGATACAATGAAGCCAATGGCTATTTGCGTTTTGCACTGACGAGAATAACCCACTACACACTGAGCAATGTATGACAAGGAACTCAATTTCTATAAAGGATTTCTGCAGTAATACTTTATAGAATAATCTAATATATTAGAAAATGAAGGAAAGAAAGAAAGAAAGAATATTAGAATTTGTTGGTATGATTTCCAAATGAAATCTCATTCCTATTTATAGGAATTTTCATGTCTCTTCATAGAGAATCTTTCATCAATAGGCGTCTTTCTAAATAATAATGTCTTTAAAATAAACACATAATTATTCATTTAATTATAACTATTCAAATAAAATTATTTAAATAGTTATAATTCTTTTTCAAAAAAATCAAACAATATAATCTTTTGATTAATTACACCCATTCATTTATAGTTATTGGAACACTATAAATATTTGAAAATGTTCCAACAATCTCCCCCCATTTTCAAAATATTTTAGATTTTGATATTCTTGGAAATCAATTTGCATAAATGAAGGTATCTTACGATTGAACCTTTACTTAGTGAAAACATGATAAAGTTAATCGAAATTGCATGGTAGACTAAGCTTTAAACCAACTATTTCGTTTGATTAACTGAACACATATCACACAATGATTTCAACATCGGTAAATGCATGGTATCTAGGGACACTATTATGGCCATGTATCTGTGTCCTCTTTTCATATGTCCTCTTAATCCAATGTGTCTAGACTTTCCATTATATACTTGGCTATATGCCTTTGCTAGAGTAGCCTCACTATCACAACGGATAGAAATAGGTGAAATTGGCTTAGGCCATAAATGTACATCATAAAGCAAATTTCTTAACCATTCTGCTTCTTTAGATGCAGCAGCTAATGTAATAAATTCTGCTGCCATGGTGGAATCAGTAATACATGTTTGTTTCTTAGAACCCCAAGAAATGACTCCTCCACCAAGAATGAAAATCCATCCACTAGTAGATGCATGATCTTCCAAACTTGTAATCCAACTAGCATCCGAATACCCTTCTAAAACTGAAGGGCATCCATTATAACACAATCCATAGTTAATAGTTTTCTTTAAGTACCTAAGTACTCTATTCAAAGCTTGCCAATGCAAGCTACTTGGATTACTTGTGTACCTACTCAATTTCCCAATAGCATATGCAATATTTGGTATTGTACAAGTCAGTGCGTACATAAGACAACCAATTAGACTTGCATATTTCAATTGATCAATTTTCCTACCAGTATTAGATACTAATTTTATTTGAGGATCCATGGGTGTAGATGCAAGTATACAGTTGAAAAGATCAAAATTTTTAAGCACTCTTTGAATGTAATGTGATTGTGATAAAGCTATAGTGCTTTCATCTCGGGTTATTTTAATCTCAAGAATAACATCTGCTACACCCATATCCTTCATAGTAAAGTTGTTTGACAATAATTTCTTTGTGTTTTCTATTTGTTCCAAATCCGTGCCAAAAATGAGCATGTCATCTATATATAAGCAAATTATGACACCTTTTACATTTTCAAATTTGTTATATATACACTTATCGGATTCATTTATTTTATAGCCATTAGCTAAAACAACATTTTCAAACTTTTGGTGCCACTGTTTTGGTGCTTGTTTAAGTCCATATAAAGATTTAATAAGCTTACAAACCTTATGCTCTTGTCCTAGAACAACAAATCCTTCTGGTTGTTCCATGTACACTTCCTCTTCCAATTCACCATTTAAAAATGCAGTTTTAACATCCATTTGGTGAACAACCAAATTATATATAGAGTTAAGTGATATTAAGAGTCTAATTGTAGCAATTCTTGCTACTGGAGCATAGGTATCAAAGTAATCAATACCTTGTTTTTGTGTAAAACCTTTGGCTACCAACCTTGCTTTAAACTTATCAATGGTTCCATCGACCTTCATTTTCTTTTAAAAGATCCATTTACAACCTAGTGGTTTGGAACCCGGTGGAAGATCAACTAAGATCCAAGTTTGATTTCCCATTATTGAATCTATCTCATCATTTATTGCTTTTTTCCAAAAAGCAGAGTCTTGAGATTTCATTGCCTCTTCAAATGTAATAGGAACAGATTCTGTATTATAACAATAAGGTATCTTATTGCATATACTTTCACCTTTTCCTTCTACAAGAAACATAATGAAATCTGGTCCAAAATCATTGACCTTTTTAATTCTCTTACTTCTTCTTAATTCTTGACAAGATTCATCATTATTATCAATTTGTTCCAATGGAATCTCATTCTCATTTGAAGAATGAATCAATTGTTGTGGCTGTAATTGTCTTGATATAGAATTAAATCTATTTTCATCAAAAATAGCATTTCTTAATTCAATAACAGTATTAATTGAAATTGAATCATTTGGTTCAATTACCATGAACCTATATGCCTTGCTATTATGTGCATATCCTATAAATATGCATTCAATTCCTTTTTCACCTAACTTTTTACGTTTATGTGTTGGAACTTAACAATAGCTCTACAACCCCAAACCTTCAAATAATTAAGGTTTGGTTTTCTTTTCTTCCATTGCTCATAAGGGGTTTTTTTAGTTTCCTTATTAGGAACTCTATTCAATATATGACAATTTGTTAGAATGACTTTCTCCCAAAAACCTTGTCCAAGACCTGAATATGATAACATTGAATTTACCATTTCAGTCAAGACTCTATTTTTCCTTTCAGCTACACCATTTTGTTGTGGTGTGTAGGGGGCTAAAACTTGATGGATAGTCCCAGTGGATTCAAAATAACTTAGACTATAGTATTCTCCACCTCTATCCGATCTTAAGCACTTGATAAATGATTCACACTAAAGTTCAACTTCAGATTTATAAACTTTAAATTTATCAAGTGCTTCATCTTTTGAATGCAATAACTATACATAACAATATCTAGAACAATCATCAATAAAAGTAACAAAATATTTCTTTCCACCTCATGTAAGGGTATTATGCATGTTATATAAATCACTATGTATCAAATCAAACAATTTTGTATTTCTTTTAACCTTAGGGAAATGATTTCTTGTAATTTTAGTCAACATACATGTATTGCATTTTCCAATATTATTATTAAAAACAGGAATTAAATCTAACTTATACATGTCATTCAATTTCCTATAGTTCAAATGATCTAATCTATAATGCCATAAACAAAAAGACTCAACCATATAAGCAGAAATAGTATTTTTATTCTTATTAATAATATTTAGTTTGAACATACTCTCATACATATACCCTTTCTCTACAAAAATTCCTCCCTTAGACAAAATAAACTTATCTGCCTCAAAAATAAGTTTGAAACCAAACTTATTTAACAGACTTTCAGACATTAAATTCTTTCTAACTTCTGGTACATAATATACATCATTTAAGGTTAAAACCTTTCCAGAAGTGAATTGCAGTTCAACAGACCTTTTGCCTTTGATTGCTGCGGTGGAAGAATTTCCCATGTACAAGACATTGTCATTTTCACATTGTGTGAACTTTGTGAACATGCTTTTGTCTTTGCACACATGTTTGGTTGCTCCGGTATCAATCCACCATGTATTATCATCTTGAGCCATATTAATTTCAGATATCATTGCAACGAACTTTTCATTATTATCAGTCTTAGAAGATGATTTCTTCTTTAAAAAACGACATTCATTCTTGATATGTCCCAGCTTACCACAATGATAGCATGAACCCTTTTTGTTTCTTTTTGAACTTAGGTGCTCTATCAGTCTGTTTGAACTTTCTCTTGAATGGTTTAGTAGTCTATACTTCCTCCGTAACATGCACTTTGGTATTTTCAGAATTTAGATTCTGATCCTGCTTTCGATATTCTTCTTCAATACGAAGATGAATTGCCAAAGCCTCAAGAGATATTTCCTCTTTCTTATGTGTTAGACTTCTTTTAAAGTCTTTCCAAGATGGAGGAAATTTGTCTATTATGGAAGATACAACAATCATTTCATCCATTTTCATATCATATTGCTTGAATTGATTCAGTATCTTTTCAATATCACGGAATTGTTCCATAATAGAACGACCATCAATCATTTGATAATTATTGAAACGACTGACAAGAAATTTCTTACTTGTAACAATCTTGGTCATGTATCTTGTCTCCAATTTGTCCCATAATTCTTTAGCGGTGACCTCGTTTTGGTAGGTGTCGAACAAACCATCAGATAAACCATTCAATATGTGGCCCATGCACATGTAATCAGCATTGTACCATTTTTGTCTTTCTCGGGTTGCAGCAACAAATTCGTTTTCAGTCTCGTCAGGTCTTAGAGTATCCAAAACATAAGCAATCTTCAAAGTTGATAATAGAAAGTGCATCTTTTTCTGCCATCGTCAAAAATTGCCACCATCAAATTGATCAAGTTTGACAAAATTGGAAGCCAACTCCCTTAGTGTTCCACTTTTATGAGTTGTGGTAGTTATCATGAAATATTACCTTAAAATCGTTAGTACAAATCTCCGGTGACAAAAATCTCGAACACACGAACGAAACTCGAACAGAAGAAGAAATAGGACAAGGCTCCAAGGCGTGTATAAAGTCACTATCTTTAAGGTTATATAATCCCCCACCTATCTTCGGTGTGCAAATGAGTTTCAAGCAAATTAACCTCGAGGATACAATGAAGCCAATGGCTATTTGCGTTTTGCACTGACGAGAATAGCCCACTACACACTGAGCAATGTATGACAAGGAACTCAATTTCTATAAAGGATTTCTGCAATAATACTTTATAGAATAATCTAATATATTAGAAAATGAAGGAAAGAAAGAAAGAATATTAGAATTTGTTGGTATGATTTCCAAATGAAATCTTATTCCTATTTATAGGAATTTTCATGTCTCTCCATAGAGACATCTTTCATCAATAGGTGTCTTTCTGAATAATAATGTCTTTAAAATAAACACATAATTATTCATTTAATTATAACTATTCGTATAAAATTATTTAAATAGTTATAATTCTTTTTCAAAAAATCAAACAATATAATCTTTTGATTAATTAAACCCATTCATTTATAGTTATTGGAACACTATAAATATTTGAAAATGTTCCAACAATAATTTGGTCAAATCAAATTCTTTTAGAATATGAATGGTTTAGATCATTCAAGTTTGGTCAGGTCAATCAAATTTGGATCAATTCAAGTCCAAGTTGATTCAAGTTCCAGACTTCGGGTTTTTTCAGGCTCCTTTAGGTAGTTTCAAGTTGTTAACTTTATATGATTAAATCGAGTTCTACTTCGAGTGAGTTCAGCAGGCTTTTTAGTTTTATATTAGAACTGACAGCTTGGTTTTTACTATGAGATAAATACTAACAAGCAATAATTCTTCCATTAAAAGTGCCCAACTATCTTAACGAAAGAACTAATCACCTTGTTTTTTGATCAATAGGAACTAATCACTTTTTCTTGTTTTTGGTTGAGAGTTGCACTAGCCAGAAGCTTTTGACCCTTGAAAACTAGTATTACTCATCAATACTTAGAGAAAGTTTCTAACCTCCAATTTCCTATATATGTGTCAGAAACAAGCTAAACCATGGCAAAATACTTATCAGTTCTCAGAAATTATACCAACTCAACACTTGTTGAAACAAATAAACATAAAGTAATATCTGAGGGATCAGGAAAATAAATAAAGTTATAACAACCCACCTTCTTTGGGCATAGAATGATAGGAAGCTGTTGGAACTTATGCCTTGGACATCTCTTTCCTTTGTTTGAAGGAGATGGAACATCAACCAGAACAATACCACCATATTTCCAGATCAATCCTTCAATTTCATTTTCCTTTGTTCTTGAAAATCCTGTAAGCAGAAATTTTATATACTGAAATAAAAAACCATTCTGATGCCTGAAGTACATTGTTGAGCCCATTTTACCATCTTCAATTTGAGCATCTGGTTTAAACCTTTTGCCAGGTCTCGAAGCAAAGGCTATATTAAAAAAAAAAATCAAGATTCAATATTCAAGAAATCCACAAAGGACAAGGAAATGATATGTTTGTTTTCCATATAAAAGTATTACATTTTCTATGGAAAGATTGTCGTGTGGTGAGCTCCTTGTTTTTCTGAAAATCAACTTCGATTTATGAGAAATCAACCCTTTTTCTTACTGGAACCTTCATATCATTATTGCACTTAGATTTCATCCCTTGGATATTGCTGCCTGAGTTATGAAATACAAAGACATCTTCTGCAACAATCTGTTTAGCATTTTCCTTTGAACCACAATCCAAAAGTTTGGCTGCCTGAAGTCCTTGGTGCATCCTTTGTGGTAGAATAAGAAGAGAGCTCTTTCCCATGGATAGTTGGTCTTGCAACGGAGCCCTATCTTTAGGTTGTTCATAGTTCTTATCATTTATTCCTTCTCCATCTAGTTTATTCAAAGCAATATTTTCTTCAGCATCTCGACCAATTGTACACTCAGGTTTGGAGCTTTGGGCCAAGGACATCTCAGAATTTCTTTTATCACAAAATCTAATTCCACTATTTTTGTCCCTCAAGTGTAAAGAGGTCAATTGATTAACATAAAGTCTTGGACTTCCCAAAATAGAATTATTTTCATGTAAAACTTTACTATATATTTTAAGTGAGGTCAACTGCCTCCGAACTTTTGATGCAGAATATTCACCATCAAATTCGGGTAGATCTTGCCTGGTATCAAATATAGATTCTATATACATATTCTCATTTCGAGGTCCTACTGAGGAGAATGGACAATTTCTCGCACTACCTTCTCCAAAATTTCCATTCTGACCTAATGCAGTACCAGCATTTTCTGAAGAAATACTGCAAGGAACAATGGAACAAAAAGGATACACCAAGGATGAATAAGAGGATCTCACATCTTGAGAAACCATAATGCCCTCATCAACTTGTTCAGGTAAACCCTCAAAGTTTACGCTTTGATCCGAAGCTATGTTAGATCTCTCGTTTGCACACTTCTTGACTAATGAGTTTTCATCAGGTGCAACATCAGCAGATTCACAGAAGAAACTAGTCTCTGCAGCAAAACACTTAGTGATTGATGGTTATGTAATTAACTAAAAAAAATTCGACTAAGGCAAGCGCACCTATCGAGCAGTAGTATAGTTGTGGTGAGACTGGAAATATCGTATCTACGAGGACTAAAAGTACTAGTAATTACTATCTTTTTATTATCTAGCCTAAGAATTAAAGAGTGTTTTTAAACTAAATTAATTATCTAATTAACTAAGATCACGATAGAGATTAAAGTTGAAAATACTTTTTAGAAAATCGATAGAGAAGTCAATACCCAAGGAAGAATCCACTTAGACTTCACTTATTACCTTTGAGTTAGACGATTTATTCACTTGACTTAATCAGTAGAAATCCCTGATTTATGTTAAAATCCCTTTCGAGACTAAGAATAACTGACGTTAGGTTGATTAATTGAAATCTCTTTCTAATTAAAACCCCTACTGTTGCATTAACTCGATCTATGGATTCTTTTATTAGATTTGACTCTAATCCGACAGATTTATGTCATCCTATTTCTAAGATTACATGCAACTCCGCTTAATTATGAATGATCTACTCTTAAACAGGGACTTTTGCTCCACTGAATAAACCAATCAAAAACCTGAATTAATATCCTAAAATATTAAAGCAAGGGCTAAATTCACAATTAAGAATAAGAACAAGTATTTATCATATAACTCAAATAATAATAAGATCTGTCTTAGGTTTTATCTCACTTAGGTATTTAGGAAATTTAGTTCATAATAATAATAGAAAACATCTCAAAGTTTGGGAAACAACAAAACATAAAGAAACCTAAAGAACTTCTAGGAAATTGGATGGAAATCTTCAGTTTTGATGTAGATTCTGCTCCCGAGCTGATTCCGATGGCTTTTCTTGAGTATTTTCTGCATCCAACTCTCCGTGTCCCCCCTAATTCTCTTCTAGGGTGTTTATATAGGCTTTAGAATGCTTTAAAACCCTCAAAAGTGCCCTTTTTTGAGTAGAACTAGACTTGGGCTCGACAGGGACGCGACCTTGTGCCACGCCCGTGTGCAAGTGCTCAAGCCATGTGCAATTTTGACTTGGATTAATGTTGACATGGCCATGACACATGGGCATGTGGTCTACCCGTGTGCCTCACACGGGCATGTGGGTTACCCGTGTGGAAGTGCCTAGGCCGTGTGAAATACTATTTTAAGCCCAATTTGTTCGTTTTTGGCCCGTTTCTCGCTCTTTTTGCTATTCTAAGCTCTCCTGAGTATAAAACATGAAATTAAAGGATTAAGAGCATCAAATTCACTAAAACCAAGGAAAAATCATTCATAAATATGCCAAGCATGGGATAAAAATATGTATAAATTACGGTTTGTCAAATATCCCCACACTTAAGCATTTGCTTGTCCTCAAGCAAAATCCTTAACTCACAATTAAAATCAGTTCTTCTCAACTTATAATTCTCATTTATAATGTTTCAAAATAATCCACAAGCAATCATACATTGAAAATTTAACTAAAAGAAAATTAAAGTTTGAAACAGTCAGAGTTGAGCATTTCAATCATAAAATTATAGGTATCCCCCTTTATCTAAGTAATCACCTTTAATTCTAAATTGACAAGGTTGACATTCTCACTATTGATTCACTCAAATCACCCATGGTGTTTAGAGTTCAATAATTAAACACTCAATAGTCAAATATGGAAAGTTATTACCATAGGCTTGCATGAAAATCAAATCTCCACCACTATAATGAAATGATACACAAATCAAAAGGTCTTTAACAGGGTTGTTATGGGGCCTGGCTTAAATGTGTGGATAAAGGCTGAAAAAGAGGGTTAGAATCAAGATTAAATTGATAAATTACCTAACTAGAAAAATAACTAACATCAATTGAATAAACATGGACTTCTTTTCAGAATATAGAATTAAATACTTAAGCTCAAAAACAAAGAATTACTACCATTATGTATGTATGTATTTTTTTTAGAATAAGAACAAAAATGAGAGAATTATACGATTCGAATGAAAGAACATAATTAAGCAATTAACCAATTCAAATCTCGTCAAAAAGGGAATCAATAAAATGGAAAAAATTCTCAATTATTAAAAAGTATGATATAAGGGTTAAAATTTAGGGTAAATTAAAAAAAAATAGTTTGTTAAAGCTCAAAGGGGTTCACTAAGGGTTAATTATGAGGGTAGGCTTTTTATGGGGTAAATGGGTTAAAACCTAAGTGCCTTTATTGTTTTAGTAAATCAAATCAAAGGTGTGGTCTCGACAGGTATAATCGATGCAAGTTCTAGAATAACAAATCAATGTTGACACACTCATAACCCATAAAATCAACGAGCAAGAAAGATATATGCTCTAAAAGGCTCAAAGTCTCACAAAAATTATGGGTATTTGATGTCAATCCTGTAAATTCAAAACTTGAAGATAATACCTCAATTCAGAGAAACAACCTAACAATTTTACTTCTCAAAAATTTCAACTTATGATACTTGATTTCCTAATGTCTTAAAGTTTTAAAAAAAAACCAATGCACAATTACCTATGATTTAATTTAGAAACATATTAATAAAAATCATAAATCAATCAAAATTTACTCCAATAATGATATGAGAAAATTATTTGAAAACAAGATAAAAATTTAGGGATTTTCTGATAATCACATAGATAACCTCCCCACACATAAGATGTACATTGTCCTCAATATACAAAGATAGTTAATAACAATATAAGCAGAATATCAGAAGAGAGGGAGAGAAGCGAAACTACCCTGAATATTTGGATGAGATCCTTGGAGTAGCGAGAGCAAGAATTGTAGAGAAAGCCAAATAAAAGGCATGATTCCGAGGTACTAATAAGAAAATAAACACCACTGTGGAAGAGAATTAAGGTATAATTCGATAATAATTATAAAGATAAGCAGAGTTTAAAACATAAAACATAAGTCTTCAAAAACAAATAAAAAAATAAAAATAAAAATAAAAATAAAAATAAAAGGGACTCAAAGGTCCTCATCATCAGAGTCGTGAGCCGGTGGCGCTGGAGAAGAGATATGAAGGTGGTGAAAAATCTGTTGGAGAGTGGCATCAATGCTGTTGAATCGTTTGAAACACTGCTGCTCAAAGCGAGTAAATCGCTCGGATAAATCAGTCAAAGTGGCAGTAGGAGCTCTGTGACTCTGTGGTGGTGGGGGTGGGTCCTCATGAGGAGGAGGGACATCGTCAGTAATATCCTCTGGCTTATCCTGGTCAGCAGAGTGGACGAGTCTGTACTGAAGAAGGTCAACTCTATAGCGTCGCTCTATCATCCGCATGTGGATCATGCTGAAAATTCCCTGCGAAGACATCTGGCCGACTAATGTGAGTGTCAATGACATCTCTGGAGTGTCGAAGAGGTCGAAGTGTCGAGCGAGGCGAGTCAGGTAAAGGCCAAGACAGATGGGGCCCCTCTTATGGTGATCCGTCTGGTGACGAAAGGCGAGGGCGATAAAATATGCTAAGTCAAATACGTGGCCAGTCGCCATGCTCCATAGGAAGTACGCGTCGGTAGTGCTGACTACTCCTGTGCTCTCTCTTCTCCCAGTCAAAGTGTGAGCTAAGATGGCATAAATGTAGCGTAGTGATGGAGGGAGAGAAGTCGCCTTCGAGCGACTTGCATCATAGGGAATCGTGTTCGCCGTAAAGTTGGTCCAACAGTAAGATAACGAATAGTGTATGTGACGATGAAGCTGTAAGAAATTCTCGAAAGCCATGAACTCCTCCGTGTAAAGGCCCAAGGCAGTTCCAAACTCGGGTACACTCATATGCCTGACAAGTCCACCAAGTCTAAAAATGACAGTACCAGCCTCGTCATGTGTGTTCATCACGTGCTGTAAGTGGAAGGTAGTGTAGAACTCCAATGTCAGCTTTGAATAGGTGGGCTCGATGATTGTAAAGAACCGATCCCATAGCGCAGTATTGAGATGGAATCGAATGAGGTGAGTAAGTTAGACCTGCTCCAAAGTGGCCCAGTCAATATATCGGCCCACTCTCAATGGTCGTACATGTAGTAGCTGAAACAGGTCGTCCTGTGGGCTGGAGGAGAATCGAAGCAGTGGGTGGCGAGCTTCGGTCGAGGCACCTAAGGAGGTTGTGGCAAAACCCTTCCACTTTTTCGAAGCGGGAACGACAATCTTCTTCCCTTTTGTGTTTGTCATTATAGGCCTACAAAATAATAGAAGTTAAATATCGCCAAATATTGAACCATGAGTCAACAGAAATAAAATTCTAAAGGAATAAAGCTATAGTCCTAAAAAGAAGATTCTCGAACACTAATCATAATAAAGACTAGAATAATAGAATAAAAACAAAAAGTATTAAAGAATAAAAATGAAACAAGAACCGATGGAAGTTAGTACTAATACTAATATACTGGAAATAAAGCAACAAATCAGAGAACTATAATAAAGTAATAGTAATAATAATAAGAAAAATAATCATAAGAATGTGAACAAAATACAATAAAAATTAACAATAATAATAAGGAGGAAAAAACTAAGTAAAGAAAATAAACTAAAATTAAAATGGAAGAATGACTAAAAAAATAACAAAGGAATAAATAAAAATAAATAACTAAAACAGTTGAGGGTAAAAGAGGAAAACCAAAAATAGTGGTCGGGGTGTACACGACGGTAGACGGAGCTGCTGGTCAGAGTCGGTGCGGTTACCAATGGTGGTGAGTGGAGGAGGACACCGTCGTGGAAAGGTAGGCCGTGTAGCGCGATGTGGGGACGTGGGGGTGTGGCGCGAAGGTGGAAGGGAAAGAAAGAGAGAGAGTTTGGAGAAGAGGGTCGGTCGGTGGTGGAGGCGCTGGTCGGAGCTACTGGTGGTCGGGAGGGTTCACAGGCGTGGAGGGAAGTTTGGAGGGCTGCGGCGGCAAAGGGGGGAGAATTGGGGAAGAAGACAAGGGGAAAAAATTAGGGTTAGAGGGGTTTAAAAACCCGTGTGGATTCCACCTAGCTCGTGTTTATCGCGAAATTTTGTTTCCCACTCATCATACTGCCTGAGGACACGCTCGTGTGGTGCACATGGTCAAGTCACACGGCCGTGTGCCAAGTCCTTCGCTTCTCCCACGTCTGTGTGGTATACCACATGCCCGTGTGTCCGAACACATGGTTGTGTGCTTTGCCCGTGTGGCTCTCTGACTTATTTAAAATTTGAAAAATTAGTTCCAGTTTTCACACGGCCTAGGACACACCCGTGTGTCCAGGCTGTGTACTTCACACGGTCGTGTCGCACGGCCATGTGGCTTGATACTTGGGGAATCTTTAGCCTTGTTTCCACACGGCCAAGGACACGCCCATGTGTCTAGGCTGTGTGGGCCACTGTACCTGCATAAAAACACTAAAAATAGCTAATATAAACTAGTTAGTGATGTTAATGCTCGGGTTGCCTCTCGAGAAGCGCTTATTTAGATTTTAAGCTCGACTTCAATTTTGTGTGATTACGGCTGATCACGGAGTCGAGACTCCTCTTTCTCACTATCAATTCTATTATTCATATAAAGTTTAAGTCGAGTAATATTTATCTTAAAGGTGCCGAATTGAGAATGATTTACCTCGACCGTACTGTATGAGAAAATATTCAGTACCGTAAAGAGAGTCGCTCCGTTTGTATTAAGCTCTGAAGTAGCAATTCGGGGGTTATTTTCATCTAACAATACTTTATCCCCAACTTTAATTTGCTTTGTTTCATCCCTATGCTCATCGTGGTGTCACTTTGATGTTTCGTGTGCTTTTGGTTTCTCCTTGACATGTGTTCGCCATTCATCTAGTTCATCGATCTGAAGCCTTCATTCTTCGTGATTCGCTCCATTTTTGTGGCATGGAATAGAATGAGGCTCCATCACGTTCTTCCTAGGAGTTTCTTGAAAAGAAGTTTGAGTTGCAACATTATTCATATCATTAGAACTCGTATAGTTATCTTGCTTACTAGGTAAATTAATCGAATCACGAGCTTGGAGAGTAATCGTGTCATCCCCTACACGAAGTATTAGTTCTCTTGTGCCAACATCAATGATAGTTCTAGCAGTTGCTAAAAAGGGTCGTCCTAAAATCAAAGGTACGTCACTATCTTTTTCCATGTCTAGAACAATAAAGTCAACTGGGAATATAAATTTATCAATTTTGACAAGCACGTCTTCAATAATACCTCTAGGAATTCTAATTGTTTTATCTGCTAATTGAATGCTCATCCTAGTTTGTTTGAGTTTCCCAAGCTCGAGTTGTTTAAACATTCTATAGGGCATGACATTAATACTTGCCCCTAGATCAGCCAAAGTATTGTTAACATTTAAACTACCAATTAAGTAAGGAATCATAACACTCCCTAGATCTTTCAATTTTTTGGGTAGCTTATTCTGTAGAATGGCAGAGCAAACTGCATTCAACTCCACATGCGATGCATCATCCAACTTTCGCTTGTTTGCTAAAAGTTCCTTTAAAAATTTCACTGCGTTTGGCATCTGCGAGAGAGCTTCAATAAACGGGAAGTTAATATGTAATTTCTTTAATAATTTAAGGAATTTAACAAATTGTTCATCCGAGTGGTCTTTACTTGTCGCACTGAGGTATGTCACACAAGGTTTATATTCTTTACTTGCATCAACCTTACCGTTATCTACCACATGGTCTTGCCTTGGTTTCGATTCATCCCCAACTAACCCTTCATCATTGTGTACGGTAATGGCATGAAGTTGCTCTTTTGGGTTAGTTTCAGTGTTGCTTGGTAGGCTACCTTGTGGTCGTTCAGAGATCAACTTAGCAAGCTGTCCTATTTGAGTTTCGAGCCCTTGAATCGACACTTGCTGATTCTTAAGCACTGTTTTAGTTTTCTGAAAACAGGTTTCTGACACCGAAATAAATTTTGTGAGCATCTCTTCAAGGTTCAGTTTCTTCTCTTGTTAGTAAGGTGATTGTTGAAAACCTGAAGGATGTTGGGGTCTTTGATTTCCTTAACCACCCCACGAGAAATCGGGATGGCTCCTCCAACCTGTTTTTATAAGTGTTACTATACGGGTTATTTTGAGGTCTAGAATTATTATTACCCATATAGTGGATTTGTTCCTCCTCAGTGCTAGGGTTGAAGGATGGATAATCTGTGTTGTGTACTCCTCCTCCACTTGAATCACACCTCATCACTGGATGTACCTGAGTAGAACCATACAAACCGTCAATCTTTTTATTTAAAAGTTCTACCTGGTTAGATAACATAGTAACCGCGTCGAGGTTGAAAACACCAGTAGCTTTCGTCAGCTTCGTTCTCATGACTTGCCACTGATAGTTATTCAGTGACATCTCTTTAATAATTTGTAAGTCTCTTCAGGTGTTTTATTGTTTAATGTTCCACAGGCGGCTGCGTTGATAAGTTGCCTTATTGAGGTGTTCACACATTTGTAAAAAGTCTGAACCTGCAACCATAGAGGTAACCCATGGTGAGGGCACCTTCTCAATAGGTCATCGTATCTCTCCCATGCATCATAAAGAGTTTCTAAATCCATCTACACAAAAGAAGAGATATCATTTCTTAATTTAGCCATTTTAGCTGGCGGAAAATATTTAAGTAAAAATTTTTCGGTCATTTGTTCCCATGTAGTGATTGACCCTCGTAGTAAGGAGTTCAACCACTGTTTAGCTTTGTTCCTCAAGGAGAATAGGAACAACCAAAGGCAAATGGCATCGTCAGAAATGCCATTGATCTTAAAAGTGTCGTAGAATTCCAGAAAATTTGCTAAATGAGTGTTTGGATCCTCGTCCTGCAAACCATCCAACTAAACAAACTGTTGTATCATTTGAATTGTGTTAGGTTTCAGTTCAAAATTATTTGCAGCAATAGCAGGCCTAACTATACTCGATTCAGTTCCTGTTAAAGTAGGTTTAGCATAATCATACATAGTACGAGGAGCAGGATCCTGATTTACTAAATTTTTCCGCAACCACAGGAGGTAGCAGATTATTTTGATTTTCAGGCATCTCCTCGGTTGTGTTGTGAATATTGTCCTCTTGCGCTTCCTCTATGTATTGTAGGCTTCGTCTTATTTCTCTTCAATTTCTGCAACCTGTGCTTTCGATCTCACTATCAAAAAGTAGAGGTCCTAACCGGTTTTTTCTAGTCATAAACTATAAAAACCTGCCAGAAGTGAATAAAAGAAAATTTAGTAATTTAAGTAAAATTAAAAGTTAAATTAAATTAAATAAAAAATGGCTAAAGTAATAAAAATAAAGTGTTCCTAATATCTTAGTTCCCGGCAACGGCGCCAAAAACTTGATGGTCGTGTAACTAACTAAAAAAATTCGACTAAGGCAAGCGCATCTACCGAATAGTAGTATAGTTGTGGTGAGACCGAAAATATCGTATCCTCGAGGACTAAAGGTACTTGTAATTACTATTTTTTTATTATCTAGCCTAAGAATTAAATGGTGTTTTTAAACTAAACTAATTATCTAATTAACTAAGATCACGACAGAGATTAAAGTTGAAAATACTTTTTAGAAAATTGATAGAGAAGACAATACCAAAGGAAGAATCCACCTAGACTTCACTTATTACTCTTGAGTTAGACGATTTATTCACTTGACTTAATCCGTAGAAATCCCTGATTTATGTTAATATCCCTTTCGAGACTAAGAACAACTGACGCTAGGTTGATTAATTGAAATCTCTTTCTAATTAAAACCCCTACTGTCGCATTAACTCGATATATGAATTCCTTTATTAAATTTGACTCTAATCCAACAGATTTATGTCGTCCTATTTCTAAGATTGTATGCAACTCCGCTTAATTATGAATAATCTACTATTAAACAAGGACTTTTGCTCCACTGAATAAGCACATCAAAATCCTGAATTAATATCCTGGAATATTAAAGCAAGGGTTAAATTCACAATTAAGAATAAAAACAAGTATTTATCATATAACTTAAATAATAATAAGATCTATCTTAGGTTTTATCTCCCTTAGGTATTTAGGGAATTTAGTTAATAATAATAATGAAAAACATCTCAAAGTTTGGAAAACAACAAAACATAAAGAAACCCAAAGAATTTCTAGGAAATTGGATGGAAATTTTCAGTTTTGATGTAGATCCTGCTCCCGAGCTGATTCCGATGGCTTTCTTTGAGTATTTTCTGCCTCCAACTCTCCTTGTCCCCCCTAATTCTCTTCTAGGGTGTTTATATAGGCTTTAGAATGCTTCAAAACCTTCAAAAGTGCCCTTTTCTTAGTAGAACTAGACTAGGGCTCGACAGGGACACGGCCGTGTGCCACGCCCATGTGCAAGTGCTCAAACCATGTGGAATTCTGACTCGGATTAATGTTGACACGGCCATGACACACGGGCGTGTGGTCTGCCCATGTACCTCACACGGATGTGTGGGTTACCCATGTGGAAGTGCCTAGGCCGTGTGAAACATTGTTTTAAGCCCAATTTGTTCGTTTTTAGCCTGTTTCTCGCTCTGTTTTCTATTCTAAGCTCTCCTAAGTATAAAACATGAAATTAAAGGATTAGGAGCATCAAATTTCACTAAAACCAAGAAAAAATCATTCATAAATATGTCAAGCATGGGATAAAAATATGTATAAATTACGGTTTATCAGTGATATTTTTAGTTTTTGGTTTCATCTGTTCAGTATCAGCTTCCTTCTTAAAATAGAAACAAAAGAAATGAAAAAGAAACACCAAAATTAGGAAATTTTAAATATTAAAAAAGAAGAACATTAGTTAACTTACATGTACGTGCCCAAAATTCAGAGACAACCTAACGAAAGTAAAATAATTTTAGACAAACAGACTTGGATATAAAAGAGATTATTACAAAATAACTAGAAGCATGCCAATTTAAACGGCAAATACAGTGATAAAACCTCAAAAACTAGACAAAGCAAAACTACCAAAAGTAGTAGCTCCAAAAAGTGCGGAAGAAAGCATATGAGATGTTTATAAAGCAAGTTAGGGATGAGCAGAGCATGCATTACCATTATGTATAATGGTAGGCAAATTAAAGGAAATCAAAGATCTAGTATCCCAATAACTATACCAAGTCAAAGTTTGATGAAAGCTAGATGTGGAACGGCAAAGTTACTTTACATATTGGCCATCAAATAATCTTACTAACAACCTTTATTCAAAGAAATTTATGATATTATCTATTTGACCCTCCCAACACGACAGGTCTTTAATTCTTCTAAAGCTTCTTATTTTTAAATTCTGTATCACTTTCACCCCCCCCAAACACCCCCAACACCCATGCACAAGCTAAAAACAAGCACTGTTGCACTTTAGACAACCTATAATTCAGAACCTACTGGGAAAAAACTGCCCAAAAGCATCAAGACTCATTTTGATAAATTCCTATGAAAAATAAAATGGCTACAAACAACCCTTATTTTCCTCATGTTTATTAAAACTGTAAACTTAGTTATTCGTAAGACATGTACAAGCTAAAAATCAAACTAAATAACAAAAGGACCTTTGAGATTCAAAGATCAATAGAATAAAATAAAGTATGTACCTTCCTTGTCCAACCACCTAACCAACGACTTCTGAATCCATCGGTGACAAATGTACTTGCATTACTTTCCCCTACTGCATATAAATGAACGAAAATAAAGGACCTTTAAACATAGCGGTTATATGTTTAGAAGTAAAAAAAGGGGAAAATATATAGATATTCTCACCAGCATTCTTCAGATCACATAAATCAGAACAATGCAAATCAGCCTTAGATTGAAGAGAAGCATCCACTTTTGAAAAGCCAACTCTCTGAAAGTGTACGAGAATTAGTCATCCAAAAGAAAAATGGTAGAAAGTCACTCCGGTTCTTACAAATCCTAAGACTCTATCTTAAACCACTAATTTGGGAAAGAAAATAGTTTTACATATCTTGTTTTCTTCTTTATTGAGTTTAGCATAGGGTATTCAATAGAAGAAGAGACTCAAGTCTTTTACCTCTGCAGTTGCCGAAACATGTGAAATCTCCTCGACCATTTCATGTGAAATTGGATCAGAGTTTTTTGACCTAGAAGTTGGATAATCAGAAGGTTGATTTTGAGGAGAAAAGTGTTCTGCATTTTCAGTTCTATTCCTACTCCTGAAACAATCTTCATAAGCAGGAGTGTCTTTGACTAAAGATACATCTGAACCACAAGCATTCTGATCACTAAAGCAACTAAAAGATAATCCAACATCTTCAAATGCATCAGCCATAGTTAAATCATCCAAGTCTGAAAGAAAGTCCATCTCATCACTTGTCTCAGTTGGGCAATCAAATGCGTCTTCTGAGCTCTCCAGACGTGCTTGCTTAACTGAAGGGACGTTTCAAATCTCATCGCTGCTGTAGGCAAAGCACGCACCTAAGTCACTCTTCACTAATTCATGTATTACTAAAGCTTACGATGCGGCAATAGAGAGTTCGATTGCATCTTTAATATCGAGTACTTTTGATGTTTCGATGTGGTGACTCTTTCTATGGAATGCTCTTCGCCATCATTGGCGTGATTTGATGATTGTCCACCAAAATTCTCTACATCTCTTGAGATGGAAATCATAGGCAAGGCATTTACTGCACAAGAACTATCTTTAGTTTGTATCAAGGCAGTCTTTTCTCCAACATTCTCCACATCTCTCGGGTTGGAAGCTATAGGCAAAGTATTTACCCTACAAGCACTCTCTTCATTTTGTATCAGGGCAGTCTTTTCTCCAACATTCTCCACATCTCTTGGGATGGAAATTATAGGCAAAGCATTTACCCCACAAGCACTATCTTCATTTTGTATCAGGGCAGTGTTTTCTCCAACATTCTCCACATCTCTTGGGATGGAAATTATAGGCAAAGCATTTACCCCACAAGCACTATCTTCATTTTGTATCAGGGTGGTCTTTTCTCCAACATTCTCCACATCTCTTGGGATGGAACTCATAGGCAAAGCATTTACCCCACAAGCACCATCTTTATTGTTGAAGTTAGTTCCCATGCAGCCCATGCAGATTCAAGCACGTAAGAAATAATGCACATAAGTTATCCGGGTAAAGTATGTCCAACTGAATCTGTTTATTTTTTGGCTCTTTTGTAACCAAGTTTATGTAATGTGTTCTAGTTCATTTTGAACTTAGCTTAGTTTACATTTGATGTAATTTGATGATGTAAGATCTGATGACCAACCTTACTTAAGTGTACAAGTTTTGTTTTGTAAGTTCCAATGAATTAGTGGTAGTTGGTGTAGATTAGTTGACCACATGTTGATTTTGACAAGCAACAAGCTTGATTTATGTAATGGAAACATGCTAATGAAAGTAATGTGTATGAATTCATCAGTTTTTCTTTCCATATGCTCCATCTTTCTTTGTTTTTCCAAATTCTGTTCTCCATTCTTGACAGTAGCTAAAAGCTTAAACTTTAAGCATTTTTCCTTCATATATTACCCGGGTATAATATGTTGTTGCTGGTGCTCTGTTTGAAATTCTTACTTTACCCGGTTAAAGTGTGTTCAAAACCCAACAATTGGTATCTAGAGCTCTTGTCTTTGAGGACCTGTTCTGCTTGATTCAAAAACTTGAATGGCTTCTGCTAGCTTCTTTCTAGCACCACCACTAGTCTTCACTGGTGAAGGTTTTCATATTTGGGTGGTTAAGATGAGGACATACCTCCAAGCATTTGACTTGTGGGAGGTTGTTAACACAGACATTGAGCCAACTCCACTGAGGGCCAACCCCACTGTGGCTCAGATTCGTCAGCATGCAGATGAGAGGACTAAGAGGCACAAGGCTATGTCCTGTATTCAAAATTGTGTTTCAGATGTAGTCTTTACTAGGATTATGACTTGTGACACCCCAAAACAGGCTTGGGACAAGCTTAAGGAGGAGTTCCAAGGTACTGAAAGAACTAGGCAGCAGCAGTTACTAAACTTGAGAAGAGACTTTGAAAATCTCAAGATGAAGGAAGAAGAGACTGTGAAGCAGTACTCGAAGACTGATGAATAATGGTGTGGTTAATGACATAAGATTGCTAGGAGAAAGATTCGGTGAGGCAAGAATTGTGGAGAAGGTGCTCTCAACACTGCCTGAAAGATATGAGGCAAAGATCTCATCCTTGGAGGATTCGAGAGACCTGGCAACCATCTCCTTAACTGAGCTTATTAATGCTCTTTATGCTCAGGAACAAAGGAGAGCCAGTAGAATGGAGGAGCACCAGGAGGGAGCTTTTCAAGCCAAGGCCAAAGCAACCTTAAGCACCTCTCACCTATAAGGGCAAGAAGAAGCTGGAAAAACAGGCCTAAGCTCGATCTTTGCAAGAGGAGGAGATCGACTCTGCAGATTTTGTAAAAGACTGCCATCCAGAGGCGGATTTGGTTCGAGCGGATGTTTGTGTGTCAACTTTGCAAGAAGAAGGGCCATGTTGAAAGGGTCTCGTAAAGAAAAAGCGGACACCGCCCAAAATCAACCACAAAGCAAGGGTGAAGAAGCTCGAGTGGTGAAGACAAAGAAATGACCATGAAGAGCGAGTCTTTCTTTGTGTCATGTCTAGCTGGTCAAAGCAAAGGCTCAAAAGGGTGGTTCTTTGGACAAGTGGTCGCACAAACCACATGTCACGAGATGCAACCATTTTTAAAACCTTGGGATGATCTTTCAAAACCAAGGTAAAATTGGAAATGGTCACTCATCAAGGTGAAGGCAAGGGAGATGTGCTAATATGCACAACCACAGGTGACAAAATCATCAAAAATGTCCTGTTAGTACCTGAGATTGACAGGAACCTTCTTAGTATCTCTCAACTACTAGAGAAAGGGTACTCAGTGGTGTTCAAAGGCCAAGAGTGCAAAATCACTGATCCAAATGGATCAAGCTTCATGATGATCACCATGAGTGAAAAATGCTTTGAAGTCAATCTGGTGGGGTGACTCACACTCACCCATGTTGCTTCAACAGAAGACACCAAGCTTTGGCATCAAAGACTTGGTCATGCCAACATCAAGTCTATGGCTCGGATGGTCAGTAAGGAGATGGTTGAAAACTTCACCAAGTCAGTACAAGGTGAAGATGTCTGTGAGGTTTGTCAAATTGGAAAGCAAGCCAGGCTTCCATTTCCTACAAATACATCCCGAGAGCTTCACTAAAGCTGAATTGGTGCATTCGGATGTCCGTGGCCCTATGAGGATGAGAATCTTTGAATGGAAGTAAGTATTTCATTCTCTTTATTGATGATTATACCAGATTCTGTTGGATTTTCTTTTTGAAACACAAGTCGAGGTAGCTCGGGTATTTTTGAAGTTCAAAGGTCAGAAATTTGAAATAGAAGCAGACTCTCAAGATGAAGACAATCGAATCGATAATGGAAGCAGTACACCTCATTTCGATTCTAAGCATTATGTAATAATAAAAGTGGTGTTAAACATCGATTAACTAATGTCTATACACCTCAGTGAGAATGGAGTCGATGAAAAAAAAAAGAAGTCTATTGGATATGGCGGATGTCTCTTGTTTGAGAAGAATTTGCCTAAAAACTTGTGGGTCAAGCGATTAACACCGCAGATCTACTTACAAAACAGGCTTCCAACCAAAGCTTTAGATCAAAAGACTCCATTTGAAGCCTGGTTCGGATTCAAACCTTCTGTAAAGCACCTTAGGGTGTTTGGTTGTCTATGCTATGCTCACATACCAGCTGTGAAAAGAGATAAACTATCAGAAAGGGCTCAACCTGGGATTCTGATGGGCTATAGTGCTGTTAAGAAAGGCTACAGGATCTTGGATCCTTTGACCAATAAAATCCAAGTGAGTAGAGATGTAATCTTTGATGAACATGCTTGCTGGAACTAGGATAAGGGTGAACCTGAGGCTACTGCTGAGGACCTGATAGTGGATCAGACTGGAGATGCTGAAAATGGTCCTGATATTGATTTGGATGAGGAACCTGTCAGAGGAATAAGAACTCTTGTTGAGATTTATGAAAGAGCTCAAATGGCTCAAGTTGAACCAAGTAATTTTGAAGAGGCTAATGCTGATGAGAGGTGGAGACAGGCAATGGCAGATGAGATTGCCATGATCGAAAAAAATCAGACTTGGATACTAGTTGACAGACCTGCTGACAGAAAAGTCATTGGAGTAAAATGGGTTTACAAGGCCAAACAGAATGCTGATGGAAGTTTGAATAAACTCAAGGCTAGACTTGTGGTGAAAGGCTTCAGTAAAAAATATGGCCTGGATTATTTTGAAACATATGCACCAATTGCTAGATTGGACACAATAAGGCTGATTGTTGCTTTTTCAGCTCAAATGCATTGGAATGTCTATCAACTAGATGTAAAATCAGCCTTCCTAAATGGATTTCTTGAGGAGGAAATTTATGTCGAGCAACCCACGGGGTTTGAGGTATCTCGGCAAGGAAGACATGGTGTGTAAAGCGAGAAAGCCCCCAGATGGCCTAAAGCAAGCTCCTAGAGCTTGGTATGCTCGAATTGACACTTATTTGCTCAGTTTGAATTTCCAAAGAAGTGTCAGTGAACCAACATTGTACATCAAGAAAAATAATTCTGAAACTCAGCTTGTGGTGTCATTATATGTGGATGATTTACTCATCGGGAGGTGATGAATCTGCTTTTAATGATTTCAAGACAAAGATGAAGAAAATGTTCGAGATGATCGACACAGGGTGATGACATACTTCCTAGGAATGGAAGTAAGCCAAAAACAAGGAAGAATTTTCTTGAATCAGAAATCATTTGCCTTGAAAGTGTTGACAAAATTTTCAATGATGAATTGTAAGCCAACTCCTACACCTATTGTAGTTGGGTTGAAATTATCGAGCCATGAGGATCATGAGGAAGTTTGTGAAACCACTTATAAAAGCTTGATTGGTTGTCTCTTATACTTGACTGCAACGAGGCCAGACATCATGTTTGCAGTAAGTTTACTCTCTAGATTCATGCACTGCTGCAATGTGCTGCATTTTCAAGCGGCAAAAAGAGTGCTAAGATACATTAAAGGTACTCTAAATCATGGTCTGTTATTTTGCAAGGCTGAAAAACTAAAGTTGACAGGTTACACAGATAGTGATTGGGCTGGTTCTAAAGACGATATGAAAAGCACATCAGGATATGCTTTCACATTGGGATCAGCAATGGTTTGTTGGAGTTCCAAAAAACAGTCTTTAGTGGCTCAATCAACAGCTGAGGCCGAGTATGCAGCTGCTGCTAGTGCAGTAAATCAAGCCATTTGGCTAAGGAAAATCCTTGCAGATTTGAACCTTTCCCAAAAGGAAGCAACAGAGATACTTTGTGACAACAAGTCTGCTTTTGCAATTGCAAAGAATTCTGTCTTCCATAGTAGAACTAAGCACTTTGACATAAAGTTGCATGTAATAAGGGAGATGGAGCAAGCTTGTGAAATAAAGCTGGTTCATTGCAATTCGGAGGCTCAAATAGCTGACATTTTGACCAAGCGTCTAAGTACATCAAGGTTCAACAAGCTAAGAAGACTTATGGGAGTTTGCAGCATAGAAACTAAGGAGGAGTGTTGAAGTTAGTTCCCATGCAGCCCATGCAGATTCAAGCACGTAAGAAATAATGCACATAAGTTATCCGGGTAAAGTATGTGCAACTGAATCTGTTTATTTTTTGGCTCTTTTGTAACAAAGTTTATGTAATGTGTTCTAGTTCATTTTGAACTTAGCTTAGTTTACATTTGATGTAATTTGATGATGTAAGAGCTGATGACCAACCTTACTTAAGTGTACAAGTTTTGTTTTGTAAGTTCCAATGAATTAGTGGTAGTTGGTGTAGATTAGTTGACCACATGTTGATTTTGACAAGCAACAAGCTTGATTTATGTAATGGCAACATGCTAATGAAAGTAATGTGTATGAATTCATCAGTTTTTCTTTCCATATGCTCTATCTTTCTTTGTTTTTCCAAATTCTGTTCTCCATTCTTGACAGTAGCTAAAAGCTTAAACTTCAAGCATTTTTCCTTCATATATTACCCGGGTATAATACGTTGCTACTGGTGCTCTGTTTGAAATTCTTACTTTACCCGGTTAAAGTGTGTTCAAAACCCAACATTTATTTTGTACCGAGTCATTATTTTCTCCAGCTGGTATTTTAATTTATGGTAATTGCAAAACATTTTTAGCGCCATGCTTAGTGCAAGCTGCACTAAAAAGTTGACTTTGGTAGTACTGTGAATCACCATCTGATGACTGATTTAGACAGAAATGAAGCACCTACAACTCATAATGTATGCCAATCAGGCCAAAAATTCCATTCAAAAAATTCAAGTTCGTAACTAACAAACTTTAAATATTAAATGAAAATATGTTTCATTAGTAAAATCTTATCAAACAAAATTTCTTCTGCCAGTCTAACCAACAGATAAAAGTTATTTCTAATTCACCAAAAAAAAAACATCAAACCCTAATTTTCTTTTCTAATACTATAAAACATTAATAATAGATAATAAAAACAACTTGCATCCTTGAAAGTAGGAAAAGAACTAATTGGCTAATTGTCTTCTGATAAGATTAAACAAAAACTATTACATCGAATATTTTCCTTTGACAGCAGCAATTCTGAATCTTCTCCTTGTATACATGAAAACTCCTATTTCAAAAAGTATAAATATTATTTCACCAAATATTATTTCACCAAATTCTGATCTATGTCATGCAAAAAAAGCACATCAGAAATTACTTTGTTACCTGAACAAGTATTGATCACCACATTGCCTCAGCCTTTGGCTTCAATCATGCTCCCATTGCCAATTTTGATTTTAGAGGCAAAGCTTCTATCGAAGTCCTTGAACAACTTTTCATCAGCTGCCATATGGTGTGTGCAGTCACTATCCACTAGCCAATCACATCTGACTTTGCTTGAGGATACAAAACAGGAGGCTGTGAAAGCATGCTCCTCCTGAGCTTGAAGGTCTTCAACAGTTTGAGCTTGCATTTGCTACTCACCTTGTGCCTTGCCTTTGTTCTTACACACCTTCTCAACATGGCCAAACTGTTTGCAACTTCTGCACTGGATGTCTGGCCTATACCAACAGTATTTCTCCAAATGTGGTCTTTTTGCAGTGAATGCATGGTGGGAACCTCTTCTTCTCTACATCTCTTATTGGTTTCTCCCTTTTATCGAGCCAAGGTTTCTTCCCTTTCTAACTTGAACTTGAGCCTTCTTTGGTCTTTGCTTGAAAAGCTGTTTCAAGATGCTCTTCCTATCTATTGGCCCTCCTTTACTCAAGTGCATACAATGAGTTTATCAGCTCAGATAATGAAATAGCTGACAAATCTCTTGATTCCTCAAGTGATGAAATTTTAGACTCAAACTTCTCAGGTAGAGTGGTTATGACCTTTTCAACAACTCTCCTCTCACTGAAGTCTTCTCCAAGGAGCCTTATACTATTGACAGTGGTCATGATCCTGTCTGAGTACTACTATATAGTCTCAGACTCTTTCATCTTCAAATTTTTAAAATTTCTTCCGAGATTAATCAATTATTGCTGCCTTGTTTTGTCAGAACCCATGAACTCCTCCTTTAACTTCTCCCATGCTTGTTTAGGTGAGTTGCAGGCCATTATCCTGGTAAAGATAACATCAGACACCCCATTCTGCAAGCAAGCCAACGCTTTATGCTTCTTAGTGCTCTCTTCACTATGCTGTCTTATTTGAGCAATCGTGTGATTGGCCCTCAATGGAGGTGGTTCAGCATCATTCTCTACTACATTCCACAAATTGTGTGTCTGGAGATATGTCCTCATTTTTACCACCCCAATGTGATAATTTTCTCCAGTGAACACAGGTGTTGGAGCTGGAGTAAAACTTATTTTACTGAAACAAACTCAACAGCTTCGATTTCTTTCTTCTCAAGCTTTTGTTTTCTCAATAAAGCAACCAACAACAGATGCCCTCAAAGATGACAGGCTCTGATTACCATTTGTTGGAACAAAGACAACAAGTAAACAAAAGTAAAATAGAAAGATTGAAGCAAAAATCAAAAGAAATAGTTTGAATAAGATGATAACCGAACAACAACATTTTTCATTGATAATTTGAAAATATATGTGAGTTACATAACAATTGGATAGTTACCTAATGATGTAATTGCTCCCACTAATGCATAACTAATATAATCTTTGAATTACATTCAAAAGTAAGTTGACATACCAGCCATTACATCAAAATTCAAATCAAAACGAATCCTACCAACTTTGATAATAAGTTACAAGTTACATGCCAACTTGAACAAGTTACAATTGAATCAAAATAAACAAAATGAATGAAACTAGCTACTGCACTCGGTTCAGCACTGATGCTAGTCTGCTTGATAAGCTGCTGCTGGTCACATGTTGTATTGTAGGCCAATACTCAACACAAATCACCATGTTGCTAGATTTTGTGGTAGATTTGAAACTCTTAAGGTACCTAAACTTTTCTCACAACGAAGTTATAAAATGCTTGCCTGAATCAGTTAGTACCCTTTACAATTTAGAAACCTTTTTATTAAAGGGGTGTGATAACCTTGAGAAGTTATCGTCAGAGATGGAAAAGTTGGTCAACCTATGCTATCTTGATATCACTAGTGCAGATAAATTAGAAAGTATGGCAAGCAATTTTAGCATGCTAACTAATCTTCAAAAACTTTCCATTTTTGTTTTGGGTAAAGAGAAGGGATATAAAATAAGGGAGCTAATGAATTTGTCAAATCTCAGGGGTGAACTTTGTAATTCAAGATTACAAAATATAGCTGAGCCTCGAGATGCACGGATGGCTAGATTATATAATAAGTCGAGAATTGGGAATTTAAAATTGCAGTGGAGCGAAAACTTTGAGAGTAGAAGAGAAAAAGTCGAGAAAAAGGTGTTGTATGGACTTCAACCTTCTAAGAAGCTCATGGAGCTCAACATTAAGTTCTATTGTGGTGAAATGTTGGCAAATTGGGTGGGAGATTCATCCTTCAATTGTTTACAATCTTTATGCCTTGATGATTGTATAAATTTATTGTCATTGCCATCAATTGGGAAATTGCCATTGTTGAAAAAGGTACGTATTAAAGGATTGCGCAGTGTAAGGACTGTGGGAGTTGAGTTCTTTGGAGAGAATACGACCAACACATTTTCTTCATTGGAGATTTTAGAGTTTGAGGACATGCTTAATTGGGAGAAGTGGAACTTGTGTGAAGTTGATGAGGAAGCTAGGAAATTCCCTAAACTTTGTGAACTCCTTATTGAAAATTGTCCCTTATTGTTAGGGAGTATTCTGGCAAACCTTCCTTCTTTGAAGAAACTTACAATTTGTTGGTGTGAGAAGTTGATAATTTCTGTTCAAAAGTTTCCATTGCTTTCAGAATTAATAATTTGGGGTTGCCACGAGGTAATTTATAAAGGTTTTGCAGATTATAGCTCCATAAAAAGAATTTCGTTTGAAGGGATTTCCAAGTTTAGTTGTGCAGCAGAATGCTTGAGGTTAAGATCAATCAAAGTGGAATCGTTTGAGATTGTTGATTGTGAGGACTTGTGCTCTTCTCGAGCGAAGAATTGGGGATTGCTAACTCAGTCCATGTCCCTCAAAAATTTAGAAATTGCAAAATGTCCGTAATTTGTGTCCATAGGAATAGAAGAGGAAAGAGAAGAATTGATGCAATTGAAGATTCCTTCTAGCACTGTATAAATGATTATACAGAATTGTGAAAGGCTAGAAAAACTATCGACAACCTTGTACTCCCTCAAATTACTTAGAGAATTAATGCTTTTCCGTTGCCCAAAATTGATTTCTGTTGTAAGGAGCAATTTGCCTTCGAATCTGAAAGTGCTAAACATCGATAATTGTAAAAATTTGCAATGTTTGCTGTTGGATGAAGGAGAGGATGTTGACTCCAACAATGCATGTGTTCTTCAGCAGTTGGTTATTAACCGTTGTGAATCTCTAAAGAGAATAAATAGATGAGAGTTAACCTACACACTGAAAACTCTTCATATATAATATTGTCCAAAGCTAGAGTCCATATCCCAAGAAATTCAAGATAAATCTTCTCTTGAATTTATTGGTATCTTTAATTGTGATATGTTTAAGGGTTTACCTTAAGGATTGAACAACCTCAAGCATTGCAAGAGCATATGGATAAGTAATTGTTCTACTTTGATTTCCGTAGCAGAGAGTGGTTTGACCACCCCAAACCTTGAAGTGCTCCGCCTTTACTCTTGTAGACGTCTCCAAGCTTTGCTTGGGAATATGCACAGTCTCAACTCTCTAAAAACTTTAGGAGTAAGGGATTGTCCAAATGTGACATCCATTCTGGAAGAGGGGATTCCTACCCATCTCACATCGCTTAGAATTGGTGGACCCAATATCTGCAAGGCAATACTTGAGAGGCATTTGCATACACTCACTTGTCTTAAATCTCTCGACATATCAAATGGGTGTCCAGATGCAGTATCATTTCCATAAGATGAGATAGGAGTCACGCTGCCCTCCTCTCTCACCTATCTCTGCATCTCGGATTTCTCAAAACTAGAGAGCCTATCCTCCAATGGCTTTCGCAACCTCACTTCTCTCCAGCGCTTGACTATCAAAAATTGCCCAAACTTCAAGACTCTTCCGGGAAACAACATGTTTTCTTCACTTTTGGAGCTAATTATCCAGGGGTGTCCAGTGATGGAAGAACAGTGCAAAAGGGATGAAGGACCTGAGTGGTCCAAAATTACCCACATACCTTGTGTTGCTATAATTGATGAATCAAGTGGGCAGGTATGTCAATTTGGGATCATTATATCCCATACAAATTTTATTTTATTATTGTCCTATTCTATAACTAGAAAAACAAAATATATGGTCCTTTGGCTGGGTCAGGAATATTATTATTTTAAAATACGAGTTATTTTAATATTCACTGAAAAATAGAATAATTAATTTTTGTAATGGTTTCTGCATAGCTAAGTCAAGTGAAGCACCAGATGGTTTTAATAACTTCTTGATGATAGTTAAGGTAGAGTTATGTATTTATTGTGATCATGTAGCCACACTTTTATATTATAGCAAGTCCCGTGATTTTTATTCTTTGCTTTAAAGGGGTTTTTCACGTAAAAATTTGGCATGTCTAGTGTGATTGATGCTTTGTGATTATTCTTGGCTGCTTCTGTGTTTTTTTAGAGATTATTCTGAGCTATTTGTACTATCGTAATTACCAAAAAAGAGTTGTAGTTATGCTTGCATCTCTTCAGTTGTGGAGCAGAGCATTTTATGAAAAATAAATAGAGAGTAAAATATTATCAAATACGAGAAGCTGCAAATCAAACTTCACATCTGAGACTGAAATCTCTTTGATTCATTGATCCATCTCCTACAATTATAAAATGAATCATTTTCTTAAATATAATTTAGTCATACTATAACATCTGTTTAAAATAAAGCGTAGCGACGTAAATATTTCGCTTTGGTCGCTAGTTGAGGCTATTATTTGAAAATTTGGAATTTCGGTTTTAAAGAGAAAAGGAGTCGCCACCGATCTTTTTTCTAGGTGTGATCGGACACCTAAGAAATCTTCTTTTTTAGAAAAGAAAATTTATTCTTGAACAAAAATGAAGGCCGAATTTGGGTCTACGCGAAAATCCAGAGAAAAATAGTGTTCGGGAGTAGGTTACACACGAGAAAGGTATTAGCACCCTCGCGACTGTAACGCCCAGTACCCGAGACCGTTGTCGGAGTCGAACACGAGGTGTTAACAGACTTAATTCATTGCTTAAACAGCTCAAATAATTTAATTTTAGAAATTCTAGACAAGCTGGCTAACTGCGTCACAGTCACTTAAAAATTCATATCTCGAGTTCTGAAACTCAAAATCCAATTCCGTAAATTTTTCCTGAAACTAGACTCATATATCTATTTACTAATTTTTTTCTAGAATTTTTGGCTAGGCCAATTAGTGCAGTTTATTAGTTAAAATCTCCCTTGTTTCAGGGTTCGACTGCTCTAACCTCTGTGTATTACGAATCAGATATCTCTCTGTACAGAATTTCAATGACTATGAAGTTTGTTTCTCTTAAAACTAGACTCAATAAGAAATCTTTGCGTATAAATTATTACTTCTAATTATTTTTATACAATTTATGGTGAATTTTTAAATTCAGAACAGGGGATTCAGAGATTGCTCTGACCCTATTCCACCAAAACTTAAATATCTCATAAAATATAACTCATTTACCTGTTTCGTTTCTTCCATATGAAAATAGACTCATCAATATTCGATTCCATAACTTATTCATTATTTAATTCCATTTCTACTATTTTTAGTGATTTTTCAAATTCATGTCACTACTGCTGTCTGAATCTATTTTATGATAAATTTTAGCTATTTCATGGTTTCCATGGATTAGCTAGCAATTTGACATACATAACACCAAATATGATCATAATTAGCCATTCCAATGGCTAATCATTACCAAGCATTTTTATACTACTCAATAACCATATCATAAGACCATATATACAAAATGATTATAATGTTATACATGCCATACTCAAAATATACAAGCCATTATGCCAAGATGGTATACGGATAGTGTGAGCGTGCCTCCGACCGTTCCCGATTTCCGAGCTGGCTTGTCAACACTACAAGGAATGAAAAGGAGGGAGTAAGCATAAATGCTTAGTAAGTTCACATGCAAATAGCAAGTAACATAACCATATAAGTAAACATAAAACATCATTTGCATAATCCTCACCAAGACATTCATATCATATTTTCATTTATCATCTTACCATATTGTTGTTATATCGATTTTTCAACCCGAGGGTTAAGTACATACCTGTCCAAAGTATCCATTTCACAACACTTACCAATACATCCCTTTCATCTTGAGTATTCCTCCATTTGAGTAGAACTTTACCCGTTGAACACATCGGAATATAATTCGGATACATGGAAAGTTTACACATAAGTGCCACATATGTAGCCAAGCTACTATGTAACCCGCCCATAAGCGAACTCGGACTCAACTCAACGAGCTCGGGCGTTCGCATCCATAAGTGAACTCGGACTCAACTCAACGAGCTCGGATGCCTAGTTACATCTCACGAACTCGGACTCAACTCAACGAGTTCGGACTTTCGCATCCATAAGTGAACTCGGACTCAACTTAACGAGTTCGGATGCCCAAATATCCCAGTGACATGTCACTTGTATCCTAATCCATTCCTAAGGTTCAACGGGACCTTTTTCCCAATCATGTGTCTCAACCATCTTCTACGGAATACCGATACCGATACTCGGTAGTATTTCACATTTTCCAAGTATATCACATAATTTGACATATTATCAAACAATTATCACGAGTATAATATTTCATAATAATTATCATATCACTTAAATAACATAAAAACATTTAAAATAATAACTATGTTACCAACATTTACATATGAACTTACCTAGTATGCGAAAATGGCTACTTTTACCATTTCGTTCACAACTTGGTATTTTCCCCATTTTAGCCCGAATTTCAGTTTTCCTTGCTCTATCATTTAAAATATAGTCTAATTAGGACTCACATTATTCAAATTGACCCAAAATCATATTTTGGAAAAATTACAATTTTACCCCTAAACTTTTGCATATTTACACTTTTGCCCCAAAGCTCGTAAATTAAACTTCAGCCTATTTTCTTATGTTTTATGACATGCTGATCATTTTTCCCTTCTATGGAAACATCAAATTCTCACTCTAACATGTACTTATGACTATTAGGTATTTTTACCGATTAAGCCCTTTTGCTCGTTTTCACTTAAAACCGAGTAGCACAAGCTGTCTAACATAATTTAAAACCTCATATTCTATCATAAAACACCAAAATACACAAATTTTACCTATGGGTATTTTTCCAAATATAAACACTAGGTTAAATTATTGCTAGCATAAGCTAAATCGAGCTACCGGGACTCCAAAAACGTAAAGAACTTGAAAAACGGGGGTAGAATGGACTTACAATCGAGCTTGGAAGCTTGAAAAACTCTAGCCATGGTTTCTCCTTGCTATATTCGGCCATGGGGTTGAAGATGAGCAAAATTGGCTTTTAATTTTGTATTTTAATTCATTTTACCCCTAAATGACCAAAACGCCCTTACTACTAAACTTTCCAAAAATTCCATCCATGTCCAATTTTTGTCCATAAACTTAGAAATTGGTAAAATTTCTATTTAAGACCTCCTAATTAATATTTCAAAACAATTTCATACTAGAAACTTCTAGAATGCAAGTTTTGCAATTTATTCGATTTAGTCCCTAATTTCAATTTAAGCGCTTTATGCATAAAATTTCTTCACGAAAATTTCACACAATCATGCAATCATATGATAGACCTCAAAATAATCATAAAATAATTATTTCTATCTCAGATTTTGTGGTCACAAAACCACTATTCCGACTAGGCCCAAAATCAGGATATTACAGCGACGCCCAAAATTGGTATCTTGTTAAACACGCGTTGTCTTAATTCTAAAAATACAAGTTTAATTTAATATTTAATTGCGATCCGATTGAAATACAAGAATTTGAAATTTTTGGTTTTTTTTTAGAAGGACGTCTCGTTTTTAACACGAGCCAATGATATCCACCCAACTTAGCGATGAAACCAGTGACTTAGTGTTGAAATCGGTACGTTGCCTTATTTATAAAAAACATAAAATATATAATATCATTTGCAATAGGAATTTGTAAATAATGCAAGCGATGATACGATTAATGAAAAATATTAAAATACAATATTAGAATAAAAATAACAATAATATTCACAATATAGAAAATGTTAATAAAAAATAATGTTCTAACAATGTGATAAAAGAAATGATATGTTTGTAATAATAGTAGAAAATACTAATATGTACATGAAAGATACACATGTATATGTATATGTTAAAAATGATGATAATGATAATAATACTAGCAATAATAATGAAATACAAAAAGCAAATATAATAATAATATTAAAATAAAATAAATAAAAATAATACTATATATAAAAATATGTATACATATACATACATATATAATAAAAATATACACTAATATTAATAATAATAATGATAATAGTAATAATCTTTGAAATATAAAAAGCATATATAATATAATAAAAATATTAAAATAAAGTAATAAAAAATAATACTATATAAAAATATATATACATATACATACATATATAATAAAAATATACACTAATATTAATAATAAGAATAATGATAATAGTAATAATATTGAAATACAAAAAAGAAAAATAATATATAATAAAAGTATTAAAATAAAGTAATAAAAAAAATAATACTATATATAAATATATATACATATACATATATAATAAAAAATATACACTAATAATAATAATAATAATAATAATATTGAAATACAAATAAGCAAATATAATAAAAATATTAAAATAAAGTAATAAAAAATAATACTATATATAAATATATATACATATACATATACAATAAAAAATAAACACTAATATATAATAATAATAATAGTGATAATATTAATAATATTAGAAATAATAATAATATTTAATAAAGAAACGAAAATAAACAAAAAAAAAATTGAACTAAAACAGAGTTTTGGGGCAAATTTAAAAAGAAATAGAAGGAAAATGATCAAAATGCAACACGCGTGCAACCTGGAAGGACCAAAACAGAAATTATTCCTTCCCCTCAAAACGCAGAGCAACACGGGGGACCAAATTACAGAGCATAACAAATTCTGGGGCCAAATTAAAATAAATAGAAATTTGATTGCAGAACATAGAAAAACCGGGAGGGCCTAATGCTCAATTAGACCATCAAAAGAAAACACGCGGATCCCAAGCCTGGAGCGGGTCGGATTCGGGTCGACCAAGGCAAAACGTCGTCGTTTTGAGGCTTATGAACTTTAGCCAAAACGACGTCATTTTATTGCACTATGTAAGACAGAAATTTTTTTTTAACTTCATTTTTCATTTGTTTCAAAAAAAACACCGCTCCCCTTCTTCTTCTTTTTTTCTCTACAGGGGCTGAGGGTCCGGCGAAGGGACCACCGTTGCGTCGCCGTCGGCCACCGTCGCCGGCCACCGTGCACGGTGGCCGAAAAATTAAAAAAAGGTATATTTTTATTTTTTTATATGCTTTTAATATATATGTATATATGTGAGGGAATGGATTTGAAAATAGGAAAGAAAAATAAAAATCACCTTGGGCTTTTCGGTTTTGATTTATGATATTTTGGTTTTTCGATTTGGAACTGTTGTCCTACTTTTTGTGTTGCTAGATTCATCGTTTTGCTTAAAAATCAAATGCTTTTGTATTTCCGAAAGTTGCCGAATCTCCCTATGTTCTTTTCTTGGCTTCTTTTTTAAAGCCATTTACACATATTTCTTATTATTTCTTTACTGTTGTTTGCGTGTTTCTCTTGCAGGAGCAGTTGGGGTGGTGGAACAGGTGGTGGCTGACAGAGGTGACGGCAGTGGCAGAAGATAAGCTAGGGTTTCAGCTTTTCTAAAACCTTAGTTTGACTAATGGGTTTGGGTTTGGGCTTTGTTGATTGGGTTTTGGGTTTATGTAATTTGGTGGGTCGTTGGGTTAGTTTAGTGGGTATTGGGTTATTGTTTTGGCCCGGGCCAAAATTGGTGTGTACAGCTGCCCCTCTTTGCTCGTTATCGTGTAACGAGAATGGAGCAAAGACTTTTAAGAAAGACCAATTTGGCCCGGCCGCGTCGAGCCTTGACTTCCCTGGTGGTCCTCTCTTTCTTGTGGCCTCGTTCTGGTCCACTGCGTCTTGTTGCTTCGATCTACTTCATGCAACTTCAGAGGTATAGGACTTGTTATTTTAATCTGCTCCACTGTAACTTTAGAGAGATAAGATCTATTATTTATTGTTTCAATCTGTTCCATTACAACTTCAAGGAGATACGAATCGTGGTTTCAAGCTTCTCCAATGCCATTTCAGGGAGAAGAGATTTGTAGCTTCGATCTGCTTCACTGCTCCACTGCAACTTCAGGGAGATAAGGTCTAATATCTTCGGTCTGCTCCACTATAACTTCAAGGTTCCTCTACAACTTCATGAAGGTAAGACTTGTAATTTCAACCTGCTCCACTGCAACTTCAGGGAGGCAAAATCTGTATATTCGATTAGCTCTAATCTTTATTCTTTATTGAAAAACAAACATCGAAAATAGCTTGGAATACAAACTGACGTTCAACTCATCTCTCGGATTATGAGTTAATTTTTTTAAAAAAAGTAAAAAATTGAAAATACCTCAATGTGTGACCTGTGGCTCAACTCACCTCTCGCAATATGAGTTGATTTTTTTTGAAAAACAGTGACTAAAAGGCTCAACTCACTTCTCGCAATATGAGTCGATTTTTTTGAAAAACATAAACTGAAAATACCTCAGCGTGTGTCCTGAGGCTCAACTCACTTCTCGTAATATGAGTTGATAGAAACTAAAAATACCTCAGCGTGTGACCCGAGGCTCAACTCACCTCTTGCAATATAAGTTGATTTTTTTGAAAAACAAAGACTAAAAGGCTCAACTCACTTCTCCCAATATGAGTCAATTTTGTTTTGAAAAACATAAATTGAAAATATCTCAGCGTGTGTCCCGAGGCTCAACTCACCTGTCGTAATATGAGTTGATAGAAACTAAAAATACCTCAGCGTGTGACTCGAGGCTCAACTCACCTCTCGCAATATGAGTTGATTTTTTTTGAAAAACAGAAATAAAAATATCAGGATACCAAAACATATCATCTGGTGGAACTTCAGGTGTCTTTTTCCTTGATCCAATATAAATATCATTAAAACCTCTTGCTCTACTAGAGTACCTGCATACGTCATGCATGATGTTATCATGATATGCACATGCTTGTCTTAAATGCTTGTATGTCTACATGATTATGCTATGCGCCTTGGATTTGTTTGTCACATATCCCTTTTCATCACGATTTTTGTGATGATCTGCATTCATTGCTTTGATTCTTGACTTTCTCTTCAGGCTTTGTACCCATTCTCCAGCTTTACGAGTAATCTGTGTTTCTCATATATCACTCTTTTGCCCCTTGTTGAACTTTGTCCTTGCTTTGAGGCTTTTGTACTTACTGAATTCTCATCCGGATAATGCTCAACATTTCTTTTGTTTAGAGTATGTCATTCTACTATTTATCATTCAAATAAACCGTACATTGAGATGCATGAAAATGGTTAGGTAGGTACAAAAGAGATACTTCTCATTTATTTATTTCGAAGGTAACAAACAAAAAGGTTAACCAATGATAGTAAAAAAGTGTCATAAAAAAAGGGGATCACATTCAGTAAATACAAATGCTCTAGATATTCAACGTATGATCTCTTCCACGTTACTTAATCAAGAATCTTTTCGAGCATGGCTTCTTACGTAGAAGATTTCGAGCTTTCAGAGATGCTTCAAATACTATAGCCTTGCCGTTTGACCCACCGTTCAAATCGCCTTGCTCTTTAAGCCCAGGTTTGCTTCATTAGGACGCCCTCTCAGGTTTTCATCCTAATCTTTTTTGTTCATCAAGACGCCCTTTTCGGGTTTTCGCCTTGATCTTTTTTTTTTTTAGAAATAATATTTCTTTACAACATCTGAGTTCACTGGGTTAGGTAACTCTTTCCCATCCATCTCAGTGAGAATCAAAGCTCCACCTGAGAAAGCCTTCTTCACGACATATGGTCCTTCCCAATTTGGTGTCCATTTTCCTCAGAAGTCTTTTTGTATTGGGAGAATCTTTCTCAGCAAGAGTTCTCCTTCGTGGAATTCTCTTGTCCGTACTTTCTTGTCATTGGCCGCGATCATTCTCTTCTGGTACATCTGTCCATGACAGATTACCTTTAAACATTTTTCTTTGATAAGGTTTAACTGGTCATATCGAGCTCGAACCCACTCTACTTCCTCTAGTTTCGACTCCATTAAGACTCATAGAGAGGGGATCTCAACTTCGATGGGTAGCACAGCTTCCATTCCATAGACCAGAAAGAAAGGAGTTGCTCCCGTAGATGTCTGCACAGATGTACGATATGCATACAAAGCGAATGGTAGCTTCTCGTGCCAGTCTTTATATGTCTCGGTCATTTTCCCAATAATCTTCTTAATATTCTTGTTGGCCGCTTCAACTGCTCCATTCATTTTCGGGTGATAGGGTGAGGAGTTATGATGCTTTATTTGAAATTGTTAACGCACTTCCTTCATCATCTTGTTGTTCAAATTCAAAGCGTTATCTGAAATGATTCTTTCAGGCAAACCATATCGACAAATGATTTTCTTTTTTTAAGAACCTGTAAACTACAGTCTTCGTCACATTAGCAAATGAAGCGGCTTCTATCCATTTCGTGAAGTAATCTATCACTACAAAAATGAATCGGTGTCCATTAGAAGTTTTTGGGGAAATGGGCCCTATAACATATATGCCCCACATAGAAAAAGGCCACGGAGAAGTCAAGACATGAAGGGGTGAAGGGGCCACTTGAATTTTATCACCATAAATTTGACATTTGTGGCATTTTCGTGTAAAACTAATGCAATCACGTTCCATCGTCAGCCAGTAATATCCGAGTCTCATAATCTTCCTGGCCATAGTGAAACCATTGGCATGTGTCCCACAAATTCCCCCATGGACATCTTCAAGTATTTTTTTGGCTTCAACAGCATCCACACATCTTAGGAGCACTTGATCTTTTCCTCTTTTGTACAGGATGTCCCCATTAAGAACAAATCCTGCCGACATTCTTCTGATTGTTCTTTTGTCGTTCTCATTTGCTTGTTCGGGATACCTTTGATTCTTGACATATTCTAAGATATCATGGAACCAAGGTCGTCCATCTGTCTCTTTTTCAATGCTACAACAATGTGCAGGGACCTCACATATGCTCATTTGGAGAGGCATTATTTCCGTTTCTTTGTTTGTTTTGAACATTGAAACCAATGTGGCCAAGGCATCAGCCAATTGGTTTTCTTCTCGTGGGAAGTAATTAAATGTCACTTCTTTGAATTCTTTAACCAATTTCGCCACTAGATCACTATATTTAACTAATTTTGGATCTCTCACTTCCTAATCTCCGCGGATTTGGTAAATCACCAACGCTGAATCCCCGTACACCTCTAGGATTTTGACATTTCGTTCAATGACTGCACGAAGTCCCCTGATACAAGCCTCATATTCCGCTATGTTATTGGTACAGAAGAAATTCAGCCTGACAGTGAGCGGATAATGGTTCCCTTCTGGTGATACCAAGACTGCTCCAATCCCATGCCCCAGTGCATTTGATGCACCGTCAAAGCTCATCTTCCATGAATTCTCTTTTGATGACTCACATTATTTTTCTGTAATGCACATCAAGTCTTCATCTGAGAAGTCAAATCTCAATGGCTCATATTCTTCCGTTGTTCGAGTTGCTAAGAAGTTAGCTATTGCACTCCCTTTTATCAACTTTTGGCTCACATAGACGATGTCGTACTCTAACAGTAGGATTTGCCATCGTGCCATTCCTCTTGAGAGTGCAGGTGATTCCATCATGTACTTTATTGGGTCCAACTTTGAAATTAACCATGTCGTATGATACAACATATATTGTCTGAGCCTCCGAACTACCCAAACCAAAGCGCAACAGAATCTTTTAATTGACGAATACTTTGCCTCATACCCTGTGAACTTTTTACTGAGATAGTAAATCGCCTTTTCCCTTTTCCCTGACTCATCATGTTGCCCTAGTATGCAACCCATTGAATTTTCGAACACAATCATATACAATATTAACGATCTTCCTGGAGTTGGCGGTACTAGTACCGGGGGACTAGACAAATACTGTTTTATCTTGTCAAAAGACACTTGGCACTCATCGTTCCATTCTCCCGGATCATGTTTTCGAAGAAGTCAAAAAATTGGGTCACACTGGTTGGTAAGTTGAGCAATGAACCGAGCGATGTAGTTCAACCTCCCTAAAAATCCTCTGACTTCTTTTTGCGTGCGCGGAGGTGGTAGTTCTTGTATGGCTTTTATCTTATCTAGATCAACTTCGATACCTCTCTCGCTGACGTTGAAGCCTAGCAATTTTCCCGAGGTAGCCCCAAATGTACATTTGGCTGGATTAAGCTTCAGCAGGAACTTTCTCAGCCTTTCGAACAACTTCTTGAGGTTCCCAACATGCTCTCTTTCCCCCTTGGATTTGGTTATCATATCATCGACGTAGACTTCTATTTCTTTGTGCATCATGTCATGAAATAACATCACTATGGCTCTCTGATATGTTGCCCCAGCATTCTTTAATCCGATCGACATCACCTTATAACAAAATGTTCCCCACATCGTTACGAAAGTAGTTTTCTCCATATTCTCAAGAGCCACCTTTATCTGATTATAACCCGAGAATTCATCCATGAACGAAAACAATGAATGTTTGGCTGTGTTATCCACCAATGTATCGATGTGTGGCAAGGGAAAATTATCTTTAGGACTTGCTCGATTCGGATCGCGATAATCCACACACATTCGTACCTTGCCGTCTTTCTTCGATACTGGTACTATGTTAGCTACCCGTTCTGGGTACTTGGAGACTTGTAAGAAGCCAGCATCAAATTGTTTATTGATTTCTTCTTTTATCTTTAACAGCATTTTAGGTCTCATTCGTCTTAGCTTCTGTTGAATGGGTTTGCATTCTAGTTTCAGTAGGAGTTTATGGACCACTACATCGTCGTTCAAACCTGGCTTGTCCTGATACGATCATGCAAATACATCTTTGTACTCATGGAGCAAAGCGATCAAATCACGTTTGGTGTTATCTAAAATGGAGGTCCCAATCTTCACTTCTTGCCTCTTTCCTTCATTCCCCAAGTTTACCATCTCAACAGATTCTTGATGAGGTAGAATCTGCTTATCTTCTTGTTCTGCCATTCTTAGTAAGTCAGGAGACGAGACATAGTCTTCAACATTTTCCTCAGCTTCGAACTCTCCTAAACAAATAGCTTTATCGAATCGATTTCAAGATTTGTAATGGGTTTGTTCATATCGTTGATATTTGAGCACCAGAAAGTTGAATGGAAAAGAAAAACTATAGAGGAGCATCAAAGTATTGGGACCAACAAGCATAATGGCATGATGTGAGATATATGCAATGATAGGCTATGAGAAGAGGGAAAAAAGTATGAAGTTAATGAGAATGAAAAGACCATGACAAAATGCATCTCCATTAATGTTCATTTAAATGATAAAGAGCAAACCATAAGCTCTTACAAAAGAATCCCTACTATTACTTAAGGACACACAAAAAGAAAAGTGTTAACATTGAGCATTACTCTGGAGAAGACTTAAAAACTACAAGGAGATCTACGACAATCCAATTGTTCAAAACGAATCCAAGAGGACAAGGGCATATCATTGAAACATCTTTAATTGTATCATTTTTGTACAAGCCCGTTTGGCCCTTGGCCCAAAACCCACTAAATCCACTAAGCCTAAAACCCAAATAACCCCCAGACCCAAACCCAATAGACCATTTTCTAGCCCAATACATTAAAGGAAAATAAGGGAAAATCTAAAACCCTAGCCGTTCAGCCACTTGCACCCTGTCTCATCCACCACCGCCTTTGCTCCCACCGACAGGTCAAATCCACCGCCACTGGTACCTGCAAACATTAATGAGAACGAACAGAAAGCAAGAATAGAGGCATGTAATGGCTATAAAAGAGCCAAACAGAAACCATTGTTTTTTTGGCAACTCTTAATATTTACAAATCAAGCATTCAATCCCCTAAAAACAGCAACTCTAGTGACATCAAAGAGAAAACAGAATCGAATCAAACACTAAAATCCCAGAAGTCAAAATCGAAGGCTAAAGTGACCTTTTTTTTCTTTTTTTTTTCTCTTCAATTTCTATTTCATGGTCGAATATACTCTATATTTACATATACATAAATACATCACATAAGCAAAAAAAAAAAAAAACAAAACAAACACACTTTAAATATATAAATATATAAAACAAAAAAAAAAGAAAAAGAAATTTTACCTAAGGACTCGTGTACGGTGGCCGGCACGGCGGTCGGCACGACGGCGGTTGAGATCCCGATTTCCCCCTAACCGGAGAGCAGAGAGGAGCTCTCAGTTTTTTTTAAAGAACGGTGTAAAATGAAATTTTTAGAAAAATTGTAGCTTTTATAAGCATTTAGAAACGACGCCGTTTTGGGCCTTGCTCCCACAGGCCAAAACGACGCCCGTTTAGCGTCGTCGAATTCAACACCCGACCCGACTGACAGAAGATCCGTGTGTTTTTTTTATTTGGGACAATTGCGCATGCAGTCCTTCCGCAATTTTATTGGTTTTAATCAGGTCTTTTCACATTTTTAAATTTGGCCCCGTAATTTTAATTCTATTTTAATTTAATCCCCTGATTGTCTGAAGGAAAGACATTTGAACGGCGTCGTTTGGTAAAATCAGACTATTTACTCCTTCGGTCCCTCCTATTTGCCCACGCGTTCGAATCAGTCCCCTCCACTTTTGATGATTTTAAAATTCGCCCCTAAAATTCCGTTTTTAACCCAATTTCGTCCTTTTTCCTCATATGTCTCATTTTATCGTAATATTAATCATAATATTATACTTTATTAATGTTATATTTTTATTTATTAAACATCTTACTTTTATTTAATGCTTATATACATATGTTATAAAGTTTAATATTATTGTTGCATTAATGTATTTGTATATTATATATGTATTCATTTAATGTATATATACATTGTACTACACCTATATGTATTAGCATTATTACATGTATTTGTTCCTTTTAAGTATTATATATATATTTCACATACATTATGTATATATATAGCTAGTATTATTAATTATATGCATTTACCCCATTTCATGTACACATTATGTATATACATTTAAATACTATATTATACACATATTAATACCATATTATATACATTTTTTATCTACTTTTACCTCTATTATATTTACTATTAATATCAATATATGTTTTATATCTTCAACTTATATATGCGTATACATTTATATATTATTAGTTTGTGATATTATTGTTTTTAATACGTTTGTATCGTATATACATCGTTCTAATATTGTATTTTTCTATACGTTACGTATGTTTTTTTAACTATATTATGTATTACTATATCTACATAGCATTATTATTACTAATATATGTATGTATTATGTAATTTTGATTATATTACGTATACATTTTTATACTACGCATATGCACCTTTTAACACTGTACTAATATCATTATATATATATATATATATTTCTTTCATATATTTCTTATAACCTCTACGTATGTACTTTAACCCATATGTGTATATACTTTTATATCATTACTATCGTTATCATTGTCATTCTATTTTTCCATTTTTTATATCTATTTATTTATTTATTTGCTTGCGTGTTTGATTATTTTATTTTCTCCACGTATGTGTTTACATTTATATAATACTTAACCTCGTTATTGTTTCATCTTTTATAACTGTTCATGTTATTGTTTTGACACTATCATTATATTATTATATGTGTTAATACCATAATTTGCTCTTACATTTTACTATAAACCACATTATGTTTTTTCACTCGATGCCTTAAAATAATTTTTTCGTAAAAATGATATTTCGTATTTGGTAATTCGAGACGATCGTGCCCTAACTTACTGGGTTTCGATTCTTCTTTTTACCAAAATAATAGAATATTCATTTAAAAATCACAATGCGAGTTTTGAAAAAATGCTTATTCTCGAAGAAACGAGGTGTTATGCCCTAACTTACCGGGTATAACATTTTGTCACCTCGAGATAAGAATTGGTTTTAAAATAAAAATAATATTCGATGTTTGAGAACTCGGGAAAACGTGCCCTAACTTACTGGGTTTCGATTTCTCTCGTTTACTCTAAATAATCGAATACCCTTTTAATAAATTAAAATACACAAATTTTATATATAAAAGGCAAGCTCACTCTCGAATGTTCAAGACGTCGTGTCTTAACTTTCTGGATGTGACATTTCATATTTTGAGACGAGAAGGTCTTTAACACTTGAGCTTTTTTAAAAGAAGGATCGTATTTCAGAAGTCTTTCATGTTTTTGATTTTCGACACTAAGACGCTAATTAATCAACTAGGTACCAATTTTTGGGCGTACCGAGGGTGTTAATCCTTTCTCGTGCGTAACCAACTCCCGAATTCGTTTTCTGATTTTCGTAGACCAAAAATTATCGTTTTAGTAAATCTTAACTTTTATTAAAATGATTAATTTGAGGTGACCCGATCACACCTCATAAAAAAGGATTGGTGGCAACTCCCAGTTTTTCGTTTTCATTTTCAAAATCCAAGTCGATTCCCGTTTTTTTCAAAAAAATAGTTACGACAGCTTGGCGACTCCACTGGGGACACCAAATAAGAGAGTCAAGCCACAAGTTGATTAACTTTTGTCTTTTTGTCGAAAATTAAAAATTTGGTTTTGATATACGATCCCTTCATTACATTTCACCCATTTTTCGTACGGTTTTAATCATTTTATTCCCATTTTCTTTAATCGCTGAAAGTTTTTATGCATCTATCCTCTCATTGCATTGCATGACCGTTGTGGTCACACCCTTTAAGTGGGAGTGAGAAACTATTCCTTCGTGAGGTTTTCACCTCCGTGCAGGATAGCGGATCACTTTCGGGATACGTCCGTACCTATGTCTTCGTGAGATTTTCATCTCCGTGCAGCCATAGGGAAATGTATTCCCCTGAACTGAACTCTGTCTGTATGAGCCTATAATGGGTGAAGATCGAGGAATCTGCTGATTCAGGTACCTTTACTCTAGAACCAAACCCCATGTAGCGAACCTTAAGAACCCACCTTAGGTAGAGCCACTCCGAAACCCTAGGGGTTACCTAAAAAAATACCATATTTATTATTCTTTGTTTGCTTTAAATTGCGTATGAAATACTAACTTGCTTTGTTTTACTTTGATTGTACTTGCATGGCATTTGCATCACAAAAGGTGTTGAATCACATTCGGTTGCTAAGTAGATAGCTTATCATGGAAAAGGGGTTTTTTGATAAAGTAGAGGACAACGCAGCTATCCGGATATGGGCTGAGACAACACAACAAGAGAAAGGTGACAGTCTTACCAAGGGGTACGTGTCAGAGTTATGAGACTTTACTCGGATCAGCGTAACTCAGAATAATCTCCAAGAGATGAAAGAAATTTGGAGTCAGTGGGATGACGAGGTCAAACAGCTATTCTATTGTCATTACGGTGATTTACCTTATCTGCTCAATGTCAAGGTAGACGAACACCTATTTCGAGCCCTCGCCCAATATTGGAATTCCGCTTACAGTTGCTTCACTTTTGGGAAGGTAGATTTGGTACCTACTATAGAAGAGTACACGGCCTTGCTCTATTGCCCGAAGATTCAGGTTGACAGAATTTATTCCAGACCTGCCAATGTCCCAGCATTTTCAAAAAAGTTGATGAACATCACAGGGATGGGTGAGCAGTGGATTACAACCTGGATCAAACGGAAAGGAGATTGTAAATGCCCAAAAAGTTGATGAACATCACAGGGATGAGTGAGCAGTGGGTTACAACCTGAGGGATCTAATCTTAGCGCACCCCGATGTGAAGAAAAGGGTAGATGTCTTCGCCCTGAGCATTTATAGACTGGTTGTCTTCCCTAAAGCTTTGGGACATGTAGACGAGGCGGTCTCCGATCTTTTTGACAGGTTTGGTAAAGGGACCACACCTGTACCCGCAATCTTGGCTGAAACTTTCAGATCATTGAATGCTTGTCGAAGAGTTGGTGAAGGGAGATTTATAGGATGTGCACAGCTCTTGCTATCTTGGTTCCACAATCATTTTTGGAAAGTGGAAAAGGTCTCGTATCGTATCTTCTCTGAAAACTACTCTCCACTGAAAGAGTTAGTAGCTACACCGAGGAGAGATGATATTACAGAAGAAAATTGGATGGCGATTCTTCAAAGTTTGCAAGAGAAAGACGTTGAATGGAGGGCCCCGTGGATGGTTCCTGATGAAATATTATACCGATACGGGGATTTTGATTGGGTTCCCTTGTTAAGAGTATGGAGATCCGTCAGGTATGCCCCTTTGCTTGCATTAAGACAGTACAGATCCAGACAGTTTACACTACCGACACACGGGTTAGGTTAGTGCGAGTTTGTATTCACGGGCAATAATTACAAAAAGATAGTTCGCGAGATATCAAATGCCTGGAACCAGAATCGTAGAATGAAAAAATTTACTGCCAATCCCATGACTACCCCTGAGTATGACCAATGGTGGATTCAGAGAATTAACGACAATATCCCCATGCCAGATCAAGGGAATCCTCAGTCGATAGAAGAACACTTGAAAGTAATTCCATCCGAGCTAGAAATCATCAGGCAAGATTTCGAGAGAAAGAGTCTGGAACTAGAAAAAAGGATCGAGCAACTGGAGGAAGAAAAAATGCAGCTGGGATTAGATGTCGATGTCCAGAAACTAGAAGCGGAAAGACTCAGAAAAGGAAAAAACAAGGCTGAAGAGGATTTGGACAGTTTGAAGACGGATTACAAGAAGCTGCGTAGGTCAATGAAAATCACTGGGTTAGGAAAAACATCTGAACAGTGGCGACAGGAAGTCAAAGAAGAGAAAAGCAAAGCCAACCAATGGGAAGAAAAATTCCGGGATGCCCAAGCTCGAGAAGGTGCTCTGAAAAGAAGTTTGGTAGAAAGCCAGAACAAGAAGGAGGGGTTAAAGATTCGGATGTCAGAGTTGGAGAGGTCCTTGTATCAGTATCGTACGCGTAACTCTGTGATCGAGTTGAAAGTTAGTCAGAACAGAATTGAAGAATTAAGAGAGAATATAGAAGAACTCAAAATAGCGCTGCAAAATCGTGAACTTCAGATTGAACTCCTTGAGGTTAATAACGAGAAATTTAAGGCGCAACTTCATCAATCTCAAGATCAGGTCCGGAACAGAGACTACGTCATGGGCGAAGCTTTGACTCAAGTGCGAGAAGTGGCTGATCACTTGCAAACATTAGCAGTACAAGCTGATGTGTTGAGTCTAAAATACGAGTCAGAATCAGACCGAGACTGAGAGCTAGCTTGGCTTCTTAGGCAGGTCAAGGCCCTAAGTATCAGGGCAAAGCCTTATATGTAATCTATTTTATGTAAAGAAACTTGTTTTCTAGAAAAGTTACTCTAATAAAATCGGGTTGGAATCAACGCTTTTTTGCATTCATCACACGCACTAAAACTCACAAAAAACCCTAAAAATCATGGCAGTTACCCTGGAACATCGTTACGGTACAAGAGGAAAAACAAGAGTAATGGACCAAAGATTAGAGAGATTAGAACAAATGCAAAAAGAGATGCAGGACCAACTACAAACATGTATGCAAGAACAGCTTGCCAAAATCCAGCAAGATATGAGAGACCAGATGTTGGAATCCCAGAAAAGTATGATGGATCAATTAACGCGTCTATTGGCTGGCGGATTAGAAAAAGGGAAAAGCCCTTTGATCAATGCGGGAGATGATGTTGAAGATCCTACCTACCCTCCGGTTTTTGCCCCAGCGGACGTTCAGACCCAACCTGATATGTACCCAAGAAGGCCGTCGGTCACAATTAGGCCCCAACCATTTTAGGCCGGTGTCTCAGTACTGATGAATTATCAGGCTGGTTCGGGCTTCAATCCCGGGGATAACCCGACTAACCCTGTGGTCCTCAATCTCGATGAAGTAACAGAAATAGAAAAGACAAGGGTAGAACTCCCGAAGGAGCTTGAAGAAAGGTGTAGATGGTTAGAATAAAAATTTAAAGAAATGGAAAGTACCGACTATCGTGGTGGAATCGATGCTAAAGAATTAAGTTTGGTTCCAGACCTGGTACTCCCTCCCAAGTTCAAAACTCTAGAATTTGAGAAGTACAACGGGACTAGCTGTCCCGAAGCCCACATCACTATGTTCTACAGACGAATCGCAGGTCATGTTAATAATGACCAACTATTAATCCACTGCTTCTAGGAAAGTCTAGTTGGGGCTGCTTCTAGATGGTACAACCAACTGAGTCGCACCCAGATCAGTTCATGAAAAGATTTAGCACAAGCCTTCATGAAGCAGTACGGTCATGTGGCAGACATAGCCCCTGATAGAATCACTTTACAGAATATGGAGAAAAAGCATAACGAAAGCTTTAGGCAATATGCCTAACGATGGAGAGAAGTGGCCACACAAGTCCAACCCATTCTATTGGAAAATGAAATTACTATGCTCTTTATCAATACCCTGAAGGCGTCTTTTATTAACCACATGCTGGGTAGCGCGACCAAAAGCTTTTCAGACATAGTAGTGTCTGGAGAAATGATAGAAAATACGATAAGATGTGGGAAAATAGAGGCTGGAGAAAGCACCAAAAGGTCAGCATCGAGAAAGAAAGAGCACGAGGTGAATAATGTGAGCTCATATTCGAAATCGATCACCGTAAGCCAACCAAGGTCGACAACCCCAAGGCAGCAGGGCGCACGTAGACAAGAGCCTAATACAAGGTAAAATAGGGAGAAACTCCAATTTACGCCCATTCCAATGACATACAAGGAGTTATACCAAAGTTTATTCGATGCACATGTCGTGTCTCCCTTTTATCTAAAACCAATGCAACCTCGATACCCCAAATGGTACGACGCAAATGCCCAATGCGAATACCATGCGGGAGCCGCGGGACACTCGATAGAAAACTGCACCACTTTCAAGAAATTGGTTGAAAGACTCATCAACATGGGCATCGTGAAATTTGATGATACATCTAGTGCAAAGAATCCATTACCCGACCATGGGGATAAGGGGATAAATGCGATAATCGAGAGTTCAGGGAAAGAAATTAAGATGAATATTGCAGAAGTAAATACCCCGCTGAAAGAAGTATGGAAGAAAATGGTGGAAAGAGGGTTGATAACACAAAATTCAAGGGGCAGACCCCGAGAAGCAAAGAATTATTGCGAGTTCCATGATCAAGAGGATCACGAGATTCAGAAATGCAGCGAATTCAGGGCTTTGTTACAAGGATTGATGGATAACAAGGAGCTAGAATTCTTCGAATATGTCGGAAGCCTAGAAGAAACAGATGTGTGTGCCTCCGAAGAAGGGTCGACGAAGGATGTTCACAAAGTCAACCACCCAGTGGTTATTATATCAAGTCCGAGAATGAATGAAGTCGGGGCACAAGTTGCGCCCAAAGTTATAATCCAGAAGCCCGTTGCTTTCCCTTACAAAGATAGCAAAAGAGTACCGTGGAGCTATAGTTGCAATGTAACAATTCCGGGAGAGGAAATCCCGATTAATGCATCAGAAGAAGGTCAAGATGAGGGTTTTTATAAGTGCAGCGGAAGACGTTATACCCCAAATACAAAATTCGAGCAGGTTAAAGGAAAATCATTGGCAATTGAGCAAAAGAAAGAGAAGCCGGCGGGACCTGAGCCAACTGTTAATGAATCAGTGACTAAAAAAGAAGCAAAGGAATTCTTAAAATTTTTAAAGCACGGCGAATACAACGTCGTGGAATAGCTACACAAGCAGCCAGCTCGTATATCGGTACTGGCTTTACTCTTAAGCTCAGAAACCCATCGCAACGCATTGATGAAGGTGTTGAATGAAACTTATGTTGCTAACGACATCTCTGTAAACAAACTGGACCGTTTAGTCAACAACATAAGTGCAAACAACTTCATATTCTTTAATGACGATGAAGTACCGCCAGGGGGCCGAGGATCTACTAAAGCTTTACACATCACGACTCGCTGTAAAGGGTACACATTACCAGGGGTATTGATTGACAATGGGTCTGCACTAAATGTCCTACCCATATCTACGCTGAATAGGTTGCCAGTGGATAGTTCTTATATGAAGACATGCCAGAATGTAGTGAGAGCATTTGATGGCACAGAAAGGAAGGTAATGGGGAGAATTGAAATACCCCTCTTAATCGGGCCAAGTACGTACGAGGTAGATTTCCTGGTCATAGACATTAAGCCTTCGTATAATTGCCTGTTGGGGAGACCATGGATTCACTCAGCGGGGACAGTGCCGTCATCGTTACATCAAAAGCTCAAATTTATAACGGAAGGTCGGTTGGTGACCATAAATGCAGAGGAAGATATCATTGCATCCGTTATCAACGACGCGCCATATGTGGGGATAGATGATGAAGCAATCGAGTGCTCTTTTTGGTCTTTAGAGTTTGTAAATGCGACATTCATCACCGAAGGAAATAAGATTCCCAGGCCTAGGTTATCTGAGACTACAAGAGTGGGACTACGGCTAACTGTTGGAAAATGGGCCCTACCTATAAGAGGACTCGGGAGATACCTCCAGGGAATGACTAATGCACCAATGATGAAGGACAAACAAGACCGTTTTGGGCTAGGATTTAAGCCAGACGCGAAACAAAGAAAGAAGGAGCTAGAGAAGAAGCAAGAGAGAAGGAGAGCGCGATTGAGTGGGAGAGAAATCGAATGGGAACCAATGATCTTCCCCCATATTTCGAAGACTTTTATGTCTGGAGGAATCATTCACCCTGAGAGGGGCACGTCGAGAAAGGAAATCGCGGAAAGAATGATGAAAAATTTGGACATCAATGCCACATCGAAGAAGGAACTGGAGTAGAAAATTTGTCGGGTATTTGCCCCTATGAGTCGGGAAGTGTTCTGAATAATTGGACTGCGGAAGAGATTCCTATAGTCTTTAGAACTAACACAGAGTAATATTCAAAACACACTTATTACTCTAGGCTTAGGAGTAATAAGAGTCCCTTTTTGTGAAATAGGCCTATGTTCAAAATTGTTATTTCAATGAAATGCATCCTTTTGTCTTATTCCAAACATTCTTTTATTCTTTCATTCACGATCATACCATACATATCATTGTTCTTAGATTCTCTTATTCTTCGCACCTACAACAGGTCTCCAGATATCAATGATATGAGCGACATTGTTACTAACTCAGAGTCTCCTTTTGAGCGGGATATGTGTCTAGAGGGATCTCAGGACTTTGAGGATGACAGAAACTGTGACTTATCCCCTGATTTGTTAAGGATGGTAGAACAAGAGGAGAAACAGATTCTACCCACAAAGAGATAGTAGAAGTCGTGAACTTGGGAGATGAACTAGAAAAGAAAGAAGTAAAGATTAGAGCCTGCATTGCCACAGAGACGAAGCGAGACCTTATAGAGTTACTCCAAGAGTTCAAGGATGTCTTTGCATGGTCGTACCGAGATATGCCTGGCCTAAGTACTGACATTGTGGTACACAAGCTCCCCATCAAAGAAGAATGCAAGCCAGTTCAACAAAAGCTTCGGAGGATGATGCCCGATGTTTTGTTAAAAATAAAAGAGGAAGTCAAGAAGCAATTCGACGCTGGTTTCTTACAAGTAGTTAAGTACTCGGAATGGGTAGCTAATATTGTCCCCGTCCCTAAGAAAGATGGGAAAGTACGGATGTGTGTAGATTACAAGGATCTGAACAAAGCCAGCCCGAAGGATAATTTCCCGTTGCCTCATATCGACACCTTAGTGGACAATACGGTAGGTTACTCACTTTTCTCCTTTATGGATGGTTTCTCAGGGTACAATCAGATAAAGATGCATCCCGAAGACATGAATAAAACCATGTTCGTAACCATGTGGGGAACATTTTACTATAAGGTGATGCCGTTCGGACTGAAAAATGCGGGAGCAACGTATCAAAGAACCATGGTAACCTTGTTCCATGATATGATGCACAAAGAAATTGAAGTCTATGTTGACGACAAATCTCAGACAGAAGAAGAACATGTGCTAGTCTTGAGGAAATTGTTCTTGAGGTTGAGAAAATTGCAGCTGAAACTCAATCCAGCAAAGTGTACCTTCGGGGCCAGGTCAGGAAAACTGCTAGGATTTGTGGTTAGCGAAAAATGGATTGAGATTGACCTAGATAAGGTCAAAGCCATACAAGAGTTACCTCCACCGCGTACTCAAAAGGAAGTTCGGGGATTTCTAGGAAGATTAAATTACATCGCTCGATTTATTTCACAACTAACCGAGAAATGTGACCCTATATTTCGGTTCCTTAAGAAACACAACCCTGGTGTTTGGGACGAGAAGTGCCAGAAGACTTTCGACAAGGTTAAGCAATATTTGTCTAATGCCCCAGTATTGACACCACCTAGTCTAGACAAGCCATTGATACTGTACTTGACAGTGTTTGAAAATTCTATGGGATGTGTGCTTGGCCAATACGATGAGTTAGGAAGGAAAGAAAGAGCAATATATTACCTCAGTAAGAAGTTTACTGAGTGTGAAACAAGATACTCGCCAATTGAAAAGTTGTGTTGTGCCCTAATCTGGACAACCCGAAGATTGAGACAATACATGTTGTATCACACAACTTGGCTAATCTCTAAAATGGACCCTCTGAAGTACTTAATGGAGTCGACTGCTTTGAATGGGAGAATGGCCCGATGGCAAATTCTGCTTTTTGAATTCGATATAGTCTACGTTAACCAGAAGGCTGTAAAAGAAAGTGTGATAGCAGATTTTCTAGCCAGTAGAGCCCTAGAGGACTACGAGCCCTTGAATTTTGACTTCTCAAATGAAGATCTAATGTACATAGCGACCATTGAAGAAGACCCTCAAGAAGGTCATCCTTGGAAGCTAAACTTTGACGGAGCATCAAATGCTGTGGGTAACGGAATCGGGGCAGTCCTGGTATCCCCGAACGGAGATCATTATCCATTTACTAATAAATTGGATTTTGACTGCACGAACAATATGGCAGAATACAAAGCATGCATCATAGGAATTCGCGCGGTCATAGAGCGTAAAATCAAGGTGTTAGAGGTATATGGAGATTCTGCTCTAGTGATTTATAAACTCAAAGGTGAATGGGAGACGGAGACCCTAAGTTGATCAATTATCGAAGGCTGATCCTTGAATTAATTAAAGAGTTTGATGACATCGTCTTCTGCTACCTCCCGCGAGAAGAAAATCAGATGGCTGACGCGCTGGCAACTTTAGCTTCTATGATCAAAGTGAGTAGGCAAGAGGATGTGAAACCAATCCAAATGAGCATTTATGAGGCTCCGGCTCATTGTTACAACCTCGAAGAAGAAGAAGAAAATGATGATCACCCTTGGTACCACGATATCCTGCGGTATGTGAGAAATCGTGAGTATCCCGACCAGGCTACTCAGAATGACAAAAGAACTTTGAGAAGACTGGCCAATGACTACATCTTGGATAGGGAGATCCTATACAAAAGAAGAAAGGATCAAGTACTGTTAAGATGTGTAGACGCTATTGAGGCTAAGAAAATCTTGGAAGAAGTCCATGAGGGCGTCTGTGGAACACACGCTAATGGCTTTACAATGGCCAGGCAAATTATGAGGTTTGGTTATTATTGATCCACCATGGAAGGAGACTGTATTAACTACGCCAAAAGATGTCATAAATGTCAAATCTATGGAGACAAGATTAATGTGCCTCCTTCACCCCTGCATGTCATGACTTCACCATGGCCTTTCTCGATGTAGAGCATGGATGTGATTGGGCCAATTTCGTCAAAATTTTCAAATGGGCATCGATTCATCTTCGTGGTTATTGATTATTTCACCAAATAGGTAGAAGCTGCTTCATATGCCAATGTTACTAAATCGGCAATTAGCAGGTTCCTAAAGAAGGAAATCATTTACCGGTATGGAATGCCAGAAAGGATCATATCTGACAACACATTGAATTTGAACAACAGCACAATAAAGGATGTCTGCAACCAATTCAAGATCAGACACCACAACTCGTCACCATACCGTCCGAAGATGAACGGTGCAGTTGAGGCAGCTAATAAAAACATTAAGAAGATTGTGGGGAAAATGACTGAGACTTATAAAGACTGGCATGAAAAGCTACCATTCGCCCTCTATGCTTATCGAACGTCCGTCAGGACCTCCACCGGGGCAACACCTTTCTCATTGGTTTATGGAATGGAGGTAGTTTTACCTATCGAGGTTGAGATTCCTTCCCTCAGAGTTTTGTCAGAAGTAAAGTTGGATGAAGCAGAGTGGATCCAGTCACGATACGATCAGTTGAATCTGATTGAAGAAAAGAGGCTAAGGGCTATCCGTCATGGTCAGATGTACCAAAAACGAATGATGCGAGCTTACAACAAAAAGGTTCGTCCAAGAGAGTTCCACGAAGGAGACCTAGTATTGAAAAATATCCTGCCCATACAAAAGGATTTCAGAGGAAAATGGATGCCGAATTGGAAAGGACCTTATGCGGTAAAAAAGGCCTTTTCTGGAGGAGTATTGATATTGGCTGAAACGGATGGCAAGACTTTACCCAATCCTGTGAATTCAGATTCGGTTAAGAAATACTTCGCTTAAAAAAAATGGAGAGGCCAAGGTGAAAACCCGCAAAGGGCATCTTGAGACCAAAGGGGATTTGAGTTGAAAACCCGAAAAGGGCGGCTCAAATTCGGTCAAAGTGGGGCATACAGCAGTCTTACTATGCCTGAATTAACAATAAAGGAGTATGCTACATCTCGGGGCATCTACAAGGGTACTCTAGATCCCCTAAACACATATTGGGCAAAAAGGAGTCCTCAAGAAGTTTGTACGAAGAAGCTCATGCTACGATATCTGGGGCACCTATTTTCTTTTTGTTCATTTCGTATTCCAGCAATATTTGTTGTCTGTGATTAATCTATTCCCTTCAAATTTTTTCCGACAAATTTCATTCCTGTCGTTGTTGTGATCTTTTTCAAGCATTTTGCATTGAAATGATGGTTAATGGACTAAAGTCATTTTTGTAAAAAAGGGTTCTGCATATTACTCTATAAGTCTCTAAATAGTACAAGAACCTGAAACAGGGCTATTATTTAGAACTAATCAAACTTAAAGATTGGAAACATTTGAGAAGAAAGAATTTAAATTGAGACTATCTCTTCGGGCTTTCCGTTCAAAGATCTAAGCTGAACAAGAAGACGGGACACCATTTTAATGATCGAACCTTAATAAACAGCGAGCAATGACAACCCGTGCATTAAAAAAGGGAATTCATTCTCACAACATGCTGCACTTGTGCATTCATAGATCATTCGTGACACATTTAGTTAGGAGCATTTGATTCATTTCAATCATAGTGTCCTAATTATTTGGCATAAGCATCAATACATGAAACTGATTTTACAGATCATGTTCCTAAGAGGACGATGCAGTGGAATCGGTGAATCCACGAGCCTTATCTCCCTAAGTAGTAGGGTGACAGGCTGAATTTACAGATCTTAACCCCCTAAACAGTAGGGAAACAGATCGAAGATGAAGGGTCTTAAACCCCTAAGCAGTAGGGTAATAGACCAAATTGCAGATCTTATCTCCCTAAGCAGTAGTGGAGCAAATCGAAGACGAAGGGTCTTAAACCCCTAAGCAGTAGGGTAACAAACCAAATTGCAGATCTTAACCCCCTAAGCAGTAGGGAAACAGATCAAAGGTAGCAAGTCTTAACTCCCTAAACAGTAGGGTAACAGGCTAAGAATTCACAAGGTCTTGACCCCCTAAGCAGTAGGGTAACAGACCGAATTGCAGATCTTATCTCCCTAAGCAGTAGTGGAGTAGATCGAAGACGAAAGGCTTTAACCCCCTAAGCAGTAGGGTAACAAGCCGAATCTACAGACCTTAAACCCTAAGCAGTAGGGTAACAGGCTAGAGATTGACGAATCTTAACCCTCTAAGCAGTAGGGAAACATAGCAGAAGTGATGGGCCTTAAACCCCTAAGCAATAGGGTCACAGGCTGGAAATTACAAATCTCTTTTCCCTGAAATGGTGTTGGAGTGGTTAAAAGCCACAGCAGATCCCCTTGAAGTTTCGGCGGATCTCTTCTTCCTGAAATGGCGTTGGAGCGGCTAAAAGCCACAACAGATCTCCTTGAAGTTTCAGTGGATCTCTTTTCCTTGAAATGGCGTTGGAGCGGCTAAAAGCCACAGCAGATCTCCTTGAAGTTTCAACGGATCTCTTCTTCCTGAAATGGCGTTGGAACGACTAAAAAGTCACAGCAGATTTCCTTGAAGTTTCAGCGGAAGAATATCAAAACAAGTCTTATCTCCCTGAAGTTACAGTGGAGCAAACTAAAGATAGCAAATCTTACTTCCCTGAAGTTGCAGTGGAACAGATTGAAGCTATAAACCATAGATCTCATCTCTCTGAAGTTGCAATAGAGCAGATCAAAACAAACCTTATCTCACTAAAGCCACAGTGAAGCAGTGGAGCGGACTAAAGCAACAGGAGGCACTAGGCTGCATGATGTTACCTAAAGAAGAGGAGCACCAAAGAAGTCAAGACTCAACGTGGCCGGGCCAAACGGGTCTCTCTTGAGAGTCTTTGCTTTATTCTCGTTACACGACAACAAGCAAAGAGGGGCAGCTGTACAAGCCCGTTTGGCCCTTGGCCCAAAACCCACTAAATCCACTAAGCCTAAAACCCAAATAACCCCGAGACCCAAACCCAATAGACCGTTTTCTAGCCCAATACATTAAAGAAAAATAAGGGAAAATCTAAAACCCTAGCCGTTCAGCCACTTGCTCCCTGTCTCATCCACCACCGCCTCTGCTCCCACCGACAGGTCAAATCCATCGCCACTGGTACCTGCAAACATTAATGAGAACGGACAGAAAGCAAGAATAGAGGCATGTAATGGCTATAAAAGAGCCAAACAGAAACCATTTTTTTTCGACAACTCTTAATATATACAAATCAAGTATTCAATCCCCTAAAAATAGCAACTCTAGTGACATCAAAGAGAAAATAGAATCGAATCAAACACTAAAATCCCAGAAGTCAAAATCGAAGGCTAAGGTGACCTTTTTTTTCTTTTTTTTTTCTCTTCAATTTCTATTTCATGGCTGAATATACTCTATATTTACATATACATAAATACATCACATAAGCAAAAAAAAAAAACAAAACAAAACAAACACACTTTAAATATATAAATATATAAAACAAAAAAAAGAGAAAGAAATTTTACCTAAGGAGCGATTTCTGGCCCCGTGTACGGTGGCCGGCACGGCGGTCGGCACGACGGCGGTTGAGATCCTGATTTCCCCCTTAACCGGAGAGCAGAGAGGAGCTCTTAGTTTTTTTTAAAAGAACGGTGTAAAATGAAATTTTTAGAAAAATTTTAGCTTTTATAAGCATTTAGAAACGACGCCGTTTTGGGCCTTGCTCCCACAAGCCAAAACGACGCCGTTTAGGCATCGACCCGAACACCCGACCCGACTGACAGAGGATGCGCGTGTTTTTTATTTGGGACAATTGCGCATGCAGTCCTTCCGCAATTTTATTGGTTTTAATCAGGTCTTTTCACATTTTTAAATTTGGCCCCGTAATTTTAATTCTATTTTAATTTGATCCCCTGACTGTCTGAAGGAGGGATATCTGAACGGCGTCGTTTGGTAAAATCAAACTATTTACTCCTTCGGTCCCTCCTATTTGCCCGCGCGTTCGAATCAGTCCCCTCCACTTTTGATGATTTTAAAATTCACCCCTAAAATTCCATTTTTAACCCAATTTCGTCCTTTTTCCTCATATTTCTCATTTTATCGTAATATTAATCATAATATTATACTTTATTAATGTTATATTTTTATTTATTAAACATCTTACTTTTATTTAATGCTTATATACATATGTTATAAAGTTTAATATTATTGTTGCATTAATGTATTTGTATATTATATATGTATTCATTTAATGTATATATACATTGTACTACGTCTATATGTATTAGCATTATTACATGTATTTGTTCCTTTTAAGTATTATATATATATTTCACATACATTATGTATATATATAGCTAGTATTATTAATTATATGCGTTTACCCCATTTCATGTACACATTATGTATATACATTTAAATACTATATTATACACATATTAATACCATATTATATTCATTTTTATCTACTTTTACCTCTATTATATTTACTATTAATATCAATATATGTTTTATATCTTCAACGTATATATGCGTATACATTTATATATTATTAGTTTGTGATATTATTGTTTTTAATACGTTTGTATCGTATATACATCCTTCTAATATTGTATTTTTCTATACGTTACGTATGTTTTTTTAACTATATTATGTATTACTATATCTACATAGCATTATTATTACTAATATATGTATGTATTATGTAATTTTGATTATATTACGTATACATTTTTATACTACGCATATGCACCTTTTAACACTGTACTAATATCATTATATATATATTTCTTTCATATATTTCTTATAACCTCTACGTATGTACTTTAACCCATATGTGTATATACTTTTATATCATTACTATCGTTATCATTGTCATTCTATTTTTCCATTTTTTATATCTATTTATTTATTTATTTGCTTGCGTGTTCGATTATTTTATTTTCTCCACGTATGTGTTTACATTTATATAATACTTAACCTCGTTATTGTTTCATCTTTTATAACTGTTCATGTTATTGTTTTGACACTATCATTATATTATTATATGTGTTAATACCATAATTTGCTCTTACATTTTACTATAAACCACATTATATTTTTTTACTCGATGCCTTAAAACAATTTTTTCGTAAAAGTGATATTTCGTATTTGGTAATTCGAGACGATCGTGCCCTAACTTACTGGGTTTCGATTCTTCTTTTTACCAAAATAACAAAATATTCATTTAAAAATCACAATGCGAGTTTTGAAAAAATGCTTATTCTCGAAGAAACGAGGTGTTATGCCCTAACTTACCGGGTATAACATTTTGTCACATCGAGATAAGAATTGGTTTTAAAATAAAAACAATATTCGATGTTTGAGAACTCGAGAAAACATGCCCTAACTTACTGGATTTCGATTTCTCTCGTTTACTCTAAATAACCGGATACCCTTTTAATAAATTAAAATACGTAAATTTTATATATAAAAGGCAAGCTCGCTCTCGAATGTTCAAGACGTCGTGTCCTAACTTACTGGATGTGACGTTTCATATTTTGAGACGAGAAGGTCTTTAACACTTGAGCTTTTTTAAAAGAAGGATCGTATTTCAGAAGTCTTTCAAGTTTTTGATTTTCGACACTAAGACGCTAATTAATCAACTAGGTACCAATTTTTGGGCGTACCGAGGGTGCTAATCCTTTCTCGTGCGTAACTGACTCCCGAATTCATTTTCTGATTTTCGTAGACCAAAAATTATCGTTTTAGTAAATCTTAACTTTTATTAAAATGATTAATTTGAGGTGACCCGATCACACCTCATCAAAAAGGATTGGTGGCGACTCCTAGTTTCTTGTTTTCATTTTCAAAATCCAAGTCGATTCCCGTTTATTTCAAAAAAATGGTTACGACAATTTCCTTTGTCAATGACATTTATACTGACATTCTGAAGACCCCTTTCAATTAATAACAGCGTGCTTCGTGAGTTATCTTGCTCGGGGTATATCATTCCTGCAGATGTAAATGTTTTTGAAAAAGGAAGGTACGTTATAGGCTCTCATTCTAATTCTCGGCCTAAGGCTCTTACAATCTGCCTTTCTCGATCTTTTTACAACTGTTTTCTTCTCTGTCGCATATCTGGCTGGAACCCTAAACCATATTGAGCCTTATGGGGCACTGGTTTTAGAGCTCTGACTATCCCTGCTGATATCTTCCCAAACCTTTCCTCTCTCGGGCTCCCTTTCCCACAATCAACTTCATTCCCATCTTGGTATTCTTTGACAGCTTAAGCATGAGAATCTTATTTCCTTCAGCAACGAACGTAGCATTGATGAATTCGAAAGAACGGAAGGAATATTCTACTGCATCCTTGCTTACTTCGAGGTATGGTGTATCAGCAGAGATAGATGCGAAAATGTCTTTCTTACCCACAACAGTGACCAAAAGACTATCCATGATAAACTTCACTTTTAGATGGAGAGATGAAGGAACTGCCCCAGCGGAGTGGATCCAAGGCCTTCCTAAAAGGCAATCATACGAAGGCGTGATGTTCATGACCTGAAACTTGATGTCATACGTATAGGGGCCCACTTCTAGAGGAATTTCAATTTTTCCCATGACTTCTAGTCTTGTCCCATCGAATGCTCTTACTGTAGAGCGACAAGGCCTCAGATAAGATATATTAATTGGAATTCAAGAAAACATGGCCAAAGACATCAAATTGAGTGCTGACCCGTTATCAATTAGCACATTTGGTATTATATAACCCTTGCAACGGGTTGTGATATGCAATGCTTTTACGGAGCCCCTATCATTTGGCGGTATTTCGTCATCACTGAAAGAAATAAAATTATCCACGTTCAGGTTATTCACCCACCTATCAATTTTTTCGATAGATATATCGTTTGCCACGTAAGCTTGATTTAATACTTTCAGCAAAGCATTCCGATGTGATTCTGAATTCAACAGTAGGGATAAAATCGAGATTTGTGCCGGTTGTTTGCTTAACTATTTCACGATGTTATATTCGCTATGCTTGATGAACTTTAAGAATTCATGTGCTTCCTCTTCATTCACAGGCCTTTTAACTTCTTGTTCGGACGGATTCTCAAGTTCAACCTCGGCCTCATGCATCGGTGCCTTTCCTTTCTGCTTCAAGTCATTAGTCTTCTTCATTGGTTCAACCACTTTAGAATAGCACCTCCCGCTGCGGGTGAAGTGTCTTACTTCGCCAACTTTTCCAGTCGTGACTTTGGATTTTTCACCTTCAGGTATGATAATATTGACATCATATTTCCATGGTACTGCCTTGTTGTCTTTGTAAGGGAAAGGAGATGGTACTTCAATTATCATCTTTGGTTTCACTTGCTCTTTTTTTGCATCGTAATAAATGACCAATGGTCGATCAGCACTATAAGGGAAACCTGATGATTGATTATCAGAAGTGCATACTTTTCCTTCATCAGCCTCTTTCACTTTGTTAAAGATCTCGACTTCCTTGTTATCCATCATGTCTTGAAGTAGTTTTTTGAATCCTTCACAAGACTGTATGTCATGCCCCGCGATCCCATGAAAATCACAAAAATATTGACTTTTTGTATTTCCTTCTTTGAAAATTCTGTTGGGATGACAGAACAGCCCCTTTTCAACCATTACCTCTCAAATCTTTCGCAGCGGTGTCTTTATTTCAGAAACACAACTTTTGGCACTCCACCTGTCTTCTTTTGTCACCGCGCCCACGTTCCCTTCAGTGTGGTTAGGGAGCAGATTTCCAGCCGTATTGCCAGCACCTTCAAATCGTAGAATGCCTGCACCAATAAGACCTTGAACCCTCCTTTTAAAGGCCAAACAATTTTCTGTAGAATGCCCTTGGTTTTCAGCGTGGTACATGCAACTAGCATTAGGATTGTACCATTTTGGGTATGGAGGCTTCAGGGGTGCCATATAATGTGGGGATATTAATTGTTTTTCCAACAGTTTTGGATACAGCTCTCCGTATGACACGGGAATTTGGGTGAACTGGGGTTTTTCAAGATTGGATCTTGTTGGTCTTTGTTCATTTTTGGGTTGACTTTGAGCAGGCATGGTATTTGGTGGGAACATGGCAAATGGTCTTTGGTTATCTGTGGCATAGACAGGGTAAGGAGGAGGTGCATGATAGTAAGGGCTTTGGGAAGGATAATAAAAGTTTGGAGGTGGGCGATATCGAGGTCGTGGCTGGACTGGGTAAGGATTAGAAGTGTAGTGGCTCTCAGTTCCCATCATATGGGCTTCTGCCTCTTTTTTCTTTACAGGTGCTGCCCTTTTCGAGCTCTCGGAACCTTCTATTCTTCCACTTTTGATGGCATTTTCTATAAGTTCCCCGAATATTATAATATCTGCGAAGTCTTTTATGGCACTTCCTACCAACTTATCATAAAACGGTGCTTTCAAAGTGTTGATGAAGAGGACCGTTATTTCAGTTTTAGTCAATGGGGGTTCTACTTGAGCTGAGATATCCCTCCACCTTTGCGCGTATTGCCTAAAAGTCTCCGTCAGCTTCTTTTCCATCATCTGCAGAGATAGCCGATCAGGCACCATGTTAGATACATGCTTGTATTGTTCACAAAATGCTGACGCCAAGTCTTTCCATGATCGGATCCTTTCTCTACTAAGTTGATTATACCATCGAAGGGCTGATCCGACCAAGCTGTCTTGGAAACAATGTATTAGTAATTTATCTTCACTTACGTAACCAGTCATCTTCCAGCAAAACATGACAAGATGCGCCTTTGAATATTCCGTTCCATCATATTTTTCAAAATCTGACACTTTAAATTTTGGAGGCAGAACCAGATCGGGCACCAAACTAAGCTCTTTGGCACTTAGTGCAGAGAAGGTTTCAGCACCTTCTATCGCCTTGAGCCTTTCTTCGAAGCTCCTATACTTATCCGGGGCATCATGATCATCTATTTTCAACCTGGTTATTTCTACCGGATCATCCAAATCTGGAACGTTGGGATCAGCAGGATTAGCTCCTGGGTTTGATACGAATGTACCTTGCCCTAGATGAGCAGGTGGTACAAGTCGTTGTTCGAGGCTTGCAGGTTCCCCTTGAGGATATCCTCTTTGTGTTTCATGGGCTTGAGGTGGGGTGAATCCTAGGGGATAGAGTGGATCCTAATCATGATTTTCTCTCGAATGAGGCTCCATAATGTCAGGGCTCTGCATAGGTCCCTTTCCTTTGACCAAAGGCTTCATCATCTCCATCATTTTGGCCATCTGATCTCTTTGCTCCAGCGATTCCTCTCGAGATCTTAACATCAAATCTCTTGCTTCCTGTTGTGACTTGGTCAACTTCTCTTGCAATTCTCTTTGGGCTATTTCCATCCTTTCAATTCTCTCATTGAACTCGGCTTCCATGATTCTAGCTTTTCGGCACGTCCTATAAGAAAGGCGTGATTCCAGACTTGTAGTGTCACAACTTGGATTATACGGTTTTAGGCTCAGTGAATGATTATGATGATATACACATGCAATGAACGGATGAATGGATGAATGACAAATGAATGTGCAAGAATTTGGTGTTGACTTCAAGATGGCCCCTACTTAGGCATTTCATTAATCAAAAGAGTCTATTACAAAATGTTTCGCTATCTTTCATTCAATAGTTACATAAATTTTCTAGCCACATTGCCTTGTTTCTTCACTCGTTCTAAGAATTCTGATATGCTTGATCTTTGACTTGGAGGGAATTGGCAACAGAGAGCTTTGGCTTCATCTGATGATTGCACGACTTGCATATCCGCCTTGCAAATTTCATTGATCAAAAAGCCGAGTTGCATTTCCTTTTCTTGGAGAGCTCTTTCGTAGGCGTGAGTGTTTCTGTCGTACTGACTATTCTTTTCTTCTAGGGCTTTTAGGAGATTATCTAACTGTTGCTGTTGAGATTGCAGTGTATTTTCTAAATCTCGTACTTTCTCTCTTAGCTCTTGATGTTTAGACTGACTAGTCATTAGTTCTGCAGACACGATTTCATATTCAAGATTATTCTTTTTTAACTCTATCATAGCACGCGCAGTTTTTTCCTCTTCTTTCTTTGTTTTCCCTCTCCAAAAATCCATCCCACCTTTGATATTGCTAATTTCTTCCTTCCATTTTGCTAACGACTTGCCCAAACCACTATTTTTTATAGTGTTTTTTAATTTCTTATTTTCCAAATGAAGGTCCCTTAAGTCGTTTCTCACGATCTCAGCTTCTTTTTGAACTTTCATGGTTTTGGATTCTTCAATTTGAACCTCGATCTTCAGCTGGTAGTTTTCCTCTTGAAGAGAACTAATATCCCGTAACAGCTTGACCTTTTCACGTTCGAATTCATGTCTCGCTACTTCCAGCTCGGATGGCATTTCTTTTGAGAAAAGATTCTGGAAAGTGCAACTCGTCGGTGAGATTTGTTGACTATTCACTCATCGTTTTCTCCATAAGTCATAATCCTGAGTAATAGTATCAACATAAAAGGCTAACTCCATTAGGTGAATTTCCTTCCAAGACTTTGCAGTATCTCGAAACTCTTTTCATGTAGCCTTCGTCCGTAAAGGCGAACTCTGATTGTGCTAATCCTCCGGTAGTGAGTATGAACAGTCGTGAAGCAAACTACCTTTGAACCATTAACGGAGCGTATCCAACTTCTCCCCATAATCCTAGTAAAGGCACCCAATCTTAGCTTCCACATTTTTATAATAGAACTGAAGGACGGATCAATGGTGCTCTTCAGGTTATATCTTCGGTACAAAGGTTCTGAAAAACTGAAACCCAATGCTGTTCGGTGACATCCTTTGGCCAAGCTTTCTCAAGGTAAGCTTTCAATGGGGCGAATGTTTTTGAAAACATATGGAAAGGTGTGCGCTCCACTTTCCAGAAATGGCTTAGAATCTAGACATTAAGTAACTGCGCACATCCGATAAAACATCCTTCCCCTTTCCTCCTACAACAACTTAGAAATCTAAAAGTCTCGGCCAAGATAGTCGGGACGGGGTTGATCCCTTGCTTTAATCTTTCGAAGAAATCCACTACTGCAACTTTTATATGCCCGAGAACTCTTGGGAAGACAATTAATCCATAAATGGCCAAAGCAAACAGATCCATCCTCTTCACAATATCTGGATGGTTTTGAACTAAATCTCGCAGAGAAAACCACGGGACACAACTAACTTCGTTCTTTTTCTTTATTTGTTTTTCAGTCCTTATATCAGTCATTCCCGTCAACCTCACTAACTTTTTCTTGAAGGTCATTGGTTTGGGCTCTTTCACATATATCTTGCTGAATTGTACATTGTCAATGCGAAGCAAGGCAGCATACTCTTCTATGGTCGGAGTCATATCTTCTTGATTGAAAGTGAAACATTGGTAAGCTGGATCCCAGAATCGAACCATGGCTTGAATCAGTTGTTCGTCTACATTGACGGCAATCAAGTGAGCTATATCCCCGTACTTTTCGGTGAAGATGTCCCTAGTGTCTGAATCCCACTGTTTCCAAATCCAAGTTAAATCTTTGAGGTTATTCTGATGAGCATTTGAAATTACTTGCTAAGGAAGATTGGAGATACATCCTTCCGTTAAACTGTCCCCTTTCGCTTTCTGAGTTTTCAAAGACCAGTCTCGAATCACGAAATTTTTCTCGGTCACTTGTGTAATTGACTCCTCCATCAGAAACCTGTTTTTGGCAACCAGTCTCTAATCAACACCTTCCTAATCAAGATGCCTATGATGCATGATGAAAAATAAAGAATAAAGACAAATAACCTTGGTTAGTAATCACAACAAATAAGAACTGAGAAAAAAATATAAAAACTCCAACAAATTAAGATACTCGGTTCAATTCTTTTGAACAAACAGTGTAAATGTAAAAGAAATAAAAAGTAAGAGGCGTTTCTCCAGTGTATTTATTTTGGTGATTATTAACGGACAGAGGTTCGGCATGGCTCTAATTAGGTGGCTTATATGTTAACTGCATGCGATTTCGGTTCTAGACAAGTACTCGAATTGTTCGTACTGTCATCTGCTAAGATTAGTACAGAACCCCGTCATTTCCCATCACAGGCTTATGAGTTCAATTCGAAGGATTACATTTACATATGTTTATGCGAAGGGACAAGTTAACTCATGAAAGCATAAGTCATATGTAACCCAGAAGTATTCACTAGCCTGTGCGGAGGGACGAGTTAACTCACGAAGGCATAGCGTTTACTTCCACTTAAGCGGACGGAGAGCCCGGGTAGAGAGCTCATGTTATGCAAAGATGCAAGTACACGGTGTGTGGGGAGAAACTCACAAACCTTTACGTTTTATTTAAAAAAACTAAACTAAAAACTGAAACCATAAAAACTTAGAACTGAAAGTCAACAAGATATAAACAAGTTAGAAGAATATTTACAACATGATGCAAATGCATGACTTTTCAAAAACAAAATTTAAGGATCACGACTAAATATTAATTTGAACAAGAAATTTTGAAAATTTTAACAACACGCGTTTAATTCTAGACTCGACTCTCAAAAAAAAAGTCCTCAGTGGAGTCGCCAGCTGTAGCGACGTAAATATTTCGCTTTGGTCGCTAGTTGAGGCGATTATTTGAAAATTTAGAATTTCAGTTTTAAAGAGAAAAGTAGTCGCCACCGATCTTTTTTCTAGGTGTGATCGGACACCTAATAAATCTTCTTTTTTAGAAAAGAAAATTTATTCTTGAACAAAAATGAAGGTCGAATTTGGGTCTACGCGAAAATCCAGAGGAAAATAGGGTTCGAGAGTCGGTTACGCACGAGGAAAGTATTAGCACCCTCGCGACGCCCAAAATTGGTATCTTGTTAAACACGCGTTGTCTTAATTCTCAAAATACAAGTTTAATTTAATATTTAATTGCGATCCGATTGAAATACGAGAATTTGAAATTTTTGGTTTTTTTAAAAGGACGTCTCGTTTTTAACACGAGCCAATGATATCCACCCAACTTAGCGATGAAATTAGTGACTTAGTGTTGAAATCAGTACGTTGCCTTATTTATAAAAAAAAACATAAAAAAATATAATATCATTTGCAATAGGAATTTGTAAATAATGCAAGCGATGATACGATTAATGAAAAATATTAAAATACAATATTAGAATAAAAATAACAATAATATTCACAATATAGAAAATGTTAATAAAAATTAATATTCTAACAATGTGATAAAAGAAATGATATGTTTGTAATAATAGTAGAAAATACTAATATGTACATGAAAGATACACATGTATATGTATATGTTAATAATGATGATAATGATAATAATACTAGCAATAATAATGAAATACAAAAAGTAAATATAATAATAATATTAAAATAAAGTAAATAAAAATAATACTATATATAAAAATATGTATACATATACATACATATATAATAAAAATATACACTAATATTAATAATAATAATGATAATAGTAATAATATTGAAATACAAAAGCATATATAATATAATAAAAATATTAAAATAAAGTAATAAAAAATAATACTATATAAAAATATATATACATATGCATACATATATAATAAAAATATACACTAATATTAATAATAAGAATAATGATAATAGTAATAATATTGAAATACAAAAAAGTAAAAATAATATATAATAAAAGTATTAAAATAAAGTAATAAAAATAATATTATATATAAATATATATACATATACATATATAATAAAAAAATATACACTAATATATAATAATAATAATAATAATAATAATAATATTGAAATACAAAAAAGCAAATATAATAAAAATATTAAAATATTAATAGTGATAATATTAATAATATTATAAATAATAATAATATTTAATAAAGAAACGAAAATAAACAAAAAAAGACTAAAATTGAACTAAAACAGAGTTTTGGGGCAAATTTAAAAAGAAATAGAGGGAAAAGGATCAAAATGCAACACGCGTGCAACCTGGAAGGACCAAAACAGAAATTATTCCTTCCCCTCAAAACGCAGAGCAACACGGGGGACCAAATTGCAGAGCATAACAAATTTTGGGGCCAAATTAAAATAACTAGAAATTTGATTGCAGAACATAGAAAAAGCGGGAGAGCCTAATGCGCAATTAGACCATCAAAAGAAAACACGCGGATCCCAAGCCTGGAGCAGGTCGGATTCGGGTCGACCAAGGCAAAACGACGTCATTTTGAGGCTTATGAACTTTAGCCAAAACGACGTCGTTTTATTTCACTATATAAGACAGAATTTTTTTTTTAACTTCATTTTTCATTTGTTTCAAAAAAAAAAAAAACACCCCTCCTCTTCTTTTCTTTTTTTTTCTCTGCAGGGGCTGAGGGTCCGGCGAAGGGACCACAGTGACGTCGCCGTCGGCCATTGTCGCCGACCACCGCGCATGGTGGCTGAAAAATTTAAAAAAAGGTATTTTTTTATTTTTTATATGCTTTTAATATATATGTATATATGTGAGGGAATGGATTTGAAAATAGGAAAGAAAAATAAAAATCACCTTGGGCTTTTCGGTTTTGATTTATGATATTTTGGTTTTTCGATTTGGAACTGTTCTCCTACTTTTTGTGTTGCTAGATTCACTGTTTTGCTTAAAAATCAAATGCTTTTGTATTTCCGAAAATTTCTGAATCTTCCTATGTTCTTTTCTTGGCTTCTTTTTGAAAGCCATTTACACATATTTCTTATTTTTTTCTCTATTGTTGTTTGCGTGTTTCTCTTGCAGGAGCAGTTGGGGCGGTGGAGCAGGTGGTGGCTGACAGAGGTGACGGCTGTGGCAGAAGATAAGCTAGGGTTTTAGCTTTTCTGAAACCCTAGTTTGACTAATGGGTTTGGGTTTGGGCTTTGTTGATTGGGTTTTACGTTTATGTAATTGGGTGGGTAGTTGGGTTAGTTTAGTGGGTATTGGGTTATTGTTTTGGCCCGGGCCAAAATTGGTGTGTACATAAAGTATGGATAACTAACATACAGGATAACCAGCAGACTGCAATTTGATAGAAACAGCTGAATGAAACCATGGAAGAAGCGAAGAACTACTCCAGAAGCTTGTTTGAAAGTTAATGGCTTAGTAAAGTAGACTGTTTTTTCCATATCCAAACCATCTATTTTTCTAAAATACAACAACGTTTGAATACTTGAGGTCATCTAGTCTGCTATCCTAACTCGACCTCGTAGATTGTGCTGGTAATTTGTTAAAAACATGGAGGCTGCAGTAATCGAGCCCTAACTTTCATGTTATCCTCACTACCTTGACATCATGCCTCAGAGAAGCCTAGAGAGGTAAAGAGGAAACACATCATACAAAGGCCAGTTATTCTAGTGATGAAACGATTACTTTCCAAGCAATACTGTTAGCAGTCCGATCTCAGGTTGGGCAGTAAGGGTCGAAAATGGGTGATCACTCAATTCTAAAAACCAACATTCTTAAGGCCAAAGACCACTTTCATGGTTTAACCATAATATTCAAAATTCAAGCTGCAAGAAGATGGTTTGTCCTCAATTAAAGGCTAACTTGGAGGAGTTACACTAGCTTTCGAAGATTCATTCGTTTTCTCGAACCTCAGGTTGGCAGATTCCGATATAGGGAGAGAAACATGGCTGTCCAAGGGATGAAAACAAATGTACAATTAATTCCCTATTATTCAACTGAAAAATGTCTCCTTCGAGTCTTTTGACTTGATTTGCTTCTTTTACAAACCCCACACCAAAGGAGAAATAAAGATAGTTGACTACTGAATGAATATTGTACATATGTCAAGCATAGTTCAAACTTCTTGACTCAAATTCTCAGAAATAGTATTACTTGAACCCATCACAGCATGCAGAGTGGTGAAAGGAAGAAGCTTCCCCGAGTACACGCTCCTTACTATCCTGACTTCATATTTAAGGATGCAGGTGATACAAGGTCATTTCACACGCCCGTTGGCTTACCATGTGAATGAAAATAGACCATTTTAGGCCACTTTTCTCACCCCAAACTTAATCATTTTACTGTACCTAAATTTATAAATATATACCAACCAATTCAATAAATTTCTAACATTCAAAACAACATGTTTTTATATTAATCCACAACAAACCAATCTTAAACAACAATCACTAGCCACTCTAATGACTTGATTACAAACCAAAATATTAAGTTGTTATTTGACCACAAAAGCTTATACATGCCATTATAATAAAATAGATTTATCATTTTTACCAAGTGAAGGTATTGATAGTGTGATGATAGCTCCGACCCAATTTCAACCTTCACGAGCTTTGAGCACTATAAAACAGAAAAAATAAACCAAGTAAGCATTAATGATTAGTAAGTTCATATAACCAAAATACACTTACCATTCATGTTCATCAAGTAATTTTTACATTAAGTAATATGTCCATTAACTTAGTCAATTAGCAGATAAGTCCTATACACAATCATTCAACCAATTGATTAGTTTCCAAAAATACTAAAATGCATAGATAAGTTCATCATGTCGTTTCTCTTTATATCACTATGTATGTCGTTACCGCTGAATTATTGAATTTCTGATGGACCTTTCCTTTTCCAATTGTACACTTGAGGTGTACATTCCTTTCCAAGTGGTACACATAAAGTATACCTTTCTTTTTCATATGGTATACACAAAGTATACCTAACCTTTCCAAGTGTACACACAAAGTGTACATAACCTTTTCAAGTTGTACCATTTGGGTACACAAATCCTTTTCAAGTATTACCCTTTCGGTTTACATTCCTTTTCATAATGAAATCAAAATATTATCCTTTCAGAACAACCTTTACTGCAACATATGTAGGATCTCATATACACAGTAATCACCTGCCCAATCGGAAATCAATATTCAAACGGATTCATGTAATATTTCATCATTTACATGTAAATCACAAATCAACATTGGTTTATTACATGTACATACCAATTAGAAATCATGATGCACATAATTCAACAATCAATTCAACATATTTACATGCTTAATTTAGTTATACGAACTTACCTTGACAATTGATCATATCTACTAATCTGAAACTTTTTCTTTTCCTCGATCTTTTTCTTTGTTCTACACTTCCGGATCTATATAAATAAATTTAATCATCAATTCTATGATTTTTACATTCAATTAAGCCTATTTCACATTTTAGGCAAAAATATCATTTTGCCCCTAAACTTTTAATTAATTTCAATTTCGTCCCTAGGCTCGGAAATTGAAATTCATGCAATTTACTCCTTATTCTAAGCTTATTCAAAATTCCAATATAACTTTTACAGCACATGTATTTCATAAATTTCAGAATTTTTTTAAGAATTTCACTACTTTGCAATTTAGTCCCTACACATGCTTTCACTAAAAATCACTTTGTAAAAGTGGTTTATCTATTAATAATCTTTCATTTTCTATCAAAAACTTTCAATTTACAGCATATTCATCCATGAGTAATTTTTTAAACTTTAATTTCTTTTAAATTTAATCCCCCAAATAAAGAGATTAATCTTTCCCGATCTCAAAAATATAAAAATCACTAAAAACGGGACATAGAACTTACAAATTCAAGCTTGAGAAATTTCATTTCTCTCTCCTAAGGTTTCCATGTATTTTATGGAGAAGATGATGATATAAAATAAGTTTTATTCTATTTAATCTTTTATCATATATTAATTTATTCACTTTCCAATTTAGTCCTTGCACCTTTTCAATTTTCCATGGATGAGTTACTAAAAATATCTACATGTTTTTCATCAATAGCCTAATTGTCATATAAGGACCTCAAATTTTGAATTCCCTAGCTATATAATCCCTATAGCTATTAGTATACAACTTTAACATTTTATTCAATTCAATCCTTTTTGCAATTAGACACATAATTGATAAAATTTTTCTATAAAAATTTTCATGAAATATTCCTATCATAATACCTATCATTTTATGAAATTTAAATAATTTCATTTTTTGGGCTCAGATTCGTGGTCCAGAAACCACTATTCCGATTTCAGTGAAATTAGACTGTTACATTACCCTTTGATTTAAAGGGGTTTTCGACATAAAAAATTTGTGTTTCGTGCTATTGATGCTTTGTTATTATTCTTAGTTGCTTTTGTGTTTTTTTTTTTTTTTTGTGGAGAATATTTAAAGCTATTTGTGTTGTTGTAATAACTGCGAAAGAGGTGCAGTTAAGCTTGCATCTCTTCGGTTGTGGAGCAGAGGATTCTATGAAAATAAATAAAGAATAAAACATCACCAAAATATCAAATACGAGAAGCTGCACGGTTTCACCTTAATATTTCAAAATTCGAGCTGCAAGAAGATAGTACGTCCTCAATTAAAGGCTAACTTGGAGGGCTTTCGATGATTTATATCCATTTTCACGAAAATCAAGTTGGCAGATTCCGTCATAGAGAGAGAAACATGGGCGTCCAAGGGATGAAAACAAATGTGCAATTAATTCCCTATTCTTGCCATTCCATGGAACCATACACCACCGGAAAATATCTCCTTCGAGTCCTTTGACTTGATTTGCTTCTTCCGCAAACCCAACACCATAAAGGAGAAATGCTGCAACATATACAACTCAAATATTCACTTCTAATTCAAAATAAAGATGCTTGAACTACTGAAAGAGGATTGTACTTACGTCAAGCATAGTTCAAATTTCTTGACTCCAGTACAACTTGAACCCAGATTTCATACGATCACAGCATGCAAAGTGGTGAAAGGAAGAAGCTTCCCCCCTTACGATCCAGCTACTTGGCTGCAATAAATATAGGATTCAATTTACAGATATATAAAAAAGAAAATTAAAACAAGGGGAGAATTGAATAGCTACAAAATTGTTAAAAATTAAACAGATTTCTTAACAAATAATAATTTTTTTTGTTAAAAATTATAAAAAGAATATTTATTAAAATTAATATAGAGTTATAAAAATTATAAAAAAAAAAAACCATAAAAACTTGAATTGAGCCAGTTATCCTTAAATTGGTAAAGGTACCGGTCCGAGGAAGCCATTAGACCAATTGATTTAGAACCTGGTGGTTGAATTGACTTTTTTGTTTTTTTAATATTTTTATCGATTCGAATTTTATTTATCCAACTATTGGCATACATATTTTAACCAAAGTTTTCAAAATAAAAACCAATAGTCAAACCGATCAAACTATTAGTTTGTTAGTCGACTGATTTGTCTAGTTCAATTAAACAAAAAAATTCAAAAAAAAATTATAAAAAATCGATTTAATTATCCAACTCCCAGGCCAACTAGTCTAATGGCTTTCATCGGACCAATACCTTTGTCAATTTCAATTTAATTAGTCCAACCAACTGGTTCGTTCTAGTTCAAATTTTTATTATTTTTTTATAAGTTTATATCAATTTTAATAATTTTAAATTTTTTATTTTTATATAAATTTCAATACGCTTTTTATGAAATTTTACAATATTTAAAATATTTGTTATTAATTTTATAATTTATTACAATTTTATTATAAAATTTATAATTTTTATAATTTTTATAACTTTATATTAATTTTCATAATTTTTAATATTTTTAATATATAATAATTTTTATAATTTTTTATATATTTTTTATTTTTATCATTTTTTGAAAAAAGTATTATATTAAATTAGAAGTCGCCACGTGTCACACCATTTATTTGGTGCATCAATTTATTTTGACGATAAATTTGATCAATGACAAAAATCTTTAATGGAGGGACTTAATTCATTATTTTAATTAGCAGTAATAGCTTAATTAGGTACATATTTAATACAGTGACGTCGCGTTTAGCTCGTTGGGATGCCATGCATTGCATTGTCGAGACGACGAATTCTTCTCGTTAAGATGCGTTGTGTCGTATCGTTGGGACATCAATTCTTTCTCATCATGATGTTGACTCTATTTTTTTCGAAATGTGAGATGCACTCTACGAGGATTAAAGAGGAATCCATGTTTTAACCTACACAAACCAACACGGAAAACTAGACCTGTTCAAAATCTCCAATTTTATACTTCGTTTCTGTCATATATAATATATATAGATTTTATATTTTATAAAATATTATTATAATTTTATGTTATTTATAATATATATATATATATAAATACACACATACATACAACAATGGTATAGACATATAATATGTATATATAATGTGGAAAGAAAAAAAAGGAGATTAATAAAAAGAAAGAAATGTTGTGAAAATGTGCCATTGATTTTAATAGAAGTCACACCTTTTTATTCAATTTTTTGAAGTTTAAAAACTATGCCTCACCATGAAACATTTTAATTATTTGGCTTTTTTTTTAATAGTTGAAAAAGGGTTACTTAAGCACATGGGTAAATTCAGATGACTCGCAAGAGTTTCATTCTTTAAAATGAAAAATTATTTATTTATATTTTTTAAAATTTTTAAAATTTTAAATTAATAAAAGTTAGATTTAATTACATTTTTATTATCGTAGAATTTATAATTTAATTTTGACCCCTATAAAAAAAAATTCTACCTTCACCCCTACTTGAACACTTATTCGTGAGCTATAAATTGAAGACTTAAATGTGTCTTTTCTTATAAAAGTTTTGAGAAAATTTTTTTATTGAGTGTTGTCTAGATTCATTCCAATTTGTTAAAACATTTCAACACAATTACATTGTTCTAATTCGAAATAAAGGCATTGTATACTAGAAATAATATTTCTTACAGAATAAAGATGAAATAAAATATTCTTAAGATAAATTCTAGGTATAACATCTTACTTTTATAATTTTATATATATATATTTGGATTTACCAACTTTTTTATACAGCAGTTCATCATCCCCAAAGATTAATAAGAACGGATTTCCTTATATACATTTCGAAATACCATTGGGTCTCTTATTATCACTCAAAATACTACAACTTCGCCATATAATTTGAAAATTCTACCAAGCTTATGTCATTGTATTCTTATGGGAATATTGTTAAGGAAGACCATGGAACAACCCCTACCCATTTTTCTCTAAAATTTCAATATAAACTATTGAATGCAACTCTTGATGAACTTAAGCTTCCAAAAAGTTCTTAGACATGGAGTTAAAACCTCCACTTGTTTCAAAGCAATCCTAATGTGTTAACCTTATAAACCTCTTTTTAAAAAATAATGATATATTAGGTTAAACTCTACTAAAGTCACTAAACTATTATAAATTTTGTGTTTTGATTACTTTATTTCAAGAGGTTACAAAATGATCATTGAACTATTTGAAAGTTTTCATTTAAACTATTAGGTTGTTAAAATCATTGTTGTATAATCTTTTTCGTTTACACCGTTAGTATCAATTTGCTAACCAAAATCTAAACTTTCTTCTTCAATTTTTGACACTAACTATCTAATCGATTTGGATCTAAGGTATATTCTTCTATTCATCAATAGATACCATTCACTATACCATTTGTCGAATTGTTGCTTGAAACTCATTGTTTGAACTTATAAAAAAAAAAACTTAACAATCTAATAACTTAAAAAATAATTATTGAACTAACCAAAATGTAAACTTATTAATAATTTAGTGATATTCGGTATAGTTTACCTTTTGTACTAATAATTTTCTATACCTACTTATTTAAAAAATCTTTCTTTTCTCCTTCTCTCGCCCTTTTTCTTGACCGTAAAACTTTTTTATTAGTATTTAATTAAATTTAAGTAAAATATTAATTTTGTAACACCCTAAACCTAGCCTAGATGTTATGGTCAAATCTGGAGAGTTACGATAAACTACTTTGAAAATTCCTACCTTTTTTAATTAGAATTCAAACAAGCCAAATCATTTAAACAGTTATAAGTAAACCATAGAAAATCTCATTTTCAAAACGACAAATCCGAAAATTTTGTAAAAATATAAATCCAAAATAAGAAGGTATAAATTTTAAACAGAATGACTGAGCTCCTGACATGCCGATCTGTCTAAGTTTATAGGTTACTTAAAATTCAAACAAACAGATGAAATGAGTTTACAAACTCAATGTATAACTTGAGTGTTTATTTAAGTAGAACTAAATCAGATATTTTTTCGGGTTTTCATTATTCAAATAGTTCTCTTATTTAGATAGTTCTCGTAGTCAAATGCAAAATCAAATTTAGAATATTTTAGACACAAGTGCAGATCATATCAGATGTAAATGTAGAGCTTGTCAAATACAGATGCAGATTCTTACCCCCATCCACTACACTTTATCTCCATCCACCCCTACACACCAAATAGGGTATCAAGTACCTGTCCATCTTTACACACCGCGTAGTGACTGTATGTCACGTTTCAGAGTAATTGCAGACTAGTTGCTAGTTCAGAATATGAGAAATCGCCAGAATCAAATATATTTATGTGACTTAGCTACCAGAATTAACAAATTATTAAACTGCCTATACTTCCTTCTTTACCTGAATCCTAACCCAATGTAGATATGGAGATGCACACTGTAACAACCCATTTTTAGGTCAAATCAGAACAGTGGCTTTGGGACCACAAATCTGAATTCAAAATATTTATTTTATTATTTTAATAAGTTTTATAGCATGATAGATTAATTATGTGAAGGTTTCATTAAGAAATTTTACCGTTTAAATGCTTAAATCGGTAAAAAGGACTAAATCGCGTAACGCGTAAAAGTAGAGTTCTATTATTTAAAGGTATTAAATAGCTATGGTTTATTAATATGGAAGTCCTTATTATGTAAATAGCCCATTTATAATGTAAGTGGACATATATGAACATTTTTTAAATGATTTTTATATTTTTTTTTAAGGTTAGTTTTGTAATTTAGTAAATTATGTTATATTAATTAAAATAAAACCATAATTTTGGGTTATCATCTTCCCAAAACCGATTGGAGAAAATGAAAATCAGCCATTGTTGTGTTCATTGTTCGGCCAAACTTCATAGCTAAATTAAGGTACGATTTTTGCTCGGTTTTTAATGATTTCTACGTTTTTGAGCTCGTTGCAGCTTAATTTAGCTAGCCCGTACCTTAGATTTTGAAATGTCTAAAGACTTTGAAATGTGCCATTGTTGAATACTTGAGTTCTTTAAAGTTTAATGATATATTATGGAAGCTTGATGATAGTTTTATAAGTTTTATAAAGTGATTTTTGATAAAAATGTTAAATAGGGATTAAATTGTGAAAATGTAAAATGTAATAGTTAAAAGTATGAAGTAATGAAATATTTGGGCTACTAGTAGCATATAGGAAATTCGGCTATCATGGGTTATGGCCTAATTGTGTAATTTGGCATTTTTATGTATAAAGGACTAAATTACAAAATAGTTAAAAGTCTAGGGGTAAATTGGTAATTTAGCCAAAATGTGTGTTTTAGGCTAAATTGAATTGCATGAAAGTTTGAATGAGTTAATTTGATATCATATAGATCAAGATAAGTAAATACCGGAATTATATCGGGGGAAACGAAAGGTAGACGAGTAGATGATAGTTTTCATCCGAGCAACTCAAGGTAAGTTCGTATAATTAGAATCAAACTTTACGATACTTGTAATGGTTGAATTGAATATTTTTAATTGAATTGTTTGAAATATGAATGCCTTGATGATATATCCAATCTGTTACCAAGCCTTGTTTGAAATATGTGAATTCATTGGATACGAGTGACGTGTTACTGGAATTACCATAACGGTTGAGCTCCTGTATTTGTTGTAGACTCGCCATAGCTCGTAAGAGCTTCCTATTTCAGCTCATCGGAGCTTAGTGATAGCTCGAAAGAGCTTACTGTTCAGCTCAATAGAGTTTACCGTTTTCAACTCAATAGAGCTTACTGTTTATCAGCTCATGAAGAGCTTACTGGCCATGTCTCGAAAGAGCATGTATGATGATGAATTGACGGATTATTGACATTGTTCACTCAATTACCCTTTGAAGTTCTAATAGATTCAACGGGCCTAAATAATGTTATATGAACAAGTTATGGTTATGTATTAGTTAATTGACTAACATGAGATGATTTATGTGTGATTAGGTGATGGTTATATTGAATTGTTGGCATTTTATTATTACTTTGATTACTTTTAATGGTAAGTTTAATTCTGAATTATACGGACTTACTAAGCTTAGAAGCTTACTCTGTTTCCATTTCTATGTCTTATAGAGGTTCGTTAGCTCGCTCGTTCAGGACAAGTCGGAGTTGCACGTCACACTATCTAATTTCCGTTTGGTATTTTGAACATATGAACTTATGTAAATATGGCATGTATAGGCTAGTTTGATAGTAATAGTTATGTTTTGGTATCATGGTTTAAGAATGAATTTGCATATAAGTTAAGCCATGTGATTTGGCTTATTTTCGTATTGTTTGGATTGCATATATGTGCTTAAGGATGGTATGTTTGGTATGGTAGTATTTGAATAAAAATATGCAAAAAGAAGCCTTGATATATGGATATTGTTAAATGAATGAATTGTATATGTAGTTATATAGGTATATGAATATGTTAATGGTAAGTTTGATTATGGCTTATAATGTGTATTGAAATGGTTGAATTGGTTGCCAATTGAATTGCTTAAATGTGGTCAGATAGGAAAGTATATGTTTATTTTTTAGGGTGGCAAATTTGGCTTTTCAAATAGCCTATTTTTGTCCACACGGACAAAGACCCGGGCGTGTGTCTCAGCAGTGTGCAACGTACAGTCATGTTTCACGGCCATGTGCCCCCTAGGGTACCCTACAATTGCAAATCAGGCTCGAGCACAGCCAAGACACACGGGCGTGTGGTTAGCCGTGTAACCCAAGTCAGTCTCGACCACGGCTAAGGCATACGGGCGTTTCTTGTGGCCGTGTGTGCAAGTAAGTATGTATGCTCTATTCGGCCACGGCTTAGACACACGGGCGTGTCTAATGCCGTGTGTAGGTATGCTCTATTCGGCCACGGCTTAGACACACGGGCGTGTCTAATGCCGTGTGTAGCACACGACTTATTCACTCGGGCGTGTGACACTTTAAAATTTAAAAATTTTATAAGTTTCTGAAACTTTTATATGTTATCAAATTAGTCCTAAACGTATGATCAAAGCTTTGTATGATTAATTTAAATACAATTGAATGATTGATGGTTACTAAAATGAGATAGAAATTGTTAAATGAATGTTTTAAATTGAGTTACAGGTCTGGTAACGCCTTTTAACCTATTCCGACGACGGTTACGGGTAGGGGTGTTACACACACAGAGTAATACAAATTCATATCATATTCAGATATTATAGATCATAATGACTTAACAGTTATCACATTAGATATACATACATATAACAGACTTTTCATCATCAAATCATCAGATATCAAGTTATATAGCCTAATTCAGATCTGTAGACTCTACAAAAGGCCTACATTCGATTTGACCGACGTTTACGACCCTAGAGAAAATTTTAGATTTTTAGCCCACACGCCCATATGGATTCACACGGCCTACATTGCTGGCTTGTGTGGCCCACACGGCCTAGCACACGACCGTGTGACTCAAAACAGAAAGTTACATGGACTAACATACGGACAAGCACATGTCCGTGTGACTCAAAATCCAAAAAAGTCTCTCACACATCCTGGACACATGCCCGTGTCTCTTACCTGTGTAACTCAAAATCAAAATAGTCTCTGGCACAGCCTACCACACAGCCTACCCAGTAAATTAGGGTACGACTTTTCTCGAATTTCCAAATACGGAATGTCGAAACCATTTTTTTTGAAAACGGGAATCGACTTAGTTTGAAAACGAAAATTAAAACGGGAGTCGCCACCGATCTTTATTAGGTGTGATTGGATCACCTTTGTTTTAATAAAACAAATTTAGTTTACTAAAACGGCATTTTGGTCTACGAATTTCAAGAGAACAAGTTCGGGAGTCGGTTACGTGTGAGGAAGGATTAGCGCCCCCGACACGCCCGAAAATTGGTACCAAATTGATTAGTTAGTGTCTTAATGTCAAAAATCGAAAATCGGAAATGAATTTGAAATACGATCTTTTCTATTAATATTGATTTTAAAATTCTTAAATTAGCTTAAATCAATTGTTTAAAGATTTCCTTATCTCGAGATATCGGAGTATCACATCCCGTAAGTTAGGACACAATACCATGAACTCCCGAGCATAAGGTCGTCTTTTAATTTTAATTGGAAATCCATGTGTTTTAAAACTCGGAAAGGATATTTGCCATTTAGAAACAATGAGAAAATTGAAACCCCGTAAGTTAGGGCACAATTCCCGGATGTTCCAAAATGCGAAACATTGCCTTACTTTGAAACTCTAGTTTTTGAATAGTAGCAAAGGTAGTATTTAAACGATGTACGTTATTTGTTTAGGTTAAAACGAAACGATTTATTGGATAAATGTAGCGAAATTTAATTCATAAGGCGATAATGAAAAAAAATATGATGCGACATAGAGTGATGATACATGAATAAAGTATTACGCGAGCAAATGACAATAGTGGAAATACGAAGAAACGAATTATAACACACAATGGCAATAACATAACATATGTCAATTAAATAATAAGCTTAATAAACACAGAATTGAGGTAATAATATAAAATGATTTAAATCAAACAAATAGATAATCTTAAATATAAAATATATACATAAAGGATTTTAAAATAAATACTATAAAGGTAGCTTAAAGTAAATAAAAAATCTAAAATCATTAATGAAAAGTTTAAAATCATAATACATAAAAAGAAGTTCAAAATAAATAATATACATAGTATAAAAACTTATCATAAATATATGCATAAAAAAATAAACAATGTACAAAGAGTTTAAGATAAAGACATATGAAAATTTGAAAATAAATGCCCTATACAAAAAGGCAGTTTAAGAATAAACATTATATAAATTTAAAATAATAAGTAATTCAAAAATGATATATAAAAAGGTTCAAAATAAATAAATGAAAAGCAATGTAAAACGATTAACATGTATATAATAATTTAAAATAATATGTAAAACCAAAACAATATAAAATAGATAATATATAAGATAGTTTATGATGAATAATAAAAGTAAGTCAAAAATAAATATTATGTAGATAGAAATTTAAACTAAAAAACATACAAAACATTTAAAAAGGGTATACATAAAAATGGATAACACATATAGAAATTTAGAAGTAAAAATATACAAAAAAAGAAATTTTAGAATACATAATAAAACAGTTTAGAATAAATAATACATTTAACGAATTTAAAATAAACAATGAATAAAGCAATTTAAATTATATGAAATAATTTAAAATAATATATATCTAAGACAATTTAAAATAGTATAATACATAAAATTTAAGGTAAATGAAAATAGTTTAAGATAAATAAATAAAAGAAAGGCCTAGACTGATATGAAAAAGGGGGAAATTACAAATAAAAATGAAAATTAAGGGTCCAAATTCGAATAAAATAAATGCGAATATTAAAAGGACTAAATTAAAATCTAAATAAAATTAAAGGAAGAATTCAGAAAGAAAAAGAAGGGTAATAGACTTATTTAAAACGTCTTTGAAACCTCAAGGACTGGTTGGGAAATTTCCTCCAACCCCTTATGCATAACGTTTAATTTGTCTAGGTCGAGGACCAAATCAAGCAATGAAATAAAATAATTGGGCGCTATTTGAAAGGATAAAAACGCAAATCAGGATCAAATCAAGGGTCGAAAAGGGGAGGGGCCAAAGTGGGCAATTTCCCATTCAAGGGAGACATGCGGACCCCTCCCCTTTCTAAACGGTCTTTGTTTGCTTCTTTTATTTAAGCTAAAAATTTTCTTCTTTTTTTTTTTAAGATTTCATTCTTTTTTTCTTGCTTTAAAAAAAAAAAAAACTTTTAAACACCCCCATTTCAATTCCTCTGCTAGGGTTTTAAACCCCCATTTTTGCCTCCTCCATGGCCGACCATGGACTCTCGTGGTCCTCCACGCCCATGCCACGAATCGGTGGATCGGTATTGCGCGATGTGGGATTCTCCACCCTCTTTGAACGAGTTCGAGGATGGAATCTCCCTAACTTTGTGCACCGTAAAAAGGAGGAGCCTTTTGGTTCCTTTCTCTCGCCACGGCCAATGGCCAAACCCCAAGGGTTCGGCGACCTTGGATCGACGAGGAATGTCGAGCACGCCCAAACAAAAATCGTAAGTTTCTTTTTTTTATTATTTGTATTTTTATTACTGTTTTTGTGTGTAAAAAATGAAAAAGAAATAAAGAAGAAAGCAAATCTAAGTGGGAAAGAATAAAAATCGAAACTCAACAATAATCATCTTTTGAAATCATCTATTCTTTTGATTAATTTTGTTTGGTAAATGTCAGAAGTTTACAAAGCATAGATTTCGGCTTTTAAGGCCAATCTATCAACCGTTCACTTCCCTTTTTGTTCTTTTGTTCATTATTTTCTTTTGCATGCTCTCTGTTGTTGTTGCATCCGATTTGATTGCAGTGTCGAGGTGAAAGGCCGACGGTTGGGTGGTGAGAAGGTGAGGCAGGGCGTGTGGAGGAGGCCGAACGGCGTCTAGGGTTTCCCTCTTTCCCTTTGGCCGAAAAATGCTTAGGATAGTTGGGCTTCAGGGTTTTCTTTTAATTGGGTATTGGGTAATTTGTTATTTGGGCTAGGTGTAATGGACTCTTGGACTTTTATTTTGTTTATTGTATTTTGGGTCTTCTTTTTTTTTTGGTTTGTTGGCATGGGCCAAAATTGGCTATAACAGCTGCCCCTCTTTGCTCATTCTCGTGTAATGAGAATGGGCAAAGACCTTAAAATAGCCAATTTTGCCTAGTCTAACTGGATCTTGGCTTCTTGGTGCTTCTTTTCTTCGAGTAACCTCGCTCCATCCCACTGTATCTTCAGGGGTATTGGAATTAATTCTATGGTTTACTCTAATGTAATTTCAAGGAGAGGAGACTTGTAGCTTCGATCAACTCTGCTGGAACTTCAAAGGGCTAAGACTTGATGATTTCAACCTGCTCCACTGCATCTTCAGGGAGGTAAGATCTGTAACTTTCAACCTATCACCCTACTGCTTAGGGGGTTAAGGCTTGGTGGCTTGAATCTGCTTCACTGCAACTTCAGGAAGGCAAGATTCATAATTTTACCCTACTGCTTAGGGGGTTAAGGCTTGAAAATTCGGCTTGTTACCCTACTGCTTAGGGGGTTAAAGCCCATCATCTTTGATCTGTTTCCCTACTGCTTAGGGGGTTAAGATCTGTAAATCTTCAGCCTGTTACCCTACTGCTTAGGGGATTAAGGCCCTTTGTCTTCGATCTATTTCCCTACTGCTTAGGGGGTTAAGATCTGTAAATCGTCAGCCTGTTACCCTACTGCTTAGAGTGTTAAGGCCCTTCGTCATCGATCTGTTTCCCTACTGCTTAGAGAGATAAGATCTGCAAATTTAACCTGTTACCCTACTGCTTAGGGGATTAAGGCGCTGAATTTTGTAATTTTCAGTCAATCTTGCTACATTGTCTACTGGGGAATCCACCTGTAGAATTGATTTCCTTTAATTTATGCTTATGCCAAATAATTAAGATGCCATGATCAAAGTGGATCAAATGCTCCTTGCTAGATGTGCATGAATGATGTTTGCATGAATGTAAAATGTCATCGTTTTTAATGCTTGATTTGATATTACTCGTTGTTCACCGAGATTGTATCAATGACGTATTACTCTGCCTTTTCTTCGACTGGTGTCTCTAACAGAAAACCCGAAGAAATGATCACAATTTGGGCTATTCTTTCCCCAACGCTTCCAACCCTTGAATTTGGGTAATTCAAACTAATTAGTCCCGTTTCAGGTCCTTGTATTTTTTAGAAGCATTTCAGAGTAATATGCAGAACTCTTTTATGAATATTATTAGTCTATTAATCATCATTTTAATGAAAAACGCTTGAAAAAGGTTATCGCATTTGACAAAATGGGGTTTCATTGAGAGCAAAGCTCAAAATGAATAGGGTAAACAAGGTAGCGAATTTGCCAAGATACAAAATGAAAACTAAAAAATTAATCAAGATAGTACATTTTGCTGAAAAATACAAAATAAATGAGATAAGAATAAGTGCTCCAGATATCGCAATATGAGTTTCGTTGCACGAACTTCTCGAGGACCCTTTGAACTTGATATGTGTTTGGAAAATCGAGAGTACTTTGTTGATGCCCCAATATGTAGCATCCCTCTTTCTTGTTAATTCAGAGAAGACAAAACTACCGTATGCCCCATCTTCGATCAAAATTTGAATTGCCCATTCCTAGGTTTTCAATTCAAACCCCTTTTGTCTCAAAGCGCCCTTTTACGGGTTTTCACCTTGGCCTCTCCGTTTTTTTTAGGTAAAGTACCTCTTGACCGAATCCAAATTCACAGGATTAGGTAAGCTTTTACCATCCATCCCGGTCAAAATTAGAGCTCCTCCAGAAAAAGCCTTCTTTACCACATAAGGTCCCTCCCAATTCGGCATCCATTTCCCTCTGAAGTCCTTTTGTATGGGGAGGATCTTTTTCAATACGAGGTCTCCTTCATGGAATTCTCTAGGACGAACCTTCTTATTATAAGCCCGCATCATTCTCTTTTGATACATTTGACCATGACGGATAGCCTTTAGCCTCTTTTCTTCAATCAAGTTCAACTGGTCGTATCGAGACTGGATCCATTCTGCTTCATCTAATTTTAGTTCTGAAAGAACACGTAGAGAGGGAATCTCGACCTCAATAGGCAGAACTACCTCCATTCCATAAACCAAAAAAAAAGGTGTTGCCCCGGTAGAGGTTCTGACTGACGTCCGGTAGGCATAAAGGGCAAAATGGTAATTTCTCGTGCCAATCTTTATAGGTCTCAGTCATTTTTCCTATGATCTTCTTAATGTTCTTATTGGTTGCTTCCACTGCGCCATTCATCTTTGGACGATACGGTGACGAGTTATGATGTTTGATCTTGAATTGGCTACAGACTTCCGCTATCGTGCTGTTGTTCAAATTCAGCACATTGTCTGATACGATCCTTTCAGGCATCCCATATCGACATATGATTTCTTTCTTTAAGAACTTACTGACTACTGACTTTGTGATGTTAGTGTAAGAAGTTGCCTCTACCCATTTGGTGAAGTAATCTATGACCACAAAAATGAATCGATGTCCATTAGATGCCTTTGGTGAGATCGGTCCAATGACATCCATGCCCCACATGGAGAAAGGCCATGGAGAAGTCATGACATGTAGGGATGAAGGAGGTACATGAATTTTATCTCCATAAATTTGGCATTTATGGCACTTCTTGGCATAGTTGATGCAATCTCCTTCCATAGTGGACCAATAATATCCGAATCTCATGATCTGTCTGGCCATGGTAAAACCATTAGCATGTGTTCCGCAGACACCCTCATGAACCTCTTCTAGGATTTACTTAGCCTCGACAGCATCTACACATCTTAGGAGTACCTGATCCTTCCTTCTTTTGTATAGGATTTCTCCATCCAAGACATAGTCACTAGCCAGCCTTCTTAATGCCCTTTTATCGTTCTCAGTCGCTTGGTCTGGGTATTCACGACTTTTCACGTATCGTAAAATATCCTGGTACCAAGGATGATCATCTTTCTCGTCTTCTTCTTCGATGTTGCAGCAATGAGCCGGGGCCTCATAAATACTCATTTGAATAGACTTCATATCCTTTTGTTTATTCACTTTGATCATAGAAGCTAAGGTAGCCAAGGCATTAGCCATCTGATTTTCATCTCGTGGGAGGTACCAGAAAGTGACATCGTCAAACTCCTCAATTAACTCAAGAACCAACCTTCGGTAATTGATCAACTTGGGATCTCTTGTCTCCCATTCGCCCTTAAGCTGATAGATCACTAATGCAGAATCTTCGTATACCTCTAATACTTTAATCTTGCGTTCTATGGCTGCACGGATGCCCATGATACATGCTTCGTATTCAGTCATATTATTTGTACAATCAAAATCTAATTTACTGGTGAAAGGATAATAATCTCCGTTTGGGGATACCAAAACTGCCCCGATTCCGTTACCCACCGCGTTTGAAGCTCCGTCAAAATTCAGCTTCCACAGATAGCCCCCTTGAGAGTCTTCTTCCATGCTCGCGACATGCATTAGATCCTCATTCGAGAAATTAAAGCTCAACGGCTCATAATCTTCTAGAGCTCTACTGGCCAGAAAATCTGCTATTGCACTCCCTTTTACGGCCTTTTGGTTTACATAGACTATGTCAAACTCAGAAAGTAAAATTTGCCAACGAGCCATTCTTCCGTTCAGAGCATTTGACTCCATCATGTACTTCAAAGGATCTAGTTTTGAGATGAGCCAAGTTGTGTGGTACAGCATGTATTGTCTCAGTCTTCGAGTTGTCCAAATCAAAGCACAACACAACTTTTCGATCGATGAATATCTTGTCTCACATTCGGTGAATTTTTTGCTAAGATAGTATATCGCTTTCTCTTTTCTTCCTGACTTGTCATGTTGGCCCAACACGCATCCCATGGAGTTTTCAAACACTGTCAAATACAGTATCAGTGGTTTATCCGGGCAAGGTGGCATTAGTACTGGGGCATCGAACAAATAATGCTTGACCTTGTCAAAAGTTTCCTGGCACTTCTCATCCCAAACACCTGGGTTATGCTTCCTAAGGAGACGGAATATCGGGTCACATTTCTCCGTTAGTTGTGAGATGAAACGGGCGATGTAATTTAGTCTTCCTAGGAAACCTCGAACTTCTTTTTGAGTGCGTGGCGGGGTAATTCTTGTATAGCCTTGACTTTATCCGGGTCAATCTCGATTCTTTTTTCGCTGACCACGAATCCCAACAGCTTTCCTGACCTGGCCCCGAAGGTACATTTTGTGGGATTGAGCTTTAACTGAAACTTCCTCAATCTTAAAAATAATTTTCTCAAGACTTGCACATGCTCCTTTTCTGTTCTGGATTTTGCAATCATGTCGTCGACGTAAACTTCGATCTCCTTGTGCATCATGTCATGGAACAAAGTCACCATGGCTCTCTGATATGTTGCTCCTGCGTTTTTCAATCCGAATGGCATCACTTTATAACAAAACATTCCCCACATGGTCACAAATGTCGTTTTTTTCATGTCTTCAGGATGCATTTTTATCTGGTTGTATCCCGAGAAGCCGTCCATGAAGGAGAAAATCGAATAACCTGCCGTGTTATCTACTAGTGTATCAATGTGAGGTAATGGGAAATTGTCCTTTGGGCTGGCTTTGTTCAAATCCCGATAGTCCACACACATTCGTACTTTTCCATCTTTCTTAGGAACCGGGACTATGTTGGCTACCCATTCTGAGTACTTGACTTGTAAGAAACCGGCATCGATTTGCTTTTTGACCTCTTCCTTTATCTTCAATAAAACATCGGGTCTTATCCTTCGGAGTTTCTGCTGAACTGGCTTGCTTTCTTCCTTTATGGGGAGTCGATATACCACGATATCAGTATTCAACCCGGGCATGTCTTGATATGACCATGCGAATACATCCTTGAATTCTTGGAGTAACTCGATGAGGTCTTGCTTTATTTCTACAGTGATACTAGTTCCAATCTTCACCTCTTTTCCTTCTCCTAAGCTAACAATTTCCACCGACTCTTTATGAGGTATGATTTGTTTCTCCTCTTGATCTACCATCCTTTAAAAATCAGGAGATAGGTTACAATTTCAGTCATCTTCAAAATCCTCAGTGTCCTCTATACACAAATCTTGCTCGAAAGGAGTCTCTAAGTCAGTGGCAACGTTGCTCATATCATTGATATCTGGAGACCTGTTATGAATGAAGAAAGAAATCCAAAGAACAAAAGGATCTAAGAATTTTTTATTTGCATAGTATGATTATGAATGAAGTAGAAAGAAATAAAGAATATTTGCTCAAGATGATAGGCAAGAATGCATTTTTTTATTGAAATAACGATGTTTGGACATATGCCTATTTCATAAAAGGATTCTTATTGCCCCTAGGCATAGAGCAATAAGCTTGTTTTGAACATTACTCTGAGTTAATTCTAAAAGTTACAGGGATCTCCTCCACGGTCTAATTGTTCAAAACACTTCCAGGAATATAAGGGCAAATTCCAGATAAATCCCCTTCTTCGACTTTTTCTTTAGATATGGCATTAATGCTCAAACTTTCCAACATTTCTTCCGCCACTTTCCTCACTGTCATCTCTTGTTTTGGGTAGATGGTTCCTCCGGACACGACTGATCGGGATAAATGGGGAAAGGCCATTGGTTCCCACTTGACCTCCTCATCGCACAAACGCGCTCTTCTCATCTCTTGCCTTTTCTCCAGCTCTTTCTTCTTTTGCTTTACATCTGGCTTAAATTCTAAGCCAATGCAGTCTCGTTTTTCTCTTAGCATTGGTACCTCGCTCCTTCCTTGGAGGCACCTTCCAAGTCCTCTTCCTGGCAAGGCTCCTTTGTCGACCGTTAATCGCAGGCTCATCCTCGTAGTTTTGGATATTTTGGGCATTGGGATCTTGTTCCCTTCGACAATGAATGTAGCATTGACGAATTCTAGTGATCGAAAGGAACATTCTATCGCCTCATCGTCCGTACCCACGTATGGTGCGTCACTGGTAACGGATGCAATGATGTCTTCCTCTGCGTTTATCGTTACCAACCTACCTTCAGTTACCAACTTCAACTTTTGGTGTAGGGACGACGGTACTGCCCCCGCCGAATGAATCCACGGTCTCCCCAACAGGCAATTGTATGATGGCTTGATGTCCATTACTAAGAAGTCTACCTCGTATGTATTTGGGCCAATCAAGAGAGGTATCTCGATTCTTCCCATCACTTTTCTTTCCGTACCATCGAATGCTCTCACGACGTTTTGATATGTCTTCATGTGGGAGCTATCCACTGGCAATCTATTTAACGTGAACAAGGGCATGACATTCAATGCCGATCCATTATCAATCAATAACCCCGGCAATGTGTATCCCTTGCAGCGAGTGGTAATGTGCAAGGCCTTTGTAGATCCCATGCCTCCCGGTGGTATTTCATCATCATTAAAGAAAATAAAATTATCCGCGCTGATGTTATTAACCAGACTATCAAGCTTGTTGACAGAGATATCATCCGCAACATATGTTTCATTTAAAACCTTCATTAATGCACTGCGGTGAATCTCTGAGCTCAAGAGCAAGGCTAGTACCGATATGCGGGCTGGCTGTTTGTGTAACTGTTCCACAATGTTATACTCCCTGTGTTTTAGGAATTTTAAGAATTCCTTATCCTCATTTTCGGTTACAGGCTCATTGATAGGTGATTTAGGTCTGGTTGTCTTTTCCTTTTCTTGCTTAACGACCACGGATTTTCCTTTAGCTGGTTCTGCCTTTGTGTTCGGAGTATAACGCCTTCCACTGCTATATAGAAACCCTCTTCTTGACTTTTCTCCGAAGTACCAACTGGATTCTCCCCTTTCGAGATTGTTACGTTGCAATCGTAGTTCCAAGGAACCCTTTTGCTATCTTTATAAGGAAAAGCAACGGGCTTTTGAATTATGACCTTATTGGTACTCCGACTTCGCTGATTCTTGGTCGTGATATGATCACGACCGGGCGACTGACCCCATGGACTTTGTTGGTTGACCCTTGCTCTGACGTGCACACATCTTCTCCCTCTGGGCCCTCGATATACTCAAAGAATTCAATCTCCTTATTTTTCAGCAATTCTTGTACCAGCATCCTGAATTTATTGCACTCTTGGATCTCATGACCCTCTCCATTGTGAAATTCGCAGTAGTACTTTGCTCCTTCGGGTTTCTCCCCTAAATCTTGAGTGATTGGACCTTGTTCTATCATCCTCTTCCAAACCCATCTTAACGGGGTCTTCACCTCTATTACGTCCATCTTAGTTCTCCTCCCTTTATTTTCAACTATCTCGTTTACCCCATGGTCTGAATGACTGGGTAACAGATTTTCGGCCACATTAGGTCCTGTGGGATCATCGAACTTCACAATGCCCATCTTTATGAACCTTTCGACTAATTTCTTAAAGGTCGTGCAGTTCTCAATTGTGTGCCCCGCAATTCCTGCATGGTATTTGCATTGAGCGTTTGCGTCATACCACTTAGGGAATGGAGGTTGCATGGGTTTTAGGTAAAATGGAGACACCACATGTGCATCGAACAGATTCTGGTAAAGCTCCCTATACGTCATTGGTATTGGCGTGAACCAGACTTTTTCCGTGTTAGGTCTTGAATTGGAATCTTGTCTGGTGGGGCCCTAATGGCTAGCAGTCACTGCCCTTGGCTGGCTCACTGTGACTGGCTTGGAATAACCTTTATTGTATATGCTCGCGTTGTTTACCTCATTTTCTTTTCTTCTCGGAGCTGATCTCTTAGCACTCTCTCCCGCTTCAATCTTCCTACATCTCACAGCGTTTTCTATCATTTCCCCAGACATCACTATGTCCGAGAAGCTCTTAGTAGCGCTTCCTAACATATGGTTAATGAATGGGGCCTTCAGGGTATTGATAAAAAGCATGGTTGTTTCCTTCTCCAAGAGAGGTGGTTGGACCTGCATTACCATCTCCCTCCATCGTTGGGCATACTGTCTGAAGCTCTCACTTGGCTTCTTTTCCATGTTTTGTAGAGTAATTCTATCGGGTGCTATATCTGTCACGTGACCGTATTGTTTCATGAAAGCTTGAGCCAAGTCCTTCCATGAACCAATTTGGGCACGACTGAGCTGGTTGTACCACTTGGTCATAGATCCAATCAGACTGTCTTGGAAACAGTGGATCAATAGCTGATCATTATTGACATACCCTGTCATCCTTCGACAAAACATCGTAATATGAGCTTCAGGGCAGCTCGTTCCATTATACTTTTCAAACTCCGGGGTTTTAAATTTTGGTGGGAGCACCAGATTTGGGACCAAGCTTAAGTCCTTAGCGTCGATCCCGCCACGGTAATCAGCAGTCTCCATTGCTTTGAATTTTTCTTCAAGCCATTTAAATCGATCATCTAGTTGTTTCGCCAGGTCTACCTTTCCTTTCTCCATTTTCGCCATGTCATCAAGGTCCGAGACAAATGGATTAGCTGGATTATCTCCAGGCTTAGAGCTCTATCCTATAGGAATATTCATTGGTGTCGAGGCATTGGCCTGGTATTGTTGGGGTCTAATAGTGACAGGTACCGTTCGTGGGAGCACCTCCGGTTGTGGTTGGGTGTTTACCGGAGCAAAACCTGGAGAATAGATAGGGTCTTCATTATCGTTCCCCATGGTGCTCTTCCCTTTCTCTCGTTCTCTAGCCAGCAACTGTGCCAACTGGCCTATCAGATTATTTTGGGATTCTTTTATTTTTTCCTTCATATCTTGTTGTATCTTAGCCAGTTGCTCTTGCATCTGTGCTTGTAATTGTTCTTGCATTTCCCTTTGCGTTTGTTCTATCCTTTCTAATCTCTGATCCATTGCTTTGGTTTTACGGCGAGTATAGTAGCTGTGTTCGGTTGGTTAATTCTCGTTGGTTTCCAGATTAACTGAAATAATTTTGTTTAATTAGGGTCTTTTCATGAAATTTAATGCATATGATGAAATGTAATGCAAATGAATGAATGCAAAAAGAAGTGTTGATTCTAATTCAATTTCATTAGAAGAACTTCACTAGAAAAAAATTTTCTTTACATAGAACGGATGATTACATATACGACTTTGCCCTAATGCCCAAAGCCTTAACTTTTCTAAGAAGCCAAGCTAAGTTTCGGCCTCGCTCTGATTCCGACTCATACTTTAAGCTCAATACATCTGCTTGGACTGTCAAGGTTTGCAAGTGATCGGCTACCTCTCGAACCTGAGCCACAGCTTCGCCCATGATATAGTCTCTATCTCTAATCTGGTTCTGAGAATGGTGAAGTTGTTCCCTGCAATGGTCGTTGTTTGCCTCAAGAAGTTCTACTTGAATTTTGCTATCTCGCAGTGCAGTCTCGAGTTCCTCTACTTTCCTTTCAACTCCTCGATCCTGCTCAGACTAGCTTTTAGCTCAATTACCGAATTACGGCTACGATGTTGATGTAGTGATCTTTCCAATTCAGCCACCCGAGCTCGTAACTTCTCCTTTTCGTTTTGGCTTTCTATCAAACTCTTCTTCAAAGTGTCTTCTCGTACTCGGGCATCTTGAAACCTTTTCTCCCAATGGTCGGCTCTAGTCTTTTCCTCTTTGATCTCTTGACACCATTGCTCTGATATTTTACCTAAACCAGCAGTTCTTATGGACATACGCAGCTTCTTGTAATCGGTTTTCAGGCTATCCAAATCTTCCTCGGCCTTGTTCTTTCCTTTCCTCAATTTCTTGGCCTCTAGCTTGTGGATAACGACGTCTAATCCTAACTTCATTTTCTCTTCTTCTAGCTGCTCTATCTTCTTCCCCAACTCCGAGTTCCTTTTCTCAAAGTCTTGTTTAATGATCTCTAATTCGGAGGGGATGACCCGTAAGTGCTCCTCTATCGGTTGAGTGTTCCCTTGATTCGGCCTAGGGATGTTGTCGTTGACTCTCCTACCCCACCACCATTCATACTCGGGGGTCATTATCGGGCCCATGATGTATCCTTTCATTCTTCGAGTTTGGTTTCAAGCATTAGATATCTCACGAACCCTCCTCTTATAATTGTCGTCTTTATAGGAGAACTCACATTGTGCCAACCCCTGTGTCACTGGTATTAACTGCCTTGATCGGTACTGCCTTAGCACCATCAGTGGAGTGTATCCAACGGCTCCCCATATTCCAGCCAGAGGGACCCAGTCAAAATCACCACACCTATATAAGATCTCGTCAGGGATTAACCACAGAGCCCTTCATTCAATGTCTTCGACCCGCAAATTCTGGAGAATAATTATTCATTTCTCTTCTGAGATATCGTCCCGCCTCGATGTGGCCACTAATTCCTTTAATGGGGAATAATCCTTAGAGAAAAATCGATAGGAGACCTTCTCCACCTTCCAAAAATGGCTGTGGAACCAAGCCAAAAGAAGCTGAGCACAACCAATAATAAATCTTCCCTCGCCCGCTCTCCGGCATGCATTCAAGGATCGGAAAGTTTCTGCTAGGATTGTCGAGACGGGTGTGGTACCTTTATCAAGCCGATCGAATAGATCTGAGACAGCTTCATCTATGTGTCCTAGCGCCTTAGGAAAGATGATCAAACCGTAGAGACTTAAGGCAAAAACATCAACCCTTTTCTTCGAATCCGGGTGCGCAAGAATCAAGTCCCTCAAATTCCTTCAAGGAATACACTTACTATCCCCTTTTTGCTTGATGCGGTCTGCAACCTATTGCTCGCTCATCCCCGTTATATTCATCAACTTCTTCAAAAAGGGAGGGATGTTGACAGGTCTTGAATAGGCCCTATCAGCCTGAATCTTCGGGCAATTAAGTAACGCCATGTATTCCTCCATAGTAGGTCCTAAATCAACTCCTCCAAAGGTGAAGCAACTGTAAGCGGGGTTCCAGAACTGCGCGAGGGCCCGGAACAAGTACTTGTCCACCTTTACATCGAGCAAATAGGGTAGATCGCCGTAGTTACAGTAAAAGAGTTGCTTGACTTTGCTATTCCAACTATTCCATATATCCCTTAACTCTTGCAGGTCGTTCTGAGTCACACTAATACGAGTGAAATCCCACAACTCCGGTTCATATCCCTCGGTCAAACTATCTCCTTTTTCTCGTTGCGTTCTCTCAGACCACACTCGGACGGCCGCATTATCCTCCACTCTATCAAGAAATCCTTTTTCCATGCTAAACTCTTCTATTTAGTAACCGAACGTAAATCAACACCCTTTTATGATGAGATGTCATGCGAAAATAATCAAAACACAACAAGTCAGTATTATATACAAAGAATAGAATTCAAAGCAAATAAAGAGTAAATAAGCACCTACTAGGGTAACCACTAGGGTTCGGTGTGGTTCTACCTAGGGTAGGCTCTTAGAGCTCATTACATGTGGTTCGGTTCTAAAGTAAAGGTACCTGAACCAGCAGATTCCTCGATCCTCACCCATTATAGGCTCATATGGACCGAGTTCGATTCAGGAGAATACATTTCCCTACGGCTATACGGAGATGAAAACCCCACGAAGGCGCAGGTACGGATGTATCCTGAAAGCGATCCACTATCCTATACGGAGGTGAAGACCTTACGAAGGAGTAGTTTCTCACTTCCATTTAAGAGGGTGCAATTGACCGGTAATGCGATGTGATATGCAAAGATACATCAAAGAATTAAACCGCTTAAAGCAGCATATTATGAAGAAAGCCACAGAAGTAACAGACAACATGCAATGCAGTAAATTTAAAATCGATTTTCAATTTTTGACAAAAGACAATAAATAATCAATTTAAGGCTCAACTCTCGATGTCCCCAGTGGAGTCGCCAAGCTGTCGAAACCATTTTTTTTGAAAACGGGAATCGACTTAGTTTGAAAACGAAAATTAAAACGGGAGTCGCCACCGATCTTTATTAGGTGTGATTGGATCACCTTTGTTTTAATAAAACAAATTTAGTTTACTAAAACGACATTTTGGTCTACGAATTTCAAGAGAACAAGTTCAGGAGTCGGTTACGTGTGAGGAAGGATTAGCGCCCCCGACACGCCCAAAAATTGGTACCGAATTGATTAGTTAGTGTCTTAATGTCAAAAATCGAAAATCGGAAATGAATTTGAAATACGATCTTTTCTATTAATATTGATTTTAAAATTCTTAAATTAGCTTAAATCAATTGTTTAAAGATTTCATTATCTCAAGATATCGGAGTATCACATCCCGTAAGTTAGGACACAATACCATGAACTCCCGAGCACAAGGTCGTCTTTTAATTTTAATTTGAAATCCATGTGTTTTAAAACTCGAAAAGGATATTTTCCATTTAGAAACAATGAGAAAATTGAAACCCCGTAAGTTAGGGCACAATTCCCGGATGTTCCAAAATGCGAAACATTGCCTTACTTTGAAACTCTAGTTTTTGAATAGTAGCAAAGATAGTATTTAAACGATGTACGTTATTTGTTTAGGTTAAAACGAAACGATTTATTGGATAAATGTAGCGAAATTTAATTCATAAGGCGATAATGAAAAAAAATATGATGCGACATAGAGTGATGATACATGAATAAAGTATTACGCAAACAAATGACAATAGTGGAAATACGAATAAACAAATTATAACACACAATGGAAATAACATAACATATGTCAATTAAATAATAAGCTTAATAAACACAGAATTGAGGTAATAATATAAAATGATTTAAATCAAACAAATAAATAATCTTAAATATAAAATATATACATAAAGGATTTTAAAATAAATACTATAAAGGTAGCTTAAAGTAAATAAAAAATCTAAAATCATTAATGAAAAGTTTAAAATCATAATACATAAAAAGAAGTTCAAAATAAATAATATACATAGTATAAAAACTTATCATAAATATATGCATAAAAAAATAAACAATGTACAAAGAGTTTAAGATAAAGACATATGAAAATTTGAAAATAAATACCCTATACAAAAAGGCAGTTTAAGAATAAACATTATATAAATTTAAAATAATAAGTAATTCAAAAATGATATATAAAAAGGTCCAAAATAAATAAATGAAAAGCAATGTAAAACGATTAACATGTATATAATAATTTAAAATAATATGTAAAACCAAAACAGTATAAAATAGATAATATATAAGATAGTTTATGATGAATAATAAAAATAAGTCAAAAATAAATATTATGTAGATAGAAATTTAAACTAAAAAACATACAAAACATTTAAAAAGGGTATACATAAAAATGGATAACACATATAGAAATTTGGAAGTAAAAATATACAAAAAAAAAAGAAGAAATTTTAGAATACATAATAAAACAGTTTAGAATAAATAATACATTTAACGAATTTAAAATAAACAATGGATAAAGCAATTTAAAGTATATGAAATAATTTAAAATAATATATATCTAAGACAATTTAAAACAGTATAATACATAAAATTTAAGGTAAATGAAAATAGTTTAAGATAAATAAATAAAAGAAGGGCCTAGACTGATATGAAAAAGGGGGAAATTACAAATAAAAATGAAAATTAAGGGTCCAAATTCGAATAAAATAAATGCGAATATTAAAAGGACTAAATTAAAATCTAAATAAAATTAAAGGAAGAATTCAGAAAGAAAAAGAAGGGTAATAGACTTATTTAAAACGTGCCGAAACCTCAAGGGACTGGTTGGGAAATTTTCCCCAACCCCTTATGCGCAACGTTTAATTTGTCTAGGTCAGGGACCAAATCAGCAATGAAATAAAATAATTGGGCGCTAGTTGAAAGGATAAAAAACGCAAATCAGGATCAAATCAAGGGTCAGAAAAGGGGGAGGGGCCAAAGTGGGCAACTTCCCATTCAAGGGAGACATGCGGACCCCTCCCCTTTCTAAACGGTGCTGTTTGCTTCTTTTATTTAAGCTAAAAAAAATTTTTTTTTTTTTTTTAAGATTTCATTCTTTTACTGCTGTTTTAAAAAAAATTTTAAACACCCCCCATTTCAATTCCTCTGCTAGGGTTTTAAACCCTCCATTTTTGCCTCCTCCATGGCCGACCATGGACTCCTCAGCGGTCCTCCACGCCCATGCCACGAATCGGTGATTGGTATTGCGCGATGTGGGATTCTTCGACCCTCTTTGAACGAGTACGAGGATGGAATCTCCCTAACTTGCGGCACCGTAAAAAAGGAGGAGCCTTTTGGTTCCTTTCTCTCCGCCGCGGCCAATGGCCAAACCCCAAGAGTTCGGCGACCTTCAGATCGGCGAGGGAATGTCGGAGCACGCCCCAAACAGTAAATCGTAAGTTTCTTTTTTATTATTCGTATTTTTATTACTGTTTTGTGTGTAAAAAAAATGAAAAAGAAATAAAGAAGAAAGCAAATCTAAGTGGGAAAGAATGAAAATCGAAAGTCAACAATAATCACCTTTTGAAATTGTCTATTCTTTTGATTAATTTTGTTTGGTAAATGTCTGTAACCGTTTACAAAGCATAGATTTCGGCTTTTAAAGCCAATCTATCAACCGTTCACTTCCCCTTTTTTGTTCTTTTGTTCATTATTTTCTTTTGTATGCTCTCTGTTGTTGCATCTGATTTGATTGCAAGTGTCAGAGGTGAAAGGCCGACGGTTGGCTGGTGAGAAGGTGAGGCAGCGCGCGTGGAGGAGGCCGAACGGCGCCTAGGGTTTCCCTCTTCCCCTTTGGCTGAAAAATGCTTAGGATAGTTGGGCTTCAGGGTTTTCTTTTAATTGGGTATTGGGTAATTTGTTATTTGGGCTAGGTGTAATAGACTCTTGGACTTTTATTTTGTTTATTGTATTTTGGGTTTTTTTTTTTTTTGGTTTGTTGGCATGGGCCAAAATTGGCTATAACACGGAACATTAACTTATTTTGAGAATTTCTTTTTATGAGTAAATACAAGCATAATTTTTTAAAACGTTGTGTATTTATCTTATTTTGGCATAATATAAAAATGACCAAAATATTTAAGCATAATACATGAGGTAGTGATGATAAATAGGTATAAAATAACTATGCGGAGGGAATATTGGAATGATAAATGAAAAATAAATAGATAAATATCATGGTAGTAACAATATGAATAGAGTAATAATGAGAGTATTTTAAGGCATCAACAACAAAATAAATAAAATAACTTAAAAGGATGAAAATGAAGAATGGTTAATGAGAAAGAAGTATAAATAGCATCCAATTAAAAAAAATGAAAGAATAAAAAATAAATAGATGAAATAAATAACAAATAACATCACATTTAAATATCTAACGAATAAATGGAAAAAAATTAATAAATATATAAATAGGTAAAACAAGCATAAATAATAACTTAAGTATTTAAAAGGTAATGGAATATAGACAAATAAAATAGATATACATATTTTAAATTTAAACATTTTAAGTGTAAGAAATAAAGGATTAATAATAAATAAATAAAATAAAAAAGGGTTGAAATTTAATTGATGAAAGCCAAAATTAAAATGGATAACTAAATTTAAGTTGAGATGAAATTTAAAAAAAGAATTAATAAAACAAAACAGAGGGCTAAAATGATACATGCTAAAAGAACTAGGGGTAAACATGAAATTACCCCTAATTCCTTATGAGCGTCGTTTCTCAGGTGAGTTAAAATAAAATTAAAACAAAGTTATAGGGTAAAATATAGAAATATATAGAAATAGGGAAGACTATGTTAAAAAGTAAATAAAAGGCGGAAGGGCTGAATATGCAAATAGCCCATCAAAGCAAAAACGAGCGGACCTCTAGCTTGCGGGTCGGGTCAAACCTATTAAGCCAAAATGACGCCGTTTTGGCATTAAAAGCTCTAAGTGAAACGGCGTCGTTTCGCACATACTATTTAAATTTGTTTTTTATTTCGAGATTCATTTTAGTTTTCTTCTTTAAAAAGAAAACCAAAAAATCTCTCAAATCCTCTCCCCCTTTCCGATCTCTAGTCGTTGGGCTGCCAGCCATCCACCATGTTGACTGCCGGCCACCGGCGATGGCGCCACCGTCCACTGTGCCCGGAGAGCCCAAAAGTCCCTCTTTTCTTCCTTTCGCCACCTAGAATACAATCTAGGGTTAGTTTTTCTAGAAAATGGCAAAAAAATTACCGAAATAGGCAAAGGGCCCTTCGATTTTTTGGGGGGGTTCTAAAAAATTTTCTAGGATGACAGGGGGTCACCTTTCATCGGCGGTGACAACCTCGCCGCTCATGGTGTTGAAAATCCGAACACTAGGTGAGTCTTCTCTCCCTTTTCCTTCTTTTTTATATATACTTCTATACATTTAAAATATAACAGAAGCCAAATGAAAGTAATCACCCTTTTGTTTTTTATATTCGATTTTTCTTTTTTATTTGATTTTCTGTAAAAAAAAAAGGAAGAAGGAACATCAATGTTGTTGTAGCTTTTTTATAGCCGAAATTACAAAACTGTTTGTTTCTATTTTTTTTGTTTTTTCTTTGTTGTCTTTTTCTGCTTGCGTGTTTTGCTCTGTTGTGTGTTCTTCCTTCTTTGTAGGTGGCGGTGGAGCAGGTACTGACGTTGGCATGGCGGTTGCAGCAGGTTAGGAGCGACGCAGTGCCAGGCTAGGAGGCTAGGTTTTTTTATGAAAACGTCAAGTTTGTGGGCTTCAGAATTTGGGTTAGGGTTTTTATTTTTAGGTTTGGGGTTGTTTGATTAAGTTAATTTTGGGTCATTGGTTTTTGGATTTTTTATTTATTTTTAGTTGGTTTTCTGGCGGGCCGGGCAAATTTAGGCCTGTACAGTAACATCCCTCAAACTATTCAATTCATTATCTAGATTCACTAAATTGAAGAGTATTTATAACAATTTCCACGCATAAATAGTGCATTTCAACCTTTCTTAAACCACGAAATTTCTCATTACGAAAAACTACAAGATTTTTGGTTTACAGCACCACTTGTTTGAAAAACAAAAAGCAAAAAAAAATAAAAGTGATATTACTTTTCTTTCACCTAGAAATTACTTGCTGTCTTTTCGACATTGTTCTAATAATTTTTTTAAAAAAAATTCTAATAGTTTTATTATTTTAAATCTAAATATATTTTATCTATTTTTAGAGAAAAGTAATTTTTAAATATTCTTCTATTTTATGAAATTTTTTTATTTTCTATTTTTTAGAATTTTTAAAAGGTTAATATATAGTTTGCCCTGAACTTATTTTAAATTACCTAGCTGGTATACAATGGCGAATTTAGGGGGCTGGTAGGGGCCTCAGTCCCTCCTAAAATGTAAAATTGCTATTTAGGCGCTTGAGATTTTTTAAATATTTTAAATCAGTAAAGGTAAAATTGCACTTTGGCCCCCTGAAATTATAAAAATTTAATTTAATCCTTTAAAAATTATAAAGATATAGGGTATAAAAAATTAAAATTTCATCCGGCCTCCCCTAAAAAATTATTCTAGTTTCGCCCCTTTTGGTATTTAAATTTTTTTTAGATCTAGTTGATTTTTGAACTTGTATTTTGTCACATAGATTGGTACCAAACCACTAACATAGTTAGTTTGTGCTGACATTAACTTGATAGTCAATAAAAAATAATTTCACGTCAAGAAAGTACATGGACAAATAACATCAATTTCTCCATATTTGTTCTAGATGTGTTTTTGAGTAAGTTTATATATTTTATTTTTTAATAAAATATCAATTTTTAAAGTTATTAATATTTTGGAAAATATATAAAAGATAAATATATAAAAATATATAATATTAATAATATATAAAAAAACCTACAATATTTTCAAAAAATATAAAAAATTTATAATATATAAATTTATTAATTTTTAAAAAAAATTATAAATATATACAATAACTAAAATTACCCTAAAATAAATCAACTAAATTTTTATAAATTTATAAAAAATATTTAAATATATAAAATCACTAAAAAGTACATTTAAAACAAATCTAGGCATATGGTTGTCCAAGTTCAATTAAATTTTGACAGCATGTTTAACTGTATTTAAATCTAGACAACATGCCAAAATTCATTATTGATGTGAAATTTTTTTATACTTTTTTTATTAATTTATATATTTTTAAAATTTTAAACTTTTTTATATTTTTAATTTGAAAATAATAATAATAAGATTTTATTAAAAACTAAAATACATAAATTTACTAAAAAAACACAAATAGAATGAATCTAAACAAATGGGTGTTTAGACTCAGATGTATCTGGACAACGATTTGTCCAAGTTCATTTTTTATGGGGAAAAATTATACTTTTTTTTATTACTTTATATATTTTAAAGATTTTTTTATTTATGTTTATCACGTGGCATGTCGAGAGACTACCACATGTCACCATCGGATTGACTATTAATGTCATGTCAACACAAACTAATGTGTTAATGGGATACAACTTGTGTGATAGGATACAAGTTTATACTAGGTTGAAAAAAATAAAGTTTAGATACTAACTAAGTACTTTGAGACAAATTCAAGGGCAAACTATATATTAACCATTTTTAGAATTATAATTAAGTTGATAGAATATGTAAACATTAAGATACTATTTAGAAAGTCACGTACTAATTTGATTTGAGTGTAATTACTTGGAATTAAATAAGAATGACATGTTTGGATAATCATTGTAATTGGTAGGTTCCACCAAACTAGGTGTAATTGAAACACCCCAATTACTTTTTCAAATTCTAGAGGAGGGTGATAATTGGAGTAATTATGTATGTAATTACACCCAAGTCCAATTATAAAAAAAATATTTTTATACAAGTTATAAAAATTATATTATAAACATGAACATGTATGAGTGCTTTGGGATGATTATAACAAAAAAATATATCATTTAAATCTTAAAATATTACTAAAGTTATAGTAAAAAAAAATATTATAAAAAATAATTACATGTTATAAAAGTGTTATAATATGTTCATTTACAAAATTTATGACTAAGAAGTATGAATATAACTTATTTACGTGTCTATACCATATATTATAAAAATAATATACTTATCCATAAAAAAAAATTTAGTATTTTTTTTATCATAACTTATTGATAAAAAATAACTTTCTAAAATTATGACAAAAAAATTATAATAATTATAAAAAGTGTTATGAAAGTTATTGGACAATTTATAAAACCTTATTGATAAAGATTATATATTATACCTTTTATATTATTTTGACTTAATTTGAGTATTATGAAAAGGGATATAATTTAGAATAAGTCTTTCTTCAAATTAAGTTTATATAAATTTTTATAGTTAAAGCTACAAATTGTTTGGACCGTGAACCCAAATATTATAAGGTTAATGTTGATTATACAAATACAAAAAGTCTTCTTACATCATATCATGAGTATGATACCATTTAAGATAATAGTCCTAAACACAAGCACCATAGTCAACTAAACACGTTTAAGGAATTACAATTTTTTTTATAATTACAACTTTTATTTAATTACTTTGTGTTGTTGAAATATACCCTAATTGACTAGATTTATTATTAAACTAATAATAAATAAAAAAAGACCACCTCAATATTCTTTTACTATTTTAACGGAAACGTGAACATAATATTATATGTCTATAATGTTAGGGGGTATATAAAATATTTTTATAGATTTAAGTAATTGGTGCCCAAAACAATGACATACTAGTAATTATATTACTATTGATGTAATTTATCCTATAATTATAATAATGTAATTTATTATTTTAAATTTCTTTTAAAGTTACATAAAATTAATTACAAATATAATTCGAATAACAAAAAAAAAAAAAAAAAAGAGTACTCCATCACCCATTTTGCACACCTTTTATTACTACTTTCACTGCGTGCCAACTAACGCATGCTGCTACATTATTGTACTCTACATTTCTTAACCCCTTTTTAGTATTACTATTAACATTCAAAAGCTGTTTTCCAATTTTCCAGATGGACAAGTTGATGAAAGTAAGTTGTATACATTTTTCAGAATTAAAATAAAAATTTATTATTATTTTAATATTTTATAATTTTTAAATAATTAAATTAAAATTTTATCATTTTTAAAGGGTAACTTAAAATTTTATAATTTTTAAAATGTGAAATACAAAATTTTCATTTTCTGGGAGGGGCTTAATTATTGTTGCTTAATATTGTGCTATCATCCTAGTTTATTAATGAAATTAGTATTTCTCTCTGGAAAAAGAAAAAGATTGTTTTCCTTTGATCCAATTTACAGCTCCTTTTTCTCCTTATACAGGTACCTCACTGTCAAGTTGTTTCTCATTTCTAAATATATATATATATATATATATATATATATTTTATCAGAGTTTTTAGAATTTAGAATTTTTTTTTATCTCAATTATTTCAAATGTTTTAATTATTAAAGTTTATAAAAATTATTCATTTAAAGTTTTTTAAAATGTATTTTTTTTGAATTTTTATGAAAAATAATTAAAATAATAATATTACGGGGACTAACAGAGTATAAAGAAAGAAAGCTAATTGATAGTGAATTTTTTAGATGGGATAATTAGTGTATGGTTTATAATCTATATGTTTTAGTCATAATTCTATTTCATTTAATTTATACTTACATAATTTTTGACACTTTTAATTATTTATATTATATTTTTAAATTATTTATTATATAAAGTGTAATCATTTGTGTCACTTACGAGAAGTAAATAGTTATCTTACTTTGTCAACTTTTGTGGGTGGAAATTACAACGAAAAGGGCTGGCTTTTATTTTACAAATTATTGTGCAGTAAGATTCCCCCAATCAAGCGACAAAAGCAAGATAGCACTTGTGTTTCTCAGTACCTACAATCAAATACCAAACTTCATTCACTTCCATCTACCTTCGCTCAACACTCTTTTCTCAACCTTTCTCTACTCTTGTTTCTTGCAACAACGCAACCATGCCTTTTCTTGAAGCCTTGTCCACTATTGGAGAAGTTTTTGTCTCCAAGCTCATTGACTTTTTCCTTGACAAGCTGGCCTCATCCGACCTCCTGGAATTCGCTACTGAAAAACAGGTTCGTGAGGAGATCCAGATGTTGGAGAATGAACTGAAGCAGATCCGTAGGGTGCTTGATGATGCTGAAGAGAGACAGCTGAAAGAGCAGCAGGTGAAAGACTGGTTGATCGACCTCCAAAACTTGGCATTCGATGTGGAGGATGTTTTGGACGAGTTTGCAACCGAAATTGGCAGGCGCGAACTGATGATGGAACGTCGAGGCAGCTCAAGTAAGAGATCACGATTCAGTATTCCTCATCCATTCAATGATGTTCTGTTTAACAGAGAGATAATGTCCAAGATACGAGATCTTACTTCCAAACTGAAAGATTTGGAACCTCAGAGAAACAAGTTAGAGTTAAGAATGACTGATTGCGAAAGACCCACAAGACTAGAACAAAGACTGCAGCCTACTTCTTTGGAGATTGAAAATCATGTGTATGGCAGAGACAAAGACAAACAGACAATTCTTGATTTGATCTTGAGGAGTGATGACGAAAGAAATTTTGTGATTCCCATCCTTGGGATGGGTGGGATTGGTAAGACAACCCTTGCCCAGCTTGTTTACAACGATGCTTCCATTCAACATCATTTTCACCTCAAAGCATGGGCTTGTGTTTCTGATTATTTTGATGTTTTGAGAATAACGAAAGAAATCCTGCAATCAATCACTGCCGTGTCATGCAATGATAATGATCTGAATATAGTTCAAGAAAAGTTACAGAAGGAGTTGTCTGGGAAAAAATTCTTAATTGTTTTAGATGATGTCTGGAATGAGAATTATCATGACTGGACAATCTTACAATCTCCTTTCAAAACGAGGACTCAAGGAAGCAAAATTATTGTGACAACAAGAAACCACGGTGTTTCATCAACAATGGGTGCCTTGCATGCTCATTCTTTAGAGCTTTTGTCAGATGATGATTGTTTGTCTGTATTTGCTCAACATGCATTGGGTGCAAGGGACTTTGAAGGACATCCAAGCCTAAAGGAAGTTGCTGAGAAGATAGTGAGAAAATGCAACGGTTTGCCTTTAGCTGCTAAAACCCTCGGTGGCTTATTGCGCACTAATGTAGACCTTCATGCTTGGGAAGATATATTAGAGAGCGAGATATGGAAGCTATCTAAAGATCAGTCAAGTATAATCCCAGTTCTACAGGTAAGCTACCATCATCTTCCTCTACATTTGAAGCGATGCTTTATGTATTGTGCCATTATTCCCAAGGACTATGCGTTTGAGAAGGAAGAAATAATCTTATTATGGAGGGCACAAGGGTTTCTACAAGAAGTACGAGATAAACAGTGCATCCATGATTTGGGTCTCAAGTATTTCAAAGACCTAGTGTCAAGATCCCTTTTACAAGTGTCCATCAACAATAATTCTCGATTTGTTATGCATGATCTCATTAATGATTTGGCTCAATCAGTTGCCGGAGAAGTATGCTTTAAAATGGAAGGTAGTCAACAAATTTCGAAGCATGCTCGCCATTTATCATACATTGCTGAGAGGTTTGACGGCATCAAAAAATTTGAAAGCATTTATGAAGCGCAACATTTACGAACCTTTCTTCCATTGGGGTTGTCTTCGGTCGAAAACTTTCTAACCAATCATGTCCTAACGAATTTGTTGCCAAACTTGCGATGCTTAAGGGCACTTTCCTTGGAAGGGTATCAAGTCACCATGTTGCCAGATTTTGTGGGAGAATTGAAACTTTTACGGTACCTAAACTTTTCTAAGAATAGAGTTATTAAATGCTTGCCGGAATCAGTTAGTACCCTTTACAATTTAGAAACCTTTTTATTAAAGGGGTGTTGGAACCTTAAGAAGTTACCGCCAGAGATGGAAAAGTTGGTCAACCTATGCTATCTTGATATCACTGGTGCATATAAATTAGAAAGCATGGCAAGCAATTTTAGCATGCTAACTAATCTTCAAAAACTTTCCATTTTTGTTTTGGGTAAAGAGAAGGGACATAAAATAAGGGAGCTAATGAATTTGTCAAATCTCAGGGGTGAACTTTGTATTTCAGGATTACAGAATATAGCTGAGCCTGGAGATGCACAGATATCTAGATTATCTAATAAGTCGAGAATTGGGAATTTAAAATTGCAGTGGATCGAAGACTTTGAGAATAGAAGAGAAGAAGTCGAGAAAAAGGTGTTGGATGGACTTCAACCTTCTAAGAAGCTCATGGAGCTCAGCATTAAGTTCTATTGTGGTGAAATGTTGGCAAATTGGGTGGGAGATTCATCCTTCAATTGTTTACAATCTTTATGCCTTGATGATTGTATAAATTTATTGTCATTGCCATCGATTGGGAAATTGCCATTGTTGAAAAAGGTACGTATTAAAGGATTGCGCAGTGTAAGGACTGTGGGAGTTGAGTTCTTTGGAGAGAATACGACCAACACATTTTCTTCATTGGAGATTTTAGAGTTTAAGGATATGCTTAATTGGGAGAAGTGGAACTTGTGTGAAGTTGATGAGGAAGCTAGGAAATTCCCTAAACTTTCTGAACTCCTCATTGAAAATTGTCCCTTATTGTTAGGGAGTATTCCGGAAGACCTTCCTTCTTTGAAGAAACTTGCAATTCTTTGGTGCGGGAAGTTGATAATTTCTGTTCAAAACTTTCCATTGCTTTCAGAATTAGATATTTGGGGTTGCCACTGGGTAATTTATAAAGGTTTTGTAGATTATAGCTCTATAAAAAGAATCTCGTTTGAAGGGATTTCCAAGTTTAGTTGTGCAGCAGAATGCTTGAGGTTAAGATCAATAAAAGTGGAATCGTTTGAGATTGGTGATTGTGAGGAGTTGGGGTCTTCTCGAGAGAACAATTGGGGATTGCTAACTCAGTCCATGTCCCTAAAAAATTTAGAAATTGCAAGATGTCCGCAAATTGTATCCATAGGAACAGAAGAGGAAAGAGAAGAATTGATGCAATTGAAGATTCCATCTAGCATTGTAAGAATGACAATAAGGAATTGTGAAAGGCTAGAAAAACTATCGACAACCTTGTACACCCTCACATTACTTATGGAATTAGAGCTTGGCGGTTGCCCAAAATTGATTTCTCTTGCAAGGAGCAATTTGCCTTCGAATCTGAAAGTGCTAAGGATTTTTTATTGTAAAAATTTGCAATGTTTATTGTTGGATGAAGAAGAGGATGTTGACTCCAACAATGCATGTGTTCTTCAGCAGTTGGATATTGTCGGTTGTGAATCTCTAAAGAGAATAAATAGAAGTGAGTTGCCCTCCACACTGAAAACACTTCAAATAAAATATTGTCCAAAGCTAGAGTACATATCCCAAGAAATTCAAGATAACTATTCTCTTGAATCTATTCTTATCTTTAATTGTGATATGCTTAAGGGTTTACCTCAAGGATTGAACAACCTCAAGCATTGCAAGAGCATAAGGATAAGAAATTGTTCAACTTTGATTTCCGTAGCAGAGAGTGGTTTGCCCACCACAAACCTTGAGGTGCTCCACCTCCACTCTTGTGTACTTCTCCAAGCTTTGCCTGGGAATATGCACAGTCTCAACGCTGTAAAAGAATTAGAAATATGGAATTTTCCAAATGGGACATCCATTCTGGAAGAGGGGATTCCTACCAATCTCACATCGCTTAGAATTAGTGGACCCAATATCTGGAAGGCAATACTTGAGAGGCATTTGCATACACTCACTTGTCTTAAATCTCTCGACATATCAGAAGGGTGTCCAGATGCAGTGTCATTTCCTCAAGATGAGATAGGAGTCACACTGCCCTCCTCTCTCACCTATCTCCGCATCTCGGATTTCCCAAAACTGGAGAGCCTATCCTCCAATGGCTTTCGCAACCTCACTTCTCTCCAGCGCTTGACTATCGAAAATTGCCCAAACCTCAAGACTCTTCCAGGAAACAACATGCTTTCTTCGCTTTTGAAGCTAAATGTCGTGGGGTGTCCAATGATGGAAGAAAGGTGCAAAAGGGATAAAGGACCTGATTGGTCCAAAATTAGCCACATACCTTATGTTGCTATTGGGGGATTAATAGTCTGTTGATGGTTCAGACACAAGTTCTTTGGAGAAACAATAATTGATGAATCAAATAGGCAGGTATGTCAATTTGGGATCATTATATCCAATACAAATTTTATTTTATTTATTATCTTTTTTACAATTATTGTCCTATTCTATAACTAGAAAAACAAAATATATTGTCCCTTGTCTGGGTCAGGAATATTGTTATTTTAATATTCACTGAAAAATAGAAAAATTAATTTTTGTGTTACCCTATGATTTATTATTCATTCCAAGGTTCTAACCATTAATTCCTGCTATTGGAAACACCGGCATATTGAATCTATGTATGGATTTTGCTTTTCTCTGGCCTGTAAATTAAAGGACTAAAAAGTTTCTGAATGGAAGTGCGAATCAATATTATAGATGTTATTGTCCAGCAGGCAATGCCTTGCTGCTGTTTATATGTTTTACTTGGCACTGATGAAGGAATTGCATTGCTCCTCTGATACTGACCTACGCATGAATATCCTAATATATTGCTATTTGGACATGTCAAAGTTGAGAGATTATGACGCAACTTTTTTAGCACGCCTTCATATATTTTGTTCTTGCAGTTGTTCCTCTGTCAAATGTGACAAAACATCCTTTCCAACCAAATGATGCAAAACTGATGAAGAACTAAAGATCATTGATGTTAGTTTAGCAGGAATTTGGCCGACAATCATAGGATGTCACAGGTTTATGATAATTGGAAATACTCCTGAATTTATTTGTTATTAAGAGGAATTTGACTGAAATCCAATGAAGAGGATATCTGAGGCATCTGAATTTATTTGAAATTATTTGCATGTTCAAATATATATATCACTTTAATTGATAGGTGTTTGATACCTTTCTTGGGTTTCACATCATTTGATTAGTTATTATCAATTAATGAAATACCTTTGACCAAAACATGCAGAACTCCTTGGGGAAATGCAGACCTTTTCTCAAGCGAAAGAGTTGAGCTGATTCGACTCCTAATTTCATAGGCTTTTGCTTGGATGAGCTTTACATGGGTACCTTTCTATTGTACCAAAAACTTTGGTCTTTCACACCATGCCTCTAATGCTATATAGCTATTTGCCCTTTGAATCTTTGTTTGCAGACACTTATGACAGTGACTACAAGGCTCGTGTATGTTAGTTTTGCATGATCGGATTTGTTACCAATAGCTGTAGCTTGTGGATCTTCGGCTTCAAAGTCTGTCTCTTTTGTTGGAATTTCTCCAACTTTCTGTATTATGTTTAGGAATAATCACTTCTCAATGATAGTTAAGCTAGAGTTATGTATTTATTGTGATCATGTAGCCACAATTTTATATTATAGTGAAGTTTTTCAGTGGACTCTCGAGTCCCGTAGTTTTTACCCTTTGATTTAAAGGGATTTTCCACGTAAAAATTGTCTCATAATTGATGCTTTGTGATTATTCTTGGCTGCTTCTGAGTTTTATGGAGAATATTTAGAGTTATTTGTGCTGTCGTAATTACCGAAAAAAAGCTGCAGTTATACTTGCATCTCTTCGGTTGTGGAGCAGAGCATTCTATGAAAATAAATAAAGAAGAAAACATTGTCAAACATGAGAAGCTGCAAATCAAACTTCATATCTGAGACTGAATTCTCTTTGATTCACTGATGTCTAGTATTTGGTATTGGTAAACCTCAAAATTACATTATTTTTTTTTTAAATGAATACATAAGAAGTCGTCCATCTCCTACAATTATAAAATGAATCATTTTCTTAAATATAATTTAGTCATAGTATAACATCTGTTTAAAATAAAGTATGTGTAACTAACTTACAGGATAACCAGCAGACTGCAATTTGATAGAAACAGCCGAACGAAACCATGGAAGAAGCGAAGAACTACTCCAGAAGCTTGTTTGAAAGTTAATGGGTAATCAGAGGAGACTGTTTTTGCCATATCAAAACCATCTATTTTCTGAACTCCAACTAGGTTTGAATTCTTGGGGCCATCTAGTCTGGTATCCTAACTCGACCTCATAGATTGTGCTGGTAATTTGTTAAGAACATGGAGGCCGCAGTCATCGAGCTCCAACTTTCATGTTATCCTCACTACCTTAAGATCATGCCTCAGAGGAGCCTAGAGAGGTAAAGAGGAAACACAACATCATATCAGGTTGAGCAAGCTCAAGCATCTCCAAAGTATATGCATATCCGGTTGTTCAAATTTGATTTCATTCCGAGTGGTTTCAAAGAAAAATCGTATACAAAAGAAGTCACAATCACAAATTTCATCATTTTATTAAATATCTTTTAGTCAAGCATACTTGATTGTTGTTATTAGAGTTGCTAAGGGATGTCCTACTAAAGTTCAAGTAACTTACAGCGTAACCAGCAGAGAGCAACTTGATTAAAAAACAGACAAATGATGGGGCAACAGAGAGTTTTTGCCATATCCGAACCATCTATATTTCCAAACTCCAATTAGGTTTGAATACGTGAGGCCATCTCCGCTGAAGCTATACTCTGCTGTCTTAACTCGGCATCATAGACGGGGATAGTAATCCTTATATTTTACTGTGTTAAAGATGGATGCTGTAAACCAACTAGTGTTGAGTGCAATAGTAAGACACACATTACATCCTCAAAGGGAGACGCGAGTCCGAACTTTGGAGATGACATTGTGGGAGAGACAACCCCAAACCTCAAACATGGATCGTAAAACGTACATGTAGAATACCAAAAAGAAAATGGACACTGCAGTCATCAAGCTCCAACATACATGTTCTCTGCACTAAGTTGAGATCATGCCTTAGAGAAGCCAAGTGAGGTAAGAGGAAACACAACATTAGACCAGGCCATTTATTCTAGTAACAAAACAGTACTTTCCAAGCAATACTGTTAGCAATCTGATCTCAGGTTGGGTCGTACAGGTCGGAAAAAGGCAACTTTTAAAACCAGCATCCTTAAGACCAAAGACCACGTTCACGGTTTCACCTTAATACTTCAAATTTCAAGCTGCAAGAAGATGGTATGTTCTCAATGTAAAGGCTAACCTGGAGGAGTTAAAGTAATTTACACTAGCTTTCGATAATTTACATTCATTTTCACGAACCTGAGGTAGGCAGATTCCAACAAAGGAAGAGAAACATGGTCACCCAAGGGATGAAAACAAATGTTCAATTAATTCCCTATTCTTGCCATTCCATGGAACCATACCCGACCAGAAAATGCGTCCTTCGAGTCCTTTGACTTAATTTCCTTCTTTCGCAAACCCAACTTCGTAAGGAGAAATTCTCGCAAACCCAACTCCATAAGGAGAAATGCTGCAACATATACAACTCAAATATTCACTTCTGATTCAAAATAAAGATACTTGAACTGCTAAAAGAATATTATTGTACGTACATCAAGCATAGTTCAAATTTCTTGACTCCAATTATCAGAAATCATACAACCTGAAGCCGTCACAGCATGCAAAGTGGTATGCTTCTTTTCGGTGAAAGGAAGAAGCTTCCCTGAGTACAAGCTCCTTACGATCCAACTACTTGGCTGCAATAAATAGAGGATTCCATTACAAATATATATAAAACAGAAAATCAAAACAATAAATAGAATGGAAGGGGAATGGTGGAATGGAATAGCTAAATATCTTTTGCAAAAGATGTTTCTCTGTGAGAGCTTAATACAATCCTTGTATATGAGTCTGTTAATTCCCCACCAACCTACATTGATAACCGACACTCGTACAAACGATTATGAATTTATAATGAAGCCGGAAGGGAAAAAAAAGGCACTGACCATCATGGGTATTGTTCTCTCTGAAGCACATTGTCGTAGTTGACGAGATGCCCTATTCTCACCTTCACAAACAATAACTGCCATTGATATTTTCTCAGCATCGAGATTTTGAATTAAGCACAGGAGAGTTTTGAACACACGTCCCCCTCCATGCTAGCCAATCCAAAAAGAAGATGGTAATTGTTTTAGACTATTTTGACTATGGAAGTGGAAGAAAAAGAAAAGGATATGTTAAAATTGATTGCAACTAAACCAATGACAAAGCATTGTTCTATGAGCTCAGAAGTTTAAAAGGTAGCAAATAATTCACACTTATGACAAGAATTTCAGCACCCTGACTACCATTACACGATATTGACATCAACTATAAAGCAGCTTTTGCAACAAACTGAACTTTGAATGACTAGCAAAATGAGGTATGAACACAGACCGGAATATGGCACCCCAATGTGATCAAATTTAATTGAAACCTTTAAAAGTAGCCTCTTTAATGATAGCTCAAACCATGATGGAACATTAACCATTTGCACACATAAATTTCATTACATTAAACAAAATGTTAAAGAATTGTATGAAGTTCTCAATAAGACTAGAAAACTGCTATGTTAACTGAGCCCTCCTACAAGAATTCCTGCTGCGAAGTATCCTTCAAAGCCAGGGATTTAGAGGTATTTGAAGAAACTGCTTTATATGCATGACTCTGGCCCTTTCTAAGGAACCAACAGACAGCATTTTATCATTAAAACCAATAATGCTTGTAAAAATGAATCATTCTTTGCACTCTGACACACACACACAAAAAAAAAGGAGAAGTGTGTGAAACAATTGTTTCTCATCAGGAGCAAAGTAAATAATCAACAAGTAGCATATAACCTAGTTAGAGCAGCTTTAATATGAACAAGTCACTGCAATAATGTGCTTAATAAAAGAGACAACCAGAATAACCAACTAGAAGCAAAAAGCTGTTAGCACTATCTGAAGTACCTGAAACTGAAAATAGCATTTACCTGGATAACTTTGGCAAATTTGGTGCAGAAATGTGGCTTCCCATGAAGCATAACTCCTACTCCATCAAAAATATAGCCACTGTTATCAAGACGTACAGGCTTCCCAATTCTTGTAAGCGTAGTTTCTGATTCATTTGATAGAACCATGTATCTGCAGGAAAAATAAATAAAATTGAAGTTTTCATCAGAAACAATATAGAGGAAAGAACATGAGTACAAGTCCTTACAAATTAAAAGATGACAGACGTGACTAGAAAAGGGATGATTATTGATTAGAGGCTTGGAGTTTTACTTTGAATCAATTGTGGAACCTAGGTGCTTATTAGGAACAATTCCAATTTATATTTGTATATATCCACAATAGCAAACTTATCAGGAACGCTAACACAAATTTTTTTTTTTCCATTTGAAACCATTTATGCCAGAACTCAACTGAATTTTAATTTGATAATCTAATGAAGCATTTACTAGTAGGGAAGTGTAAAGAAATTATTATCCAGTTAGCCCCAGAATTTCCCTGGAAACAGCCAAGGAACAAGAAAGTAGACAACAGTAAATCAAGGAAAAAGTACTTAATTATAAAGTTCCAGAAGAAGCTAAATTTTCTAGAAGGCAGTTGCACAAACAAAATTCTGTTATTTTAACACAAAACCAAGCCTAAGATTAACAAGTGGCAAGTAAAACTAAGATATAAAAGAACTTACTTTTCAGGTGATAACACAGAACCAGCTGTAACTGAATCAGTAAGCCACTTATCTTTTAGAATTAATGAATTCACCGCACATGCATACAGGAATTTGGTTGTTTGAAGCTGGTAGTAAAAAATAAAAAAAGTGTCATTCAAAATGCCAACACACAACAAGATCATGCAGACCAAACTTCTAACAGTCTGATGGCCCTAATCGACTTGACAATCAAATTATACCTAATAAGTTCTAACAATACCTCACTCAGTGGCTAACAGATCCAAAACTGATATATATATATATATATATATATAAAACCTAAAAAGAGTGACGAAATTAACAAATAACAAAATTTATTATCTTAAAAAAACATTATATTAGCAAGATTTTTAACAACTTTTAGGGGGAGAGATTAAATCTTTGATCTTTTGGAGAAGGGCACTGTAGTTCTTAGCATTGATGAAGGAAATTATGAACGAAACAAGGTGACTAAACCACCCAATTTTGTTATATAAAAGGTGGAAATACGGTAATCTGTTAGGTTATATTTTGGAACACTTGCGGCACTGATATAGCACGGTTCAAAAACTGAACAGTGTTGTGGCTCTTGGATGATTGAAAAGAAGTGTCCATCATGGCTCTTATAGAGAGGAATTTAGCAGCGACAGTGTGATCCCAAACTAGAGCACTAGCACTTCTATCAATGTTCTCATTGGGATGCAACTAAATCAGATTAGAACCAGTTTCCATGTAGCACAACTTTCTGTTTGTACTGAGCTACATCTAATCTCTACATGCATTAGTTTCCAACTAGCCACAAGTTATATGGATTTAAAGCTTGTGGCATAACATCATGTATCCTGAGTTTTGGCTGCCGTGCTTCTTTTTTCTTATTTTTCTTTTTACCAAACAAGCAGTTCCTCCGATGTCATACTCAATTCACCTTTCTTTCTTGCCTTCCTTAATACCTAAAAGATGGTCCAAGGTGATAACCTTCAACGCTGAGAGAAAACTTTAGCCGTACCATACCTCTTTGCACCGGCGTTAAATGGAGCTTCACAAGCATCTTAACTAACCTCAAAAGAAAATTGATGTTCGTACATAGACATGTCAATTGTTAGGGCCAGGTCAGATTTGAATCAGGTCGATTCAATTTAGGTTAGGGTCATCTAAGGTTCAAATCATTTGAATTTAGGTCATTTCAGATTCAATTAATTAAATTCAAAATCGGACCAAATTTAAACAAATATTTTGGTCAAATCAAATTCTTTTAGAATATGAATGGTTTAAAGTTTGGTCAGGTCAATCAAATTTGGATCAATTCAAGTCCAAGTTGATTCAAGTTCCAGACTTCGGATTTTTTCAGGCTCCATTAGGTAGTTTCAAGTTGTTAACTTTATATGATTAAATCAAGTTCTACTTCGAGTGAGTTCAGCAGGCTTTTCAGTTTTATATCAGAACTGACAGCTTGGTTTGTACTATGAGATAAATACTAACAAGCAAGAATTCTTTCATAAAAAGTGCCCAACTATCTTAATGTAGGAACTAATCACCTTTTTTTTTGGTCAATAGGAACTAATTACTTTTTCTTGTTTTTGGTTTGCACTGGCCAGAAGCTTTAGACCCTTGAAAACCAGTATTACACATCAATACTTAGAGAAAGTTTCTAACCTCCAATTTCCTATATATGTGTCAGAAACAAGCTAAACCATGGCAGAATACTTATCAGTTCTCAGAAATTATACCAACTCAACACTTGTTGAAACAAATAAACATAAAGTAATATCTGAGGGATCAGGAAAAGAAATAAAGTTCTAACAACCCACCTTCTTTGGGCATAGAATGATAGGAAGCTGATGGAACTTATGCCTTGAACATCTCTTTCCCCTGTTCGAAGGAGATGGAACATCAACCAGAACAATACCACCATGTTTCCAGATCAATCCTTCAAATTCCTTTTCCTTCGCTCTTGAAAATCCTGTAAGCAGAAATTTTATATCCTGAAATAAAAAACCCTTCTGATGCCTGAAGTGCATTGTTGATCCCCTTTTACCATCTTCAATTTGAGCATCAGGTTTACACCTTTTGCCAGGTCTCGACACAGAGGCTATATTAAAAAAATCAAGATTCAATATTCAAGAAATCCACAAAGGACAAGGAAATGCTATGTTTGTTTTCCATATAGAAGTATTACATTTTTTGTGGGAAGATTGTCGTGTGGTGAGCTCCTTGGTTTTCTGAAAATCAACTTCGATTTCTGAGAAATGAACCCTTTTTCTTGCTGGAACCTTCATATCATTATTGCACTCAGATTGCATCCCTTGAATATTGCTGCCTGAGTTATGAAAGACAGAGACATCTTCTGCAACAATCTGTTCAGCATTTGTCTTTGAACCACAATCCAAAAGTTTGGCTGCCTGAAGTCGTTGGCGCATCCTTTGTGGTAGAATAAGAACAGAGCTCTTTCCCATGGATGGCTGGTCTTGCAAGTGAGCCCTATCTTTAGGATGTTCATAGTTCTTATCATTCATTCCTTCCCCATCTGGATTATTCACAGCAATATTTTCTTCAGCATCTCGATGAATTGTACACTCAGGTTTGGAGCTTTGAGCCAAGGACATCTCAGAATTTCTTTTATCACAAAATCTAATTCCACTGTTTTTGTCTCTCAAGTGTAAAGAGGTCAATTGATTAACACAAGGTCTTGGACTTCCCAAAATAGAATCATTTTCAGGCAAAACTTTACTATATATTTTAAGTGAGGTAAACTGCCTCCGAACTTTTGATGCAGAATATTCACCATCAAATTCGGGCAGATCTTGCCTGGTCTCAAATATAGATTCTATATGCATATTCTCATTCTGAGGTCCTACTGAGGAGAATGGACAATTTCTCGCACTACCTTCTCCAGAATTTCCATTCTGACCTAATGCAGTACCAGCATTTTCTGAAGAAATACTGCAAGGAACAATGGAACAAAGAGGATCCACCAAGGATGGATAAGAGGATCTCACATCTTGAGAAACCATAATGCTCTCATCAACTTGGTCAGGTAAACCCTCAAAGTGTACGCTTTGAGCCGAAGCTATGTTAGATCTCTCGTTTGCACACTTCCTGACTAATGAGTTTTCATCAGGTGCAACATCAGCAGATTCAGAGAAGAAACTAGTCTCAGCAGCAAAACACTTAGTGATATTTTTGGTTTTTGGTTTCAGCTGTTCAGGATCAGCTTCCTTCTTAAGATTGAAACAAAAGAAATGAAAAAGAAACATCAAAATTAGGAAATTTTAAATATTAAAAGAGAGGAACACCAAATGCCTAGTTAACATACATGTACGTGCCCAAAATTAAGAGACAACCTAACGAAAGTAAAATAATTTAGACAAATAGACTTGGATATAAAAGAGATTAAAACAAAATAACAAGCAGCCTGCCAATTTAAACAGCAAATACAGTGATAAAACCTCAAAAACTAAACAAAGCAAAACTACCAAAAGTAGTAGCTCCAAAAAGTGCAGAAGAAAGCATATGAGATTCTTATAAAGCAAGTTAGAGATGAGCAGAGCATGCATTACCATTATGTATAATGGTAGGCAAATTAAAGGAAATCAAAGATCTAGTATCCCAATAACTAGACCGAGTCAAAGTTTGATGAAAGCTAGATGTGGAAGGCAAAGTTACTTTACAGATTGGTCATCAAATAATCTTACTAACAACCTTTATTCAAAGAAATTTATGATATTATCTATTTTCCCCTCCCAACACGACAGGTCTTTAATTCTTCTAAAGCTTCTTATTCTTAAATTCTGTATCACTTTCTGCCCCCCCCCCCCCCCCAACAACACCCCCAACACCCATACACACGCTAAAAACAAGGACTATTGCACTCTAGACAACCTATAATTCAGAACCTACTGGGCAAATACTGCCCAAAACCGTCAAGACTCATTTTGATAAATTCCTATGAAAAAAACAGCGGCTACAAACAACCCTTATTTTCCTCCTGTTTATTAAAACTGTAAACTTTGTTATTTATAAGACAACATGTACAAGCTAAAAATCAAACTAAATAACAAAAGGACCTATGAGATTCAAAGATCAATATAATAAAATAAAGTATGTACCTTCCCTGTCCAACCACCTAACCAACGACTTCTGAATCCATCGGTGACAAATGGACTTGCATTACTTTCCCCTGCTGCATATAAATGAACGAAAATAAAGGACCTTTAAACATAGCGATTATAAGTTTAGAAGAAAAAAAGGGGAAAATAGAGGAAAATTATAGATATTCTCACCAGCAGTCTTCAGATCACATAAATCAGAACAACGCAAATCAGCCTGAGATTGAAGAGAAGCATCCACTTTTGAAAAGACAACTCTCTGAAAGTGTACGAGAATTAGTCATCCAAAAGAAAGATGGTAGAAAGTCAATCCGGTTCTTACAAATCCTAAGACTCCATCTTAACTAAACCACTAATTTGGGAAAGAAAATAGTTTTACATATCTTGTTTTCTTCTTTATTGAGTTTAGCATGGGGAAGTCAATAGAAGATAAGACTCAAGTCTTTTACCTCTGCAGTTGCTGAAACATGTGAAATCTCCTCGACCATCTCATGCAAAATTGGATCAGAGTTTTTTGAGCAAGAAGTTGGATAATCAGAAGGTTTATTTTGAGGAGAAAAGTGTTCGGCATTTTCAGTTCTATTCCCACTCCTGAAACAATCTTCAGATACAGGAGTGTCTTTGACTAAAGATACATCTGAACCACAAGCATGCTGATTACTAAAGCAACTAAAAGATAATCCAACATCTTCAAATGCATCGGCCATGGTTAAATCATCCAAGTCTGAAAGAAAGTCCATCTCATCACTTGTCTCAGTTGGGCAATCAAATGCGTCTTCTGAGCTCTCCAGACGTGCTTGCTTAACCTGAAGGGCAGCTTCAAGTACTGCTGCTGTAGGCAAAGCTTCTGCACCTGAGTCACTCTTCACTAATTCATGTATTACTAAAGCTTCCGATGCGGCAATAGAGAGTTCAACTGCATCTTTAATATCAGTATTTTTGAGGTTTCTGACAGTGACTTTTTCTATGGAATGCTCACTGCCATCATGGGTGTGATTTGATGATTGTCCACCAAAATTCTCTACATCTCTTGAGATGGAAATCATAGGCAAGGCATTTACTGCACAAGAACTATCTTTAGTTTGTATCAAGGCAGTCTTTTCTCCAACATTCTCCACATCTCTCGGGTTGGAAGTTATAGGCAAAGCATTTACCCCACAAGCACTCTCTTCATTTTGTATCAGGGCAGTCTTTTCTCCAACATTCTCCACATCTCTTTGGATGGAAATTATAGGCAAAGCATTGACCCCACAAGCGCTATCTTCATTTTGTATCAGGGCAGTCTTTTCTCCAACATTCTCCACATCTCTTGGGATGGAAATTATAGGCAAAGCATTTACCCCACAAGCACTATCTTCATTTTGTATCAGGGCAGTCTTTTCTCCAACATTCTCCGCATCTCTTGGGATGGAAATCATAGGCAAAGCATTTACCCCACAAGCACCATCTTCACTTTGTACTGAGTCATTCTTTTCTCCAGCTGGTATTTCAATTTGTGGTAATTGCAAAACATTTTTAGAGCCATGCTGAGTGCAAGCTGCACTAAAAATTTGACTTTGGTAGTACTGTGAATCACCATCTGATGACAGATTTAGACGGAAATGAAGCACCTACAACTCATAATGCATACCAATCAGGCCAAAAATTCCATTCAAAAAATTCAAGTTCATAACTAACAAACTTTAAATATTAAATGAAAATATGTTTCATAAGTAAAATCTTATCAAACAAAATTTCTTCTGCAAGTCTAACCAACAGATAAAAGTTATTTCTAATTCACAAACAAAAAAAATCTCAAACCCTAATTTTCTTTTCTAATACTATAAAAAATAAATAATAGATAATAAAAACAACTTACATCCTTGGAAGAAGGAAAAGAACTAATTGGCGAATTGTCTTCTCCTGATAAGATTAAACAAAAACTATTACATCGAATATCTTCATTTGACAGCAGCAATTCTGAATCTTCTCCTTGTATACATGAAAAATCCTATTTCAAAAAGTACAATTATTATTTCACCAAATTTTATGCACAACAGTTTCAAATTTCAACCAAACAAGATAAAATCATCATCTGGCAGATTGAAAAGAAAAACTTAAAGTCACATGAGAACTCAGAATATCCAAAAGTAATAACGACAACTATTTCACCAAATTTTATGCACAATAGTTTCAAATTTCAACCGAAGTAAGTAAAATTATCTTCTTGCGTATATAAAAGAAATGCTAAAAAAGAACAAGAACAAATCAAATTATAAAAATTAATCCCAAAACAGAGAACCTTAAATTGTTGGTGAGAAGGGCTTCTGGGCTGCTCTGAGGAATCTGTGATTCGTTGAAGACAAGCTGGAAGCCAAGCCAATTCCTATTATTACAACAAAGTTATTTGGTTTTATTCTCTTAAACTCAGAATTAATGTTAATTTATTAACAGATTAAAAGTAGAAATAATAAAGGGAAAATATTTATCTTCATTTGCTAAGAAAAAGAACTTGAAGAAGAAAAGAAATTTTCACCTCGGAAAATTGGGGAGGACGAAACCCTAAGCTTCCCATTTGGACCCCAATAAAATTACGAACAGATTTTTGTCACACTCGCAACTCATAAGTTTCTTATATGAGCATTTTCGCGCCAAAAAAAATCAGATTAAATAAGGTGGGGATTGAATTAAAATAATCCTTTATTATTGAATAAAGGCGATTAATATAATTTTCTACTGAGTTTATAATTTGATCCTTTTGATATCTAAACTTATGTTAATTTTTATGTTCTAACATGTGGTGCTCTGAAATTTTTTACATTCACCCCAAATTTTAACTCCGTTACAATTTATTATTGGCTTAATTAAAAATACATCTCCTAAATTATGCTCGTGTTCTTAAAATAGTATTTAAATTTTTATTTCCTTCAAATGGGATACTCAAATTTGACTATGACTACCTATTTAACACCTTTAGGAAAAGAAATTTTGACCAATCCCCAAGTGGTAAAAATGTCACATAAGTAATTGCACATCTTTATTTATGTCAAACAATTTCAAATAAATAAATAATCAGAAAAAAAAATATATATATATATAATTTTATAAATAAATTATCAACAATAATTATATTAATGTTAAAAATTTTATAAAATTTTATTTATAAATAAATAATTAAAAAATTATATTTTAATATTTTATATTACTAATTAAAATAATTATATTAATGTTAAAAAAAATTCCTTCCCCCCACCTCTGTCCCTCTCTCCACCATCCTTCTCTCCTCACCCCTCCACCGCTCTCCTCTCCGCAGGAGATATGGTATAATAATCATTAGCTATTGCTTCTACCAAAAAATGATACACCACCATAGATTTACACCTTTTGCTTATGCTATCCCATTTTTTATGTAAATAAACCACACATTGCTCTTCATAGCTCATGGGAGGACATTTAGGTGTGTTAAAAACTTTTTTGTTACAAGTACTTGAGAGGTAAGGCTAAAAGAAAACGTACAATAAAGATGAGTTATACAAGGCAAGGAAACAACTGAGAGGGAGGGGAGGGAGCCGAGAGGGGTGGGGTGGGAGGGGGAGAGAGGGACAGGGTTGGGGGAAGGAATTTTTTTAATTTTTTTAACATTAATATAATTATTTTAATTTCATATTAATTATTTATTTATAATATTTTCTATTTTTTAAATTTTTTGGAATTATTTGATATAAATAATGATGTGGTATTGCTTATGTGGCATTTTGCCACGTGTTGGTTGGTGGTTAGTCAAAAAAGTTTCTAACGGTGTTAACTTTTGGAGTTAAATGGGTAACGGTAGTTAAATTTGAACACATTTGAACAGCCAAGTCAATGTTCTTCTCCACTGAACTTCCCACCGGTTGAACTCTATTTTCCTTTTCATTTTCAGCAGCTCTGTTCCCTACGTTCACCAACAAATCTTTGAATGCCAATGTCAACCAGCCTTGCATCATTAATTCATGACTTGTAACTTCGTTATGAGTAATCTTCTGTTCTGTTTTATATCTGCCCCTTCTCCAAAATGAAGACTTGACTTTAAAACGAGCAAGGTTCACCTGAATGCGATGCCTCCATATCATTGCACCATCCATGCCGTAGATAGCACCTTTTGCATCGTTCAAGCATGAAAAGAATACAAAACAGAACCAGAATCCTCTTATACTCTCTTTAGGGATAAAAGCATCCACCACGCGTCCATATTTTAGGAAGAATTTCGTAAGCTATCTCCAGTGAATATTTTCCGGTAAGTTACTAACAAAGACCGTTGTAGACCTGAGAAAATGCCGTCGACTATTCATTGGACCTTTCTACTCGAAACAGAAAGACATCATTCATACTTTACCACTCACCTAGCTGTCGTTCCATAATGGAACTTGCTTCAGCTCCTCCTCCTGGGGTTTCTAATTCTAACCCAAAAACTTTTTCATCCTTATCACTATATTTATTTCTATTATGTAAATCAATTAAATTTAAAAATTTGCTAAGGAAATTTTAAAAAATATATAAATTATTACAAATGTATTACTTAATAAATAATACCTCAAATACATATGATTGTACAAACTCAGATTTAAAAAACAAAATAAAAAGCTAAAATTATTTAATAAACATATTTATAAATTTTGAATAAATAAATGAGACATTAGCTAAAATGATAATTATAATATCTTAAATTCAAATATTAAGTATTTTTTTTTAAAATATAAAAAATAAAAATATCATCAAAGTAATATATTACTGCTTAATATATATACTTTTAAAAATATTCTTTAAATATATTGAGAAACGCAATAAACAAAGATAGCGGAATACAAATGCAAACAATCCAATCCAATAAATAAACAATACCAATTCAATGCACAATAAAAAGCAAACTATGTTCAAACATTGTTGAAGAACAGTATCTATGCGCGGCAAATGTATTCAGTAGCAGCTTTTCTTCCATAGTTCACTACAAGAAAACAGACTTTTAGCAGCGTTTGGACAAAAAACGCCGCAAAGTTATACATTAGTGGCGTTTGAATGAAAACACCACTAAAGGTCAGAGCTATAGTGGCGCTTGTTAAAAAAAATGCCGCAAAAGATCACTATTAGCGGCGCTTATGTAACAAACGCCGCAAATAATCAAGCATTAGCGGCGTTTCCTGAAAAACGCCGCAAAAGTGCTGAAAGAAACGACGACGTATGTTAATTAGCTATAGAGGCACTAGTGGCGTTTTACGTAAAATGCCACAATATATCAAAATTAGCGGCGCTTCCTTAAAAATGCTGCAAAAGTCTTAAGAGAAACGACGACGTAGCTATAAAGGCATCAGTGGCGTTTTACAAAAAACGCCACAATATATTAGAATTAGCGGCGCTTTTATAAAAACGCCGCAAAAGTCTTGAGAGAAACGACGACGTAGCTATAGGGGCATTAGTGGCGTTTTACTAAAACGCCGCAATATATAGAAATTAGCGGCGCTTCTATAAAAACGCCGCAAAAGTGACTGTAGAGGCATTAGTGGCGTTTTATGTAAAACGCCGCAAAATTGTTGAGGAAAACGGCGTCGTCTTTTCTTGAGCTATATAAAGGCATTAGTGGCATTTTATGTAAAACGCCGCAATATATCAGAATTAGAGGCGTTTGTTCTAAAACGCCGCAAAATGTTAATCATTAGTTAAAACACCACAAAAAATTTATGTTATTTTAAGGTTTAGGGTTATGAATTTTAGGTTTAATGTCTACGGTTAATTTAGTGTTTTAGGGTTTATGATATAATTTTTATTATTTTGGGTTATGGGTTTATGTTTTAGAGTTTGAGTTTTGGAGTTTATTGTTTTAGGGTTTAGGGTTTTAATATTAAAGTTTATGATTTTAGGGGTTAAGCTATTAGGGATTAGGGATTATGATTAATGATAAGAAATTAATTTATTTTAGGATTTTGGTAAGCATTAAGAATCTATTTTAATTACTTTTGTCCCTTGTAATATATATATATTAGAACTTGTAATATATATATTAAGATTCTAATTAGAGGGTGTAAATTTAGGTGTAGGGTTCAAGGGAAAGATACTATTAGAACTAAAGAACATTTGGATTTTATTGAGATTCATGCATGCCATTTTGTACTATACCCATATTATTTAATATAAGAATATAAAATATATGTTTTGTACTACACTAACGTTGGCCACACGAATTCCCAAAAATATGTCTAGGATTATGGTTTAGGGTTAATGATTTTTAGAGTTTATACTTGGGCTTTATGGTTTAGGATTTTTGGTTGGTTTAGGGGTTACGGTGTATGGTTCCGGGGTTTAAAGTTTGGGGTTTGATGTTTGGTATTAATTGTGGTTTAGGGTTTAGGATTTTAAGTTTAAGGTTTAAGGTTTCGAGTTTAGGATATAATTTTGGATTTTAATTTAGAAGATAAATATAAATAAGATAAATATATATATATAAATTATTATTTTAAAAGAATATATATCAAAATGGGTTAAATCTCAAAAGCATACATGAAAAGTGATTTAGCGTGCAATTGTGTACATGATTGCAATATATTAACGCAATTATTGATATAATTAACATCATTTTTTTTATTTAATTAATTTATATATATGAATTAATGCTTTTATATTTAAAAATATTTAATCTAAATCATTTGATATATTAAAATTTTAGATTTAAAAAAAATTGATAAACAAAGAAAGGTACTAAAATGTAATAAAATTTGTAAAAACGGCACAGTTTCAATACAGGGGAAATAAATTTAGTGGCGCTTAGCCTTAAAATGTCGCAAAGTTATCACTTTAGTGGCGTTTCTATTAAACGCCGCAAATATGTTTTTATTTGACTAAAACGATGCAGTTTCAGTTTATATTTAGTGGCGCTTCCAAAAAACACCACCAAATTATATTACCATTTGACTTAAACGACCGCGTTTCACAACAAGGTATAAAGTTTTTAGTGGTGCTTTCACAAACACCGCAAATTTGCGATACCAATTTGCCAACTGCGACGCCGTTTTGAATCAGGGAATTAAGTTTTAGCGGCGTTTTTAGGAAATGCCGCAAAAGTGAAATACCTATTAGCCTTGTACGACGATGTTTCACTACACGCAATTAAACTTTTAGTGGCGTTTGTTATATAAACGCCACAAATTTGCAACCCTAATTCGATTTTAACGGTATCGTTTCCTTACAAACAAATTAAACTTTTAACTTAAACGTTTTCGTCAGCTTGTTTTCCCTGATTCTGAAATCCCCAATTTCCCTAAATTTTGAAATCCCCAATTTCCCCATCTCCTCTGTCACATTCGCCCCGTGCCGTCCTCTACAGCAACTAATCGGTAAGTATTTTCCTTTAATCATCATTCATGCCATAAGGATTCATGAAAAGAAAAAATATATATACACATATGTTTGTGTATATAAACCTTTTTTTCTTGTTGAGCTTCTACTGTAATAAAATATCTGTTGACTAATGGGATTTTTTTTCACTTCCATTTTCACATTATTTCCATATTTCGTATTTGGTTGAAGAAAGAGTAATTCACCCTTAAAATAGAGTTCCTCTATGGGTGTTATTGAGTTATTCCAACTTCTTTTTGTTTATTAGGTTTGATTGAACTCTGATAAATGATGAAAAATTATCTCTTAGCTTTGGTTTCTATTTTATTTTATGTTTTCTTTCTAATGCCTTTGTGCTAGGAAAGGTTTAGAAATTATTTTTATGACATAAGGAGTAGTGTTCTTTATTTGTCTGAAGATGTTACAATTTTATCTCTTCATCTACCCTTACCGAGAAATTAAATCAGTCTACTTATGTCCTTTTGTTGCTTCACAAGCTAAAGTTAGCTACTATTGATTCTTACAATTTTTAACTACTTTTGAATTTTACTGTCTGATTTTGGTGGAAGTAGACCTGACAACTTGTGTACCCATCTGTGTTCATTCATTTTTCTCATGATGTGGTCATGTTTAAATTATTTTATATTCTTATAAAATTTGATACATAAATAATTTGTATTATATACAATATGCAATATTTCTGTTTTCATGTTATAATTATGTTATTTGCTTGTATCATGGCATAATATAGCAAGTAGTCGTATTATGGCATATATCCTTGTTTCTGAAATAGAACTCTCATTACCAGCTTTTCCTTGTCATTCATCACTTCTTCTCTATTAATATAATTGATTTCTGCCCTCCCCTTTTTTTTTTCCATTTAAACTTGGAATGTGTTTAAAACTTGGGTTTGTCTAATTAGGTGGCTATATATGTAAAAATATGAATATATTTTCCTTTATTAGGTATGTTAGGCATTTATGCTGCTACATGATTCTAATGGAAAGAAACAGACCATGTTTTATATTTGTCTAAAGATTTTATGTTGAAATTTCCCCTTTTCATGTCTGAATTAAGTTTAAGAACATTGCTGCCTCGTGTTTTCTGCTGCCCAAATTTTTATTGCTTTATAATTAAGTTTTATTTTTTAGTCATTACACAATTAATTGTCATTAAGGGCTGAGGTTATTACCAGGCTGCCTTTGATTGTCTTGTCCAGATATAAATGAATGTATCATGTTAATTGTTAAAGACTCTGCTTGAACTTGAATCCAAAAGAAAATTAATATAACATTCATTTTTCAGCTTGATTCATTTCTCTCTATAATTAAATTAGCTTATTTGGGAAAATTAGAATCCATTATCTGGTTTTGATGTATTTTAGGAATTAAGATAAGGTTAACCCAAAATATCTATGGCATATATACAAAGGCATATCAGATTTTTCTTTTGATTGCTGCTTCACTAAAAAAAAGCAGTTTCTGTTTGGACCAGATTCAGCATCAGTTATTGCTTCCTGCTCCTCCTGCAACTATTGGTTCAACTGAAGCTGCCATTTAATCTTCGAATTAATATTTGGTACTGATATTGATAAAGTTTTTATATTTGCTTAAACTGAAATATATTTGGTGTTACTCTTATAATCTTACATCTATTCTAGGTACTATTGAGCACCAGAATTAATATTTGGTGCAACTAAATACACCACAACCATTGACATTTGTTCTAGGTACATGTTTCGTTGCTAAATTTTTTTTCCTTATTTCTATGCATTTTCGGTTTAACTTACTTAACAAATACTACTTTTTTTACTCCAGCCTCTATTTGCTGGTGAGAGTGGAGTAGACCAGGTTGTTGGAATTATTAAGGTACATTTTACTTCAAAATTCTAATCAATAATAGTTTTATTATGATGATTTTGAAAAAAATAATATTTTGGGGCTGCGATTTTGTATAGATTTAATTGCTGGTTGTGTTTGGAGCAGAACTATTTTATTTCCAAATTATTTTTAATTTTTTTACTTTTGAAAATATTTTTAAATTAGTTACACTATAATAAGATTTTAATTTGATATGTTTTCCTTTTTAATTGAACTCGAATAATTTCACTCAATTTTATTCGATACTGTCGTAACCATTTTTTTTTGAAAAACGGGAATCGACTTGGATTTTAAAATTGAAAACGAGAAACTAGAGTCGCCACCAATCATTTTTGATGAGGTGTGATCGGATCACCTTAAATTAATCATTTTAATAAAAGTTAAGATTTACTAAAACAATAATTTTTGGTCTACGAAAACCAGAAAATAAGTTCGGGAGTCGGTTACGCACGAGGAAGGGTTAGCACCCTCGATACGCCCAAAATTGGTACCTAGTTGATTAATTAGTGTCTTAGTGTTGAAGATTTGAAAGCTTGAAAGACTTTGAAATACGACCCCTCTTTGTAAAAAGGGCTCGAATGTTAAAGACCTTCTCGTCTCAAAATATAAAATGTCACATCCAGTAAGTTAGGACACGACATCTTGAATTTTCGAGAGCGAGTTTGCCTTTTATATAAAATTTACGTATTTTAACTTATTAAAAGGGTATTCGATTATTTAGGGTAAATGAGAGAAATCGAAACCCAGTAAGTTAGGGCACGTTTCCTCGAATTCTCAAACACCGAATATTGCCTTTATTTTAAATCAAATTCTTATTTCGAGGTGACAAAATGTCATACCCAGTAAGTTAGGGCACAACACCTCGTACTTCCGAGAATAAGCATTTTTTTTAAACTCTTATTGCAATTTAAGAGGATTATGTCGTTATTTAGATTAAACGAGAAAAACCGAAACCCAGTAAGTTAGGGCACAGTTTTCTCGAATTGTCTAAATACGAAACTTGTTTTATTTTAGAAAAAATAATTATGTGCGTCGAGTAAAAGACCAATGTAATCATAACCGCATGGTGAAATGAGAAACAAATCGCAACATTAACGTGCATAATAATAACAAAGATGATGATGTAAACAACAATAATAATGATGAATAATATAAATTTTCAGATATACTGAGACATATATGAATAAACGAATAAACATAATGAAATAATGATAATGAGAACAAAACGAAATAAAAATAAAATAAATACGATGATAAAGGAAATAACAAAGCAAATTATAGTGTAAATTTGATTTTAAATCGGGGGTAAGCAAATAAACATATGAGTAAGTAAACAAACCTATAATAAAAAAATGATAATAAATGGTATAAATATAAATAAGTATTATATGAAACAAAATAATGATACAAAATAAAATAAAATAAAATAAAAAATTCAAAGTTTGAAATTACATAAAAGTATAAACGAATAAATAATAAAATCAATGTATTATATAAAAACGTAAATGTATAAAAGAGAAACCATAATAATAATGGTAGTTATAATGAAAGTCAAATTAATACTAAATATAACAATAGTGATATTAGTAATAGAAATAATAGCTATAAAAAAATAAAAATATTAACCATGACAATAAAGAATAATAGTAATAATAATAAAAATGAAAATAAGAGTAACATTAATAATACATTAGAATACAATAGTAAAATAATGACAATAGTAGTAATAATATATGGGTGATACATAATAGAAAGAATACAAAAATATAGTAATAATAATAATAATAATATAAACAATAACGTATAGGTGTGAACAATGATGGTAGTACAAAGAAAGTAATAATAATAATAATAATAGAAGTAATAATAATAATACAATGATAATTAACAATAATAAAAGGAATGAAAATAATAATAAGAATAATAAGAATAAGAATATTTAATAATAGTAATAATAACAATAATATAATTAATAATATATACATAAAAATAATAATAGTTAGAAATAAAAAATAATGGAAGTTGTAATAGTAATAGTATTAAAATAAAATAAATATAAATACAAGTATGATAATAATAATGGTAATAAAAAATAAAAATAATAGTAATGATGACATGTTAAGTTATAATAGTAAAATGATAAAAATTGCGATAATAAAAATATATTAGATAACAATAGTAAAATAATAATAGTAATAATTATATTAAGTTAGTTAATGTAATATGAAATAACAAAAAAAAATGGCTAATTTGAACTTAAAGTGGAGGTTCGGGGCCAATTTGAAAATAAATCAAGAAGAAAGGGACCGATTTAAAATCTCAAAAAAACATAGAGGGCCTAAAATGGGAAATAACCCCCAACCTCTAAAATGCGCATTTAAAATGGGGACCAAATTGAAATCTGAAGTAATCTTCTGGGCCAAAATTAGGAATTAAAAGGAATTTAATTGCAAATTACCAAAAAAGCGGAAGGACCTCGCGCATAAATATCCCTGAAACCAAAAACACGCGGATCCTGAGGCGGGTCGGGTCGAACGGATCGGGTATAGGCCAAAACGACGTCGTTTTGGGGTTAAAAGGTAGCCCCCAAAACGACGTCGTTTTGGGAGGCTATAAAAGGCCTAAAATTTTTAAAAAAATCATTTTTGCAGCAGAGGAAAGAAAAAAAAAAGGGGGGGAGGAAATTCTCTCTGGACCAGGTCCAGCTCCGGCCAAGAGGGCCACCGTAGCCGGCCACCGCGTGAAAAAGGTATTTTTTTCTTTTTTTTTATTTTTCTTTGATATTTTTGATAAAAAACGGAAAATATTGATATATGTCTGTAAATAAATTCGAAAAAAAAAAACAACAAATGAAATAACCCTTGTCCTTGAATACCTTGCTATTTCTCTGAATCTGTTCTTGGGATTTTGTTTTTGTATTTTGGATCCTTGATTTCTTTGTGTCAAATATTCACTGTAAATTTTTTTTGTATTTCAAAAAAATCCGACCTTTACAATGGATTTTTGGTTCGGCTTTTATAGCCATTTTACATGCATTTTTTATCATTTTATGTCTCTTCTCCATTTGATGGTGCAGGTGCAAGTGGGAGACAAGACGATGGAGCAGGTGGCCGACTGGCATGGGTGATGGGACAGAAACGGCGGCTAGGGGGCTAAGGTTCCTGATCTCTGCCAAAATCTATTTAGGTAGTGGGCCATAGGATTTGGGTCTTAGGGTTTTTTTTATTTTGGGTTTAAATTTGGGCTTATGTAATTTATTTGGACTGTAACTTTGGATTTATTTTTTTTTAGTTTGGTTATTTTCTGGGCCCGGGCCAAATTGGGCCTATATAGATACGACTCAAATTTAATTTTACTTAACTCAATAAAATTTTAAATTGAGTTAAGATACTAAAATAAAACTTATCAACTCGATTTTTTTTCATTCAAAAAATTACTTATCATAAAATAAAACTCAGTTGATTCAATGGAATACTCGCTGATGATGCATTAGAAAAGCTGGGAGTATGACAAACCTATATCATAGCCATTTTTAGTAGTAACGACGGTAATTCTACAAAATCATGAACTCTAGGAACAACCCCAAAAATTAAACTTATGGTAGCCATCATTGTCTGCTCCAAATTAACGAGCTTCATACAACAGAGAGATGAAAAGCGAAGTTGTATAAATATTTTGTTCTCTTTTATTTTATTTTCAAATTACCTAATTAAATTAAATTATATTTAAAGTTTCATTTTAAATATTTTATTTTTTTTGAATCACAAAAAATAATTTTAATATTTTATTTTATTTTTAATAATTTTATTTTCAAGTTCACCAGCAACTCACATAATTTACATAATTTACATAATACATAACTTACATAATTTAAAGTTCAAATTTCATAACTTACATAATACATAACTTACATAATACATGACTTACATAATTTAAAGATCAAATTTCATAACTTACATAATTTTCATAACTTACATAATACATAACTTACATAATTTGCATAAAATTAACACACATGGAACTATATCCTAAAACTCAAAACACAATAATACATTTAAATAACTATGTTGAAAGAGTACTATAAAATTATGTAAATACATATGTATTTATAAATATATATTATGTAAATGACTTTATGTTGTTAAATTATACTTATGTTTAATTGTATATATATTTATAAATAATTGTATATATATTACTTTATGTCGTACATAATACATAACTTACATAATTTACATAACTTACATAATACATAAATATATATCATATCATAACTTACATAACTTAATTATACTTATAAATAAACAACTTACCCGTGTAACTTATTGTCAACTTTAGACTTCAAGAACAACAAAATGAATAGGAGTTGGATGAATTTGTCAAGGGTAAGCAACGAATATCGAAATTGAGTGCAAACTTTTCTAAATTTTGCATTTCAAAATGCAAGCCAAGAGAATATGGTTCTTTGCCCGTGTAAGAGGTGTGGCAACATCAATTGGCATTTTCGTGAAGTTGTCTACGAGCATCTAATTGTTGATGGCTTTATTCGGGGGTATAAAAAATGGATTTTCCATGGAGAGTGTACATCTAGTGGAACTTCTTCAACGATTAATCCGACTTATCCTGATACTGCTTACCATCAGTATGTTAGACAAGATGACATGGAAGGTATGTTGCGGGATGCATTTAATATGCACAGTCATGGTGAGCAATCATTTCTAACTGACTTTATTGCATCCGGTGATTGTAATATTGGTGGAAATGTTTTTTGCGAAACGGGAATAAGTGCACCTGATGAGGAGCCAAATGAAGAAGTGGCGAAGTTTTACAATTTACTTAATGAAATGAACGAAGAACTTTACGAGGGTTCAAAATATTTGAAATTGTCCTTCTGTATTCGTCTATTTCACTTAAATTGTTTAGGAGGGTGGACCGGAAACTCTTTTACAATGCTGCTAGAGTTTCTGAGAGAGATGTTTCCGTTTGCGAAAATCCCCCAGTCTTGTCAAGATATGAAGAGACTAATAAAAGATTTGGGCCTTGGGTACGATAAAATTCATAGTTGCCCAAATGACTGCATGTTGTACTGGGGTGATAAGAAGAACCAACAGTCTTGTCATGTTTGCGGTAAGTCTCGTTGGATGAATGGGAATACAAAATATATGAATGCGGATGAAAGTGGGGCACAGTTAAGAAAGAAGCCAGTCAAGGTCTTGCGATATTTTCCCCTAATACCAAGACTTCAAAGGCTTTTCATGTCATCAAAGACGGCCGATTTTATGAGGTGGCATAATGATCAACGAACCGATGATGGATTATTAAGGCATCCAACTGATTCTTTAGCTTGGAAATCGTTTGACAGTAAATTTCCAAGCTTTGCAAGCGATCCTCGGAATGTGAGGCTTAGGCTAGCAGCTGACAGCTTTAATCCTTTTAAAATCATAAGTACTTCGTATAGTACCTGGCATGTAGTGTTTGTTCCTTACAATTTGCCTCATGGATTTGCGTGAAACAATCTTCATTTATTTTATCAATGATTATCCCTAGAAAGAAAGGTCCCGCAAATGATATTGACATCTATTTGCAGCCACTTATTGAAGAGTTAAAACAGTTATGGTCGGGTGTTGAGACATGTGATGTATTGAGAAAGGAGAATTTTAATTTATGTGCAGCTTTGTTGTGGACAATTAATGATTTCTAGGCTTATGCTAATTTATCGGGTTAGAGTACTAAAGGACGTTATGCCTGTCCTTGTTGTGCTGCGCAAACTTGTTCGAAGTGGTTGTATAATGAGAAGAAGTTCTCTTACATGGGACATCATCGTTGGTTAGATAGAAATCATAAATTTAGATTTCAGAGAACTCTATTTGACGGTACTGAAGAGTACAGAGGAGCTCCTGAGCAGACCGTTGGATCTGAAATCTTGTTTATGTTAAAAGATATCAATTTTAGTTATGAGAAGATGAATCAACCACCTATCACGCAAACAAGGAGAAGATCGAGAGATGAATCTGATGAAGAGGATGATCCCAATGAGGCGGACTTGTGGAAAAAAATGAGTATTTTTTTTTGAGTTCCCTTATTGGGAGCATAACATTTTACGCCACAAACTTGTTATCATGCATATTGAGAAGAATGTCTGCGAGAACATAATTGGGATAATTTTGAATGTCGATGGAAAATCAAAAGACAATCTTCAGAGTCGACTTAATTTAGTTGACATGAGAATTCGGTGTGATCTTCATCCTCAAGTACTTTCGAATAGGAAATATCGGTTGTCACCTTCTATTTTTTCAATGTCAAAGGAAGAGAAAGAAGTGTTCTACATAGTGTTGAAGGATATAAAGGTTCCAGATGCGTATGCGTCAAATATATCTCAATGTGTGAGTCTTAAAGATTGAAGATTATATTCATTAAAATCACATGATTATCACATCTTGATGCAAGATTTACTCCCAGTTGCTTTACGATGCTGTATGTCAAAAAATGTGACATCCTGTAAATTGAACTATCCAATATAATGAAAGCTATTTGTGGTAAAGTTTTGGATGTTGAAAAACTTGAGAAAGTACAGGATCGAGCCGCTTTGACTTTATACAATTTGGAGAAGATCTTTCCACATTCCTTCTTCATTGTTATGGTGCACTTGGTAATCCATCTCCCTCACGAAGCAATACTTGGTGGACCAGTTTTTTATCGATGGATGTATCCTATAGAAAGGTGCTAATTTATTTGTCAAGTATTCAATCATTCACCTCTATACATTTAATTACAGCTTTTGATAAATATTGTATATCGTGTTTAGGTTCTTAAGCAAATTGAAGTCTTATTGTCGCAATAAGCGTTATCCAGAAGGATCAATTGCTGAAGGCTACTTGGCAGAGGAGTGCATGACCTTCTATTTTAGATATTTAGAAGATGTTGAAACACGATTGAATAGACCAAGAAGAAATGTTAGGCTCAATGATCATAACTTGGCCGAAACTTATTTATTCCAAAGTTATGGAGAACCAATCGGCAAAGTTGAAATTATAGAATTAGATGATATATCATGGATATAAGCACATCGATATGTACTTTTTCACCACGATTCAGTTGAACTGTTACGCAAGTAAGTTTTAAAATTTCCTTACATATTTGTCGTTTTGATTTGTTTATCTTCTAACCAATTAAAATTTTTTTTAACATAGTGAATACAAACAAATTTTGAGATCTCGTGCACACTCTCAAAGATTACAACATTGAGAGATTAATAAGTTATTCACAGAATCTTTTCATGAATGGTTAAGCCAAACGGTATGTAACTGAAGTTAATAAGTTACATATAATCGCGAAATTTAGTTAATCAAATAAGAATTTTTTTACATAATACATTTATAATTACTCAATTTACTTTCGATTCAATAGGTTTGGAGTGGAAAGTGTAATATCCCAAATTAGGGCCTAATTGGAATAGTGGTTTTGTGACCACAAATTCGAGATAGAAATAATTATTTTAAAATTATTTTGAGGTTTATGATATGATTGCATGATTGTGTGAAAATTTCGTGATGAAATTCTATGCATAAAGTGCTTAAGTTGAAATTAGGGACTAAATCGAATAATTTGCAAAACTTGCATTCTAGAAATTTTTAGTATGAAATTACCTTGGAATATTAATGAGGAGGTCTTAAATAGAAATTTGACCAATTTCTAAATTTTTGGACAAAAATGGGCTTGTACATGAAAATTTTCAAAGAAAGGTATTAAGGGTATTTTGGTCATTTGGTAATTAAAAGATTAAAAAGGAAAAGATGGCAAAATATGTCCATCTTCTTCATTAGGACGAAAATTAAAGGGTTCTCCATAGCGAGGGTTTGTTTCAAGCTTCCAAGCTCCATAGTAAGTGATTCCAAGCCCCGTTTTTAATGTTCTTTACGTTTTTGGAGTCCCTAGACTTGATTTAGCTTATGCTAGCAATAATTTAACCTAGGGTTCATATTTGGAAAAATACCCATAGGTGAAATTTGTGTATTTTTGTGTTTTATGATAGAATATGAGGTTTTAAATTATGCTAGACAACTTGTGCTACTCGGTTTTAAGTGAAAACGAAAAAAAGGGTTTAATCGGTAAAAATACCTAATAGTCATAAGTACATGTTAGAGTGTGAAATTGATGCTGCCATAGAAGGGAAAAATGATCAGCATGTCATAAAACATAAGAATAAGGGATGAAGTTTAATTCCCGAGCCTAGGGGAAAAAGTGTAATTATGCAAAAGTTTAGGGGAAAAAATGTAATTTTGCCAAAGTTCGTATTAAATGTTGTTTTGATGAATGTATGTATTAAATAAGATTAATTTGACATTATAGATCAAGAGAAACGAGATTCAAGTCGCGATCGAGGGAAAAACAAAGTTTACGAGGAATAGGCTCGATTGCTAATATTTTGTATCGAGGTAAGTTCATGTGTAAATGTAGTAACATAATTGTCATTTTAAGTAATTTAATGTTATTTATGTGATATGATGATTAATATCATGAAATATTATGCTTTATGGTTATTATTGAATAATATATAAATTATGAATTGCTACCGAGTATCGATTTTGATGTTCCGTGGAAGACGACAAAGATGTGTAATCGAGGAAAAAAGCCCGTTTGAACCATGGGAATATATTAGAATACAAGTGACATGTCACTAGGATGGTTGGGCATCCGAGCTCGTTGAGTTGAGTCCGAGTTCACTTATGGATGCAAATGTCCGAACTCGTTGAGTTGAGTCCGAGTTCGTGAGATGTAACTAGGCATCCGAGCTCGTTGAGTTGAGTCCGAGTTCACTTATGGATGCGAACGCCCGAGCTCGTTGAGTTGAGTCCGAGTTCGCTTATGGGCGGGTTACATGGTAGCTTGGCTACATATATGGCACTTATGTACAAACTTTCCGTGTATTCGAATTATATTCCGATGTGTTCAACTGGTGAGTCTTAAGAGAATAAGGAGAATGCCTAAAACGAAGGTGACATGTTGGTAAGTGAGGTAAATGAAAAAATTTGACTTAAATGCAAATGTAACATGAATGTCTTGGTGTTGTTTATGGAAATGATGTTTTTATGTGGAATTGCATGATTATGTTACTTACTATTTGCATGTGAACTTACTAAGCATTTATGCTTACTCCTTCCTTTTCCTTCATTGTAGTTTTGACAAACCGTCTTGAGAACCGGGATAGGTCGAAGACTCGTTCACACTATCCGAATGCCTAAATTGGTAAAATGGCTTGTGTATCTTGAATGTGGCGTGTATGGCAAAATACTCACTTTGTGTAAATTATCTTATGATATGATTATGCTTTGGCAAGAAAAGTGTTTGTGAATGATTATCCATTGGAATGACCAATCTAAATCATATTTGATACCATGTATGTTTAAAATGTTATTTAGTCCATGAAAATTTATAGTAAAGTAAAATTTGCTATAAAACAGAATATTGCTGCAGCAATGACGTGAATTTGAAAAATTACTAAAAATAGTAGAAATGGACTTAAATGATGAATAAGTTATATAATCGAAGCTTAATGAGTCTATTTTCATATGGATTGAACAAAATAGGTATATGAATTATAATTTATGAGACATTTGAATTTTTGTGAAATAGGGCCAGAGCAATTTTTGGATCCCCTATTCTGAATTTGGAAATTCACCATAAATTGTATAAAAATAATTAGAAGTCATAATTTATATGTGAAGATTTCTTATTGAGTCTAGTTTTAATAGAAATAAACTTCATAGTCATTGAAATTCTTTATAGAGTGATATCTGATCCGTAATACACAGAGGTCAGAGCAGTCAAACCCTGAAATAGGGGAGACTTTAACTAATAAACTGTACTAATTGGCCCAGCCAAAAATTCTAGAAAACAATTAGTATATAGATATATGAGTCTAGTTTCAGGAAAAATTTACGGAATTAGATTTTGAGTTTCGGAACTCGAGATATGAATTTTTAAGCGACTGTGACGCAGATTGCTAGCTTGACTAGAAATTTTAAAATTAAATTGTTTGAGCTGTTTAAGCAATGAATTAAGTTTTAACACCTCGTGTTCGAATCCGGCAATGGTCTCGGGTACGGGGTGTTACATTTGGTGGTATCAGAGCAGGTTTTGTCAGTTCTCGGACTAATGTGTTGTATGTACAGGTTTTGCTATACATGCCATTTATATATTGTGATAGTGTGACGACTTCTGACCTTATAAATAATTTTTTTTATAGTAAATGGATCCTGATCCAGCTGTGGCTGATGATGTAGAGAGTAATGCACCAGCTCTGGCTGAAGGGGCGGTGCCAACTGAAAATCCACCTCCTATTGTTGGTCAAGGAGGAGGAGAAGGGGCTCGAGAAGCCTTTCTCCAAATGATGAATGCTTGGTATACAAAGTTCGTTTGTACGAACCCCAATGCACAACCTCCCCCACCTCCCCCGATTCCTCAACCTGTACCCCCGATGCCTCAAGGTGTGGATCTGATGAAATTTCATAGAACTCCAGTTGACAGAATTCGCAAGCAAGGAGCTGAAGAATTCAGGGCAAATATTGATGATATACCGAGAAAGCAGAGTTTTGGCTCGAGAATTCTATTCGAGTATTTGATGAATTGTCGTGTACATCTGAGGAATGCTTGAAGTGTGCTATATCATTGCTGAGGGATTCGGTTTATCATTGGTGGAAGACATTAATTTTAGTGGTTCCAAAAGAGAAAGTGACTTGGGAAATTCTAGACTTATTGGACTCGAGTGCCAAAGATGTGGTAGAAGTCATTTTGGCCCATGTAGAGCAAATGAATGTTTTCGATGTGGTTCTCCGGATCATTTTATTAGAGACTGCCTAGAGAGAGTTGAGAAAGAAAAATTTCAGAGTGTAAAAGCTAGTGGTGCAGACTCGAGGGGAAGATATTCGAGAAAAGCTGGAAATGAAGCAAGCAACAAGAATGTAGTCAGAGATTCTGTAACACCCCTAACCCATATCCGCTGCCAGAACAGGGTTTCGGAGCATTACTACCATTTACAGATCACTAAAAAAATTTAAATACTTACCGATTCAATGCATCATATAAATAAATATATTACCATTCAATCAACAGTTTGACACTTGTATAAGCATCAAACAGCAACATTGTTAGTATACTTGCACATATTTCATATAAATTTAACATTGATATATCTATTTTCTCGACGTATCGCACTTGAGTTTAATAATAGTCTCAACTTACATAATTTCCTTGTATCAATATATCAAAGATAATCATATATGTACATGTCATGAAACATATCATGCTCTTACCGTTTCTTCATAAGCATATATCATTCATTTCATTATATCAATATTTCATGCTCCATCATTTCCATATATTTTATGTATATTTATTCCGAAATAGCTTATATCAAACTTAACATAAATTATATTCCATGTACTTATACTTATTTCGTTTATCTATCTTCATAATTATTTCATACAACTATTTTGTACATATATTTCCATATGACCAGTTCTTGTAAACATTTCACACGACTATTTCATATAACCATTCGTCATCTAATACATATTACCTGAATATCAATTGTTCAATAGATGTCATCGCGTCTCCCATCCACGATCTTATTTATCTTTGACATGATGCCATAGTGTCTTTCAACTATGGTCTTACTCATTTTTTTGTCATGTTGCCATGGTATCTTTCAACCATGGTCTTATTCATTTCATGTCATTTGCCATGGTATCTTTCAACCATGGTCTTATTCATTTTCTATCACGTTGCCATGGTATCTTTCAACCATGGTCTTACACATTTCATATCAGAGAGCACACTCCCGCGAACCTCATCCTTACAGTGGGATTACCAGTCCAGGCTAAATCCCCTGTAATATAAACTCATAGAGTATTGTCGGGATTACCAGTCCAGGCTAAATCCCCTGCAACGACAATTACTCTAATGAGCTTGGATCCAATTACCAGTCAAAGCTAAATTCAGACCTAATTCGGATTACCCGTCGTCAGGGCTAAATCCATTTTCCACATATTCTTCGGGAGGGCTATATCAGGATAGGATCACCCGTCCAGGCTAGATCTTTTTTACCGTCAATTCCTTTTCAGAGATCCATCGAATTTTCCTTTCATTCAATCGAGATTTCTTCCCATTTTATCAAATACATCAATGTTTCATAAATTTCCATACAATGAACATTCGAATCATATTCACATCAATAACATACATTTAAAGCATTTAAGAATATAATTCAAGTTACACGAACTTACCTCATTGCTTATTTGTGTGTATAATTTTATTAATCCGATATCTTTTCTTTTCCACGATCAAGTTTCATATTTGAGTCATCCGGATCTTTATAAATAAATTTGATCATCATTTTCATTCATTTCATATTCTAATGCATTTAATTAATGCTCTAGGAAAAATTACCATTTTGCCCCTAAACTTTTAATTAATGACGATTTCATCCTTAGGGTTAGGAAAATAAAATTCTTGCAATTTAATCCTTATTTCCGGCTATTATTCTCATACATATTGATAACAATCCATGAATTCTATAAAATATCAGAATTTTCCATAATTTCAACACATTTCAATTTAATCCCTAAAACATGTTTTCCCCTATCTTGAACTAAATTAATAATTTCATTCAATTTTGTAATTTAAATAATAAAATTAATCCATTTCATGCAATTTGGTCATTTCTGACTTTTTAGAAAATTTTCCATAAAGTTTTACTTTTATTCAATTTAGTCCCTGAGCCTAAAATATGCAAATTAGCCATGCTAGATGAATATTCATACATGTTTTTCCTCCTCCTCTTCTCCATTCCACATCCTTAATGTAGATAACACACTTGTAAGTAACATTATCCATAATTTTTATTATTTACTTTTATGAATATTCAAGTTGTCTATCTGCATCATAGTCACTAAATTATTTATATCTGGAGCTATAGAACTCCAAATTAAGATCCGCTAATTTTTCCTGAAACTAGACTCATATATTTTATTACCATAAAATTTTCAGAATTTTTGGTTTAGCCAATATGTACAGTTTATTCCTTAAATTTACCCCTGTTCTGCCATCTGACAGTTCTGGACCTTCTTCACTAAAAATTAATTACCTCCTCATACAGAATTCGAATGATGTTCCCGTTTGTTTCTATTGAAAATAGACTCATTAAAGATTCTAAAAATATAAATTTAAGTCTCTAATTATTTCTATCCAATTTTTTATGATTTTCCAAAGTCAGAACAGGGGAACCCGAATTCATTCTGACCTTGTCTCACAAAATTCATTATATCTCATGATTTACAAATCTATTACTTACACCGTTTCTTCTATAAGAAACTAGACTCAATAAGCTTTAATCTCATGTTTTATTCATCCTATAATTCAATTTATACAATTTTTGGTGATTTTTCAAAGTTAGAATACTGCTGCTGTCTAGAACTATTTTAGTGCAAGATATTAATTACCATGTTGTAACACCCTTATTTTCTTTTTCTACATCATTTCTCATCACTTTCTCTTATTTTCTCTTCACTAACATATCAAGAACATAGGACCTTATGTAAGGAAGCTCTACTATAACATTATTTCCATGCTTTGTTAATAATAACAAACTTAAAAACATATTGAAATCTTGATGTACTTACCTTTTCTTATTGACTTCAATCTTTAACTTGATTTTTCTCTCTCCTCCAGCTTCGATTTCTTGAATCCAACTTGATATTCTTGCTCCCCATCATCTCCTTGTTATCTTTCTCTCTTAGTAGCTATGGAAATTCTTTTGATTTCTAGGTGAAAATGGTGAATTTTTGGTGGAAGGACCAAATTGTAAAGAAAACAAAATTTCTTTCTTTTCCTTCTCTTCTAACGTTGGTTGCATGGGAAATGAAATGTGTTGTTAATTCTTCATCTTCCTTCCTTTTATACTAAATAAATAATAATATAATAATAATAATCATCTCATAAAAATATTAATAAAATAATATTTATCTAATTAATTAATTTAAAATATCATCAACATAATCATTACATTCTAGAATTCTCTCTCTTACTAATTGACCATTTTACCCTTCATGATCTTTTAGAATTCCATCCTTGAGTCATCACTTAATTTGGTAAAATTGCGATTTAGTCCCTCATAATTTTTTACCTATTCAATTTGGTCCTAATTCATCAATTTTTCTTGGTTTCTAGATCATTCCACCCTTAAAATATTTTCACTATTAGTCCTTCAACTTTTTTATATTTACACTTCAGCCCCTTAAATTTTGAGTATTTACTCTTGTGCAACAAGACTTTTCTCATCTTTGCAATTTAGTCCTTTCTTGAATTAATATATCATAATATACTTCTCAATATTGACATAACTCAAAAATTCCCTTTTTGTCACTTTATTTCCTTATTTTACTATATCACGGATAATATTTTACTATAAAAATTTTCGGGGTATTACAGATTCAGCAGTTAAACCTGAAGCAAGAGCTCCAGCTAGAACTTATGCCATAAAGGCATGTGAAGATGCTTCATCACCGACGTGATTACTGGTATATTTTTTCTTTATGATGTTAATGTTACTGCTTTGATTGATCCCGATTCTACTCATTCATATGTGTGCATGAAATTGGTGTCTAGTATGAATATACTTGTTGAGTACACAGAATTTATGATTAGAGTGTCGAATCCATTTGGAAAATGTGTGATAGTTGATAAAGTATGCAAGAAATGTCCTTTAATGATTCGGGGTCATTACTTTCCGGCCGACTTGATGTTGTTGCCGTTTGATGAATTTGATGTTATTTTGGGTATGGATTGGTTGACATTGCATGATGCTATAGTAAATTGCAAAGAAAAGGTTATAGAATTAATGTGTGAAAGTGGTGAAATTCTACGAGTTGAACCAGGCAAATCAGAGGCACTATCTAGTGTGATTTCTTCGATGTTGGCTCAAAGATATTTGAGGAAGGGTTATGAAGCTTATTTGGCGTATGTAATTAATACAAAAGAAGTTGAAAAGAAAGTTGAATCAGTACCGGTTGTGTGTGAATTTGCGGACGTATTTCCAGAAGAATTGCCGAGTTTGCCTCCAGTCAGGGAAGTAGAATTTGGTATTGATTTGATACCGAGAACAGCTCTGATCTCAATTGCTCCATATAGAATGGCACCAGCAGAGTTGAAAGAATTAAAGTCGCAGTTGCAAGAGTTGACTGATAAAGGCTTTGTGAGACCGAGTTTTTCACCTTGGGGTGCTCCCGTGTTATTTGTGAAAAAGAAGGATGGTTCTATGAGATTGTGTGTTGACTATCGGTAGTTAAACAAGGTGACAATCAAGAACAAGTATCCGTTGCCAAGAATTGATGATTTGTTTGATCAGCTGAAAGGAGCGACATGGTTTTCAAAGATTGACTTGAGATCTGAGTACTACCAGCTGCGAGAAAAAGAGTCGGATGTGCCTAAAACTGCTTTTAGAACAAGGTACGGTCATTATAAATTTTTAGTTATGCCATTCGGGTTAACAAATGCTCCTGCTGTGTTTATGGATTTGATGAATCGCATATTTCGGCCATACTTGGACAAATTTGTTGTTGTATTTATAGATGACATCTTAATTTATTCGAAAGATGAGACAGAGCATGCTGAGCATTTGAGGATAGTTTTGCAAACTTTGAGAGATAAGCAGTTATATGCCAAGTTTAGTAAAAGTGAATTTTGGCTTTAGGAAGTTGGATTTTTGGATCACATTGTTTCAGGTGATGGTATACGGGTTGATCCTAGTAAAATTTCAGCCATTGTTGATTGGAAACCACCGAAAAATGTAACTGAGGTTAGAAGTTTCTTGGGGTTAGCTGGGTATTATCGGCGGTTTGTAAATGGATTTCCTATAATTGCTGCTCCTATGACTAGATTACTCTGAAAGGATGTTAAGTTTGAGTGGACGGAAGAATGTCAACAGAGTTTTGAAGAATTAAAAAAGTTATTAATTGAAGCACCAGTGTTCGTACAACCCGAATCAGGTAAAGAAGTTGTGGTGTATAGTGATGCTTCTCGAAATGGCTTAGGATGTGTACTTATGCAAGAAGGAAAAGTGGTGGCTTATGCTTCGAGGCAGTTAAAATCTCATGAAAGAAATTATCTGACTCATGATTTGGAATTGGCTGCTATAGTGTTTGCTTTGAAGATTTGGCGACATTATTTGTATGGTGAAAAGTGCCGAGTATATACCGACCACAAAATTCTTAAGTACTTGATGTCACAAAAAGACTTGAATTTGAGACAGCGAAGATGGTTGGAGTTATTGAAAGATTACGAGCTTGTTATTGATTACCATCCGGGAAAAGCGAATGTGGTTGCTGATGCTTTAAGCAAAAAATTACTATTTGCTTTGAGAACTATGAACACTCGGTTAAAGATATCAAATGATGGTTCAATTTTAGCAGAGTTAAGAGCAAGACCGATGTTTTTACAAAAGCTTTGTGAAGCTCAGAAAAGCGATGAAGATTTACAAGCTAAGAGAAAACAGTGTGAAGCTGATACGGGGTCAGATTTCAAAATCGATTCTGATGGTTGCTTGATGTTTAAAAATCGGATTTGTGTACCGAAAAATAATGAGTTGATTCAAAAGATTTTGCATGAAGCACATAATGGTTGTTTGACGGTTCACCCGGGCAGTACGAAAATGTATAATGACTTGAAGAAAATGTATTGGTGGAATGGAATGAAAAGAGATATCTCTGAGTTTGTATCAAAGTGTTTAGTTTGTCAACAAGTGAAATCTGAACACCAAGTACCTTCGGGACTACTCCAGCCTATCATGGTTCTTGAATGGAAATGGGATCGGATTACTATGGATTTTGTATCAGGGTTACCGTTAACCTCGGGGAAGAAAGATGCCATCTGGGTAATAGTTGACAGACTGACTAAATCGGCTTATTTTATTCCGGTACGTACAAATTATTCTCTTAATAAGTTGGTTGAATTGTATATCAGTGAGATTGTTAGACTTCATGGAATACCTTTGTCAATCATTTCGGATAGAGATCCGAGATTTACTTCACGGTTTTGGCAAAAGTTGCAAGAGGCATTAGGTACAAAGTTAAATTTTAGCACTGCCTTTCACCCACAAACTGATGGACAATCAGAGAGAGTGATTCAGATTCTTGAAGACACGCTCAGATGTTGTATATTAGAATTTCAAGGTATTTGGGAAAGATACTTACCGTTGGTAGAATTTGCTTATAATAATAGTTATCAGACAAGTTTGAAAATGGCACCTTATGAAGCATTGTGTGGTCGTAAATGTCGAACACCATTGTATTGGACTGAACTCAAGGAAAATCAGATTTATGGAGTTGATCTAATAAAAGAAACCGAAGAAAAAGTGAAAGTGATTCGAGATTGTTTGAAAGCTGCTTCGGATAGACAGAAATCTTATGCGGATTTGAAACGAAAGGAAATCGAGTTTCAAGTTGGTGATAAGGTATTTTTAAAAGTGTCTCCATGGAAGAAAGTTCTTAGATTTGGACGGAAGGGCAAGTTAAGTCCGCATTTTATTGGGCCGTATGAAATAATTGAAAGAGTTGGACCAGTAGCTTATCGGTTAGCATTGCCATCTGAATTACAGAAGATGCATGATGTGTTCCACGTATCTATGCTACGTCGGTATCGTTTGGATCCTTCACATATAATTTCACCGACAGAAATTGAACTACGACCGGATATGACTTACGAAGAAGAACCAATTAAGATTTTAGCTCGAGAGGTCAGGCAACTAAGAAATAAAAGTGTCGCTCTCGTGAAAGTATTGTGGCAAAAGCACAGGGTAGGAGAGACTACATGGGAACTTGAAGAAACTATGAGAAAACAATACCTACACCTGTTTATCGGTAAGATTTTCGAGGACGAAAATCCTTAAAATGGGGGAGAGTTGTAATATCCCAAATTAGGGCCTAATTGGAATAGTGGTTTCGTAACCACAAATTCGAGATAGAAATAATTATTTTATAATTATTTTGAGGTTTATGATATGATTGCATGATTGTGTGAAAATTCCGTGACGAAATTCTATGCATAAAGTGCTTAAGTTGAAATTAGGGACTAAATCGAATAATTTGCAAAACTTGCATTCTAGAAGTTTTTAGTATGAAATTACTTTGGAATATTAATGAGGAGGTCTTAAATAGCAATTTGACCAATTTCTAAATTTTTGGACAAAAATGGGCTTGTACATGAAAATTTTCAAAGAAAGGTATTAAGGGTATTTTGGTCATTTGGTAATTAAAAGATTAAAAAAAGGAAAAAGATGGCAAAATATGTCCATCTTCTTCATTAGGACGAAAATTAAAGGGTTCTCCATAGCGAGGGTTTGTTTCAAGCTTCCAAGCTCCATAGTAAGTGATTCCAAGCCCCGTTTTTAATGTTCTTTACGTTTTTGGAGTCCCGGTAACTTGATTTAGCTTATGCTAGCAATAATTTAACCTAGGGTTCATATTTGGAAAAATACCCATAGGTGAAATTTGTGTATTTTTGTGTTTTATGATAGAATATGAGGTTTTAAATTATGCTAGACAACTTGTGCTACTCGGTTTTAAGTGAAAACGAAAAAAAGAGCTTAATCGGTAAAAATACCTAATAGTCATAAGTACATGTTAGAGTGTGAAATTGATGCTTCTATAGAAGGGAAAAATGATCAGCATGTCATAAAACATAAGAATAAGGGATGAAGTTTAATTCCCGAGCCTAGGGGCAAAAGTGTAATTATGCAAAAGTTTAGGGGCAAAAATGTAATTTTGCCAAAGTTCGTATTAAATGCTGTTTTGATGAATGTATGTATTAAATAAGATTAATTTGACATTATAGATCAAGAGAAACGAGATTCAAGTCGCGATCGAGGGAAAAACAAAGTTTACGAGGAATAGGCTCGATTGCTAATATTTTGTATCGAGGTAAGTTCATGTGTAAATGTAGTAACATAATTGTCATTTTAAGTAATTTAATGTTATTTATGTGATATGATGATTAATATCATGAAATATTATGCTTTATGGTTATTATTGAATAATATATAAATTATGAATTGCTACCGAGTATCGGTTTTGATGTTCCGTGAAAGACGACAAAGATGTGTAATCGAGGAAAAAAGCCCGTTTGAACCATGGGAATATATTAGAATACAAGTGACATGTCACTAGGATGGTTTGGCATCCGAGCTCGTTGAGTTGAGTCCGAGTTCACTTATGGATGCAAATGTCCGAACTCGTTGAGTTGAGTCTGAGTTCGTGAGATGTAACTAGGCATCCGAGCTTGTTGAGTTGAGTCTGAGTTCACTTATGGATGCGAACGCCCGAGCTCGTTGAGTTGAGTCCGAGTTCGCTTATGGGCAGGTTACATGGTAGCTTGGCTACATATGTGGCACTTATGTACAAACTTTCCGTGTATTCGAATTATATTCCGATGTGTTCAACTGGTGAATCTTAAGAGAATAAGGAGAATGCCTAAAACGAAGGTGACATGTTGGTAAGTGTGGTAAATGAAAAAATTTGACTTAAATGCAAATGTAACATGAATGTCTTGGTGTTGTTTATGGAAATGATGTTTTTATGTGGAATTGCATGATTATGTTACTTACTATTTGCATGTGAACTTACTAAGCATTTATGCTTACTCCTTCCTTTTCCTTCATTGTAGTTTTGACAAACCGTCTTGAGAACCGGGATAGGTCGAAGACTCGTTCACACTATCCGAATGCCTAAATTGGTAAAATGGCTTGTGTATCTTGAATGTGGCATGTATGGCAAAATACTCACTTTGTGTAAATTATCTTATGATATGATTATGCTTTGGCAAGAAAAGAATTTGTGAATGATTAGCCATTGGAATGGCCAATCTAAATCATATTTGATACCATGTATGTTTAAAATGTTATTTAGTCCATGAAAATTTATAGTAAAGTAAAATTTGCTATAAAACAGAATATTGCTGTAGCAATGACGTGAATTTGAAAAATTACTAAAAATAGTAGAAATGGACTTAAATGATGAATAAGTTATATAATCGAATCTTAATGAGTCTATTTTCATATGGATTGAACAAAACAGGTATATGAATTATAATTTATGAGACATTTGAATTTTTGTGAAATAGGGCCAGAGCAATTTTTGGATCCCCTATTCTGACTTTGGAAATTCACCATAAATTGTATAAAAATAATTAGAAGTCATACTTTATATGTGCAGATTTCTTATTGAGTCTAGTTTTAATATAAATAAACTTCATAGTCATTAAAATTCTTTATAGAGAGATATCTTATTCGTAATACACAGAGGTCAGAGCAGTCAAACCCTGAAACAGGGGAGACTTTAACTAATAAACTGTACTAATTGGCCCAGCCAAAAATTCTAGAAAACAATTATTATATAGATATATGAGTCTAGTTTCAGGAAAAATTTACGGAATTGGATTTTGAGTTTCGGAACTCGAGATATGAAATTTTAAACGACTGTGACGCAGATTGCTAGCTTGACTGGAAATTTTAAAATTAAATTGTTTGAGCTGTTTAAGCAATGAATTAAGTCTGTTAACACCTCGTGTTCGACTCCGGCAATGGTCTCGGGTACGGGGTGTTACAGAAAGGACGTCAATGACGAAGTTAAATGGCTTTCTCAAGGTCCGAACAGAGTAATAAAAAGATATAGTGCCTTCCTCATCAATGGATACAGATTTCATACAAATATCCTGAGAGAATGAGGAGAAATCAAAATTGTGGAATTGATGTTAATTCTTCAATTACAAGTTATGCTAGTGCTAGGGACAGTAATTCGGTTGAGGGTAATATGGAGTATTACGGACTTCTTACTGACATTATTGAGTTGGATTACTATGGCAGGTGGAAAGTTGTCTTATTTCGGTATGATTGGGCTGATGTTAATACTGCTTGCGGAATTAAAAAAGATCAACTTGGTTTTACAATGGTTAATTTCTCTCGCTTGATTCACACTGGACAACAATTGATGGACGAGCCATATGTATTTTCTTCTCAAGTGAAACAAGTTTTCTATTCAAAAGATCCAACTGATGAGGGTTGGTATGTTGTACTCCGGAACACCCCTAGAGACTTGTTTGACATGAGTAATGGAAGTAGAGATGACATCGTCGAAAGATCAGAAACATTGCCTTTTCTAGAACAAAACTTATATGAAAATATCCCTAGTACTAGTACAAAACATCAATGGGTTCGACATGATGTGGATGAAGATATTTACGAATAATGATGTAGTAAGATTTTACGATTTTTTTAATTATATGTAATACTATAATTTTAATCTTGGTCATGTTATATAATTTAACTATTTTGCATGTACTATTATTGTTGTAATTTGTTACTAAAATTTCAACTATTTTATGTGTATTGCAGGAAGAATGCGTAGAAGATTACGAGATTTAAGTATTGTCCAGAATACTCCAAATTCGGAAGAAGCAAATAGTGAACAACAGATAGTTGTTGGATCTTCGAATGTACCGGAGACACTTGACGAGCTTGCAGAATTTCAAAGTAATGTTAAATTTATTTTACATATGTGTTGACTTTTATTATTGATTTATTTTTCAATTTTAATATAATAATATATCATTTTTCAGCTGAAAGTGGTGGGACGCGCAGAGGTCGAGGACATACGCTACTTAAAGATTTATACGAATTAAATCATGTCGATCGTGTCAAAGTAAGTAGAAACAGTCATGGTCAGCCTATTGGATCTGAAGCTCGACTTTTAGCAGGCTATTTAGGCATTATAGCACGAAATGCCAATATGTTGCCCATCAACTACGAATCATGGCATCACATGCCCGATAGCAACAAAAATCAGGCTCTCGATAATGTTAAGGTAATAAAACGTTAAAGTAATTTATAATACTTCGATTTAACTTTCATTTATATTTACATTCTAAACTTGTATTTTTTTAGGAGAGATTTGCTTTAGAGGTCTCTGATGACTATATCAAGAAGGCATTGGATAAAAAATGGATAGACCATAAAAGCATTTTGAAAAAACAATATTTTAAGAAAGACATAAGCCTCGAAGAAAAATTGCGAAATGTCCCACCGGGAATGCTGAGGTACCAATGGGAAGATGCGGTTAGATTCTGGAATTCAAAGAAAAGAGAGGTATTACGTACTTCCAAACTCTTATATATAGTGTTCACTATATACGTAATAATAATTTCATTATGTAGGACCGTGAGCTAGTTGGAATAAGCAGTAGCCAAAAACAAAAATTCACGTACACGGCAGGGTCAAGAAGTTTTGCTTCTATAGCTGAGGCTGAGGTATTATGAATTTATTAATTCTGTCAAATATTAATGACTTTCTACTATTAAATAATATATTTACTACTATATTGTAGGAAGTCTCGTCAGGTCAAAAAGTTGGACGCCTTCAGCTTTTTGAGATTACGCATAGGAAGAAAGATAGATCTCCTATGACAACCGAAGTTGGAGAAATTATGGTATATTTACTTAATAAAATTTGATTTATTATAAATATTTATAATGTTTAATTATAATGGTTTAATTCGTCGTTAGTAGTTTTAAATAATGTTAAGTTATGTTGCATTCATTTTTATTATATATTTCATTTCTAACTCTTTGATTAATTTATTAGGAGAAACTAAAGGAAAAGAAGGCAGAGTACGAAGCGATTGCTTCGACTGATAGTTCTGTTAATCTTGAGAACATTGATAACAGAATTATCACTGAAGTTTTGGGTCTTGAAAGGTACGGTCGGGTTCGATTTCAAGGATCTGGTGTTACCCCGACCCAATATTTTGGATCCGGCTCCCAACAATACATGCCTTCCGAGAGTCAAGCTCAAGCTGAAGTTCAGAGGTTAAGAGACCAGATAGCTCAGATGCAAGCGAGCACAGTTGAGTAAATTGCCGAGGTTCAAAGAAAATATGAAGAACTCCAGCAATAACTTAGAGCGGAGGCAGCAGCGAGGGAGGCAGCGGCAGCAGCGAGGGAGGCAGAGGCAGCAGCAATGGCAACAGAGCAAAGCAGAAAGTACAATGAGCTCCAGCTACAGCTTCAGCAAATGATGCAGATGTTTCAGCAGTCGCAAAAGTCGCCATCTTAGACATTAGTTTTCTCATTGTAAGAATGTTTTTAACATTGTCACATTTAACATTATTGTAAGAATATTTTGAATTATACTTAATTTATTAATTTACATCATAGATCTTTTGTTGAATTTGAAGTATTATTTAGATTTAATATTTTTAGTTGTACTTTTTATGCTACATTTGCTGTTTTTGGTTGGATTTCATGTTATATTTGCTGTTTTTGGTTGGATTTAATGCAGGAAGGGCTGGATATTGGTGAAAAATGTACATTTCAAATCTGTCAAAATTAGCAGCGCTTCCCTAACAAACGCCGCTAAAAAGGCATGACTTTTAGCGGCGCTTCCCCAACAAATGAAGCTAAAAGCCATGACTTTTAGCGGCGCTTTTCACATTAACGCCGCTAAAAGTTTTGATCTTTTGTGGCTTTTTTCAGATGAACGCCGCAAAATTTGAAAGCGTTTCCTATAGTGGCGTTTTTTGAGGTATTTTTTGCGGTGCTTGGGAAGACGCCGCTAATAGTAAGCGCCGCTAAAGGCTAAAAAAACGCCGCTAAAAGTCTGTATTCTTGTAGTGGTTATTGAGTAAGAGGTTCAATGAAATAGGAAGGTTGAGGTTAATGCCTAACACATTAGCTCTAAGGGCAGTGCAAAGACAAACTGCAGCTTCAAGATCAGCCAACCCATGGATCAAACTGCAGCATGGTCACCAAGCTCAACACCAAACTCAATAGGTTAAGACAAACACCAAGCTGGCCTGGAGTGTTTGGATATAAATCTTCAGGATGAATAAAAACAGGGTTTCTCAAATTAATATTTATTTAATTGAATTCGAGTTTTTTTAATCGAAACAAGTAAATGTTTATATATATATATCTCCAATATTAAGTATTTGTTTTCTGTATTGTGTAAAATATTATATATGTAGAATGAGTTTGTGGTTTTTTTAAAGAAAAATTAAAACTAATGAAAAAAAATTTATAGGTATATAAGTTTTTTATTTTATTTAAAATGTAAGTTACCAATTTACAAATGAAGTATCAACGTTTTTTTAGAATGTTATTTTCGTCCAAAACATTTTTTTGAGCCTCATATTGATATGGCAGTGTATGAATTTTAGTTTATAAGGTGAAAAATAAATTTTATTTAAATTATCATAAGAAAATATTATAATTTATAATCTCCATCAATAAGCTCGTTGAGTGTTTTTTAAAGTGTGTCCCCTTCAAAAGAGTTAAAACATCTATTTATATGATATTATTATTGTTCATTGATGTGACATCGTAGATAGGTGCTATGTATGTCAACATGTATTATACTCTAAAACTAACACGTGTTTTCAAGATGTGGGTTTCTCTGCATAGTTCTATGAATCCATATCGTTCGAACTCATAAAAAGATACAAACACTTCATGTGCAAACTTAAGGTGCTGGCCAAGATCAAATCAGGTACTCGGGTGGTGGGTCAGTAATGACGAGTTCCATAACAAAACTTATAGCATTGTAATTCATAAATATCTTGTTTTATTAATTAGAAATGCATTGTTATAAGAAATATATTAAAACAATAAGTAAAGAAATTATTACAAGAGATGAAAGGGAAAGGTTGAACAGCCTTTCCTTTATGCAAAAACTGATAAGAAATGAATCAGCGAGACAACCCAACAACCACTCGGTACATCGAAGAATAATAAAAGAGAATCGCTGTGAATGACGATATTTATGGAGCGCAAATATATTCGGTAGCGACTCTTTTCCACAGTTATTGAGTAAGAGACTCAATGAAATAGGAAGGTTGAGTTTAATGTCTAACACATTAGCTCTAATGGCAGTGCAAAGACAAATCGCAGCTAACCCATGGATCAAACTACAGATGGTTGGGTTGGTACGTTGCCAAGGTTGAGATTCACCAAACCACCCAACAGATTAAGCCATACACCAAGATTCAATGGATTACAAGTACCATAGTAGCTATGAGTGCTACCATCGTTAGGAAACTTGTATCCAGGACGGATAACAACAGGGTTCCGCGATTTTTGGGGATAAAAAGAACCGCTTGAATTATTATCGACGTTATAAGAGCAAACTAAAGCAAAAAAGAAAAGGTTAAGCGAGAAAAATAGAGCAGTTGATGCCTTAACGTTTGAAGCCATTTTTTCAGTAGAAAATTATTTGATTTCACTGAGAAAATGGACTGTTTTGATGAGAGAAATCTAAAAATTGCTTATTGACTGCCTCAGACGATGAAGGTGGTGAATGATCAAAGGGTTTTTATAGAACACAAAGATGAGCTTTTAAAGCTAGAAAATCGAAGTCACTAAGTCACATGTTTTGGAGAATTTGGATACTTTATGATATGGTTTCGTTGGCTCTAAATCTAATTATGGAATCTCCCACGTCTAATTATAGTTGTTTCTTTTTTCTAATTGCAAATATGGAATAAACCAAAGTTTTAAATTTTAATTACGAATCATAATTTATATTTATTTACCTTGATGAGTTGGTGAGTGTGAGATTGTAATCATTCAGGTAAATTATTAAGTTATTATTAAGTTCACAAAAAGTTAAATTATTGAAAAGTTTTTATTTATGTCATTAGATTGTTAAAATTGTCGTTGTATGATAATCTCTATTCGCACCACTTGCACCAATTGGAAACTTTTTTTCTCCTTCTATTGTACAATTCAATTTTTTTTTTCATGAAACAACTTTGAATGTTAAAAATTTGAGAACCAAAATTCAAACAATTTTTTTCATTGATCTCCAACACTAACTGTCTGATTAATTTAGATTTAAGGTATGTTATTCTACTCGTTGATGGGTACTGATCCACCATACTGATTGTCAAATTGTTGGTTGAAGCTCACTTGCCCTATTTTTTTTAAGAAAAAAACCTTAATAACTTAGTGACTTAAATAAAAATTTTAATTATATATAATAATTTATACTTATTTACGAACCAAACTCCAAACAACTGACGAATTGATCTCTAGTACTGACAAATTGATTATTATCAGGATTTAAATATTTATTTTATACTATATATTTATTTCTATTGTGTAAAAAATTTAAAATTAATAATCTCTAAGGAAATTTTAAATATAAATATATAAAAAAATTATTACAAATGTATTACTTAATAAATTATATAAATAATATATATGTCAAAATTCAAACATGTAACAATACAAGCTCATAAAGTTAACAAACAAAGCAAAATACTAAAACCTTAACAAGGTTTTGTATTTATTTTTAACTTTTTTTACAAAAGAAGTTTTAACGCAGATAAAAGAAAGTTGCAAATGTCAAACTTTACGCATAATAAACATCACTTTTTGAAGATGATTGTATGAAAAAATTGAAATAAGTTCCAAATTCCAACCAAGATTATGTAATGATTTTGTGTTTTATTATGGAATAATGAAATGAAAATCCCATAAAAAATAAAGTATTGTTACTGTTGGGGATCGATTTGTATAAATAACGAGATAATAAAAATGAAGAAGAATGAATGTAAATATTTTACGTGAAAAACCCTTAAAGAGGAAAAAACAGGAAACTAATTAAATTAAATTTCTTTCCTTGGACCAATTATCGATTAGTAGATTTAGCTTGTATGAAACAATATTGGTTTAATACTAATAAAGGCATTCGTATCAATATGATAAGGATCCGTATGTATCTGTGTCTGAAAATTCGTTAATGGTACATTTTCCCTATATTATGTATGTATCGTGCCGAGTATATGAAAACAAATAGATGGTCACAAGGATTGTCTTACATTTTATTCTGATACACGATACTAATTTAATGACATACATATCAATTAGATCGACAAATGAATCAACAAAATCCTATTTGAACTCTCAAATTTTCTCTTTTGTAGAAATCTCTCACTCTTTTGTATCCCTATACGAATCAAATCGAAACCCAAATTGATTATTTTTATTTGAAAAAAATGATAAAGTTCATAATGAACTTAAAATCACTGTGTATATAAAAATGACTGGTATTATTATTACTTATCAGTAAAATTCACATTCAAAAAAGGAGGAAATTTTTTGGTTTTATGGTACGAAATTCATTCATCTCAGTTATTTTTCAAGAAAAAAAGAGAAGAAAACAGGGGATCTATTGAATTTCAAATAGTTAGTTTCACCAATAAGATACGAAGACTTACTTCACATTTGGAATTGCACAAAAAAGACTATTTATCTCAGAGAGGTCTACGTAAAATTCTAGGAAAACGTCAACGACTACTATTTATTTATCAAAGACAAATAAAATATGTTCTAAAGAATTAATTGGTGAGTTGGATATTCGAGAATAAAAAAAATCGTTAATTTGTAAATTTTGAATTAGTCAATTTATTAGATTTTCATTTTGATGTACTTGTTTTCCTTTTCAACAATTCATGTAAGAATGAATCGAGGAAAAACTTATGAATCTATCATCTACAGAAAAAAAGACCTTATAATAGTCTATATGGGGCCTTACCATCTATCAATGCATGGTGTTCTTCGTCTCATCGTTACTCTAGATGGTGAAGATGTTGTTAACTGTGAATCAATATTAGGTTATTTACATAGAGGAATGGAAAAAATTGCGGAAAACCAAACAATTATGCAATATTTTCCTCATGTAACGTGTTGAGATTATTTAGCCACTACGTTCACAGAAGCAATAACCGTAAATGGACTAGACCAATTGGGGAATATTCAAGTCCCTAAAAGGGCCAACTATATCAGAGTAATTATGTTGGAGTTGAGTCGTATAACTTCTCATCTATTATGGCTTCGACCTTTTATGGTAGTTATTGGTGCACAGACCCTCTTTTTCTATATTTTCAGAGAAAGAGAATTAGTATATGATCTATTCGAAGCTGCCACCGATATGAGAATGATGCATAATTATTTTTGTATTAGAGGAGTGGTAGCTGGTCTACCTTATGACTGAATAGATAAATGTTTTAATTTCTGTGATTACTTTTTAACTGGAATTGTTGAATATCATAAACTTATTACACGAAATCCTATTTTTTAGAACTAGTTAAAGGGATAGGCGTTATTGGTGGAAAAGAAGCAATAAATTGGGGTTTATCCAACCCAATGCTACGAGCATCTAGAATCAAATGGGATCTTCGGAAAGTTGATCATTATGAGTGGGGCAAATGAGGTATCACCTTTTTCACTAAATGAGTAAACAAATAATAGTACAATATGGAGAAGATAACCTAAATGTAGAACCTATACATTACCTAAAACTTCAAATACAAAGCTCAAAACCTCAAAGGGCAAATCAGTAAATAAAATCCTAAATCTCATAAGGCACTCACAAAAAGGTATAAAATACTCTCCATAATTATTACAAAACTCTCATCAAAACTCATATGCGTTTACATCTTATTGCCCCCAAAGAAAAGTCCTTTCCTACATTTCAAAACAAGGATACAATGCCCTTTTAAATAGGTTAAGATTAGATTTTTAATCATATTAAAATATCCTTGGAATAATCAGAGATTAACTGAGAAAATATAGCATAGTTTAACTGAGAGAAGAATACGAGGCACACCCCACAAATATCCACTTTTACTAGTATTTATCACGCCTTTTTTCTCCATTCCTCGTCATGGGCCTAACTCGAATTTTGGAGAATGTCAACTAAGGTTAAACTATACTTAAACTTCTAAACTAAAAGACTTCGAGTCTTTAAATCAAAATTCTATAATGCAACAAGGGTCAGTAACACCCTCCACCTAACTGTAGCCCTTTGTGACTAACCTTGCCTCAAAACATTCTACAAACCATTCGAGTCTTATAAACCAAAAGGGGATTAGATTCTTTTCTAAACCAGGCACATGTCTAACATTTGACACGACCCCACCTTCAACCTAATTATGTGTGGAGAACAACAAATCATCACTCTTGTCCTTGGCCACATCAGTTACCTCCATAATTATTTGAAACTGTTAGAAACTAAAATTTGTTGTCTATTGAACTTCTTAATATCCAAAAACATTGTTGTGCCATCGAACAAGTCAATCTGCAGAAGCTGAACCGTAGCTCTGATAACAATTTGTTAGGGATTAACCCGTATAAACAACGAGATAATAAAAGCGAAGAAGAACAAACACAAATATTTTACATGGAAAACCCTCAAAAAGGGAAAAACCACGGGCAAATGAGGTATCACCTTTTCACTAAATGAGTAAACAAATGAGAGTAGCACATGGAGAAGATAACCTATATGCACAACCTGTACATACCCAAAACCCCAAATAGAAAGCTCAAAATCCCAAAGAGAAAATCGGTAAACAAAACCCTAAATCTCATAAAATACTCATAGAAAGTGTATAAAATACTCTCCATAATTACCACAAAACTCTCACCAAAACTCATATGCGGTTACATCTTGTCTCCCTCAAAGAAAAGCTCATTTTTTTCTATTGGTATCTCAAAATAAGGATACAAAATGCCTTTAAAGAGGCTCAGATTAGAGTTTTAATCATATTAAGATATCCATGGAACAATCAGAATTTAACTGAGAAAAGATTACAAATTTTAACTTGGAGAAGAATACGAGACGCACCCATAGCTACATAAATTTATATTTACTAATCAATAATTTTTATAATAATATAGATATACTAAATATGGATACTAAAATTTATATAATTTACTTTTAAAAATATATTTCGAATTGTTTAGTAATATAATAAAGAAGGGTTATTGAATACAGATGCAAACAAAACAATCCAACAAAGAAAAATGAAAATTCAATAAACAATAAAAAGTAAACAGTGGTCAAACATTGTTAAAGAACTATAACTATGGGCTACAAATGTATTGAGTAGCAACTTTTCTTCCACACTTACTGAGTAAGAGGCTCAATTAAATAGGAAGGTTGATGTTAATGCCTAACGCATTAACTCTAACGGCAGTGCAAAGGCAAATTGCAGCTTCAAGATCAACAAATCCTTCAATCAAGCTGCGACATGATTTTGTAGGTACGTTTCCGAGATTAACAACCACCAAACTCAACAGATTAAAACACATCGAGATTTAGGGGATTGCATGTATTGAACTGTCCTTGGTTATTTGAGTACACATCTCCAGGATGAATAAAAACAGTGTTTTTAGAATCTTTTGAATCATAATTGATATTATAAGAGCTGACTAAAGCAAATAAGAGAAGGCCATTTTTCCAAAGGAATTTGTTTGAAGTGGTTGAGAGAAAGCCAACAGTTGTGATGAAGTGAGGAAAGGGTTTATATAGAAAAAAGGGATCAACATAAAAACTAAGTAAATGAGAGGCACTAAGTGAAATTAATTGGGATACAGAAATATTTGATTTGCTGGCAAAGAATGGAATTTGCCATGTGTATGATGATTATTATTCGAGTCCAATAGGCCAATTTTTAAATAATAACATGAGCACAACGTTGTCACTATCATAACTACAATTAATTTAGCACTTTGCAAATATCATGTCACCACCACACAGCAAAAGACAGTACATATTGCAAATTTGTATCTTTGGGTATCTTCAATATTAATTAAAGATCTCTAATAATCAGGCTCACAGGCTGCTGAAATTCATTTAACTCAAAGACTTAAGTCGTTAAAACTTAAAATCAATAAGAGTTGAGCTAAATTCGAGTTTTCCTTCGAGAAATTATTTTAAAGGTAAAATGCGTTTATGATTATTTTAAATAAATAAATTTTTAAATAATGTATTTTTTTATTATTATTACCTATGATTGATAATGATAATTTCTCTTAATTTTTAAATAATATATATATTTGAAAGAATATAAATTATATCCAAAAAAAAACACTCCCCTGATTTCCAGTCAAAACATTTTTACTCCGACGTTTTGATTCCCAGGGAGCAAAACACTATCTTCCTTACAAAGCTTCAAATTGGTTCCCTGACCCATTCTTCTTTCTGCGTTTTAACTGCATGACTTGGTATTGCACCATCCAGCCCAGGTAAAACTCTTTCCTTTTCTTCAAACTCTCCGTGGCTATAATATCTGCCAAAGCGTTTGCTGTGCGATGGACATGCTGAAATTTTATAGATTTGAACTCGCTTAGTAAAGTCTTTACTTTGTGGATAACGGAACATATTTCTGATTTAACTCTGGATTTTTAAGTGTATTTCTTTATAACTGGATTTTGAAGTGCATTTCTTGCTTCACACAACATTAAAAAATTGTGCCCACATTTTCTAAAGATATTATTTTATTCTATTCTTTTTTCAAAACATATTAGCTGTACCAATTTTAATTTATATCAAGAAAAAGATCAAATTCGTATAAATTATTATAAGGAAATACTATAATTTATAATCTCCATTAATTATCTCATAGCATTATACTTGATTGGGATTTTCATAGACATCTTAATTTTTTACTTAGAAAATGCATCCTTATTACAAAAATAAATTAAGACAAGAAGTAAAGAAATTATTACAAGAGATGAAAGGGAAAGGTTAAATCGCGAAGTGCTATCAAAGAAGATTTTCTAAAACGACAATATTTATGGAGCGCAAATGTATTCAGTAGCCACCCTTCTTCCACAGTTATTAAGAGACACAATGAAATTGGAAGGTTGAGTTTAATGTCTAACACATTAGCTCCGACAGCAGTGCAAAGGCAAACCGCAGCTTCAAGATCAGCCAACCCATGGATCAAAATGTAGCATGGTTGGGTTGGTACGTTGCCGAGGTTGAGATTCACCAAACCACCCAACAGATTAGCACACACACCAAGGTTCAATGGATTCCAAGTACCATAATAGCTTTGAGCGCTACCATCTTTGGGAAACTTGTATCAAGGACGGATAACAACAGAGTTCCGAGATTTTGTGGGGGTAAGTAGAACCATTAGGATTCTTATCAACATTGTAAGAGCTTACTAAAGCAAAAAAAAAGAAAAGCTTAAGAGAGAAAAAAAAGAGCAGTTGATGACTTAACCTTTGAAGCCATTTTTCCAATAGAGAAGAATTTGATTTCACTGAGAAAACAGACTGCTTCATATGATGAAGGTGATGAAGTGATCAAAGGGTTTTTATAGAACACAAAGATAAGGTTTAAAACTAGAAAATGAAAGCCACTAAGTCATATCATTTGGATACTTTGGATATGTTTTCGTTGGCTTTGATTAACAAATCTCTCACGTCTATGAATAAGTCGATGTTATTATAATTATATATTGTAGTCCCAACTATGGACCAAACCGAAGTTTTAAATTTTAATTATCAACCATAATTTATGTATTTATAAGAGTATAACGTTGCTATGGTTAATTGCCAATACACAAGTGTTCTATTTTTTTTTCGATACATTATCATTATCGATATTTTATTTACACATCTAAAAATTATTTAAATTGTATTATCTAAATCCAAATCTAAATTAAATACAATTATTCTATTAATATTCGAATCTGCAAAAAAATAAACGATTTCAAGATTCTAATCATTTTCAAATATTCAAATTTGTTATCTAAATTAAAATATTTATCCGCATCTACTTAAAATATTCAAATTTGTTATCTAAATTAAAATATTCATCTGTATCTACTTAAAATCTGTAGCAGATAATAGTTTTAAGATATGAATATGAATATTATTTAAATTTGCAAAAACTTATTTATATAATTTGAATTATGATAAGACCTTATTTGATAATTCATTGTAAAAATTAAATAAAAAATTTGATAATTCTAGTGATTTAGTATTTTAAGCATATTTGGTTTGTAACAGCTTAATTTTCAGTGATGTCGGAACAGTGATTCGAGATCACTAAATCCGACAAATGAGTAGGAAATATTATTAATTTAGTGAGTATAAATTAAATGTGAAGTTTGGAAAAATTTTGAAATAGTGAATAGTGTACTAAAAATAAATATTAAAATAATTAGAATAAAAAAACGAGGTATCGAGGCCTCGGGAATTTTAAATCGAGCCATAAATATTTTTATAAATATTTATGGAGTGTTAATATGTTAGTATTAAAGTTTCGTTAAGAAATTTTAAAGTTCTGATAATTAATTGAACAAAAAGGACTAAATTGTATCAAATGCAAAATTGTAGGAAAGGATTAAATAGCTTAATTGATAAAAGAAAGAGGGTTTAAAAGGAAAATAGACCCAAGGTCTATTTGGGCTGGACGGTAAGGGCATGAAATCAGCAAGAAAACAAGGAGAATTAAGGGCAAAATTGGAAAATTACAAAATTTACTTAATAAAGTTAGGACTAAAGTGGAATTATCTAGATTTCTCTTTATTTTTCTGCATTCTCATCAGCAAAAACACCAGGAAAGAGTTCTCTCAAGCTGGTTTTTCATATTTTTACTGCAAGTAAGTTCAATTCTTGATTATTTCTTGAAATTTTTGTGTTTTTGTGACTTTTACAACTAGGTCCACTTGTTGAATTCATTAGTTTTTGATTCCATGAAAGAAATTGAAAGTTTCTATGAATATGTGCTGGAAGTATATGATGATTTGACATGGAATTAGAGCTTTAAATTGTTTATAGGTTGATTTTATTGAAAGAATTGAATAGAAAGTGAATGTTTGGGACCTAAGTGTAAAAGAGTTTGAAGTTAGAGTGTTATGTGGAAATTCTGAATTTTAATAGTTATGAAATAACTTATAATGTTTAGTAAAAGTATTAATTGAGAAAATTATCTTAATTTAGGGGTTAATTGAGCAAGGACTGAATTGTATGAATTGTGAAATTTGGGGCAAAATGGAAATCAACATTTTGCACTAAAACTGTTTTGGACAGCAGCAATAGTCTAACTTTGAAAAATCACCAAAAATTTTAGAAATGGAATTAGAGGATGAATAAAATATGAAATTAAAGCTTATTGAGTCTAGTTTCTTATAGAAGAAATAATGTAAGCAATGGTATTGTAAATCATGAGATATGATAAATTTTGTGAGATAAGGTCAGAATGAATTCGAGATCCCCTGTCCTGACTTTAGAAATTCACCATAAATTGTAAAAAAATTATTAAGAGTCATACTTTACATGCATGGATTTCTATTGAGTCTATTTTTAAAGGAAACAAACGGCATGGTCGTTGGAATTCTTTACAGGGAGAAATTTGGTTCGTAGTGCACATAGGTCAGAGTAGTCGTACTCTGAAACAGGGGAGACTTCAATGAATAAACTGTATTAATTGGCCCAACCAAAAATTATGAAATTTTTATGGTAAGAATACATATGAGTCTAGTTTCTGGAAAAATTTATGGATCTTAATTTGGAGTTCTGTAACAGATAAAAATAATTTAGTGACTATGACACAGATGGACAGCTTGAATATTCACCTAAGTGGATAGTGAAAATTATGGATAATGTTACCTACAAGTATGTTGTTTATACTAAGGATGTGGATGGAGAGGAGGAAGAGGAAAATATACAAAAATATATGAATGACTCGTGTATAAATTGATCACATGCCTGATTATAATCGATAAGTGTTGAATTAGAAATGATATAATGTTTTATTTGGAATATTTATTATGAAATTATGATTATCGCTATAATATAAAAATCGAACTTGTGAGTTTATATAACTAAATTTAGTGACCATTTGTTAATATTATTAAATTTCAATATTATTTTATGAATGGTGATTAATATTTATGTATGTTAATTGTTGAAAATAAGTAAATTATGTACAAAAGTTATGAAATTGAATTGAGAATTTTGGAGGAGGAGGAACGAGAAAATAAGTACAATCTTTGAGTGAAAAGATGAATTGTGGTAAATTACCCAAGTAAACCGAGATTCAGCATTTGTTGCGAATTCTCGTGTTTGCTTTCCGTTTAGCTCTTATGAGCTTTCGTTAACTCATATGAGTTTCAGTTAACCCTTTTGTGGTTTGATTCACTCTGGTGAGCTTGATTGTAGCTTCAGGCTTCCGTCTAGCACTTATGTGCTTCAGCTAGACTTCGGGCTTCAGATCATGATGTACTCAAATCCGTAAGCTGTTCCTTGAATGGACAAGTTGGTAAGTCGTAAATGTAACATGTGGAAAAAGAAATGTAAGTAATGTTATCATTATTATTATTGAGCTCAATTATGTGATTTTGTCATTCAGAGATTGTGTTTGACAGGATATGTTAGTAAATTATGAGTATGTGAATCAAAATGACAGAATTTAAATACCTAATGAGGTTGAGCTCATTCATACGAATTTGTCATTTGAAATTGTGATTGATAAGAAGAAACAATGAGTTGTGTGCTTATCAATGGTTATACATAATTATCTGAAAAATAAGAAAAATGACAGTTATTGATATATGAAAATGTGAGACATTGATATATGAATGTGGAATATGTTTGATAAATGTGTTCATTCTTAATTATGGAATTATGTACCTCATGTGTGCTATTTGCATAAAGATGATATTTCAAATACTTTGGTGAGTAAAGCTTAAATATGAAATAGTATGAAATCAAGACAAGTTGTTATGAAAATATATTTAAATTATCTGTAAGTGTTTTTGTAGTCCTCATTAATGCCTCGTACTCTATTCCGGCGACGGATACGGGTAGGGGGTGTTACATGGTTATTCAAAATTTAAAAAAAAAACAAATTATAGAATTTTCAGCAAAAAAATGTAAAAAAAATAATTAGTAAATAAGGAACTACTTATTATTTAATGTGAAATTTTTTAATTATTTTATTTTATTTTTTTAATATTATCTTTTAATTATTTTACCTTTAAAATTTAAAATTTTATTTTTAAATTTATCGAACAGTGTAATCATATTCTACATTTAATTTTAAAAAATATACTGCATAAATTTTATAAATTAAGTTCAATACTTAATTTATCATACAACACTTAATATAATAATTAAAAATTATAAAACTATATTTTACTGAATAGAAATGGACAGATTCGATATTACAACAAATATCCGAAAATGAGCAGTATGATAGCTGTGTTAAATTATTATTATGTGAGTTTTTAGTGATATCCTACTTATCACAAGCCCAATTTAATTCATTTAGTTAATTATTAGAATGATTAATGTTATAACTCATTTTATCACACATATATGTGTATGAAAATTATTTATTTAAAATATCCGTCACTAAAATAAAAAAAAATTCATTTAGGTCCTTTATAATTTATCAAATATTAAATTAGTAATGGTAAATTTATATTTTAGCCCCCTAAATAATAAAAATTTGATTGAATACTTTAAAAATTATAAAAATATAGACTATTAAAATGATGAAATTGTATTTTACTATCGTAAAAATATATAATTTAATTCCGCCTAAAAAAATTTTTTGACTCCACCACTAAATGTACATTTAAAAATAATATACAATACATAATAGAGCCTAATGCCAAAACATTTTTATTTTGATTATAATAAATCAGGTTGAATAATTGGTTTTTAATCTATTTTCTTCCTTTCTTTTATTCTATAAGAGTTTGATTTGGTCCTACAATCTAAAAGCATGTAAGACGAATTGATGATTATCAATCAAATTTAAATATTTATTTTGCACTATATATTTATTTCTATTGTGTAAATCAATTAAAAATGATAATTTTTACTTAATAAATTATATAAATAATATATATCAAAATTCAAACATGTAAAAGTACAAACTTGTAGATTTAAGAAACAAAATTAAAAGAATTTTATGTGTTGGTCTGATGGTCAGTATGTTCACCACCCCAGATGTGGTTTGAATTTGAGTAACCCCAATCGCGTTTTTTTTTTTTTTTATAATGGAGATAAATTCAAATTTTGCACGTATGAAAAAATTGAAATACCAATAAATTTATGTTTTATTATGAATCACACAAAAAATATCGTAATGCAATATAAATTTGATTTTTTAAAATAATATAGATAGGATAGTAAAATTTATATAATTTACTTTTAAAAATAGATTATTAAATACAAAAAGTCAATACACAATGAAAAGCAATTTGTGTTCAAACATTGTTGAAGAATAATATCTATGCACTGCAATTGTATTCAGGAGCACCTTCTCTTCCACAGAAACTCAATGCAATATTAAGGTCGATGGGAAGGCCCAACATCTCGACTTTCATAGCAGTGCAAAGCCAAACTGCAGCTTCAAGATTGCCCATTCCTCCAAGCAAGCTGCAACATGGTGTTGTAGGTGCGTTTTCGAGATTAACATCCGCCAGCACCCAACTCCCCAGACACGAAACGTGGCTAACTGGTCTTGATTGTTTGAGTACACATCTCCAGGACGAATAAAAACGGGGTTTTTAGAATCTTTTGAATCATCATCGATATTATAAGAGTTGACTGAAGTAAAGAAGAGAAGGTTTAAGGAGAAAAACAGAGCACTTGATGCTTTAATCTTGAAAGCCATTTTTCAGTTTGAAGTGATTGAGAGAAAGCCAAAACTTGGTTGAAGGTCATGAAGTGAGCAAAGGGTTTATATAGAAAAAGGGGATGAACATAAAAATGAGAGCCACTAAATGAAATTAATTGGGATACTGAATGGAATTTCCCATGTATAACATGAGAACAAGGTTGTTACTTTTTATAACTACAATTAATTTAATACTTTGTAAATATTATATCTTCATTAAGGAGAGATCGAATACAACAAATAATCGTATCGATTTTTTCAATTGTACACCTATCAACACTAATTCATTGAACTCTTTTTTAATTTGGCGTCAATATAATTTTATGTGACGATGATATTTATTTCTTAAATTAGAAAAATAACAAATACTGAAAGTTTTAAAATGCGATTTCGAATCTCACTGCTCTCTCTCAGATTGTGACAATCTCATTTAAAAATATATAAAAAACAAATAAAATAAATATATTAATTAAACACATTATCATTAATGGATTAATTTATGCATTGAAAATATTGATCCATTTAAAGAATAAATTGTAAAAATTTGAAGCTAAATTCACAAGCACATTAATCAAATTTAAAGCTTACTATTGATTTTAAGTATCAATATTTCACGTTTTTTACATCAAAAGTGACAATTAATCATTTTTTTTAAAATAATTTTCATTTTTATTTTAGATTGTATTTATCGTTACTTTTCAAAAATACTTTTGAACCCAAAATAAAAATATATATTTTTTTTTCTAACTTTTACCTTTGGGAAAAATATTTTGAAGTGTTGAACAAAATCTATTTATAATGCAATGTATTGTTTATCATATTATATTGGATATAAATTTATTTTTCAACTTAAACCATAATTGGATTGACATTTTGGATGATTTCTTTTACTAACATAATCAAAATTTTCAATTTGCTTTTGTTTAGTTGATTGCATTAAAAGGATGAAAGGAGGAAGTATTTTGGAAATCTGAGCAAGCAATCAAAAATATGAAATTTTGGGCAACTTTTTAATATGAAACTAATATTCCAACAACACAAATTAAATGCAATTTTTTTAGACTAAAAACTATGCCTATGTACAAACTGGTGGTTGCCACTACTTTTCTCACCCAATTTTACTCCATTTCCACATTTTAACAAATTCAAGTTTTAATTAATTTTTTTTTAATTTTGAATAATAAATTTATTCCATATGTAAAAATGTTGGAATATTTTCTAATATGTATAATGTTCCAATAATTATAAATGAAAGATTAAATCTTTTGATTATTGGTCAATAGTTATATTACGACGAAGTATTATAACTATTCAAACAATACTACTTGAAAATTTATAATATTAGATAAATAATTATATGTCTTTTTAAACATATTATTATTCATAAAAGACACATATTGAAAGATGTGAGATATGAAAATTTTTATACATAAGAATGAGATTTCATTTAGAAATTACACCAAGGTTTAAAAATTCTATCATTTCTCTATTTTTCAATATTATTAGATTATTCTATAAAGTATTACTCAGTTCTTATTATACCGATTTCATTATATCTTTGAGATTAATTTGCTTGAAACTCTTTTTTACACATCAAATATAAGTGGGTCAAATAAAATATTAAAGTTAGTGATTTGATAGATGCCTTAAAATATTGTCCTATTTCTTTATTTTCTATTCGAGTTTCATTCGTATATTCAAGATTTTTGTCATTGAAATTTTGTACTAACAAAAAATTAAATCGAGTTGTAAATATGCTTAGATGCACCAAAAAGATAATTAAAAAAGCTATTTAGGTTATACGTTGGAGCCGAGAAAATGAAGAATTAAGTGCAGAAAAGAACATGTGATCTCGCTATGCTTTTTACCTTAAGTACACAAAATAGTAAATGGAATTTTGACTATTATTATACTATCAACTTCAAATCAACATGTTTTACCACCATACCTGTTTACTATTATAACCTTTAAATAATAAACTAGCTTAATATTAGGATATTTTAAGTTAGAAATTAATATAATAATAAATTATTTACTTAAATAATATGAATAATAATACTAACTAAAACAATGTCACTTTAATAAATAAGGACGACAAGATGAAAAATAACAATATAAAGAAAAAAAGAAGAGAAGGAAACAGAAAGAAAGAGATGGTAGAACTTACAATAACAAAAGAGAGAGGAACATTTTAAAGAATTTTAGTGATAATTTTTTAGAATTAAAATTCCACTTATTTTTCAGAATTCGAATTTAACCCAATTTCTACCACATAAGTGGCATTGACAAGAAATAGAAAAAAACATTTTTACTTTGCACATACAAAATTCAAACAAAAGACCTCTGAATAAACTAATATTTTATCACTAAACTAACAAATTTAATTAAAAAATTAATAGAAAAATATAACTCTTAAGAACCAAATCAAATTTAATTAAAAAATTAATAAAAAAATTTCGAAGGAAAGAAAATTAAACATAAAACCTCAAACACACATAACTAACACTTAACCATCACAACCAATTAAATTACTTAACATAATTCCTACAACATTTTTCTCAAAACCAGAAGTTGATCAGTCATGGTTGACCAACCTAATTTCTACTAACTCAATTGAGATGTGACAAAAATTAATATAATAATAAATTATTTATGAAATAAATAATATAAATTTAATCACTTTGAGATCCCAAATCACTTAAAATATATATAAAAAAAATCATATTATTATTATTGTTGAAAACATATTAGTTTGATAAATAATTTGAGACCCATATTATTTTGATAAAAATAATTATTAAAAAACCTTAGAGAGTAGATGATTGCAGTTGTCCATAAAAAGCTCATAAAACCAACTAACATCTATGAAATTAAACACCACCAAATCTCATGTCTATATGTAATGTAAGAAACAAAATATTTCAGTTAGAAAAAAAAGTTAAAATAATGAAAAGTATTTTAATTTTGATAGTTTTTATAATTTAATATATTAATTTCTCGAAATAAAGAAAAAAGCATTTTAATTAAACAAGAATAAATATCCAAGAGATGATAAGCATAATGAGATTTAAACAAACAAATATTAAACTAAAATAGAATTTTGACCCAAAATCTACTATATTTTACAAATTAAGAAATTTAAACTACCTTGCTTTAAGCTAACAATAAACCAAAAACTTTGCCTTTAAAAAAAAATGAACTAAAAACTTTAATTTTTTATTATGAAATTATAATTTACCCACTAGAAATGGATATTACAACAAATATAGGAAAATAAGCAGTTTTTCAGCTGTATTATAACAAAACAAAGGAACCGAATCAAGCATTATATCATTGCTTTTTATTTGCCATCATCCTTTCAACCCTCCAAAGCATAAACTCCCTTCCCCTTCACAACTTTAATGCTCGAGTCTTTCCATGAAGATAATCAATTTCAAGAAATGTCATCCCCATACAAGAAATCCCTTCAGATATAAAGTATATACAACAAAATATAATATCCTTTATCACCAATAAAACAATACCAAAACAGAAAACAATAAATATGAGCATTCATAAAACATATATGATTCATGTGATACGGCTTCAGGACACACCGTGAATATCTCCTCCAAACACTTCATATCCACAGGAGACTAAGGGGAACCCATAAACATCTATGTACCACTACATACTCCAAAAAGTGGGGGGTCAAGAAGACCCCAACAACTCCGGCTTCCTTTTCCAGTACTGTTGAAGCCTCTGCTTGGCATATTCTTTGTAGTCAAAGTCAATTTCATTGACATGTTCCTGAGGAAGAAATTTGATAAAAACATTAAAAAAAAAAATGCAATCAGTGTAAAAGAAATAAATTCCAAGCAAATGACATCTCTCTTCTCCTTTACAAGTGCAAGTCAAAAGTATCTGTAGGTTTGGTCCCTCTTGGGTCAATGACTGCATTTCAATCTCTAACAACTTCAATATAGCTTGTCCGTGACAGGTTACATGCGCTCAACATGACAGGAAAATCGCAAAGAAGCAAGAAAAGAATAAACTTCTAATGATTACCTGAGTGATAATTTGTACCACTTCAATTCCAAATTGAATCTCCTCTTCAGAAGCAGTAGTTTTAATAAAATTACAATTAACAATTCATAATCATACAGATAGTTGAGAAGGGCAGCGATTTGTAGGGTATCTTATAGGTAGCAAAGAAGCAAGCTAAAAGATTGCATTACTGACACCAAGTACATGCATTATCATCAAATGATTTGGGATGGTATAGAGGGCCAAAATTACCGATATTATTCCCCACACACCCCAAGTGAGGTGACTCGCTAGAGTATATTTCTCAACATCTTGAAGAAGCTGCTGCACTTCAGAGTCTCTAGGTTTCTTACCTGCAATAAAGACGTGGATAATATCATGGATTCCTGACAATATATTAACGTCAGAGTTATGGTAACACATCAAGTTCGAATATATAAATTGAAACAATTGCCTTAACTTCTTTTTAACACAAGAAAAGAAGTGTTAAATTAGTCCTTTGGCAAAGTAAATAAGCTAAATTGGCAGCAGAATACAATAATTATGGACAGTTTAAACATAAAAGCTGCTATTCCAATCACGCTCGCAGAACCAAAATTGGAATTATCAGAAAATGAACTTCGCACAATTGCAGCCACCGTGTAAACAATTAAGAAGTCACAGAATGTCTTATAAGCAATAAAAAGTTACCTGAAGAATTCAGGTATACACGCAGAAATCTTAGGCGCTCTTCCAAACCTATGAATGCCACAGGACTAAAAACCTTTTTTACCATTCAGGGAATATAGCGCATTTTATAAAAGAAAAAAATGAGATCCAAAAGATTCACCTGGATATTTACTATAATCCATAACATGGGGTGTTTCTGTGTGATAATCGGCAGCCATCTCACAGAAGTGATTTGCAATATCAAAGGCAACAGGATTATAACTTGCATATTCATAATCCTATAAAAGTAGGCAGCCAATCAACATCCAGAGAATTACATATTCATTACTTTGAGAGAAAACAAGTCTCGGAGAAAATAGAATGATCACTTATCGAGCAGCAAATTCAAGATCATATGAAATTTCTATCATCCACTAATTATTTAGATCTCTTTCTGTTTGATAACTTACATACAAGCACAACTTGCTCTCTTCACACTTAAATAAGACTTAGTCAATAACATTCATGATCAAGCTTGAAATGCTTGGTATATTTATGATCCTATATTAAGCAAATACAAAGACTAAAGTTCAATATAATTCACTTTTAAAGGATGCTATGAGAAACATTACTACATCTTTTTAATGTTCAATATAGGAGAGATTAGGATATTTAAAAGGAAAAGTGGTATGAAATACAGCCCACATCCCAACTCAAGTAAAGAAACTTTGCATGCAACTTAAAGATCTCAATGATAATAAAGTACTCAGAACTTAGAAAAGCATTAAGAACATACGATGAATTAACCACAGGAAAAAACATGTATATAAGTCAAACCAAAATGTTCTTCTACGAAAAATGATCTTTTGGGCTCTCCACAGGATTTAAGTTGTGGCTTTTTATGGCGGAAAAATAAAAGGTTGTGGCTCTTAATAGAAATACAGTCTGCGTGAGTGATGACCCCAGTTTCATATCAATGAGAAAATAAGGAATAATGTGTGTAAATTCTCTCTGATGCTATACCTGATATATCTATCTTCATCTAACCTAGTTAATGAGAAATTCATGAGATCACAAGACATCCATCACTGTCCTCTAAGTCACTCAACCAGGCAGAATTGCATCTGTACTTGGATACCATCCAAACATCACCAATTGCATCATATGACAACAAATATCCTTTAAACAAATTCATGCATATAGAATGATTTTGCTGATATGATAATTAAGGACTAAGATAACTGCATTAATCTCCTCTATCTTAAGCCAACTTGGTCCTAAACAGGCACGGACAGAGTTCAGGAATTAGGTATTCACTACTCAGAAAACATCACATTATTCAGAAGAATATCAATAATGCAACCATATGAACAACTATGATTTTATCACTGCTGCTGTTGTCTATGTTTGAATTTGAGACCAAAATCATTCTTGATCAAAGGTTCAGATGTTATCCTCCCATCAAAAGAATGCAACTAACAGCCCAGCCTGTTGCTGCAACTTGTCTAGAACTTTCCCATTACGAGCTATTAACATATAGCTCAATGACAAAAATAAAGAAGAGTTTTGCTATTAAAATTACTGTAAGTAAAGTATATACAAAGCAAGCCAGTTTGGTAGAAACTCACAATGATGGTTACTGATTTAGTCCCTTCATCAAACATTATGTTCCCATATTGTAAATCATTGTGGCAGAAACCTATCCGTTGATGCCTCGCTGAGAGTTTCTTTTCTAAAATAGAGATTTCCTCCTCCAAAGATTCTAAGCGAAAGGCTTTGGCTTCTTCCAGTGGGCTAAGTCTCTTGGCTGCCTTAAGCCATTTTCTGAACACAACCAATGAATCTTTGAATTAATAAAGTAGCTATAGGCATGAGATCCATAATATTTAGCATAATTCACCAAAGAGTTATTAAAATGTACCGCAATCTATCCCATAGCCAAACTTTCTTTGGACCGGGCATATCAAGTTCATGGAACTCCCTTAATCTGGTTGCTATGAGAGCTGATATAGCTGGATCACGCAAATCAGATGCTGATAGTGTCTGAAAGTCAATACGGAAGAAAGAGAATATCAATACACGTTCAACATTTCTGATAAATAAACGAGTAAAAGGCCCCAGTAGGTCGTAAAGAAGAAAGAGAGTATCTTCTATTAATTACAATCGTTAATGGGAAACTGTGATTACCATGGTAATACTAAAACTTGAAGTTCTTAATAAATGAGACACCATATCAAACATGAACAATTTAAGTCACTAGAAAAAAATAGATGCATAAAAGTTGTTAAAAAGATCATCTTCTCTTAATCACAGCAATGGTATTCATTCATGAGCTCGTTCCCATTGTGGATAGACAGGTAATAAATCATTACATAAATCAGAAACTTCAATGCTACAATCATTTAAGATAGCTGCTTGAAGGGCAAATCCCCTTTATTTACATAATTCGAAACAGAATAGTTATGCTTCATATCCATATCTTAAGTTAAAATAATATGTAAAGAAGTATGGAAAGGGAGCGAGTATCAAAGTACCCGTGCACGGATGAACTCTTCAATTCGCCCATTACGGAACCGTTGTAGCAAACGAGGTCCTTGTCCATGCTTCGACATAAACTCAAATGTCCGGATTTCATCCTCCCGATCAAAAAACACATCCACACCCTCACCGTAAATCCTAACTAAAACCTTTTGAGACACATTATCTCCCCTGGTTGGCCATTTTATCTGGAACACCTCATTGGTCATAGCACCTTTAAGAGGGATCACCTGCAAAGCTTTTGAATCCACTACATCATCCCACTCAGACGCCATCGACTGCAGAGCATCCTTTACTTCTCGTGGCAACCTTGCCTCTTTATTGTCTACGACATTAGTTGCAGCACCCATAACAACAAACCAAACTTAACTCCACAAAAATTATGCTCAAATTTATTGGTTAAACAAAATCTGAAAACAAGGGAATGGCTGGCCTGGAGATGAAATATAATCAAACATTAGAAATCAACACATGCGTAGCTACAGATTCCCTTTATGATAAAGCAAATTCAAGAACAAGACCCATACTTTGCAATAACGATTTCAAAAACACGCGTGCGCACACACAATTGATGGAAAAATGGCCCCAGCAAGAATAGCATAAACAGATATCATCGAATTTAACATGCAAAAGAGATCAACACAATTAAGCAGCTTCTTGATTAGAAATTAATAATCAATTAGCCAAATAAAATTGCAAGTTTAGACACAAAAATCCTTAAAAATCAAAAACTAAATACAACAAATGCATGATTTGTTTATTTGTTTATTTGTTTATTTACTTAAGAATGATTTCATTTGTTTATCATTTCCTTTGTTTTCTAGCAAAGTTTTACAAACTAAACAAAATGAAACCCAAAAAATTGCAAAAATATGAATAGGCATTAAGCAAAAGAGAACCAATTAGAATATTGAAAATAATCCAATAAAAACATTTAACAAATAAATCGATTATATCAAAAGAAAAGAAGACAGAGATGATGCTTACCTGAAAAAGAAAAGATTATGGGAGAAATGAGATGGGAGAGCCCGGAGTTCGTCCGTAAAGGAATCACGGCCGTTGCATCTTCTGTAGATGATCTTCCCTATTTTTGTTAAAAAACAATTGAATTGAATTTATCCGTTTTGAAATGAGTGAATCTATATGTTGAAAGTAGAGGACAAAAAAAGATAAATCTACGTTGAAAGTGACTTGTGCCTGTAAGGCTGCACATGTGTTCAATCCACAAATTAACACGTGTTCGTATACGTTCTTTTTTTAATTAAGAATTCCAGAAGAAGGTATAGTATCAATTAATTTCCGATATCATATAAATTATGAAAAAAATCCATGATTTAACCGCTTTTAAATATGCTTGTATTAATTTTTGATTCAACTGATCTAATCTCGATACTTTGACTAATCTGATTCAATCAACCACCAAATAAATTATTATTTTATTTTAATTTACTCAAAATAAAAAAAAATTATCCTAACTTAATAAATAGAATCAGAAAATTAACTCGTGACTCAATTAAAAATTTTATAAATACAAAATTCGTGCAGTGGTTTTAAGCTTTTTGACATTTTATTCTTGTTTTTAGAATACAATTAATCCTCTTTACAATAACCTTGTTTGTATACTAAAATTGTAGATGTTATAAAAAAGTAATTGTAATATCTATAACAACATTTGATATTCAAATCATGTGATTTTAAAAAAAAAAAAAATTCAAATTAAACAACTATAATATATTAATAATATTAATTAGACTATATCTATCATAAAATTTATAAATGTAATTCCATTTATTAAATTTATTTTTCATATAATAAAATATAATAAATATATTTTTATATAAAATATAATCATTTTATGGAACTAATTTAAAGAAGAGTATTACTCTTATAATGGACAAAAATAAAACATAAAAAATTAATTCCGTAACAAATTTAACTCCAATAAATTTATTAGACTCAATTTGATTTATAAAAATTTTAAATAATATTTGATTTATAAAATAAGACTATCTCGACTAATTTGATTTTTTTTTTTTTATGAACTACTTGATTTAATTTAGTTCGATGCATACCTCTAATGTGAAAATTTTTGTATTAATACTTTATTTTATTTAGTTTTTTATATATTAGTTTTAAATTTTGTTCATATTATTTTTAATTTTGTATTTTAAACATTTTCCCTCACGCAAAGATTTATGTTGCGTTTGTTTATAACTAAATAAATTACAAAATAATTTAAATATTTCATTAATTATTTTTTTAACAATCTATAATTGATAATATATGCTATTTTTGACAGCTTTCCTACTTCCAGAATAATGTACTTCAATGCACTCGACCCATCCATATTAATCAAGCTAAATTTCAATCCTCACTTCAATTCAAATGATACTATTTAAAAAGTTTTGATACAGTATTGAAAGAAATTGACTTTATAGTGTACAACTTTTTAAATTTTTGTTTTATTTTTAAGTGATCCTTTCAAAGAGTTGATATCGAAATTATTATTTTTAATTATTTATTTAAATATTTTTATAAAAATAATAAAAGATAAATTATCAATTATATTAAGATTCAAATCTTTTATTAAAAAAAGTTTTTAAGTGATTTTTATTTATATATAATTTTGTCATTTTATTTATATTTATTAACACATTAATTTACAGTAAAATTAATACTTTTTATTAATTTGTTTAAATTTAAAATTATAAAATTACGTGATTTTTATTATTCAAAGCTTTTAATTGTTTTCGAATGTAAATTTTTTAAAATAAAATTCATAGAAAATGAAGAGCAATGTTGATAAAAAAAAATGGATACAAACTCCTTACGCAAACAAAATAATAGCTGAAAATTTAATTGAATTCAGCTTAAATTAGTGTGAAATCTGAACAGAAACAAACTTCTACTACAAAATCCAAATAGAAAAGGTGGAAATAGAGAGAAGAACCAAACCTGGCCGCTAATCTTCTCATACTCCTCCGTCTCCGATAGTTCGCCAATATTTTCATTCTGGGTCTCCATTGAAGACGACGAATCATCCAAGGCTCGAGATGAAAACGAAAAGCTTGGGGTATGGAGATGGGGTCTGAGACCTGCCAAATAAATGGGAGTGTAACATTTTGAAACTGAAGGGATTAGAACAGGCTTTGAGAGAATCCAAGTGACAGTTCTGGGGTAGATTCTGGGAGTTGGATTAACTATTTGGAAGGGTAAGATTTTAGACATTTTAATGGGTGGTTTGGATTGGGAGTTTAATAAGCTAAAAAATCGGGGTGAAAATGGAGAAGAAATATAGGAAGAACTGGGGAAATGGTTTGATGACGAAAACACCATTTGGGAGAAAATAAAAATAAAGGTCAAGTTTCGTCCACGTTACACTTTGGTGCGTTACTGGTTGTAGGCGTCCGTATTGTTCGGGTTAAATGAAAGAGTTAACTATCATATTTATAGCTAACTTTGTTGATGTATATTTTCACATATTAATTTTTATTTTGTGTAATTATATATTTAAAATTTTAATTTTGATTCAATTGTTTACTATTAAAGAAATTAATATATATTTATTTTCATATTAGATTAATATAATTTTTTGTTTATATAATATCCAATGTAAAACGGTATTGATTCGACAATGACATTAGTAATTTTTGAAAATTGAATTAAATCAAGTTTTTATTTATAAAATCGTACAAAATTAAAGTTTATGTATGGTATTTATAGAGTGATACAACAAGGAGGATGTACGAAGGAAAGAGTGGTAATAGCTATGAAGGCTTATTCACCTAGTTAGAGCGGAGAGCCAGAAATTATAAAGAGTGAAGATGAATAGAGTATGAAGGTTGAGAACTAAAGGTAAGTTAGTAGAATGTAGGCTTGGTGTCTTAGAGAGTCAATCCTTTCTTCATCGTTCTTGGGAGTATTTATAGGCGAATGTCTCATGTAGGATGGTGCTAACATGTTGAACTTGTCATTAAACCATCATTATGAAACATGTGGAGTGAATGTCTTCAATGGGACGAGGATGTTTGTAATGGAACAGAGCCTGACATTTATTCTAACGTGATGATATGGAGCAATTGGACTCATGTGGTATTTGGTGACTAACAATATTACGTTCTCGATGAAAGCTTAGGGACCCGGATGGCAAATGGCTAATATTTGTTCGGATGATCGTTTTAGAAGGGAGGCTTGTTGGTGCCTTCCTAATTTGCTGGTAGTTGGTTTATAAAGTGACATTCTTTGAGACTCTTTGATTTGTTGACCTTTCTTTTCACAAATTGCTCCAAATGGTGATATTGTTTAAAGGTGATTTTTTGTATCAAAACCATTAAAATTCTGTCATAAATTCACTCTAATATTGTGTTTTTAAGGAGTCGTGATAATGATTATCGATAACTTTTTGGAATAGGTGGTAAGTTGCCATTGTGTGTTGCTTGTTCTTCCAAACGATACGTTTTAGGAGATAAGTTTATATATTCTTTAGTTTTTCTTCATTGAGGTTACTTTGCCTTCCTTTTTTTTTTTAAATTTTTGCAACTATTTTTGTCATTTTTCTGGTTTTGGTTGTTTTTTACGATGATTTCTGCACTTTAAGGGTCTATTTGTTTTTATTCTTCTTGCAGTTATTCTTTTGTTGTCGTGAGAGTTATTTTTAGTATTTTTGCTAGAAAAAATAGTTAGAGAGCATGGACAATATGTAAAGAATCAAAATAGAGGTGGAGGTCATACTGGTCGTGCTTCGTTGGAAGAGGTGGTGAAAAATAAAAAATAAAAAACTGCCACAGCCAAGTTTGACAGGTCTACTACAACCAAGTTCGAGAGAAGAAGTGACAATCCTGCTATTAGTCTTCGCTATCAATGTTCTACACCCTACCGAGAGATGAATAACTTTTTAATGTATCGTGGGTTGCTTGCAAAACATCATAAGTATGAATTCAACATCCCATAAGGGTCACATCATCTCTGCGAAGTGTTTGGCCCAGATTCTACTAGTGGTAGACCTAGGTTCTACCTTCAGTTGTTTCTTTTAGAGGCAAGTTTTACTCTCTCTCAGACTTTATCTGAGACGTTTTGTTAGATTTAGTGTCCTAAGTGTAGTATTTTTGTCTATGTACACTAGTATTTTTTTTTAAATTTAGTTTAATAAAAATATCCATGAATTACTTAATGCCCTTTGTATATTGTCCTCAATGGTTTTTGCACGCAAAGCAAAATGAAAGTAAATATTAACTCACTAATTATCTAATGTTTAACTAATACTAATTAGTATTACGTGGCCAAATCGTAATACGAAAAGACAACTTATATTAGTATATTAACCTAAATATGTCATTAGTCTAATCGGAAATAAGCAAACCAATTGAAAAACTAATATGATGCCTATCAAGTCCAATTGGGAAGATGTTTTATCTTGAGCATCGAAGTTAATAACTCCCAGAAGATAGAGACATAGATGTGACTGATTGGACTGACAATACATCGAACAGGGCCCGTATAGAATAGATCATGAATCCGTTTATGGATTTATTCACTTGTGACATTCATAGTGTGGCATACCTTAATCTTAAGTAGATGATGAATTATGTATGCGCGACTCATATATTTTGATGTAAGTGAAAGCCTTAGTTCAAATAGATAAGGAACCAAAAGCTGGTGCGTTGAGTATATGACTTCTATAGTATGTAGCATAATTCACAATAGTGAAATTCATAGTTCAAGAAATGGGTATATGATATCTTCTCATTGGCATTATATGATAGATGAAAACTAAACTTGACAACGGTTCGTTTGTCTTTGTGATAAATAACTTAATTACTATTTGATAGTAATTGACTTTTTTATGAAGGAAGATGTAACGGTTACCATAAGATAAAATATGATCATATTGAGAGAACAAATTTATCCCAAATAGATTAAGGATACCCTATAATGGTAACACACTTATGACAAAGTCATTTGACGAGCACCAATCCAGTAGTTTTCGTAATGGTATGTAACTAGAGAGAGCTCAGTCACGATACTATAGCGAAATGACTTCGTGACTAAATGAGTTTATAATTAATAGGCGAAAAATTAGAACTTAATTATAAATCATTTGAGTCATAATTACATATGCCCAATTAGTCCATTCGTAACTCGTTGAACCCAGAAATGAATTGCATATAGAATCAAATGAACAAAAATGGATAGAAATGATAAAGCTAGAAAAATGTGTTATATTCGAGAATTAATATAATTTCTCACTAAGTTTGGAAATGACTTAAGAATTAATTATGGTTTTTAAATTATTATATAATAAAATAATTGAAATTCAAAAATGAATTTAAAGTAATTGATCATTGTGAATCCGTTGAATATGAAAATTAAATATATTTTCTCATAAATTCTTTGACGGTAAAGTTGTCATGACTTTAAAGGAATTATAATTCGGTTGAGAAAATTATTTAATTGATAAAGTAATTATCTATCTTTACAACACTATCTTCTTCTTAAAGCTTAGATAGAACCTTATCTTCTTGAAAGGTATAAACTACCTTCTCCTTGAAAGGTATACACTATCTTCTTCTTGAAGGTATAACCTTTACAACAGTATCTTCTTCTTAAAGCTTAGATAGAACCTTATCTTCCTAGTTTTTATTGCTAAACTAGAATCATTCTTAGTTTTTGTTGAGTATGTCTCATATTTCAGTCAAATAAGATATTGCTTGCAAGCCAAGTTAAACAAAACATATTTTCTTTCTAAAAGATTTAATATTTATTAGTATAATATATTTGGCATGTATTAGCATAATTTATTTGACCTACGAATATAGCCTATAAATAGGCTTTTACAACCTTAGAAAATATACCCATTAGAGATTAAAACTCATAATACTTTGTAGAATTTTGTGTTTATGTTTTGAGGGTTCTTTATTTTTAGGTTTTAAGGTTTAGTTTTATCTTTATCTTTTGTACTCTTCGTTCTTTTACCATTATAGTAAAATTATCTTTACCCGTTGTTTTTTATCCTCCTTGAAGGGGTTTTTCCACGTTAAATTTGTGTGTTCAATTTCTCAATTTCTTTCGCTATTTTTACTTGTTCGTTGCTTAACCGGGTCGATCCCCAACAAGTGGCATCAGAGTTAGTTCAATTTTCGTAGATCAGCCTGTTCAGAGATAGCAACAACAAGGTTTGACATTGAGATATTCAATGGTGTCACAAATTTCAATTTGTAGCAAGTTTGGATGATGATAATTCTTGTTCAGATTAGCCTAAAAAAGGTCGTTATTGGGAAAAAGCCTAAAAATCTAGATCAGTCAGAATGAGAAGAGCTTGATGAAAAGGTCATGTCTACAATCCAGTTGTGCCTTGTTAATAGGGTATTATAAGAGGTATTGATGTAGAAGACATTATTAGCCTTGTGGAAAATGTTAGAAACTATTTATGCGACTAAGTCTATGGCTAATCGTTTAGTGTTGAAACAAAGTCTATTTGCGTTTCGCATGAATGAAGATGAACTTCTTAGAGATCACATCAATCAATTCATTATCCTTTTAAATGATTTAAATAACGTTGATATTCAGATTAACAATGAAGATCAGGCTATGCTATTATTTTGTTCTTTATCCCCTTCATACAAGTCTTTCAGAGAGACCTTGATTTATGGCAGAGACGAATTCTCATTTGAGGATGTAAAGGGTTATTTGTTAAATAAAGACAAACTCGGCAATGAGTTTAGTTCGATAGCAAGGTAGATAGGCAAGTTTTCATTTTGGTAGCAATAAAGAAGTAAGATAAAAGGTGTCACTATTGTAAGAAGTTAGATCACGTCAAAGCATATTGTTATAAACTGTGAAATAAAAGGGTTGCTGAGAGTAATGAAGAAGATGTAGTTGGTGCCAATTTGGCCAACGAAAGCGATGATGATTTCTTGGTAGTGTCAACGAGTGAAAGCTCCGAGCTTACGTCCGAGTGGATCCCAGATTCGGGATGTTCTTTCCACATGTGACCCAATGAGAATGATTCTTCACAGACAGTTCGGTTAAAGGTGGAGTTGTGCGCATGGGAAACGATTCATCCAGTAAGGTAATTGGTATTGGTATTGTTAAACTTAGGATGCACGATAGGACGATTAGGACACTCTCAAATGTTAGGTATGTACCTCATTTACGAAAGAATCTCATCTCTTTGAGTATTTTAGACTTGAAAGGATGCAGAATCAACATCAAGTCAAGCGACATTAAGGTGTCTCGTGGGATTGTCGTTTTGTTAAAAGGTAAAAGGATTGGCAGCCTTTATATTCTGTAAGGTTCTATAGTGACCGGTGAAATCAGACGTCACTTGTCCATTATGGAGTCGAAGTCAACTCGTTTGGAGCGGAGACAACTTGCCCATAGGAGGAAAAATGTATGATCGCTTCATTGAAGAGAGGCTCTCTTTTGGATGCAAGTTTTGAAAAGTTCAAGTACTGTGTTCGTGAAAATTAAACTCGAGTTAGTTTTAATTTGGCAGTGCACAAGTCGAAGGCTAGAAGTCTTTCAGCTTCTAAACACATATTCGACTCAGTTAATTCCCTATATAGTTCAAGATAGGCCCGTGGCAGATTTTGGCAAAGATGGCGTTGTGGAAATACGAGTCAAGGTGGAGATTTCTTGAGTATACTTCATATTTTACTCAAATAAGACATTGCTTGCAAGTCAAGTTAAATAACATATATTTTCTTTCTAGAAGATTTAGTATTTATTAATATAATATATTTAGCATTTATTAGCATAATTTATTTAGCCTATGAATTTAGCTTATAAATAGGCTCTTTTACAACCTTAGAAAATACACTTATTAGATATTAGAACTTATAACACTTTTGGAGAATTTTGTGTTTATGTTTTAAGGGTTCTTTGTTTTTAGGTTTTGGGGTTTAGTTTTATCTTCATCTTTTATACTCTTCGTTCTTTTGCCATTATAGTAAAATTATTTTTACCTGTGGTTTTTTATCCTCTTTAGAGGAGTTTTTCCATGTTAAATTTGTGTGTTCAATTTCTTAATTTCTTCCGCTATTTTTACTTGTTCGTTGCTTAATTAAGTTGATCCCCAACAGTTTTTGTAGCTCAACTAAAACCTTCTCAATTTAAAATTGGTGATATGAAAAAGATTAAACAAAGAGACTTCTGCGGGATATGTGTGTACAAAAATTAAGCTCTCAAAGAAATAAAATGTGAGTGATAAACTCTTAGAGAATATTTACAAGAGAAATGAAAGAATAAATATTTGAATACTTTTCTCTTGATCTTGATGCTTAGATATCTTGAAAGTGTATTTATAACAAGGAACAAGTTTTTGAATGTTTATGACCATTAGGGATGAATTCTAACTGTTAGAAGTATTAATTTTAGGCTTAAAAATTTTCACTGCAACGCATGTCTAGAGACTTTGCAAGATGTCTTGAGATAAGGTTAAAAAGTAGTCATACATAGCTGTTGACAGGTCATGTCTCGAGATATAAATAGTGTGCCTCGAGATAATTTGTCAATTGCCTCTAGACATACTGCACAATGTCTCATGACAGGAAGCTCTTGAACTAGATTTTTGCTCCGAAATTTTCATGTCTCAAGACTTGCAACCAAAGTCCCTTAAAAAACATTTTAAACACGTTAGAACAATTTGATATTAACCCAAAAACATTTAGATAAATTAAAACACATTTAAAAAATATTTTTGAGTATTTTGCAAAACACTTTAGTATTTAGGGTATATAATACATATAAAATTTATCTTAAATGTTGTTATATCACAAGCTTGGAACATCAAAACTAAACAAATTTTATACAATTCTATATAATTTTTCTGATTTTTTGTAACGACCCAATTCTCATTAGTGTTAGAAAAGTCAAATCAGAGCGAAAATTTTATGTTGAGTTTTATGAGAAGTTTAATCGAGAAAATTATGAGTTAAATACAAGATTTAAAAAATGATTAGCTAGTAATTAAATTTATTAAATCATTAAATAAATAGTATAATGACTAAATTGCAAGGTTAGTTAAATGTGAAGAATTGAGTAAGTTTTGAGTGAGTCCTTATTAAGCAATTAAACCATGGCCATAAGATAATTTAGCCATTCACAAAATAATGATAGTGGATGATGTGGATCACATCCATTAAATCCCACTTGGTTAATCACGAATAAATATTAACCATTGATTAATCAATGTTGAAAGTGGAAGAGAGAAAGACCATTAACATTGGTTTTTCCTCCTCCATTTTATCTTATTTCAAGTTAGGAAGAAAAGAAAATTTTGTTTAGTTTCTTTGCCATTGCCGAACCAAAAATCCATAGGTAAGATATGTTTTCCTTTCAAAATTTTGATGGATTTTCATTATATGATAATAGATATTAGTGGCCCATTACTTAAATTAATGAATTAGTAAATTTAGATATAATTTTTCCATGAATAGTAAGCTTGGGAAAGTTGGGTTTAAAGGTTTATATTCATAAAAGTTAGTATGATTTAAAATTATAGAGGAATAAGTTAATATTGTAGTAAAAGTCTTAAATTTAGCTTGAGTTAATCTTAAATTGCATACCTAATTTTTATGACATTAGGGATCAAATTGAATGGATTGAAAGCTGTTAGAAAATTATATCATGAATTGAAAGTTAGAGGTCCCTGTATGATATTTATTAAGTTAGATTTAGATTTAATCTGTTAAATCGTAAGTTACGAGTGTTTTGGATATCAATGCATGAAAGGACTAAAGTGAATTAAATGCATACATATTTGATTTTGTTAGCTTTGTGTTGAATTGTATAATTGATAATGTTTCTGTAATGTATTATTGAACGTAGCTAAAGATGACACCGAAATGTTAAAAAGCAAAGGGAAAGCCAAAACTGTTAGACAAATATTTATCCTGGTTTGTGCTATCATAACTTCAACTTACACTTTGATAGGCAATTAATATAATCGAATAATATTACTGTCAATGACAATCCGTGGTACGTATTAATTTGTTCAATTGAGATGATTGGGTTATAATTGAAATATGTAGTCCTATATGCGTTTTGGTTATATGGTTGCATCATGTTAATGATATGTTATGTTGAATTGTTATGCTCAATAATTGTTGATAAAGAATAATATCTTATTAACGGTATCAAATATAGTTACGAGTATAGTTGACATGTTATAAGATTAAATATATGAAGATAATTCGGTTTATACCTATGAGCACTAGGCGCGTATTACTTCAAACATTTCGACAAGTGATGGGCACACATTACTTCAATTTTTATTGATAACTATTGGGTGCATTATACTTCGGACGTACCGATGAGCACTAAGTGTATTACAAGTGTGTTGCTAAATTAATTCGTGTATCCGAGTCAAAGAGTAAATAAAATAAACTAATATAATTGACAATTAAGTATGTTTAAGCAGTGTAAATGAATTTGAATTGACACATGAAACGAGACGCTAATATCCTAGAGATGCACCGATAATTCTAATATCCGGTAAAGTAAATGAATACCTTGAGAGTGTTTAGATAAAATAAATAAGATGATGTAACACGTGTTTAAGGTTGTTATTATAAGTTTAGTACGTATTGGTTTCAAATTATGTTATATTATTCAGCGAACAGCTATGTTTGTTTTCGTGTATAGATCTCTGATGAAAACCATAGTAATCCAACCTGAAAGCTTAGCTCAGAAAATCAATTAGTTCTCTATTGTGTATGACATATATCTAGGTCGGTTGGTTTTGTTATTTAAGTTGATATTTTGATATGGATGGTGACTTGTCCTATAAAGTTTATTACGCATGCTTGTACAAGTTTGAATTTACTAATTGATAAATACATATGTTTGGTTTCATTAATTGATTTATTCGTTATGCTATTGTTCACTTTGCTTTGGCAATGTAATTTTCTGGGTTTGATTTTTTTTTCTTTAATGAAATTTGAGTTTAATGCTTTGGTGGTCTCTTGTAAAAGTTCATGTTTGTTTAGCAAAATTTTATCCATTGAAAGTCTGCAAAGAAGTTCTTTTTCAAATATGTTTAGTAAGAAAGGAAGAACCAGGACTGACCCCGCCAGATGCTGCTCAACAGCTTTTGCTTTTAGTTTCATCTGTTCTACCTGCTTCTTCTTTAGCAAAACTAACTACAAAAGAACCGGCAAAACAATCCATCGATTTATCCAAAATCTATTGCTCAAATTGGTTTCAAACCCAAATTCCATCTAAAACTCATAGTGGGAAACCTAAAATCATATTAGAACACAAATGAAGAAGGGCTAAAATTATTATTATAACAATTTTTAAGCTACCACCTCACCCTCCCCTTCAATAGTTAAGGGCATTTAACAAAAAAGGACGATAGAAAAAAAAAATTCAATTAGTTGAGTGACCAATTTAAAAATATTCATAGTTAAATGATCAAAATAAACAGCCCATAGTTGGGTGACCTATGATATGTAGTTTACCCATAAAAGTATAAAACTTAATCAAATTTTGTTATAGTTTTGATTCTTCTAAAATATCATATATATATATATATGTACACAACTAGTATAAAAAAATAGGATATATATAACACATGCACAGATTATCATATATCTATATAAAAGCATCTTTCATGTCATACAATAGAGAAAAAAAACCCATCCCTAATCTCAAGTAAAAAATGTAAGAAAATGACTGGGAGAAAGAGTTCTAACTTCTGTTGTGAATCATTTACGAGGGGTGTCCTAAAACCAGGGTTAAGGCAAAGGCAAAGGCAAAGGTAGTCCTAATTGCCCCGAGACATGGGATCATCCTTAGGGAGGGCAACGAAATTTAATGGTATTACATTGTTAACCCTACCAGTTTCTCTACGTTCCTTTAAGTTTGAAACACCATGCTTACCTGATGGAGTAGAAACACGGCGAGAGGTTGGTGTTCCAACCATGGCATTGGTCTGAGCCAACGGCTTTTTTGGTCTTGAGCCAAAGAGTGCCTCTTGTTCTGCTGCAAATTGTTCTTGCAGCCGTTTTTGCTCCTGAAAGATAGAGCAAAATCAATCAAATGAACAAAGATCAGCAGATACCTTCATGATATACAATGACACATGGTGAGAATTGGAATAAAGGCTAGTTCATGCCACATCCATATCCCCATAGCAAGTTGAATAACATTTGATCACATGACAAGCTATGTATTGCTATCAGGACTCAAGGATGAATGTCGCATCCAAATATGTATCTCTTTATTCAAACACAAGAACTCAAAAAGGACCGGCGATGCTAATTAGGATTGAGTGGCAATGATGTAGATGAGATGAGGTAGCTTTTCATTCATGCTTTACAAATCAATACGTAATTTTTTTTTTGTTAGGGAAAGGGGCAGGGGGATAGGTTTAACATTGAGAAGTTATCATCCTGATTAAATAGTAAAATTCACAATCATACCCGAGATCTACGCTTTTCATCCTCTCTTGCCTGGCGTAACATGGTATACTCCTCCAACATATCTAAGAGTGAAGCCTGCAATAATAAACCAGTTTTGAGATAAACAATCAAAACCAACTAAAATTTTAAACAAAACACAAATCATAAGCCACTTACCTTGTCATACAGAAAAGGGATTCCTTTCTCAAGCTCCCAAGCTTTTACTTTTGCAGTCAAATGTTCAACAATAGCTATCCAACAAAAAGAAGATTAAGTATTATTATATGACGGACATTAAGCACTAAAAAATATTAATACAATCACCAATGCAAACCTATCTTTCGGTAAAGTTTTATAAACTTCTAAACAATAGTCAAAATTTTCAATATGATTCTCTTTAGGTCATAGACAATCCGGAAAATTATCATGTTGTCAATGCAGTTCAAGATAAAGCACTTATGCACACAGTTATAAACATCATAAATGTGTCATGGACCTATAGATAGGAACAGACATTGGCAACTTAGGTTCTTTTAAAGCTTCACTATTAGCAATTAAAACCAAATATACGCAGGCAGTAAAAGCCAAAATGCACAGCAGCAGTCAATAAATGTCTGCATCATATGCCCCCAGGCCTCCAGTTTCTTATCAAGATATGCAATCACTAGAGTTGATAAGTATCACCATTATTTCATACTTGGCAATAATTCAGTTATTATTTGTGGATCCTTCTCAGAAATTGGTTTGACTCAAAAAAAAAAAAAAAAAAAGAACCTCAAATTAGACTTGTCTGGTGTTGAGTTGAGTTTGAGCTATTGAGCAAGTCAAATTCGAGTACCTTAATGCTTGATTAGAGTATCACACGAGTTTGGTTGAGGTCTTTTACCTTTTAACTATACTGGAAAATCTCATTTCAAACTGGAGCTTAAGCTCAGAAATAAATAATAAAATTTGAAGTTGAGCATGAAAATTGAGGGCATTAAGTAAAAGAGCCTAATCGAACAAACGCAAGTAGTTCAAATTTTTATCAAGAATTGAGATCTAATTTTAGAAGTGAAACTTGATTAAACTCAAATCAAGTTTCGAAGCTTTGAATTTCAAGTCAAGCTCAGATCAGCTCAATTAATCGCCTGACCTTAGCATAACATTTCAACTAGGAGCACCAGTTAACTCTAGAAAATTCTGGTCTTTAGAATTAGGAAGAGAGTTCTTAAAAGACTGCAAAATTACTTAGGAATTTACTGATCACAAGGAAAATCTGGTGAGGCTGAAAGCAAACATTGTGTAGAAATATTTGCCAGACTTTCCTTCCTCATACCACTTTATAGGTTTCCCCCCAGCTTGAATACAAGATGTGTTCAACACATTTACATAGGGATGCGATATGAAACTCCAAAGACCCTCAAAATACATGAAAAATGCTTAGAAAAAATTAAACATACCAATGTAAGACACATACTTGTATGCGATACACACCTGAGTCAGAATAATACAGCATAAACTTCAAGTAAAAAAATAATAATGCAGTCCTTTAAGAAGCTTTGAGGATGCAGGGGAAAAAATTTAAAGCTACAGATTTTAATCAATGCTGGAATGTATCATAAAAGAAGTCACAGAACAAATTACAGCAAGCAAATTATTTAAACCACATCAACAGGACAAGCCTAACTAGGGGTGAGCGAAAACACTGTCCAAATCGAAAACCGACCTGAACCGAGATATTTGGACAGTATAGAATGCAAGTTCAAAAACCACGGCTACACAAAACCAAACCAAATTCTATTTTTATTAATATATTATTAATTTTAATTTTTTATGATATAAAAATAAATATTTTATATTTAAAATAGTGAAATTATTTTAAAAATTATTGTTTATTGGAAATATTTATGAAAAAGACCTTGAAATTTTGTCAAATAATATTCAAAAGCCATAAAACAAAGCTCATTTTATAAAAATAAGTCTAAAATATAAAAAAAAAAGTTAATATGGAAAAACCGAGAACCGAACTGAATTATGATGGATGGTTCAAAAAATCTAAAAAACCCGACAGAACCAAACAGATATCACCCAGTTGCCTACTCATTGCAAAGTAATATAAATGAATCAAATGCAAGATAATGGTAACATATATACAAAGAAACAGCCAGCATATAAGCAAATCATTTAAATCTTGCATTGCAATAAAGAATGTTTTCTATTTAACAAAGGAGATTAAGTTAATATGTCACAGAAACCTACTTCAAGATGTAAGATTACTACTAGAAGCTTACATGGCAATTTGCTGACTAGAATGCGAGCTTTCTCTGCACGTTTCAGATTTTTGTGCACTCCTCTTCCTGCACTATACCGGTTCTCATCCTATATAAAAGAAAAATAATAAAAATAAAATTGCATATAGGAAAAATGAAATTATAGCTCCAAAGTCCAAAGTCCAAAATAGACATCAATAATTTCCACCACACAGATAGCAAACTACCAAAGCATTTCACTGGTTAAAGCAATTTCAAAGAGGAAAACTGGTTCAGTACTATCTCAAGGATAATTTATTTAAATTATGTACTCTGTTGATTATGTACTCTGTTGACTCAGTGAAAATTTGATTCTCTAATATAGTATAAAGTAGCTAGTTATTAATATTAGAAGAAATGACAAAACAAAATTATTATTAATTTTTCTTCAAAAAACAGTAAATATGAATTTGAATTAGAAAAAATTTTAAGAAATGTAGGGCCAGCCAAATATTGCCAAGAGCACAAGGTACTCTAGGCACTAGAACCCTTTATATTACTCAAAAGACAAGGTGTGGAAAAAGCACTTGCCGCAGACGAGGCAATATATATAAATTTGTGTTTTTATGTGTGACCGTGTACATATAAATTAGCTTAAGATATGATTGCAAACACTAACAACTGGTCCCTTTTATCTAAAAATCATGCAAAATTTTTTTAATCTTTCATTGGCCAATACACATGATTTCCTAATGGTCCTTGTTATTGAATACACATGCACTTGATCAGATTCATTTACACCTCGCCAGAGATCTATATGCTTTTGTTGTCTAATGTTCAGGTGCAATGCATAGTTCGGTCGAGGCCCATGCCTTGGCAATGCTGGGCTACCTGTTCTAGAACATGACAGCAGTCCTGCTGCAAAAGAAAATATGAAACTGCTACCCATTCTAGAACATGACAGCAGTCATGTTTGCAAAAGAAAATATGAAACTAAGGCATGCATATTTAAAAATCATTGTTGTCATGAGGACAAAGGTGCAATCTAGGCACTAGATCCCACATATTGCCCAGGTTAAATACACAGAAATACTTACCGAAGTGAAGAGCAGTTCAATACAAAATTTTATTTTTCTTTCATTGGTCAATATACATGGTTTCCTTATGATTCCATGTCCATATGTTAAATGCTCAGATATTGAGAAGTGGAGGGTTTGATATATCTCCTTTCTTACTGGTAAAGTTATAGTTAATGATTTTTAAAAAGAAAGAAACTAAAGAGATTATATGCAAGTTTTTTGCACTCATAGCCTCACAAAAAAGTGCGCTTGATCAAATGCATCTCATCCGAAAGGGTCTAAACTCTACAGATGCTTTTGTTGTCAAATGCAAGGATGTTAATTCTGTACAGGTACCGCCCGTACCAGCAGGAACATCCCATTCTAGTAGTAAATGGGAACAACAAAAATACCGATAAATCTGAAACAGTAAATTGAAATACATTGGTATCAATATGTACCAAAACAAAAATGGTACCTCCACCAGTATAATACCAACTAACTTGGTCTAATGCACCTAGGCACACACCTAAGAACACTGTTAAAAAGCATCTTTGATGCAGGCAAAGTAAGGATCTCAAAATAAAAATTCTTTTGAAAACTTAATGCTGCAGAAAACATTCCAATAGTTTCTCAAAAAAAGATTTACCTTTTCATAGTCATCCAGCCATTTTTCCTCCTCAGATGCATGTTTCCATTTATCTACCTTGTCCAAAATATCCTTCCGGCTTAAAGCTTCCTGTTTGGCTTTTGCAATCTGATCATCCATGCTTGAAAGTAGATTGGACAGATCAACATTATCTGCAAATGCATGTTGGCGAATACTAATCACATAACATATCAACAAAATATTTTCACATGAACAATTCAACCCATTATTGCAAAAAGAAAAAGAAATTTACAAAAGGAAATGAATTTTTCCAAAGAAGATGAACATAGCACCAAAGATGCCAAAAAGAAAACTCAGATAGTTATTACGTAAGACAAACTGTGGGACTCTAGAAATTAAATCAATATATGAAATGAAGATTGCCTGCTTATAGAAATGAAAACAAAAAATACATTAAATAGTTTCAAGAAAATATGGATAATTTAGAAAAAAGTTCAGTTGGTAGAACCAGATTCTATGAGGTTGATAAGAATCTGCCGTGCTGCATCACTGTTTACGTCAATATGAACTCCTCTATAGATCTCCTCAAGTTCATTTTGCCTCTTCAATACCAACTCTTTCATTTTACTAGCCTTCAGCACATTCAAACTTTGAACTTGAAGCTCAACCTGGACGTAACAATGAATGTTCAACATTAAGAGGAAAGTACAATAATCTTGGAACATTGACAGTTCTATTTATTCTTTTTTTTAAAAAGGGGGCAACCTGCTCAATGATATCTAGACCAAGGGATCCTTGTCTCAAGACCTCATCAACTGACAAAGAAATCAAGGAAGTAACATGCTCAAATCTCTTTCGCTCATCAGGTGGTGTGTCAAGGAGATCCCAAAGTTCTATCAAAGTGCTCCCAAGACATTGAAGCTACACATAAAACAAAATGAAATTAAGAATAAAGATTTAAAGAAGTCCACATACCAACATATAAATGCAAGAATAGAAATAATCAATCCTCAGGCAAACTGAAAAAGAGAAAGCCAAAATTAGAAGTTTTTGGATGACACTCGAAGTTGTTACCTTACAGAAAGAACCTCAGTTATCAGCATCTCTTAATTACAGAAAAAAAAAAATACAGATGAAAAAATATTATAAACAAGATAATAATCCCGGTAGAACAGAGTGTATTGACCATAAATATGTTTCCATACCCATTATTTCCATGAAAATTACTTACCGAACAGAACAGCTAAAATGAAGACTGTTCTACCATATTTCCTCGATAATTCCATGTTATGACATGGAATAGTTTAAAAGTCTTTCATGTACTGGAAAAAACAGTCGTCTTTCAGCAACCAACATAAAGATATTCAAGAAAAACAAGAGTCAATGCATTATAGAGCTAGTCTTGAAAGCTAACCACCTAAATTTGAAAACTAATTTTCAACTTTTAAGAACTTGCAAGGGAGACCTCTTGGCCCAAGACTTAACTTTTAAAGTATGAAGCAACCAACTGTACAAAGTAATCTACAATTCTGCCATCTGTTCCAATTCTTAGGAGCTGTTCTTCTCCCAAGCTATACATGTTATAATCTAACAAACTCGGAACACCTAAACAAGGCAGTTTTTCTGTCCATATAACAGTTCCCTACTTAAGATCCATAGCAGCTGAAAAACAGAGGGTGTTCCTTCTCAATAACTTTTGAACTTATTGAAGATCGAGGGAAAAGTAAAAACATCCTTGTTGAAAAGCTATACACATTATCATCCTAAACCTAGGGACACCTAGACAAATCAGCTTTTATGATTGTATGGTGTCTTCCTGGTGAACTTGCGCAACAGCTAAAAATGGAGGATGATCATTCTCAATAAATATTGAACTTACAGAAGATTGAGATAAAACATCCTGGCTCTTCTAAAAAAAGCAATTCCATCAATAAAATTGATCACCACATGGAAGTTGCGAATACTTGAGCGGTTTAAGAACTAATCAAATTATTTAATTGAAATCAATTATAAAGTACAGCAATCCATGCGGGCGTCAACAAAGCAAATATGATACTGGGAAAAGAAACATCCCAACTGAGACTCTCTTGGAACATTAAAATGCTATAAAACACTTTAGTTTTTCCCATCCTACAAATTCACTCTCAACAAAAGCCCCAAAAGGAAGTACTTGGTCAGTAAGAAATTCATTTCCTCAAGCAGAATGGTTAACCAACTAACATTTATACACTAGAGAAATTGAAAATTTCCTTTACACCAGTTTAGTTTAATTTCAATGATGTTTAACTACCCAGACCCAGTGTTCTTTAGGGCGAGGTCACAAGGAAAGTATTCGCTTGAGTAAAATAAGGTGCAAAATGTGTGTCCTTATATCTACAAATTTTACTTAAGATATAAAGAGTGATCCACTTTTCTCCACAAAACAGGCAAATTTTTCCTCTTTTTTCTTTCTTTTTTTTTTTTTTTTTTGCCAATATGCAGAGTTTGTCTATGGTCTCAAGTTTGTTGATGAACACTCAAATATTGAGAAATAAAGACTTTGATATTGTTCTCTTTTTTTTTTCTTTTCTTTTTTTACTACTAGGTGAAAATAAGACAAAATGCAAGAGAACTTTTAAAGCAATCTTTTTTTGCATCTAACACCTCAAAAGGAAAGGCAATTGATCAAATGCACCTAGCTAGAAAATATCAAAGGTGCTTTTGTTGTCTGGCAGTGCATCTTAGTATGCACCTTGACAAAACTGCTCAGACCTTATTAAGTAAGCAACTCCTTGAGATTCTGACTTATAAATAAGATTTAGTGTGGAACAAAATTTTATGCAATACATGATAAGCAAAAGTTCCTTCCAAATACTAGACATGATTTTAGTTTTACCAAAGAGCAGAAAGACAATTAATTTTTCATGATTCTAGTCCTTTATAACCATTTGCTCATTGCTACATATGATTGCAACATCTTTCCATCTCAAAAACTCCAAAACATTCATAGCAGAAATATTGAAGTGAAGCAAAGAAAAATTATATTGATCATTAGGCAAGAGTAAGCACCAATAGTTAGACATGTATATGCATAAGCATATAAATATAGGGGCATCTACTTATGGAGACATGCAATGTGCCAATACATGAAAAATATTGATTAAATCCCCAAAATGTCACCTTTTGTAACCTTTTTTGCTTCTCTTGCTGCAGTGAATTGACCACACCTGTCAATTTAGCAAGAGTATCATTGCTGATGCTCCTTGATTGACCATTTGCAGGATCAATCAGGCTCGAATGAATGCCACTAACTGTCTTCAAGAAATCAAAGGACATCACCACTGACAACTCATGAATCATACTAATGTGGCTGTCAACTTTCTGTAGCCTGATAATCTGCAGATTCAGTAAAAAGCATAAAAACCAGTGGAATAGGCAAGCCAAAGCACTATTAATACAGCTTAAAATCCAGACAGTAGTTATCACCTTCTCATTCTGAAGCTCCTGTAGATGAGACTTAAGCTCCCCTAGTTTCTTGACTGTCAAATCACGCTCATCTACTTGTGGATCAGAAGACGTCATAGACTGACCATTGCCAGCTATTTCTGCACATATCTTTGCAATCTGTGATTGTGTTTCAGTAAATTCCTTCACTCTTTGCTTCTTCTTCGACCTCAACTCCTCCAAAACAGGTCTTATATAAGATATTTGATGCTTGAGAGTGCCCTTTCCCTTCTCAAATTGCAGAAATAAGCCACATCAACAGACAATATAAAGGGCAAAAACAGAAGTTAAATAGCAGATATATCCTAAGGTAGTAGCTAATGTACACTTTCTCATAATGAATTTTAGATATATAAGGGCTGGTTATGCAGATCATATTACACTAAGTGTTCACTATATCCTCAATAAACTCTTAAAAGCAAAGACCAGTTGTAGTTCCCATCCATGTCTTACACAATTTTACACATAAAGGGCCATCTTTCAAATGATATAAAAATTATTCTCAGACATTTCCTTTTCTTCTTTCCAAGACAAATAACAAAAAAGCACTTCATATGTTGAGATTTAAGAATGTAGCAGAAATCCCAAACAGTCTTAAAGCAGATACTTGCTGCTTGAGCGCCATTTTACTACTCAAATTGCATAAACGGGACAAATCAAAAGATGGTATGCAGCATAAAAATTGTAAACCATTTAGAACTTAGGTACTTCACAGTTCACAAGCATGTAAACTGTTGACTACAACATATTACAAACTATCGCACAAATGCTAATGGGCCAAAGCGACACATAATAAGGAATTCAATAGGGAAACATAAAGCAAATATATACCCTAAGATGCTAATGGACCATTTTTTTTATCCTGGTGACCATACAGTTTTTCATTTTTCACACAAACATGAAGCATTTTCTACTACAAGAAAAATACTAACAACAAACAAACACAATGGTTGCTGTTTTAGCTACTTTCTTTAACTATTTGCTTTTGCTTCTTAAATGGCCGGTGAAAAGAAAAATTATAAACTAAATAAATAAAAAATAAAAAATACATAACTAAAAGGTAACACCAATCATAGCATAACTCTATATATATGTAAGTAAACTTATGCCTTTTGTCTTAAAAAAATTAGTATAATTTTATAAATTATTATTATTAACTTTTGATCCAAAGCAACAACACAACGTAACATTAGAAAATGCAAGCTTTAGTGCCTGAAATAAAGGGATTTAAGTTGCGGTAGGAGTCTCTCATAGACTCATTTGCATCATCTTTATGGCGGTTGTGGACATGAATGGTATTATGATCCATTGCGATAAATATCAACCTTGACGTTACATCACAAAATGAAGATCGCCAAAAACGCAAAATAAAATCTCGAACGTTAAATGCTCTGCCTTTTATTCAATATTACATTTTTTTTTTTTGTTTCTTAAAACTATCTAAATTGAAGTGATTTATGTAAACAACTACAATTCCATAACATAACAATGTTAGAAAGAGAGAAGAAAAATGAACAAACCCTTGAGAAGGAGAAGGAATGCTCGCCGAGGGAGGAGACGATTTTGGCGATTTCGGATTCAAATTGAGCCAAAGAGTTATGCAAATCGGCCTTGCACTTTCTTGTCATTTCAACTTTTCTTCTATAAATATTCAAGCATTCTTGCTCCAATTCCAACAGCATCTTATCTCTTTCTCCATCACTTTCCCCTATTTCATCCCATATTATCTAAGTAAAAAAAAAAAACTGTTAATTTGACTATCTTAGTAAAAAAATCCAAAAAGAGTACAAAAATTCCAAAAAATAAAAAAAGAAAAAGTAAGTAAGAGATGAAGAACAAAACCTGTAATTCTTGAAGGAGAGAAGCGCAAGTGGTCTGGGAGCGAGAAGGAGATAGAGACGGCGGCAACGTTGTCATTCTTTGGGGGGAAAACAAAACAAGAAGAATCAATGAAAAGCTAGAAACCCTAAGAAAATAACCAAAAAAAAAAGGAATTTTGAGGAATTGAAATGCAAAGCAAAATGGAAGCGTTACGAATCGGAGTTTTGAATTTTTGTTTTTTTTTTTGTAAGGAAAGATTTATGGGGAGTTTTGTTTTTATTTTCACATTTCTGATTTGTTTATCTTCTTTCTTTGAGAGAAAATTTCTGATTTGTTTTTTAAATGCAATGATTTGATTTTTGTTAGAAAAGATTTTATAGTGAGAGAGAAAAGAGTGAGAAAATGAAAAACAACAGAAAAGAGAAAAAAGAAAATTTATTTCCTTTGGGAAAGAGGAGCGGTACGGAAATTTTGAGTTGTTTTGGCGCGAAAATCCACGCCCTTATTTTATTTTTTCCACTTCATTTTTATTTTTCTGAATATTTGTCAAATATTTATATATAAAATGCTCTATACTTTTAAAAAAAAATAGTTTTTTCTATATAAATTATTTAAAAAATGCTCTATATTTTTTTAAGAAAGTTTCTTTATATATAAATTATTTAATAAAAATATTTTTTATTTAATTTATTTTTTATTTCAAATATCAATATTATATAAATACTTAAAAACAAGCTATTATAAAATATTAATTAATATTTTAGCATAATATAAATATCGTAAAATATAGCATAAACTATTGAAAGATTAAAAACATAAATTGTATGGTGTATTTTTTAATATAAATTGTTTTTATATTTATTTTTTATATAATACATAAAATTATTTATAACTTTTTGCAATGTTTAAATAAGAAGATAATGAACTTCAACGTACTCGACACCAAATTATCATGTACTAATGATAATATAATATCAATGTATTATTAAAATTTTAAATTACTTTAAATTTTTAAATGTATTATTTTATTTATTTTTCATAAATGTCCAAAAAATAATTATAATTATTATTATTATCATTATTATCATCATTGAGTTAATGTCCAAATTACGTTATTTATTCAAAAAAAAAAAAATACGTTATCATTCTTTGTCTTTTTTTATCATTGCTTAACTATTAAGCAAAAGTAATTTATTTCAACTGACACGTGCTACTCACGTGTCAAATTTTTGCGGCAAAAAGCCGAAAGGCCGAAGCTTCAATCCAAATTCACTATAAAAATTCCCCCAATTTGTTCCCAGAAAAGTTCTCAGTTTCCACCCAAATGCAAAACCCCAGTTTTCTATTCTCCCTTTTGTTTTCAATATCGATCTCAATTCTGTTCTTCAACAATTTAATCGCTGAATCAACCTTCTGCCCTGAAGCAATGGCGACAACCACTACTTTGGGCGGAGTCCACCCTTCCCAAGGCTCCCAAAACAGCGTCGAGCTCGAAAACCTAGCACGCTTTGCCGTCGACGAGCACAACAAGAAAGAAAATGCAATGGTGGAGTTTGTGAGGGTTGTGAAAGCAAGCGAGCAAGTTGTGGCGGGGACGCTTCACCATTTGACGTTGGAAGCTGTCGACGCCGGCAAAAAGAAGCTTTATGAAGCCAAAGTTTGGGTTAAACCTTGGATGAATTTTAAAGAATTGCAGGAGTTTAAACATGCTGGTGATGCTGATGGTTCCGCTTCTTTTACAGCTTGTGATCTTGGTGCCAAGAAAGGTTGTTGAACTTTTTCTCTTTTTGTTTGAATACTTTTCTTAGGAGATTACTGGGTTTTCTTTAAAATGATGATCCGTTGATTGCTGAAAGCGGATTAAAATAGTAGAATTTGATTTTTCTTTCTTTTTTTATTGAGATGGGTTTTTTAAACAACGAATTTTAATTTTTGTGAATATATTAGAATATTTTTAATTAATTTTTTACTCTAAAAACTAGGTTTTTTATTGCTGATATAGTGTGTAGATATGCTAGATATATAAACACTGATAGGAAATCAAATATAATTACTTTTGTATGAATTTTTTAGTGTTTAAACCCAAAAAAAAGGAACAAAAATAAGAAAGCAATATCAAACATCGGCTAATTGCATAAGAGAGAAATTCTATGTTAATATTGGTTTTGAAGTCCCAAGAAAATTGGTAATCTTTTACGTATAGTTTTATTTGAAACTTCATTGGGAATTTATATTAAATTATGTTCAGATGTCCATGGACCAATGCTGCAAGCGGTGGCCACAAATGATCCCGTAGTTCAGGATGCTGCGGATCATGCTGTGAAGACCATACAACAGAGATCCAATTCCCTTCTGCCTTATGAACTTAAAGAAATAGTTCATGCCAACGCTGAAGTAAGCACCAAACTGTTCCTATTTCCTCGAATCTTTGTTATGTTTTACCTTAATTGGCATGTGATTTGGTTATTTTAACTGCATCCCATTTAGTGTGATGTTTGAGATTCTTATGGAAGTTAGAGCATAAGTTCTTTATATCCGGATACGAGTATGAGAATATGATCCTTCACCCCAAATACATGTGTATGATATTGGCATCCAATTATGAGTAACATAGAGCTGGTTGCTGCTCTTGTCAACGTGTTTATTCTTTCCTTTATGCATCTTTCTTTGCATATAAGTCGTGTGTTTGATTGAAAATGAAAATGTGTTATACAATGTTATATAACTATGTGTATGTGTTTATTCTGTATCCCTATCCAATCCATAACCGAACATGGGCTTGAAAATATGACTTTCGAAAGAACTTTCGAGTATATTGAACGTACTTGGGCATGATTCATACTCAGATCCGATACTCATACCAAAGCCTGAGTAACATAGAAGAATGGTGTCATCTAAGTTCTGGTCACCTCACACTAGCTTCTGGTTCATTATATTTTTGTACTGTGAAAACTCTAGATTCTACTTGAAAATCTTGCTCATCTTTCAATGTGTTGAAGATTTGATTCGTTGTCCAAGAACTAAAAATCAATCAACCTAGTTGACAATCAACATATGATTGAACAACTGCAAAATCAGTTTCATTCGGGTGCTAAGTGTTTGAATATGCAAATAGGTATTGGAAGATTTTGCAAAACTCAACATGGTTCTTAAAGTGAATAGAGGAGACAAGGAAGAGAAGTTCAAGGTGGAGGTACACCATAAGAACGAAGGGACTTACCATCTGAACCACATGGAGCAAGACCACTCTTGAAAGCTAACGGTATGGTAAAACTGTTAAAGAGTTTGAATCTTAATATGATGATATGACTATAAAAATAGTGTGAACCTTGTATCATGTGCTTATCTTTACTCCTGTTGTAGAACCTATGTTGTAAGAATGTTCGGGGAACATACACGAATAACATGTCTTTGTATTATGTGTTAACCTCTTGGAATACAGTGCAGACCTTTGGAATTTACAGTGCTATAGATTTATGTTTGACGGTGTGCGAATTCTTGTTCTTGTTTTTTTTTTTTAAAAACCTGCTTATATATGCATATATGGATTTGGACACGAGGGTGTGATCTGATCTCTTCCAAAAGGAACTCTAAATACATTGAAAAATGAATTCCTTTTACAAGGAGAGAGTCATATTAGTACAAGGCAGGGTAATATTTCATGTGTTGCCAACACTTGAATATCAGTAGGCCCGACAATTGGTGTTAGATTTGTCAATTTTATAAAATTGGTTGTAATTATTTGTTACTTATATTATTTAGATTTATTTGGTCCTTAAAATTTTAACCTTAAGCTTTTCTGAACTTTGTAACTTATACGTATTTGGTATTTAATTTCTTTTACTTAGTTTAAAATATACTTTTAGTCCCTTTACTTAAAAACTTACAAACTTAGAAATTAAAGTCTGAAATTGATCTTCAATCGAATGGTTGTTAAGTTGACAAATTTTAATATAAATTATCAGATTAGATTAAAATTTTAAAATTTTTAAATTAAAAACTTGAGTGAGTGATTTTTATTATCTCTTAAAAGTAATAAAATTCTCAATGATAACAATGATTAGATTAAAACTTTTAAATTAAAAAAATAAAGAGTGATTTTTAATTTCTTAAAAAGTATAATATATTTTAACCTACTAAAAATTATTATAATATTAATATTTAAAAAATAATATGTTGCTTAAATATAAAATTTTAATAAATAAGAAGTATTGTTAAATTAAAATTAATATTTTTCAATTTATTTTAATTAATATTTAGTAATAAAAAGAAAAGAAAAGAAGATTTTTTTCTTAGTAATTCTTTTATTAAATCTTATAATACCATGCAGGAACTTCCTACCCTTTCTCTTTTACTATGGGTTAATTTAACATTATTGTTACGGTGTAAAAATGTTGTTAAAAAATTACGTCTTTTTAAAAATGCGATGAAAAAATAGGATTTATTACTTTCAGATATTTAACATTGTTGTAAAAAGCTGCAGGATGTCATATTAAGTATGATATGATTTATCATAATTATTTGAGTAATGTAATTAAAATAAATTTAGAATTAATTTTTTTTAAAAATATTTAAGAATGTTATGTTGTTTATATAAAAAAAATTAATAAATGAAAAAAAATATAAAATCATAATACAAATTAAAGATAAAAATATTTAAAAAATAATATAGACAAACTTATTTAATTATTTATACATATAGACAAATTCTACCTCAAATAAGCATAGTTGATGCAATGGTATTATATTGTAAGCATTCAATTCATCATGAGATTAGAAGTCCAATTCAATTAGTTAAATTTGGAGAAGCCTTTTTGAATTTTACTATAATTTATTTCAAACCATCTTTAGTGACAGTGAAATTTAATTCATGCCTGCCTACCGTCCAAACTCTTCTGTTTTCTTGCTTGCCAATCACACAAATTACAGGATTTTAATTTCCATTTTTAAATTCCAATAAATAGGAATCTAATCACCAGTTTTAATTGATGTATAAAAGCTTTATGGTATACATAATATTTATATTCCTTTTTTTAAGGATGGAGTTAATAAGTTCCAAGTAGAATTTTATTTTGCTTAATCATCAATTTGATCATTAATATTTGCATGTTTTACTAAAATGGTTTTAATTGTATTTTTAATTTTTTTTGGCATCAATTTAGTTTTTTTTTAAGATTTTTTTAAATAATTTAATGAAAGTACTGTTAAAAAGTTAACGAGGATGATGTGGAATATTTTTAATGAAATGTGATTTATTACTTAAAATAAACGTAATCATCTAAACAAAATTAAAGAAATATTAAACATTGAATTTATTGAAAAAAGTAGTTTGAAGAAAAAAATTAAAGGTTAGTGGTAAAAAGGATTCAAAAATACAACTAGAGTCATTTTGATAAAACCTGCCAACGTTAGTGATCAAATTTATCATTAAATTAATTTTATTATTATATTAACTTGTAATTTCTTAAAAATTAAAAGAATAATAGAAAAATCTTCACTTTGGGTGCAATGTAATTACCTGCTTCTCCCTTGCTTTCTTTCTTCTTCTTCTTTTTCTTTTTTTAAACTAAAACATCTTTTATAATATATATATATATATATATATTATTATTCATGATATATTTTGGATAACTTCAGTTTTAACTCAATTGCTAATATGTCAATGGTTTAGCAGGGGTTTCGACTGGGAATTTATTCCTTTAAATCTTTTAGTTTGTAAATTTTAAGTTATCATTATAAATTACACATTGACTCCCCAAGAATAAGAAATTTTTATTTAGTTCTTAATAAAAACAATAAAGTTATAAATTAATACAATAATGAAATTACATTTTAACTCTGATAATTTTTTTTTAGTTTAAATTTACCCCAGAAAATTACTGGCTTCTCCGTTATTGGTAACATTTATCAGGGTTATTAACATCTACAACCTTAAATGCTACATTTAGTTTATTCTCAATTTATTGATCATTCCTGTCATGTGTTAGGAGGTTTCTAGAATACCAAATGATCCAAAGAGCAATTTCAATTTCTCTGCATTTTTCAATACAAAATTTATCAAACATATATGCTAACCAATCCCTTAAACTTCTATCAACATATGGGGATTGCAAAGAGAAACCAATACTAGTTTCTATTCCTTGTAAGAAGCAGCACTTTCAACCAACATGATAACGATGCTCAAACCCAAAAATCCATAAACGTTGAAGGTATTTTCGACAATTATGTATTTTTATATCTTCTAACTAGTGTAGGCAACCCTTAAATTTTCTAGTTACTTGAACACCTAACACCCAATGCCCCAATAATAGCCTTCTTCACTATACACATTAGAAGTAAAACAGATCAAAGACTAATAATTCTCACAGTCATTAATATATTTTGCGTCCATAATTGATGCCTTTCCTAAAAGAATGTTGTCGTTAACAATCAACAAGCGTGAAACATTTGGACTATTCCTGCTAATTTTAACCCCTTTTAGATTACCTTCACTCTGTACCATCCTTATTAAAGTTGAAATGCCCTTGCTGCAAAAAAAAAAAAAAAAAAAAAAAAAAGACTCCAACATATACCCTTGTTGAAGTCCTCTAGTCAGTTTAACATCCCTACATACCTTGCCATTCAGAGCAATAAAATACGATACTGATTTCGCACACCTCATAACCAAATCAGTCCATCCAGGGTCGAAACCCAATTTCAACATCATAGCTTTCAAAAAATACTATTCGACTTGACCATAAACCTTGCTTATGTAGAGTTTCAGTACAAAATTCCCTTTGTTCCTACTTCTCTTATTCTTAAAGGCATGCAAGATATCATAAAAAGCAATCAATATATTATTTAAAATGAGGGGCAAAAGCACATTAAGCTTCATCTATACAATGCGTAATCATCTTCTGTAACAGATGGCAAGTAATCCCATTATCATTTATACATACCTATGGCACGTTGTATATCATCAATTTATCTACCAAATACAATTGAATTCACCAAATCATACTATTCATCAAATGCCAATCAATGTGCCATTTCAAAACATATCATGCTATTTAAGTTTTGAACATAGGTACCTTTAACAATAGATTACAATTTCCATATTCAATCAATGTCATTTAACCATTCAACTCATCATTCGATTCTCTTTACAAAGTCTATTGACTCATTCATATTCAATTTGGCCCAAGGCTCGATTCTAACCTGTTCACATAATCTTTCATATATTTTATCTTTCATAAATTACAAAAATGCATGCATATAGTTCCATATCATCAAATCATTGCATATACTATTACCAACTCACAAATTCATACCATTTCAATTCAAATCATATATTATAATAGCTTACCAAATTCAGTTTATTTCATTTTCAGATTTCAAGATTTGATTTTAATGTTTTGCCCAATGAAACCCTATTAAAATGGATTCGAATACACAGGTGAATTACAGCACACCAAGATAGCTCATACGAGCATAAACTAACCAAGGCATCAAAGTGTAAAGCCCGTAGATAGTATATGTATAAACATTTTTAACTACATCTCTCCACCCCACTTAAATTTCCATAGAGACAAATAATACTCGATGATCCGCAACAGATGTTGGATCTCGATGTAACCTGTAATAATATTTGTATCATCGCATATCTCGTACAAGCGCACATAAGACCCTATTGACATGCTAATCAACCCTAACATTTTACTAAGTTCACATTGACATTAAATTTTCATATTTGCATTATCATACTTTTGATCATTCATATTCGCATATTCATACATGTAAGAATTTACATTTACCTGTCATACCCTGTAATTGGTCACATTTGCATTTTTCATACCTCGTACACTGTACTATCACATAACAATCATTTATCTCATTTCATTTCAATTCAATCCTATTCATATATAATCTCACATTCAATTTCACAATTTCATTCAAATTAATCATCAACTTACAATATCTCTTATCATATAACATTTTTCAACCAATTTTCATTCACATAGCATGTATCAATTTAATCATGCTACTTTTCATTTTATTTAATTAAATTCACTATCTCAATAGTCATTATCAATTATAACAAATAAATAAATACGACCATAATTAATTCACCTCGATACTCAATCATGCAATAATACATGAATATGCAAATAAATATATTGATCTTGAATCATAAAAGCACAAACCGAAATCTCACACCACTCGTCAACAACTCTCGCATTTCCTTTTTCTCTCGATGACCCGACGTCGTTTTTCGCTACAATCGATAATGTAACAAATATAACAATATCATATTTAATTAAATCCACATTAAAAAATAAAATCACACATATTTTTTATTATATTCAATCTAGTCCCTAAACTTGGGATAAGCATATCTTTTGATATTTAGTTTTGGATCAAAACCCGATTCCAGATTCTTTCATTAGTCCACACAATTTGGTATTTTTCATAATCTAAGCATAATATCTTTCAATTTCAAGCTTAATTTATTAATTTCATAATAATGAAAATTTACTAAAAACTTAACAATTGAACAAGTTGATGCATAGAGTACTAACTAAATTAAGCTCTCATGATTATAAATCTATTAAAAAATTCATGAATTTAGCTTGATTACCTTATTAGAATTGATGGTTGAATACAAAGGATGGTTTCAAGCTTTTCTCTTCAAGAATCGGTGGAATAAGATGATAATATCATATTTCTTTCCACTAAAATGTTATATATACTAAGATTTACATTTAATTAAGCTTAGGTAATTAGATTAATTAGGTTTTATATTAATAATTTAATTATTAATTCAAACTAAATGGACATAATCATTATCATCCACCAATAGTATAAAAACAATGGTTTGTTAACCACCTACGACTTTTGACTAATTTCTATCTAACTTTTTAAGCATTTTTTTATAACGATTGGATTTTTACAATTTAGTCTCTGAGATTTAATTAACTATTTTTCGGTTAAAGTACTTAATCAAGCTCTATTATATTTTTATATTAACTCCATAAATATTTTTATTTATATTTACAGATTTAATTTATGAAAATCGGATTCTGAAATCACATTTTTTTGACACAATTAAAATTTGAATCGTTACAAATAGGTCGAAACTGAGACATATTTCTTGTGTTTGAAACTCTAGGAATGAGAACAATATTAGTTTCTTGATCTCCTCAATAGAAGACTCACGATTTAAAACCAAAAGACAAAAAGAACCAACATCATTTTAATATATTCTAAAAATTCTGATAAAAAAAAGCAAGAAAACGATCAATACCTGGTGCTTTGATCGAGCGCATACTTTTAATCATCATCTAGACCTCCTCCAATCTAAAGCTCAATGTTGGAAACTCATTCTTATCTCATATAATACACCTTTCCACCCCAAAAGAATGTATGAAAGATCTACACGTCCCTACAAAAAAAAAAAAAAAATGGGGCTGAAATTAATTGCAAGTTATGTGCTCTAAAATTTCCCTGTTGTCATCTTCCAAACCAATTATGCTATTCATTTTTCGTCTAGCTGAAGCACTATTATGGAAGAATGTAGTATTGTGGTTCCTTTCCTTCAACAAATTAACTCGAGCCCTTTGGTTTTAGTAAATTTATTCCTTTTCCACTTTCAAGTTCAACTCTAGTTTAAGTTCATAAACCTCTTCCAAAATCTTGAAAGAAGGAAATAAATCATTTAAGTCCTCATTACGCTGCTTCTGGTGCTTAGCTTTTTGACCTTTTATTCTTGCTTTTCCTTACCCCATATTTTCAAACCAATACCTAGAAGTTTCAATTTAGTGGGAAGATCTCCCTCACTAGATTCCCCTAACCTCAAAACCTTTTGTTTGTAATCCTCCTTTTAAGATTCAGCCTACATCAAAACGAAATTACTTGTTTGAGTGAGAGCTCCAGTTTGAAGTTTTTCCAAAGCCTGTCAAAATAAGAAATGGGCAATGATCCGACAACCCATTCGTTAAATGTTGAATAGTATAACCTGGAAATAGATTCCACCAGCTGGGGTTCCCACCCCCTCGATCCAATCTTTCCCTAATGAGATTGTCTGTCTTTCACCCCTTTTTCCCATATAAACCACTGACCTTTAAAACCCAGATTTGATAGATCACAATCTTTGAGTGTTGATTTGAATTCGAGATTTAATCACCATTTTTAAACAATAACTATATAAAACTTCTATGAAATACTCAATATTCACTTTTGATAAATTGAGAGTTTAAATTATAATATCGAGAAACACAATATTTTCAAAGAAAAATATTATATAAAATAAAGATGCTACGCTATTTGTATAATTTTTTTAATAATTTTATGTCACATCAATATTTTCATGTTAAAAAAATTAAATTTAAATTAAAATTTTAAAATTCAAGATAACATTCTTAGTTAAAACAACCATTTTTCATTTTTCATTTTTCAAAAGACAATTGTGAATCATTTATGGTAATTAAGTTAAGGAAATTGACAACAATTAGCAAATAAACTAAAAAGGGGAAATATGGCAAGTTGCTATTATTAACTACCCATTCTCTTATTCTATGAATGGGAGCTTCTCTTTTATATTCAAACAAAGTTTACATAAATGTTAATTCCTAATTTAAGCTAAATAATTCATGTAATCATACCTGTGATAAAATCATTTATTTTTATTTATTATAATATATTTTCATTTACTATTAGAAAAGGTATAATGGTATTTCAAAATAAATAAAATCAATTAAGCATAAAATTGGTAAATTTTTTATGCATGAATGTCCACCAGATTTAATTGCATCTTTTATAGAAATTTAATTTATTTAATTAGGTAATTGTGTTGATATAGTACTTTGAAAACATTAATTTAGAAGAAATTTATGGCAATAATAATAATAGTTTCCTTAGGGACCAAAATCTGAACAAGAGCTTAGTCATGATTTTCAATCTTATGTTAGATGATGCAAGTAACAACTTCACACTGAGATTTCTTTCCATAATTGCATGATATTACATAAATTAAGCCCTTAATATGTATATATATACAGACACATACACATAAACATCACTCCCTCAATATCTCACATAAAATCAAGAAAAATATATAATTTGCCAATGGTTATCATACTTGAAGATCCTTCAGAAGTAGTTTCAACCAAATCGGCAGACATGGCAGGCTTAGTCCCACAGCAAAAGCCGAGTTCCGTTGTGCTCGATTTGAAGCTCTCGAACCGTGACAACGACGGCGATGACAACGGAGGAGCCAAGCCGCGACGCGAATCGAAGATCGAACTCGATTTTTTCACCCCGAGGAACCCGACTAATTCTCCCCAACATGATGATGATCATCATGACAAAAGCAAGGTTTTCTCATGCAACTTTTGCAAGAGAGTTTTCTCAACATCACAAGCCTTAGGGGGACACCAAAACGCCCACAAACAAGAACGTGCCTTAGCCAAAAGGCGTCACCAAGGGCTCATGGAAGTGAACCCGTCTCGCACTTTTGGCACCCCAAACTTTCCCTACCATCCATTTTCGACCTTTCCTTCGAACCCTTTTCAAGGATCTTACGACAGATCACCCCTTTCTGTTCGATACGAATCAATGGTTCGTAAACCGACGCATCCATGGCCGTCGATGCCATCGTCGTTATCCCGACCATATCATGTTCCCCATGGTTGGTCTTCATCTAGGCAAGCCTTAATGAGTCTTATACAGCCAAGTTTAAGCTTTAACAATGGAGGGTTGGGAATCCCGGGGGCTTCGACTAGTGCAAATCTAGGATTGGGTCAAGCCAATGTTGCAATGAATAGGGTTTCTGAAGGAAGTGATAATCAGTGCAAGGGTGGTGCAGGAATTGATTTGTCCCTTAAGCTTTAATTACAATTGTTATTTTAATTGTTCTAGTTTATTGTTGTAATTGTGGGTGTGTGTTTACAGTTTAAACTTATATGTGTTAATGTTTTTATGAAATTCAAATTACTATTAATGGAATTTATATATTTTCCTTATTAATTTTGATATTGATGAAATTTCTATATACATTTTGAGCAAGACATTAAGTTGGTCATTAAGATTATTGCATACCATTTATGAAGTGTCAATATGGATGTAGAATACGGTTGCGATACTGTAACATGTAAATTTAAGAGAGAAAAAAAAAAAAACAGAATATGATATTGTAAAAATAAAACCATTAGAATATCTTAAATATATTTTAATTTATTCAATTTCATATATACAATGAATTTTATTTTTATGTTTCATAACAAAATTCTTGTAATTTAAACCATTTTAAGAAATAAATTTTTTTATTATTAGTTTGGGATGTAGCTTGTATTTTCGGCCGAATAGATAGCGATGTCATGACGAGAAGCTTCCCGACGTTGCGATGACGAACAACATTGTGACGACGCGAATGAGGACGTGGCAACATGTTCCCACATAAATTGAGTTTCTTCTCCCAATTAAACTTTGATTACTTTAGGGATATTTTAGTATGATTAGAATTTAAAGGAGCTATTGTATCCCTATTTTGAGAGGGCAATAAAAGATGTAGTCCTATAGGGCTTCTCTATTGGGGCAACAGTATGTAGTCGTAGATGAGTTTTGGTTAGAATTTTTGTGGTAACTATGGAGATAATTTTATTCCGAGTTAGAACTTTGTTTTTGGAATTTGAGTTTGTGCGCTTAGTACATTTAGATTTATTTTTTCTATATTGTAATCTCGTTTATTTACTCATTTAGTAAAAAGTCAAAGCTTTATTTGCTCATTATTTTTATCCTCTTTGGATGAATTTTTCACATAAAATTTGTATTCAATCTTCTCTACCTTTTCTATTTTGTTATTTATACGGAGTTGATCCCCAACAGTTAGTTTTGATTTTAGATAAATTATTTTATGAAAATAATTGATATCTTAAAATTTAAATTTAAATAATTATAACTTACTAAAAAAAATTCTATGATAAAATTTTAATTTATTAAAAATAATTAGAATTGATCTTTTATTTTAAAGTTTCATCTTCATTCTCTTTTTTTGAAAATTGACATGACTTTAATACGAGGAGTGTTCAAAAAAAAAGATCTATGCTATCAACATTCGGTAACATTAAAATTTAAGTAATAAATCTCTTGACTGAAATGAGTTGATTCATATTCAATATTAAAATTTAAATTTACAGGTTCACCTCCATGGTAGTATAATATGGGATGAATTTAAATTTGTATCATATAAAAAAGTGCTCAATATCATTGATTGTAACGATAAAACATATAAGAAATAACTCAAATTTGATTTCTAAAATGATGTTAGAAAATACAATCATAAAATCTGAAAGAATTAATAATGATAGTTTTTTTCTATTAAAATAATATTTTTATAATTATATTTATATATTTCCAAAAATGCTTAAATAGATTTCCCTAACTTGAAATATTTTTGTTTAACCTTTGTGGTAATTTTTATTTAAAATTATATAATTATATTTTATTAATAAATAAACTTTGGGTTATATCATATTTATAAGGGTGGATTGATTTTAGAAAAAAAAATGTTTACTCTTCGTTACTTTGATTTTAAGAAATCCCAATTTAAATCAGTTTGGATTCTCAATTAGAAATTTTTTTTTACAGAATTTATATACTTTTTGAATTATTTTCATTAACTAATATTATATAACATAATTTATTTTTATATTACGAAAATTATAAAAATAAAATAATAACTAAATAAATATAATATTCAATTCAAATAATAACAATCTTATTTTAAACCAAAAATTAGAGTAATAAAGTTATGATTAATCAAATTTAATAAAATTTAATCAAAATTAAATTAATTATATGGCATGAATTAGATATGTTTAAGGGTTGAATTACTCGCTTGAAAAAAAATTAAATCTATTTAATATATGAATGAAATTTGAGTATAAAGTGTAAATTTAATCCGACCTAATTTTTAAGTTTGTGTTGTATTATATAATGCTATTCTTATAGAAGTCTATTATATATAAAAAGTTAAATCTAGAATAATGTATAATACCATGATTTAAGCATTACAAAATTGTTAGGTTACTTATATTTAAAATTGTTATAGATTTTTTTATATAAAATTATTAAAAATTAAATTAAAAATAATCTAACTATTTAAAAAAAATTTATAAGAACGGATTTAAAATAAGTGCAATTTTAGTTATTTATAAATATCGATAAAATTGGACAAAATTTTAAGTTTAAATTTAAATAAATATAAAATATGTTAATATCATGTTTAAATCTGATTTGAATTTAATCGGGTGGCACTTAGACCTATTCATGTGTCGGGTTTCTCATCCAAGCCCGAAGGCCCACTCAAAATTTGGGAAGATTTGGGTAAAAATATTAAACTCGAAAAATGAGTTTCGATAAAAAAATTAGGTTCATTTAAAATATGGATTGGGCTCTGACTTGAATGTTTAAGGCGTGAACCCAGATCAGTCGACTCATTTTAAGTTTATAATTATTATGTTATGTTATTTATATATATTATGTAATTTAAAATATATTAAAAATAAACTTATACTAAATATATAATACAAGTATAATATATATTAGTATCATTAGACCAGACCCGACCCGACCCATAAGGACTCCAATTGGCGCCAATAGATTTTCGATTTTTTTAAATAATTTATGCCCTAAGATTTAACTGGATAAAATGATCTATTGCAACTTGGGCCATTAGGGTTAGACGGACCCTTTTATTAGTAAAAAGGTTGGGGGACCTGACTCTTTGGCGCCGCCTCCTTCTCCATCCATCTCGTTCTTCTATATATCTTTTAAAACCCTAAATCGATTTACATTCATGAGTTATTTCTTATTTGTTTCTGATGCAAAGAATGTCTTCACAAAAATTTAACAGAGTTTTTAGCTGGTGTTTTTCTCTTTCTTTTTGGTTTTGGATATGCTTTTTGTTTTTGCCTATGATGGTATTAAATATACTTTGAGAGATGCTTTCTCTTTGAAATAATTCTAATCTGAGGCAAAGAAGTAGCTCAAATTCTTTTATGTGCTTGATTCTTTCCATATGTAACTAGCATACATTTTGTAGACTGATATCTGTATGCCCTTGTTTGGGTGATTGGTAACTCACTTTTCCTGTGAGTCTATGTTTCTATTCTTCTCGAAGTACTCTGCAGTTTTACATGAATTTTGCCTATGGAATCTCAGCTTTAAGCTGTTTTTTTTTTCTTTTTTTGGGTTTAAGATCTTACAAAATTTATCTTGTGCTTCGACTAAATTTGAAGCTGAGTTTTGTTTACTATAGGGAGGTAAAGTTTTCTTCTTTTAGCTTCGTTTGTTAACCAAACTTGGAACTCTGTTGATAGTAACTTTAAGCTGGTTTACGCTTGTGAAAAAAATGGTCTTTGTACCTTATAGATCTGTGTTTTCTTGATTGCCACTGATTGTTTTAGAGTCTAGAATTGCAATGATTTTGTCTCATTAATTTTTTTTTCTAAATTTCTTGATTTTCCATTAAAATCTGGTTGTTCTTTCACATGAATTTGTGCAAGTGACGATAAAGATAGACAGGGACATCAGTACCCATTGGAGGATGATGAGTTGTCTAAAATGGGAATCTCTCCGATGCACAAAACTAATTGGTTTTATTTCATGCATGAGTTTCTTTTTCATGATTTGATAAAATTTATACAAAATTTTAGATGAAAGGTTTCTGAGGAGTGTTTTGGTGTATGCTTAATCCATTAATCCTTGTTTTAAGCTTGAAAGACTCGTGTTTGTCTATGATGCATCTTAATTCACGTATTATCAGATCAAATAATGATGATATCTCATTATTGTCACTACCTCTGAGACAAACCATATGTCAGATATATTACTACTAATTCCTCACTTTGCAAGTCTAGATTTTTGGGTTTTGAATTGTAGTTTCAGCGAAGGGATTTTGCACTTCATTGAATATGGATTTTGCAATTCTTTATTGAGTCTATAGGTTTTGTGCTTTGTATATTTTGCTGTAGTTGACTACTTTTTTGCCGCTGCAGCTTGAAATGCCTAATGGTTCAGCGGAGTTGTCTTTTGTGGTTGAAATGCCTAATGATTATTATAAAGAACGGAGATTTGAATGGTGCTTCTTGTTGCAGCTTGATGATTTATTGAGCTCCAAAGGGCATTGCATGTGATAAACAATTTTATATCAAATATGAAGGCATAAATACAAGCTGTTTTTCTTTATGTATCATGTTACAATTTATACTATTAAAGAACTCAGTGATCGAATTAGTTGCATTGGGTTAAGCAATTAATTAATCAATCTATATTAAGTAGGAAGTAATACCCTAACTTGATTTTCCTTTGGCGCCCTCCTCCTTGTCCATCCATCCCATTCTTCTATAACTCTAGTAAAATCTTGACTCTGTTAAACAATTGTATGCATATTTCACAAAATTTAACTGAGTTTGTAGTTGATAATTTTTTCCTTTTATGTTTTTGTTTATTCTATTTTTTGATAAATTGTTTATGCTAATTTGGTTTTGCCTATGATGGTATTAAATATACTTTGAGAGATGTTTTCTCTTTGAAATAATTCTAATCTGAGGCAAAAAAGGAAATCCCAATTCTTGTGTGCTTGATTTTACATTTGGGTTTTGTTATTGATTCTGCTTATATGTATGGATGTTCATGTGTAACTACCAAAATCAGTAAGCCCTTCGTGCCACTGGTTTGGAGTCTGGAATTGTAGTTTTTTTTAATTTCTTTAATTGTTTCTAAATGTCTTGATTTTCCATTCAAACCATGTTGGTTTCTCTTAGAAATTTATGCAAGTGACGATAAAAATAGACAGGGACATCAGCACCCATTGGAGGATGATGAGTTGTCTAAAATGGGAATCTCTCTGATGCACAAAACTAATTGGTTTTATTTCATGCATGAGTTTCTTCTTCATGATTTCATAAATTTTATACAAAATATTAGATGAACGGTTTTGAAGGTGTTTTTTTTTATATGTTTAATCCATCAATCATTGTTTTAAGCTTGAAAGACTCAGGTTTGTCAATGATGCATCTTAATGCACGTATTATCAGATCAAATAATGATGATATCTGATAATTGTCACTACCTCTGAGACAGACCGTATGATATGTCTATCTAATTTTGCTTTAATTTGGACTGTTTCATAAGCAAATTTAATACTTAATGATTGTCACTTCTTTATGTTGATGTTGTTAGATGTACTTTTGGTTGAATTCAGTAGCAGTCTTTGAGGCTTTTCTGCTATTTGTTTCTCAATTACACTTGTGTGGAGTAGGGTTATATACCTATCTTAATTCTGGTAATCAAATCTTTGTACTTGTAAGCAAATTCTCATTGATGTTGTGCCGGCATGTTCAATTGGTGTAGCTGCTGTTTTCTTCTTTGCTGTCCTATAATATCTACATATTTTGCTGAAGTTCATCTTAGATTATAAGAATCAATTGCCAGTGAGGATATCTATAACAAAAACCATCTTTCGGGACTGAATGGCTCTTTGGGCTTTGATGTCCGTCTGCAAATCTGAGGCAATTGTGCTGCATATAATTTTAGCATGTAGGGTAATAGAAAACCATAAATAGTTAGCATTTTGTTGGGAAACGTATTATGTTTAATATATTCATAGTAATTATTGTTTCATCAAATTTGAAGGTCCTTACAAATATTGTCTTCGGTTGCACCATCTCAATAACTTGGTTGATGCTAATATCTTAGGATGCATTTTTGTGCTGTGCAGTTTGTGCTTGTTAAGTCATAGGCTTACAAAAATTGTATGACATTTGATTTTCAGCTTTATCAGTCTTGGACGTCATGATGTTTATTAGCCTTGGATATCATACTACCTTATAGCTGGTTTGTTCTAGTGGAAAAAGGATCTCTCTATGTTAAAAATCTATGTTTCTCTTGGGTGACACCAACTGATTTATAGTCTAGAAATTCAATGATTTAGTTTTCCACTGAAATCTTGTTAAAAATATGTGCAAGTGACGATAAAAATAGACAGGGACATCAGTACCCATTGGAGGATGATGAGTTGTCTAAAATGGGAATCTCTCTGATGCACATAAAGAATTCATTCTGAAGCATATGTTTCTTTTCAAGCTTTGATAATTGTTATACAAAATTTTAGATGGAATCAGATTATTGTCTCTTTAAGTAGTTTTCTGTTACATGCTAATAATCTTTGTTTAAATCTTGATTAGCTGGTTTGTCAATGATGCATCCTAATGCACGTATTAGCAGATCAAATAATGGTGATCTCTCTTTATTGTCACTACCTCTTAGACAGACCATTTGATGCGTATTTAATTTGCTTTAATTGTGTCATACATAATCAAATTTAGCACCTTATGGTTCTTTGATTTTGGTGATGGTGTTAAATTTTCACTTGAGTTAATTCTGTAACAATCTTTGAAGCTCTTTGACCATGCATGCCAAAGTTTTTGCCACTAAATTGCTGACTTTGCAGTTTCGATTTTTGGTCATGTTAACCGGTATTTGTTCCATTCTTGTTCCAGGGGCAGTGTGTAGATGTACTCTTCGCTAAAGTTGTAACTTATTTAGGAATCAGTGTCCAATCAGGGGCTGAATAGCCTGCCTTAGCTCATGATCTTCGTTTACAAATATGGGGTTTTGCTTTACTTTGATTGTGCATCATGTTCTTATGTAACCTGATTGTTGTTAAGATATAAGGATGCATTTTGTGCTGTGCTTAGTTCTAGTAAGTTTACATCAATTATACGACTGTGGCTTATGAATTGATGTTTATTGAATACTTATTGATATTCATTTGAATACAAATTCCAAGTAATTACTCCGCTAGAATTTAATAACCAAAACATTAATGTCATCACAAAAATCTTGAATCAACATAAAAAGTCTCATCGCATGTGTAAGTAGAGCTTGAGCAACTGAGTCAAAATCTCCTTTATCTTGAAGCTATTTGGATAAACTAATCTATGTCCGTCGTTATTTGTTTGCCATGAGAGCCAAGTAATTCTTTCTTTTCACCAAGTTGGCCTTGGGTGAATGTTCCTACCAAAAAAACTGTACCCTTTTTTCAAGCTTTAAGTGCTGCATTCGTCAGCCTTGAACAGCCCTTAGTAAAATTGGAATAGTCGAATCGGTTTGGTAATTGATTTGTTGGTTCAGTGGAGTTTTAGTTTAATCCCAGAAGATTTCTTTTAAAGCTCCTTGCGATGAGCCCCAACAGGTAACAACACATCATTAGTAAAGAATAGATGTGAGACAGCTAGAGTCTTCGGATCAATCAAAATGCCAAGGAGGACCGACTCGAATTGCATTTGCAATTACGGTGGAGGGGTCATCCGCACAAAATAAAAAACATATAAAAGAGATATCAGGGACGTCGGAGTCTCACTGGACGGCGACTCACATTACATGACTTTAAATTTTAAGAGATTAGTAATATATTAAAGGAAAAGAAAACATGTTGTGTTAAAAAATAATTTGCTTTATAATATAATTTTAAAACAGGAATAACATAATTTTGGCTTTTGCACTTTCGTAATAGCTAGATTCATTTTAATTTTTAAATTTGAATTTCATCAAGATTTGATGATCTAACTATTGTTGTTGTAATATGATTGGATTCCATCAAGATTTGATGATCTAACTATTGTTATTGTAATATGATTGGATTGATTGGTTGAACCAATTAAAATGACAATTGATTGATATATTGATTTTAAAAAAAAGGTTGAACCAATTGAATCAGAAATTATTCAAAATCAATAAAAATTTTAATAAAAATGGGACAAAAAATTAGTAGTTGAACAAGTCGAATTGATTTAATAAAATTTTGTGATTTTAAATTTTATGAATTTTTATCATTTAATTAATTATTATTGGTTTAACAATTGAGTCAGTTAAACAAATTAAATTAGAAACCAGTAGTTTGACTGATTCAATTATTGGTCCAGTTATTAGAACACCATATATGATATTTTAAGATTGTATCACGTTAAAATTTATAATTTTTTTCAATTTTCACGTTAATATATATATATATATATCTCAAAACGAACTTAATTATCAGATTCAGTGTCAATTTTATTATTTTTACCTTAAAAAAGATTGTTATACATTCCAAAAAAAGAAATTATATCTTAAAATAAATTTTTTATGTTATTATATGCAATCTTAGTTGTCAAACACACCAAATTATCCAAGAATTAGGATACTCACTCAGGTTTAAAGACTTTATTGATATTTAATTAAGATTGAAGAAATTTTATAATGTAAATATTAAAAAAAATTTATTATTTTATCTATATTTAAAAATGAAATAAATAAACTATTAAATAAAGTAATATATTTTAAAAAATAAAAAATAACATGAAACAGCCGTAAATGAACTTAAATTATAAATAATGACATTTTTAAGTAAATGTGAAATTCATATTTGAAACAAAACTTTGTAATAATGTATAGTATTACAATATACATAAACTTAGCCTGAATCCAACTTAAATTTCAAAGGCTAAAGAATTTCAATATACAATAAATATATGTATCTAATAAACAAAAGAGTAAATCCATAATCTATGATTTACAAACAACTATTTGGTCGAACTAAATCAAATACTTTCCCCACTACGTTACAACAAAATGATTGAGCATCTTTATCCAAATATGTCAAATTTACATTTCGCAAGCTTATTTCGATACATGGATTCTTGGGACTACAATCAAATTTTATAGCTATAGGTGTCGATGATGTTCCTCTTATATTCTCATACCTGATATCTTTAATCTTTATTCCTGAAACCTATAATTGTCAAATGAAAAACAAACAATAAAGAAATTAAGCAAAATACAAAAAAAAAAAAGGAAAAAGAAAAGAAAAGAAAACAATCCGATGATACTAGATAATTATTTGAAAGTAGTAGTAATGGTAACTTTGTTATACCTGACCCGGACAATTTTCGTTGTGAGGACAATAATTTTGATCAATCACAATAGGATTTTGAACATTTCTCATCACGGAATCTATAAATCGAACCCCTTGAACAAATCCACTACTTGGCCTAGCCCATGATTTGATTCTCAATCCGTTTTGGGTGTCGGAAAAGATTGTCTTCTTCACTGTAACATTTTGGACCCCGTCCTCTTCCAAATCCTTTGCTAAACTTCCAATGCTGCAAAGTTCCAATTAACACAAACTGATATTAGTAAGTGAATAACAAACACATTGCTTCGTTTTAAGTAAAAGTAACAAAGGAGTTAAATATATCAAACCTAATGCCATGACCGGGACCACAAGTGACTTGTTCGATCCATAAATTTTTTGTGCCGGGGCCAATCGAGATGCAGTCGTCTCCGGTTTTAATAGAGCTATTAAATATTTCCACATTTGTTGACAATTGGACATGGATGCCATCAGTATTGGGGCTATCACCGGCCGCAATAATCTTAACTCCTTGGATTTGCACATTTTGGCATCCATTAATGGCAATGTGAAACATTTGGCTATTTAAAGATGTTAATCCATTGATAATGATGCTGTTTGAGTTGGTAAATCGCAATGTCTGTTTTTACACAAAAATAAACATTAGTAAATAAATATTACAAACCATTTGTAGCAATAATGATAAAATATTATAGTTTACTTTCTAGCTCAGAATTAGGGTACAAATTGAGACATCCATGCTTGCAATACATTCCAAATTGGCTCAAAAAATTTTCAAATCTGGTTCAGTCATTGTCAAGCTGAGCTTATGCTCAAATTTGAGTTAAACTTAGAACTTTAAGTTCAATTTAGCCGAGCTTATGTTTAAATTTGAGTTAAACTTAGAACTTCAAACTTTGAACTTCAAATAAAAAGTTTAAGCTCGACTAAATTCAATTACTCTACTCAGAATCGTATAAGAAAAGAAAAGAAGGAAAATACATACCGTGGTTCCAAGAGGACATGAGTTAGAGCGGGAAGCCTTGCAAGCCCAAAGAGAGGGTCCTTTAGCATCAAATGCACCTTGACCAATTATAGAAACTCCGTTCACTCTTTCAAAGCTAACCCAATTTTCCCATTTTCCCAGCACTCCATAATTCGAAGGAGCCGCAATGGTGCCATCGATTCTTATGATGATCTGAGGGCTTTTGCATTGGCCCTTAAAAGCCAATGAACCCACCAAATACCGCCCTTTCGGCACATATATGAAGGTCGAGTCTTCCGTGCTACAGGCTGCATTCCATGCCTTGAGGAAACCGTCGGTTGAATCGGTTCGACCAATCGGGTTAGCCCCGAAGTTCAAAACATTAAACTTCGTCATTGCAGATGTCGAACTTATACTTAAAATAACAAAAACAATCACAATGACTCCATGGAAATTACAACCAGAAAGCTTCATGGTTTTAAACAAAAAGTGTTTGGGTTGAGAGAAAAACAACTGTGAGAAAATTCAGAGAACGAAGATGGAAGTGTTTATTAGATGATTGGTGCATGAGAAAAGTTTTAAGAGAGTGGGATATTAATACAAAAGTGTAGGGTATTTTTTTTTTTGTAAAAAAAAGTAAGACATGGAAGGATGGATCAGTATAAATGTCAAAAGCGTAGGATTGAAGAAAGCTGCCATGGCGTCCTAAGGCTACCATTGAGAGTATTTTGTATGAAATACAGTGTACATTGAACTGTTTGCTTGGCTTCCAATTCACCGGCGATTTCAAATATGTTAAGACGATAGATTTGAGGATCATCAGCGCAGTCGAATTGCATCCTAATCAAATAAATTTGGATTTTTTTTTTTAAATTTAAAGAAATTAAAGGAATTTCCTATGAATGTGAACGTGATATACACAAATCATGTTTGATATGCTATTTTGAGATTCTCATGATATTAATGCAAAATTTATTTATATTTATTAAGTTAAAATATGTCATAGTTTCTATGCTCTTCGTACATTTAGAATTTAGTTCTTTCATTTTTATTTTTATGAATTTAGTCCTTCTACTTTTCATATTTTAAAATTTAAGTCCATAACGTTGTTAAATTTATTTTGTTAGATATAGGTTCATTACTATGCCATTTTTTTTAGTTACATGGCTAATAAGTGAGTATTGTTAATTTAAAATGTCACACCAACAAATTTAGCAGTGTTAACAATTGGACCTAAATTTTGAATTTGAAAGCTAGAGGGACTAAATCCCAAATTTATGAAAAGTACATAGATTTATGACATATTTTAACCTTTTTTATTAGGATACAAATAATTTTTTTTTATACATTGCATAGAACTAACCATAATTCCCCAACCTTTAGAAATGAGGACAAAATGCGACTGAGCATATTCGAACCCACGTCTTCCTGCATTGACAATAATAATGCCGATGTCAATCAAGTTAAGTCTCAGTCACCAAATTCTAATAATAGAGGAAGAGAATTTATTATTATTATTATTATAGAATGTCTAGAACTACCTAAAGTCCCTCCCTAACTCATAAATAGGAATATAATACGCTTCAGCGCACTCGAACATGCATTCTCCTATATTGACAACAATGCTTATGCCAATTAAGTTATGACTCAATCAGCCTTGTGTGATGATTTCTATATCCCATTGTTAATGTGAATCTTTTTAAAAGATATATGACCTTTTTTAAAATTTTAATGCTTTTATGTTTTTTCTAAAAAAAAAAATTATGATGTGTACTCTTACACAGTTTGTTATGCCAACATTATTAAAATTTTGATTGTATAATAAGATTTGCTGTAAAAAAAAGAGTTAATTAACTAAAATTTGAAAGTTAAAAAATTAAGTTATTCTAAAAATAAAAATTAAAATCAATAAAAAATATGTTAAATGTTAAAGATTAAATTTATTATTATCCAAAAAAAATTATTTTCTTTTGATACAATATATTTTTTTTAAATAAAACCTTTCTTAATTTTTAAAAATATACTTAGTTCTTAAATTCACAATGTCGAAAACCCTAAAATTCCTACTCCTTTGATCATCTCTCATCCATTTTCTTTAACCATGATGAAAACTATTAGGAATGCATACTGTTTTGAGGCGCGCAATGATGATGATGAATCAATTATTACCGCTACAACAAAATGGAAAAGCCTAAAATTACGGCACCAAGTGAAAATTGTGATTAAATCTATGAGTATTTTTACCGTATGCTAAAATTTTTTTTTTTTTTTTTTTATATATATTATACCTAGAATTACTCATAGTTCCACCTCAACTTATAAATAAGAAGGTAATACGCATTATCGTACTCGAACCCACATTCAGTAGCGAATACAGAGGGGGCTGGCAGTGGCCCTGGCCCCCCTAAATTGGAAAATTTATGTTTAGGCCCTTGAATTTTTCTTAAAATTTTAAATTAGTAAATGTAAAATTGTACTTTGGCCCACCCTAAAATTATAAAAATTTTATTTAATGCTTTAAAAATTATAAATATATAGACTATAAAAAATTAAAATTTCATTCGGCCCCCCCTAAAAATTTGTTCTGGCTTCGCTCATGCCCACATTCTCTTGCATTGACAACAATATCTATATCAATCAAGTTAAAATTCGATTGGCTAAAAGTGCTTTAATCTAATCATAAATACATTATAACAATACAAAGTTACAATTTAGATAATAAATTAATGTGTCATAGTTTATACATTGTAATTTGACATTTTAATAGTTTACAATATTTTCAAAAATTATAAATATTCTTATTCTCTAAGTTTTTTTTAATATATAATATTTTCATTGCAAATCTAGGTTCTCTATAATTAACCATGTTAAATTATTTATTACTCTTTACTACATTATTTATGATTTCAATTTGTAATTAACAATTTTGTAGATTATTTTAACATATTTTTATAAACACTTTAATAAATACAAAAGTTAAACTTTTTTCAATATTTTTAATTAACATGTTTAAAATTTTTAACAAACATATTTAAAACAATTTTTTTTTGAAATTATTGAAAATTTTAATTAAAATTTTAAAAAGTGACTAAAATATGTTAAAAACATACTATAATTTGTTAATTAAAAATGTATAGAAAATTAAAATTATTAACAAGATATTTTCAAATTATTTAAAACTATTTATATTTATAACTCTTTTCACAATAAAATAGTTTTTCTTCAAAAACTAATTTAAATTTAGAAAAAAAAAATATAAATGTATATAAAATATTATAAAAATAATTAAATTTGGAATAAATTTTAAGCATTTTATATATTATTTATATAATTTCTAAAAAAATTAAAACTAATATCAATTTAAAATTTCATTATAAAAAAATTTAAAAAATAATTATTATCATTTTCATTGTTATATACAAACTATATATAAAATTGCTGGAAAGGTAAATTTGGTTAAAATTATAACCCAAATTTCTTCCACTTTTCAAGGTCAACAGTTTGTTTAATCATTTTTTTACAAATAAAGTAAAAATGAAATTAGCTCAGATGCAAATTATTCAAACCCATCATCTAACTTAAACATGACAATATTAGAGAAGAAATAGTAATATTATATTGGTGCAATATAATAACATAAAAGGTCAATCCTAAAAAAAAAAGGTCAATTTCATTTCAAGTACTTAAATTATGATTAAAATTTTAAATTGGTCTTTAAACTTCAAAATGTTTGTAAAGGTTTTTTTTGTTAAGGTGATGGGACATTACAATCTAACAAAACAAGATGTTGTGGAGAGATGGAGGAGAAAAAGATCAGAGTAAACTTTAGAAAACAAGTGCAGTGGCAGGCAATGGTGATGAAAGTAGGAAGGGACTGAGAAATATGAGCTACGGTATTTGTTTTGATTGTAATAAGAAAATTGCAAAGAGAATTTTAGAATGCTCAAGTTTGTCCTGAGATTGAAAAAAGTCCCCCGATGAAACTTTGGATATTTTATTTATATCCTTTCGGAATTAGTTATCCCTAAAGAATGATTATAAAACAAGTGACATATTTTATAGGACGTATGAGAGATGCGAGTTATTTCACGAGAAAGTGTTTTGAATTATAGGTAATGAGCGTGAATGAAATTATGTTCATGTTACTTATAGTGAGTAATGGGAGAAAAATTATAAAAATAATTTGAATTATGGGTAATGAGCGTGAATGAAATCACGTTCATGTTACTTGTAGTGAGTAATGAGAGAGAAATTATAAAGATAATGAATATAATGGTAGTTTTGTGGAAGTTGCACTCATGTAATTCATTTTGATAAGGAGAGTGCTACTTGCAAACTTAAGTGCAAATGCATAGTTTGATCAACAATGAGAGGGAGAGAAAAACACTTGTACTCTAGAGAAAAGTTAAGAAGTAGTGTTCTTAACATTATTCATATTTGAGCCTCCAAGCCATGCTCTCCAATACATCCCAACAGTGGAGCAAACCTAAAAATCCTGGCAACCTTCTTAAAATGGACTAATTTTGCAAGGAACGATATCTCTTGGCACTATTATTGATAGAAGCATTAATAACAAAAAATGAGTATCTACATTGTTCTAAATGAGTATTCAAAGTACTAGTATCATATCAATCAAGTCTTTCTATTAGCCTAATCGTTAGCTTGGATGTCTAGTACTCAAGTTCCAACTCAAATATGACATGCAAGTTACTTAAAACACAGATCAAATTTTAAACATGTGTACCTACTATATGAGCAAGTTAGGTTTGACTTGTTAAAAAACATATAGCATGGGTGATATTTTTCTTTAATATGTCAAATTCAAACTATTCATGTAAGAAGTTTGTAAGACTCGAATTTTGCCCGGGCCATATCAAGTATAAAACAAAAATAAATTTAAAAGTTCATTAAATAAGTCCATTTACAAATAACAAACCCAAAAATAAAACTAGCCCAATTTCACTAAACAAGCCCAATACCCATGGCCCAATACTCGAATGAAACAAACTAAGCCCGATAAGCCCAGGTTTTTGGAGTTTTCGAAAACCCTAGGGTTTCCATCTGCTTCGCGCCGCAGCTATGGCCACCACCAGCCTTCACGCACGACCCCCGACTCGTGCGTTGCCCGCCCCACGTCCGTGCGCTCCGCTCCCATGTCTTCACGTCCTGCAACTTGAACAAGAAAATAGCCAGAAACCGCTTGTATTCGACTATAAAGCCTTTAAATTTTGATTGTAAAAGGGGATTTTTTTTTCTTTTTCTTTTTAATAAAAAGAGAATACATATCTAACAAGAATATATAGAAATCAACAAAAGCAGAAGAATACATTTCAAATGTTTATTGCCGTTTCAATTCTTTTTTTTTTTCTTTTTATTTTATTTTTATTCGAATTCAATACAAATACAAAGTATAAGGGAGAGAGGAGGGGTCTTACCAGAGCGTTACCAGAGTCATGCTCGCGTCGTCGGCGGCCATGGCGCGTGGGATCTTCGACAGAGGCGGCGCCAGCCGAATAGAGGAAGGAAATGAGAGAACATTTCAAACTGTTTTAGGGTGTTTTTTTTTTTTTTTAAAAACAAAGGTTAAAAGTGTTTTTTTTTAAGCTAAAAATTGGCTTAAGTAATAAAACCTAAATGGCGCTGTTTTGGAAATTGGGTTCAGGGGCCAAAACGATGTCGTTTTGGGCCTCTGACCCGCGACCTGACCAACTCCAAGGGGAGGATCTGCGTGTTTTGCTTGGATGGGCTAATTGCGCTCTAGACCCTTCCGCGTTTTTATAGTTTTATAATTAAGTTCTATTTATTTCTAATTTGGCCTTATAATTTTCCTCTTGTTTTGATTTGGTCCCACGCAAGGTGGTGCGTTTTGGAGGGAGGGGATATTTACTTTCCCAATCCCTCCACTTCGTTCGCGCGTTACAATCTGATCCTTCCCCTTTTTATTTATTTCTAATTTTGCCCTAAACTTTCGTTTTAAATTCAATTTGGTTCTTTTTTTAGTTATTTTGTTACTTAATCATTTAATTGATAAATTGGACATTTTTTATTATTGTATTCATTATTATTATATATTACTATTACTTTTTTTATTACTTTTATTATGATTTTTGTTAAAATTATTTTTACATTTTTTACTATAATTATTCTCGTTAATATTTTTTTTCTTTCCCCCCTTCCCCCTATTATTATTTTATTGTTATTATTATTCTTATTATTCTTATTAATGTATATGTTATTGATGTTGTATTATTTTATATGTATATTTTCTCTAAAAATCTATTTATATAATTTATTTCCTATAAAAACCCAATTTTATCGTTTTTTATTATTTCAAATACTTTTATTTATATTTTTATATACTAACTATTTTTATTAAGTTATTTCGTTTTTTATTTAGGTAAATTGATATATGTATTATTTTGTATATTATTTACTTTATAATATTTATTTTAAAATTCATTTGTATATTACTATTTAATATATTATTTACTTTGATTTTTATACTTATTTTAAATTCTTACATCTATTATTTGTTTTAAGATCCTTATATTGATATGTTGCCATTGCATGTACCCTAATTTGTTCCTTTGTGTTTTCTTATTATTTTTGATTATTCATGTAATATTATTGCCACGTTTTTTTCCATGCTCAATACTATGCTTGTATGATTGTTATTGTATCGAATTTTAAATTCCAAATTTTTGCCCAATATCGATTGCTTTTTACCCTAAAGTAAACCAAGCGAATATATTTTGAGCCGGTTTTATAATTGCTTATTTGGAAACTCCTCAAAACAAGGCAATGTTTCGTGTTTAGAAATTCGAGAAATTGTGCCCTAACGAGCTGGGTTTCGATTTACCGTTTGACCTAATAACCGAATATCCTTTTGAAATTTCAATGCATGAATTTTGAAAATCATGAGATGATCTTGGTTTCGAGGGTTTGAATTGTCGTATCCTAACGTACTGGATGTGATACTTTATTCCTTCGGAACAAGAGAATCTTAGCATCCAATTCGAGTATATTCAAAAACTTTTAAATGGGATTGTACTTTTAAAATCATTTCAAATTTTCGACATTAGGACATTAATTAATCGATTAGATACCAATTTTGGGCGTTGCGAGGGTGCTAATTCTTCCTCATACGTAACCGACTCCCGAATCCGTTTTCTTGACCTTCGTAGGCCAAAATCAATATTTTAATGACATAAAATATTTTACTAGTTGATCCGATCACACCAAAACAAAAAAGATTGGTGGCGACTCCATTCTTGTTTTCAAGTTGACTCCCGTTTTTCAAGTTAAAAATGGTTTCGACAAAGTTCACATGTGTTTAAAACTTTATTCACATGTTTTAAATATGCTTCACGTCAAATCCGAGCTATAGTGTTATAATGCCCAAGTTGACGAAAAAATCTAATCAATATGATATTGATACCTTGAGGACTCAATTAGAAAATTTCTAAGTTTGGGGACTAATTTAAAATATAAACCATAGCTTAAGGATATTTGAAAGAATTAACCCATAAAATAATTAAAATATAATAACAACACCACATGGAAAAATTATAAACATGAAACAGGTACACAAAGGTAAAAAAAAATAAAAATTATATAATAAATATTGTTAACATTTCAAAATTTATATAGTATAAAATATTTTTTTAATTTTTTTATGTAGATTTTACGGTTTATATTTGAAGTTCGTGATTATCATTCCTAACAATATTGTCTTTAAAATTTGAACCAAAATTTTCTCTTAAAAATATAATATAAGTATATGAATTGTAATATCTTATATATGCTTGTTGAACCCAAAAATTACTTAAAGTTGGTTTATAGACATCTTATAAATTTGGAATTCGATTCCTAACATCAAATAACCTTTCTCTTTTCCCAAAACTATGTCAGTTGGAATGCCCCGTTTCAGTAATAAACCCAAATCTAGATCTATACTTTTTTTTTTCTAACCGGTATAATAATGCACTTAGTCCTCAACACTTACACATTTTATTAGTTTGGTCTTAATTCTAAATAATAAATTTAAACCTCCACATTTACAGATTCTATCAATTATATATATTTTCAAATTTAATCGAGTTGAGTTGGAATTGTTTGAGTAAATTAATTTGCAAGAGCATATGAATGGAAACTTAATCAAACTTGACCATGACTTAGAGTTAAAAAGATTATCATTTTCGTGAATATACTTAGGTGTTAAAAGATTACCAATTGTCACATGATTTGGAATACATTGGAGCGTAAGCCTAGCTATAGTATTATAGTATAAGAAGCAACACATAAAATGGAGTAAAAAAAAGGTTGATTATGTAGTTATAAAACAAAAGTTGATGAACAAAGAACATGGTAAGGTTGTGAAACAAGGGCTTATTATATATTTAACAAATAATTAATCCACTTTGAGTAATTAATCAATTTTACTTGTTTTGTCAATTACATATATGTAGACTAATGATTAAACAAATTGTTGACCTTGAAAATTGAAATTTTATTAATAAATCATATTCACCTTCATAATAAAGATTCCACTACCTTGTTTGACCATGAAATCATAATCCGCCGCAGGAATAATGCTATAGATGTTGAAAAGTAGACGGTGAACCTCTTTACAGAATATCAATCATGTATAAGAGTGCATTTTTCGTTATGTAACATTAAATTTATTTTTATGTTGCTTTATATTTTTTTCATACAATTTACATTTTAATAATTTGATTTCTCAAAAAAAAAAAAATCTTTTACTAATTTTTGATCCTTGGATATTCTTATAATAAACGTGTTTTTCTTTTCACTATATAAATTTATCATACCCCTACTATGGCAAGAACATGCAGTAGAAGATGGGGTGACCTGAAAATTACCCTCCACAGGGAACGGTTTGCGAGTGACCTTCCACCCTGGATGATCTATGGTGAATCATACTTAAACTATCTTAGAGACGATCCACTATGGATCCTTCATAGGTATCATTGAGGGACCGTTAAGTCTTAACAATCTTGTACAATCCTAGGCATGAGAATATCAGAGCAAGACCACATAGTACACTATATGGAGACAATTGACTTATAACGATCTTGCCACTTGTCTGCATGATCATGCCTACCCTCTTGTACAAGAAACAAGGGATCTTCTGCTTCCCTAAGAAAAGCTTAAGTATCAACCTCCTCCTTCCTCTTTGGCTCTTTACCTATTACAGGTGAACTAATCATTTCATCTCTACCACATTCTCCTCTTTGCCACTCCTTGTTGAAATCTTGTATCAACAATTGGTGCGGTGAGAGTGGATGAAGTGGGAATGTAACACCCTACACCTAACTTGATTGTCGGGTTTAAGTGTGTAATGTCACATTACGCTACCAAAGCAACTCAGACTAATTCGACATAATTTTAATAGATTTAATTCACATTTATCAACCGTTAAACTAATAAATCATTGAATAAAATCAAACATAAGCATTTATAGTATAAAATGATCTATTTCATCTAATTACATGATCATGATAAGTTAATTTCAGAATTAAGAATTGAATACAAACTCAACTCTCAAATTTCAAGTTTATGTCTCAAGACAAATATCTTATTTCTCGAGACAAGTCATAAATTATTTTAAGATTTTTAGCTTTAAAGTTAAAGTATCTTGAAACTATGTCTAGAGACCAACCTCCTCTGTTTTCTTATTTTTACTTTTAAATATTCATATCATCCGTCAATCAAGCAATAAATTTTACATTTCATCCAAAGAAACTAAACAAAATAATATAACATATTCAATACTGTATTAAGTAAATTTATATTTTGGTAATCCTATTATAAAAAATAATTTTACATTCTTTAAATAAAAAAAAAACCTCTTAACCTAAAATAGAATTGAAACTTATAATTTTATATCATATTTATTATTTTTAAAAATAAAAATTCTGATATATCTTAAAAATATTTGCAGCATAAAAGATTTGAAATTATTTTGTTTTTTTGGGTAATGCATCATTCAATCTTGTTGGCCACAGTAGTTTAATCACAACTTTGAGCCACAATTTTAGGCATTTTCCTTTATGTTATTAGCAGTAATAATTGTCTCATCATCACCAAAAACAATTGAGAAGATCGAAAACTGATTTTAACTATAATGGTGAATTTGGTTTAGGTTATTATTTAATTTATTTATTTGATATAAATTTTAAATTATAAGATAAAAATCGTAAATGTCAAAATCAAACTAAATTTTATATTTATTTATTTTATAATTATTTTATAATATAAAAATAAATATGATATAAATTCATAAAAATAGCTTTAAAAAGTAATTAATATAGTATAATCAAAATACAATATAAATACATATTGGAATAGTTATAAGGATCAAATTATTATAGTACAAATGGGTTGTCTGAATAATCACGTAGTAGAATTAACTAACTGGTCGGATGTGTCAGATTAAAACCGACAAACTGAACTAACTTAATTAAACTTATACATGACAATTACATATGATGAGACTCGAAGATCCATGTATATAATTGCTCACGGTAAATCTTGGATTTAAGTATGCAAGACCTAGTGCTTCCGCTTTTTGCAACTATGCCAAAGCATGATTGGCAAGTAAAGCCATTCTAATTAATTTAAAAATTAATGCATTGTCGATTGAGTGTTAACTCGATTAGCATGGGCATTGTTATCAATTTAAGAGGGAATGAATTTGAGTGCGCTAAAGCACATTATCTTTTTATTTATTAGTTAGGGAGGGACTATGAGTAGTTTTAGGTATTGTGTCAAGAAGAACAAATATCGTAAATATTATTTTTAGGATAATCTTTAATGTGGTATGGAGTTTTAATTATTTTTCATGTGATTTCATAATTTTATGAGTACGAAAGCAAACCGTTAGTCGGGTAACTACTGGTTTAGCATTGCTTCAAACACAACTTTGCAATGGCTTAATTTCAGGGAAATCTCCAAATAATGTGTAGAACACATGCTTCCGATCCTGTGTTCATATTGATAACAAGTTCCATTGATCCCTTAATTTATACAAAAACTAAAGTTGATTGATTCCAACACAATTCATTACAATGTGACTGCGCTGTACTTTGAGATGAACCTCAATTCTCTTCTTTTACATATTTTAAATCTTTGGAGAATTGGAATCCAAGTCATCCGTTCTAAGTTCACTGTATTTCATACAAATCACTCTGAATGGGAGGAGCCTTTAGACGCCATTGCAGCTTCCTTCAATCCTACACTTGTTTTAAACATTTACACTGTTTTTTTTAATGTCCCTTTATCCAAAGCAAAACCGTACACTTTCCCTAGTATAAATATACACTTTCTCTTAAACTTCTCATTTATCAATCATCTTCTTTCTCTGAATTTTCTCTACATTTACACACAGTTGTTGCAGTTCTCTCGAGCCAAACACTGTTGAAAACGATGAAGCTTTCTGGTTGTAATTTACCTGGAATTATTGTGATGGTCTTTGTTATGCTAAGTTCAAGTTCAACATCTGCGATTACAAACTTTAATGTCTTAAACTTTGGGGCTATCCCGACTGGTGGAACCGATTCGACGAACAGTTTCCTCAAGGCATGGAATGCAGCCTGTGGCACGGGAGACTCGACCTTCATATATGTGCCCAAAGGACGGTATTTGGTTGGTCCATTGGCTTTTAAAGGCAAATGCAAAAGCTCTCAGATCATTATAAGAATCGATGGCACAATTGTGGCTCCTTTGGATTATGGAGTGCTGGGAAAATCGAATAATTGGTTCAGCTTTGAAGATGTGAGCGGTGTTTCTATAATTGGTCGAGGTACATTTGATGCTAAAGGACCTTCTCTTTGGGCTTGCAAAGCTTCCAACCCCAACTCATGTCCTTCCGGGGCCACGGTATTATTTTCTTCCACTTTCTTTGAGTCTAATTCTGAGCTAAATAGTAAACATTAATCTTTTCTCCACCGTTATATGGTAAATGTTTTGTAAATAGACTTACTAATACTGTTTAATTTGTGTGAAAACAGACACTGAGTTTTACCAAATCCAACAACATCAGGATCAATGGATTAACGTCTTTAAATAGCCAAATGTTTCATATTGTGATCAATGGATGCCAAAATGTGCACCTCGAAGGAGTTAAGATCGTCGCTGCTGGTAATAGTCCCAACACTGATGGCATCCATGTCCAATTATCGAGAAATGTGGAAATTTTAAGCACTTCCATTAAAACTGGAGATGATTGCATCTCGATTGGTCCTGGCACTGAAAATTTATGGATTGAACAAGTCACTTGTAGTCCTGGCCATGGCATCAGGTATGATAAATTAATTAAATTCCATTGTTATTTTTACTCAAAATGAAGCAATGTGTTTATTATTAACTTATACATACTAGTTGGTTTTTAAAGGCACAATTTTATTATTTATAATTTCTTTATGTTGCTTAATTTTAACTTTCCAGCATTGGAAGTTTGGCAAAGGATTTGAAAGAGGAAGGAGTCCAAAATGTTACGGTCAAAAAGACAATTTTTTCCAACACTCAAAATGGGTTGAGGATCAAATCATGGGCCAGGCCTAGTAACGGATATGTTCAAGGGATACGGTTTATAGATTCCGTGATGACAAATGTTCAAAATCCTATTGTGATTGATCAAAATTATTGTCCTCGCAATGAAAATTGCCCGGGTCAGGTATTACAAAGTTCCAACTACTACTTAATTACTTCTTTAAATTTTTTCATGCCTTTTCCTTAATTTCTTTACTTTCTTTTTGTCTGGCGATAATAGGTTTCGGGAATAAAGATTAATGATATCGTGTATGAAGATATACGAGGAACATCATCGACACCCATAGCTATAAAATTCGATTGTAGTGTCAAAAATCCGTGCACTGGAATAAAATTACATAATGTGAATTTGACATATTTGAACAAAACAGCTCAATCATTTTGTAGCAATGTGGTTGGAAAAGCATTTGATATAGTTCGACCAATCAGTTGTTTGTAAATAATGGGTTCTAGATTTACTCATTTGTTTAGTTTTTGGCATATTGATTGTATATTGAAATTATCAGCATTTGAGCTATTTAGCCTTTGTACCCATAGCCAATGCTGCTCACTTGTAATATTTAAAAAAAAACTTTAAATTATATATTTTTAATTCACTTCTATATATTATTGGTTTTATCAAAGTGCTCATGACTCGAAATAGATGAGTTTGTATGAAGAAAATGTATAGTAGTTCAACATTCATTCAGTCTGAAAGATATTTTTCAAATGATATATATTTATAAATGATTAAGCTAATTAATTTAAATTGGATTATATTATTTTTTTCTCAATATGTTTTATTTAATATTAAATAAGTTTATAATATTTTTATATTTTAAAACTTTAAACATATATAATTTAATATGTTTTTACATTATAATAATTTTTAAAAAAAATTGTAGGAAATTCTTTGGTTAAGAAGAGGAGACATTATTGTTCAAAACAATTGATCTTTGCAAGTTATAAACAAGTAGTTATAACTAGGTTAATAACATTTGAAGAACAACAATACAAAAGCAATTGGTTACACAATTTGATAATCACTTATGTTTGTGAGACCTTGTTTAGAGAGTCAATCACTATATTTAACATTGTATGAAAAATGATTAAAGTCTTACCACTCACCAGTGTAGTTACCTTACACTTGCACTAAAGATTTAGATTACTCTTCACTAAATTCTCTCCCCCCTCCCACAAAAAAAACCCAGATAAATTTCTCGCATATTTACACATTTTTGGACTTGTTGATATATAGATCAATTACGATATTAATCCCCACCAAAGGCGTCTACAAAATAGGATTAATAATATCTTAATAAAGTCTATAAAAAATCGAATATCTCCAAGATAAGCCTTCAAGTCATTCAGGCCAATCTCCTCAAAACAGGGGATCTGGTTTGCCTGATTTAGATTGATCCAATATTCAATGATTTGTTTCTTTATGAGATTGATTTTCATAAATGGGCCAACACACGTACATGAGATTAAAAAAAAGTTATGGCCCAACTATTTTGGTTCAAAAGATTGCCAACTCTAATAATAAGACGAGTTATGTAGCAGTTAGAGTCACAATTATAATTGCTATTGTAACTGCTCTCATAACAACACCAACAATTAGAAATTAAAAAAAACGAGATGTTATGGAGAAATGATATATGAAGAAGAAGATTGGAGTAAACTTTGAAGAACAAGTACGATAACAGCTGGTTGTTGTTAGAGCCAAGATTGTCCTGCAATGTTTGCTTAGTTACTTGGTCAGTCAAGATACGAGACAACCTAGGCATATTTATATGTTAGCCTTGGATGTTCTCATTCCAATATTCAAAGTTGAAATTAAAGAGGTTATATTTATGAAGAATTTGAGTATTTGGAAGAGATTGAATTTGTCTAGGGTTTTTGATGAGAAAATTTCTCAATCTCAAAGGCATATATCATGGTTGATTTTAAAGAGATTAATTCTACTTTATCTTAAGATAATATTGGAGGCTATTTATCCTAATTATTTTATTGAAGAAGAGTAGTTTATATTGGACTATGATGATTAAATAGGTTGTCATATTAAGCCTATAAATAGGCAACCAATACGCATGGAAGATGCATCGATTTAAGGGGGTGCTGTGCTGATTTGATTAACTTACCTTTATTATTTTCTCTTGTATTTTCTTTAACACCCCTAACCCGTACCCATCACTGAAATAGTGTTACGGAGCATTACCAGACTTATTACTTAAACAATCATATATTTCATGTTCAATACTCAATACCAAACAAAAATCATTCAAATTCAATCATATAGTCCTTAATATGAGCCCTCGAGGCCCAAAACAAACATTAAAAATAATTCGGGACTAAATTAAGAACTCAAAGAAATTTTAGGAAAACATTGAAAATTTTTCAAAGTCCAGTGAACACACGCCCATGTCTCAGGTCGTATGGGCATTCAAAATGGGATCACATGACCGTCCCAGCTCGTGTCCAACCCCGTGTAATTCACTGACTTGGGTTACACGGCCAACCACACCCGTGTGACTAGCCCGTGTAACTCACTAACTTGCTTACATTAGAAATTTCAAGGGACACACAGCTAAGAAACACGCCCGTGTCTCTACCCATGTGGACGAAATTAGCCTATTTTCTAAGCCACATTTATCACCCAAATAGGTACCAACCTAAGCTCAATAATGCACATATAACCATGACATAAATAAGCATTCAAAACCAACCAATTCCAAGTCTATAACATGCAATATCCACACATACAACATGATATCCATAAGCACATTCACTTGACCACTTTAAAGCATCCATATATACTTCCAAAGTCTACCTAATTGGTCAATTACATTTATATACTTTTGTGCCTAGCACATAACCTATATGCCATATCTCAATCTCAACAATATGGTACTCAAATTACCAAATCACAATCAAGGCACTCCTATGGTAACCATACATACTACAAAATGAGACTAGCTACACATATATATACATACCAACATATACCATATCAAGCCAAATCAAATGGCTAATTACATAACAAAACATATAGGCTTCAATTAGCCAAATGACCTATACATGCCATATAACCAAAATACATAAAGTCTAAAAGTACCAAAATGAGAGTTTGATCGTGCGGTGTAATCTCCAACAACTTCCAAACCGAGTGAGCTTCCGAATCACTATAAAACACGAAAAGTTAAACAGAGTAAGCAATTAAACTTAGTAAGTTCGTATAGCATAAAACTCACCTTACTAATTAATCACAATTTAAGTAATTAAACATAGCATAATGCAACTCAATTTGATCCACAAGCCTAACACATATTCATCCACAAAGTTAGATATGGAATTAAAAATCTCATAGATTCAATTCTCACATGATTCACGTACATACCTGTATTGGTTCATATTGAATTCACATACTCTCATAACATTATTGTGCCCGTTGAACCATTTGGAATAATATTGGATACTTCGGTATCTCACACAATAATTGCCAAAACATGGTCAAAACCATCTCTATCTCATATCTCATATAGATGCTCACTCTAGAGCTATCACTGGGTCTGCTCACACAAGCTGATGGTCAAGACGTAGTTACACGGTGTTGCTCACACAAGCTGATGAGTAACTGCAACACATGCCAGAAAACTTAGCCACCGGTAGAACGTACGGGACTAGCACCCAAAACACGGTAATCCCTAATGACATGTCATTTGTATCCTATCTATTCCTATGGTTCAATCGGGATCCATTCAATTACCGATATCTCGTCGAGAATTTTCATAGTGTCGTATCATAACAATTATATTAATTAAGCATGTAAACAAATATAATTTAAAGCTTATTAATATACGAACTTACCTCGAACTCGTATGAAGGAAAACAATCATTCAGTCCAAAACTTTATCTTTTCCCCGATCTAATTTCGTACGTTGCTTTTCTTGATCTATATAATCAAATTTAACTAATTTAATTCATATTTTACTCAATTCAATCCAAATTTCATGTTATGGTAGAATTACCATTTTGCCCCTATACTTTTAACTTCTTTACAATTTAGTCCTACTCTCATAAAAATGTAAATTCATGCAATTTAGTCCAAACCCATGCTAGCCGAATATCATCTAAGATTAAAGCAGCCCATACATTTCATTAATTCACACATTTCACCACATAATTTTCACATTTTACAAGTAAATCCCTATTTGACATTTTCAACAAAAATCACTTTACAAAACTTGTTTATCTAGCAACAACCATTCATTTTTTTCCATTAAACTTCAAAATCCTAACATATACATCAATGGAAAAATTCAAACAACTCAATAGTTTTGCAAATTAGTCCCTGGGCTAGTTATATTAAGCTATAACAATTCTGAAAACATAGAAATCATTAAAAACGGATTAGAAATAACTCACCAATTGAGCTCGCAAACTTGACCGAACCTAGCTATGGTTTCTCCAAGTTACAATCGGTTGAAGAAGAAAACTAAAAGATGATATCTTGTTTTGGTTTTATTTATTTTAACATTAATTACTCAATTACCTTTATATCATTTAAAAACATTAAAATTTTCACTTATACCAAGCCAACATCTTCCAATAACTTATTTATGGGCTAATTACCATATAAGGACCTTCACTTTAAAGTTCCATAGCTATTAGATGCTTTTAGCTAATAGAACACAACTTTTACACTTTACGCGATTTAGTCCCTTTTATCGAATTAAGCATGCAAACGTTAAAATTTCTTAACGAAATTTTTATATGACTCTACTATCATGCTGTAGAAATTAAAATAATAATAAAATAAATATTTTCATATTAGATTTGTGGTCTCAAAACCACTGTTCCAATTTAACTGAAAACGGGTTGTTACAGTTTCACACACTCTTAATAGGCTTTCTTTGTGAGAGATTGAACCTTTCTATGTGAGGTTTTTGGGGTGAGTGATATGTAACAATTGGGGTCAGTATTGGGGTTGGAATTACTTTTTTGTGTAAGCGTAAATTGGCTTAAACCAATAAGTGATCTAAAAGATTGTTGGAATACGAATCATTCACTAAGCAAGGCTCCATAGAGTAGGATTGTTTTCGAACTATGTTAATAAACAATTGTGTGCAAATCTCTTCCAAACGATTGTGTGCAAATCTCTTCTTACCTTATTTGATTTTTGTATTTGTTTCATTTTTTGTTCAATCCTATGACTGAACACTACTTGGATAGCTAAGTTAAACTTATAACAAACTGACGTGTTTTTTTAGTTGTGATAAAAGTGATGACTAGATAAAAAAGGGTGAAAACTATGGTGGTTGTAGTTTTTGTAAAGAGAAAATTGTTGAGTGTTTATAGTACTTAAGTTTGCCAAAAGTTCCAAAGGTCTTAACTAAAGTGTTTGAACCCTTATTTATAGCCTCCCAAAGTAGGTTATAAAAGAGCAGTTATTAAGGAAGTGGGGTGAACATTCTGCAAATAATAAATAGTAGGGCTACTTTTTAACATGCTAGATCCAAGTTATGCGTGTGTTTTAAATATACTTCATTTTATATTCAAACTAGTTTCTTACACTCAAGCTAATGGAAGAATGTAATTGATATTATAGTGTTGAAGTATAGAACTAGCTTCAATAAAGAGATTCTTTTTCTTCATTCACTAAGAGAGATTTACAACCACATATTTAATGTATGTAGATCACAATCGTTTCTTTAACTAAAATGAGCTTAACTAACAAACTAACACTTATAACTAACTGCTTGTGAATTACTTATAACATTCCTCGTGCTCTACTGACTTCCCTTCCTTCTGGAGCTTAACCTTCATATGTAGCAACCTTAAGTTTTCTTTTGAACTTGCTAAACATAATTGCGGATAACGGTTTTGTCAGTACGTCAGCAATCTGATCTTGACTAGACATATGACCAACCTGAAGCACACCTACTTTCTCTCTCACAAAGAACATGTCCAATTTCACATGCTTGAATTTTGAGTGCATGACTAGATTTCCAGCTACAACAATTGCAGCTGAACTATCGCACCAAACCAGTGACTTGTTCAAAACAGGAACACATAACTCAGTTAACAATGATCGGAGCCAGACCATTTCAGCAGTGACATTCGCCAAGCTTCTGTATTCAGCTTCGGCTGTGGACTTGGATACAATTTGTTGTTTCCTCAAACTCCAGGAGACTGGATTTCCTCCTAGGAAAACACAATAGCCCGATGTTGACTTTCGATCATTAAGGTCAGACCCCCAAATGGAATCTGAATAACGTTTAAGGACAAGCTTAGACGCACGACTAAAGTGTAGCCCGTGATCCATCGTGCCTTGTAGATAACGCAAGATTCGCTTAACAGCTTTGAGGTGCGAGTCTAGAGGTCTGTGCATGAACTGACAGACTTTTTTGACTGAGAAAGAAATATCTGGTCTAGTGATTATAGCATACTGAAGAGCGCCCACTATACTTCTAAAAAGACTTTCATCTTCAACCAGACTTCCTTCTGAAGCTGATAATCGACAAGTAGACACCATAGGCGTAGGGGAACTATTCACCTTGTCCATAGAAGCCTTCTTAAGTAGATCCAGTACATACTGCTTTTGATTAAGGAAAATGCCATCTGAGGTGTATTTAACCTCTATGTAAAAAATAGTTTAGCTGTCCCGAATCCTTCAGAGAGAACTTATCATTGAGTTCCTTAACAAACTAACTTATAGCACTTGAACTAGAACCAATAACTATGATGTCATCCACATAAACTAGAACGTAGAGCAACTGAGTTTCAGACCGATTTATAAAGAGGGAATTGTTAGCCTTTGATACTTTAAACTTGTTAGAAAGAAGGAACTCCCTTAGTTTGTGGAACCAAGCTCGAGGTGCCTGTTTGAGGCCATACAAAGCTTTCCTTAACCTGCATACCAGATGTTGTCCATTGGTTCCTGTCTGTTCAAAGCCTGGTGGTTGCACCATGTATATTTCTTCGCGTAAATCACCATTTGAAAATGCGTTATTGCATCTACCTATCTGAGTGACCAACCCAAGGAGACTGCTATAGCCAAGACCACCCTAATTGTTGTAGGTTTCACCACAGGACTGAAGGTCTCATGGAAGTCAATGCCAACTTCTTGAAGATAACCTTTAACCACCAACCGACTATTGCACCGAGCTACCGAACCATCAGCATTCCTTTTAAGCTTGAAGATTCATTTACAACTAACAGCCTTTCGATCTGCAGGTAAGGGCACAAGATCCCAAGTATGGTTTGAAAGCAAAGCTTGGTACTCAGCTTGTGCAGCTGCTGTCCACTTAGGACTCTAGAAAGCCTCAGTTATGGAAGATGGTTCCTTCTCAGTTATGACAGAGGAGAGCAGTTTAGGCTTATAAACACCACTCTTAGACCAGGTCTGCATAGGATGAACATTCTGAGTGGAACGGATAGGAGGATCAACCAGAGTGGGAGAGGAAGGCACATCAGTTCTAGCAGATAGACTAAATGACTGAGCTGTAGACGAAGAGGAACCAATAAGAGAATTAGTGTCATGGTGAGTCGAGCTGGAGCTAGCCACAGAATCCAAGGGAACTGGTGCTGTAACAAGAGGAATTTATGACTGCTGATGAGTTGGTTGAACAAGGTCAGAGTGAGCTTGAAAATGAAAACCATGCAAGAACGGAAACTGAGCTTCATCAAAAACAACATGACGAGGCACAAACACTCGACCAATGTCATCAAGACACCTGTAGCCTTTGTGATTTAACGTAAGGCCAAGAAACACATACCTTTTAGACTGAGAATTAAGCTTGTGATGATGATATGACCGCAAGGAAAGAAAGCAAGCACAACTAAAAACTTACAAATGAGAATATGAAGATTTGACTTTATACAGCATCTCATAGGGACTGCTATATTAAAGAACACGTGTAGGTAGTCTGTTGATCACATGGACAGCATGAGAGAATGCAGAAGACCAAAAATCCAGAGGCATAGAAGCCTAAGCCAAGAGGGTCAAACCCATATCAACCACCTAGTGATGCCTCCTTTTAGCCACACCATTTTGCTCTGAGGTATGAGGACATGTGATTCGATGCTGAATGCCAAGTTTGAACAGCTCAGTCGACAAGGAGTGATATTCACCCCCCAGTCAGTTTGGAGCATTTTGACAGAAGAACCATACTGCATTTGAACCATTTGTTGAAAGTGAAGAAAGTATTTCAATACTTCAGACTTAGCTTTGATAAAATATAACCAAGTATAGCGGCTGTGCATATCAACAAAAGACACATAGTAAGAAAATCCATTTAATTTAATATGGGATGGCCCCCAAACATCAGATACAACAAGTTCAAATGGCAAAGAATATACTATTGTGGAAGCTTTAAACTGAAACTTATGAGATTTGCCTAACTGACAAGTTCAGCACACATGAGGCAGATTATCATGCTTGAAAGAAATATTACAAGAGTGCAAGACACGCGCAAGAGTATTGTGGCATGGGTAGCCCTGCCTGTTATGCCACAGTAGAGGAGCAGAAGAGAGTTGAGCATGGTACACACATATAGAGTTGGATCGAGAAGCTGCAGCAGAAGGCTTGTGACAACCAGTTCGAGAGACATCAAATCGATAAAGGCCATTATGCATGTGGCCCACTAGAAGGATCATCCCTATCTGAATATCCTTCACAAAACACAAATAGGGGTGAAACTCAAAAAAAATGCCATTGTCCCTAGCAAATTGACCAACTAACAATAAGTTCTTGCAAACAGTAGGTACATGGAGAACACTCTTAAGATGCAACAGTCTTGAACCAGTCAACAAAGAAGAAGAACCTACATGTGCTATAGAAACAGATGCACCATTTCCCATAGATACCTGATCCATACCTATGTAAGAAGAGGTAGTCGAGAGAGTAGTCATGTTTGGAGTGATGTGATTGGTGGCCCCAGAATCAGGGTACCAAGTTTGAATTGTGGATCCAGAAGAAGAGGAACAAGAAGACTGCTGAATAGAAGAAGCAATGGGCTGTGAATGGGAATGACAACAAGGAGCAGATGAATCTTGGCCATTAAAATAATGATAGTTGACAGTCTTGGAATTGGTAGAATCCACACCAAAAAAATTTTCATCAAAACGGTGGTAACAAGACTGAACCACATGACCTATCTTACCACACAACTGACACTGTGGCCTGGAACGTGACCAACCTCTACTAGTACCACGGTTTCTGCCACGAGACCAACCTCGACCATGCCCTCGCTGTCCTGATCTGAAATCTTGAGAATAACTGTTAGAAGCATTAGTAGTTTTTGAGTGATGATGATGGTTCTTGGAATACGAGGACACATTAGCTTGCATAGGAAATTCAGTCAACAAAGCTAGCTGTCGTACCTCACAGTCAAGAAGCATTTCAGTCAGTAAATCAATAAACATAGGAGTAGCAGAGGCTATCACCCGAATGGACTCATATTCAAGCGAGAGTCCAACCAAGATAATACTGATTTGTTCTTGCTCAGTAACGATACTGCCAGCTGCAACAAGGTTGTCACTCAGTTGTTTAACCTTTGACAAATACTCTTTAATTGTGAGATTTGCTTTCTTGAGAGAATACAAATCATGTCACATGCTTGAAATCTTTATAGCGGACTTAACACCAAACCGCTTTTCAGTAGCAGACCAAATGGCAAAACTAGTTTTGGCGTTAGTAAGATGAGCTAAGATATCATCAAGACTGTGGTCAGTGACCAGGAGGCAAGAAACTTGTCTTGTTTCTTGTGAGCAAGAAAGACTGGATTATCAACTAATTGTCCATCGTTACCAGGAACAAAAGGAGAGGGAACCGGAATTGTACCTTGTATGAAACCTTCAAGACCGTACCCTTCAAGAATGAGTAGCAGTTGATCTTCCAAAGGAGAAAATTACGCTCATTAAGTTTGATAGTATCATGCTTTGAGAAGTAATGGACTGTGGATAACGTCGTACTACCCGAACCCGATGAAGGAAAGGCAGCCGCAGTGCTAGAAGACTAGCGAGGCGTATCAACCCCATGCGCAGGCTCAGTAGCCATCAAACCAAATAAGAGAACAAAAATTTTACACCAGAAAAGTCATGGCTCTTGATACCATGTTCAAGTATAGAACTAGCTTCAGTAAAGAGATTCCTTTTCTTCATTCACTAAGAGAGAGTTACAACCACATATTTAATGCATATAGATCACAACCGTTTCTTTAACTAAACTGAGCTTAACTAACAAACTAACACTTATAACTAACTGTTTGTGAATTACTCATAACATAGTGATACTCAATTTGTAATATTTGAAGATTAGGGACCAATTTAAAATCTAGGCTATAATTCGAAAAAGTTTGATAAAATTAACCAGTAAAATAATTAAAATATACTACAAAACATGAGACGAAAAATATCAGTACAAAACAAGTACACTAGTGTACCAAAATCTATACAATGGAGAAATTGTTATTGTTTCAAATTTTATATAAATATTAAGTATTTTAAATACGATTATGGCAAAATAAAATGTAGAAATACAATATGAGTACATGAATTGTCAAATGTTATTTATCTTTTAATTTGGTGAATCCAAAAATTAGATAAGTTGATTTATTAACATTTTATAAATTCGAAATTCAAATCCCAAATTTTATGTGGTCACTGCTATGAACACAATAGAAAAACAAAACACATAGGATTGTTTACGTGGTTTGATTTCATTACGTTTGCGAGGTCTAGCTTAGTGAGTAAATTCACTATCTTTAATTCCAATACAATAAGTGATTCAAATTCTATCACACTCCAGTATAATAATCTCACTTTTGAATCTAAAGATCGAGATCATTCACTTCTAAGTTATCCCTTGAGAACTTAAGCAATAAAAAAAAATTGTTTACTCTCTCAAATGCACTGGAAAATATATTCCACTGTGAATAGATAAGTGCTTTATAAAACCTATATAAATCTCTAAAATATATAAAAGTTCGACACTTGCTAACATATTAGGGATCAATTATAATCCAATCTCTTCTTCTAAGCAACTAACATAGCATTAATACAATATGATAATAATTTAGACCAAAATAAATTAATCTGTCGAAGATAAGTCTTCAAAGTTTGTTCTGATCCAACATTCTTGATTCAAAGGATTTGATATATTTGACCCGATCTGACTCAGTCCTTTGAGATATGCTCCTCCAAATTGATTGATCTTCATAAATGACTTTAAATACTTCCACAATATTAATCATAGCCAATATATATTTTGTTTCAAAAAATTATTAACTTCAAATTTGTCAAGTAAACTATATTTTACAATGTTAACTGTAATTATCATTTCCATTAATGCATAAATATTTATTTCAAAAACTTGTTTCATTGGAATTGAACTCGAACAATTTGAATAAATTACAAACCGAGTTCTCAAACATAAAAAATTAAACTTAACCAAATTCAAACTCAAACTATTTAAAAGGGACAGAGATAATGATTTTACGAGAAAAAAAATGAAAAATATACATTTCACTCAATTCGCATCCCTACGAAATGTTTATTCTTGTGAATTGACTTGGGTGTTAAAAGATTACTAATTGTCACATGATTTTGAATGTCTTGGAGCGTTGACCTAATTTTAGTATAAGAATCAACAAATAAAATGGACTAAATGAAAGGTTGATTATATTTTTTGTTAAAAAAAATTAATTTGCAAGTTCATCAACAAACAACATGGTAAGGTGTGAGTAAGGACTAATGATTAAACAAATGGTTGACCTTGAAAACTAAATTTTTAGTAGTATAATGTAATAAATCATATCCATCCTCATAATCAAGATTCCACCACGTTTTGGCCCTGAAATCAAAATCCCGCAGGGAATAGTGCTATAGATGTTGAAAAGTAGGAAGCCAACCTCTCCATATATGTATTATATATATATATATATATATATATATTTGATTTACTTCCTACTATCACGACTTTTAATATTACTTTTTTGATATAATGTTTAGAATTATTAATAATTTCTTTCAAATCTTTAAATAAGAGGATAACGCGCTTCAACACACTCAAACTCATGTCCTCTTGCATTGACAACAATATTGATGCTAATTGAACTAAGATTCAATCGACATGTATTAAATATATATTAAAATATATTACATTATTCATATTAAAATTTATTTTTTATATTAGGGTAAAAAGAATAATATGTGCACATAAACGATAGTTTAAATGGTAAAATTAATTTATAAATTATAAATTATATTTTTTATACAATATTAAATGCGGGAATGAGATGATAGGATATGAATCCATATCAAATTCCATAAATTATATATAAATAAATATTTCTCTCTATATAATGCTTTTATAAAAAAGTGTTGTTTTAATATGTAATTAAATTTTAATCTGAATTTTTTTAATTTAACACCGTAATTAAATCTATTTTTTTAAATAATTAATTTTATATTGAAAAATATTTTACCAACATTAAATTAGTTTGAATTTTTAAACAAAATGTATAAGATTCTAAACATAGGATTTTTTTAATCAAAAGTTTTAATCAATATTTACTTATTTTGAAATTTTTATTTAAAATTGTTTTCTCAAAAAATATTGAAATTTTTTTCATAAATAAAATCATCGAATTATTTCAAAAACTTGTTTCCTAAAAATATTGTAAGAAACTTTTTAAAAACTAGTATGAAAACATAATTAAAAATTTTAAATAAAAATAGTTACCAAATTTTTAATTTTTAAAAATACTCTTTTAGTATTTTATATTTAGATTTTTTAATAAAACTATTTTAAATATATTTTAATAAAAATATGTTTTTCCATAATTTGAATTCAAAAACAATTTTATAAAAAAATTATACCACTAGAAAATCGTTTTTTAAGTAATTGTTTTCTCATTTTATTATGATTTTTAAATATTACTTTTTGGAAAAAAATTAATTGGTGATGAATACCAGAAGAAATATGAAAAGTAAAAAATCATGTTATACATAAAAGGCAAATCAACATGTAATTTTGGACATAGAAATGTATATAGGCTGTTTTAATGAATTGGATTTGAAGAGGCGTTAACTATAAATCTGCTTCGTCTCATTTTAATAACTATGCCAACAAAATAAATAAATATATCATTTTTTTATAATTTTGTTACGTGCAATGGATATCCTGATTTCGATAAAAGAAATTACTACAAAACATAACCAAAGCCAAGTCATACCGAGAAAAAAACCTAAACCAAGATAAAATATCGGACAGAATGCCACTATCATGGATACAAGCCTTTTCACGGGCATACAGCTCATTGTTAAATATTAGCCACCAACCGCTATCAACGACCTTGTTAAAACTCACTCTAAGATTTGGGGAAATGTTGAATCCATTTGATCAGACGCAGACACAAAGAATTGATAAAGTCACAACAGATTCGAGAAAAACGAGTAACCATGAACCTAAAAGAACATGAGTCATTATTGACCGGGGCCAAAGGAAAAACCGTTAGTTTCATTATTATTCTGAATAGTCCACTTAATTTGAAAAGGGTGGCAGGGGATAAAAGGATGAAAGGTTAAGGAGGTGGGTGATGAAATAAGAGGAAGCCAAGGAAAGAAAAGATCAGTGGGGAGAAGAAGATGGTAGAAAGGAGGAAGAAGGGAGGATGTCGACAAGGAGGTGGCGTTGAAACAAGCTCCAACGTCTCTCCGGCAAAAAGGAGGAAAGACACAAAGAAAAATATTTTTTTAATAAATTTTCAAACATAAATAATTAACATATTTTTTAATATTTACATTATATTTAATTTTCATATTTATTATAAATTAGAAAATGAGGCATTATACTCGAGCTTTTAACTATCGAAACTCAAACTCGAAGAATATAAAGAGGAAGGTTTAGTTTCATGGTAACCTCAAAGTAATGCGTCAAACACATGCTTCCTATCTTGTTGTATTCATATTCATACTTTCCTTTGATCCCTTAATTTCAACAAAAACTAAATTTGATTATTTAGAATGCAATTCATTACAAGGTGGCTGCGCTCCACTTCGAGATAAACCTCAAAACTCTTGTTTAACATATCTTTAATCATTGGTGACTTGGAAACCAAGTAATCTGTTCTAAGTACAATGTATTTCCTACAAAACACTGAAAATAGTAGCCTTTGGACGCCATTGAAGCTTTCTTCAATCCTATACTTATTTTAACATTTATACTGCTGTTAGAGAATGGTCCTCCATGCAACTCATGCAAAAAAAGAAAAATTCACGCACGTAAGAATTCATGCACATAAGTCTTGCGGATGAAATATGAAGAAGTAGCTGTTGCAGTATTGCCGGATGAAATACATGCAACTGAGGATATCAATGCTACTGTTTCATCTCGGTTACATTTTGTTACTTTTTAACAATGTTTTGTAATTTAGTTCATTTTGAACTATGTTTGGATGACATTTGATGATGGAAGAGCTGATTACCAGCTTTGCTTAAGTGTGCAAGTCAAATTTATCTAGTTCCAATGAATTAAGTGGAGTTAGGTAATGTTTAGGTGATGTATTTGTTAATTTTGACCAACCATTGTCTGGTATATGTATTGACTTTATGCCAAAGTTCATTGTAATGAAAATTCATTAGAATTTGATCCAAAATACTCTCTCTTTTCTTTGCTTTCAATTCTATTCTGTTTTTCAAGCTCAAAATCACCAGACTTTAACTTTAAGTTTTCTTCATTCTTCATCCAGATTTATTACGTTGTTGCTTAAGTTTCAGACAAAGCTTCATACTTCCTCTGGATAAAGTGTCCCAAAACACCAACAATTGGTATCTAGAGCTGCATTCTTAGTGGACCTGTAGAACCATGTCTTCATCAGGATTCTCACCAGCGCCACCGCCAGTATTTAATGGAGAAGGCTACCACATATGGGTAGTAAAAATGAAGACCTACCTGCAGGCATTCGATTTGTGGGAGGTTGTCAACTCAGATGTTGAACCAGCACCTCTTAGAGCCAATCCAACAGTGGCTCAAATCAGACAACATGTAGATGAAAGAACCAAAAGGCACAAAGCCATGTCTTGCATCTAAAATAGTGTGTCTGATGTGATTTTCACAAGAATCATGGCTTGTGAGTCACCAAAGCAGGCTTGGGACAAGTTGAAAGAGGAGTTCCAAGGTACTGAGAGGACAAGACAACAGCAGTTGTTGAATCTGAGAAGAGAGTTCGAGAACTTGAAGATGAAGGAGGAAGAAACGGTCAAACAGTATTCAGATAGGATTATGGCTGTGGTAAATAGCATTAGATTGCTTGGAGAACAGTTTAGTGGGGTAAAGATCGTGGAGAAGGTGCTCTCAACATTGCCTGAAAGATATGAGGCAAAAATCTCATCCCTTGAGGATTCGAGAGACCTAGCAAACTTTTCCTTAACTGAGCTCATCAGTGCTCTTTATGCTTAGGAGAAAAGGAGAGCTAACAGGATGGATGAGCACCAAGAAGGTGCTTTTCAAGCCAAGGCCAAAGCTGCCTCGAGCACCACTTCTTACAAAGGCAAAAAGAATTTGAAAAACAGGCCTAAGCATAATGCTGCAAGAAGAGATGATCAACACTGCACGCACTGTAAAAGAGCAGGTCATCTAGAAGATAGATGCTGGTTTAGACCAGGTGCTCTATGTCAAAATTGCAAGAAAAAGGGGCATGTTGAAAGGGTTTGCAAAAACAAAGGCAGACCTAGGCAAAATCAAGCACAACAGAAAAATGCTGAAGCTCAAATGGCTGAAGAAAGTAGTGACCATGAGGGGCAGGTCTTTGCTGTGTCATGCTCAACTGGCCAGAAAAAGGGCTCAAAAGGATGGCTTTTGGATAGTGGTTGCACTAACCACATGTCACCAGATGCAACCATTTTCAAAACCTTGGACAGAAGCTGCACAACCAAGGTGAAAGTTGGTAATGGGAAGTTTATCAAGGCTGAAGGAAAAGGGGATGTGCTGATATGCACTCCCACAGGCAACAAAATCATCTCAAATGTATTGCTAGTACCTGAGATTGATAGGAACCTTCTCAGCATTGCTCAATTACTGGAGAAAGGCTATTCAGTTGTGTTTAAGGGCAAGGAGTGCCAAATTGCTGATCCAAATGGATCAAGCCTCATGTCAGTCACTATAACTAATAAATGCTTTGAAGTCAACTGGCCAAGTGACTCATACTCAGCCTTCACTGCCTCTACTGAAGATTTCAAGCTTTGGCACCAAAGGCTTGGTCATGCCAACTACAGATCCGTGGACCAACTAACCAAAGAAGATATGGTTGAGAACTTTATCAACTCAGTTAAAGAGGAGGAGGTTTGTGAAGTTTGCCAGATTGGAAAACAAGCAGACAGCCATTTCATGCAAAATCAACCTGGAGAGCTTCAGATAAGCTGCAGCTAGTACACACTGATGTGTGTGGCCCCATGAAGATCCAGTCATTGAATATGTAGCTTCTGTATTTTTGAAGTTTAAAGTTGCTGTAGAGACTGAAACAGGTTGTAAGCTAAAAACCTTGAGGTCAGATAATGGGACTGAATATACTTTATCCGGGTTTAATACCTTTTGTGATGAAGTAGGCATTAAACACTAGCTCACCAACACTTATACACCTCAACAAAATGGTGTAAGTGAAAGGAAGAATAGAAGCTTGATCGATATGGCCAGATGTTTGCTATTTCAAAAGAATTTGCCCAAGACCATGTGGGCTGAAGTAGTTAATACTGCTATTTATATTCAGAACAGGTTACCAACCAAGGTATTGGACCATAAGACTCCATTTGAAGCCTGGTTCGGGTTTAAGCCATCATTGGCTCATTTGAAGGTCTTTGGCTGTCTATGTTACAGTCATATACCAGTAGTAAAGAGGGACAAGCTATCCAAGAAGACTGTGCCTGGAATTCTAGCAGGCTACAGTATGGTCAAGAAAGGGTACAGGATTTTAGATCCTGTAACAAGCAAAATTCAAGTGAGCAGGGATGTTGTGTTTAATGAGAAGGCTCAGTGGAACTGGGAAAGAAATGAAGCTGAAGATGTTTCTGAAGAACTCATAGTAGGTCAGATTGAACCTGATCAAGTTGATCCAGAAATGAACATTGAAGATGAGCCAGTTAGAGGGACCAGATCCTTAGCTGAAATTTATGAAAGAGCACAAGTTGCTATAGTGGAGCCAACTAGTTTTGAAGAAGCTGAAGCTAATGAATGGTGGAAGCAAGCCATGATTGATGAAATTAAGATGATTCAGAAGAATCAGACATGTATGCTAACTGAAAGACTTGCCAACAGAAAGACCATTGGTATCAAATGGGTCTATCGAGTAAAACAGAATGCTGATGGCAGTTTAAACAAGCTGAAAGCTAGACTTGTTGTCAAAGGGTTCAGTCAGAGATATGGACTGGACTATTTGGAGACATTTGCACCAGTGGCCAGGCTAGACATTATTAGGCTACTGATTGCCTTAGCAGCACAGATACAGTGGAAGATCTACCAACTTGATGTAAAGTCTGCATTTCTCAATGGCTTCCTTGAAGAAGAAATCTACATTGACCAGCCCCAAGGTTTCATTGTGCCTGGCAAAGAGCACATGGTGTACAGGCTTAAAAAGGCCTTATATGGCCTGAAACAAGCTCCTAGAGCTTGGTATGCTAGGATTGACAGCTATTTGTTAAGCCTGGAATTTGAGAGAAGTATGAGTGGGCCAATATTGTATGTCAAGAAGGAACAAGCTGAAACACAGCTCATTGTGTCCCTTTATGTTGATGACCTCTTAGTGACAGGAGGAGACCAGAACATACTGGCTGATTTCAAGGCCAAAATGAAAGATATGTTTGAAATGTCAGATTTGGGGCAAATGACTTACTTTCTTGGAATAGAGGTGCAACAAACTCACAGTGGAATCTTCTTGAGGCAGAAGACATTTGCTGTAAAGATCTTAAGCAAGTTCTCTATGGAGAATTGCAAGCCAACAAGTACCCCTATGACTGTTGGAATGAAGTTGTCAAGCCAAGGGGATTATAAACAGGTTGATGAATCTGCATATAGGAGTTTAGTTGGCTACTTGTTGTATTTGACAGCAACCAGACCATATTTCATGTTTGCTATAAGTATACTATCAAGATTCATGCATTGCTGCAACAAGCAGCATCTTCAAGCAGCAAAAAGAGTGCTCAGGTACATCAAAGGCACCTTGAGCTATGGATTACAATTTAGCAGAAGTGAAGACTTGAAGCTGATAGGCTACACTGACAGTGACTGGGCTGGTTCAAAGGATGATATGAAGAGTACTTCTGGTTATGCATTCACAATAGGCTCAACAATGTTCTGCTGGAGTTCAAAGAAGCAATCGATAGTGGCTCAATCAACAGCAGAAGCTGAATATGTTACAGCTGCAAGTACTGTTAATCAAGCCATTTGGCTGAGGAAAATCCTAGTTGATTTGAACCTACATCAAAGGGAAGCAATAGAGATCTATTGTGATAACATGTCTACTGTTGCAATTGCAAAGAATCTTGTTTTCCATGGTAGAACAAAGCATTTTAGCAACAAGCTACATGTGGTAAGGGAAATGGAATAAGCTCGAGAGGTAGAGATGATTCATTGCAATTCAGAAGAATAGGTTTCTGATATCTTCACAAAGGCTCTTGGTGTGTCAAGGTTCATCAAATTGAGGAAACAGTTAGGAGTCAGCAGCATGGAGACCAGGGAGGAGTGTTAGAGAATGGTCCTCTTTGTAGCTCATGCAATAAAATAAAAATTCATGCACATAAGAATTCATGCACATAAGTCTTGCGGATGAAATATGAAGAAGTAGCTGTTGCAGTATTGTCGGATGAAATACATGCAACTGAGGATATTAATGCTGCTGTTTCATCTCGGTTACATTTTGTTACTTTTTAACAATGTTTTATAATTTAGTTCATTTTGAACTATGTTTGGATGACATTTGATGATGGAAGAGCTGATTACCAGCTTTGCTTAAGTGTGAAAGTCAAATTTATCTAGTTCCAATGAATTAAGTGGAGTTAGGTAATGTTTAGGTGATGTATTTGTTAATTTTGACCAGCCATTATCTGGTATATGTAATGGCTTTATGCCAAAGTTCATTGTAATGAAAATTCATTAGAATTTGATCCAAAATACTCTCTCTTTTCTTTGCTTTCAATTCTATTCTGTTTTTCAAGCTTAAAATCACCAGACTTTAACTTCAAGTTTTCTTCATTCTTCATCCAGATTTATTACGTTGTTGCTTAAGTTTCAGACTAAGATTCATACTTCCTCTAAATAAAGTGTCCCAAAACACCAACAACTACTCTTTTAATGTCCCTTTATCCCAAAAGAAACAGTACACTTTTGTATATAAATATCCTTTTTCTCTTAAACTTCTCATTCATCAATCGTCTTCTTTCTCTGAATTTTCTTTCGAGCTGAACACTGTTGAAAACGATGAAGCTTTCTGGTTTTAATTCCCTTGGATTTGTTTTAATCGTGTTTGTTATGTTAAGTGCATGTTCAACATTCGCAATGACGGAGTTTAATGTTTTGAACTTTGGGGCTAACTTGAATGGTCGAACCGATTCGACCAACAGTTTCCTCAAGGCATAGAATGTGGCCTGTGGCACGGCAGACTCGACCTTCATATATGTGCCCAAAGGACGGTATTTTGTAGGTTCATTGGCTTTTAAAGGCCAATGCAAAAGCCCTCTGATCATCATAAGAATCGATGGCACCATTGTAGCTCCTTTGGATTATGGAGTGCTGGGAAAGTCGGATAGTTGGTTCAGTTTTGAAGGTGTGAGTGGCGTTTCTATAATTGGTCGAGGTACATTTGATGCTAAAGGACCTTCTCTTTGGGCTTGCAAAGCTTCCAACTCCAATTCATGTCTTTCTGGGGCCACAATATTATTTTCTTCTCTTTTCTTTTATATTTTAATTGAGTTTAATTTAAAATTCCATCATTCAAAATCATTTGTTAAATATTATTGTATTTAAGCTAGACTTTCTCAATGCCTTAGAGCTGTTTGAGCTTGAACTCGAAAAGAAACTTTTTAACCCTAACACAAATATAAGTGTTTCATTTGCATTTCTAATTCCGAGCTACATAGTAAACAATAATCTTTTCTTGTTGTTTTACTGTGAATGTTTTGTAAATTGAGCTACTTATATTCATTTTTGTGTGAAAATAGACGTTGAGATTTACCAACTCGAACATCATCAGGATTGATGGATTAACATCTTTGAATAGCCAAATGTTTCATATTGTGATCAATGGATGTCAAAATATGCACCTTCGAGGAGTTAAGATCGTCGCTGCTGGTAATAGTCCCAACACTGATGGCATCCATGTCCAATTATCGAGAAATATGGAAATTTTAAGCACTTCTATTAAAACGGGAGACGATTACATCTCAATCGGTCCTGGCACTGAAAATTTATGGATAGAAACTTGTGGTCCCGGTCATGGCATCAGGTATGATAAATTAATTAAATTCCATTGTTACTTTTATTGAAAATGAAGCAAAGTGTTTATTATTAACTTACACATACTAGTTAGATTCTGAATGCATGATTTTATTATTTATAATTGCTTTGTGTTGCTTAATTTTAACTTTCCAACATTGGAAGTTTGGCAAAGGATTTGAAAGAGGAAGGAGTTCAAAATGTTACGGTGAAAAACACAATCTTTTCCAACACTCAAAATGGGATGAGAATCAAATCATGGGCTAAGCCTAGTAGTGGATATGTTCAAGGGGTTCGATTTATAGGTTCCGTGATGACAAATGTTCAAAATCTTATCGTGATCGATCAAAACAATTTCCCTCGCAATGAAAATTGTCCGAGTCAGGTATTGCAAAATTCCAACTACCACTTGTTTCAATCTTTAAATACACCTTTTAAATAATTATTTGGTATGATTCATTTTGTTTATTTTTTCTATTTTTTCCTTAAATTTTTTTACTCTTTTTTGTTTGACAATTGTAGATTTCGGGAATAAAGATTAAAGACATTATGTATGAAGATATAAAGGGAACATCTTCAATACCCATAACTATAAAATTTGATTGTAGTTCTAAAAATCCATGCACTGGAATAAGATTGCAGAACGTGAATTTGACATATTTGAACAAAGCAGCTCAATCATTTTGTAGCAATGCGGTTGGAAAAGCATTTGATTTAGTTCGACCAAATAGTTGTCTGTAAATCATGGATTTTGGATTTACTCTTTTATTTATTTTTTTGCATATATTGATTGTACATTAAAATTGATCAGCATTTGAGCTATTTAGCCTTTAATACCCATAGCCAATGTTAGTTACTTGTATTACTTTTTTAAAAACCTTTTCACATATCAATTCAAATTTTATATTTTTAATTCACCTTTTATTGATTTTATCAATGTGTCCAGAGTAGAAATCATGAGTTTGGGATCACCTTTATTATTACAAGAAAATGCATCATTTTTTCCAATTTGATTTGTCAAAACTTGGGTTATGATCTTTGCTGATACTTTGGACGTGTGCAAGCCTATTTATGATATTCAAACATTGTTATAGGAACTTATCTTGAAGATTTGTTTGAATTGGATCAAGGAAATCAACTTCCTTATTTTAAAGAGATTGGGATTGGGTATCTTGGTAACATATCCTAAATATTTGAAGACTTATCTTGGTCATATTGAAGATATTATCTATGCTGATTATTGTAATAACCCGTTTTTGAGTCAAATCAGAACAATAGTTTTGAGACCACAAATATGAAGTCAAAATATTTATTTTAATATTTTAATAAGGTTTACAGCATGATAGAATTATTATGTGAAAGTTTCGTTAAGAAATTTTACTGTTTAAATGCTTAATTCGGTAAAAAGGACTAAATCGCGTAACGCGTAAAAGTTGAGTTCTATTGTTTAGAAGTATCAAATAGCTATGGTTTTTTAATATGGAAGTCCTTATTATGTAAATAGTCCATTTATAATGTAAGTGGGCATTCTTGGACATTGTTTAAGTTATTTATAAGTTATAATTATAAGGTTAATATAGTAATTTATGTATTAAGTTAATAATAATAAAAAAACAAAATCATGTTAGTTCATTCATCATCTTGCCAAAATTGAGAAAGAAAATAAGGTTTTGAATCTTCCATGGTTTTAGCACACTCTTAGCTAGATTAAGGTACGATTTTAGCTCGGTTTTTAATCATTTCTATGTTTTTGAGCTCGTTGCAACTTAATCTAGCTAGCTCGTACCTTCGTTTTTGAAACTGTTATAGATTTTGAATGATGCCATTATTGAATGCTTGAGTATTTAAATGTTTAATGATAGATTATGAAGGTTTAATGATAGATATACAAGTTTTGTTAAGTGATTTTTGACAAAAATGTCAAATAGGGATTGAATTGTGAAAATGTAAAATGTGGTAGTTAAAAGTGTGAAATGATGAAAGATATGGGTTTCTAAGGGTATATAGTAAATTCGGCTATCATGGGTTATGGCCTAATTGTGCAATTTTGTATTTTTATGTGTTAAGGACTAAATTGCAAAGTAGTCAAAAGTCTAGGGGTAAAATTGTAAATTATCCAAAATAAATGTTTTAGGCTAAATTGAATTGAATGAAAGTTTGAATGAGTTAATTTGATATTATATAGATTAAGATAAGCAAATACTGGAACTAGATCGGGGAAAACGAAAAGTGGACGATTAGCCGATAGTTTTATCCGAGGATACGAGGTAAGTTAGTATAATTAGAATCGAACGTCTATATATTTGAAAATATTTGAAATGAATATTTTTGATTGAGTAATTGATGTACTTGAAATATAAATGTCTTATTAGTAAATTATATTTGTTACCGAGCCTTGTTTGAACTATATGAATTCATAGGATACGAGTGACTTGTCACTAGGGTTACCGATTTGGTCGAGCTCCTACATTTGTTGCAGACTCACCACAGCTTGTATGAACTTATTGATATATCATCTTGTAAGAGCTTACTGTTTTCAGCTCATTGGAGCTTAGCGTTTCAGCTTGTATGAGCTTATTATTCAGCTCGGTAGAGCTTACCGTTTCAGCTCAATAGAGCTTATTGTTCATCAGCTCAGGAGGAGCTTACCGATCATGGCTCGAAAGAGTATAAATGATAATGAATTAAAGGATTATTCATGTTATTCACCCGAGTATCCTTTACATTCTAATAGGTTCAACGGGCACAAATACTGTTTATACGAATGAGTTATGGTTTATAAATGTTACTAATGTTATATATGATATATGAATTTGGAATGATGTAAAGCATTATATTAATGGATGGTTTTAAGTGATTTTACAATGATTAACATGTGATGATTACTTGTGATTAGGTGTTTGTTAATTGAATTGGTTGCACTTTAAGTATTGCTTTGATTTTGTATAAATGGTAAGTTTAATTCTGAATTATACGACCTTACTAAGCTATAAAGCTTACTCTGTTTCTTTTTCTATGTTTTATAGAGGTTCGTTAGCTCGCTCGTTTCGAACAAGTCAGAGTTGCATATCACACTATCCAATTTTCGATTGGTATTTTTGACATTGTAGATATATGTAAATATGACATGTATAGGCTAGTTTAAATGTTATTAGTTATGGTCACTTGAAAGTTATGCTTTTGGTATATTTTGTGTATGAGTTAAGCCATGTGATTTGGCTTATTTTGGTATCATATTTGGTTGTGTATAAGTGTTTAACTATGGCATGTTTTGGCAAGGTAATGATGGAATGAAATTATGCAAGTAAAGATTTGATATGTAGTTGTTAAATGAATGGTTTATACATGATGTTAAATATGTATTTAGGTATGTAATTGTTAGATTTTGATATGGTAAATAATGTGTATTGGAATGGTTATTTCGGCTGCCTATTGAGTTGTAAAAATGTGTTCATTTATGATTGTGAATGCTTGTGTTTATAGGGTGGCAAAATGGCTTTACAAATAGCCTATTTTTGTCCACACAGGCAGAGACACGGGCGTATGTCTCAGCCGTGTGCGACACACGGTCATGTTACACGGTCGTGTGTCCCCTGGTGAATAATTAAAAATTCAAGTCAGCCTTGAGCACGGCCTAGACACACGGGCGTGTCTAGTGGCCGTGTGAGTTACACAGCCTTGGCACATGGTCGTGTGTGGCCATTTCAAAGGGTACACGGGTTTGACACACGGGCGTGTCCTCGGTCGTATGGTGCAAGTCAGTATGTATGTCATGTTTCCACACGGTCTAATACACGAGCGTGTCTATTAGCCGTGTGAGGCACACAGCCAATTCACGGGCGTGTGATACTTGAAATGTTGAAATTTTTCTAAGTTTCTAAATTTTTCATATGTTATTGATTTATTCCTGAATGCATTATTAGAACTTTGTATGGTTGAATTTGAGTACAAATTGAATGTGAATAAATGATATTTACTGAAATGAGATGATATTTGATAAATGATTGTTCTGAATTAAGTTACAAGTCCAGTAATGCCTCTTAACCTATTCCGGCGATGGTTACGGGTTAGGGGTGTTACATTTGTTGGTATCAAAGCTACAGTTTAGTCGATTCTAGGACTAACGTAACGTATGTTAGTCTAGCTATACTTGCCATATATAAAATTGTGATAGTGTGATGACTCCTGACATTTTTCAAATGTGTTTTTATATAGTAATGGATCCCGAACGAGCTGTAGCGGATAACGTAGAAATTAACACACCAGCTCCCGCTCAAGGGGCTGTGCCTACTGAATCTAGACTCGTGTCTAGTAGTCATGGGAGTTAGGCTAAATAAGCCTTCTTTCAGATATTGAATGAGTGGTTCAACAGTACATTCGTACGAACCTAGCTGTTCTGCAACCTCCACCCCCACCTGTTCCCCAACCGATCCCTATAGTTCCTTAAAGTATTGATCCTCTATGATTAAATACACTATCTGTTGATAAGATACGGAACCAAGGAGCTGAGGAATTTAGAGCCACTGCTAATGATGATCCTGAGAGAGCCGAGTTTTAAATTGAGAACACGATCCGGGTATTCGATGAAATGTCTTACACACTTGAAGAATGTTTAAAGTATGTTGTATCCTTGTTGAGAGACATTGCGTATCAGTGGTGGAATACCTTGATATTCGTAGTTCAACGAGAACGAGTTACTTGAGATTTCTTTCAAGTTGAATTTAGAAAGAAATACATCAGTCAAAAGTTCATCGATCAAAAGAGAAAAGAATTTCTTGAATTGAAATAGGGTCGTATGTCAGTCACAGAATATGAAAGAAAGTTTGTACGACTCAGCAAATATACCCGTGAATGTGTATCTTCTGAAGCTATAATGTGTAAAAGATTCGAGGATGGATTGAATGAAGAAATCAGAGTGTTAGTTGGAATTCTTGAGTTGAAAGAGTTTGTTGTTTTGTTTGACCGAGCTTGTAAAGCCGAAGAGCTTTGCAAAGAGAAAAGAAAAGTCAAATTTGAGGCTAAAGATTCTAGAAAGATATTTGCGCGTAAATCACATCAGTCAGTATAAAAGAAATTTAGAGAATATCATCTTCGTTCTACTGCTTCTACGGGAATTTCGATTAGAGATAGTGATGCGAGACAATTTAGTTCTAAACATCAGGCTACATCTGTTACTAGTGTGGGAAGCGTTAGAAATGCTGGACCTGAATGTAAACTTTGCAATAAGAAGCATTGTGGTGAATTTAGATTAGTGAGCGGAGCTTGCTTTAAATGTGGATCGCTTGATCGTTATCTCCGAGATTGTCCAAAAAAGTTTACAGCTGAAAGAGAACAACCAGCGAAAGTAAGTAAGACGGCTACTAGAGGGAGACCACCTCGAAATACTAGAAATATGAGTGGTAACCAAGGTGCTAAGAGAGATTCGACTGTGAGATCTGAGGCACGAGCATCTTTCAGAGCTTATGCTATACGTTCATGGGAGGAGGCATCATCTCTAGACGTTATTACCGGTACTTTTTCTCTTTTTGATACTGATATAGTTGCGTTGATAGATCCTGGATCAACTCATTCTTATATCTATATGAATTTAGTGTTCAAAAAGAGTTTACATGTTGAGTCTACAAAGTTTGTAATTAAAGTATCGAATCCCTTAGGGAAATCTATTTTAGTTGATAAATTTGTAAGAATTGTCCTCTGATGATCTGGGGTTACTGTTGTCGGCCTAACTTGATGCTTCTATCGTTCGATGAGTTTGATGTGATTGTTGATATGGACTGGTTAACTATGCACGATGCGGTTGTGAATTGTAGACAGAAGATTATCGAATTGAAATGTCAAAATGGTGAGATTCTTCGGATTAAGTCTGATGATTCGAATGAATTACCTATTGTGATATCGTATGTGTTAGCTCAGAAGTATTTGAAAAAGGGTTATGATGCATATCTTGCCTATGTACTGGATACAAAGGTGTCTGAATCAAAGATTGAATCTGTACCTGTTGTTTGTGAGTTTTCGAATGTATTTCCAGAAGAATTACCAAGTTTACCTCTGATCAGAGAAGTTGAATTTGGCACTGAATTAGTACCGGGAATAGCACCAATATTGGTAGCTCCATACAGAATGGCTCCAACAGAATTAAAAGAGTTGAAAGCTCAGTTGCAAGAATTGACAGACAAAGGTTTTGTACAACTGAGTTATTCTCCTTAGGGTGCACCAGTATTGTTCGTAAAAAAGAAAGATGGCACGATAGGAATGTTACAGACAGTTGTATAAAGTGACTATTAAGAACAAATACCCTCTACCGCGGATTGATGATTTATTTGACCAATTGAAAGGGGCTACAATATTTTCAAAGATTGATTTTAGATCAGGTTACTATTAGTTGCGAGTCAAAGAGTCGAATGTGTCGAAAATCGCATTCAGAACGAGGTATGGACATTATGAATTCCTTGTTATGCCTTTCGGTTTAACTAATGCTCCTATCATTTTTATGGACTTGATGAATCAAATATTCAGACCGTATTTAGACAGATTTGTTGTTGTATTCATTGATGACATTCTGATCTATTCACGAGATAAAGCTGAGCATACCGAACACTTGAGAGTTGTGATACAAACTCCACGTGATTAATAGTTATTTGCAAAGTTCAGTAAATGTGAGTTTTAGCTCAAAGAGATTAGATTTTTGGGGCATACTGTTTCAGCTGATGGTATTAGAGTTGATCCGAACAAGATTTTTGCTATTGTTGATTGGAAACCTCCGAAAAACGTGTTTAAATTCTGTAGCTTTCTGGGATTAGCGGGATATTACTGAAGATTTGTGAAAGAATTCTCGATGATTGCAACACCAATGACACGACTGCTACAAAAAGATGTGAAGTTTGCATGGTTAGAAAAATGTCAACAGAGTTTTGAACAATTAAAAGTACTGTTAACTGAAGCACCAGTTTTAGTACAACCTGAATCGGGAAAAGAGTTTGTGATCTATAGTGATACGTCGTTAAACGGCCTGGGATGTGTTTTGATGCAAGAAGGAAATGTTATAGCTTATGCTTCCCTACAGTTGAAACCGCATGAAAAGAACTATACGACGCAAGATTTAGAGCTGGCTGCAATTGTATTCGCATTGAAGATTTGGCGACACTATTTATATGGCGAAAAATGTCACATTTATACGGATCATAAAAGCTTGAAATATCTGATGTCACAGAAGGATTTGAATTTGTGACAACGAAGATAGCTCGAGTTATTGAAAGATTATGACTTTGTGATTGATTATCACCCAGGAAAAGCTAATGTTGTTGCTGATGCTTTGAGCCAAAAATCTTTGTTTGAATTATGAGCAATGAATACACAGTTGATGATTTGTGATGATGGATCAATATTAGCTGAGTTAAAAGCTAAACCGATATTTCTTCAACAAATCTGTGAAGATTAGAAAAATGATAGTGTTTTGCAAGCTAAACTAATTCAATGTGAGTCTATTTCTGATTCAAAATTTCATATTGGAACTGATGACTATTTAATGTTCTGAAATAGAATTTGTGTATCGAAAAATACCGAGCTTATTTAGAAAATCCTGCATGAAGCACATAGTAGTCACTTTTCTATTCATCCGGGTAGTACTAAGATGTATAACAATCTGAAACAGCTGTACTGATGGTCGGGAATAAAACGAGATATATTAGAGTTTGTATCAAAATGTCTGATTTGTCAGCAAGTCAAAGCTGAACATCAAGTACCATCTGGTTTACTGCAGCCTATGATGATTCTCGAATGGAAATGGGATAGAGTTACAATGGATTTTGTGTCGGGATTACCACTAACTCCGAAAAAGAAAGACGCTATCTGGGTTATTGTTGACCGACTAACAAAATTTGCTCATTTCATACCGGTACGTATAGATTACTCACTTGATAGATTAGCAGAATTGTACATTTCTGAGATTGTTCGGTTACACGGAGTGCCACTATCTATTATTTCTGATAGAGACCCAAGATTTACGTCGCGATTCTAGAGGAAACTACAAAATGCTTTGGGAACAAAGTTGACTTTCAGTACTGCTTTTCATCCTCAGACTGACGGTCAGACCGAGAGAGTTATTTAGATTCTCGAAGACATGTTGAGATGTTGTATTTTAGAGTTTGAGGGTAGTTTGGAAAAATATTTATCGTTGATTGAATTCGCATACAACAACAATTTCCAAACGAGTATAAAGATGGCACAGTACGAAGCTTTGTATGGTCGCAAATGTCAAACTCTGCTATACTGGATTGAATTGAGTTAGAAAAAGATTCACAGGGTTGAATTGATGAGAGAAACTGAGGAAAAAGTAAAAACGATTAGCGACAGTTTAAAAGCAGCTTCAAATCGACAGAAATCCTATGCAGATTTGAAACGTAGAGAGATTTAATTTCAAGTCGGAGACAGAGTATTTCTAAAGGTGTTACCGTGGAAAAAGATTCTCCATTTCGGCCGTAAAGGAAGGTTAAGTTCGCGATTTATCGGGCCGTAAGAGATCGTTGAAAGAATAGGGCCAGTAGCATATCGATTATCATTACCGTCTAAACTTGAAAAGATACATAATATCTTTCATGTTTCTATGCTACGTCGATACAGATCCGATCTGTCACATGTGATCTCTCCGATAGATGTTGAAATTCAACCCGATATGTCGTATAACGATGAACCAATCAGAATTTTGGCTCATGAAATCAAAGAGTTGAGAAATAAACGCATAGCCTTAGTAAAATTTCTCTGGCATAAACACGAGATTAAGGAAGCTACATGGGAACCTAAGGAAGCTATGCAAAAACAGTACCCTAACCGAAGTCAAAATCGGTTTGAGTCAAATCCCTAAGGGGAGAGAGTTGTAATAGCCCGGTTTTGAGTCAAATTGGAATAGTGGTTTCGGGACCACAAATCCAAAGTCAAAATATTTATTTTAATATTTTAATAAATCTTACAGCATGATAGAATTATTATGTGAAAGTTTCGTTAAGAAATTTTACTGTTTAAATGATTAATTCGGTAAAAAGGACTAAATCGCGTAACGCGTAAAAGTTGATTTCTATTGTTTAAAAGTATCAAATAGCTATGGTTTTTTAATATGGAAGTCCTTATTATGTAAATAGTCCATTTATAATGTAAGTGGACATTCTTGGACATTGTTTAAGTTATTTATAAGTTATAATTATAAGGTTAATATAGTAATTTATGTATTAAGTTAATAATAATAATAAAAAAAAATTAAAATCATGTTAATTCATTCATCATCTTGCCGAAATTGAGAAATAAAATAAGGGTTTGAAGCTTCCATGGTTTCGACACACTCTTAGCTAGACTAAGGTACGATTTTAGCTCGGTTTTTAATTATTTCTATGTTTTTGAGCTCATTACAGCTTAATCTAGCTAGCTCGTACCTTCGTTTTTGAAACTGTTATAGATTTTGAATGATGCCATTGTTGAATGCTTGAGTATTTGAATGTTTAATGATAGATTATGAAGGTTTAATGATAGATATACAAGTTTTGTTAAGTTATTTTTGACAAAAATGTCAAATAGGGATTGAATTGTAGAAATATAAAATGTGGTAGTTAAAAGTGTGAAATAATGAAATAGATGGGCTGCTAGGGGTATATAGTAAATACAACTATCATGGGTTATGGCCTAATTGTGCAATTTTGCATTTTTATACTAAATTGCAAAGTAGTTAAAAGTCCAAGGGTAAAATTGTAAATTAGCCAAAATGAATGTTTTAGGCTAAATTGAATTGAATGAAAGTTTAAATGAGTTAATTTGATATTATATAAATCAAGATAAGCAAATACTAAAACTAGATCGGGGAAAACAAAAAGTAGACGATTAGCCAATAGTTTTAACCGAGGATACGAGGTAAGTTCGTATAATTAGAATCAAACTTCTATATATTTGAAAATATTTGAAATGAATATTTGTGATTGAGTAATTGATGTATTGTTACCGAGCCTCGTTTGAACTATATGAATTCATAGGATATGAGTGACTTGTCACTAGGGTTACCGATTTTGTCGAGCTCCTGTATTTGTTGTGGACTCACCACAGCTCGTATGAACTTATCGGTATATCAGCTCATAAGAGCTTACTGTTTTCAGCTCATTGGAGCTTACCATTTCAGCTCAATAGAGCTTATTGTTCATCAACTCAGGAGGAGCTTCCTGATCATGGCTCGAAAGAGTATAAATGATAATGAATTGACGGATTATTGATGTTATTCACTCGAGTATCCTTTGAATTCTAATAGGTTCAACGGGCATAAATATTGTTTATACGAATGAGTTACGGTTTATAAATGTTACTAATGTTATATATGATATATGATATATGAATTTGGAATGATGCAAAGCATTGTATTAATGGATGGTTTCATGTAATTTTACTATGACTAACATGTGATGAATACTTGTGATTAGGTGTTTGTTAATTGAATTTGTTGCACTTTAAGTATTGCTTTGATTTTGTATAAATGGTAAGTTTAATTCTGAATTATACGGGCTTATTAAGCTATAAAGCTTACTCTATTTCTTTTTTTATGTTTTATAGAGGTTCGTTAGCTCGCTCGCTTCGGACAAGTCAGAGTTGTACATCACACTATCCAATTTTCGATTGGTATTTTTTATCTTGTGGATATATGTAAATATGGCATGTATAGGCTAGTTTAAATGTTATTAGTTATGGTCACTTGAAAGTTATGCTTTTGGTATATTTTGTGTATGAGTTAAGCTATGTGATTTGGCTTATTTTGGTATCATATTTGGTTGTGTATAAGTGTTTAATTATGGCATGTTTTGGCAAGGTAATGATGGAATGAAATTATGCAAGTAAAGATTTGATATGTAGTTGTTAAATGAATGGTTTATACATGATGTTAAATATGTATTTGGGTATGTAATTGTTAGATTTTGATATGGTAAATAATGTGTATTGGAATGGTTATTTTGGCTGCCTATTGAGTTGTAAAAATGTGGTCATTTATGATTGTGAATGCTTGTGTTTATAGGGTGGCAAAATGGCTTTACAAATAGCCTATTTTTGTCCACACGGGCAGAGACACGGGCGTGTGTCTCAGCCGTGTGCGACACACGGTCATGTTACATGGCCGTGTGTCCCCTGGTGAATAATTAGAAATTCAAGTTAGTCTTGAGCACGGCCTAGACACACGGGCGTTTTTAGTGACCATGTGAGTCATACAGCCTTGACACATGGGCGTGTGTGGCCATTTTAAAGGGTATACGGGTTTGACACACGGGCGTGTCCTCGGCCGTGTGGTGCAATTCAATATGTATGCCTTATTTCAACACGGTCTAATACATGAGCATGTCTATTAGCCATGTGAGGCACATGGCCTGTTCATACGAGCATGTGATACTTGAAATGTTGAAATTTTTCTAAGTTTCTAAATTTTTCTTTTGTTATTGATTTAGTCCCGAATGCATGATTAGAACTTTGTATGCTTGAACTTGAGTACAAATTGAATGTGAATAAATGATATTTACTGAAATGAGATGATATTTGATAAATGATTGTTTTGAATTAAGTTACAATTTCGGTAATGCCTCTTAACCTATTCCAGCGATGGTTATGGGTTAGGGGTGTTACAATTATATTGCTATTTTTATGGGAATATTGATGGTAATTGATATTTATCTTAACAATCCTTAAACTTTTATATATTGAAAGATCTGTGTAGCTATAAGAGTGTGGAGAATCTTAGCACTTATTCTATTATTTAGAACTTGTCTTTTAGAGTGCATGTTGTAAGTAACTAAAAGAGTAACTTGGTTTATAAACTAAGTTTTTAGGGAGATAACTTAGATCTTAGGTGCAAAAGTGAGGTTGCTAATTTGGTAAGTGTTAGACCTTGTAATCATTTGTTGTACGATGTGTTAAAATAGTGGATTATCTCTCTAGGCAAGGCCCCACAAATGTAGGGAAATTAAACTACATAAACATATTGTGTATTCCTCTTTGTTCTTCACTAGTTCTTGAAGTAGTGTTAAGTAGTGCACTGCTTTTAACATTGCTTCTGTTACTGTTTATTAATTTTCTTGAAAATATTGATTACAAGTTCCAACAATTGGTATTAGAGCCTCCCATTTAATGTAGCTAGTGGTTTTTCCTAGTGTTGATAAAGACTTGTAATGGAAGGTTTTTCAGTTTCGTGTTCCTCTGTGTTCAATGGATCGAATTATGCGTATTGGAAGGTACGTATAAGAACCTTTATAAGGTCAACTGATGAGAAGGCTTGGATGGTTATTTTATTAGGTCGGGAGCTACCTATGTAAGAAATAGATGGAGTTTGAACCATCAAACTTGAAACGACCTAGACTAAAAATGAAAGCAAAACATACAATTTTAACTTAAAGGTTGTATATGATATCTTCAATGGTGTAGATCCTTAAGAACTCAAGTGCATCTCCAAGTGTATTTCTATTCGTGAAGCTTGGACTATTCTTGAAACAACCTATGAATGAACCAAAATTGTAAAGCAATCAAAGTTGCAAATGTTTACCACTAAATTTGAGACTCTTAGAATGCAAGAGAACAAGATTATTGGTGAATTTTATGTCAAGTTATGTGATTTGTCCAATCAAGCCTTTACCCTAAGTAATGAATATTCTAACTTAAAGCTGGTGAGGAAAGTCCTTAGATCTTTGACTAAACATTTTATCATCAAAGTAATTAAAATTGTAGAGGTCAAGAATATTGATGCAATGAAGATTAATGAGCTCATTAGATATTTGTAAACATTTGAAATTTATCTTGATGAGTCAAGGAAGAACAAATTAATAAATGAGAAGAGTATAGTACTACCAATTACAACACCACCTGCCTCACATATGGTTTGACAAGACTAACAAAGCCAGTGAGACCATTGCTATCAAGAAGAGTATCTATGCCATGCTCTGCAAAGCTAGCTTCATTTATGTTCTTTTGGAGCAAGCAGATGTGGGGAATGTTTGGTTCTGTTTCTCTACAAAAGCTGCCTCTTCTTCCTTAGCCTGGAAACAACTTCAATAAGCAAAGAAGCCAACTTGTTTCATCCTCTTGTTATGTTGTTGTGTAATCATATGCACATTAGGCCTTTTGGATCGAGTTTGGCCACCAATAATTTCCTTTAGAGATAGTGTTGGAAAAAATATGATTTGAAAATTGTTTTCTTGCATAATGAAAAATTAAAATTTTAAAAATTGAGCTGGTTTGTAATATTTCTAATAATAAACCCTTTACTAAAATCGCACCAGTGTTTTTGACTATATGGATTCTTGTTCTTTTCAGCTTTCAACGAATGGTCTTTTCCACTATTCTCGTACCATGAATTGTTTTGAGTGTGAGCTCGAACAAATTTGAATCAAACATATAACTAGAAATAGTTTACTTTACTTTCAGTGGAAAAGTAAATTCTCTCTCAATAGAAACAGATAGAATTGTTATTCTAGAAAATATAATTTATACTTAGAAAAATAATTTCTAACTATTTTTGGGTAGAATAACAATATCTCAAAGTTGTGTATTTAGCCCTATCGATGCCATCTATTTATAGGGAGAAAAGGTGAAACCCTTATTAAATTGTAGAAGTTTATTTCAATAGAAAAAACAAATTCCTAGTTTAACTAGGATTAGGTGAGGTGGCAACCCTAGTTAAATAAACTAGAGATTTTCGTCCCTAGCACTAACATGAGGGGCTTTTGAGTCTCTCTCGTATCAGGTCCAATTATAAGTACTTTTTAGACTTTTAACCCAGTACTTGATGATTCAATCCAACCCGATATTTGTTTTTCTATTTCCAAAAATATACATTTTAAATTAAATTTCCAATTAAATAATTTTCTTAACTCAATTCTAATTCTGTTTTAATCACGACAAATTTATCATAAAAAAAATTATGAAAAAATATATTTAATATTTCTACATTCAACGGGTTTACCATGACCAATAAATTTATTTCTATTTTTGAACTTCAATTATTTAATCACTTAATTAAATAATAATTTGAAAATCCATAAATTCATTTTCCAGGTCATTTCCATTTAAAGAAAACCACATTCATTTTCAAATGTTTCCCATTTGTCTAACTTTACCATTTCTATCAATTTTTGTTCATTTGATTTAACATGCATTTCATTTCTAGTTTCAACGAGCTAGCATAGGGACCTATTGAACATATACGATTATGGCTCAAATGATTTATAATTAAGTTTCAGCTTTTCGCCTATTAATTATAAACTCATTTAGTCATGAAGTCATTTTATTATAGTATCATGACTGAGCTCTCCTTAATGACATATCATTACGAAAACAACTCGATTAGTGTTCATCCAATGACATTGTCATAAGAGTGTTACCCTCATAGGATATCCTTAATCTGTTTGGGATAAACTCATTCTCCCAATATGATCCTATTTTATCTTATGGTAATCATTACATATTTCTTCATCAAAAATCAATTACTATCAAATAATAATCAAATCATTCATCACAAAGACGAACGATTCGTGGTCATGTTTACTTTTCATCAACCATGTAATGTCAATAAGAGGATATCATTTACCTATATCTTAGGCTATAAATTCCACTATTGTGAATGACACTACATACTGCAGAAGTCGTATACCCAACACACCAGCTTTCGGTTCCTTATCTATGTGAACTCAGGTTTTTACTTACATCAAAGTATACAAGTCACACATACGTAGTCCGTTATCCACTCAAGATTAAGATATGTTACACTTTGAACATCACAAGTGAATAAGTCCATAAACGAATTCAGGATCTATTCTTCTTGGGTCTAGTCTAATGCACTGTCAGTCCATTCAGTCACATCTATGTCTTTATCTTCTGGGAGTCATCCACTCCGATGCCCAAGACAATGTATCTCCCCTATTGGACTTGATAGACGTCATATTAGTCTTTAATCAGTTTGCTTATTTTCTATTAAACTAAGGACATGTTTAGGTTAGTCTACTAATATAACCTGTCTTTCCGTATTACGATCCGACCACGTAATACCACTTAGTATTAATTTAAACATTAAACAACCAGTGAGCTAATATTTATTTCTATTTTGCTTTACATGTAAAAACCACGTAAGGACAATATATAAAAGGTATTAATATAATTTATGAATAATTTTATTAACTAATCTATTTGAAAAATTATTAGTATATATTAACGAAAATACTACACTTCAGACACCAAATCTAATAATATATCCTCTACAAATTTAAGGTCTGATTCAATTTTTTATTCATCAGTTGAATCAAAAGTGTCTTTAGATGGACTTTCTTCAATAAATTTTTTATTCAACAAAGATCTTACATAAAATTTCTTTAATAATTCATGAAATTTATGATTCAAAAGAGATCTTTTGTTTGGAATCAATCAAGGAAGGAAGTTAGAAGATGAGGAATGGAAGTGGCAGAAAGCTTGAGTATTTGAAGATATTAATTTGAATATATAATTTAATGTGAAATTATAAAGATTAGTGATGTGAAACTATTTTATGTGTGATTTTATGATTCATTTTATTTGAATAAATGGAAAATAAGTACATATGGAAAATTTAATTATGAAATTGGGCTATTAATTTTGTGTAATGTAGTTGAATATATTATCCATATTATTAGTTAAGTTTTTAATTGAATTGGTGTAACAAGTTAATTGGACACCAATTCGGTTAGGAAAATTATAGAAATATTCATCCGTAATTAAAATAAATCATTATGAGGGTATTTTAATATTTTCATTTTAACAAAAACTTATAAAAATATGCATATAATGATATTTGAACTCATGCTGATTAAATGAGTAAAATTTTAAATTTGTCACTCAATCAAAGTTTCATTTTACTTTATTTTATGCATATTTATTTTAATATGCACAATTTATTATATTCATCACTTGTACATATACTATTATTTAGGGTAAATTATTAAAATAGTCACTTTAGTTTGTCTCAAGTTATATTTTAGTTACTTATATTTGAAATGTTATATTTTAGTCACTTACATTATCGCGTTACAACATTGTAATCACTGAGTCGTTAATTGTCGTTAACAGTGTAATGGTAAGCTAACATGACATGTTAAATCATCATTTCAAACAAAAATTTTAGGTTAATTTATACAATTGATCCCTATTTTTTTTGTCTTGAGCAATTTAATTTTTTTTCTTTTATGTTTTTTTCACTTTCCTTTTTTTTTCTTTATTTTCCATTCTCTTCTGCTTCTCTATTTGTTTTCCTACCTTCTCTATTTTTTAACTTAATTTTTTTTTATGTTTCTATTTGTTAAAATTAATCCTTATATTTTTATTTTTTTGAACAATTTAATTTTTTTCAAGTGAGGCGAGCTTGTAGACTAGTTTTAATAAATAAAAAATATAGAAAAACTACGTTAAAAGAAATGAAGAAGGGAGGAAAACAAAGGGACAAGCGTAAGAGAATGAAAAATATAAAAAAAATAGAAGTTAAAATAACATAAAATAAAAAAAATTAAATTACTCAAAATGAAAAATATAGAGACCAATTGTAAAATTTAACCTAAAATTTTTATTTGAAATGATGATTTAACATGCCACGTCAGCTTACCGCTACACCATTAACGACAATTAACATCTTAGTAACTAAAATGTTACAATACAATAACTGACTAAAACGTAACATTTCAAATATAAGTGACTAAAATGTAATCTGAGGTAAATAAAAATAATTATTTTAATAATTTACCCTATTATTTAGGTTTATGATTGATTTAATCGAGCATCAACTCGATTAAAGAAATTAATTTAATTATTTTTAATTTTAATATTATAGATATTTTTTGTGCTATTATTAATTTATTTCAAATTATAGATTTAATTATGGGATTTCTACGTGGATAGAGATAGAATTGTCGTGTTCATAGAATTGATGGAACATGTTGGATGGTTTAATGGATGGACAAACCGGACCATCGGACAAGTTTAGTTAAAGAGTCACCGAGTCAACCCCAAACCAAAATATCTCTCTCTATTCTGCAACTATCTAAAGTGGATATGGTTTTCCCATGCACCTTCCCTTGTAATCCTGTATTTCAATTCCAAAGACTATTTACAAGGAGCCGTCTTCAACAACACCACTCAGCCCCTCCATTATCACCTTCCAATCTCAAGCCTTCTTCTTCTTCTTCCTCATCTCATCATTATAGCCATACTTTTTCTCTCATTCAAGACTCTGCTGTTATTGCATGCCTTCGTGCCAACAGGCAAACAAAACCCTTCTTTTTCACCACCTTCTTTTCATTTCCCCTATATTTTTAACTCGATTGCTTTTATTTCCATGTTTGGGATGATGGGTGTTCTCTTATTTTGTTTGAATTCTGTATCTGAAATTCTCTTTTTCCCATCTTTTTTCTTTGTAGTGCTGAGCAGGCTATGGAAGCTGCTCGTGTTGCGGTTAATGGCGGCATTGCAGTTGTAAGTCACAGCAAATTTTGATGTTCCTGTTGAGTAATTGAACATTGCTTACTGCATATCTGGAACACAAAATGGGTTTTAAAACTTATGTAGAAACTGAATGCTGTATTTGGGTTTTATTAGCAATGGGACTTATTTAAATATTTTCTTCTCTTGATTTGCAGCTGGAAATTGTGAGATCAACCCCTGGTGTTTTTGAGGTTGCTTAAAAATTCCATTTTTTTCCTTGATTTTCTGCCCATATTTACCATATTGGATTGAGAATTTATGGTTTCTTTTCTCTGTTCTTCACAGGTCTTGCAGGCTCTGGCTAATGAATATCCAACTAAGGCCTTTGGTGTAATGATCTTACTAGTTGCATATTAATCATAGAATATATATGTTATTTGGACTAGGCTGTGAGTTCTGTATATGGGTACTGTTGAATTCTTTTAAAGTTTTTTAATCTGATTGGAGGATCTTTAGAGGGTTATATTTCTATACTCATATCCGGATATGCTTTAAACATGAATAAGGATCTTGAGTGTCAAATGTGGTCGAGAAATGCTTTGTTGCTGCAGTTCTTCTTTTTCTTTGAAGTATTCGTATATAACATCATTTGACACATTTTCGGATATGGGTGTGGAGATATGATCCTCCAAGAACCTGAAAAACTTTAAAAGTTGGAGATATCCGAGTCCGACATTTACCCCTATCTGACACTCCTACCGGAATCTGAGTAACATAGTTCAAATGATCTTTTTGGATTATTTCTGAGGTGGATAGAAATCTTGCAGGTTGGGACGGTTTTAACTGCTGAGGATGCCAAAACTGCTATAAAGGCTGGAGCCAAGTTTCTTATGAGTCCTGCTACGGTGAATGTATATGCCCAGAATTCTTGAATCCTTTGTTCTGTCTTTTACTTAATTACTATGTTATTCTGGTTCTTCATCTTTCTTGAAACATGTGTCCGACAAATATCCGTACATAGGTATGAGGATATGATCCTCAAAGGACGCTTAGTACACGAAAAATGTTGGAAAAATTTTGAACATTTTCGTGCCTGACACTTGCATATTACTATATGTTTAAAAAGCTCCATTATGCTATGCTAAACATTCATACATGTTGTCAGGACATTCTAGATGATGTTCGAGACACTGATGTCCTATATATGCCTGGTGTAATGACCCCGACTGAAGTAAGAAACACCCCTTTCTCAGTTCAACCTTTTTTAGGCTTCGGTTTCTCAGTGAACCTCATTAGTTTATGCAATTATTTCTAACAGATGGCAACCAATAGATTCATATGATGCATGTTCATACATACTTATGTACAAGAGGTACTAAAGTGGTTGAAAATGTGGTTTTTCAGATATACTCTGCTCATAATGCTGGTGCCAAGATTGTCAAGGTGAGTCTCTACGTGATATTTACTGATATTGATTGAAGGAATTATGGCCATCTAATACCAGTCCCTATTTTACTTTGATTCTTCATTGTCTTCAAAATACTCGTGTCCAACATATATGCCTTCATAAGTAAGAAGATATGACCCTCTAGTAACTCTCCATATGCATGTGTATATATAGATGTAACCATTTAATGCATATGTGTAGATATATTCATGTACGCATAGATTCTTATGCGGTTTTTTACATTAATATGGTTAAACAGATTTATCCTGTTTCCGCATTAGGTGGCGTACGATACATATCAGCAATTAGGAAGCCTTTTTCTCACATCCCCATGGTTGCTTCCCAGGGCATAACTATAGGTCAGTACTTTCAGCTAACATGTTTGTGAGTTATTTCAAACATCTTCCCATTTGAAAATTGTATTTTAATTTGAAGTATTCATGTTCAAAATCTATATTCAATACATTTTCATATGGGTACGAGGATATGACTGTTCAAGCATCTTCCAAATACGTTAAACTTTTTTGAAAAATTGAACACAACAATGAGCTGAAGCATAGCATTTATGATAAAATTGTTTTGTACCATTTTTCAATATCATCCACGTAAGATATTTTCTTAAACTTGATACAGATTCAGTAGGTGACTATATTGCTCAGGGAGCTATATCAGTCGTTTTATCGGATGCCATTTTCGATAAGGAGGCAATGAACCAAAACAACTTTGATGTTGTAAATCGACTTGCCACATCTGCAGCAATGCAGGGCAAAATTGCTGTAGAAAGGTTAGCCTTTTCCTTAAGTTTATCTGTTCTTTATTACCTTTCTGCAAGTTGTTCTATATCATTACTGTTTCAGTGCTGCTTTTGCTTTGGCTTGTAGTAAATCCTATGTCAGAACCTACATTTCTTCGATTTTTCATTTTCTTAAAGTATTAGTGTTCGACACTTGTATCTAATGCGAATATGGCTAGATTTTTTTGAAGTTCTTTTATGTATTTGGAAGATCTTTGGAGGCCATACCGCCATATCCATATGTTAGATACGAGAGTAGAGCATGAATCCTTAAATGAAAACGAAAAGTTGGAATAACATAAGCTTCTAGCATATTTGATTTTCCGAAAAGAAGCAAAAAGTTCAATCTAGGGATAACGAAACTTGAATGGATCAGTGGATTGTTCTGGTTGAATTCAGAACTGAAAAACTCGGTCGAGTGTAGTATACTAGCCTTGGAAGTTGTTTACTTGAACTTGAGTGTAAGTATAGAATATGGGTATGTAACCGGCACCAGCATGTTCAATCTTTCTGAAGTTTTTCTGTGTGTTTAAAACGTCCTTCAAGGATCATATTCATATCTTCGTACCTATATCATTGATTCGATAAATGTTTCAAGAAAATGAAAAGTTGGGATAAGAAACAGCCAACATACTCAAACAATTTCAAATGTTGTATTTGTTTAATGTGGTTGACTGATGTGGGATTAGTGCAGGAAGAAAAGATAAAACATGACCGCAAAGGAATACTTACCGAACAAACAGGTAAAGCCGAGCTCTTCTTTCCGATGCCGATGTCTTTCATGTGCCCGATTTCCGAAGCACAGACATTTTTGCTAGGGAGTGTTCAAGCGTTGGATACATGTTCGGCTCGGAACACAATTTTGATATAGTAAAATATGTATCATATATCCAAGGACTAATCAAAAAATTTAAAATAAAATCACTCATGATTTTCTTGTTTTTTGGTGTTATAGGTTTTTTTTTTTTTCTTTCCATAATGATAACAGACGTGTTTATGGGTCGGGTTTATTAGTACTACTGGTATCATAATTAATATTTTATATATAATTTTGATGATTTAATCATTTTTCAAATGATTTAGTGTGTGATTAATTCACGATATCGAATTCAGTTATAAATATGTCTTGACATGAAATAATTGAGTCATACAAATTAATTAGAGCTTAAACCTTCCTTGTTTATTTGTTGCGAATAGAAATTATTACAGTAGTCTTTCCATAAAAATTGTTCAATTTGTAACATTAAATGTTTATTTTGATATTTTATTTATAATGCATACTAATAAATTTAGCCTTTTAACTTTTATCTCCTTAATCAATTTGGTTCTTATTTTTTATTTGGAAAAAATTATCCATCATCAAATAATTTAAAATTTATAAAAATCATCAAAAATTATAATTTTAAAAAATATATAAAAATAATTTTTTTAAAAATATATGAAAATGCACTCAAGTTTACTTCCTTTTACATTAATAATAATCTTAATACCAGTCGAATTAATACTCAATTAGTAATAATAATTTAAAACTTTTACAAATCATTAAAAATAGACATGATCGAACCTTTATTATGTCTCTAGTTATAAGGAAGCACCCAAAGTGGGTGGCAATTTAAAATGGAATCCTTGACTTTGTTTTGAGAAAGAAAAAAAGCTAAGCAATACATTTATTTGTCCACCATACCCTCATATTATTGAATTTATTTCAACTTCTGATTTTGACCTCAAATTGTTTGAAAAGTATTACAACTATTTTGATATTTTTATAACGGGTAAGTTGATTTGAAATATTATGTTTTAGTCACTTACATTATCATGTTGTAATATTTTAGTTACTAAGCCGTTATCTGCCATTAACGATGTAACGGTAAGCTAATGTGAAATGTTAAATCATAATTTTAAATAAAAATTTTAGGTTAAATTATACAATCGATTTTGAGCAATTTACTTTTTTTTTTCTTTTGTGTTTTTTTAATTTTCCTTTTTTCTTTTTCTTTATTTTCTATTCTATTCTCTTCTACTTCTCCTTCTCCCTCTGTTTTTATCCCTTCTCTATTTCTTTTAACTTAGTGGTTTTTTTATGTTTTCCATTTGTTAAAATTAGTCTCTATATTTTTATTTTTTTGAACAATTTAATTTTTTCAAGTGAGGCGAGCTTGTGGACTAATTTTAACAAATGAAAAACATAGAAAAACTACATTAAAAGAAATGAAGAAGGAAGGAAAACTGAGGGAGATGCAAAAGAGAATGAAAAATAAAAAAAAATAGTTAAAAGAACATAAAACAAAAAAAATTGCTCAAAATGGAAAATTATAAGGATAAATTGTAGAATTTAACCTAAAATTTTCGTTTTAAATGATGATTTAACATGCCACATCAGCTTACTGTTACATCATTAATGACAATTAATGGCTTAGTGATTAAAATATTACAGCAGGATAATATAAGTGACTAAAACGTAACTGGTGGCAAACAAAACAAAAGTGACTATTTTGATTGTTTATCCTTTTATAAATAAATTGAATGAAATTTTTTTTTTATTGATAGATTAAATAAAAACATATTATAAATTTGGTGTGATATAAATGAATCTCTCTGCATAATCTAAGAATATTAAAGAGAATCCATTATTTTGTTTGGAAACTACAAGGAAAAGAAATGGAATTAAAGAGAGCCCTTCTCTTTTGTTTAATAACAATTAATTTACAAGGAAAAGGAAAGGAAAGGTTCAGGAAACGAAATGGTAATTTACCTTACATTATTAATTTCACCACAAATTTGGGGAAAATAACTTTAGTTTAAAAAAAAAGTCATATCCATGAATAACATTTGAATATTTTAATTTAATTATTATATTATTTAAAAGAATTAAATAAGATTTAATTGTACAATTTAAAAAATAAATAAAATTATTTCTTTTTTATTTGCAAATCACATAAAATCATACAAAACTTTCAAAACATTAATCTTATTAATAATGAATAATATTATTTTAAATAGTAATTATTAACTCTATTAAAATTTAAACTTATTTTAAATTAATTTTAATGGTATAGAACTAATTTCCTTCCTACATGGTGCACTTATTCCTTTTTAAATCATTAAATAAATGATGTATTGTCTTTGGCAAGCTTATAAATATACAAGCTTTGCACCTCCTTCCTAGGCATTGAAATACAAACATTTTCCTTTTTCTCCCCTTCACACAATGCTCTATCATTTACTTTCTTCCTTTTTTTTTTTTTTTTAAAAGATGTATCTTATATTTTTGTTAATTAGTTTTTGGGTATCTTTTATATTTGTTTCATGATTTATGTTTGAAATTCGTAGTTATTTCTTCTAATAATATCGTCTTCAAGGTTTAAATTTGTATTTTAAATTTTGTGCTAATTCATTTAATCTTATTGATTGCGAATTCTCTTATGAGACTTTGTTAGATTATGAGCCTAGTTTCTCTCTTCTAATTGGCCTCTCAAATTTGTGTATAAAATATACAAATATAGTAATCATACAAAGAGGGAACTAGGTTCATAATCTATCAAGTGTCATTCATTTACCTATAAAAAATTTACATTTTTCAAATTCAATGATAAACATACATTGATATTATTAGGAGGAGAAGTCATAAAATTTCAGAAAAATAAATATTTATTTTTTAAATGTTGTAAAAGCATAACTTTGTGTTGTCTAAATATTTATTTTTTTTGAAGGGGAAAAATCAAACTTTTGGTAGGTTTTTATTACAAATAAATATTGGATGAAAAGTAGTCTTTAAGAAAAGGAAAATAAAAAAAGAAATGGGTCCTAGAAAGAAGGAAAAGTTAGGTTCCATCGAGGGTCCCCCCTTTATCTTAAGCGCAAAAACGCCTCCGCTAAGTAAATTCCAAAAACACTGATCTCATCTCTCTCATTTTCCTCTCTTTCAATATCCTCCGCCGTCCCAATGGTTCCACCGCCGTCTACGCCGTCGCTTGACTCCCAACAAATCCAACAGTTCCTCTCCTCCGTCCTCTCCCAACGCGGCCCTTCTTCCCTCCCTTACACCGAAGACTCCAAATGGTTGATCCGCCAACACCTCCTTTCCCTCACCTCCCACTACCCTTCCCTCCAACCCAAAACCGCCACTTTTACCCACAACGATGGCCGCTCCGTCAACCTCCTCCAAGCCGACGGTACCATCCCCATGCCTTACCAAGGCGTCACTTACAACATCCCCATCATAATCTGGCTCATCGAATCTTACCCTCGTTACCCTCCCGTTGTCTACGTGAATCCCACGCGCGACATGATCATCAAACGCCCCCATCCCCACGTTTCTCCCTCGGGGTTAGTTTCGACCCCTTATTTGCAGAATTGGATTTACCCAAGCTCTAATCTTGTTGATTTGATCGTTAATTTAGGCTCTGCTTTTTCTCATGATCCCCCGCTTTATTCCCAACGTCGCTCCAATCCTAACCCTAACCCGCCTAATTACGGGCAACAGCAGCAGCCACCGCCTCCGAGGGTTGCTGCCGCGGGTTATCCGCCTTCGCCTTATGGCAGGGCACAGCCATCTCAGACGGAGGATGCTGCGGAGGTTTACAAGAGGAATGCGGTGAATAAGTTGGTGGAGATGGTTCATGGAGATATAATTAAGATGAGAAAAGAAAGGGAAGCTGAAATGGAAGGGTTGTTTTCAGCTCAAGGAGGGTTGAGAAAGCGAGAGGAAGAGGTCAACAAAGGGTTGAAAGAAATGCAAGATGAAAAGGAAGCTTTGGAACAGCAGTTGCAGGTTGTTTTGATGAGCACCGATGTTTTGGCTGGTTGGGTTAGAGAGAACGAAGGGAAAATCAAGAACTTGGGGAAGAACAATGACAGTGTCGACGTCGACGAGGTGTTTCATTGTGCCGATGTGCTATCCAAGCAAATGTTGGATTGCACGGCTGCGGATTTAGCCATCGAGGACGTCGTTTATTCGTTGGATAAAGCCCTGCAAGAAGGGGCGGTGCCATTTGATCAGTATTTGAGGAATGTGAGGTTGTTGTCAAGGGAACAGTTCTTTCATAAGGCTACTGCTGCCAAAGTTAGGGCAGCTCAAATGCAGGCTCAGGTTGCTAGTATGGCTTCACGAGCACCGCATTCACATTACGCCCCATGACTGGTTATTGATTTGTTTTTGTGATTTGTCTATAAATGGATCATGTTTTCTGATATAGCTGCATTTTTTTTGCCTACCTAATTAAATATATGTTTCCTTTTATCCTATTCATTTGGGAAAATTTATTATTATGATGTGAAAAATGTGCAGCCTTCTCTCTTTTTCAAAATGAATTTGGGCTCTTTAGTAGACTTGCATTGGTGAGGAAAACTGGAATAGAAGCAGACATTGAAGAATGCTAAAAGAAGCATTTACTTTTTGTATTCTTATGTTATCTTTTGACATGATTTGTAAGTAAATGAATGATCCCTTATTTTGTTGTATCACTGGTTGTTTAACTTATCAGCTTTTTACTTCAATGCATCAAGTTCATGCTGTGTTACTTATGTTCTTGGGAGCTAAACTCTTTATCACCCAATTGCAGTGAGGTTTATTAGATATTGCCTTGAGACTTTGTTATCTCTTTTTTCTTTTAATGAGGATGGGGTATACTAACTTTGCACTTTGAGCAGGGGGAAATTGCACCTACTGATCGAAGCAACATGCAAAATAGAAAAACCCTTCAGTGTAACATGAACTTGAAATCTGCAGTAAGGCATTTGTCCTTAATTCAGTGGTTGTAGTCATGGTATTTATATGATTCTTCTTCCATGGGAGTAATATTCTAAACCCTAAAAGTTAGGTACTTAGAGCAGAGAGATTGAGTCCTACTTGCATGATGCAATTTCTTTATATATAACTGTCAAACAGGGTTGGTTGGGCTAGGTTCATTCTAGGCCCATGTTAGCATTCCTAGCACGACTTAAAATATGAGACTCGTTATTGTTCATATTTGTAAATAGTTGATCTAAATCCATTTAGACCCATTTATATATATATATACATACATACGTGTTATTTTGCCTATAAAGGTTGAGGCTTTGGGATTTTTATGGCTTAGGTTCGATTAATTCTGATTTATTTCTGGAGCTGGATCGTGTTTTGCATTGAGTTGGTCTTAAATATGGTTTATCCAATATTTATTATTTGTGACTGTACTTGTGATCTCTTTAAAAAACATAATTTTTATTTAAGTTCAACAATTATATATATTTATGAAAAATTTAAATATAAATAATTTAGCATTTTTTAATATTTACATGATATAAAAAAAAAACATATTATAAAATTGAAAAATGGGAAGTATATATGTCATGGTAATTATATGATGAAGCAAGCATGAATATTTGGTTATGATTATTTAAACCCATATTGTATTGCCAAGTTTGATTAGATTATTATGAGTTATGGCAATTCATTATATTTTGTTGCCTAATTTGATTTGATGTCTTAACTAATCGATGCATTCGACCTATTACATCAATGCTTGTTGCTGTGTTATTATTTTTATTTTTAATAATTTTATTATATTTTTTACACAATATATAGAATTATCTATATTTTTTTTAACTCATAAATAAGAGAATAATGTGCTTTAGTATATTTAAACTCATATTTTTTTATATTGATAATAATACACATATTCCATGTGAATCGAAAATTAATATTCAATCATAATTATTACTATTTTTACAAAATGGTGTAAGTTGAAAAGCTTGTTAAAAAACTTGCGGAGCAAAGACAAAAATGTTGCTAAGCTTATTCAATGATTGCGACCAATTCCAAACCACTTTCATGGTAAAAAGTGACATTATATTATGTTAAAAAAAGAAGAAGATATGATTTTACATTAACACAAATTGGTTGGGTACGAATTAATAATTTATCTAAGTGATATAATAATGATGCACGAATTAAAAAGTGGAGGTTAAACAGGCAATTAAACAAAAGTTGATAAAAGAAAGGTTAAATTCTAGTCCTAGTCTCTACTTTGTCAAAGTTATGAATTTAGTTTTTGTAAATTAATTTGATTAATTTTAGTTTGTGTATTTTAAATCGGTTAATTTTAGTTCTCCTACTTTTAGATTATGAAAAATATAGTTCTGCCTTAAAAAGTAGTAGTTAAATTCAATTACTAATATTATACTATGCGTACAATTGTAGATTTAGTCAATATTCTCCAATTAGATCATTCTAAGTCTTTATACTCTTTGAATTTTGAAATTTTTATCTTGATCCAAATGATAGTCAGTGAGTAACATGCGAAAATAACAAGTTGATATAGCGTTACACTTAATGAATTTAACAATTATCATTTAGTATGTATTGAAATTATAAATTTTGAAAAAGTAAAAAGACTAAAAATGATCAAATTAAAGTATAGAGATTAAATTCACAACTTTCATAAAAATGTAGGGACTAATAGCCAAATTTAACAATAAAAATAAACTATGTTAAGTTATTTTGCCTCTTTTAACTTGGAAAGGTTTTCTTTTTATCTTATGCGTAAAATTTGCCTTCGAACAAAAAGACTACTTCAGGTTGGACACGGATTAATTTGTTGAAAAAAAAAAAGGTTTGGGTACCATATAGAAAAATAAAAAAATAATAGAAATTGTAATTTTGGAAGAAAGAACGTTACTCTATCAGTCTATTGCCAATTCTAGGAGTGACGTGGAAGATTGTGATAGGACCTTCACAGTCTCCCGAAAAATTCCAGTTTCACTTTAGCAAAAATGTTACCAATTACTGAACTTTTCTCTACACGCGTTTGGTCTTCGAGAAAGTGCCTACACCCCGAGAAAATTTTTGACCCCATTCCCTTTTTTATTTTTATTTTTTTTTCCCTCGAGAAAAAAAAATTAAAAAGAATGAATCAAAAGAAAAACAACAGCAAAAAGTTAAAAAAGAAAACCCTAACAAAAAAAAAAAAAGCTTCCCCAATGCACCGTCACATCTACTTAACGCCTACAGCATCTTCTTAAGGACGTCGTGTTTCATCCCACCCGCCGATCAGATCAGCCTCCTCACCGGCGATAGATTGTTACTTTCACTCTTGAATCACAATTCACTGGTTTCTTTCTTTTCCTCTCTCTCTCGTTATCTCATTTATTTATTTTTATTTGATTGCTTATATCAAGTGTAAACCATTGAATGATACGAGTTTCTTTTTCTTTGGTGTTTTTGGTTGATTATTTTGTTTTTGTTTTTAACTTGTTGGTTGTTTAATTTTAATGGGATGAGACATGGGCTTGTTTTATTTGATCAATATTAGTAAAGAAGCTGATGTTTGGGTTAGTCTCAGTGTGGACTCTTTTAGAGTAATTTGGAAATTAATTCGCTGAAAATCAATGCCAAATTGTTGATTTTTAAATGCTTGCACTTGTGTGAAAGTTAGGTGCTAAGCTTGGTTATAGTTTGTGGTTTGGCCATGCTGATTTTATTGGGGTCCGGGTCGAACCGGTGAATGCATGTCGAGAACTTAGATATTTGGATGGGTTGTTAGCTTTAACTAGTTAGCAAAGTTCTAATACAAATGTCTTGCTGAGCATTGGGATTTATAAACTTAGTTTTTCTAGAGATTGTAGTCAAGTTGATTTAATTTTCGTCCTCATAAATCTTATACTTGATTGTTCTTCAACTCAGTCCTTGTTTTCTGCAAATTTGGTGTTGGCTAACATCCACGGCATTGCTTTCATAGTATGATTGAGCATTGGTTTCAAAGTGTTCTCAAGTTACTCAAGTTCTTACTTCTAGTTAGTTGTCTTCTTCCCTATTTCTCTATCCCTCCATATTTTCTTTCAGATTCCAGTATGATATGAATGCAGTGAGCTGGTTGTGATTAACGACACCAATCGAAATCCTTGGCTATCTACGGAATGCTTCTTGCATCAAACATGGTTTAGGCAGTGCTCTTCCCAAACCTGTTCAGGGTTGGATTGAGTGTTATGTATTGTGTATATATGTTTGTTTTTATTTGAATTTCTGAATCTTTAGGAATTATGTTTTGGTGTAATTAGGTTCTCATATATGTTCCAAGAAGGTATTGTATTTGGAGCCTAATTGCTGATATAGTCCAAGAATTTGCCTTGTGCAGCTTTTTTTCATATAAAATCTGACATAATGGTTAAACTTAAAACAATTTATCATGTTTTGTTCGAGTGCTTCTGTAATCTGGAATGTTTCTGTTTCTTTTAGTTCTATGTTCTTATAACATGAGGTTGCTGATTTCTATTTGTAAGAAAGGAAAAGATCTAGTCCCTTGGAAAATGTAATTACTATAGTCTTAAAAGTGTTTCTGTAGTTTTGATGAGTGGTATAGTTGATTATAGGGATAAGTCAACATTTAATCCCTAAAATTGGAAACTTTTTCCTACTTGGTCCCTGAACTTAGTAATTTTTTCCCCAATTTGGTCATTGAGATGATGTGGCACTTTAAGATTGTGCCATGCCATCACCTAAAATTTTAGAAAAAAATATAAATTTTTATTTGATGACATGGCATAATACCGGAGTGTCATGTCATCAAATGGACCAAAATTGGGAAAAGTTTCCAAGTTCCAAGACTAATGTGGACCAAGAAAAAGTTTAGGGACTAAGTTGAGAAAAGTTGTCAAATTGGGGACTAACTGTGGCTTTCTCCCTTGATTATATTCACTGTTTTGTTGGAGAATATTATTGCCAGCAGTTTTGGATTGTACTTGTGTGTATTTTCAGAGGTTGGGCAGGGTATGGTTGGTTAGGAACTCCCTTCAGCTTGTTCCAACTCTTTTCATCATCCACTGAGAACCCTCAAACTTATAGAATCCTTTCCTTATACCACCATGAACATAGTAATCAAAGAGGGACGGTTAAGTGATTGATTTGAGTTTCATCTATATGAAATGTTATGGTCTTTCCGTTTATTTTTTTCGAATGGTGAAATTCCAATCACATCTTATCTCTTTTAAGAAGTATGATTGTATAGGTTTTCTCTTATCTTTTATTGTCTCGTTTTAATGATCACAAAAATGAATCTGTTATCTTGTAAGATTACTAGATCTTAAGGGTTCATTTACTAAATGGTTAATGCCAGTCTTCATATCCATGATTGGGGGTCAAGCCTCTGTTTGCTCGTGATTTCTAATTCTTTAATCACCCAATTTGTGAAGCTTGACACTCGTCATCATTATCATTTGATCCGAGCCACTGTCATGCTTAGCCTTCTTATGCCTGACTGACCTAAGCTGCATGATGCATGGTTTATAGATTTCCTGTTTGTCTTCTTAGTTCTTTCTTTAATTGAGTTAGTGTTGAATTTCTTTTCTGGGGCTTCATTCATTGCTATTTTACAAATTTATGGTTGTCGACCTGACATTGTGCAATTGTTCCAGTCATCATTACCATTTTATATATTTATATGATTGGAACATAATGTGACTCTCCTCTTGACCTTTGTTGTGCCCTCTATTGTCTCTTAACACGGCGAAACAAAACAATTTATATCTTATTCTCTAACTCGATTTGAGAAGTGTTTGAATGATCTTTGCTTTTTCTTATTTGTTTAGATGATCGAAGAACCAAGTTGGTCCTCAATTTTACCCATATTTAGTATCTGTTGAGCATTGCACCATAATATGACAATGCCATTCTGTTGTTTATCCTGGATTAGGAATGGAGCACTACGACATGCAGGCGCCTAGAAGGGGAGAGATGAAGCATAAAGGAAGAAATGTAGTTTGGTCGGTTGCAATGGACAAGTGTCTCATTGAAGCTCTGGCCATTCAGGCTAAAAACGGGAATAAAATCGACAAATGTTTCAACGAGAATGCTTATACTGCCGCTTGTATTGCCGTGAATTCTCGTTTTGATCTGAACTTGAACAATCAAAAAGTTGTTAACCGCCTTAAGACAATTAAGAAAAGGTACAAAGTAATGAGGGATATACTAAGTCAAGAAGGATTTCGGTGGAATCCGAATACGAAGATGATCGAATGTGACAGTGAAGATCTTTGGAAAAGCTATGTTGCGGTCAGTGTGTACTGCATTCTTCCCATTGTTTTGCTTTCTTGTTCCGATACATACTTTTTAAGATTACTTGACATGTAACATCATTGAGCAGGCACATCCTGATGCAAAAGGGTTCCGAAGAAAACCAATTGAGATGTATGATGAACTAAAGATTGTTTGCGGAAATTACCAAGCACCTAGTCGCTGGGCAAAGATGAAGGACGGAAGTCATCCGGTTGCTTATAAGAATTTCGAAGAAGATTCTGCTTCTTTTGTATCACCGAGTTCAGATGACTTAAGTGATACCGATGGAACACAGTCGTATACTGGGCCACCGGAGTATATGCAAGATGTTAGTCAAGAACCTCCTCCAATGGAGCCTCTCAGACAACTTCCAAAGCGGCCGCGTGGCTCAGATTCTCTTCAAGAGGCAATGCTGGCAGTGGCATCCAGCATTCGGCGGTTGGCCGATGCAATCGAGCAGAGTAAAACTACAATCAATGCCACAGAATTGCTAGACGCTGTTATGGAGATCGATGGTCTGGAAGAAGCTAAACAGATGTATGCATTCGAGTATTTGAACGCTGACCCTATCAAAGCGAGAGCATTCATGACTTACAATGTTCGGATGAGGAAAACGTATTTGTTTAGGCAGTTTTGGTGGTGGAAATGACCAGACTGGATCGAAATTTCAAAGCTTTTTCAGTATATAATTGACAATAGTGTGGGAATATTTATGGATGATGACACATTAAAAAAACCTTGTTTCAATGATTCATGGAGGTTAAATGTACAGATTTCAGATGTTCACTGATTAAACATATATAGCTTTAAGGCTGAGTCATAGAGAATTGGACTGGATTGGCTGATTCAACTCGGTAGTTAGTCTGGGTTTGAAGATATAAAAGAACAGAACTTTAATGAACTGATAGATAATTGATTTAAACAGAAAAAAGAAAAGGTTGGAAAATTTAACCCACTTCTTCTACTAAGGTTTGTAAAGAAAAATCCACCTTCTCATTTGGTTTGGAAAATAACCACTTATTTCACTAAGCTTTGATGAAACTTTCCTGTGGCACTTTACTAAGGTTTGATGAAAATTTCATTTTTACCTTTTATTAGTTAGTTATTAAGTTTTTTTTTTTCCGAAATAATATGGAAAACAAAATTTGTCAAAATAATATGAACAATTTTTAATTATCAAACTGTGTATAAAAATCTTAAATTAACATGATAGCTGACGATTTGGGGTGACTACAAGACAATGATTATAATAGAAAGAGATAAAATCTTTATAATCCCAATTGGCTGCCGAAATGTTGATTTGGGTCCTTAATGGTTTGTCATTTCGGAATTTTGAAATATTTTTATATATTTAAAAATTATTTTTTATTTTGAATTTTAAACAGTTTATATTTTATAATTTTTATTTTTTAAAAAAAATGTTTTTTTTTTACATTTTAAAAAAGTATAACTTGAAAATTTTATTTTTTTAAAATGTAAATATTTATTTTTTTAAATTTTATTAAAATTATTTATATACTTTTAAAGGATAAACATCGTTCCAAATAAAAATTTAATCATTACAATAGTGGATTTGTATATATATAAATTTAACCCATAATTAGTCTATTATAAATAATAGATATAATGATTGTCGAAACTATTTTTTATTTTTAAAAAAACGGGGATTGACCTTAAAACGAGGTATGGAGTCGCCACTGATCCTTTTTTATGAGGTGTGATCGGGTCACCTCAAAACGTGATCGTTTTTCAATAAACATATTGATTTATCAAAACAACGATTTTGGTTTGCGAAAATTGGAAAAACGGGTTCGGGAGTCGATTACGTGCGAGGAAGGGTTATCACCCTCGTCACGCCCAAATTTGGTACCTAATTGATTATTCAGTGTCTTAATGTTGAAAATTGAAAATTTCACAAGAGTTTAAAATACGATCCCTCTTAGTGTTAATTTTTTTTAAAGTATCTGAATGAATTAAAACGTATGTCAAAGACTGTTTCATTTCAAGGTAAAATGTTATATCCAGTACGTTAGGACTCAACACTTTGACCCTCGAGTATGAGCTTGCCTTCTATTTCATTTAAAACTCATGTATTTAAATTTTAAAAAGGATATTCGAATATTTAGATCAAACGAAAAATCGAAACCCAGTATGTTAGGGCACGACTACTCGAATTTCTAAATAAGGAATATTGCCTTTATTTTATTTAAAACTCATGTATTTTAATTTAAAAGGATAATCGATTACTTAGATCAAACGAAAAACCGAAACCCAGTACGTTAGGACACGATTTCTCGAATTTTCAAGTACCGAATGTTGCCTTTACTTGAAAAATCTAGACAAAAATAATAATAAATAAAATAATATAGAGATAAAAAATGGAGTAACAAAGAAAATTCGAATGAAAATTTAATTTAAATTGGGAGTGAACAAATAAACACATGTACAACAAATATTGAATGAAATAGTTTAAAAATAAGACGGATAATAAAAATAATAGTAATAATAATAAAAATATAATGGTAATAATATTAAAAAAGTAAATATAATAATAATAATAATAATAATAATAATAATAATAATAATAATAATAAACAAATGACATATTAATGATAATAGAAAATAACAATAATAATAATGGAAGTAATGAAAATAATAATAATAGAAAAATAGTAATAAAAGTAATAATAAAATAGAAAATAACAATGATACATTAATAATAATATACGTGCTAATAATAATAACAATATAAAAAGGAAAATAATACTATATTAATAAAAATAATAATAGTAGGTCAATAATAATAGTAATAAAAAGGTAAAAATAATAATAATATAATAAAAACACTATTACGTTACTACTAATAAAAAAAAAACAGTAATAGTATATAGAATAATAGTAAAAGTAATAAAAAAATAAAAATAACACACTCTCCCTCCCTTCCAAAACATCGGTTTGGCCTTGTTTTGGTCACCGAACCTCCACGCGCTGCCGTCGGAGTCACCGTACACGGCGGCCGGACCTAAAAAAATTATTTTTTCGGCAATTTCAAAATGGGTAAGCTTCTTCCTCTTTATTTTTACTTTTGTATGTAAAAAAAAATTGAAAGATAAAATAAAATAAACAAAGAGCTTAAAATGAGAATAGACGAAAAAAAACCTCTTTTGCTTTGATTTTTGATTAATCTCGTATATTTCTAGTAGTGAAAGTCTCTTTTTTTCTTGTATTCGAATCTCTCTCTTCTTTTCTCCAAAAAATAGAACCCCTTTTACAATAGTTTTGAATGGCTTTTATAGCCAAATTTTACAACTGATTGCCTCTTTCTTTTTGCAGGCAAGTGGGGTGATAGAGTTAGTGGGGTGGTTTAGTGGGGTGTTAATTGGTTTGTTAATTTATTTGGTATTTTGAGCTCTTCTTATTAGGCTCGGGCAAAATTTAGATCCTACAATGATATATTTAGCTTTTAACGTGTAAATTTTTTTATCAATTTAGGGCTTATTTTTATTTTAGTTAAATTCAGCTCTTATTCTTTTAAAAGATACTCTTTTTGTCTTAGCTAATGTTTTATCTCCTTAGACTTTTCTGTTAAATTCTTTTGACGAGACAACAATGTTAATATTGTGCACTTTTTTCATATACTAAGGTTTTATTTAATTAGATTTTTTTAATAAGATTTTAACGAAACATATAATGTGATTATGGATGTGTAAGGAGGAGTGTTATAAATAATATAAATTTTTATTTGTTCTTAAAAGAAACTTATCCATGTTACAAAGAAGAAATCAACACCTTTGAAGACTCCTAATCTAAGCATGGGACTTTAAGATGAAGATAAATTTGAGACAGTTGTTTTGATTTTAAGTGCCGATCCTTGCGACCCACCTGGCTACCTTCTTGGTAGTAACTCATCTTACTTTAAACAGACTAGAATATGAGCTATAATTGTAAACCTTTAAAAGTTCTATTTCAAGTATGCCCCTTGTTAAGATCAAGATAGGGATAATGACTTATTGTTTAACGTTCACATTTTATCTGCTTGAACTATCCTATTTAAAAGCTTATTTCAACATATTTACTTTCATGAAAAAAAATAAAGAAATAAAGGATTGGTGCGAGAACTAAATTTATTCATGGGTCGAGTCATTCACCCAGGTTCGAATGTCTGTATAAAAAATGAAAAGGTTTAGACAAAATATGAGATATGAAAAATGGACTTGAGTAAAATTTAAGCCCATTTTATATAGGGGCCGGGCAAGATTTTTTGGCCTCAAGCCAAACTCGACTTGAATATTTTGTTATAAAATAATATTATATTAATTATATATATTAAATAATAATTATATATTTATTTATATTAAATCACTAATCTAATAACAATTAAATCCATTGTCCAAGACTTAAAAAAAATTTGTCCAACTAAATAACTCAACTCAAAATATAAAATTTTGAAATTTATGTTCAATACAATAAAATATTTATTATATTTATGTGTGTTTTTAAATATAATAAAACATTTATGGTAGTATTTTTTAATATAAATACTTTTTAATGTGTTAAAAAATTTTTATTTAACATTTTTAGTACATTTAATATATTATATTTTTTAAAAAAATAGTTTTAACTGAAAATTAATCTATAAAAATTAAATTATGAACAGGTTGAGCTCGATTTGATTTTTCTTAAATTGGATTGAATTTGAGTAAAAAGATAAGACTATTTTTAGATTAAGCCGAACTTAAAAAAGAAGATATAAATATTTTACATAAACATAACTTGACCTGATCCATCAACACCTTTAACGACAGCATGCAATTGTTTTAGACTTTTGAATGTTTTGTCGATAAGCTGAACGTTGAAAACAGTAAAAAAAGTTAGTAAGGGGAGAATAGAAGGGTGAAACAACAATTATTTTCGAGTTTTATGGGTGATTATGGTAAATTAAACCAACGTTTAGTTTACTCCTTGTGTCACGTTCATTAATATCCTTTTAGTCAACAGACTATACTATAGATTAGGGTAAAAGAGCTTCTTCCAGTATCAACCAAAAGAAGAAGAAATGAATTCACTCGTGAATCAGCTGAGTTCCTCGTACCCCATGTCCGAAAGAAGAAGAAGCATTCAGTTATGCTTGGTATTTACGAACCGCCCACATGTTTACTTACGTTTTGGATGCCGCAGTTAAGCTCGGTGTCTTCGATATATTAACGAAGGCAGGTCCTGATGTGAAGCTTTCTTCGAACCAGATCGCGTCGGAGATTCGTGCGAAGAATCCCGACGCGCCTTCCCTTCTCGATCGCATGCTTCGGCTCCACGCTTGCCATGGTTTAGTTACTTGCGTTTCGCGAAAGCTCGATGCCGGTGTGGGTAATGGAGAAGATGGTGAAAGAGTGTATGGGATTACTTTGGCTGGTAAAGCTTTTGTTAATGACGAACATAATGGATCTTTGGCTGTTTTTACTAGCGACAAGGCCAACATTGAAGTCTGGTAAGTTGAGTTCTAATATTCTCTTTCATAATTATTTGATTTTAATTTGGTTTGAATTCTGATATCTAAAATATAATTATAATATAAAAAAAATACAAAACATAAGATGCATATTACATTTACAGACAAAATATAAAATATTATTTAAAATCAAGCTCGATTTATATTTTCCTAAATTTTCTAAATTGATTTAAAAATTTACATGTTTGATAAAGTATAATTATATTATCGAATTCAATAGTTATGTTCATATTATGCTTCTTAATTGTATGTTAAGTTGTAACTAAAAAAATAACTATGATAACAATACACATAAAAATTGTTTATGTAATTTGAAATATTTCTTACGTGTCCAAGACTTACTTAAAGGGTAATTCATTATGAATCAATAATACAAGTTATAATTTAAATTCAACTCACACAGCAATTAATTCCAAACTCACACTTAAATATTCAACTAATATCATCCTTAAAACCTTAGTTACAATTTGAACATAAAAATAGTTTGTTTACAAGCAAATTGCCCTTAATACAAATTCTTCTAATTAATGAACAAATAAGTACTCAATACCAACAATTCTCCAATATTCATAATCTTCCAACCAGTATGATCAAATTATGCCACTAAGATTACACCTCAATTAGTCTCTCAAAAGGCATAAAATATCTTCAACACTAAAATTTCTAAAGAAATCGTATCTCTTTAAATATACCTTTTTACTCCTCAAATAATGTCCTCACTTGACAGAAGTTCAACATAATCAAATCAAGGCAACTGTGGTTTAAAATTCTCATAAAGATGTAAGAAAAATAATTACAAGATTTGAGTCAAAATATGGACAAATTGTACAATCGTCTAGTTGCAAACAAATTGAATTATTAAAAATAATGATTGAAGTATGTAAAATTGCTTTTAACTAATGATGAAAAAATTTAAAGGGGTACTTAACACAAGAGAAGAAGATAACCAAAATCAATTCACAGTTATTAACTTCAACAATTATGCCTTTATATAGGCTTACAGAGAAATTAAATTGTGGAAGTAAGATTCTCTATTAACAGACTAATGAAAACAGTTAAATCCCATAAAGATTAAACAAACTTTTTTGACTAACAAACTTGCTAAAAATAGGAGTCAATAAACTAACCATAACACTTAATCAAAAAAAAAAAAAAGAAAGAAAGAAAGAAAGAAGAAACGTGGTGTGATTAATTTTCCATCAATCCCTCCCTTAAACTGAAAGCAGATTTTCAGTTTAAGCAATTTTATCATGCGATCCCTCCCTCAATGTGCAAACTCCAAGCAACTTTGTCAACTTCATGAACCTTTCAATCTTGAGAGGTTTGGTGAAAATATCAGTAGCTTAATCCTCACTTCTGTTGTAAACAACTTTGATAATTTCTTTCTTCGTGAGATTTCTCAAGAAATAAAATTTTACATCTATGTGTTTCATTCTTCCATGCAAGACAGGATCCTTTAACAATTTTATAGCTGGATTGTTGTCACAATAAATTGGAGTAGGTTCCTTTTGTGAAAAAAAAAGACCCGCAAGAATGTTTTTTAGCCAAATTGCTTGAGTAGCACATGTAGTGGCTGCAACATATTCTACTTCGGTGGTTGACAGAGTTGTAATGACCCAAAATTACGGGCACCAGAAAAGTGAGTTATAGGGCCTCCGTCTTAGTAAATCGAGTCCGTAAATAATTATTAAGAGTAATTATGAGTCTAGTAATGTGTCTAATTAAGTTTTAACTAGATGAATTTAGTTTAATAAAGAGAAATTAAGAAAAAAGACTAAATAGAATAAGGTGTAAAAATTGAATTATAGATTAAAAGAAAGTATAAAGGGCCAAAATGACAATTAAGCCAATTCTAAAACATGAGATGGCATAAGTTGATTGATTTGAAAATATTACATTATATTTAATTAAAAATTATTAAGGTTTAATATTAAATTATTATTATTATTATTATTACTATTATTATTATTATGAAATAAGTTAAATAAAGACAAATGTATGGTAGTGATTTAATACAAGTGTATTAATAGAAATATATATTTGTGATATTTTATTTAATTAGTAAAATATATTTATTAGATAAAATAATTAAATTGTGAGTTTTTTTTTTTGTGCAATGAACAAAATAGATAGTGACATTTGTAATAATATGAATATATACATTTGTATTATATTTATTTATTTACTTGAAAATTAAGTAAAATATAATTACTAATTACATAATTATATTAGGAGATTTTTATTAGTAAATAAATTGAAAGTATGACAATTGTATGATATCGATATTGTACAAATGTACAAAAATATATGTGTACAATTGTAGTATTTGTACTTGTTATTAAAATAAATTATAATTTATATTAATTATTTAAGATTTTTGTATGATAAATAAATAAAAGAAAGACAAATGGATGATCATGATAATATATAAATGTAAAAATATTTATAAGTGTACATTTGTAATATATGTATTTGTGTATTAAATAGATATTTATTATTATTTAATTAATTGATATTATATTATTATATTAAAGGATAAATTAATAAATTGACAAATGTAAAGTGATAGTAAAATACAAGTGTAATAAATCATATTGTGATATATTTGTTTATTTACTTATTATTTAAGAAATAATAATATTTATTAAGTTAATGTAATAAAATAATAAACAAAATTAAAATAAAAAGAAACAAAGCAAAAGAAACAGAAACTTTCGAACAGGGGAAGGAAAGAAGGAAAAAGAAAAGAAAAAGGAAAAATTGGGTTTTAAGGTTTGAAGCTTTAAAAGGTAAGTCAATTAAGTCTTTTTCTCTTAATTTTGATATTTTAGAAGCTTTAGAACAAAGTTTTGTTGAAACTAAGTTGAAGTTTTGAAAGTTCTTAGGTTTTTGAACATAGTTCATGTTGAACAAAATAATGAATTAGGGATTTAATTGAATGAATTTTAAGTTAGAATTGATTAAAGGACTAAATTGTAAATTAGGCTATAAGTTTTGTGTTGTAGGGAATAAATTGAAAGAAATTTTAAATTAGGGTTTTATTATGAACATTAGATAGTTAAGTAGAATATGGAAGGAAACTGAATAGAAATAAAGTATGAATTGAGTTAGAAAAGTAAATGAGTTAATTAGGATTAAATTGGAATTAGGGTATAAATTGGATAGATTCAGTTATTATTATTAATTAGTGCTGTAATTAATAGTGTAATATATTATTATTTTCGTAGCTAACAAAAAACCCAAGGCATTGGCACAAAAAGGAAAGGAGAAAGTTATTGAGGAGTACTCGCGAAATCTAGGTTTGTATTACTATAATTCAAGTTATTTATTATTAAGTATTAATTTTAAATTTATTTATTTTATAGTAAGTAAATATTGAGATAAGTAATTTTATTGAATTGAATTTAGAAAATTAAATTGAATGAGAAATACATGTTAGTATTACTATAATTCGAATTTAATTATTATTAATTGTTGAATTTTAAGTTAATATGCATGGTAAGTATTAGTATTGAATTGTATGAAATTAAATTGAATTATGATTATACGTGAATAATTGAAATGCATATTGAATTGAGAAAGTGTATTGAACTATGAATATGTGAATTGAAAATTTGATTGAAAAGTGAAAAATGATTGAATTGAAAATGTGAGAAATTGTAACTGAATTGAGATTTATATGTGATCCGGAGACCCTATTAACTAGTCGGGCTGAGTCGAATATAGTTGGCATGCCATAGGATTGGAAGTGTTCAAGGATACTTCGAACTCGAGTCGATGAGACACTGGGTGTCAGTATTTTACTTCGGATAGATCCGATGAGGTACTGGGTATCACATTACTTTGGCTAGGCCAATGAGACACTGGGTGTCAACTTTACTTCGAACTATCCGATAAAGCACTAGGTGCCAAACTGGTGTGTTTGGTTGGATCTGTGTATCCGCCAAAGTCCGAGTCTATTAATAGGGGTAATTAAAAGAAAAGTTAAGTTGAATATAAAGAATTGGTTAAGCCATTGAAAGAAATGTGAAAATGAAAAATGAATTGAAATGTAATTTGAATGTGAGTATGAGAATAGAAAGCATGAACCAATGGTTCATGAATTAGATAATGGCTCAACATGAATGTATATGATTTTAATTGACGAATAGCTAAATTAAATTGTATGAATATATTGAGAGTGACATATTTATGTTTGAATTGGTTTAGTAAATATTATAGTTATATGATTTAATTTATATGATTATTATATTTATAATTTGAATTATGGTAATACCACTGAGTATGAAATACTCAGCGTACGGTTGCTTCCTTGACATGTTAATAGGTATTCAGAGTCTCGGTTCAGCATCCAGGCTATCCCGACTCTAACGCAAAACTCGGTGATGTATTCTTCTTCTGGTAAAAGTGGCATGTACATAGGTGTTATTTTAATTACTTTAAAATGCTATATGATTTTGGTTGTAAAGAATGATATTTGGTATTTTGGTGTTTAAACTAATGAAATGGTATGAAAATTTATATGATATATTTGGTATAATTAATACTAAAATGATCTTTTGATACTTGGTTTAATGGAATGGAAATAGAATTATCATAACATATTTGGAATAATGGGTAACAAGTTGAAATAGAATGAATGAAGTTTATTAAATTAAACAATATATGCGAATGTTTACTTAGTAAATTACTAAGTTGATGTTAAGTTATGTGTAGGTGTATCTAAACATGAAATTGTACGGATTGTGATATTGGTTTTGAATTGGTTGCGATTTGAAATTGCATGGAAGGTTAAATATTTATAAAGGGGTTATATTAAATTTTTCCTTAAAAAAAGAGAGAGTCAAATAGCAAAAGTTTTATATGAATTTATGATTATATTATAATATGTTCGATAATTATTTGAATATTAATCGTAAATTGTTCGGTAATGCCTCGTAACCCTATTTTGGCGATGGTTTAGAGTTAGGGGGTGTTACAAGAGTAACAATCGATTGTTTTTTAGATGATCAAGAAATAGCCCCTGATCCTAGCATGAACACATACCCCGAAGTGCTCTTCCGATCATTTGTATCCCCTGCAAAATCACTATCAGTGAATCCAATGAGATTTGACTTTACTCCTTTTTTGTATAAGATCCCATAATCCGATGTCCCTTGTAAGTAGCGAATAATTCTTTAAGCAGCAAGAAAATGCATCTCCTTTGGGTGTTCCATGAACCTGCTAATAAGACTAACGGAATACATAATATCAGGTCGTGTGGCTGTTAAGTACATCAAACTTCCCACGAGTTGTTTGTATAAAGTGCTGTCAATCTTCTCACCAGAAGGATTTTTCTCCAATTTCAGCCCCAACTTAGTGGGAGTGGCCACAGGATTGCAATTCTTCATCCCAAATCTGTCTAAAATTTCCTCGACATACTTCTTTTGTGAAATAAAAATTCCACAATTTGATTGATATACTCCAATACCAAGAAAATAATGCATTAACCCAAGGTCAGACATATCAAATTCTTTCATTGTTGATTGCTTAAATTTATTAAGCATCATTGAATCATTCCCAGTATAAATTAGATCATCCCCATACAAGCACACAATAACAATCTTCTTATTCTCAACTTTGCAGTAAAGAGTATGCTCATATGGACACTTTTTAAAACCTGCTCAAATGAAATAAGCATCTATTCGACTATACCAGGCTCTCGGAGCTTGTTTCAGCCCGTATAGTTTTTTTTTAATCTATATACCTTCTTTTCACTACCATATTTCACATAACCAGGAGGTTGATCGATAAATACCTGTTCTTTCAACTCCCCATTTAGGAAAGCTAACTTTACATCAAGTTGTAGAATCAGCCACGAGTTTTATGCTGCTACTGCCACCACTGATCTGATTGTATCAAGCCGAGCCACAGGAGCATATGCTTCTTTGTAATCAACACTGAATTTTTGCTTGTAGCCTTTAGCTACTAAATAAGCTTTATACTTGTCAATCTAACCATTTTCTTTGAATTTGGTCTTGTAAACCCATTTAACTCCAATTGGCTCAGTTAACTCCCAAGTGTCCTTTTTTTTCAATTGCAACAATCTCGTCATTCATAGATTCCTACCATTTCAATTTTTTACAAGCATCATCGAAATTCACAGGATCACAATCTGCAAATAAAGCAAAAATTGTCTGAGGATCTTTATCATCTTCATATTGATTCTCACTAACCACATAATATTTCATTCACATCGACTTTCTTCTGTTTCTTTTACCACGCCCGTTCTGTTGATCTGCCTCAATTGTAGGTTGTTCCATTGTTGGTTCTGTGATCTCATCACTAAAATCAGCTGGAACTTGCCTCAACTGCTGGTTGTTATTATTTTCTTCCCACGGCCAGAACACCTACTCATCAAAAACTACATCACAACTGATAATAATTTTTTTAGTGGTGGGGTTATATAATTTGTAGGCTTTAGACGTATTGCTAATACCAAGAAAAACACACTTCTCAGCCTTATCATCAAGCTTTGACCTCTTCTTATCTGGCACATGAGAATAAGCAACACATCCGAACACCTTAAAATAACGCACATCCGGTTGTCGACCTGACCAAGCTTCTTCCAGTGTTATGTTTCGAACAACATGTGTAGGGCTTCTGTTTAAAACATGAACACTCCAACTCACCGCCTCCGGTCAAAAAGCTTTTGGAACATTACTTCTTCGTAAAAGACTTCGAACAATATTTAAAATTATTCGATTCTTCCTTTCACTCACTCTACTTTGTTGAGGAGTATAAGCTGCAGTGAGTTGTTTATGGATCCCATTAGAGTCACAAAAGCTTACAAATTTTTGAGAAAAATATTCTCTTCCACAATCACTATTAAGAGCTTTAATTAATATTCCAACTTTCTTTTCAACCAGAGCTTTAAAGCTCTTAAAAGCTACAAAGGCTTCAGATTTTTCATGTAGAAAGTAAACCCTACTCTTTCAACTGAAATCATCTGTGAATGTTATAAAATAACGCTTACCTCCATTTGAAGTTGGATTCAGTGGTTTGTAGATGTCAGAGTGAACCAGTTCAAGCTGTTTTGAAGCTCTCCAGGCTTTTTCTTTTGGAAAACTATCTCGAGGCATTTTTCCCACAACATAATCTTTACATACTCTTGGAGGAATATCGAACGTAGAGAGACCAGCAACCATCTATTTTTTGTTGTAGTGTTTGCAGTCCTCCAAAGTTCAAGTGCCCGAACTTGTAATGGCAAAGCCACGCCAAACTTGTTTCTTGTGTTGAAAAACAAGAATGGTCATGTTTAATATGTTAGATATTTAATGGAAAAAGCTTATTGTCCATCATGGTGACTTTAGCAATTAACCCAAGATTGACGTCTTGGATCTTGTACACTACATCTTTGATAATCACCTCATAGAGCTTTTCTTGGAGTTGACCCACGTTAAGTAAATTTGTCTTTAGATTCGGGACATAGAAAACATCAGAAATACTTTGGGCAAATAAGAATTTTGTTTGGATCTTTACCTTTCCTCGTCCTTGGACAGAAACGAGAGAGTTGTTACCAAACTTACTGTTGTTCAAAACGTCTTATCGAGCTCAGAAAACTCTGATCGGTCTCCACACATATGATTGCTACAACCTGTATCAAGATACCATAAATTCTTTCGAGTCTCATTCGTATCACACACCATTAATAGGGTAACTTCTTCCTCTTCCTCTTTATCAGTTGCTGCTGCAAAACTTACCTTTTTTCTGCCACGGTCTCTACCATTCCCTCTCCAATGGCTTCTACCTCGACCTCCGTCACTGTTTCCATTTAGGTTGGTATAGCATTCACTACGGTAATGACCATACCTGTGACATCGAAAACATTCAAATCTGGGATTTGTCTATAGCTTTTGGCTTCCTATCAGGTATGCGATGATTCCAAACATTTCTCCTCTCATTGGTGCTTCTTCCCCTCCATTTGTTGTTACCATGCCCAGAAATCTTTTTGAGTCGATAGTGCTTGTAGTGCTTGCTCCTCACTCTCCTGTAAAACAGATTTTGACTCATGAATCATTAATGAGTTCTCTAACTCATCAATGGAAAAAGCATCAAGGTTTTTTGATTCCTCAATTGAGCAGACAATAAAATTATATTCAGCAATAAGGATCGTAAACTTTTTTCAATAACAGCAACATCTCCAAGCTGTTCTCCATGAGTACGCATTTATTGACGATTGTCATTGTTTTGGAGAAATAATCTGAAATAGTCTCTCTTGGCTTCATGCTCAAATTCTCAAATTCCCCTCGTAACGTTTGAAGTAGTGCACGCTTTGCCCTTGTATTGCCTTGATACTTCTTTTTCATTGAGTCCCAAATATGTTTTTCCGTATCCTTGCAAAGAATCGTTTCAAGGATTGAACGATCAATTGCTTGGAACAAATAATTTTTGGCCTTCAAATCTTTCAGCTTTTGTGCATCAATCTCCATCTTCTGTGAATCTATCAAACTGGTTCCAGCTTCTAGCTCTTGGATTCCATCCTCAACGATAGACAAATATTCTTTTGGCCTTAAGAAATCTTCCATCAACATGCTCCAATGATCATAATGACCATCAAAGCGAGGAATAGCAAGTTGGACAAATCTATCGGAATCACTTGGATGTTGCGACATCGTATCTGGAACATAACACAAAACACTCTAAACCTAGCTCGGATACCACTAATGAAAAAAATTTAAAGGAGTACTTAACACAAGAGAGGAAATAACCAAAATCAATTCACAGTTATTAACTTCAACAATTATGCCTTTATATAGGCTTACAGAGAAATTAAATAGTGGAAGTAAGATTCTCCACTAACAGACTAATGAAAACAAAATAATCCCATAAAGATTAAACAAACTTATTTGACTAACAAACTTGCTAAAAATAGGAGTCAACAAACTAACCATAATACTTAATAAAAAAAAAATAGAAACTTTGTGTGATTAATTTTCCATCAACTTCCACATGTATACTTGAATCCTTTATTTTATATATAGGCTACGGTTCAAAGATCTGGTCCTTGAAGGTGGGAATCTCTTTGAGAAAGTGCATGGTATGCCAGCCTATCAATATAAGAGCTTAAATCCAGAAAATGAGAAGAGATTTGACACCGCAATGAAAAATCTTTCGAAGGTAATAGTGAAGAAAATACTTGAGAGATACAATGGATTCCAAGGGTAACTACTTTGGTAGACGTTGGGGGTGGATATGGGGTTACACTCAACATGATCATCTCCAAATACCCTTCCATTAAAGGCATTAACTATGACTTGCCTCATGTTGTACAAGCAGCCCCATCTTTCCCTGGTAATTATATAACCCTACTTTAAACTCATGTGAGTTGATTTAAGTTGGCTCGTAAGTTTATCTTTGATATCATGCAGGCATTGAGCATGTAGGAGGAGATATGTTCTCAACTGTTCCCAAAGCAGATACCATAATGATGAAGGTAGATATCCATGGTTATATAGGAGTTAGATGGATTCAAAACTTTACGATTGTATTCTATTTTAATTTGTTTGTGCTTTTGTAGGAACTTCTTCATAATTGGGATGATGAGAATTGCTTAAAACTCCTAAAAAACTGCTACGAAGCATTAGAAGAGAAAGGGAAAGTGATAGTAATAAGTTTCATTATGGTTGAGGAAGCAGAGGCAAGTAATGCAGCCAAGTTTATTTCTCAATTGGATGTCTATATGGCTATGCAATTTGGTGGAAAGCAAAGGACTGAAAAGCAGTTAAAGTCCATGGCAATGGATGCTGGGTTTTCAAGCTTTCAACTCAAGTGCCTTATTTTCAATGTGATTGCTGTCATGGAATTCTATAAATGATGAATTTAATTAGTACAATATTATTATTGGAATTTGGAATTAACTTTCATGGTGATAAGATGTGTCTGGTTGGGTTAAATAATTAAGGGTAGTACTTGTTGGCATAATGAGTTATTTGACACTTTAAATTTATGAAAAAATTATTTTAGTCATTTATTTAATTTAATTTATTTTTTTAACTCTTAAACTTGTATTTTTTGTTAAATCACTCCAAAATAAACGAAGAAGTTAATATTTTTTAATTTTGCTGACGTTGCATACACATGAATTGCTATATGGGTGACTCGCCAACATTTAAATAATTTTTTAAAATTTAAAAATAATAAAAACTATTTTCAAAAATTAAATATAATTAAAATTTTTTAAAAAATTATAAAAAATTACAAATATATTTTTTAAATTTTAAAACATTAATTAAGTGCTAACGTATCATTTACATGACAATCAAAGTATATATCTATCCATTTTAAGACAAATGACTAAAATAATTTTTTTGTAAAATTGAAAGACTAAAAAGATCGTTACTTCTATTTTACGTAATGTTATGAAGAGAATGATTGGACTTTGATGATCATTATCCTTTTTAGTTACAAATAGAAATTCATTCTTCTCACTAAAATAATCAAAAAGAGATTTACCTTATATTGTGTCGAGTGATAAAAATTTTAATATTTATTAAAATGATTTATTTTTAGAATAAAATATATATTAATATTATTTTAAAAAAATAAAAATATAACTTGAAATTGATTTGAAAAGCTTTTATTTAAATACACTTAAAATCGTTTCGTCCTTGTTTGTCAATTTAAAATTTTAATCATTATTTGAGTACATAAACCTTTTTTTAACCAATTAAAAAATTTAGTCATTATTGGAGCACATTCGAAAGAAAATAGTTTTTATTTAATTATTTAAACCCAATTTGAGCATCTCCACTATAAATTAATAAATTCTAAAAACTTTTGAATATTAAAACTCAAATTGTGGAAACCCAAAAATGCAAAGGACAAGCCATAAAACAATCCTAAACACCATGCCCATATGACATCGCCACATCGAAAGGATACAAAAATGATTAAAATAAACTCAAAACATGAAACAAAAAAGCTTTTAAAAAAAAAAAAGGAAAAAAAGAAGAAGAATAAAATGCTCAATGCTAAATCACCAAATCGGACGGACACAAAAATATTAAAACAAAACACAAAACACCGCGTAATCACAAAAAAAAAAAGTTAGGATAAATTACATTATTAGTCACTAAATTATTAAATTTTTATTTTAGTTACTTAATTAAAAAAGTTATAATTTGATAATTGAACTATTCGAAAGTTTTCATTTAAGTCATTGAATTATTCATAAGATTTATTTAAGTTACTAAGATGTTATTTAAAAAAAAAAGTTTTGCTAGTAAGCTCCAAGTGACGGTTTGATGATTTGTAGATGGATAAGTACTCATTGAGAGTAGAAAATACCTTAGAATTGAGGACGATAAATCTGATGAGTATCCACTAGGATACCCTAGCCAATTGCCTGGGTACAATCTTATAACAGCTCAACACCTCGATGATGAACGAATGGGGAGGAAGATGGAACCTGGCTTACAGCAAGTGCAACGATGGGTAAAACCTAGGCTTTCCCTCACCATACTTAGGTCTACAATTCCCACTAAGGGGATAGGGCCCCTTTGGAATGTTGAAGCCATACCTTAAAGCTTTTGTAGTAGTCTACATAAATGCAGTAACTGTTTAGCTTCCTTTTCTTAGGTGGTGAACTAAAAGTGCTACAAATAATCGGTTCTCTTTGTTTCTTAGGAGGCCCTATCTGTCTCATATCTATTGCTCTAGAAGATTCGACCTCCATTTTATGGTTGTTGTAACACCCCATACCCGGTCTGGTTACTGAACCCGAGTTATAAAGTGCTACATGTAAATACAAAATATTTGATTACATTTCATAGTCTAAATATCAATTCCATATCAATTTATTCATATATAATCATATACAACATACAATTAATTTGTTTCATGTTTATATCGAACTTACGAAATATTAAAACCAACCTGATATCAATCAAGGATTAAATTGAAACAAAAACAAAAAGATAGGAAAATTTTACAAATAAGGGTCACACCCGTGTCCCCTAACCGTGTGAAAAGATTGTGGTTGTGTGGGATGGGTTACATGACCGTGCAAATAGCCATGTACACTCATCAAGGCCGTGTGGGTCAAAAGTGTAAATATCAAAAAATATGTCACACGGTCGTGTCACTGGGCCGTGTAACAGACTGTGATCATGTGCACCAAAATCACCTAAAAATTTATAGATCACACGACTGTAACACCCCAAACCCGGCCCAGATGTTATGGCCGAATCTAGTGTGTCACATTGAAGTTTTTAGCGAAAACCGTGTTTCATTGAAAACCCTTCTTAAAATAAAAGAAACCTTAATTAACTAAAAAAAACACACATTTCAGTTGCAAAACCTTGTTGAAACATTTGATTTAAAAAAACTTATCATTTAAAAATTTAATTGCGGAAACGTAGAAAACATACTATAATTTAGAAAACCCATGTTCAACTTCTTGTAATTACATTGAAGATAATAATAATTCAAGTAATAATAACAAAATGAAAACTTTATTACAATCTGGTCTGGAACATACTTAAAAAGAAGTAAAAACTTAAATGCTTGAAATAAAAAAAAAACCCAAGTCCAAATCATCTTGCTAGCTGGCCACCCAGAGTCCTTCCAAACATCGAACCTTCTACTGAACATCACCTAAAAATAAAATAAAAGAGGGGGTGAGTTTTCGCAAACTCAGTGTGTACAACCCTCGATCAAAAACAAGCATTAAAAAAACATCATTCATCAATCATACAATGCAACCCCATCCAAATTATCCATCCGCTATACACTAGCTCCGTCCCCCATCACACCATGTGGGGATATAAATATCGACCCACCCAACCCACACACCATGGTAGCCTGGTTGCGGAACTACCTTCATTTACATTTTGGGTTTTGAAAGCCGTCGGTGGATCCACGATTGTTAAGCAACCATGCGATCCTCATATACTTCCTCTGTTCCATAATTCCCAACCCATATGCAACCTAAGTAGAATATTATATGTATGCATGTCGTATCCACAAAACTTACATTCAACACCTAGGGGTATTTTGGTCATTTTTGCCCTCAGGGGTATTTTGGTAATTTTTCCTTAATTACGGTTTTCACTTATATTGGCCCGTTAACAAGTCCCGTGAGCTAAGATGAACGAATACTATGCACCAGGTAGGATTCCAGAGAAGAGGAGGTGGGTTATTAAAACCGCTTAAGTACCAAGATCTCCCTAGATTCAATCCTAGACATGCATATACCCGTTGCCACACCTTAACCCTTTGACTTGTCCACGGTCGCAATATATTAATTAAGTCTTATTTGGATATCATATACTAGGCCCAAAACCCCTTACAAAGCCCAAACAAATTCACATACCTGTATCTGGCCCATGAAGCCCAATCATATTCATATGGCCCATTAGGCCCAAATTACCTGTATATGGCCCATTAAGCCCAAATCACATTTATATGGCCCGTTAGGCCCAGTCACATTCATATTCATGCTCACATACAAATTTTCTATCACATAGAATCAATACTCAGTTTTTGCCTATTATGGGCCCAATAGCCCATTGGGCCCATTTAGCCCATTCTGGCCCATATGGCCAAATCACAACCCAAGTCCACGGAATCGCTCGTGGGCCTCAGGCAACCTATCGGTTTCCCTCTTACGAGTGTTCGCGCACTCGCAAGACTACCGTAGCCAAACTTTCGACTTTTCGGCATTTCAGCTTTTCGGCTTTTCGGCTTTTGTCGATTCATTGTGTGTGTGCAGTGTATGTACACACCTGGTAAGCAAGCGTGATGCGATCTCCTTAGCCCAAACCTACAATCGATATCACCCTTCAATTAATCGCATGCTTAATACTTATTTACTCAAAAACCGAAACCTCACCTTAACCTTACCTTGAGCCCAATCCTTAATTACTTTTTCCTTGATCACGTATTTCTTAGATCTACGCAAATCTTAACTATTAAAACCTGAATAATAGGTGACTCGTATCCAACACAGGTCTCCTTACCATAACTATGACCATTCAGCCACCTTAGCCAATGGGAGAAGATTACTTACCAAAATCGCAACACCTTAATGAGCAATTCGGCAGAGAGCTAAAAACCAAGATTCGATACTAATTCCCTTCCAAAGTTGATTAGAAAGAGTAAGGGACAATAATAGATACTAAACAAAGAAAACTGATTGGAAGAGCAACACTTACACTAGATTCGGTCAAAAAGTATTCGGCCCTTAGAAGATTCAGTTTTTCGGCTTTTCAAACTAAGTATGGTGAATAAGGTTTATTTGGTACAGATTAAAAAAGAATAGTAGTAGAAGAAATCAGCAAAGAAGATTGTGTAGAGGAGAATAGAAATCGACAGAAAGAAAAGAAAGTAAAATAGAGGGTTTTCGGCTTTTTGGATCTTAAAGAGAAAAGGGTTTCTAGTACAAAGTGAAGGGAAATTCGTCATTAACTTTTCAACCCCCCCATTTGGCACATATTTATAGCCCTATAGCCGAATTCTTCAAGCCCAAGTTCCCAATTCAGCTCCATTTACTCCTCACTTCTCATCTTCTCGTTTTTCTCCCTGATAACCCCTTGATCCTTTCTTTAATTTTCTCTTTTGAACACTCCCCTTGGAGTCCATCTTCACGCCAATTCCATCCTTCTAGAAGGCCAAAATTAAATTCTAAAAATACAAAGCTAGGATTCAAACCTTGGACCCCCTTGCTAGCTACTAACGCCACCTCACTACACCTTATGTGGCGTCACTTAGCCACTTTACCACAGGCTCTTTTTGTGTCCAATTGTTTCTTCATTTATTCAAAAGCCTAACTACTAGCCAACCCTGATTCTTTTAAGAATTAAATTATAATTTCTTCTACCCCTTAATTTGAACTCAACCTTAGCTAAGACCTACTAAAATTATCGCTTGGATAAGAATATTAAACACAACTTTTATCAAGATAAAAAATAAAGAAAATTTGGGATTTCGGGATTTTTAGATTTCGAGATTTTTTTTGGGGCGTTACAATGACCGTGCCATATGCTTGTGTATGACATACGGCTGTGTGCTGAGCCATGTGTACTTGGAAGTACATTTCAATGCAAGCTTTGTTAGAGATGTGACCCAAATTCATTATAAAATAAAATACAAGTGGCAAAATAGGGGGATCTACGAGGGCATAGGCTGAGGGCCAAATAGAAGTCTACTTCCTTTGTTTGATGTTGATTAGAATAAGGTGTTTTAACCTTACTGCATTACTTATATTTGACTTTAATTGGAATATGGTTTTACAAACCTATAAATAGATATAGTCTACTCCTTTTGTAATTATTCGATTTTGACATAGTGAATTATTTTCTTCTCTGCCCGTATTTTTTCCTGAAAGGGTTTCCACGTAAAAATCTTGCCATTATCATTATTCTATTTTTCACAAGCTTAACAATCCAAATTCACTGATGTGTCGTTGAGAGCACAAAAAATATCCTATTCCCTATAAAATAGTAAAAATAATAGTAAAGGAGAAGTAGGGTCGAATCCTCAAGGCCCGGATTATACGAATGCTTGTTTCTCGAAATCCTGAGCAGAATCGTGCCCAAGAAATCCTGCATGACAGAAAAAAATAAAAATTATAGAATTAAAGATTTGATTTGAAAAAAAAATAGAATCTAAAGTTGACTGAAATTGTGATTACAAAAATAATAAAAATAATAAAGAGAGTTAAAGGAAAATAAATTCTTATTGGTAGATTCCAGCCTCCAATTGTCTCATTCCGCCTTGGGTTCAATCCTCGGCTTTTAAATAACCCTTCTCAACTCAAGTAAGCCAGTTATAGTGGAAGAGGACACCTACGACCACTAGCTCCAAAGATTAGACTTACGATTTTTAGGGAACCTGACTCTAGCCAGTAATCTATGCTAGATCAACACTTCTCAATGGCAAATCCCACGCCATTTTGTCTCTTTGGCTCGCCAACCTCTGACGCAATAAGTTAACGAACCAACTGTGCAATCCTTCCAAAACATACAAAGCAGCCGCCTTTGCATATGCTGAAAAGCTTACTTCTTAAGGGCCATGGACGGAAGCGTCAGCCCGTAGTGCGGAGAAACGATGAATACTTGGCGAGAAGGCTAAGTACGGATTCTAGGCCTCAAAAACCCTTTTTGGGGAATATTGACAACTTTCGACTAGATAGGTTTTAGTGGCTCATGATAATGGTGGAAAAGAAAATAAATATAAAAATGAAAAAAGAAATTTTATTGAAAGAAAATATGAAGAAACAAAAGCCTAGACTTTCAAGGGGGGAGTGTTTACAGAAAAAAATGAACATCCAAATAGAGTCACTTCACCCCCATTTATAGTGCTAGGGAGATAGTTTAATTTAACTTAAATCCTAAAAAGATAAATACATTTAATTATAGATAAATAAAGATAATTAAAATAAAATCCTAAAATTAAATAATCCTAATAATTATCTTAATATTAATTATCCTAATATAAAAAAATGGAGTCTTATAGAATAAAATCTCTTCTTTTTGCGTTTTTAGTCCTTGTGTCTTCCATGCTCGCACTTTTGGCACAATCTTTTTCCTGTGTCGCATGTCAGCCCATTGTGTCTCCAAATTCGTACTTTTGTCCCTTAATTTTGCTTTTGCCTCCAAATCAGTCCCTAAAAGATAAAAAGACATAAATAGCTCAAATTAGTAGGATCAAGCTCAGAATAAACACATGATTAATACATAAAAATACATTATTCTAGAGCATTATCATTCACTTATGTCACAAGCAATCGTTTGTACCATACTTCAACCAATTCAAAGACATCAATTTCATGACAATAACATCATTTATATCACCACCTAAGTGCTTAACCAATATGCCGCATTTGACACCTTAATTCGATAATTCAAACTCAAACAAAGATTCATATTCCAACCAGTCCAATATGCCTTTCAAGGCACCTCAAAACAAGTAGCATAACATACATCTTTTTACCATTTCAAGCACCATAGAACCATGATTCAATATCAAGCATATAAACAAGCACAAAACCATACCAAAACCATTTAACCTAGTAATTACATATCATTCTTTTACTAACTTATCTCAAACATATTACCTTATCAATATATAAGCCAAACACCAACCAAATCAACCAGACAACATTACCATCAATTACATATACAAGCATATATATAAAGTTCTCAAAATGCCAATAAGATCAAAGTTAAGCAATGTTTAATCAAAGACTCCTTAGGTACATGCCATGACCCAAAAATAAACTATTACCATTCTTGAGTATGGGATTGTCGCTGGATGCTAAAGTTGATGATCGACTCAAAAGTACCTAGCCTGCGTACAAAAAATAAAATTGTACGTTGAGTGTAACTCAGTGGTATTTCTATAATCCAATAATCGAAATATAATATGAATAATTTTAAATGCATAAGTTAAAAATGAATAATGAAATGCAATTATCATGTCATCTATACCAATATACATATTCTTTGTTCATTAACACATCTTACTGTATAATACATAACAAACCACTTCACATGTCATTTGGTATCTCAATATCCAATTTCATGTATTCATTGAGCATGTCTATCATTGTTCAACTCATTTCACAAATAGTAATTTTATTTCACATTTTTCTTCCATTGAACATCTATTTGCCATCTCAATAACAATCACCACATCTCAATTCACATAAATTTTTATCATGATTTCATTTATCAAAACACATGGCAGCATCAACCATCTCAATATATATATTCAATTTCATACTTATATAAATATACACATTTTCACATTATTCAATCTAGTCCTCATGAATATCAATCAATTGAAATCATTCCCAAAACATCTCATTATCACAAATTGTTTCACCTTATGTTCTTACCATACACAAACAAGTCAATATGCAGCAATTTACAAAGTAGTTCAGATTATAAAATACAAACCGTAATCTCCAGCTATTTATCGATGATTTTGTTTATTCCTTACTTGTATCAAAGTAAATTATTTTTCCATTCTAAATAGTTTAGTCTTTCATCATTGAAATAAACATTTCACTAATTTCCATTCAATTCCATAGTATTTATTTCACACCATTAATCTATTGCCACTTGTTCAATATCTAATTTACATATAGATATTTCACATTTTTCGATTAATCCTTTTGATGTCAAAACAATATTTAATAAAAATTCGATTATAAAACAAAACAATTTAACAAAAATATATCTTCAATTAATAAAGTAAGTCCCAGATGAACTTACCTAATTGGATCAACAAACAAATTGAAGCTTTAGGGATTAATCATCAAATTTGGCTTTTTTGTGATTATCTTTCGAATAGCTCAAATCTCGATCTATATAACAATTTATTTCAATTTATCAATTCAAACATATTAAAATAGCCTATTATAACCATATATTAATTAAATTTGATTTTTCAAATGTCTCCTAAACTTTTTTATTTTATTCAATTTAGTCCCTACAATCGAAATAACTATATCTTTCAAATTCAATCTTCATTTTATAATCTGATTTCAATTCCATCCCTGAACAACCCTTTAAATTTAATAATTATAGAAATTTCTTACTAATTTCAAAATATTTTTATTTTAGTCCCTATACACAAAATTAACATTTTTTACTTTACAAATCAGTCTTGTTTAACATCTAAGCTTGACGTGAAACCATTTTAACACCAAAAGCTTTAACATTCAACAATGGCAATGTCTCAAATCTCTAACAGTTTTAAAAATCAACACACGGGTTAGCTAGATTAAACTACAACGAGCTCAAAGACATAAAAATTACAACATACTAAAATCGACTAACCAATCAAAAGGTCAAAGCTTGAAAACCCAACTCCTATTTCTTTCTTCAAGCTATGACCATGGGAAGAAGGTGAAGAGAAAATGAATTGGATTTTTCTCTTTCTTCCCACTAATATGTTTGTTTTATCATTTATTTTAACACATAATAATTATATTAATAATATTTTAACACATAAAAACTTTAAAACAAGACACTAACCGTCCATTATCTTAATAAAGTGGTCTAATTATCCCTTAGACCCTTGAACAAAATTTTAATTAAGCCATTTTAGCTAATAAAAATCAAAGTGATTAACTTTTATAGTTTTTACGATTTAGTCCTTTTTCCTTAATTAACTATCTGAACAGTAAAATTTCCTGATCAAATTTCAATTTACCTATAAAAAAACTTTGTAAATATTTAATGATAATATTTATAGACTCAATTTACATAATGAGGGCCCTATACCTCATTTTCCAAAACCACTTAACTTTAAGGTCAAACCACTTGACTTTAACTAACTGTTTAATTAGAAAAACTTACTAGATCAAATTTTAATAAAAAATTATAATCAACTCAGAAATATTAATAAATAATAGTTACAGACTCAACCATCGGATAATAGGGTTTCAAAACCATCGTTTTCAACACTACTGGAAATCAAGTCATTACAGTTATTTCCAACCATAATTGGCAGAGAAATACAAAATAGAAAATGAAAATGTACATAAAAAGGTGAAATCTTACCTAAATACCTTAACATTGAAAGAGAAAAGTAAGAATGAGCAACGAGTAGGGATGAGAATAAGAGAGAGAGAGGACACTTGAGTAATTTGAAGAACAATTGCAGAAAGAACACAAAAACACCTAGAAACTTTGAAGCAATAAAAAGGCCTGTAGGTTAAAGAAAAAAAATTATATGTAGACCCCTTCCAAAATAGTGAGTTTCATTGCACAAACAATCCAACCCTTCAAAACCAATACCATCCAAACACGTGTCTTATGAAACAATGTCTTTCATCGTTGGCTTTGTTTCCATAAGAACAATTGTTCAGCTTTTTATTTATTTCAAAAGTTCTATAACCTTCAGTACAACCTTTCACCTCCAAAACCGTCCTCAACATGTGCAAAAGGCAACCTTTGGTATTCTAAACCATTTGCTAATTCATTTGTGGTTGGTGCCTCCCATTAAGACTGTCTTCAGATAGCCTTGAGCTAGGTTACTTTGTAACATACCTCTCAATCAAGGGGTAATTGTTATACCCATACTCGATCTAAGACACGTGGTAACATGAGAAGTAGCCTAAAAGGCACCCACGGATAGCCATCTTTCTTGTACCATTCGATTGGCTATTCAACACTAGCTAACCATTGGAATCTCCATTAGGCCACCTATTGGACTCATTCTTTCAATAATTTTTAAGTAATTCATATAGAATTGCAAATGAATCATTTCTATTTCTATTTTTGAAAACCTACATTCATTTCCAAATGATTCCATTCTTCCATTTTGAAAAAAACCATAATCATTCCTGAATGTTTTTCAATTCTCTTTTTCTATTCATTCTGTTCATTTCTATTCCAACTCGTAATTCGTATTTGGTTTCAACGAGCTAGCAGAGGGACCGATTTGACATATGTAATTATGGTTTAAATTATTTATAATTAAGTTCTGGCTTTTTGCCTATTAATTATAAACTCATTTAGTCATGAAATCATTCCACTATAGTATCGTGATTGAGCTCTCCCTAACGACATACCATTACGAAAGCAACTACTCAATGGTTATCAGATGATTACCCATTTCGAAAACAGAATTCGATGGCACTATAGAGTATGGGGTAGCTCTTATACCACGATCCGGGGAAGATATCTTAAGGGAAGTTGAAGGTGTCAATTTTATTTATGGAAAAGCTCGAAAGAGGGATAGAGAAGAACCAGATGAAGGGTCGGTAGAACTTGATATAGACGAGGGGTGTGATTTGTTTAACAACTTTGAAGAATTGGTGGTAGAGGGAGATGAAGAAAATCTCATAAATCAAGACGAGACTTTATGGAAGAAAAGGAGCATATTTTTCGACTTGCCTTATTGGTATTACAATCTACTTCGACATAACTTGGATGTCATGCACATCAAGAAGAACGTATGTGACAATGTCGTTGGCACCCTTCTTAATCTCTCACGCGGTGGTAAAGATAATATCAAGGCACGCAAGGACCTACAAGATATGGGCATCCGAAGTTATCTTCATCCAAAAATGAGAAACGGGAAAGCGTACCTACCGCGCAAACGTGTTACAGTCTTGCATCAAAGGAAAGAGATATTTTTCTTTCCATTCTGAAAAACTTGAAGGTACCCGATGGTTATGCATCAAACATATCTCGATGCGTGAATTTGAAAGAGAACAAGTTGAGTAATCTTAAAAGTTATGACGGTCACATTCTCATGCAAGATTTGCTTCCTATATGCTTAAGAGGAGTTGTAGAAAAGAAGGTGTTAAGTGTTATTACAAATCTATCAGATTTCTTCAAGAGATTTGTGAAAAAAGTCTTGATCCACAAGAAGTTGATCAACTTCAAATACAAGTTGTATTAACACTTTGTAAAATGGAGAAAATATTTCCTCCAAGTTTTTTTCACAATCGTGATTCATTTGATTATTCATTTGCCGATGGAGGCTAAGCTTGGTAGACCTGTTCAATACAGGTGGATGTACCCGATTGAAAGGTATATGAAATATATCAATAATATTTCACAATATTTTCTTTTTATTATTTTAATATAGAATATAATAAGTATGTAAAAATAAATGTATGTGATGTATATGTAAAAATAAATGTATGTGATGTAGGTATCTTATGGGATTGAAAGCTTCGGTGCGGAATAGAGCTTATCCCAAAGGTTCCATTGCTGAAGGGTATATAGTTTCAGAATGTCTTACATTTTGCTCCCGTTAGTTTTCTGATGTGGAGACTATATTTTCTCGTCCTCTGAGGAATGATGGGAATATTAAAAAACGATACATTTTCTCTTCTGGAGGACGTCCAATTGGCACCATGAACACGAAGATATTGGACATGCGATATCTTACATAAGTAAATCGCTATGTTCTATTGCATAGCGATAAGTTATCACCATACCGTCAGGGAGTTTCTTGAGGAAAATCTTGTCATTCGATTCTTTTTCTTAACCAATAGACAAATAAAGTTATCACATAATTTGTATACATTTTGACAACATTTTTCGCAAAATACTGAATATATTATATGGAATTTTTGGAGTTTGAGCGAGCTGTTTATGGTGGCATTCAAATTAGTAAACGCACAGAGGAGAAATGGTTGGTTGAAAAGTTCCCAACTTGGCTTGCGAAATAGGTAAATTGTCACTATTAAAATAATTTATCGTATTATTTATGTAATGAGGGAACATTATAGAAATTTGATCATAAAATAAGTGTTCATTGATTTCCTACTATATGGTTAGATTCCAAAAATAGAAGTTGAACAAGTTGATGCTGATGTAATTGCTCTTGCTCGAGGACCGTATAAGGTGGTTTCCACATATGATGGGCTTATAATTAATGGTTTTAGGGTCCATACTAAAAAACTTGAGCAACATCGTAAGACTCAAAATAGTGGCGTGATGGTTTTTGCTGACGGAAGAAACTATTATGACAATTGTATCGAAATTATCGAGCTAAACTATTATGAAAGGTTTTGGGTTATCATGCTTAGATGTGATTGCGTGAATATTAAATCTCCTAGGAGTATGAAGAAGGATGCAAATGGTTTTACTATGGTGAAATTTTTTGAGCTTATCCATATAGGGAATCGTGATTCGGATGATCCATACATACTGGCTTTTCAAGTGAAACAAGTATTTTATGTCGAGGATGGTAAGAGTGAAGGATGGCTTCATGTTATCGGAATAAAGCCAAGATATTTGTTCAATCTAAGCGTTAAAACCCCTGTAGAAGATGATGAATATCCGCAGTGTGATCATCATATTGTAACTTAATAATTTTAGTTTTATTTTGAACAAGAATGATGTTTTGAAATGCAAAGACTTAGTGTAATTGATATTTTTAATGCAATATAGCAGAATGAATTGCCCAAAAGAAACAAAACACTTAGATAAAGATGACATTCATATTATATTAACATCTATATATGTATGATATTGATATTTTATATTTGAAGACATTTTGGGTTATAGGAATTATGAAATTATATACTATTGGAAGCCAAGAATATAGTATTATTCAACATATAAGCTTCATTCAGTACTGAGTTTATTTTAATGAAAATGAAAATGAAGTTATTTTTACCTGCAGAGAATGACCGTAAATATGCAAGTCATTTTTAAGAGTTATTTTTAAGATTTACATATGTTATTCAGGTGAAATCGTGTTACTTGACTACACTTCCTCAACATAAAGAGCTTGTAACGGAACTAAGGTCAGTACATTCCAGACTATCATATGAAGGTTCAATTGCTAACAAACATCCTACATATATGTGCAATGAAGTGCAGGTGTTTACCAATCACTATAAAAAATGCTTAATCTATCTGTTTCCATGACCCATTGTTTTTTGCGGATCTTCTTTGTCTTCTATGAGAAGGTTTCAAGATTTGATGAATGAATAAATTTTGGAGTTTGAATCCATGAAACCTGGTGGAGAGTTTTAAGCTTAGTGGTGAGAGTGACGGCATGGGCTCAAGACTCAGACCACCTTTTATGAAGGTCTAAAGATAGCCCGATTGGAGGTTATTTTTTTGTTTGTTCAATCGATGTTCACTATTCAATATGATATCATCTTATATTAAATGATTATAACTAGCACTGTTAATGCATCAGGAGCTTGATGTAAACGATTTCAATGGGTACCAACTTTTAAGTTTGGATTGTTGCTTTCCGATCATGGAAAACATGTTCAACTATTGTGCCTGAATGAGGTTTCTACCTATTCATATGTTGTCTTTATTGGGGATTTTCATGTTCATTTGATTTGTATGTCTGTTTAATTTACATGTTCTAATTGATCGCTTTTGTATGTTTGTTTAATTTACAGTACCTCGAGTCACTTTGTGCAAATCTAAGATCTCATACAATTACTAGTGTACAATCAAACCATGATAGGGTTGGCAGTTTGGCTCATATAATTTATGTTGTTCCTCGGTTTCTTTCTGAATCATTCTCATCATCTTTTTTATGTGTCTGATTAACTTCCAGGTTTTTTTACTACTTAAAGATAGCTTTATTGACCTTTTTCCTAGTAAGGACTAGCCATTTATTAAGGTAACTTCAGTTCTCTATTTTGATGTCTGAACATATTTTAGTTTAATCTCGATCCAAACCTATCATTGCTGCTTGACAACACACAACACATCCAGATCTATGTTAAAGTGCAATTTATCCCCTTGTTGATTAAATAGATAGAATTACTCAACCATCAACACACATTTAAATAGGATGAGGTTCAATTAAAGTAATCCTGGTACATGCTCATTTAATAGGCCGTGTGCTATTGCTTTATCATTAGTATCAATCATGTTTGCTACATTTTACCATGTTAATAATGCATGATGCCTGAACTACAAAGCCCACCATTCGTCTAGCTAAAACACCGATTGATGTTTTTATGTAAAAAAGCCATAGAAGCAAGTATTGTGTTGTTCTTTGAAGATCAGGAGAAAAACCTTCCCGAGCCTTGTAAATACTCTGCATTTTCAAGTATATTGATGGTACAAGCATTGGATTAGACATCAATGATGTGCAGTTAATTATCCAGGTATATATACACGTGTTTTACAAAAGCTCGTAATATATTATTTGTTTAGGTTTGATATGTTATTTGTTAATTTTAATTTATTTACAAAAATTAATTTTTAGGTTATTATTTTGAAAATTGAATAGAATATAAATTTATGCAAATATTCAAATATTTGCTTCCCCTTTGTAGTTTTGTTGTATATTTCCTTGGGCTATTTTTTTTTATTTTGTATTTTGGGTTTAATTTGGTCTTTTTGTTTATTTTGCTTATTTTTTTGGTTTGTTGGGTTTGTTTCAGCCTTGGTTTTAATAAAATGCAGTCATTATTTTCAAATTTATATAAAAACGACATTCTCCATCTTTTGTCTTTGAAATTGTCGGCCAAACCCTAAAAGTTAAAAGAAAAGGTAAGTAAATAAAGAAGCAAACCTTGCTCCAAATTTACAGTAGGTTTCAAGTTTCCCGGCAACAAGAAGTTGAAAATTCATTTTTTTTCTGGTTTTTCCTCCTCCTCAAAACCCTTGAATTTTTTGGTGCTCCGCTGGCTACTTCATTATTAACCATTACCACTTTGTTTTCTAGGAAAATGATTGGCAAAAGCAGAATATTAAAAGGTGTATGATTCTCTTCGAGGGGTTCTTCGACAGGTTCAAACACCTTGGGAAGTGCTGCTACTGATAGTCAAAGCACATGAGATAAGACTCTAACTCAATCAACAGAAGGACTTGCAACTCCGGTTGGTACCTCCATTGCCTTCTCACTTATTAGTTCTCTGGTTTTAAACTAGTTTATTACCTTCTGCTGGTATTTATTCTTTCTCTGGTACTTATTCTTTCTCTGATTAAGTTGACTAATGGTTAATGGCTTCATAGTCTAGTTTTTTTTTGTTCACAATATACAGAGAAACAAAAAATTTTGGTATTGCTGATTTGTAAGCTAAAAATTTTTGTCGTCCAACAACTTCCTTGACCCTCTCTCTCTTTTATTATCTTCATTTTGTTTCTCAAGTGTTTGATGTATCAAGCTTCTTGTTTTACTACCCAGGTTTCAATTCTTTGTTCTTAAGTTAATTCTAAAGGTTAACCACAATTCTATAATTAACGAAATATTAATATAATACACTGATTGGGGAAGCAAAAGTGTTGAATTTGTAATTTGAGCACAACAGGTAATCCTCAAAGAGAAGTACATTCGAGAGGTTGCCTGCCTCCCACCATAAGTAGCAATGTGAGGAACTAGTCCCTTTTGAGTCATTTCATTAGAATTTTAGTACTTGATAATTTTTTTTGTAATACCCATTGATGATGATGTTGCTGTAACGACCCGAACTTTAAGGTTATAGGAAAAGTGTATTTTTGGGTCTTTGTTTTTGAAAAATGGATTAGAAAATATTTATTAAAAATAATTACGAAGTTAATTGAGTAATTAACTAGGCTTTAATTAAGTGAATTTAGCGTAATTAAGAGGAATTAGGAAAAATGACTAAATTGAATAAAGGATGAAAGTTGAATTGTAGATTAAAAGAAAGTAAAAAGGATTAAAATGTCAATTAAGCCATTGACAATAGATGAGGCGGCAAATGGAAGAAAAAACAAGATTTTTCTTGAATTATGTATGTTAATTGTTATTATTATGGTTTTATATTAAACTATTATTATTATTTAATAGGAGTTATTATTAAATAAATTAAATGAAAGACAAGTGTATGGCAAAAATAAAATACATGTGTAATAAATATTGTACATACATTTGTAAAATATGTATGTATTTATTTATTATTTAAGTAAATAACTAATGTATTTATTATCATTAAATTAATATTATATGATGAATAAATTAAATAAAGACAAATGTGTGGATATGATTTGATACAAGTGTATAAATGAAAATATATACATTTGTAATACATGTATTTAATCATTAATAGATATTTATTATTTATAAAATATATTTACTAATTAAATGATCATATTATAAGATTTTTATGAAATAAATATACTAAATTATGACAAATGTATGGTTATAAATGGATACAAATGTATTAATAATATACACATGAATAAATAAATAATACTTACTATTTAAGTATAAATACATGTATATATATATATATATATATATATATATATATATATATATAAGAATAGAAAAGAGAATAGGAGGAGACGAAAGAAAAGAAAGACGAAAAGGGAAAATTGAAGGTTTGAAGTTTGAAGTTTTAATAGGTAAGTCAATTTAGCCCTTTTTACTTAATTTTGATGTTTTGGAAGCTTTGAGACAAGGTTTTGATGAAATTAAGTGAATATTTTGAAAGTTATTAGATTTCTAAATATTGTTCATGTTCAATAAAAAGATGAATTAGGGGTTAGATTGATAGGAATTCGAGTTAGAAATGAAATAAGGATTGAATTGTAAAGTAATTCATAAGTTTTATGTTGTAGGAACTAAATTGATGAAATTTCGAAATTAGGAAAATATGCTGGAAATTTAATAGTTAAGTATGAGTTTGGACAAAATTTGAATAGAAATGAAGTATGAATTGAGATAGAAAAAGTAAGTGAATTTATTTAAGATTAAATTGAAATTAAAGTAGAAATTGAATAGAAATTGTATTAATTAGATATAAATTAGTAGTGAATTAACGAATATGAATTGTTTTAATTCCCATAGCTAACGTTGTCTTGGGAAATCTCGGCTAAGTAAGGAAAAATGACAAAGACAACGGGAGTTAGCTCGAGAAAATACGGTTTGTATTTCTATAATCCGAACTTAATACTTAAATTGTTGGATTTATTATTTAATATATATATAGTAGGTATTTTGAGATGATTATTTGAATTGGATTGAATATTGATTATATTGAATTGATTTATGAATATATGTGAATGTTTGAATTGAAATGAATATTGATGTGGAAATTGAATAATAAATATTTGTTATATTGGAAAATATATGTCGTTGGAAGTGTGATGAAATTGATAGAAAAATGTGATTATTGTGAAATTGAATATTTATTACTGAAAAGTGAATGAAATTATATTGAATTGAAAGTATATAGTTAATTAATTAAAATATGAATTAATTGAAAACTGAAAAGTGAATTAAATACCCTATTAACTAGTCGGACTAGTCGGATATAGTTGGCATGCCATAGGATATGGAAGAGTACAGGTTTTGCCGGCTTATCGATCGAGCACTTACGTGCGTTACATCGCATCGTTCGCTATATCGTTATCAATTCGGCACTTTGTGTGTCGGATATTGTTACTGTTACTATTTCAAATTATTCCGATGAGATACTCTCGTACCGCATCGTCATCATATCTTTATTCTTTATTCTTTGTTTGGCTTGGTGATGAGGCACTATGTGCCGTACTGGTATGTTGGTTGGATCCGTGTATCCGTCTAGGTCCGAGTCATGTTAATAGGGGTAAATAAAGGAACTGAAAAGATCGACTGTTACTGAATAATTTAATTGTTACTGTATATCTGATTTTCACTGAATAATTGACTGTTACTGGATAACCGATCAATTGATTGATACTGAATAACTGATTATGATTGAATAATTGATTGTTACCGAATAGCTGACTATTACTAAATAAATAATTGTTCTGATTGACTGATCGTTAATGAATATTACTGATTGATTAATTGCTATTGAAAAATAATAAATGATTTTGAATTTAAAGTAGACCAAAACATTGGTTGGAAAGTGAATGTTTGAATACTCATTGAGTTTGAAAAGTTCAATATATATAAATTAATACGTTTTATAATTGTCTAAGTGTTCAGATTATAGAAATACCACTGAGTATACCTATACTCAGCGTACGGTTTGTTTCCTTGCGCAGGTTAAGTAAAGATAGAACGTTGAATCAGCATCCCAGACCGATCCCGAATTCAATAAAGTAAATTGTGTTAATTATTGGTAAAGGCATGTACCTAGGGTGTCTTATGTGTGTGTCATTTTGAAATTGTAAATTTAAGGATGAAATAAATAGATTTAGGTTTGGTTATGATATATAATAGAATTTGGTTAATTTGGTATGAAATTGATTTATTTGATGATATTTGATATTTGAATAAAATTAAACATTAAATAATATGTAAATGTTTAAATTTGGCAAATTATGAGTGTATCTGGTTGTGTTGGTATTTATGTGTATATTAATTGTAAATGTCCGATAGGTCCGGTAATATTCCGTAACCCTGTTTCGGGGATAGTTTGGGGTTAAGGGGTGTTACAGTTGCAACTAAAGACATTAGGTTTACAACCATCAAATCAAAAACCTTTCTCGCCTCATCCAAACCACTCAATATAATAACATCAATAAGCCATGGGCTTATAAATATCACATATTACAAAAACTAAGAGCAAATTTCAAGATGCTTAAAACATAGTAGTATAAATTGATAGACAAGTTCAGTGTTGGAAATGTTTGAAAATGAAGCTATCTGCATATAGAGAATAGTCTTTTTTATTATTAGGCCTTGATGAAGTCAATTAGTTCTCCATCTTTTTGAACTATGAACAAACATGTTGAGCTTACAAATCAGCAATACCAAAACAAGTCAATTAGTTCTCTATCAAAAGACATCATATTCATTAATTAGAGTTCACTTATTCATAGTCGATTTTTGTCTCGAATTTTTTTATTAATCAGAGTTCACTAATTTTTAGCTATGAATTTTTTTGTTTGAACAAATAAAAAGAATTTTTGTTATTGTTAAAAAAATTTCAGTTTTTTGATTAAAAATTTCAACAAGATTTTGAAATTAAGTTGAATTAAAAAGAGAAGAGGGTACTCTTTTGACTCACCTATGCTTCCTATTGAAGACTTATATTATTGGTGAATCAAGTTCAAAAATAAAATCATTCAAAAACATTCTCTTAAATAAAGAATTTTGATGCTTCTCTGACTTCAGCCCTATTTAAGGCACTTTCACATTACAAGCAATAGCATAAAAGAAATTTATTTGTATTTTTTATGATAAAGAAAATATTTTATTATGATTTTATATAATTAATATTGGTTTTTTTCTTTTTTTTTTATCATATTCACAATTTGCTCCTGCATCATATTTATTTATTCACATTGATACATAATTTTTTTTTCAATTTTCATATCTAAAATATAATTGTTACTTTTGACAGAGGCTACTAAGGGTACTAAGAGAAAGCGAGGGCCTACAAACATGAAAGATATATGGAATCTTCAACCTGGAACTCGTATAGTAGTAGATGCCAATCAATATGGCCAGCCTATTGGGAAGGAAGCGTCCAAATTGGCTGAATTTCTCGGTACAATTGCAAGGACTGGTTCTATCTGTCTTTTGAATACAAAACATTGGAAACATCTTTCTAAATATGTGTTGGAAAACATATTGAGAATCGTTCATGTATGTAGTACATAATCATTTTCTAATTTAATGTATTGCAATAATTTTGCATTATTTGAAATTATATGTAATGAGTACTTGTTACATTATTTTGTTATATGTGTAGGAAAAGTTTGTTCTCCAAGGTAAGGTAGAGGACTCTGACATCCTCTCACATGTTGGAAAACTTCGGAAGGAGTTTAAATTTACTTTGGAAACTAGATACTACAAAGAGATGGTCCAAGAAGGTTGACCGATTGAAGAAATATACGAAAATAATCCTCCTACTGTGCATGATGATCAATGGAAGTGGCTAGTAGAGCAATGGGGAACACCACAAGTTGAGGTATGCACTTTTATTAGACTAAATGTCCCATTTTTCCTGCTTCCACTTACGGTATGATCAAAGTAGGGGGTGCATAAATGTGTGATTTGTTGAATGAGGCATAATAAACTTAGCTTTCCTATTACTCTCATATTTTTTTCATTAGTTTAAACAATAGGCACAATCAGAAAAGGCGAAAGAATCCCGAACAAAGGTGCGTTATGCACACACTGCTGGTAGTACAGGATATGTGACCTTCAACGCACAGTTTGTAAGTATTACATATTAATCAATATGTAACTTATATTAATTATTTTGTGCTCATTGGTGAATATTGTTAGCAACTATTGTTTTATTGTATAATAGGCTGAGAAAGAAGGCCGTGAACCCTCGCGTTTGGAGCAGTTTAGATTTCAACATTTGTGCAAAGATGGGAGTGACAAATTGAGCAGTGAGGCAGCAGAACAAGTTTATGTAAGAAACAAATGGGTATTATTTATTTATTTATATTTATTTTGACATCAATTTTTTTTTTCAAAATAGATTTTTCTAATTAAAGAGAATTGTAGGATGAAGCATGCAAGATGGTTAAAGACTCTATGCCAACACCTGAGAGTTCTTTCGCACCTCAAGATAATATTGCATTAGAAAACGAGGTCTATACACAAGTGTTTGGCCTTGATAAGGATGGAAAAATGTTGGGATATGGACGTGGGATGACCAAATCCAAGTTGTTTGGCTGTGGGTCAGTCACCCGAGGAAGCCAATCTACATCGGCTATCAGTACATTGATTGAAGTGATGAGTGCTAAACATGTCAAGCAAATACAAACAATTCAAGCCGAACAAGCAGTTCGAGAGAAAACTCTACTCGAGGAAGTAGAATCTCGATTTCGTACGGAAGCTGCAGAGCGAGAAGCTCGTTTGATAACTGAGGCAGAAGAAAGATTTATGAAATTAACTGAAATTCGAGAGGCAAAGCTCATGGATATGATGGATTCTCGTGAGAAAAAGTATAAGGCTCTCATCAATGAGTGTATGGCAAAAGGAATGTCAAGTAAGTACAAGGTTTTTCATAGTAAGCATAGTAAGGTGACTATTTTATAACTAGATTGTCAATGAGGTTGTTAATGGTTTAATGGACATTGATTATTGTAATTGAATGTTAGATTCTTACTTGATGTCTTCATTGTTTGCTCAACTAATATTTAGTGGATGTACTGATGAAAATTCTTTATTTAGCTTCAATTTATGGTTCTTTGGTTAATATTAAAATATTCTTCCCATGTATTCATGTTGTTTCTCATCTAACCTGTATAAATAGAAAATGTACATTGCTATTTTTGCAGTTGAATTTCAGAGATGATGAATGAGGCTTATTGCATATTATGTATTATATATATATGTTATAGTGGTTGAAAAATGCAGTTGTCCCATAATTTTTTGGTGTCATAGGAATCAAGTTGACAACATGTTTGCAACTTGTTGACTGCTGCTATTAGGATTTTGTGTAATTTTTGGATATCATGGGAATCAAGTTGGTAACATGTGTGCAACGTGCCGACTGCTTCTATTAGGATTTTGTAAAATTTTTTTATTTCATGTGAAATAGGTTGACAACATGTTCGCAACTTGTTGACTACTTCTATTAGGATTTTGTATATAAATTACTAACTGCATTATTCAATGATAATTTTGTATTTATATGATCATTTTATGTTAATTAATTGTTCAATTAATATTGACTCAAACTTTTCCAAACCCAATACATACAAATTTGCTCATATTTCACCAAAATAGGCTCTTAAAAATCGAGGAAAACATCGTAAAAAAACATTAGACATGAGACAAAGATCTATCTCAACCTTTTTAAGTTTGCCTTAGAGGGGTTTACCCTAACCTTTTTAAGGTTACCTTAGACGAGTTTATCCCAACCCTTTTAGGGTTGCTGTAAACGGGTTTATCCCAACATTTTTAACGTTGTCTTAGACAGGTCAATTCCAACCTTTTCTAAAAGTTGCCTTAGATAAGATCTATCCCAACCTTTTTAAGGTTATCTTAGATGAATCTATCCCAACCTTTTTAAGGTTGCTTTAGACAAGTCTATCCCAACGTTTTTTTAAGTTGCCTTTCACAAGGTCTATCCTAACATTTTTAAAAGGTTGCCTTAGATAGGTCTATCCCAACCTTTTTTAAAGGTTGCCTTAGACAAAGTCTATCGCAACTATTTTAAAAGGTTGGCTTAGATAAGATCTATCCCACCCTTTTTTAAAGGTTGCCTTAGACAAGGTCTATACCAACCTATTTAAGGTTGCTTTAGATGATTCTATCCCAGTCTTTTTTAAAGGTTGCCTTAGACAAGATTTATCGTAACTTTTTTTAAATGTTGCCTTAGATAAGGTCTATCCTAACCTTTTCTAAAAGGTTATCTTAAACTGATCTATCTCAACCTTTTTAAGGTTGTCTTAGACAGGTTTATCCCAACCTTTTTCAGAGGTTGGCCTTGACTATGTCTATCCCAACATTTTTTAATGGTCGGCATTGACTAAGTCTTTCACAACCCTTTAATAAGGGTCGGCTAATGTTGACTTATGCCAATGCTTTTTCAAAAGCGTCGCGGAGCCTATGCCAACTGTACTATAAACAACTTTTTTGGAAGCGTTGGTCGAAGCGTCGCGAAACCTATGCCAACCTTTTTTGCATCGCCTTAGGTAAAAAAAAGTGTCGCAGTAGGGTTGTTTTGTTGTAATGTAAATATAGAATAAATAATTGTGAATGGATAAAAATTAGAAACCGAGATAAAATAATGATGATTCAATCAATTAAATCGAATTTATAATTTTTTAATCATTATTCAATCAATAATTGGATCCATTGAAATAGTGAGTTCAAAAGTCTAATTTTACCAGACCGCTAATTCGAATTTTCTTTTATAAGATTGTGTCTTGTAATCTGGTGGGGCATGGAAGTATAAGGAAGTAATACAATGGATTGTTTAATTTGTTCGTCTGGCACTGCTTCGTCTTAATCAGAATGGTGTTTGGAGATGTCAAATGTACCAATTTGGATATAAAATTCCAGGGCACACAATCGTTGACCGGAAGCTTCAACCGGCTACGGATGACATCATGATACTGAGGAAATACACCCTTTTCTTTTTTCAGCCAATTAATTGTCTTCAAGCATGGTGCTGGAATCTCGGACTTTGTCTTTAAGTAACTTTGTCCTATTAGTTGGCCTTTATATTTGATCACATCTACGGACTATAATATAAATTAGGGTAAAAGAGCTTCTCCCAGTATCAACCAAAAGAAGAAGAAATGAATTCACTCGTGAATCAGCTGAGTTCATCGTACGCCATGTCCGAAGAAGAAGAAGCATTCGGTTATGCTTGGTATTTACGAAGCTCCCACATGTTTTCTTATGTTTTGGATGCCGCAGTTAAGCTCGGTGTCTTCGATATATTAACGAAGGCAGGTCCTGATGTGAAGCTTTCTTCGTACCAGATCGCGTCGGAGATTCGTGCGAAGAATCCCGACGCGCCTTCCCTTATCGATCGCATGCTTCGGCTCCTCGCTTGCCATGGTTTAGTTACTTGCGTTTCGCGAAAGCTAGATGCCGCTGCGGATAATGGAGAAGATGGTGAAAGAGTGTATGGAGTTACTCCGGCTGGTAAAGCTTTTGTTAATGACGAACATAATGGATCTTTGGCTGCTTTTACTAGCAACAAGGCCGACATTGAAGTCTGGTACGTTGAGTTATAATACTCTTTTTCATAATTATTTGATTTTAATTTGGTTTGAATTCCCATATCTAAAATATTTTAGATATAATTATAATATAAAAATTTAACTATAACCAAACTCAATTTATATTTTCTAAACCGATTTGAAAATTTAAATGTTTGATAAAGTATAATTATATTAAAGAATTTAATAATTATGTTTGTATTATGCTTCTTAATTGTACGTTAAGTTGTAGTAAAAGAAACAATTATGACAACAATACACGTAAGAATTATTTATGTAATTCAAAACACTTGTTACGTTTGTAAGACTTACCTAAAGAATAATTCATTATGAATCAACAATAAAAATTATAATTTAAGTTCAACTCACATAGCAAATTTTAATTATATGATTTGAGTCAAAATATGTACAAATTGTACCATACATCGTCTAGTTGCAAACAAATTGGATTATTAAAAATATTGATTGTAAAAAGAATCATTAAAGTACGTAAAATTGCTTTTTAATTTTCACATGTATACTTGAATCCTTTATTATATATATAGGCTACGGTTCAAAGATCTGGTCCTTGAAGGTGGGAATCTCTTTGAGAAAGTGCATGGTATGCCAGCCTATCAATATAAGAGCTTAAATCCAGAAAATGCGAAGAGATTTGACACCGCAATGAAAAATCTTTCGAAGGTAATAGTGAAGAAAATACTTGAGAGATACAATGGATTCCAAGGGGTAACTACTTTGGTAGACGTTGGGGGTGGATATGGGGTTACACTCAACATGATCATCTCCAAATACCCTTCCATTAAAGGCATTAACTATGACTTGCCTCATGTTGTACAAGCAGCCCCATCTTTCCCTGGTAATTATATAACCCTACTTTAAACTCATGTGAATTGAATTAAGTTGGCTCGCAAGTTGATCTTTGATATCATGCAGGCATTGGGCATGTAGGAGGAGATATGTTCTCAACTGTTCCCAAAGCAGATGCCATAATGATGAAGGTAGATATGCATGTTTATATAGGAATTAGATGGATTCAAAACTTTACGATTGTATTACTTTTAATTTGTTTGTGTTTTATGATAGGAAGTGCTTCACAACTGGGATGATGAGCATTGCTTAAAACTCCTAAAAAACTGCTACGAAGCATTGGAAAAGAAAGGGAAGGTGATAGTAATAAGTTACATGATGTTTGAGGAAGCAGAGGGAAGCAATGCAGCTAAGTTTATTTATCAAATGGATCTCTATATGGCTACGCAATTTGGGGCAAAGCAAAGGACTGAAAAGCAGTTCAAGTCCATGGCCATGGATGCTGGATTTTCAAGCTTTCAACTCAAGTGCCTTGTTTTCAATGTGGTGGCTGTTATGGAACTCCATAAATGATGAATTTAATTAGTAAAATATTATTATTGTTATTAGGTTTGAAATTTGGATTAATTTTCATGGTAATACGATGTGTCTTGCGTTTTTTTGTTAAATCACCCAAAAATGAATGAAAATATTAATTTTTTTTATTTACTTTGCTGACATTACATACACATGAATTGCTAAATGGGTGACTCGCCAACATTTATTATTTTTTCAAATTTTAAAATTTTTTAAAAAAGAATAAAAACTATTTACAAAAATTTAATATCATTACAATTATTTAAAAATATAAAAAATTTAAAACATAATTTTTTAATATTTTTTTAAAATTTTAAAAAATAATTAATGCTAACGGTGAAAACACAGAGACAAAGGGCTGATCTTTGAATAGGAAAAAGAGTGGATCCGCAGGATCCCAAATGAATGAATTCGCTTATTTAAAAAAAGCCTTGTTCTTTGGAAGTTTATCTCGTGCCTGCTACTACATGGTTCCACTCTACAAGAACGCCGAATCATTCTCTTGAAGACATGTCAATCTACGTGTATATCTATCTATTTTGAGGTGAATGACTAAGATAATTTTTTTTTTTTAAAAAAATTTGGAGAGCTAAAAACATCATTATACTTTTATTTTTCGTAATTTTATGAACCGAATGAATGATTGGACTTTGATGATCATTATCCTTTTTAATTTGTTTTTAGTTGGTTTGATTTGATAAATCTATTTCAATTTTTTTTAAAAAAATTAAGGAATAAAAAAGTCGAATTAAGTTTGACTTTGAGTTTAATTGATTCATTCAATTATTAAGAAAAATTTAAAATCAAAATAAGGTAAATATTCATAAATAAAAACATGAAAAGTAGAAAAAAATTAGAAAAATTCATACTCACAAGAAATCATGAACAAAAAAAATTAATAAAAATCACTGTTATCATTATTAAATCAGGGTAAGTAAAAATAGAATAAAAATTGAATTGTAGAATCACCCAAGAATTAAATTGAAAATGCCCAAAATCTTAATAAAAATGGCCAAAATTTTTGGATAAAGAAACCCAAACTTTGTTTTACACATAAATAAGTGGTTATTTTTGGATAAAGTCTAAGTTCTCAAGTTGAATTAGCAATTTTCAATTCAACTAATAGATGTAAATGAGATATTAATGTTTGTAAACTATTTAAATTTAATTTAAAAAAATTATTTCTATATTTATGGAGTTGAGTTCAAATTATCGTTGTTTAAGTTCAATTTAAGCTTTATAATATTTTGCTAAAATAAAATACAACCCAATAGAAAAGCGTTATGTTTTCGATAACTGTTTTTGTGCTAAATATCCAGGGATTATGGGTGATGTTTAGGTTTCATGGGGAAGTTTTAGTTGCTTTTATATGGGCGAAAAGGAGTAAGGAACGGAAAAGATTTAGATTTGTGAGATTCAGCAATATGACGAATGCAAGAAGGGCGATAAATAGATTAAATGGTTTTGTGATTATTGGAAATAGAATATGGGTGGACTTAGCGAAGTTCAAAGGAAGGAGACAAATAGGGAAGAAGAAAAGACGAGAAGAAGACAATGTGGTTATGGGGAGCAATGGAAAAATGGAGAAAAAAGGAATATGAAAAATTGAAAGATGATGATAGAGTGGAAAAAGGCGAATGTTCTTTGAAGAGTTACAACATGTTTGGTTGGCTGTAATACTAAGCCATTATAGCTGAATTCAGTGGGTCCTCCATTAAAACTTTGTTTGGTTGGGTGTAATGGATTATTACAGCCTCATTCAATACGGCCTTATTCAATGCAAAAGTCCCGTTTACACGGAATAGAGATTCAACGAATGGCTGGGTGAAAAATTATGTTAGACTTTCAACTTTATCCTTCTCTTTCTCACGTCTGAAGCAATCTCTTCTTCTCATTTTCTTCCAAACTTGTCTTTCTCTTTTCATGCTTCTATTCTCACCAACTCTCTCTCCCTTTGACAAACCCTAACAAGGCCTTTAATTAAGAATTATTTTTCTAACTCCAACCCTCAACAAGGCTTTCGATTGAGGTGGAAACTTGAGAAGAGAAACAATCGGCAGTCTTCCCTCAGGTAACTCTTCTCCCATTTTGATATCCTTTTTTTCTAATTTTTTTTTGTTAAATTAGTAGAAATAATAGGTATTAGCTTTCAAGTTTTTTTTAGTCTATTTGCTGATAATTTTTGTTAAGTTTTTTGTTTTTTTTTTTATCTTAGGGTGTGAAAACATATTGATGTAAGCTTCAGTTTCTGCGATTGTATGTGAATTGGATTTTCCCCATGATTGGAGAAATCAAGGCTGGAGTCTCGATTAGGGCTCTTTTTAGTCTCGATTAGGGCTCTTTTTTTGCCAAAAATCCTAAGAAAAAGGGTTTTTTTGGAAAGAAATACCGAAGGAGGCCGAGAATTGGCGTACGATTAAGTTTACACCATAGGCCTTTGGTCTTTAGGGGATCCATTTCCATTCAGTTAGCTAGATCTGTTGTTCTTCATATGTTTCAACATCAAGATTCAACTCTTTTTTCTTTCATTTTACACTTATTTTATTGAATTATTTTTGAAAATCGTTTTTAATCATTTTATGATGCTTCAAAATGGATCTCTCATGTTTCAGAATTTCAATAACGATTTTGATTTAGCTTAATCAATACAATTTTAATCAACCCAATTTTCTACTTCTAGTAGATCCATCTATTTGTTTACCTATTAGCTTGAATTTTGTTATAATCTCCTATACATCTTTATAGATCTAACAGTTTGTCAGTTTGGGTTGATTTTGAGTAGGATCAATGTAGATTGAATCAAATTAAGTTTTAAAATTTTCATTTATTTTGGGTTTTGCCAATTTTGGGGTTCGGATTGTTTTTTATTTGGGTTTTGGTTGTTTTATGACGAGCTGATTTGGATTTGAAGCTCATGTTTTGGTCATTTTGTATTTGGATCAATTTGGGTTTAGGTCAAATAGATTTCGGTTGTCGACTTTATGGTTGGATTGTATAGTTTTGGTCTACATGTATGTATATGTTCAGGTTAATTCAGTTTTAGGTTAAATGGATTTCCATTTTCTAGTTTATGTTTGGGTAATTGTTGAAATCTTCAAATACCCAATTTCGTATTTGAGTTTATGTTTTTAATTCTAATGTGATTATTTGATGAACATGTATATTGACTTCAAATAATTTTGTATATGGAGCTTTGCTCACATTTGTGGCTTATAGCTTATGTTAAGAAACAAATTGAGTTTAGTTGAATTTTGCAGCTTTCTTGTTAGTGAATAAGCATGTCTCATTGCAAGTTTGAGCATCCGAGGCACGATTCATTGGGCTTTCTCTCGAGGAAAAGAGCCTCTCGACATTGAGGAAAAGGTTCATTTTCCCCTAGTTTTCCCTCTTAATTGTTCAACAATATTTATTTTGTAGCTGTAGTTGTTAGATCAAATAAATTAGCTTGTTTTTGTTTTGTGTTTTAATTTGTGACTTGTACCCGAATTTGTAATTGCTAATCTATGTTACTATTTTATGGTTTTCAGTGAAGGCTTTCCCTAAAGATGATCATACTAAGCCATGCAGATTAACTGCATTCTTGGGTTATAAGGCCAGAATGACCCATATTGTGAGGGAAGTTGAAAAGCCTGGATCACGTATGTTTTCGTTTATGCATATGATCTATTAATTTTTATGTGTTATTTTTCTTCATGGATTTATGTTTTATATTTTTGTCTTTTAGAGCTTCACAAGAAAGGAACTTAAGATATTGAACCTTCTAACTGGGTAATCAAAAGTTTCTTATATCCTAATCAAGAACATAACTAATATTCATACAGTTCTGTTTTGTTAGTCTGATAAGATGTTTTTTCACTTGTTTGAAGGTATATTTTCTTGCTTGACAAATTTGGTAGAATAAGATAGCAGGGCTTTGGTTTGGTAAAGTAAGAAGAGTTGTCATCGTTTTTTTATTGCATGAAAGTTCTTCTGGAGGAAAAATAGGTAGCCTGGCATTTTTTAGGTACTGTATTATCTTAATGGGTTAATCTCTATTTTTGCATTCAAGGGATACTAGTGTCAAATGAAAATAATGATGTGCTTTGTTGGAAACATGGTCCCGTTTGCTGTTTTCTTTTAGATTTCTGCAACCAAGCAAAGCCTTAGGTTTTCTATTTTGGGAGAGCGAGTGAAAAGTAAAGAAGTGTCCTTATGCTAGTGTCAGTTTTATTTCAACTTCACTTTCTTATATTCTAGTTTTGTGTCAAACTTAAGTTATATGCCTATCAATATCCCATCGATATTCCTTGCAGATAATTTTGGCTTGCCTGGAGTAGCTTAGTTCTTACACTAAAAGCCTGTTGGCTCAACAGGATGAACAAGTTCACAGTTTTGAGAGGCCTCAATTTTGTTGCAGAAAACCTTGGTATTGAGTGTTTCAAAGGTACTGTTGTGGTATAATATCGATTTCTTTTTCCCCTTGCTGCTCAGAGTCATCTGTGGCTGCATTTTGTTTTATTTAGTTCTCACCCTTTTCTCTCTTATTTTCCTAGTATTATAGTTTATCTTGTTGAATTTTACATTGTTTTGATGTTGTCTATGGAAATGATTTAATAGCGATTGTTGCATGAGGAGGGGTGGAGACTTTGAGGCCTGCTTTACAGAGGTTATACATGGCAAGGGCTTCTGCATATAGAGATGCTCTTAAGAGTTTCATAGAAGGATATCAAGAGGGTATCCAGCAGATCATGGAGAAAAAGGAAGATTCTTCTAAAGCACAGCAAGAAGGCAATACTGATAAAAATTCAACTTGATGGCTGATAAGTGCATAATCGAAGATGCATGTGAGTACTTCTCCAGCATACCTATTGTAGATACAAGTTTAGAGATTTGGTGGAGCTAGGTTGGCATGAAATCACAAGAATGATACATGTCCTGAGAATTTTCCTGTATTGAGAAAGTGACCTTTAGAAACTACAAAAATAATGGGAATCTCCATTGACAATAGTGATGCTCTTTTCTTCTCTTACAATTTAAATGAAATGAGAATGTGAAATGTAACATTATAATGTTTATTATATGTAACAAAGTATCGATTAAAATTATTACTTAACTCATAAATTAACATTTAAATTATATCATTAATTCTATTTTAATGTCTAAATTTTTTAATCACAAGCTATTTATTACTTCTAATACTTTGTTTTTTATTGTAAAATAATTAAATTATTTGTTTCACTAATGATATTTTAGCACATTAAATATGTATTGTAATTTAAAAATAATAAAGTAAGTTATATATTATTTTTATAATATTATATATTATGATTTTTAATTCATATAATAATGATTATATTAAGAATTTTATTAAATTATATAATATTTTATTAAATTGTATTTAATAATAATTATATTAAAATATGATTAAATTATTTATTTTTATTTTTATTAAAATATATTTAACAATAATTTTTTTTAAATTTAATAACAATAGCAATAATACTTTGGTTATTTAACTATTTTTTCTTATACTATTATAACATCTATTTCATTCAACCAAATACAAAATACTATTACAGCTCTATTCTATTCCATTCAACTAAATAGTTGAATTACTCTATTCTATTATAACTTTATTCAATTACAATTCTATTCAATTACAGCATTATTCCATTGCAACGAAGTAAATGTACCCTTAATTTGGATGAGGAATACAGAGAATGACAACGTCAGAACAGAGAAAATTTTTATTGCGGTTAAGGGACATGTTGAGGAGGAACGGTTATGGAAATTACAAAGATGTGTGGTGGGTGAGACAGCTACCTGCTGCAATATTAAGAACCTACAAGAAAGAATCATAAAGGCAGGATTAGGGGAGATTAGAATCAGAAGAATCCAAGGTAGATTCTTCTTGGTCGACATACCAGACGAGGAGCTGTTTGGGATTTTTGAAACAGGACGATTGGGGTTATTTGCGAGAGTTCTTTGTTTCAATCGAACGTTGGTCGGAATTAATGGTGGAAGAGACGGTAGCATGGATAGATGTGGCTGGAGTTCCGTTACACTACTGGAATTACAAGTCTTTTAAAAGAATAGCAAGGGTATGGGGTGATTTAATCTCACTGGGCAAGAACCCCAACAAGGCGAGTTGTTTTGCTAGTATGCCAATGCGGGTGAGTGTCATGAAACCAGAAAAGGTTGACGATTTGATTTTTCTAGAGGTGGGGAGTTCCAGGTTTCCCATTAGAGTGGTAGAACAGGGGTTGTCTGAAGTTGAAGATGTGAGCAGGTCCTTGATGGGTAACAATGGAGGCGATGGGAAGAATATTGAGCAAGGTAGGGCTGAGTAAATCGTGTCAGAATTCGAATTGGTGCTAGGCCTTAGGTCGGATAAGCTATCAGGTGAGGAGCGTGGTTGAGAAGAGGAGGCAGTCAATGCTATGTTCATTGAGAAACCAAATGACATAGTTGGAAGCCAGTCCCTGCATCAGAACGTGTTTAGTTTGGAAGAAGAGTTATTTGATGCAGTAAGGGCCGGAAATGAGGAGGGTGAAAGGGGCTTCCATGGGTCAAGTAATCATGCTAGTGCTGGTGTGATAAATATGGGCTTTTCTTTGGGTGAAATAGGAGTGGGCATTGAGATGGGAGTCCAAGAAGATAATAGAAATCAATTAACCCATAAGGCTGTGTTGGGCCTCGAAGCAAATTTAGAAATTGTAGAAAATTCATCTAACGTAGCAGAAGGGAGCATTTCTAAAATTCAAAAGGAGAAGTCGGATGAGGCAAAAAAAAGGCGGCATTCAGAAGGAGAAAGTGATACAGTGGAGAATAATTTAGTATTGTCGAATCACAAGAACCGGAAATCAAATGGTAGGAAGGTCCAATTCATGCTTGACATTTAGGACAAAGTTCTTTCGATAAAGGAGAAGAGGAAGAGAGATAGGGCAATGAAAAAACAAAGAGGAAAAGGAAAAGTGGACAAAGAAGATGCGGTCGTGAATGCGTCGTTGTCGGATTCAGATATCAGCAATGGGAAAAGGGTGATACTCAGAGAGGCAAGGAAAGCTTGGGAAATTGGCAAAAAACTCGAGTTCGGTGTTCGGGGAGATGATCGAGAAGTGGTGGAGGATATTATGAGACTTGAAGAAAGGCAATGATGAAGTTTTAATGACCCAGTAGACGTCCGTTGGGGGTCCAGGGGTTTGTCGTCGGAAGTGAAAAAAAGTTCTCTTAGAAGGATGATTTGTAAAACTAGAACAGATGTATGTTTTATATAAGAATCTAAACGAGGAATTTTGTTGGCGTATGACTGCCCTTTGTCGATGCAAGATTGGAACGTTACCTCTTACTTAACTTGGGATTCCGTTAGGTGTTGATCCTAGAAAAATTGCTACTTGGGAGCCTATTGTGGAAACATTTAGAAAGAGGTTGGTAGGTTGGAAGTGTAAGACGCTGTCGCTACAAGAGTACTGCTAATTAACTCAGTTCTATCTTCCCTTCCTATCTATTTTATGTCCTTATTTCAAGCATCCGCTACTGTGATTAATAGCATTGACAGAACCAGAAGACAGTTCTTATGGGGAGGATCAGAAATTACAAGAAAAATGGCGAGGGCAGGATGGGATAGAGCGTGTCTATCGAGAAAGTTGGGAGGAGCTGATGTGGTTAATCTTAAGGTAAAAAACCGCGCTCTTATGGCAAAATGGGGCTGGAGATTCGCTACGGAAAAGAATTCTTTGTAGAGGAAGATGATAAAATCAAAGTATGGTTCGTCAAAGCAAAACTGGAGATTGAAAAGCAAAACTGGAGATTGAAGATGACCAAGACAAAGGGAATGTCAGTAGTTTGGCATGGTATTGTGGAAAGTTCCAAAAGTGAGAAGGTGTCTAAATGGATTGGGTAGAATTGTTTTAGATGGGTGCTTGGAAATGGGAAATCGGTGTTATTTTGGGAGGATGTGTAGTGCAGGAACTTATCACTAAAAGTGGAATTTCCAAGACTCTTTAGACTAGCAACGGTTAAGAATAGTTTGGTTTAAAGTGGCCCCGAATAATAGATTTGACGAGGTATAGTGGGATAGAGATTTTTCGAGAAAGTTGTTAGATAGAAAGAGTTGCATGGTGGATAGATTGAAGTCGTTGGTGGGGACTTTAGAATTGAACGCGGATGTGGAGGATCAGATATTGTGGATTCACGATAGTGGGGGGAGTTCTTAGTGAAGAAGTTATCATACTTGCTGTCTGTTGATGGAACGAGAGCTATTGATTTTCTGTTCGATAGAATTTGGAAATTGAAGGTTCCACTAAGAGTGTAATTTTTTGTGGATATTGGCGATTAATCGTGTACCAACGAAAGATTTTTTGATTAGGTAGGGGATACAGCTGGATCCTGTCTAGTGGCTGTCCTTAGTGTGATTGAGTTACACAAAATGTTAATCATTTGTTTTTTTTGTCCTTTTATTAATAGTTTTTTGGTCTCGTTTTTTTAATTGGTGAAGTTTTGATTGGAAGAATGTGGCGAATTTTGTTGAGTTCTTTACTTTGTGTTGGAACATGCCTCTGATAGGTCTGCAAAAAAGTTTATGGTTAGTGGCGATTACGGCGTCTTGTTGGACTGTGTGGCTATCTCAGAATGATAAAGTGTTTGAAAGTGTTTCATTCTACAATGAGAGCGTTAATGTGGGCAAGAGCTGTCCATAATGAATGTATCTTTTTGAAAAGTGATTAGTGGATCTGGCTGGTGAAATGTTGTGTGTGTGGAAGATAGAAAAGGACTCGGGACTTGGTTTGGGATCCTTCTCCCATGGGTAGGAAAAAATTCAATGTGGCAGGGGTTGTTATGAATGAGATAGCGGCTTGTGAAGGAGTGTTGAGGGATGATAAGGGGGTGATTTCAGCTTTATTTTCTGGTAGATGTGCAGCGGAGGGCTTGGAAATGGCGGTTCTAATGGCAATTAAAGAGGCTGCAGAGATAGTTATAAAGTTGATTCAGAAAGAGCAGGTCCCTTTAATCATATAATGCAATTCAATTACTGTTTCAGATTGGTTGAAATATAGTTGTCTTCAGTCGTGATCGTTTAGGAATTTGTTCGCTAATATTGTAGGAAGTTTAAGGTGAATGGCTGAGATACGAATTGAAGTCACAGATCGAAGTAAGAATAGAACGTCGGAAGCCTTGGCTAAAGTAGGTTTGTCGAGGAATACCTTGTTTAGAGCATATTGGTAATTTGTTTTGGGGTTTGCTATTTTTCTAGTTGTTTGTGCTCTGTTTTGGCATAGTTTGGCTGCTTTTTATTCCTTGTTCGAACTGGTATAGGTTGGGTGATCCCAACGTCTTTTCATGTAATCAATTGACTGAGTAAAAAAAAAGAAAAGAGAAAAAAAGACTAAAATGACTTGTGAGTGTAATCTCACTTTTTATTTTTAATATATATTTTTAAATATGATTGTTAAATTACATTATTACTCTTAATATGCATTATTAATCCTAAACTTAATTATTTAATTAAATTCGACCTTAAATTTGAATACATGCAAACTTAATCCAGCTTCAGTACGAAAATTTAAATTAAATAATAAACATAATATGAAATATAATCAATTAGCTAGTGGTTAAATGCATTGAATGCACTTTAACCCCACACCACCCAAACGACAACACATTAGAATCGGATATTGGACTGAGCTTAAAAACAGGCCTAAATAGACTAAGAAAACCAAAGATTTGGACTCCCTTGATTTAGGCTTGAACTTGGACTTTAACTCTAATTATCGATTCAAATCTGGAATTTTAATTAAAAAAATGGGAATTTTTTTCTTCTCTTTCCTTTCACACTTCTTTGAAATCCCAAACAATAAATAATTAATTTTAATTTCAGGCTCTTTTAGTAGAGACTCTGCTAGCTAGTGGAGTTACTTTCTAGTAGGTTGATAGAGTTACGTTTAATTAGTTGCCTCTTCGAACGAAATTGGAAAATAAGAATTCGCCATATTCAAATGTCTCAAAATAGGATTGCTGATTAAATGGCTAAGTACGTGAATAATGGTACGCCAAATCTATTAGTATTTATGGACTCAGCAAGTTCAATACAAGGAGTTCTGCGTGATGATATGAATGCCTATACAAGGGGTTGACTGTTCAATGTAATCACTTAGTTTTGTTCTCTTTTACCAAAAAAAATAATTGAACCGGTAGGGGAATTGGTCAAATCATTGATTCACGATTCAATCAGTTTGACTGAATAAATTATCAAAAATAAAAAAATATTTTAAAAAAATATAAAAAACGGTTCAACTGGTTCGACCATTGGTTTGGTTGATCTGATTAGTTCACAAGTCAACCAATCTAACCCTTTATTTTGAATTGGTACCCCAACCAATTCTCAATCCAATTGGTCCTACCATCCAGTTTGGTCCAGTTCTACAAACAGCGATGAAGCTTCATGCATTTAATTTAATACATTATAAATATTCAAAAATTTCATTTATATGATAATTTCCAAAATTTTAATTTATAAACCCCTAAATTTTAATTTATAATTTTCATAATTAAGCCACCAATTTGATGGTCCAATCGGTTCGATCAGTTTGACTAGTACGATCTGACCAATTTGCCCGATTCTATTAAATAGATCATTAAAAAAATTTGATTCAACCGATTCAACCGCCCAATCAATCAGTTTGTATCAATTTCTGGGTCAACCGGACTAATGCCTTCCTATAAATTGGTACCCTAGTCGGTTCCTGATTCAACCGGTCGATCTAACTCGATTCAAACAACAATGTTCAAAATCTTCCTATATAATTAAATCTTAAAAATAAAATGTTTTCAAACTTAGAATTAGTTGAATGCTAAATATAAATTTGAATTATTCAAACAATGAATTTGAATTAATTGAAATCACAGGGTCCGTTTGTTGGACTGAAAATGGTTTCCGAAAAATGATTTTTGGAAAATGACTTACTTTTCTGGAAAATCTAATATTTTCTGGTGTTTGGATGAATCTGTGTAAAATATTTTCTGTTATTTGGTAGATTTTCTAAAAATATTTCATAAAAACTGCTTTAAATGAAACAAACATACATTTAAGAATTTATTGTCTTTTCATTGTTAAATTGAGTTTATTTTATATCCATTAAATTTATATTTTACATTGTTTTTACATATATTGTAATAATTTATTTATAAATAAATACATCAAATGAAATATTAAGAACCAGTGCCAAAGAAAAGATTCAAAGAGAAAAAAATCAATGACAAAAAGAAATTCTCCTATCTAAGAAAATAGATTACACAAGAATATGTATATCTGGTTATAGTAGACCCTTCTGCATCAGTCGAAATAACCATGTTGGCTGCCGACCATAGTTTTGAACTCAACATGATTGAATAGCCAATGAATGATTATGGCAAAAATATAAACACTAGGACTGCTATTGTTATGCTAGTTGCAAATCCTTGAAAGGACAATCTCCTAGCACTTGTTTTAGCATTACAAAAAGGGTTCAATTTCATTTGTATCAAAATAATCTCAAGTATTGTAGTAGTTAATAAGATTTATGCGGTTGTAATACCTTTAACACGTGTCCGTCGCCAGGTTAGGGTTACAAAGCATTACCATGCAAATTCGAACAATTAATATCAAAACATATCAATAATGTCATTTAACAACAATTACCTAAAACTCATTATAACCTTAGCATTCATGTACATTTGGGACTTAAATCGGGCCTTCGAGGCCCTAAAATTAGTTTACAAACGATCCAGGACTAAATAAAAACAAAGTAGAAAATTTGGGAAAAAGTTGAAAAATTTGAAAACAGGGGTCACATGGCCGTGTGGCCAGCCCGTGTGACATAGCCTAGACCGTGTAACAATCGAACAAAGGGACACACAGCTGTATCCCAGCCCGTGTCTTAAACCGTGTAACTCACTGAGTTAGGTCACACAACTATGTCACAGGCCATGTGTCAGATCGTGTGACTCATTGAGTTAGGTCACACGGTCATGTCGCAGGTCATGTGTCAGATCGTGTAACTCTCTGACTTGTGAAACACAGCCGTGTCCCAGGCCGTCTGAAATTTACCCAAAAAATAACAAGTAGCACACGGCCGTTTGTATCACACGGCCATGTGACAGCCCGTGTCCTAGGCCATGTGCTCTATAATTTGACCCTAAAATCAAGCTATTTCAAGACCAAAATATACCCAACCAAACATTCCATTTGTGCATACATTCAAAAGACCTAAACACCGTTCAATCACATAAATACATACCAATTCAGTCAATCTATTTCACCTAACCAATATGTCATTCGAAGGCACCACATTTATACTAAAACATCATTAACCATAACAAAGCAATATAGTCACATCTCAAGCACAAAACCTAGTTCCTTTAACTACCAAATGACATCACTTTTAACCATTTACATATCATCACAAACATACCAAAAAGGATAATATATTACAAGTACTTAAAAGTGGCCAAAATGACTTAAATTTGTCAAGGTATTAAAAGTCTATAAAAAAAAACATAAACTCTAAAAGCATATATATACCAAATTGACCCTTAACACATTCAAGAACTGTCATTATAAAAGGTCTTATACATGCCATTTATAACCTTGGAAAAAAAAACTCAAAACTACCGAAACGATTGTTGGATAGTGTGATAGATCTCCTACAAGCTTCCAACGGACCGAGCTTCCGATAATCCACAAAACAAAGGAAAATAACTACGTAAGTAACTAGTGCTTAGTAAGTTCGTATAAACTCAAGCATAACTTACCATTCTTAAGCACAATTTATAGAATAAGCATAACATCATTACCAAGTCCATAGGCTTAATAAAATCCTATATAAGCACCATCAAACTCACAATTTAGTAAGTTCATACATGATACATATAAGTTCAACCATATCATAAATAGATTTTCATGTACACATCATTTATCACATTAACATTTCCATAAGATTATAAACCAATATCCAATTGTATACATACCATGCCATTTCCTTTACTTACCTGTTGAACTATCTAGAATTATATTGGATACTCTGGAATACTCACACATAGTGTGCCTTTCCTTATAACCGTAACCTTTCCTTTTTAATAGTGCTCCTTTTTAATACCATGCCATTTCCTAGAACCACTATTTCTAATACCACTAAAATTGGGCTGTTAAAGTGGTGGACACTTGAAACGAACATAACAATGATCAAAGTCGATGGCAATAGAACTGGTAATCATGGTACCACATATCAGAAATTTATCCATACACCTACCATCCTCTTTTATTTCCAATTGTGGTTCTAAATGGCATTAGCTGAGTATCTAATCAATTGTTGTAGTCAATTTTACTTATATCCCTAGTGCACTGAGCCATGCCATACCTCTTTCCAATTTGTCCTACATCCAACACTACCGTAGGAAACATCGACCTAAATTATAACAAAAAAGATAGCGAATCATTCAACTAAAAAAATCATAAAACAATAGAAAGAATTAAGCAACGGAAATAACAACTTAGAAACAACCGACATCTAACAAAGATATGTCTATCCCATTGTTACAACAAGTGAATTGATAGCACAACAAAATGTTAAAACTACGAATCAAGTTCAACCATGAAAGATTATATTCAACACTTCAAAGTAGAATATTCAATGATCAAGCATAGGATTCTAAAAATCATGCATGGAACAAATAAAATCACAAGATTCTGAAAATTCATTTAAAACCCAATTTTATTTTAGAAGCCACAGTTTCACTTATAAGATTTTCAAGTTTGATCCTATTGTAAGTGCTACAAATCTGATCAACAATTTGAACTACATGATAAGGGAATGCATTCTTTCTAAACTTGTCTTTTATCAAGATTCAATGACTATTTCGATATTGTATTAAATATACAGTTAAAAGCTTAAGACATAACATGTATGTTTGCAAAGCTATGAATGAAAGTAAAAGCATATAATTGCAAACATAAAAAACCTGCTGGAATAAATAAAATCATTTAAAAGAAAAAACACGTTGAAATCAAATTTACAACAAGTCATTGTTTTACTTATAATATTTTAAAGTCATGATCTCAATGCTAGTGTACAAACTATCACCTGCAAATAGGAGGGACTTTTCATTTTCCAAATGATACATTGACACTTGCATTTTTCATATATCGAAATATATATACAAAAGTATGATGTGATCCTTCAACACTCAAAGACCAATCATTATGAACATCTAAAATGCCAATCAAGACAAAACAATTTTCTTCATGTATGAACAGAAGAAATAAATTAAATTGAAAGATAAAACTTACTATAATTGATAGTTCTTAGAGTTAGAATTAGCAATCCATTGAAGAAGATCCAAATCCTTTTCCAAACCAACATTAAGTGCTTTGAACACGAGTCACCTAAAATGCCAAACCTTCATTAACACTATAAACAATAAAGATTTATAGATTTTAAGCATTGAAAAAGAGGCCATTAAAAGAAGAAGCAACAAAAGCAAACGCATATAAAAAAATTTACAGTGTAATTTTCAGGATTAAGATGGATGGCTCGTCGAGTGAGGCGAAGGGCACGAAGGAAGCATCCATCAGCTTTGTAGATGGCTCAGAAGTAACTCTCGTTTCATGGAATTCTTCCTTATAGGCTATAGGGACGATTGGGTTAGGACCATCGTCTTGAGGAAGAGGCAAAAGAAGGGGAAGACGCCGACAATAAGCACTGGGTCGAGGTCGCAATGAAGGGAAAGGGGAAGAGGGTTTTTCTTTGCTGGGATGTGAAGAGAGAAAGATTGGAAAATGCCTTACCGAAAAAAAAAAGGTAAGACATTTTCTTAAACTAGGCCCCATTTTTCCGTGTTTGGAGAATGATTTATATGGGACTTCATTTTCCATCAAACAAACACCGTAAAATAAGGAAAATATTTTATGGAAAATGTTTTACTGGAAAACAAATGGATCCTTAAATTTCAAATATCTTAATTCCTAAGTCAAGAATTTGAAAATAATAAAATCATAAATTATAAATTTCAAAACAAAAATTTTAAAATCTAAATCTAAATCCAAATCCAAATCCAAATTAAAATTTTCAATTTTCAATCACTACCTAGGAAAAATTCAATTTAACACTCAATATTTGAAAAGAAATTCAATTTATCCCTTATTCTAAAATCATTACAATTTCAAAACCCTATTAAAATTAAGGCATAATTGTAGAAAATACCCTCAAAAGTTATGGGTTTTTTTTTGTTTTTGTGCCATTGACCTTTTTTTATTGAGGCCCTCAAGGTACAATTTTTCTACAAATCAGCCCAATTTTAACGGTAAATGTTAGTTGACCGTTAGTCAAGCATCGATCAACAAAGCTGCCTATGTGGCATGCAAGGAAGAAGATGCCGTGTCAAAAATAATTAAATATAAAATTAAAAAGAAAAAAATAATTTGAAAAAAATAACCCTAAAATTAAAGCCTACTGTAACATAAAACTGTAATTCCTAAATCGTGAAATCCCTAAAACTGTAATTCTCAAATCATGGAATCCCTAAAACTCTTATGATAAAAAAAAGCTTTAACAATCTCCAATCTTCAAGAAACTTGTGACAGCAAAAGAGTTCAATTGCAAAAGAAATCTCATGATACAATTAGGGCAGACTCCGTAACCTAAATTGAAAGGTAGGTGATTTCTGATTGGGTTTTTTGGGAAAATGGTATGGTTATTGTTTTATTTTTAATTTGGTATAGTTTAAATAGCCAAAATCGAAGGGTTTACGACAATAATATAGGGTTATTGTCTACTGCAGTTTCAATTGCCACAAAAAATGGGTTTTTTAACAGTAGCAGTGGTTAAAAATTTTTAGTGTTGTCGATTTCTGATGTAATAGTGTGGTATAAGATGTAGGGACCAAACTGCATAGAAAAGCAATAATTCAAAGCAAAAAGCTTTTGAAATATGTTTGAATATCGAAAAGGGTGGATGCTTACTATGTTGTATTGTTTACTTTTAGTAATGTCTTAGTGTTTATTGTTGTATTCAAAAAAGTGGTCCCTATGTTGTAGTGAATTTTGTTTTTTTGTTGGTTTTTTGCTAAGCAAATTGTTTGTTTATGCTTGTAGATGTCATGGGATGAGGAAGTGGTTAGATATGTAGGTGAGGAAGTGGTTAGGTTTAAAAAGAACCCAAACATAATATCATATTTTGAATTATGTAAAATAGTGAAAATTGGGTTAGGGTTTCACACTGTCATGTTAATATATTTTCATGAGCCTAGTATAGTAGGGTTGCAAAATAATTTAAGGGTGATTTATGATGAAATTACCATAATAGCTATACTGGACTTTTGGGTTAAGTTTAAGGAGATTAACCTATGTGTAGAACATGAGGTGGATAACCCTATCATTGTAGATGATATGTTACTATGACTGCTAGGGATAGTGATGTTGAAGGAGTAGAAATTGATAGGGAGGGTGATGTTGTAAGGGTACAAGCTAATGGGGAGGGTAATGTTGAAGGGGTACAAGTTGATGGGGAGGGTGATGTTGAAGGAGTAGAAATTAATGATGAGGGTGATGTAGAAGGGGTACAAGCTGATAGGGAGGGTGATGTTGAAAGACTAGAAGTTGATATGGAGGGTGATATAAAAAGGGTACAAGCTGATGGGAAGGATGAGGTTGAAAGGGTAGAAGCTGATAGTGAAGGTGATGTAAATGGGGTACAAGCTGTTGAGGAGGGTGATGTTGAAGGGGTAGAAGTTGATGGGGAGGGTGTGACTGCTATGTAGTTTGAGGTAGATAAGTATGGTGGTGAGGAAAGTGGTGGACAAATGAGTTTAGGATCAACTGTTAGAAAATATATTGATAGTGGTTTGGGATCACCTGTTGGTGATGAAATTGTTATTGATTTTGCAACGTTAGTTGAAGTGGACAATGTTGCTGCTATAGTTAGTGGAGATGATGAGTCTGAAGCAGTGCTGGATAGGAATGAGATTGAGGTATGAGACTCAGATGAATATGGCAACTTGGTTGGGTCAAATGAAGATGAAGAACATGAACACAGTGAGAGAAGAAGAAAAAAGTTTCCCTTATACAATGACCGATCAGATTCGTTAAAATTTAGTTTGGGAATGTTGTTTAAGGATAGAAAATTGTTTAAGACTGCAATTCAAAATTAGTCTAAAGGATATAGAAGACAATTGAAGTTTCTTAAGAATGAACAAAATGGGTTGTTGTGAAGTGCATTGCTTCTCCTAACTTTCCATGGAGAATTTTGGCTAGCACAAAAAATGAAAGTTATGTAATGGGTGGAGGCAAAATTATGGTTCATTGGTGAAAGCTAAGTTTGATGCCAACAAGAAGGACTGTGTAGAGTGGTAATTGATATGGAATGGTGAAAATGGATGTGAGATGAGAAAAGGAAATTATCAATATGCAGTAGACCTAAGTTAAAGGATATGTAGTTGTAGAAGTTGGCAGATTAGTGGGATTTCATGTGCCCATGCATGTGCTGCCATGTATCAACTAAGGCTTCAACCACATGACTATCTGCATGAATGTCATCACATAGAAACCTATAAGAAAGTTTACTCATTTTCAATGCAGCCCATAAATGAGCCATATGATTGGGAAAAAATTGGCATTGAGCCAATGCTATTGAAAGGAAGATGCCTGGGAGGCCCAAAAAGAATAGGAAGATGGCCAAAGATAAACCGAAGAAATTGAAGCCTGGCCACTTGAGTGGGAAAGGCCTAATCATGACATGTACTCAATGTGGCCAACATGGCCATAACAAACGTTCTTGCACACAAGGAAATGAACATGCTAAACAGGTACAATGTTATTCTTCACTTAAATATATTGATTAAATTTATTTTGTCTAACCACTTTCGTTATGGTCCATGTTTTGCAGCAAGATGCACAACCACCCAAAAAAAGGGAGAATATCCCATTAAAAAGTCAACTACCTTTGAGAAATCTAAGGGAAAGTAACCCAAGAAAGGACTGTTACATGGAATAAGGTTGTATACAAAATTAAATACTGGGAATCAAACATTTTATATGAGTTTTCTTCCTTTTACTATTGATCTCCCAACCAACAACAATGTATATTGTTTTGATAAACTTAAAACACTCTTATAGTCTAGTAGAACCATAAGGAGCATAGTGACAGGTTCATGTAAAGATGGTAGTGAACAATCTTCTTCGACAAGAGAAAGGCTCCTCTTAATCAACTGGGAACACAAGAATCAGTTGCAGGAAACATGAGTAAATCATCAAAGAAATAGTTGCCAATTTCTATAATCTCCCCTACTTTGTCATGTTTTGAGCCTACAACCTTCTTCTTTTGGAATACACCAAGGGTGAATGTTATTTTGTTGTATTAATAACCAATATGTTGGTTTTCTTTTTTTGGTTGATGTAGCTAGGTATAGCTCACTTACAGTAGTATGTTACATTTGTTGCACCAAACTTGTTTTTGGCAGGTATAGCATGAATGGTGTATAGGTTAAATTATTACCTATGGAAAGATTTTGTAAAATACATTTTATCCTAATTGCAATGGAGAAATCATATGATTAAAAGAAGGATATTTTCCAGTCTTATGTTTCTTTTCATTGCATTATTTACTAAGCTAAATTAAATTACATAAACAACAACCAAAATTGGTCATTAGTTCCAAGCATAATGTATATCAAGGTTCCAAATTATATAAACAACATAACATGCTGGTATGTTGAAAAAGTTTACATTCAATCAACGTTTCCAATTGCTAGTTGCATATGGTTCTTATCACTACTACTAACAAAAAAAACTATGGTGATGTATACAGTACATAACATGGAGCAAGAAAATAATATCTTATACATTGACTTCTTCTTGATAACTTTCATTTTTTGTTTCATGGTCATCATTTTGTTTCTTAATGCTAGTTTTCCTTCAACACCACAAACTGGTCTACCTTCTTCAACCTCAGAGTCAACAGTACTATTGCCACCATTATGGCTACCATCAAATGTAACCAAATCCATAACTTTCTTTCTAAGTGCTAAATTCTCCTTTGAAAGATTTCTTTCATTGTCACAAAATTGATGTAGTAATTCAGTTGCATGATCACACATTTTCATATCGTACCACTTGAAGAAACCACAACCACCATTCTACAAACAAACCCCAAATGAATGATAACAAAAAAATTTAAATCATAAACCCTTAACATAGGAAAATTTTTGAAATCATCCAAATTAAGTTGAAGTAGCAAATAAAATTCTTCTTCACTTACAAGAAAATCTAAACAACCATAGAATCTCCTCCCCAGATTTAAATCACTCCATAAAGTGTCTCTTAGAGCTAAGTTTTTGCAGCGACATTTTACTATTTCCCCATCATACACATACTCCTTCCATAATGAAGTAACAATATTTGCATACCTCAATTTTTCCCCCAAACCATGTGATACCCATTCTCTAAGTTGGCTATTCGAACTATGTGATTCAAATTTGAGAAAATTTCATCAATCTATGATTTCGGATGACAATGAAGAAAAAGAACAATTTCCTAGAGTTCATGGGATTTCACAATTTGGGAATAAGGCATTGGGAATTTCACGATTTGGGACTAAGGGATTAAGGATGTAGAGAATTTCCTGAATCCATGATTCAAATTAGAGATTGTTGATGTTTTTTGGGAATTACAGTTTTAGGGATTTCACGATTTGGGAATTACAGTTTTATGTTACGGTAGGTTTTAATTTTAAGCTTATTTTTTTCAAATTATTTATCTCTTTTTAATTTTATATTAAATTCTTTTTCTGACACGTCATCTTTATCCTCGCATGCCGCATAGGCAACTTTGTTGACTGGTGCTTGACTAACCAATTATTTTCAATTTTAATTTTATGTCAACTCACGTCTCCGATTATTTTCTACAATTATGCCTAAAATTAACTTAGTTTTTAAAAATCATATTCAAAAGTTGATTTAATTTTAAAAAACCCAATAAGCCCTATTTAATAAATTCAACACCACACAAACCCAAGATTCATCACTCTTATTAAAATTAGGAGTCTACAATGTCAATTAAATAAGATAATTATAATGTGTTGCCAATTTATCATTAAGTTGTAACTCACGTTGTGGCTGGTAATTACAATTGACACCAACAAAATGCTTTAATAACAATTTGTAATTAGTTTTTTTTTTGTGTCAATAAAGTATTCATTAATTCAAAATATAAGTTAGGGAACAATATGGTATATTGTAACACCCCTAACTCCTGTCCGACACTGGAATAGGGTTACGAGGCATTACCGGATAACACATCTCATTCACAAACAGATATGCAATCATATTCAAAATTCATTCATTTCAATTATATTGTCCCTTCTAAGGTTCTACAAGACCTTAAAACATGCTTAGAAGTGGTTTGGGACTAAACCGATAACATTTGTAAACTTTAGGTGTCGAAACCATTTTTAGTTTGAAAACAAACAGGGATCGACTTTTAAAACCAAGTGTGGAGTCGCCACCAATCTTTTGTTTAGGTGTGATTGGATCACCTAATAAAATATTTTAAAACAATTTTGGTCCACGTAAATTTAAAAATGGGTTCGAGAGTCGGTTGTGTATGAGGAAGGATTAGCACCCTCACTACGCCCAAAAGCTGGTACCAGATTGATTAAATGTTGTTCTTATGTCTAGGGTCTTTTCAAACAATTTGAAATATGGTTCCTTTTAAAACATTTGAGTGGTTTATGCTGGTCGTCAAAACTTTCTCGTTTCAAAGGTATAAAGCATCACATCCAGCACGATAGGACATGATCCTTTATCTTTTTGAGAACACGATTGAGTTTTGACTTCCAAGAGCTCTTAGGTCAAAAATTACAAAAGGATGTCCAAATATTTAGTCTAGCGAAAAATCGAAACCCAGCACGGTAGGGCATGATTTCTTGAATTTTTAAATACTGAACATTGCCCTATTTTAGGAATTTTTAAATAAATAATTCTAAATTAGCTCAAAATGCGTTGATTTTACTTGAAATAAAATAATTAATTTTAAAAAGTTAGAAATCACCAAGTGACATTTGTAAACAAAAAGGGAAATAACAAATGTGGGATAACATGCACAAATATAATACAATACTTGGTGAATGAAGATAATATAACCTTATTTAACCAACTAACAAAACAAACAATTACATATAAATAACCTAGGAAAACGTGACCAACTTTTCAAGCATGGATGATGAACAATTGATATAACAATACAAAAAACAAAAGAGATAATACAACAATAACATATATGGCCTAATATAATACAATCAATACAAAATGTATAAAACAAAATGGAAATTAAAAGCCAATATGGTATATGACAATTTTAAAATAGTGATGAACTAATGAACACATAATATATATGATATATGAATGGATGAATTGATGAATTTGAAATAATTTATGTAAAAAAAACTTGGAATATATATAATCATTTAAATAAATATTATAGAATAAAACATTTGAATCAAATTATATGCAAAATATTAAAAAAATATAAATTTAGTTAAAAATTGACAATATACACAATAACTTAAATAATATATAAAATATGAAAGAATAGTAAAAATACATGATAAGGTATAATCTTAAGAAATAAACTATACACATAATAGATTTACAAAACATATATACATAACTAGATTTATAAGCAATTATTTGTAAAAATAACATAGAATTAATAATGCATATAAGATTAAATTAATTTTACCATGAATTATATATGTAATAGATTTTAAAAAAACATAATTGTGTATGTAAATAGATTTTAAAAGAAATTATATGTATAAAATGACATGGATATAATAATGTATATAGATTAATATTAATTTTATAATGAACCATATATATATATACATAATAATATATTGGGATGTTTATGTGAAATATTATACAAAATATAAAATGATATGACATAGAGCTTATAATGGTGATTTTAAAATAACATCATTAAAGTAGCTTAAAATGTAAAAATAATTGAACAAGAATTAAAAATATATATTGAGTGAATCTTTAAAAATAATGTTGAATTGTACAAAATAAAAACTCAACTAAAATAAAACTAAAATGAATGGGGTAATTTAGAAATAAAATAAACTTTTGAAACTAAAATAAGGACCAGCGCGCAATGGGTGAAAATGTACAGGGATTAAATATGAAAATATCCCAGATTCCAAAACACTGCACCTGGGCATAGATTGAAACGCAAAGACACACAAATTCTAGGACAAATTTGAAATAAAATAAAATGTAAATAAAGATCAATTAAAAAGTCTGCGCAAAGTCGAAGGACTAGACGCACATATTAACCATTCGCAACACTAAAACGCGGATCCAACCTACGGATCAGGTTGGCGCATGGATCTTTCCCCCCTGCTCGGCACCGTTTCAAATTTCATACAAAATCAAGCCTAAAAACCTAAAATCCAACATTCAGCCACTTAAAAGCAAATTAAAATAATAATAAAAACTTAAAACCTATTTCCCCATTTACTCGGCCGAACCTAAGGTACCTTTCCACTGCCGCTTTGCTTACATATTCGGCTGATGGCCATCAAGCAAAGGCCAAGTCTGGTCCCATTCGACCACAAATCCGAGAGCCTTGCTCACAAGCTTCAAAATCTTCACCTAGACTTCGATTACGATGAAGCAAACAAGGATTTCGAAGCCTCCTTCAACAATAGATAAGTCTCCTTTTCCCCTTATAGATTTATTTTTTACATGCAATAGATAAAGAATGATGAAATAGAAACGAAATCAAGGAAGAACACGATCTAAAATCACCTTAAAACTAATTTCAAATTGATTTTTTTTAGTACCCGTTTGTATTTCTCTGCTATTCTCTTAGTGAAAAGAAGGAAAAAAGAATAAGATCCCATTTACATTGTTTTCATTCGATTTTATAGCCGAAAAAATAAATAAATAAATAAATAAAGAAAATACAAATTTCATTACTGTCATTTGCTGTCCATTTCTCCTTTGTTTGTTGGTCTGTTGCAGGTGTGCATGGCATGGAGAAACCGTTCGTGGGCGTGGAGCGTGGGAGCAGTTGTGGAGCATGGAGGCTGGGGGCTCTGCGGAAGCTGCTAGTGTCTGTTGCAGGCTAGGCAGTAGGCTAGGGTTTGTTTTTTTGGGCCATTTGGGCCATGTATTTTGTTGGGTCTAGGTTTTTTAATTTGAGCCCGTTATTTTTTGTTGTTGGGCTATGTAAGAAATTGACATTGGACTTTATTAATATTTTTTATTTATATTTTGATTTGTTTTTTAGTTTTTGTGTAAGCCTGAGCAAAAACTGGGGCTTACATTAGGAAACTTAGAAAATTTTCTAAAATTTAAGGGTCACACGCCTGTGTGAACAGGCTGTGTGCCTCACACGGCTACCAGACACGTCCGTATCATAGGCCGTGTGAAAACAAGGCATACATACTGACTTGCAACACATGGCCGAGGACACGCCCGTGTGCTAGGCCATGTGAAAACTAAGGGGGGTTACTGACTTAGGTCACGCGGCCGACCACACGCCCATGTGCCACACACAACCAGTAGACATGGCCGTGTGTCTAGGCCGTGTCAAAACTGTAGGGTATACTGACTTTAATTCGAAGGGTACCCTAGGGGACACACGGCCATATAACATGACCGTGTGTCACACACGGCTGAGACACACGCCCGTGTCTCTGCCTGTGTGGACAAAAATAGGTCATTTGCAAAGCCAATTTGCCACCCTTTTCTCATGCACACCTAGCCATTAAAATGGTATCATTTCAACACATATATAGGCACCCAAAACATGCTAATTCAATCACATAACATGCCATCATTCATCCACCATTTCAACCACTCAATTCCATATTCAAACATACCAAATCATTATGCCAAAAACATCACAACTTATCTAATTTCCAAATGCATTTACTCATCAACTTATCCTCTATTTCATGACACAAATTGCACCATATCTCCATCTCAAATTCAAACCACAAAATGCTAATCTTCCAAGCATTAATAAATCATTTACTAAACAACCAATTAACAACTATTTGGCTATATCAACAACTATGGCAAACATACCAAAATAAGCTAACATATAAGGCATTATATACATCACATACATATCACTTATCAACATATAACCAAGCCAACATAAATGGCTATATTCCAACATTTACAGGCCAAAACTCATGGATATATTCACAACTCAAAACATACCAAAATGAGACTAGCCTATACATGCCATATACCATATATACAAAGCCTCAAAAGTACCAACGAGATGATCGATAGTGCGATGATGTTTCCCGATGATCCCCGAGTCCGAGCTAGCTTCGATAATCTATAAAACACAGAAATAACACACAAAGTAAGCTTTAAAATTTTAGTAAGCCATATACAAATAAAGCTATCAAATGAACACTTGCATTTCAATTCAAATATGTTTAACATAGCTAATTTCATTCAAATTCACAAACCTTTCCCATTGAACACATATATTCAATGTCTTAATCGAGTTCATCAAATATTTCCCCCTTTTTAATACTCGATTGAATTTCGTACGTACCTGAGTTACTTAGCTCATTCACATATTCTTTCTAAACTTGACTTTGCCCGTTGAACCGTTCAGAATTATTAAGGATACTCAGAAATCATATAAGCTCGTGCAATGCCATATCCCAAATATGGTCTTACATGCTATCACATATCGATGTCACTGTCCTAGACAGGGTTTTACACGAAATCAATTAAAGATACCAATGTCCCAGACATGGTCTTACATGTAATCACATCTCGATAACCTAATGTCATAACATTCATATCCTATACTATTCCTAAGGTTTGTTTGGGACTTTCGGATGTCGAAATTTCATTGTCTCTTGCTCGTATTTGCTCATTTCACATTCATGAAAATTCAATAGCAAGTAAACACATATAATTCAATTTAAATACATTTACACATATAATTCAATTTAAAGACATTTATTTGCATATGAACTTACCTCGTGGTTGGAATAGACGAATCGAATCAATTACTCGATAACTTTCAATTTCCCTCGATCTAAATCTGATTTCTTTCTTTCAGGATCTATATAAATTCAAAATTAAATCTTTTATTTCTCAATTCATTAAATTTCATCCAAAGCACATAATTTGGGGAATTTTACACATTAACCCCTATAATTTCACATTTTTTCAATTTAGTCCCTATTTCATAAAAACACAATTTACAACAATTTCAACTAAACCCAAGCTAACTGAATATCTATAGGCTCCATAACAACCCATATTTACCAATATTTCACACATTTAAACACACATTTTACACTTTTCACAAATTAGTCCCTTTTATGCAATTTCACTAAAAATCACTTTACAAAACTTCAATATCTATCATCAAGCTTTCAAAATTCATCAAAACTCATTCAAAAGCTCAAGCATTCATCAATGGCAACTCACAAATTCATCAACAACTTCAGAAATTAGGGTACGAGCTAGCTAGATTACTAAGCAACGATCACAAAAACATAGAAATCATCGAAAACGGAACAAAAACGAACCTTCAATTGATCACCAACATGGACAAACCCTAAAGCTTCATATTTTCTTTCTTTTCTTTTTATTTTCGGCTAGGAATGATAAAATATGGTAGGAAATTTGATTTTGTTTTATTAATATTAACTTAATAACCAATTTACCATTTTATCCCTTAATTAAAACATTTTAAATCACATAATTCAAGGCCATTTATGTCCATCTCCACTATAAATGGACTAATTACAACATAAGGACTTCAAATTTAATCAACCATGGTAATTTAGCACTTTTAACTTATAGCATGCTACTTTTGCATTTTACGCGATTAAGTCCTTTTCTCAAATTAATCACTTAAACGATAAAATTAGCTCGCAAAATTTTCACACACACATATTTACATGCTATAAACAACAAAAATAATATTAAAATAATTTTACAACATCATATTTGTGGTTCCGAAATCACTGTTCCAATTTAGCTAAAATCAGGCTGTTACATATATAGAAACCTAGTCTGCTTGCACTGTGATATATCAGACTACCAATCATGCTTTAGTAAGTGGTATCAAAAGTGGGCATTCCTACTGCATTTGTGCCAATCTTAACATTTGTTGACATAGGTGTTCTAGCAACCTCAAATTTCTCCAGCCCAAAATTTTTGACTGAGTTCCTCACATACTTGTGAGAGAAAAGTATCATCTTCCATCTTCTATCTTCTTGATTTGGAATACAAAAAAATACAATAATTCACCTACCATATTCATCTCAAAATCATTCTACATCTTCACAAAATTATTTTTGACATCGGCTAAAGTATAATTTGATATAATAAATTTGGTCACACTTTGTGTTAAAAAATCATTAACTATTATTAGCTTAATTTTATTCATTTATCTTTTCAATAAATCAAATATATTTATATTAATTATTTAATTAATATTATTATTCTTACTTTCATAAGAAAGGAGAATAAAATTAAACCATTACAATAGTTAATTCAACTTATACATTAACATGAAACACTTTTCTGCAACCCTTTATAACCTTTTGTTTTCTCTCGTAACATTAAATAATTTTATGAATATTCAAAATTTTTTGGACATTGAGACTTCAATTATTTTTGAACTTTTTTACATATGTAACATGAGTGTTAATATTTGAAAATTAAAAAAAATCATATTTTATTGTAAGAAAATTTATATAGATTTGTAATTATGATATTATAATATAACTAAAGTTGTTTATGGGTTAGAAGTCAAACTTGAACATTAAAAGAAATTGTTTTTCTCAATGCCCCAATCCAACTTATTTTGTCTTTATTAACCACAATTTGTACCTAATCATCATTAGAAACATCCAATAGCATTATATTCATAGGTTTAGTATCCTGATCCATTTGGTTATTGGCATCAATTTCTGAGTCACCAAAAGATAGCAATTGTAATCTTTGTCACAAAATCTACCGACCTTCAAACTCATCTTCACTATCACTAGCCATTCGCTTCCTTTTAGAGCTAGAAGATGATTTAGAATCTATAATATCAATCTTAATCATAGATAATTCCGGTCCCATTCCACCTAGTCCAAGTTATTTAGTAGTTTCATGCTCTATAATGTTTATATCATGTTGAGATTGATGTTGTCCTCCTTACAATCCATCCACCAAAACCAAGTTGTGTGGTACTTCATCAGGGGGAATGATAGCTGATACATTCTAATTATTCCAAATGCCAAAAACATAATCAGTTTGATCATTTCCTCTTTGTTCATTTGGCTGAACTGTAACGGTGAAAGTAGCTTGTTGTCAGGTTCTCTCATGTCTTTCCCTCAAAGCATTAAACTCAGGTCTGTTATTTATAGTTCTTGAAAGGTTCCCATACGAATTGAGACACACCTTAGTAAAGATAGTCTCTTCATCTGGGAGATGTATTCATCGACGTACATTGTTTTCAGGTCGAATAGCAGTTACTTGAAATAGATAACAATTTTGATACCTATTAGCCCGAAAGTGCCCTTCATGAATCCTGTGTATCATATTGTACATGTGACACCCACACTCAACCTATTGTCATATTCGAATGTGTAATATTACATTATGTTGCCGAAGTAATTTAGGCTAACTTAGACATAAAATTTATAGAGTTAAATTCATATTTATCAATCATAACAATTAAATCATTTATCATATTCGTACAAATACATTCATAATATACAATAATCTATTTAATCTAATTATGGGATTATATTAGATCAAATTTAGAGTTAGGACTTTGTCTTCAGACAACCCTTATTTTATTTTTGGAGAATTTTAACTTCAGTGTCATCATGTCTCAAAACACTAGATGTTGCGTCTTGAGGCAAGGTCCTTCATATCTCGAGACTAACCTCTCTTGTTTTCTTATTTTAACTTTGATGTTTGGATGTCTCAAGATAGGTGTTCTTGTCTCGAGACCTGATACAAGACAAAATTTATTTAGTTTCGATGTACACTTGTCTCGAGACACACTTGACATGTCTCGAGATATTAAGCATTTGAACGTGTAACATGGTAACATTTGTTTTAACGGTCTTAAGACATAATCTTCCTATCTCGAGATTTTTTAGTCAAATGACTTAAAATGCACAAGTATATAAAATCTTACCATTTTGCATTGAAATTTACCTAAAACTTACCTCAATTTGAAACCATCAATTTGGCACAAAAAAGCACATTGAAACATCACCAAATCATAGCATTAAATGTATCAATACATAATATATTAATTTGCACACATTCAAACTTATATAGTCAAGCATAAATAAGTAATAATTATAGGATAAAATCCAACCATAAAAACTTTATAGATAAAGTTACCAATAGTACTAAAATACTAACTTAAACAATAAGTTGAAGCCAACCTAAGTACATGCTGTAATACCCAAAACACATATATACATACAAAATGACGAGTTGGTTCCTAGTTGAATTATCGAGTTGGATGCTTAACAACCTTTGATCTATCAAGACTACGCATGAAAATAAACATAACCGTATGCTGAGTAATGTATACTTAGTGGTGCTAACATAATTTGAATTCAATTATAAACACAATAAATTCGAATAAAAACTAAGTAACAAGATTAATCAATTTAACCATCAATCATTTCAACATCAATATCATTGATACATATACACCTATAATTCATTAGATCATTATAGGTTTCGTAATGATTTCTCATTCCATCTTATTCATATCGTTGATTTATTCGTTTACACGATATATATTCTGATGTGTCCTCAGGATATTTGCATCTAGTTTAACATATTAAAACCTCGTACCATATCCACATTTTTATACATTTCAAGTACACATGTATCAAGCAAACTATATTACATTTTAATCCCTATTAGCAGAAATGGAATTCAAGGACGGATCCTCGAACAAATCCACCATCACACCAAATACGCACCTAAGTTCTAATCGAGAATAAATGCACCGATCCCACCAACCACACTAGAATACGCTTGAACCCCTAGGGCATTTGAGTTGGTGATACGTTCTCTACCCCTAGGGTATTAGAGAACTATCAGGATACGTATGCGTATAGCACTAAATCTCTCACTTATCAATACGAATCATATGACATGTCAACTATACCTGTGACTCTATCCAACAATGTTAATAGGGTAATATCTCATTATTAAGTATCGATGTCATCAAACAAACATATATAAATACAATCAATTCAATAAATGATCACAACTCACATATTCAGGTATATATGTACCTTTCAAGCATAATGTCACAGGCAGTTTTCCATTTCCGAACATTTAACGAATTAATATAAACATATAATATTATCTAGCGAACTCGAATTATGAGAGCACAAACTAGATTAACTATTCATTGATGGTTTTGCCTTTCCTTTTACTTTTCAATGTCTCGACTTCATCTTTAGCTATGCACGATAAATTTGAATACGAAAATTCCATTAGATATATAATCTAAACATGGAAATATGATAATTAAACGTGAATGCATTTTATTCATTATAGTCCCTAATAGCCCCAACCTTCGAAATGTTTGTATCTCACAATTCACCTGATCAAATTTAAATCCAGCTTTATAAATATAGTACAGAGACCTCTTACAATCATTATTTATTATTAAATCTAAAAGTTCTCATCCCTTACAATTTAGTCCTTAATAAAACACAATTTATCAAACAATTCAAACTTGATTCACTATCATTTACCACATTTCTATCATGTTTTTAGCTAAAAACATGCATGTAATTAAACTCTAAATATTCAAGATTCTCGAAACTTTCTACAAGAGAGCTTGGATTAAAAATTGATTAATTAACAAATCTAGCACTTGGGGGTTTTATTAATCCACTTCTATAAACTAATATTTCCTCAAAAATTTAAATAAATACTAACCTTCCTTGACACAAATAGGGTCGGCAACAGTGGGTATAAAACTTAAAATTTTTCCCTTGGCCGAATGGAGATGAAAAAGGAAACGATATTTCTCTTTCCTTCCACCATCTAATTATCAATATTTGCTTTAGTTAATAAAAATAATTAATAATCAATAGTTAAAAGTATGATATAGATAGCTTAATGGAGTTTGACCGCCATCATCATTTTAATTATCTAAACCAACTTAATATTGGTTTAATTGCTATCACATCCTTGGCATCATTATCACTTAAGGCCCCACTAAATTTTAAATCAATTCTCATTTGTTTTGGTTCCTAAAAAATTTTTAGTTTATGTACTATTTTTAATAACCATTTTAACTTAGTATCACTTAATAATTCAACCCTAAATTTCCATACTTGATATGAAATCATTCGATTCTAATTTTTTATTAATTCAATTTAATAAATTCGATCCTAAAACTAAATTTTCAGACACCATCAAAATTCGGATCATTACAGTACAATTGCCTCTGTCGTTCGTTAAGTCTATCATTATCAGTCTCTTGGGAAAGTAGAGCTTCATTGATCATATTTCCAGTACTGCGGTGAGCATTTTGTAATTCCTCATCTGGCAATTCTACATTAGAAGGCATCCCTTCCATTGGATTTTTCTTGAATATTTTGAAAACTTGGATGGGATTCATGGGAAGATATAGTGGCCTCCGAGTCTGCTTGATGTAATGGGCTTTGAACTTCACCTGTTTCCATGTTCTGTTCCTACTAAAAGCTATATTGAAGGTCCATAAATGGATTTCACGATGATGTACGAGCTTGATACTTGAGAGTATAATCAATATAAGTGGAACACAGTTGTCCTCTAATACTTGATTCGCACATAGTGCAATGAAAATGGGTCTCTTGATTATGAAACCCCAATTCATAGCCACATTGAGAATTAATATCCTCCATTTGGTTTGACACCATTCTTTCCACCTCCTGATATTGATATGAACAATTAAATCTCGAGTGCCCAATAATCCCACAATGCATGCACAACGTGCAGACCCGCTCTTACCTAAAAGCGACCCAAATTGTCACTCCATTATCCATTTGCAATGCACAGCCAGTTAATAACGAACACCATGGACATACCTCCACCCGCACTCGCATAAAGCAGATATTTCTTGGAGTCACATCTTGCCAATCAATCTCCAGGATCCCCCTACAACCCGTACCATTCTAGCAGCCACAAAAGGACATTGGTATTCTAAGCGTAGTCCCCAAAGTTGTATCCAAATAGGGACTCAAACAAACATATTATTACTCAACTTTTTATTAGGCCTCCATGAATGGACCATGAAAAATTCACCCTCCAAAGAACAAAGACCTTCATCCAGTACATAATTCCTATCATTTAGATCCTTAAACTGCAAGGCAGAAAATTACCAGTTCTTCCAACAATATGTACCCTATCTCTAAGCCTCCAGACGCAATTTACAATCAGATGTAAGTGTTGAGGCAAAAATTTTAATTTTAAATTCGTCTAAGTCGATCTAGACTTCGCAAAGTGAAATTTCACAATAGATATTATCCAAAGTACCAAAAATAAAACAGAAGCAACTCAAAAGACAAAATAAGAAAGAAAGAACAGAAAAATCGCAATAAAGCCAAAGCCCGCAAACTGTTTGAATAAATACTCTCAAAATGTTCTATCACCCAAGTATGCAATGATTACTAATGAGTGGAATGTCACTATATATATTTGAGCTCCACGGTATAGTTTACTTTATCTCAACTATCGAGATTAAGTCAATCTACAATTTGAGATTATTAAGGGATTGATAAAATCTTCAATTACAAAATCAAATCTTATCATATTACAAATCTTATAAGATTACTTTTCATATTTACAAAGATAGCATTAATTTTTCTTAAGTTCTTCACTGAGCCACCAAGGCTTTAAGTAGACAGGATTCTCCACATATTCCATGAATTGGGTTAGTTCAAGTGAGTCAAATAAATCTTAATTTTAAAACTTATATTTACACATATATATTTATAGATGTAATTGAGATATATTTGCATGTATATATAATATATAATTTTTAAAAATATATACAATATATTAGCAAACTAAAAATTAAATTAAATATATAAATAAAAAATATTTAAATGTATATATAATTTATTAATAAACTAAAAATTAGACTTAAATATATATGTAAAAAAACATTTAAAAATATTGATAAATCCTAAATAATATATCAAAACATACCAATACAAATACATAACCAATGCATTGATAAAAGCGATATACCCAACAGTACCGTCTCGACTAACGAATCGGACCAAAATCTAACCATAAGCAAGTAAGGAAGTTAATGCCGGCCATTATGAAGACCCTTTTGATGGAATGAAATTTAAAGATGAGGTACGACCCTTCGAGCAAGTGTCGTGATAATTGTGTTAGGATTGTTTTCTCGACTAATTAAATAAAGTAATTTACATTAGTAATTTTTCTAGACTTTTGGAATTGTAATTTATTTTTAGGCTTTGATTTAGTTTTTATTTTCTTCGTCGACATTTGATATTTTTAAATGTAAAATCTAGAAAAAAAAAATTGCACGGGTTAATAAACTAAAATTCGGATTTCAAAATTATAACTTTGAAAGTTTTCCGTTGTATAAATAAATAATCACTTAAGTGTTTTTCTGTAAATAAATAAATATTTTTTAATAAATATTAGCATTAATTAAAATTGATTTGCCCAAAATTGATACTTTCAAAGCAAATGAATTTGATTTCAATTCCAGGTTTGAAATAAGTGTTTTTGGACTAAAGTTTTTCCTAAACATTTGTGAGAGTTTTTCCAAATTTTATGCTTTCAAAATGCACAACTAAGTTGATTAAATCAAAAGTTTTTAAACAAGTTAATGTAATTCATTAAGATTTGATCAAAACGTGTAGGCCGAATTTGGAGTGTAGTACCTTTTACTGTTAAACTGAAATTGAATATTGCATTGCATCGACACTCATAAACATACTATACTATACGAATGCTATTGTACTGGAAATTGTTAATAAATATGGTTGGTTTATTATGCCACACTGATTTTTTTATGATGAAACTCACATTGAGCTTCATAGCTCACTTCCCTTTTATTTCCCTCTCTACAGATAACTCACCAAGTTAAGACACGGACACGACATCTGGAGGGTCTCAACTCGTTTTTATTTATTAAAATATTTTAGATTTATTATTTGATATTTTTATTATTTAGAGATTGTGGTTTTTTTATTTTGAATTGGCATGAGAATAAGGTTTTGAGTTATTTTATATACAAGTATGCATGACATTTAATTCATTTGTTTAGGATATTGAAATATGAATACTAATTAATTATGCAAAAACTTCAGTTTTTACCAAAATTATAAACAAGATTTGACTTTTCTACTACTAAATTATAATTGAGATTTTGAGTAATAAATAAATTAATGTTTAACTAAAGTCTTCAAAAGTAGTCATGGTTAATTAAATTAGTTAAGCTAAATCGATTTTGATAAATTGTAAGTTTCACTAAAAATAAATTAAGCTTTCTTCTAAAAAAAAACAAATATTTTAAAAATAACTGCTATTATAAACTCTGATAGTTTATTGAGCCATTTTGGTGGCTTATGTAATCTTCTAAATTTGAGTTTGACGTCCAAGCCAAGTTGAAGAGATTACATATTTCGTCAATTTGATTATTTTGATTATTTTGAGCCAAGTAATATTGTATGTCTTCAAATATTAATATTTTGGTCAAAAGAAACAATTTTGTTAATTCTTTTTCGTTTTTTCAGCAATAAAAATTGGTGGATGGTTTGATTAATTGAGTTTTGTGTCTTTGGGCTGCAAAGGTGAAGGTTCTATTTTCTGCCAAAGTTCTTTTTCTTTTCAAAATTCTTTTAGAATTTTCTTTTTTTAAGGCATCTTTTTGTGTTTTCGGGGTGAATAAAAATGTTAATATATATATAGCTTTGCTGGAAATTTAAAAAAAAAAAAAAAAAAAAAAAGAAGGCAGACTTATAACTGAGGAAGAAGAATTGCAAATTTGAAAACAAAAAATATTATGTGGAAAATAGGAAAATTTTGGTTATGTATTTTAAAAAACCTCTTTACAATGCATTTGAACTTTTTTCTATATTTTTTTTTATTTTCTAAAACTTTTTATAAGTTTTAATTTCAATAAGTCAAATTAATAAAAAAATATAAACGTTAATGTTATATTTATTATTATACTAATTAAAAAATACCACACCATTAAAGAGTTAATAAAGTAATGACTAAAAAAATAACTTCAATAAATTATTATAATTGAGTGATTAAAATAAAAAAAACACGTTAATAATCGAATAATTAATAAGAAGGTTTACCCTAATATTTAGTGACCACATGACATGCAAGAGGAGTGAGTGATATAATGGGATGGGACCTTACGTATTATTCCAATCTTAAATTGATATTAAGTAATATACATTTTATTCCGGCCAAAATTTTTAGGCGTTTTGACTATTTCGATATGTTTTAGCTCGTTTCGGTCAATATCAGTTTGCGTGAGTGCATAGCTATTTGTATCGATTGTCAAAATTAGATTTAAAATTAATACTTATTAAATTAAACTACTAGACCTAATTAATAATTTTAAGACTTATATTTACACATATATTTATAGATATAATTGAGATATATTTTTATGTATATATAAAAAAATAATTTATTAAAAAAGTAAAAGTTAGATTAAATATATACGTAAAAAAATATTTAAATGTATATATAATTGATCAATAAACTAAAAATTAGACCCTAAAAATATATATATATATATATGAAAAGAATATTTAAAAATATTAATAAACCCTAATCAATATATCAAAATATAACAATACAAATATAAAAACGATATGCCAACTGGTACCGTCTTGACTACCAAATTGGACCAAAATCTAACCATAAGCAAGTAAGCCACTGCTGGTCTAAATAAGATGAAGATTCCTTTTGATGGAGTGAAATTTAAAGATGAGGTAAGACCCTTCCAGCAAATGTCGGGGTGATTTTGTTCGAATTAGTACCACCCCATGCATCCGATGACGAGATTGAATTGAATGTCGAGAAATCAATTCAAAGCCCTCGCTGAAATCGAGGTGTTCATACATTTGTTTTATATTTATTTAAGTTTAATTTAATTTAAAATATGAATTTAAAATTTTGTATAGGTCTATTTATATTTGTAATTGATTAGTTCAAATCTATTTTAGTTTTGTCCATTTTATGTTTTAATTTTATATTTAATATTTTAGATTTTTTTATTAAATTTTTTGAACAATCTCATTATATGTTTTGATCATTTTTTTTTCTTTTTTTTTTTACATAATGCCTATAACTACCCATAGTCCCTCTTCAACCTATAAATAAGATAATAATGCACTTTAGCGCACTCGAACCCACATCTTCCTGCATTAGCAACAATATCTATGACAATCGAGTTAAGAATCAATTAGTCTCTTATTAAAATTTAGATTTAGACAACTCAACATATTTTTTAATATTTACATAGTATTGTATTATATATATAATTTTATGTGATATAATTTACATAATATATATAAATAAATAAAAATATACTACAAAAATATAAAATGGGTCAGGCTTACGTATTGAGTATTGAACCTAAGCCTAGTCCATAAGCTTAATTTTGTTACCAAACTCATTTTTTATGCCTCATACTTTTGTTTAAACTCTCTCATATTTCAAATAAACTTTCGAACTTAAACAAATAACCTTATCTAAAAATAGTTGTACTTTGAGATTTGTCAAAACTTCTATTTATCCCTTTATTATTTGAAAAGTCAAAGGTATGGCAAAAAAGTTCACAACCTCCCCTAAAGTACATTTATAAAATGAAATTTAAATAAAAAAATAATTTTACCCTTCATTAATTAATTATTATTTTACTTATTTTTGCTATTTCAATCATTATATTCAATAATTTTTAACTAAAAATATTAAAATTTAATTAATTATATTTATATTTTAAATATATTTTTTTTATTAATATATAAATATACTTAAGTTTTCTTTTCGGAAGTTGCACTATACAATTATTTTTGCAATTACAAAGAATATATTTAAATAATTATAACTAAAATTAATTATTATAAAACTCCATCGAACTAATAATAAAAGTATATCCAGACCTAGACCAGAATATACTATGTAGAACTCATATATGGTAAAACATAAACCATAACAAATATAAGTTGAGAACCCAAATATGATTTCTATAGGGTGAAATCCGAATTTAGGATTTTAAAATTTTCAATGCCTTAACATTGTCTTTAAGCTAAGGTTTGATTGATGGTAAATTTATTTCTTTTTAAAAAAAATTAATATTAATGATAACTATATATTTTTTATTTCTACCTTTCGTTTATATTTAACAATTTTTTTTATGTAAATATATATTAAATATATAAATTTTAATTTAATTATAGATTCAATTTTGAGATGAATTCTGTTTGCCTTTTTGTTTTATTTATACTTTTATATTTTAATAAAAAAATTTCTAATTAAGTCTATTTGTTTAAATTTTTCCACCTCAGGTAACCCTATGCTTAATTCATCCCATCTATTTTGTTGTTTCAATAATTTTTATGCTGTGTTCTTTTTTTTTTTTTTTTTTTTTTGAAAAATATTGGCACAAGTTTCATTTACTCTTCATGATTCTGGTTTGAAAATTTACAGATATCCATTAAATACAGATCCCCAAACCTATCTAAATCTAGCCATTGATACAAGCCATACCGGCCATCTTCAACAAAAGGAGAAAAGGTGCAGGGACAGTATCATAATGATATTTGGTGGGTGAGGGATGGACCAGCGGTTGGTGGTATCAACCAATGAATATGGTGAACAGGAGATATTGATGGGATGATATTAATTATTTATAATGATGAGTTTAAAATTAATGGTGAAATTTGTATTTAAATTTAAATATAGTAATTGTGATGAGATAATAATGAAAAATGACTATTAAAGATATTAGGTTAAAATGTGTATATATAACATATAATTAAAATTATTAATATTTAATATTGTTTTTTAATAAGTCGATGTCAGTTGCTTCAAGATTAAGAAGTAGGCAGCGGAAAGTATTGTGTGGTGGTAGCAGCAAGCAGAGGAAGAAGGCATTGACGGTGGAGGAGGTGCGGTTAGTGGCAACAAATATGACAGCGCTGTAGTCTTCTATCAATGATAAAATGTTTTTGGCTTTTTTAAGAAACGGTTATTGGTCCCGACAACTAGAACGTGCCGGATTTTTTTTTTCAAAAACCACACCGGTGCTAACAATGTGAACTCCGACACCAAATAATAAAATAAAAATATTATTATTTTTAAAAATTTGAACCAATGCCGGCAATGTGAATGCCAACACCAGGAAATAAAAAAATCATTTTTTTTTAAATTTGAATCGGTTCCAGCAACGTGAATGCCTAAACCAAAAAAAAGGCAAAAAAATCAATTTTTTTTAAAATTTGAACTAGTGTCGGCATTGTGAATGCCGACACCTATTAATTTTTTTCCTTTTTTATTCAAAATCCTAAAATACCAGTATTTTTAAAGTGTATTTGAAAAAAAAAATACATATTGGTGCCGACGAACACAGTACCGGCATTGTGAATGCCGACACCAATTAAAATATTAATTTTTTCTTTTTTGCTTAAAATCCTAAAATACTAGTATTTTTAAAGTGTATTTAAAAAAAATACATATTGGTGCCGACGAACACAGTGCCGACACAAAAAAAAAATATTTTTTATAGACCAGGCAATCATCGAAAAATCATCATAGGATGATGGAAGGTGGTGCCGGCAGTGAGATGGCCGACACCAACATATACTGTAAAAAAACAAGTTATGTTCATACAAGATTTTACACTTGATCTTTTTTTATAAATAATCACTTTATTTAGGTCAGTTTTGACAAAGTGCCTCCTCTTTAGCTTGTTCTGCCACTACCTAATGAATCTCTAATTGTCTCTTTCAAAAATATTAGTGCAATTTAATCCCTGTTAATTTCGAAAGTGAGAAACTAAGGACATTTAATCATAACGTTAATGTTTTTAGTCAAATTTTCATGAATTTGACTGGTATAATAACAAATTTAGCTACCATTATTTACACATTCTATCAATTTGGTCATGACTTAACAAATTTAGCCCGCAATATTTTTGTAAATGTGTAAATGTTAAGGCTAATGTTAGAATTGAGTGACCCGAATCCTTATTAAAATAAAATACAGTGGTAAAATAAAATAAAAGTAAAATCCATATAGAACTACACTTCTTTTATTTTATTTTAGAATAAGGTTTTTTTAAACCTTATTAAACTCCATCCATTTGATATTGATTAGAATAAGGTGTTTCAATCTTACTACACTTCTATTAGAATATGGTTTTGCAAGTCTATAAATAGACATCGTATACTCCTCTTGTAATCATTCGAATTCGACATAGTGAATTATCTTCTCCTCTGCTCATGGTTTTTTTCCCGAAAGGGTTTCCACGTAAAATTTATGTGTTCTTTATTTTCCTTTCTCTTTTCTTTGCTATACATTATCATTATCGATGTTCTATTTTTCAAAAATTGGTATCAGAGTTTCTGGGTTATTCATCTCAATCACGGTAATTGCATCTTTGAAGTATGAAATTTCGCTGTTGGATCGTAGCACTAGATTCGCGTTGTGGCAGATAAAGGTGCAGGCAATTCTTGCATAATTGGACTTAGAGGATGCCCTGCTAGGGATAAACAAGATGCCTTCTACATTGACGGAGGAAGAGAAGAAGCGTAAAGATCAAAAGGCATTAACACAGTTACATCTACATTTGTCTAACAAAATTTTGCAAGATGTGATGAAGGAGAAGACCGTTGCTACATTATGGAATAGGTTAGAACAAATATGTATGTCAAAAACTCTAACCGGCAAGCTGCATATGAAGCAACATCTTTATGCTTATCGTTTGGAGGAAGGTGCATCTGTGCACGAACACATAACAGTGTTTAAAGAAATTCTCTCAAACTTGGAGGCTATAGAGGTTCAGTATGATAAGGAATATCTAGGTTTGATTCTACTTTGTTCGTTTCCCCCGTCTTATTCAACCTTTAAAGACACGATTTTATATAGCTGCGAGTCTCTCACAGTTGATGAGGTTTATGATTCTTTGACCTCGTATGATAAGATGAAGCATCTTGTGGTTAAACCTAAATCACATGGAGAGGGTTTCATTGTTCGTAAGAGACAAGATCGGAATGCTAATGATGATCGTGGAAGGACACAGAAATGGAATCCTTGCGGTAAATCTAAGGGTAGATCGAAGTCTTCAAACAGAGGTAAAACTTGAAACTCTTACAAGAAGAAATGAAACATTAAATCTAAGTACTATAAGCTACAGAACAAGATCAAAAGGGAGGCTGCGAATCAAAAGGAAAAACAACTAGAAAAATCTGGTGAAGCTGATGTTGTAGAAGACTACAGCGATGGTGAACTTCTAGTCGCTTCAGTCAACAATTCTAAAGTGAGTGAGTAGTGGATCCTTGATTTCGGCTACACCTTCTAATGAGTCCCGATCAAGATTGGTTTACAACTTACGAAACAATATCTGAAGGTGTTATTTTGATGGGAAATAATGCTTTCTGTAAAATCACATGTGTTGGAACGATTAAAGTTAAGATGTTTGACGGAGTTGTCAGAACACTTAGTAATGTCGAAATGTTTCAGAATTGAAGAGAAATTTAATTTCGTTGAATACTTTTGAGTCAAAAGGGTACAAATACACAACTGAAAGTGGGGTTTTGAAAATTTCCAAAGGTTCCCTCGTTATGATGAAAAGGTAGAGAAAGACTGCCAAGTTATATGTTTTGCAGGGTTCTACTATTTTGGTGATGTAGCTGTCGCTTCCTTTTCCTTGTCAATTGATGATGTTACTAGACTTTGGCATATGCGCCTAGGGCATATGAGTGAGAATATCATGATATAATTGGGTAAAAGAGGACTTCTTAATGGGTAAGGAATTTGCAAACTAAAGTTTTGTGAGCAGTGCGTTTTTGGGAAGCAAAAAAGAATTCGATTCACCAAAGGAAACCATAACACGAAGGGAATGCTGGAGTATATTCATTCTGATCTGTGGGGGCTATCCAAAGTGCTTTCGAGAGGTGGATCTAATTATATACTAACACTTATTGATGATTTTTTCAGAAAAGTTTGCGCATTTTTCTTGAAGCAGAAAAGCGATGTGTTTTTTTCATTTAAGTCTTGGAAAGCTATGATTGAAAAATAGACGGGAAAACAAATAAAACACCTCCGTATAGAAAATGGCTTAAAGTTCTATTTTGATGAGTTTAATGAACTATGCAAGTCAGAAGGGATCGTGAGACACTTGACAGTTTATCATACTCCACAAAAAAACGGTGTTGCAGAACGAATAAACAAAACGATCATAAAGAAAGTTCGATGTATGTTGTCGAATGCTAAATTACCAAAGTCGTTTTGGGCCAAAGTAGCCTCTACTATATGTTTTTTTATCAACCGATCTTCATCTATTACCATTGAGAAAAAGACTCCACAAAAGGTATGGTCTGGTAATCCTATTGATTATTCTAATTTAACGATCTTTGGGTGTCCTGCGTATGCTTATGTTAATAATGGAAAATTAGAGCCGAGATCTATTAAATGTCTTTTTCTTGGTTATAAAGCTAGTATAAAAGGGTATAGGTTATGGTGTCTTGAAAATAGAAAAGTTGTGATTAGTAGAGATGTTTTTTTATGAAACTGCTATGCTACCTAACTTATATCTTAAAAACTCTTCCAATAAAGAAAATCAAAAGCAAGTGGAGCATCAAATTAATCCAAAATCTACAATAGAGTCGACTCCTTAAGCCAGTATAAAAATTCATAATAGAGTTGCTTCTTCACCACAATACTCTATCGCCAAAAACAAAACTAGAAGAGATATTAAACCTCCAAAGAAGTATGTTGAGGCTGATCTAGTTGCTTATTCTTTAAATGTGGTTGAAGATACAGATGCAAACCAAGAGCCATCTAACTATTCTGAAGCGGTTAGCTGTAAAGACTAAAAAAATGGATGTTTGTTATGCAAGAGGAGATGAAATTACTCCACAAAAGTAGAACATGAGATCTTGTGAAACTTCCTAAAGGCAAAAAGGTTGTTCATTGTAAATGAGTGTTTAAAAAAAAAGAATGGACTTCAGGAGTTGAAAAACCCAGATATAAAGCAAAGCTTGTTGGAAAGAGTTACAGTCAAATTCCAAGAGTGGACTTCACAGATGTGTTCTCCCTAGTTGTAAAGCATAGTTTGATTCGAGCTTTGCTTGGTATTATGGCCATGCATGATTTGGAACTTGAGCAGTTAGATATAAAAACTACATTTTTGCATAGAGAACTTGAGGAGGATATTTATATGCAACAACCAGAGGGTTTTACAATCTCAGAAAAAGAGGACTATGTTTGTTTCCTAAAAAGTCCCTTTTACGGTTTGAAACAGTCATCAAGGCATTGGTACAAAAGGTTTGATTCCTTTATTACTTCTCATGATTTCAAAAGAAGTAGCGTTGATAGTTGTGTTTACTTTAAGAAAAACAATGATGGTTTTTTTATGTATCTACTCCTTTGTGTTGATGACATGTTGATAGCAGCGAAAGATAAATGAGAGATAAGAAAGGTCAAAGCCCAACTAAATGAAGAATTTAAGATGAAAGATTTGGGACCAGCAAAAAAGATACTTGGTATGAAGATTCTCAGAGATGGAAAAGCAAGTAAATTGTACCTAAGTCAGAAGGGGTACATTAAGAAAGTTCTTTGCAGGTTCAATATACAGAGTGCTAAACCTATTAGTACTCCTTTAGCAGCCCATTTCAGACTTTCATCGGCTTTGTCTCCACAATCAAATGATGAGATTGAGTACATATCACATGTTTCATATTCTAGTGCAATGTGATCTCTCATGTATGCTATGGTTTGTTCACGTCTAGATTTATCATATGCCTTCAGTGCAATTAGCAGATACATGATGAATCCCAATAAAGAACATTGGGAAGCAGTTTAGTGGATTTTAAGATACTTACGAGGTACTACTGATGTTTGCTTACAGTTTGGAAGAACTAGAGATAGAGTGATTAGGAATGTTGATGCCGATTTTGCTGGAAACCTTAATAAAAAAAAAAAGATCTCTCACATGTTATGTCTTTAGAATCGGAGGTTGTGCAATCAGTTGGAAAGACACTTTGCAAACTATAGTCACTTTGTCTACCACTAAAGCTAAGCACATGGGGATTATTGAGGCTTGTAAAAAAGCCATTTGGTTAAAGGGACTCTTTAGTGAACTCAATGAAGACCTTCAAATCAGTGTAGTATTTTATGATAGTCAAAGTGCCATTTTCCTTACAAAAGGTCAAATGTTTCATGAGAGAATAAAGCACATTGATGTTCGATATCATTTTGTTCGTGATATTATTGCTCCTGGTGATATTGTTGTGAGCAAAATTAGTACTCATAAAAATCCTGCAGATACGATAACTAAGTCACTTCCCATAACCAAGTTTGAGCATTGCTTATACTTGGTTGGTGTTCATTGTTGAAGTTAAACCCTTAAGGTGTTTTATGGATGAGGTGGAGAACTTTTTCGTTGAGAGTTCGCGATGAAGAACTTGTTCATTGAGAATTGGTGTCAAAATGGAGATTGTTAAAATTAGTAACTCGAATCCTTATTAAAATAAAATACAGTGGTAAAATAAAATAAAAGTAAAACCCATATAGAACTACACTTCTTTTATTTTATTTTAGAATAATATTTTTTAAACCTTATTAAACTCTGTCTATTTGATATTTGATTATAATAAGGTGTTTCAATCTTACTACACTCTTTCTATTAGAATATGGTTTTATAAGCCTATAAATAGACATAATCTACTCCTCTTGTAATCATTCGAATTCGACATAGTGAACTATCTTCTCCTCTGCTCGTGGTTTTTTTTCCCAAAAGGGTTTCCACGTCGAAAGGGTTTCCACGTAAAATTTGTGTGTTCTTTACTTTTCTTTTTTTTTTCTTTGCGATACATTGTCGTTATCGACATTCTATTTTTCACAGCTAAATTTGTTGAACTTTTAGAATCAAGACCAAATTAACAAAATATGTAAACATCAAATGCTAAATTTGTTATTACACCTATCAAACTTATGCACAATTAACGAAAGATATAACATCGTGATTAATTATTTTTAGTTGCTCACTTTCAAAATTGATAGAGATTAAATTGCTCCAAATTTTTTTGAAAGGGACTAATTTATTCAATTTCAAAATTAAAAGGTAATGGAGAAATTTTTTACCAAAAAAATTCATATGTCCACTTTGTTTTTTTATTACTATTTTCCATTATTTAATATAAAGGTTTTTTTTACGAAATATATAAGGGTTTTTTTTTATTTAACATATATTTGTGTCAATTGTACTTTGTTTGGTGTTAATGTTGTTCACAACAAGATAATCATTTTTACCTAAATTATTATTTAAGCATGTAATTGAATAAGTATAATGAGTTAACTCGATATAAATTGGTTAATAATATTATTAAAAGAATTTTTCTTATTTTAAATAAGTTATATTATTATGAGATTTTTTTTTCCTTATTTTTTAAAAAATCAATAATAAAGATGCAAATATTACGATTTTAACCCATAATACCAACATTTATAAAATCTTTACCACTTCAATTGAATATTTATTTTGTTATTTTTGTACAGTTCAAATTTATTACAAAAAATGTTTCACCCACTTTGTTTGTATATCTCTACTATTACTAAAGCCTGGACTGAATTTGGCGTCATGAATCAAGTGACACCAGCTCGGTTGAGGAAACTACAAAAATAACTTTATACATTTTAATTAAGTTATACTATTATGATGCTATTTTTGTATTTTTCTTGTCTTTACCATTATTAAAGCCCTAATTGAGTTTGATGTAATGAGTCAAGTAACACTGACTCAATTGAAAAAATTACGAAAGTAACCATACACATTTTAAATAGGTTATATTATAACGAGCGTATTTTTTTGTTAAATAAAACCATTAAAAAATTACAAATATTGAAACTTGACCCATGCCATCTAGAAACAATAAAATCTCAACTTTACCATAATATTGTATATTATTTCTAAACACAAATTTATGTTCTAAATATGTGGATTCCACACACAAATGCGTGTGATAAAATTATTATATATTATATTTATATGTATATTTAGGCATATATTTAGAAATATATTAAATATCTTTCTTATTCTTACATGACTATTGCGATATAAATGTTATGTATTCTCTTGAAGTCTAGGAATAAGATTGAAAGGGATTATCTTATTATTGCCATAGTATTAACAGCTTAGGTTCTCCTTTTATTTATTTATTTTTCTCCAAGTTATTTGCTTTTTATCTTTTATTTTACTCGCGACGTGATAGTATCAACCTCAGGATTGGTTATTGCCCGCCTTTTAACACAATTTTCTTCTTTATTTTAAATAACTGGTGATGATTGTACTTCTCCACCACCTCTTAAAATTGAACATAACTCTCTATTTTTTGTTTAACCTTCAAAATCGACGAAATAATTTTATTACTCCTCATATTTATAAATCTCTTCTCTCTATATTTATAAATCTCTTCCTTTTTCGTGATAAATGTTTAAATTAAGTTTGAAATACCCAATCAATTTAATTCTGTAACACAATACGTTAAATGTTCATAACATATTTAATTATCAAACATAAATTAGTTTCCACGTAAAATGCTTCTAATTTGGTTTTTAGGTACATTCAAACAAATTAGTAATTTATTCAGAATTTGAATGATTATATTTTATTTAGAAATCAAAATTTTGATAAAAATGTTCTACTTGGGTGTTCTAACTTTGATAGCACGTACATTTGAATTAATGCGCAAGGTTTGATTTGACATAAATTTTATTAGACTGATTTATTGTTTAGGGATAACTTACATATTTTAAAATTTAAGGTTTTACCACGTCATCAAATTTTAAAGATATGAAATTATTATATTCATATATAGAAAATTTATTTTATAGACTATTCCCATCACATTATTCATGGTTTATTTCTAATTATTTAATGATATTTTAACAATTTTTTCTATTTCATTGACACATAAGTTTGGTAATTTTTTTACCTTAAATCTCAAATCCTAAATACTGAACCCTTAACCCAAAACTTAGAATTTCAAACCCTAAACCCGAACACATAACCCTAGACCCTTGAACCATGAACCAACCCTGAATCATAAACTCATAACATGTAACCCCAAACCCTTGACCCTTGACCCTTGAACCCAAACCTTGAACCTCAAACCCATAATCTTGAAACCTAAACTTGAGTCTTAAACCCCGAACCAAAAACCCAAACCTTAAACCGCGAGATTCAGGGTTCAATTTTCAAAGTTTAAGTTCAAAGTTCTGGGTTCAGGGTTCATGATAAAATAATTACCATAATTATGTGTCAATGACATGAAAAAAATTGCATAAAAATTATAATTTTTTTTAAACTAGTTGCACAAAAATAAAAAAAAATTAACTTATGAGAAAAATAAACAAAATGATTAAAATTTGTAAAAGAAAAAAAAAGATGTTTGTTTATAATTTAAAAAATTAATTATTTTAAGTAATTTAATTAAAGTTCAATTAAGTTGGAGAATATATTAAATATAGATGAGTATATAATAATACTTTGTTATCTTTAAAATTTAATGACATAGTATTATTTTATTGATGTCTAAAAATTATACTTTTTTAATATCATACTAATATAATTTATTCCTCAGAATATATAATATTATTTGTTTAAAATATGTTTTGTGAATTTTAATTAATTTTGTACCATCAATTAATTAAGGTTGTATTACCAAAAGAAGGAAAAACTAAACCAAAATAAACATATTATTTTCATTTGATAAATTGCTTATATAAACTCCTCCCAATTTATCTAATTCAATTCATGTTCCAAATATTATCCACCCCTATAATTTATTTACTCTGTTTTTTTAGAAAAAGAAGGTAGAAAGCGATTACATCAAACCCTTAAATTAAATTTGCATAGAAACATTTTAATCAGTCAACAATAAATTAACTACAGAGAATGGCGACTCTTTAAATCACTGTAAAAGTGCGAACTCACTTATAATACATTTTGCCATATGATCAGTCACTATATTAGAGGTTTCAGAATGTGATAAATCATTACTGCTTAAAAATTAATGTACTAAACGTAACTCCACCAATTTACTATCGTCATGCTATCTAACTAAAAGCAACTCAACTAAAACTGTATTACATATTCCAATCCAATCTGCTTGAACTCCTTGTCTCACGTAATACGCGGAACTTCCAACATTGCCCAAACTTCAATTCTAAAAATCCTCATTGAATAGTCATTTTCTTTCTCTTTTAAGTTTATTTTTATTTCTTGATTACTAAATAGTATATTAACCCTTTTCTTTATATATTATCCATTTGTTTTTAGCTTGGGGAGATTATGTATATATAGGTTAGCAAAATTTTCATAAAAACTTTCTTCATAAAGAAAGCCCCCAAAAAATGCTTTCACATATTTATTATTTTGTCACATTCAAAAAAAAAATTATTTGTCATGTATCTCGTACCTTAATAAATAAATATATATAATTCAATATTGTAGAATTCAACCGAAATAACAAATTACAGAAGAGCTTATAATTTTATTGAAAGATTTTAAATGTAGTTTAGGGTTAAAAGGTAACACTATATAGTCAATGATGTCATTAATAGTGAAGGAAGAGGAAGGAACTGAATCAGTGATAAAATTTTCTTGTTCGAGTAAAAGACGAAGATGGTGGAGATATCATAGAGGGCGGAGCTTAGAAAATTGTTGTCTTTTTCTTTTCCTAAACATAAAAAAATTAAAATTTCATGAGTATAATAATAGTTTGTAATTTTTAAAGAGATTAATAGAACAAATTTTTCTTTTTTTTGCATGTCCAATCAACAATCTGTTAAAGTTTTAATGTGTGAATGACGATTTTTATCTTCAAAAAGAGTTTCTTTCGCATCCAATATCAACTTTGCTTCATTTTTATTTGGATCTCTTTTTCCTTTTCTTTTCTTTTTCCATTTTTTTATATGTGCATTAAATAAATCATTCATTTGTATTTTAATTTTCTATTAATAATTGCCACTTGTTGTGTAGCATTATTTTTTTTGACTGTCAATATTACATCATCATATTTTAATCACATTATAAAATAATAATGTATTCCAAATTTATGTATCAATAAGTTAAAAAAAATTAAATACCAACTAGTTCACTACAAAAAAAAAAAAATTCATTTACCAACAGCCAAAAATCCGTCACTATATGCACATCCAATATATACCTAAAATATCTATACCGATGGTCAAAAGAAATACCCGACAAAATATAAGCCGTTGCTATAAGGTTATGTTGACATAAATATTTAGCGACGTAAATTTTCCGTCAGTATACACCTCCTAGCTATATTGACAGCCTGTCCATCAATAAAGATACTGCCAGCTATTTCTATTTCACCATTCATAAATACATTTTATTAACAATTTTATTATCGTCATAAATTACTATATGATTTTGCGACGGCAATTCTGTCAACAAATTTATTTTGAGTTTTTATATTTTTATAATCTGCTGTCAGTATGAGGCAATTACTGGTCACTAAAAGTTCAAAAATATACAACCTCTCCCAATAGTTTACGTCAGTAAGAATTAAAAAGTACAAATTGTAATTATAAATATAATTGAAAAATACTAAAAGGTATCAAATTTCTAAACAAAGCTATCCATTATAACTATTATACTCGGTCCTTGAAGAATTCAAGCAAAGCAAATTATATCCACATAAATTTAAAGCATTGATCAACCAAATATGTCAATGAACAAATAACATTTGTTAAACTAGTAAACTAATATTCAGAAAGAGATAGAAATCTAAATGACTACACACAAGTCCTTTTAGAAAGTAAATAATTTGTCAAGAACCTGCATCATGTTAAGAAATTAAACCCCGTGATTAAAAAATGTCATGTTTGAAATTCAGATTATACATCATTTTACTAAGACAAATAGCCTCTAAACAACAAATCTTATGCTAAAATAGAAGTTTTTCAATAAAAGGGGAAGGAAATATACAAGATTTTACCGACTGAGTCTTCGCTCGATTAGTATAGGCATTGTTGCCAATGTAGGAGGACATAGGTTCGAGTACGCTAAAGCGTATTCTATGGGTAGTTTTAGGTATTATGTCAAAAAGATCAGATATGATCAAGAATTCTCAACTATACTAGTACTAGCAAATGCCTCAAAGATGCAGTCATCAATCCTCCCGAGAGGCCACAATTATTGTGAGCAAACACATTAATTTAATGACGAGGAGCACATTTTTTTATGCTACTAATACTTGTACTTGCTCTGCTATTTTGCGCAAGCCTGGCTGAAGAAAAGTTACAGGGCGTGCTTATTTTATTTTGTTTTGGTATATATAAATATAAAATAGAAAAGTAAATATACAATAAATAATAAATAAAAGGTCACTCTATTTCGATAAAAGACCCATGCTTATAATGAGATTGTTAAAAAAAAAAAAAGACAAGATTTTAAAAAGTTTTTGTCAATAATAAAGCATCAATATGAAAGCTTAAAAGCCAGTTGTTTTTACTTAGATTAAAACTACAATACCCAAAAAGTAATTTACAGAAAAAAGAAATTAAAAAGGGAAAGAGAGAAGAAATTAAATGAAACACAAACCTTACATGGAATTCATCACTTTTTCTAAGCAAGACTCTATGCTTTATAGTGCCCAAATAAATGTATAAGGGCTAAAGTAAAAAAAAATTGATAAAGTTCAAGACTCTTTTTGTTACTTTAGTCTTCCAAAGAACAACAATAAATATAAAACTAATATTTGAAATAAAAGAGAAATAAATTAGCGTTGGATATGGAAGGGCGTAATGAACCTTGCACATGTATTATATATATTAAAACAGATGAGCATGTTCATAGTTGAACGTCATAAAAAGAATTTTAATATGAAAAAAAATATATACAATAAAATAATAATTTTTCTTTGGTAAAAAGTCTTGTTCATTTATAGTATTATCAGCCGTAATGATTATAACTTCGAGTTTAACCCCATCAAGGTCTATAGACCTAATGTTTCAAACGTTTGAATGCCTCTGATAATTAGCATTGTCACACACTAACTTAATAATCCATATATATATATATTATATATATAGACTCCCATCAATTAAATAATGCAGGGAGAAAAAGGATAGTGACCTTAATGGTTTGATCCTTTGCAGCAGTAAACACCCAATTCCCATTCTGGTTTTAACTGACACAAAGTACTGTATTTTTATGGTCATGACTGTAAAAAACTTGTATTACTTCTCAAAATAATTAAAATCATTAGCAGTTCTATGAGTTTCACCAAGATATTTACTCACAGCGAGCAAAGCTCTCTCCTGTCTCAGCATCCCAAAGTTTCACAATGTTGTCTGTAGCGACGTAAAAATTTTGCTTTGGTCGTCGCTAATTTAGGCGATTTCTTGAAAATTTGAAAATCGACTTTTGATTTTATTAAAAAAAAGAGTCGCCACCGATCTTTTTCTAGATGTGATCGGACACCTAATAAATCATCTTTTTAAAAAAGAAAATTTATTCTTGAACAAAAATGATTGCCGAATTTAGGTCTACGTCAAAAGCCAGAGAAAAAATAGGGTTCGGGAGTCGGTTACGCACGAGGAAGGTATTAGCACCCTCGCGACGCCCAAAATTGGTATCTCGTTAAACATGTGTTGTCTTAATTTTCGAAAATGCAAGTTCAATGTAACATCTAATCATGTTCCGATCAAAACACGAGAATTTTTTATAATTTTGATTTCTTTTGAGAAGGACGTTCCGTTTTTAACACGAGCCGATGATATTCACCCAACATAGCGATGAAATCAACGACTTAATGTTAAATCGGCACGTTACCTTATTTATTGAAATTAAAAAAATGAATAAAATATTTTCTAAAATAAAAATTCATAAATAAATAAACGGTGCAAACAACGATATAATGAATGAAAAATATTAGCATATAATATAATAGCATTAGGATAAAAATAAAAACAATATTTATAATAAAAAGAAAATAACAATAAAAATAATGATATGCTAATAATATAATAAGAAAAGCAAACTGGCACAGAATGAGTACGAACAAAAATAAAAGAGGTAGAAATACATCGAAGCAAATAATAAATACGATAATAATATTAAAAATAATAACAATGCATGCGATATTAAACGTAAAAATAGTATTAAACACGAAATAAAAACAAAGAATATATATATATACATATAATAATAGTAAGTAAAATGATGGAAACATGATTTTAAAAACACTAATAATGTTACCTATACACATACGTACATATATTAAAATATAAACATAATAATAGTATTACAAAGTATATACATAGTATTAAAAATATGTACATAATATGGCGTAAAAAATACATACATAATATAGTATTAAAAAATATATACATAAAATAATATGTAAAAAAATATAATATAGTATTCGAAATATATATATGATATATAAAAATACAATATTAAAAGATATATATACATAATATATATAAAAAATGTATACATAATATAGTATTAAAATATTTACATAGTATATACATATTAGAAATAATAATAATGTTAAAAAACAACTATGAACAGAGGAAAATTACGAAAAATCCAAATAAAAAGTGTAAATGTCAAAGAAATAAAAGGTAAGAGGCGTTTCTCCCATGTACTTATTTTGGTGACTATTAACGGATAGAGGTTCGGCATGGCTCTAATTAGGTGGCTCATATGGTTTACTATATGCGGTTTCGGTTCTAGATAGGTACTCGAATTGTCCGTATTGTCATCTGCTAAGATTAGTACGAAGCCTCGGTCATTGCCTATCACAGGCTTACGAGTTTAATTCGAGGGGTCACATTTACTTATGCCTATGCGAAGGGACAAGTTAACTCACGGAAGCATAAGTCATATGTAACCCGAAAGTATTCACTAGCCTGTGTGGAGGGACGAGTTAACTCACGAAGGCATAGTGTTCACTTTCACTTAAACAGATGGAGCCCGGGTAGAGAGCTTATGTTATGCAAAATGCAAGTGCATGGTGTGTGGGGAGAAACTCACAAACCTTTCATCTTATTTTAAAACTACGAAACTAAAACTATAAAAACTTAGAGCTGAAAAGCAAAAGATAAAACAAGTTAGAAAAATATTTATAACATGATGCAAATGCATGATTTTTTTGAAAACAAAATTTGAGGATCACGACTAAATATTAACTTCAACAAGGAAATTCGAAAATTTTGAGAACACGCGTTTAATTCAACTCGACTCTCAAAAATGGGTCCCAGTGGAGTCGCCAGCTGTAGCGATGTAAAAATTTTGCTTTGGTCGCTAATTGAGGCGATTTCTTGAAAATTTGAAAACCGACTTTTGATTTTATTAAAAAAAAGGAGTCGCCACCGATCTTTTTCTAGGTGTGATCAGACACCTAATAAATCATCTTTTTAGAAAATAAAATTTATTCTTGAACAAAAATAAAGGCCGAATTTAGGTCTACGTCAAAAGCCAGAGAAAAAATAGGGTTCGGGAGTCGATTACGCACGAGGAAGATATTAGCACCCTTGCGACGCCCAAAATTGGTATCTCGTTAAACATGTGTTGTCTTAATTTTCGAAAATGCAAGTTCAATGTAACATCTAATCATGTTCCGATCAAAATACGAGAATTTTTTATAATTTCGATTTCTTTTGAAAAGGACGTTCCATTTTTAACACGAGCCGATGATATTCACCCAACATAGCGATGAAATCAACGACTTAATGTTAAATCGGTACATTGCCTTATTTATTGAAATTAAAAAAATGAATAAAATATTTTTTAAAATAAAAATTCATAAATAAATAAACGGTGCAAACAACGATATAATGAATGAAAAATATGAACATATAATATAAGAGCATTAGGATAAAAATAAAAACAATATTTATAATAAAAAGAAAATAATAATAAAAATAATGATATGCTAATAATGTAATAATAAAAGCAAACTGGTACAGAATGGGTAAGAACAAAAATAAAAGAGTTAGAAATACATCAAAGCAAATAATAAATATGACAATAATATTGAAAACAATAACAATGCATGCGATATTAAACGTAATAATAGTATTAAACACGAAATAAAAACAATGAATATATATATACATATAATAATAGTTAGTAAAATGATGGAAACATGATATTAAAAACACTAATAATGTTACCTATACACATACGTACATATATTAAAATATAAACATAATAATAGTATTACAAAGTATACATAGTATTAAAAATATGTACATAATATGGCATAAAAAATACATACATAATGTAGTATTAAAAATATATACATAAAATAATATGTAAAAAATATAATATAGTATTGAAATATATATATGATATATAAAAATACAATATTAAAAGATATATATACGTAATATATATAAAATATATATACATAATATAGTATTAAAATATTTATATAGTATATACATATTAGAAATAATAATAATGTTAAAAACAACTATTAATTATATAAATATATACCTATATACATTAAAGATATATACATATAATAAAAACGCATACTAATATTAATAATAATGATAAGGATAATATAAAATATATACATGAAATAGTATAAAAATATATATAACTAATAATATTAAAAATATATACATAATGTATATGTTTTATATATATAAAACATATACGATATATATATACACATTAGAAATGATAATAATGTAAAAAAAAAAACCTATTAATACGCTACATAAATACGTATATATATATATAATAATGGTATTAGAAATATTCAATATATAATATTAGAAATATATACATAAAATAGTATAAAAATATATAACTAATGATATTAAAATATATACATAATAATATATAAAAAATATAATATTAAAAAATATATATATACATAACATATATAAAAATATATTCATAATATAATATTAAAATATTTACATAATATATACATATTAGAAATAAAAAAAAAACGACTATTAATAATACTACATAAATATGTACATATATATATTAAAGATATATACATATATAATAAAACATATACTAATAATAATAATATTATAATAATGATATTATTATTATTATTATTAAAAGTAATTAATTCAATAATAAAGTAATGAAAATAAACAAAAAGGACTAAAATCGAATTAAAAACAGAGTTTGGGGGGAAATTTGAAATAAAAAAGAAGAGAAAATGACCTATTTCAACGCGCACAAATATTGGAGGGACTAAAAACGAAATAAACCCCTCCAACCAAAACGCACATCAGCATTGGGGACCAAATTGGAAAGCGCAACAAATTATAGGGCCAAATTAAAAGCACAATAAATCTGATTGCGAAACCATAAAAAAGCGGAGGGGCTAAAAGTGCAATTAGCCCCTCCAATGAAAAGACACGTGGATCCTTGGAGCGGGTCGGGTCAACACGCAGGTCGCATCAAAACGACGTCGTTTTGGGAGGCTATAAAAGACTAATTTTTTTTCAAAAGTTCATTTGCAGCAGCAGAAGGAAAGAAAAAAATAGAGAAGGGAGGGGGAGAGGGGGGATTTTCGGCCACAGGGCCGGTCACCGTCCGGTGGCCGGACCGTCGCTGACCGCCGCCGCCCCATACACGGTGGCCGAAAAATCGAAAAAAAGGTATTTTTTTATTTTTCGTATATTTTTTATGCTATTTTAATATATATATATATATATATATATATGTGTGTGTGTGTGTGTGTGCGTATGTAAAAAAGAAATTAAAAAAAAGGAATATTCGAAAGAAAAGAAGAAGGAAGAAACGAAAATCCCCTCTTTTCCTTTTGATTTTGTTTTTCGTTTTTTTTGCTCTCTTTTTTATGTTCAATCTCAACTATTATGTGTTTTAAAAATATGTTGTTTTTCATTCATCAAAAAAAAAAAAAAAACCCTTACATTCGATTTTGTGATGGCTTTTATAGCCTTTTTACATGCTTATTTCTATGTTGTCTTTTCTTCTTTTTGATCCTTGCATGTCGATGGGTGGTGACGCGACTAGGGCGGTGGAGCAGGTGGTGTCAGAGGAGCAGTGGCAGAGGGTGGTTGAGGCTTGCGGCTAGGGTTTCTGATTTCTGAAAATAGGTTGTAGGCTAGTTGGGTTTGTGATTTGGGCTAGGGTTTCTGATTTCTGAAAATAGGTTGTGGGCTAGTTGGGTTTGTGATTTGGGCTAGGGTTTGCATATTGGGCTAATTGGGTTTGGTTTTTTATTTTATTTTTTTAGGTTTAGTTTGGGGTGGGTTTTCGGCTGTTTTGGTTTAAGTGGGTCAAAATTGCTTAATGTATTGGACTCAAAGTGTAAACGGGCCAAAATTGGCCTACAACATTGTCTTTTCTACCTAAAGAGAAGCCAAGCATGACATTAGAATGACAACTTGCAAAATAATCATGCAAAGGTTGAGGAGAAAGTGGTTGTAATGTGCTTACAAGGAGAAACAATTTTAAAAGTTTATTATTTTAGCAGATTAAGTCAAATACTATTTCCAATTAGCCTAATTAGACTCCAAACATTTTGAATTCAAAATAATAACCAAAAGGCTATGTTTATCAAGCGAAAAATACTTACCCCAGTTTCTTCCTTGACTTCTCGTACAGCTCCTCTAAAATCTCCTTTGATCGCCAAACCAAACAAGTGTGCATTAATTGGAAGACATCGCTTTGATTTTAGTTCACTCAATCACCAAGAGAAGAATGCTCTTTTATAAAATAAAATTGAAAAACAGAAAATTTACCTTGTTAGGAGACAACCACTGGATCCATGGGTACCAAAGAATTCTTCATGAGAGATGACTTCAATGGACAAACCAAGAAGGTGATGATTGATTAGGGTTTGGATGGAAACTAAGAAAAAACTAAGAAAAACGTAAGGGAGTTCTCGACGAATGAAGTATATACATTAGACTTTCTACAGACTGATTTAGAATAGGTGTTAATATATTTGACTCTATTCTGACGGTTAATTATTGTTGTCTGTATAACCTCTTTTACTGACGGATTTGGCCCGTCACTATATGTCCCTGTCGGTAAATAGAAAATTTTTAATAGTTATAAGTTTAAAAAATATATTTTTTATTAACTCAAAATATATCCTTTACTTTTTTTTATACATATTACAAATTTGAGGAGTGAAATCACATACCCTTTACTTCTATATATAGTTATAGAGTAAACATCTACCCAGAAGGTAAATTAAAAGAGAAAAGTAAGGAAAAAATGAGTTCACTCATGAATCAGTTGAGTTCGTCGTTCGCCATGTCCGAAGAAGAAGAGGCATTCGGCTATGCTATGTATTTACGATGCAGCGGTATATTTCCTTACGTTTTGGATGCCGCAATCCAACTCGGTGTTTTCGATATATTAGCGAAAGCAGGTCCCCATGCCAAGCTTTCTTCCAACCACATCGCTTCGGAGATTGGCACGAAGAATCCCGACGCCGCTTCCCTTCTCGATCGCATGCTTAAGCTCCTTGCCTGCTATGATTTAGTCACCGGTGCCAGTTATGGAGAAGATGGTGAAAGACTCTATGAGCTTACTTTGGCCGGTAAAATTTTTATTAATGACGAAAATAGAGGAACTTTGGCATTGGATGCATTTTCAATGAAAAAGATCCAGGTTGATGTCTGGTACGTTGAGTTATTGTCTAATCTGATTTTTCTTTTTCTTTTGTCATAATTATTTGATCAAACTGTGTTTAGTATATATGATTTATATAGGTCACGCTTGAAAGATCTTGTCTTTGAAGGTGGGAATTTGTTTGAGAAAGTGCATGGCATGCCCTTTTATCAATTTAAGAGCTTAAACCCAGAATATGATAAGAGTTTTGACACCGCAATGATAAATCTTTCGAAGATATCAGTGAAGAAAATACTTGAGAAATACCATGGATTCCAAGGTATTACCACTTTGGTAGATGTTGGGGGTGGATATGGGGTTACTCTCAATATCATCATCTCCAAATATCCTACCATTAAAGGCATTAATTATGACTTGCCTCATGTTGTACAACAAGCCCCATCTTTCCCTGGTAATTAGATAACCAACTTTAAACTCTAAATAAGTATAATTACAACAATTGTGTGGCAATTAAGTTCGCTCGTAAGTTGATCTTTGATATCATGCAGGCATTGAGCATGTAGGAGGAGATATGTTCTCAACTGTTCCCAAAGCAGATACCATAATGATGAAGGTAGATATGCATGGTTATATAGGAGTTAGATGGATTCGAAACTTTACGATTGTATCAATTTTAATTCGTTTGTGTGTTTTTGTAGGAAGTGCTTCACAATTGGGATGATAAGCATTGCTTAAAGCTCCTAAAAAACTGCTACGAAGCATTAGCAGAGAAAGGGAGAGTGGTAGTAATAAGTCATATGATGATTGAGGAAGCAGAGGCAAGCAATGGTGCTAAGCTTGTTTGTCAATTGGATCTTTATATGGGTACGCTATTTGGTGCAAAACAAAGGACTGCAAAACAGTTCGAGTCTATGGCCATGAATGCTGGGTTTTCAAGCTTTCAACTTAAGTGCCTTGCTTTCGATGCGATTGCTGTCATGGAATTCTACAAATGATGAATTATTATTATTATTATTATTATTATTATTATTATTATGGTTTAGGTTTGGAATTGGATTGATTTCCATGGTGATCTGATGTGTGTGTTTAGATTAATTAAATAAGTAATTATGGTTTCTTTTTATAATGTTATGAACCGAGTGATCGATGAAGGGTCATTATCGTTTTAATTAAATAACTACTTAAGGCCCTATGCCATGTCTCTTTCTCATGATGCTATTATAACCACTCCTTAAGGTGTAAACCCCTCCTAGTCATAGAGTGTAGCTTTTAAGTACAACTGTGTATAGGTAACATTCCGCCCGAAAAGCGAGAAAGTTTAGGTAAAAATATAAGTATGAGAAATCAGTTTGAGAAAAAAATAAGACCCATTTAGAAAATAGGTCAGGTCTCAGGTAAGGCTTTTTTGGCCCGAGCATTGAATACACAAAAAAAAACTGTTCCTTTTTTAATTGTTTTCTTGCTGCTTTTTAATATTTTGTCGTTATTTTCTTCTTTTTTCACTATTTTGCTACAATTTTACTATTATATTACTATTATTTTGTTGTTATTTTTTAGATATTGTATAACTCTTGTTTTATTGTTACTATTTTAGAGACATTTGCTTGTTAAGTTGTATTTATCTTAGTGTTATGTAAGTATATATATATATTTAAATTTAATTTCAATTTGTTGGGAAATATTTATTTTAATATTTTTAGTATTTTTTATGTATTATATATTTTTAAAAAAATTAATAAGGGCGGGTTAGGCTCGAGCTTAACAAACGGGCCTAAAATTTTAGTTGGGCTTGACTCAAACCTGGCCCAACTGGCCATGGACACCTCTACTTTTAAGGTTTTTTTATGTAATATATTCTTCATGTTTGTTTTATGATCTATAAAGATTAATTTTCAAGGTTTGTGGCTGCCCTTTCAACAAATTCATCTCCAAGTTTCGTCTTGAGTTCTCTCGTGTAATTTGTGTTACTATTACCCCAACACTTGTTAGTATAGTTTGTTTTTAATTGCATTGATTTGAGAAATTTCTATGTTGTGATAGTTTCATTTATTATTATAAGGTAAAATAAGTTAAAAATATGTTATAAAATCATCTTAAAATTGGATTGAAAATAGTGCAATTTGTTATAAAATAAAGATAAAAGAGAGTAAAGAACAAGAGAAATATGAGAACAAAAGAAAAGTAATTATTTCATTGGCTTCTAAAAAAATTATTTTTATAGACATAAGAAGTGTGAATGAAATAAAATTCTACTCCTAATCAACATTAGAGTTCTAAAGCATATCAAATTTCTTATTTTAATGGACATCCACTTTAAAATAATAAAATATTCATAACACTCTCCATTGGATATCTATCGATAGAAAATGTGTCTCATTAAAGTCTTACAAAAAAATTGTGGGAAAAAAAATTTTAGTAAAGGAAAAAGAGTATACATATCTATAATACACATTAAATGCTACCTCATTAAAAACCTTACCGAATAAATCGATGGGACAAAACTTTGATTGAGGGAAAAAGAGTACTACATCGTGTATTTACTCCCCCTTAGGGCACATCACATGTTATCTTATACTTTACATATTCCAATTGTGAATACCAGCTTTTCAAATGATTACTTGAACGAGTTTGGTAAATGTTTATATCACCATTCTTTTGGAAGTCATGAGCGAGGAAGAATTTTTGGGAAATATATTTTAATCTCTTCAGGAGTTCTAATAATAATCATAACTTTGGTCATGACCCTTCTATAATAACACATGTGTTCAAATTAAATTAATAAATATTTATACAAATGTATGGAGCAATTTCTAGAAATTTCTATATGCTTCCAACATTTTATATCCTTCCAGGATTTTAATATAAATATCTATTATATAGTGGTTCATATAAACCCTGCAACAACAAACACTAGATGCATATTAAATATTTCATAAACTACCAAACTAAAAAGATATCTAAAAGTTATTACATCCATCACAAAAGAGTATTATATCTTCTCATAATCAATGCTAAGATTTAGTGAAAAACTTCATTTTTCTTATTTTGTTTTCACAAAAACTATTCATTTGTACCCCCAGTAGCTTTATACATTTAAACTTTTGGACTATTGGTCCAGAAATTTCACAAATTTAATTCTACTTGAATTATGTCCTTTTCTTTTTGGCTAATCTATCCCATGTGTAATGCCCCAAAATTTTAATTTTTGATTTTGTGTATGTGTGACACACAATTGAGTATCTGCTTCAGTGGTTAAGTGTTTTGGGTGTGTGTGTGAGGTCCCAAGTTAAAGCCTTACTTGGGAAAATTTTGGTATTTTTATAAATAAAGCCTTAACCTTATGCAAATGGCTTAAGTTTAATTATTGGTAAGTTTATATCAGAACTGTAACTAATTCATAAAACTGTTAATACAAATAAATGTGATTAGACAATTAGCACACGAGGTATTCGCGGACGGGGTACTAGAGGCAGAGGTAGACGCCACAGAGGAGCTCGAGCTGAGTCCTCTTCACTGGGTAGCATACTAAATTTGGATACGAGTGAGACGCCAATGTCGCCTACTATTGAGATTGGGTCTCAAGATCGTATGGTTGGGGACGACGCATTATCCCAAGTTATGCTAAGGATTTTGAAGATGGCTGTTGGGCCCAATACTGGATCTGGGGGCCGAGGGTCGGTTACGGAATGACTCCGGTCTAATGGAGCTGAACTTTTCAAGGGTGTCACTGGAGTTTCCCCTAATGTGGCTGAGTACTGGATTGAGGCCACGAAGAGGATCATGGATGACTTAGACTGCACCCTAGAGTAGAAATTAAAAAGTGCAGTCTCATTGTTGAGGGATGAGGCTTATCAGTGGTGGCTCACTGTTAAGGACGGCACTGAGCCCGAACGTCTGACCTGGGAGATTTTTAAGACTGCCTTCTAAGGGAAATATGTGGGGGCGAGCTACGTGGATGCCCGTAGGAGAGAATTCCTGAATATGACTCAGGGAGATCGATCAGTGGCCAAGTATGAGGCCGAGTTCCTGTGACTAAGCTGCTATGCGCGAGGTATGGTGGCCTCTTAATATGAGCAATGTATTCATTTTGAAGATGGGCTCAGAGATAATTTGAGAGTCTTGATATCTCCACAGAGGGAGCGTGATTTTTCTGCATTGGTGGAGAAAGTGAAGATCACCGAGGAGGTTAAGCGCGCTGAGCGCCAGAACCGTGACCGCGAGAGGGGTAAAAACAAGATGGATTCAGAGCCCTCGAGTTTTGCACAGAGGCCTAAGAAAAAGGCCAGAGTTGATGGACTTGTTAGAGCTGGGCTCCCTATTACTGTTTCTGGACTACAACCATGTACTAATTGTGGTAGACGCTACCAGGGCGAGTGTTGGAGAAGGACTGGGGCGTGCTTGCAGCGTGGGTTATTGGAGCACCGTATTAGGGAGTATCTGCTGAGGGCCGATCAGATGCAAGCTCAGGATACTGGTACAGGACAGCCACAAAGGGTAGTGCAGCAACCACCGAGGGGCCTTGAATAGGCCAGAGGTGGTAATGGTATGGGTCGTGGGCAGAGAGCACCGGGCAGAGGTGCTGGATAGGCTGAAGCGAGACAGTCAGCCCTAGTTTATGCTGCTCGTTGCCGAGAGGATAGACTCCGGACGTCATCATGGGTACGTTTTTTATTCTTGATGCACCGTATATTGCCTTGATAGACATAGGGTCTACTTACTCATACATAGGTAGAAACATATCTAGAAACTTGGGGATTTTAGTTGAGAGTACTACTAGTGAGGTTATGGTACTGAGTTCATTAGGGTAATCTATTGGAGTTAACAAACTGTATAGGGACGTTACTTTAGAGGTACAAGGGGCAATCTTTCTGGCTGATTTGATGGAGCTTACATTTGGGGAGTTCGACTTAATTCTGGGGATGGACTGGTTGGTTAAGCATCATGTTAGCTTGGACTGTGCGACTAAGAGGGTCGTACTAAGGACTGAGGAGGATAAGGAGGTAGTCATGATTGGAGAACGTCAAAATTACTTATCTAATGTGATTTCTGCACTAGTGGCAGAGAAGATGGTTCGTAAGGAATGTGAGGCATTCTTGGCCTACGTAAGTGTTTCGGATTCTGGGGATTCTACAATTAAGGATATCATAACAGTAAACGATTTTCCAAACGTCTTTCCAGAGGAGCTACCGGGGTTACCTCCGAATCGCGAGTTGGAATTTGGGATTGAGCTACTTTCAAGTACAACTCTGATGTCCATCGCTCCCTATCGAATGGCACCGAAAGAGCTTAAGGCTCAAATTCAAGAGTTGTGCTATTAACTTTCGAGGCTATTGGGAGGATTATCTGCCGCTAGCGGAGTTTGCCTATAATAACAGTTTCCAATCTAGCATCTAGATGGCACCTTACGAGGCACTGTATGGTCATACGTGTCATACTCCTTTATGTTGGACTGAGTTGGGTGAGCGACGTGTTATAGGTCTTGAGTTAGTATCAGAGACTGAGGATAAGGCTGATTTGGGATCGTCTAAAAGCGATATCCAACAAACAGAAATCCTATGTGGATCTAAAGCGTCGAGAGACTGAGTATTCCGTGGGGGACTTTATATTTCTCAAGGTCTCGCCATGGAAAAAGGTACTGAGGTTTGGTTGTAAGGGCAAGTTGTGCCCTAGGTTTATTGGACCTTATCGTATTCTGAAGTGAGTGGGACTAGTTGCTTATTAATTAGAGCTACCTCTAGAGTTGGACCGGATTCATGACCTGTTCCACGTTTCTATGTTGAGGCGTTATCGCTCTAATCCGACTCATATTGTTCCTATTAAGGAGATTGAGGTGAGGCCAGACTTGACCTTTGAGGAGGAGCCGGTTCAGATTCTTGATCGTGACGTTAAGGTTCTGCGAAGGAAATCTATCCCTCTGGTGAAGGTTTTGTGGCGTAATCATAATATTGAGGAGGCGACGTGGGAGCCTGATAATGCAATGCGTCAGCAGTATCCTAATCTGTTTTGATCAGGTAAATTTCAAGGACGAAATTTTCTTTTAGGGGGTAGAGTTGTAACACCCCAAAATTTTAATTTTTGATTTCGTGTATGTGTGACACATAATTGAGTATCTACTTTAGTGGTTAAGTTTTCTACGTGTGTGTGTGAGGTCCCAAGTTAAAGCCTTACTTGGGAAAATTTTGATATTTTTATAAATAAAGCCTTAACCTTGTGGAAAGGGCCTAAGTTTAATTGTTGGTCAGTTTATATCAGAATAGGCCTACTGGTCTGGTGGTTAAGTGGAGTGTTGGAGTTCTTGTGTTCAATTCTCTGTAATGGCGTAAAGACAGTAATTTTTGCTCCAATTTCAGCTAAGAGTTGTGTTGGGGTAAAATTCTGAGTAGTTGTGTTTTAGTGGGTTAATAGGGAGTGATTTTAGGAGATAATTGGGCAGAAGTTATCAGAAAATAATCTGTTGCAAAAATAATAATAATAGAGTTTCAATTTTCCCAAAACTTTTTCTGACGTTTTCTTCTTCTTCTTTTTTTCTCTCCTCTGTCGATTTTTTCCACTAGTTGCTGCCGAAATTTCCATTATTTTTTCCCATTCCGTTTCTTTCTTTTTTTTCCAATTGATTTGGTTGTTCATCGTTGGTTGCGCATGTTCGGTAAGTAACAGTTTTTTCTATTGTTAATCGTTCTTAGTTAATCTCTAAAAGGGGGATTCCTTTTTGGTGTTTAGGAGTTTATTAAGGGGCTGGTGGTTTTGAATCGACGCTGTGATTATGCAAAGTGATGGTTACTCAAGTGAGGTAAGGGTTTTGTTAGGTTTTTAGTTGAGTTCCTTTCGAAATTGGTTGATTAAAAACAAATTAAGTGATTAATCTGGAGATATGTTGAGTGATTTTTAAGTTTTGGAGGCTTAAGAATGCTTACGCATCATAAACGATACCAGGTGTGTACCCAAAACACAGAAAACGAGATTCAACGAAAATCCAAAATTGCTTACTGTCTAAAAATAAGAGGAATAAGGGAAAATGATGCGGAAAAAATTGTAGAGAAAGGAAATAAGGGTGTTATAAACTTGGAAATCAACATTTTGTACTAAAATAATTTTGGACAGCAGCAGTAGTCTAACTTTAAAAACTCATCAAAAATAGTGGAAATTGAATTAGAGGTTGAATAAATATGAAATTAAATTTTATTGAGTCTAGTTTTTTATGGAAGAAACAGTGTAAGCAATGGAGTTGAAATTATGAGATATAATAAATTTTGTTAGACAAGGTCAGAATGATTTCGGGTTCCCCTGTTCTGATTTTTGAAAAATCATAAAAATTGTAAAAAAAATTTAATTAGGGGATTAAATTTATATGTTTAAATCCTTAATGAGTCTATTTTCAAAAGAAACAAACAGAAACATCGTCCAAATTCTGTACTAAGAGATAAATAATTTTTAGTAAGGAAAGGTTGAAGCTGTCAAACAGTAGAATAAGGATAAATTTGAAGATTTTACTGTACTTATTTGATAAACTATAAATTCTAAAAATTTTATGGTAGAAAGGTATTTGAGTCTAGTTTTAAAAATATTAAGCGGATCTTAATTTGGAATTTTGTAGCTCAAGATATAAATAATTTAGTGACAATGACTCAAGTAGACAACTTTAAATGAACATAAAAGTAAATAGTGAAAACCTATATGAATATTTAACTAGCATGGGTTACATTAAAAATGGATCACATGGCCAAGGCCAATTCGGGCTGAGTGGGCCACACAGGCGTATAGACCTACGGGCAGATCACATGAGCATGAGAACCCATTTTTATCGAAATGTTTCTAAGGTTGCACGAGTAACCCAAGTCGACTGTGAACCTACTGTAAGGTCAATAAGTGCTACTTAGACCCTTAACTGTGTGAAATTAATTGAATGATATCTGTACTGAGCATGTTAATATCTGAACTGAATATATGTACTGAAATTGCATAATAGCATATCATCTATTGTATGTTGCATTGCATTGCGGTTGGGGAATGTTATTCGGAGGAAGTGTACTGAAAGGTTTTAAGCCTAATTTACTGGCAGTTCAATTGCAAACTACTATTTTGTACCGCATTCGGTACTACATGAAGTGTAGGGATGGGTGGGTTGATATCCCCACATAGAGTGTAGGGTTGGACGGAGATGGTGTGTAGAAGCTAGATGGGTAGGATTTTGCTATTGCATAACTGTTACTACTACTGATACTGTGATGGGCTAAGGCCCTACCGCTTTTTGACATCAGATCGAGATAGGCTAAGGTCCAAAGCTGCACATCGATCATCGAAAAGGGCTTAGGCCCAAGACTGTTCAACTGTGCACTATTAATACTGATTGTTTGTTTGTTTCTGCGGGATTACACACTAAGTTTACGTAAATTCACCCTTTTTGTTTAATGTGCATAGGTAATCCCCAGACTTAGATGGATCGGTAAGACGGAGGACTCACCGGTGACCACAGTAATTTTTGGGCTTCATGGTTTTCAATTTATGATTTATAATTTGATTATTTTTGATTATTTGGTTTGTAATTTAAGGACCCTCTAGTACTTTGGTTTTAAATTTTGGTTTTTATTTATTTATTTATTTTACTTTATGGATTTATACTTGCTGGTCGTAAAAATTTCGGTTTTCAAAAAGTTAAAGTATTTTCTAAACGTTTGATCACTTAGACTGTTTTAGTAAAGCTTCCGCAACGAGGGATGTTTCAAAACAAATGTTTTAAATGAATAAAGACGACTTCCTAAGTTCTAACAAAGGTTTACTAAAGATAATAACATGGAATGTTTTCATCGTAACAATGAGGTTTCAAAAACACTATCGTGTCATATTGCCAGATACAGCCATAACATCTAGGCCGGCATTGGGGTGTTACACCATGTTTATATTTCTAGAAAAATTTATTCAAGATCCTTATTTTCTTTCATTGTTTCAACAATGCTATTGCATGCAAAATCATTGTCGACAACTTTTCATTTCGGTTCCATGTTTCCTTGTAGTTTTCTCTATTGACATAACTTATCGAGATCTCTTTATTTTCATCATTTTCATCTTTAGGTACCTGAATCTCTTATGGAGTTTAAATAATTAGTTATATCTTAGGTCTCTTCTGGAGCACCTACCTCCACTATATCACTCGCCAATTGCTTCATCAATCATCTATCTAGTTGAGGGATTCAGACCATTGTAAAAAGTTTGAACTTGGAGCCACAAAGGTAGTCCATAATGAGGACACTTTCTCAACAAATCTTTAAATCTCTTCCATGTATCATAAAGTGTTTCAATATCAAACTAAACAAAAGAAGAGATGTTGTTCATCAACCTAGCTGTTTTTGTCGGTGGAAAATATTTTAACAAAAACTTCTCAGTTATCTGAGCCCAAGTTGTGATAGAACCTTGTGGCAATAAATTTAACCATTGTTTTACCTTTCTCCTCAAAGAGAATGGGAACAACAGTAAGTGTATGGCATCATCAGTAGTGCCATTAATCTTAAAAGTGTCATAGATCTCTAGAAAGTTAGCCAAATGAGTTTTTGGATTTTCATCTTGCAAACCATCAAACTGAACATACTATTGTACCATCTGAATTGTGTTCGGCTCCAACTCAAAATTGTTTGCAACAATGGTGGGTCTCACAGTACTCGATTCATCCAGAATCAGATTGAGCTTCACATAATCATACATAGTACAAAGAGCAGGATTTGCAGAAGGTAGCTGATTATTTTGATTATCACCCATTTCCACAGTAATATCTTTTTCCTCTTGATCTTTTACTATATTCTATTGATCTTTCCTTGCTTCTCTAACCTCTATACGATTTCTATGAGCAGTCTTTCAATCTCACTGTCAACAAGTAATGGATCCAATAGGTTTTCTCTAGTCATAAACCAAAAGAACATGCCAGAAGCAAACAAACGAAAAATTAAAATATAAAACTTAAATTAAAAAATATTAAAATAAAAAAATGGCTAAATTGATAGAAATAAAGATTTCCTAATATTTTAGTTCCCGACAATGGCGCCAAAAACTTGATTGCAATTGTAAACTAACTAAAAATATGACTAAGACAAGTGCACCTATCAATTAATGGTATAGCTACGGTGAACAAAGATATTGTTCCCACGAGTACTGAAAGTACTAGTAATTATTATAATTCTATTATTTAACCAATAAATTGGAGAGATTGATTAAAACTAAAATTAACTAAATTAATTAACGACAAAAAACGAATCAGGAAAACAAACGATTAATAACCAAGAAGCGAAACAATACCCAAGAAAGAATTCACATAGATTTCATCTATCATTATCAATCTGAATTAAACAATCTCTTCACTTAGTATCTTGATCCGTAAAAATCCCTAAATTATGCCAATATCTTTTTCGAAAGTAAGAGTAACTGACTCTAGGTTGATTAATTGAAATTTCTTTCTAATTAAAACCTCTATTATCATATTAACTTGATTTATAGATTCCCCTATTAGTTTTGAATCTAATCCAATAGATTTATGTCATCCTATTTCTAGGATTGCATGCAACTCCACTCAATTATGCTAGATCTACTCTTAAATAGAGACTTTTCTTCCTTCGATTTAAGCACATCAAACATGGATTAATAGTTTGGAAATATTAAACCAAGAATTAAGCACACATAATTGAGAGCAAGGTTTAAGTATTTATTGCATAAAACAAAAATCAAAAGACAGAATCCATCTTAGGGTTCATCTCCCCAGGTATTTATAAAATTAGTTCATAATCGCGAATAAAAACATCTCAAAGATAGTATAACCACAAGAAATAAAGAAGCTCATAATAGACTTCAAAGAAATCAAAAGGAGATCTTCAATCTTGATGGAAATCTACTTCAGAGTCGGCTTAAATGGTATTTTTTGAGTTGTTTTCTTGAATATTCTATGACGGCTCACTCCTATCTTCTTATTTTTGACATATATAGGTTTTGAAATGCCTGAAAAACCTTTAAAAAAAGCATTTTTTCGTATGTTTAGAGCGCGATTCGCAAAATCGACATGGTCTGGTACATAACCGTGTGGTAGTTCGTATGTCTCACACAGCCGTGTGTCCAGCTTGTGTGGAATGGTCCAGCCCATTTAGCTCCTGAAACTTGCTTCGATTTTCTTATGTTTGCTCTTTTTACTCTCAAACGCTCTCTTAAGTATAGAAATATGAATTTAAAGGATTAGGTGCATAAACTTCACCATTTTAAATCAAATAATCATCCAAAAACACATTAAGAATGGGATTAAAACATGTTACTTTTAGCATTTATCATATACAAAATATCATATCCTTATATATATACAAAAGATATGGTTAGCCTACTAATTGGAGGCATTTAATCATTAATTTTACTAAATTGTTTTATACATATAAACTATAGGATTTGTGTTACTTACACAGATCGACAATCTAGATATGACAATTATTGAAAGCCCGAGAAATAAACTCATCAATATTAGCAAGAACTGTCTCGATTGCATAATCTAAAAGTTTTGTTCTTAAACAAATCATTGAGCAAGCAATCTCACAAATGATAAGTTGCGATTTGATAACTCACATGTAATTATCTTGTAGATGCATCTACCAAAATAACATCAGAACATCCACATGCTGAATAAATGGGCCTATATTTCTTTCAGAAATGCAAGAGAGCTAATATCAAATTTTTCTAATAAGGTTGCAATAAATCATCTTTAAGAACAAGGAAAGCTTGATAATTTAAGAATCTTCAAGTTCTTTAATAAATATCCATGTAAATTCTCATCTTGTCGTATCATTATTGATAAGGATGGTGTAACCAATCATGCCAACTAATTAATATATTTGGACTAGTAAACTTTAGTTTTATCATGTACGAGATTCAACAATATTAATGTAAACTTCTGATTTACCATTGCATGTGTATTAACCATACTAATTTATGCATAGTATAACTTAGATGAAAAGACGATAGTTTTCTAATACAAAATTCTTACCAAATTTAATAAATTTAATATATGATAATTAATCTTCTCCTCATCCACAATCTCAATATGATCTTCGTTATAACAAATATCCCTTTTTAAAACATAATAATTTATTTGAGACTAACTAGAACAAAGTGCATTGATTATTAATTTGTTTCTTCAGACAGCAATGTATAAACTCTTTTGGAGTCTTAAATTAATTTTGTATTATGAAATATTAACATGTTCCATTTCTACATTGACCATAGGGTAACAATATATTTGTTATTTTGGAGCCTTAAATTAATTTTGTACCACAAAAAATTGGTGTGTTCACTACCAAACAAGAAAAATGGTTTTTATCCCCGAGGATAGTATGCATTGTTGTATTGTCTAATGACATATGTTTCCTTCTGATAAGTGCTAAAAGTAAAATGTTTTAGTCCCATTCTTAATGCATTTTTGGGTGATTATTCGATGTAAATAGTGAATTTTATGCTCCTAATCCTTTACATTCAAGTTTTGATAGTTAGGAGAGCATTTGGGAGTAAAATGAGTGAAAAATAGGCGAAAATAAAAAAATCAGAGCAAGTTACAGGAGCCACACGGGTTGGACTATTCCACATGGGCTGGACACACAGGTTGCCACACGGCCTTGTAGCAGGCCATGTCGATTTAGCAAGTTGCACTTCGAACAATGGAAAAAACACAAATTTTAGGGTTTTTAGGCATTCTGAGACCTATATATGACAAAAATAAGAAGATAGGAGTTAACCATCATAGAATATTTAAGAACATAACTCGAAAAAACTACTAAAGTGAATTTTGAAGCAGATTTCCATCAAGGTTGAATATTCCCTTTTGATTTATTTGGAGATTATTATGAGTTTCTTTGTTTCTTGTGGTTATACTATATTTTGGATTTTTTTAATTGCTAACTTGAACTAATTTTCTAAATACCGAGGGGAAATGAACCCTATGATGGATTTTGTTGTTTGATTTCTATTTTACGCAATAAATACTTAGAACTTGTTCTTAATTGTGTCTGCTTAATTCTTGGTTTGATATTTCTAGACTATTAATCCATGTTTGATGTGCTTAAATCAGAGGAGGAATAGACCTTGTTTAAAAGTAGATTTAGCGTAATTGAGTGAAGTTGCAAGCAATCTTAAAAATAGGACAATATAAATCTATTGGATTAGAGTCAAATCTAATATGGAAATCCGTATATTGAGTTAATGCGACAATAGAAGTTTTAATTAGAAAGAAATTTCAATTAATCAACCTAGATTCAGTTACTCTTATTCTTAAAGAGAGATAGGGATTAAACTGAACAAATCACAAAATTCTGAGCAAAACTATAAAACAGGAGACACACAGCCATGTGAGAGGCTATATACTGTATGGTTCACGAACTAGCTTAGGGTCTACAAGACACATGGTCGTGTGGTCTACACGCCCGTGTGGGAGATCGTGTGGCCTATTCCTACCCTGATTCGCTTGTAAAAGAACACACACCTTTCACTGGAAGCCTGATCAACGTTCCTCACACTCGATTCCTATTTAATTCACCTAAATTAGGTCTTTCAAACAACATATACACAAGAATTAATGGTTGATCTCAAGTTTTTGACAAGATTGTCATAAGTTTCGGCAATATACATAAAAGATTGATTATCAAATGAACGATTAGCTTCAAATAAAAATACTATGAAAATTAAGGATTTAATCATCAGGATCGAGATGTATTTATCGATTCTTGGTAAGGATTAAGGATGTTATTCGGTGATAATTACGAAACCAATAGAGAAAATGATTGAATGGATGATTATTTGATTTGGGAAAACAAAATAATTATTAACAATTAGGATGAAAATATGGTGTAAAGAAAAGAAATATAAAATAAAATGAGAATAAATAGAAAGATGGAGAGCAAATTCTATTAGGATTTGAAAAGAAAAGTAAGGTAGAACTCTAATTTTATTGGAATTTTAGGGAGGGGCAAGTTGTGAATCCTAATTAGGGAAGAATTCGTTCAATTCCTAAGGAATGGTTTACAAACCCTGGGGGCATCACTTGCAATTTCCCCAAGGCTGGTCGAATTTCACAAGAAAATGAAAGGGAAGGGCATGATTCAGACCTAAGAACATAAAGAAGGAAGGCTAGGTCTTAACTGTTGGGCTATTATCCATTTCTTGTCTAGTTTTTAATCTCAACAATATATATTTTGTGGTTGACAAAATCTCAAATTTAAAAGGGAATGATGGGGCCTAAACTTCGATAAGTAAGAGGGATAGACTAATGCTTAACCAGTGGGCTATTGCCCATTTCTTACTTAATTTCGTCGTTGAACCATACTTATGTTTTTGGGTGTTATAGCCGAATTTAAATAAAAACGAAAGGGGAAGGAAGGACTCAAACCTGGGACCTCTAAGGAAGGTTCTAGCATGTTAACTATTAGGCCTAAGCCTATATCTTGTTTAGTTTTTAAACCCAACAATATTTATTTTAGTGTGGTTTTTATCCTAAGTTGCTGAAAATTAAAGGGAAAATAAATGGGAGGAAGGAAGTTTGAACCTAGGACCTTTAGAATAGGGGAGTAGAACTTAACTATCAAGCCTAACATTCTTTCCTTACATAATTTAGTTACTGAACCATACATATTTAATTACTTTTTCAATGAACATAACCTCTATTCTTATTCATCAATTCACATTTTTTTCACATATTTTCAAATTATGTCCTAGCTCAACTAAAACACACTATTTTCAAATTAATCCTCGTAATCAGGTTTCATTTTAGATTAATTAATATAATAAAACCTGGTTATTTTATATTAATACTTTAATTAATTATTTATGACCCTAATTTCAATATTCGTTTCAAACCCTCGATTTATAAATGCACGAAGATAACCTTATAAATCGAGGTGTGACCACTTTCAATTCTCACAAACCTGGTTCTTCTAACCTAATTTTTGGGATGTGACAACATATTCATTTGTGTATCACTGGCCCTGGTTGCATTATACAACCTCGATTTGAAGACTGCCAGTCTTTTGGTTTCCAAGTTTGAGAACTATTTGGGCTTGGTTGACATTCTGCAAAGATCGACTTTGGCCCATGACAGGGCCTGGAGAAGAATGTATGGTAAATACGAGTTAAGGTGAAGATTTGTGGGGTGTGTCTCGCATTTATCGAAAAATTTGTAGGCACTAACAAAGACAGAAGCGAAATAGGCACGACGTCACAACGTGGAGAACAGGGACATCGTGACAACACGACGAGTTCTCCAATTGACGGAGAGGGTGACGTCGTGACATTGACTTCCTTAATGTTTTCTCTCTTGTTGTGAAGCACATGTCAGTTCGTGTATCACTGGCCCTGGTTGAATTATACTACCTTGATTTGAAGACTAAAAGTCTTTTGGTTTTCAAGTTCGAGAACGATTTGGGCTTGGTTGACATTCTACAAAGACCGAGTTTAGCCCATGACGTAGCTTAGAGAAGAATTATGATAAATACGAGTCAAAGTGGAGAATTGTGGACTGTGCTTTGCATTTATCGAATAATTTACAATTACCTAACAAAGAAAGAGGCGAAATAGGCACGACATCACAACGTAGAAGACACCGACGTCACAACAAGGGAAGTCGGGACGTCATGATGATGCGACGAGTTCTCCAATTGACGGAACCTAAATTCAATCATTTTAAGAAAAATCACTTTTTAATGAAAAAAATGTTAGACTAAGTTATTTTGAATGAAACAAATACAAGAAAATGCATAAAAAATTTTCAGTGAAATAAACGGAGCTTAAATTCAATCATTTTAAGAAAAATCACTTTTTAATGAAAAAATTAAGTGGTGCCGCCGAGCTGTCGACGACACCCATAAAAATATTATTTTTCATATTTTTTAATTTATTTTAACTGACACAAAATTTAAGAAAAAAAAAGAATTTATTGGTGTCGTCTGACATACCGGTGACACCTATTTAAAGATATTTTATTTCTTTTCTTTTCCTCCTAATATAGTGGCAGTAACCAAAAAATTCTTTTTTGATTGAGTAATGATTAGGGAGAAAAATGGTGGTGTCGCTAGTGTGTTAAGTGGCACCGATGAAAAATATAACAAACGGCTCATTTTCATATATAATTTTTTTCTCAAATATTTTTTAATTAATTAATTAATTTTTAGGGTTGTTAAAAAAAATGCCACCTTCCATTCATCACTAAGAACGAGAGAAAACAACAAAAGTAGCGTCCATTTCATATATGTTCCATGTTTGAGCTTTTTCATTTAGTCTTTCATATTAAAATTACCCAAAGACAAAAAGCAAACATAAAAGAAAGAAAGAAACAAAATGAGTTCACTCGTGAATCAACTGAGTTCGTCGTCTGCCATGTCGGAAGAAGAAGAAGCTTTCGGATATGCATGGTATTTACCAAGCCTGGCATATTTCCTTATGTTTTGGATGCCACAATTCAACTTGTTGTTTTAGGCGAAATCTGAAAATTTATTAGGGATCAAAATTAAATTGTAATTTTTATCTTAAAAATATATTTTTAGTATTTTAATATATTATATCTATATAATTTTAAAAGATTAAATCAATTTTTTATGTTTTTAAAAGAATAAAGTGTTTTTTAAAAATTTTAAAGTGCTATCTAAAATTATTTTCAATTTAGGGGAGTTCGCAAAGATTTCGCCAATTTTCGATATATTAGCGAAAGCAGGTCAAGATGCCAAGCTTTCTTCCAAACACATCGCATTGGAGATTCGCGCGAAGAACCCCGACGCACCTTCCCTTCTTGATTGCATGCTTCGGCTCCTCGCCTGCAATAATTTAGTTTTCGCCGGCGCCCATAATGGAGAAGATGGTGAAAGAGTGTATGGGCTTACTTTTGGCTGGTAAAGCTTTTGTTAATGACGAAAATAATGGATCTTTGGTTGCTTTTACTACAAAGAAGTTCCTGATTGATGTCAGGTGCGTTGAGTTATGTCTAATCTAATTTTTCATTTTTTTTTTTGGGTACACATTCAATAGCATAAAAAAAATAATAAAGATAGCAGCATATCAGAGTTTCCCTAATCAAGATGTGTATAATATTTATGATTTATATAGGTTCCATTTCAAAGATTTGGTCCTTGAAGGTGGCAATCTTGTTGAGAAATTGCATGGAATGCCCAATTATCAATATAACGGCTTAAATCCAGAACATGCTAAGAGTTATGACACCGCAATGACAAATCTTTTGAAGATAATAGTGAAGAAAATACTTGAGTAATACCATGGATTCCAAGGTATTACCACTTTGGTAGACGTTGGGGGCGGATATGGGGTTACTTTCAACATGATCATCTCCAAATACCCTTCCATTAAAGGCATTAATTATGACTTGCCTCATGTTGTACAACAAGCCCCAACCTTCAATGGTAATTATATAATCTATTTTAGATTTGTACAATTTCATGAAGTCGAATTAAGATCTGCCTGTAATTTGATCTTTGATATCATGAAAGCATTGAGCATGTTGGAGGAGATATGTTCTCAACTGTCCCAAAAGCAGATGCCATAATAATGAAGGTATATATATATGCATGGTTATATGGTTGTTTGATGGATTCAAAATTTTACGATTGTATCAATTTTAATTTGTTTGTGTTTTTTTGTAGGAAGTGCTTCACAATTGGGATGACGAGCATTGCTTAAAAATCCTAAGAAACTGCTACGAAGCATTGGAAGAGAAAGGGAAAGTGATAGTAATAAGTTACATGATGTCTAAGGAAGTAGAGGCAAGCAATGCAGCTAAGTTTATTTCTCAAATGGATCTCCATAAGGCTACGGAATTTGGTGCAAAGCAAAGGATTGCAAAGCAGTTCAAGTCCATGGCCATGGATTCTGGGTTTTCAAGCTTTCAACTCAAGTGCCTTGTTTTCATTGTGATTGCTGTCATGGAACCCTATAAATGATTCTTTTAATAATTAGTTTATTGTTGTTGAATATACATTATTAATATGACGTGTCTGGTTAGGTTAAATAATTGAGGATTTAGGGTTTTTTTTAGTAATATTATGAACCGAATCCTCAAATCTAGATGATTGTTATCTTTTGAGTTTGTCTTCAATTGTGTCAGTTTATTCGTCTGAAGTAAAGCTTAAATAGCACATTTGATTGCTTGGCTAAACCGAAAATATACATGTAAAGTTATTCATTTGAGTTAAACCTTTAAAACGACATAAAATTATTCGTTTGGACTAAATTTGTGTCACATATATCTTCAAGTCCGCAATAAATGCTGGATCTAGGTAATTATCCATATTAGTGTGCACAAGACCTTCAGTAAATGCTTCCAAAATTTTCAACACATATATACATATACATTTCTTTACGATTTAGTTCAAATCTCACCTTTTGTACCAAATCGCAAACAATTCAAATTTCAATCAAATATACACAAATTCATAATTTAAATACATAAAAAAATTAAAGACAACCATACCATATGAACTTGGCAAAACAACAAACAGTTGTATTCTTTAAGGACTAATCCACAATTTTTTTTCCACGATTATCCTCGGTTTGGTTCAATTCTCAATCTATATAATAATTCAGTTCAAATTATCAATTCCAAACATCTTATAACTTCCTATTATATGCATGAATCAATTCAATTTCATTATTCGAGTTTTCCTAAAAAAATTTATTTTATTCAATTTAGTCTTTAAAACTGAAATTGCCATAAGTTTCAAATTTGAGCTTCAATTTCAAAACCGAACTCAATTACATCCTTTTAGGACCCTCTACTATCAATAATTACAAAAATTTTACAAAAAATCTAAAAGTTTAGTTCTTATGATCAAAACTAATAATTTTTACTTTACAATCTAGTCATTTTTCACATCTAAGCTTAAAATCTAACAATTTAATACCAATTTCTTTAACAATTCATCAATGGAAACTTTTAGAAACTTTAACAGTTTTGCAAATTGGTACTTGAGCTAGTTAAATCAAGCTCCCACGACCTCAAAAATATAAAAATTACAAGAAAAAAACTAAATTGAAATACCTAATTAAGGGTCGAAAGCTTCAAACCTTTGAGATATTTACTCCAATGGTGGTTTCAGTGGAAAAAGTTGAAGATGAAAAATGTTTTTCTCTTTCATTCCACCATTACTTTTTTTTTTTTTTGTTTCATTACTTATATTTTACACATATATTAATATAATTATAATTTTAACAAAATATCATACCAAACTGTCCACTTTAATTCTAAAACGGCAACCTTAGTTTAATTGCTTTATGAATCCTTAAGCCTTTGGTCAATCTAAAAATCTATAGTGGTAAGCTTTTTCAATTTAGTCCTTATACCACAATTAATTATCAATTCGATAAAATTAAAGGATCAAACTTTAATATCTTTTATTCTAATATTATAATAATATTTACAGAATTGAACATCGAAAATAGAATTTCGAAACCTAGACCACTGAAAAACAAATAGTTACATTATGGATGTTACAAATCTCTTCATTATGTCTTAAGGTTACCCCACACTTATCCTTTGTAAAGTTCACAACCATTCCTTGATCACAAAATTGACTGATGATAACTAAGTTAGCTTTTAGACCATCAACGAATATAACACATTCTTAAGCTTAAGCATCCCATCAATTGCAAGTGTCCATTTGCCACATATCTTCCCCTTTTTTCCCATTGCCAAAAGTGACACTGCCCTCATAGCTTTCAACAAAATTACTTAAACACGAGAGGTTACCAGTCATATGGCATGAACAACCACTATCAAAGTACCATATATAATCAATTAAAGCTTTAATAAACTAGTGTGCAGTAAACAAACATTGTTAATATTTTATTCTCCACATAAGTTTTTCTTTTTTTTGAATAGTGTCAAAAGTGATGGGCATAGTTTGTGCACTATTTTATTCCATCGAATATATCTAAGCATCTTGAAGCAACAGGGCTTGATATGGCCTGGAACACCACGATAATGGCAAATGATCTTTCTCCTAGTAGATTGAGTTGGTTTCGTCTAGAGTTTAGGCTTCTTTTGAGTTTTCACCTGTTTGGATCTCTCCATGAAAAAAGTTGTTCCCTGCCTTGACAAACACTCTAGGATTTTATGTAACAACTTTGCCTTTGTCTATGAAGCCTAGGCCTCCTCTCTTTTGATCCCCTTTTCCAGCTGTTATCATAACATTTAATTAATTCTCAGTGTTGCAATTGAACTATTCGAGAGTCTAACTTGCATCTTTTAATTCATCCTCTAGTTTTTCACCCCTTTTTGATTACTCATCAAGATCCATTAACTTTGTATCTACTTGACCAACCAACATGGATTCCAAGGTATTACCACTTTGGTAGACGTTAGGGGCGGATATGGGGGTTACTCTCAACATGATCATCTCCAAATACCCTTCCATTAAAGGCATTAATTATGACTTGCCTCATGTTGTACAACAAGCCCATCTTTCCATGGTAATTATATAATCTATTTTAAATTTGTATAATTTCAAGAAATGTTCATGAAGTCGAATTAAGTCTGCCTGTGATTTGATCTTTGATATTATGTTGGAGGAGATATGTTCTCAAGAGTCGCAAAAGGAAATACCATAATGATGAAGGTATATATGCATGCTTATATAGGAGTTAAATGGATTCAAAACTTTACTACTGTATCTATTTTAATTTGTTTGTGTGTTTATGGAGGAAGTGCTTCACAATTGGGATGACAAGCATTGCTTAAAACTCCTAAGAAACTGCTATGAAGCATTGGAAGAGAAAGGGAAATTGATAGTAATGAGTTACATGATGTCTGAGGAAGCAGAGGACAATGCAGCTGAGTTTATTTCTCAAATGGATCTCCATATGGCAACGCGATTTGGTGCGAAGCAAAGGACTGCAAAGCAGTTCATATCCATGGCCATGGATGCTGACTTTTTAATCTTTTTAACTCAAGTGCCTTGTTTTCAATGTGGTTGTTGTCATGGAACTCTATAAATGATTGTTTAAGTAATTAGTTTGTTGGGGAAAGGATGATGTGTTTCCTTTCAAACAATCCTTATTCTGGTTTGTTGTCGTTGTGTTTGGAATTGGATTGATATGACGTGTTTGGTTAGGTTAAATAATTGAGGATTTACTGTTTGTTTTTAATAATGTTATGAATTGAATCCTCGAATGTTGATGATTGTTATCTTTTGAGTTCTTCTTCAATTGTCTTGATTTGAGAAATATTGCAATTTTTTTTATAGTTTCACTTTGTTGAATTTTTTTTTAAATTAAGGAATTAAAAAATAATAATTTATACCATTAGTCATTTAATTATTAGTGTGTTTTTGTTTTGGTCATCAAACTACAAAAAATTTTCAATTTTGTCACTAATATTTTTGATCGGTTCTGTTTTGATCTCCTTCTATTAAATTGTTAACAAAAAAATTTATAACGTGTCTTTTCTTAATTGGCATAACAACATATTTAATCCTCAAATACTTAAACATTTTATTATTTTTATCTTAATTATAAATAATTCAACAAAATTAATTTTATATTTATAAATTTTATCAAATTTATCCTCAAACACTTCTTCGTCATAAATTCTAAAATTAGAAAAGAAGACTTTTTTCCACTAAACTAAAACTTCTTACTCGTTAGCTACAAACTAGAAACTCATTGTCAACACTAAATTTCTAAACATTTTTATTTAATTAAAATTGAAGAAAAAGCAAACAACTGTTTTACTTTAAAGATAAAATTATCAAAGATGAAACCTAAAACGACATAATTATAAATTTAGCATTTAACGTTACATATTTTGGCAATTTGACCCTTATTATTCTTTTGATTTAAATTTAGCCATCGACTTTGAAAAAAAGTTGAATTTGATCATCAACCTTTAAAGAAGAGTCAAATTGTTGTTTTTTAAACAAAAATGTTGGTTAAGACATTAAATTTTAAACATGACAGCCTACATAGCAATAAACAAGTACTTCTACTATTTTTCTTTTGAATTTTTATGAACTTTTTATATTTTTATTTTTGGAATTTTGAATTTTCTATTGTTTGAATATTTTTTTATAATTTTTAAATTATTTTTTGATATGACATATAAGACAAATAATATCATGTTAGAATAAAATACAAGAGTGTAACACCCCAAACCTGACCTATACGTTACGGTCAGATTATGGAGGTTACATCGATACATAAAATATTGTCCGTTTATTTTTGTGAAAACTTAGGTTCAAATCGAGAGCAAACAAAGTTATTTTATCATAAAATCATAAATACCAGTAATTCATGTGAGCGCGTTTTGTTGAAAACTGGTCTTATTAACTATTTAAAAACAAATCCATTTGCTTTAACCACTTGATATTGTAACCCAAAATTTCATTGATTTCAAAACTGTTGCAATGGAAAAATATCTCGGAGTCTTTAATTTTGAAAAAACATTGTTTTCATTGATTATGTTGTCTTTGTTAGAAATACTAATTAAAATATTGTGTTTGCAAAACAAAACTAATATCAAAATTAATGTTCCAAAAACAAACTAAAAGTCCAAAAGTTTGTAAAGTCCATAACAAAACCAAAACATACTTAAAGTTTAAAATGTTTGAATCGAGCTCCGAGGTTACCGCCAAGTCCTAAGTCTGAGGATCACCTAAAACGTATCGAAACAAACAAGTGAGCTAGAAGCCCATTGTGTGACTTGGCCCACATACAAAATTTATTTATAATGTGCACATATGCAAATCTCAGACCATACAAATTAGATTTTCATGTACTCAGAAACAATTATTAAATCAGAACAACTCCTACCCCCATCTGCTACAGACCAACTGTGTCCAACAAATCACACCAATTAGGACTACAAGAGTCCATTAATTGGTTGTAGGCATTTGTGAAGTTTTATGATATATTATTAGGCTTGATAGTTAAATAGAATTAATTTTTAAAGTAGTTTTTAGTGATTTTAATGTTAAAGGACTAAATTGTTTAAATGGTAAAACTTTAAGGAATTTTGGTGAAATTTTGTTAAATGTGGGCTGAATAGGAACTTTGTAGAAATCGTCTAGCATGGGTTATGTTTAAATGTGGTTAATAATAAGTTTTGGATTTAGAGACTTAATTGTAAAAGGATAATATGTTGGGGGTAATTGTGTAAATTTATATTGAAAGGGCTTATAAATTTAAGTTTAATTAATTGAAATGTTTTAATGGATTAATTGAATGAAAACTATTATTTAGATGAATAAATGAAACAATCAGACTTGATTTATGGAAAAGCTAAATTAACGGATTATTCGTCGGCCTTGTTTTCGCAACTGTTTTTGTCTAAATAAGTCCGTATATGATTTAAGCTTATTAATTTTTGTTTGGATGAATTGTTGATTAACATTTGTGCTATGTATAGATTAAGTTTATTGTTAAATGATAATTAGTGATTTGGATCAAATTATAATATTAGCTCAATTGAAGGTTATAATTGGAAACGTGAAAATTCATCATTAAGTAATGGTGATGAATCAATGTGTAAATAATTATAAGATTTGGATATGGAATGACCTATTTGAACCTCATGAATACTTAGGATACAAATGACATGTTTTTAGGGGTTATTACAATTTTGGGTGCTGGTTTTGGATGTCCTATAGATGGCTGAGGTCCTGCATTTGTTGTGGATTCTCTACAGCTCGTGTGAGTAGGCCTATTTCACAGCTTGTGTGAGCATTTACAGTTACGATTAAAAGTACAATTACAGACACACTTTGTGTGAGTAGATGTTCTCGTATGTTCGACATTATTTCATTTGGTTCGACGGGTAATAAAGGCTTAATCGAGAGAACTTAATTATATGAAATGTTATATGGTCATGATAAATGAAATGGAAAATGTTGATATAAATGCTTTAAAGGGAATGAGTAATGCAAATTGGAAATGTGATAAGTGAAATGTATATTTGATAAGTTACTAATACATGTTTTATGATATGATAAGACTATATGTTTCATTGTTGAGCTCACTAACTTGTGGAATTTGTGATGTGTATAGGATTTGAATGAATTCATGAATATGTTAATGAAATTATGCATCAATTGTATAAATACTGCCTATTTGGTAAGTTTATGTTTATGATTTATACGAGCTTACTAAGCACTAGTTTCTCACATTAGTTGTTTTCTTTTTCAATAGATCATCAAAAATCTTGATCTGTTGGAATCAAGACGGAGCACACACACTATCCATCCCTCATCTCGATAGAAGTTTTGGTCATTTTGATGTTGGGTTATAAATGGCATGTACTAGGAGCTTTTAGATAATTTTGCTATAATAATGTTGTTTGAATTTGGTTTAAGCATACTTGTGTATATATATTTGTTTTGGCTTGTATATGCCTATTTATAAGTGCCTTTATGTAACAACTCATTTTTTAGTGGTGTTGAAAATAGTGATTTTGATACCACAAATCCGACAAGTGAGTTTATAAATATTATTGTTTAATATTAATGAGACAATTATAATATTATAATAAATTTTAATTTGATAGTTTTAGTTAATTGAACGAATAGTTAAGTACAAATGGTTGGTCCCTAAAGTCAAGTGATTTTTGGAAAATGAGGTATCGAGATCTCATTTCTATAAATCGAGCAATTTGATAGCTAATTAAAGAAAAATGATTAAATTGTAAAAATTGTAAAAATTATCCACTATTGATTTTTGTAACATCCTGATTTATTAAACCCTGTTTTTATGAATTTTGACATAAGTAAGTATTTGTTTCAGTGGTTAAGTGTTGTGGGTGTGGGTTGGAGGTCTTGGGTTCAAGTCCTATTTTTGGAAATTCTGTTATTTTTTTCCTAGCTTTATTCATAATTGTAGGACTTATATTATATTTTCAATCAACTCATACTAGAATGAGCTTTCTGGTTCAGTGATAAGTTATTAGCTTATTCTATGGTCTTGTTTTTGAATCCTTGAGTGTGCGTTTGGCAAGAATTTTTACTTCGGTGTGTGTATGTTGGTTGTGTAGTAGAGGTTTAGTGGAGTTGATATTCTGTAATAGTTGGATAAGGTTTAATGGGTCAAATTTTGTAGGATTCAGTTGTCAGTGAAGGGTAATGGACATTTTTCAAATTTGAATTTTACTTTTATTTTTGTTAGTCCCTAAAAATTCTTTCTGTTTTTTTCACGTTCCTCTCTTTCTCCTTACCATTCTTTTCTGACATCTTTTCTCCTTTTGATTTCGTCCCTTTTTGGCTTTCCTTCTTTGATTCTTGTCCATCGTGTTGCAGTTGTGGGCATTGTGCATTCGGGTTCTTCTATTTGTTCTAAGTAGGTAAGTTATTGGGTAGGTGTAGCTTTATTATTTCATGGTTGGTGATTATTGGGGAATTTTCGTTATTCTTATAATGGAAGGATTTATGTTGATAGTGTTTCATTTAATTCTCGTTTAGGGGAAAGTCAAGAAGTGATTGGTGCTACTCCAGCGATTTGAGTGTTAGGTGATTACTATTCATTGGCGGTAAGTATATTTGAGCATTGTATAGATTTGAGAGGCTAAGTTCATGGTTAATTTTTTGTTTGAATTCTTAAATAGTTTGCTAAAATAATTGTTGAGATACTATTTTTAAGTTCTGGTTATCTCGTGGGAGTGTTCGCATCAAAATCGAGCCAGGTGTCTAACGAGAAACTCAAAAAACGACGATCGACGAAAGCCAAAATTGGGGCATGTCGATGCAACGCGGGCGTGTGATAGGCCATGTGCGACACACAGCCTAGGCCATTTTGGGTCGTGTGGGCCACACAGGCATGTATTGTAACAGCCCAATTTCGAGTCTGATCAGAACAGGTGGTTTCAGGACCCCTTAACCGAGTAAAAATATTATTTTTATTATTTTAATAATGTTTACAGTGTGGTAGTATTACTGTGTGAAAGTTTCATAAAGAAATTTTACCGATTAAATAGTTAATTCGGTAAAAAGGATTAAATCGCGTAAAATGAAAACTATGTGTGCCATTAGTAAAATGACTTATTTGATAATGGCTTTATAAATGGGAGTCCTTGCATGGTAATTATACCATTGCATATTTGAGTGGACGGTAGTGGACCTTGAATTTCATAATTTATTTGGTTATAAAACATGGGTATTTTGGTAAATTATGGAATAATGCTTAATAAAATAAAGCCATATGATATTTTTATTATGTTTTCATCATCTTCAACCGAATAATTAACCAAAGACAGGGTTTTGGAAGCTTTAACATTCAGCCATGGCTTTCTAAGGGATTAAGGTACGGTTTTTGATCCGTTTTTAATGATTTCTATGTTTTTGAGCTCGTTGCAGCTCGGTTTAACTGACCCGTACCTCAATTTTTGAAATTGATTGTGTTTTTGAAATGTGTCATTGATGAGTGCATGTTTTTTTTAATATTTCTTGTTAAATTATTGATGGTTGTTTATAGATATATAAGTTTTATAAAGAGATTTTTGATGAAATTGAGTATTTGGGATTAAATTGAAAAAGATAGAATTTTTGTGGTTAGAAATGTGAATAAAATGAAATTATGGGCTGTTTAAATACTATAGAAAATTCGGCTAAATACATGTATATTGGGGTTTTATGTATTTTTGCATAATTATGCATTAAGGACTAAATTGTTAAAGTATAAAAATATAAGGGCTATTTTGCAAAATGGCCAAAATACTTGTATATGTATTTAATTGATTATGTTAGTGAATAATTGAGTTAAATTTGGTTAAATTAGATCAAGCCAAACGAATTCAAGATTTTGATCGAGGAAAAATCGAAAAGTAGACTAATAGTCGACGGATACACGAGGTAAGTTCGTATGGTTAAAAAAAATTGAATTATTAGCTACTGAAATTGTTTTTAATTTATGTTAATTGTTTACAGAATAAATAAATTACTAAAATTTATCGGTTCTATGAATATGTTGCAGTCACTGAATTATATGATTAAATTGATAAAAAAAATTATATGATATAAGAAATGATGGATAATCGGCCAAATTGTAAGTATGTAATGGTAGATATGTTAAATGGCTTTGTACTTGATTATATTAATATTACATGATGATAGAATGCCATAATATATATTCGGTCTTGTGTTTGAAAGTAATGAAGTACTTTGTGGTTGAGTAAATGTATATTGGAGTTAATTGAGCTTTAATATACGATAAATTAAATGCCTTGTATATGGTAAGTTACTAAGGAAATATTTGTTGTTGATTAAATTAAATACTATATATACATATATGTGCCAAATTGAAATGTATATAAAAAAAAATTGAGGTTGCCAAATGCAAATAAAGTTGATAAATTTGAATTGATGAATAGTGAGTAAGTGATTGAATTTCTACACGAGAGGTGCGAGTATAAAAGGTTATAGATGTAAAAATTGCACTAAGTGTGCGGGTCTGATTATTGATCACTAAGTGTGCAAGCTTAAGTATCTAGCACTAAGTGTGCGAATTCGATATATAATGTTGAATAACTATTGGCACTAAGTGTGTTACTTTTCGAGTAATTGGGAATGATTGAAAGTATTTTTGCCTTGAATTTCTTGAGAAGTATTTATGATTTATATATTTGAATTTGAGCAGGTGAGTATCAAACCTATAGGGTTAATATTATTGATCGTAAAGTTGTGTGATTGATAATGGTAAAGAAGGTTGCATGATAGATGTACAAATTGGATGAGTAAAATGATATGATTATATATATCTATATACGATATCATGTAGTAAGTCTATAAGAAATTTAAATGTTCTTGTTTGAATAAAATAATTTGTTTAAAATGTTAATTTTGGATATATGGCTAAATGAATTATAGTCGAATGTAGTAAGGATAGAATGAGAATGTTTGAGTTGTTTGGATTAAGTTTTGATATTGAGAAATTGAATGGAAAATGTATGATAATTGAATTTTCTTATGAATGAAAGTGTGCTTGAGTTGATTGTGAATAAATGATATTTGAGTTTCTAGCCTAGCAGGCTATGTGCCGGAGAATTTGATCGGGCTTCGTGCCTAGCAGGCTTATTGCCTGTGAATAAATATCAGACCTTGGGTCTAGCAGGCCTTGTGCCGGTGAATGATTTAGGCTAAAAGCCTAGCAGGCCTTGAGCCGGTGAGTTTTATCAGGCTTATTCCTAGCAGGTTTATACCGGTGTATTACTTTAGGCTCGATGCTTACAAAGTTGGGTGCCAATGTGGTACGGAATATGTAAGACGATTTGGATGGCCAGGTATGACCTAATTTATTTGTTATTAAAAATTAGGTAAGTAAGTAAAACGATTATTTGTTACAAATTATGAATTATTGATGTTACTGATGAGTTAATATTTATACGGGTATAATTCTACTATCGGTTATATAAAGGTGTTACAGGTTATACGTAATGAAATAAATTGACCCAATGCTATGTGAATTCTATGATATTGATATTGTATTGGTGATATGTGATATAAATGGTTTAGTCACATATATGGCATTTAGTATGCAAGATCTGGTTTTCGATGTTGGTCTCAAGGGTTCAATCAGTAAATATAATGTCATGCGAGAATAGAAATGATGATACAAATCAGTACAGGTATACATGGTACACTTGACAAGCAAGTGATATTGATAAATTTATATGACACGTGAGTAGATGTGATAAATTACACATGAAGTACATGACTGTTAAGGAAATAAATATTGAATTAGATGAGGCTGGTTTAAAAGCAATCTTATTGCTTAAAATGACAAGCTTAATGTTAAATCTTTTATACAGTGCTGATAATTATGCGAGCTTACTAAGCTTATTAGCTTACTCTATCTATTCTCTGTATTTTACAGTGATTCGAATGCTCACTCAGGTTGGAAGTCATCGAAGATTTCATCACATTATCCGGGAGGCAATTGGTATTCCTGAACTCTTTGAAATTGGGTAATATGGCATGTATAGGCTAGTTAATAAGTTGATTATATGGTCACTTGTTTATATGAATGTGAGATGAATTTTGAGTATTATGATCAAGCTATGTTATATGGCTTGATATGAGAAAAGTTGGTTTGATACGAAAGCATTATATGATGTGTGCATTTAGTGTTAAAATTTATAGTTGGTATTTTGGTTTGAATGATATGCAATTATGGATGAGTTGATAAGAATGTTGAAATGTGATTAATTTGTAAGTGGTATTTAGATGCTTATATATATGTGACTACATGGAATGGTCACTTTAGTATAAGCTTATATAATTGTTTTAAGCATGATATGTTGGATTAGTGTTGAATGATGTTGACGATTGATAAGTTAAAGTCATACTATTCCGGTTTGAGTTACAAATCCGGTAATGCCCTTACCTATTCTGGCGACTGTTACGGGATAGGGGTGTTACAATATGGATGTGTTTGAAAAGTTTTTAAATTGAACGAAATTTTATGGCTCGGTTTTGTATGAATGTAAGTGTTTAAGTCCGGTAATGCCTTGTACCCTATCCCAGCGTCAGATACGGGTAAGGGATGTTACATGTATGGGTCGTGTGCCAGGCCGTATGGGACACACGGGCTAGGCCATTTTCGGCTGTGTGGGCTCAAATTTCAAATTTTTTCCCTAGGATTGTACATGTCATCCCGATCGACTGTTGGCCTTCCGTAAGGTCGGCATGTGTGGTATAAGCCGTAAAGCATGAAATCTGCTACTCTATTAGATTGAAATTAACGTGAATAACATCTATAGGAGTATGGTGTAATATGATGTGTATGATTTCTTCTATCATATATGAGCATGTTTAGTATTTGTTATACAAGCATGCATGTGATATACGTTCTGGTATCTGTTATTCTGTTATATCTGATATCCTGTCTGCATCTAGCTATGGGATGGGTTATGTATTATGAGGAGGAAGTATTCTGTGTAAGGCGACATTTCGCCAATATACTGGCAGCAATGCTACGACTATTCTGAAAAGTGTCGTATGAACACTATGCGGTGTGTAGGTCTGGGTGGGTGTTTTATACCTCACGTGGTGTGTTCGGATGGTCGGAGTTGGTGTGTAGAGGATGGGGGTAGGATTATGCATATTTATAACTGTATGATTCTGTTATAATTCTAATTGTGCATATAACGCCCAATTTTCAGGTTTTCTGTGTTTCTGTGTTTTTTTTTAAATATGGGTGTGTTCTGGTTGGTTAAAATATATATTTTAGTAGGTTAGTTGGCCTTTGGAAGGCCCAAACTTAAGTTAAATCCATGGTAGTCTTCGGAATTTTGATTTTAAGAACAAGTGATGCAATTGGCGTTTGGGCTTTTAAGAGTAAAGGGGTAAAAGATGACACAAAAAGGAGTGTGGTGTAGTGGCAAGGTAGCGCCACTTAGGGGACAAGGAAGTGACTCCATAGAGGAAGCAAGGGGTCCAAGGTTCAAGTCTTGGCTCTTGCAATTTATTTTGGTTTTTCTTTTCAATAAATCTGGAAGCAAGTAGGTGCGCTTTAAAGTTTAATGTGTTGGACTTATGACACAAATGAGTTGATGGCCTAGTGGTGGTGGCGTGATTTGGCATGTGAGAGGACTTTGGTTGAATCCTTGGCACGCAAAGGTTGATTATTTTGCTATGTTGGGACGGCAAGAGTTGGTGTTGGTTTTAAACTCGATGATGGGGATCCCACATCGGGAAGCTAACAGAAGAGTAGATGGAGAGCTGGCTTTAAATAGAGCAAACCATGAGGAGAGTTGGCATACCCTTCTTGGCTGATCCCTTTCGCTTGCTGGCGTGCTCGTTTGGGTTGCGCGTCAGCTAGGAGTGTGGGAGCGCGGATTAAGCTGCAGTCTTCTAACAGGTGTGTATTTCTCATTACTCTAACAGTAGGACGGCTATTTCGGGCCGCGATGGGCTGAAATGGGCCATGTAGTCCCAATGGGTCCGTAGGCCCAAGTGGATAAGTTGTAGAATTACTAAAATACCTTTATAGGGTAGGACTACCGATTTACCCCTGGAGGGTAAAATGACTATTTTGCCCCTCGTGCGTAAATGACTAACTTGTGTGATGATTGGGTTAGTTGACATGGATTTATGGTAGTTATCGTTAATTCATAAGTCTAATGTGTTAGTGATCGATCGTAGGATTATCGCGTAGGAGATATCGTCATCAATCGTCATCAACCAAGTGTGTAAACGACACCCTTCCTTAGACTGAATCGGTAAAAGTCGAAATACCGAAACGTTGGTATTTTGTGAACTCGCATGGCGTCGCGGAAAGCGCTTCGTGAGACGATTGTTAATGAATATGGTGCATTTGGATGATCAGAGTGCGAGTGTGCATTTTTCGTACTGCGGTATTTTTGGGCTTAATGGATGAAAAGCGGGCCAATGGGCCAACATGCCCACTTTGGTAAAAAGACGATGTAAGTACTTCTAATTACTTGGTAAACGTTAGAATGAGCATGAAACCCTAGCAATAGGTAATAATTCATTGAAATACCCTTATACATGAAAAATTATGATTTTACCCTAGGGATATTTTATTTTATCCGAAAAGCATGATGTTACATTTTTACGTACGTATGCCATGACATATTATACATTGCATGGGACATGGGTTTATATTGATGGAGGAAGCATTCGCGGCCTCATTTGCAATCCAGTGGCATCGCCACATATATTCTGTTCTAGTGACTTCGTCACAATATCTCGCCTCATTTGCAACCGTGGCTAACCGCCACATATATAAATATATATATGTTCGGTGGCCTCGCCACAATATCTCGATATCTGGTGACTTCGTCACAATATCCGCGACCTCATTTGCAATTTCGTGGTGTGTAGCGGTTGGGTGGGTCGAGTAGTCTCCCACATGGTGTAAAGGGGTGGTACGGGGTGTTATGGATGGCTCACAGGTTGGGATTTGCATTCATGATATATTTGTTCTCAGATTCTGCTATGGGCCTATGAGTTTCATTCGATTTACATCTTTGGGCCAAGGCCCGAGATAAGTCCGACTCGAGGTTTGATCTGTTTTGGGCTATGGTTGGGTTATGTTACACATCGAGTTTACCAAACTCACCTTTTATTTTCATCTCTGTAGGAAATCCCCAACCATAGTGGGCTTGGAGCTATGAGGGATTCGGAGTGGCCACATCATCTGCAAAGTTGGTTTTTCTAAGTTAGTTTATTTTTATTATTTTTATATTCTGATTTAATTTTGGGTTTTAAGTTGTAATAAGGCCGCTATATAAATTTCTCTTTCCGCTATGGTTTTTATTTTATATTTATACTATGTCGAAACTGCTAGTGTTAGGCTGCGCGGGTTTTCAAAATTAATGAACGTTTTCAAGACTCAACAAGCACGACAAATGGATAGCCTAAAGATTGATAAACCGATTTATAAACCGATTTTTCATTCAATTATTGTTTTTACAAAGACCACCCTAATCACTTAAACCAACGAATGCATACTAAGTCATAAGTCCATGTGACACGTCAGATCTGGCCATAACGTCTGGGTCGGGTCTGGGGTGTTACAGTGCAAAAGATTTACGTCTGTATTTGTTCTGCCATGAGATTGAATCTGAATTTCTGTTTATGTATGCATTACACACTGAGTTATCAAAACTCACTCTTTGTTTCTCTGTTTCATTTAGGTAACCCTCAGACTTAGGCGGCTCGGTGCGACGGAAGCTCAGATGTAACCACTTTTTCCGTAAAACTCTGTTTACATAAAATTTGCTTAATTTTTTGGTTTTGAGAGTTTTGTAATTTTGGGACTCTCTGGACATTTAGGTTTAATTTCGGATTTGGATTTTTAATTTGGAATATCTTGCATGACATGTGGTAAAACAATTTGTAAAATTAACCGTTTTCGAGAAAACAAACTCGGGTTTTCAAAACATAACGACTTAAGAGCTTTCGCTGCAAATTATTTGTTTAAATTAAAAATGTAAACAATTGACGGTTTAACTGGTAAGCATAACAACCTATTTTTAAATAATTCGGATTTTACAACATTTCCTCATAACATTCCCAGATTCGGATATAACGTCTAGGTCGGGTTTGGGGTGTTACAATTTTATTAACTAAAAATGCCAAATACTATAACATTAAGGCTTTAAATGGTAATAAGCCCACTTTTAACGTCCAATGCACCTGAAACAGGTCCTTCAAACAAAAAATTTGCACGAGTTAACATTCGATTTCCATGATTATTCAAGACTTAATGATTTTAATGAATGATTTGTCAAGACTCATAAAAGATTGACTATTTGATTTGAAAGATTAATATCAGATGGAAATACTACAAGAATTTGCGATTAATTAATAGGATTGAATTGAACTTACCGATTCTTGGCAAGGATTGAGAACGTCTCTAATAGCGACTATGAATTCGATCGAGAAATAAGTTGGAATCAAGAATAGTTTTGATTTGGGATCAAAAATAATTTTCAGCAATGAAGATAAAAATATTTTGCAAAGAAGAAGATGAGGAAGAAAAGAGAGAAGAAATAGGGAAAATGAGAGAAAAAATTCAATCTAATTGGGAGAAAAGAAATCATAGTTCAATTGTAATTAGAAAAAGACTAAATACCTAGGGTTTTCACAATTTGATGGGGCTGGATGGTTAATTATTTATCTTAGGGAAGTTTTCTTCCTAGAAAGTTTGCTAAAATTAAAAAGAAAAAAAATTAGAGTGAAGGGGATAGAACCTAAAACCTCTAAAGAGTGTGCTAACTACTTAACCACTAGACCAATGTCATTTTTTTAATTATTTATTTCCTCCAACCATATATATTTTGCGGTGTTACAGATTTTTTATCTATGAATCCGCATTTATGATTCTGTAATCCGTATATGTGAATATTTATCTATAAACTCGCATGCAAGAGTCCACTTGGACTATTCTTCAAGCAAAAGTCCTCAAGAACTAATTGATGCGTATGAATCCACAAGTTTAAGTTCGCCAAGGTATGATTCTGCAAATCTAAGTCTGCCAAGAAGGAGCTTGTATGTATGAATCCGCGCATGCGAGTTTGCATGTATGAGTTCGTGAGAATGTGTCCACTAAATAGGGACTCACAAGTATGAATCCACATGTATGAATCCGCCAAGTTCAAATCCGTGTGTACAAGTGATCGTGTGTGAGTATGCACGTAAAGGTCCTCCAAGTGTGAAATTTCATGCATAAGTCTTCAGGGACCAAGCACTGAGTGTTAGTCCGCAACAGTATCATCTACTAAGATACTCCACACATGACCGACTGCCAAAATCGATAACGAGCTGTCTTGTATGAAATCAATGAAAATGCTTAAGTGGAACCATCCTACAAGATAAACTATTGCACGAACAATGAAAATGGAAAATCATGTCAATGTATGAAACCTGCCAATTTGCAAGTTGTGCCAATGTGAAAGATGTCAAGAGTGCACCATGAAGACGTGTGATCTGCCCTCGTGCAAGTGATGTAAAAAATGAGACCAGGCCATTGAAGTCATATCGTATGATAATATCATGTTTGGGTTTGTTATATTAATAACTCTTTAAGTTCATTCAAACTTACCTAGCTTCTTGTTATGCTTTTCAGGTAAAATGGGCTATACGAGACGCTGAAGAGGACTAAGCTAGAATCTGTAGAGCCTGTGTGAGCTTGTTCTTTTTAACTGTAACATGCATATAGTGGTGGTGACCTGCAGGCTAAGCCTCGAGATCAAAAATTCTTGTAACTGAGGTTGAATGACATTGAAATTATTCCAATATAGGTTTGTTGTTACAAGTTAACGAAGTTATTATTGTTAATCATCATTAGTTCGCATGTTAATGTCTCAAACTAGAAAGTAGTATCATTATAGCATTTCCAGTTTGGTTGGTCGATCGGTCAAACGGTTGGGATGCTACAATGATTGTATATCCTATTATGCATGAAATTCTGTTACAAATTGGGAATGCAATAAATTGATATGTGATTTTCGTCGACAATTATAGTAGCATCCTATATATCAGATCCAACAATCGGGTCGAGTATGAAGTGTCACGCAATTCGTATATACCATTTTAGTGGTTAAGTACATAATGATGTGATTTTGTATTTACAACTTTCGCAATTCTTATCAACTTAATTTCTTATGATTAAACATATTTTTATATGACTTGACTTTTAGTCGAGTGTTCATTCCGTTTTTTTAATATATATTTATATGGACTTAATTTCCAAAAACTCTTTTTAATTGTAATAATTTACATATTTATTTTGATACAATAGTAATTTAAACTTAAATTAAACGTATTCAATCAATAAATCAGAATTTGAAGTTAGTAATAATTTATATATATATATATATATATCAATATAACTTCTATTTGAAGAAAAAAAAAACGTATGAATATATGACAATATAATATTAAGTAAACATATATGAAATATGTGCAAATCTGTAAAACTTTCTTCACTAATTTTTTCATGTCACGCTTGTTGAAACTATAAACGAAAGAAGTCTATTTTGATGATAAATATTCATCACTCTCCAATTTTATTTTTTATTTTTAGCAAAAATGATAAAGCGTTTGAAAATATAAAATTCAAATAGTTTAGAAATATTTTAAGAAAAATCATTTTTAATGAAAATTTTAAAAAGGAAAAAAGAAAATCGATACAGCCTAATAAACTGACGATATTTATTAAAAAATATTTTCTTCTTTTTCTTCCTCCATTTAATACAGGGACATTTCGAAAAATACATTCATTCCAAAATATTATTTTTTTTAAACACTAATAATTGAGTCATGAGTACGGAAAAGGGGCAGCACCGACTGCAACTATAGCAAACGGGTATTTTCGTGATTAATTAATTTTTTAAGGTCATTTAGAAAAAAGCTGATGAGCTGTTTCAGGATAACACCAGTAGTATATGGTCCATGTCTTAGCTTTTTCATTTAGTCTGAAAGAAAATGGGTTCACTCGTGAATCAGCTGAGTTCGTCGTCCGTCATGTCCGAAGAAGAAGAAGCATTCGTATATGCATGGTCTTTACGAGGCTCCGGTATATTTCCCTACGTTTTAGATGCCGCAATTCAACTCGGTGTCTTCGATATATTAGCGAAAGCAGGTCCAGATGCCAAGCTTTCTTCCAAACACATCGCATCGGAGATTCGCGCGAAGAACCCCGACACACCTTCCCTTCTTGATCGCATGCTTCGGCTCCTCGCCTGCTATAATTTAGTTACCACCGGCGCCCATAATGGAGAAGATGGTGAAAGAGTCTATGGACTTACTTTGGCTGGTAAAGCTTTTGTTAATGACGAAAATAATGGATCTTTGGTTGCTTCTATTGTGAACAAGGGCAAGTTTGAACTCTGGTACGTTGAGTTATGCCTAATCTGATGTTTTTTTTCCATAATTATTCGATCAAATTGGGTTTAATATGTATGATTTATGTAGGTTACAGTTTAAAGATTTGGTCCTTGAAGGTGGGAACCGTTATGAGAAGGTGCGTGAGATGCCCTTTTAGCAAAATACGAGCTTAAATCCCGAACATTCTAAGAGTTTTGCAACCGAAATGACAAATCTTTCGAAGATAACAGTTAAGAAAATACTTGAGAGATACAATGGATTCCAAAGGGTAACGACTTTGGTAGACGTTGGGGGTGGATATGGGGTTACACTCAACATGATCATCTCCAAATACCCTTCCATTAAAGGCATTAACTATGACTTGCCTCATGTTGTACAAGAAGCCCCATCTTTCCCTTGTAATTATATAACCCTACTTTAAACTCATGTGAGTTTATTTGTCTCTTAAGTTTATCTTTGATATCATGCAGGCATTGAGCGTGTAGGAGGAGATATGTTCTCAATTGTTCCCAAAGCAGATACCATAATGATGAAGGTAGATATGCATGGTTATATAGGAGTTAGATATGGATTCAAAACTTTACGATTGTATCTATTTTAATTTGTATGTGTTTTTGTAGGAAATTCTTCACAATTGGGATGATGAGCATTGCTTAAAAATCCTAAAAACTGCTACGAAGCATTAGAAGAGAAAGGGAAAGTGATAGTAATAAGTTTCATTATGGTTGAGGAAACAGAGGCAAGTAATGCAGCTAAGTTTATTTGTCAAATGGATCTGAACATGGCTATGCTATTTGGGGCAAAGGAAAGGACTGCAGAACAGTTGAAGTCTATGGCCATGGATGCTGGGTTTTCAAGCTTTCAACTCAAGTGCCTTGTTTTCAATGTGATTGCTGTCATGGAATTCTATAAATGATTAATTTCCATGGTGATATGATGTGTCTGATTTGGTTAAATAATTAAGGATTTAGGGTTTGTTTTTTGTAATCTTATGAACTGAATCATTGGATCTTTGATTATTATTATCTTTTGTGTTTATTTTCAGTTGTTTTTCTAAGTTTTTGGGGGATAAAATAAAGGAATAAAAGAAAAAAGACTGAATTAGTATTGCTTTAGTTTAATTTGTTAAATCAAGAAAAATATTTTTAAAAATTAATTATAAATTTATTTATTTATTGAGTTAGTGTCACAAATTAACTCAACATCAATTCAATTATAATATTAATTTAATTATGAAATTATTAACAAACTTTTATTTTAAAGAGCAATTAATATTATTATAAAATTATTTTTATATAATTTTTAAATAAAATAACTAAAAAAATATTATTTAAAACAACAAAATTATATAAAAATTGATTGCCATTCCACTAATAATGAAATATTTTTATAAATATATTTTTAATATAAAATATTTTGATAAAATTTAATATTTATAAAATGCATAATTAATAAAATAATTCAAAAAAAATCATTTTTGGGAATAAAGTCTTTTAAGTGAGCTTGCTGCTGCATTGATTGGGCTTTACATGTTTGAGCACTTATGTTAAAGGTTATGATTAGCAAAAGGGATTTGAGCACATGACTTGATTTCAATGCAAATCTTTAATCATTAGATTTTAAGAGTAAAGTAGTAAGTGTAATTATTTTGAGATGCATATTGTATTTTAATATCTAAAAGTTTTAAATATTTTTATTTTACTTTTATTAATAAGATTTGTGTATTTCTTTTTTATTTTGAGTAAGGTAATGATATTTAGATAAATTATACTCAATCAAACATATTATAAATAATTAGAACATATTTTTCTCACCTTAACCAATGGTCGAAAGTTCGATCCTTACTCTAAGTATAGAGTAGTTTTAAAACTCACAGCCAGCATTTACTCTCCTTTAATGGGCTTACAGAATGTAGAGAATTAATTATTAGACTCGCTCTAGTAGATACCTTAAGAAATAAATAATAATAATAATTAGAACATATTATTTTGTGGATAGAAAATAATATTTTGAAAAAGTTATTTGAGTTGATTAACAAATAGAGTTTTAGGCTTTTTTAGCTGATTTGGGCATAAATGGAGAATTGGATAATCAAACTTTTAAATTGTAGTGTTTAGCGCATGGAGGTTTGCAAAAACTTGTTGAGCTAAAACCTCCAAAATAAAAATGTAGGGATGGGCAATTTTTTTCACTGCTGATTGGGAATAAAATATGTGGAATGACTTATCTGACCATACTTGCTCAAAAATTATTCCTTTTGTTATATGCTTACTGAAAAATCACTCCCTTTGCCACATGTATCTCTTTCTTTAATATTTATGTACTCTTAATTTATTTTCAATTTATTTGTGTAAAATGATTTATTATGCAATTTTATATTAATTGAAATATGCTACTTGACAAATTTAATTCAGAGTGTGACATAATTATCACTAATTTGCATACTAAGAACATGGCATAATTATCACTAAGAATATAGTTTTACAATTATATTGATACACTATTAATATTTATTAATTTCCACAAGGTTAATATTTGTAAATAAGGAATTTAAGAAATTTGTTTATTTAATTTTTTTAAAAATATTCACTAATTAATTTCCATAGTGGATGTTTTAGTTCCTTGGTAATAGTGTTCTATGTCAATAATTCTATCCAATAAAAACTAAAGTATTATAAACAAATAAATACTTAACAATAAAATGTGTTATGCTCATATTTGTCATTTTACACATATCAGCTTTCAGCTATCAGTTAAGTTTTACCAAATATTTTTAAATAAACAATTAATAGAATCAATTGGTCAAATCAATTAATAGAATCAATTGATCAAACCAGCCACTACTATCAGTTATCATCCAATTACCAAACAAGACCATTATAATTTAGGTGAAAAGCAATGTTATTACGATAATTACCTTTAAAAAATTAAAACTTACCCTTATTCTATTTTATATTTTTACAAAAAAAAATTATTAAGTTAACATCACAAGTAATTTATATAGATATATTTATATAAACTACTAATTTTCTACCTCATGTGCAAGGCACATGATGCTACAATTACAATTTAATCTGATGAGGTTTGCACTTGATCAATGGTTTTTTGGTAGTGAACACTATTTTTTTTGTTTGTTTGATATTTGCTTCCTTTACTGCCTTGTTTTCATGATCGTTGATTACTGCGGTTTTTCTTTGGTCAAATTATTCTGGGGATTATTTGCGGTTCAATTTTACTCTTTCATCGTGGATCTTCGTTCTTTGACTGCCAGGTATTTGTTGATTTGTTTCTCGTTTTTAAGGATTTGTTTTCAAAACCTTCTAATTCGTAAGGAATAAAATGAGTAAAACTCGATTTTATTCAAAAAATTAAAATTTTTTTAATTTTGAAATATTCGATTTTTTGAGTTCAAGTCGAGTTAAATTTTATAATTCGAGTAATTTAAATAATATTGTGGGTATAAATGCTCTTTAATTCTTAAAATGAATAAATTGATCTCTTTCAAACAAAAATTTAAAAAATAAAAACAAAATAACTTTTTACAAATTCAAAACATTTATAAATTTTTTTTAAAAATATCTTATTTTAATTTTATTTTTCCTTTCAAATATATATGATTTTAAATTTATGTATTCTAACACGGAATTAGTTCTATTGTAAAAATATTTTAATTTAACATGTTTAATTTTTTAAATTTAACTTGAACAATTTTACTCGATTCGACAAAACTCGAATTTTATTTCAAATCGAGTTAGAATGATAAAATAGAACTCATCAATTTAACTAACTCAAATTTGTTTTACTCGACTCAATCAAACATTAACCCCTAATAAAGAATAGTTTGATGTTGAAGTTTTTTATTTGGCAAGTGACTAAGGGCCAACTCTGCATTGTTTTTCAAAAGCACTTCTGGCTCCAAAAGCACTTTTGGAAGAAAAATTGTGCAAACCAAACTGCTTTTGACTGAAATTTTTAGCTTTTCAGAAGTGTTTTTGAAAATCACTTCTGAAGAGGAGAAGCTAAAATTTATAGGTTTTCCTCTCCCAAAAGCACTTTTAGTGCTTAATTACTTTTTCATCCCTCTAATAACATAGTATTTCTTCTTCTTTTTCTTGGTACTTAATTACAAATGTATTAAAATTATTAATTGAAAATAAAAAAATATTTTTTTAAAATACTAATTACAAATATTTAATAGTTATATTTAAATATTTAAAATATAGTTTATATATTCTAATTAAATTTTATAAATAATTAATATTTATTACTTAAAAATATTTAAAATTTATATTTTATATATTAAAATATTAACAAGAAGTTATAATAATTTTTTTATATTCTTACTAAAATATAATAATATTAACTAATTTAAATATTATTTAAATGTATATTTGTTACTTAATAATAACATGTCTAAAATGGACATTTTATTTCTCAAAAATATTTTTTGACAGCAATGCTGAACACTCAAATTTTAAACCAAATTTTTCAAAAGCACTTTTCCACAACACTTTTCAAAAGCACTTTTCAAAAGCATTGTCAAACTAACTCTAAATGAAAAATTAAAAGAGGAGAGGGAATAGAGATGGCAACGAAGCAGGGTCGGGAGGATTTTTGCCTGCCCCAACCTAAACCTTGATGAATTCAATTTGACCTCGAATTTTAAAGAAAAAATTCGTCCCAAACCTAAACTTAAAATTTAATAGGAGACCCAATTTCGACTCGACCTAATCCATATTTAATTTAATTGCTTTATTTTTTATTTTGAAGCAAATAATATTATATATTTTTAATTATTTTATTCTTATTTTGAAGTAAATAAGGTTTTTTTTTAGTTTAGACTTAGAACTTAATACATATTTATTTATTGAAAGCAAAAACTTAATATATATATATATATATATATATATATAATTTACCTCAAATCAGACCTCAAATTATTTCTCTATTTTACTCTTTCACCTCTTTGCTCAATTTAGCTTTTATTTTTTAATTTAAATTTAACTTTCAATTTTTTAAAAAGAGTCAAATTTAATTATTCAATTTTTTAAAAAGAGTCTATTTTTAATAAAAATACCAATTAAAATTAAACATGCCAACTCATGTATACTTTTTTTTTGAATATTTTCTTTTTAAATATTTTATCATTTTTAAATTATTTTCTTGACATGGCATTTAAGACAAATAATGTCATGTGAGCATAAAGTGCACGTTGTTGAATGTCACACAAACATTGTTAAAACAATTAATATTTTAGTTAGCATTCCATTAAAGAAAAACGATTCGACTTTTTTCTTTGAAAAGTTAATAATTAAATTTAATTTAAAGAGAGAATAAATATCAAATTAAAAAAAAATATGTAAACGATGAGAGCTAAATTTATCATTATGTCTTTATTATATTGTACTATCACAATCATTATATGGTAAACAATGCCAAAGCAAGATTACTGCTCAATCAAAACTTGAGTTATTGTGGCCGATTAAGTCTTAATTCAATTAACATAGGCATTGTTGTCAATATAGGAGGACGTGAGTTCGAGAGTGCAATGAAACGCATTATCCTCCTATTTATGGGTTGAGAAGCGATTATGGATAGTTTTAAGTATTGTATCAAAAAAGAGCAGACATGATCGGAATCTATAATAAAATTATTAAAAAAATACTAGAGTTATTGAGATGTTAAGGCATCTATTTATACTACTAATTTTAGTTTTGATTGATATGTAATTGTAAAATTAATTGCATAATAATTAATCCTCAAATTTTTATTCTCTTTTCATTACATGAAATTAGATTAGAATTATATAAATTTTAATATACCCATCATATCATATTCATATATTTTTTTCTTACACATATTATATCATATTTTAATTATTTTTAATGGGAATGAAAGTTGTAATGTTTTCTATTTGAAGTGACAATGTTGTAATTTAGAAGAGGTGTTGTTGGTTATTGTAGTTGTATAAAATTTGAGATTTAGTCTTTATATTTTAAAATTTTAAAATTCAATCATCTTACATTTGTAATTTAAAAAGTCTAATCCAATCATTATCGTTGGTGGTCATTTCCGTCAAAATTTATTACTTTATCATGTTTATTTTCTGCCAATCATATGTCACGTTATATGAGGACATTCTAATCGAAATTCTAAGTTGGCAAAAAAAAATTTTAATTTTTAAAGAAAAACTAAGCTTTTTAAATATAAAAAAGCAAGAGGACTTATTTTTTAAGTTTTTAAATAGAGAGATTAAATCTTAAAATTTGTAAAAGTATAAGGGCTAGGGGAACATTTGTTCTGCTTTATTTATGAGGTCTCGTATAGCTTCCAGGGGCCCTTAGGGTTTTTCTTGGTTGTTTATATTTCCTCTCTTTCTTTTTTTTTCGTTTTTGCTTCAGCTTATTTCTCTCAACTAAAAAAAATGACTGCTCAAACAGACAAAGAGGTCGAAGAGATCCTCGCCGCTCATCTCGATCAACAGAAAATCCATGTAATTTCTTTCCCCTTTTCATTTTCCCAAAATAAATTTTATTTTCTTTTTACTGATTATTATTTATTTATTTTTATTATTTTCGAGTCACAGTCTCAGCAACCCGAACAACCTGTAGTTGAAGATGACGACGACAACGATGACGACGACGATGATGACGATGACAAGGATGAAGATGATGCCGAAGGTGAATATTCGTTTTCATTTAATTTCTTATTCATTTGGTAATATTTTAGATTTAGGGCCGAATTGATTTCAGTAGTGCTATCGTTTTTGGTTAATTATATATGTTTCATGAATCTTGAATTATGCCTGAGCTTCGAATCAAGCTTATAGTGTTTTTGTCTTGAATCCGATCGATTTTGATCTTGTTTGGACTCTTTTTTAAGCTTTGTTATTGATATCGGTGCTACTGCTATGAATCAAAACTCGGGAACCTGCAAGTCTAGGGTTCTTGATGGATTTAGATACCTTGTCATATTCGTACTATGTTACATGAACTGGAGTGTAGATGTTGGATACAGTATATGTATGACATGGTATTCTTTTTTCATATATTTAGAGGGTTTTTAGAGGGGTTTATCTTCATACTTTTATTCAACTCGGATATGTGTCCAACATGCGTGTTGGATTCATCTATGAACTCAATATTTTATGTTAATGTATTCTATGCATTGCAAGTTTCGTTTCTCTCTGTACCATTCTTCAAGATGTTTTAAGTGATGGTGGAGATTTATATCTTGCTGAAATATGGTATTCTTCACATCACTGTGTTTAGAGTTTCATATTCGGGAGGGTTGGGACTTTTTCTGTTAAGAGATTCATCTTTTGTGTTGTTGGTCTGTCTCTGGGCATGGTTAGATTCTTTTAAGTTTGTCTGTGTATTTGGAGATCCTTGAAATTCAAATTGCTATATCCATGTACGAGATATGGATACTTAAAAAGAAAAAGTTCTCAAGCAATATAGGTTTGAGTATTTAATTTTAAGTTTCCTGAATCTTGAATCATGCCCGACCTTCAGATCAAGGCATCAAGTTCTATATGATTTTTTACTTGGATTGATTCGATTTTGATCTTGTTTATTGATATTAGTGCCACTGCTGTGTTTCAAAATCGGGAAACCTGCATGTCTAGGGGTTTTGTTGGATATAAATACCATCTCATATTTATCCTATGTTAAGACTTGGATTTAAGTTTTGGATATGGCATGCATCTGATTGTTGGACATACATTTACAGGGTTTTAAATGGGTATTAAGAGAATGAAGTTGGATTCATTTATTAACTCACTGTTTTATGTTCTTAATGTATTCTATGTTTTGCAAGTTTTACTATTCTGCTAAATGTTTTAAGCTGTTATGGAGATTTATATCGTGCTAAAATATGTGTACCTTTTGCCAAATTAATACGAATCAAGCCCTATGGGTTCTGCGTTTAGAATTCCACATTCAGGGAATGATAAGGACCGTCATTGAATGACAGTTGGGAATTTCTCTTGGTTTTTTTCTGTTAAGATGTTCATCTTTTACAGTGTGTTCTGTCTCAGGCCTTCATGACGTAGATGGAACTGGTAGGTCAAAGCAAAGCAGAAGTGAAAAGAAGAGTCGTAAAGCGATGTTGAAGCTTGGGATGAAACCGATTCCGGGTGTTAGCCGGGTCACGATCAAGAAGAGCAAGAATGTGAGTCCCCTTTTCGTATTGTTAACCACTCGATACTCTCCTGTCCTTGTGCATTATTGCTTATCATGATAACCGATTTTTCCATTGAATTCAGATCTTATTCGTCATCTCGAATCCAGATGTCTTCAAGAGCCCTGCATCGGATACATATATAGTGTTTGGAGAGGCTAAGATTGAGGACTTGAGCTCACAACTGCAGACTCAAGCTGCTGAGCAGTTTAAGGCTCCGGATCTCAGCCATGTGATCTCCCAACCCGAGCCATCGACTGTGGCCCAGGACGATGAAGAAGTGGATGAGACTGGAGTCGAGCCAAAAGACATTGAGTTGGTGATGACACAAGCAGGAGTGTCGAGATCGAAGGCTGTGAAGGCACTCAAGGCTGCAGATGGGGACATTGTATCTGCTATAATGGAGCTAACAGCTTAAATGAATCTGGTGTGTGTTAGCGAAATTTGATGGATTTTGCACTAGTAAATGTGTTCTATGAGAATTGCGTGATATGTCATAGTCACAAGTTTTAATGCGATGTTGTTTTGGTGACTTTTTTGTTTGTTTTTTTAATCATTTTCATTAGTTGAATTGCAATTTGTAGTCACTCTATTTGTTAAGATATCTTTGGGCAACTGACGAGATGTTGGTATAATTAGAGTTGTGGTGGCAATCAGGCAGGTTCGGGTTGGGTTATTTTATACTCATATTATTTTCGGGTTCAAATTAGCATGGGCTCATTTTTTCGGGTTTGGGTTTTTTGGGTTTGAGTTTTTTAGGCTTGGATTTTTTTTAGGCTCAAAATAAACTTAAAAATCTTTAAAAAAATCCCAATATTTAAATACAATTTGTAAAACTTAAAAATTCAAATCAAAATTTAATGTAATAAAATGATATTTTATTTCGACGTTAAAATTTTAATAATATTTTATGTATTATTAATTATATACATTTCATAATTATTTTATATGTTAAACATATGAGCATAATTAATAATTTAACTAAATTTAGGTAAAAAAAATTAATACTATAATATACATTAAAAGTTTTATTAATACTTACATAATATAATATAATAGTATAGTATAGTATAGTATATAATGTAATACTATATGTATTAATAGTTATGTACTACTTACTTTTTATATAGATAATATTTCAACAATTCAACCTTTAAATTTAATGTTTTATTCACATAAAACGTTCATGTCAAGTTTTTAATAAATTAAAAATGTTTAACAATTGGTTTAACATAAACAACTTTCAACTGTTGAATATATTAATAAATATGACATTCTCAATTAATACGATAATGATATTGAATTTATTTGAAACTTTACGTCCATGACAAACATATCTATATTGATAAATTTAAAGGTCTTATTTCTTTTTGATACATGCCTAGAACTACCTATAACCTCCTCTCCAATCCCTAAATAGAAGGATAAACGCATTGTTTATGTTGTAGGTACACACGTATCAAATTTGATCCTCATGTTTTAAATATGTTTCATGTCATATTTGAACTAGTGTTTAACACCCAAGCTGATCAATGGTTAGGCAGATAAAATGACCTAATTTATACAACATTGATACTTTAAGGAATCAATAAGAATAATTTGAAGTTTAAGAACTAATTTAGAATCTGAACGATAGTTTGAGGACATCTGATAGTAATTAATCTTATCTTTAATATGAAGAATAATCTATATAGTTGTAGACTTGAAATTTTTATTAAATAATTAATCTATTTTTATTTTTTGGACTAATATGAGGTAAGAAAAGGTGATGTTTCGAGATCAATCCAATGTCACATGCATAAAAGTGGAAGATTGATTGATGCAATTTGGAAAAATATGAACAAAGATCAAATGGCCGAATCTCGTTTGCCTCGGATATTTATTGAAACTGCTATGAACCTTGCAAGAGTTTCCATGTTAGTCTATTAAATGGTGATGATCATGTTATTCAACATGGCAACACTAAGGATACAGTGTTACCATTATTTATTCACTCAGTTCCTATACTAAAATGAAAATACTGTAAATTAAGTCACTAATGTAATAACAAAGACCTGTGCTGATATGAAATTTTAGTTGACACTGGTCTCAGGCTCTAACCCTGAACTACACCATCAATTAAGCTACTTGTATAATGACAAAAGACTCGCTTTAATATCAATTCTCTAATTTATACTTAATCACCAATACAAAATTCAGATTACATTTTTCCTTCTCCTTATAAAAAAATTGATTAAAAACGAACTAAATAAATCCCAAAAATAATTTTCTCATCATATATTATAGTGTGCCTAATCACTTATGTCCTTACGGTACCTACATATGGTAATGTAAAACTATCTTGCCACAAATTACCAAATAAAATTAAATATATTATTTAGAATAGATGGGTAATGGCACCATACATTTCTAAACTATAATTTTAATTTAAAATTAATACTAAATTTTAAAATATATTTATTGAATTCTCAAAATATTAATATTATATCTATTTAACTTTTTGTCAACTTAACAGCATGTTTGAATCACACGAGAAGCATATGTAAAATTCATGAATCAAATTGTAAATATCTTCTAATTTAAAAAGTATCAATTTTTCAATTTGTATTCAACTCGACACGAACTGATTACAATAACATTTACACTCATTGGTGTCGAGGTCGGTATTGTTAGATCAGCACTTATGGTTGATGACTTTTTCAAATTTTGCCCTATAAATATCTCCCATGAGCTCATTCATTATGGAGCTCTTAGATGTTAGGGTTTACGGTTTTAGGTGTAATAACGGTTTTCATTGCTTTGAAATGAAGCCACGTGAGAAAAATTACTTTTTTACAATGTAACATTGCTTGACAACATCAACTGATCATTATTTCTATGGGGTAGGAAAACCGTCGGTTTATTCTAAAGTGGGAGCACTATACAGATATCACCCACATTCGGGAAATATGAAACTACTAGCTTAATCAAATTGGTCACAAACCACAAGTTCTTTTTTCTCCATACACCTTAACGAATAAAAATATATAAATATAAATAAATAAATATTTATATATATAATTTAAATTAAATAATTTATATTTAAATTATTGGATATGAAAAATCAATAAATAACATAACAAAAATAAAAAATCAAAAAGAAGAAACGAGTTTTATTAGATGTTGAGACTTGTTTTACACAATTTTCTTAAGGCAGATTTGGCCGCTTCTACGATGTCGTGCAAGTACTCCCCAACCCCGATGGGTTTGGACTTACACCCCTCTATGCAAAGCGAGGTTCCAAGCTTAATCATTCAATTACTTTTTAAGTGGGTTCTCATATACATACACATCCCATACTTGGGCTTTAACCAATATGGGATCTAAGCTTTTCTTTTTCTCAACAAATATTCATAAGTAGCTTACTTTGAACATCAATTTCTCATTCATCACTCAACCATTTTGAGTATATGATATACCGTTGTAAAGGCCTCATAGAGTAGAATATGAAACTATAATTTTATGATTCAACTCCACCTTTACCAATTGAGAATATGCCTCAAAGTTTTCATAAATTACAATTTTTCCAACAATCAATTTTGTTGCACAACAAAAAACTTAATTTTTTTTTTTAAATTGAGCAATTGTGTTATTTATAACAATAAATCATTTATCAAATTAATATCTGTCTTTGGAGTAGGCAGCCTTATTTGTTTCTCGATTTTCAACCAACATCATCTTTTCTTCTATTCTCGAACCCTTGGTTTGCTTAGAAAATGGGCTCAAAATTCACGAACCAATAACACAATGAAAACTTATTAATATTCCATATGGAAAACCAATTTCTCTCTACTAGCTACAAACCTGATAAAAAATCTCTTGAAAAATAGAATTTGCTTAAAAGAAAATTTCACTAAATTTCGACAGAGTAACTGCACTCAAGAAAGTATATTTTGACTCAACCCGTAGTCTCTATTTATAGAGAAAAAAAAGTGTCTTACCCAAACAAGAGAACAAAAAATAATAATATTTTAATAAAAAAATATGTGTCTCTATTATTTGGCCTTTTAACCAACCCAATAAATAATTTTTTATTCTCAAAATATTATTTACTTAATTAATTCACTCAATTAAAGTATTTTCCTAACCTAATTTTGTTGGGTCCAAATTAATATTTTGAAAAAAAATTTAAGCTAGGCCAAAATAGTGCCAAAATCAATTCCAACTACCAAGCAAAAGAAATGTAATGTGCAAAAAATTAAATAATACAATAAATGTTTACGTAGTTTGGTTTCCTTACAATCGTGGTGTCTTGCCTAGAGAGAATATTCACTATCTTAGTACCTTGTACAACAAGTGAATCCGACCTTTAACACTCACCAATATTGACTTCTCACTTTTATACCTAAGATCTAAACATCTCTCTTCTAAGTTCTTCCCTTGAAAACTTAAGAGAGTTAACCAAATAACACAGTTGATTATTACAAAATAATACACTCTCAATTTAGGTTCCTCACTTGTACAAAATAAGTGCTCTCAACTTATGTATGAAACCTATACAAGTTTACATACTATGAACTTGCTAACATAATCCAATCTATACAATTAATTATCTCTTAATATAAGCAAAATAATTATGACATAAACCACAAAAGATAAGACTTCCAATTAGCTAAGGATATCTTCTCATTAATCGACCTAATTTGATCCTTAGTTTTAGGGATGCCAATAAAGTTTGATCCAATCCCAACAAAACTTCAAGATACCATAAATGAATAGATAGGGATGAAAGAATCATAATCAACCAAGTAGGTCACAACCCAAATAGATCTAGAATAAATTTAACTTGAGTCATGTTTGATGTATTGTCAATCAAAATAACACATCTATGTCTCTATCTTCTTGGAGTCAATCGCTCCAATACCTAAGATAATATACCTTCCCATTTGGACTTGAAAGACAGTATAATATTACTTGAATCGATTTGCTCAATTTTGACTCATCAAATTATGAACCATTTAGATTACCTACTAATATAAGTTTTCTTGAATTATGATCCAACCATATAATGCACCTTAATATTCGTTAAACATTAGGCAATAAGTGAGTCAACATTTACTGATACATTTTTTCTTTACAAAAATCATTGAGGATAAATACAAACAATATTAATGTGAATGATGGAAGTTCTATTAAACCAATCTATTCAGAGAATTACAAATACATATGACGAAAACATATACTAAGGGCACTAGATCCCAATACATCTGGCTATTTAAACAAACAAATGGCACTGAGAATACACCTCCTCGTACTGCGTTTGGTGGGTTCATATGGCTTATGGGACCAACAAATATGACCGAGCAATCTATTAGAAATTTTGCCCTTAGTGCAATGATTTCATCATGACTACTTGAAATGTTCGAAATAATTGAATAAATAAAATTACTCCATTTTCATTTAATTAATCTTTATATGTTTGTCCTTAATAGTTTTTGTGTGAAAAATAAAATATATAAGTAAATATTAACTTATTGATTATTTAAAGTTTAACTAATAATAAATTGCATCATATCCACGAATTATAATGTGAGAAGATAAATTATGATAGTAAGTAATCTAATGCATAGTCCATAGAATCATATTGAGCAAATAATTCCTTTAAGGGACTATTATATCGTCTATAAGTCCAATTGAGAAGATAAGTTTGTCGTGACTTTCAAAGCAGGATTGACTTAGAAATAGAAAAATAGATGTAATTGTCTGAACTAACAATGCAATAGATAAAACCTAAGTTGAATTTGTCTTAGATTTGTTTATGGATTTTTTTTTTCACTTGTGACATTCATTATGTGAATTACCTAAATCATGAGTAAGTGATTAGTCATATATGTGTAACTCGTGTACTTTGATATATTAAAAATATGTACTCTCATAATAGTGAGTTCAAAGTTGATATGTTGACAATATAACTTGTGCATGCCATGATTTTACTCATCATAGAGGAATAATAACTCAATTTTAAAAGAGTAAATGATATTCTCTCAATGATATTATATGTAATGATCATTTTCATCGCAAAAGATATAATGGTGACCATAATATAAAATTGATCGAATTAGGTGAACGAATTTAACTTAAAGGGATCGTGGATATCCTATGAGGGTAACACATATGACAAGATTATAAGACTAAAACTTAATATATATAACTTTCGCAATAGTAGATAATGTAGAGATCAATCATGATACTTTTAGTAGACAAGTCAATAATTTTGTAATTAATAAACAAAAAGTCAAAACGTAATTACAAATTATTTAAGTCATACTTAGATATGTTTGATTAATCCCTTTTCTAGCTCATTATAACTAAACGGATTGCATAATAAGAACAAATTAAATTAATTGATTTGACAAAATATGATAAATAGATTGCATAAATGGTTATCTGCACTAAGTGCATTTTTTCGAAAAGGTAAAAGATTACATGGGATTAATTTAATTTCTTTGGATTATTACTTAATTGGGTAAATAAATTAAATAATAGTCCAAAATAAGAATTAAATTAAATAGTTCACAATTATTTTTTATTCAGATAATTAAATTAATTTGCATATTGAGTTGTAAAAATTATTTAATTGAATTAATGAATTTAAGAGACGTGAGCACATATTTAATTTTGGAAGAATATTTTATTGTTGGGTTGAATACTTATATAAGTTTAATTTTTTTTTATTTAATTCAGGTGAGCACATATAATTAAACCTAACATGGACCGGCTCAACTAGTCCACCAAGGCTAGAATGTGTAGGGTCATATTTTATGTATTGCACATACAAGTATAACTCGTGCAATACTCCTCTAAATAAATCCTATATATGTCGAAAAATATACACATAATATACCAAGGGAACACTCTATCGGATATTAGTGGAAATTTATTTTAGTACTCAAATAAATTCTATTATTATTGAGTTTTTATTCTAAATTTGCGAGATTATAATTGCAATTACGGGGTAATACCTAGGAGCTACCGGTAGTCCTAATTAGAATTGAATTCTTCTAAAATAATTCATTTTATGTATTTCAAATACAAGTATAACTCTTGCAAATACTTTTCTATATAAATCATATGTGTCGAGAAATATACGTACAATATACTAATAAATTATATTTTTCTTAAATTTTTATTTTGAACTTTTGAGATTGTAATTGCATTCATCTAGCAATTTTAATTCAAATTTAGAAGTTATTTTTCGGTTTTGGGATCCCCAAATAGAAGAAGTTGACTTACCTTTTGTTGTTTGGGTTTTTGAGTTAGTGAATGGCGGAGAATATCATTTGGTTGAAAGCTTGAATGGTTTAAACTCTAGTTTAGATCGATTAACAAATTTGGGCACCTTTCTAGAGTCATTTGTGATTTCAACCTCTCATCGAGGCTCGAAACATGAGGCTCGAAACATAAGTATTTAATTTGATCAAATATATTACTATAGACATCACGATAAAGATTCATCTTAAAAAAAAGGTTTTGAATTTTTGCTATGTCAACTCTTAACTTATTTTCTAAACGATTTTCAAACACAGTTAAATGTTAGATGTTAGGAAAAAGGGATAGTGTTTAGGACATACCTACGTTACAGTCCTTGTAATTGTGGCGACATGCATAACGTCTGAACCATACATAGATAGTTATATTAGTCACTTGAATCAATCACAGGGTGAATCTTTTTTTGTGTAATTAGGTAAATGGTTTATGCCATTTTTCCCTTGAATGAATAAACATATATGTATTGTCCAATTGCATTGGTTGACATATTATTTTATGTCAATTTTTACTGCACTCGACAAAATTTTGTTCTTCTACTTGTCTAACATACATGTAGTATAAATGATTGAAACACTAAATCCAAAACGAAATGAATAAAAATGGATTGTGGGAGGTTTTTATGTTTATTTAATCCAAATTCATAAATACATTCTATAGTCAGATCAAAAAAAAGGTAATACAACAAAATAAAAAATATCATTCCTGATCTGCTTGGTGCATCGAATCTTCTTCTATTATCTGGGCAAATCCAGGATCAACCATTACATTTGCAAAGTCATGACTGAAAGGTACAATAGCTAGGGCATCTTCAGCAAGAAAGCCTTTGCCTCGTCCTACACCCCAGCCTCGGCCTTTACCATTTTGCCCAACCCTAAAACTGTTGTTGACGAATACACTTATGCCACGAAACAAAAATAAATTTAATTGTATAAAGTATGTTTTTTGAGGAGACTGCACATTTTAGCACCCTTGAAAAAAAAATTCAAATTCTCAATGAGGTAAGAATTAGCCTTATGAGACTTTTAAAAGACAACTTGACCTCGAATGGTATTTTGGGTCCATGCTTCCACGTTCCTCCTCCGATGTTCAAAAACTGAGTGATTGATCCAAAATTATGGAGCTTATCTAAACGGATACATGTGCGGTTTACTGTTGACCCTAAACCATTTCATATATATCTCAAAAACAGCAAAATAGTCATTCTCGATCAATGCACTTTGTGGCCTATGTTGGAGATGATTACTCTAATGTGTCACGTGTCCAATTGCACTTCTAAATTAAATGCAAATTTATAGGATGATAGTAATCTATGTTCTCTAAATCTGCCAAAATTTCTTGGACTATCCCAAACAGTCGTAATACCCAACAAAACTAATGTCACTCGAAGCAAGAAAAGCATATAAGGGATGTGTAAACAGTAAAAGCATATAATATAGTTGGAATCTCTCTCACTTGGTGCGCTATCTACAAAAACTACAGAAATGATGAAAAAAAATATTAAATTTAAATTCCATCATAATATCATATTAATTAAACTAAACAAACTCGACCACATAAAAACAAGTTACCATATTATTGGATTCCCTATTAATTACTCTTGTATCGATTGGTATGTTGTATGATCAAAATGCTTGAATCACCTAATAAATTACAAAATATCAGTATAAATAAAAACACATATAAAAATAATGGGTTTTTGAAGTAATGGTTCTACATTTACCTTCTAGCTAGAAAAAACCTAAGAGATTTAGAGGATATAAACGCAATGAACAGAAGTTGATATCTTCTACACAACTGTAAAATCACAAGGAAACTATTCACTCTACATCCCTTGTATAGGGGCAAGCCAAAATGACAAATTCTCAACTATATATACCAACCAATCGAAAATTTGATAACGGGAGGTACATGGTATAACTAAGTTGTCAAACATTTCTAGCATCAACACACCTCTAATTGGACATAGAACACAATTTGTTTAGATTTTCTATCAAAATCTAACAAGTTTGATTGCATATTTATATAAAGTTTGCTTTATCCACAATCATTTCAGATTTAAATTAAATTATTTCCATTTAATTTTCAAATATTACACCATGAAAACACCTACAAGTATCAAAAAGTACAATAATCATATCATATGATTTCAAAAAAGACATTGATATGCACTTTAAACTCAAACATCCATAGGTGTCAAGCTACCTCTCCAAAAAAAAATTAATAGAAACCACCCCAACCATAATTGAATTTTATTTAATTTTCTATTTTTATTTTGAAACAATTAAGATCACATTTTTTAATTGTTTTAATTTGCATTTTGAAGAAAATAAGATTAAATTTTTTGAGCTTAGACTTAAAACTTAATATATACATAGTTTTTTATTGAAGCAAAAACTTAATATATGTATATATATCAGGGGTATTTTAGTAAATATTGCAAGGTAAGACGAGTGGATTTACCTCAAACCTCAGCCCAACCCGATTATATATTTTTTAAAATTTCACCCAGCCCACCCCGCTCCAAACCCGATTTCTAAAAAGAATGCAACTCTATCGAATTGGGTCAGATTCGGGTTTTTTCTTTGTCATCCCTAAATACATCTATACTTGATTGGCCTAATTAGAATTTTGGACTTTGACAATGTTGAAACAATGAATTATCCCAATAGGATTCTGGCAATGCTGAACACGGTTAATATGATGCAGCACGAAAAAGAAAACACAACTAAAACACCACATGACACAGCAGATACACAAACATTAGTAAAATCTATACAGTACAAATACTAACCAATCAAAAGTTATATAAATATAACATAACTTATTGAATAATACAAGAACAAGATAAGAAGACACGAATTGGCAGGACAAAATTATGAGTTTTTCAGGCAATCAAGGTCATAATATAACAAAGAGTACGATCCACAAAAGAAAAAAAACAAAAAATATAATGGCCACAAAAATGATATTAGGCAATGAAAATGTGAATACCAAGAATACATTTTAGAACCGGTCAAACAGGAATGTCTATAGGTCTATATGGCACGGATACTTCATGTTCCTAAAGTACCCACCTATAGCATTTGTGTTTGGTTGAACATGGTTGTAAGAGTACCATCCTTCAAATATATCGAAAATCTTAGCATACCGGTCACATATTCAGTATCCGACATGAGTAACACATGTCTAGGCAACTATAAACTAGAGTCAAACTTGCTGATTTTGGGATTAGTTGCCTCATTCTTGCCCCCTGCTGGTTTTCCTTTTCTTAACATACATGGTTATATAAATACGGTCCGACAAATATATTGAAGATCAGAACACATAACCAGCAGCAGACTCACCCTGAATCTGAGTAACATAGATCTAGACAACTATGAACTACAAAGTTAAACTTGCTGATACAGGATCAATTGTTTCACTCTTGTCCCCGCTTGTTTTTCTCTTCTTAGCCTGCTGGTACAAATCCAACAAACCTGGAATTTTGTCCTTGTTCTTAGTTATATATTGCTCCAAAAAATCATGTTCAGACAATGTCATAATCCAAACAATCTTCTTATCTTCTTTGATAAGTTTCATCGACTCCAAAACCTTCAAAACCTTATACCTGGCGACAATCCGTTTATCAGCCGAATACAGAAGCAATTTCGGGTACGATTTAATTGTTTGCGCATCCAACTTCATTGTATTCACATAAAAATCCGTCAAAAACCGGAGTTTCCTTTCGGAACAAGCTAAACAAAGAGGGTATTTCCTTAAAGTAAAAAAAATTTCCTCTTTACTCCATCCTAGGCTCATAAATGCTTCAACTTTTTTCTTCCAATTAGCGTTGCTAACTGAACAAATAACCCTAAGTGCATGTATAAACCTAGATTCTGCCGGCTCTAGACCGATTTCTTTAATGGTTTTAATGGCGTAAACCATTCGAGCATGGCTTTGCAAAATGACCCTAGGTTGTAATACTAACAATTTCGATATCCTACTAGCAGCAACTCCTTCACTAATCATCAACTCAACATTTCGTCGCACAATGGAATTCAGATTCAAAGTCAACAACCATGAAGATGATCGTCTAATAGCTACCGGGATTTCATCAGCTTTCAAAAATTGGGATAAAAACTCTAAAGATGGCTTAATCTGAGCATCCAAGCTTCGAGAAAGAATCAAAGGATTCGATAGAATGAATTCAGGCAAAAGCTTACCTTTAAAACCCTTTTCGATTAGATACTCGAGCCTGGGCTTAAACTTTGAGTTAAATCTGGAATGCACGATTTCGGGGCATTTTTCGACCAATGTGGCGATTTGAGTAGTGCTGAATCCGTAAGATTCCAAATTTTTGAAGAGGGATAAGGATTCAGGGGCGGCGTCTCGGGGTATTATGAGGCGTTTGGAGAGTGGAAGAGCGGAGCTTGAAGGGCGCGGCTTTGAAATAGAAGAAAGGGTTGGGTGGGTATGAAGGAAGCGTTTTTGGATGAGTGAAAGCAGATTTCTGAGAGGGATTTTCGCCATCCTTGGGAATATTGGTTCAGCGTTCAAGCAACTGAAGAAGCAGCCCACTTACTGCAGGGCTTCAGCTCACTCACTATTTACAGCAAATGGAAATCAAGGGTTTTTATAAGGGTTAATTTCTGAATAAGTCCCTCTACTCTGCAATTCAATTTATCACTTTTTTTTTTGGTAAAAAATTTAATTTATCAATTTTAATATGTTATTTTAATACACTTTCTGAAATTTGAAATTTCAATAGTAATCCAAACCGTAGTAATTAATTCTGTTTGGTTAAATTTTACTATTAATAATGTATTAAGCGTAATTTATGTTCTCCAATTGAATATTTTTAGTTTTTATAATTTTCAAATTTTAAAATTTTAATCTTCATACAAACAAGAATCAGTCCTTAAATCTATTAACTGATTATTTTAAAATAATATATGAAAATAACAATACAACATAAAATTATACATGTAATAATATAACTCAATAAATAGCATAAAATATATTAATTAAATCCATAGAGAAAATTTTAAATGTAATTTCAAAAAGAAATTATTTTATAAACCCTTTCCACCATACTATTCATGGTCCCATCTAAGTAGAGGAGGATACATCATCTTTTTTTCCACATCAAATGTACATTTAAAATAAACTTCCAAATAAAAAATAATATATTTTTTTCTGATTGAAGTGGATCATAGATGATGTGATGAAAATAATACATAAAATAATTTCTCAGAGTGGTATTCATACTTGAATTGGGTTGGATAAACTTGTTATATTAATTTATATATTTTTAATAATTTTGTATATTTGTCATTAAGTTTTTTGAATATATTATATATGTAATTTTTATATTACTTTAGCTACATAATAAAATAAAGTAAGAATATTATTTTATATAATTTTTTTTACATTAAATACATAATAATATAAAAAAATATTATATCATATGACATTAACTACATAGTAATAATAATAGTAATAATATTGTATTATATAATTTTTAGATGCTTGTGGGAAAATAATGTCTAGCAATAAAACCAAGTAGAGTTCAAACTCTCAGGAGAGCAAGTGGAAAATCCTCATTTAGGCACTTGAGTTCAAACTCTCGAGGCAAGTGGAAAATCCCCATCTAGGCAAACTCTTCTTGTAAAAAAATGGGAGAAATGAAATAGTCAATCAAATAATCTAGTCAGGGAGACGACATAGAGACAAATTTCAGGTTTCCATTCGTGAGAACATGAGTACTATTGTTACAAGAAGATCAAAATACAGAAAAATGAATGTTCATGCCAAAGAAAAAACTAAAAGATACATTGGTCGTATCAGATGTATCTTTTTGATCCAATTTATACATGTACAAACACACTATAACTACAACTACATGTTTCAGTTTATTATTCAGTCAGCAAGCAAAGCAATAATTTCAATTGTGAATTCAAAACTAAACCCCCTACACCAAACACTACAGCTATCCTCCAAGTAGATAATAATATTACTACCTTTGGGGACCAATCAGCAGTCCAAATCACCATTGTCATTGCCAACCACTGCCACTGCCACTGCCACTGCCACTTTGGGTTCCGGTACTGCCACCCCAACCACCAGGGAAAGCTTCCCTACCTGGAGAGTTTTGAGCTTTAGCACCCGGGAAATTACCCCAACCATCTTCCCCTTTTTTGTTACCTGAATCCCGTTTCGGAGTTCCATTGTATGATGAATCCTGCCCCTCATTATGTCCTCTGCTACTGTTATATGAACCCCTACCACGTCCCCGTCCACCATAGGGCCGTGGTACACCACTTGGATGCCCATCTCGACTACTGCTATTTCTGTAATCGTTTCGGCCTTATACCAAACAAACCAGCTAAACGTTAGACAAAAAGTAGACAAGCAACCCAAAACGAAAATACACTTGAATGTACAAAACGCATACAATAAAAGGACTAGCATTTAGAATGAACTTTTACTCACTACTATAAACAAATGAAAAGTTCTTCACCGAAATTAACTAATGAAAAGATCTTCCATTTATGCAAAATAAACGGATCCTTCATTTTCTTGGTTCATATAACTGTACTGTGTCCAAAATTTTCATGTTAAATGTTTCAATACTTACCAGTTCTTGACCCTGGAGTGGAAGATTGCCCCCTGTCGAAAGATTGGCCTCTCCAACTGCCTTCATTGGTTGGACCACCCCAACCACTACCAGTAGATGCCCCAGCAGAGGATCCAGCAGAAGGGCTCCGCATTGGTACCATTGCTGCAACTGATCTTATTGATGGAGCTGACTCATTCTGTGGATCATCGATATGCCTCTGGAAATATGCAACTAGACGATCAATATCCTCAAACATCCTTTTTCTGAACTTGAATCCCTTGGGATATAAACCAACATACTCATGATGCGGATTCGTACTTCGTATATAAGTAAGAATGAAAGTGCCTGGATGTTCATGAGAAATGCCAAAACAATAGACAATCCTCATAGGATACTCTTGTCTCTCGATTGTTAGAAGCTTATCAACCTCTGATTTAGTTCCCTTCCTGAATTTACGATAACTCAGCATTGCCTTCAGATGAGACACAAGGGGATCAACATATCGATCCATCACCTGCAATTTAAATTTTATCAACAGACATCCATTACATGGATTTCTATGCCTCTAAAACATATTAACAGTAAAATCCAGTAGATGATAGCAGCAACTGTTTCATCCAAGAATTTTTTTTTTTAATAATATTGATTTTACTCTCCTAATTTAGTATTCTACTCATTAAAGATAATAAATAAGGATTAGCTAGACATTTTAAAATAATAAGAACATTAACTAAAAAGAAAATATATACATCTCATTAAAGAGAGCCAAAAGTCAAGACATCAGTTCGTCAAGGAGCCAACCATGACTTTTTTCTACAAAAGAACAATAATTTATTCCAAGTTTAGAATTCTCTAATAGAAGACCACAATATTTGAAGCATGGACAAGCGGATTTCTTGTATAATGATAACAGTAAAACAACAATCAATTTTTGAGCTCCTATGGTCAAATTAGAAAGTTCATCCTTCATTTGTACAACTGGAAAGGACTCCCCACTGCAACCTAACACCCATGCAACACCATGCTTATGTGGTTATTTCCATGGTTATTTCCACTCAATTCACACCCTTCAAAGTTTTAAGAAGGGGAATCTCAGGAAAAAAAGCATTTTAAATAAAGAGTTACCTCATCCAAATCCTCAAAAGTGTCTTCCCCAATTTTCAATGTCTTCCCAATGCGAAGCAGGCTGGTGATGTCCTTGTGCTCTTTACCACCTTCAACTATTTCTTTATGGGCGTAAACCCCATCATAGACTTTGAGAGTTAAAGTCAAATAAGAAGGTCCACGAGAACTGGGACGGACTATACTTTCTCCAGGCTCCTTGTCGCATAAATACTGTCATGAAGGGAAAACATAATAAAAGCCATAAGGAAATGTGGAATTTTTTAGAACGATTCAGGCACTGAAGCAATCAAAACTCAAAAGCAGGATTGGATAATAAATGCATACTGCCTGATGTGCAACAGCATCAGAAGATCTAAGTCATAGGGATGTGAAGTGCTGTCAAGGGTGTGCAAAGCACACTCAAGGTGCTAGGCCATAGATATTACCTGACACAAGGTTGCAAAAATAAAGCACTTGCCCGACTTAGGGTGCAACATGTATATTTGCATGTATTTGTACGTCTCTGTATATACATAACAAGATTAACATATAATCATGATCTTCTATAAAACATGCAAAGTTCCTTTTCTTTTGTTGGCCAGTATGAACGATTTCCTAGTGATTCCATGCCTGTTGTTGAATACTCAGATTGAGAAGTAGAGTTTGAAATTATGCCCCTTCTTACGAGTAAAGGAACAACTAATGAAGAAAGTAAAAAAAGAAAGAAGAAACTAAAGAATTTCTATCACGTGGGTTTTTTATGCCTATTGTCTAATAAAACGAGTATCAAAACACACCTCATGTACACCTAATCAATGTGACTTGCTGAAAGGGTTTAGAGAGCTTTTGTTGCTTGGCGTTATGGCATAAATATAATGCATGTGCACACTCCTTGACACAACTGAGATATGTTCTGTTAATTTTGTATATTCTTTGGGCTTTTTAATTTTCATTATATAATAAATTCAATTCAAACAAACTCCCCGTTAACTTAAAAAGTTCCATTACTTGTAACATACCTCCACAGCTTCATCCGCAGTAATATTTTGGAAGCGTGGATGGACAATCATCCTGGGCTTAAAATGCTTCTTCGCCAGCTCCTTCTCTTTACGAGCTTTCTCTTGCTCACTTTGAATGCTGCTTCGCTCCTCATGATAGTAAGGATCTAGATTCTGGACATTCTGGTGTCGATTGCTTCTCATCTCACTATCTTTGCAAACCAGGAACACTTGATATCTATTCTTTTGAATTGATTTAATCTTGCAGGTCAAGATGTCACCTTCACGCAGCCTATCAGATAACTCAACTATATCTCTCCAATCATCTGCATAGTCTTCTTTCATAATAATCCCAGTCAATCCAGATTCAAGTGCACATATAGCTCTTCCGCCTTGCACTCTTCTAACTGTAGCTTGCACAATTCGGCCTTCTGCCAGGGTATCCTCAGTTTCACCTGAAATCATAAAGAACTCCTCATCCTGACTTGGCTCCTTAAACGGTTTACGCCAATCCTGGAAGCCCTGAATTAATTCCCTCCTTATATCATAAAAGGTCTCCCTCTTATTTTGTCGATCCTTGCTTTTTAGATAGTTATCAAGACGAAGCCTTTTCAACAAACCAGGCCGGTCCCTAACATGTTCTATTGCCATCTCCAATGCATCCTCATCGTCATTATCACCCTTAAGATCCTCATCATAAACATCTTTGGCCAACTCTTGGGCAACAAGATAAGATTCTGGATGTATTCTAGTGTCGTCCAACAAATCAATGAACTGGCTGCTGTTGGCAGCAAGCCCACTCCGTCTGACGCGCAGAAAGGCTACTGCATTAACAAACACCTTCTTATCAAGTCCATGGGCTGACAAAAAGTCTTTCCTAGTAAAGATTGTTCCAACTCTGACCAATGATCTCTGCAGTGATGCCGCCTTTCTAGGTCCAAGACCAGAAATGAATTGCAAAGGAGCAAACAACCATTCATGACTTGCAGCCAAATTAGCATCAAGGCCCACCTGATTTGTGACATCAACCAAAACCTGTTCAATCATGCCATACTTCTCATCTGCCGTGAGGAAGTTCTCCATTGGATTAAGCTTCCAAGAGAGTATCTCCTTCCCTGGGCCACACAATGTGGCAACCATCGCTAATGGATTTTGAAGATAACGCCCAAGGGCAACAGCCCGCCTAACAATGCCTAATATCATTCATATAAAAGACAGAACATCTTCATCAACAGAAAAAGATGGATGAAAAACTTTGTAATAGAACAGTTCAACAAAGATGGGTATAATTTTGTGAATATGAGAATCTGTTCTACCTGACTGGCCAGGGAGCTGATCTGTTGAAATCCTAGAATTTTCATAGAGACGGGGTAGAGATTCATCCCCATATACTATGCTCAGCTCATCCATTTCATGCCCAACATCTCTAGGATTTTCCTCAACCATCTTAAAAATAATCTGGTGAAGAATCAAACAAATAAGCAGCATAAGAAATGGAGAAACTACATAAAGAAACACTGAATACTCTAAAATGATAGAACCATCTTTAGTAAAAAACAATCATATTTTCTGAAATGATTCATGCACTTGATTAAAGATAATCAGCCTCCTCAAGGCTTTAAGAAATCTAGTCAAAAGACATTTCAAGCAAGATTAGCAACCTAACAAGTAGTAGAAACCAAATAATCTAGATAAAATACTAAGAAAACAAGAACTGTTTCTTTTACCGAAGAAAACAAAACTAAAAGATAAAATACACAAATCATTTTAGACAAACGGAGAAAACACCTAACATGTCAACAATGATAAGCCTACCTCATAGATATCATCCTTCAATCGGGTACAAGACAAATTCACAGCTCCAAGAACAACAACGTGTGGTTGATGATCGGTCATGAACTTCAAAACACGTTGCTGATCATTTTTCTTGCGTTGCTGATCATGTACATTTTGAGACCGTAATGTAAGAGCAGCAGTATAAAGCACATCAAGCACCTCCCCAGATGAATCCAACATCACAAAAGTGGTTGCAGGCTTCCCAGGGCCCCAACAGCAGGCCATGACTCGCGGTGCAGTTTCCTCATCAGAACTAACATCACTTTCTTTCTTTTGATAAGGCCCCACAGAAACCTTATTCCACAAGTCCTTGCCATATTCCAAAAGTAACCGGTTCTTAGCTCTACTTGCCAACAAGGACCTTGCTTCTTTCTCCATGGAGGGTAAAAGAAAACCAAAAAGAGCATCATGCAGTATTAGCTTTCTCTGCTCATTCCATTGTTGAGCAGATTTGCTAACACCATTACTAAGATATTGGTCGTTACATTCTTTAATCAACTTATTAAGAAACTTTTCTGGCAGCTTAATAGTTACTTGAAGAAGCTTCTCCTCTTCAGCCTTCTGGATAAGGAGCCATTGTGCATCATCAAATCTGGTCAAAGGTTTTTCACGCAACCATTTCACACCAGCAAACTGATGGAAAGAATCAATGGCTATTTTTCCATCAGGGGTAGGGCTGGTTGATACTACAGCATTATCCATAAAGATATTCCGAACACATCTCTTGACAGACGGCTCACAGCTTATCTCAACCGCAGCCTAGGAAATTAGAACCATAAATAACTACACATGGTACAATGAGATTTATTATCAACAATATTACAGTATTTGCTTAGAATAACAATGTATACCATATGCCTGGCTCCTTTAAGGACAGCTTGTGGAGTCTCAAACATTGCACATGTAAAATTTGAAGCTATCTCCTCTGGTGTCTCCTTTGCATCTTCCAACTCATCATCCTACAATTAAATGAAGCAACATTAGATCTCAACACAATATAACAGAAACTACAAATCATACTCACCATCTTTTCCAGAGATAGATGTGCTCCAAGTTGCTCAGCACTGTATCCAAACTTGCTCGCAACCTCCCACAGGCCAGCCTTATTGCAAATACTATATTGTGATCTCCTCTTGGGCCTCTTATATTGACCTTCATCAACACCAACCTCCCCAGGTGGAAAATGCAAGTTAAACTTGGCATCAACATCGTCAACTTCCCTTTCTGACTCTGCGCCCCTGAGATCTTTAAGAATTGATTCAAAAAGCTGTTGGTTCAAATTAAGTCTTGTTTCATCATATATGCGTCGTGATTCTTCTTCAAACCGCTTATTGTAGTGCGACTGAAGACCACTCTTTCTCTTTTGAAGAAGCAGCCATTTTCGGTCAAGGTCCTGAATTGCCCAAAGCACCTAAATACAAGCATTCTAGCTGTTAACCAAAAAAAAAAAAAAAAAAACCTTTCCATAAATTATGGCTTGATTATATACAAATTCATAGTTCCATGACAAGCCCAGTTACCCTGTGCCACTTCATTGTAGGTGCTTTTTCAGATTTATCCTGATCATCATCAACCTCATGTTGCTCAGGATCTTGAAGCAGACTAAGACACTGCTCCTTGCGATACATCGCAATAAAGGGAATCTGAAAGCAAGAAAGAATGCAAGAATACTAAGAAAATATAAACCAGCGCATGAGATAAATCATTTATCAATCAAGTCAGGAACTACTAACATCTAACTTCTGTACATGAGTTAGATCCAAAAATCTCATAATGTCATCCTTGTTTATAAAATGATCCTGCCTTTCTTTACCAAATAATGGTACTGCACCATTTATAAGTTGGTTAAATATCCAGGTGCTCTCTTCAATTATGCTAAGTTCATCTATTGGAGGAGTGCCGGTGCTTTCCTCTGAGATCTGGAAACAGAAAAGTAAAGCCAATCAAGACTTGCATTAAGAGAATAAAGGAAAACATATATATATATATTTGTAACATTTTTTAAACCAAATCAACAAACCTGCATTCTTTCTGGAATATCAGTCATCCGAATTTGGTCATCCTTTTCAGTCATGTACTTTTCAGAAAGAACAGTTGGTTCAAATTGATCTTCAAGTCGCCCTTCTTTCTGCTCATTAGAATCTAAGCCCTGTTTGCGTAACAGCAGGAGTTCATCCACATCACCAAAGATATCTATAGCTTCCTTTAAAGCAGATGATGAAACATCCGGTGCATGCCTTGACTTCTTATTCTTCATCTTCTTCCGTCTGCAAACAAGTTATTTAATAAAGAAAACTCCAAAAGTCCAAAATTAAATTTATAAAGGACTCCATATTCATGCTGTACAAAAGTTGTACCTAACGGAAGCCCCATGCTCCTCATCTTCTTCTACAATAAAGTCTGCCATTTCATCTTCTTCACCCATATCTCCATCCTCTTCCTCTTCTATCGGCTCTTCATCTTCAGCAATATCTTCAAGAGGTTGTCCTAAAACATTGCATATATCAATCAGATAGTTCTTCAAAACTGCATAAAAATAATAATGATAATGGACAGTATGTTCAATGCACAAACCATCATCATCACCAAATAGAGTACGCTTAAGCTTTTCCTCAGCAGTTGCGCTACCCTTCATGCCCCCATCAAACTCATCATCAGAAAGTCCAAATTGATCCTCATCAAAATCTCTCCGAGCCTTTTTTAACCGCTTAAATTTCTTGCTTCCCTGGATTAAAAAAAAAAAAGATGAACCAAAACCCCAAATAAATAGTTAATCGAGCTGTGCAAGAAAACAGATGTTAAATTTGAGCCATTGTCTTCAGTTTAATGTTTTATTGTATAACAATTTTCAATTCAACAGGGATAAAACCAATCAATATGATCAAATTTCAATAACAATGGAATGAACTTAAATGATGTACAATATTCCATTTCGAAACATAAATGATTAAATGATATAGAAATTTAACAATCATAATGTGTTCATTAAGGTAGGGAAACAAAATCTTACAACCTTCGGTACATTAACATCATTCTCACGTAGAAGCTCATAATCATCTTCATCAAGATCCTCAGCTTCCCTGAAAAAATTGATATAAAACATCAGAAATTGGCGAAGCTAACCTGTTGGAACTAGGAACATCATATGAAGTTTTCTTTTGAACAAGTGTTGCAATCACATATTATCATAGGAGGAAAAAATATTAACTTCTTCTTTCTTTTTTTCTTTTTCTTCCGCCTCTCTTCGTCACTATCTTCCCTCTCTTCATCTTCATCTACATCTTCATCCTCCACATCATCAACTATGAATCCATCATTCTCATACTCATCCTGCCCATCCTCTGTTCAAACCAAACATAAATAAATAACTAAAAATAATTCAAGAACAATTAACAAAAAAAAGAAAAACACTTCAACACCCCCTCCCCAAAATATTATATCCATCATGCCATTTAGCCCTGATTTTCTTCATTTTCATTATTTCACTTAAAAAAAGTTAACTAAAAAACAGAACCCAGAATTTAGAAAGCTATTCCCAAGCTCTGAAACGAGAAATCAGATCTAAAAAAAACTAAGTAATACCGTCTTCTTCATCCTCGTCATCAGGGTCGCGGTCATTGATATTGTCCCCTTCCATCGGCTCTCCTTCCTCGTCGACCTCCAACTCATCTGCAAGAATGAACCCAAAATCAAAACAGAGAATCTTTGAGAAAAAGATAGAACTTCAATAGTGAAAAATTAAAGAAAAAGAAGTTAGGGGTTTGATTTCCGCGGGTTTAACCTTCTTCATCAGAGATAACATTTCTTCCCATGCTTCCGAGAAAACCAAAGTAGCAAGAAACAGAGAAAATGAATAGAAATTGAAACCAGTTATGCTTTCTTCTCTGTAAAAACCCTAGTAAAATAATTGGAGAAACCAAACTTCTACCGTTCCGAACTTCTGATATATATAATTTTTAAAGTTAAAAAAAATAAAAATAAAAAAGGAGACAACAGCTGAAGTCGGTCTACGTGTTCGTGGTGGGGGATGATTCCGAATAGGATAAAAACTCACGAATAAAGAAAAAAATACAAAATAAAGAAAATAGCAAAATCCAAAAGCTGAATACAAAATTTTCTCAAAATTATTTATCAAATTTTAACAAGAGTCCTTCAAATAGGTTAATATTAAAGAAGATAAGAGACTTTTAACTGATATTAAAGTTATTATATTTATAAGATAATTTTCTTGAGAAATTTTTAATATTATTAATTAACACGATTTTTAATATTTTAATAATTTTCCAAAAAATATTACGAGTCAAATATTATTATATTAAAAAAAATTCTAAATTTATGTAAATTCTATTTTATAAAATAAAATGGGTCAAAGTAACATATAAATGAAAAGAATACGTTTTTCCTCATAAAATGACTTGAAAAAATTGAAATAAAACAATTATGTAACTTGTAACTTTATTTTCTGGCTCCTCTCTTTATCCGCTAGGTTTTTGTTGAGTATAACTCGTATTTATTTTAGGTTTACAGGATTTAATTTTTATTTTTATCTTTTATACTCTTCGTTCTTTTACTATTATAATATAATTATTTTTTAATCATGTCGATCCCCAATAACTTTCTTCCTCATTGTTCTTCATTTGTCTTTGATTTTCTTTAAGAAATAGAGTCCCTCAATTGTTGTTAGTCTCAATGCGGGTGTCATCGTGATAAAAGTGAATAGTCAAACTGCCTTTTGACATTTGATCTTACATATCTAATTGGCTATTAGCTCCATTAAGATTTTAAGATGTCAAATCGTCATGTTAAACAACAATATTAACAAGAATAAGTGGACTCGTACCATCTGTAGTTAAGTTATAACTTATTTCACCTCAATATACTCGATAGATCAAATAATGCCTTGATGATGTTGATTTAGTAAAAAGCTCGATAGAGTAAAAATATTAGTATACTCGATCGATACATTGTTACTGTTTGAACGCATCATGGTTGCGAAAAATTTTGGAAGTTGACTTAGCCCATAAAAGTGGCTTCTGGCTTCATTAAGATTTCAAGACTAGGATTCAAGAATATTTTAGCCTTGAAAATGGGTTATTAACTCTAGCATACATGGCTATAGTGTTTAGAATGAAAAGACTAAGTTTCAGGAAACTTTCAACCCTAAAAAAAGTCCTGAACTAGACATACTTGATTGTCGAGTTATTTGATTTCAGGAATACTAACCACCATTGTTAATTTCTTTTATTTTAATAGCTATAAATAGAATCCAACTCAATCCTTTGTTGTAGTCATATTTCAAAGGTACATATAAACATCAATTTTGACTAAATATTCATATGTGTTTTTTTCAATGAGAACCTCGTTGTTTGGTCACAAAATCAATTTTAGAGAATAGGGAAAAGGGAATATCTTTGTCTTCAAGCCATATCAAGTGTTGCTAGTCTTTCATTCATGAGCTTTGGAGGCTCCTTCATTACCGACACGAAAAATCATATGCAAAATGGATGGTATGCATAATATATATTCACCCGTTTTGCAAATATGTCCCTTGTTTCACATCGAAGTAATCTGTGCATAATGTATTCCCCATTTTCATCTTCAATTGGCTTCATTAAAATGCTCAACGACAATCAATCTTTTCTGTTCAAAAAGACAACATTATCGTGTGCAATTGCAATGTTACTTACATGCAAAAGTATATTACACTAATCGTTCTTGGTAAATCCCATGTTAACGTCCCTAAACCTTGTATTTTAACATTGTGTTGTTACATATACTGGTGCTTAAATTGCATCTTTATTTACTTTGCAAATATCATAGCCTCAACCTAACTTAATAACTTCAAGAGTCTATAAATGAACGCAAATAAAATTAATTGAAATATAATTAACCATCAATTTGTCAAAAAATGCACGAAGAAAAAAAGAACATGGCGTCAACGTGGCAGATGAGTACTACAACCTGATGGATGCCTATTTCAAGGCAGATTTCATCACCGTGGACCCTTGTTTGGTGCATTATTGCCCCGCACATCATTTGTTTAAAACGCAGGTCAGAACAACTCCATCTAGGACTGTTTAATCGGTTAAGCGACCGGTTAATTGACTCGAAATAATATTAATCGAATTAATCAACCCTTCAAAATTTTTAACTATTAATCGAGCCGAATTTTTTTCAAAAAAATTAACTATTTTTTCGGTTAATTCGGTCGGTTAACCGAATTAACCGAAAATTATATTTTTTTTATTTTTAGTTAAAATAAGTATAAAATTAACCGAATTAACCGTTAACCGAATTACCCGAATTATCCAAATTAACCGAATTATTTGTATAAAATTATATATTTTTTATTTTTATTTTTATTTTTAGATTTTTATTTTTATTTATTAAATTATTTGTAATTTTTATGATTGGGTTGGATGGGGTACTTGGGTTAATATATTTTAGATTGAGTATTTGGGTTTATGTTGAATTGGGTTTGAATAAATAGTGGGCTATTTATATATATAAATTTATTTATTAATATTTTCGGTTAACCGAAAATATTCGGTTAACCGACCGGTTTCAAACCGAATTAACCATTAACCGAAAACTCAAAAAATTATTAACCGATCCCCGACCGAATTAATTCAGTTAACTGACCGATTAACCGAATTTAGTCGGTTAACAGAATTTTTTCGGTTTAACCCGAATTTTGCACACCCCTAACTCCATCTACTCAATTGTTTGCCTTATCAGCGATACAAAGGATGCAAGAGCTAAAGTGTTGTCAGGCTCAACTGATTGAAAACCTATAAAAACTCCAAATTTGTTAAAGTTATTTCCATCATTGGAGTCACAAATGGTGATAGAGGGATGTAAGCATGAAACAATCTCTCACCATCATGGTACAATGATCTAGTGGGATGGTAGGTACAAAAGGCGGAAAAGCTAAAATGTTAGAACTATTGTTGGAAAATATGGACATCACATATATAATAAGGTTAATTACATGTTATTATTTACTATCATGATAGATGATCCTAAATCAAAAGCGATCTAATTTGGTTAAAGTGTATTGGGCTTTAATTATTAAATAAAGTATAGATCAAATATGTGTAGATACTCTAGTAATTGAGTTCTAATTAATTTCTAATTAATAATGGGCTAATTAGGAATTAGAGCTAATGTAACAACCCGTTTTTGAGTCAAATCGGAACAGTAGTTTCGGGACCAAAAATTCGATGTCAAAAAATTATTTTAATAATATTTTTGGCATTTACAGCATGTTATTTAATATGTCTGAAAATTTTGTGAGTAAATTTTATCGTTTAATTGCTCAATTTGAGAAAAACGACTTAACCGCGTAAAATGCAAAAGTTGCATTCTACTTGTTTAAAGTGCTTAATTGCTATGGTTGATTAAATTAAAAGTCCTTATGATGATATTAGAACATTAGTAATGTTAATGGACATAAATGGGCTTGATATCATAAAATTTGGTGGCTTTTAATTAAGGTTAAATAGGTAATTAGGTTAATAAAAGTTTTTATAATAAAACAAAGTCAAAACATTTGTTCATCTCTCTTCTTATTGCCAAAATTAAAGGAGAACAAGAAGATAAATAGGGTTTTCATTTGGCCAAATAAATTCAAGAAATTAGGTATGTTTTGAGCTCGGTTTGTGATGACTTTTTATGTTTTTGTGATCGTTGCTTCGTGTTTTAGCTAGCCTGCACCTTTAATTTCGAAACTGTTAAAGATTTTAAGAGTTTCCATTGTTGAATCTATGAGTTTTTTTATGTTTAAAGATGATATATGAAAGCTTGATGATAGATTTTAATGTTTTGTAAAGTGATTTTTGATAAAAATGTCAAATAGGGATTATATTGTAAAATGTGTAAATTGAGGGGTTGAAATGTAAAATAAATGAAATTTATGGGCTTCTAGGGACCTATGGGTAATTTGGCTAAGCTAGAGTATAATGAAATTATGTAAATTTTATATATTTGTGAAATAAGGACTAAATTGTAAAAATATAAAAGTTTAGGGGGTAATATGAAAATATGCCCAAATGAGTAATTTTGGACTAAATTGAACGAGTAGATGAATAAATAAGTTAATTTTGAATTTATATAGATCAAGAAAGAAAGAATTCGGATTTAGATCGGGGGGAAAGCAAGGTTGTCGAATAATTGATCCGATCAGTCAATTCCAAAAACAAGGTAAGTTCGTATAATTGAACTTAAATGTGTATAAATTTATTTGATGGATGAAATTGAGATAGTATTTATTCTATTGAACAAATGTTGAGATATTAAATGAAAAGTAAGAATTGAGTAAGGCAAGTGGCTGAATAAGACCATAGTGGGGCTGTGGCAATCGATTGATAAGACCATAATAGAGTTATGGCATGTGAATGAAAGACCACGACAGGGCCTTGGCAATGTATGTGTAAGACCATAGTTGGATTATAGCATCGAAATATTGATGAATTTGTATCATGAGCACTTATAAACTGGAGAGGTTTGATAAGAGTATTGATGAGAAATAGAAAAGTATCGGTACAGGTATGTACGGAAAACTATTCAAGTATCGAGTTAGACGAAGTTGAGAACTCATAAATGATTATATGAATTAAGTTGAAGTTAGCTCATTAATTGATACTTTAAATGTTAATGATATTATCTATTTTGAATTGCTAATGAATGTTATGATTATTTTATGTTCACGTACGAACTTACTAAGTTTTATAGCTTGCTCTGTTTAATTTTCAATGTTCTATAGATTTACGAAGCTAACTCGGATTCGGGAATCGTCAGGGACTTCATTGCACTATCGATAATCTATTTTGGTACTTTTAAAGTTATGTATATATGATATATGGCATGTATACGCTTGAGTCACTTTGGTATGCTTGATGTATATGTATTTTGGCCATTTGAGTTGGCATAAAATGATGAACTTGATGATGCTTATGAATGTGCAAATGGATATACTTATAAAGTTTGGTAATAGACCTATAATGAACGAATGAGATTAAATTGGTATAAATGTTTGGATTAGTTTTGTCTAATGAATTATACATGTGAATTATGCTTAGAAAAGCAAATTAAATAGCTTGATATTTGAATAGGTAAATAATTATATATTTGAGTATTGAAATGGTTGATATGAGTTTGGTATGTTTATGTATTGATTTATGAACTTTGGCTACATATTTGTGACTTAAAATGATACTATATGAGCTTATATAGGTATATGCAAAATGGGTGGCAAATTGGCTTTATAAATGGCCTATTTTTGCCCATACGGGCGTGTGTCTCAGCCGTGTACGACACACGGTCATGCTACACGGCCGTGTGTCCCCTAGTGTTGAAATTGAATTGAATTCAGTATGTTTCACATGGTCTCACATACGGGTGTATGGCTGGTCGTGTGGTATAAGTCTGTATCCCTCTCTATATGGCACACGGCCTAGCACATGGGCATGTGTAGGGCACACAAGCTGGACACACGGGCGTGTGGCTAGCCATGTGATCCAAGTCAGTATACCTTCCAGTTTTCGCACGGCCTGGGACACCGGCGTGTCCTCGGTCGTGTGATACAAGTTAGTATGTATGCCCTATTTCCACACGGCCTAAGACACGGGTGTGTTTTCTAGTCGTGTGAAGCACACGGCTTGTTCACACGGGCGTGTGACCCTTATATGATTGAAAAAATTTTAAGTTTTTTAAAATTTTCGTATGTTATTAGTTTAATCTCGAACTATTTCTAAAGCATGTTTAAGGCCTCGTAGGCCCTCATAATAGATAATGTGATTGTATTGGATGATGTATGAGAATAATTGCTTAAGATTGATAAATGTAAGCTATGTGTTATGTTTTGATTAATAATACTTCGTAACCCTATTCTGACGATGGATACGGGTTAGGGGTGTTACATTTAATTGGTATCAGAGCTACAATTCAGTTAATTTTAGGATTAACGTAGCGTGTGTGAGAGTCTAGCTATACATGCCATATATATTCTGCGATAGTGTGATGATTCTTGACAGCTTAAATTGTGTTTTCGTATAGTAATAGATCCCGAAAGAGTTATAGCGGATGATGTAGAGAGTAACGCGCCAGATCTCGCTCAAGGGACAACACCTACTAAATCTATACTCGTGTCGAGTACTCACGGAGGTGAGGCTAAATAAGTCTTTTTTCAGATAATGAGTGAGTGGTTTACGGAGTTCGTTCGAACAAATTCGATTGCTCAACAACTTCCACCCCCACATATGCCTCAACAAATCCCTATTGTTCCTCAAGTTATAGATTCGATACGGTTGAATAAATCACCAGTGGACAAGATTCGTAAACATGGGGCTGAAGAGTTTCGGGATAATGTTGAAGATAATGCAAAGAGAGCTAAGTTCTGGCTCGAAAACATGGTTCGAGTATTCGACGAATTGTCTTGTACTCCTGAGGAATGTATCAAATGTGTTGTATTTTTGCTAAGAGATAATGCGTACCATTGGTGGAAAACGTTGATATCTATGGTTCCTAAAGAACGGGTTATTTGGGAATTCTTTCAATCTGAATTTTGAAAAAAGTACATAAGTCAGCGAGTCATTGATCAGAAGCATAAAGAATTCTTAGAGTTAAAACAAGGTCGCATGGCTGTCACCGAGTATGAAAGAGAATTTGTACGGTTAAGCAAATATGCTTGAAAGTATGTATCTACTGAAGAGATTATGTGTAAACGGTTCGTTGACGGGTTGAACAAAGATATAAAACTATTAGTCGGAATTCTAGAGTTAAAAGAATTTGTTGTTCTGGTTGAAAGGGCTTGTAAAGCTAAAGATCTTAGTAGAAAAAAGAGAAAGGCAGATTCAGAAGCTAGAGACTCAAGAAAGAGATCAATGAGTAAGCCGTATCACTCTTCATCAAAGAAATCCTGAGATTTGTTTAGTCGATCTAATGCACTAGTAGAATACATTAATAGAGATTGTGGGAAACAAATTACGAGTTCAAAAACTCCAGCTGTGTCAGTAGCTAGTGTGGGTAACGTTAGACCAAATAAACCTGAATGTGGACGATGTGAGAAACAACATTTTGGAGAGTGTAGATTGAATGATAAAGCCTGTTTTAGATGTGGCTTATATGAACATTTCATCTGGGATTGTCTTGAGGTAGATGAGAAAGATAAATCTCAAAATGTAAGATCGAGCAACCCTGCTGTGGGAGGAAGAGCAACCCTACTGTGGAAGGAAGACCATCCCGTAATATTGGAAATATGAGTGGTGGTAGAGGTGCGACACAAGACATTACCGTGAGATCTGATGCTAGAGCACCTGCCAGAGCTTATGCTATTCGCGCTCGCGAAGAAGGGTCATGTCCAGATGTTATCATCTGTACTTTCACTCTCTATGATACTAATGTGATTGCATTGATAGATCTAGGATCAACTCATTCTTATATATGTATGAATTTAGTATCCAGTAAGACTTTGCCTGTAGAGTCTACTAAATTTGTGATTAAGGTATCGAACCCCTTACGCAAATGTGTTTTGGTTGATAAAGTCTGTAAGAATTGTCCATTAATGCATCGAGATTTCTATTTTCTGGCTAATCTGATGTTATTGCCGTTCGATAAATTTGATGTGATTTTAGGTATGGATTGGCTAACGATGCATGATGCTATAGTGAATTGTAGACGAAAAATAATAGAACTGAAATGTCAGAATAATAAGACTATTAGAATTGAATCTGATGATCTGAATAGTTTGTCAATTGTGATCTCGTCTATGTTAGCTCAGAGATTTATGAAAAAGGGGTGTGAAGCTTATCTTGCTTATGTTCTTGATACGAAAGTGACCGAAGCAAAGACTGAATTAGTACCAATTGTGTGTGAATATCCAGATGTCCCAAAGAATTACTGGGTTTACCACCTATCAGAGAAGTTGAGTTTGGTATTGAATTAGTACTGGGTACAACGCCGATATCAATAGCTCCGTACAGAATGGCGTCGATAGAGTTAAAAGAATTGAAAGCTCAGTTGCAAGAACTGAAGGATAGAGGTTTTGCTAGACTGAGTTTCTCTCTCTGGGGTGCACCGGTATTGTTTGTGAAAAAGAAAGATGGCACGATGAGAATGTGCATTGACTACAGACAACTGAATAAATGATTATATAGAACAAATATCCTCTACCGCGGATTAATGATTTGTTTGATCAATTAAAAGGGGCAACAGTGTTTTCGAAAATTGATTTGAGATTGGGTTATTACTAGTTACGAGTCAAAGACTCAGATGTGCCAAAGACTACATTTAGAATGAGGTACAGACACTACGAATTTCTTGTTATGCCTTTCGGATTAACGAATGCACCTACTATTTTTATGAACTTGATGAACCGAATTTTCAGGCCGTACTTAGACTGATTCGTAGTTATGTTTATTGATGATATTTTGATCTACTCTCGTAATGAATCTGAACATGCTGAGCATTTGAGAATCGTGTTACAAACTTTAAGAGATAAACATTTATTTACAAAATTCAGCAAATGTGAGTTTTGGTTACGAGAGGTTGGTTTTCTGGGACATATAGTTTCAGCCACAAGTATCCGAGTTGACCCGAGCAAAATTTTCCCGATTATAGATTGGAAGCCTCCGAGAAATGTAACCGAAGTCCATAGTTTTCTAGGACTAGCTAACTATTATAGACGATTTGTGAAAGGTTTCTCGATGATTGCGACTCTAATGACACGATTGCTTCAAAAAAATGTAAAGTTTGAGTGGTTTGAAAAGTGTCAGCAGAGTTTTGAACAGTTGAAAGCATTGTTGACAAATGCCCCAGTATTAGTTCAGCCTGAGTCAGGTAAAGAATTCGTAGTTTTCAGCAATGCATCGTTAAATGGTCTGGGTTGTGTTTTGATGCAGGAAGGTAAAGTTGTAGCATATGCTTCAAGACAATTGAAGCCGGATGAAAAGAACTATCCGACGCATAATTTAGAGTTAGCTGCGATAGTGTTCGCATTGAAAATTTGGCGTCATTATTTGTTTGGTAAAAAATGTCATATCTATAAAGATCATAAAAGCTTGAAATATCTGATGACTCGAAAATATTTGAATTTACGACAACGGAGATGGTTAGAATTACTAAAGGATTATGAACTAGTGATTTACTATCATCCGAGGAAAGTGAACGTAGTTGCTAATGCTTTGAGTCGAAAGTTTTTATTCGCTTTACGAGCTTTAAACACACAATTAGTTTTGTTTGATGACGGTTCGATAGTAGTCGAGTTGAAAGCTAGACCGTTATTTCTACAACATATTTGTGAAGCTCAAAAGTTTGATAATGAATTGTAAACAAAATAAACTTAGTGTGAATCTACTTCTGATTTAGAGTTTTGAATAGGGTCTGATGACTGTTTAATGTTTCGTGATAGAATATGTGTACCAAGAAATTCTAAACTCATTGAGAATATTCTAAACGAAGCACACAATAGTTGTTTATTAGTACATCTGGGAAGCACTAAAATGTATAATGATTTGAAACAGTTTTATTGGTGGCACGGCATGAAACGTGATATTTCAGTATTTGTTTCGAAATGTTTGATATATCAGCAAGTCAAAGTTGAGCATCAAGTGCTGTCAGGTTTATTATAGCCTATTATGGTTCCCGAGTGGAAGTGGAATCGAGTAACAATGGATTTTGTATCTGGTTTGCCTTTATCTCTGAAAATGAAAGATACGATCTGGGTTGTTGTTGACAGATTGACAAAATCGACTCATTTCATTCTTGTACATACAGATTATTCACTTGATAAATTGGTTGAGTTGTATATTTCAGAGATTATTCGATTGCACGAAGTGCCACTATCTATTGTTTTGGATAGAGATCCGAGGTTCACATAGAGATTTTAGAAGAAATTGCAAGAAGCTTTAGGTACGAAGCTGCATTTTAGCACTGCTTTTCACCCACAAATGGATAGTCAATCCGAACGAGTTATTCAGATACTTGAGGATATGTTACGTTGTTGCATTCTTGAATTTGAAGGTAGCTGGAAAAAATATTTACTGTTGATTGAATTTGCTTACAACAATAGTTTTCAATCAAGTATTAAAATGGCACCGTACGAAGCTTTATACGGTCGTAAACATTGAACACTATTGTACTGGGCTGAGTCAAGCGAGAATAAGATTCACAGGGTTGATCTAATCAGAGAGACTGAAGAAAAAGTGAAAGTAATTCGTGATAGTCTGAAAGCAACGTCAGATCGATAGAAATCATATGCAAACTTAAAACGGAAAGATATTGAGTTCCAGATTGGGGATAAAGTGTTTTTGAAAGTGTCGCCGTGGAAAAAGATATTGCAGTTTGGTCGAAAAGGAAAATTGAGTTCGCGATTCATCAGACCATATAAAATTATCGAGCGAATTAGACCAGCTGCTTATCGGCTATCTTTACCGTCTGAGTTAAAGAAAATACATAATATGTTTCATGTATCGATGCTTTGACGATACCGATCCGACCCTTCAAATGACATTTCTCTGACAGAGGTTGAAATTCAGTTTGATATGTCATATGTTGAAGAACCGATTTGAAGTTTAGCTCGTGAGATCAAAAAGTTGAGAAATAAGAAAATTGCTTTAGTGAAAGTATTATGGCATTAGCACGGGATTGAAGAAGCTACGTGGGAACTCGAGGATGCTATGAGAAAACAATATCGGAACCTATTCACTGGTAAGATTTTCGGGGATGAAAATCCCTAAGAGGGGAGAGTTATAACAACCCGTTTTTAAATCAAATTGGAATAGTGGTTTTAGGACGATAAATCTGATGTCAAAAAATTATTTTAATATTATTTTTGGCATTTATAGCATGTTATTTGATATGTGTGAAAATTTTGTGAGCAAATTTTATCGTTTAATTGCTCAATTTGAGAAAAAATGACTTAATCGCATAAAATACAAAAGTTGCATTCTACTTGTTTAAAGTGCTTAATTTCTATGGTTGATTAAATTAAAAGTCCTTATGATGATATTAGACCATTAGTAATGTTAATGGATATAAATAGGCTTGATATCATGAAATTTGATGGCTTTTAATTAAGGTTAAATAGGTAATTAGGTTAATAAAGGTTTTTATAATAAAACAAAGTCAAAACATTTGTTCATCTTTCTTCTTATTGCTGAAATTAAGGGAGAACAAGAAGAGAAATACGAATTTCATTTGGCCAAAGAAATTCAAGCAATTAGGTATGTTTTGAGCTCGATTTTTGATGATTTTTATGATTTTGTGATCGTTGCTTCATGTTCTAGCTGGCCCATACCTTTAATTTTGAAACGTTAAAGATTTTGAGAGTTGCCATTGTTGAATCTATGAGTTGTTTGATGTTTAAAGATGAAATATGAAAGCTTGATGATAGATTTTAATGTTTTGTAAAGTGATTTTTGACAAAAATATCAAATAGGGATTATATTGTAAAATGTGTAAATTGAGGGGCTGAAATGTAAAATAAATTAAAGTTATGGGCTGTTAGGGACCTATGGGTAATTTGGCTAAGCTAGAGTATAATGAAATTATGTGAATTTTGTGTATTTGTGAAATAAGGACGCAATTGTGAAAATGTGAAAGTTTAGGGGCTAATATGCAAATATGCCCAAATGAGTAATTTTGGACTAAATTGGATGAGTAGATGAATAAATATGTTAATTTTGAATTTATATAGATCAAGAAAGAAAGAATTCGAATTTAGATCGGGGGAAAAGCAAGGTTGTCAAATAGTCGATCCGATTAGTCAATTCTGAAAACGAGGTAAGTTCATATAATTGAAATTAAAAGTGTATAAATTTATTTGATGGATGAAATTGAGATAGTATTTATTCTATTGAACAAATGTTGAGATATTAAATGAAAAGTACGAATTGAGTAAGGCAAGTGGCCGAATAAGACCATAGCGAGGCTATGGCAATCGATTGATAATACCATAATCGGGTTATAGCATGTGAATGAAAGACCACAGCAGGGCCTTGGCAATGTATGTGTAAGACCATAGTTAGATTATGGCATCGGAATATTGATGAATTTGTATCGTGAGCACTTATAAAACGGAGAGGTTTGATAAGAGTATTGATGAGAAATAGAAGAGTATCGGTACAAGTATGTACAAAAAACTATTCAAGTATCGAATTAGACGAAGTTGAGAGCTCACGAATGATGATATAAATTAAGTTAAAGTTAGCTCATTAATTGATACTTTAAATGTTAATGATATTATCTATTTTGAATTGCTAATGAATGTTGTGATTATTTCATGTTCAGGTACGAACTTACTAAGCTTTATAGCTTACTCTGTTTAATTTTCAATGTTCTATAGATTTACGAAGCTAGCTCAGATTCGAGAATCGTCAAGGACTTCATTGCACTATCGATAATCTATTTTGGTACTTTTAAAGTTATGTATATATGGTATATGGCATGTATAGGCTTGAGTCACTTTGCTATGCTTGATGTATATGTATTTTGGCCATTTGAGTTGGCATAAAATGATGAACTTGATGATGCTTATGAATGTGCAAATGGATATACGTATAAAGTTTGGTAATAGACCTATAATGAACAAATGAGATTGAATTGGTATAAATGTTTGGATTATTTTTGTCTAATGAATTATACATGTGAATTATGCTTAGAAAAGCAAGTTAAGTAGCTTGATATTTGAATAGGTAAATAATTATGGATTTGAGTATTGAAATGGTTGATATGAATTTGGTATGTTTGTGTATTAATTTATGAACTTTGGCTGCATATTTGTAACTTAAAATGATACTTATGAGCTTGTATAGGTATGTACAAAATGGGTGACAAATTGGCTTTACAAATGGCCTATGTTTTTCCACACGGGTGTCTGTCTCAGCCGTGTGCGACACACGGTCATGCTACACGGCCGTGTGTCCCCTGGTGTTGAAATTGAATTGAAATCAGTATGCTCCACACGGTCTCACACATGGGTGTGTGGCTGGTTGTGTGGTATAAGTTAGTATACCCCCCTAAATGGCACACGGCCTAGCACATGGGCGTGTGTGGCCATTTCGTAGGGCACACGGGCTGGACACACAGGCGTGTGGTTGGCCGTGTGGCCCAAGTCAGTGTACCTTTTAGTTTTCGCACGGCCTGGTACATGAGCATGTCCTCAGCCGTGTGATACAAGTCAGTATGTATGCCCTATTTCCACTCGGCCTAAGATACGGGTGTGTCTACTTGCCGTGTGAAGCACATGACCTGTTCATATGGGTGTGTGACCCTTATATGATTAAAATTTTTTTAAGTTTTTTGAAATTTTCGTATGTTATCAGTTTAATCCCGAACTATTTTTAAAACATGTTTAAGGTCTCGTAAGCCCTCATAATAGATAATGTGATTGTATTGAATGATGTATGAGAATGATTGCTTGAGGTTGATAAATGTAAGCTATGTGTTATGTTTTGATCGATAATACTTTGTAACCCTATTCCAGCGATGGATACGGGTTAGGGGTGTTACAGCTAATATGCCAAAGTTATATATATTAGGGTTATGGTCTCCAAATTACACACAAGAAATATTGTCTGAATTTGTTCTGTGCTAATTTGGAAGATCAAATCCCCAATATCCGAAAAAAACTTCAAGGAATTTATGGATCCAGGTACGTTTCCGCATCTAGTTTTATTCTTGATTTATTTTTTATGATTTGACATGATAGATCTTGGTTTATTAAGTTTTATTTAGATTTATTTTACAATTCTAACAATCGTAGCTCTAAGTATGATCTCGCTAGTTGGGACTGAAAAGATTAACATGACACTTGCGCAATGATGACACGCATGATCCAAATTTTTTCAAGTAAAAGTTGGATTGAAAATTTTCTGATTGAGCAGCATCACTAAAAGTCTCTGCAAATTCTTACTTTCGTAAAGACATTTCTTAATGTAGCTTTGGTATGTGTTTAGGATCTGTTAATTGGTCGATTTGGTTACTTTGGTTCTATTTTGGAATTAATTGGTTATTTGATTAAGTTTTGTTAGATGATTTTATTTTTACTTGAACATCTAAAAATTCATGTTTTTATATGTAATAAATGAATGATAGATTGAACGGGTCGCTCTAGTGACCATTGTAATATTCTGGATTCGATCAGACTTCCGGATCGACTTTAGGGTGTTACATGCTAACCACAACATGCATATCCATGCCCGTGTTTGTTGAAGCACGTAAGAACTATTGACCTGGTCGATTGCTTTACAGGCAACCCTGGTAAGCACCCTATACAAAGAAACATGGTATGGACCTTATTCTCAAACTTGTGTAGGAAAAATATTCCTCCTATCATCCAAAGCATCCAAGCTTTAATGTATTGATCCATCTCCTCAATAGTTGTATGAGGTGGAGGGGTCAGTTCGACAAGCTTCTTCAACTACATACACTTCAACCAACACCTATCTAATTCCTTCGACATTTCTCTTGACGACATGGCATCTTAGCAACTGCTTGCACTCGTCTTCTTTTTTATGCCACTAAATCCTATCATAGTCTTTCCATTGATCAAAAGGACAATTATTAAAGCAACATCTTTAAAGGTGATGATCGCTTCCACACAAGGCAAATCGAAGGTAAAAGTTTTTGGTCTTCATCTTTCGACCAAGGCCACAACAAATTCAAGAATGGCATGAAACTTCTCCTATTTAGAAGCCACATAAAGACTGACATCCTCTGAGTGTTCCCGGATACATCCATTGGGAGCTGGGAACTTTAAATTCTATCAGGATAGGAGAATTTGATCTATTGGTTGTTCAAAAATCACAAACAAATAAGATTATAACTTGGAAAATCTATAAAAAAAAAAATATTTCAATGATAACTAATTTTAGAAAAAAAATCAACTCAAGAGTTTACCAGACATTATTGGCTATGTAATCGACCATTTTCTCCTTAGAATATATTTAAATAACATTAAATGTTTTTTAGGGTTAAATAGTTAGAGAACTTGAAAGTTAAAAAGAGTCTCACATAATTTTGGGTGAGAATAAAAGAAGATCGAGTGGGTTTTAATATAGTGGAAGTCGACAATCATGTGAACCAACTTCCACTTTTTAAAATGCGATTAGTTAGGCGAAAGAAAAAATAAACTCAACACTCATTTTTGTCAAGATACTATGCATGTATTTTACATGTACTTCCTTCTTTTAACATGTAATATACAAATTATTATTATTATGTGGATTTGAAAATTCACTAAACTCCACACTTATTTAAAATATGAGTTGTGCTTACATTATAATATTTTAAGTCTCATCACTTTTTTAAAATATTTTTAAAAAAGCTTATATAAAAATATTTTAAAATAAAATGACAGTTTTTATAAGAATTTTTTTTATAAACTTTTGGAGCTACAAAGATAATTATTAATACAAATAATAGAAACTCTACTATAATCATTTTTGTACATTCAATGTACTCTACGGATAAAAGAACACATAGAGTTGAACATAGTAAAATAAGAAATTAAAAGATTTTGTTGAAATTGTCGTTTGGAAATTTGTTGAAAAGCTAATCATAGGTTCTTTTCTCCATCAAAACAATAAGACCGTTATACTCATTATTAAACTTGTTGAAGAGATGAAATATATAACCAATGTATATCTTTTTTTTAATCAAAAGTTGAATTGATCATCAGAAAAAGAATCAGGTCAAAAATTAGGATACACTCTGAGAAAATAAAACTTCTATCGAAGAGAAACAAATGAAAGGCTTTCATAAAATTTATCCTAGAATCGAGAATAAAGTTTTCATTCTCAATAAAAATATACTCCATTCTCATAAATAGCGATCAAACCCCAAACTACATTATTAAAAGATAAGGTGGACTTCCACCAGGCCATGCATCACGGTTAAAAAAACAACCAATAGCCTATACAATTATTTTCATCTATCTATGTACTGCATACGAGTACTATTAGAACTATACAACAAATTCAGACTACTACAGCCCTGAATTTTTCCTATAACTATGTCCTTTTTACTATCCAAGTTTTAAAAGACCAAGTTCCGCTCCTGCTAGTTATAGTATATCAATGCCAAAAATGCATTTGGACACAGCCGAGCCTTTAGGCTTTTTCTGGTAGCTTTCTTTGAAAACCATCTCACTTCTCTTCTCCAAATACTAGGCCTTCTATTAACACCACATCTAGGCAGTATATCAACCTATATTGCACCTAAAGGAATATGCTTTCAACCCTACAGGAGTTTACCTCAACATTTCTCATCATTCATCAGGCCCCATTTCTTAAGCCTTGTTTTCATTTCCAATGTCTCCTTAACTCACATTTTGCCTTTTATTACATAGGACTTCCCAACCAGACATAATTGTAATAGTATACTGACCAGTCTTAGAAGGAACCCAAATAATCTCATCCTCTCTAATTGTTTCTCCATTGTTCTTTTTAACCTCATTCCAAGCTTCCTAAGTGACATCATTCAAAGGGTTAGGCAACCTCTATCTTCCATCTCTCCAAGCCTCACTAACACAAGCTACTCTTCTAACTTTAGTATCCTTGATACTGATGTTTGGAAATAAATCACTTATAACTTTACCATTAATCCACAGATCGTACCAGAATGAGAAACTCTTCTTAGCCTCCAAATTATAGTGTATATATGACATGAACATTTCTCTTAATTATAGAATGCTTTTCCAAGTCCAATTGCTACCCACAGGCTTAGAAATACCCCATAATCTAAGCCTACAAACCTTAGTTTCAGTCACCTAAACAACCCACAATGAGGTCTTAGAAGTAAGAATACTACAACTTTATTCCAGCTTACTAGATTTTTTCACCCCGAATCCACCTTCATTCTTAAGTAAATTGTTGAGGTTTGTTTGTGTCCCTCTACTTGGGAGCAGTTCTTCCTTATTTATAAGACATGTTTCCTTAATGTGACATGATAAGGGAGTAGCTAGGTGTCATATATCCTAAACATGTCTTTTTAACAGAACTTGCACCTAAGTGTCATCATATGTGCTCGTGTGTCCCCAACGAGGCATGTTTGCATGCCTACCTCGCGAGGGATCGATGTAATGCCTCGCAAGGATGCGGGATGTTCCAACCAACAACCTTGTGAGGTGAAACATCAGCACCTCACAACCTTGCAAGGCATTACATCGGTCTCTCACGAGGAAGACATGCGAACACGTCTCATGAGGGACACACGAGCACATATGGTGACACCTGGGTGCAAATCGTGTTAGAAAGACACGTTTAGGATACGTGTCGCCTTAAGTTATATGTATGACAATTAGCTACCTCCTTAACATGTCACATTAAGGGAACTATGTCTTATAAATATGGAAAAACCGCTTCTCCTTAACATGTCACATTAAGGGAACCATGTCTTATAAACATGGAAAAACCGCTTCCAAGTAAATGGCCAGAAACAAACCCCAGCACAAACATCCTTTCAAGAAACACAACATTTTTTCCTCTTATCTTTACCATTCCATAAGTAATTTCTATATTTATGATCAATGACAAATTATGGACTTAGGAAGGATAAAAATAGTACATCAAAACACTTGCATACTTCTCGACACCACCAATATAAGTAGCAAGCTTCCAACATAAGAGAAAATTTTAATTGCCCAACTATTAATTCTTACTGTGATCTTTTCCATTAATTCTTAACAGTGTTCCTTCTTTAATCTACTAGAAATAAGAGAAATGTCTAAATACTTAATAGGCAATTCGCCCTCTTTATACCCCGTTAGATGAAGAATTTCATGTTTCAACTCACCTGAACCACCAGAGAAAAACCATAGCTTTTACTATTTTTCACATGCAATCTAGAGGCAGCATGAAAGTGCTCCAACGTTTCCTTAAGGCAAGGAGAAACCGACACACAGTATTTGTTAACGGAGTTTGATCTACCCTTACATATTGACTAAATGCAGCCCTTATAATTATCTCCATTGTTACAATCACTTACTCAAAATAATCTCATATACCAATCATAAAACTCTCCAAATACTTTCAACCTTTTGCGATGTTTGTTCAATGAAAAATGAATTCTTCTGACTATAAAAGCTATTTCAAATCACGGAAAAATTATTCCTGTTTTTAGGAAAATGTCTTACCTTTTTGTTTTTGGTAAGACATTTTACAATCAATTTCCTCTTCACATCCTAGCATTTGCTAAACGCTCTTCTCCTTCTCTTTCCTCTTCCCCCTTCGTTGCGACCCTGACCCAGGATTCATCTCTATATTGAAAACAAATAGTAGTTTGGTTGAAAAAAAAAAGCCCTATCCATTTTTAGTCTTTTCAGAAATGGAACTCTCAACAATTAGGTGATTTTTTTTTGTTCAATTTCTTCGTCTATTTCCCTTCAGCAATTTGCCACTTCAAGTAAAATCAACCGATTCAAGTTCGAAAATCAATTGTCAAAATGGACGGATAGACAATTAACTGTGGGAAATAATAAGAAATTAAGAACCATTTTGGAATCATATGATTTGTTTGCTTGCTTCTATTTGATTTTTTTGTTTGTTTTTAATTTTAGTTGTTGCTAATTCTGCTTGTGATAGTTAGGTAATGTAATGGCAAGGATTACTCTATTGAAAATGCAAAAGCAGCTCTGTGTTAGTCTTCTCTTAAGGTATTTTGGACATAAACATTGCTTTGTTATTGTTATTATTTTAATTTTGAAAAAAGAATTAATGTTTTTGGATATTGTAACTTTCATGCTTCTCCCTGTGTGTTTGTATTTGGGATTTGTTGAGCTGATTCTTTCTTGTTAGCTACATGGCTATTCTAAATAGTGTCATTATTGAGCTCAGTGGTATCATGGTTCTTGTTGCAGCTTATGTGGTATTTGAACCTCTGATTTTGATCAATAAAGATCTCTTCTACCTTCAAAAATAGATGAAAGAAGCTTAAGTGTCCTAGAATTATATATTAATATAATAAGACCATTAAAAGAGACATCTTCATTTATTCATTTGTGCTTTCATAAGTTTTACTAGTCGTGATTTTTTAAGCTTTATTATTCATGTGGATTGATGTATTTCCTTACTATATAAGATGAATACTTTTTAGATTAGATTTATCAAACATAAATTTTGATTCTTCTATTGTCCGTTCAAGTGTCTAGTTGACTTTATCTTCAGCATCACTTTTACATTGGTGATTCATTTTTGTTTTGCTGCACATGCAAAGCATTAGTGTGTAAATTGGTTACCGCATCTGTGTTGACTTGATTTGAGTTCTAGGAACCTGCTGGGAGTTTTGATGCATGTAGAATTTATCTGGTAGTTTGACATTATTAATCCATTGATGTGTGTCTGAGCATGTTTTTAAATAGTAATGATTTGAGTTCAAGGCAAATATACTAATCATTTTACATTATTAATCCATTGATGGTAGTTTTACATTATTAATCTATTGATGGTAGTTTATCTGGTGTTTTTACATTATGCCGGTATTTCAAGGCAAATATACTAATCATTTTGGCAATTGAAACAAGCTCTCTGTGTCATGTGCTTGATCATTGACTATTTTGGTTTGAAGTGTTGAATATAATATTTCATGGTTGAACTTGATTCGCAGTTTTAACATCTTCTTGTGCTATCAATTCGCTGCTTGTAACAATGGGATAAACATATCTTTGTTAGATGTTGATTGTTCCTAAGTGGTTATTTTTGTTGCTTAATTCTTTTTACCGTTTTATGGGTTTTTTTGGTTGAATGATTTGCTATAATTCTTGTTATAATTTAGGTCGATGTTTCATGCAGCAATGTTGGATGCAAGACAATTTGGGAAGAGGTATGGCATGGCTCAGTGCACTAGGGATATAAGTAGAACTGACTGCAACAACTGCTTGTATACTCAGCTAATGGCATTTAGAACCACAATTGGAAATAAGAGAGGATGGAAGGTGTATGGATCAAGTTGCAGTATGTGGTACCATGATTATCAGTTCTATTCAAACTTTTCCATCACTGCAAATGATTGTGAGTTGCCATCGACTTCGATCATTGTTATGTTTGTTTCAAGTGTCCACCGCATAACTTTTATTAATTACTACAATCCTTGAGATTATTTTGATACAAATGAAATTGAACCCTTTCTGTAATACTAAAACAGATGCTAGGAGATTGTCCTTGCAAGGAGTTGCAATTGGCATAACAATGGCAGGGCTAGTGTTTCACTCATTGGTTATTCAATCATGTTGAGGTCAAAACTATGGTCGACAGCCAACATGGTTAATTCGATTGATGCAGAAAGGTCCACAAAAATCATATATACATATTCTTGTGTAATTTAGGAATTTCTTATTGTAATTTATTTCTTTCTCTTTGAATCTTTTCTTTGACACCATATATCAATATTTAATTTGATGTATTTATTTATAAATAAATCATTGCAATATACGCAAAAATAATATAAAATATAAAATTAATAGATATAAAATAAACTTAGTTAAACAATAAAAAGATAATAAATTCTTAAAAATGTATGTTTTATTTTAAATAGTTTTTATAAAATATTTTCTGAAAATTTTCTAAACAACAAAAAATATTGTACACATATACAAACAGACCCTAAATTTGAATATTTAAGCTGATTTAGACTAATACTGTTAAGATTTAATGTGGGTAATTCAAAATTCAAAATTTAAAACAAATTTTTTTGAACAATCTTATTATAAGTTCTAATAATATATGCTCTTAAAATTTTAAAACAAGTATATTAGCATAGATATTATAAAAATTAAAAACATCCAATCTACAGTTATTTTTACATGAACGTTCTATCATCTACAAAGAAATAAGAGTATATGAAACCAAAATCATAAAGCTACAAAAATTTCATAGGATGTAAGACAGCCCAAAATTGAAAACCGGTGAGAACCAAAAAAATAGCCTATGCCCAAAGCACTGTCACGACCAAAAACAGCGTCAAAGCCAGCCCAAAACAAAATCCTACAATCACCATGGAAGCCTGGAGACATTTTGAATGGAATCAGATCAAGGAATAAAAAACTGGATCAGACCAGCTGGTTAAACTGAATAAAATTAGGAACTAGTGGCCAGTCCTGTCCACTAGCTATAAAAACCGGATAAACGATGAACCAGCTCAAACTGTATATGGTACCGGTAAAACACCAGTTTTCTACATTTTGTTTGGTACATAATACAAATGGGGGAAGGGGAGATAACAATTATAGGGTTTAAACCCTAGTATTTGTAATTGATATGTATGGTTTTAATTTCTTAGTTTTATAATAAGGATACTAACGTTAAGCCAAATTCATTTTCTGTTAATTAATAACTAATTTTATAATTTTATTTTACATTAAATAAGTGTTTAAAGTATTTAAACATTAAACAAAATAAGAACATAAAACCGTTGGAGCTCTGATCTATTTTTTAAAATATTAAAATAAATATGCTTGCTAACCTAACGAGATAAAGTCAGATACCTTTCCCTGAGATTCAAACTTAAATTTGAGAGTGAACCACGACAATCCTCTGTCTACAAATGGGGCAAGAGCAAGGGCCCTGCAATAAAAGCCCCAACAAAGCATTAAATGGTTTTAGATGGAGAACAATTTACTTTAAAAAGTGTGGAGAAAAGAAATAAATTTATTTGATTGATGGCTACCTAGGATTTTAAATGAAAATCCGCTGTAGTGATCTCATATTTACAGTTATAAGAGATGAATAGAACAGTTTTTGAACTTATGATCACTCAACAAGAAGCATCGAATAGATACGCCCATGTTGCTTCAATTCTTCATTTTAGTTGAAATACTTGTGTTGGACACATACTCGTATTCAACACCCACGCTCAAGTTTGAGTAACATAAGATATGACAAAGGCACAATTTGGCATAAGCTAGATTGTCGTAGGTTATTAAAATATAATCCACAGCACTAAGAATGTCCAAACCACTGTGTAGAAATGACCCATTTCTATAAGAGAGGTTCATCCCTCCCCCCACCCCCATCTCCAAAAAGATGTAAAATGAAAGAATATTTTAAGAAGTTCCTTATGCTTTTATGTTCTGTGTATGTTAAGACAATGGTCTTAAATTTTCTTTAACTGAGCCAAAATACATGACATATAATTCACTGCAATAGGAGCATGAAAGACCTGCACTTAACAGTGTAGAAGTTGAACAAATAAAATAAATGGATTTAATTAAAACCAAATTACTTGCAATTGAGGACTAATCAGGAAGTATCAATTCTTTCGAAGATTCTGAACTAACTGATGTTTAAGGAGAGACATTTAAATTCTATCAACTCACCCGCCAGCTCTAACAAGCTTAGTCACTTGGCTTCCTGCCCAAACCATGGCCATAACCTTGAGAAATCTGCAAGGCAGGAGAATGCTCATATCATCTGCATTCTCATAAACAACGAAAAGGATGAGATATTACCTCTGAGCAGCTGCCATATAACCCATTCTACCAGGTACGGGGGCAACATAAAACCTTAAATGGAGGCAAAACCACTTCTTGTTACGTAACTACGTTATAAATGCATGCGAGCACCTAAGTAGGATGACTAGATAAGAAACAGGAAACTTTTTCCATCATTACTCATGAAAGAACTGATGACAACAATGATGTATGGGAAATGGGAACCGGAGACATTGATGCCTTTTTAAAATATAATGTTAGCCAAAATGTAGATGTACAAAAGAGTAACTTTGGTTTAGTGTGGCTCTTGTTAAATAGTTCCTATAAATGTATATGCAACATGAAATCAGTCTGCCTCACAACAAAACCAAACATGGCAGATTAGATAATTAAGACACTGTGTCCTCAGTGAGTAGGAAAGGAATGATATAAATCAAATCCAAATAAAATTTTACATATGTCAACTGACTGGTGAATCAAAATTATGAATGCTAAAAACTGATATTATAATAATGCAATATATATGCCAAATGAAATCAAGCAAGGAAATCATGAGCTGACAATGAAGCAATAGTTTACTTACCACACCAAGAGAAAGGTAATGAGGTAGTAAACTGTATTCAGTAGCCCATAAGACAACACCCCAGAAATTCCATATCGTCTCAACTTCTTCAACACACTGAGAACCGAAGAACAAGAACCAACAAAGAAATTAGCCCCACATATTCGCAACCCTCTTCATTTTATTAGAATTAAGGTTCCTAAGTGCACAAAACAAAAGAAGTCAAGATGTGAAAGCATGGCATTGTGTATTGCTGCTGTTAAGATTAAAACAGCTCCTCCCAAGAGAAAATAGGTTATTTAGCATGGTTCTCATTTCTGGTGTAAATCTGTGTCATATGGTTAAATAATAATTGCATTTAGAGTGACATATCATTTAAAGAGAAAGAGAAAAAAGAAGATACAGAATGAATAGAAATCTAGCATTGAAGGATTTATAGTTTAAAAGCACAGTTCGCTGCTATCCAACAACAGTGCTCCAGCCAAAGCAAAATTAAGAAATTAATACAAGCATTCTTTATCAATCTACTCAAATCTAGAACAACAAAGTATTGCTATGCAAAACACAACAACAGAGATTTCGGGTGAATGGAAAAACATGTTGCTCAAATGCATGTATCAACTAGTTGGAGTCCTTTCAAAATTAGTGATTATAATAATCTACGGTACTGGAACTCAAGGTGAGTTGCAATATGTATTTGATGCAGAAATAATCATTTTTTTAGAAGCTTTTTCATATATTCAGCGGATCATATTCTCATGCTCATATCCAAATTTTAGGAAAAGGAATAATTTGGGTAACATAAATGCAATAAACATTGTATTGAAATCGAAATTAGTATAAATGGGAGCAAACACAAATAAATAATTAAATAAAAAGCACGTAGTAAATACTCTTTAGATGAAAAAAACGATTTTCCTTGACTAGCCTCACTCTTTCCAGCCGTCGAACCTTTACATCGAACAAAAATAAAGAAGTTAAACAAAATAAAAAACAAAAGTGTATAAATAAGCAAAAATCCCTTTATTATTAAGTGTCTATTTACAAAGTCCATACCCTCATTGTTCGTTGAATAATTGCCGTCATCAGTTGGGCCATAAACCTAGTAACCGCAGGCAATAGAAAGAATACAAATTAAAAAATTAACAGAAGCCAAATACCATGAATTAAATTTGAAATTTAAACAGATAACAAATCGAGCAGTAAAAGAAATTCCCAATTCAACAAATAGGTCATTAAATTATGAAAATATAAACACAAAATAATAACCAAATGGCGCTTACAATGTTGTTGTCGCCGTTGATTGAGCAAGAGAGTTTCTTGGAATTATGAGAGACAAGGCTCGTGGAATTGCGAATTCCAGAAATGCTTAAAAATGAAATCTCATTGAAACCCTAAAGAAAAAAATGGAAATTATATTGGTATAATTAGAGATTAATAAAATGAATAGAACAAAAAATAGTGGAAATAAAATAAAGGAAACGAAGGAAAGAAAATTTACACGATGAGGGTCAGGGATGTGGAGGACGAAGTTGGGCGTGAGTTTGAGCGAGAAAGACATGGCTTTTTACAGTGGACAAAATGGCGGGATTATGACATTTTTATTTGGGGATTTTAAATAATGATATCATATCAAAATAAATCCATCAATTTAACTAAAAAAATGGAAATTTTTATTAAATGATATTAAAATTATTTTGAAGTGGATGGAGATATTCTAACAGCATGTTTGGATGGCTGTAATGCTAAGTCATTATAGCTGAATTCAGTGGGCCCATCCTATTTCATTGTATAGCCCTATTTTATACAACCTTGTTCAAGGCAAAATCGTCGTTTACAATTCAAAACTCCCCTCACGGAATACCAATTCAGCGTGAAAATTTTTCAACTTTACCTTTCTCATTTCTTTCTCACATCTGAGCATTTTCTTCTTTTTTTCACGTCTGATTCCCATTTTCTTCCAACCTTCTCCCTCTTTTTCACGCCTGAAGCATCATTTCCAACCCTATCCAAGCCTGAACCCATATTCAATTTCAAATTAAAAGCCACCAAAATTTTACCTATTGGCGAATTCCACCGATTCTCACTCCTCTTAGGCTCCACAAATTCATCCTCAAGCTTCAGTTGAAATCAGGGTCAACGGTTTCAATTTCCTCTCAACAAAAACGCAACTTGAAATTCAGATTTCTCAGTTTTCTCGAGAAAATCCGACTTGGGTGTGAGAGGAAAGGGCTAACGATCCAACACCCAGATGTTAAATCGGGGCTGAATCGAGTGAAGCAGTTCGCTGACAAGGTATTAAGTTTTTGCTTTGTCTTAATGAAAACTACTCTTAATGGATTTGCAACTGATTAGAGTCCCATCCTATGAAGCTCACAATTAGCTAGAACTCTCTCTAAAGCAAGCTTTTGACCTTCTTCAATCGAAATTAAGACCCCCCCTTTTCGTTAACTATCCCAGATCCCCAAGAATACACTTTACTTAATCAAGCTACTCTCTATGGTGTTTTAATCGAACCCTATTAAGCATTTACATGCTATTGTCATTGATAGGTATAAGCTGTTTTTAAGTTTACTTGTTGGAATTGTTAATGAATTGTATGGAAAGCTTGTTGATTTGGTAAAGGAACAATTAATTTGGGTTACTAATGAAATGATTGATGTTTCTGCTACAGGAATTGATAATTTGTTAGTGTGTCTAATGAGGCAAATTGTTGGTGGTGATTTTAGTGATGAGAATCTTTGGTTATGTTTCGAGTTAGTGAGTCTTTATTTAAATGGGATTGTTTGTTACAAGAAAAGCCTGTAGTTTTGACCAGTGCACTATATACATTTCTTCTTTTATTAGCTGATCATTGTAGTTTTGACCAGTGCACTATATACAGTTCTCTTTGCCTCCAAAATTTCCTTCTGCAGCCCATCTTTATCTTCAGCCATTGATCTGCAGTGATTTACCATCTCCTCCTTTTCCTTGATTAGGTTCTGCCATTCAGCCTTCTTCTGTGTCGGTTCTTCCGTAGTTTCTTCAAGTATCTTCTCCATTTCTAAAACTTTCAATCTCAAGTTATCATCTTTGTTATCATTTTCATAGTGTGACATAGCAAGCATAGAATTCATGGGTATGTTCATTGCCAATGGGGTTGCTCGTACCCCTCCAATGGGGTATCAATTCTTTCACTTTTTATTTTATAAAAAATAAAAAAGGTGATTAATTTTATCATTGTTTACAGGTGGAATAACTAGAATCACTTTCATTGTGATATAGATGAGAATACTATAAAAAGTACTGGTAAGCTTCTTAACTTACTCTAATTATTTATATATAGTCATTTTCATTTTAATTAAATAAAACCCAGATTTTGCATTTAAGTACTTGCTAAAATTTTCAACTTCAAATACCCAAAATTTTAAAACTTGTGCTTGAGCATTAATTAAATTCAATATTGGACTTGGATCATGCATGCTTATCCATTAATTTGATTTGTATAGTAGAATCAACAGATGCTTTAAATCACCGCCATCACCATGCAGTTTCTAGCCTTCAAATCTAATTTATACTTCTATTTTCTTAGTTTTTTGACTTTGAATATTCCAACAGTAGATAATTTCATAATACCCTTTTATCAGCAGTGTTTCAATGTTCTTTCTATTATAGTATTTAATTTTGGTTTGAAACTTTGGGTATTAGTTGCTATTTGTATGCTTGACACGAAAGAAAAAAGCTCATAAATTGCCTGTAGACTTGTTTATTAGAATCTGAATCAGTCCAATCAAGAAATTCTTGAAATTACCTTATATTATGTTTGAAATGAAGAAAATAATTTTTATTAAATAAAACCCAGAATTTGTATTCAAGTACTTACTAAGATTTTCAACTTCAAATACCCAATATTTTAAAACTTGCAGTTGAGTATTAATTAAATTCAATGTTGGACTTGGATCATGCATGCTTATTCATTAATTTGATTGGTATTTTGTTGCTGAAAAATAGTGAATAGAAGCAACTGATGCTTGAGACCACCACCATCACCACTACACTATTTACAGCCTTTAAATCTAATTTATACTTTCTGTTTTTATTTTTTTGACTTTGAATATTCCTCAGTGCTCTTTCTATAACAGTAATTAATTAGCGTTTGAAACTTTGGATGAATTTACTATTTGCATGGTTAGCCGGTTTCAATTTGATTGGCACGAGGTACAGGATTTGGTCCCCGTAATATAATTGCTTGCTTGTACTAAAAATAAAATATTTGCATGCTTAAAACTTTCTATCCATGGTTGGAATTTTCTGATGCTTTTTAATCCTTGTACCAAGTGCGATCTCTCTTACATATTGCTATTGAGTTGCAGATCGGTATAACATCATGTTAGCTTGAGGAATTCCAGATCATCCAACACAAATGCTTATTTTTTTTTTAGTTTACCTTCTGCTGTGCGATTGGAATAGGTTAGAAGATTTCTTGCTGACCATTAAAAATCATGGTTGTGTTGATATTTTGGTAACTTTTTGTGTTTGTAAATTTGGATGGTATAATGATATGATAGAATGTCATTACAATGTTCTAACTTTTTTATATTGTAAAATTTTAAAACGTATGGATTATGACATATTAGCTAATGAAATCATGTAACTTTTTGTTAATATATGAATATTATGCTTGGATGTGAAATATAATTCTCAAGTTATTTATTACCATTTCAGCAATGAGTTATTTATTACTTCTAATATTTAATTATTTTTTATTGTAGAATAATTAAATTATTTATTTCAGTAATGATATTTTAACACATTAAATATGTATTGCAGTTTAAAAATAATAAAGTAGATTATATATTTTTTATAGTATTATATATTTTGATTTTTTAATTCATATAATAATTATATTAAGAATGTTATTAAATTATATTTTTTATTAAATTATATTTAATAATAATCATGTTAAAATATGGTTAAACTATGTATTATTTTTATTAAATTATTTTCAATAATAATCTTATTAAAATTTAATAACAATAACAATAATCATCTACCTTAAAAAAATTCTGTTAAGGGTATTCTGGTCATTTTAGTTTTTTTCCTTCTGCTATTACAACATCATTCCATTCAACCAAACACAAGAATACTATTACAGTTCTATTCCATTCCATTCAACCAAACAGTTGAATTACTTATTACAGCTCTATTCAATTACAGTGAACCAAACGTACTGTAAATGTATAAATCTTTAATTGTTGATCGTATCGAAGTTTTTGTTAAATATATTAATTAAATTAAAATATTTCGGTTAGTTAATTGAATTAGTAAAAATTTATATATTTTTATCTTTTTATTAAAATAAGTATAAAACATATAAAAAAAAATATTGCTAAAGTTCATTTTTTTAATAGTTCAAAAATATATATTATATATAATATATTATTTATTTCGATTAATATAAAAAATAATTGTTCAAAAATATATTGTTAATATAAAAAGATATATTATATATAATATAAATTATTTAATTCGGTTAATTACCTGATTTCAAACCAAATTAACTAATAATCGAAATTTTAAAAAAGTATTAACCGACCTCCAACTGGACTAAATTCGACCACTGATTAATTAATCGACTAAGATCGGTTCGGTCAATTAATTCAGTTTTAACCGAACTAACACCCCTAGATGCACGTTTGTTTTAACAAGTAATTTTCAGATAATCAAACTATCAGTGTAATAAATTAAAAATCGAATTAGATTTCTTTAGAGTAATAAAACTCTTCAAATTACAATTCTCGTAAAGAGAATCGTAATAGATGTAAAGAAGAAGTATCTTTTAGCCAATAGCGAAGAGCTTGAACTAAGGTTTCTAGACGAATGAGATGAAGTATTAATTCCTCTAACACATAATTTAAATGTGAGAATTTGTCCTATAAAAAATGAAATATTGAATGAATTGGTTGTAAATTATGAGATTTTGTGTCTGTTCCTTATGAGTAAGATATTAATCGTAAGGAAAAATGGAATTTTCACAATGATTGCAAATCCTGTCGATATCATTTGAGAATACAAAATATTATTGTATCCAGAAATCGGACATTGGTTAGAGTCATTAGCAGAACTAATCAAATGATTCTATTGACCCATTCAAAGAATTAAATGTTTCACAATTAGTGAACTGAATTTATTATCATAATCATGATTTTCAAAAAACAAGTTTTATTATAATGAAATTTTGGTTGATAACAAGTAAAAGGTTGGAACCTAGACATTCCCTTTCCCATACCTTTAATTAAAAGAGAGAGAAAAAAAAAAGTAATCCTAACCTTTCATACACTACCAGCTAATTTAGCATTATTGTTGCAGTTAAAATGTGCTTTTAAAAAGCGGTTGCAACGTGCTTTTAAAAAGTTAAGTTTGAAAAAAGTGTTGTGGGAAAGAACTATGAAAAAAGTGTAGTCGGCCAATTTGGCATTATTGCTACAATTGTGAAATGCTTTTTCAAAGTACAGTTTAGAAAAAAATGTTGTGGGAAAGAGTTATGAAAAAGTGTAGTTTGTTAATTTAAGGTATTTGATATTAGTGTCAAAAATTATGGTGGGAAGTTAAAATGTCTATTTTATACATGATATTACAAATTAAAAGTAAATCAATTTAGATAATATTTAAATAATTTAATATAATTATACATAAAATATATACTTTTTAAATATTTTTTATTAATTAATAAATTATTTGTAAATTTAATTATACATGAAATATTTTATAATTTTAAATATAATAATAAACAATATTTAAATGATTTAATATAATGATACATCAAAATATTTAAATAATTTAATATAATAATATATAAACTATAAATTAATCCAAAATTTTAAATACTAATACAAATAAAGATATTTTTGATAATTTGCATTTCAAAAGGCAAAAAATCAAAACATCTAAACTTCAATTTTTATATTTAGGTTAAAAAAAAACACATTTTTTTACTGCACTCTCAACCTTATAAGCCAAAAGTTTGACACTATTTTTGGGTGAAAAAATGCATTTCCAACCTCAAAAGCATTCCCGAACGGGCCTAATAGACATCAATGTGATTTATCAACTGCAATTAAATTAGACAATGGAAAAGGAAATTATTTCGCTCTCAACAAATCAGAAATTAATCTATCCCATACAAGTCAACTAGTACATGATTTGGGTTGGGCCATCCTAAAATTTTAAGTTAATTCGAGTTAAAAAAATGTCTAGACTTGTCCCAGACAAATTAATTTTTTATATTATTTTTATATAATAAATAGAAAAATACGAAAAACATTAATATAAATATTTCTTAACAAATTAAAAATAAATTTAAAAAATATTTATACTTAAATAACACTAACATGAGTGTAACTTAACAAGCAAATGCCTTTAAAATAGTAACAAAATTAATAATAAAACAAGAATTATACAATATCCAAATAATAACAACAAAATAAAAATAACATAATAGTAAAATGGTAGCAAAACAGTGAGAAAACAATAAGAAAATAGCAGCAAAATAGCTAGAAAACAAAACAATTTTTTTATTATCTTTTTGCTAATTTGGCTCGGGCTAAAAAAGCGTTACCCGAGGCCCAACCAATTTTTAAAATGGATCTTTTTTTTTCCCAAGCTCATTTTTCGAATCTATATTTTTACCCAAACCCTCTTACCTTTCGACCGTGCAGCCTAACCCATGGACAAGTCTAGAGTCAACCTACGCACCACTTGATTCTTTGCCTTTCTTGTATACTAATACTTGCAAATTCTTAAAGGTTTATTTAGACAACGCAAAGTAATTAAATAAAAGTGTAATTACTGGAGTAGTAATTATACCCGTTTGTAATTACAAAGATTTGTACTTCCATAAGCATGTTTGGTTGACTGAGTGTAATTACATAATAATTCCTTATGTCATGTGTGATAGTACAAATTATAATTATATGGTTACATCATTGATATTTTTTAAAAATATATTAATTACTATAAAAATATTATTAATATGATAAAAATAATTTCTAAACAAGTAACAAAAACGAAAATCAAATCATCATATGTATTATGTTAATCTAAAAAATTAGTTCATAATATGATTACTATTAAAAATGACAAGAAAAATAAACACCATACGCAATTTTATCTAATTATTCTAGTGCATGTTTGTTGGGTTATTCCCTCTTTAATATTTAACACATATATGCTCATTATCATCATCTGTTGGTTCTTAACCGAATTCATCATCATCTAAATTTGAATCTTTATCAGTATGATTATCAATATCTCATTCTTTCATGTAGTTTTCGAAATATAGATCATCTCAATTCCACATATGATTGAAGTTATGAAATATGCAACATGCTAGTACGATCCAACTTTTTTTTTTTTATGTTATACTAATATGATGTTTTTAATATGATGAATATTTTTTTGGAAGAACAAGTGTCTTCTCAAGTATGTTTTGAAGCCTTAAAATCTCTCAAACTAAAGAGTTTTGTGGTGCTAGTGTTTGTCACTATTCTCTCATATGGTATCATACCCCACGATATGGTGTAAGAAAACATTTTGTATTTGCATAATTAGCATCAAACCTTATAATATTCGGGTTTGCAGTCCAAATAATTTGTAGCTTTAATTATAAAAACTTATCTAAATTTGATTTGAAGAACAACTTATGTTAGGTTATATCCATTTATATAATACGTAAACTAAGTAAAAAATAATATAAAATTTATTATATATAAAGGTTTTATAAAATGTCCAATAACTTTCATAACACTTCTTATAAATAATATATTTTTTTGCCATAACTTTAGAAAATTAATTTTTATAAATGAGCTATGATAAAAAAAAACTATAGCATTTTTTTATGAATAAGTATATTATTTTTATAGGATATAGCACACATAAATGAGTTATATCCATACTTCTTAACCATAATTTTTTATAAATAAATATATTATAACACTTTTATAACATGTAAATTATTTTCATAATAAACATTTTAGCCATAATTTTAGAAATTTTTAAGATTTAAATAATATATTATTTTGTTACAACTTTATAAAATACACAAATTATTTTTTTAGAATTTATAATATAATAATTTTTTTATCTTAACCATTCCGAACGCTCATATATGTTGATATTTATAATATATTTTATAAAAAATAAATTTAATAAAATTATTAATAGTTTCGTTATTTATCAGTAACTTTAATAGATAATGTTGTTATTTTTATTTTCTATTTATTAAATTGTTAAGTTTTACTTAAATTAGTAAAATATATCATATAGTTGCTTCCAAAGCACAAAATGAAATGAACACTAGAAAGTATGCTCTATTTGGCTTTTGAAATATATATATATATATATATATATTATTTTTTGAAAATTAAAGAATACATTTTCAATAATAAAATCATGTTTGATACAATTTTCTTATAATAAAAAACATGAAAAATAAAATACTATATTTATATAAACTCAAATCAGAGTTCTAGAACCTGGATAAGAAACCACTCACTGGATGATTCCACCAAATGACATTATTCTCGCTACCCATGCAAGTATAATTAACTACATGATGATGAGCATGTTGATTCTTCGACTCCAATTAGAGTACTTATTCATGATACGGAAGGTTCAGGTTCATTTTCAATCTAATTTATTTTATTATTTAAAAATTAATAAAATATTTAAAATATATTTTAATTAATATTTTATAGTTAAATTTAAATAATAATATTTTTTCAGACGGATTACCCAATCTTTGAACAGATATAATCTTGGTAAATAGCTAAAATTATAGACTTTAATACCAAACAAATGACTTAATTTCAATTAATAATCCTAAGCTCCGCAATAATTCATCATTGTTTGTAAGATAATTAATTCATACAAATTAATCCATCATATACAAGGCACCCAGCTCGATTAATGATAGTAAAAAAACTCGTAAAAATATTTTTAAATTAAGATAAATTCATATAAAGTAAAAAAAAAATATTTTTTTTCCAATTCTATAACCATTTTTAGTGAATTAATGAAAATAATTACTTATTAATTTTTATTTTTACATATTTTTTTAATTCTAACTAAATACTTTTTTTATATTTCAAGAAATTAGGATTGGATAGTTGAGAGATGAATTTTATGATTCTTCGAAAGCTTAAGCAAAATAAAAACAAATTTAGGAATCTCAAAACATAAATGAATAAATAATATTTCATAGACATCATCAACAAATTAATTAAAAATGATATCCCTATCGACATTCTTTGTCTGTTGTGTTTTGAAATTTAGTTTGTTAGGTTGATAAACTATAAATGGTAAAAATATTATAGAGATACTTGTATTAAGAATTAAATTGTATTTTGATTCTTTTATTAAAAAATAGGTAAATTAGTCAATGTACGTTAGATCAAAGAGTAAATTGATCTTCTATTAAAAAATAAATTGATCTTCTATTAAAAAATATTCCATCCATTTCTACTACCCAGTCATTGTACGTCAGCATGAGGTACACGTGGCACGCTAAGCGCCATTGTTTAGTTATTCTATCAACCACGTTAATTTTTAATAATACAAATGAATAAATTTTTTAATAGAAAGGAACTTGCTCTTTGATCCAACATATAAGAATTAATTTACTCATTTTTAAATAAATAGACCAAAATGCAGTTTAATTCTTAATTTAATGACATTTATAATAAAGATTTATCAATAAATAAAAGTTCAAAGTTTATTAATTTGTCAACATCTATTTTTCAAAGCCAAAAAAAAAAAACATTGTTACTAGATTACCAGCATTCATGATGTGGATACAAAAATTATGTCAAAATTATATTTATATAAAATTTTTAATTGAATCAGTAAAGATTTAAAAATTTTATTGTCTTAAGTTCAAGTCTCCATCTAGATTTATTTTAGATTTTTTAAAATTATATAAAAATTTCAAAAAACATCTTTATAGTAACATTTGTTAATTTTTTAAAAGAATGATTTCTATTTTATCAAAAACAATGGTTTTTAAGTATTTTTATGAATTGAGTTGGTACTTGGTTAACTCGTAACATCAACTCAAACAAAGACTTAATAATGTTATATATTACTGGATTAAGACACACCCTCAATGCAGGTGAAAAATTAAGTAAAAATATATTAATTTTTTATTATAAAAATCAAATAAAACTTTAGTTGAAATGGTATAATTGAAAGCGGAGGCAGAGGAAGCATGCAATGGTCCTAGCACCTAGCGTGGTAAAATTATCTTTTTAATCTCTTTAAATTTATGCAATTACAAGTGAATATAATTGTGAAATTGTACATTAACCCTCAAAATTTTATTATTCATTTTCCCCCTAAACAATATTGTAGCTTCGCCCCTGATTGAAAGTTTAAAAACCATGGTGCCCTAAGTACAAATTTCAAATCTTATTATGTGCGGGCTTTTATTGGTGTCATGTAAAGATATAAAAAGACAAAAAACACCTTCATGATAATATAATTTACTTTCTAAAAAAATTATCTTTTAGTCACTTCTTAATTGAATAGGTGTCAGTTGACTCGTGACACCGACCTAATTAGAGATTTTAAGTATAACTAGTCTTCAATATCGCGCTCATTGCATGAAATATACACGTTTATGTTTTTACTATTTTTTGTAAAATATTAAAGTATGTATATACAATGTTTAATAGATGGGTTAAATTAATTTGTATGTGAATTAGTTTTTCAAATTTGTATGTGAATAAGTTTTTCAAGCGATATCATGATATTCTCTCTTGAACATTGACAGTATAAATAGTGAAATTAAGTTGAATGTTTCATGATGATGATTATTTCTTCTCTCGATTTTTCCTTGACAAAGAATGAAAAAGAAATACAAAGTGGGGGTTAATGAGGATTTCAAGCTCTTTTGTTTCACTGGATTAATCTATCATCTAAGATAAATAAATAAAAAAGAATGAGTGAAGATTTATAATGAATTTGAATATTGTTAATCACAACTAGTTGATTTTATATGGAGGTAGGTTCAATAAAATTTCGAAATTGTGATGGCCTATGTATATGCATTGTGTAAAATTGGTGAGAATAAAACTTATCGGATGAGATTGTCACACTCGAATATTTTTAAAAACCCAATTAAGAAGGAAATGTGGGACTTAATTGAATGTATGATAAGTTGGCGAACTCTACTAGGAATTTTGGGAAAATTTGTGAACCGACGAGCTAATAGTTGAGTTTTAATTCTGGTTTGGTTAGACCGATTGGTTCCATAGTGGGATACATAATGATTTCCAGCAATTGACTATGAGGGTATGAGAGACCGTGTATAGGAGTTATATATATAGGTGAAAGAGGACATATTGGGAGGGAGAAGAATCCTCTTTAATTTAGTCTATAAATTTCTTTCTTTTATTTGCTTTGTCTTCTTCAGTTGCTCCAAAGAAGAAGAGAATTGAAGATAGCTTTGTATAGAGCCGTAGTCATGAGAATTAGAGGCTGGAAGTAAAGAAATCGAGTATCAGATAAGCTTTATTATCCTCCGGTACTTGAGAATTCGAGGAAGGAGAAAGTAAGGGCTCATGATAAGTTTCTGTAAATTGGATTCTGGGTTTTAAAGTTGAATAACTTTGATTTAATCGATAAATGGTTGTCAGGCTTAACTACCATGATGAAAGAGGCTCTGGCGTTTGGACAAGTTAGCCTGACAAGGGTTAAAGAAATAAGGTGAGTTTCTATGCTCCATCTTTGGGTGACTGAAGAGATTGAACTAATGGATGATATGTGTTTATGTTGTTTTATGCTGTCTGAACTCATAGAAGTGTATGAACATGGTGACTGAGTATGCTTAATTGTATGTATATTGAATATTTATTTAGTTATGAATTGAAGTATTAATGGGTGGTGAACCACATGTTAATGATAAAATAAGTGTTTAGGTGAAATGCTTGTAATATATATATGTTATGCGGGGCACTGCGAAAAGTAGTGATAGGTTAGACGAAGTTAGGATTGGGCGAATGGTTGGGAAATAGAGTTTTCGTTTACCACCATCCGGGATTGCTAGGTGCAACCCGTGATGAGTGAAGCTCCGGGCCTTACGGAGGGGACACTGTGGTGTTTGAGCAACAAGGTTAAAAGTGAGGCATAATGAAAGAACGAGTGAAATGAATGGGAAATCAAGGGAGTTTAGGCAGCATTGTGGAATAAATATCTAGCTTGTTAGAATGAAAGTGATGGCGGTTACCGATTGGTCATTCAGGGTAACACTATGATGACGATTATTAGGTTCCATAAAGCAACACCGCGACGATAGTCAGCAGGATCTATGGGGCAACACCTTGAAGGCAGTAAAGTTCTTCGAGGCAACACCGTAGTAAGGGGTATTAGGCCATTCGGGGCGACACCTCAAAAGAGATTTAATGTGTAAAACCATAGTTCTGCTATGACAACCAATAGAGTTTTCCATGACATTAAACATGGGGATACAAGTGTAAAACCATAGCTCAACTATGGCAAACAATGGAGTCCGTTGGGACAGTAAACAAGAGTGGTCCGTCGGGACATTAAACATGGGGTAGTCCACTGGGATAGTAAAAATGGGGTAGTCCGTTAGAACCCTAAACATGAGATTACTTGTGTAAAACCATAACTCGACTATGAAAGCATGTAAAGTCTATAGATCAGTAACCGAAAGACTCGCCAAGGTAAAAATGAGAAGTCACGATGTGACTTGAGTGACCAGGTATTAAACAAAATGGACTTGGTGTATCTAGGGACTCAGGATAGTGAAACAACTGGGGGATTCGCCAAGGACAATGATGAATGAAGTCTAGGAAGCATCCTAACTTAGTCATGTATGAAAGGAGGAAGCGGTTCTGTAACACCCCAAAACCCAACCTAGAAGTTAGACCGAATTCCAGGAAGTTACATTGGCCAACCAAAGTGGCGGAGATAAAACTCATTTATAACCATAGAGAATTCTTCGCTAAACCCTTATGCTTCATAATTTTAGTAAACTAAATGATATGTAGTTGTTTTTGGAAACAACATTTAACAGGCGTTTAAAAACCGTTAGGAATAAATCAAATCAGTGTTTTTGAACAATTTCAAAGTAACTTAAAAATTCTCGTACCACAATACACATAGACTTATGTGCAAAAACAAAGGTGCATAATTTGAATAGTTTATCATAACATTATTTGAAATCAAACTGATCAAAGAACTCTGAGACCTCCGCTATGTCGAGTCTAGCTCCAAAACATGGAATGTACTTGAAAGGAAAAACACTACAAAGATGGGCTACGCGATCTCAGTGTGAGTCCGAAACATAAACAGATGGAAAAATACGGAGTGACACAATAAATACTTTAGACAAGCATATGTATAAAAATATCATTTACGAATATCTGAATCGATATGTCAAATACAATATCAAACCACAGAAACAATGTTCCAATCATACGCAATAATCAGAACATATTACATGACATTAAATATATTGTTAGTAATCAAATGTTCACATAATCAGACAAAATGTTTTGACAAACAAATGTATATTTAGATGCGAACGGATGTATAAGTCAAAAATCCCACCCCACCAACCAAACACGACTTCGTCAATCCAGCACACCACATAAGGGCTATGGTAGGCCTATTCACCCTGCACACCACATAGAACCATAATAGGTTCATCCACCCTCCACACCATAAAGTAGATCTATGCCATTTGAGTAATTGTATTCAACTAAGCTGATATACGTATAGGATAGTGCAATAAACCGCTATACAAAAGTATCGCAGTTAAAACTGCTAAGTCTTTCTTCCTTCTCTTCATAACCAGATCCCAAAATTTTCATGCTATGCAACAATGCACACATTACGCAGGCAACATACAGAAACGGACATTAACATTTCCAGTTGAACAGATTCAGATTTGATTACACTTGTATTCTAATATTCAGTTACAACAATAATAATAAACTCGTACTTATTCATCACATAAACGAGCAATAAAATTAAAGCTCATAAATGCGCATTTATACATGAACTGAACTAAATCAAGTCCCAAACACACTTACCAAGGCTTGACCGAGGGTCGGATTACACAGAAACATAAAGCAGACATTTTATGACTCAAAACAAAAATTCTACAAAATAGGGCCACATAGCCATGTGCCCCAGCCGTGTAGAAGTCTCTAGGTCGTGTGGAGGCCTACATGCCCATGTAGAGGAGAAACACACCCGTGTGACCAAGTTACATAGCCGTGTGGGTAGCCCGTGTAAATCACTATCCAAAAGTGCCAAAAATAAAGAGCATAGGAGATACAGCCATGTGGAGATCTCACTCCCCCTTGTGGGGACACATGCCCGTGTGGCCAGGTCATGTGGTATAAAAAATCATCGAAAACCCTAAATTTCCAATTGCACACGGTCATGTGGACCGCCCGTGTACAACACACGCTTGTGTAGCCATCTGTGTGGTCATAAAACCACACCGAAATAACATGAAAATCATGCTTTTAATGTCGAAATGATCCCCAACCCTTGGTAACCCGGAATCATGCCAAAACATACAGAATTTCATGCAATTCAGTAACAATATGATACTTCAAATAACCAATTTCAGAAACACACAAGACATTATCGAATTCCATCGCAACTTGATACCGAAGTTAAACCATTTCAGAACACACACCTTAGAACGCAATATCAAACACCAAGGACAAACCGATCCACTCTCACCAAACTGTTCAGAAATCTCAATTTAACACATAAACTTAAACTATAAGAATTTCAATTAACAAATAATAGAAACAAAAGCAATTCTATTATAAACCCTCATGAACAAAACCTACCCGCTTCACCTCCGATAAAACGAAACACACAAGGATGATCCGACTTGACAAACAACACGTAACGTGAGTGTAAATTGGAAGAAACAAGAAATCGAAAGAACTAAAATTTGGGGAAAGAACCGAAAAATAACAAAGGGAGCAACAACAAAAAGAAAAAAAAAGGGAAATGGAAAAGAATTTGAAACTGAAAAAACCTCCTATTTCAAATTTTGAAAGTAAATCTTTAAAAATTAAAAAGAAAAACCAAAATAAATTAATTCCTCAAAACATACATGATGACTCAAACCCGGAACCCAAAGGTAAACTAACACACTTACCACCATCGAACCAGCAGGCTCATTTTGACATTAAAATGCGAAAACCCACTCAGTTGCTCGACCTATTCAATTACCTTAACCACATCCTCAAAACTTCTAACCCCAAATTTTGGGGTATTACAAATTCCTTAAATGAGATATTAAAAATGACTTTCCTCAGTAAGAGTCCGCTAGAGAAGTTGCGGATTTTATATTGGTTAAGCAGATGTAGAGGAAGTTGAAAGAATAAAATCCCAATTTGGTAATCGAAAAAAAGATGAATGAGAAATGAGCAGACCGACCTGAGGCTTCAAAGGAGGAAATTCAAGCCTAAGGCTACATGATTAATAAAGTCTGCAAGAAAGTTGTAACAGCCTGATTTAGACCCTAATTGGAACGGTGGTTTCGGGACCACGAATCCGAGTAAAAAAGATATTTAAATATTATTTTTCTTGCTTATTATATTTGAATTTACATGTGTGAAAATTTCGTATGAAAATTTGATCGTTTGTGTGCTTAATTTAGTAAAAGGGTTTAATCGCGTAAATTGAAAAATCGATAGTTTATTTTATAAGGACCAATTTGTTAATGGCCTTGTAAATTGAAGTATTTATGTTGTAAATAAACCTTTAGACTATGTGATTGCCGAATGAACCCTTATTATGTATGTTTTTGTTTTTAGTTTTAAAAGGTTAAATATGTAATTAGGTAAATAATATAAATGTTATAATATAACATAAATAATAAAATGATGTTCATATATGCATGCTTTGACCGAAAATAAAAAGAAAGAAAAGAAACTAAAGCTTGGTGATATTCGGCCATTTCTCAAGCTTGATTCAAGTTTAGTTTGGTTTCGGTTTTTGATAATTTTTATGTTTTTGAGATCGTTGCTTCGAATACTATCCGAACCATGCTAGAATTTCTGATTCTGATGAATATTTTGAGTTATGCCATTGATAATATTTGTGTTTTGTGATGTTTGATGATAAATTATGAAAGATATGTTTTGGATTAACATGTTTTGTATTGGAGTTTTTGATGATTTTGAGTTATTAGGACTAAATTGAAAAAAATAATAAATTGAAGGATTAAAATGCAAAATAAACAAAATGTGAGGACTTGTTTGGGTATGAGGAGTATTCGGCCTAAGTATAGCATGAGCAAATTATGCTTGTTTTGTGTTTTATGCAATTAAGACTAATTTGTAAAAAATATGAAATATCAGGGGTAAAATGGTAATTTTCCCATTTATGTGTTGTTGGATTAAATTGAATGAAATTGTGTTTGAATGAGATTAATTTGAAATTGTATAAATCAAGAACAAAAGAAATCAGACTTGGATCGGGGAAAAGCAAAAATAGTTGAATAGTCGATTTACATCGTTCGTCGATATCCGAGGTAAGTCTTTAAGCAATTAAACATCGTTATTTTTAAATAAATATGAATTCTATATGCTGAAATGAATTATTTGAATATATATTTATGTAAGCCGAATGTAAATAAGCTTGGGAGCTATGTTAACGAAATTGTTACGACTTAGTTATAACATTTGAAAGTCCGTATGAACTATATGGCATATTTGAAATTTTCGATATATGAATTGTTTATGAGACAACTTTATAATAGTGATACTCGGGCTTTGAGCCTAGCAAGCCTTGAGCTGGTGAATTAAATCAGGCTTTATGCCTAGCAGACTTATTGTCGGTGTATAAAATCAAACTTTGAGTTTAGCAGGTATTGTGCTGGTGTGAAATACAGGCTTATGCCTAGCAAGCTTTATGCCGGTGATTACTTATAAGTTTATGCCTAAAAGACTTCATGCTAATGTGGTATTTGAATACATTAAACGAGCTAAATGGCCAGGTATGAATTAACTTGTTACCTACTTAAAATAAGGTAAGTAAGTAACTTGATTATTTGTTACAAATCATGTGTGATGCAAATGAAGCATATATGAGATTATGGTATGTGTATTCGGTTCTATGATCGAATGATATGAATATTATGGATTTGGTCTTTGAATATGTGTATACAAGACCATGTTTATTCGGCCATATGGGTAGTTCATGTACATGTTGTTATATTATGATTTTTGAGCTTGTGTATATGAGTGTATATACATTTGGTTACATATTGACATGTTGATTTTGAAGGTTGGATGATAATTAATTATTTTGATTATAAGAGCATTCAACCAAGGAGAAATTGTTCTATAAAAGTATAAGTTATACATATATGGAATTAAAAGCTTGGAATTATATGTGATTACAAATTCATAAGCTGATTTATTTAATTGAAATGATTTAGTAATTGAGATGTTAATATGCATTAATTATTTAATTTGCTTATGACTTACTAAGCTATAAAAGATTACTCTGTTTATTCGTGTGATTCTGTTTTATAGATTTTGAAGCAAGTTACGAGCTCGGGGATCGTCAGCAAAGTTCACCACACTATCCACAGCTTTGGTATTTAAACCATCGAACTTAAATTATGGCATGTAAAGACTGAATTGTGTTTTGATGTGATGAATCTTGGTTTTGTATAAAACAAATACGAAAATGGCTTATTTAAATGTTCGAATTTGGTTTTGGTTTGATTATGGCATAAGTCCACTTTAGTTACTATGATATGTGATATGAATGAATGATGTTTGTGATGTTTATTTTGTGCGTATAAGTTGGTTGGTGATTTTGATTATATGCATATAATTGATCTTGTTATGTCTTAAATTTGTTTTGAAATGTTTGTTACATGGCATGAGAGATTTATGTTTTAAATATGTCTATAGGTGGTTAATGTCTTGTAATAATAGATATAATCTCATTTAATTGATAAATATTTTTGGTTATATATTAGAATAAGATAAAGAATATGGTTGATATGGTTCGGCATTTATATACATGTTCATGAGATTTATGGTTGGGTATAATATTTATGGTTGTGCATATGTGTGATTTTGGCTTGAGCACATGTCAAGAATGTAACCCAAATATATGATGTATGTATAGTTGCTATGTGTTTTGACCTTATGATAAATGATAGTTGTTAAATATGCTTAAGTAGATCATGTATTAATTAGGTAAGAATCGAAACATATGCATGGTAAGTATTCGGTAGTCACTTATGGACCAAATTAATGATATGAATGACATTTGATTTGGTTGTCATGGTAATTTAATTAAATTGGGTAATAGATTCATATGAGAGAATTGAATTGATGAAAAAGAACATGTATACCTAACATTCGATCATGATATGTTATATATATTTATTATATATTATGGTTGATAAGTATGCGCATGGTCAATACAAAATAAGTCTAATAATCCAATAATGAAATTATTATTGTATACATGTTATGTTTTGTATAAACTGTTTTGATATATTTTGAATTATGTTAAATTAAGCTGTGTTATGATTGATATGATTATTTAAGATTTGGTATTTGATTATAACATTCGATCATGATATGTTATATATATTTATTATATATTATGGTTGATAAGTATGCGCATAGTCAATACAAAATAAGTCTAATAATCCAATAATGAAATTATTATTGTATACATGTTATGTTTTGTATAAACTGTTTTGATATATTTTGAATTATGTTAAATTAAGCTGTGTTATGATTGATATGATTATTTAAGATTTGGTATTTGATTATGTTATAAGCATTGACGTGATAAAAAATTTGTGTTGTAATTTATAACGCGTATTTATTTGAATTGTAAAATAGTCAGTAATGCCTTATAACCCTAATTCGGTGACGGATATGGGTTAGGAGTATTACAAAAGTAGTGGGGAACGGGAGTCTGTCAGGACCTTGTAACATGGAAAGGACTTTATAGAGCTACCAAGAGTGGAAAGTGTCAAAGAACACAAGAAAAGGAAACATTGTGTTGGGTACTATCGACCCATTAGAGTACCTTGAATTACGGGATTTAAGAGATCCTATTTAGGTAAGGATCCAAGCTTATGGTGATTACTTGGGTACACACCAATAGATGCCGCAAGACAAAGGTATCGAGTTTGAGTATTAGGGTTGTAGCATATAAAAAAATAGGGGTATAATGAAAGTCTGAAACAATGATAACTAAAGGTAAGACCCAAAAGAGGGTATTTCTAGATAGAGTATGGTATGGCCAGACTAGGGATCATGTTCGTCCAGAGTTGACTTAGAGAGAAAAAGTGGCAGGGGCCTTGTCAACTAATTTTGCAAATCCTCCTATGAAAAACAAAGAGTTAAATTATGAGCCAAGAATTTCAATTTGTTAAGATTTATGCCGCTTTACATGAATTTATTTTACAGATCTCACTAAGTTCTTTTGAACTTATAAAATTTGTTGCGTGGGTGTAGGATAGATAAAGACTTTATATCTAGAAGAGAGGCCAAGGAGACCTCACCAATGTTAGAGATGGGCAGGGAAGTTGTTTCATGTATATAGAAGGGTAGCTTTAGAGGCCACGCCTCAGGGGTTATGTTGGATGTACTTGTATTATAGGCTCATATTAAAGTTTGTAAACATCTGTTAACTTATGAAGTTAGGAAGTTTGTAAAAAATTAAAACACGTACGATACAAGTTATAATAGAAGTCAAACTTTGAACTTTGATACTGTTTAAGAGTGTAAATTTTGTTAAGTTTGAAATATTGGTAAGTCATTCGGGTTGATGTGACACTTGGTATCCATACTGGTCAACCGAGTTGAGTATAAGAAGTTACAGATATATTGTAGCTTAATGGTCTATTCAAGGGTATGTGATGCCTAATGTGTATGCGTGGTGTGGAATTGATGAATATAAAACTATGTGATGCGATATTAGAGATTTTAAATATGTAATGAAGGTTTTGCATTGGGCCTAACTTCAGCGAATTTATTTACAGAGCAGAGTTCATAAATTTGTTAAGGATGAAGAGATTGTTATTTACTGATACACAAATCATTACATTTGATCATGAAAAATGTGGGATATATTGTGATATGAAGTTTGTGATACATATAATTACTTAGCATAAAAAGACGACATGGGAATTGATTTTATATATTTTATTTTAAAAAATCGATATTATATATCTTTTAAATTTATATTATATTACGATATATGACTTTTTATGTTATGAAACTATAACTTTATTAGACTTGGTACACATAAAATTTTATAAATGACAGTCAAATTAAATTAAATTTCATGAATTTTAAGAAGAAAAATCATCACTTAAAAGTAGACTATATTTACGGATGAACCTTATATTCTATAAACATAAATTAAATTATTATATTTGTATGCATGTATTATTATATATATTACAATTTTATTTAAATTTTGATTACTTAATTATTTTACTAAAGAAGATCTTTTAATGGCTTAAATGATAATGCTTTACCTTCTTGAGAAAAAAAAAAGATGGAACTATTTATAAATTATATTATTTTATTGAAACTTTTTAATATTAATTATATTTAATATTTTTATTATTGTATTGAATATTTAAAATATATACTATGACATTTTAGATTGCAGTGCACTTAAGTTAAAACTAGTTAAATAAAGGGTTGCTCATCTTTTATCAAGACAGTTTGATGACATAAGTTTAGAAAGTCTAATTAAAATATTTTAAAATTTTTAGGAGATAACATGATTTTTTTCCCAATTTTTTTGAAGTTTAATTAAAGGTTTTAAAATTTTGAGAAAAAAATAAAAATTAAAAAGAAAATAAAAAGTTTTAACTTGTTATAAAATAAAGAGAGATTGAGAGAATAAAGAACAAAGGAAGTATGAAAGCAATAGAGAATGTACTTTATTGATAAAAAGGGATGAGTATAATGCTTCATCAAAATCTCTATTTATAGGCATAAGAAGTATAAAAGAAGTAGAGATCTAATTCTAATAACTATTAGAATTTAAAGTATATCAAAACTTTATCTTTATCATGATGGACATCCACTTAATAAGATATTCATAACACTCCCCTTTGGATGTCCATTCGTAGATAATGTGCCTCGTTAAAACCTTATTAGGAAAAATTCTGTGGGATAAAAAAACTTCTATTACAAGCTGTCTCATTAAAAACCTTTACCAAGAAAACATAATAGGACAAAACCTTGGTTAAAGGAAAACAGTACAACTTGTTTTTAGACTCCCCCTGATGGCAACATTATATTACATCTTTGAGTCGACGCATTCCAATGAGTCTTTCAAACGTTGAAGTTGGCAATGCCTTAGTAAAAAGATCTGTTAAATTCTCACTAAAACAAATTTTTTGAACATTTATATCACCTCTTTTCTCAAAATCATGGGTTAAGAATAATTTGGGTGAAATATGTTTCGTTCTGTCACTTTTGATATAACCACCCTTCAATTGAGCTAAACATGTTGTATTATCTTCGTATAAGATAGTTGACACCTTTTCCTGTAAGGGAAAATTACATATCTTTTGGATATGCTGGGTTAATAACCTTAGTCAAACACACTCTAGACTTGCCTCATGCATTGCAATTATTTTTGCATGATTTAAAGAAGCAGCAACTAATGTTTGCTTTGTTGAACGCCATGATATGGTAGTACCCCCACATGTAAATAAATATCCTATTTGAGATCGACCTTTATGTGGATCCATAAGTATCCAGCATCAGCATAGCCGACTAATAGGGATTTTGAATCATTTGAATAAAATAACCTTCTATCAATAGTCCCTCTGAGATATCTAAATACATATTTAATTTTATTTCAATTCTACGTGTTGGAGAAGAACTAAATATTGCTAACAAGTTTAAAGTGAAAGCTATATCAGGTCTTGTGTTGTTTGCAAGATACATCAATGCCCCTATGACACTTAAATATGGTACTTCGGGACCAAGAAACTCTTCACCATCCTTGCATGGACGAAATTGATCTTTATTCACATCTAACGATTGTACAACCATCGGAATACTTAATGGTTGTGTTTTATCCATGTAAAATTTCTTTAATATCTTTTCCGTATAATTTGATTGATGAACATGAATTCCATCTTTTAAATGCTCGATTTGTAAGCCAAGACAAAACTTTGTTTTTTCAAAATCTTTGATCTCAAATTCTTTCTTTAAATAATTTACTATATTTTGGAGTTTTTCAGAAGTTCCAATAATATTTAGGTCATCAATATAAACAACAGTTATCACAAAATCTGATCCAAACCTTTTTATAAAGACACATGGACAAATTGGATCATTTTTGTAACCTTCTTTTAACAAGTATTCACTAAGACGGTTGTACCACATACATCCAGATTATTTTAATCCATATAATTTTTTCTTTAATCTGATCGAACAATTTTCCCGAGAAACTCTATATCCTTCTAGGATTTTAAATCTTTCAGGGATTTTCATATAAATTTAACTATCAAGTGTGCCATACAAATAGGTTGTAACAACATCCATTAGACGCATGTCAAGTTTTTCATGTACTGCCAGACTAATAAGACATCTAAATTTGATTGCATCCACCACAGGAGAATATGTCTCTTCATAATCAATTTCGGGCATTTGTGAAAATCCTTATGCTATAAATCGTGTTTTATATCTTACGACTTCATTTTTTTTCATTTCATTTTTGCACAAATACCCATTTATATTTTACTGGATTTATACCTTTAGGTGTTTGGGCTACAGGTCCAACAACCTCACGTTTAGAAAGCCAATTCAATTATGTTTGAATTGTATTTCTTCCATTTTGGCCAATCTTTTCTATTTCTACATTCATCAATAGATTTAGGCTCAGGATCATCTTTTTTCTTTTTCTACTTCAATAGCAACATTATATGCAAAATTATTGTCGACAACTATATTTTTCTTGTTCCATCTTTTCCCCGAAGTAACATAACTTATCGAGATCTCTTCTTTATCATCATTTTCAAGTACCTAAATCCCTTTAGAGTTTTATGATTATAACTACTTATATATTTAGCCTCTTCTTGGAAACTTGTCTCTATAATATAATCACCTTGAGTATTTGTTCCTTTCCTTTTACGAGGATTTTTATCTTTGGAACCAACCGGTCTTCCACGCTTCAGGCATGGATTACTTTCTTTTTCACTAACAGTTTGCCCTATTGGGATATCAATTCGTATTGGAGCATTTTCAGTTGGTATGTAAGATTCTGTAATTCTCTTTAGGTTAGTAAATGAATATGGCAATTGATTGGTGGTGTTTTTGCAAATGTATGATCCTTTGAACTTCTTGTTTACATTGACTTGTACAAGGATCTAATTGAGAATGATGATCCATTCCATGTAATTTCTTTTACCAGTTGTATTTTCTTTCCCCCTAATGTTAGGAATATTGTTTCATTAAAGTGACAATCAACAAATCGTGCAGAAATAAATCTCCAGTTAATGTTCAACATACTTAATTATAGAAGGAGATTCATAACCAATATATATTCTCAACCTCCTCTGAGAACCTATCTTTGTTCGTTGTGGTGGAGCAATTGGAACATATACTGCACATCCAAAAATTCTAAGATGGGAAATATTTGGCTCCTGACCAAAAACCAATTGTAATAAGGAGTATTTATTATAACTTGTTGGCCTGATGCGCATAAGTGCTACTGCATGCAAAATAACATATCCCCAAACTGTAACATGGAGTTTTGTTCTCATAAGTAATAACCTAGCTATTAGTTAGAGGCGTCTGATAAACGATTCAACTAAATTGTTTTGTGTGTGAACATGAGCTATAGGATGTTCAACTTTTATCCCAATTGACATGCAATAATCATTGAAAGCTTGATATGTAAACTCACCAGCATTATCAAGAAGAATAGTTTTTATTTTATAATCTGGAAATTGTGCTCTTAATTGAATTATTTGAGCAAGTAGTCTCGCAAACGCCGTCAATAATAAACATACATGTGACCATCTACTACATGCATCTATCAATACCATAAAATATCTAAATGGTCCATATGGTGGATGAATAACCCACATATATCACCTTGAATACATTCTAGAAATACTGAAGATTCAATCATAACTTTAGCTGGTGATGGTCTAATAATCAGTTTACCTTGAGAACAAGCATCACAAGAGAAATCTTTGAATTCAAGAATCTTCTAGTTCTTTAATGGGTGCCCAATTGAATTCTCAATTATTTTTCACATCATAATAGATTCAGGATGGCCTAACCGGTCATGCCAAATAGTAAAAGTATGTGTACTACAAACTTCTGGTTTGTAGTAACGTGTGCCTCAATTGCACTAATATGTGTATAATATAAACCTGATGAAAAAGCAGGTAGTCTTTCCAAAACATATTTCTTTCCACATTCAACATTTGTAATATATAGATATTCAATATTTTTCTCATTCATAGTTTCAATATGATATCTATTAATACGAATATCCTTAAAACTCAATAAATTTCTTTCAGATTTAGTGGAAAATAAAGTATCATCAATGACAAATTTTATACCTTTAAGTAATAATATAATTGCTCTTCCGGAGCCTTCAATAATTTTTTAGCATCACTTATTGTTAAATGAGAAAAATATTTTCTCTTTGAGTATCATATGTGTTGTAGCACTATCAGTAAGACATATGCCTCCATTGATTTTGGATCCAACAAATTTTTGTTTATCATTTATATTCTTCATAAAAATAAATAAAATATAACATTAGAAACATTGCAAATATTTATTGAATATGTATAACTTGCAAAATAAATAAATAAACATATTTTTTAATTTTTTTAATCATGAAAATAAATATATTTAAAATAACATAATAAAACCAACTTATTCTTTATGAAAGAAAACGAAACATACTTAAAAACAATACAAAATGCTAAAATAACACCAAATTTTCTAATGATTCTCAAAGAAATTTATCACATCAAGGTGAGTTATATCATTAAGGCCATGAATTACATCACCTTTGTAATAGCCTGTTCTCAATGAAATCGGAACAGAGGTTTTGGGACCACAAATTTGAGGCCGGAAGAAAATTTATTTTAATATTATTTTATAGTTTGTAGTATGATGGAAATATCGTATGAAATTTTTAAAAAAAAAAATTTACCGATTTCATATTTAATTTGATAAAAAGGACCAAATTGCATAGAATGCAAAAGTTGAATTCTAGTAGCAAAGGGGATCAAATAGATATGGAATTCAAAATTTAAGGTCTTTATATGGCAAATAGACCACTTAGTGGAGTTTGTAGATAAGGGTGATTATTCATCATTGGAAATTTAATAAAGTAAAAGGGTTCAATTGGAAAGATGTTAAAATAATGATGATAAAAGGAATAAATAATTAAATTAAGTTATTTTTCATCATCTTTCCTAAACAAAATACATGGAAACCCTAGTTATGAGAGCTTGAAGTTAGCAAGTTTATTTGGCTTAATTAGGTAAATATTTTGGTCTCGTTTTTAATGATTTTTATGTTTCCGAGATAGTAATAGCTTAATTTTGTTATTTCGGGGATTAATTTACAAAACTATTAAAGTGTTAGGGTTTTTCCATGGATTAATATGTACGAATTTTGAAGTTTTATGGTAGAAAATGAAAGATTGTTGATAGATAAACAACTTTTGTAAAGAGAATTTTGATGAAATTATGATTTAAGGACTAAATTGAAAAGATGAAAAATTCATGGAAAAATTCTGAATTTTATGAAATACATGAGCTGCTATTGTGATACATGAAATTCGGCTAGGCTTGAAATAATGATTAAATTGTATGAATTTCATTTTCCGAGCCTAGGGACAAAATCGTAATTAATTAAAAGTATAGGGGCAAAATAGCACTTTTGCCAAAGATGTATATTGGACTGAATTGAATATGAATTGTATTAAATTGAACTAAATTCATTCGTATAGATCCGGATAGACCTAGTACGAAATTGGATAGAGGAAAAGAAAAAGTATCAGATTAGTAAATTACAAATCCACGAACACTTGTCGAGGTAAGTTCGTGTAACTAAATTGTATATTTATATGTTAAATTGAATAATATGTATATGTGAATTGTATAATATGCCATGTATAAGTATTGATCGCATATCCAACAAGTGTGAAATCCCGTTTGAACCTTGAAAATTCGATGGATATGAATAACATTGTCATTAAGGGTTCCCAATTGGTTGTGGTCCAGCATGTGTTGTGGATACACCACAACTCGCAAGATTTTCCCGTTATTTAGCTCTTATGAGCATCCCGATATATGGCTCACATGAGCTTCCCGATTAATGGCTCTCCGGAGCTTTTCGATATTGGCTTACATGAGTTTTCCGATTAATGGCTCTCTGTAGCTTCCCGATATTGACTCGCATGAGCTTTTCGATTACAGCTCTTATGAGCTTCCCGTTACATGGCTCACATGAGCTACCCGTTATATGACTCGAAAGAGCTTCTTGTTTACATGTTCGTATAAACATACATGTACATGAATTAACAGATTTTAGTTTTGTACACTTCAAGTGTACTGCCCGTGTATCCATTGATATTACAAATGATTCAACGGGAAAAGTTCTGATATGAGACAATCTAAATTCGAGATGAATTATTACAGAAATATACTTGAAATACATGAATATGATTTGTACTTGTTATGTGGACACATGATGTGGAAAATATATGAATATGGAAATGTGACTATTGATGAGCTCTTACATGTTTCTTGATTTTCATATGAAATACATGACTAACATATTTGATGAGGATATGTGTTAGGGCTTTTGGCGAATTTTATTTGAATATGTCTAGAATACTTACCTTTAATACAATTAAATGGTATGCTAAATTCCATGTTATACGAACTTACTAAGCATTAAATCCTTACCCTGTTTTATTTCTCTTATTTTATATTAACTTAAAAGCTTGTTAAGGTTGGAAGTTGGTCAGAGACACATCACACTATCCATCGGCCTTTTCGGTATATATAGCAAACTAAATTTTGGTTATAATGGTATGTATAGGCTAAATTTGGCCAATGATGGCATGTAAATGTTTGGTTTAAACTAGCCATTTGAATGGCTTGTGTTTGATACATTTTGATATTTATATATGGCCTTGACATGTTTGGTGTGTGTATGAAAAGGTTGAATGATAGAAATCATATAGGCATATTGATGATTGGTTTGAGATAGCATATTTGGTAAAATATGCATATATGTGTATTTAGTTATTTTGTTAAGTTTGGATACTTGAATATATGTGATGATATGTTATGTATAAAACTTGATTTTAGCTTGAATTGAAGGTCTTGTTGTGACTTGTGAATGTGCAAATTGTTGTGTATAGGTTGATACCAAATTTAGGTGAGAAATATGGCTTGGAAATGGCCTATTTTTGTCCACACGGGCAAAGACACGTGTGTGTGTCTCAGCTGTATATGACACACGGCCAGGTGACATGGTCGTGTGTCCTCTATATTTGAAAGTTTTGTACAAGTCAGTATACTCAAAATTATTCACACGGCCTAGTACACGGGCGTGTGGCTTAGCTTTGTGACCCCTACACCTTATTAATGCAAGTCAGTATGCTCACGTGGCCTAATACACGGGCGTGTGGCTTGGCCGTGTGACCCAAGTCAGAGAGCTCTTAAGTTTGGACACGAGCTGGGACACAGCTGTGTGTCCCTAATTCGAATGTCCAAACGGCCTGAGACACAGGCGTGTCTCTTGACTGTGTGAGACACACGCCTGGCCACATGGGCGTGTGTCCCCTACACCTTGGAAATTTTTGATGTTTTTCGAAAAATTTTCTAAGTACCCGGTTTAGTCACAACTTATTTCTAATGTGTATTTTGGGCCTCAAGGGCTTATATAAGGAATTTTATGATTGACTTTTAATATGAATACTTTATGATGTGAAATATATATTTACTTGATCTGTAAATTCTGGTAATACTCCGTAACTCTATTCCTGCGATGGATAAGGGTTAGAGGTGTTACAATCCTCCTCTTTTGCCTCAATTTCATCATTTTTAGATATAAAATTTGTCTCAATATTATTTTTCTTCCTTTTAATAGATGCTTGATAAAGTTTCACTAAATGTTCAGGCGTACGACAGGTACGTGCCCAGTGTCCCCTCATACCACATCGGTAACATAAATTCTCAATACCTTTGAAGGATTATTTTGACCACCTATTTCTTGTCATTCATTGTTATTCTTTTTCTGGTAGTTAGAAATACCACTATTATCAACACCATGATAGTGGTTACTAGTATGTCCTCGACAACGATCGCGACCTTTATATTTTTCATTTCCATATTCATTGTGTATTACAACATTCACTTTAGGGAGTGGTGTGGTACCAGTGGGACGAATTCCATGGTTTTTCACCAAGAACTCATTATTTTTTTCAGCCATTAAAAGGTATAAAATCATTTCAGAATATTTTTAAAACCTTTTTTAGGGTATTGCTACTACAAGAGCACATTAATAACATGAAAGGTTGAAAAGGTTTTCTCTAACAAGTCTTTATCAATTATGTTCTCTCCACATAATTTTAGTTGAGAACTAATTTTGAAAAGTTCTGAATTTTATTTACTTACAGTCTTAAAATCTTGCAACTGGAAGTACATCCAACCATAATAAGCTTTAAGGAGGATCACCGTTTTTTGATGGTCAAATCTTTCTTTGAAATATTTCCACAACTCAAGAGGATCTTTCACAGTGAGATATTCCACTTTTAATCCTTCATGTAGATGATGACGGATGAAAATCATTACTTTTGCCTTGTCTTGGTTAGATGCTTCTTTATTTGCTACTATAGTATTCCCTAGACCTTTAGCATCTAGGTGAATTTCAACATCTAACACCCATGGAAAATAATTTTTGCTTGAGATGTCTAGGGTGGCAAATTCAAGTTTGGCAAGATTTGACATTATAATCACTTAAGTCGATAGAGAAATTAAATTCGATTCCTCCCAAGAACTTTAAGCAAATTGTTGCACAAGTTTGAACCGCTCTTTTTTCGTCAATTTTGGGTAGCCAAGCAGCCAATTTGAATGTTAGGTTAGAAAATAATGAAAGTAATTCAATGGGGATTAGAAAAGGATAGATAGCAATTGAGGTATGGGATTCAAAATTTTTTTGGGGGTATCAAATGAAAAATAAGAATGAGGTGGGTTTAGAAAAAAAAATTTAGAATTGTGCTAATAACATGTTATAAAATAAAGAGATATAGAGAGAATAAAGAATAAAGAAAATATGAAAGCAATATAGAATGTACTTTATTGATAAAAAAGGATGATTACAATGCTTCATAAGAGTCTCTATTTATAGGCATAAGAAGTATAAAAGAAGTAGAGATCTAATTCTAATAACTATTAAAATTTAAAGTATATCAAAACTTTATCTTTATCATGATGGACATCCACTTAATAATATATTCATAGCATAACTAAATTTTTAATAATTTTGAGAGATTAAAGTCTCTTAATCCTCAATAGATTTCATTATTGTATCAAGATCACAATATTTAAAATTTTTAATATCACACATGGATGTACGTGAAAATCACGAATTTTTAAGTGTGATTTTAAAAGTAATATCTAATAAGCAATGAAATATGTGATCTGAAACTAATAATATTATAAAAAAGGTATAAGTATACCCTCATAATAATATAACTTATTTAACATACACAAGGTTATTTTAGTAATTTCATTGACTGTGTTGGTGTCAAGTTGACTCATGACACCAACTTAGTCCCACACTTAAATAATAGTATACTAGAAATTCTGTTACATGCGTGTGCATGTTGAAGCCTCGTATTTAGAACACATATATGATTTAAAAATAATGTATAATAAATAATGAAACATAAGATCTGGTAATAAATAATGAAACATAAGATCTGGAACTAATAATAACACATTTGCAATATGTGCAAAATTAAAATAAAAAATAGTTTAAATTTTAAGTAAAAATAAATTTATATAAATAAATACATCAAATTAAGATTATTAAATGCACTCCAATTATTTATCATGATATTGCCATTGTTCTTAATTAGCATCAAGCTGACTTGTGAAATTACTCAATTAATGACTTTATCAATATAACTCAGTCACGTTATGTAGTTTTCTTAACACCAACTGAATCACATTTTCTTGAGTTGGCCTGTGACACCAATTCAGTCAGACACTTAAATAATAATATAAATATACAAACAACGTGAATGAAACAATTTATGTAATAACATTGAAATGTATAAAAATATTAAAATAAAGTTTTAGTTGAAGTGGTTTAGAAAAGATTTTACAGATGTCGGTGGTATGTGTTGAAATCTCAACTTTTGTAACTATTTTTTTTAAAAGAATAGGAAAAAGATAAAAGTACGATAATAATAATATAACTTATTTAAAATATTTAAGGTTATTTTAGTAATTTTCTTAACTGAGTAAGTGTTGAACACCAACTATTAAGGTCTAAATAATAGTACAAATAAATATATAAATAATGTGACTGAAACAATTTATGTAATAAATTTGAAATGTAGAAAAATATCAAAATAAAGGCTTGATTGAAGTGGTAAAAAAAAGATTTTACTGATGTTGGTGGTATGGGTTCAATTTTTAACATTTACATTTTTATTGAGTTTCCTTTAAAATAAGGAAAATATAAAAATACACTTGTAATAATATAACTTTTTAAAATTTGTAAGGTTATTTTTGTAATTTCTCTGATCGAGTTGGTGTTCGATTTACTTGTGACGTCAACTCAATCACACACTTAAATAAATGTTAGTATTTTATCCATTGCCCAGTGGAGTTTTTTAACTCCACCAACAGGGTTTAGTAAATGACACGTGTTTGTTTTAATTTTTTTTTAAAATTTAATATTCCCTCAAGACACATGATGGCATTTCACCGCTCCTTGTGGAGTTTTTAACTTTACTAGCAGTGCACCAAATATTTTTTCTTTAAATAATATTAAATTTTGTTACACCTATGATGTGGGTGGAAGAAAATATTTTAAAATATTTTTTAAAAATATATTCAATAATAATTATAAATGGAGTGATAATGAATTTGTATTTTTATATTATTGACCACATGTTTGCTCTTTATTTTAATTAATAGTATTAATTGTAATTTAAAAGAATGATATTTTTATAATTTAATAACTAAATTAGTGACTGGTTAAGAGTGACATTAGCTCAGTAAAGTACTTAAATATAAATATTAGATTATATGTATAGATACTAACAATGTGTGCGGAAATGTTTGTGCAATAATATTAAAATGTACAAAAATAATTAAATAAATTGAAGTTTTGGTTGTAGTGGTAAAGTTGAGGTTTTATGTATATTTATGGCATGAGTTCAAATATCTTTATTTGTATTTTTATTAGTTTTGTTAAAAATATAAAAAGACAAAAGTACCCTCATAATAATATAATTATTTTAATTATGAAAAGATATTTTTGTAATTTTTCTAATTAAGTTAGCATCAAATCGAATCTTAATATTAGCCTAATAAAGAGTTTAAATAGTAGATGGATAATATCTGGTGACAAATAGAATATGATAATTGGTAAAAGTATCGTGAAGGCCCTTATAGTAGGAGTCAGATTACATTTTACCCCATCTACTAAAAGATGGACAAATTAGTCTCTATATGTCAAATCAAAGTACAAATTAATCATTTCTGTTAAAAAACTCATCCATTTGTGCAATTAAAAACCGACATGATGGAATAACCAGATAGTGACACATAATGTGTCGCGTGTACCTCATGCTGACATACAACTACTAATTTTTAACAATAAAAATAAATAAAAATTTTAATTAAGGAACTAATTTACTCATTGATCTAATATATAATAATTAATTTACTTTTTATCTTTTTTAAGTCTAAATCTCCAAACAATGAACGCGAGAATACTTTTACCTTCGAACAATCTCCTAAAAGAGGCAAAAGCTTTACTTAGATGAAGCGAATAGAAGCGAGTGGTTAATGTTGGGGCATACAAAACAAAGGGTACCTACCTTTCTATTATTTTAAAAATGTATTGGTCAATCCGTAAAAAATTGAAGCCGAAATATTAAAATAATTGGATTTGCGACACAGTTTCAGAACCAGCTTCACATATGTTGGAATTTCAAACATGTTCATGTCCATGTCCATGTCCAGCTGGGGACAGACAAAGTCTCACCACCTCCGATTCCCATCATTGTCCATTTGCATATATGTCCCGTTCACATATTTTTTTTTATATTTTAAAATAGTATTAAAAAATTAATTAATTATAAAAATAGGATGAAAAACAAAATAATTTTAAAAATTGGATGTATGCAACAGTATTTTTAATATTAGTTGACATAGAATTTTTTTTTAAAATCTAACAAAAAAGTTGAAAAATTAAAAAAATATATTATTTTTAATTGGTCCAGTCAATTTATCAAGCGATACCCTCTTAAATAAATAAAAAATTATGATTTTGGAGATAAATGTAGGGAAATAAACATTAAGACATTAAATGTAAAAAATTATATTAAATACAAAAAAAATTATTAAGACATTAAATACAAAGGAAAAAAAAGCTATTGTTTAGTGTTGGAACCACAAACTAACTTTTTTTTTCTATCAGATTTTTTAAAATTCACTTTCACTAATGTGTCAGTCAGTACTATAAAATTTTTTTTCCACTTTTTCAAAAAAAATGTATTTTAATTTTTTAAAAACTTCACTCAATCTAACTCAAAATTAATGTAGAAATCACTTTATTTTCATAATTAATTTTTTATCTCATTTTTATAATTAATTAATATTTTAATATTTTTTTTCTAAACTTCGGAGTTGATTGAAGTATTGGAAAATAATAAAATTTTGATTTAATTTTCTTAAAAATTTTAAGTTAAAATTTGATTTTTGGACATTTATAAAAAGAAAAGTCCTAATTTCAAAGTTTTATTAAAAAAAAAAAACACAGTAATTTGATCGTGGAGAGGACAAGAAAGCTTTGATTTAATCTATGAACATTTGAATCTCTTGAAATTTAGTAATTTATAAATTGAAAATAATAATAAAAACCATAGTTTTTATCAAAGAATTAATAATATAATTAGCAGGAAAAAAAACCCGAAGGCTATAATATATTGTCAATACAACAGGAAGAAACTCACAGGGCCATCAATAGCTTGGATATCTTTCGAGAATATACGCTTGGATTCATCACCTCAACTCTTCTTTAAAACCATCTTCTTCAAATTGAAGCAACTCAAATTTTGGACACTTGTTTCTATTTTTTCTCACAGTTTCTGTTATTTTAAATAAGATTTGAACCAGCATTATATGATCAAAGCTTTGTTTTTGTTGCAGAGAAAAAAAAAAAAAATTGGATTTGATACATGCGTACCATGTGTTTGTGAATATTTCTGAATAAATTTTGTGCTTGAATTTATTGTTTGCTAAAATAGTTTGTGCAAAAGGTTTCAAAACAAAAAGAAAAAATGACAAAAGAAGCTGAGAGAGTGGTGGTGATCCTGGATGGGTCGAAGGAGCTAAATCCAAGCATTATCAAATGGCCCCTCGTTGGCTTATCACTTAAGCCTGGAGACAAGCTTCTGGTCCTTGGAATTCTTCACCAGGTTATTAATCCTAGTACGTTTTCTTTCATGGGAGCTGGAAAACTCAGTAAGAATTCATGCTTCCATTTTTTTTTTCTTAGGACAAACGAAGTGAACTCGTTTAATCCTATTGGTTCTTGTAACCACTCTCGAAAAGGTAGTATCCCATGGTAGTCTGAATATGTTGTCTTTCATGGGAGCTAGAAAAACTCAAAAAGAATTCATGCTTCTTTTTTCTCTTGAAAAAAGGACAAGAAAAATGAACCCAGGGTTTAATTTAGATTGGTTCATTTAACCATCTTTAAAAGATGGCATCTTATAGATAATAATCTTAGTATGTTAGTCGTTAGACTTTCATGTTTCTAACTTACCAATAATTTAGAGTTTAATCCAGTTGATTCATGTAATCACCTTTTGAATTCCATGCAATAGATAATAGTCTTAGTACATTATCTTTCTTGGGAGATAGAAATTACTCAATAAGAATTCATGCCTCGCTTAAGATAGCATCTAAAATATAATAATTCTAGTTGGTGATCTTAATGGAGCTAGAAAACACACTAGCAATTCATGCTCTCTTTTTTTTTTTTTCTTGAAAAGGACTAGAAAACGAATCCGGGATTTAATTTGATTGGTTCATTTTTGAAAATAAGAGATGGCATCCGACAAATCTCGAATCCTAATATTTGCAACTCTTCCGACAAAGAAATACTCTGGATGAATGACATTCAATGCATTGCTAGCTGCCCTTAAGTTTCCTCTATCTCCATTAATTTATTTTTGGGTTATTTTTTCAGTGGGGTTTAAATCCAAGGTGGATACAAGTTCAATTTTTGGAACAAACAGAAGGATCACGATAGAAGAAATGGGGAAAAAGTTAGAACAGTACAAAAAGAATGCTGCGCTTGTGAAAATATCCGCACAGTACGAAAAGGAGCAGGTATAGTAGCTTTCTAGCTCTTTACGATGATATCATGAGAGAGTTCTTTCTAAAAATAGAAAATGATATAAATTACATAAATCATGAACTTTGATCATGATTTAGTACAGTTGATTCATGGTGTTAACTTCTTTAGTCGAAGATTTGAATCTCAACATCCATAACTTCTCTATTTTTGGATTGGGGTATTTTTTTTTAATAAAATAACACAAAAATTATCCATGAAAGGATTTTTTGTTAGAGACAATAGATTGTATATATGTTTGTGTGCATGTGAACTTATTTTCTGAAGTTTACTCATCATTCTAGTCAGAGCAACTATGTCATTAAAGTTAAGAGTTATGACTGTGAGACACCATGCCTTATGTTGTATTCTCAAATGGACCTCAATTCAAAATTTGAACCTTGAAGTTTGTTTGAGTTTTGTTTTCAAAGTTTGAGTTTGATTCAAAATAAAAATCGAAATGCTCGAACTTGCTCGATTAAGCTCGTTTATCAAGTAAAAAAGGAGCTTGATTCTCATTCTAGACTTCAAGCTCAAACATTTGTTCTCAAGTTCAAACTACTAATTAAAAATTAAAAGTTTTAACTAGGCTATGTGAGTTAAGTATTAGGATACTCGAATTCAGCTCGCTCAGTTTACTTGAGCTTGACTCTACAATGACCCAACCAAATTTGAATCTTTCCTTCAAGTTGAACTTGAGTAATTTACGACTACAAGTCACTTGTTTACATCCACAGCCCTAACCGTATTCATCTAGTGATGAACAATAAGTACTGATAGAAAATAAGCAGGCGCTCCATCCATTGACATCTAAAGGAAAATGGTTGCCTTTCTTGAACTGAACTGCAAAACTGAATCACAATTATGCCATATATAAATAGTATGATTCAAATAAGCTGCTAATTCTTGTTTGTTAAAATGTTTAATGTAGTATGCATGGCTTGTTTATGATCAAATTACTGACAATATCTTGTGTTTCTTTCTCCCAGATAGAATTCCAGGTAAAGATGTTAGCAGGTTATCCATTAAAGGATGTTGCTGCAAGAGCTGTGAAAAGTTTTGGTGCAACATGGTTGGTACTTGACAGGTATGTGTTTGATTGCTGCTAATGAACTCAGAAAATGAGCAATGGATAGTATGGATTCACATACTTGTGGATATTTGATATGCTTTCTTGCATTTTGGGATAATATTTGGATACTAAATTACCATATAAAATAGATTCAAAGTTGATGTGGATAGTAATCCTCGTATTTTCATTATCTGAATTCGCTTACTTTTGTGGATAATAGATTTAGATAAACAAATTTATTATGCTTTTCAAAATTTTCATTTATTTTATACTCGAATCTGGATAATAATACTTATAAAAAAAAAAATTTACTTTTTTAATTTTTTTCTTATTATATTAAGATTTTTAGCGGATTTGGATTTAAATAATTATACTTAGATTTAATATTAATAATAAACAGACTCAGATTTTAAGTAATTATGCAGATCCGAATTTGAATATTACAAAAATGCAAATATCCTACCAGTTTTATCCCTGATTTTAACATTGTACATCGTAAATATGTGTTATCTTTGAGATAGGCATATGAAGAATGACCAGAGGTACTTTGTAGAGAACCTGTCATGTAATATAGTAAGGTTGAAGAAAGATTGCAATGCTGAAGAATTAAGAGGACCAAATGTAAAGGATAATTTCAAACTGCCGCAACGTCACATACTGTATGCCGAAATGATTCCAGCGATTGGCCCCCAAAGACTGCATTCTCCTCAAAGTAAGTTATTTGGAATGCAATGTAAAACATATTATGTTCATGTCAAGAAATCATGTCATTTGTTGTTGCAGATCGTGGAGGTGAAAGCATTGGAGAGCTTCAATCGCATGGTAATAGGAAATCCATCTCGCGTTCATCTTCAGCTTCAAGTATTTCTGGTAACAGAGCACCGGTTCTGAGTTATAATGAACCGAAGTCCTCATCCTCATCCATGTATGTCCATGATGAAGCATACGGTACAACTACAGGACCAGAAACAGGGGGAGAACATTCCCCGCTATCCATCAACGAAAGTGGAGACCAGAAAGACTTGCAGAGTCCAGATGAAAATCCGAAGCAACATAACCACAACGATGATTGGATGGGGGGAAATCCGGGGGATCAAGTATTCAAAAACTCCCTTTGCTTGATATGCAAAAATCGAAGGCCTAAGATCGGATGGATGAGAGACTTCACTTACGCAGAGCTCCAAGCTGCTACTGAAGGGTTCAGTGCTAAAAACTTCCTATCGGAAGGCGGATTTGGATACGTCTATAGGGGAGAGATCAATGGAATGAAGATTGCAGTAAAAAAACACAAGTACAATGCAAGTCTCCAAGGTGAGAAAGAATTCAAGTCTGAAGTTCACGTGCTTCGGACAGCGAGACATGAAAACTTGGTCATGCTGGTTGGTTCTTGCTCTGAAGGAAACCACAGGCTACTTGTCTATGAATATGTCTGCAATGGTTCACTTGACCTTCATTTATCGAGTAAGGATTCATTCAAGACAACCCTTTGGTTTTTTACTCCGTTTTTGTGCAATGAAATATCTAATTGATGTATGCATGTATGTATTTCGTTTCTTGCTAAATTGATTGCAGAGCACTCAAGAAGACCTCTTAGTTGGCAAAAGAGGGTGAAGATAGCACTGGGAACTGCTAAGGGCTTGAAATATTTGCATGACAACAACATCATCCATCGAGACATGAGACCGAACAACATCCTTGTAACCCACGAATTCGAACCATTGGTAATGATCAAACTACATGTATACATGTATATATGTACGTTTTCTGCAAGTACATTCATTCTTTTACCTCAACTCACCAAAGTTCACACCCGGTTCACTATATCAGCTAGGAGATTTTGGCTTGGCAAGAACTCAACATGAAAACTCAGATAAGTCATCGGAGACAATGACAAGAGTTGTCGGAACTTTAGGATACTTGGCACCAGAATACGCTGAATGTGGCAAAGTGTCAACCAAGACAGATGTTTATTCCTTTGGAGTTGTGCTGTTGCAGCTAATCACTGGAATGAAGACCACAGACAAAAGACTTGGAGGGAAAAGCCTTGTTGGATGGGTAAAACTCTTGATATATGAATAAATTATTAACTATATGAAAGATATATACTCGTATCTGAAACTAACCTGGATCCGGAAAATGAAAACTATGGCCACCTATCACATAGCTAAGTTGTGCAGTGCCTTAAATAACTCTAGCAGCTGAAGTGTAACTCCAAGAAAATGAGTAACACATAGAAAGGTCAGAAAGATCTTCCATTATTGAAGTTTTCTATCTTCTTGCAGGCAAGACCACTACTGAAAGACAGGAACTACCCGGATTTAATTGACCAAAGGATCCTCGATAAGCATGATGTTCATCAACTCTTTTGGATGGTTCGAGTAGCCGAGAAGTGTCTCACCAAGGATCCTCGGAAGAGATTATCAATGGATAAGGTAAGTTTTGAAGATATGTTCCAAATCAAAGATTCGATGCTACAATAACTGAGCAACATTGATTATGATTTACATACTCATAGCACTTCAGATATCGATATCCCCCTAAACCCAAACTTCTCCTTTGCATGGATTCCATTCATGGACCATATTTAGCATCCATGTTGCTGATAAACTTAGTTATCAATCATGATATGAGACCCTGCATGTTAGTGACAAACTAGACACGATAGCAGTTAAAAAGTAGTACCCTCAAGCAAATGAAGAGTCGGAGCAACATAGGTCACAACTAAGTAGCACTAACAGATTAAACTTTATTATCCTCTTTGAACATAGATCAGAATAGCTAAAACCACATTAAACAGATTACTACTATTAAGCAATAATTATTGCAGGTTGTTTTTGCTTTAAACTACATAACGGATTGCGACAACTTCTGTGGCATCGAAGATTTCTCACCTGCACAATCAGATACTGTAAGCCAGGACTCATATGATTCACAGTCACAATCTCCCTTTGAAGATGATTCAGTCTTCACCATAGAGACTACATCTGCAAATAGCCTTAGTCTATTTAATGAAAGGCTTCCACCATCGCCACCAATTTCAAGCAAATCGAGTGCTTCCACCCCTTTCGGTGAATCTGCATCTAGCAGTGGGAGCAATCATGAAAGATATCTATGATGATGGTCCAATGTTTTAACCCTGTGATGGTCGATGCTTGTTGATCAACTTCTGGTCAATCAGTTTATCTTGAATTGGATTCATGTCGTGTTCTATGAAGGATTTGGGAAGTTTGATAAGCAATACTGCACCATGCAATGAAAATTCATCATGTTCTTAGATGATGTTTCAATGATCACTGTCAATTAGGACCCCCTTTTTTTCATGGTTATCAAGTAGGAAACATGGAATCAAATCATATCAAATTAATCATTCTCAATGGATATCTATTAACCATCTTCATCAGGGATAGCTTTTAACTAAGTTAACATGATTGCAAAGTTATATCTGCTTGAACCCCTCTTTTTTTTTTTTTTTTTTTTGAATAAATATCTGCTTGAACTTTGAATGTGACAGTAGTCTTCTCTTGAATAATTGATTTACAAATCCATAACCCAGTGAACATTTTGTCCTACCAAACACTATGTTATTTGACTTGAATGTTGGTGTCGGATACAAATACATGTATTTTTTTATTATTGTAATGTATAGAATATTTATATAAATTTTGATATGATTAATAAATTATGTATAATAAACTTTAATATATTCACATAATAGTAGTTTTTTTTATTACTCAAATTATATCATATTTTATGTATTCATTACTTTTTTTCTTTTTTATTTGCATATTATATTCTTATGGATATAATTGAATGGAAATAAACTCAAGTTTTAAAAACTTTGAAGCTCAACACAATATAAAACATTGATTTATTCATACACATTCATAATTCTATTGTTTATGCTTGAGCTCAAGTTTGAACTTGAATTGAAATTTTTTTACTATTAATTAAAAATAAAAATAAAACAACTCAAAAGCTATTTAAATAAAATATTAACATATTTAAATTATATTCTTCAAATAATTCTATGATCTCAAATTATCAAATATAATTTTTATTTAAGCTTAATTAATATCAACTAATCTCCTATTCATTTTACTTTCTCTAAGCTTAATTAAATTCTCCTCTCGAACTTAACTTTATTTGCCTCAAAAAAAATTTTTTAAATCTTTAAATTTGTCAACTTTTCTCAACTTGACTCGATAACAAAAAATTATATTATAACACACCTACTATGTGGGTGAAAACATTTACGTAATAAATTTACTAAATATTGATATAAAAACTAAATATGAATTTAATTGAAATGGTAAAATTGAAATAGTAAAATTTTAAGGGCTCTTGGCTTCAAACCTCATTAAATGTATATAATTTTCTAGATTTATTAAAATATAAAAAGACATAAATATCTCCAAATAATAATCGTCTCTTAGTAAAATAAATGGGTTTTGGTAAATTCACAACTAAGTTAGAACCTAATTCATGAGTGACACCATCTCAACCAATGGCATTATACATAGTAAGAAGTATAGATATATAAATATATTTTTTTATTTTTTAATATCAAGTGAATAATGAACTTTGCATTTTCGGGCTAGGCTGAACCATAAATGAACTTCGACAAAGAGAATCTTTTAACACTGATTCACCATTAAGAAATTAATCTGTTTGCCAGCTTGTGAGTAGGAAGTTGCCACTTTACATGTTGGTATTTTATTGAATTACGGTTCCTTAAATGATAAAAGAGAACTGTGGAAATAAAATGCTTACAGTTGTCAAAGTTGTTCACGAATATAGGCCATTGATCTCAACATTGAACCCAAAGTATCTTTTGACACTTGGAACTTTACTTCTTTCTCCCCAGAAGTTGTCTTTGTATCTTGGAGCTGAGAAATTCAAATAAACAAGCAATAAGTCCAAAAATTCGATTTTTCTTTCATCAGGGATAGGGGAAGGGATTGTCCAAGTTTTAACTTGGGACATTAATAAGAACTCAAGCAATGCAAGTCATTTGTCACTACACTAATAGCTAGTTGGCCTATTTAGACTTTAACTAAAACAAAAGATAAGAACTTAAAAGCAAGAAGCAGCAGCATAAATCTTACTCCTAAACTTATCACATCAATGCAACTATGGTTCAATGTAATGCTAATCACATGATGTTTATCATTTGAAGCTACTTTCAATGAACATGGGCAAAATCATAAAAGTATTGCTAACCAAGTTTGAAAAACTGGACCAAAAGTTAAAACAGTCAGATTTTCAGTTCTTCCAACTAATTCAAATGGTTAGACGGGCGGTTTGATCAAAACCCTTTTTAATATTTATTTTTACTGTTAGATAAATATTAAATGTTGTTTGTAATTAATAAAAAACGTATTTAGCTTAATGGCATGATCTTTAATATAAAATTAATACATTAAAAGTTCAAATCTTATTGGTTAAGTGACAAAGTAGGAAAGTAGTTATGAATGATAACCATTTGATTGACAAAAATTTCATCCTCACTCTTTTTCACCCTTAGTACCAAGCAAAGCCTTAAGGAAGCAGGAAATATCCATAGTCTGGGACAAAAAAATAAAACAAAACAAAACTAGTTCGAGTATTAAGTCAACTTAAACTTATTTTACACCAAAGACCATTACATGCTTAGTGTTTATCAAGTTTATTTTCATTGTTACTGAAAGTTTCCAAGAGAGCTTTTAATAAAACTGTTCTATATTATTAACTAAAGAACTGAACTTAAATAGAGAAAACAGTCATAATCCTAATTGGGAAAATAGTTCCTTTATTCTAATAAACTACTAAAACATAAAATAAAAATATTCTTAGAATATGAATAAAATTTATCTACTTATATAAGATTTATCTACCTAAATAAATTTAAAACATATACATAATTCAACACCCTCCCTCAAGTTGGTGCATATATATCAATCATACCCAACTTGCTTACAAGAAAATCAAAGCTTGTCTTAGAGAGTCCTTTGGTGAGTATGTCAGCAATCTGTTGTTTTAAAGGAACAAACAGCATGCACACTTGGCCTTCTTCAATCTTCTCCTTGATAAAGTGTCTATCAATCTCAACATGTTTAGTTTTGTCATATTGGACTGGGTTGTAAGCAATACTAATGGCAGCTTTGCTATCATAGTACAACTTCATTAGTGAAGTTATTGGTTTCCTCAACTCTTCCATAATTGTTTTTAACCACATCATTTCATAAATGCCTTGAGCTATTGATCTAAACTCAGTCTCTATACTACTTCTTGCTACAACACTTTGTTTTTTGCTTCGTCAAGTCACAAGGTTTCCCCAAACAAATGTACAGTATCCTAATGTAAATCTTCTATCTGTCATTGAGCCTGCTCAATCTGCATCTGTATAAGCTTCAATTCCTCTTTGTTCGGATTTCTTGAAGAATAAGCCCTTTCCAGGTGAACTCTTCAAGTATCTTAAAATTCGAAACACTACTTCTTCATGTTACTCCATTGGAGAGTGCATAAATTGACTCACTAAACTCATTGCAAAAGCTATGTCTGGCCTTGTATGTGATAAGTAAATTAACTTACCAACTAATCTTTGGTATTGCCCTTTATCAACTAATCGACCTTCTTTATTTTTGAATTTTACATTTGAATCAATTGGTGTGTCAGCTGGGCGACAACCACTCATCCCAGTCTCTTTTAAAAGATCAATCATATATTTTCTCTGAGAGACCACAAGACCCTTCTTTGATCGAGCAAATTCCATTCCAAGAAAGTATTTCAAAGGACCCAGGTCTTTGATCTCAAACTCCAATGCTAGATGCTCCTTGAGACGCCTTATTTCATCCACATCATCTCCTGTAAGAATGATATCATCGACATAAACTATAATAACTGCTATTCTACCTTTTTGTAAATGTCGATAGAACATTATGTGATCAGCTTGCCCTTTTGAATAACCTTATTTTTTAACAACTTGAGTGAACCGTTCAAACCAAGCTCGAGGAGACTGCTTTAGACCATACAAAGATTTCTTAAGTTTACATACTCGAGTTCCAAATTTTTCGTCAAAACCTGGAGGAGGATCCATGTAAACTTCTTCTTCAAGTTTCCCATTTAGGAAAGCATTCTTCATATCTAGCTGCTGTAAAAACCAATCAAGATTAACAGCAATTGATAAAAGAACTCTAGCGGAATTTAATTTGACTACTGGAGCAAATGTTTCAAGATAATCTATCCCGTATGTTTGAGTGTACCCTTTAGCCACCAACCGAGCTTTGTATCTATCTAAAGATCCATCTAATTTGAATTTGGTTGTGAACACCCATTTACAGCCCACTGTTTTTTTTCCTACAGGTAATTCCATTGTTTCCCATGTACCTGTTTTTTTTCAAGAGCGCGCATCTCCTCTAAAATAACCTCCTTCCACTCAGGAACCTGTAAAGCATCTTTCACATTTTTGGGTATTTTTACAGTATCGAAACACGAAACAATAGTTGAAAATATCGAAGACAAGGCTTTATAGGATACAAAGTTAGACATGGGATATTTGACAATATTTCTAACACTTTTTCTTTTGGCAATTGGAATATTTAAATCAGAAAATTCATTGGCTGGATTATGAGCTTTACCTGGACTTTTGACAGGATCTTGCGAGTCGGATTCTTGGTGATGAATCTGGTAGATTCCACTTTCTTGATTTCAATTTCTTCTTGAGTAAACAATTAACTCCTTTGTTTGCTCTTTATTCCCATGATCAGACTCTACACCTTCATACTCCTTTTCATTAACATTAACATCATTAATTTCTGTGTTAATCATAAATTCACCTTCCCCATTATTAGAATCCCTATATTGTATATTCGTAGTCTTTTCTTGATCAATTATAGAATCTTCCTTAGTATAATTCCCTCCCTGAAGATTAGAATCAAAATAAGATTGTGTTTCAACAAATGTGATATCCATGGTAACAATAATCTTCCTATCAATTGGATCATAACATTTGTAACCCTTTTAATTAGAATCATAGCCAACAAAGACACATTTTTTTGCTCTAGGATCTAGTTTACTCTGGTTGTAAAGATGAACAAAAACACTACACTAAAAACTCGAAAGGATAAATCTGTGATTAATTTAGAGTTAGGAAAGTTATCTTTAAAGAGACGAAAAGGAGTTCTGTAGTTTAGAGTTTTACTAGGCATTCTATTAATAAGATATGTAGCTGTTAACAAGGCTTCGCCCCAAAGATAACGTGGTATCTGACTAGTGAACATCAAGGCTCTAGTTACCTCCAAAAGATGTCGGTTTTTTCTTTCTACAATCTCATTTTCTTGTGGTGTATTTGTACAAGAACTTTGGTAGACTATTTCATTTTTAGTTAAGAAAACACCTAATTGGTCGCTAAAAAATTCCCCACCATTGCCAGTCCAAAATGCTTTTATTTTCACACCAAATTGTGTTTCCACCATAGCATAAAAAGACTGAAACACATTTTTAACTTCAGATTTATCTTTTAATAAAAAGACCCAACAAATTCGAGTATGATCATCAATAAATGTGACAAACCAACATTTTCCTAAAAAGGTTGAGACTCTTGAAGGTCCCCAAACATCACTATGAATTAACGAAAAAGGTTTGGAGGCTTTATATTTTTGAGGTGGAAAGAATGACCAATGATGTTTAGCCAATTCACAAAATTCACAATGATATGAAGAATGACTTATTTTTAAATAGATTAGGTAACAAATATCTTAAATAGTAAAAATTAGGATGTCCAAGCCTATAATGCCAAATCATAACCTCATCAAAATCAGAAACAGAATTTAAACATAAAATAGTTGTTGGTTGACTTAGATGGTCGTTTTTAAGAAAGTAAATTCCACCAAATTCTTTAGCATTGCCAATCATCCTCCCCGAGACCATGTCTTGAAATTTACACATAGAGGAGTCAAATATAACATGACAATTTGAGGACTGGGATAATTTACTGATTGATATGAGATTACAAGCTAGATTTGGCACATGTAAAAAATCATGTAAAACCAAGGAAGACGAAATTTTAACAGTGCCTTTCCCGGCTATTGCCGAGAAGGACCCATCTGCTACTTTGATCTTTTTGTTTCCTGCGCAAGGTGTGTAAGTTGAAAAAAAGAAAATGACTACTAGTCATCTGATCACTAGTTCCAGAATCAACGATCACGTGTTTGTTTTACAAGGCTTGACACTGAAAAAAAAAAATCAATACCTGATTGGGCAAAAGAGGAAGAAGGATTATTGGATGAGTTAAGAATAGAAGAATTCATCCGAAATTGTGGTGATTGAAAAAACTTGTGTAGATGCTCTAATTGTTCCTTAGTGAATGGAGACCCTTCCAAAGAACTTTGGCCCTCATAATTTCCGCTATCCCCTAATTGTGAACCATAACCATTGTCACTCTTTTTCCTTCCATTTGTCGGTTTCCCATGGAGCTTCCAACACGTTTCTCGAGTGTGCCAATATTTTTTGCGGTGATCGCACCCAGGTTTAACCATGATATTACTAGAGATTTAACCTAGCTCAGATGCCATGAAAGTTTCCAAAAGAGCTTTTAATAAAACTATTCTATATTATTAACTAAAGAACTGAACTTAAATAGAGAAAACAGTCCTAATCCTAATTGGGAAAATAGTTCCCTTATTCTAATAAACTACTAAAAGATAAAATAAAAATATTCCTAGAATATGAATAAAATTTATCTACCTAAATAAGATTTATCTACCTAAATAAATTTAAAACATATACATATTTCAACAGTTACTGTTCACCTTAAGAAGTAATGCCCAAAAGTTGGGAATTTGGTTCTTGGGAAGAAGCAAAATCCAATCATCAAATTGCCCTTAAATAATACCTTAAATTGCAATTACCTTTGGTTGAAAATTAAAAAAGAGAAAAAACTTTTAAGGACTCTATAAAATAAAAGTTGGAATTATAGATTAAAATGTCACAGGACAGTTCACAAATTAGTATGCTAAAAGGGTGCTTCTCTTTCCCTGTTCAGATATTCAGCATACTATGCTCTCTATAACTTGATGAAATATTGAATATCATGATAAACTCATTAAATAAGATATGCTAACTAGTCTTAGCTAAAAATATTTGTGACATAATAGCATCTAATACCATTATCCTAACACTAAGGTAATTCATATAATAGAAAATCATCACCAAAAACCAACTCCTTAGAAATTTAAAAAGAAAAAAAAAAACTAGGATATGGATGGATATAAGTTCAACTTTTCAAACCTTCAAATTTATAGCAGCAACCCTATTGACTGGTGTTGAGAGCTGTTGACTGATGTAAGCCATTGATCGCAACATAGGCTCCAGAGTTACCTTTGTGAGCCTAAATTGCACTTCAGTCTCTCCCAAAGGGTTCTTGCTATAGTCATGCAGCTGCAATAGAGGTGAAAGAAGATTATACCAATTGAAAACAATCAACTCAAGTATGATTACATGATGCTTGCTTTGACAATTTGGAACATGACTGAAAATCTGAGAAAGTGAATAGTTATTTCGGAAGCACCACAAAGAGTATAAAAGGATTTCAGTGCATTAGACTAACTATGATAAGTTAGCTTTTAATTCTTCCAGTTGCCAGAGCATCTAATATGAGATAGATAACTTTCATCTTGAATATATAAAGCGAAACTTAAAAGAAACAAGTAAGAAAAAGATAGTTTAATTGCCATAAATCATTATGGAAATGAGAGTATATGCCAACATACCTTCAAGTTTATAACAGCTACTTTACAAGCTTTTACTTCTTTTTTATTTTCTATAACCCAAGTCATGGACTTAAAACAAGAGAGAACCACCTGCATCCAACAGTAATAGAACTCTCATGTATTTTCACTAACAAAAACGTTGGTTAATGCTGAATACAACAAAAATCCAAGAGACGTGTGTATGAGTTGGTGACATACATATATGATGTATATTAATAAAATAGATATAAACTTCTTCCAAACATACCGTGCTATCAAGGTGATCAGTATCACGATCAATAGATACAGGGACCATGCTAGGTTGATTAAAGTCAGTAAGTGGAGCTCCACTATCAATAAGATTAAAGCGAGGTGATACTGCATCTTGCCATGGCCATAAAGATGGGACCATTTCTGAGACCGGAGAAGTGGTTTTTTTGCTACCATCCTCATGACTATTTCCATTAATATAAGATCTAGGTGGGGTGACTTTAGCTACATCCTTCTTTATAAATGCAACCTTTTTTATGGCATCTCTAAGAGCATTGATTGCTGTGCTATATGTCTCGGGGACAACAGAACCTTCTTCTGCCAATTTGAAGGCTTCCTGACATAGGATATTGAAACGGGCGGTTAGAGTCTCAACACCTTGAGGATCAGCATTTTTCTCATCCAATCCAACCCAAGATTTGGCACTCTTGGTCCACCGCCTTAATATGTAATGGGATGGAAGGGTAAGAACATTTGTCACTGTGAACACTGTCAATATATGTCTACATAGAATACCAGAATATTCAAACATCTGACATGTACAACTTGCTTTCATCTCAGAAACATTCAGCATGACAAAGTATGCCTTATCATCATGTTCATATTTTGCAACCCTGTATTTACTGACAATGCCATCTCCCTCAATCTTGTTTGCTGTATACACAAAAGTTTCAACTAGTTCCTCCTGAAACTTTGAGAAAACTTTCTTCGTGTAGAGGTTTGCTGCCTGCTGTTCCATAGGTGATGGTGTTTTTAGTACCGGTGTGGTGCAGATTGTGTCACAATCTGCTTCTATTTCCCTCTCTAGAGAACGTTCCAGAGCCCTTTCATACTGTTTTAAGAAACGTGGTATAGTTGTCTGCTGATTTATGTACCCATCAAAAAAAGAGCTAACCCCTTGGTTAGAAGAAAGACTAGCAAAGAAAGTACCACGAAAATAAACTGGAGCCCACTGTTTACGAGCATTATATACTGCCAGAAGCCACTCATTTTTCTGGAGGTTGTACTTATCAAGGAGAGTGGTCCACGATGATTCAAAATCCTCAATCGTCTCTGAAAAGTTTATGCAGCCATAGATCTCACCATAAAAGGAAGGATGGGCTAGGTAGATATGTGCCAACCTTTCTTGTCCTTCCCTCAAGATGTGCCACTTGCAAATGCAGTGGCGAGTTTCAGGAAAGACCTGAGAAACTGCTGCTTGTATTGCTCTGTCTTGGTCTGTGGTGATGGAAATGGGAGATCGATTGTTCATTGCAGATAACCACGTCCTGAATAGCCAAGTAAAGGAAGACTCGGATTCATCCAGAAGTAATGCACAACCAAACAACACCATCTGGCCATGATGATTTATGCCTGTGAAAGGAGCAAATGGAATCTGATACTGATTTGGTCGATACATTGTGTCAAAAATAACTGCATCTCCAAAGTGATTGTAAGCTGCCCTTGATCTTGCATCGGCCCAGAAAACATTAGTCATTCGGTTATCATCATCAAGCTGTATTGCATAATAAAAGCCCGGGTTTTCAGCCTGCATCTTCTTGAAATAGTTCAGCAGATTTTGAGCATCTTTCCCCAGTGTTCTCCTTTGGCTAGGAAGTCCAACATAGCCTACAGACCCCATATTCCTTACAAGGTGATTAGGGTCAACACAGGAGGTATTCCCAATCCTAGTGGCTTCACAAGAAACATGATTTCCATCCACCAAAGCATAAACATCAGTAGCGGCATCAGATGTTTCGGGAACATTTTTAGTGGCTCCAGCAAAATGCCTACGAGATCTAAGGTAATGAACCTTACTAGGATTAACCATCGAATGATTATGATCCTCCACAAACTTTGTAGCAACCCACTTCTTTCCATCCTTTCTCTCGATCCTAAACATTGCATTACAACTTTCAACATTTTTCCTCTTTAAAACCTCCCTTGAACATGCGAAATCCCACGTTACAATTGGCCCATCGAGCTTAGTACGAGTAAACTGACCAACATGGGTACTAAACCCTAACCGCCTAGCATATCCATCGTAAAATGTCCTGCCTGCATCCTCCGACTCAAATTCCATCCCCACACATGGCTTACCTCCGGCACCTCCATCATCATTCGGATTAACAACCACATCTATTCCAGTCAAATTTTCTATTAAATTCCAATTACTACCACCACCCTTACTAGACTCAATATTTACTCCCCGGACATTATCCCCTTTTCCCCCTCCCACATCCATGTTTTCATCTCATACAACATGCAATTCAGCATTTTCTTCCTTCTACTAAACCAGGGTTAAACCCTCCTCCATTCAGTCAATCTAACTGTTTAAATGCATGGTTATCAATTAGAAGCTCACTCAATGCAATTCTCATCCAAATCAGTCTTTAAAAACAAAAAACTAGTAATTCAATTCTACAAAGAACTGATGGAAGCATCAATGAAGTGCAACTGAGCAGACTAACAAAATGACAGAGAAATGAACTGAAAATGCGGGAGGGAAACCAAAAGGACTATGAAATTGAGACGTAAGAGGGAAATTAAAAATTGAATTATCATTGATCAAAAGAAATGGTTATAAAATTAAATGTCCATTTCGGGCAAGAAACTTACAGTTGCATTTTTGGAAGAAAATGAAGAAAAGGAGGGGCCTCTGCTTTGCTTTGTTCTTCAATGTTTGTGTCTCAGTGAATAAGCTTCTTTTTTATTGATGGCGAAAACTTTCGCTCGATGCTTGGGTCGAAGCAATGTTAATTTTTTTGGCTAACCCTAGAAATTGGGGAAAATGGGTACTAACTCCTAAATATTTTTTTAACTTCAAAAAATTTTGCTCTTTAAAAAACTTTACCTCGTACGCGGAAAAAATTTAATAAATAAAAGTTTATTTATTAAGTATTATAATAGTTAGATATAAAATAAATAATAATGAGTAAAAAAAATAAACTATTAAAAAAGTAATTTTTGTTTGTCTTAGGTTATATTTTAGTCATTTATGTTTGAAATGTTACATTTTAATCACTTACGTTATCGTGTTGTAACATTTTAGTCACTGAGTCGTTAATTACGGTCTAACGTTAAGCTGACATAGTACGTTAAATCATCATTTTAGGTTAAATTCTAAGATTGGTCATCATATTTTCTCATTTTGAGTAATTTAATTTTTTTCTTTTATTTTCTTTTAATTTTTTTATATTCTCTTATGTTCTCCCTCTATTTTCCTCCCTTCTTCATTTCTTTTAATGTAATTTTTCTATGTTTTCTATTTATTAAAACTAATCTACAAACTTGTCTCACTCAAAAAAATTAAATTGTTCAAAAAAATAAAAGTATAGGGACTAATTTTAACAAATGTAAAACATAAAAACCTATGTTAAAAGAAATTGAGAATGAAGGAAAACAAAGGGAGAAGTGGAAAAGAATGGAAAATAAAGAAAAAGAAAAGAAAAGTTAAAAGAACATAAAAGGAAAAAATTGCTCAAAACGAAAAAATATAGGGATCAATTATATAAAATAACCTAAAATTTTTATTTGAAATGATGATTTAATATGTCACGTCAGCTTATTGTTACACCGTTAGTGGTAATTAACGGCTCAATGACTAAAACGTAACATAAATGTAACTTGAGATAAACAAAAGTAATTATTTTGATAATTTAACAAAAAAATAAAACTTCTTTAAAATTAAAAAAAATATTCTCTTTTTTAAAACAAGTGATGTGAAATTAAAATTAGTTTATTACTTATTTTTATAAAATAGAATGAATATTTTTTTTGTTTATTTTGGAGAGATCATTTTTTACAAGAGTTTTTTTATTCATATTTCTAGTTTCAAAGTTTAAGGGTGGGTTTGGATGGGCAGTGGGGTGCGATGCAGTGCGTTTAGTTTACTTTTTGTCTTACGCTACAGTATCTAATCTTACCACCACCATTGTTTTTACACTAATCGCAGGTAAACGCACAACCCATCCAACCTCACCCTAAATTTATACAATCATCCTTTATATGATATCTATTTATTGAGTAAAAGTACCATGAAGGCTCTTATATGCTAGTTTTTGTTAAATATGGTCCTTCTATTAAAATATTTATCCATTTCTGCTGTCAAAATCTGGTCCTTTTTTTGTTGACAAGGAAAAGGCTATAATGGCCAGAAATCAAATTAACTTGCATCCAAAATTATATAGTCATGGATATCACTAGGATAATCCATATAAAAATTCAAATCACAACAATTTTTAAGTGACCAATTACAAAGGAAATCAACCATTTTATTATAGCATCAATCGATCCATCTAATGTCAAACACACTGAAGGAAACACACATGTTCTGAATCTCCTTAATCTGGTGCCCAAGAACCGTGAGATTGTCACGAACCTTTTGGACTCTATTAACGACACTTGCGCAATCCATCTCAATATTAACTTTAGAGAGGTTGAGACTTCAAGCAAGACTAATACCTTCAATTAGCATATCCAATTCAGCCCACCCCGAATAAATGACTCTTTCTTTAAAAATACCTCTGCCTCTTAAAACGAAACCATTCGAGTCTCTAGTAATAATGCCCAATCCTGTCCTCCTTTCATTCATAGTGTAACACCCTGGATTTTGGGGTTAGAAGTTTTGAGTTTTATGGTTAGGGTCAGTGAGAAGGTTGCGCTATTGTGTTTAGTTGTACATTTAAGTGTAAGAATGGGCTTGTTGGTTTGGTGGTTGAGTGAGTGTTAGTATACCTCAAGGTTTTGGGTTCGAGTCTTTACGTGCGCATTTCAGGAAACATTTTTATATAATATTGTTTTGTTAAATACTAATTTTGTTTAAGTTATATATATAACAATTTTTTATATTATTTTTAATTTTATTTTATTATTTTCTGAACTTGCTGGACGTGCTTTTTCTTTTTGGGGGTTTTTCTTTTTTTTTTTTAGAAACGGTTTTGTTGGTAGGTTTCGAAGAATTTCGCTCCTCCATCGTCGAATCAGGTGTGGGTTCTAAACTTTTCTTTTTAGTTTTGAATACTGAATTGATTTTGGGTAATTCAACATAATGAGTGTGCTCTGTACTGTATAAGTCGGTACTGAATCGCTTTGAAATTCGGCAACTCTTTTTTTGTGATTTGGTAGTGAGCAATTGAGGTTTGTATTGGCTTTATATGGCATAGAATCGGTTTAATATGGTGTGATTCAGAAATACTTGATTAGGGGTCATTTTATTAATCAAAAATGAGACTTTCAATCAATTTTCAAAGTGGTTTCATGACCACACGGATGGCCACAAGGGTTTGTGCCCCCACACACGGCTGTGTGCTTTTAGGATTTATGGTTTCTACGCGAATTTGGGTGACACACAACCATGTGGCAAATTTGGAGATTTTTTTCGATTTTCACACGGCCCTGTCCCTTGGGTACACGGGCATGTGTGATAGGAAATTAGGGATTTAGGAATCTCATACGAGCGTGTGTTTTGGACACATGACTGTGTCTGGTAGGCACACGGACGTGTGAGACCTTTACACAACTGTGTCTGTCTTGTACTCTATTTTAGCACATTTTGGACAGTAAGTTACATGGCCTGTTCACGCGACTGTATCCCTATTTCACACGGGCGTGTACCTCTGCCACACGACTGTGTGCCTCCCTCCACACGGGCATTTTGACCCCGACACGACATAGCTTTTCCCATATGGCTGGGGCACATGGCCGTGGGATTCTAAGTCACTTATTTGGTTATGTATATGTTTTTGAATTGAGAATTTGTTTGTGTGCTTCAGCCATGGCTGAACTTTAGTGAGGGTGGCTAAGAATTCTGATCTGAGCTTCGGCTTATGTGTTATTTGTGACTGAGGTGTGAGATGTTTGATTTTGAGTCCAATATGTTGGTTGTGTGTGCATATCTGCTTCTGTCTGATTGTCTATTGACATGTTCATTATTTCTTTGGGTTTGAATGCATACATGCACTTGCATTATGTATTTTGGGTTTGGTTGTGAAGAGAAGGAAGATTGTTTCTGTTCTGATTTGGCAGTTTAACTACAAGCTTATTCGTACAGCGGTTTACCACACTGTACCACATGTACGTCAGCTTTACTGCGTACCATTTTCTAATTTGGTAGTTTAAATTGCAACATGACTATACAGCGGACTACCGTATTGCACTATATTGCATATACGCCAGGCCTGCTGCGTATTAATATCTGAGTGGCTTAGTCCACATACATGGTGTGTAGGGTTGGATGGGCCTTTCGAGGTCCTTTGTAGTGTGTTTTGGTTAGATGAGCTTAATCAGCTTCTATGGAGTGTGATCGAGGGACGAAGAGGTGTGTTGGCTGGATGGGTGGGTTTTACTACTTGACTGCATTTCATATGCATCTATTTGAACATTCTGGGCAGAAGATTATCTGACTGTATTCTGTCTAATTGTGTGTGACTTGGTGTGCTTGAGTTGTTACGTACTGTTGGGACGTTGGTTTCAAGTATGCTTTTTGACTCTGTGAGTGACTATAAGTCTGCTGCACTCTAGAATTAAGTTCTGTAATTCTGTTTTAAGTCTTGTTTTAAACTCACACCGAGCTCGTATAGCTCACCCCCTTACTGTTTCCCCTTGCAGGTACGCTCGGTTTCAGTAGCTGGACTCAGTATGCGGAGGTCTCGGACAGTCTCGGTTGAAAATAATTTATCAGTTATCTTTTCAATTTTGATTTACTGTTTTAATTTGTAGGGTTTTATAAAACTGTGGTACAAGTTTTGTTTTAAATTATCAATCATACATTTTATTTTGTACATTTATTAAACTTAACTATAACTTTTCTGATTGAAAGCTAATGTTTAATTGTTTTCAGTTTGTTAAACTTTAAAATGTTGTAGTGGAATTTGAGACAATTTATTTTCGGTTAAATTTTCCTACGATCACTTCGGTTATTAATGTAACCTCCAAGATTTGGTCTAAACTTCTAGGCCGGATTTTGGGGTGTTACACACAGTAACATTGACATTTATTTTGAAAAAATCCTCCATCGGTTTTCCCCACTTGATTACGTGGGGGGACGAGAAAGAATAGGGTGAGCAGACAAATTGTGGATGCCAAAATCATCACTAAATTGGTAAGCTCTATCCCAAACAATATAGGCTTCTTTCGTTTTTCCCCTAAATACAAAATTATTGCGAGAATTTTATATGTTTCACAAAACAACTAAGAGATCCGCAAAAGCTTTTTTATCCAAGCTGCGCATAGAATCCTCCAGCCAGTCAATGCAGGAGTTAAACTGTTTCCTCAACAGTCTATTATCAAGGCCCCCAGCAACCACGATTTCCCGAGCTTTTGGACAGTCTCTCAAACAATAGAGCACAGTTTCATTCTCGACATTACAGCGAGGACACCTGCAGCTGACATCTCTTTTAATAGATGAAATTTCCACATTTATGGGAATAATATCATGTCTTATTCTCCAGGAAAAAAAACACGAATTTTTGGAAGGATATTAAGTTTTCAGATTATTCTCTAGTAAAGATAATGAGGCCCAAATCCTATATCCTTAAGCAATAGCCAATACTAAGCAGATTTTGTTGAGTAAAGCCCGTGGGGGTTATGGAACCAGACCCAGCAATCATCAAGGCCATATGGAAGAAAAGGAATTTTACAAATTAAGTCACCCACATGGTCACTATATAACTCACAAACACGAATCCCATTCTAATTTTTTTGATCGGGGAGCCGTAGATCATACACCAAAGTTTTCGGAATAGATGTACCTAGAAAGCGTAATACTTCATTGTCTAATCCCTCGAATCGCCATTTATCCATACTAATACGAGTACCACGGCCATTACCAATTCTCATGCCAAAGCCCTTGTTCAATATTTTTTTGGCAATCAAAATACTAGACCATGTAAAAGAGGGCTTATCACACTATTTTAGATAAAATAAAATAAAATAAAAAAGGCCACCATCCGGAAAATACTTTGAACAAAGAACCTTAAAGCATAATGTATCCTTATTTGTGAAGAGCCTCCAAACTTGACGACCCAGCAGAGCTAAGTTAAAAAGCCTCATATCTCTAAAATTGATACCTCTCATCCCTTTCGGAAAGCATAGTTTTTCATATACCATCACAGCCCAGCATTGTCCCTTTTCCTTGTTGGCCCACCACCATCTACGCATCATGGAAATAATTTCATCCAACGTCCCCCTAGGAAAAAGAAAAATAGAGAAAGCATAAGTTGGTAATGATTGTAAAACAACTTTTATAAAAATATCTTTACCACATAACACTAAAATGTGCTTGAACCAACTATTGATCCTTTTAAAGAAACGATCAATGATATGTTTAAAGGCTCCATTCTTCTTTTTTCCAACAAGCAAAGGCAACCCAATATAATGATCTAGGGATGCAACAACCCTCATCCCTAAGCGATCTCCAAAATTCTACTGGTGGTTTCTAGTCGTATTAAGGCTAAACCAAACCATGAATTTAAGGTGATTAATTTTTGCCCCGAAGCTCCTTCAAAAAGCTTGAGAATCTCCAAGACCGTATCTGTAACACCCCCTACCCGTATCTCTCGCCAGAATAGAGTACGAGGCATTACCGAGGAGTACGAAACACTTACAAATAATTTAAATATATTTTCATAATAACTTGTCTCAATTTCATACTATTTCATATTTAAGCTTTATTCACCAAAGTATTTGAAATATCATCTTTATGCAAATAGCACACACGAGGTACATAATTCCGTAATTATGAATGAACACATTTATCAAACATATTTCACATTCATATATCAATGTCTCATGTCTCTATATATCAATAACCGTCATTTTTCTTGTTTTTCAAATAATTATGTGTAACCATTCATAAGTATGCAATTCACTGTTTCTTCCTGTCAATCACAATTTCAAATGACTAATTCATGTGAATGAGCTCCACCTCATTAGGTGTTTAAATCCTGTCACTGTGATTCACATACTCATAATTTACTAACATATCCTGTCAAACACAATCTCTAAATAACGAAATCACATAATTGAGCTCAATAATAATAATGATAACATTACTTACATTTCTTTTTCCACACGTTACATTTACGACTTACCAACTTGTCAATTCAAGGAACGGTTTACGGATTTGAGTACATCGTGATCTGAAGCCCGAAGTCTAGCTGAAGCACATAAGTGCTAAACGGAAGCCCTAAGGTTAACTGAAGCACACAAGTGCTAAACGGAAGCCCGAAGGCTAACTGAAGCACACAAGTGCTAAACAGAAGCCCGAAGGCTAACTGAAGCACACAAGTGCTAAACGTAAGCCCAAAGGGTAACTGAAGCACATAAGTGCTAAACGGAAGCCCGAAGGCTAACTGAAGCTCATCAGAGCTGAACTAAAACCCCAAAAGGGTTAACTGAAACTCATATGAGTTAACGAAAGCTCGTAAGAGCTAAACGGAAAGCAAACACGAGAATTCGCAACAAGTACTGAATCTTGGTTTACTTGTGTAATTTACCATCACTTCATCTTTTTCACTAAAAGATCGTACTCATTTCCTGCGTTCCATTCCTCCGAAATACTCAGTTCAATTTTATAACTTTTGTACATAATTTACTTATTTTCAACAATTAACATACATAAATATTAATCACCATTCATAAAATAATATTGAAATTTAATAATATTAACAAATGGTCACTAAAATTTAGTTATATAAACTCAGAAGTTCGATTTTTGTATTATAGCATTAATCATAATTTCATAATAAATATTCCAAATAAAATATTATATCATTTCTAATTCAACATTTATCGATTATAATCAGGTTGTAAGTAACATTATCCATAATTTTCACTATTTACTTATGTGAATATTCAAGCTATCCATCCGTGTCATAATCACTAAATTATTTTTAGCTTGAGCTACAGAACTCTAAATTAAGATCCGCTAATTTTTCCTAAAACTAGACTCACGTATCTTCTTACCATAAAATTTTAATAATTTTTTGTTTAACCAATAAGTACAGTTTATTCTTTAAAGTCACCCTTATTCTGCTGTCTGATAGTTCCAACCCTTTTTTACTAAAAATTAATTATCTCCTCGTACATGATTTGAATGATGTTCCTATTTGTTTCTCTTGAAAATAGACTCATTAAGGATTCTAAAAATATGAACAAGGGAACCCGAATTCATTCTGACCTTGTCTTACAAAATTTATTATATCTCATGATTTACAATTCCATTGCTTACATCGTTTCTTTTATGAGAAACTAGACTCAATAAGCTTTAATTTCATATTTTTTTTAATCTTCTAATTCTATTTCTACAATTTATGGTGATTTTTAAAAGTTAGCTTACTGCTGCTGTCCAAAACTATTTTAGTGCAAGATATTTATTACCATTTTTCCCCTAAGCTTTTAATAAATAATAATTTTGTCCCTACTCAATTAGCCCCTCAATTGAGCTGATTTTTCTCAATTAACACTTTATTCTATCACTTTAAATTACTTTATAACCTTTTGGGATCATAATTTCAGCACTAGACTTTAATTCCAAACATTTTTACAATTAGGTCCTAAAAATCAATTTCAATTGAAATTACCTAATAAAATCATCTCATAAACAAATTAAAGCTTCAATTTCATGCTATTTCATCATAAAATTACAGAACTCAACCATGATTACTTTCAATTTCATCCATGAAATAAAAAACTAATGAATTTAATAGTAGGACCTAGTTGTAAAAGTCTTAAAAACACAAAAATTATAGGAAAAAGACAAGGATTAACTCACTTGGTTCAAAAATTATAGAATACCAGCTTATAGAACCCCTCCTATGGCATTTTGGCTGATGAGAATGAAGAAAAAATGAAGAGAATTCTAGATATTCCAATTTGATCCCATTTTTATTTAGCTAGTTTTGCCCTTCTTTCACCCTTTTCCTGATTTTTTTTCTCAGCTATTGAAGCCCAAAATATCTCTTTTGGGCTTATTTACACTTTAGGTCCTTCCTCATTTGACAATTGAGCTATTTAATCCTTTTAACAACTTTTACACATTTTTCAATTTAGTTCTTTTTATTTAATTAACCACCCAAACGTCAAAATTTTCTGCCGAATTTTTAATACTACCTCACTAACACTCCATAAATATTTCTAAAAATATTTATGGCTCAGTTTATGAAGTCGAGGTCTCGATACCTCATTCTCGACCCAATTTACTTAATTAATTCTTTTAAATTACCAAATTCACTAATTCAAAAATACTTTTATATTCACATTTGACTCATAGGTATTAGTTTATTAAATTTTTGACTCACTCGTCAGATTTAGTGATCTCAAATCTCTATTCCCGACACCACTGAAAATTAGGCTGTTACAGTATCAATCTCCTTATATTTATTTCTAACAAAAAGTAAGGCATCATCGGTGAAAAAGAGATGGTTAATTATTGTCCTATGCTGGCTTGCTCTAATGCCCCAAACATTACCATCAAACTGAGCATAACATAACAACCTAGAAAAAACTTCCATACGAAAAAAAAAGGTAAAGAGATAATGAGTCTCCCTGACGTAAACCACGTTCCGACACGAAAACATAAGTAAAAGACATATTGCATTTAACAACATATTTAACAAAACAGACACAACTAATAATCATCGTGATCCATCTATCCGCTAATCCTATTTTACGCATCATAGATTCGAGGAAGCCTCACTCGACCTTGACATAAGATTTGCTCATATCGAGCTTTAACTAAACCCCTATTCGACCATTCTTAGAACTTTGGAAGTACTGCATAAGTTCATAAGCAATAAGGACATTAGCGTGAATCATTCACCTCGGGACAAATGCGCTTTATTTTTGGCTAATGCGATAATGAAGCACTGTTTTCAACCTGTTAACTAGAACTATAGAGATAATCTTAAAAAGAACCCGACAGAGACTAATAAGGCATCGATATCTCATTGGGATCTTGTTTCTTAGAGATTAGCAAAATCATAGTGTCATTCACCACGTCAAGATATTGTTTCCCATTAAAGAAATCATGGCAGAAACGAAGGACATCCCTCCCAACAATATCTCAATTTTCTCAAAAAAAGAGCTCAGATAACCCATCAATACTAGGAGCTTTTCAAGGATCCATCTAGGAAAAAGCCTCCATAATTTCTTTATCTATCACCTGACCCATAAGAGAGGCCTTCATCTTCGAAGAAATATACATTTGAATATGGCTTAAATCCCAATCATCAAAAGTGGCATTAGACCGAAAAAGGGTTTTGGAAATAATTCTGAGCAACCCTGCACACATTAGCCGTGCCTTTTACCCACTAACCATTCGAATAAAAAATACTCTCAATACGATTTTTTTAGCCTACCCATGGCCCGAGCATAAAAAAAATAGGTGTTATGATCCCTATCTTTAAGTCAACAAAATATGAGAATGTTGGGCCCAATATGATTTTTCTTCAATATACAAGCGGCCCAATTCCTTTTTGTAGCTTTTAAACGGACTAATATTCGAGCCCAGTTAGACCCATCCATAATTCTGTTAATTTTCTCAATCAACCGATTCATGCATCATTTTCTTCTTTTGAACCTAGAAAACTACCAACAACCCAGATTTAGATGAATTTGATTGCATTTGTCAACAATATTCCCATTATTGTTCCCCTAGCTCCTATTAATAATATGTTTAGCTTCGTTGTCACTAGCCCAGTAAGCTTCATACTGAAATGAAGTTTAGGGTAATTTGTAACACCCCTAACCCTCATCTGTCGTCGGAACAGGGTTACAGAGAATTGCCAAACTTTACAGACTAGTTATGAATATTTCATTACCTTTATTATACAGATCAAAAATCAACTATATAACACTCATATTGTCCCTTAGATGGGTCTTCGATGCCCAAAATACACTTTAAAAGTGAATCGAGACTAAACTGGACACTCAGGGAGTTTTTTTTCCAAAATCTTAAAATTTTGCTTTGGAACAAGGGGCACACGCCCGTGTGGTTAGGTCGTGTGACTCACACGGCTAGGTGAGACGCCTGTGTCTTAGGTCGTGTGGGTATTCGATGTGAGGCACACGATCATGTCCCAGCCCATGTTCAAATTAGGGTAGCTACTGACTTGGGTTACACGGCCAAACCACACGATCGTGTGCTAGGCCGTGTGTAAAAACCTAAGCATTTTGTTTTGAATTTTTAAGGTACATGAGACACACGGCCAGACTACACGTCCATGTGTCAGGCCGTGTCTCTGCCCGTGTGGACGAAAATAGACCATTTTAAGGCCACTTTTCTCACCTTTTTTTTTACATCAACTTACAACAATATTTCAATACATCAAATAGCTCTAATTAAACAATCAACACAAGCCAAAAATCATGTTTTTAAACATAATATATCATCACAAACTCAATAACATACACTTACCAAAATAACTCCATTCATTAATTTACTAAAATCTATTACTAAATACATGCATACTAACATATATATGTGTGTGTGTATCATTCACAACCATACTTCAAATTTAACTCTTTTCTATACCAACCCTATACATGCCATATAAACCATAAAATGTACAACAAAAATCTACTGGAGTAATCTGGATAATGTGACCCGATGTGTTGATCCGATCCTCCAAACTTCTTGAAAATCTACAAAGAACACTAAACGACACAAGTAAACTTAATGAAGCTTAGTAAGATTATTAGGTTAAACATTGATCTTACCAAACTTAATATAATAAATTAAATTTTCAATAAATCATACATTCTCCTTGTCAAACACAACATAAGTCAATGAACATACTTCCATCAGATCAATAACATTATTAATCAATATATCTTTCAATTCATTCACATAAGTCTTTTCTAATTCTTACTAAATTGAGAAACGACTTACAGATGTGAGTACATCATATTCTTTATGTCATAGTCCAACTATGGTCTTACACATGTATTGCGATGACCCAGCCATGGTCTTATATTCATAGTGCCATAACCCACTTATGGCCTTATCATCAGAATGCCATAGCCCAATTATGGTCTTATATTTAATCACTGCCATGGTCCAACCATGGTCTTACGTTTGTAGTGCCATAACCCAGTTATGGTATTATCCATCAATTCATCCTTTACATTAATGCCATAGCACAACTATGGTCTTACATATAAACATGTCATGGTCTAATCATGGTTTTATCCGTCAATTCGTCCTTTGCCACAAAAAAAATGTACTCAATCCCGTGGTCCACTCGTTTTAAACATTTATTTCAATTTCATAATTCAACAATAATTTTATTTTCAACATTTGATATAAATAAATACATAATAACATTCACCAATGTAATAAATAAACATTAAAGTTTAACCATATAAACTTACTTGGTGTAAATTTGTTGAATTTGTAGTAGTTAGGGACTATTCTGCTAATTTTCTTTTTTCTCGTTGATCTACAAGTTCTTGATATGGAGTAAAAATATGAAAAACCAACTTCACGGGACCTCCCATGGTGTTTTTGGCTGAAGAATTGTGAAGAAAATGTCTAGATTTCTTTTAAGTCTCATTTTTATCTAATTTAATTTAATTTTATTTCTCATTTTACACCTTAATCACCTAATTTCTTTTTTTTTTTTCTGATTATGCCGTTTCAGCCATTTTGTTAAGCCTTCATAACACCTATTTGCAGCAACCACAAAGCAGTATCTATATGACATCTTATTCTTATACGCTCCATCTCATTTGATCTAACTTTTGTCTCACACAAGAACACAATATTTGGATTTGTCACAACAAGAAGTTGTTTAAGGTCACGAACTGTCGCGGGGTTTCCAATCCTACAATAGTTCCAACATAGGACCTTTATGGTTCTTGGCGAGGCTGCTCGTCAGCCGCTGCCTTAGAAGGTGAAACACATTCCAGCAATTTTCTCTTGACCAAGCGAACTGGGCTCTCTTCATCACCCTCTACCCCATATCATTTACTTTTCTTCCTCTTGATTCTCATTTTATTCCTTCCCTCCTTAGCATTCTTCCTCGACTTCTTCTCAGTTAATTTCTCAGAGTCCAAAACCTCCTCACTCATTCTACTTTTGCCCTTTCCCCGTTGTGTGACCGTATCTCCCTCCTTATTTTTTCCTTCTTTCGTAATATTAATATTGCTCGGTAAGCCAGCTCTACCCAGGAATTCCACTCTATTTCTCCAGTTACCAACATTCAAACCCTTAATATTGCTTTATCGATGCTGTAATAAAGTGGCTGATTCCTTTGTAATTGGTCACTTAAAAATTGTTGTGATTTGAATTTTGATATGGATTATCCTGGTGATATCCATGATTATGTAATTTTGGATGCAAATTAATTTGATTTCTGGCCATTGTGGCCTTTTTTTGTCAAAAAAAAAAAAAACTAGATTTTAATAGTAGAAATGGATGAATTTTTTAAATCTGGTCCTTGTATGTTACTATAAGGTAAACGTGGCATGATTTTTATACGCTAGCATAAGGTACACGTGGCATGCCACGTGTTAATTGCTAATTGTTTTATCAACCACGCCTGTTTTAACAGTACAACTTAATGAATTTTTTAACAGAAAGAATCAATTTGCTCTTTAATCTTATATAAGAGATTAGTTTGCCCATTTTTTGAATAAGGGGTAAATTGTAATTTGACTCGTAATGTAGAGGCTTCTCTAATACTTTTACCCTAACTATTGTAATATGTAAGTAATAAATAATTTTTTTTATCATGTTATTAGACTAGTAACCAAACGAGACATTGATAAATTTTATAGTAACAGCAAATAGAATGTTGACAGATGTCTTTAAAAAATTAAAAATTTTAGAAATTTTTTTTCACATGCACAATAATTTTGGAAAAATTAATGTTTGGATTTAAATGATTTTTTTTATTTCACATCCACTAATAATAATATAAACATATTTTTTTCAAAAATGTAGCAAGCATTATTTGAAAATAAAAAATATAAATTTATATATATATATAAATTCAAGATAAAATTCTCATAATGTAATAAAATATTAAAAATGATAAAATTCTAAAATACGAATATTTAAAAATCATTTTTATATATTATTGTTTTTTGAAATTATAAAAAAATATAAAATGGTTAGAAATACACATTCAGAATAAATTTAAATAAATCTAGACAATCATTTGTCCACGTTCAAAATGAACGTATGTTTCTAATAATTTCATATTATTTTAATTTCAATAAATAATAACATAAAATTATTTTTTATAAAAAATAGTATATGTGGCAAGAATTATTTGAAATTAAATTTTAAAAAATCTTTGAAAATATATAAATTTATACAAAAATGAAGTATATATATATAAATGAAAATTTTCTAAAACATCTTGATTTAAAAAAAAATCATTTTTATATTATTAGTTTTTTAAATTATTAAAAATACACTTTCATAATGAATCTAGACATTTAGTTGTCTAGATTTAAATGAATTTGGACAACAATTTGTCTTGGTTCATCGTGCACATAAGATCAAAAAGTAAAATTATTAAAAATTCTAATTTTTTAATATTTTTTATGTTTTGGACATGTGTTAACATTCTATTGGTTGTCAGCATAAAAAGTAATGCAATTAGTCGGGTACCTAAAAAAAGTACCAACTTAGTTAAAGATTCCTAAGTTCAATATCAATTAGGTCAAAATAATGTTTAAACACCAACTAGATACATGTCGCCAAATCCAAGGCTAAAATATACATTAACCTATTTACAAAGTAAATTACATTACAAAATATCGGGACTTGAACCTAGACTTTAACTCTATCATTTCAATTAAAATTTCATTTCATTATTATATAAAATTTTAATTAATATATTTTTAAATGTTTTTTCACCGAGTGTCATGATAAATATAATGACTTTGGATCTCATGTTGTCATAATAAAAATTTTAATACCAAATAATTTGAAATAATATTTGATCCAATATCGATACATAAACCCTATGCATCATTAATGAGCTACATCAAGTCACCTTATCAATGAGCAAAAGAGAAAAAAATATCGGAGGACTTAAGCATTAATTTTGATTGAACTAAACATTAAGTTCTAATGATGTTGGAATGGCAGCTTGCGTAGTAGTCTACGTGTACTTTATGTTAACATGACACTATTTGTTTTATATTCTACGTCAATAAATAATTTAAAATTTATAAAAATAAAAAAATAAAAATTATAAAAGGTTCATAAAAATTCAAAAGTATTATCATGAGAGTATGCGTGGATTGCCATGTAGGCTGCATTGTTCGAAAATTTAACATTTTAGACAGTATTTCTATTAAAAAAATCAATTCGGCTCTTTTTAAAAGGTTGATGATCAAATTTAACTCTTTCAAGAAACTCAAGGTCAAATTTAGCTAAAAAAGAACAAGGGTTTAATTGAAAAGAGATATAAATGTTAAGGACTAAACTTAATATTATACCTTTTTACGTCAAATTTATACGGCTTATTAAAAGAAGTTTAATAAATTTTGAATTGAAAATAAATTGTTTCCTTCTTAATCTTTTTCCAGATTTAGGGGAAGACTTTGCAAAACTTTAGGGTGCACAGCTTCTTGCGTACGTCAATGCTACCCATCCACGCCACTATTATGAAATGGGAAGCACCTAGTGTAACATCCCATACTCGCCCCGGTCATAGGTTCGAGCTACGTGATATCACATTCATTCCCTGAGAAACTACGATTTAATTGCAATTTAATCCAACAATTTATACATAATATCAAGTTCGTTACATCATTACAACATGTTATATAGTCAATGCTGAAGCTAAATCAAGTTTACCAAAGCTCTTTTGATAATTTGAGGTCAAATGATGATCAATTTGTAAGGTGTACAAAACTTTTGAGTTGGAGTCTCGACGTTGGGGTACCATGTCGCAACCTCAAATAAATAATGAGTATCGTTGCGACATCAGAGGGTTCGTGGTCACGATGTCACTCACTGTCGATTTCACATCATGACGTTGAGAGCATGTCTTCACAACGTCACCCACTACTTTGACAAAATCCATTAAACATCAACCTAATTTCCAGTCAAATCAACACATTTCATTTCCAACATATCTCATATACTTATTTCCACCATTTAGCATGATATGAACATATTCTTTACACAATTCATCAATTCAAACCAAACATCAAATACATGTAACAATTTCCACATTTCAACCATTTAAACCATTACCACATACATGATAATAACAATATTTCATAAACTTTATGTTTCAAAATGTCATTTACCAATGTAAGAACTCAAATGACTATATATATTATAAAACTAACTCAACTTTAGGTACATGCCATATTTTAAAATATAAAGAAACTATACAAACATCACTAAGTCGAGAATTGCCGATTGGATGTTGGATTACTTTTCGGGACTTCAAGATCTACCAAAACTTACGCATAAAAATAAACAAACTATATATTGGGCAATAAAGCTCAATGATACTTTCATGATTCAAGTCATATAGACAAAATAGTAATGTGATGAATACAATCAAGGCATGCTTAGGTTTCAAACATTTACTTTCACCTATTCAGGTCATATAAGCCATTTCATATACTATCACAATTAGCAATCAATAACACATATCATACTTATCATACCCAGAATCCTTTAAACCTAAAAAATTAGGGATAATTTAGGGGTTAAATTGAAAGATACCTTAAATTAGCAGTTTCTATTAGAAAATCAAGAGAAGATAGCAACGAAATTGAATAAAGGTGAGATTCGATTCTGGTTCAGTTGAATTTGAACCAATAGATCCTTTAGTGGGGGACAAAATGATTATGGATGAATCATTATCATACGGTGGGAGACCGCACATAATAGATTATAAATGATTGTTTTAATAATTCAATAATTTAAATAAAAATTTTCGAATATTTAATAATTATTTTATAATTTTTTAAAGTTAAAATGACTAAAATTTAATTAATAACCTTAATTACAATTTCATCTTATTTTATCTCAGAAAATTTTTGAAAGCTTGAGCTCGACTCAATTAACACCTCTCATTATCAGTAGCCTACCGGTACATTCCTCCAACGCTGCACTTCTACGGTGGACTTCTAACAGATCGAATCTCTATTCCCCTTTGGTAAATTCTCCTTTTTATTTTCTAGGTTTTTCTTTGCGTGTTAGATTGTCTAATATATGCAGAGATTGGCATCAATTAAGTCTTATTTCCTATCATTTCAGGTTGATTCGCTGCTATCAGTTGCAATGGTGGCGGCGACAGTTGGCCTGAGAGGCTTATCTTTATGTAGCTTATCGCTTCCCATCCTCCGTAGTGCGAAGATTAAGCTGCCCATTCACTCATTTCCAACGAGTCGAAGCCTAAAACCTCTGTTTTCCCCTTTTAATCCTACCATTCTCAGGGGTTTTCCCTCGTTTTGTGCGTCTCCGGACGTCAACGTGGAGACCACAGCCACAGCTCCGCCGGCTACGGAGGTGGAAAAATCTCAGTCGGCGGACGATATAAAGAATGCAGCCAACCTCCTCGACATAAGGGTTGGCCGAATAATAAAAGCGTGGAGACATGAAGAAGCCGATTCTCTATACGTGGAAGAAGTGGATGTAGGCGAGCCTGAACCCAGAATCATCTGCAGCGGACTTGTTAAATACATGCCTTTAGATCTTCTTCAGGATGCCAAAGTGGTTGTTCTTGCTAATCTGAAGCCGAGGAACATGCGAGGTGTGAAGTCTTGTGGAATGCTTATGGCTGCTTCCGATGCGTCGCATGAGACTGTTGAGCTTCTTATGCCCCCCGACGGTACAATTCCCGGCGAGAGAATATGGTTTGGGACTGAAGACGATAAAGATAGCCAACCTGAACCTGCTACACCCAACCAGGTATCACCTGCTTCACTTCAATCCTTCTTGAAACTTTGACATACAGTGCCATATATTATAGATTGATAGATAGATAGATGTTGAACTAAGTTGTTTAGTTTGTTATCCAGTAAGTATGCTTCTTCTTTATATATATATATATATTTAGAATATACATTCGCTCTCAACTCTTGAAGAATCATAATCTCCTGAATTACCCTTTTAGTAATTGAGGGGTCAAACGTGAGTCAAGTAGGCAGTAGCATCCGTTCATGCATCCTGATATTGAATTTGTTTGGTTTGGTAGTAATTAGGGTATGAATCACACATCGATATTCAGAAGCTACTCAGGTTTGGCTTAGAAAAGATTCAAATTTGGTACAGTGATTGTTCTCTTGAGCAGGCCAATTTCAAGTATGCTAATGCTTGACTTGAGTAGTTCATAAGCATAATTGAGCTTTAAAAAGAATAGAGAGTTTTAACATATTTAATTAGTTTTGAAAAACTCAAGTTGGACTTGAATTTGACATTGGGATGGAGCATAAATAATCAAATTTGAAGTTGAGCATGAGACTCTTAACTTAGTCTTTATTAGGTAAAAGTAAACGAGCTTTAATCGATTGAGCTAGAGCAGTTTGATTTTGATTTTGATTTTGAATGCTTGATCAAGCTTAGCTTTGAACATCAAATTTTGAGTTGAGCTCAAACTTCGTTCATCTTGTGCTCAACTCTGTCCAATTGCATCCCTAGTAGTAGTAGCTGCGGAGAAAGTCATGGTTGAAGTTGTTGTAGGCATATTGCTAATTCTATAGGACCTTTTTTACATAACCTAGCCCCAATCTGAAAATAGGAGAAAGCTAAAAGATTTGATGCTTCCAATGAGAGTATTGAGTTCATTTGACCATACCATTCATTCTGCGTCTGCCTATGTTGCTTCGACTTTTATTTTTCTTTTGAAGTAATCTTGTTTGATACTTATAACCAACTCATAGGCATGGGGATTTAACTTCCAAGGTTCCTCCGAAATACGTGAAAAAACTGAGAAAATTTGATCATATTTATGTTGGACACATATTCCTCCATACAATGTTTTCTAATTACTACTGTTCCGAATTTGTGCAGGTTCAAAAGAAAAAGATTTGGGAATCGGTGCAGCCTCATCTTAAAACTGATGCTTCATGTACTGCAATGCTTGGGGAGTACTTGATGCAGACATCTGCAGGTGTAGTGGTCTGCAAGTCTCTGAAGAATGCCAATATTTCCTGATTACACCCGATGCCAAGTATAGCTTCTTCCCTTGTTTATCTCAAATGCAATCTGAAAATGTTTTAGCTTTTGAGGATTGGTGAAACATTTGTTGAACTTATAAGTTAAGATTTTGTCTTGTCAGCTTTTTTCAATTTTCTGTGCCATTGTTTCATGGTTACTATGATAACTTATTCTTTTATGCTATGTTACTTGGATTTGAGCGTGAATATCATATATGGGTATGTATCCGAATGGGTATGATTAGGTTTATATAGCATTTTTCATTCATTTGGAGGATACTGGAGATTATATATTTCATACCCATGTATTAGGCACAAATACCAAATATGAATACTCTGGATAAAAAAAAAAAATACCAAATAAGAATACTCAAAACAAATAATATAATAGAAGTGTTGGAGCAGCATAGCTTTTATGTTTGCTAATGAAGCATTTGGGATTTCATGTCAGGTAGATTTCATTTTGGTTAAAATATGCCATTGGTTCTTGTGCTCTTCACAAATTTGGAATTTAGTCAATATAGTTTTATTCTCAAGAATTTAGTCCTTGTACTTTTCAGATTTTAAAATTCAGGTCAAATTATTAACATTATTAATTCTTTTTGTTAAATTTATTAGTGTGACATTTTGAAATAAATAAATAAATTTACTTGGTAGCAATGTAACTAAAAAATGTTGTTCTAATAAACTTGAATTTAAGAAAATAATTTTAAAAGTATTAATAATTGGACTTGAATTTTAAAATTATAAAAATAGAGGGACTAAATTCTTAAGAATAAAAGTACATGAACTAAATTATAAATTTATGAAAAGTACATAAACTTACTACATATTTTAACCTTTCATTTATATCTGTACATGCTTGTCCATAATCTATTTAAAAATATTTTAGGAATAAAAGTATATAAATTAAATTCTAAATTTATGAAAGCTACATAAATTTACTACATATTTTAACCTTTTATTTATATTTGTTCATGCTTGTCCATAATCTATAACCTATATCGTTAATCTATTTAAAAGAACGAGTTTAGAAAAACTTTTAAACTGGTTAGAATAGACAATAGTCTTTATTTTTCACCATTGACATCTAAAAATAATAATTTAATATAGAATTCTTTTCTAAATGAATATTATATAATATTTTTAAACAACATCAACATGTGATAATTTTATGACTCTAAAATAGAGTTATAATTTGAATAAAAGTCTAAAGATAAAATATAAAGGGATAAGTAGAGTAGTTTTGATAAGTAGATTGATTATACCTTTTAATTCATAGCTTTTAATATTATTTAATTAATGTTAGTCTTTTTTTAATATTAATCTCGTTATATGATATTTTCATATCTGTTCTTTTTTATACAATGCCTAAGTATCCATAGCCCCTCCCCAACTCTTAAATAGGAGTATAATACGTTTCAGCGCACTCAAACCCACATTCTCCTCCTGCAGTGGCAACAATGGTGATGTCAATCAAGTTAAGACTCAATCAGCATTAATGTTAGTTATATATCAAGTAGAATAAAAATTTAGGTCTATAAATATAGAGATATTCAATAAGTATTCCTTATTCGAGCTTTGATCCCATTACATATAACAAGTAACGAATCATCAAAAGTTATCTTATTGAATAGTGACAAAGTTAGGGGTCTGGCAGGGGCTCTAGTTCCCCTTAAAATGAAAAATTTACCATTTAAGCTTTTTATAATAAATAAAATTTTAAATTAATAATAATAAAATTATACTTTACCCTAAATAATAGTTTGATTTAATCTTTTAAAAATTATAAATATATAAATGATTAAAATCATAAAAATATATAATTTAATTTTGAATCTACGTGGGCGAGAAACACTGTAAGCTTGCCAATATCGGCGTTAAGGGATTATTACAGTAGTGGGCAAATCAGGAATAGTCACAAGGAAGTCATGTTCCTCGATTAACCAAGCGGAGGAGGTTTTAGAAGCAACTCAGCCACTTGAGTTTCTTTAACCCCAAAAAAGTAAATAATGGGGTTAAAAGTAGTGGCTACCAAACTGTATTGTTCTAACACATTCGTATATGAGTATGGCATATCATTATCAAAATATACGAAAAAAGAAAAAAGTATAATAATTTTTCGGTCCTTTTAACTTTATAAAAAATATATTTTAGCTATTTATTTATTTTTCACTTCTTTTAATTTTTGAATTGATGAAAAAGTTAACTTTGTTATTTTTATTAACTATATACATGTATGACATGTCAACATTTAATTAATTTTTTAATTAAAAAATAAATATTAATTTTTAATAATTTTAATGATTTTTAATTTAAATTTTAAAAAATTAATTAAATATTGACTTGTCATACACGTGGCAATTAACATGTATGCTACACTAGCAAAATTAAAAAAAACATTAATCTTTTTATCCATTTTAAAATAATTTGACAAAAAAAAGTAAAATTTAAAATTTAAAAAAACTAAAAAATTAAATGAAATATTAAAATAATTATTTATAAAGTTAAAGAATGAAATAAATCATTACGCCTGTATTAAACATGCACATATTTCATGCTTCCTAAATAGGTATGAATTATTTTTTATTTTGCATAATATACAATAATTTATATTTTACTTAGTATGAAAGGTCTGGTTATTTATGTCAAAATAACTTTCAATGAAGATAAAAAAAGAAGAAGAAGGTAGATTATCATTGTTAATGATAATAATTAATGTTCTTATTTTATATCATCAATTTTCTAATTAAATCATGTTGAATGATAACTAATATTTTCATTTTATGTGTTTTGGTTTTTAAATTTTAAATTTTTATTAATTAATTAATTTAATTAATTGTTTCATTTTGAACTAAATTAACTAATAATTGAAATTTCAAATTAATTACAAAATTTGCATAAAAATAATTTCTAACAGAAGAGTTAGTAGCGTTGGATTAGCTATTAATAGTGTGATATTGTGTAGCTTTTGCTCGAAAAAAGAAGTCATCTACACATAAAAGATGAGAAACAATAGGATTACTTCTGTAAATAGAAATACCATCAACATCTCTTCTACCTTTTGTGTAACAAACTAAGAAAGAAAGCTCCTTATCACATAAAATAAATAAGGTGGCACGTATTCGTAATTAACCAACATAAAACGTACGAATGCCTATTGCGTCAGAGATATAAGACCAAGATTTTATTTTTAGGGATATAATTTTTAGAAATCAATTTCTTATATTAATGCTTATAATTCGATGTTTATTACTTTTTTAAGTAAAATTTAACTATTAATTTTTTCAAAAACTATTTAAACCATTTTTAAATAGAAATATTAATTAAAATATTAATTTTTAAATTATGTTAGTGTGACAGTTCATAGGCAGGGGCGAATTTAAGAGGGGTTGACACGGCTCTGCCCCCTAAAATGGAAAAATGGATCTATTTTAACTGTTTAAAAATTTTAAAATTTTAAATTAGTACATTTTGACCCCTAAAAATGATAAAATTTTGATTTAATCTTTTAAAAATTATATTTTTACTATCATAAAAATTACAATTTAATTTCGACTCCTAAAAGAATTTTCTGGCTTCGCTCCTATCTATATGTGCTTCATGTTGGCATAACACTATTTGTCTTGTATGTAATGTCAATAATAATTTAATAAAAAAATTCAAAATTAAAAAATTTAGCATGAAATATACTTGAATTACCATACGAGCTATTAGGTTTAAAATTTTAACATTTTAATTAACATTTTTATTAAAAGATAACAATTTGACTCTTTTTTAAAGATTGATATTCAAAATTGATTTTTTTTAACTAAAAAGGAAATAAGGATCAAATTACTAAAAATATAAACATTAAACACCAAATTTATCATTAAGCCATTTTTTTCTATTTAAGCTAGAAAATGCAAAAATCCAACCTCAAAAAGAACTGATTTCAGCAAGTACGCAAAACAATTCTAAGAATCTCAAAATACGCCACGTGTCGAATTTTCCACGTGGCGCTTCACATAAATCATTCCCTTTTAGTTTTCCCTCAGCTCTACGTAGAAAAATCATAACTTCCTCAAACTCTCCCAACAGCCTTCTCCGCTTCTTCTCTCCATTCCTTACAGAATTCAGATATTCTCTTAATTAAACAAAAAAATACGTAATTCTAATGAGGAATATGTTATTCAGATTAGGGGTATCCTTATCCCTACTATCGTTATTCCTGTTTAAGTCCGAATCCGCCGTTTCTAGCATAGATCTAGGTTCTGAATGGCTGAAAGTCGCCGTAGTCAATCTAAAACCCGGCCAAATTCCGATCACCATTGCCATCAACGAGATGTCCAAGAGAAAATCCCCCGCCTTAGTAGCATTCCAATCCGAAACTCGCTTACTCGCCGAAGAAGCTGCTGGAATCGTAGCTCGTTATCCCGACAAAGTGTTCTCCAATCTCCGAGACATGGTTGGAAAGCCCTACCGAGACGTCAAGCGTTTCGCGGATGCAATGTACCTTCCGTTTGATGTAGTGGAGGATTTTAGAGGTGCCGCGATGATTCGAGTTTCGGACGACGTTAGTTACTCGGTCGAGGAGTTGTTAGGGATGATTCTGAAGTACGCTGCGAATTTGGCGGAGTTTCATTCGAAAGCGATGGTTAAAGATATGGTGATATCGGTGCCGCCGTATTTTGGACAAGCGGAGAGGAAAGGGCTGATGACGGCTGCTGAATTGGCGGGAATAAACGTGATTTCGTTGATAAATGAGCATTCGGGGGCGGCATTGCAGTATGGGATCGATAAGGATTTCTCGAATGGTTCGAGGCATGTGATTTTTTATGATATGGGTTCGAGTAGTACTTATGCAGCTCTTGTTTATTTTTCTGCTTATAATGCTAAGGAGTTTGGGAAAACTGTTTCTGCCAATCAATTTCAGGTAAAAAAAACAACACTCTCATTGCAGTTTTTTTTACAAATTTGGAAACTGTTTGTTGTTTACTATTGCCATTTTCTAGTTATGTTACCTTGAAAAAATAATTATAGTTGTAGAGCATTGTTCTAGGGTAATATTGCCGCGTCATGCTCCATCTTTGGGGTGTAACACTATTGTTCAGATCTTGGGCTCATAATTTGTTGTCACACTACACCGCATTTGGCTATTGTTTCCTTGGCTATTAACGTTTAGCATTCTATCAGGTGAAGGATGTTAGATGGGACTCGGGACTTGGAGGACAGAACATGGAATTACGGCTAGTTGAGTACTTTGCAGATGAATTCAATAAGCAAGTTGGAAACGGGGTTGATGTGAGGAAGTATCCCAAGGCAATGGCTAAATTGAAGAAACAGGTTAAGCGTACAAAAGAAATTTTAAGTGCAAATACTGCAGCTCCAATATCTGTTGAATCTCTTCACGATGATCGGGACTTCAGGTATGTAACCTTTAAATAATCTAATCTAGTTTTAGTACATGCTTCCAACACATCTATTCCTGTTATTGCGTATAGCTTTGTATATTTCTGTTCCATGAAAAATAATTCTTGAGGTGAAGTACGATTCTGTGATGTATCCGAGAAAGTTTATTCTGTGAAGCCTCATAGTTTCTGATTGCAAGTCTTTGTTCTTTGAGGTAGCTTAGGAATTTCTTTTATGAACCAAAGAGCTACCGGATATAGCTGAAACATTTTAAATGGCTATCTACCAGATTCATATTGTTACATATTCTTTTTAAAAATTAAATTTATGGTTGAACCCAAGTCTAGAGGTAAACTTTTTTCTGAAACTGTTGACTTGTCTTAGCCGGATGCAGGTTTAGCTGCAGCTATACTAACTTACCTAGGACCTCATTTTCCACTTGTTTCTTTAAATATTTTCTTCTAAATATTTTTTTCACGTATTCTATCTTATCAAGGCCAAGATATCATGTAACAGTCTCTAGACAATTTAAGATAGACATTGCTTTCTTTTATATTCCCCTATAGATTATTGCGGCATTCACCATTCCTTCAAAAGTATTATAGTTTCCTGTGGTGTTTGCTTAAATGATAGGGAAAGGACCTATTTGGTCTTCTTTACAATTTAAGAAGGGAAGAAAAGGAATAGAGTACTTGTGTTTTTGTATATCATCGTAATCCATTAGCTGTCTAGGACGCTAAGGATGGTGTAGTTATTTTTCCTTGTTCTCCCTGATTATTTTTCCCTTTCATCTCATTCAATCCTTAGAGTTTTGATCGTTTAAAATTTTCTTATAAAATAAGTTATGGAGGTCACCTGTGTCTATTTGTTGTGGCTGCTTTCAGATATGAAGCTGAATAAAAAAGGGCAAATTGAAAGAAGAAAAATAAAATTTAAGCTAGAAGACGAACCTTAGGTGTCGTTTCATAAGGCTGAAATCACAAAACCACAGAGAAAATAAGCTGGGCAAATGTTTGGAATTTGTGGTAGTATGCGAGTGTAACGCTTGTTCTTGTGTGAATATTATTTTGTTCTTCTTTTCTTCCTTCAGGAGCACCATAACTCGGGAAAAGTTTGAAGAGCTTTGTGGGGACCTTTGGGATAAATCTCTTATGCCTGTGAAAGAAGTGCTGAAGCATTCAGGTTTGCAAGCTGATGATATATATGCTGTGGAGTTGATTGGAGGTGCTACTAGAGTTCCAAAGTTGCAGGTTTGTACTACACTTTCTCCTAATTTTGCAGATTTATGGAAATAAATCAGTATGAAAGCAAAGAAAGAAGGAAATGTTGGGCTCTGTTCTACCAGTTAGCCATAGGGGCAGACTCAACTTGAACAAAATACCACAGGAAACCCAATACGTAGTAAATGTGGGATAACACCATTTAACACTTCCCCCCCTTGTGTAGCTCAACAATGACCCTACACATGGACAACCTGACAAGGGGGCCAACCTTACATGGGTAGGCAAGAAAAATTGAACTCTTATACCATGTCAAGCATCTATCCTAAAACCTAAGGCAATAGGTGGAGAGTTTCAACTTGAATATAAGACCACAGTACATCTAATACTTATTGGACGTGGGATCACATCAATTTATAGTTTCCTTGTGCTAGATAGGATTGTAGTAGTTGTACTATGGAATTGCAATATATTTCTTCTTTCTGTTGACCTGGTTAGTTTAAGTATCATTCTCCGCATGTTGTTTTTGTAATGATAGTTTGCAAATACTAAAGCAAATATAATCTTGTAAATCTTGGTGAAAATTTTAAAGCAAATTCCTTGGACCATTTTCTAGAATTATTTGCAGCTGGATGAAGTTTTCATGTCAAGTTTAGGAAGCTTCTATTTCCATTAATATATTAATAGTATGATGGCATATTACATAATTCATGTTTGGTGGTGTTTCCAACATGAAATAAAAATATTTGAATGTTGCAACCTGCTACGCAGCTATAAAAATTTCTGTGGGTATAACTAGATATCGTACTTTTCTTAGATATTTTCTTTACTTTGTGCATTTAAGATCTTGAAATATCTGCCTTAATAGACAGCTCGCCATTGTGATGTGCACTGAACATGTACCAAAGGAAAGGAAAAAAAAAGCATAAAGGAAAGAAACAAAAGCAACATGCATAGTTGGTATAAATTTGGAGACTCTGCATCATAATAAGTTATACTTCCTTGCAGTGTGATTCAATTAGTTATAAGAAAGATGAACTTGCCAAAATGATCTCTGCCATGTAATTTCCATAGATTGAATTATGTTTAGTTGATGAAAGACAAACTGAAGTAAACTCCCTCTTCCCTTAACAGGTTAAGCTCCTGGAATATTTTGGAAGGAAAGATCTGGACAAACATCTGGATGCTGATGAAGCTATTGTTCTTGGTGCAGCACTACATGCTGCAAATTTAAGTGATGGGATTAAGTTGAACCGTAAGCTGGGGATGGTTGATGGTTCCTCCTACAGTTTTTTCATGGAATTAGATGGGCCTGATCTTCCAAAAGATAGGGATACCAGGCTTTTACTTGTGCCAAGGATGAAAAAGCTTCCCAGCAAGGTAAAAAATAATATGTTGTTTGAACCCATATTGTAGAGTTGGAGATTTAAAAGCACCACACATATTCTTTCTAGTTTTACTAATGGTATTGTCAAACTTTCCATTACAGGTTTTCAAGTCCTTTAATCGCAGCAAAGATTTTGAATTGTCGCTTGCCTATGATAATGAAGGTCTTTTACCTCTTGGGCTTTCCTCCCCTGTGTTTGCTCAGTATGCAGTTTCTGGTTTAACAGATGCAGCCAATAAGTAAGGATCTTGCTGATCTCTGCCCTCTTTCAATGTTTGGGGTGTTAATGGTTTGGTTTAGTTTCTTTTCAAGGGGATTTTGAAACCAGTAAAACTGCTGGTCTCACAATATTTGAAACAAATGAAAATGAACACTGGCATGGAAACCTTTTTGGTTCATAGTTTGCTTTGGAGTTTCCAAGTTTATACACTTGGAGTTGGAGGCTCAAATGTAAACTTTTGACATTTTCAAACTAATTTTAGGCATCCTATAATCTTTGGCACAAATTCATCGAAATAAGTAGTGTTAATTTATTTAAGTAGTTCAAATGATTCAAATGAAGTTATTAAATTGCATAGTTACATGAATAGTAGCTGATTTACAGATTAAGCTTCTTGTTTCCTCTTTTCTCACATAGGAAGTTCAAAACAAACCCAACTAAACTAAACCTTTCTATGATTTTTTATTTGGTCAAAGATCAGCTATGTTTGATACTAATGTTATTATTTAATTAATAGAAAACACCTACTTTATGCTTTATTACAATTTGCTTTAACTCTTTCTGCTGGAAATAATCAAGTTCTTTTGTTCATCCGTGCCTTTCTTAGGTACTCATCTCGGAATTTGTCTTCTCCCATCAAAACAAATTTGCATTTCTCTCTTACTAGAAGTGGAATTCTTTCTCTGGATCTAGCAGAGGCTGCTTTTCAAGTAACAGAATGGATAGAAGTTCCTAAAAGGAATTTGACCGTGGAGAATTCAACCATTGCTTCTTCCAATGTATCTATTGATCTTGGTGCTGAAAACACTTCTGAACAAAATAGCAATAGCTTGGAGTCAGATGGAGGGATCAGTAATGCATCTAACAGTACCACTGAACCAAATACAGTGGATCTTGGTACAGAAAAAAAACTGAAGAAGATGACCTTCAGAATCCCACTCAAGGTGCAAACAAGAAACATATATTAGAATATTTCTTCAATTAGTTTCATGCCATTATTTGCCATGTTTTTTCTTAATAATCCAGTATAAGCTGATTATTATTTCATATTTCTTACTCTTTCCCCCATTTTCTTTTCCATGTAGATAGTGGAGAAAACAATGGGACCTGGAATACCTCTTTCAAAAGAATCTTTGTTGAATGCTAAAAGTAAATTGGAAGCATTGGACAAGAAGGATGCAGAACGGAGAAGAACAGCAGAATTAAAAAATAACCTTGAAGAATATATATATGCTACGAAAGAGAAGGTGCAAAGATTGTGATTGTTTATTCATTTTTTGTAATATGGTTAGTATTTGTTATATTGCCATTTGGGATATTTTAACTCCACAAGTAAGATTCAAATATGTCACGTGTCCATTTTTTAAAAACTAAACTTCTAAATTTTTTTACTACACCCTAAATGGGACTTGTGTCACCCTTCAAACACTAGTGGAATCTAAAAACTTCATTGGCATTGTAACAAATAATTTTCCTCGTTAAAATGTATTTAGCTTTATATTTTCAATCCCTCGTGATGGTTTTTCTGAGTTACGTGTTTCACATTTTTTAAACAAATTTAAAATAGAACTGTTTGGATTTTCTGCATAACCAGAAATTGTTGTAGTTTTTTCACTATGTTTGGTTGATTGTTAGAGCAGTCACTGGTCCATGGCATTCAGTTCTTTAGTTGATCTTATATCTTATTAATTTTATTTTCTATTACCTTATTGCTTATACCAGTTTGAAACATCTGAAGACTTTGAAAGAATATCTTCAAATGATGAACGCCAATCTGTTATCAAAAAGCTTGATGAGGTTAGTCTCGTGTTTTCAGAGATTTTTTTAGTCAGTTTATCTGAATTAAAAATTGAGCATCGGGTATTTTCTTTGTTCAGGTTCAAGAATGGCTGTATACTGATGGTGAAGATGCAACTGCAACAGAGTTTCAAGAACGCCTAAATTTGTTAAAAGCTGCCACTGACCCAATATTTTTCCGGTATCATCTATATTTCTTCGGATTAAGTTGTCTTTTTTGTGGAAACTATATTCTGAACAATCATTCGTTACAAGGAATTAAAAATAGTGGACTAAAACAATTTCTCTGACCAATTTTTAGATTTAAAGAGTTGACTGCACGGCCAGAAGCAGTAAAATTTGCGCGACAATACCTTACTGAATTGCAACAGGTACTTCAGATTGTTTATTTGCAACATGCTGATTTTACTAAAGGTTATGTGGCAACTTAGGTTTGGTTAGTCATTGTTATTCTTCAGGGGCGGTGATCTCAGATTCAATATAACTAATTCCTTAATCCTCTTGTACTTCTTTGAATGGACCAAATATGGATACCAATGATTATCTGATTTTGAACAAGTCTTTGGATGGAAAACTGACGAGAAACGAGAAGATAGAGGAGAAGTAGGCAAAAAATGTAAGGGCCAGAGAAACAGAGGAGGAAAAATAGGAGGACAGGAAAAGAATGAAGGAGAAATTAGGGATGAAGAATAGGTATAGAGAATACCTATTTGCAGTAAATATCTGAATTATTTATACCCTGCAGCTTTAAAGAAATACGAACTCAAAAAGTATTTTAGCTTGCAACTCACAAACTCTTAATTGCAAAATACTAAATATAGCCATAAATGCTTAATAATTCTTTAATGTGGTCCAACATTGTTACGTTTCTTGGCATTTTGGGATATCTTTTGGAGGGACTGTTCTCCTGAAATCCAAGAGACCAGACTGAGATCCATGAACCAAAGGGCATCCTGCAGCCCTGTTTTATCCCTTTTCCTCCTTCAACACTCTAATTTTCTTCAAATTGCAGAAGGAGAAATCCACAACCGCTCTGACTTCTTTTAAACCTATTTTGACTTATTAGTCTGAAAATCTTCAATGCCTGTCTCCATATAAGAAGAAAGGAATTGAGGCACCTTCTACATCCTGCTCTTCACCTTTCAGAATCTTCTATCATATTTCCTTCAACTATTGGAACAGTTTGCTTGAAGAAGTAATCTTAACATCTAATCATATCGGAGAGCTCCAACCTAGATATAATAACAAACCTTAAATTTTTATCAGATATCATCACTAAACAACAGCATTTATCCATGCCTTGCACATGCTTTACACTCCATAATATTAAAGAATTGTATTATTTCCAATTTATAGCCAATTAGGCTTCAGCTTAAATGATAAGGGCACAGTGGGTACATGTAGGCATCCTGTATTCACGCCACAGTGCTCCTTTTGCCCAAAAGAAATCCTTAGAAACATTCTAGCATCAATCTAGATGAAGTACATTATCTTTTTTATGAACTTTTAGTGCCACATGGATTTTTCGTTAGTTTGCTTTATAATATAGATTTTTCTACATGGATATTTATTTTTGTGGGTTTCTATGTAGACTATTCATGGGTGGGAGAAGGACAAACCTTGGCTGCCAAAAGATAAAGTAGAGGAGGTATTCGTTCTCTTTAAAATTCATTTTGTAGTATTTTCTGGAATAGTTATCTGCCTATGTTTGTGGCAGAAACTTACAAACATTTTGCTTTTCAGTTATCGATCAATATTGACAAGTTCAAGACTTGGTTGGATGAAAAGGAGGCCGAGCAGCAGAAGTAAGTTATTGCTATTAGTACAATGTTAAAAGCATCTGGATAGCAAGTCAACATTGGTTATCTTTATTTGTTTTCTAAACATATGCATGATAGGATACAATCTCTAACTTCTAAGTTATATTCTAACTAATATGGGCAATGCCTAACTTGTCACTTAATTTTAATTACTTTCTAAATTCCTCTTTTAAAAATGTAAGCTTTAAGAGCTTTACCTTTCAGAAAATTATTGAAAAGAATTTTTTTCTGCTGTCTAACTAGTTGCATATCATTTGCATAGGTGAAGGGTAAAATAAGAAAGAACTATTTTATAACAGAAAAATACTAGAGTAAATAAGAAACACATAATATTTGATATATATTTATCATTAGAAGCAAGTGCAAGAGCCATTTGGAATTTGCGAATTATCTAGGCCCTTAAAATTTGTTTCTTCTCTATATTTGACAAAGATACTAGTGGTTTTCCTTTTTCATAACTTATACGGTAACCCAGCCCATTTTTGACTCCTTTGTTCTCACCGTGCCATTTGCCACCCCACTCATCCTATAAACCTCCCCTTATCTTCTACTTCCGGTATATTTTTTGTTTGGGTTCTTGTAAGTATTCAAAGTGATAGTTTACGCATCCAGTTTCATTTTTATTAAGCCTTAAACATAATTGTTGGTGAAGAATTTCTGCGGTCATTTTGTTGTTGATTATTTGCTTCTGTTTTCTTAGATTTAATCAACGTACTTTTAGTCATATGCAAGTAAAACATGCATTTCCTATCATTATTAGTATTCTCCCTGTTTACGAGCTTGTTCTTACTTGTTTACTAAATTACGTTAATGCTAACTATCAGTATATTCTGTGTTTTATGACTTTTTTCTTACATTTTCTATAAAATTACTTTCATGCTGTCTCTCCAGGATGTCTGGATTCAGCACGCCTGTTATCACATCTAAAGAAGTCTACGAGAAGGTAACCGGTGTGCAAAACAAGGTATGGCTGCCAATTCTAGCTGATCAATTCTGGAATTTGTAAGTAGTTTCCTGAAATGCATATTGCTGTTTGATTAGGCTGATAGCATTAAGAAAATCCCCAAGCAAAAGCCTAAAACTGAGAAGCCCATAAATAATGCGGAAACGGAGAAGGATATTTCTGGAGATGAAAAACCAGCTGAGGAGTCAGATAGCCCAAAGAACGAAGAAGATAAGGTAGAATCAGAGATGCACGAAGAGCTGTAATCAGTTTTTAACACAACAAAAAGGACTCTCTTAACTAATGACGGGGCTTCTGACTTGGTAAGTAGAGATTGATTTAATTCCAGCAAATTTAGTCTTATGAAAGAAATCATAGTATTGCTCTACTTTACCCTTTTTTGTGATTTGATTGTAGCACGGTCAGATCAAGTCCGGTAGTTCAAAGGCTTCTAAAACAGTTTTGTCTTCTAAAGAGACAGAATAATTTTAGAAGATTTGTCATAAGAAGTTTAGTTTTATCATCCTTCTCTAAGGATTTTGGATGCCAAATATTAGTTTTATGTCAATTACCATTATAATCTGAAGAAATTTTGTTTTTGTTTTTTTCCACATTATTTAAAGTCACAATCTGAGATAGAGGTTAGTTACGAATTCGGTTATTAAAATGTAATGATAAATCTAAGATGCCTTTGCCCCTTCTGAGTCCGGTTGTGATATTGGCAAGGCAGATCAAAGGAGAATATGTTGTGGATTATGTACCTAAAAAGAAAATTTAGGATTTAATCTTTACAATACTGTTGAATATATGTCAACAATTCATTGATGATTCTACTTGACTTTAAAAAAAAAATATATATATATGGTTACAAGGTATAACATGAAGAGACTAGTGTGGCATAACCATTTCATATAAACCACTCTTTTCTCAATGGAGGTCTGAAAGTGAGTAAATTACGACCATTCTTTGCAAGCCCATATCATCTTTCTTTCTTTACGAGTGTAGTGATCGAATTTCCATATGAAATGGGTCTGTTGCTACAAAATTGGTCTCTTTGCCTTAAATCACATTTCTCATCCCTATCTAATCTAAATATATAATATAAAACTGTAAAGGGGGCAAACCATTAAAAAAATTAAGTAAATGTAATAAAATTATTAGTAAATTTACGTTTTAGTTATGATCATTGTTTTCATTTAATTTATTAGGTTGTTAAAATTGTTGTTGAATGACCCCTATTCACATTGTATGCATTAATCTAAAACTCTCTTTTTCTCCTATCTTTTATCGTTTGTTTTTTTGTCATGAAATTGTTTTAAATTTCACGAATTCATGAATTAAAAATTTAAATAAAATTTTCTTTTAAATCTTTGACATTGATCGTCATTCTAAAATATATTTTACTTATTGATAGATATTGATTAACCTTAGCGAGCATTGTATCGTTGCTAGAGCTTGCTAATTAGAATTTTTAATTTTTTTTAATACTTCTTTAACTTAAATAAAATTTTTCGAACAGTTGATTATAATCAAGTTAACATTTTGAAGTTGGCTGGAATAGTTACCTCGATTCCATTCATACACTGTCACAGTAGCATTCAAATTTCAATACATTTATCCAAAATTATAAGCCTGCAGCAAGGAATATGTACTGTATCTCATATCATGATTATCTTTACATGTCATATTTTTATAAAATTTACATGTATCTTGTATTTAATAAATCTAAATCAATTTTTTCCTATTGTGGTCACATAAATGATTCCATAGATCAAAGGAAACATTTTACAACAACTGGCCATAAAAAAAGGACATTGAATTCTGATGTAAGATTTAGTAGACTTTAGTAGACAAATGCGTGACCTCGTACTTCACTACCCCGGCGTGCACACACACATCTTTAATCCTACAAACATCATCTCTTCTGAAACCGATCCTATTACTCGGACAAACTCGAGTTTGTGTATGTACAAAACAGGCAAGCTCCTTTGTTATGGATTGTAGTAAGTTCTCCTTACGGAGACACCAAACTCGCAGTTGCTTCGGATTGTTTCTCTTCAAGTTGAGTTCTGGAGAGGCGCTGCAAGTGAAAACAGAATGAGAAATCACATACCGATTATTAATTTGCTTCGAAGTTACATCTAGTGTGACCTTACCTGGGGTTCAAGACTAGCTTCTTTGGATTTCAGAGACAGTGACTCTAACAACTTTATGGCTTCTTGAAATCCATCAATAGCCTCATCATCTTTTCCGAGAATTTTATCGACGTCCTGCAACTTTTGCCAGGGAGACAGCTACATCTCTAACCTGCTATATGGAAGCAAGAAGATAAAAACAATGCTACACCATATTCCAATAGAAACAAAAGCATCCTATGCCATTCCAATACTCGAACTTTTCTTTAGGTATCCGTGTCTGGTACAAATTTGGAAACGAGTATAAGAACATGATCCTTCAAGGAAGGTCGAAATACATGGAAAAAGTTGAACATATCCGTATCAAACATAACCTTGTAACCAATAAAAAACAACAGAATTTCTCCGGTGCTAAACAGAAAGGGAAAGAAGTTACAGGAAGGAAAGGAAGAGGTTACTGACCTGAGAAGCAACACCAGAATTATTCTTAATGACATCATTCTTAATGACATCACGTCGGACACCAAGTGAGCGCAAATAGTAAGACCTTGCAGCTTGAAGATCTCCATCATAATACTTGATATCTCCGATTTTGTTAAGTGAAACAGATAGTGTATGTGGTATCTGTAGAAAGCTAAACAAAGTTCAGGGTTACCTCATTATTGAAAATTTTATGGGCAGTGAGTAACACAAGCAAAGTTTAAGGTGCAACAACCTCCAGATCGTCTGTTGGCAATTTTGTCAGGAATTCAACACTCTCCTCAAAATAATTTATTGCAGCAGCAGAATCTCCCATTGCTCGACTGCAATAAACTCGAATGTTCATATTTCTTCAGACAATTACAAAATACAAAGATGTCTTGTCTAGTTGTCCCCAAGGAGACGGTTTTGCCTTTCCCTAAAAATAAAGCTTTCACGAGAGGTTCTAATTTTTCTAGATCATGTGTTAAATATTTTCACATCAGAATTCGTTTTTCCCTCATAAACCAGATTATTACAAGAATAACAAGGGAATATAACTCCAATAACTTCGTTCACGAATATGATAGCAACTTTAATGTCACACAATTCGATGACAGTATGAATATTAACTATAGTAAAGATGACAGTCCAAACCTTGATGAAAGCTCAGACATGTCAACCAACTTGTCCATCGCATTATCACCTTTTAGAGATGAATGCAATACCCTTGGCAAGAACAATATTCCAGTCTAGACTGACATCTTTCGTGCTATTGATTTTTTACTATTTCTTTCTTTAGTTCTTTAATTATGTTTCTAAAAGGAGCAAAGTTAAACTTGATCATGAGCCGGGCCACCCGCCTAGGCATGAAGATTTGTCTGAAAAGTGAGAGGTTTGGGTAAAAAATAAAGGCCGTTTTCTAAATGGGCTGGGCATCGGAAATTTTTTTGGCCCAGACTTGGCCTAGTCTAAATCTGGCTAAAAATTTTTTTCTGCTGCTTTTTGTTGTTGTTTTGCTGTCATTTTATTATTCTATTGTTACTATTTTGTGATATTGTATAACTATTGTTTTATTGTTAATTTAAGTATAAGGACATTTTAATGTCTTTCCAATTTGTCTTCGGGCGGGCGACTGTTGTTTTATTATTGCCGTCAAGCTCTGATTTAGCATTTTCATCTTCAGGCCGATTCGGGTTCAAGCCTAAAAATGGGTTTAAAATTTAGCATCAATCTGACCCGCCCCATGAAGCTAACAACAGCAATAGAAAATATGGAAACCCAAACCGTATTATACAAGGCAGAATTGGCATTTCATTTCTGCTATTGAAAATCAATCAGATTACAATAGCTCAAAGATCTTCAGACCTCACATGCTTGTTTAGTAGCAGGTTCTTTATCTAAGCATTAAGCACAACCTAACCGTGTTCTTCTTCTCTCTCAAAATAAATCAAACATTTAGCAATGGGTACGATACCTAAGCATTAAACACTTATCAAAACATCTGCAGATGATATAAATACTAAAGGGACAAGAAAGGGGTGTGGTAACATACCAGCAATCACCAAGCATACCCAGAACTGCCCCCAGTTGTGAGCAAAACTCCGAAGTGTTGCCCGTTTTCTCTAATTGGACTCGGATGTCTTGGGTACACATAATGAGTCTAGATTGAGCACTCTTTATATTCTGAGCACGAAACGCCTATACGAAGCAAACCAATACTAATTTCATATAAGAAAATACAGGACTCTTATTACTAGGAATAAGGAAATAAAGCAATGAACAAAGAGTTACCCTCATCGCCTGTTGCACCAAGAAAGCACCTCTGTCCAACGAGATGTCCTCGTAAATAACCTTTTTGTCATCATTCACAACTTGCTCTCCTCCTCCATTGGCGTCAACATGTGGCCTCTTCATCTTTGCATGGCCTTCGATAAACCGATCAACCATGCTTTGAAGATTTGTATCAGCTTCCAATTTCTCTATATCAGCTCCACATAATGGACAATCCTTAAACCGAGATATACACACTCTAAACAGAATAAAAAGTATCATTAAAAGAAGGACCAATTAAGGAAAATACATTACTATCGTTTAAAAAGCACAGAGAGATTGTCAAAAATGGATCAAAGAGGTGACATGATAAACAGCAAAAATCATCAAACAAGACAAAAAATTATCATTTAAAGAAAGCAATCCAATAAGAACTACTAAAGAATTATCATCACCAAAAAGAATAAGAAAAGACGAGAAATTTATAGATAAAGAAAGAAGGGGTTAATTTGATTATTACTGGCAAAAGAGGCGTGAACAAGGGATACATTTGGTGGAGTCAAAGAGAAGAGCTTGGCAGATCATACAACTGAGAGGACCAAGCTTGAAGTTGTTGGAATCGTAACCAAAGGGACATTTAGGAGACACGTTGGCAGTTTCGCCGGAGTCTATACTTGCGGCTTCCCTACCACCGGCGGTAGCTTTTTTGTCTGAACCGGTGTCGTCCGGTCGAGCTGCTTTCACGAATGGGCAAACCGGGGTGGTCATCCTCTTTCTCTTTCTATGAAAAGAAAGAACCGAGAGAGAGAGAGGGACACACAGAGAGATATATATAGGTGTGATGAGGAAAACAACGTCGTTTTTGACCTTCTGTGACCAAATGCGAATGGCATGTTGGCTCCGGTTTTCTTCAAGAACACGAATGTATTCAACCGCTATCCTCTTGGGAAAAAATTTATCTGTAATCATTTAATTTTATATAAAATTTATAATATAAAATTAGATAAATGATACCAATGCTCAACTATTATTTTTACATTAAATAATAAATAATTATCTACTTATTTTTTTAATAATTTATTAAACACACTCTAATTAAAATATATTTTTTTAATATTTTAGAAATGTTGGGAGAACATATTTGTCTCTCCAAATCTCACCCCTGCTTAGGTTCTAGTGAACTTTACCAGCGGATTAGTTGGAGTGAGTAAGTGGAGGATCGGACTTGTATGATTGTATTTCACATCTGCACACGCTTTGGAAGCATCCCACAGGGAAACATGATGTGATAGGTCAGGGTAGGTGAGAATTAATTTGAGGATTAAATTCATCAATATAAAATGATAATTTATCTAATCATTAAACTAATTTTTCCGAACAGGGTGATCTCATATTTACATGGCAAAGGGAGACCATGCATTTTTCAAACAACTCTGCATGGCAAGCTTTATTTTTGGCCAATGCTAAAGCTATGTCAGACAGATTTCGATGCAAAAATTCGAACAACTTGAACTCCGCATCCTCATCTAATCCAAGTCTAAAGAAAAAACAACTTAAAACGTTGGAGCGCTCAAAATTTCAGTATCTCATTCCTACCTGCAAACTACCTTTTCCTGCTCCTCATGAGGACGAGGTCATCGTCTCATATAGATGAAAAAGAAAAGAAATTCTAAATTCGATTTTTAGTTCATTTATACCAAACAAATTAATAAACTAACATACTTACTATGTTGATTAATAATACTAGATCATGAAACACTCACAATATTAATGAAAACAAATTTATCTGAAAACTATATTAAAAAAATATTTATATTAAAATCAAGTAAAGTCTAGTTAAAATAATTAAATAACATCATAGTATTATTTTATTGAAAAATATTAAAAATAAAAAATATTCGTTTGTAAAAATATGATATATATTGAAGTTTATTTTTTTCGTTGTTGGGGGCAACCCAACAAAGAAAGAGCAAAAAAAAGTAAGAAGCCACCCTCCAACCATAACTGCTGTCTTCCTTTCCATAGCGTCCAATCACCCACTAAAGACACCATTTTAGCATGCACAAACGCTACAAAACAGCACTAATAAGATCAAATCAGAACATTGAGTGTAATTCTTTTTTTCTTTTTTTCAAAATCACTACATTCTAAGCCAATGCCAAAAACCATTATCATTCAAATTAAATATTTTTAAGGTTGTGAGAGACTTTAGGCAGATCATTTCAGATTTGACTTTAAACGCTCAAAATTAAATTTAATTCAAATCTTGTTACAATTTCAAAATAGATGAATTCATATTGTCTTTTTTGTTTTCAAAAATTGGATCCAATTAAATTCAAACAAAATTAAACAACTTCCTTAAGTACGGGTAAACGTCGCCAAACAAATTCATCAAAATTGGATTAATTCAAGTAAAAACAAACTAAAGGCAGTTTAGATCTCATTTGGCAGGAAAAAAGTTTCACATTTAATAAAAATCAGCTAATTCAAAATAAAAGCAGAACCAACGGCATGACACAATTGTCAACACAACTCGAATAAATATTTTGCATATAATACAACCGCCAACAGCCTCGAAGTTTGTAGATAATGTATATAAGGTAATGGACAGTTAACCCTAACAACATATATATACACACAGCATTTCAGCTAACATCACAAAATATATATATAAATAACCATTAAAAAGGATGTAGGTTTAGCAATTATACGACATTAGTATATATAGAAGGCATTCATTTCATTGCCATTACACACTTTCAAAAAAAGAAAAATACTTGAATAAGCTGGCTATGTGCCTATTAAGTATAATGTACACGCGGTATTACAATGGAAAACAAAACAGACAGTACACAATAATAGGATGACAACAATGGTCGTCAGCTGGACCGAAACATAAGGTGTATAATGTGCAGGCAAACAAAAAATGTATCGGAAATACAATTTCTGACATAAGCTGATACGAACCTAGAGATATGCTTCAAAATGGTCTTGATTCAAGTAGAATCGGAGAACAAAAAACAACCAACCTCGAGGAATTTCCTTTTTTCTTCTTTAAGCTATCGACAAGTAGAAAGAATATGTGGGTGTTAATGTACAAAAGCATCAACAACTTCATACTAGAGTTACTTTACTTTTCCTTACCTATTTTTCTTTTCTTGGGGTCGCATAAACATGATCCATCTCCAAAACATACAAGCCCCAAATGATTTTACATTATATGTTGCAAAAGAATGATGTGCTAGATGCAGAACCGCCATTTCCCTATCATATGAATGTCAGATATCCTAAATGCGTATGCACTTTGGCAAAACCCTTTTGTAACATTCCATAACGCCTTCCGGTATAGCAAACTATACAATACCACCAATATTGTTTTCACACAACTTTCCCATCAACTTCAGAAAAGTGTCTGATCTTTTTACTTCAGGCAAGAAAACCAAACACAATGCAGCAAAAAGATGCTTCCCTTCCCACATTCACACCCGTCCGTTGAACATCTTTTGCAGAAAAATAGAAAAGAAGGGTTACTTAAAGAGCACATTGCTTTAGCTATTTGATACGGAATTCGTGTCTGAATACAGTTAGATTCTGGGTAAATTTGTCTCTGTTCTTTGAATCTAGGCTTCGTGTAACATCAGACATAAGCTTGTCAAAACAAATGGAGAGCCTCTGATGATGATCCACAGGCTGCAAAATGATGAATGTTATCACATTACGGACACTAAAGGAAAGGAGAAAAAAAGGTGAGGGTGAAATTATATCCTAAAAGCATCATTAGAAGTAATTTTATGGCAGTTCACAACATGAAATCCGTAGTACTGCATACTGTAACATAATCATACTGTGTCCAAATCATGGTTAGGACAGCATCAATTCCCTATCCACAAAAGAATCAACCAGCATAACTTGACATAAGCCAAGTATTGTAACACACAATAAGACCAACAACAGCAGTAGCATGCGGTCTCCTCAAAACAGTAACTGATCTTGTCTAATATGAACCACAAGCAAATTTCATTGGTTTGTCAAAACTTTCCTAATTGAGCCTTTCTACAATAGTATTAATCTTGTAGGGATAAGCCATTGCATGTGACTTAGTCTCTCTTGTCTGATGGTTTGGAGACTATTTGATCCTAAACCAGTCCTACTGAATCACAATGTCTACCGACTTTTGAGACTGCCTAAATAAAACCTTTCCATCAATTTAAATGAAGCACTATGAACGATGGTGAATACTGACCTTCATTACAAACAAAAATTCTTCACTTTAACAATAATACTTATCTTCATTACAAATAGAGTATCTTCTAGGTAACCAAACAATTATGATGAGATATTTAATGCCAAGTTGTGAGGAAGCAAAAGCAAACAATCAGCAGACAAATAATGTCTAACATGTTCTTCAATGTAGTAGATTTTGAATCAGAGTTACGAAAATGTTACAGGTTAAATGTTGCAACTTTGGATAAACAGAAACTATCCCGAATCAGCATTAAGAAAACATATTGCTCATCCAATGCTAAGCAGATAAACCTATCTTGGCAATTCTTACTACTGATGATGTTTTCTGGAACTATGAAGGTAGAAAAAATATATCGTATACCAAAACTTACCTGTGAAGCCAAAATTTGAGCTTTGAGATCAGCAAATATCTGCAGCACGAAAACAGTTCTGTCAATTGTACAGCAGAAGGCTTGCATGATTTTTAAGATTTTAAAGATTCAACAACAAATTCACTTGATACTTTCATTGGTTTCCAAGTATCGGCAAGCACATGCCAATAACATGACATTGGAATAGCATTAAAAGAATCACACACTATTTAACAAAGCACAGTAGTGAGGAAAAGATAAACTAAATCAGAAATCAGAATACTATAGATGATATATAAAATTGATTTATGCCCGACGTTATAACCAATCTTTAACTACAGACGTACAGAGAAAACAACAATGGGTTAAACACTAACAATTTTCTGAGAGGGAGAGAGCAACAATTTCAAAACTAAGCACAATAGTCCAGCATTCAGTTTACATTTTTGGTCGAAGACCCTGGAGAAGGGGGGAACAAGGAGTATGAAAAAGATCCAGAAACAACTTACAAAAGAACCATGAAAAAGAAAAGGGGATTGGGATGTGGAGGGGGAAGGGGAAGGGGAGCAGAACTTGTTAGACCTTTTCCTTTCTTTGAAACAAACAGAACAAGGATTTAGTATAGAAACTTTAAGAATTTGCAAATTATTACCTGCTCACTAATAAGAATTAAGCTCAACATAGGCCTGCTAAGACTCCATTGGTTGCCACAATCCTCAAATAAAACTATCTCGAATAAGGTCTTCAATATCTGTAATAAAGGAACAGAAAATAACTGTATTGTCCAAAAAAGAAAGATTGGAAGAAAACCATCACATTTGGGTTAAAACAATAAAAAACAAATGTACAAAATGTAATATCGCAGATATTAATGGTTCTAAACAATAAAGCAGGATTGAAACCTTATAACATTCAAGGATGTTTTTAAAGTTCAACTTCAAATATTATTAAGGCTAATATGTGCTAGTAAATAGAACTTAATTTCTTAATTTAGATGATAATTCTTATTCTTTATATTATGACTAACTGCAAATGTTTCAGGTTGCTTTGAGCACATAAGTTATCGACTAACATAAATCTAAATACCATGTGAAAAGGAATGGCCATTATATCTTAAATTCTTTTTTCAGTACACTTACACTTACATGCAACATCTACTCTAATTTGGGGTTTGCCAGGTTTGAACCCTGGATCTCATACCTCATGAATATTTTTACCACAATATCAATTGCTAGTAGCCATTATTTCTTAATTATTAATCATGCAGAGCATGATCTAAGTGCACAAACACAAAGAAAAGCTTCTTCTTGTTTTTCCTCTGCAGACAACCAGAATGAACATGTACATTTTGGTGCACAAAAGCCTCATCAAATTCCATTCAAAATTTGTGCTTTTAAACATCAATGCACTTTCAAGTCTGTTAAGAACACAGTGTACATCCCAAAGTATAATGTGTTTTTACAAGTATATCACATCTGATTTCATCAAAATTATTTAGTTAATATCAATTATAAAGAGTACAATAAACACAAACTATTTGAAGTAAAAAATATATAAATATATAATAATGAGAGTTTTTTTTTTCTCTCATATGCATTTGAGGCTGAAGATAAATAAAATAAATTATAGAATAATGCTTGCAAAAACCAATCAAACAATGCAAAGAGAGAGTTGTATTTTAGAAACCTATTAACTAAAAGGGAGGTTCATGTCTATATTTATATTTATTGGATGCTATACTATAAGAAATAAATTAAATGGCTTAAATTTTAATTAAAGAAGAAAGCCTTGCAATATATTTCACAACATACTGAAAGAACTGTGAAAAAATTTTGAGCAATTCAAATACTAATCAAAATCTTTAATTTATTATAAAAATGCATTAAAATTTCAAAAATTCATAACACTTTGTTTACAAATTCATACAGTCATTTGATAATAGACTCCAATTCATCACATGATACACGCAATATTTCATGACACGGACTTCAGGAACCAAACTTAATATGACACATCAAGCTAATGTAGTGCATTTCCAGGCTTTTTAAATAGTCTGGATAAGACAACACTAAAAGGAAGATCACGCTGAAGAATCTTAGGAATCACATCAGATAGTGTAGAAGGTTGTTATGTTTTAAGTTTATATAGAGTGATGGTGTTATGCTCTGAAGTATTAGTGTATGAGGACAAAGTGTTGAATGAAGGCCTTCTATACACATGCAAATAGTAGAAAAAGAAGCATAATAAGTCGAGAAGTCAATCACTCACTTGTGGGAACAAACTAGGACAGTCTGCAATATGCTGGGCAAGTTTGACAGAAGCAGGTGAAGTGGGTGCCTCCCCCATAGTTATGTTGTTGAAATAGAAAGCAGCCAAATTATCAACAGCTGCCGCACACTGAAATGAAATTTTCATACTGTGAGATTGAGTTTTAAAAAGAATATAGCAGTTTGGGCAAGGGAAAGGAAGTCAGCCGTATGAAAATTTTCGATGAAGAAATCACTTAATTCCACTTATGTGATCATTAAACAGCTTGAAAAATTAAATAAACAGTTCTAGCAACAAAAGAACAGGTGAACCACACAATTCACAGCAAGATACTAACCTGCGATGAGATATTTATATCCAGGCCTTTAAGACCAGATTCAAGGGAACCAACAATATGCATGAAGGTTGCTGCATCTAAATTCAATATAAAGTTAATGTGGCTGTTGAATAGAACCTCCAAGAACGAGAAGTACGCCCTCGTTAGCTGCAAAAGAACAAGTAAACAATATAACATTGCCATTCATTACCGTAATATGCAAGATATTCATACAACATGGTAACAAAGTATTTACATAACATGATCACAAAGTTATCAAACTTACATATTGCTTTCCTACAAGGGTAATAGTGCCTTGCTAGTCTTCTTTTTTTTGGGTTTGGTAATGGGAGCTGACCCATATTTAGGTCTTCAATTTTTTTTAATTCAGATCTCTTATTTTGGGCGGTTGTGCTTAGAACAGTAACATTTTTTTTTCTTTTCTTTTCTTTTTTTGCTATTTATAACTTCCCCATTTTTTCCCATTGCACAATGCTTGTATTATACCTTGGAAAGTCTGTTCTTCCCAACTACCATTCTCACAACTTGCACCAAATCAGAGGCTAAAGCTTGTAGTTAAAACAACAATTCATTTCAAAGATCAAATTAACTGGAATTGGAAATTTAAAAAAGAACAAAAGGAAATCAAGAAATTGAAAGGAATGCAAAAAGAAACAACCATGAATTGATTCATCTTTTTCTGCAATTGAGAAGAAAATTGCAAAAACCAAAAGGAAATAGAACCAGCTAAATCTGAAAACAAAGAGGCACTTGGACTAGACAATGGAATAAGAGGAACAAAGAGCAATTCTAATAACAGACAGTTTTGTGGCTTTAAAAAAAAAATTAAAGAGAAGATTGAACCTAAAATATTGCCAATATCAAAACTAAATTGTTTATCAGATGGATAGTAGGGAGGATTCATATAGAAAAAGCAGAAAATATGAGAAGATTAAATAAATGTTATGATAAATTAAACAGCAATTGAGCTGTGACAAAAACATCAAGTAGGTTCAAAGTGTAAAGCATGCGGTTGACTCTGATAGTGACCATAGTGCACATAAGCTGTTGGTAGAGATGGCACAAGGCAAACTTTGTCGGAACCCAAAAAGCAAGGCCGAAAGCAACCCAGTTTCATTAACTCAACCCCCAACCCAACAACCCATATCCAAATAATCCAAACCAGACAAACCCAAAATTAAATTAATCTGATTTTAAAACTCAACAGTTTAGACCCGAATTTACTTGAATTTGAAGAACTGAACCTGAAAAACCAACTGCCAAACAAGAAAAGGTTTTACCCAAAGTGATACAACCCAAACCTGACTATCACAATTGCCACATCTAAATAGTTGGGGAGCTTTGAAACATAGCTTTGAAACAGATGAAAATTTCAGCTATTCACCAAGCATAAAAGTCAACCATCAAAATTACTTATTATCACACAATTTTTATCATTGAGATCCTTAATGAATTTGACGTCCAAAACTAGATTATTAAAACATTCTTTTAAGTGAAAATTCAAATAAAGAATTGGCTATCAAAATCATGCATACCTTCCGAAATGCCAATATATCGGCCAAAGGAATTGACAATGTCATCTTTAGAGCAATGTCGAGTGCATCGGAGAGTGCCCTATCACCATAGAGTTCAAAAACACCAAAGTTTACATAGTTTCCAGCAAGACCTGCCAATTATAGGAAAATCACAAGTTAATTTGTGATTTCAGAAAATTTTCAATAAAACACAATATGCAACAAATACAACACTGATGGCACCGGAAAGAAGTGCAAATTACACTATTGAAGTAAAAGAAATTGATGCAGTAAATGTAAAAGAAAACCTCCATGATATAAAAGGAAAATTTACACCTATGTTACATAATTTCCAATAGCCTATTTTGCTGATAAATGTCTGTATAAGCCAGTTTTAGATCAAATTTAAGGAACTTAGAAACATACAAGGAAACAAAAAAAAATATATAAGAAAATAAGATGATGACAGGATACAAACAAACGAATCATTTTGACCAATATAAGGTATCTCAGCTTTAAACATTTTTTAGCTATCACTTGAAACTATTCGTTCAACTAGCAACCCCAATCGAGAAAGCTAAGAAAGCAAAACGTCAAAATTCACCCATCATGGAAGAAGAAACTACATTCAATTTCAAAACTTTCAGCTTTGAATAGAAAAAAAAAAATCTATAAAGAAATCCAAAAGTTAATGAATAAAAGAGACTAAAGAATAACAGTTAACCAAACGATGGAAGAGTAAGGAGAAAATGAGGAAAAGGACCAAAGAACTGCTTCCCTGTTCCTATTTTGAAGTGGAGGATTTTGAGGCAGCAAGAGGTTGGGCGGTGATGCTAGGTTTGAAAATAGTTAAAGGCTACAGGGGTACATGTAAAGTACTAAAGCCAAATAGCAAAAGTAACTCAACCTGGGCTAAGATTCCAATTCTAATATCCAACCAAAAGTGCCCAATTCCTTCAACCCTGATTTTCATACCAACAGCCTGCTCAAATATTTGGGCAGCTCAACCTTTCATGCTTATGAACCCTTGATCTCTACGAGACTTCTTTAAAAAGTCAACACTACATGCTTACACAAAAAACCTTCTAAAAGAGCTAGTTCATCATAAATGAATAAACACTAATGAAGAATCTCAATCAAAAGAGAAGAATGAAAAGGGGGGGGGGGGGGAATCAATCTAATGAAGCATGTCCCTGGTAAATATAGGAAATGCTTGCTAGTCTAATTAAAACCAAATACATACCCTGCTTCAGACTTTATTGATCTCCTAGACCTAAGAGTTTAGCTTTTTACACAGTACACCACACTTGGTTCAATTTAGAGCTTGGTGTCTTCACTTACTTAATAAATAAATAAATATAATTGCATGTTCATATTCTGACCTCTTGCCAGAATAGTTAGTGAAATCCATATTCCCTTGTACTTGAAGGCATATATATCAGCAGGATTAGGAAGAGATAAAATCCTTGTCCCGTATGCCACAATTAGTTTACTGACTTCACGGAAAAGAAGAATCCCATTAGGAGAAGATGAGTCAAATGTCAAGCGTTGTGCTTTGTTCAAGACAAACTCAGCCATGAATTTTAACAACGGAGTGGTAACCTGCAATATTAAATCAAACAATTAATTATGAACGCAGGATTAGAGTTTATTGGCTGAAACTAATACAATAAACACATCACGAATGCTTGCTTAATACTTAGAAGACTACAAGAAAAAAATTACTAGAAAAAGAAAATGCCAAAGTTACAAGTAGCAGTGACAATAACTTCCAGTAAACCATGAGGTGAGAGAATGGGAACAACAGTAAAAACCAAATTAACAAAAAAGAAGCAAAAAAAAAAAAAAAAAAAAAAAAATCCTGAGTATTTACAGAAAGACCATTTGCACCTAAAATATACCCATGCTTTCAATCTTAAGTACTGCTCAAAGAAGGACCACGAGAATATTTTTGATGGCCACAGGACAGACTAAACTTTAATGAATACTCTAAGAAGAGTACAGCAAAATAATGAGTCCTACAACAGAAGAACTAGAGTAAACAATAACAAATAACAAATCCAGGACAGCAGCTGCTACAAAAAGCTCAGAGAGTTACGAATGTACCTCTGGTGCGTCAGTCCAGTGAGTAATGCCTTTCAAGATAAGTGGCATGTGTGCAGGGTATAGCCAATCGAATAGAAGACCATATGTTCTACGACTGGAAAAGCACAAGAAATGAAGAATGAACTAGTGAGGAATGGTCTAAATTTAAAGAACTCAAAAGATTGCATATGTATGAACCTGTTTGTGGCCATTGCAATTCCTCTAAGATCCCTCATTAATCCAATTAAAGCATACTTAACCGCATCAGTACGAAATACTGCATCGGGTGTTGACTCCAGGCTAACAAAGACCTAAAGCACCACAAAACATTAGTGAAAAATGTCAAAATGAAATGATATATAATGAACTGACAGCAGAACAATGTCAGTGCAAAAACCATTGGATGGAAGAGATTCATATATGTATGACAGGGTTTATGATCCTATCACTTTGTGTATGCACATGTAAGAGAGAGAGAGAGTACTTGCAGCAGTGGTTCCATTGAAGACTTGAATTTGATAGGGCTGTCCTCCATAAAAATCAACCACCCAATGGTGTAATAGAACGTTGTCCTGCTACGAGAGCATCTATATTCTTCTAAGAAAGGAAAATGCTCTCTCTGAAATGAAGTTGAGAAATAATTTCATTATCCAGATGCGTGAATTCAGACAAAAAAAATAAAGTGATTAGACAAAAAAAAAATGTTTGCAAGAAGAATTACTGTATGATTTGCAATTATGAATTTAACAGTATCCAGCTTCAGAAGCAACTTTCCAGTCATGTATCTGCCAAAATTACACATCAGTCAGCAAGCAAATTACTTTGTGGGAAGTGTACGACTTTTATCGTACAGAAAACAAACAGCTTTAATTCTATTAGACAAACAACAAGTAAAGCTTACCCAGATGCCAGTTCCAAGAACAAGCTTAGCGTGTGATCAATGACTTGCTCACTCTGAATAAACATCAATTAAGATAAAGTATGTACCGGCATCATGATAGATAGTTATAAAGCAAGACGTAAACAGCATCATGATAGATAGTTATAAAGCAAGACGTAAACAATCACCTCTGTGTAGCACTTCAGGTTTGTAGCTATCTTCCCAACAATCACATTTAATAGTAACAGGTGATCATGGAGTCCAAGCAGCTCGGATAAACGGGCATATAACTGCTGTAACAGAGAGTGAAAGGCTCAACTTATATACAGACAATTAAATTATACGAAGAACATTAAAGAAAATTGTTTTACCTTGGAGGAATGCATTGCTTGATCACCAACATAGGACTTGCGAAAATGCTGAAAGAAAGTCAGAATTGCTCGATCAAGTCTTTGTTTACTAACCTCACCATACCTCTGCCAAATGCAAATTTCATAGAAACGATTAACATAAGTTCATAAAATTCATGAAATATAGTCTGCAGGTTAACAAGAATGTCTCAATGTAAAAGAAAAGGCCAATGCGTCATCAACATGTATTACGGACCTTACCATCAGAGTTGGGTGATTGTGAACATGATTAACGGACTATCAAGAGAATAAATAAGTAGATGCTTGATAGCATAGAATGGAAGGAATTTTGAGTGCATTTCATGCATAGAAAATTAGAGATAGAAAAAATAGGTCAAGTGGTATTATGCTATCCTTTTTAATGTGAGAAAGGTGAGAGGAGGCTAGAATGATAAGCATCCAATCTAAAACCAATCAACAAGAGGTAAAGAAGCACAAGTCGAATCTAAGGCCACAACAAATACTAAAATAACTTTAATAACACCACTTAACAGTAACACATTAACTTCTCACAAATGACAAAGATGCATCTTAGACCAAGCAACCGCAACTTTGATCTAAAAACTTTGGGTAGAAATACTTTGTGGAATAGAGATCAAACGTTAGCCCCCAACATTCATAAAGACTATCTTCCACTGCTTAGCATGGTTTGTATTAACTTCATTGATCAGATTCAGAGAACAACATATAATCAGTAACTAACTGAATTTATTTCTTAAACATGGAAAGCAACATTTGATGTAACCACACATCCTCCATGAATCATGGCTCATAGGAGCAAGACTAGACAAGCACAACAGATTTTGCTTCGATCAAGTTTTTAGTCTATTCTCGTGAAATTGGCATCCAACAAGCTAGTAGATAGGCTAATTCAGCCCCATAACCAAATCAATTGCATGTTAGACAATCATGGGTTTCTAGAAAAATACTTGAACTTTATTGCTAACAAACTTTTGAGATTCTTCTAACAATTGCTGATCTTCAAGACATTGCTTTAGTAATTTACCAATCTCGTCATCCTACACAAACTCACAAACATGCTAACTCTAAGATAAAAAAAAAAAAAAACTCTATATCCCTGAATAATTATTTCAATATCAAATCCATAACCCAGGTATCACATTAAACCTTATTCCTTCTCCCCTTCCACATTAGAACACTCAAGCACAGCATCTCCTACTCATAGTTAGTCATCTTTCTGATAGCAGAGGGATGCAAAGATGATATCATGCATATATCCCCCCTCTTTTAACTTCTCTTTTGTTTTCTTCTCTCATTGAAATAGTTAAACTTTTTCTATCCTTATCCTGTATAGCACCAACAATCTAGAGATCCTGTCTATCATCAACAAGGTTGTTGGCATTTCGTGAAGACAAGTCTTGGGTTTTCACTATCCCAGAAATACATCCTAAATCCTCCTGCTGACAAAGGTGACCAATTTTGACAAGTCCAGGCAACAGTTATAAAATTATAATACAAGGAAAATGAAGATTTAAACATTAAAATCATACTACATATATATATTAAAAATAAATATCATCAAAACCGAGCTACCATGCTCAGTATACCTGACTGTGCAAGCCACTATCAGTGACATTTATCAACTGCAGAACACGAGCTGAGAGTTCTGCATCAAGTACTTCTTGTGACTCCATGCTGCATGGAAGAAATGTAAAAAATATATTGATGACTGTAAAAAGAATGCAAGTCAAGTAAAACCAAAGAAGTCTCAAACAACTAAAAGTACCCTCGCCAAAGTTTGAACCCTATGCCTAGTTTCATATTTAACAATCAAGTGACCAAAGTTTCCAAGAAAGATCAATTAACAAATTCAGTTAGGTCATATTGCCTATAATGTTAAATACCATGTCAATCAACAACCTAGCATAATCATATTTGCTTCTGTTTGCATTTCCTTTCTGGTTTCAATGTTGTTTTCCATTTTGCTTTCTAAGTTTTATTCTCTCCTATGCGCATACAAATTTATCTTTATTTTTATATAAGATGTTTCTATTTTCATTTCCTCCTGAAAGTTCAGAGAGAGCAGTTGTTTTTGTTAGTGTTTTTCAATGAGCTAAAACACAACTGCTATTTGGTTTTGTTAAAATGCAAACTAAATAACATTTCAATTATTATTACTGAACATGTTCATCTTTGATCAATTTTATTTAATTGTCGTCTACAGAAAAATACTGTTTTCAGATTAGAATGTCACATAAGATAGAACCAGGCATTCATGTTAGCTATGTGGCACCTATACGGCAACTATTGTGATAAATATAATGCCCATTCTAATAGAAGGTGATAATTAATTCTTGCAAGTATAGTCAATTGACTGCTAAAACTAATTTAGGACGTTTTAATTATCAGTTCAATTTTAAGAAATAATGCAATGTTAAAGTTAACAAAACAAATATAAAACAGAACTACCTGCAGCCAGTACATTGTTTTATCTTAAGAATGGCAGCAATAATATGAACAACCCAAGTAAGTTTAGCTTCAATAATAGAGAGTTCATTTTTATCACAGGTCTGCAATCTTGCTTTTTCCTGAAAACAATGAATTAAAAGTATTAAATAGAATCATCAAATGAAAATATATAGACTATGAAGATTCCAAGAAACAAGGCCTCAATCATAAATGACCATACCGTGTATGACTGCAGGACAGGCTCCATCATGTTTATTATATATGAGCCGCTGCTTTCATACTGCAACTCAAGGAAATAAAGGAATCAGGAAGCAACTAAAACTTTATATTTAAGGCGTAAAAAAGCTCATTTCATTAGATTAGGCACTAAAAGTAACCGCGGCTCTGATCTTTAATATATCACAGGTGACTGGCATAAGTTACTGTATGATGTAATAATGCCCTTTGACTTGTTTTATCTTTCTTGCACTGAAATTCTGGAATATTTTTCCCGAAAACAGAAGCTTAATGATTTTTACTAAGTTAAAAAGAAAACCGAAGGAAAAAAGAGAAGGCATAAATTCTAAAATATGATATTCATTTGGAGACTTGCAAACCTGAGATACGAGAGTTAAACACTCAAAAACTATGGATCAACTTCAACAAAAATGAAAGTAACATGAAGAAATAGCAATTAAACCTGGAATCTGCAGAGGTAAGGAAAGCAATCCAGCTGATCCTGAAGCAGTTCAACATTATCTAATGGATTTTCAGAAAGGTCATCTGGAAATCCCACCTACAGAACAAAAAGAAAACAAGAAATCATACCCTCAAGTTAAAATAATCCACGTCAAAGGGTAATCAAGTTACATGATACCTGTACAGAGTTGAATCTTGATGTGAGAAAGCTCTCAGTGATCTTAGGAACAAATTCATCCAGCAAACTTGGCGCATCACCTTTCAAATAAGGTACAGATGAAACCAATCTGGACCATAGCCCCAATAGGTAGTATACACTACTACTTGCCCACTGGTATGAAAGCATAAACTCTATTAACCTCTTATAATGCAGACAGCATTAAGAATCTTAAATAAATGTTCAAGGTTCTCCAAAAATACTTCATAAGTAATGGTTCAAGGTCCTAGAAAAATGGTTACAGGCAGTTGGGGACCCAATTAAGCCATATAAAATCACAAGTTATTTTACCAAATATTTAAGGTATAAATATCAAATAACCTGCCAGGATTGCAAAGACTTCAGAGTGAATTCAGCTACCAATCGTATCCAATCACTGTAACCCTCCACATTCACTAACTCTGACAACTGTGATAATTCCAAATTTGTTAACATTAGCGGTAATTCTTGTTACAGAAGAAAGGAATCAAATTCATTTACAAGCACCATTAAGTAACAAAAACACATGATCCATGAATACATCAAAAAGTGATCAAATCAACAATTCAAATTGTTCAAAATCAGATAAAAAAGGAAAATAAAACGATAAATAAATCAGGCAAAACAGCAAACTATTGCATACATCAAAACCATCACCTATAAAAACAACATCGGAACTTCACAAAAATTTTTGCAACTGTATGGCGTATAGACGTGTGCCTCAGTGCCAAATAACATGCATAAAGAGTACAACACAGAGACATACATTGACTTGCATAGAATCTGGCCCGAACAAAAATCAAACTAGTTGGTTTCAGATGATTAATCAAAAGCCACTTTTAGCATTGACTTGGTACTAGTTTTTAGCTTCTAAAATCCAAAAAAAATATCAAATTAACTTTTAAGTCAATGCTAACAACCAATTGTGAAGTAAATTAAGAAGAATTGAACTTTCATCTATAAACCAAAAGACTTAGTTCAGCTAGTGAGCTTCAAAACATTCGACACTAAAAAACCCTACATCAACAGCCATACAAATGAAAAAACATAATATCTATTCTCCATTCTATCAAGGCTTTCCCAAAAAAGATTACTTTTTGGCCATCTTATGGAAGAGCTTTCCAATACAAAAGTAGCAGTGAGGCATTTTGCTCTCTAATTTTCAACATTTAACTTCTACCAGAAGTCCATTTAGATTTTTAGAAAAATTTATAAATTAAATATTTTTCCCTTTTTTATCGCTAAATTAAATCTTTTTTAAAAGGTACTATTGTGTAGTAGCAAATATTTTTAATGATTCATAAAACTATAGGGAGAGTTATAGTCTTTCATGTTCATCTTTTTGTATTCAATATTTTCACTTGCTTTCACTTTTTTTCTTTAATAATTGGGGGAAGAGGTACGGATGCTAGGGATTGAATCCAAGATCTTATGCTGTACAATACAAGAATCATCCGACTAAGCCAAGAGGTTCTTGGCCTTTCTGATTTTATTTAATTCTGTTTTTATTGTGCTTGTTTCTATATTTCCAATTAACAAAAAACAAAAGTATGTATTGATTTAACTTTTCAATGTAAAACTTTGACCTGGTTTAATAAAGTTTAATAAAAAATAAAAAAGTTTTCAACACCCAACAATGCATCTCCATCAGGTTTTCCCAGTGCTAACTTAGCTTCTCTTTTTTACAGCAGTTCTAGAGCAACTCTTACAGCACTTTCTGGAGAAGTTGCAGCCAGGCCAAAAAGGCTCTGAATTTGTGAGATTTATCAGAATGATAATACTCAGTGACACAGCAGTATGACAGTGCATAACTTATATGCGAATTCAAAAGTTTGAACTTTAGAGACCACAACAAAGCCACAGCTCACCAAACATAGGAAGCTACATAATGACCACATGAAACAATAAAAATTCACTAAACATAAAAATCAACATCATTACTACCAGTTGTCAGACATAAACAAGCTTCAAGCATGCATGTGCACTTAATACACATTAAAGATTAATATCAATAACAAACATGTGAAAGGGGGAAAAAAGATATAATTCTGTAACATTACCTGATAATTTACCCTAAAACGTCCAAGAAGTCGACAGTATTCATGGTAATTATCATGATCAGCAAGACCTGATATCCAGCCCAGACATGATTTTAAACAATGAGGGAAAAATAAAAGATAAAGAGGAAAAAGAACTCTGAACTTTACAGAATATGAATGGTGCAAGAGAACCCAGTTCTCTTTCAGAGAAGAGGACTGCTCAGGAGTCAATCCATTGAAGCACACTTCTCAAAAATGAATATATCAAATAATCATCATTATTTGATTTTCCATAGAGCATATTACAAGCAAGCAACATAACATGATTACTAACAAACTTCAGCAAACAATAAACAACTTCAACAGAAAAGTTCCATTCAAGAAAAGGCTTATGCAAGCTATTTTAGTTTAGAGGTGTCACCCTTATCTGAAAGTAGATAAATCAAACCTCATTCAAGTATGTTTCCCAAATTTGTAAGTCATACCCTACAACTGACGTTGGGGTCAATAACTGAGGCCTTTGGCATTTGGAGAAAATTTTTATCCATCAAGATTGAAACATAAAAGCAAAATTTGTAAATTTTCATTTAAGAGACATTTCAGCAAAAGGCAGCTCAAACAGATTAATGAGCATGTCTTTGAAAGCTATGCTTAAGGAAGCACTTTCCCTTAAATTGACCTCAATAGCCACAATAAAACCCTGGAAAAGAGATGAATGCATACAATTTCCCACGTTACAAAAACATCATAACTTGAGGAAAGTACATATACATTCCACAAGTCCAGGAATAAATAAACAGAGAAGAAAACTATTGAATTATCCAGGAAGGTAAACAACCACATAAAAAATATAAAACAAAGGAAATAAAAAACCAAAAGAAAACCAAGCTTAATCTTCAAGGAATTGCACTCAATACAATTAAGTAATTAAATTTTTAACATAATTGCCTACAAAAGCAAATACCATTACGGCCACCAAATGATAAAAAATCTAATACTAATAGCATACAAGCCAAGGATACCTTGTCCTGATTGGAGAATTTCTTTTGTTCCTGTCATTAAATGAGCCAAAAACTTGGACCGGGCAGCATCATTTACAAATAAAGAACGTCTTACAGATGCTAGTCTTACCAAGCATTCCAGTGCCTGAAAAAAAAAAACACCAATATAAATTTGCACATGGAAAACCCTTGAATTATTAGCAAGGAAAAATCAATTCGAGAGAGATAATTAGTTGAATTTAAAACTTTGGATAGGGGGAAAAGGTTGTGGTTTAAAACCGTGTGTTCAACAGCACTACAACAAGCAATATGAAAAAGATTGCAATTGCTAACTAAAATGTGGGCTCATACAGAAGGTCTAATCAAGATCTTAGGAATAGTCGGCAAGACTTTTCTCATTCTTCTTATAAGACCTAACAAACGCTGTTACATATGCAAGAAGAGCATACCATGCACATCCAATTGGATTAGATAACGAATTAAGCTAAAGTTAGAATTTGGCAAAGAACAGTAAGCTAGTAATTAGACTACAGTAACAATAATACACACACAAGCACTTATATTAATCTCATTAGTTTAATGCTACTATCCAGAAAGCCTCTAACACCCCAGCCTGCAAAATTGCCTGAATTAACTTCAAACCAATCAGGCTAGAAAACCCCACTCTATCTACTTCTAACACAACTGCTATTTGTAGGACAGTGACAGTCGCTCTAATTATTACTATAACCAACATTTCCACTTCAAGGATGACAACTTAACACAAATTCAGGACCCAAACTACATTCAAACCTATTTATACATACAATTAAAAATACAATATGCAGAATATGAACATACACAGATGCATAAGAGATACAATGAAATAAAAATGTCAAAAATATATAGAAAAAATTACTGTAAATTTTTTTATTATACCAAGGGTTCATATGGATCCCTTCACACAAGAGATGGGATGAAATTCAAAGCTTTTGACCCCCAATTTTGCCATGGGCATTTGGAATGCACCACCAGTACAAATCATCCCCAGAATCCCTCTCGTCCTAACTCGAGGGGCTAAGTTCCAGTACTAGACCCTGCAATGGGAAAAAAAATCCACCTTTTGCCCATTTTTCGTCCTTTTTTTCATTTTATTAATTTCTTTTATTTAATCTTTTTAAAATTATTTATATTTTAACTCTCATTTTTCATTTTGTTAGTTTATTTTTCAACTTTTTTATTTAGTTCTCAAATTATATATTCATTAAATAAAATAAACAAATTTATATCTAATATACAAAAATTAGTTAATTAGTTAAAGTATTTAAATATATAATAATACAAGTTAAAATTTTAAATGTTACAGTAATGTGCTTTGTGATCATTTTTCATTCTCACCTCATTACAATCATAACTAACTCAATGCCATCGTTGTTTTCAACTCCCCAGAACCAATCGCATCCAAATAGACCCTAAGTCATTGATTATCTTCATGTTCGCTGCATTTTGGAAGGTTCACCGTCCACCCTATTGTATATTATTTTACTTAAATCTTGGTATTCTGCCACATTATCAGGATCTAAAGCAGTTCATCCCCACCTCGATATACTGTATTTATAATTATTTAAGCCTTCAAGTTTTGCAGCATTTTCAAGGACTATGGTCCTATGATACTCGGACTCGGGTGTGAGTATCAGATACGGGTATGCATCTAACAATGGTATGGTTAGATTTTTCTACGTCTTTCCATGTATTGGAGGATCTTTGGAGAATATATCCTCATATCCATGTGTCAGACACAATTACTTAAATAAAAATGAAGAGTCCAAGCAACATAACTCTGGTCCACAATATTTTTTAGTCTTCGAGTTTTGCGGCATTTTCAAGGACTCTGGTCCAAAATATTTTTTATACTTTGCTCATCCTGGCTAAAACCTTACCATCTCCAGAGAAAGACAACATTTTCCCATGAAACTTAGGCAAAACCTGCCTCAGATACAATGTCACTATTATTCCTTAACAAATAGACATTAATAACAACCCAGCAATTCATTTTAAAGTTTAAACATAAGTTATCACATCAAAAACAGAACAAGGTCCAAGTATGGATAGTAAAGGCTCTACAAGAAACATGACACATCATACTATATATGACTGCTCATGCATAACACTAAAAAATATATAATTTCAAATTTTAATGTTATCCATTAACCAGATGCTAGTTTACAAAGAATTATAATACTAAATTTGAACCTGAGAAAGTCTCAAAACAGTACGGCAGAGACACTTCCAACAATTTGAGAAAAAAAAAGTTCAAAAGCAGGGAAATCATTATGATGGTATAAACTAACCTCCTTTGAAAGAGGAGCTTTAGTAATTGAATAATAATCAAAAAATATCTGAAGTGTTGAAGAATCCTCCAATAACGGCCTCCAAGATGACGGAATCTGTAAGGTTACCACCATATACTTGGTTACTTACAAATACTACCCAATGAGATGCATTCAAGTAACTAAAAAGAAATGGACAACTGAGAAAATGTTTCATTGATACCTGAACAGTACCAAACTCTTCCGAACTTTCATCAATTGATGTCCCAACAAAATCAAAGGATAAACATTTATGTGCAAGAGAAAGTGCCAGCTCTTGCAGTCGACTTGCAACTGCATTTTCACATCAAACAAGAATGAGTCACAAGAAAAATATGAAAGGACAACAATAGGGAGTAAAGGAAAAAGGAAGGAATTCAAATAAAAGAAAAAGAGCAAACAAAGCATGTTACCATCACTTTGCAGGTGGCGCAATGATGTTAAAGACATTTGGAATATTTGAAAAAGTGACTGATCCCTGAATGAGCAGGCTACCCTTCGATGATGTGTTGATGGCAACCCCGGATTAGGCTGAGAATTAAGGTGCCAAAAGATGCACAAGCACATAAAAAAAAATCCATTGCAAGCGCATGAATAAATTATTGTGATTGAAAATAAAAAGGAAAACAATGGTATGAAAAAGAAAAAGCACCCAATTCTTGATCATAGCTGAAATTAAATAACCTAGGTATCACAGGATCCAACAAAAGTAAAAGCATTTATAATTATATTTGGGAGGGGGAGTGTAATACTGGATAATAAGGTTATCTTAAGGTTTTTTCTAATGCTATTTTCTATTAAATGAACTGGAGGCTGTGGTGTGATATAAAGAACAGATCAATGACCTTTTCCTAAGTACTCAATAAAAAAATACATCAGATTCTTGAGACATATCAATGACCTTTTCCACGTGTGAATGTTTCATCTAAAAAATCCCCATTCACACTTCACAGTTTGATGGTTCATTCAAGTTTAATAATCATCAGTAAACTTCCACTGCACACTCAGAATGCGCCAATAAAAAGTATATTCGAGAAACACTATTCATAAACTTCCAATTCAAGTACAACTTCATGTGGATGGACAAGGGAAATTAAAGGACCAATAGCCAACAAATGCAGCCCTGCTTCAACAACATAAAATGATAAAAATTTCTACACTATCCAATCAATAAAATGGAGGACAATGACATACAGCATGTTCCATCCCATAAACTACGATAGTCAACAGAATATAGCTACATATGATTCCTTGCAGTAAAATATTGACATAACAAGTTTCTCACCATCTGATAGCAGTTAACAACTATCAGAAACCAGAAGATAAACCAAAAACCATGAAGACAACTAACCTGGTTCATCTCAGAGACAAGTTGATTCAGTATCTTCAAACCAATGGCATAATGTTCTGAAGTTCCCTAGTAAAACAAAATGCCAAAAAGCAAGAAACATAAGCAAACTTTACAAACAAGGAGGAAAGCATGTCATGCAAAAAAATAGAACTCACAGCACAAGCATTATAAGAGACATCAATAACTTTGAATTACTTTTGATGCTAAACTGAAAAAAGCAGTAATGTTTGTGAATAACAATCAAGACAAAAAAAAATGTACATTGACACCAATGAGCATATTGCATTAAGCAAATTATCCAAAACAATTTGGCCATGCACAAAGAAAATACAGAGTGGGTTCAACATCGGACTTCATATTTCATGGGCAAGAAGGAAGTAAGAAGGCTAAAACGATGAAGCCTTAGACTTCTCAATCACATATACCATATATACACACATATATCTATGTGCCAGTACAATCCCCAAGAATTAAACAAAACAATCAACCTAAAAGTTTACATGCATATGCTATGTTGTACTCATGCACATGCAATAATGTATCATTTAATTGTTATTTTTACTACATTACTCTTTGCTTCCAGAATATCTTAATGTAAAAGAAAATAGAACAATTTTGTCAATAACATTGTCACGTTATATTGGCTTGCCATGATCTCAACTTCTCGCTTTTGCTTTTCAACTTATAGCAATCTTTTCAAAAGCAAAACCAGAAGAAGAGCCTAAAGCACAGCAAAATCACCTGGCTCAAGAAATTAGCCGACTCTTTAACCACGTCGCGGAATCTCTCATCATCAAACCACCCAAATTTCGTCACTCTGCATAACAACTGAATCAAAGATGCAGTGACAAACGGCTGCAATTTCGGTCCTCTTGTCGCCAAATAATTGAAAATATAACTCCCTACAAGATTAAAACAAGCAAAAATAAATTAAATCTCGTAAAAGAAAAAAAAAAGCAAAATGTAAATAATAATAATAATAATAATAAGGAAAGTGAAAGAAACACTCAACATACAGATATCGAGGCGAAGATTCAAAGCCAGGCTATGATCCGTAACTTGTTTCAAAAGACTAGAACTAGCAAGCATCAAGGCATAAGGAGTCAAAGCATTCTCGAGAATGTATTGGCATTGCGAAATGTAATCAGTGTTCACCGAAAAGCATTTCAAAGTGTTCTCCGCATGAGCTCTTTCCGCCGAGTCCTGCGAATTGTATAGCCTCTCGCATAATGCTTCTAACTGCGCCAAGTTCTCCATTAGTCGACTGCCTGAAAAAAAAACCAGAAAATCAGGGGGGGGAAAGTAAAATCAATCGATTCGATCATTTCAAAAACAAAAACAAAAAACATGGAGATAACGATCATAGTTTACCTTGTTTGGATCGTAAGAGAAAGATCTAGGAAGCGGCGATTTAGCGAAAATGAAGAAGAAAAACAGAAATATTATACTTTGAAGATATCGAAGGAGGAAAAGGAGGGTTTGGTTTTTCTACGATGAGATGGAGGAATCAGCAATGCGGTTTTTTTTTTTTATTTTCTTTTTCATTTTTATTTTTCCTTTTTCTTTTTGTTTCTTGCTTGGTTTTTGGATTTTTGGGTTTGCGGAATGTTCCGTGTGCTACTAGTGTAGGTTTTCCTTAGATGTTCACCGTTGGATTTGATTACTCAACCCTTCATCTAAGGGGAAGAAATTTTAATCAACAAAATGCTGCTTTAAAGAAATAAATAAATAAAAGGAAACTCTTTCAAATTTGGACACTACAAAATACTGATGAGAAATATTAGATTATGTTCCAGCAGCATCAAATAATTTAAATAAATAGTTATTTAAAAATAAATAAAAATTCTATTACACTATTAAGCACATTTAAACAAAAATACAGAATATAAATGCATGTTTAAAAATAACTTATAATAAATAATAAAACATATATTTTAAGACTGATTAATAATAATACATAAAATATGTACAACTCAATCGAGTTAATTTTTCGATTGAAAGTGATACTAACTTAGTCATTAGCTTAAATAATAGTATAGATATAGATATAGATATACAATTTATGCAAGTAATAAAGTATGCATAACAAAATTAAAATGGCTAATTTGTGCATATATGCCAGGTTTGTTTTTGTTAATTGATTAAATAGGCAGGTTTTTAAAAGATTTAGAGAAATAAATCAATCTTGGAGAGAGTGTGTGAAAGTGAGTCAAGCTGAACGAGTTTTCCTAATAACTGTGCATAAAGCTCACTCAGTTGGATGAAATTTCCTAACAATTGTGTGGAAAGCTCACCCAACTGGATGAACTTTCCTGCCAACTATATAGAAAGCACTTCTAATTGAACACGTTTTTCATACTCGCTCTTTAAAATTAATCTATTTTCCTAAATCTTACCAAAAAACGGTCTATTTAACCAATTAAAGAAGAAATGACATATATGGTAATTTAACCAATTAAAATGTATAAAAATATTAAGATAAAGCTTTAATTAGATGGTAAATTAAAATTTTACTAATATAATTGATTTTAAATTCAAATATCATCATTTGTATATTTTTATTAATTTTTTAAATAAAAAATTAAAGTACCCTCGAACAATAAAAAATAATTTAATTATGAAAAAATATTTTTATGATTTTTTTAACCAAATTGATGATTTAATTAAAAGTCACACCAACTTTTATTAATGCAATATTAAATAATAGTATAATAGTAAGTTTAAAATGATAGTTATCTTTTTCTTAATGCAATATCAAATTTAGTTGAGGAAGAAGGGCTTTAATAATATTTTAAGATAAAAATATATCCATAACCTTATTACATTAATAATTAATTTGTACGAAAATAGTTTTTAATTAACTCTCATATGTAAATATATATATAAGCTTAGTGACTTCACACATTTCTCATTTATTTATTTTCAAGATAATAATTTAAGGGATATTATTTTAAAGGTAGAATGATAAATTCATCTTTTAATATTTTTTTTGTCATTTCGCTATTATTTTTATCACTTTAACTCTATTTTTTAAAAAAAAATTAGATTATATTTTTTTAGGGAAAAACTTACTAAACTATTAAATAATTAATGGTATTGATGCATAATATTTTATGTGTGCAATATAAAAAATTTTAAAATACAAAAAATATTAAAAATAAAAAAATATAATTCAAAAAATATATATTTGAATAAAACTATCACGCAATGTCAATTTTGTTAAAATTTTAATAATTCAATTAGCAATTTAAAGAAAAAATAATGACCAAACGAATAAACATTACCTATTTTAAATAATAAGGCTAAAGCAAGTAGCGGAGTACAGTGGCCAAACATGTCATTAGATTTTTTTTTCAATCTATTTAAGAGTTTAACCATAATTTTCAACAAAAATTCCAAAGATTTAATTAAAATTTTGAAAGAATTTATAAAAGCTCCGAGGACTACATTAAAAAGATGTGAAAAACATGATAAAATATTCCAAAATTGTGAGAACTAGGTCCTTGTGTCCAACAAGGTTTCACTTTCACAGTTAGTGAGGGTGGATCTAATCACAGTTTGGCCGAGTAGAGCTAAATCAAATCTAGATTTAATATGTAACAAAATTTAATATTTTTATATACAGTATACCATACAAACAATAAAACCAAACTGCCAAATCTGATGAAATGAATCAGGACATTTAAAGCACAAGGTGCGAATGACCCAACTCATGTACAGCCTTAGATTCTTCATCTTTCTCTTTCTTCCATCCCTGCCGAAGGAAAATGCTTGTGTCTGCCATCATTACTGTTTGATGCATGACTCACGAACCCTGTTTCCTAGTATGTTTATCGGCAATGAAAATGTGCGTATTTGTCCCCCCCATCAAGAAAAAGGAGAAAGATGGGGTAATGCAGTTCCCCGACAATATAATGCTTTAGTGATTTCGCTTCCATTAATCTGCTTCTTTGCTTTTATTTTTATTTTTATTTTTTTTGGCCAGTTGCTTCTATGCTTTTATCGTTCTTTCATGTTTCACATTTGATGTTTCCTCATAATTTGTAGTTCCGGTGATTTTTCTTCATCGTTTACCTTCTTTTTTTTGTTCGTACAGTAATATCAACTGATGCGCTCCCCATGAAATTAATTTTATTTTCACGTAATTTTTTTTTGTTAAACATAGATCTTTCTTTTTAAGACTTATAAATAATGTATTGAAATTCAATTTATTGCAACAGTTTAAATAAAATTTATCGATCAGAAAAAAAAAATCAGTTGATAAAACTTCTACCAATCAAAAACAGCAAACAGTAAATACCAACTTTCTTCCTTTCACTGAAAAATGATGTTCAAAATTGTTACACTGAACTGCAAAATGCAAATCATATATATCACCGAGATCTCAAGGATTTTTCAATAATTAATCAACAACGAAAATAAGCATTCTACTCTAAACAGGCTCATCGTTGCTACGATGGAGATATGATACCTTATTCGGTTTCCCAACATCCGCTTTAGTAGCCGTATCCTGACATAATCAACGAACCCAACATATTAGCATGCAAAAGATAAAGAACAAGAAAATGTTCCATTACTAATCATGTTAGATTCCGAAGTGCAAACCTGAATTATCCATGGGGTTCCCAGCAGGCACGGGCTCGGGTTCCTTTATTTCCACAACCACACAATCGGACATCAAGAATGTCTTGGCCACTGATGCTGCATGCTCCAAGCAACATCTGACCACCTATATTAAGAAAAATGTAATCATCAAAAACAGGGATTTGAACACAAATCCTTTCCCTCAATTCCCCCTAAGCTTCCTTTCTACCGAATATTCTTACAATTCATGGATATACTAATTTTATTTGAGTCCCACTAGCTTTAAAAACACTTGAGGTTAAAATTGTAAAGTAGGGACAAAGCTATTTGGCACGCGAACATTCAATTAAAATGGAGTCAAGCACTTAACAAGGGAACTAACCTTGGTTGGATCTATAATTCCTGCAGACATAAGATCCTCATAATTTCCAGTGGCAGCATTGAATCCATACCTAGGGTTATCATTGGAGAGCACCTGCAAATAATTAAATAACAGAAGGAAAACCACAACTGTTATCACACTGCGTAAAAAGCAGAGTACTGGTCATGGTAACTTGAAACATCATATCTCGTACCTTCTCGCTCACCACACTTCCATTTACACCAGCATTTTTAGCTATCAATTTTAGAGGGTAACTCAAAGCTCTTTTAACAATATCTGCTCCAACCTATAGTAAATCAATATATTTAGGGTTTACGAACTTTATCTACAGCCAAATATTTCAACAAAAAACATTCTTAAGTATAAGATTTTTTAAGTTATCAAGACAATTTACCTTTTCTTCATCATTATCAAGTGAATCCTTGATAGCATCCACCTTAGAAGCAAGTCTTAGCAAAGTACATCCACCACCAACAACAATACCTTCCTCAACTGCTGCCTGATAAATAGCCCAAAACATGCAGTTTTATATGGTTTTGAAGGACAATAATTACAAAACAATCATCAAGACAAGCTTCAAGATTTATATATTACCTTAGTTGCATTAAGAGCATCTTCTACTCTCAATTTCTTTTCTTTAAGCTCTGTTTCAGTTTGAGCTCCAACCTTCAAATTTTCAAAAGAACATCACATCAAAAATTGGATACAAATAATATAAAATTTCTTAAAACAAATTCCATATGGATAAACTACACAGAATGCCCCTTCAACCAACTAGTGGTTACCTGTATCACTGCCACACCACCAGATAATTTAGCAATCCTTTCGTTAAGTTTTTCCTTCTCATAATCCTGTTCTGCAGCCTGCATTGAAGTAATAATAAGTTAGACATTGTAAGCCCGCAAGAAAGCCTGGTAACCAGAATTAGCGCAAACTTGAAAGACAACCTCAATGAGATTTTTAATCTGTACAACTCGTTTATTCACTGCTTCCTGGGTGCTTCCATCACCCACGATGGTGGTTGTATCCTTAGTAAGCACCACTTTAGAGGCATGACCCAAGACTTCTTTGCTAGCTTTGTCCAAGGAAAGCCCAACCTCATCTCTAATAACAGTACCTGTACGCAAATGGTAGATATCTCTCAATAATTAGAACACAAGCAAAATAAGTTTTGGGAACAATATAAACACATGAAAAATAGAACCATACAAACCTCCAGTAAGGATAGCAATGTCATCCAGATACTGACTCTTGCGTTCTCCAAAGCCGGGAGCTTTGAGAGCAGCAATCTTCAAAGCACCTCTAAGTTTGTTCACAACCAGAGTTGCTAAAGCTTCCTGTTCCATGTCTTCAGCAATTATCAAAATTGGGTATCCACTCCTAATGGCATCTTCCAGGATGTTGATAAGATCTCTTGCATTAGTAATTTTTTTATCAACCAGCAGCAACTGCGATCCGAATGCATATGCAATTGTCAACATGCAATACGGGAAAGTTCAACGTTTACAAGAAAAAAATATCAATAATGTACCTTGCAGTTCTCATATTCTACTGCCATTTTCTCACTATCAGTGACAAAGTAAGGTGATATATAACCACGGTCAAATTGCATCCCTTCAACAACATATAGACTATTCTCAGCACTTTTTCCCTCCTCAAGGGTAACTACACCCTTTCGACCAACTTTACTCATGGCCTCAGCAATCATATTTCCTACTTCATAGTTGTTCCCAGCACTAACAGCAGCAACATCAGCAAGTTCACTGTCTTCAACCTAAACCCCACAGCACACTAATTATATTTCCTTCAAATAGTAAAATACAGAAAACATGAAAGCAGGTGAGCATTAAGATTACCTCTTTTGAAATAGCCTTAAGCTCAGATACTAAAGCCCTTGTGGTCTTCTCAATGCCCCTAGTGATTAAGACAGGATTTGCACCGGCTGCCACCACCTGAATTACAATAGCTCTTAGCAATTAAACACAAATAGCATGGAAATGTCTAACTTTAAAGTTCTCTCATGTACCCCAAACATAATTATATGAAGATAAATGAACGAACCTTGACACCTTCAGCAATCAAACCTTGCGCAAGAACAACGGAAGTCGTCGTTCCATCACCAGCCAAGTCATTAGTTTTAGCAGCTGCCTGTCTTACTAACTTAGCCCCAATGTTCTCAACTGGGTCCTCCAACTCAACCTTGAAATTGATACAGGCACATCATTCAATCAATGGAAATTCTTAAAACTTTTGATCAAGCTTTCAACTTCAAAAAATGGTTAGAGCAAACGCATTATACCTCCTTAGCCACTGTCACACCATCATTAACGATTTTGGGAGAGCCATATTTGCTCTCTAGAACGACATTCCTGCCTTTTGGTCCAAGAGTGACTCCAACCAAATCAGCAAGCTTGTTCACACCAGTCTACAACAAAAGAACATGAAGTAAGCTAGAGCAAACATATAAATGCTGTGAAGTTCAGTTGAATACTTAACCAGTTAGGCAACTTTTTAGCATTTGAAACAAAGACTCACTTGTAATTTCTTTATGGCTGTCCCATCCTTATTGAAATGTAGCTCTTTTGCTGCAGAAATCTTGGGCAGACGAGATCTTCTAAGAACAACATTTCGTCTACTAATAAATGAAGATGAAGAAATGGATGCTAAAGATGACAATCTGTTGGAAGAAGATGAAAGCTTCTTATCCATGACCAGACCATTAGGTGCAACGAATGAGCCAACTGATGACATGGCTGTGAAAGTGGATGCCATCTTACTCACTTAATAAGCTGCAAAATAATCAAAACCATGGTTTTAGACTCAAGGTTATCTCAAATGTAAACTGATGAATAAGCAACTTTTTTCAAATATTTTAATTTCTACAACTAAAACACAATAAAAAAACATATGAAGGTAAAATTCACAAGTAAAACCAATAATTTTTGAAGCATTTCAAGTTTTAACAAAATTCAAATATAAACGAAAGGATTTTTCTAATATTTCCATTTTCTAAAACTCAAAAAAAATAATTAAAATATAAAGCTAAAATATAACCATAAAAATCTATAAAAAAAATTTAAATAATTCGAGATGTTTTTTAAGAAAACTAGTTAGGGAAACATAGGAATAAATACCTTAAATTTGCTCAAATTCGAAGCAAACTTCTGAAAAAGAAAAAAAAGAAGAAAATTAGTACCAAAGATAAAATAAAACGAGAGAGAGGCCGGTGAAGGGAGTAAAAAGCAGCAAAGATGGAAGAACGAGCAACGAAGATGACGGAAGGAAGAGGAAAAGAGAGAAGTACATAAAGTGTAGAACAGATAACGATGTTAAAGTGGAGGTAGATAGTGGCCGGGGTACGGACAAGCCAACGTAAGTGACTGAGGTTTTGCAATGACGAGCAAGGGAAGGCGGTAGGAGGTCGCCGGATGAAGGAGCAGACCACCGTGAGTATGGAAGGCTTGCGGCGGCTGATGGGAAAGAGAGGATAAAGGAAACAGAGTACTTTACCTTTTAGGTTTTTGTGGAGGTTTATGCAGTGCACTACTGAAAAATGCTATCTGCGTTTCCGATTATAAATTCTCCAAACCTAAGGTTGTTTAATCTGGACCGTTGGATCTCCTTATTCTGTAATCATTTCATTTGTCCCGTTTCCCGTCTGGTTCTCAGTAGAACTATCTAGAATGTTATCACTTATCACAATTCTAGAAAGGGGCAACCAATTAGAACTAATTTAACTATTTACATAAAGAGAAAGACGTCGTTTGGTTACTAATTATTTATACATTAACTATACTGTAAGTTAAATACACCATATCACATCCAATTGTCCAAAACTCACTTTTAGAAATTTTGATGTCATTGGATATGGGTAATTCATGAAATAATACATAACCACTCATTTCACCATTCAACTTAAAAAATATTTTAATTAATTAATTTTTTTTTATTTTAATCTTTAAATTTATATTAAATATTAAATTACTCTAAATGAATAAAAAGAAGTTAATGCTTACTAATTTTGCTAACTTAACATACATGTAGATGTTATATAAGCAAAAAATTACTTTTTTGTTTTTTAAAAATTAATTAATTGTTAAGTGAGGCTACCACTGGCATACATATGCAAAGTTAATAGACATTGTTTTTTTATCTATTTTAGCGTAATTTGATAAACAATGTAAGGTTAACCGTTAAAAGAAAAAAAAATTAGATGAATAGCTAAAATAACTTTTTTTTGTAAATTTTGATGGCTAAATAAGTCATTAACAACGAATTTATAAATAAATAAAAAATTAAGCTCGATTTTATTGCAAACGTATTGGTCAATTATAATATTTTTAGTGTTACAATGGAATATAGAAGATTTCTAATGATTGAACCCAAATGAGATGACGATTGAGCGAAAGCTAGCATACACGATAGAATCTAAGCGGCCACTAATACAATTTTATAGTACACCAATTCGTAACAATAAAATATTGCAAGAAAATTAAATATGCTACTCTAATGACTAAATTGTAATGAATGTAAAATTAAGAGACTGTCCAATAAATAACTAATAGTGGTTGGTTGATTTTGACGTGATTCACCTATCTCCAAATAAGAGACTTAAATCTTGTAAATTACTAAATAGCTCAATTTTATCTTCCAAGCTCAAATTTAGCAACTTAGATGAATTAGCTTCAATTTATCTTTCGATCTCACTAGTTAATTTAAGACTAATGAACGAGTGCACAATAAAATCACCTTTCGATTTCACTTGCCTTAATATTTTCTCAGGGGTGTCACTTTTTATGTTTTTTGGTCTATTTAATTTAGTTCACTTTATACGATTCAGTCATTTGTTTCAAATTTCTAGTTTACCTACATATTCATCAACCAGCCACTTCTAGGTTTAGTTTCTCATACTAAAAGTAAAAGGAACCACTTCTAGGTTTAGTTTCTTATACTAAAAGTAAAAGGAATTAACATGAAAGAGGAAAACAAAGCAATCATGAAAGTAAAGCTTAAGAAAAATATGGAAGTCAAGATTTTTATGTAAAAAAATTAAAAAGCATGAAACTAAAAATATCCAACAAGAAAATATAAAACAATAAATATAAAAGGAACAAGAAGAAACTGAAATTCATTAAACTAAATATTTTGCATACTTAAAGGAAAATGAGTTTAATTGGGCATATTTTCCTGTCAACTATGTAAAAAACAAGTTTAGTTGAACTTATTTTCACACACTATCTCCAAAATTAACTTTTTTTTCTTTTCAAAAACCAACCTATTTTCAAAATTATTAATTTTAGCACATTGCAACAATTTAGCCTCCAATAACCAGCCAAAATAATTAACAAAAATAATTAATCATCAAACAATCCATCAAAATAATTAACAAATATAACTAATTATCAAATAATCCATCAAAATAACTAACAATTATAACTAATAATCAAATAAACCATAAAAATATTAGATTAAAATTATGTGTTAAAATCAACTCAATAATTAAAGTCCAAATACCATCAGCCACCCACCCATGCCCACTCAAATATCCACATCCCCAAACTCAGGCCGAACCCATAAAAACAATCTCATGGCCCCTCACCATCAAGATTCACAAATTATAGCCTTCCCTAGCAATTTTATTTGTTTCTTTCTTTCCTTCTTTCCCGAACAGAATATTAGATAACTTTATTTTTTAACCCAGAAAGTGCCTATTCCCTAAAACTTTCTCCCATAAAAATCTTATGAATCTAAGATCTAAATTTTAATCCTTGCTTAGTCCTTTCTCTTCCTCCTCACGCCAGCATAAAAAATGGAGAAACAAAACAAAGATCAAGAAAGACTCAAGTGAAAATAGGTACTTGAAAATTTAAGCAATTTCTTGACTCTTGATGCTTATTGTAGATGAGAGAATGATGGGTTGCTTGGTTTTTGGCTGGACTTGAGATTTGAGAAACTGAGAATCTTTCTTTTTCTTTTTCTTTTTCTAAAGCCTGCAACACTTACCCTGCCTACTGAACTCAGTATCAGTAACTTTGACAATTTTCTTTTTCCTTTTTAAAAAAATCGGTGAAAACGGGTATACCGGACCCATTTTGCAGCTATTCCCCGTTACGGCGTTATTTCGCGGCCGTTACCCAAATTTATTCACACCGCGATCTCAACGTTTAGCTATTCGAATCCCTTGAAAAAGGAATATCATACAATTAAAATTTTTTATCAGTATCTACTTTGCTGTAGGCTTAAAGCTTAAGCTAAGGGAGAACAAGTAAACTGATAGAACGAGCTAAAGCTTAAGTCCAGTTTTCGGCTTTTTTTTTATTTAGGTCGAATGGTGATGGATTGTTCACTGACATTCAGATTCCGATAGCGATGATATAAAAGAGATTTGGTTGAAGGAGCCCAACTGTGCGACAACACCAATGGCTGCTGCAATGTGTTAATCTTTTTGTGAGAACGTAATTATTTTGTTTTAATTTTATGCTAATGGGTGAAGCTGTGAGGGGAGTGATCGTCGACCATGCGTTGCTTCAATATGGGACCATACAGCCCGAGAATTTCAAGAGCAACGGAACTCTTTCCTTGCTCCGCAAGCTCCGATTTTCCAATATTCAAACGGTATAAATTAGTTTTATAAATTCATGCTTATTTATTTTTTGACCTTGTTTGTTTTGATTCGATTTGCATTGCCCATTGCTCTCCTCTCTCTTAATTGCAGGCCATTTCCTATGTGTTGCCTGTTTCAGCTGAGCAAGTAAGTGAAATGAAACCTGAAGATATTACTTTGTTCTTTTTCTTTTCTTATGGCAGCATTCCAGACTTCCAGTTGCATGTTTGTGTTGTTTATAAAAAATAATTGATATATAATATTAAAAAAACAAGACTTCCAAATCATAATAAAATGATTGTACAATATTAAAAAAAATATATCTATACAATGTTTGAAATATGGACATTCTGCAAATTTATACTTTTTATTCTTCAATCTTAATTTTTTTTAAATCTCTACAAAATCAATGAATAAATTAATAGTTTTATCAATATATTAAATAATAATGTTATTTTTTTAAAATAATAATGTTATTTTCATTATAAAATAAATGTTTCATATATGTTTGTCATGTAGTACTACCCTCTTTGGATACTGCATATTTTGTATGTTTTTGTCCTTTGATGATAGAATTAATATCGATTTAAATAGAAATAATTAAATTAATAAGATATTTATTATTGATTAAATTTAATAATTTAATTTATAATGAAAATGTAATTTAAGATGATTACTTTAACACTTATTATGGGTTTGTAAAGAGTATGGTATTTTAAAATGTTAAAGTATAGGTATAAGTATTTAGTTTAGGCAGTTTTTCACCAAAAAAAAAAGAAAAGAAAAGGATTTTGCAGCCCAAAATTATTGTAGTATTATAACGCGTAGTACAATTTCTTCCTTCATCCGCTTTAAGCTCCAAAACAAAAAATTAAAGATGCAAGAAAATAGTAATAATAAAATTATATTTATTTGCTTATTCATGTGTTTTTTTTTTTCCATATAATTAAAAGAAACAAAATTATAAAAAACTGTTTAATGAATTAGAGAAGTTATTCTTTAATAGTAGTATAAGAAATAAATGACAATTCATATTTATTATAAAAGCAATATTAACTAAGAAAGATAAACTAAACATTGAATACATGCAAAAATTATAATATTAGTTCATTATAAATACAAAAATATATTTACATTAAATTAATAAACACATAAAATAATAATGATTAAAAAATAATTGTTGAAATTTAACCCTTTTTTTCGAAATAAACCTAAATAAATAAAAAATCAATTTTAAGAGTGATTGCTTTGTATAGTATAAACAACTTAAAAAAACAATTCCATAATTCTCATCATCAATTAAAAAACAATATCATAATTCTCATCATCAATTAAAATAACGTTTCATCTTTCTGGTGTCATTATTGTTCGAATATGATTTGATATTGCCTCTTCGAAGAACCTCATGATTTGATTTAATGCTCCATTCTTTTGGATCCTTTGATTGAATATGACTAACTATTGGATGCTATTTATAGAGCTAAACTTAATTTTTAATTGATATATAACTCTAATATTTTATCTATATTACCTTTAAAATTCTATTCAAATCAAAACTCGATAGTTTTGTTTGATCAATGAAAGAGACTAAATTTGAAAAACTTAAAAGAATCCCTCCATATTAAAATTAATTGGGACGAATATCATTACATATATATTATAAAAATTATTTAAGTCTTAATTAATTATTTTAAATTAAAATATAATTATATTTAGATGCCAATTTAGTAATATGATGGAAAAAAGGGAATTCTCGTTGAATCAAAATTTTTTCTCAAACTCATGTTTTTATATATGATAGATTATAGATCTTGTGTTCAGCATTCATGTTGGGGACAACATATTTGGACATGGATGGATATGGTAGTATTGTATTCCAAGGATTTGGAAAAATTTAGAGAAAAAAAATTTCATAGCCATATCGAACATATACTCATATCCATACTTCCTTGAGTCTTTATAACATGCCGCTATTGGATGCTTCTATCTAGGAATAACCCTGAGCCTGTGTAACATTGATCATCTCTATTGAACATAATAATATTTGCACAGAATGAATCATCGAATATTTTTTTTTTCTTAGGTTAATCTCCTGCAGACAATGGCTAAGCGACACTCTTTTGAATGCCTTCCTTTGACGGCATCTTCCCTGGACATTGCATCTCGTGAGATTGCCCAAACTTGGTCTCATATCTCAGGCACCATTCTGTATCTCCTTCCTAACCATGATGCCTCTCCCAAAATAACCTGCACATACTTCTCAATTGCTCTTGGTGAGTGCTGTTTAATCTTTTCATTCCTCGATAATTTATAATCATCAAAAAGGTTCTGTTGGTTTTTCCTCTGCAATTATGTATAAACCTATGTTTCTAGAGATCCTACTAGTGTTTATCAATGTCTCTTGTGTTGAAGAGAGTGGCTTCTTCAGCTTGACCCAAATTCATGCTTTTTGCTTGGTCAAAATTGCTCCCTTTTTTCCCCAGACGATGAAGTTACCAGTGCACTCCACAATTCAAGCAGGATTTATATGGAGAAACTGGAAGAGCTGCCTTTGACTATTTGCCGCCTAAATAAAAAGGTCACCTCTCATCACTCTTTTCTATTCATCTCTTTTACTCGTTTGAATCTTAACGAGCTGCCAAATCCTTGGATCTTTGTATTCTCTAGCCACCTAAAAACTTCAAATGTCATTGGGATAATTATGAAGAACCTAAAAAAATAAAGTAATATAAATGGTATATATTTATAATAAATATAGGTTTGTCTCTGGAAAATCACAAATAGTAAGGATTGGCCTAGAAATAAACTTCTTTCACATTTTTCTCAGGCAATAAGCAATGATGTTGTGACGGTCGGTTACATTATGAAGCCTTCTCGCGAGGAAGATTTCGCCAAGGTTAGTCCTTTGATGGAAAATGAAATTATTCTGTTCTCTTTGGGGGGAAAAGTTGTACTAAAAATAAGTACAAACCTATAAGTTATGATTTTTCCTATCGTTTCATATTTGATAGAAACCTACTCAAGTTTTGTATTTTTGAAGTTAATTTTGTAGTTATTGACCAACCAAAGCTCATTTTTGGTGTATTTTGTAGAGGGGTGCCTTTCCAATGTGTCCAACTCCGAATGGGTTGATGTTTTTGCCCTTAACTTTTGAACTTCCTATATCGAAACAGTTAGAAGAGGTTGATGTGATTCTCCATAAAGCAACTGATGAAATTGTGTCCATTGAATTAAATAGCTCCTCAGAATCTTCCTACCAGATTGGTTACACGAAAGGAATGCAAGAACTGCAAAGGTAACTTTTAACTCCAATTTATCCATCTTATGCATGCACCTATGCACTCACATGTAACTGAACAATGTATAAAGCTTTTCGGCTTTCTTACCTTTGGACATTAGTGTTTGGAAAAGTACTATCATCTTAATCTTGCCTATTTATATAAGAAAAATGTTAACTTAGTTCGTAGTCCTTGAATAATTTTAGTTTGATGATGTGATACTCATAGAACTGCTTTTTAAATAGTGCTGATGCATTACAGGCATATTGAAAATCACAGTGACTGCTTCGAAGTTGATCCACTTAATAGTATTTACCCTGTACTTGATCGGTTAAAGATCCAACAACTTTTACTTGGGCTAGAGGATCTTAATGTAGGGGGACGCTGCAAAGTCAGGGCTCCTCACTTTTTCAAGGTCTTTTACCTGAACATATATATTATATACTTGTTTTGCAGGGCATGGAAAACTACTAGTATTGCTTTATGCAATAAACTTGTCAAAATGTTTTATGATAAGGAAATTGAAATGGGATATATAAATGATAGGAGTTTGGGGTTTCTTCTTGATTTTGGTGTACTGCAATGAGGTTACTTTTTTTAGTTGTAATGCCCAAGAGTTCCAGACTGAAATGAGATCTATGTAATTCATCTTTTTCCTAGTCTTGCCTTGAGTTGGGTGCATTTGTATATGGGTTGGTTTCATATATCATGAGGCATATATTATAAGGTGGAACATATTATGTTTTCCCTAATGAAGACTTGGTTGTTGAGATAATATTGTTTTTGTTGCACACACTTGAATAAATGTCTAAGCCAGATTATGGAGCGGCCTCTGTGATGACAATCTTAGGTTGTGGTCCTAGTTTCTCATGAAATTCTTTTTATTTATTTATTGGGCAGTTAGATTTTATTTTGGTGCATGACAGTGGCTGAATTATGATGATACTTTTTCATTAGAAAAATAATTGAGGTTCATGGATAACCTTTGTTTTACTAGAAATGTATGTACTTTAAACGATCAAGTCCAACCTTCCCCCCACCCCTCCTGTTTTGCCCTCAAAATAAGGGGAAAAAAGTAAAAGGCTGCAAGTTCTCTCACCCTACCTTTTATCTGTTGTTGAAGAACAATTAAACAATCATGTTTAATGTTCTTCATATGTTTCTCCCTGAGTTTAATGGTCTTTTTGCATGTTTTCCACTCAAATATGCAGGTTAACAGTTTTGATGAACCTGATTTGGTACAAAGACTGCATGATGCAACACTGTCTCTTCCAAGTATAGTGAAACCGCAGGTTGCTTGTGGTGTAGCTGATGCTCACAGTATGGTAAATATTTCCTTAAATACAAATCCCTTCTTGTACCATGAGTTTGGATTATCTTATTGCGGAGGAAACACATAAGAGAAACCTAGATTTCCGAAAATTATTTTTCTTACATTTGTTACAATTGCTACTTTCTTTCCCCGAGTTCTTGTTGCTTTAGTCAAAATGTTCTTTTCTGACTAATCTACTTCGTTATTTCCATTTCATGTCAGCATAAAACATTATCTGCTTGGTTAAACCTTACAGTATTCCTCTCGTTATTCCCACTTTCTGGTCATAGTGTTGTGTTCTTTAAGTTGGAAATGTAGATATAAGATCTTAATGATGAGAAGTTTATCTTTGTCTAATGCAAAGAAGCATTGCTGTTATATCTCCTCATCTGTGTATAATCTGTTACCACTTAATAGCGATGGTGGTAGTTCTCTTAAAGCAGCATAATAGGGAGAAGACAGGATGATAAATTGCCTTAAGTCTTCAAGATATGGATTACATAATTATATCATTAAAACAACAACAAGATCTTTCCTTGCAGTGGCAGCATAGTTGTGTTTATTTAATACCATATCTTCTATAAGCTTGGTAAAATGATTTATTTTTTTGGTTTATTTGGTCAAGAAATTAAGCACCAGTGTAGTTTTAGAAAATTCTTTTCCATTTCTCCATCTCTATTTCACATTATTGATAATCAATGAAATAAGGATGATAGGCAGATTTGAAATCTTTGTTTCCCTTTTGCTGTAAAATTGGGCTTATTACGAATGGTTTTCTCATTTTTTAATTACATTTAGAGTACTTTGCTTTATCCTATAAGTTATATGTTTGGTCTTATTTAAAGTGTAAATGGAATTGGGAATTGGAAATTATTTTCTAACACTACAGACCTATATTTTTTCCCTTCGGTAATTCCTGTAATGCAACTTAGGTATTTCTGAAACATGTTAAATTATCTTTATTTGAATGAATGATTGGTATTCTGTTTTATAGATTCGCATTATATTACTACAAGCACAAGAAGATGATAATTTGTCTAATATCAATCCATATTCAGAGAAAACAAAATAACTTGTCAAGTACTAACTTTGCTTGGCGGCATTGTTAAATTATTGCAACTCTTATTTCGGACACTATGATTCAATTTAAAACTATGATTGTCATGCCTTCCATCAACTTTACCAAAATTTTGTACTTCATAAAAGCTAATTATTGTCATTAACAGGCAATTGTCTTTAAAGTTGAAGACTTCAAGGTTTTGAATGTTCCACTACCTGCTGTCATTCAGGTAAGCATCCGCTAATATTTTAAAGTTTTTCACATCAAGTAAATGATGGTTACATGTTTTATTGTTAAATCCTGCGGCTCGTCTCTTGAAATATATATACAATTATTCATAATTTCAGTTTTAATACTAGTTCCTTGCAATTTGTATGCTGCTCCTTTTTCTGCTTATTAGATCATGTTCTTCCATTTCTTTGTGCTTCTCTTATACTAATCCATAGGGACCTTTCAATTTAAGGTGCTAAATTTTTTAACCTGCAACACACTCGAAAAAAAAAAGGGAGTTCAGTTAATTTTATTGATGATCCATGGGAGATTTTAAAAGCTATGGTGCTACAATGAAACCTATTTACGTAAACTTTAAATCTGACAATCTATTTGTAGTTGAAATCTTGGCTCTAAAGTGGGAAACGCCTTGGAATGCAGGAATATGTTGATCATTCATCCACTTTGTTCAAGTTTTATGTTCTGGGTGACAGAGTTTTCCACACAGTAAAGAAGTCTATGCCTAATGCTGACATTTTGATAAAATCATCTGAAAAAAATGGATCAAAACCTCTTCTCTTTGATAGGTACACTGTTTCCTTTCACTTTTTTTCTCCTTGTAATGCAACCTTTTGCTTTTAAATTGAATTCTTCTATAAAAGTTTTCTGTGGTTGCACCCTTGGCAGCTTAAAGTCTCTACCTACTGCCACCGCAAACCAGCATTCTGAAGGTCAGGATCCATGCCTTGATCTTGCGCTAGTAAATAAGGCTGCTGAGAGGCTTTCGAAGAGGCTGGGTCTTACTATTTTTGGCTTTGACGTTGTTGTGAGTTGCTTGAATAAATTGCCTGCATATTTCTTATGTGAAAACTATCATATTCTTATTAAATCTGTTTCAGTGCATTCTAATTTAAGGCAGTGGTGCTAACTGCAGAAAGGTCTATTTGTATGATTAGAAATTGAAAATAAAGACAAATGCTATAGTCTACTATATAAACTATGTCCGGATCTGACTAAATCCTTGGTCACCTGCTAGTAGCACAATTACTTTATGTTGTTCAGACTCTTCATTTTTCTGGAAGTACCATGTTTGATGCATATTCGGAGACGGGCATTGAGGATGTAATCCTCTAAACATATTCTATATATATGAAAAAACTTAGAAAAATTTAGAGATGCCTGTGTTTAGATACAAATCCATATTCAAAACTTGCATCCGAGTCAAGTGACATAGATACTTCAACTGTTTGTTTCTTCTACTTCCTTATGCCGAATAATCTCAACTGACTTTTGAGAATCATGGGATAGAGTTGGGGTGAATGACAACCTTGGCCTTTACTTGGTAATGGAGAAAGATCTTTGAAACTATTGACATTGAACAGAGGTATTCAAGGGAATTTGGTGACATCTTGGAATGAAGCTCTGGGTTGAAAAAGAAGCAAGAGATAGTGTAATGTAACCTTTGGCAAACATGTCTCTGTAGTGATTGTAGTGATGTTTCTGTGGCAATCTATGTACTGCATCCTGTTTGTGTTTTTTTCTTTTTGAGTCATTTTCATGTTTAACATGATATTTTTATATAAAATTTGATTCTTTCCACTCCATTTTACCCCTCTTATTTTCACCTGTAGTCCCACCTATTATTACAATGCCCCATTGTTAAAGCATATACCTTTGGCAAACCTTACTGACTTGTATGATTTTGTCATGTCGCCTCATCTCATGTTTTAGTGTATATATATATTTTGCATTGCATTCAGGTCATTTCCAAAGTTTTTAGGTTTTGAGTCATCATGATGGGTATATTTTAATGGGGGTTATTCCGGTTTCCTGTACTCAGGTTCAAGAAGGTTCTGGCGATCATGTCGTTGTGGATGTAAACTACCTGCCATCATTCAAAGAAATTCCTGATGATGTGGCTGTTCCTGCATTTTGGGATGCTATTAAAAAGAAGGTAGATTCGAAAGTAGTGAAGTAGCGAAGTATGGCTCCTCCTCCCATGGAGTCCCATGATTAGCAAGAGACGAGAAAAAGCAAAGCGGGTTCGGATCCTGTCAAAACAAAAGCAAAGTGAGTTTGGATTTTCCTTTTGTTGACAATAAGAAGTACATGGTTTAATTATTGAGTCAAATCCATGTTGTAGCTTTAAGAAATAATATAACATGAGAGTTTTGAATTAAAAGATATTAAAATTAGTTTGGTTATGTTTTGGTAGATGAATTGTGGGAATAAAACTGATAATTTAGTCCCTACCGTGAGGCTATTTAGTCCAAAACTAGCCAATTTAATCCTCGAACTTTTGAAGCATAAACAGAAATGTAAAATCATTCACAAGATTAATGTTAAAACCATAGAAATGTGCTAATGTGAGTCAAATGCCACACATCATTTAAAAGTGGTGTCAGCATTTGACTTGCACATCAGCAACGGGTTTACTTTTATTTCGTTAATAATTTTACCTTTTTACTCTGATTAGTTTTTTTTTTCTTTTGGTAGAGGGACTAATTTGTCTCGACGACTTCCCTGATACCTTGACCTTAAGAAGTAATGTTTTCTTTTTCCCTTCACCTGGTTGAACAAATTAGTGTAACAATGTTGTGGATCATTTGTTATTTCAATGTAGTGCCACGATTAGGAATTCTTGTTTTATGCCCTTTCTAGTTTAAATTAGACATGACAGTGAAAAGAACACAAGCATCAACTAGAGACAATTTCATGTACCAAAAAAAAACTAGAGGCGATTTCAATTCAGACCAAGCAAAGCAGCTACTATTTATATGAACCATTTAATGTAATGTGAAGGCATCTTATTGATAGCATTAAAATATGCATATGGGAGGTAAAAGTATCATACTAAGAGCTCTATTCAACATAAGATCAAAAAATAAATTAGTCACTTCATTAAAAATTTATCCTTTTACCCTGTTATAAATTGGTTATTGTAATTAGCCTTTTATACATTAGATCAAAGAACAAATTGGTCTTTTTTTTTTTAAAATTTATCCATTTACGTTGTTAAAAATTGGTCATTGTATCTTAGTATAAAGTACACGTGACACATTATATGTCATTGTCTATTTATTTTGTTAATTACATTAATTTTTAACTGTACAAATGGATGAAATTTTTAACAGAAAAGATCAATTTGCTCTTCAATTTAATGTATATGAATTAATTTACCTATTTTATTAAAGAGGATAAAAATATAATTTAACTACTAATACATAAATTTTCATGATAGTTTTACCCATATGAGGTATTTTTTCAATCAAAATATGTATTATAATTTTCAAACACAAATAAAGTCTTGCCACTAATCAATTTCTGCCAGCCTGTTGGTGACAACACATTTTTTCTTCAGTTTAAGAATAAATCAAATTGTTTACGTAAAATTTTTTTTATTCAATTCTCATAAATTATTAAATTAGTATTAATATAATATTATTTTATATTTATATATTATATAGAAAAATAATTATATTTATCCAAGATAAAAATAAATGGATGTATTTACTTTTTTTAATATGAATAGTTGAATTAAAATTAAAGATTATATATATATTCCATAATTAAAATTTTATATACCGAGTTATAAAAGTATACAAAATAATATAATTTTATATTAAGGTCAGTGGATTCCATATACATATATACACACATGTATGTATATTATGTTTTTTGAATGTTTGTTCTAGGTATAATTGAATATGCATATCAGCCTATGAAATATAATCCACCAAAAATTTTCAAAATTTGTCGAAGACTTATTCTAGGTTTGAGTTAACAGTACATAGATATTTTAGATTTGTAAATTTATGTATCCTTTTAAATTTGCAATGGGTGCAGAATGGTGAAGGTGGCTTTGCAATATATGAATTAACAAAATCCTATCCCGGTTGGAGGTAACTACTAGACTCCCACACTAGCAAAAACAATTTGTTTTTGCTTTTGGTTTTAGAGTTTACTCATACTTGAGTTGTGTTATTTTTATCATGATTATAAATGTAACTGATGTATTACGGCTAAATATGAATACCAATCATGATGCCACATTACAGTCGCTATTTAAATCCATATTCGAATCCATACTTACTCACAGTTAAATGTAACATATGAATGTTCGTTTTTTCATTATTTTCTTTATTTAAGAAAATTCATTAGAAATAATTTACGGTTTAAAATTATTTATATATATGATATATATTATATGAAAAAGAGAAATAACAATCTTTAAATAAAAAAGGTATAGATTCGGAGATAATCTAAAACTTTACTCATAGTACTAAGACACGTTGGCACCTAATGAGGGCATAACTAAAAGTTTGAAGTTTGTTTCAAAAATGAAAGTTTACTTCAATCAATTTGATGTCTCTCTTTGGACCGATATTCTGATCAGCTCCGGTTCGATCGTCCAGTCCAATTCAAATAACCATGACTCTAAGTATTTCCACTTCATATATTTGTAATTTAGTCTTAATTTTATTTTTAAGAATTTTATCCCTCTACTTCTTAGATTTAAAAATCCACTTATTTTAATTGAAAAGTTAACATTATTAACTATTTGAACTAATTAATGACATTATAAAAACATAAAAATCAAGTCACGTTAGAAACTAAAATACAATATTAAATCTCAAATTTAAACATATTAAAATGACCAAAATTGAAAATTTACTATTTTTATAAAAATAAAAAGAATGGAGAGTTTATGCCACATGTTAGCATGAGGAAGGTGCTTTGTACACTTGACACGGTTTTTTTACCCAAATATTATAAAAAAATAATTACGAAAATAAGCATTTGCTACAATGTTCTGACAGTGCCGCTTGACAAATTGGCGGCACCAAATTGAAATGTGATGACCTAAACTATTCATGCATCTGATATGTAAATTTCTCGTTTTGGTTGGTAACTAAAAAAATAGTTTTAAGGTGCCGCCTTACACCATACTTTAAATGGGTATATTGCTTCATAACCCCCTTGTTTATTATTTTCTTTTATTCCCCTTTAACATAAAAAATAAATAAAATAATAAAATTTTTCGAGATTGTTCAAGGTCTTCTAGTGATATTCATGGCTGCCATGGGAGAAATTGAAGTGAGCAATATTCATGCCGGCCCTCAGTAACTTCTCGATCATGGGTATCGATCGCGGTGCCGAACCCATAGTGTAAACAATTTTGGTTTTGGCGATACGAGCATCGTTTGGAAGCTCCTTCAAGATCCCCTCAATGTTGATATTCGCCATTTCCTTTTTTATTTGCTAGAATTAAAAATCTACTCTGTTGCACCTATAATGAATTAAAAAATATTAAAATAGAATAAAATAAAATAATAAACAAGGGGATTTATGAAGTAATTTACCATTTAAAGTTTAGTGCGGTGTATGCGACACCCTTAAAGCCTTCTTTTTCAGCTACCAACCAAAATAAGAAATTTACATATCAGGTCCTTGAACATTTTAGGTCATCACATTTCAGTTTGGTGTCACCAATATATCTGGCGGCACTGTCAGAACATTTTAACAAATACCTATTTTCATAATTAATCTGTTTTCCATACTTTTTTTCGTAATTAATTATTTTTTATGTTATTTGGGTAAAAATGACTAATTTACCTATAAAGGCCCATTTCTAAGTATATTTACGAAAATGGGCCAATTTCTGTATTATTTACCGGAAAGGGCTAATTTTGGCAAAACACGTCCACGTAGGAACGTTTTAGGGTGAAATTTCTAGCAAATCGCGCCCCCGGGGAACTTTTTGCCATGTCAGCATAAAACGCGCTGACGTGGCGAAAATGCTCCCTTAGGGCCGCGTTTTGCTCCGTGTTTTTTTTCTAGGTTAGGGCTTTTTGCATGTTTAGTCCCTAGGGTTTTTTGGTTTAGGGTTTTTGGTTTAGTTTTATTAAAACAATTTAGGGTTAAGTTTGTAAAGTTTAGGGTTTTGTTAAAATAGTTTAAGGTTCTAGGTTTTAGGAATTTTTAAAAATAAATCAGGATTTAGTATTCTTTTTTTAAAAATTAATTAAATTAGGGTTTAGAGGTTTTAAATAAATTAATTATGGGTTTAGTTTTTTTAAAATAATATTGTGTCTTTTTACAGTAGTTTTTGAAAAAATAATTTTGAAAAGATGGTTCTGAACAAATAGTGTCAAAAACTCTTCAAACAGGATGTATTGTTAGCAAATTTATTAAAAAAAGCTCCCACGTGGACGCTCTTTTTCTACAGTAGTTCCTGAAAAAATAATTTTGAGAAGACAGTTTTGAACAAATAGTGTCAAAATCGCTTTAAACAGGATGCATTGTCAGCAAAATTGATGAAAAAACTCCCACGTGGACACTCTTTTTCTACAGTAATTTCTAAAAATAATTTTAAGAAGACGTTTCTGAACAAATAGTGTCAACAATGCTTCAAGTAGGATACATTGTCAGCAAAACTGATGAAAAATGCTCCCACGTAGACGCTCTTTTTCTACAGTAGTTCTTGAAAAAATAATTTTGAGAAGACGTTTCTGAACAAATAGTGTCAAAAACGTTTCAAGCAGGATGCGCTGTCAGCAAAATTATTGAAAAAAGCTCCACGTGGACGCTCATTTTCTACAGTAGTTTATGTTTGGCCTTAGGCTATAAATGAGCCAAATTTCATTCTCAAGTTGCATAAGTTACAGCAAGAAAAATTAGAGAGGCTAAGCATAATATAAATTGAAGATGAGTGAACGTATTAGTGCTGTTATTTACTATAATGGTGAGGTCCATGACATCGAGAATGACATTGTTTTTTATCGAAGAACACAACGCGAATGGTTTTTAACCAGACTATAGATTTGACAGAATTTAGTAAAAGAATTAGGCACAAAATTTTCGGAACAATGCTAATGAGGGTTTCTTTTATTAAGTATCAATTTTGTGTTTCGATTGATCTCGTGACATATGACTTATTTGATATCAAAGGTGGTCGTAGCTTTGAGGCGATGGTGTAGACTCATCTCACTAGTGGATCACACTATGTTGAGTTATATGTACAATTTTTATCGCCAAATGAAACATTTGCGACTTCAACATCTACTGCTATTTGAGAGGAAGACACGATCCCTATCCGACACTCTGTTAGTGAGAGGCAGAATACGGAAGCACCCGTGTTTGGTGGCAGTATGGAATACACAACTCCTGCACGACACTCGGTTAGTGGATGGGACATGCACATCGGTGGGTCGATGTTTGATGCTAGAAATACGTATTGAGGAATGACATCAACTTCTAGTGGTTGGCAATCCACATCTGATTGTGGACATTATGAAACGTCCACAAGAAGGGATTATGTACTCCCTATGACGTCCACTGGCGATGGGACCTCGTATGTTACAGATGGTAGTGGGTTGGATGATGAGTCTGATATGGATCCATCTCGAGAGCCTTGCCCTGATGGTACAGAAGTTGCATTATTTTTTGAACTGGAGCCTGTTCTATCCAAACTTAAAGATGTTGAAGGGGGTTTAGATGAAGAAGAAGAAGATCCACGATTTAGGGCGTACTTGCTTTCAGCCCACATGCATAATGTCAATATATCGACAGATGATGCTTTGGAGTTTCCAGATCTACCACACAGAAGGCATGACCGTACAAGTTTGTCATTGGATTCGGGTGGAAGTTGGTAAAGAGTTTTCCAGTAAGGATAGTTTTCTTGGTGCATTGAAACAATATGATATTAATCACGGGGTTAACTACAACGTGGTTAAATCCAAATTCGAGAAGTTCGAGGCCAAGTGTATAGTGCAAGACAGTACATGTTCATGGAAAATCATGGTTTCTTTTAGGAAAAAGACAAGCTTGTGGGAGATAAAAAAGTACAAATGTCCACATACCTATGTTACTGGTACAATATCACTAGGTGTTTAGGGTTTTTGAATAATAATGTTATTACTTAATATTGCATTATTTAACGTACTTCGTTGATAGGTGTTTCACAAGATCATCCTAAGATGGATTCAGGTATGATAGCTAGCTTAATACTACTGATGTTGAAGGCGAATCTCAAGACTTCTATGTCAGTCTTAATTGCCAATATTTGTAGCCAATTGAGGTACACGCCCTCTTACTGCAAGGCTTGGAAAGCTAAGCAGAAGGCGTTAGAAAATATGCATAATGGATGGGACGTTTTATATAATAAGGTGCGGCAATGGTGTCAGGTGCTGGAGAGGTACGTCTCAGGTTACATAACAGATCTTGAAATAATCCCTGCGTACTACAATAACTGATTGCTTTATGGATACCAAGTGTTCAAGCGTCTGTTCTGGAGCTTTAAGCAATGCTGGGACGCATTTGTGTACTGCAAACCATTGATACAAATTGACGGTACCTTTATGTATGGTAGATATACCTATCGGCAATTGCTAGCTTTGACACAGGATAGCGGTGGGAGAATCCTTCCAATCGCATTTGCAATAACACCGGAGGAGTCAGGTGATGACTGAGATTTCTTTCTTTCTAGGTTAAGGGGGTATGTATGCCCCCAACCTGATATCTGTGTTTTATTAGATCGAGGCACTGGAATATTAGCCGCAATTGAACGACAAGGAAGCCTATGAGATTACACACACCATCGGTATTGTCTAAGGCACGTGTTCAACTACTACGGGCAATATCGGTCTACCACTGAACGACGACAAGTGACCAATATGGGTATTTAATCTCTATTAATATAATTTTATTTGTAATATTCAATTTATTCTGAATGGAATAGTGGTATGTAATTTTCGCTATCAACTTATATTGGTAGGGTAAAAGATCAATAAGGACCATTTTCATGAGATGTTGGGGATTTTGCATTCAGTTAACGACCAAGGTGCAAACTACCTCTGTAACATACCTTTCGAATAGTGGGCAGAAGCATACAACGGTGGCCTACGATATTGTCATATGACCACAAACCTGGCTGAATACATAAATTCTATTCTAAAAGGAACGTGTCATTTGCCGATAACTTCAATTGTGCGAGAGACATATTTTCATTTGGCGGCACTATTTCCAAAGCGAGCAGTGAGTTATAAAGGCCAAATACAAGGAGGCCATGTATGGTTCCGGAAGGTATTGCAAGAAATTAACAAGACAAATGCGTGGGCCAACACCATGCACACAGTGTGTCACGATCACGATAACCTATGGTTTCGTATGATGAAATTTGACAGACCGAGCCAATGTATTACCAGCGGGCAATATTGTGTACACTTGATAAATAAGACTTGCGACTGTAGGATGTTTGACGCACTTCGTTATCCATGCACTCATGCAATTGTAGCTTGGATCCCATGAGATATGTCGACAAAGTGTACAAAATAGAATACATGTACAATGTGAGTATTCCCACCGATCTCAGATGAACGTAAGTGATCGTCTGTATCACTTGCTCCGTTTAAGTTGTTACTGGATAGAGAATTGCGTTGTAAATTAAAAGGTAGACCTTGTTCGAGTATCATACGTAATAATATGGATATCTGGGAAAGAACGAACCAATAGAAGTTGTGCGCATGGTGTAGGAACCCAGGTCATACAGTTCGATCATGTCCAAATCGAAATAGTTGATAATTACTATAATAAAACTATGTTGCATTATTTTTATTACGCCTTATTCAAAAGAACTTCTATTTTATTAAAAATATAAAAATAATTTACTATTAAAATATTAAAAACAACTTTTATTTTATTAAATGAAACATTATAAAAACAGTTTTTACAAATATATTAAAAAAATCAATGTATGTACCGGTCGGAATCAGTGCCACATGGGGGTGGTCGATGATTATACGCTGGATTCCTCCTTGGTTCAGCTTTTGGCGGGGTTGTGGTTGCTCCGGTTGTGGGTGTTGGGAGAATGACCCACATTGATAGAATAAAGAATGTGGAGGTGTTTACATTACCCACAGCGGATGTGTTTGAATCCCACAAGGCGATAGGGATTGGTAATGAGATGAGCTCCCCAACGGTGCCTCGTATGATCCCTTCGACAACGATGGCCTATATATCATCGGTTGAGTCAGAGTAATCGGGAAAGGAGATGCACCGAGCTATGTATTCCAATCTGGTATAAGACTAGAAAAAGGAAATATATAAGGGTTAGGATACACATAAGGGTTAGGATACACATAAGGGCTAGGATACACACCTGACATAATCTAAAGGGGTTGTGCTGTGGAGGTTGTCGATTGAGGCATTGGGCCCATGCTGTCATCTCTTCTCCTTGGATTTAAAGGGCCTCGTCTTTCCCTTTCGACACTGATTTACTAACGCCTCTGCTTTTTCGACAACAAATATGGCTTGCTATGGATCCTAAACCATGGCATGTAATCTGGCGTACACGCTACTCTGAGACGATTATCGGTTCTCAAGCAAGTATATGATCATACTGATTTTCCTAAATTTTGATATATTTCAAGAAGAATACCGACCAATTCGTATTCGTTTGCCTTAAGTCGATTTTGTACTCTTTATCGAGCATTTTAGGTGCCTCAGAAATCGGTTGTCAAAATCTAAATTGCCGCAACACTCTACCCGTCTGGTGCATCTCGACAGTAGCATGTTGACCAACGGGACCTTAACATTCCAAATGTTCAGATTTTGAAAGAATTCTTAGGTGCCTCAGAAATCGGTTGTCAAAATCTAAATTGCCTTAAGTCAATTTTGTACTCTTTATCGAGCATCTTAGGTGCCTCAGAAATCGGTTTTCAAAATCTAAATTGCCGCAACACTCTACCCGTCTGGTGCATCTCGACAGTAGCATGTTGACCAACGGGACCTTAACATTCCAAATGTTCAGATTTTGAAAGAATTCATCTAGAATTACTGCCCGAATTGTTGGATCCTCGTATGGTGTCCATTGAAACTATACGAACGTGATAAAAATATTAGTTATATACATAATACTAAATACTAAATATGAAACGACTATTTTATGTATATATATATTATTTAATACTTGCGCTTCTGACCGTTGGTCTAATAGAAGCCGTATATCTTCAAGAGCAATAGGTATTCTAACATAACTCACCGGATGGTTCCACTTAATTAAATAAATTTTTAGCTTACAATTTTATTTTAAATCTATGTAATACTTGTACAATCAAATAAAAATTTTACCTCATTATGAGTGGGAATGTTTATGGGTGGTTCACTCGAGAATGTAAAAATAGAAAGCAAAACTGAGCCCATAATTGTAGTAGTGATAGACAACCTCCGATTTTGGCTTTATTTGGTGGCGTCACCTCACACATCTCCTGGAACAATATTGCCAACATGGTAGACCCTCAACTAAATTTGCCAGCTGCTCTAAAATCAACGAGTTTCAGCAGCCACCTCAGATGTACGAGGTTTCGTGACAAGTCCGGCATGAAATAACCTCAAATCATCTCAAGGATGTATGCTCGAGAATATTGTATTCTTTCTACTTCAGTCGAATCATTCTCCGGCTCCTGGAATGTGTCTCGTAACCAGCCCATCTTGATTCGACCTCCGTAAATATTATCCAGAACCGCACCCAAAAGATCGTAGCATACGGCTCCCCAATCAGTAGATTGAACGGACTCGGTGAGTGCGGACTCATCCACCAACAATCCCAATTGTAACTGCACGTCCTCCAAAGTGATGGTACACTCTCCGCATGGAAGATAGAATGTGTGCGTCTCGGGTCTCCACCTCTCTATTAACGCACTGATGAGTTTCAGGTCCAACTTGCACCCCCGGCTTATAGTGGCCACGTGCCAAAAACCCGTTTCCCTCAAGTAATTTAATATCAACGGTGATAGAGGACCAGACATATTACGAATATAATATTGTAACACCCGATCTATAGACTTTTATAAAAAATTATAAAATACAAATTAATTAAAATTACATAAATCAAAAAAATATTAAATATTATTCAATAATTAAAATTAACCCTTACCATTTTCATTTGTTCGACGGAGATATGTTTATGATTGAGACAAATTAATTCCCCGGCCATTGTTAACACGATCAAATATTTTTGAAATTATAAAAAAATAATGCTAATTTGGAAAGAAAATTAAAGGAAATAATTAATTAAAGAGAGTTTTGAGAAATTTAAGGAGAAACTTGAGAGCTTTGAAAAATTTAGGGAGAAATTTGAGAGTTTTTTGCTAAATTTTGAAAAAATTTTGTGTGAAATAATAGGAGGGGTTTTTATACTTTTTTTTTACTGTTGGATCCTCCAACGGTAAAAAAAAAAAAGTCGTTGGGGACAAAGACACCGAGCAAAATGCGCCCTTAGGGGAGCGTTTTTGCCACGTCAGCAAAGCACGTCCACATCAGCGCGTTTTGTGCTGACATGGCAAAAATGCTCCCCCAAGGGCACGATTTATTGGAAATTTCACTTAAAACACTCCTACATAGACGCGTTTTGCCAAAATCAACCATTTTCAGTAAATAATGCAGAAAGCGGCCCATTTCCATAAATATACTTGGAAATGAGCCTTTATAGATAAAATAGTCGGTAAAAAAACTCATTTGACACTTTTAACCTTTCAATTACTACGAATAACCTATTCATTCTTAGACATCTGTGATAAAAAAAAAGAAGATAATGGAAACTAAAAAAAAGTAGGGTAAATTATAAAAATAGTCACTTTTGTTTGTCTTAGGTTACATTTTAGTCACTTATGTTTGAAATATTACATTTTAGTCACTTATGTTATTATTTTGTTACGAAGTGATCACTCTTCCGTTAAGTTCCATTATCTCCCTAACGGTAATCCTATGTGGCAGTCCAACTAGATTTTAAGTGCCAACTTAGATTTCCTAATGGGATGAGAATAGATTTCTAATTAAATAAATTTAATTAATTAAAAATTTTAAACCCTAAATCTTACTTAAAAAACTGTTCATCTCCCCTTTTGTTTTAGTTTTCTTTTTTAATTGACTAAAAAAGCTATTATCATCAAAATTTTTTATTCACGTACAAAAATAAAAGAGGATTCAATGGAGGGTCCAGGTATGTTTTTTTCACCGACAAATTTATGTTCTAAGACTTAAAATGAAGTGGTTGTCGACAAATAAGAAGATGATAATCGTTTTTGTTCCTAATCATTGTATTTTCCAATTCTTCACGTTCTTGAATAATTGGTTTCTCCATCCGATTTTTTCTTATCTGAATCGGCTTGTTTGTTCACAATCCCTTTGTGAGTATCTCTTTTTTCTGATTTGAAATTCTTTTAGTTGTTAATATTCATATCAAGAATTTTAATTTAGGGTTTTCATTAAATAATAAAAAATCTAATATTTTATTTTTCAGTATTGAATAAAAGAGATAGAGGAATGCAAAGAAGACATACCTGAACCTTCCATTGAATCCATCTTTATGAAGCAGTTAATTTGATGTCAACTATTTTGATTTTAATAATAGTTTTTCCACTTAAATGAAAAAAAACCCCATTGGAAAAAAGAAGAGACTGAAGAAAAATTAAAAAGAAGAGATGAACAGTTTTTTTAGTTAAGGTTTAAGTTTAAAAATTTTAATTAATTAAAATTTTTAATTAAAAATCTATTTTCATCCCATTTAGAAATCCAAGTTGACATCTAAAATCTAGTTGGATTGTCACGTAGGATTACCGTTGGAGAGATAACGGAACTTAATGGTAGAGTGATCACTTCGTAACAAAATAGTAACATAAATGATTAAAACATAATATTTTAAATATAAATGACTAAAATGTAACCTAAGCGACTATTTTTGTATATTACCAAAAAAGTAAGAGAAAATAAATGCCACTGCATCTGCGTGCATGTCAAGTACTGATTTAATAATTTGTCAATCCAAACCCCCCCTCTCTTCGTCTCCCCGAAAGAAAATAAATGGCATTGCATGCATGCCAAGTACTCCTGAGAGAACTGAGCAGCTATTTTTTTAATTAGGCTGAGGAAATAATTGACGGAAGATGTGGAGGCTGAAGATAGGGGAAGAGACGGTGGGCAACGACGGCGCGTGGTTAAGGAGTGTGAACAATCATGTGGGACGCCAAGTCTGGGAGTTTTGTCCCCAACTGGGAACCCCTGAAAAGCTTTCTCAAGTTGAAATGGCTCGCAAAACCTTCTCCGATCATCGCTTTCACAAGAAACATAGCTCCGATTTCCTTTTGAGGATTCAGGTTATTTGGAGTTTATATTATTCGGACGGTGAGTGTGTGGTAGATATAAGTATATCGGTTTAATTCTTCATATACTTAAAAAAAGAAAATCATATTTTAATTTATATTTTTATCAGAATACAACATATTGAAGTCCCTATGAATCCCAAAATTATGGCACTGAAATTAATTAATGCCGTTGGCGAAGGAGAAGAATGGCGGCGCAAGTATATCGAAAGTTACAGTGAAAGAACGTGAAGATGAGAGAGAGGAGGAGGAGGAGGAGGAGGAGGAGGCAATAATAGTGAGAAGCTTGCGGCGAGCCATGGACTTCTATTCCACAATGCAAACAGATGATGGACATTGGAGCGGAGACTATGTGGGGGTCCTTTGTTTCTACTTCCTGGTTTGGTAATGCACCTAAATCCAACTATACTATTTCATAATTAATTTATTATTTATGTTAATATATATTGAAAATTCTTAAAAGGAATATCATGTTTATATGGGGGCTTACTGTTTAATTAATATTTCCATATGTATTTGAGCAACTAATGGTACTTGGATGACAAGTGGAACAGGTCATTACTTTATGCATTACTGGAGCCTTGAATGCTGTCCTCTCAAATCAGCACCAACATGAGATTTGCAGATATATTTACAATCACTAGGCAAGAAATCTTTGCATTTTTTCTTTCTTTCAATTCTATAATTGTCCTAACATGTAAAAAAAACTTGAATGTTTGAGTTATTATGGCAGAATAGAGATGGCGGATGGGGACTTCATATCGAGGGTCAAAGCACAATGTTTGGCAGAGCCATGAACTATGTCACTTTAAGATTACTCGGCAAAGAGGCTGAAGAGGAAGCAGTCGAAAGAGGTCGCGAGTGGATCCTCCGCCATGGAACTGCAACTGCAATCTCCTCTTGGGGGAAAATGCGGCTTTCGGTAATATATATATATATATATATATATAGTAGTTATGGTGTAAATTTGTGTTAATGGATGTTTTGAATGGAATTTGATGTTAATAGGTACTTGGAGCATATGAATGGTGTGGTAATAATCCAATGCCACCAGAATTATTGCTTTGCCCCGACTTCCTTCCCTGTCATCCAGGTTAATTTTTTTCTAAAATTTTATATATATATATATATGTAAGTTGCTTTTGAACTGGATTGATCTGCAGGGAGTTTTGGGTAGCAACTATATTTAGAATTTTGCTAAGTATTTTCTATCTAGATATAATGTATAGACTCTGGTGTCCTTTGAACTATGAACTAGAACCAGAAAGAAGACATAATTTATAGAATAATTGGTGAAACATAAAGTTTTAATAAACCAAGAATTCTTTATGTAAACTAAAATGCTCATCAATCACATTATACTTATATTATTGTTGCTTATTGTAGTTGTGTGCTAATAGGTCATGTGCGTGCCTGGTTTTATGAGTGCTATAGAGACGGTTATAAATATCATTAAAGTGGCTTTACTTCACACTCATATAGGTCAATCCATCAAATTTATTTTGCAGATTGATACACCACCCACAAAAGATATGGATTTGATTAAGAGTTTTTACTCATCTTCATTTTCTTTGCAGATTTTTAGCACTATTTACACCATAAGAGGTACATAATTTTTATAGTGCTTTAGAAATTAACTAATGATTTCATTATTACCCATATAAAACTAAGTGATGGGATCTCCAATCAAATAGGTTGAGTTTCTGTCATTGTTGATATTACCATTTGACAGTAGTTTTATTCCCCTCGATGTTTCATTTACTAGTTTCTTCTCTAGGGGTTTTAGTCAGAAAATTGACCCAATTTACTTTTGACTACACAATCCATAAATTATAACTTTATTCTTTTTGTAACACCCTTAACCTGATCCAATTGGAAGAATTCGGATCTTGGGTATTAACACCCCAATACAGACAAAATCTTAATCTACTTATACAAGATGCATTCAATTACAACTCAGTTACAAAATTTCAAGCCAAAATACAAGATTACTAATACAACAAGTAAACACAACTACAACCCATGGTAATTAAATTAGAACGATATTTAAAATGGAAACCTATTCTACTTTAGTTATCCAAAAGCATAGATTTTTAAGTAACATGCCACTTGAGTTTGCTTTGTATGCATAAATACCCGATACGACACTTCTTGGCGTGGTCCTGACATCATTCCTCTTGGCGCAAACCCATATCATCTCGCTTGAAACGTAACACACCTAGATAACTTCATAAGAACTTAGTGAGGAAAACATCATTTACCTGAGTCATATTTGCACTTTACAATCAATAATTTAGATTGGTGATCCTATCGCTCTTAACCTCATATTTGTCTCTGACAAATATTTCCTCAAAATCTATTCCTTTATATCCGTCTGTTGCTATACCTTACCTTGAACTATTTCTTTCTCTTCACTGTCCGCGATACATCGTGTACATCCTTCAAACTCTGAGTCATCACCTCATCACAATTCAAGAAGAAGTATATGAACAAATGACAGAGTCTTACTTTAAACATTCAATTTCATATCTTTCTTTAGAGTACGTTTCTAATACTAACTCAATACTTATTTATATCTCTTAAATTCATTATTTCCGACTGAGTCTTAGTCTTATATACTACTTCACCATAAAGTCCATAGATAAATTTCATCCTTACTAAAATCACTGATTGCCTTAGAGTCAAACATAACTTGCCACAATGGAAATTCATTAGGATAAGCAATGAAAGCCTTATCATTGTCCGCCACAGGGACATCCTTCAAATTTTTTCATTCAGAGTCCTATCAAAACACGCCACCAAGGTAGTCCATTCGGAGTATGCCACAAGGGATATCTTATAGAGTTTGCCACACAGGTTATTCATTCATATTTCGCTACAAGGGCTACTCTTTCGTATTTCACGACAAAGATTACTCTTTCATATTTCGCCACAAAGTCTACTCTTTCCTGACTTGTTTACGATATGGATTTTCCTAAACTCACGTTATGTGAGGTTTTCCCATCATCGTCCTGGGACATGCTGAGAACCCTATTGGGTAATCACCGTTCTTTAATTCCTTTCGGAAGGTGTCATGACCATGGACATTTCCTTTCAGATTTCATGTTTAAAGTCTCGACGGACCCCTTTAGACAAATACTTCGGAGACAAATATAGACACTTAAAAGAACATACTACTAAACATACATCTGAGACATGCATACATGATCATACTTCCCATCACATTACTTAAACTCATCATATCTATACTGGATGATATACTATTATTTATGAATAGTAAATACGAGATATTAGGGTGGCAAAAAGGGCATTTTCTCAAAAATGATAAACTCTTTTTGTAACTCTTACCAAAATTATAAAATTTTGTGTTAATACAATAATAAAATTATTTTTTATTCTCCAAAAAATTATAATTCAATTCTTTTTTTTGAATAAATTTATAATTCAATTCTAGTCCTTATAAAATAGTAATTTTATAGTTTAAACCCTTTAGAAATTATAAAATTTTAAATTTATATAATGATAAAATTACATTTTAACCCTTAAAAAATTTACAACTTAATTCTACCTGAAATTTCTGACATCACCGCCCTATTCCTATCTCTAATCCTTTGTTATTTTGTCTTTTCAACATCATCTCTATTATTTTATGATTTCAATTTTTCTCACCACCGTTCAATTCTGGAAAGAGATTTTCAAAATGTCATAAAATTTTCATTCCTAAAAATCCCACACTTTTCCAAACCTTGAAAATAGATAGGATTCCTCAGAGCAAATACTTTTATATAAATAATATTATGATAGTATATATTATATCGTTAATTATAATAAACGCGATAAGATAGAAAACATGTCTGATATTTTTTATTAGATCAATGATGAATAGGAGATGTTGGTGGTGTAGATATGGATCATGGGGGGTATGCTTCACACATATGGCGGATGGTTTGGGATAAAAGGGTTAGTTGCAACTGGTAGAACATACCATAACAGTTGTAATGTTTGCAAGGCTTGTGACTTCTTCTTGTCCAAAGAGCTTCCTGCTGGTGGTTGGGGAGAGAGTTAGATGTCTTGTTACAACAAGGTTTGTGTTTATTCCTTCATTTATCCTTTTCTTTTTCATGTTTATCAATGATAAATGGACTAGGTTGGATTGTGTAGAACTGTGATTTTTTTTTCAAACTTTTATTTGGATTTAAATATTAATTATTTATAGGAATTTAGTCTGCTACTCTAGCACACAACTGCCTGCTCTCTCTGGCATGTTTTAGGTTTTTTGTTTTAGTCTCCTATTTTGTTTTACGGCGGCTGTCTCTCAAGTCTTCTTTATTCTTTTAGAAAAGTAATACCCACATTCGGGATTCTGCCTGCATTCATAGAAATTGAATTTGCTAGATTAGCGCTTAATGAAGAAGAAGAAGCAGTTTTACAAATACAAGTGGAGCTGAATATGGAAAGGTGGGGACTTTTCCACTGGTGGGTGTTTCCTAACAGCTAACATTATTCACTTCCCAGCAATGAAAAGTACTATGGTAAATCTATGGCATCCTGTTCAGGGTGTTCAAATTCAGGATTTGGGGAGAAAAGGTTTTTGTTTCAATTTTTTCATGTCATGGATCTAGAAAAGGTTTTGAAGGGGTCACCATAGACTTTTAAAAATCACTTGTTGGTGTTATACAAGTTGCAATGGGGGAGGATCCATTAAAAGTTCCTTTAATTTTGACACCTTTCTGGGTACAAATTCATGATGTTCCTATCAGTTTTTTCTTTAAGAATTTGGCAATGCAATTGGGTAATTTCATAAGGAATTTTATGGAGTATGATGGTTTGAATTTGGGAAAAGAAAATTGTAACTTTATGAGAATAAGAGTCCAAATTGATATACGACGTCCTTTGAAGAGGAAGAAACATGTTATGTTTTATGGAAAATGCTCATATGTCATATGTAAGTATGAAAGACTGTCATTCTTTTGTTTCTACTGTAGCCGATTGGGACATGACGATTCTTTTTGTGAAGCAAAAATGGCGTTAGGAGTGGAAATTGCTGAAATGGGTTGGGATTTATCGTTGCGAGCACAATCTTGAAGAGCTCTATTAATGAACAGTGTCTGGTTACATGAGGAAAGAAATGGAGAACTGGGAGGAAACCGTGAAGGTAGCCGAGTACCAAGAAACAGCCTATGGGACGTAAGAAAAAAAGGGGTATAGTAAAGTTATTGATCTAGTATTGGGATTTAATTTGGAAGGAAGATCGCCTTCTTCATGTTAATGGGGGGAAAATTCATTGGCAGGTCAGGCTCAAACTGCAGTGGATCATGATTCGAAAGATGGTGTATTAATCAGAGATGAGGGGAAAAAGAAAGCTAGGGAGAGATTGAAGAATTAACAACCAGGGAAGAGATCAACACTTTGGCGGTAAGGAATAGGGAGTGTTTGAAATTAACCATTTATCATTGGCGGCTGCCAAAAGGCAAGTCGACCGGGCGCAATGAAAATTTTAAGTTGGAATGTCCGTGGTTTGGGGAGCCCACAGATAGTTCGAAGACTTCAGCATTCGCTGAAGATATATAATACCCAAATGGTCTTCTTCATGGAGACAAAAATTAATAGGAGTCAGATGGAAAGAGTTCGAAAGAGTTGTGGTTTTTTGATAAACCATAATATATATATTTTTATCCCATACGTGGCATATTTTTGAATGATTTATCATAAGATTTGGAGAATTTGATGCTCCTAACCCTTTAAATTCATGTTTTATACTTAGGTGAGCATATGAAGGTGAAAAGAGCAAGAAACGAGCCAAAAACGGCCAAAATGGGCTTATCTCAGTATTTCACATGGCCTGGGCACTTCCACACGGGTAAACCACACACCCGTGTGAGGTACACGGGCAGGCCACACGCCTGTGTATCATGGTCATGTTGACTAAAAACCAACTCAGAATTACACACGGCTTGAGCACCTTCTCACGGTCGTTCCATACGACCGTGTCCCTGCCGAGCCCAAGTATAATTCTACTCGAAAAAGGCTAATTTTGAGGGTTTTAAAGCATTCCAAAGTCTATATAACCACCTTAGAATAGGATTAAGGGAGACACGCAGAGTAGAAGGCGGAAAATACTCAAGGACAGCCATCGGAATCAGCTCGGAAGCAGGATCTACTTCAAGACTGAAGATCTCCATTTAATTTCCTTGGAAGTTCTTTGGGTTTCTTTATATTTTATTATTTTCCCAATTTTGAGATGTTTTCCATTATTATGAACTAAACTCCCTAAATACCTAAGGGAGATGAAGCCTAAGATGAATCTTATTACTATTTGAATTATATGATAAATAGTTGTTCTTATTCTTAATTGTGAGTTTTAATCTTTACTTTAATATTCTAAGATATTAATTCAGGTTTTTGATGTGCTTATTCAGTGGAGCAAAAGTCTCTGTTTAAGAGTAGATCATTCATGATTAAGCGAAGTTGTATGTAATCCTAGAGATAAGACGACATAAATCTGCCGGATTAGAGTCAAATCTAATAAGGGAATCCATAGATCGAGTCAATGCGATAATAGGAGTTTTAATTAGAAAGAGATTTCGATTAATCAACTTAGAGTCAGTTGTTTTTAGTCTCGAAAGAGTTATTAACATAAATCAGGGATTTTTACGGATTAAGTTAAGTGAATAAATCGTCTAGTTTAGAAGTGCTAAGTGAAGTCTAGGTGGATTCTTCTTTGGGTATTGTCTTCTCCATCGGTTTTCTAAACAGTGTTTTCCAACTTTTATCTCTGTCGTAATTTTAGTTAATTAGATAATTAGTCTTAGTTTAAACATTCACTTAATTGTTAGGCTAGATAATAAAAAGATAGTAAGTACTAATACTTTTAGTCCTCGTGGATACGATATTTTCGGTCTCACCATAACTATATTACTGTTCGATAGGTGCGCTTGCCTTAGTCGAATTTTTAGTTAGTTACACGACCATCAAGTTTTTGACGCCGTTGTCGGGGACTAAAATATTAGGAACACTTGATTTTTATTACTTTAGCCATTCTTTTATTTTTATTGCAAATTCATTTTGTTTTTATTACTAATTTTTCTTTTATTTACTTCTGGCAGGTTTTTATAGTTTATTACTAGAAGAAACCCATCAGGACCTTTACTCTTTGACAGTGAGATTGAAAGCATAGCTTGTAGAAACCGAAGAGGAATAAGACAAAGTCTATAATACATAGAGGAAGGGCACGAGGACGATACTAATACTACCGAGGAGATGGCTGAAAATCAGAATAATCCGCTACCTCCTGTGGTTGCTCCGAATCCAGTAAATCAGAATCCTGCTCCCCGTACTATGTATGATTATGCTAAGCCTACTTTAATGGGAATTGAATCGAGTATAGTTAGACCTGCTGTTGCTACAAATAATTTTGAACTGAAACCTAACACGATTCAAATGATACAACAGTTTGTTCAGTTTGATGGTTTGCAGGACGAGGATCCAAACACTCATTTAGTAAATTTTCTAGAATTCTGTGACACTTTTAAGATCAATAGCGTTTCTGACGATGCCATTCGCCTTCGGTTATTTCCCTTTTCATTAAGGAATAAGGCTAAACAGTGGTTGAACTCATTACTACGAGGGTCAATCACCACTTGGGAATAAATAATCGAAAATTTTTTACTTAAATATTTTTCGTCGGCTAAAATAGCTAAATTAAGGAATGATATCTCTTCTTTTGTGCAAATGGATTTAGAAACATTTTATGATGCATGAGAGAGATACAGGGATCTATTGAGAAGGTGTCCTCACCATGGGTTACCTCTTTGGCTACAAGTTCAAACTTTCCACAACGGCTTGAATCTCTCAATTAGACAAATGATCGACGCAGTTGCTGGTGGAACCATCAATGATAAGATACCTGAAGAAGCTTATAAGTTTATAGAAGTGATGTCACTGAATAATTATTAGTAGCAAGTTATAAGGACAAAGCCGACGAAAGCAGCCGACATTTTTAACGTCTATTCGGTTACTATGCTTTCCAATCAGGTAGAACTTTTGAATAGAAAATTTGATGGTTTACTCGGTTCTACACAGGTTCATCCAGTAATGCAGTGCGATGCAAGTGGAGGTGGAACGAGCAATTTAAAATATCCATCCTACGACCCTAACATAGAGAACGAGCAAATGAATTATATGGGTAATAATCCTCGGCCCTAAAATAATCCTTATAGTAACACTTACAATGCAGGTTGGAGAAACCACCCAAATTTCTCATGGGGAGGCCAAGGCAATCAAAGACCACCACTCTCTCCAGGCTTCCAACAATAACCTTACCACCAAGAGAAAAAGTCGAACCTTGAGGAGATGATGACAAAGTTTATTTCAGTAGCAGAGACTCATTTTTAGAATACCGAAACAACGCTTAAGAATCAGTAAGCATCGATTCAAGGGCTAGAAAATCAAATAGGACAGCTTGCTAAGTTGGTTTCTGAACGACTACAAGGTAACTTGCCAAGTAACACCGAAACTAACCCAAGAGAACAGCTTCATGCAATTACTGTTCGAGATGAAGAAGGGTTAGTTAAACCTGAACCAGAACCGAGGCAAGGACCTGTGGTAAGTAATGATAAGGATGAGATGAATCATGGTATACAAAATTCAGTAAGCGAAGAATATAAACCTCGTGTACCATATCCTAATGCAAAAGGGAAAGACCACACAGACGGACAATTCGGTAAATTCCTTAAACTATTTAAAAAATGGCATATTAACTTACCGTTTATTGAAACTCTTTCGCAGATGCCCAACTAAGTTAAATTTTTGAAGGAGCTTCTGGCAAACAAACATAAGTTAGATGATTCATCGTATGTGGAGCTAAACACAGTCTGCTCAGCCATTCTACAGAATAAGCTACCCAATAAGTTGAAAGATCCAGGGAGTTTTACGATTCTTTACTTAATTAGGAATTTAAATGTTAACAATGCTCTGGCTGATTTAGGGGCAAGTATTAATGTCATGCCCTACAAGATGTTTAAGCAGCTAGGACTAAGGAAGCCCAAACAAACTAGGATGATCATTCAATTAGCTGATAAAACCATTAGATTTCCAAGGGGTATAGTTGAAGATGTGCTTGTTAAAATTGACAAATTTATATTCCCGGTCGATTTTGTTGTTTTAGACATAAACGAGGATAGTGATGTACCTTTAATTCTGGGTAGACCCTTTTTAGCAACTGCTAGAACTATTATTGATATTGGTACAGGAGAACTAACGCTTCATGTAGGTGATGGCACGATTAAACTTCAAGCTCGCGATTCTGTCAGATTATCTAGTGATCGAGATGTTATTACGAGTTCTCTCCATGAGAACAACATTTTGGCTCAGACTTTTGTGCAGGAAATCCCTAGGGATAAAGTGATGGAGCCACGAACAACTCTTGAGGAATGAAGATTACAAATCGAGGAACTAGATGAATGGAGAACAACAGTTAAGGAGAAACCAAGGATACCCGATAAACCAAGGCAGTGCCATGACAAACTTAAAGGTGAATCGAATCTGTAACATCCTGATTTTGGGCTTAGTCGGAATAGTGGTTTCGAGACCACAAATCTGATGAGAAAATTTTCATTTTTATTGTATTTTTATGATCTACGATTTCACGGAATGATTTCATGAAAATATTGTTCGAAAATTTTGACATTTGGGCACTCAATTTAGAAAAAAATGATTAAATTGTAAAAAGTGCAAAAGTTGAGTTTTATATGTTAGAGGTGTCTAATTGTCATGAAATTTTAAATGGGAGGTCCTTAAATGATAATTAAACCATTGTATAAATTTTTGGACAAAAATGGCCTTGGTTGAGTAAAATTGGAAAGAATAGTAAAAAGGGCATTTTGGTCATTTTGGGGTAAAATAAATTAAAAGACAAATTTTAAACCCCAAATGTGTCCCTTTCTTCTTGATACAACAGAATGTACCAAGATCAGCCATGTTTAGGGTTTGTCCAAGCTTCCAAGCTTAATAGTAAGTGATTTCGAGCTCCGTTTTAATGTTCTATGTATTTTTGAAATCCCGGTAACATGATCTGCTCATTTCTACCATTATTTTGAGCTAGGATTTATGTTTAAAAATTTACCCATGAATGATATGCATGTATTTTGATATTTAATGGTAGAATATGAAGCTTGAAATTGTGTTAAACAACTTTTGCTAAGCGATTTTACGTGAAAACGAGTAAAACGACATAATCGGTAAAAATACCTAATGTTCATAAGTACATGTTAAAGTGATAATTTTATGTTGCCATAGAAGGTAAAAATGATCATCATGTCATAAAACATGAGAAAATAGGAAGAAGTTTAATTTTCGAATCTTGGGGCAAAAGTACAAATATGCAAAAGTTTAGGGGTCAAAATGCAAATTTATAAAAAATGATTTTTAGACCCATATGAATAGTGTGACTAATTATTAGGCTAAATGTGATATTATAGATCAAGGAAATCGAGATTTAGGCTTAAATCGAGAAAATACAAGGTTATGGACTAGAATGGTAAATTGCCATTTCTGGATACGAGGTAAGTTCACGTGATTTAATAAGCCTATTATTCATGATATTATTGATATACATGAAATATAATTTGCTATAATTGTATTGAATTTGATGTTAATAGAAATTTGATGGGATATGATATTTAAAAGAAATTGGTGATTACCGAGAATATGAGATCTTGCATATGTTGCAATAAAGGTTGTCCCTAAAGGATAATATTTTGATCTCATTATGAAAAGGAAATGTATGCCTTGTGTGTACAATGTGAAAAGTGGTAGCTTCGGCTACCTGATCAGTGAAAAGTGATAGCTTCGGCTACCTGATCAGTGAAAAGTAGTAGCTTGGGCTACCTGATTAGTGAAAAGTGGTAGCTCCAGCTACCTGATCAGTGAATAGTGGTAGCCTCGGCTATCGAATGTGAAAAGGGATAGCTTCGGCTATCAAATGTGAAAAGGGATAGCTTTGGCTATCAAATGTGAAAAGGGATAGCTTCGGCTATCGAATTTGGAAAGGAAATGTATACTTTGTGTATACCATTTGAAAAGGAAAGGTATACTTTGTGTATACCATATGAAAAGGAAAGGTATACTTTGTGTGTACCACTCGGAAAGAAAAGTACACCTTGAGTGTACAACTGGAAAAGAAAAGGTCCATCGAAAATTCAACGGGTATTATAATGAATAATGCGATGAAAGTCCCAAGATGGGCATGGTGATAAAGGTAAAGTTAATTGAGATGCTATGGATATGTACAGGTACGTACATTATACTCATAAGTGATGCCTTATTGAAATGTGATAAATGATGAGTAAGCGAATTCATGCATATATATGTGTATACATGATGAATAAGTGAAAAGATTTGAGATGAATCATCCTCATGCTTATGATTATTAATTGTGTTGCAATATCATGTTAACCTACATTGTGTAATTGAATATGAGATTTATGAAATAATGAGTCCATGATCAATGTGACAATGGAATTATGATAGCTATTTCGATTTTTGCAATGAAACAGTTGTTGAACAAAACAGTAGCCCGACTTTGAAAAATCACCATAAATGGTAGAAGTCGAATTAGAGGCTGAATAATATATGAAATTAAAGCTTAATGAGTCTAGTTTCACATAAAGGAAACTGTGTAAGCAAATTTTTTATTATGAGATATTTGAATTCTTGTGAGACAGAGTCAGAATGAGTTCGAAATCCCCTATTTTGACTTGAAAAATCACTAGAAATTATAAAAAACTATTTATGAGTTATAAATCATATGAATAAAATACTTAATGAGTCTACTTTCAGGAGAAATATATGAGAACATTATCCGAGTCTCGTACTATGAGATAAATAAATTTTAGTGAAGAAAGGTCGAAGCTGTCAAACAGAGAAATAGAGGAGACTTTGAATAATAAACTGTACTTATTGGCTGAACCAAAAATTCTGAAAATTTTATGGTGAAAATATATATGAGTCTAGTTTCTGGAAAAATTTACAGATCTTAGTTTGGAGTTCTGTAACTCCAGATATAAATGATTTAGTGATTGTGACTCAAGAAAACAGCTTAACCAGAACATATGTAAATGTAAAATTGAGATAGTTTTATCATGGAAAGCATGTTAGTAAATTGCTTATTATTTTCATGCGAGCTTACTAAGCGTAAAACTTACCCCCTCCTTTCCATTTCTTTTAGTGTTGTCAGGTTAGCTCAGGGTTGGAGATCGTCGGAGGCAGCATCACAAGATCAAGCCAACACCTTGAGAGTATAAACACATATGCTAGAATTATCAAGTGAGTGGCATGTATAGGGATCTAGTTTTATAACATGTGTTATTACAATTTGGCCAAATATATTGGTCTTTAGTGAGCTAATTATTCTGACTTATAAATCTTGCTATTCATGTTATGCCTGATATTGGTGATGTGAATATGCTTGTGTGCCATGCATGGTTGGTAATATGTTATGTGTTGTTGTGAGAATGCCATGCTTGTATATTGTTTGTGGATATATAATTACTCAAATATGCCATGTTAATTGCTATGAAATATATGAGTATGTAGGTAATTAAGGGTGACAATTGGCTCGGAAAATAGCCTTGAAATTGTCCACACAGATAGATACACGGGCGTGTGTCTAGGCCGTGTGTGACACACGGCTTAAGCTCATGGGTGTGTGCCTTGGCCGTGTGACCCTAACTTGTTCATGACCAAATGGACAGAGAGCTCCATGGGCACAGGACACGGGCGTATCCCAAGCTACACGGACGTGTGTAACCACACGGCCCAATCCACACGGGCGTGTGACTCTCTGAAACAAGAAAATTAGTTAAGTTGCCTATAGATTTTCAAAGTTCTTAGTTTAGTACCGAACCACCCCAATGTATGTTATAGGCTTCGAAGGCCTGTATAAGGGATGATATGTATGTGTTTAAGATGTTTTAATTGTGGACAAAAACTTTGTGGCTCAGTTTTACATGTTGTGAATATTTAAGTCCGGTAACACCTCGAACCCTGTCCTAGCGTTGGATACGGGTGAAGGGTGTTATAGAATCAACTTAAGGTTAGAGACAAAGTACTGTTAGATGAAGCAGATCCTCGTGTTTCCACTTCTGAACCTAATGGAGCAACCCCTTTTGAAGTACTCAACGTTTTTCCATACGGTACAATCGAGGTAACTCATTCCAAATTCGACACTTTTAAGGTAAATAGTACTCGTCTAAAAATTTATTTTGATAAGATTGATAGCAATGACGAGGAGTTTCAACTCCTCGAACCACCATGACCATAAAAATAATAGGTGAGTCGAGCTTAGACTATAAATAAGCACTTGTCGGGGGGCAACCCGAGCACCAGCATCACTAACCCACTTATTTTATCTATTTTTCATGTTTTTATACAGGTACAGTGACCCACATAGCCTGGACACACGGGCGTGTCCTTGGCCGTGTCAAAACAGGGCTAAAATTTCCCAAAAATCAACAAACGACACGGCGAGCTTAATTTTTCGAATTTAAACAAGTCAGAGAGTTACACGGGTAAGGCCCACGGCTGTGTACGAGATACGGTCGATACACACGGGTGTGTGAGAGACCACACCGATGTGGGAGAAGCGAATAACGTAGCACACGACCTGGACACACGGGCGTGTCCCAGCCGTGTGATGAATGGGCATTCAATATTCACGAATAACACGGGCTAAACATGAGCCACACGAGCGTGTGACATAGCCGTGTGGCCCAACACGGGCCTTACACGACCGTGTCCCATTTAAACCCCTCAACCCCTAACTTTTTACCTTTGTCTTCTTCTTCTTCTTCAAACCCCCTAACCAGCCGCCGCTATATCCCCCCTGTTCCCTCAACTCTGGCCACAGTCACCCATTGCCGGTCGACCCCCATTCTCTTTTTCCCTTCTCTTTTCTCTTCCTTTCTTCTTTCCCCAACCCCTTATTTTCCTTTTCTTTTCTCCCTTCATCTTCTTTTTCCCCTTCTTCTTCCTCCTATACCCCGACCCCTCCCTTACTCCCTTCAACCTCCTTCACTTTCCTCCACTGACAACCCACTAATACCAACGCTCGGTCACCGCCGCCTGTACCTCCGATCACTACCTTCGATTTTCCCTTTCCCTCATTCTTTTTTTTTCTTTATTCATTTTTTTGTTTACTTTATTCTTTTATTTTAAATCTTACAAATACTTATTGATTACTTTTATTACTTTGTCATTTTAGTCTCATGATTCTTATCCATATTATTATTCTATTTTTTTTAGGATCAGTATTGAGTTCTGCTTGATTCATTATTTTGTCATACTACTATTTGTTATGTGTTCTTTTCATTAGTAATTTTAATTACTATGGTGGTCTTGTGGTTTGGTTATTTCTTTATTCATTTCTATCATATATGCATCAATTTCTCCCTGTTAGTTTAGTCATAAATTTTTCTGCCATCTTAGTCGATTAGTTTAGTAAGTTAATTTCAATTAATCAGCTGTTATTTCCTACATGTTAGGTATTAGTGCATATAGGATTAGATTATACATCTCACTCATTTTAATTTTATCACACTAGAATCCTTCAAGTCATATTTCTACCTTATTCACATGTTTGCCTCTACACTTCTTCATGTCTTTAATTGGTAATTTTTCTATTCTTTTTGGAATATTTTATTTTTCAGCTATACCATGACGAACACACGAGGCAAGAAGACTGTCGTCCCAGCTTCAAAAAAGTGGAAGGATCCTGGCGCAACCTCTTCAAGTGCCTCAACCGAAGCTCGTCACTCTCTGCTTCGATTTTCGTCAGGCCCACAGGATGACTTGTTTCAGCTTTTGCACATACGACCACTAGGTTTGGGCCGATGTATTGATTGAGCCGCATTGGAGTAGGTCGGACTAGTTGATGAGGTTTGTGCTTTCATTACCATTGCCTCGTGGGATCAATTCATTGCGATTATCGAGCCCACCTATTCAGAGCTTACCTTGGAGTTTTGCACTACTTTCCATCTACAGCATGTGATGAATACCCATGACGAGGCCGGTACTATCACTTTCCGACTTGGTGGCTTAGTGCGACATATAAGTGTCCCTAAGTTTGGCGCAACTTTGGGCATCTACACCGATGAGTTTATAGGTGCCAATAACTTTCTTCACGTCCACCGTCACATCCATTACTCACTTTCATGCTGTTGGACCGATCTCACAGCTAGTTAGATCAGTTATAACCTGAGTCGCTCGAAGGTGACATCTCTTTCTCTGACTCTACAATACATTCACGCCTTATTAGCTCACACGTTGACCGGCAGGAGAGAAAGCATAGGAGTTGTAATCACTACAGACGCATACTATTTTTGGAGCATGGCGACCGATCACATATTTGATTTGGCATACTTCATAGCGCTTGCTTTTCGCTATCAGACGAACCACCATAGGAGGGGTCCCATCTGTTTTGGTCCCTACGTCACTCATCTCGATCGACATTTTGGCTTCTTCGACACTCCAAAGATGTCATCGACATTCACACTAGTAGGCCAGATGGCTCCTCAGGGAATTTCTAGTATGATCCACATGAGGATGATAGAGCGACACCGTGGATTTGACCCCCTCAGTACAGACTCATTCATCTTGATGACCAGGATGAGCCAGAGGACATTACTGATGATGTCCCTCCCCCTCACGAGGACCCACACCCACCACCACCACTAAGTCACTGACCTCCTGCTGCTACCATGACCGATATATCCGAGTGACTCACTTGCTTCGAGCAACAGTGTTTTGCGAGGTTCGACAGCATGGAGGCAACTCTACAGCAGATCTGCCAACACTTCCACATCTCGCCTCCACCACCACCACCTCGTGACGCTGATGCATCTGATGATGAGGACCTCTGAGTCCATTTATTTAATTTCTTTTCTTTTTCTTTTTCTTTTTCTTTTTCTTTTTTCTTTTATTTATTTTTTTCTTTTATTTCTTTAGACTTATGTTTTATATTTTAAACTATGTTTATATTTATGGTTATTATCAAGTAATCCCTTAATTCTCTTCCACAGTTGTGTTTACTTTCTTATTAATAACTTAGAATCATGCCTTTCATTAGCCTTATCTGCACCTCTAGCTTTCACTATTCTAAGTATTTCATCCAAAAATTTAGGGCAGTTTCACTTCTCTACCTCTCTTCTGATATTATACTAATATTATTATTATCTATTTTCGTACATTGAGCACAATGTACATCTTATGTGTGGGGAGGTTATTTATATGATTATCAGAAAATCCCTGAATTTTTATCTCATTCTCAAATAATTTCCTCATACTATTATTAGAGTGAATTCTGATTAATTTATAATTTTTATTAATATGTTTTGAATTAAATCATAGGGAGTTGTGCATTGATTGTTTAAACTTTAAAGGCATTAGAGAATCAAGCATGATAAGTTGACTTTTGAGAATTAAAATTGCTAGGCTGTTTCCCTGAATTGAGTTATTATCTTAAAATTTTGAATTTACAGGATTGACATCAAATACCCATAATTTTCGTGAGATTTTGAGCCTTTTAGAGCATATATCCTTCTTGCTCACTTATTTTATTGGTTATGAGTGTGTCAACATTGATTTGTTATTCTAGAACTTGCTTCGATTATACATGTCAAGGCCACACCTTTGATTTGATATACTGAGATGATAAAGGCACTTAGGTTTTAACCTATTTACCCTATAAAAAGCTCATCTATATAATTGACCCTTAGTGAACCCCTTTTGAGCCTTAACCATTGTTTCTTGATTTTCCCCTTAATGCTAACCCACAACTTAACCCTTTTTGATTCGTTAAGAATTTTTCCCTTTTTACTGACTCCCTTTTTATCGAGATTTGATTTGATTAGTTACCTAACTATGTTCATTCATTTCAGTTGCTGAATTATTTCTTATTATGTGCTTTCCATTATTATACTTGTTCTTATTCTTAAAAAAAAAACAAAAAAAAAACATATATTGATTACAAATTATTCCAGTATGAGCTTAAACAAATTAAAGTTATTAGCTTGAGAAAAAGCTCACATTATTAGTATTAGGTAAGTTTAATTCTGGCACTTGGTTGTAATTTAGTAATTAGCTTTATTACTTTAAGTTTGGTAACTTATTAAATGAATCTCGATTCTAATCCTCTTTTTCAGCCTTTATCCACACCTTTAACCCAAGCCCCATTACAACCCTGTTAAAGACCTTTTGATTTGTGTATCATCTCATTTATAGTGGTGGAGATTTGATTTTCATGCAAGCTTATGGTAATAACTTTTCATGTTTGACTATTGAGTGCTTAATTATGAACCTTAAACATTCCGAGCGATTTGAGTGAATCTTTAGTGAGGATGTCAACTCTTGTCAATTTGGAATTAAAGGTGATTACTTACATAAAGGGGGATATCGATGATTTTATGATTAAAATGCTTAACTTAGATTGTGTGAAACTTTAATGTTCTTTTAGTTAAACTCTCAATATATGATTACTTGTGGTTTACTTTGATACATTATTGATGAGAAATATAAGTTGAGAAGAATTTATTTTAATTGTGAGTTGATGACTTTGCTTGAGGACAAGCAAATGCTTAAGTGTGGGGATATTTGATAAACCATAATATATACATATTTTTATCCCATGCTTGGCATATTTTTGGATGATTTATCATTAGATTTGGTGAATTTGATGCTCCTAATCCTTTAAATTCATGCTTTATACTTAAGTGAGCATAGGAAGGTGAAAAGAGCAAGAAACGGGCCAAAAAAGACCAAAATGGGCTTATCTCAGTATTTCACACGGCCTGGGCACTTCCACACGGGTAAACCACACACCCGTGTGAGGCACACGGGCAGGCCACACGCCCGTGTGTCATGGCCGTGTCGACTAAAAACCAACTCAGAATTACACACGGCTTGAGCACCTTCACACGGGCGTTTCACACGACCGTGTCCCTATCGAGCCCAAGTCTAATTCTACTCAGAAAAGGCTAATTTTGAGGGTTTTGAAGCATTCCAAAGACTATATAAACAGCCTAAAAGAGGATAAAGGGAGACACGTAAAGTAAAAGGCAGAAAATACTCAAGGACAGCCATCGGAATCAGCTCGGAAGTAGGATCTACTTCAAAACTGAAGATCTTCATTCAATTTCCTTAGAAGTTCTTTGGGTTTCTTTATATTTTGTTGTTTTCCCAATTTTGAGATGTTTTCCATTATTATTAACTAAAATCCCTAAATAACTAAGGGAGATGAAACCTAAGACGAATCTTATTACTATTTGAATTATATGATAAATACTTGTTCTTATTCTTAATTGTGAGTTTTAATCCTTGCTTTAATATTCTAGGATATTAATTCAGGTTTTTAATGTACTTATTCAGTGGAGCAAAAGCCCTGTTTAAGAGTAGATCATTCATGATTAAACGGAGTTGCATGCAATCCTAGAGATAGGACGACATAAATCTGCCGGATTAGAGTCAAATCTAATAAGGGAATCCATAGATCGAGTTAATACGACAATAGGGGTTTTAATTAAAAAGAGATTTCGATTAATCAACTTAGAGTCAGTTGCTTTTAGTCTCAAAAGAGTTATTAACATAAATCAGGGATTTCTACAGATTAAGTCAAGTAAATAAATCGTCTAGTTCAGAAGTGATTAGTGAAGTCTAAGTAGATTCTTCCTTGGGTATTTCTTCTCCATTGGTTTTCTAAACAGTGTTTTCCAACTTTTATCTCTGTCGTAATTTTAGTTAATTAGATAGTTAGTCTTACTTTAAACATTCACTTAATTGTTAGGCTAGATAATAAAAAAGATAGTAATTACTAGTACTTTTAGTTCTCGTGGATACGATATTTCCGGTCTCACCATAACTATACTACTGTTCGATAGGTGCACTTGCCTTAGTTTAATTTTTAGTTAGTTTCATGACCATCATTTTCCTGCTGGTATTGATGTTGAATCGATTGGTTTTAGAGGAGGGTTATGTTTGGCATGGCGTGGGGATGTTAATATTATGCTTCAAAGTTTTTCAAACCAACATATTGATGTGGTAATTGAATATGCTGATGAAGGTAATAAGTGGAGATTTACTGGTTCCTATGGATCTCCTTATATGCAGGATAGGGATGAATCATGAAATCTTTTAAGACATCTGCGTAATGTTGGAGAGCTTTCATGGTTGGTTTGTGGGGACTTTAATAAATTATGTATAGATTCGAAAAGGATGGAGGCTTACCTCGAGAGAAGAGACAAATGGAATCATTTTGTAAGGTGTTGGAAGATTATAATCTATTGGACGTGGGTTATTTTGGGAAGTAGTTTACATGGGAGAGAGGAAATTTGTCGAAAACGAGCATTCAAGAACGTTTAGATAGGGAAGTGGCTACTGAGGAATGGATATCTTTATTTCCTGAGTCTTTAATTCAACATCTTCCTCATTTTTTTAGACTATTGTCCAATGTTTTTTTACTACAAAACGAGAAGACAAAGGGCGGCCTAACATAAGTTTCAAGTTTGAAGCTTGGCGGGTTTTAGAGGAATCATTTGCTGAGGAGGTTCGACATATTTGGGATAATTCCACAGGAGATCTGCTGAGTAAGTTAGAATGTGTGAAGAAAAGCTTGGAGAGATGGGCTAATCAAATTCGGCATAGTAGAAAAGAGAAAAAGGAGGTGTTAACATCTAAACTGGCAAAATTATTGGAATTTGAAAGGAATGATGAAAATTTGGATGAACTCATTGACAGAAAGATCTAACTTGTTTTTTAGATTGAAAAGGATGAGCGTTATTGGGAACAGAGGGCGCGAGTTAAGTTGTTGAAATTTGAGGATAGAAATACTGTGTTTTTTCATAAGCAAGCGATACGGCGAAGAAGTAGGAATTTTATCTGCAAAATGCAATTCGATGATGGTAGGGAAACGGAAGAGGTTCAGGAAATAGAAGCAATTGCTAGATCGTATTTTCAGAATTTATTTTCAGATGGGAGGAGGGGAAATCACAAATATATTTTGTCAGGAATTGATCGATGTATATTTGATGAAGACAATTCTAGGTTAAAGTGAGTTATACTAAGGAAGAGATCCGAGAGGCATTATCAGAATTGGGTCCCACAAAAGTGACATGAGAGGATGATTTTTTGATGCTATTCTATCAGAAGTGTTGGCCAATTATCGGGGAAGATGTTACATCCTTTTGTCTTCAACTACTGAATAGAGGTATAGACATTAGTTTGATCAATAAAACCAATATTGTGCTAATACCGAAAATTCCAAATCCTTCAAATATTACTCAATTTAGACCAATTAGTTTATGTAACGTGCTTTACAAGTTGATGGCTAAGGTCATTGCTAATCGTCTTTATAACATCCTTAACCCATGACCGTCGCCGAATTAGGGTTAAGAGGTATAACCGGTCAAACTCAACATTTAACTAACATTTTATAACTCAATAAATATTCATTATCGAATAACATTCATTCACATGCACAAAGTCCCTTAAATAGGTCTACGAGGCCTTAAAACATGCTTAAAAGAGGTTAATGACTAAACCGATTACATATAAAAATTTCTGAGAACTTAGAAAATTTTCATGCATTCAGGGGTCACACGCTCATGTGAACAAGCCGTGTGACTCACACGACCACCAGACACGCCCGTGCCACAGGCCGTGTGAAAAAGGGCATACATACTGACTTACACCACACAGTCGGAGACACACCCGTGTGTCTTGGCCGTGGGAAAACTGGAGGGGTTACTGACTTGGGTCACACGGCCGGCCACACGCCATGTGCTAGCCCATGTGTCACACACGACCATTAGACATGCTCGTGTCAAAATTGTAAGGTATACTACCTTAATTCGAAAGGGTATCCTAGAGGACACATGGTTGTGTAACATGACCGTGTGTCACACACGACTGAGACATATGCTCGTGTCTCTGCCTGTGTTGACAAAAATAGGCCATCTGTAAAGCCAATTTGCCACCCTTTTCTCTTATACACATATCAACCAAATTGGTACCATTTCAACACATATAATAGCAACCAAAACATGCTATTCCAAATACATATTATCCCATCTATCTTCAACCATTTCAACTACTAAATTCCATATTTAAAACATACCAAATCATTATGCCAAAATCATCAAAGCTTACATAAGTACCAAATACATTTCCTTATCAACTTTTCAACTATTTCATGTCACAAAACATACCATATAACCGTCAAAATTAAGCCAACACATAAGGCATTATATACATCACATATATCACTTATCAAACACATAATTTAAGCCAACTTAAATGGCCAAATACATGCCAACATTTACAAGCCAAATCTCATGGTTGAAAATTGTAACTCAAAACATGTCAAGATAACACTAGCTTATAGATGCCATATACCATATATTCAAAGCTCCAAAAGTACCAACGAGATGATCGATAGTGTGATGACGTTTCCTGACAATTCCCGAGTCTGAGTTAGCTTCGATTATCTATAAAACAGTGAAAAATACACACAGTAAGCTTTAAAAGCTTAGTGAGCCATATAAAAATAAATCATCTCATGAATCAATATCATTTCCATCAGTTAAGCAAGATATGAATAAGCACATTTAAATAGACATTCAAATTTACAAACCTTTTTCATGATACACATATTCAATATCTTAATCGAATTCATCAAATAGTTCCCTTTTCAATACTCGTATGAATCTCGTACGTACCTGAGTCACTTAACTCATTCACACATCTTTCTTGACTTGACTTTGCCCGTTGAACTGTTCGAAATCGTTAAGGATACTCGGCAATCACATATAGCTCGTACGATGCCATATCCCAGATATGGTCTTACATGTTATCACATAATGATGCCAATGTCCTAGACATTGTCTTACACGTAATCACAATACAATGCCAATGTCTCAGACATGGTCTTACATGTAATCACATCTCGGTAACCTAATGTCATGACATTTGTATCCTATACTATTCCTAAGGTTCGTACGAGACTTTGAATGCCGTAACTCTGTTGATTCTTGCTCGTACTTGCTCGTTCAACATTCATAATATTTCAATAACAATCAAACATGTATACTTAAATTTAAAGATATTTATTTGCATATGAACTTACCTCGTAGTCGGAATGGAGGGACCAGATCGACTATTCGATAACTTTCAATTTCCCTCGATCTAAATCCGATTTCTTTTGTTCTTAATCTAAACACATTCAAAATTAACTCATTTATTCACCAAACCATTCAATTTAGTCCACAAACACATATTTAAGTTAATTTGTACTTTGGCCCTAAACCTTTACATTTTTTACAATTTAGTCCCTATTTCATAAAATTACAAATTCATGAAATTTAAGGACAACCCATGCTAGGCTAATTTTGTATAGCTTCATAGCAGCCCATATTTACATTTATTTCACACTTTTAACCACAACATTTCACATTTTCTCAATTTAATCCTTAATTGACATTTTCATCAAAAATTACTTTACAAAACTTAGATATCTATCACTAAGCTTTCATAATTCATCATAAAACATCCAAAAACACATGAATTCATCAATGGAAGCTTTCAAAATCATTAACATTTTCAAAATTAGGGCATGGGCTAGCTAGTACTCAAAGCAACGATCACAAAAACATAGAAATCATAAAAAACCGAGCAAAATACATACCTTAATTAAGCCATACAAGTGCCAAATGGTTTAAGCATTCAAACCCTATTCTTTTATTTTATTTTTGGTTCAAAAAGATGAGAAATGATGAATCATTTTGTTATGTTTTATTATAATGAACTTAATTATATAATTACAAATTTAACCTTAATTAAAACACTAACAAAACATTTAATGGTTAGCCATATATGTAAAATTCCACTAATCATGGTCTAATTACATCAATAGGACCTCACATTTAATAAACCATATCAGATAAGCACTTTTAACTTATAGCACGCTACTTTTGCATTTTACGCGATTAAGTCATTTTTTTTTTAAATTAATCACTTAAACGATAAAATTAGCTCACAAAATTTTCACACATATATATTCACATGCTGTAATGGCCAAAATAATATTAAAATAATTTTTTGACCTCAGATTTGTGGTTCTGAAACCACTGTTCCGATTTAGCTAAAACTGGGCTGTTACAACTCTCTCCTCCTTAGGGATTTTCGTCCCAAAAAATATTATCAGTGAATAGGTTTGGATATTGCTTTCTCATAGCATCCTCAGATTCCCATGTAACTTCTTTAATCTCGTGTCGATGCCATAAGATTTTTACTAATGCTATTCTTTTGTTTCTCAGCTCTTTGATCTCATGAGCCAAAATTCGGATCGGTTCTTCACTGTACAATAAATCTGACTGAATTTTAACTTCGGTCTGGGAAATAACATGCAAAGGATCAGATCTGTATCTTTATAGCATTGATATATGGAATACATTGTGAATCATTTCTAACTCAGATAGTAATGTTAGCCGATAAGCAACTAGTCCGAGTCGCTCGATAATCTCATACGGTCCGATGTATCTTAGACTCAACTTTCCTTTTCTACCGAATCTGAGTATTTTCTTCCACGGTGAAACTTTCAAAAACACTTTATCCCCGATCTGAAACTCAATATCTTTCCATTTCAAGTCTGCGTAAGATTTCTGTCGATTTGACGTTACTTTCAGACTATCACGAATTACTTTCACTTTTTCTTCAGTCTCTCTAATCAAATCAACCCCGTGAATCTTATTCTCACTTAATTCAGTCCAGTACAAATGTGTTCAACACTTTCGACCGTATAAAGCTTCATATGGTGCCATTTTAATAATCGATTGAAAACTGTTGTTATATGCAAATTCAATCAACGACAAATACTTTTCCCACGTACCTTCAAACTCAAGAATGCAACATCTCAACATATCCTCGAGTATTTGAATATATCGTTCAGACTGACCATCTGTCTGCAGGTGAAATACGGTACTAAAATGTAGTTTTGTACCCAGTGCATCTTGCAGTTTCTTCCAAAACCTCGATGTGAATCTCGGATCTCTATCCGAAACAATAGAAACAAGTACTCCATGCAATCTCACAACCTCAGAGATATATAACTCAGCCAACTTATCAAGCGAATAGTCCGTTCGTACAGCAATAAAATGGGCAATTTAGTCAATCTGTCAACTATAACCCAAATCGTATCTTTTTTCTCGGAGATAGAGGCAATCTCGACACAAAATCCATATTCATTCTATCACATTTTCAGTCAGGAATCAAAATTGACTGCAATAAACCAGACGGTACCTGATGTTCTGCTTTAACTTGCTGACAAATCAAACATTTAGAAACGAACTCTGAAATGTCACGTTTCATGCCATGCCACCAATAAAGTTGTTTCAAATCATTATACATTTTCGTACTTCTCGGACGAACAGTTGAACGACTACTATATGCTTCATTTAAATTCATCTGAATTAATTCTAAATTTTTCGGAACACACATTCGACCTCTGAATCTCAAACAATCATCAGCATCAACTTGAAATCCTGAATCAAGGTTCAAATCACATTGAGCTTGTTTTGTTAACATTTCATTATCAACTTTCTGAGCTTCACAAATATGCTGTAAAAACAATGGTCTCGCTTTCAAATCAACTACAATCGAACCATCATTACACAAAGCTATTTGAGTGTTCATCGTACGTAGAGCGAATAGGGATTTTCGGCTCAAAGCATTAGCAATGACATTAGCCTTACCCGGATGATAATCGATCACTTACTCAAAATCTTTTAGCAATTCTAGCCATCTCCCTATCACAAATTCAAATCTTTCTGAGTCATCAGATATTTCAAACTCTTATGATCTAAATAAACGTGGAATTTCTAACCGAAAAAATAATGGCGCCAAATCTTTAATGCAAATACAATGTCTGCTAACTCTAAATCGTGCGTTGGGTAATTCTTTTCTTGCTGCTTCAACTGTCTCGAGGCATAAGCTATGACTTTTCCTTCCTGCATCAAAACGCAGCCCAGACCATTCATCAATGCATCACTATAGATCACAAATTCTTTACCTGATTCTGGCTGTACTAACACTGGAGCTTCAGTCAAAAGAGCTTTCAACTGATCAAAACTTTTTTGACATTTCTCGAACCATTCAAACTTTACATCTTTCTAAATTAATCTCGTCAATGAAGTTGCAATCATTGAAAAACCTTTCACAAATCGTCTATAATAGTCGACAAGTCCTAGGAAGTTACGGGCTTCGAATACATTTCTCAGAGGCTTCTAATCTATAATCCCAGATATCTAACTCAGATCGACTCGAATACCCGATGGTGACACAATATGCCTCAAAAAATCAACCTCACGCAACCAGAATTCACATTAACTGAACTTTGCATATAACTGCTTATCACGTAAAGTCTGCAATACAATTCTCAAATGCTTGACATGCTCGGATTCATTTCGTGAATATATCAATATATCATCAATGAACACAACAGCAAATCGATCTAGGTACGGTCTGAAAATTCGGTTCTTTAAATCCATAAAGACTACAAGAGCATTCATGTAACAACCTAATTTTCAATGGTATCGGGAATAGAGATTTGAGATCACTAAATCCGACGGGTGAGTTGAAAATTTAATAAATTAATACCTATGAGTCAAATATGAATATAAAAGCATTTTTGAATTAGTGAATTTGGTGATTTAAAAGAATTAATTAGCTAAAATGGGTTGAGAATGAGGTATCGAGACCTCGACTTCATAAACCGAGCCATAAATATTTTTAGAAATATTTATGGAGTGTTGGTGAGGTAATAATAAATTTTAGTTAGAAAATTTTGACGTTTGGGTGGTTAATTAAATAAAAAGAACTAAATTGAAAAAGATGTAAAAGTTGCTAAAATGATTAAATAGCTCAATTGTCAAATGAGGAAGGACCTAAAGTGCAAATAAGCCCAAAGGAGATATTTTGGGCGGCAATAGCTGAGAAAAATCAGGAAATAGGTGAAATAAGGGCAAAATTGGAAAATTGCCAAAATTGGCTAAATAAAAATGGGACTAAATTGGAATATCTAGAATTCTCTTCATTTTCTCTTCATATTGATCAGCTGAAAAATAGCCATGGAGGAGGGTTCAAGCTGGTTTTCGTACTCTAGCTTCATGTAAGTTTAATTCTTACTTTCTCCTTGAAATTTTTATGTTTTTGGACTTTTACAATTGGGTCCAACTTATTATTTCATTAGTTTTTGATTCCATGGCTAATTTTTGAAGTTGTTATCGATGAGTGCTGGAAATATATGATGATTTGGCATGGAATTAGAGCTTTAAATTGTTTATATTATGATTTTATTTAAAGAATTGAATAGAAAGTGAATGTTTGGGACCTAAGTGTAAAAGAGTTTGAAGTTAGAGTTTTATGTGGAAATTCTGAATTTCAATAGTTATGAAATAACTTATAATGTCTAGTAAAAGTATTAATTGAGAAAATTATCTTAATTGAGGAGTTAATTGAGCAAGGACTGAATTGTATGAATTGTGAAATTTGGGGCAAAATGGAAATTAACATTTTACACTAAAACTGTTTTGGACAGCAGCAGTAGTCTAACTTTGAAAAATCACCCAAAATTGTATAAATTTAATTAGAGGATGAATAAAATATTATATTAAAGCTTATTGAGTCTAGTTTCTTATAAAAGAAATTATGTAAGCAATGGAGTTGTAAATCATGAGATACAATAACTTTTGTGAGATAAGGTCAGAATGATTTCGGGTTCCCCTGTTCTGAATTTGAAAAATCATCAAAAATTGGATAAAAATAATTATAGGCTTAAATTTATATGTTTAGAATCCTGAATGAGTCTATTTTCAATAAAAATAAATGAGAACATCATTCGAATCCTGTACGAGAATATAATTAATTTTTAGTGAAGAAGGGTCGGAACTGTTAGACAGCAGAACAAGGGAGACTTCAATGAATAAACTGTATTAATTGGCCCAACCAAAAATTATGAAATTTTTATGGTAAGAGGACATATGAGTTTAGTTTCTGGGAAAATTTATGGATCTTAATTTGGAGTTCTGTAGCTCAAGATAAAAATAATTTAGTGACTATGACACAGATGGACAGCTTGAATATTCACCTAAGTAGATAGTGAAAATTATGGATAATGTTACCTACAAGTTTGTTGTTTATACTAAGGATGTGGATGGAGAGGAGGAGGAGGAAAATATACAAAAATATATGAATGACTCGTGTATAAATTGATCACATGCCCGATTATAATCGATAAGTGTTGGATTAGAAATGATATAATTTTTTATTTGGAATATTTATTATGAAATTATAATTATTGTTATAATACAAAAATTGAACTTGTGAGTTTATATGGCTGAATTTTAGTGGTTATTTGTTAATTTTATGAATTTCATGATGTGTTATTTCATATGTATTGATGATAAAATCGTGAATAATGTAAAAGTATGAAAATTGAATAAATGATCAAATTGAGCATTTCAGTTCAGTGACAAGATGAATTAAAGGAAAAGACCATGGTTGGACCATGGCAACAAGTGATAAGTGATAGCTTCGGCTACACTTATCTAATCAAGGACAAATGAAAGTGATAAGTAATAGCTTCGGCTACACTTATCTGATTGAGGACAAGTAAAAGTGATAAGTGATAGCTTCGGCTACACTTATCTGATCAAGGACAAATGACAAGTGAAAAGCGGTAACCGGCTACTGATCGGTGAAAAGTGATAAGCACGCTGCACCGATCAATGAAAAGTGGTAGCTCCAGCTACCTGATCAGTGAAAAATGGTAGCTCTGGCAACCTGATCAGTGAATAATGGTAGCTTCGGCTACAAGTGACAAGTGACAAGTGATTTCCGTATAAGACCATATCTGGGATATGACATCGGTGTGATATATGCTACTGTATAAGACCATATCTGGGATATGGCATCAGTGAGATATGTGATTCATGTAAGACCATAGCTGGCCTATGGCATCATTATGTGAAGATGTGTAAGACCATAGTTGAACTATGGCATCAAGAAAACGAAGTACTCAATTCCGTAAGACGTTCACTAATTTGACAAAGTTTGGTAAGTGTTACATGGAATTATGTGATACAAGGAAGTACGAGTTGATAAGATATGAGTATAGAACTTGGTTGATAAATGAATTCATTTGTGATTATATAATTGTTCATCTTGAATGTATTGTCTATATGTATTGATAATTCAAATGTTTTAATGAATAAAGTTTCGACATTGAATAAATTGAACACAAGATAAATAATTATGAAATTGAACTCGGAATTCATGAAAATGACGGTTATTGATATATGAAGATATGAGACATTGATATATGAATATGGAAAATGTTTAATAAATGTGTTTATTCATAATTATGGAATTATATACCTCATGTGTACTATTTGCATAAAGATGATATTTCAAATACTTTGGTTATTTAAGCTTAAATATGAAATAATATGAAATCAAGATAAATTGTTATAAAAATATATTTAGATTACAAAGATATGACTGATATATGTTGTATGATTACATAACGTGAAATTGTGTATATATATGAGAAATTTAATGAGAATTAAGCCATACACGTTTCTTGTTATTTATATGAAGTGTACGACTGACAAGGGTGATGAAGTTATAAACAGAGAGTTACACGGGTTGAAAACACGAGCGTGTGACTCTCCAAAGTGTGAAAATTTTCTAAGTGTTGCAAAAATTTTTTATATGTTTACAGTTTGGTCCCGAACCACCCTGAATGTATGTTTTGGGCCCCGTAGGCCCATATAAGGGACGTTAAACATATGTTTGAAAGTTTTTAATTTAGAAGAAATTTTATGGCTGATTTTTACATGATTGATCATATTAAGTTTGGTAATGCCTCGTACCCTATTCTAGGCTCGAAATACGGGTAGGGGTGTTACAATTCATTAGTCCAAAAGGCATAACTAATAATATGCTATGGCTTGTTTCTTACTCCTTAAATCTTTATGTGCTGATTTGGAGGGTATAATTGCTAAATTCTGGTGGCAAAAAAGTTGAGGTAGAAAATGTATTCATTGGTGTGCTTGGAATGATCTATGTTCATTAAAAGAATATGGTTGCCTAGGTTTCCGAAATCTTGACAAATTTAATATTGCATTATTAGCCAAGCAGGGTTGGCGTCTTATTAATTTTTCCAATTCTTTGTTAGCCCGAGTTTTGAAAGCAAAATATTATCTGAACTCGAATTTTTTTAATGCACAGTTAGGAATTTACCTTCACTTACCTGGAAGAGCGCCTGGGCAGCAAAAGGACTTCTGAAGAAAGGCCTATGTTAGTGGGTTGGTATGCGGGACTGAATTTCTGTTTGGGATGATCTATAGATTTCGGGAGATGAAGTAGATAGATTACAAAATCAAGACAATAACAAAAACATCAAGTTAGTATTAGATTTGATTTAAGTCACTAATATAACTTGGAAAAAAGATATAATTGTTAATACCTTTATTGCGAATATTACAAAGAAAATTATGTGGATCCCTTTGGCGGAGACAATACACGATGACTTCCAAGTGTGAAGAGGAGAACCGTCTGGTGATTTCTCTGTGAGAAGTGCCTATAAACTATTACAGGAGACTAATTCGGGTCCTAGTAATAATATTATACAGACCGAGACTAAAGATTTTTACAGAAAACAATGGAATTTATACATCCCTTCGAAAGTTACAAAATAGTATGGAGAATCTCCTGGAATTATATTCCTATTCTAGCTAATCTCAAGCATAAAAAAGTGGTTGTGGAAGCCCATTGTCCTTGGTGTCGTCACTATGAGGAAGACAGTAACCATATATTTCGGCAGTGTCCTACAACGGTGGAGGTATGGATGTACTTAAACCTTTCCTGGGTACTTAATAATGTCATTCAAAGTATGTGGGAGGGGCTTACCTGGGTTTTTAGTCGGGGGACTAGCGAATAGTGTTGCCTTTTCTGTTGCGGACTTTGGTTAATCTTGACATATAGAAATCGGTTAATCTATGAAAGGAAAAGTACGACGGGTAGGGACATTTCGAAACAAATTTATAGTTATATTTCTGAGTTGGATGGCATAGAAGAGAAGAAACTCACCTTAAAAGTAGACAGAGGCTATAAATATGTTGATAGGAGAACAAGTGTGGCAATTTACTTTTACGCAGCCTTTGATCAGTAATCTTTCAGATATGCTCCGGGACTAGTAGTACGAGATGTGGGGGGCGAGATATTGGCATCAAAGACGGTTCTCCACTTCGATGTAGCATCTCCGTTTGCGGCGGAGGCATATACAGGATTACAAGCCATGCGATTAGGAATTTCTATGGGTTTTAGTATTTTAGAAATAATGGGAGATTCAAGAACTGTAATAAAGAAATGCCAAACTACAGATTTCGACAGATCGGTTATTGGAGCACTCATCAGAGATATTCACAGCAAAAAGGTCTATTTTCAAGAGATTGAGTTTCATTTTATCCTTAAAACAGAGAATATATACGTCCATATTCTTGCGAAAGAGCCACTAAAAAAGGGAGAAGGCCATTACCTGCTGGGTGGTGTTCTAGGTTATGTTCGCCGCGCATTGGAGAAAAGTCGACCAAGGTTACTAGACTAAAAAAAAGGAAAGTAGGCCTTCGTTGGAAATAGGTAGCAGAAGACTAAAAGATTTTTTTGAAACCTGCTATCATCAAAACCTAGGACGGTGATGTGAAAAGACACTAACTTATGGTGTCCAATTGTTGATTTTGACTGATATAGGATAGGGTTAGGTTTCCTTTTTTGTTTCATTCATTTTAAATTTCATGGGCTAATTTTGTACAGATTTGGGTCTTGTTGCTTTGTTCTTGTTTTAATTAGCTTTCTTTATTGGACTCAAGTCCAGTGTTGTTGAAACTATTTGTTTATTAAGGTTTAAAATTTTATAAAAGTCCAGTCGAATTTTCAAAAAAAATTAATTATTTACTATAAATAATATTTAAATTAATTTTACTTTTAAAATATATATTTACTAAATTTGGATCTACACTATCCATATTGATGATGTAATAAAGTCTATTTAAAATATTTCTTAAGTGTTTTATACCATTTTATCTCATGAGAGAGTTTTTGATGTAGATAGACAATCTTATTATAAGTTTTGATCATATCTGTTTTTTTACACAATATCTAAAGCTACCCATAAGGTATTCATGGGCTGGGTCGGGTCAAGTTCGATTCGGGCCTAAGCATGATATTAACATATTTTATGTTTTCCAAGCCAGACCCAACTTGAATATGGGCTTTAAATTTTGCCCAAACTCGTCCATATTTACAAAAGATTAACTCAAGCCCATCTTAAGGCCACTCATATTATTTTTAAAATTTTTTAAAAATATATTTATATTACATTATTTTATACATTTTTATTGAAATTTTTATATAGTTATCTCAACATTATTTTAATGTTTACATTAGAGTAGTATTATATATTTTGTATAGATTTTTTTTAATGTGTTCTAAATTACATAATATATAAAAATAACATAATATAAAGTATTATAAACTGAAAAACAGACTGGGCTTGAGCTTTGAATGTTCAAGCCGCATGTGGAAGAAGTTTATACTTATCATTTAAAGAATATGTTCAAACCTGTTCCACTTTATCTGTTTTTAAACAAGCCTAAATTTTTTGTCCAAGCTCATTTTTCGAACCTAATATTTTCACTCAATCACTCTCAAATTTCGGGCGGGCAGGCTTAGGCGGATAGCTCGACCTATGAATAAGTCTATTCATAACCCTTCCTCAACCCATAAATAATAAGATAATACGCTTTAACGCACTCAAACCCATATCCTCTTACATTGACAACAATATACATACCAATCGAATTAATACTCAATTGACAAAGACATACTAAACTTATTTTATAATTAATTAAAATTAATGATATATGCATGTGGAAGAGGTTTATACTAATCTTGAGGGAGACAAGCCGCATACTGTCAACACCGCATGGGTTATGTTGTTCCTTATTGAATCTGGCCAGGTATTTTTTTTTTCAAACAATGATGACAAATAATAATTAAATAATATATATTTAAAAAATAAAATTAGATTTAATTGACCGTTTAAATTTTTTTAATCGAGAACCGAAGAATTTCTGATCTAACATGGAACCAATTGATTGATAACCGAAGATATTTCATAAATTTATATTAAAAACAATACCTCAATGTGGTAAGTCAAATTCTTTTATTTTGTTTGTTTTTTATGATATATATAGTTTGGTTGGTAACAACTATAGCGACGTAAAAAAAATTTAATTCGGTCGTTAATTGTGACGATTTATTAAAAACTTGAAAACTGAAGTTTGGTTTCAAAATAAAGAAAGGAGTCGCCCACCGATCCCTTTTATAGGTGTGATCGGACACCTAATGAGTTTATTTTTGAAACAAAAGAAGGCCGAGTTTAGGTCTACGTTAAAATCAAAGTAAAGTAGGGTCCGGGAGTCGGTTACGCGCGAGGAAGGTATTAGCACCCTCGCGACGCCCAAAATTGGTATCTTGTTAAACATACGTTGTCTTGAATTTCAAAATTTCAAGTTCAATATAACAATTAAGCGTGATCTAAATAGAACACGAAATTTCAGGTTTCGGTTTCTTTTGAGAAGGACGTTCCGTCTTTAACACAAGCCGATGATATTCACCCAACATAGCAATGAAATCAACGGCTTGATGTTAAATCGGCGCGTTGCCTTATTTATTGAAATTAATTTAAAAACAAGAATGAAAATATTTCTAGATAAAAATAAGGTAAAAAGAAAACTAATGTTCATGTTGGAATAAGATGTGAACTGATATGCTAAAATTTGGAACAGACAAATAACAATGAAAAGTTAAGAATATACGAAGCAAATAATATGTAAAACATTAGCAATGTATATACGATAATAATGCTTATGACATTAAACATGATAATAGTAGTAATAATATAAACATAAAATGGTAAAGAACACATATATATATAAAACATATAATGCTAGATTAAAAGTATATACAATATGTATTGAAAGCAAAAATAATAAAAATAACCAATGATAATAATATATAAATATATGTATGTACTAAAATACATAAGTAATAAAAAATAAAAAGTATATACATGGTATTTGAAATATATGCATAAAAAATACAATATTAAAAAAGAAATATATATATACATATACATATATATAAAAAACGTACATACTATATATATACATTTAATATAGCTATTAAGAAAATACATAATATATATGGTATTAAAAATGGAGTATTAAAAACATAACATAATATATACATCATTTATAAAAATGCGATATCAAGCAGTATGTACACGTAATATATAAAAATGCATATATAATATGACATCCACGTATATATACAAAGAACGTATACGACATACAAATACATTAACAAAAACAACAATATTAAAACTATTAGAAATATTATATACTATATATGAGTGAAAATAATGGTATTAAAACAACTATTAATAACTTTATATATATAAAAAGTACGTATACATATATTAAATACATAATAACATTTATACGTAGTATACGCACATGCATTAGAAATAAATAATAATAATAATAGTAAAAATAACCATTAATAATGCTACATAATAGATATATAATATAGTATATAGTTGTTAAAAATATATACGTGTACATAACAAGAAAAATATATATATGATATAATATTAAGAATATCTACGTAATATATAAATACATAATAATATTTAAAATACATACATAGTATATATATATATATGTCATATAATATAGTCATTAGGAAAACACGTATATAGTACAATGAATATGCACACAGTGTATATAATATTAGAAATAGAAATAATGTATCAAAATATATAACTAATAATATTAAAATAGGTACATAATAATATATAGAATATTTGAAGAAAACATATATACATAACGTAAAATAAAAAAATACACATACGATCACGTATACATGTTCAAAATGGTAAAAATAATATTGAAAATAACCATACTAGTACTATATAAATATATATACATAAATAAATACATACATAAATACTAATCGAAACTAAACATTGGTATCTATAATAATAACAAAATATTAATAATAAATATATTAATGATATTAATAAAATATAATAGCAAAAATAATATTAAAATAAAATAAAATGCGTAAAAAAAGTGTAAAGGATGAAATTTGAATTAGAACAATATTTTGGGGTAATTTTAAAAAAGAAATAAAGGAAAATAGGACCGATTTGGATGCGCGCAAAACAAGGGAGGACTTAAACAGCAAATATCCCCTCTCATCAAAACGCAGCGTGTACACGGGGACGAATTTGCAAAACACAACAGATTTTGGGCCAAAATTAAAGTAGAGAAAAACTTGATTGTAAATGCCTGAAAAAGCGGAAGGGCTAAACGCGCAAATAGCCCTTCCGCTCAAAAACACGCGGATCCTGAGCGGGTTTGGATCGGGTCGGGTCGGGTAGGCTTAAAACGACGTCGTTTTGGGGCTAAAGGGCAGCCTCCAAAACAACGTCGTTTTGGAGGGCTATAAATAGGCCCATTTTCAGAAAAAACAATCATTTGTGAGGGGGAGAAGAAAAAAAAGAAGAGAAGAGGAGAGGGGAAGAGAGAGGAGAGGAAGGGAAGGTGCTCCGGCCAAGGGGGCTCCGGTCCGATCGCCAGACCGTCGCCGGCGCCGGCCACCGCGCACGGTGGCCGGAAAAGGTAAAAAATCTAGATTTTTTTTTTGTGTTATATTTTTATATTTTTAGTATATGTGCATTCATGAAAGATAACCCAAAAACGGAAGAAAAAGAAAAAAATAAAAAATAAAATTACCTTAGACTTTTCTGTTTTTTTGCCTTTTTGATATTTTAGTTTCCGATTTGGGGTTTGTTTTTCTGCTTTGGTATTGCTAGGATCTATCCTTTGTTGTTTTATGTCTATTTTTATTTCAATGAGAAAAAAAGAAGAAAGAAAAATCATGCCCCTGTTATAAACCGATTTCTAGACTTATATAGACTAAATTTTTCAAGCATTCAATATTTTATGAATAATGTCTTTTCTTTTTTGAAGTGAGCAGCGGTGCGCAGAGTTGGTGGTGCAGAGAGGCGGTTGTGATGCACGCGAAGGAGTTGGTTCGCGCGCATGATCGGTGCAAGTGGCTAGGGTTAGGTATTTTTCTTGTTTTGGGTTTAGGTTTCAATTGGGTTTGGGCTGGTGTTGGGCCTTAAGTGTTTAGGTTAGTTTAGGTATTAGTTGGGCTAATAGGGTGTTAGGTTGGCTGAGGTTTAATGTAAATGGGTTTAAGTGGGTTGAAAGTTTGGGCTTCGGGTTTGAGGATGTTTTGTATTGGGTCTGATGTTGGGTTGGGGTTTAATGGGTTTGAGTTTAATTGCTTATGTTTGGGGATTTGGTTATTGTAATTGGGCCCTAAAATTGGCCTACAACAACAACAACTGTTCTCATGTTTTGTTTTATGATGTGAAAGCATGAGAGAGATGCAACTCCATTAAATCGTGAAGTGAGTCCGTTTTCGATATTTTTGAGCTTAATTAGATTTCTTTTAAAAATAATTATAAAATATAATACAATAAAAATTGAAAAGTTTTTAAAAATTTAAACATTTAATTAATTTATTTTAATTTGAATTTTTTTTCTCACATAAAATATTAAATTTTTTATTAAAACCCTTTCAATCTTGAATCCCAAACAACTACACTCTCAAATATCCTCATAACTGGGCCTGCGTGCAGCTATAGTATTAATCAACTGTCAGATGTAGAATGAAGACTTACCTCAAGAGGTGATTTTAATTAATTGAAGAGTTTAATTGACTTAATTTTGATGATTGGGATCCATTTTATTTTGCGAAATATTTTTTGCTTTCTTTATAAATGCATTTATAGTTAGTAAGGAATTTAACATTTACTGATAATGCATGAAATTGAGACAGGAAATAATAGGAGTGTTGAACAGACGTTGTACCATTAGCTATTCAGCGTATAGGAACATTTTTCCCCTCGGACAATATCATTGTCAAGTCTTGAACACAACGTAATCACCCCTCCATTTAAATACCTATTGTTTTTATTTTGATATCCATATGTTTCATTCAAGTTCAGGGGCGTAAACAAGGGAAACTGGCAAGCTACTTGAATCTCTTAAAATAGAATTTTTTTTATTTAAGTTTTTTAAATTTTTTAAAATTTTAAATTAGTAAAAATAAATTTACATTTTATCCTCTTAAAAATAATAAAAATTTAATTTAATCCTTTAAAAATAATAATATATAGATTATTCAAATGATGAAATTGTATTTTTACTGTCATAAAAATTAAAATTTAATTTTGGTCCCCTAAAAAATTTTCTACCTTCACCTTGTTCAAGTTTATTTTTTTTTTAAGAATTATTTTATTTTCAAGTTTTTGGACAACTTTTAAAGTTAAAATTACTATATATTAAAATTTTTTATGAGTTAGATTAGATCAAGTTTGGCTAAACTCATAATTCAAATTTGCTTAGTTAAATGAGTTTACTTCTTAATTTTATTTTATTTTTGCAAATCTAGCCCAAATAAAATTGGAAGAATCAAAACGTTGGCTCACCCTAACTTATTAAATATATTTTTATAATTTTTTTTTTAAGAAAACACTTTCATTAATAGGAATCATGAACAATAAGAATATAGAACATGTCATATAGTACAAACGAGAAACAAGACACTACAAATTGATGTCCATATGCCAAGTCTACAGAAGAAACCCCAAACAGAAGAATGAAAAACTAACAATAATCACAACAATGGAAGAAATCAAAACCAATCCAGAGATGCATCATCTTGATCAAACCATTGAAAATTACTTCCTAGCCCCGCCATCATTAGACCTAACTGATGATAAACTCTACTCAATCAAGAAACCACTGTCAAGAGCCTTAATAGGCTATCGCATCAGTGATGCAAAAAAGGCCAAATCTCAGATGGCCTATCTTTCTCATCTCGGATTCCAATTTTATAAGCACCATCATGGTGCTTTATCATGATAAAACCCTTAATTTGAGAACGATTCTCATTAGATTTGGAGGCACCCTTACATTGGCAAATCGCATATATGCGCTAGAAACATGACTAGAAACCAAAAACTAAAACTAAAATCACCATTGCTATTAGATAAAACAAAGTGGACAAAAAAAAACCATAAAAGTGTGGACAAAAACTACGATGTTGTGGACTGAAATTAAAAACAAAAGAAAAAATTATTGAAGAAATCGTGACCAACAACCAATCCGAAGGCCGGCACAACCGCTTGCAAAGTAAAGATTTGGATTGAAAAAGTTGAGCAACTAGAGTTTTTTAGAGAGAAGAAAAGTGATATTGCTGAAGGGGGGTCACTCTCTGGGTCGATCTTGGACCCTCCACAGAGGTATTGTTCCTCAGTGTTTATGCTTAGTTTTAGCCCCGATTTTTGTCTCCTAACTCTAAGAAGAGCCCAAGGGGGTTTACGGAGTTTCACAGGAGCACCTAATCGACCAAGGAAATAGAAAAGATTTGTATAACATTTGACAAGTTTAGTAACAAACATTCATGCGTGTCACTAATAACTCAATGACCATTTTTTTTAACTTTTAAAAGTTGAGTGATCAAAATCTAAACTTATAGTTTAGTAAATTTAGGAGTAGTTTACCCTTTACTTTTTTTGGTATAACTAAGGTATCAAAATGACCATTTTACTGTCTGCGAAGACTAATACTTCCCGGTTCATGATTACTCTTCCAATAATATTATATCTAAGCTCTGAGCTTTAGTTCTCTTAGTAGGAGTATAGTGTGCCTCCCTTGTGAAAACTGCTTTAGTTATTAGTGACACGCATGATCTTAAAAAGCTTGAAAAAAAAATTGAAATCAGCTCCTCTAAGTTTTGGCTCTACGATCTTTTTCTAACAATTTTTGTTTTCTATTTTAATTTAACTTAATGCTCAATTTGGCCCTCAAACTATTCTTGTTTTCTCACTTTGGTACCTTTTTTTATTTTTTGCCCTAGACTAGCACTTAAACTATCATTCTATTACCCAGTTCAACTAGCATTAAAAAAAAGGATCTTCACATGGCACCAATCAAAATGTGTCACGTGGCATACCCAACCAATCACAATGTGTTATGTGGCAGTTAAGTTTATTTAAAATAAAAAAATTTAAATTTAAATTAAAAAACACCTTTGACTTTGACTTACCATTGACAGGTGTTGACCACCATTGATCGGCATTGACCATCCACGTGGTACTATTAGAACGCGCCATTTGTCCTCTTTGTTTTTTAAATATTATATATTGCATTAATTAAAAGGTTAAAAAATCATATATAATATTTAAATAATTCAAAAAATTTAATTTTTTATAACACTATAAAATATATAAATGTATATTTTTTAAAACTCAAAATAAGATATAAAATTTTTATAATAATTAAAAAAGTATTTAAATTTTAAAAAATTGCAAAAAGAAAACTTAACTTATCAAATATATATATTCTAAAACTAAAAAAAAAACTTAAATTTTCAATTAAATTATTAAATTTATTATAGAATATATATTTTATAATTTTATAAAAAAAATATTTTTAATTATTTTGGATTATTTATATATTATATGATTTTTATATTTTTGGTCAATATAATATATAATATTAAAAAAGGACATGTGGTGTGTTCTAATAGTGCTACGTGGATGGTCAATGGTGGTCAACACTGGTCAACGATGTTCAACACTAGTCAATACTGATCAACGGTGAACGCCGATCAACAATGGTCAATGCCAGCCAATGAATGGTCAAAGGTAAATCAAAGTCAAACGTATTTTTAAATTTAAATTGAATATTTTTATTTTAAAGACTTAATTGTCACATGACACATTGTGATTGGTTGGATGTGCCACATGATACATTCTGATTGGCGTCACATGGCAAATTTTTTAACATCATTACAAAAGAAAAAAAACTAAACCTAGTAACAGAAAAATAATTTAACTACCAATTTAGGACAAAAAAAAATGATAATTTTAATACTGATTTAAGACAAAAAAAATTTTACAAGTACTATCATTGTGCTTTATCATGATAAGACCCTTTGAGAACGATTCTCATTAGATTTGGAGGCACCCTTATATTGGCAAATCGAATATATATGCCAGAAACATGACTAAAAACTAAAAAAATAAAACTAAAATCACCACTGCTATTAGAGAAAACAAAGTGGACAAAAAAAATCACGAAAGTGTGGATAAGAAGTATAATATGATGGACTGAAATTAAAAACAAAAGAAAATTTTATTTAAGAACTCGCAACCAGCAACCAACCCGAAGGCTGATGCCATCGCTAGCAAAGTAAAGATTTGGATTGAAAAAGTTAAGCAACTAGAGTTTTTTTTAGAGAGAAGAAAAGTGATATTGTTGAGGGGGTCGCTCTTTGGGTTGGTCTTGGACCCTCAACGGAAGTGTAGCGACGTAAAAATTTTGGCTCTCGGTCGCTAATTATAGCGATTTATTAAAAACTTGAAAACTGAAGTTTGAATTTAAAATAAACAGGGAGTCGCCACCGATCTTTTCCTAGGTGTGATCAGACACCTTAATAAATTTATTTTTAAAACAAAAGAAGACCGAGTTTAGGTCTACGTCAAAATCAGAGTAAAGTAGGGTCCGAGAGTCGGTTACGCGCGAGGAAGGTATTAGCACCCTCGCGACGCCCAAAATTGGTATCTTGTTAAACAAGCGTTGTCTTAATTTTCAAAATTGCAAGTTCAAGATAACATTGAATCGTGATCCAATCAAAACACGAGAAATCTTTAAGTTTTTTTGATTTTTGAGAAGGACATACCGTTTTAACACTAGTCGATTGATATTCACCCAACATAGTGATGAAATCGATGACATAGTGTTTAAATCGGTACGTTGCCTTGATTATTGAAGTAAATAAAGACACGAATCAATGTTTTAAAATAATGGACAACGAGGTAATATATAAAAATGGGCGGGAAACGAAAGATAATAGTTGGAAATACATCAAGGCACATAATACATACGACAATAATATTAAAGACAATGACAATGCATGCGATATTAAATATAACAATAGTATCAAATACGATAACACAATATATATACTTATACATATATATATAGTAATAATGTTGGAAATATACTACATATAATATTTGAAATATTTATGAAGTGATAAGAAAAATACGTAACTATTAATGTTAAAGTATGTACTTATGAAAAATGTATGTATATAGGGATGAAAGGTGTTTACATGATAATACTAAATAGAAGTACTAATATATATATACATAATATATTTAAAATGAACACGTACAATATACAAATATAATAAAATACATGAAGACTATGATATTTTAAAGAACATATATAAATAACAAGAAAAATATTATAATAAATACTAAAAAATCTATATATATATACATGTATAATAATGAACAATACGATATACAAAAATAATACTAATAAAAAGTATATATATATGTGAAACGAAATATGTGTACTAATATTAATAATAAATATAATAGGAATAAAACAAATGTAATAGTAATATATAAAATGTGGTAAAAATAAACATACACATATAATAGAATTTAATATATATATATATACATGGGATAATATGGAAATGGGTACATAAAATAATACATACAAAAATATATAACTAACAATATTGAAAATACATGTTCATAAAACAGATATAATATAATATTAAAACATTTACATGATATGTACATACATAATTACAATGTTAAAAGCACATTAATATATTAATAATAATACTAATATTACGTAAAGATATACTTACATAAATATATATTAAAGATATACACATATATAATAAAATACATGGATAATACGATATTTAATATATACGTAATATAAAATAATAATATACGTAATATATATAAAATACACATAATATATATATACGTATATAACAAAACATCCACTATATTACAATAATAATGGTATTAAAATACAAAAAAACAATGTAACATAACAAAAATACTATATATATAAATCTATGTACATAAATAGAAATATACACTATTATAATAGTAATAATAATAAATGTAATAATAATGTTGAAATACAAAAACAAATGTAATAAATACATTGAAATAAAGTAATGAAAATAAGTCTATACGTACACAATATATATATATATATATATACTAGGACATATATTGACAATAATAATGGTAATAATAATATTGAAATGTAAAAGCAAGCATAACATTCAAATATTAGAATAAAGTAGATAAAAAATGCTAAATATAAATACATATATATATACGCGTATAATAAGAGTATATACTAATATATAATAATAATAATAATAATAATAATAATAATAATAATAATAATAATAATAATAATAATAATAATGATAAAATTATAAAAATAATAAAACTAAAGAAGGATAACGAAAAAAATGGAAAAAGGACGAAATTGAATTGAAAAACTAGTTATTGGGGCCGATTTGGAATAAAAAATAAAAGGAAGAGGACGAAATTACAAAACGCGCCTAACCTGGAAGGGCTAAAAACGCAATAAACCCCTCCAACCAAAACGCGCCGCAGCATCAATGACTGAATTGAATCACGCAACAATTTTCGGGGCCAAATTAAAGGGAATTAAAACTTGATTGCAAATTAATAAAAAGGCGGAAGGGCTAAATGCGCAATTAGCCCTTTCGCTCGAAAACACGCGGATCCTAGGCCGGAACGAGTCTGATCGGGTCGGGCTATGGCAAAACGACGTCGTTTTGGGGCTAAAGGGCAGCATCCAAAACGACGTCGTTTTGGAGGGCTATAAATAGGCCCATTTTCAAAAAAAAAATCATTTGAGGCGAGAAGAGGAAAAAAAAGAAAGAGAAGAAGAGAGGGAAAGAGAGAGGAGGGGAAGGGGGCGCTCCGGCGATCTCCGGTGGTGGACCAGTCATTGGTCCGGTCACCGGACCGTCGGCGGCGCCGGCGCCGGCTACCGCACACGGTGGCCAAAAAAGGTAAAATTTCAAAAAAAAATTCCGCCTGTTTATCTTATTATTTTATTGTATTTTAATATGTATAGGTGATTAAAATAGGTTTTAAAACGGAAAGAAATATATAAAAAAAATCACATTTTGGTCTTTTCAGCTTCTGATTTGTTGATATTTGATGTTTCGTTTGCTTTGAGCGTTGTTATTGAATCTGAATGCTCAATGGACTGCTATTTTGATTCTGGATTTTGATGATTTTTCTTATTTTTTTGTGTTTTTGAAACTGATGAATGCTTCTTTTTCTGATTTTAAAATCCGAACCCCTTACAATTTTTTCATTCGGGTATTTATAACCCTTCTACATTTATTTTTTAATATTATTACTTCTATTGTGTTCTGTTTGTAGGAGATGGGCACAAGCGGTGGAGGTGACTGGTGGTGCAGGGAGTGGTGCTGTCAGAGGGTAAGTGGCCGGTCAATCAGGGCAAAGGGGGCGCAGAGGGTAGGTGGGTAGGTTCGGCGCAAGTGGGAAGGGGATAGGTGGCTAGGGTTTGGTGGGATTTGGGCTTCTGGGATTGGGTCTGTTGTGTTGGCTCTTGGGTAGTTAGGCTAAGGTTTGGGTAGGGTTAGTTGTATTTGGGTTTGGTTTGATGTAAATAGGGTTTGGGTTCTAATGTGTGGGTTTAATGTAATGGGTCTGATTGTTGGGCCAACCAGGTTTTGGGTATTAGGGTTCAAGTTAGGTGGGTTAAATTTTGATGTAATTGGGCCATGGGTTTGGGTTTCTGCTGGGTTTGAGGTTAGTTGATTTGTAATGTGGTTTGATTGTAAATGTAAGTGGGCCAAATTGGCCTGTAACAACTGCCCCTCTTTGCTCATTGTCGTGTAACGGGAATGTAGCAAAAACATAATGAAAGGCCAATTTTTCCTCTTCTCGCCGAGTCTTGACTTCATTGGTGCTCTTCTTGTTCAGAGAGTCTCCTTCCAGCCCGTCGTATCTTGTAGCTTTGGTTCAATCCACTGCATTTTCTGATATGACTTGTAGCTTCAATCTGCTCGCATCTTCAGGGGTATGAGGTTCCTAGCTTCGATCCGTTTCACTGTAACTTTAGAAAGATGAGATCTACAGCTTCACTCTGCTCTTCTATCGCTTTAGTGAGATAAGGTTTGGGTCTTCTGCAACTTTAGAAAGGCAAGATTTGATATCCTTGATCAGCTTCACTGCAACTTTAGGGAGACAAAATCTGGTGCCTTCAATTAGCTCCAATCTTCATTCTTTACTCGGCATGTAATCCTGATCTCAACTTATTTCTCGCAATATGAATTGATTCTTTAAAACAGAAATTGAAAATAGCTCAGCACGTGAGCCAAGGCTCAACTCACTTCTCGCAACATGAGTTGATTTTTGAAACTTAACTTGAAAAGCAGATTTTAAAAATACCTCGACATGTGAACCGAGGCTCAACTCACCTCTCGCCATATGAGTTGATTTTTGAAAAACAGAAATTGAAAGGTTCAACTCACCTCTCGCAATATGAGTTGATTTTCCAAAAAACAGAAATTAAAAGGCTCAACTCACCTCTCGCAATATGAGTTGATTTTTGAAAAGCATAAATTAAAAAACGGAATTTGGAAATACCTCAGCGTGCCCCGAGGCTCAACTCATCTCTCGCAATATGAGTTGATTTTTGACAAATGGAAATTGAAATTACCTCAATGTGCCCTGAGGCTCAACTCGCCTCTCGCAATACGAGTTGATTTTTTTGAAAAACAAGAATTGAAAATACCTCAGCGTGAGCCGAGACTCAACTCACCTCTCGCAATATGAGTTGATTTTTTTGACAAGCAAAAATTGAAAATACCTCAGCGTGTTCTCGAGGCTCAACTCACCTCTCATAATATGAGTTGATTTTTTGAAAAGAAAATTAAAAGCAGAATTTGAAAAAGCAGACTTTGAAAATAACTCGGCATGTGACCCGAGGCTCAACTCACCTCTCGCAATATGAGTTGATTTTTGAAAATACAAATTGAAAATACCTCAGCGTGTCCTAAGGCTCAACTTACCTCTCGCAATATGAGTTGATTTTTGAAAATAAAAACATCAAAATGCCAAAAAACTCGTCATCCGTGGAACTCGGTGTCTTTTTGATTCAGTACAACTATCATTCAACATTTCTTGCTCTGCTGGAGTACCTGTATATGTCATGCATGATGTTATCATGATATGCACATGTTGGTCTTAAATGCATTTATGCCTACATAATCATGCTATGCGCCTTGGGCTTGTTCGTCATATGCCCCTTTTTCCGTCATGATTTTTGATGATCTGTGTTCATTGTTTTGACTCTTGACTTTCTCTTCAGGCCCTGTGCCCGTCTTCTAGCTTCACGAGTAATCTACGTTTCTCTGATATAACTTTTTTGCCCCCGGTTGAATTTTGTCCTTGCTTTGAGGCTCTTGTACTTATCAAGTTCTTATCCGGGTAATGCTTAACATTTATTTTGTTTAGAGTATGTCATTTCACTATTTATCATGTAAATGAACCACATAATGAGATACATGAAAATGGTCAGGTAGGGACAAAAGGATACCTCACATTTATTCATTTCAAATGTAGCAAACAAAGAACGTCAATCAGATGATAGTAAAAATGTCACAAAGAGAAAAGGGATAACATTTCAATAAATACAAATGCTCTAGATATTCAACGCATGAACTCTTCCACGTTCCTCAGTCAAGAATCTTTTCGAGCATGGCTTCTTGCGTAGAAGATTTCGAGCTTTCAGAAATGCCTCAAATACCATAGCATCTCTGCTTAACCTACCGTTCAAAACATCTTGCTTTTTAAACCCGAGTTTGCTTCATTAGAATGCCCTTTCGGGTTTTCATTCTAATCTTTTTGTGCTAATCAAGACGCCCTTTTTGGGTTTTCACCTTGATCCCCTCTTTTTTTTTTTTTTTAGGATGCCCTTTTTGGGTTTTCATCTTGATTCTCTATTTTCAAGCATAATATTTCTTCACAGCATCTGAATTCACTGGGTTAGATAACTCCTTCCCATCCATCTCAGTGACAATCAAAGCTCCACCCGAGAATGCCTTCTTTACGACGTATGGTCCTTCCCAATTTGGTGCCCATTTTCCTTGTAGGTCTTTTTGTATTGGGAGCATCTTTCTCAGCACGAGTTTTCCTTCGTGGAATTCTCTTGGCTGTACATTCTTGTCATGGGCCGCGATCATTCTCTTCTGGTACATCTGTCCGTGATAAATTGCCTTCAGACTTTTTTCTTCGATGAGGTTTAACTGGTCATATCGAGCCTGAACCCATTCTGCTTCCTCTAATTTCGCCTCCATTAAGACTCGTAGAGAAGAGATCTCAACTTCGATGGGTAACACAGCTTCCATTCCGTAGACCAGAGAGAAATGAGTTGCCCCTGTAGATGTCCGTACAGATGTGCGATATGCATACAAAGCAAATGGTAGCTTCTCGTGCCAGTCTTTATATGTCTCGGTCATTTTCCCAATGATCTTCTTAATATTTTTGTTTGCTGCTTCAACAGCCCCGTTCATCTTTGGGCGATAGGGCGAGGAGTTATGATGCTTTATTTGGAATTGCTCACACACTTCTTTCATCATTTTGTTGTTCAGATTCAAGGCGTTATCTAAAATTATTCTTTCAGGAAAACCATATCGACAAATGATTTCCTTTTTCAAAAACCTGTAAACTGCAGTCTTCGTCACATTGGCAAACGATGCGGCCTCTATCCATTTTGTGAAGTAATCAATAACTACAAAAATGAACCGGTGTCCATTAGAGGCTTTTGGGAAAATTGGCCCTATAACATCCATGCCCCACATAGAAAAAAACCATGGGGAAGTCATGACATGAAGGGGCGAAGGGGCTGCGTGAATTTTATCACCGTAAATTTGGCATTTGTGGCATTTTCTTGCAAAACTAATGCAGTCACTTTCCATCGTCAACCAGTAGTAACCAAGTCTCATAATCTTCCTGGCCATAGTGAAACCATTGGCGTGTGTCCCATAAATTCCCTCATGGACATCTTCAAGTATTTTCCTGGCTTCGACAGCATCCACGCATCTCAAGAGTACCTAATCTTTTCCTCTTTTATACAGGATGTCCCCATCAAGAACGAATCCTGCTGCCATTCTTCTGATTGTTCTTTTGTCGTTTTCATTTGCTTGTTCGGGATACCTTTGATTCTTGATATATTCTAAGACATCATGGAACCATGGTCGTTCGTCTGGCTCTTTTTCAATGCTGAAACAATGTGCAGGGACTTCATATATACTCGTTTGCAAAGGCATTATTTCTGTTTCTTTGTTTTCTTTGAACATTGAAGCCAAAGTGGCCAGAGCATCAGCCAATTGGTTTTCTTCTCGCGGGAAGTAGTTAAAAGTTATTTCTTTGAATTCTTTAATCAGTCCTGCCACTAGATTATTGTATTTGACTAATTTCGAATCTCTCACTTCCCAATCTCCACGGATTTGGTATATCACCAATGCTGAGTCTCCATATACTTTTAAAGTTTTGATGTTTCGTTCAATTGCTGCACGAAGCCCCATGATACAAGCCTCATATTCCGCTATGTTGTTAGTACAGAAGAAGTTTAATCTGGCAGTGAACGGGTAATGGTTCCCTTCTGGCGATACTAAGACAGATCAAATCCCATGCCCCAGTGCGTTTGACGCACCGTCAAAGCTCATCTTCCATGACTTCTCTTTTGATGACTCACACTCTTTTTCCGTAATGCATATCAAATCTTCATCCGGGAAATCAAATCTCAATGGCTCGTATTCTTCTATCGTTCGAGCCGCTAAGAAATTAACTATTGCACTTCCTTTTATCGACTTTTGACTCACATAGATGATGTCGTACTCCGATAATAAGATCTGCCATCGTTTCATTCTTCCTGAGGGTGCTGGTGATTCCATCATGTACTTTATTAGATCCAGCTTCGAAATTAACCATGTCGTATGATACAACATATATTGCCTGAGTCTCCGAGCTACCAAACCAGAGCGCAACAGTATTTTTCAATTGACGAATACTTTGCCTCATATTCAGTGAACTTTTTGCTGAGGTAGTAGATCGCCTTTTCTTTCTTTCCTGACTCGTCGTGTTGCCCCAGTACGCAACCTATTAAATTCTCGAACGCAGTCAAATACAATATCAGTGGTCTTCCCGGAATTGGTGGTACTAGCACTGGAGGGCTAGACAAATATTGTTTTATCTTATCAAAGGCCACCGGGCATTCCTCGTTCCATTCTCCCGGATTATATTTTTAAAGAAGCCGAAAGATTGGGTCGCATTGGTTGGTAAGTTGAGCAATGAACTGAGCGATGTAGTTCAACCTCTCTAAAAATCCTCTGACTTCTTTTTACGTGCACGGAGGTGGTAGTTCTTGAATGGCTTTTACTTTATCTGGATCAACTTCAATGCCTCCCTTGCTGACGATGAAGCCTAGTAATTTTCCCGAGGTATCCCCAAACGTACATTTGGCCGGATTGAGCTTCAGCTGGAACTTTCTCAGTCTGTCGAACAACTTCTTCAGGTTCATTACATGCTCTTCTTCCCCTCGGGATTTAGCAATCATATCGTCGACGTAGACCTCTATTTTTTTATGCATCATGTCATGGAATAACGTCACCATAGCTCTCTGATATGTTGCCCCAGCATTCTTCAGTCCGAATGGCATCACCTTGTAGCAGAACGTTCCCCACATTGTTATGAAAGTAGTTTTCTCTATATCTTCCGGAGCCATCTTTATCTGATTATAACCCGAGAATCTATCCATGAACGAAAACAATGAATGCTTGGCTATTTTATCCACTAATGTATCGATGTGTGGCAAAGAAAAATCATCTTTAGGACTTACTCGATTCAGGTCACGGTAATCCATGCACATTCATACTTTTTCGTCTTTCTTTGGTACCGGGACTATGTTAGCCACCCATTCTGGATATTTGGAGGCTTGTAGGAAGACAGTGTCAAATTGCTTCCTGACTTCCTCTTTTATTTTCAGCAACATCTCAGGTCTCATCCGTCTTAGCTTTTGTTGAATGGGTCTGCATTCTAGCTTTAATGGGAGCTTATGGACCACCACATCTTCATCCAATCCTGGCATGTCCTGATATGACCATACGAATACATCTTTGTATTTACGGAGTAAAGCAATCAAATTATGCCTGGTGTCCCCCGAAATAGAGGTCCCAATCTTCACTTCTTGCTTCATTTCTTCATTTCCCAAATTTACTGTTTCAACAGATTCTTGATGGGGCAAAATCTGTTTATCCTTTTGTTTCACCATTCTTAGCAAATTAGGAGACGAGACATAGTCTTCAGTATTTTCTTCGGCTTCGAATTCTCCTAAACAAACAGCTTTCTCAAAATCGATTTCAAGACCCGTAACGGGTTCATTCATGCCGTTGATATCTGAGCACCTGAAAGTTGAATGGAAAAGGAAACTATAGAGGGGCATCTAAGTATTGGAACTAACAAACGAAATGTTATGGCATGGCATGAGGCAGATGTAAGGGTAGGTTATGAAATAAGAAAATGATTATGAAATTAGTGATAATGCGAAAGATCGTAACAAAATGCATCTTCATTGATATTCATTTGAATGATAAAGAGCGAATGCCAGCTCTTACAAAAGAATTCTATTATATCTAAAGACACAATAGAGAGTTAATGTTTGAGCATTACTCTGAAGACTTATAAACTACAAGAAGGTCTTCTGCAGTCTAATTGTTCAACATGAAACTCGGAGGACAATGGCGTATCCTTGAGATGTCTTTACTTGCGCCAGCTCCTTTGTCAATAACATTTATACTGACATTCTGGAGACCCCTTTCAATGATTAACAATGTGCTTCGTGTATTGTCTTGTTCGGGGTAAATCGTTCCTGCAGACGTAAATGTTTTTAACAAAGGAGGGTATGCTGTGGGCTCCCATTCTATTTCTTGGCCTAAGGTTCTTGCGATCCTTCTTTCCTAATCCTTCTTTCCTAATCCTTCTTCCATTGTCTCCTTCTTTGTCGTATGTCGGGCTGAAAACCTAAATCGTATCTGGCCTTGTGGTGCACTGGCTTCAGAGCTCTGACTATTCCTTGCAGATATCTCCCTAAACCTCTTCTTGCTCGAGCCCCCCTTCCTACAGTCAACCTGACACCCATTTTGGTATTTCTTGACAGTTTTGGTACAGGAATTCTGTTTCCCTCGGCGAAGAAGGTGGCATTGACAAATTCAAGGGATCGAAAGGAACATTCCACAGTATCTTTATTCACTTCAATGTATGGTGCGTCGATAGAAATAGATGCTACAATTTCTTCTTCTCCCTCGACAGTGACCAAACATCCATCCATGATAAATTTCACCTTTTGATGTAGGGATGATGGGACTGCTTCAGCGGAATGGATTTAAGACCTTCCCAAGAGGCAATTGTATGACGGTGAGATGTCCATGACTTGAAATTCAACATCGTATATATACGGGCCCACTTCTAGAGGGATTTCAATTTTTCCCATGACTTCACGCCTCGTCCCATCGAATGCCCTTACCGTGGTATGACAGGGTCTTAAATAGGACAAATCCATCGGTATTCTGAAAAATATGACCAAAGGTATGACGTTGAGTGCCGACCCATTATCGATGAGCAGGTTCGGTATTATGTAGCCCTTGCAGCGAGTCATAACATGCAGTGCTTTTACTGAGCCTCTACCGTTTGGCGGTATCTCATCGTCACTAAAAGAGATGAAATTGTCCGCGTTCAGATTATTTACCCACCTATCAAGCTTCTCAACAGATATGTTGTTTGCTACGTAAGCTTGATTTAGCACCTTCAACAAAGCTTTCCGGTGTGGCTCTGAGTTTAGCAGTAGAGATAAAACTGAGATTCATGCTGGCTGCTTATTTAACTGTTCCACCATATTGTATTCACTGTGCTTGATAAATTTCAAGAACTCCTGTGCTTCCTCCTCATCCACAGGCTTTTTAGTTTCTTGTACGGGTGGAGTTTCCTGCTCGACTTCGGCCTCATACATTATTGCCTTTCCTTTTTGCTTCAAGTCACTGTTTTTCTTTGCTGGTTCGACTTCTTTAGATTAGCACCGCCCACTTCGGTTAAAATGACCTACCTCCCCAACATCTCCAATTGTGGCTTCGGACTTTCCACCTTCCGGTGTGACGATATTGATATCATATTTCCATGGTACGGCTTTGTCGTCCTTGTAGGGGAAAGGAGATGGTACTTCAATGATCATCTTCGGTTTTACCGGCTCCTTCTTCGCATCGTAATAAATTATTAACGGTCGGTCGGCGCTATACGGAAAACCTGAACTCTTCGTAATAAAAAATCTCGATCTCCTTATTATCCATCATATTTTGCAGCAATCTTCTGAACTCTTCGCAGGACTGAATGTCGTGCCTCTCAAAACCATGAAATTCACAAAAACTTTGACCTTTTGTAATTTTTCCTTCGAACACTCTGTTAGGATGACAGAGTAAACCCTTTTCAACTAGTACCTCCCAGATTTTCTGCAGAGGTGCTCTTATTTCAGAAACCCATCTTCTACTTTTTCGTTTGTCCTCCTCTCCCACTGCACTCACATTCCCTTCGGTGTGGTTTGGGAATGGGTTACCGTCCGTACTGCCAGTACCATCAAATCACAGAATGCCCGCATCGATGAGTCCTTAAACTCTCCTTTTGAAGGCAAGACAGTTTTTTCGTAAAGTGCCCCTGGTTTCCTGCATGGTATGCACAACTAGCGTTTGGATCGTACCATTTCGGGTACGGGGGTTTCAGGGGTGCCATATAATGAGGAGAAATCAACTGTTTCTCCAAAAGTTTTGGGTATAATTCCCCATACGATACAGGGATGGGAGTAAATTGCGGTCACTCGGGGTTAGGCCTTGTTGGTCTTGGTTCGTTTCTGGGCTGGCTTTGAGCGGGTACCGTGTTTTGTGGGAATGTGGTGACGGGTCTTTGGTGGTTCGTGGCGAATACGGGGTAGGAAGGAGGTGGTGCTTGGAAGTAAGGGGTTTGAGGAGGATAATAGAAATTCGGAGGTGGATAGTTTCGAAGTCAGGGTTGGTTTGGATACGGATTAGGGGTGTAACGGCTTCCCATTCCCACCATGTGGGCTTCTGGTTCTTTCTTCTTCATGGGTGCTGTCCTTCTTGAACTTTCTGAACCTTCTATCCTCCCACTTTTGATGGCACCCTCAATAAGTTCTCCAGATATTATGATATTCGAAAAATCCTTCGTAGCACTTCCCACTAGTTTGTCATAAAACAGCGCCTTTAAGGTGTTGATAAAGAGAACGGTTATCTCCGTTTTTGTTAGTGGGGGTTCCACTTGGGCTGAGATATCCCTCTATCTCTGCGCATACTGTCTAAAAGTCTCTGACAGCTTTTTTTCCATCATTTGCAAGGTCATCCGGTCTGGCACCATATCCGATACATACTTGTACTGCTCACAGAATGCTGATGCCAAATCCTTCCAAGATCGGATCTTTTCCCTACTAAGCTGGTTGTACCACCGAAGAGCCGATCCTACTAGGCTATCCTGAAAACAGTGTATGAGCAGCTTATCTTCATTTACATAGCCGGTCATCTTCCTGCAGAACATCACGAGATGCGCTTTTGGGCATCTTGTCCCATCGTACTTTTCAAAATCTGGTAACTTAAACTTCGACAGTAGAATTAGATAGGGTACCAAACTGATTTCTTTAACACCTAGTGCCGAGAAGAGTTCAGTACCTTCGATTGCTTTAAGTCTTTCCTCCAAGCTCTTATACTTCTCTTGAGCCTCGTGATCATCCATTCTCAACCTGGCTATTTTCGCTAGATCATCCAAATCTGAAACAATTGGATTGGCAGGATTAGCTCCAGGATTTGATATAAATATTCCTTGCCCTAAATGAGCAGGTGGCACCGGCCGTTGCTCTGTGTCTGTGGGTTCCCCTTGGGTGTACCCTCCTTGTGCTACGTGAGCTTGCGGCGGAGTGAATCTGGGGGGATAGAGCGGATCTTGATTGTGATTAACTCTTGACCGAGGTTCCTCGATGTCAGGGCCCTGCATGGGTCCCTTTCCTTTAACTAATGCTGACATCATCTCCATCATCTTGGCCATTTGATCTTTCTGTTCGAGCGATTCTTCTCGTGATCTCACCATTAAGTCTCTCGTCTCTTGCTGTGACCTAGCCAACTGCTCTTGTAATTCCTTTTGGATTCTCTCCATTCTTTCAATCCTTTCATTGAATTCAACCTCCATTGTTCTAGCTTGTTGACGCGTTCTATACGAGTGGCGTGATTCCAAATTTGAAGTATTGCAACTGCACATTATATGATCCTAACCTTAGCGAATGATTATGGAATATGCAATGAATGAATGAATGAATGAATGAGATGAATGCATGACAAATAAATGTTGAATAAATGACGAATGAATGTTAGTTATGAATAAATATGAAAGAATTTGGTGTTGATTTCAAGATAGCCCGTATTTAGGCATTTCATTCATCAAAAGAGTTCATTACAAAAACATTTCGCCATTTTGATTCGACTGTTACACGAACTTTCTAGCGATTTCACTATATTTCTTTACTCGCTCTAAGAATTTCGATATGCTCGATCGTTGACTCGGCGGGAATTAGCAGCTGAGATCCTCTGCTTCATCTAATAATTGTACCATGTGTATGGCCGCTTCATGGATTTTGTTGATCAAGAAGCCAAGTTGCATTTCTCTTTCTTGGAGGTCCGTTTTATAAGCGTGGATATCTCTATCATATTGATCGTTCTTTTCTTTCAAGGCTTTCAAGAGACTATCCAATTGTTGCTGACGATCTTGCAGTGTGTCTTCTAAATCCCGTATCCTTTCTTTTAGTTCTTGAAATTTAGATCGACTAGTCATTACCTCGATAGACACAACTTCGTATTCTGCGTTCTTCTTCCTTAACTCCATCATAGTCCGTACGGTCTTTTCCTCTTCTTTTTTCGCTTTTCCTTTCTAAAACTCCATCCCCCCTTTGATGTTGCTTATCTCCTCTTTCCATTCCGATGATGATTTGCCCAACCCACTATTCTTGATAGTGACTCTCAATTTCTTGTTTTCCAGATGAAGGTTCCTTAAATCATTTCTTACAATTTTCACTTCCTTTTGCACTTTCTCGATTTTAGACCTTTCAATCTAAACATCGATCTTTAACTGGTAGTTTTCCTCTTGCAGAGCACTGAGATCCCTTGACATCTTGATCTTTTTGCGTTCAAACTCTTGTCTTGCCATTTCTAACTCGGACAGCAATTCCTTTAGGAAGGGATTCTGAAAGGCGCAACTCATTGACGAAACTTGCTGACTATTTATCCGCCGCATCCTCCATACGTCATAATCTTGAGTGAGAGTATCAGCGTACAGGGCCAACTCCATCAGATGAACTTCCTTCCAAGATTTTGCAGCGCTGCGGACCCTCTTCATATATCCCTCACCCGCAAAAGCGAACTCAGACTGTGATAATCCTCCAGTGGCGGGTATGAATTGTCACGAAGAAAATTATCTTTGGACTAATAGCGGAGCATATCCAACTCCTCCCCATAAGCCAAGTAGTGGTACCCAGTCTTGATCTCCGACCTTATATAGCAGAACCGAAGGGCGTATCCACGGTGCTCTCCATGTTATATCCTCGGCGCGAAGGTTCTGAAAAACTGAGACCCAATGTTGCTCGGTGACTTCCTTGGGCCATTCTTTCTTGAGATAGGCTTCCAATGGGGTGAATATTTTTGAAAACATGTGGAACGGAGTGCGCTCTACTTTCCAAAAGTGGCTCAAAATCCAAACATTGAGCAACTGCGCGTATCCAATAAATCGTCCTTCCCCTTTTCTTCGACAACTACTCAAGGATCTAAAGGTCTCGGCTAGGATAGTCGGGACAGGGTTGATTCCTTGTTTTAATCTTTCAAAGAAATCAACTACCGCAACTTCAAGATGTCTGAGAACTTTCGGGAAGATGATCAAACCGTAGATGGCCAAAGCGAATAGATTCACCCTTTTCATCATGTCAGGATGGTTCAGAACCAAATCTCGTAGGGAAGACCATGGAATGCAAATGGTTTCATTCTTCTTCTTTATCCGCCGCCCTGCGTCAGTCATGTCTGTCAATCTCACTAGCTTTTTCTTGAAGATCATTGGCTTAGGCTCTTTCACGTATATCTTATAGGGCTGTACATTATCAATACGAAACAAAGCAGCATACTCCTCTATAGTTGGGGTCATGTCTTCCTGATTGAAAGTAAAACATTGGTAGGCCGGATCCCAAAATCTGATCATGGCTTGAATCAAACACTCATCTATGTTGATAGTGATCAAGTGGGCTATATCCCCGTACTTCTCAGTGAATATACCCTTAATGTCCGAGTCCCACTGATTCCAAATTCGAACCAAGTCTTCAAGGTTATTTTGGCGAACGTTCACAGTTAAGTGCTCGGGCAGATGGGCAATACATCCCTCCATTAGACTATCCCCTTTTACTTTCTGAGTTCTTAGAGACCAGTCCCGAACCATGGCATTCTTCTCGACTGTTTGTATAATTGACTCTTCCATTTAGAAACCCGTTTCTTTTGGCAACCAATCTCTAGTCAACACCTCCCTAATATGATGCTTATAATGCATGATGAAAAACAATAAGGCAAAGACAAACAACCTTGATTAGTAATTAAATACAGGCAGAAAAATATGAAAAATTCAACAATTCGAACTAGTTTATTAAACAGACCCAATCCCCTTTGTATGGAAAGTGAGAATGCAAAAGGTAAGAGGCGTTCCTCCTCTGCACTTATTTTGGTGACTATTAACGGACAGAGGTTCTGCATGGCTCTAATTAGGTGGCTCGTACGGTTCACTATATGTGGTTTCGGTTCTAGACAGGTACTCGAATTGTTCATACTATCATCTACTAAGACTAGCACGAAGCCTCGGTCGTAGCCCATCACAGGCTCACGAGTTCAATTCGAGGGATTACATTCACATATGCCTATGCGGAGGGACAAGTTAACTCACGAAAGCATAAGTCATATGTAACCTGAAAGTATTCACTAGCCTGTGCGGAGGGACGAGTTAACTCACGAAGGCGTAGCGTTTACTTTCACTTAAACGGACGGAGCCCAGGTAGAGAGCTCATGTTATGCAAAATGCAAGTGCACGGTGTGTGGGGAGAAACTCACAAACCTTCACGTTTATTTAAAAACTAAACCGAAACTAAAACCATAAAAATTTAAAGCCTAAAAATAGAACAGACGAAATGAGTTAGAAAAACATTTACAACATAATGCGAATGCATGACATTTTGAAAACACAATTTGAAGATCATAGCTAAATATTAATTTGAACAAGGAACTTGAAAGTTTTGACAACGCAAATTTAATTCCAAACACGACTCTTAAAAAGGGGTCCCCAGTGGAGTCGCCAGCTGTAGCGACGTAAAAATTTTGGCTCTCGGTTGCTAATTATAGCGATTTATTAAAAACTTGAAAACTGAAGTTTGAATTTAAAATAAACAGGGAGTCGCCACCGATCTTTTCCTAGGTGTGATCGGATACCTTAATAAATTTATTTTTAAAACAAAAGAAGACCGAGTTTAGGTCTACGTCAAAATCAGAGTAAAGTAGGGTCCGGGAGTCAGTTACGCGCGAGGAAGGTATTAGCACCCTCGCGACGCCCAAAATTGGTATCTTGTTAAACAAGCGTTGTCTTAATTTTCAAAATTGCAAGTTCAAGATAACATTAAATCGTGATCCAATCAAAACACGAGAAATCTTTAAGTTTTTTTGATTTTTCAGAAGGACATACCGTTTTAACACGAGTCGATTGATATTCATCCAACATAGCGATGAAATCGATGACATAGTGTTTAAATCGGTACGTTGCCTTGATTATTGAAGTAAATAAAGACACGAGTCAACGTTTTAAAATAATGGACAACGAGGTAATATATAAAAATAGGCGGGAAACGAAAGATAATAGTTGGAAATACATCAAGGCACATAATACATACGACAATAATATTAAAGACAATGACAATGCATGCGATATTAAATATAACAATAGTATCAAATACGAGAACACAATATATATACTTATACATATATATATATATATAGTAATAATGTTGGAAACATACTACATATAATATTTGAAATATTTATGAAGTGATAAGAAAAATACGTAATTATTAATGTTAAAGTATGTACTTATGAAAAATGTATGTATATATGGATGAAAGATGTTTACATGATAATACTAAATAGAAGTACTAATATATATATATATACACATAATATATTTAAAATGAACACGTACAATATACATATATAATAAAATACATGAAGACTATGATATTTTAGAGAACACTTATAAATAATAAGAAAAATATTATAATAAATACTAAAAATCTCTCTCTATATATATACATGTATAATAATGATCAATACGATATACAAAAATAATACTAATAAAAAGTATATATATATGTGCAATGAAATATGTGTACTAATATAAATAATAAATATAATAGGAATAAAACAAATGTAATAGTAATATATAAAATGTGGTAAAAAATAAACATACACATATAATAGAATTTAATATATATATATATACATGGGATAATATGGAAATGGGTACATAAAATAATACATACAAAAATATATAACTAACAATATTGAAAATACATGTTCATAAAACAGATATAATATAATATTAAAACATTTACACGATATATACATACATAATTACAATGTTAAAAGCACATTAATATATTAATAATAATACTAATATTACGTAAAGATATACTTACATAAATATATATTAAAGATATACACGTATATAATAAAATACATGGATAATATGATATTTAATATATACGTAATATAAAATAATAATATACGTAATATATATAAAATACACATAATATATATACGTATATAACAAAACATGCACTATATTACAATAATAATGGTATTAAAATACAAAAAAATAATGTAACATAACAAAAATACTATATATATAAATCTATGTACATAAATAGAAATATACACTATTATAATAGTAATAATAATAAATGTAATAATAATGTTGAAATACAAAAACAAATGTAATAAATACATTGAAATAAAGTAATGAAAATAAGCCTATACGTACAAAATATATATATATACACACATATACTAAGACATATATTGACAATAATAATGGTAATAATAATATTGAAATGTAAAAGCAAGCATAGCATTCAAATATTAGAATAAAGTAGATAAAAAATGCTAAATATAAATACATATATATATACGCGTATAATAAGAGTATAAACTAATATATAATAATAATAATAATAATAATAATAATAATAATAATAATAATAATAATGATAAAATTATAAAAATAATAAAACTAAAGAAGGATAACGAAAAAAATGAAAAAAGGACGAAATTGAATTGAAAAACTAGTAATTGGGGCCGATTCGAAATAAAAAATAAAAGGAAGAGGACGAAATTACAAGACGCGCCTAACCTGGAGGGGCTAAAAATGCAATAAACCCCTCCAACCAAAACGCGCCGCAGCATCAAGGACTGAATTGAACCACGCAACAATTTTCGGGGCCAAATTAAATCAAATTAAAACTTGATTGCTAATTAAAGGAAATTAGCCCTTCCGCTCGAAAACACGTGGATCCTAGGCCAGAGCGGGTCGGATCGGGTCGGGCTATGGCAAAACGACGTCTTTTGGGGGCTAAAGGGCAGCATCCAAAACGACGTCGTTTTGGAGGGCTATAAATAGGCCCATTTTCAGAAAAAAAATCATTTGAGGGAGAAGAGAAAAAAAAGAAAGAGAAGAAGAGAGGGAAAGAGAGAGGAGGGGAAGGGGGGCGCTCCGGCCAGGGGGCTGATCTCCGGTGGTGGACCGGTCACCGGTCCGGTCACCGGACCGTCGCCAGAGCCGGCGCCAGCCACCGCACACGGTGGCCGGAAAAGGTAAAATTTCAAAAAAATTTTTTACCTGTTTATCTTATTATTTTATTGTATTTTAATATGTATAGGTGATTAAAATAGGTTTTAAAACAAAATAGAAATATATAAAAAAAATCATCTTTTGGTCTTTTTAGCTTCTGATTTATTGTTCTTTGATGTTTCGTTTGCTTTGAGCGTTGTTATTGAATCTGAATGCTCAATGGACTGCTATTTTGATTCTGGATTTTGATGATTTTTCCTATTTTTTTGTGTTTTTGAAACTGACGAATGCTTTTTTTTCTGATTTTAAAATCCGAACCCCTTACAATTTTTTCATTCGGGTATTTATAACCCTTCTACATTTATTTTTTAATATTACTACTTCTATTGTGTTCTGTTTGCAGGAGATGGGCACAAGCAGTGGAGGTGACTGGTGGTGCAGGGAGTGGTGCTGTCAGAGGGTAAGTGGCTAGTCAATCAGGGCAAAGGGGGCGCAGAGGGTAGGTGGGTAGGTTCGGCCCAAGTGGGAAGGGGATAGGTGGCTAGGGTTTGGTGGGATTTGGGCTTCTGGGATTGGGTCTGCTGTGTTGGGTCTTGGGTAGTTAGGCTAAGGTTTGGGTAGGGTTAGTTGTATTTGGGTTTGGTTTGATGTAAATGGGGTTTGGGTTCTAATGTGTGGGTTTAATGTAATGGGTCTGATTGTTGGGCCAACCGGGTTTTGGGTATTAGGGTTCAAGTTAAGTGGGTTAAAGTTTGATGTAATTGGGCCATGGGTTTGGGTTTCTGCTGGGTTTGGGGTTAGTTGATTTGTAATGGGGTTTGATTGTAAATGTAAGTGGGCCAAATTGGCCTGTAACAGGAAGTATTGTTCTTGAGGTGTTTATACTTAGTTTTAGGCCCGAGTTTTGTCTCCCGATTCTGAGGAGAGCCCAAGGGGGTCTATGAAGGTTTACAGGAGCCCCTAATCGACCAAGGAAATAGAAAAGATCTATACAACATTTGACAAGTTTAGTACCAAACTTTCATGTGTGTCACTAATAACTGAATGACCATTTTTTTAACTTTTAAAAATTGAGTGACCAAAACCTAAACTTACTAATAGTTTAGTGACTTTGTGACAGCCTTAATTTGACCCTAGTCGGAAAGTGGTTTCGGGACCACAAAACCGAGTCACAAAAATAATTAACCATTATATTCTATGCTTATAATATGTGTAAATGCATGTGTGAAAGTTTCATGCTTTGATTTTGTCATTTGTATGTGAAATTTATTAAATAGGACTTATGTGAGACATTTTTGAAATGTGATAGGTTAATTTTAAAATGGTCTATTAATGCATGTAATCAAAAATGTGGACTTGCATGTCAAATTCCCCACTTAAATAGTAGTGGCCGGCCATGATAATGATGATAAGCAATATGTGTTATGTAATAATATTATAAAATGGTAATGGCTTAATTTATGGAATAAAAAAATTAGCAAATTAAAAAGATATTAGTAAAACAAAAGGCTTGTATCATCTTCTTCCTTAGTAGCCGAATATTAGAGAAAGAAAAAGGAGGAAATAGCATTCGGTCACTTTGAGCTTGAAATAAGGTATGTTAATGTGATTTTTATGTAATTGTTTATGAAATTAAATTGGTAAGTGCTTAGTATAGTTAACCCATGGTTTAAATTCATGAATCATTGAATATATATGCATTCGGCAAGTTGCTAAATTTGTGTTATTTTGATAAGTTTTTTTGGAAGGTGTTATTTAGATGTTAGAGTAGCTTAAATGATGGTTGAATAAGTTAAATTCATTGTTGAGAGGTATGAATTGAAGTTGCCGTATGTATATATATATGCATTTTGGAAAGAAAATTTTGTTGTTATTTGAGTTTTTATATATATGCACATTCGGTCATGGGGGATTTAAGATGAGTTTAATTGATAGATTGTTTTTAAGGTTTGTTAAATTGTTGTGGTCATTGCCGAATATATGTTTAGTTAAAGAAAATTTTTAAATTGTTTAGTTAATTAGTAGGTTAATGGTGTGTGCATAAATTATTTGAAATATAAACTTTGTATGAGTATTAAAAGTTGTATATGAATTTGACCTTGGGAGAAATGTTAGTAAAAAAAAATGCTTGAAAGTTAAATAGGTGATTGCTTTAATGACCAAATGTGCCAAAGAATAATGCATGATCTAGTTGACCAATATGTGTTAAGGGAACATGAATAAATATATTTTGATGAGCTATACATTCGGTTATAGTATGAAATGCAATATTAATACTTAGTTGCTAGTATGTATATGTGTGCTAGTCGAATTTGAACTTGAATAATGATTCGAACACGATGTATTGTATTGAGATTGTACTTAAGTGAAATTATAGAATTGTGATGAAATTGATTGGTGATATACATGTTTAAATAATATGAATGCAAAGAGTTGTGAAAGAGTAAATTGTAGTAAATCTGCTTGGGACAGCAGCTGTAACGTGAATTTGGAAAATCACCATAAATTGTGGGAGTGGAGTTAGAAGCTGAATAAATTATGTAATTAAAGCTTAATGAGTCTAGTTTCTAATTAAATCAACGAGAACATATTTTGACTTCTGTACAATTAGAAATTTGATTCGTAGTAAAGGGTGGTCAGACTAGTCAAACAGTGAAACAGGGGAAACTTTAAGAAAAATCTGGTATTGATTGGCCAAACTAAAAATTCTGAAAATTTTATGGATAAAAGATATATGAGTCTATTTTCAGGAAAAATTTACGGCAATTGATTTGGAGTTTCGTAGCTCCAGTTATAAATAATTTAGTGACTGTTGCTCAGGAAGACAACTTATTGTGAATTTGTGATTATGTGGTAATCATTGATAAAAATTTGTTAAGGAGTTGCTTAATGTTTTCTTATAAACTTACTATGATCTATGTGTGTGAAAGTCAAATATATATATATATTATATTTCTGAAGAAATGCTTGAATAGTCGAATAATGACTAGTTTAAAATTTTTGAATTTAAGTTCAAGAGCAAAGAGGGTCGAAGTTGGATAGGGGAAAAGAGAAAGTAATTGAGTAGCCTTTCCGCAACCGTTCAAGTATATCCGAGGTAAGTTTTGAATAGTCACATTTAGTACATAATTGATAATGTCTTGATATGTGTATGATAACTGTACTGCGATCTATTGATTCTATTTGAATATAGTTGAGTGACAAATAATTTATGTTTAAGGCTTAAAGCCGAATAGACATTAGAAGTTAAGCTTGGAAATTAAAATGGACATATATTCTTATGTATGTTATTGAGCCAAAAGTTATATGAATGGTGCCCATGTTATGCTATTATTCGAATGGAATAAATGAACTATGATTGTGAGATGTTATTTGAATTGAATTTTCTTGTGAATAAGTATGCATGACATTCAGTGATGTATATCCGGACTTAGGGTCCGCAGGCTATGTGCTGGAATTATATCCGGACTTAGGGTCCGCAGGCTATGTGCTGGAATTATATCCGGACTTAAGGTCCGCAGGCTACGTGCTGGAAATATGTCCGGGCTAAAGTCCCGCAGGCTTCGAGCTGGTATTATACCGGGTTTAAATTCCCGCAGGCTTGTGCTGGTAATTGGTTTCAAGTCCTAAGACCTGACAGGCTTAATGCTAGTAAGTTAAGTAAGATTACGATATTGAATGTTCGCAGTAAACCATCGTCGAGTAAGTACTATACATTTAAAATGTTCAGGTACGTATTACTTACTCGTCGGTGAATTGATTTCGAAGCGAATCATTAGCATCAAAGAAGAATATATATATAAATATGATTGATGGTTATATTTATGAATATGAGAATAATTTAATCGGTCATGGTATATTTGTATATGAATTATATGTTAAAATTTCTTTATGTACTCATGTACATTCAGTCAATGATTTTGTGAATTATTAGTATTAAAGAATGATACTTAAGTGTGAATGATTGTTATATCTACGAATAAAACAATGACCTATTCAATCAAATGTTGTTAATATATGAGATTATTTGATTTAAATGCATCTTATGAATTTTAAGTAGAAGAAAAATATGTGCTGAGAAATCTATGTATATGTTTATGTGTATTCGGCCATGAAGCAATTTGAATTGAGAATAAGTCTGTTTAAATGAATGTTTCGATTTTCGATAAGTCTTTAATTGTTTGTGATGTTTAAAACTTACTAAGCTTTGAAAGCTTACTCTGTTCTTTATTTCTCTGTTTTATAGATGGTTGATTTTGGCCACCGACTCGGGGATCGTCAGCAGTTCATCACACTATCAATCTTTTTGGTACAGTTATATTTTGGACTCGATATGGCATGTATAGGTTAGGCTGATGATAACTATGTTTTGAAATTGTAAATATTTTGGCCATACGAAAATGACGTATAACTTAAATATCAGTATGTATTTCAGCTCGATCTCTATTTATGTTTATTGACATTGTGAATGAGATAATTAAATGTTTAGTTCGGTAATACCTCTTAGCTTTAATCCCGCGATCGGATTTGGGTTAGGGGTGTTGCATTTTATTGGTATCAGAGCTACGGTTTAGTCGATTCTAGGACTAACGTAGCGTATATGAGTCTAGCTATACATGCCATATAGTGTTAATACGATAGTGTGATGATTTCTGACAGTTAAAAATGTGTTTTCATAAAGTAATGGATCCCGATCCCGATCGAGCGGTAGCTGATGATGTAGAGAGTGTAGCGCCTACTCCCGCACACGGGACAATGCCGATGGACTCTCAACCTATTGCGAGCAATCAAAATGACGAGGCTAGACAAGCCTTTTATAATGTGATGAATGATTGGTTTAACCAATACATTCGAACTAGTGCGGCTGCTCCACAACCCCCACTTCCGACAAATACACCCCCTGTACCCACGATACCTCCGGTAATTGATCAGATGAGGTTGAATAAGCCCCCGATTGACAGAACTTGAAAGTACGGGGCTACTGAATTTAAAGCTACAGACAGTGATGATGCTGAGCAAGCTGAATTTTGGTTGGACAACACTATTCGAGTACTTGATGAACTATCTTGCACATCCGATGAATGCCTGAAATGTACTATATCTTTGCTACGTGATTCTGCCTATTATTGGTGGAATACATTAGTTTCTGTTGTACCCAGAGAGCGGGTGACGTGGGAGTTCTTCCAAACTGAATTTCGAAAAAAGTATATCAGTCAGAGGTTCATCGATCAGAAACGGAAAGGATTTCTTGAACTTAAAACAGGTTCCATGTCGCCATTCGATTATGAATGGAAGTTAAATCGACTTAGTAGATATGCTCGGGAATGTGTATCGTCTGAGGCTATTATGTGTAAACGCTTCGAGGACGGGCTAAATGAAGATATTAAAATGTTTGTTGGCATTCTTGAAATCAGAGAGTTCATAGTACTTGTTGAGCGAGCTTGAAAGCTGATGAGCTTAGTAAAGAAAAAAAGAAAGCTGATGTTGGAGCTGGAGAGTTTTGTAAAAGATCTTCGGGAAAGCCTTTTCAGTAATCATCGAAGAAATTTCGAGATGATTCAGGCTGATCTAAGAACACTTCGGGCTTTTTCAAATGAGACCGTGATCGACCTCCTATGAGTACGCGAGCCACTTCAGTTGCCAGTGTTGGAAATGATCGTCGAGATAGGACCGAGTGCAAGTTTTGTGGAAAATGGCATTCGGGGAGTTGTAGATTTCATGATTACTCCTGTTATGGATGCGGATCATCCGACCACTTCATCAAAGACTGCCCCAGATTGTCAGAACAAAATGTGAATCAGAGTGGAAAACCGAGTACTGCTACAGCTCGAGGTAGACCACCTAGGAATACGACTAGATCCGAGGCTCGTGCTCCTGCTAGAGCTTATGCTATACGCGCACACGAGGATGCTTCTTTCAGACCGGTATTTTCACTCTTTTTAATACTGATGTGATTGCATTGATTGACCCTGGTTCTACTCATTCATATGTATGTGAGACTTTAGCATCCAGTAAGACTCTACTGTTGAGTCTACTAAGTTCGTGATTCGAGTGTCGAATCCTTTGGGTCGATATGTGCTAGTCGACAAAGTGTGCAGGAAATGTCCCCTGATAATCCGAGGTTCCTGTTTTTCAGCCGATTTGATGCTTTTACCGTTTGATGAATTTGATGTTATTCTCGGTATGGATTGGTTGACCGTACATGATGCAGTTGTGAATTGCAAAAGAAAGACTACTGATTTAAGATGTGCAAATGATGAGATAATCCGAGTTGAGTCTACTGAATTGAACGGGTTACCAGCAGTAATATCCTCGATGTTGGCTCAGAAATATGTAAAAAAGGGGTGTGAAGCATATCTTGCATACGTACTTGATAGTAAAGAGTCAGAAAAGAAACTTGAATCAGTGCCAGTGGTTTGTGAGTATTCGGATGTTTTTCCTGAGGAATTACCGGGATTACCACCTGTTCGAGAGGTAGAGTTTGGCATTGAACTTGTACCTGGGACTACACCGATTTCGATAGCTCCGTATCGTATGGCACCAACCGAATTAAAGGAATTGAAATGTAACACCCCCTTAACCCCAAACCGTCGCTAGAATAGGGTTACGAGGCATTACCAGACATATCAGACAACTTACAAAATAATTCATAAATAAATAATAATATTCATAGTATAATATAATAGTTAAGTCCTAATAATAGACACTTGAAGCCAAAACGTAAATTTAAAAGTGAAACGAAACTTGTTCAAATTCTCCAGAAATTTTTCGTAATTTAATTTAATTTTTTTTAAAGCATTTCTGCTTATTTTTACATAAAACCCCCTGCAAACTTTAAATCCAAAAATCCAACCAATATCAATACTCCAACCAATGATTAAGTATACTCAATTACATCCAATTTATATTAAAATAATAATTTAATACCTTAGTTTAAACAATATAACATTGTTAGTATATATATGTATAATTAATAATATTTATTTCATTTCAATTATTTAATACCAAACCTACCATTTCACGATTTTATATCATATTCAAAATCCAAAACATTATAATCATATATATACAACCAAAATCATTTAACTTAATGTATACACATAATTTATATGCATTTACCTAGTACATGCCACTTAACAAAAGGAAGGAATACATCACCAAAAATCTTCTTATTGGAGTCGGGTTTATTTTAGATGCTAGACCGGATCCGAAACTCTAATGACCTGCGCACGGAAACAACTGTATGCTGAGTATTTCATACTCAGTGGTATTACTATAAATCAAGACTATTTAACATTAATTAATTATAAACATCAACCATAAATTTTATAATCATTTAAACTAATTATATATATTTATATTACTTCATAGATCTTAAATTCTTATTTCATTTTTCACATACCAACTCAATTCATAATTTAGTTCATACATTCTTTCTCATACTTTTCAATAGTGCCAAAATAATAAATCCCATTTTCAAAATTTCATTTCAATTATTTACCCTATTAACAAGGCTCGGACTTTGTGAGATCTGTGCAATTCCACCCAAACACACCAGAATATCCAATCCAAACACACCCGGAATATTATAAATCCTCCATAACGCACCAGTAAGGCATTAAATGCCTCTTCGGATAAACCGAAATATATAATAACAGAAACATCTTCTCGGTTGAACTACAATCTCTTCATCACATCACAAATCCAATGGCATGCCATTTGTATCAAATCTAGTCCGACAAGTTAATAGGGTATTATTTTACTTTTCTAATTTCAATTTCATTTACACAAAAATTTTCAATACTCAATCAATTCAAATATCTATTATCTTAATTTATATACAAATTAATTTTCACTCATACTTATATTTAGATTTAAATATAATACTTGCATTATCTTAATTATTCCATAACTATAAATTCAATATACATTTAATAAATAGTTTGAGTTATAGTAATACAAACCCGGAATACGAGTTTACTCCTCCACGATCTTTTCTTTTCCTTTAGATGCCGATACCTCGTTTTCCTTGTTAGCTACGAAAAAAATATAATAACAATTTATATTATTAATTACAACATTAATTTAATAATTAATTGAATTTTTATTCAATTTATTCTCTAATTTCCATTTAATCCTAATTAACTCTTTTATTTGTTTAACTTAATTTATACTTCATTTCTACTCAATTCCATTCCATGTTCACCCTAACAATCTAATGTTCATTGTAAAACCCTAATTTAAAATTTCTTTCAATTTAATTTTCTAAAACACAAAACTTATAGCTTCTTTAACAATTTAATCCCTTTTTCAATTTCTAACTTAAAATTTATTCAATTAAATCCCTAATTCTTCTTTTTCTTCGACATGAACTTTGTTTAAAAGCTCATAAACTTTCAAACTATCAAATTAATTTCATCAAAACCTTGTTTTAAGACTTCTAAAACATCAAATTTAAGAGAAAAGGACTAAATTTAGCTTACCAAATAATCTTGAAGCTTTAAAATCCCAATTTTCCCCTTTTCTTTTCTTTCCCTTTTCTTCCCCTGGTTTTTCGAATGTCTCTGTTACTTATTATGTTTTGTAGTTTGTTTCTTTTTCCTTTACTTTTGTTTTGTTTTATTTACTTTTATTTATTTTATTTGTTTTATAATAATATAATAACTTAATAAATATCTATTTATTCATCAATATATTTATTACAAATGTAATATTCTTATATTTACACATTTACTATATCATCATCATACATTTGTCACTATTTATTTTATTTATTATTACTATTATTATTTTTTTCACACAAGTATTTAATAATTTAATAATTTAATTAACAAATATCTTTTACTTTAATATTAAGTAACTTAATTATTTTATTACAAGTGTACATGTATCTATTTATTACAAATGTATCAATATTTTCATTACAATTGTCATTATTCAAATTGTTTGTCAAACAAAAAAAAATCTCATAAATTAATTATTTAATTAATAAATATCTTTAACTTAATATAATTATAATAATAATAATAATAATAATAATAATAATAATATAAAACCATACTAATAATTAATAATAATAATAATAATAAAATCTTATATTTTTTTCCCTTTTTTTTTGCCGCCTCATCTTCCCAAATAGGCTTAATTGCTTATTTGGTCCTTATTATTTCCTATTAATTTATAATTAGACTTTTACTCCTTATTCAATTTAGTCCTTTTTACTAATTACTCTAAATTAAGCTAAATTCATTTAATTTAAGTCTAATTAAACACATCACTAAACTCATAAATATTTCTAATAATTATTTTTGAACTCGATTTACTAAGACGGAGGCCCGTTAATGTACTTTTTTTGATGCCCATGAATTTTGGGTCATTACATGAAAGCTTAGTTGCAAGAGTTAACGGATAGAGGTTTCGCTCGACCGAGTTTCTCACCTTGGGGTGCATCGGTATTGTTTGTGAAAAAGAAAGACGGAACCATGAGAATGTGCATCGATTATCGTCAATTAAACAAAGTAACAATAAAGAACAAATATCTGTTACCGCGTATTGATGATTTGTTTGATCAGCTGAAGGGAGCCTCAGTGTTTTCAAAGATAGATTTGAGATCGGGTTATTATCAGTTGCGAGTTAGAGACTCAGATGTACCTAAAACTGCTTTCAAAACGAGATACGGTCACTACGAATTCTTAGTGATGCCGTTTGGACTCACTAATGCCCCTACGGTATTTATGGACTTAATGAATCGAATCTTCAGACAGTATTTGGACCGTTTTGTAGTTGTGTTTATAGACGACATTTTGATCTATTCGCGAGATGAAACCGAACATGCCGAGCACCTGAGATTAGTGTTGCAGATTTTACGGGATAAGCAGTTATATGCTAAGTTCAATAAATGTGAGTTCTGGTTGAGAGAAGTTAGCTTTTTGGGGCATGTGGTATCCGCATCGGGTATTCGTGTGGATCCGAGTAAAATATCAACCATACTTGATTGGAAGCCTCCTAGAAATGTTACTGAAGTTCGGAGCTTTTTGGGACTTGAAGGTTACTATAGACGGTTTGTAAAGGGTTTCTCGATGATAGCCACACCAATGACGAAACTACTTCAGAAAGATGTTAAGTTCGAATGGTCAGAAAAGTGCCAGAAAATTTTCGACCAACTGAAAACCTATTTGACTGAAGCTCTAGTGTTAGTGCAGCCCGAATCCGGTAAAGAGTTTGTCATTTACAGTGATGCGTCCTTGCATGGGCTGGGTTGTGTATTGATGCAAGAAGGTCGAGTTGTAGCTTACGCTTCGAGGCAATTGAAGCCACATGAGAAAAACTATCCGACCCATGATCTCGAATTAGCTGTCATCGTATTTGCTTTGAAAATATGGCGACACTACTTGTTTGGAGAGAGGTGTCATGTATATTCTGATCACAAAAGCCTCAAATATTTGATGACTCAAAGAGATTTGAATCTGAGACAAAGACGTTGGCTTGAATTGTTGAAAGATTACGAGCTTGTCATTGACTATCACCCGGGAAAGGTTAACGTGGTTGCTGATGCTTTAAGTCGTAAGTCACTGTTTACTTTGCGAGCGATGAATGTACACTTGTCCATTTCATTCGATAATGTGTTAGTAGTAGAATTAAAAGCCAAACTGTTATTGATTCATCAAATATGTGAAACTCAGAAAGTCGATGATGAATTGGTTGCTAAACGAGCTGAATGTGTTTCGAATGTGGATTCAGAGTTTCAAATTGACAACAATAATTGTTTGAGGTTCAGAAGTCGATTGTGTGTTCCAAGAAATTCGGAACTTATTTCGATGATTTTGAGCGAGGTTCATAGCAGCCGAATGTCAATTCACCTGGGTAGTACGAAAATGTATAACGATCCGAAACGTCAGTATTGGTGGTATGGTATGAAACGAGACATTTCTGACTTTGTCTCGAAGTGTTTGATATGTCAACAAGTGAAAGCTGAACATCAAGTGCCTTCGGGATTACTTCAGCCGATCATGATACCCGAATGGAAATGGGATCGAGTCACGATGGATTTTGTATCTGGGCTGCCATTGTCACCAAGCAAGAAAGATGCGATCTGGGTTGTTATTGATAGATTGACAAAGTCGGCTCATTTTATTCCCGTACGTACGGATTATTCACTTGACAAGTTAGCCGAACTGTATGTTTCTCAGATTGTGAGGTTACACGGGGTACCTACTTCTATTGTGTCGGATAGAGATCCGAGATTCATATCGCGATTTTGGAAAAAATTGCAAGAAGCATTGGGTACCAAGTTGCATTTTAGCACCGATTTTCATCCCCAGACCGATGGTCAATCCGAGCGGATAATTCAGATACTCGAGGATATGTTGAGATGTTGCATCCTTGAGTTTAGTGGTTCATGGGAACGATATTTGCCTTTGATTGAATTCGCTTACAACAATAGTTTTCAATCAAGCATTAAGATGACACCTTACGAGGTTTTGTACGGTCGTAAATGCCGTACACCGTTGTTTTGGACCAAGCTCAGTGAAAGTAAAATCTTCGGGGTTGATTTAATTAAAGATGCTGAACAGAAAGTAAAAGTGATCCGTGAGAGTTTGAAAGCAGCTTCAGTAAAAGTGATCCGTGAGAGTCTGAAAGCAGCTTCAGATCGTCAGAAGTCGTATGCGAATTTAAAACGAAAAGACATTGAATATCAGGTCGGAGACAAAGTTTTTCTTAAAGTTTCACCTTGGAAAAAGGTGCTCAGATTTGGCCGTAAGGGCAAATTGAGTCCGAGGTTCATCGGGCCATATGAAATATCCGAACGAGTTGGGCCAGTAGCATACAGATTGATTCTGCCCCTGAACTTGAAAAGATTCACAATGTTTTTCATTTTTCGATGCTTCGACGTTATGGATTCGATCCATCGCATGTAATTAGTCCATCAGAGGTTGAGATTCAATCTGATTTGAGTTACGAAGAAGAACCGGTTCGTATTTTGGCTCGTGAAATAAAAGAACTACGAAATAAGAAAATCTCATTAGTGAAAGTACTGTGGTTCAAACACGGGGTTGAAGAAGCGACTTGGGAGCCAGAAGACTCAATGAAAGAACGTTATCCTAATCTTTTCGCTAGTAAGATTTTCGGGGACGAAAATTTCTTATGTGGGGGAGAGTTGTGACAGCCTTAATTTGACCCTAGTCGGAAAGTGGTTTCGGGACCACAAAACCGAGTCACAAAAATAATTAACCGTTATATTCTATGCTTATAATATGTGTAAATGCATGTGTGAAAGTTTCATGCTTTGATTTTGTCATTTGTATGTGAAATTTATTAAATAGGACTTATGTGAGACATTTTTGAAATGTGATAGGTTAATTTTAAAATGGTCTATTAATGCATGTAATCAAAAATGTGGACTTGTCAAATTCCCCACTTTAATAGTAGTGGCCGGCCATGATAATGATGATAAGCAATATGTGTTATGTAATAATATTATAAAATGGTAATGGCTTAATTTATGGAATAAAAAAATTAGTAAATTAAAAAGATATTAGAAAAACAAAAGGCTTGTATCATCTTCTTCCTTAGTAGCCGAATATTAGAGAAAGAAAAATGAGGAAATAGAATTTGGTCACTTTGAGCTTGAAATAAGGTATGTTAATGTGATTTTTATGTAATTGTTTATGAAATTAAACTGGTAAGTGCTTAGTATAGTTAACCCATGGTTTAAATTCATGAATCATTGAATATATATGCATTCGGCAAGTTGCTAAATTTGTGTTATTTTGATAAGCTTTTTTTGGAAGGTGTTATTTAGATGTTAAAGTAGCTTAAATGATGGTTGAATAAGTTGAATTCATTGTTGAGAGGTATGAATTGAGGTTGCCGTATGTATATATATATGCATTTTGGAAAGAAAATTTTGTTGTTATTTGAGTTTTTATATATATGCACATTCGGTCATGGGGGATTTAAGATGAATTTAATTGTTATAGATTGTTTTTAAGGTTTGTTAAATTGTTGTGGTCATTGCCGAATATATGTTTAGTTAAAGAAAATTTTTAAATTGTTTAGTTAATTAGTAGGTTAATGGTGTGTGCATAAATTATTTGAAATATAAACTTTGTATGAGTATTAAAAGTTGTATATGAATTTGACCTTGGGAGAAATGTTAGTAAAAAAAAATGCTTGAAAGTTAAATAGGTGATTGCTTTAATGACCAAATGTGCCAAAGAATAATGCATGATCTAGTTGACCAATATGTGTTAAGGGAACATGAATAAATATATTTTGATGAGCTATACATTCGGTTATAGTATGAAATGCAATATTAATACTTAGTTGCTAGTATGTATATGTGTGCTAGTCGAATTTGAACTTGAATAATGATTTGAACACGATGTATTGTATTGAGATTGTGCTTAAGTGAAATTATAGAATTGTGATGAAATTGATTGGTGATATACATGTTTAAATAATATGAATGCAAAGAGTTGTGAAAGAGTAAATTGTAGTAAATCTGCTTGGGACAGCAGCTGTAACGTGAATTTGGAAAATCACCATAAATTGTGGGAGTGGAGTTAGAAGCTGAATAAATTATGTAATTAAATCTTAATGAGTCTAGTTTCTAATGAAATCAACGAGAACATATTTTGACTTCTGTACAATTAGAAATTTGATTCGTAGTAAAGGGTGGTCAGACTAGTCAAACAGTGAAACAGGGAAAACTTTAAGAAAAATCTGGTATTGATTGGCCAAACTAAAAATTCTGAAAATTTTATGGATAAAAGATATATGAGTCTATTTTTAGGGAAAATTTACGGCAATTGATTAGAGTTTCGTAGCTCCAGTTATAAATAATTTAGTGACTGTTGCTCAGGAAGACAGCTTATTGTGAATTTGTGATTATGTGGTAATCATTGATAAAAATTTGTTAAGGAGTTGCTTAATGTTTTCTTATAAACTTACTATGATCTATGTGTGTGAAAGTCGAATATATATATATATATATATTATATTTCTGAAGAAATGCTTGAATAGTCGAATAATGACTAGTTTAAAATTTTTGAATTTAAGCTCAAGAGGAAAGAGGGTCGAAGTTGGATAGGGGAAAAGAGAAAGTAATTGAGTAGCCTTTCCGCAACCGTTCAAGTATATCCGAGGTAAGTTTTGAATAGTCACATTTAGTACATAATTGATAATGTCTTGATATGTGTATGATAAGCTGCATCTGCGATCTATTGATTCTATTTGAATATAGTTGAGTGACAAATAATTTATGTTTAAGGCTTAAAGCCGAATAGACATTAGAAGTTAAGCTTGGAAATTAAAATGGACATATATTCTTATGTATGTTATTGAGCCAAAAGTTATATGAATGGTGCCTATGTTATGCTATTATTCGAATGGAATAAATGAACTATGATTGTGAGATGTTATTTGAATTGAATTTTCTTGTGAATAAGTATGCATGACATTCAGTGATGTATATCCGGACTTAGGGTCCGTAGGCTATGTGCTGGAATTATATCCGGACTTAGGGTCCATGAGCTATGTCTTTGGAATTATATCCGGACTTAGGGTCCGCAGCTATGTGCTGGAATTATATCCAGGACTTAGGTCCGCAGCTATGTGCTGGAATTATATCCGGACTTAAGGTCCGCAGCTACACGTCTTGGAAATATGTCCGGGCTAAAGTCCCGCAGCTTCGAGCTGGTATTATACCGGGTTTAAATTCCCGCAGGCTTGTGCTAGTAATTGGTTTCAAGTCCTAAGACCTGACAGGCTTAATGCCAGTAAGTTAAGTAAGATTACGATATTGAATGTTCGCAGTAAACCATCGTCGAGTAAGTACTATACATTTAAAATGTTTAGGTACGTATTACTTACTCGTCGGTGAATTGATTTCGAAGTGAATCATTAGCATCAAAGAAGAATATATATATAAATATGATTGACGTTTATATTTATGAATATGAGAATGATTTAATCGGTCATGGTATATTTGTATATGAATTATATGTTAAAATCTCTTTATGTACTCATGTACATTTAGTCAATGATTTTGTGAATTATTAGTATTAAAGAATGATACTTAAGTGTGAATGATTGTTATATCTACGAATAAAACAATGACCTATTCAATCAAATGTTGTTAATATATGAGATTATTTGGTTTAAATGAATCTTATGAATTTTAAGTAGAAGAAAAATATGTGCTGAGAAATCTATGTATATGTTTATGTGTATTCGGCCATGAAGCAATTTGAATTGAGAGTAAGTCTGTTTAAATGAATGTTTCGATTTTCGATAAGTCTTTAATTGTTTGTGATGCTTAAAACTTACTAAGCTTTGAAAGCTTACTCTGTTCTTTATTTCTCTGTTTTATAGTGATTTTGGCCACCGACTCGGGGATCATCAGCAGTTCATCACACTATCAATCTTTTTGGTACAGTTATATTTTGGACTCGATATGGCATGTATAGGTTAGGCTGATGATAACTATGTTTTGAAATTGTAAATATTTTGGCCATACGAAAATGACGTATAACTTAAATATCAGTATGTATTTCAGCTCGATCTCTGTTTATGTTTATTGACACTGTGAATGAGATAATTAAATGTTTAGTTTGGTAATACCTCTTAGCCTTAATCCCGCGATCGGATTTGGGTTAGGGGTGTTACAGATTTTAGGAGCAGTTTACCCTTTACTTTTTTTGGTATAACTAAAGTATCAAAATAATCGTTTTACCCTCTACAAAGACTAATATTTTATGGTTTATGATTACCCTTCTCAATAATATTATATCTAAGCTCTGAGCTTTAGTTCTCTTTGTAGGAGTATAGTGTACCTCCATTGTGAAAACTACATTATCTTAAAAAGTTGAAAAAAAAAATTGAAATCGTCTCCTCTAAGTTTTGGCTTTACATTTTTTTTCTAATAATTTTTGTATTCTATTTTAATTTAACTTAATCCTCAATTTTGCTCTCAAACTATGCTTGTTTTCTCACTTTGATATTTAATATTCTTTTGTCCTAGACGGGCACATAAACTATCATTTTATTACCTGGTTCAACCTTTTTCTCTGTAACAGTGTTAAAAAAAATCTCCATGTGGTGCCAATCAGAATGTGTCACGTGGTGCATCAAGCCAATCACAATGAGTCATATGGCAATTAAGTTTATTTAAAATAAAAAAATAGATTTAAATTAAAAAGCACATTTGACTTTGACTCATTGTTGATAGATCGTTGATTGATATTGACCACCATTGATCGTTGTTGACCATATTTGATTAGCGTTGACCATTGTTGACCATCCACGTGGTGCTATTAGAACACGTCATGTGTCGTCTTTGTTTTTTAAATCTTACATATTATATTAATTAAAAACGTAAAAGAAAATTATATATAATATATAAATAATTAAAAAATTAAATTTTTTGTTAAAATTTAAAATGTATAAATATAAATTTTTAAAACTCAAAATAATATATAAAAATTTTATAAAAATTTAAAAAATATTTAAAATTTAAAAAATTGCAAAAAGAAAACTTATCTTTTCAAAAATATATATTCTAAAATTTAAAAAAAAATTAAAGTTTTCAAATAAAAATTTAAAATTATTCTAGAATATATATTTTTGAAATTTTAAGTTTTCTTTTTGCAATTTTTAAAAAATCTAAATATCTTTTTTAATTTTTATAAAAATTTTCAATTTTTTATATATTATTTTGAATTTTAAAATTCATATTTGTATATTTTAAAATTTTATAAAAAATTTATTTTAAAACTTTTTTTAATTATTTACATATTATATGATTTTTATATTTTTAATTAATATAATATATAAACAAATAAAAAAAGTGGTGTTTTCTAATAATGTTATGTAGATAGTGATCAGTGGTGACTAACACCAATCAACAATAAACGCGCCGATCAACAGTGGTGAAATCGATCAATAAATTGTTAAAAATGAGTTAAAATCAAATATATTTAAATTTAATATTACATTACTCATTAAGGTGGATTAGATGTGTGATGTTACCTTCACATAACGCAACTTTTTTGCAATTAATTACGTCTCTTTCGGTTTTACGTTTCCTTTAATTCCATGTTATCTCGTACTCTCATCTAACTAAAACCCTAAAATACCATTTCTTATGGGTTTTTCTAAAGGAATCTTACGGCATGCTTTTAATTATTTTTTTTGTATTCAAATAAGATGGCAGCTTCACTAATTGAATGAATTTAAATATTCAACCACTTCTTATATCATTTGTTTTTTTTCAAGAGTGTTAAAATTCTTTAAGTATTTAAACTGTCAAAATGTATTAAAAATATTTTTTGACAGTTAATTTTTATTATTTTTAATTTTTTTCAGTTGAAACCATCATTTGTCACAACCACATTATGACATATGAAAAAAAATGATAAAAAATAAAAATTATTAAAATTATTAAATTTTAATAAAAATTAAAAAAATATATTTAAATTTTATTAAAAATTCAAAAAATAAAAAGCGTAAAGGAATTGTAAAAAAAATTGTAAAATTTGATAAAATCTTAAGAAAATTATAAAAAATGTAAAAAAATATAAAATTCGTAAAAATTATAAAAATTATCATACCAAAAGAAATATTTTATATTTTATAATTTATAATTTTTTATTTTTTAATCATTTTTCGCCACATATATCACACTAGAGGTGAACCTTCGATCAAATTGAATCGAATCGAATCGAATGAAAAAATTTTGAGTTAATCGAGTTGAAGAATCATATGTTATCATTGTAACTCAATTTAAAATTTTCTCAAATCGAGTCGAGTGAGATGAAATTCGAATCAAATTGAATATTTTTGTTTGAGTTAAATTTTAAAAAATAATTTTGGGTCATTGTAACCACTGTCACCCACCATAATCAAATTTGTCCATCATAATCAAATTTGTTATTAAGTTTCATCACCTCATAATTTATTTATTAATATTTTATATACAAGTTAGCTTCTTTGCTTACTTAGTTGCTTCAACTATCTTTAGATTATGTATTTTGAAATTAAAAAATATATTAAACGTAAAAATGTGATTTTTTTAATAAAAATATTTTAAAGAAAAAATGTGAAATTGATACCAATATAAAATTTTAACACAAATATTTTATGGCATTATTAATAATTCAATTTTAATATAAATATTCAATATGATTAAACAATTCAATAATTTAAATAGTACAAAATGTGAAATCTAATTTAATAATATAAATAATATATATAAATAAAATTATTATTTAGGTTTAGGGATTTTTTGGATGATTTTGATTTTTTATTTGAGGGTAAAGGGTGAGAAGTAAAAGTTTAGGGGAGAAATAAAAAGTTTTGGGTAGTAAAATTTTGGAGAGAAAATATTTAAAAAAAAAGGGGGGGGATGGGAGGGGAGTAAAAGTTTTACGGGGAAAGTGGGAGAGATTAAAAATTTTGGGGGAAAATAAAAAGTTTTGAGGGTTTTTGGAAGTAAAATTTGGAGGAAAAGTAAATGGGGTAGTACAATTTTGGAAGGAAAATATTAAAAAAAAATTGGTGAGAAATGGATTTGGGGTAGATGGGGGGGTTGGGATGGGAGGGGAGTAAAAGTTTTGGGGGGAAAGTGAGAAGGAGTAAAAGTTTTGGGAGAAAAGTGAGAAAGAGTAAAAGTTTTAGGGGAAAAGTAAAAATGTAAAATATTATAGTTTGATATTCCGTTTATTCGAATTATTCGAGTTATTCGAATTTGAAAATTTAACTAGATTCAAACTCGAAATTCAAAAAAAAAAATCCAAGTTGACTCGAATAACTCGATTAACTTGAATGATTCGATTCGTTTAACTCGAAATTCAAATTTTTATTCAATTTTTTCAAGCTGAATCGAGTTTTGCTCACCCCTATATCACGCTGTGTTGTGACACGTGATGGTTTTAACTGAAAAAAACTAGCGGTCATTAACTTTAATGGTCAATGGTTAAAGCTAATAGTTAAATAACTTTTTTGATGCATTTTATAAATTATTTTATGATATTATTAAAAATTAATAATTTTATAATTTTTGTTTATTTTATTTTATTTATAATTTTTTATCACATGTCACTTCGTGGTTATGACATGTGATGACTTTAATTAAAAAAATTAAGGACAATTAACTTAACGGTCAATTATTAAAGTTAATTATTAAAGGACTTTTTTGATATATTTTAACTGTTCAAGTACCCAATTAAGTGAAGAAAAAAAGAGACTTAATTGTTTTTTTTGAAAAATTTTGAGAGCCCTTTCGATACATTTTAAAATTTTAAGTATCCAATTAAGTAAAAGAAAAAAAAAGTTAATTGTTTTTCTTATAAAAAATTTAAAATTTTTTTACACCTTTAAATCTTTTTTAAATAAACTAATTAGTTTAATTAATGTATTATTAAAAAATTAACAAACAAAAATAATTAACGGAGGGCGTGAATAAATAATATGGGGAAAGAGAAAACTTTCGTCAACTATTGCAGGGCAGCATGATGTAATTTAATTGTTTTCCTTATAATAAATAAATAAGGAAAACAATTGAAGTAACATAAGTTATTTTTTATTTATGAAAGTTATCGTGATAGTGATGGTTTTATAATTTTTATAAGAAAAATATTAGATTAAATTTGAAGGTACCGATTTTAGTTAATGAAAAAAATTTACTTTTTAACTTATAAATAAAAAATAATACGTTTCAACATACCCAAAATTACATCTTCCTGTATTGATAATAATATTCATATCAATCATACTAAAATTTAATATACTTGTCAAACATTTTTTCAAATGTAAATAGTTAAACCATGATATCCTGATTTTTACTAAATTGCTCCTAACCAATATAAGATAGTTATCTATTGTCTTTTGTTGCTATTATTTTATTAGGCAAAATTGCTCATGATTATATATTTTAAATTTGAACTCAAATATAGTAAGAGTAATTGTGGGTTAATTAAACATGCATGGTGTTAATAAGCATTATTATAGAATGCGGTTCAAACTGTAGAAAGTACAAAGTACTTGAGAGATTAAGTAGCAGATAAATTACAATAACAGTACATTGTTTAATCATTAATCTTCCTAGCGACAAGGATAAGAGCATTTTTTTTGTGTGTAGTGAGACCAGGTACAACATCAAAGTCTATGTCTTTCTTGTTCATTCCGGTCGACATTTCCCAATCAAACTTGTAAAGAAGATTAGCAAGGGCAAGCTCCACTGCTGCAACTCCCATATGCATTCCAGGACAAACCCTTCTACCTGCACCAAAGGGTATGAGCTCAAAGTTCAACCCTTTGTAGTCAATAGAGCTGCCGATGAACCTTTCGGGACAAAATTCTTCAGGGTTTTCCCAAGCTTCAGGGTCTCTTCCTATCGCCCATGCATTCACATACACTAAGGTTTTGGCAGGTACTTGGTACCCACCTACGCTGCACTTTCGAAGTGTTTCTCGGGGCACTAACAATGGAACTGTTGTTTGCAACCTGAATGTTTCTTTTATCACAGCTTTTAGGTAAGTTAAACCTTGAATGTCTTCTTCATTTACAAATCCTTTTGTCCCAATCAAATCCCTCACTTACGCTTGAGTTTTCTTCAAACACTTTGGGTTTATCATTAGGAAGCACATGGCCCAAATCACAGTGGCTGCTGTTGTGTCTGTTCCAGCAATAAACACATCCTACATAGAGAAAAAAAAGAGAGGTTATATGATATATGCATAAAGTGTGAAGCTAGTGATAGAAATTTCGAGTGAAAATGAGATAAGACCATAAGAATAGCTTTTATGTGATCTATGGTCAGATCAAATGGAAAATCACGATCTTTCTGTATTCTTAGTAACACATCGAGTATGTCCTCTTGCTCTGGTTTTTGTCTATTTGGATCGAGATGTTCACTAATGAACTGTTGATAGAAAATATCAAGTTCTTTGGATGTTTTTTCAAGACGAGAGAAGAACCCGGTGAATCTATCAACCCAACCCATGAAAGGAAAATAGTCAGAGAAACTAAAGCATGACAACATGGCTTCACTTTCTTTAAGCAACCCATCGAACCTGCTTCTTTCAGCTCCTTCGTCGTCATACCTCTTACCGAAACCTACTCTACATATTATTGAATTGGAAAGGCACATCATTGCCTCACTCAAGTTGACAGGCTTAGAATCAATGGATAATCGGCATATTTTTTGAACCAGGCGAGCAACTTCATCTTCTCGGATGGGACGATACTTTTGCACTCTGCTAAACAGATGCACAACACAAAGTTTCCTCATCTCACGCCAGTAGTCAGAGTATGGTGAAAAAGACAAATCCGAGGCATTGTAAGATAATCTACGAGCACCACAAAGGCTAGGTCTACTGCAGAAGTCAAGGTCATGGGTTTTCATAACCGCTTCAGCCATTTTTGCTGTAGAAACTACAAGGGTTGGCTTAAATCCAAATCTTAAGAACACTAGAGGACCATACTTTTGAGAGAGTTTATAAAGAAAAATATGAGGGACTGAGTTATCAGACATCAGCATATGTAAGTGACCGATCAAGGGAAGAGCTGGAGGGCACGGAGGAAGAGGAAGAACAAGATTAAGATTGCCATTGGTTCTAAAGTTACGTTTTAGGAGAATGAAGAGGAAGAGTAGAGCTAGAAGAAAGATCATAAATAGTACGATTGCCATTGTAATCTACACAAGTCTGTTTGAGACATGAGAGGAAGAGTCCCTTTATAGAACTCTTTCGCAACTTGTTTATTTTATTTTATTTTTTGAAATGAAACCGTGGGGGCTCAGAGGATAATGCGTACGTGTAGAGGAGATTTGGGTGGATTGGTTGGCAGAGAAGTCATATTTAGGCATTATTATAATATTTATGCATGCAAGGCGTTGACATCCTTGTTATAGAGCATTATTAGTTGGGATTTAGGGCTAGTTCATGGAGGGAGTTATGGAATTAGTCCCAGTACGGATCAGCCTGTTCACTTTTCCATTTGAGCTGTCTCCAAGGAATATTGTTGACCCAACTGCATGCATCCAACTTATATATATATCTGTGTGTGTGTGAGAGAGAGATTTAGGGTTAGCTGTATATACATAAAGCAACCCTGGGTATCATACGTTCAGTGTTGTTGGTTACCATTAAGTACAAAGATGCTTAAACTGAGCATCGTTAACATCATGATCAAATGGTTGTTAACTTTAAAGCACATCTTTCATCATTTCCTTGCTGTCCTTGTGAACAATAAATCTATAGTAATCAAATATTAATATCCAAAACGCATTTTCACTTTATAAATAACTTAGAAAAATTATGAATTTCTAAACAAATACAAAGGATAGAAAAGAGTGAGGGTGGAAAAATTCACAACAGTTCAACTATAAAGTAAGATAACTATCGCTCTTTTCCATCATCCATATCAAATAAAGCCAAAGTTTATCTATTCTCGGCCAGGGGCGAAATCAGAAAATATTTTTAGGGGTAGCAATTAAATTATAATTTTTATGTTAGAAAAAATATAATTTCTCCATTTAAATAAACTATATCTTTATAATTTTTAAATAATTAAATCAAAGTTTTACATTTTTAGTAGGCCAAAATATAATTTTACTTTTATACTAATTTAAGATTTTAAATAGCATGGGCTCATGAATGCACACCTTTAGCTAATTTGATTCGATGGAGAGATAAGCTAGGGCTCTTTCTATTGTGTAGGTAAGATTGGTTGGATTAGACCACTTTTTTGTAGATTATATATTTACTTATGCAACTTTCTTGATTGTCTCTACATCGGATAAATTTGGTTAATTCCTTATATTATGCGCTGTATCTGTGATAATATCATCTCTTTTGATAGAGAAAAGGTATGCCTCCTTCTATTTCTACAACTAGGATCCAACTTATATCATTGATAATAATTAATTCCGCCACAGTCTCCACCTTAATTTATCCGGATCATTGCAAAAGAAAAAAATGTTAAACACAATAAAAAAAATAAAAATTAAAGGATATAAATTAAATTATAAGAGAAAAGGAAGCATATCCTTCAATAGGATGATAAACATAAATTCATTATTTAACATTTTCAAGTTTGAAAAGTTGTGAATTGAGAGGCAAATGAAGCACATCCCTAGACCTATTCATCATGTTGAGCTTAGACTATAATTTTTTATTTTTAAGTTAACCTAAATTTAAATTAAATAAATTTAAATATATTTTTATGTAAATTTAATTATAAAAATTGATATTTAAAAGATATTAAGTGCTTAATTACGTTGAAATTAAATTCAAAATTTTCATTACTACAACAACTAAATCAATCACCTAATATTATTCAATCAACCAGATGCCATCTTTTCTTGTATAGCTAAGGATAGTCAAAGCCCAAATATTATATTTAAAAATAGAGTTTGATATTTAATATTTTAATTTATTATATTACGTAGTGCACAAAGTATGAAATTTTTTCATAAAATATAAATTCATAATTGTTGTACATAACTCTTCTCACTAGAGCAAATCTTGCTAGCACATGGGCACACATAAAAATGGCTCATCTAATCATTGATCAAGATACATTAAATGTACTCATTACACCGTTGAACTTTAAATCAATTACCATTTAATTATACGTCTATATCTTCCAAAACATTACCTGCTCATCTTTTCAGGTCATTAAAACGTTCTCTTAACTGGTTACAACAACTCGAATTAAGTTAAGAGAATTTTAAAGATATAATCGCTTTCTAGGTAATTGTAATCCCTTTAAAGCTGAATTTTGGGTATTAAGAAAAAGATACAAACGTATCACTATATAGATTATAATTTTAAAGTAAGTAAGGTTTTAACTAATGAAAAAATAGAAGATTCAGGCGTCACAGTACTTAGAAGGGTTCAAAGAACCATGCGATTGAAGGACAGTGATGGATTTGATATGTGCTAAGGGGGAAAAATTTAGTTGCAGACCGAATGGTTAAACTATGTCTAGATTAAAAATCAAGTCTACAGATTTTTAATGTACCTTCTAGCGAGATCTTGGAGGTTCTTCATCAAGTTATACCTAGTGAAATTCCTTTTCAATTGACTTGATGTAAATTTTTTTTCACAAAAAAAAAAGTTTCTTTTAAATAATAGAATTTTTATTGATTTGAATTATCATTATAAGTTATGATCATATCTGTTCTTTTTAATCCATATCCCCACCTTAAGCCATAAATAGGAGTATAATGTATTTCAGCGTATTCGAACTCATGTATTCTTACATTAACAACAATACCATACCAATTGAGTTAAGACTCAATCGACAAATTCAAGTCATTGTTAAACGATAATGACATCAAAGAGTGATAAAAGATCACTTTAATCAATGATAGTGTAAAATTATAATATTCATTCATCATCATCATCATCATCATCATCATACATTAATTTAGTTTATAATACATGTTATAATAAATTTGGTTTAAACTCACCCTTACTCACTTTTCCTATCATTGTCTAATATGAAAGCTTCATTTTATAATTGTATGTTGTCATTAATTTTAATTTATTTTTCTAATTAGCATTATGACTATAATTTTATACCGATATTCAATTTATTATTATTTTAAGTAATTTGTAACTCCAAAACAATTAATTGTATCGGAAGTCCAATATTGATTGACGATGATGATAGATTAAAGAAGAAGATCAAGATAGAAGATGATGACAAGAAGGATAAATTGAAATAGAAGGTTAAGATTAAAAAAAATTAAATATATTTGTAATATTTGTATTTTTTTAAAAATAGATTTTATTTTAAAAAAGTTGGATTTTTAATTTATCTTTAATTTATTCCATTGTTTTTTTATAATATAATTTGATTATTTGATTTCAATAATCTTTTCACACATGAAAATAAAATATTAAAAAATAAAAATTATATTATGATTTGTAATGTTTAATTTATTATATTTGATACTATTTGAATTTAATTTTTAATTAATAACATTTTATATTTGGTTTTAAATTAGAAAAATAAAAATATAAAATGAAAAAAATAGTTTTTAATACTAAAATAAAAAAATAACATTTTAAAAAATTAATACATTAAAATCATAATTTAGTTTATTATTAATGTGCACATACAAATTAAATCAAATTTTAATATCAATTCTCAAAATAATTTTTATTTTTTGAATTTTAATCTTTAAGATATTTACATAAATATTTAAGACAGTGTTGTTTGAAACGGATCGGTTGGATCAGGAACCGATGGAGATATCGAACCGGAGAGGCCCTTTGAACTAGTGGACCTAGAAATTGGTACATATCGGTTGAACTGGGCATTTGAACCAGTTGAATTGGATTTTTAATTTTTTTATTATTTTTTGAATTTTTTTAAAAAATATTTTTTAATTGGACCGATGAATCAATTACCTGACCATTTAGAACACCGATTTGATTTTAAAACATTGGATTAAGATTGAGTTCTTTTACATTTACTCAAACCCATACTAAGTGTTCCATCTTTAATTATACTTTTGCTATAATTTAAACTATTCAATTTAATTGATAAGTAATAATATCTTATTATTTTAAATTATTTTATTATTTATTTAAATTAATTTTGTAAAGATCAAAAGTATAAATCAACAATATATTCACATATATATATTTTATTTCTCAATGTATTTATTAGAACAAGTCCAGTAATTAATTCTATACATTCTGTAAGTGTATTAAGGGAATAGATACTAATTACAAGTTGACAACATATTCATATTTTAAATATTATATATACATATATATATATATATTTATTTAATATTGTACAAAAATAATAAAAACGTAAACACGATATAAAAAAATTAGTCTTCTTATGAAAGGACCCTCAAGCACATGGAGGGGTAAGTAAGAAAAACAATATGCAATATCTTCGTCAAATCTTGTCCAAAACTCCTAAATCCTTTGTGTTTTGAAAAGATTTTCCTTTCGCGGCTCTCCGCACCTATTATGTTAATAGCCTGAGATTACCAAATCTTCCAAATCATGTATCAATAATTAGGGTTGTAAGAAAAAATTAAGACGAAATGTGATGTTGAATCTGAATCAAATTATTATGGACGATTTAAAACATTGAAAAAAAAAAAGTCAAATGAAAATGATTTCACCTCGTAACTTCATCTAGCAAAGAAGATAAGGTGCCTAAATTTGAAAGATCATATTCTGATATTAGTTCATGTATTGTGTGTAAGTTACAAGTTTAGTCCGTGTACTCTAATTAAGTCAGTGTAGTTCTGATCAAAGCGATAGCCTTTAAATTATGTTATTTCCAGAATATTATGCGGCAAACATATCAACACATAAGAATGTTATGTTAACTTTCTATTTCCAAATAATATTCACAAAAAGCTACATTATTTTAATTAATGAGTTTAATAGCTACTATTTGAAATTGGGTTTGAAATTTTAAAATTTAAAACCAATAAGGACTAAAAATGATTAAATTGAAGAATGTGGATTAATTTCCAACCATAGCGCATGGTACGAGAATTTGACCTAGTAAATTTGACTGCTATAGTGTAGGTTAGGACTAAAATTTTAAAATTTAAAAAGTAAAGGAACTAAATTGATCAAATTAAAATATAAAATTAGTTATGCTACTTATGCATAATATCAAGACTAAAAACAAAATTTAGCCTATTTTAAATACTTTTCAAAATTTTTGTCTTTCCTGAGATTCTTTTATGGATCGCACACTTTTTTCCCTTTAATTACGTCTCTTTCTGATTTTCCTTCTCTTTTTCCTTTTTAAATAATTTTTGTCTATTCCATATTATCTCGTGAATCTACTTCTATCTTTTAATCTAATGTAAAGCATAAAATATTATTAAAAAATTTATAATGTATATATATAAAAATTACGTATTTAAAATATGAAAATAGTAAAATATATATAATTCAATAAAATTACAAATATTATATTAAAATATAATTTTGGTTTAATATTAAAATTAGTGTTTTTATTGATATAAATAATACGCGTTTAAATTTTATTATATTCAAAATTTTATTAATTTTATTAAAAAATAAAAAGATTAAAGTACTGTTAAATAATATAACTTATTTTAATTATGATAGAATATTTTCATAATTTCCTTAATCAAATTAATATCTAGTTGATTCGTGACATCAACTCAATAAAATAATAATATAGATTCACAATTAATAAATATACAGGGCGAATCTTAAAGGGGCAGGTAGGGGCTTCAACCCTCTCAAATGAAAAATTACTATTTAAATTCCCTTAAAAAATGAAAAAAATTTATGTTTAATCCCTTAATTTATGGTAAAATTATATTTTAACCTTTTAAAAATGAAAAAAATTATGTTTAATATTTTAAAAAATATGAATAATAAATTAATATATTATATTTAATCCCTTTATAAAAATTATTATTCAATCTCGATTTTTCTTTTACTTAAAAATTAATAAAATAAAATATCTATTTTTTAGGATAGTTGTCAATTTCATGGGATTTTTGGGAATCTTATGTATGTTTTAATGTTTATATTTTATTTAAAGGAATTGGTATCTTGACAAAAAGGAGGATGCGGAAGCAATTGTCCACATCCATTTAATGTGAAAACTAAACTAAAATTTTGAGGAATAAAATTTAGTACTTCTTTGTAATATATAATTTAGGGTGAGTTTAGATGGGTAGTGTGTTTATTTGTAGTTAGTATAAAAATGTGGTGGTGGTGAAATTAGATACTGTAATCTGAAACAAAAAATAAGCTAAACGCACTGCATCACACCCCACCACCCACCCAAACCCACTTTTAATTTGCTGTAGTATTATTTAAAATGTGAGTAAACAAAATAATTGGTGATAGCATTAACTATTTTTATTAAAAGAAAAAATTAGTCCTTATGAAAATTTAGTTTTTATAGTTTTTTAAATGTAACCTAATAGTTTATTAAAAGAAACAATTAATTAACATTGTTATTTGATAGGGAGTTGAATATGCTCGTCCGTTTAAGGGAAGTTGTTAGCAGTAAGGTGTTGATGCCTCAGAAGGAGGATAGGTTAATTTGGATTCATGATAGCAAAGGGGTGTTTTCGGTGAAGAAATTAACTGAATTATTGATCAAAGAAGGTATGGATGACATTTGTTTCGCCTTTGATAAGATTTGGAAGTTAAATGTGCCTCCTAGAGTAAGAAGCTTCCTATGGTTGTTTTCAATTGATAGGCTTCCTATTAAGGAGTTCCTGATTAGAAGAGGTGTGCAGATTAGTCAAATGGGGAGCAGTTGCCCTTGGTGCAATAGAGAACTGATGAAAGTGGTGCATCTTTTTTTTCCATTGCAAATTTATTGATGGGTTTTGGAGAAAAATATTCGAATGGTGGGAGATGGAAAGGAGTCCTGTTGATGGGTTCTCTGATTTTTTTCTCCTCATGTAATAAGGTATTTATATAGGTGTGGTCAAAAGATTATGGATGATTTAGGTGACAGCAGCTTGCTGCTTGGTGTGGCTAGCAAGGAACGAGATGGTGTTTGGTAGGAAGTGGCCTTTATTGTCCAGCTTGGTTTTTCATTCCAAGATGCGGGCGTTGATATGGATTAGGGCTGTCCAAGAAGAATTAAGAGTGGATGAGAGATCATGGTGGGTTTGTCCGTTTAGAAGTTGGAGTGATATAAAAAAATCTGGGTTGAATGTCAAGTTTTGGCATCCTCCGAGTTTGGTTGGGTAAAATTTAATGTATGCGGTGTGGAGAATGAGGATGAAGTCGGGTGTGGAGGGGTGTTAATAGATTCGGATGGGGTAGCAAGGGCATTATTTTCGGGTCTATTTGCAGCAAAAGATTCCATGGCAGCTGTGGTGGGTGCGATTATCATTGCTTTGGATGTGTTTTTTGCAATGGGGTGGGAAGGTAAAAACTCTCTAATCATTGAGGTTGGATCTATCGAGGTGTTTAGTTGGGTTGAGAACAAAGGTTTGAGACTATGGTTGCTGCATACTTTCTTCAAGGATATTGAAATTAGGATGTTTGGAGTTGGTGATCTTTCCTTCTCGAAAGCTGATAAGCACAGTAACAAGATGGCTTTTGCTCTGGCGGTTGCAGGAATTAAAATACCTAGTATGTTTAAGGCATGGTGGTGATTTTTTGAGTAATGATGATGTGTTCCTTCAGGTATGTTGGTATGATGTTTGTGCCTTAAGGATATGTGGTTATATGGGGTGTTTTGTGTTGGTTTTGTTTTTTGTTTAGAGGGCTGTTTAACCGAAGAGGCTATTGGGGTTCTAGTGGGTGATAGTATGCTGTTATCGGTTTGAGTTTGGTTTTTGTACTTGGGAAAAGGGTCATTTTCGTTAGGGGTATGATTGCATTTTGTAGTCTATATCATTTCTTGCAAATGCTGAAAATTATAATATCTTGATTGAGCAAAAAAAAAAAAAAACATTGTTATTAATTTTGTTTAATTACTCGCTTTCTTCTTTGTTGTTCACTTTCTAATAGTATATGGATTAAATTGTACTGTTTATTTTAATAATGACAAAGGATTTCTTTGAATGGGTGGTGAGTTAATTTCGGTAAAATCAAAAGTGATGATTACAATAAATTAGTTACTTTAGTAGCAAGATTGAATATTGTAATAGTGAAAATAAAATTAGGAGTGAAATATGCATTTTGGATATGATAGCAGAATATATATATTAATATAAATATAATAATTATACAAAGTGAATACATTATAAATTTTGTTATTATATAAAAATTATATAAAATTAATTTAAATAATTTAAATTTTAATACACATATGGTTTTTATATTTTTAATTATTTTAACAAAATATAAATTTATTTTAAATTATTATTTAATATAAAATATATTTTAAATTAATGTCCTTAATAATCAATTCTCTTCTTACCTAGTCGTTAACTAAATAAATATAAAATATATTTTGAATCTAAATAAATATCATATAACTAATTTTAATCTCATTGACAGAGTATCCAATCTCAACACGGTAACTGACATGGAAAACCTCCATAAATTGCTTTTGACTTTTACAGTGCAAACGACTTCCAAAGTATTTATCCTATTCTAAATTTGAATTCAGAGTAATTGTAGGTTAATTAAACATAAAAGGAATTACTAAGACATTTGATAAGAATGTGGTTCAAATTGGAAAAAAAGTATAAACTTGAAGGATTTGGCATCAAATAAGTTACCATAACGATACATTGATTAACCATGAATCTTCTTAGCCATAAGGATAAGATCATTTTTTTTGTGTGTAGTGAGACCAGGTACGACATCAAAGTCTATGTCTTCTTTGTTCATCTCGGGCAACATTTCCCAATCAAACTTGTAAAGTAGATTAGCAAGGGCAAGCTCCACTGCTGCAACTCCCAGATGCATTCCAGGGCAAACCCTTCTACCCGCACCAAATGGTATGAGCTCAAAGTTCAGCCCTTTGAAGTCAATAGAGCTTCCAATGAATCTTTCAGGATAGAAGTCTTCTGGGTTTTCCCAAGCTTCAGGGTCTCTTCCTATTGCCCATGCATTCACATACACTAAGGTTTTGGTCGGGACTTCATACCCACCTATGCTGCACTTTCGGAGTGTTTCTCGTGGCACTAACAATGGAGCTATTGCTTGCAACCTGAACGCTTCTTTTATCACAGCTTTTAGATAAGTAAAATTGTGAACATTATCTTCATTTACAAACCCTTTTTGCCCAATCAAGTCCCTCAATTCCGCTTGAGTTTTCTTCAAACACTTTGGGTTTTTCATTAGGAAGGACATGGCCCAAATCACAGTGGCTGCTGTTGTGTCTGTTCCAGCAATAAACACATCCTACATAGAGAAAAAAAAAAAAAGAAGAGGTTATATGATATATGCATAAAGTGTGAAGCTAGTGATAGAAATTTCGAGTGAAAATGAGATAAGACCATAAGAATAGCTTTTATGTGATCTATGGTCAGATCAAATGGAAAATCACGATCTTTCTGTATTCTTAGTAACACATCGAGTATGTCCTGTTGCTCTGGTTTTTGTCTATTTGGATCGAGATGTTCATTAATGAGTTGTTGATAGAAAGTATCAAGTTCTTTGGAAATTTTTTGAAGACGAGTGAGGAAACCAGTGAATCTATCGACCCAACCCATTAAAGGAAAATAGTCAGAGAAACTAAAGCATGACAACATGGCTTCACTTTCTTTAAGCAACCCATCGAACCTACTTCTTTCAGCTCCTTCCTCTTCATACCTCTTGCCGAAAGCTACTCTACATATTATTGAACTGGAAAGGCACATCATTGCCTCACTCAAGTTGACGGGCTTAGAATCAACGGATAATCGGCATATTTTTTGAACCAGGCAAGCAACTTCATCTTCTCGGATAGGGCGATAGTTTTGCACTCTGCTAAATAGATGTACAACACAAAGTTTCCTCATCTCACGCCAGTAGTCAGAGTATGGTGAAAAAGTCAAATCCGAGGCATTGTAAGATAATTTGCGAGCACCACATAGATTAGGCCTGCTGCAGAAGTCAAGGTCATGGGTTTTCATAACTGCTTCAGCCATTTTTGCTGAAGAAACTACAAGGGTTGGCTTAAACCCAAATCTTAAGAACACGAGAGGACCATACTTTTGAGAGAGTTTATAAAGAAAAATATGAGGGACTGAGTTATCAAACATCAGCATATGTAAGTGACCGATCAAGGGAAGACCTGGAGGGCCAGGGGGAAGAGGAAGAACAAGATTGCCATTGGTTCTAATGCTACGTTTTAGGAGATTGAAGAGGAAGAAGGGTAGAGCTAGAAGAAAGACCATAAACAGTACTATTGCCATTGTGAACTACACAAGCGCCTGTTTGAGACATGAGAGGAAGAGTCCACTTATACAATTCTTTTGCAATCTGTTTATTTTGTTTTATTTTTTAATTTAGAAAAATGAAAAATTGTCAACCAAATAAATACGTAGTTTTCTATTTTGTTTGAAGTTGACACATGCACTACATATGCATATCTTTTATTGTGGGCACTTTTGAATTATTAGAGGGGTTGATATCAGTGGTACTAGGTGAAGGCTCTGACGATTGTGCGTATACTGGAGTTTTGGGTGGATATTTTTTGTCTTGGCAATGAAAAAAAAACAATATCTTGGCAACAGTTATTCACTCGTTCACCTTCTGTTTCTCCAGTCTCAAATGCAAGCGTTATTCTAATACAACTTCAGATCCCACAATTATGAATTTGGTAGAAAAGATGGAAAAATTAAAAGAAAAAATAAATTTTTTTAATCAATACTTGATAGAGTTAAAAAATAAAAAAAATAAAATAAAAAATAAAAAAAATGCATAATCTTGAAGTAATCATCTCTCTCATTCTCTCTCCTTTTATAATTCCAATTTAAAAGATTTGCTCCTATTCTCTTTCTTCTCACTCTTCTTCCACACCAAGCAAACTTAAAATTTCTTTCTTTCTACTTTTTCACTTGTTCCTTTCACTTTTTGACTCAACCAGCACACCTTATATGTAGATACAATTATGTTTGATATGTTTATGATAGTGGATGAGTTAACGCAAATGCTTCCTACTGTTTTCAAAACTTAATTGTTAAATTTAATCTATTCGATAAACTTTATTTATTTTAAAATGTAACATTTAACTTAAAGGTGACAATAGTTGTTATCGATCCATCCAACTAATTGTAGAGAAATTTTGGTGTTCAAAGCATGGTCTTGGACCCTTAACCTTAGACTCTGAACCTTAAACCCTAGACATTGGATCTTAGACCTTGGACTCTCAACCCTAAACCATTAGTAATGTGTTTAGGATTTAAGGTTTAAAATCCATGGTCCAAGGTCTAGGGTTTCAGAGTACAGGATCAAAAGTTCAACTTTCATGATCTAGAATTCAAGTTAAAATTTTGTTATTAAAATGATGTGTCAATGACATGAAAAAATATGCTAAAATGACATTAAATAATTGATAAAGAATACAAAATTTTGTGATGTCTCTGTTTCATACAATTCTTTTCCTGACAATAATTACAAGTTAACTAAACATACATATTGTTATTAAGAACTAAAATGTGGCTAAAAACTACAAATTAGAGCAAACAAGAAACTATTTTTTTTTCTTTCAATTCAAAAAAAATTAATTTAACCATTAACAATATACATATTCTCGCTTAATATTTTTTAAATGTATAAATATTTTTTTTTAAAATAGTAATATATTTAATAATTAAAATGAAAAAATTAGATGAAAAAAAAAGGAGAAATTATCCTTGATTTTTTTTAAATGTCGTGATTAAATCACAAATTTAATTTATGAAAATCTATTGAACTAAAACCTAATTTAACTGTTACTATAACAATACAAGGATTAATCGTTAATCTTCCTTGCCACAAGGATAAGAGAATTTTTTTTGTGTGTAGTGATACCAGGTACAACATCAAAGTCTATGTCTTCCTTACTTATCCCGTTTGGCATTTCCCAATCAAACTTGTAAAGGAGATTAGCAAGGGCAAGCTCCACTACTGCGATTCCCATACGCATTCCAGGGCAAACCCTTCTACCCGCACCAAATGGTATGAGCTGAAAGTTCAACCCTTTGTAGTCAATGGAGCTACCAATGAACCTTTCTGGACAGAACTCTTCAGGGTTTTCCCAAGCTTCGGGATCTCTTCCTATTGCCCATGCATTCACAAACACTAAGGTTTTGGTAGGGACTTCGTACCCACCAATGCTGCATTTTCGAAGTGTTTCTCGTGGCACTAATAGTGGAACTGTTGCTTGCAATCTAAATGTTTCTTTTATCACCGCTTTTAGGTAAGTTAAATTTTGAACTTCATCTTCATCTACAAACCCTTTTTCTCTAATTAAATCCCTCACTTCCGCTTGAGTTTTCTTCAAACACTTTGGGTTTTTTATTAGAAAGTTCATTACCCAAATCACAGTAGCCGCTGATGTGTCTGTTCCAGCAATAAAAACATCCTGCATAAAAAGGAAAAGGAGAAAAATGAGTGTATATATACATAACCTGTGAAGCTAATGATAAAAGTATCAAGTAAAGATGAGATGACCATAAGAATAGCTTTTATATGATCTATGGTAAGATCAAATGGCAAATCATGATTTGTCTTTATTCGTAGCAACACATCGACTATATCTTCTTGCTCTGATTTTAATTTATTTGGATCAAGATGCTCATCAATAAGTTCTTGGATGAAAGTATCAACTTCTTTGAAAGCTTTTTCAAGACGACTCAAAAAACCAGTAAATCTATCTACCCAACCCATGAAAGGAAAGTAGTCAGAGAAACTAAGATTTGAAAACAAAGCTTCACTTTCTTTAAGCAACCGACTGAACCTGCTTTTTTCAGCTCCTTCCTCATCATACCTCTTACAGAAGCCTATTCTACAAATGATTGAATTTGATAGGAACATCAGTGCCTCACTCAAGTTGATAGGCTTAGAATCAACAGATAATTGGCATATTTTTTCAACCAGGCGAGAAACTTCGTCTTCTCGGGTGGGACGATACTTTTTCACTCTACTAAAGATGTGTACAACACAAATTTTCCTCATCTCCCTCCAGTAGTCATTGTATGGTGAATAAGACAAATCAGAAGAATTGTAAGAAAATTTTCCAGCAGCACATAAATTAGGCCTGCTGCAGAAGTCAAGGTCATGGGTTTTCATAACCTCTTCAGCCATTTTTGCCGAAGAAACTACAAGGGTTGGCCTAAATCCAAATCGCAAGAACATGAGAGAACCGTATTTTTGAGAGAGTTTATAAAGAAAAAGATGAGGGACTGAGTTATCAGACATCAGCAAATGTAAGTGACCAATGAAGGGAAGACTTGGAGGGCCAGGCGGAAGGCGATTAAAACTGCCATTGTTGCTAACCCTATGTTTTAGGTGAACGAATAGCAAGAAGGGGAGAGCAAGAAGAAAGATACTCATAAACAGTGCTATTACCATTGTAATCAACTCAATCTGTTTGAAACATGAGAAAAAGAGGTCCCCTTATCCAACTCTTTTTATGTTTGAAAATTTGTCATATACGTGTTTGCATGTAGCTTTGTATTTTGTTTATAGTTGACATTTGTTCTACATGCATACATATATTTGATTTCATGTTTTCATGGGCTGTTTTCTATTTTTAGCGGTTGCAACCAGGGATTTAAATTGCGGTCGCGGTCGTGTTTTCGGTCGTGTTATGTTTGTCGTAGTTGCGGACATAACGAGTGCTATTACGATCACTGCGAGTATCGCGGTCGTGAATTTTTTTAAAAATTCACACAACTTATTGTAAAATAATAATAGCAGTTTCAGCAGTAGCGATTTTGGACGATGCTGCTACCGCTATATAACGGCCGCTATAACGGTATGAAATTGCTATTTAAATCCTTGGTTGCAATTAATGGTAGGTGGGGGTTAGAGGATATGTGCATGATGTATACTGGAGTATTGGATGGATTGTTTGGCAGTGAAGTCATATTCAGGCATTATTATAATATTTCAGCATGCAATGCAAGCGGTTGATATCCCTCTTCTAGAGCATTAAGTGGGTTTTGAGAATGATTTTTAGGGTTTGTTCATCTGATGATCAGACCATTTATTGGTCATTCCTCACACTACATACATATGAATTTTGTTGCATGCATCCATATCTGACTCTTGACAATGCAAACATTTGATAGTCCTATGAATTTTGTACTGCCATCACCCCTTTTTTTTTTTTTTTTTTGGCTAAGCGTAAAGAATTCATTAATAAGAAATTAAATAACCCCCTCAACAAAGGAGCAGGGTAAAGGTCCAACCAAAAGTGACAAGCCGACCAGCGGCAAAATCAAAGGAAACCGCAGTACAAATCAGCCAAAACAGCAAAAACATAACAGAAAACAAGAGATGAACAGCCATAGAAACCACAGATTAAAGAAAACAATCACAACCGGCCCATGAACATGCATTGTCGATCAACAAAAGCTTCCGCCAAAGCATTTGTGAAGTAGACTTATTCATAAATCGAAACGTCCAAAAATTGAGAGGGTTTGAAGAAAACATTAAACTTAAAAAATAAGATTAAAAAAGATTAATTCTATTTAAAATATTAGTCAAATTTAAATTTTAACATTTAAGGTTTGAGTTTAGTCCAACCCAGTTTTTTCTCTAAGTATATATTATATTATATAATGTTATTTTTATATTAAGCAGCTAGCATTCATTACTCACGGGGTTGATTGTATATACTAATTATATTAAATTTAATTATTTCTAAAGGTTTTTCATATAAATTTTATAAGGATCTCGAAATTAAAATATAATAATGTATAAGTTTAATTTTAAAAACGTGATAACTGATGTTAGATTGGATTTAATTAAATAAATAATATTTTAAAATTATTTTAAAATATAAATATTATAACAGTAGATTGCATGTTTCTAACTTAAATTCAATTATTAATTACTGAATATATAAATTCAATTTATATAGTAAGAGATACATACCTTTAAAAATAGTCATGAAAAAGGTAATTATACATTATATGGTTTTCTTACCGGTACGATACATGAATTTATTGCGTATATAAATTATTTAGAATATAATAAATATTTTTTACCAGTACGATTCACAGATAATTTATAGTTTTAAAATGAGAATTTTGTAGATATTAATATTTATTTTAAATTAATGGTTTTTTAAATATTCATAACATTAAAAACTAATATTAATATCATACAACAAAACTAATTGTTAAAAATGAATAAATAACATAATATTACTTTGAATTGTAAATTAGATTCGGTTTCTTTTTATGCATTTATAATTGAATTTATATTTATGAATTTTTAAAATATTTTTTTTAAAAATATATAAATAGATTATAAAATATTTTAGTAAAAAATTATAAGCAATGTCATTATTAAGTTTGAATTGATATTAAAGAAAATATATATGCTATATCAATAAAAAAATTTCCATGTGGGTTCGAGTCGCATTAATTTCGTTGATTGTTTGGGTATTGTCCTGTTATTATAATTCACCAAAAAAAAAAAGGTGGTTCATGTCAGTTTGGAGTCTAATACTATGTAATATAATATATATGTATAAGATATAATATTAGAGCTGATCATGGGTTGGGCTGGATCAATGTAAAAAATCATGTCCATTTTCTAGGCCCGATTCCAGTCTGTCTCGCCCGTATTAATTTTTTTAGATTATTTTTATATAAAAATTGTAATACATCAAATAGATTAAAAACATTAAAATAAATGTTTCCCAACAAATTAAAAATACATATAAAAAAATATTTATACTTAAATAACACTAATATAGTTGCAACTCAACAAGCAAAATTATCAATAAAAAAAGAGTTATACGACATCCAAAGTTTATCTTTTTACAAAGCAACAAACATTATTTTGAAAATATTTGTGTTGTTTTATATTTTGATAAATCTTAAAAGTTACATACATAATGAAAATTATAATATTTAAACCCAAAACATTATAATTTTCGATATTTCGACTTTACAACTTTAACCAAATCCAAGTTTGATCTTTATATCAAATTTTTGGCTTAATAACAATTTTGGCCACTAACATTTACATGTTTTTGTCAAAATGACCCTAATTGTATTTTTGAGTCTTTTTTCAAATTGTTTTTTAACAGATTCGATGAAAGTACAGTTAAAAATGTTAACGAGATGATGTGGAATTTCATACATGAAATATTGTAATGAGATGTAATTTATTACTTAGGTAACCCAATAAAATAATTACATGTGAAAAACAATAAAATAAATAATTCATGAAGTTAAAAAAATAAATCTTAATTTAAAGAAAATAAATGTAATTATCTAAAAGGAGTTTTAAAATGAATGCACACATTCAGTATTTTCGATTTGATTTATTAATTATCTTTTTGAAACTCTCAGTAAACAAATGCATTCATTTTGAAACTTTTTTAAAATAATTAAGTTTATTTTCTTTAAGTTAAGAGTTATTATTATTATTTAATTTCATGTATAATTTATTTATTTTATTATTTTTCACATGAAATTATCTATTGGGTTACCTAAGTAATAAATTACATCTCATTAAAAATATTACACATATAAAATTCTATATCATTCTGTTAACTTTTTTAATAGTACTTCCATCAAATCTATTAAAAAATAATTTGAAAAAAAAAAAGAATAAATGTTGATGGCAAAAAAAGGCTCAAAAATATAATTAAAATCATTTTGATAAAATATGTAAACGTTAGTGGCCTAATTTATTATTAAACCCAAAATTTTTAATAAATTTATTACATAAATTTTTTTTATCAAAATCTAATTTGGACCCATCAATCAATTTACGAAATTATTACATATCTTATACCATTACTTATTTCATTAAATCCAAAATTATTACATCTCCATTCTATTTCTAGCAAATAATTATTAATTTCCCATTCTAGTACATTCCAACAAATGAAACAAATGTGTACCTGATAATAAACTTGTGGTGCTCTTTTTGGTTTGAGAGACGATTGTAAAGCCAATTATTAAAGCTGAGAACCACCCGCCAAGCCAAAAAAAAAAAAAAAAAAAATCTATCGGAATCGAAATTAAGTTTTAATATTTTATAATAATAAAAGTATACTTTTATTATTTAAATAGTTTATATTTTTATAATTTTTAAAAAAATTAAATTAAAATTTTATTTTAGGCATGGGAGCCCCCTGGCCACCCCCAAATTCAGTAGCTTAAGGGCCTCTTGCAGAAAATAGTATAGTACCAATCAGAAGAAACGACATGATTTCTTTTTGTTTAGATATTATAGTAATCCATTCGTTTCCAATTTCGAATGGATGCTGTTTTACTTTAGTAGATAATAGATTTAAATTCAGATAATATATTTTAAAAAATATAAAATCAAATATAAAAAAAATAATAGATATAAAAAATAGAGATAAAAATTTAATATTTTATGAAAAATTTAGAATCAAATATGGAAAAGGGAAGAGAATAACATTAATATTGAATTCCCTTTTTTATATCTCTATTTTTCATATTTATTATTATTTTTTAATTGAAAACTGTAGTCGTCGTACTTAGTTGTCTTTTTTGTTTTTATTTTATTTTATTTCTTTCCCTTCTTCTTCTCAATTGAAAACTTTAGTTGTTGTACTCAATAGTTACTAATATCGTTTATCGTGACCTTTCGTGTCGATTTCGACACTAAAAAAGAGACTTCCTCCTTCACATTGACTTCTATGGTTCAGATCTCCTAGTAGCTGTCGGCTTCAAATCTTCTAAAACAATAACTAAAACTTTGAACTACACTTTCTACAATGGTTTTTTTAGAAAATATCATCGATACTGATTGACACGACAATGACACCTTACAAAAATATTTTTTTTTTTAAATTTTAACGAGTGCCGCTTGACATACCGGTGGCACCCAAAAAAACTTTTTCTAAAAAAAAAAATTCTCTATTTTTTAAAAAAAAATAAAGGTCGATGCTGCCTAACAAAGTGGCAGAATCCAAAATTATTATTATTATTAAAAAGCTAATGATTAGGTCATCATTGGGGGTAGTGCCGCCAGTGTGTTAGGGGCACTGACAGACACTATGGAGAACGACTCATTTTCATACATAAGTTTTGACTTGAATCATTTTTGTAAATAATTAATTATTTTGGGCTAATTGGGTAAAAAAGCGTCAATTATAATTCTAATTTTCATGTTTCATATCAAAATCGATAACACTCTCCTTCCATTCTTCATGTATTCAAATGAGATGGTAGCTTGACAAAGAAAGGGAATGCAATTTTGTACCCCCATTTACAAGTGACTCTACTAAACTGAAACTTGAATTCAGACATAGCAGGTTCATTAAACATGCATGGTGTTACTAAAACCTTTGATAAGCGTTTTAGAATATGGTTGAAACAGTACAAGGTGCGAGCTAGAGCAATTAAGTAGCAAATAAGTCGCTATAACGATACATTGATTAATCATAAATCTTTCTAGCCATAAGGATAAGATTATCTTTTTTTGGCACAGTAAGACCAAGTACGACATCAAAGTCCAAATCTTATTTATTCATCCCAATTGGCATTTCCCAATCAAACTTGTAAAGAAGATCAGTAATGGCAAGCTCCGCTTCTGCAACTCCTATATGCATTCCTAGGCAAACCCTTCTACCCACAACAAATGGTAAGAACTCAAAGTTCTATCCTTTGTAGTCAATGGAGTTGCCAAGGAACCTTTCAGGGCAAAACTCTTCTGGGTTTTTCCAAACTTTGGGATCTCTTCCTATTGCCTATACATTCACATAAAAGGGATCTCTTCCTATTGCCTATACATTCACATACACTAAGGTTTTAGCAGGTATTTGATACTGTTAGAGTATAGAGGTACTCTGCTATTCTCAAGTTATTAGTTTGTTAAGTCTGTTGTATTCAAACTGATAGATTGTTAGCAGCAGTTACTAGATAGCAGTTAGTTCATTCATCTATAAATACCTCAAGTGTACTATTCAAGGGTGGTCAAGAGATAATACAGTACAATGTTTTTCAATTCTTTAATTTTTGTTTTCAATACTTAATCTAGCTTAGTTTTCTTTTACCTGAGATCTCAACATGGTATCAGTCGCCCAACAGTGCTGGGACTTGCTTCACATTCTCATCCATGAACACCACGACCTCTGCTGAATTTGCTTCTGTCGAGCCTGGATCTCAGGCTTTCACCAGTGCGAAGTTCATTCATTCGTTTCCTCGCCATGAAACGGTAAAATTAGATGATAGCAATTTTATTTAATGGAAGCAGCATATTAGAATTATCATTGAAGGATATGAGTCAGCTGGATTTTTGGACGGTACTGTACCTCTTTCGCTGCTATTTCTAACATATCCGGAAGGCTTTCTCGTACTGAATCCAGATGTTTCGACATATCTTCAACAAAACAGGTTATTAACTTACTGGCTTCTTTCAACCATTTCTCCTTCATTACTAACATTGGGTTCGTTCGGCCTGCGATATGTGGACCACTGCCACGTGACTATTTGTTGCTCTCACCGGTGCGAAGCTCTCCCATCTTCGTCACGATCTCCTTTCTCTTAAGAAATGTAGTCTTTTGATTAAGGATTACATAGCCAAGATTCAAACCACTAGTGCTTTGATTGAGGCCTCGGGATCTAGGATTTTAGAGGTAGAGAAGGTAGAAATCGCTTTTATAGGTTTACCTCTGGAGTTTGATGCCGTTATCACCTTATCGTCGTTCTCAATGAAGTCGCTGCCATTCCAACGTTTCGTTGATGTGTTGACTGAGTACGAAAGTCGTTAATTGCGTGCGGTTCACGAAATCCCTGTCCATGCTAATCTACTAGAATCTGGTCAGTCATTGGGTGATTCGGTGCGTAGTGGTCAACCACCGTCTAGAGGTCGTGGGAGAGGGTTTCGATCTCGTACTTAGTGTCAAATTTACTGGCGTTTTGGACACGTGGCTCAGAGGTGCTATTATCGATATAATCAGGACTATGATGGCCCACCACCAATGAATCGCGTGTTCAATCGGGCAGATCATTCTGGTCAAAGTGTGGTCGATGGTTCATTCACCAGCTTCTCTGCTCAGTTGTTATCTTCAGGGTTTCCTTCGATGGTGCCACAAGGTCGTTCTAATGGGAAGCCTCATTGGTTCTCTCATGCGCCGTATACTTCCAACGTGTATAATAGGGTTTCTAACCCTTTTATTAATTGTGATGATAAGACATGTTGGGTTGCTGGGCCCCACGGTGGGTCAAAGTCATTTGCATTTGGACGAGAGTCCACTTATGCAGCTACAGGAAGGTTTCAGCCGAATGATGTTTCTTTTAGGCCTCCCATGTGTGATCGACGTTATAGCCCACATCCAGACATTGCGGGTGGCTTTGGGCCGCATGAAAATTCCTTACCAACTGGGCTGCCTTTGAATAATTTTGGGCCGCATGGAAATTATTTACCAGCTGGGCCGAATACTAATAATGTGGGGGTTGCACCTCTTTAACCACGAGCTTTAGTTTATACTGGCTCCGATCTTTGTATTGGGCTCTCACATATACCTGATATACATGCATCTGATGTATCCAACATTTCAAGATCTAATGTGAACGCTATTTAGTTTGGGTCCAACTTTGATGGTTCTAACTCTTATGTTCCTCTACAAGTTGGTACTTCTGGGGTGTTGCACCATGTATGTCGCGACGCGTCTGTACTGAATGGTTTTACACCTTATTCAGGTAACTCTTCTCTTTTAATAGGTGATGGTACTCCGGCTAGGATTTTACCTGTTGGAAATTTAGTATTACCTACTCAGCATAAATTGCTTCGGTTATCTAATGTTTTATGTGTACTAACCATACGGAAAAACCTCATATCTGTGTCTCAGTTTGCCACTGACAATAATGTCTTTTTTGAACATCTGACATATTATGTTATCAAAGACATCTAGACTCGGGAAATATTGTTGAAGGGCCACATTCGTGATGGGCTCTATCACTTCTCTCCGCCCACTGTGCATGCTTCGTCTTTTATGGCTCTCTCTATTGCTAACATTGGGCTTCTGACTCGGATAGATAGTTGTGACATTTTTACTCTATAGCATAAGCATCTTGGTCATCCATCTGCCTTTGTTGTTAAGAATGTTTTAGATAAGTGTAGTATTGTTTTCAATAAAGATTGTCTTGATACTGTTTGTACTGCTTGCAAAAAGGGAAGTCACATAAACTCCCTCTTTTCACTTTTTAATACTAAATATAATGAACCTTTTGCCTTGGTGGTCTCCGATTTATAGGGACATGCGCCTGTTGTTTGTGGCCGCAACTGGTATTATGTCTCGTTTATTGACATGTGCACTTGTTTTACCTGGATATATCTTATTCATCAAAAGTTTCAGATGGTCGATTGCTTTGTTCAGTTTCAGCAATTAATCAAAACTCAGTTTGGGAAAACTATTAAACAATTTTAGAGTGATTGAGGAGAAGAGTTCCGAGCATTCATGTCTGTACTGGTAACTCAAGGGATAATTCATTGCTTAACCTGTCCACATACGTCAGTACAGAACGGGGTGGTTGAGCGCAAACATTGGCATATTGTCGACATGGGTATCACGCTTTTGGCTCAAGCAAATCTTCCTATATATTATTGGAGATATGCGTTTTGCTGTGCTGTACATCTCATCAATCGACTCCCTACCTCGGTTCTTAAAGAATATTCTCTATTCAAGATGTTGTATGGTCACGATCCTATATATGATCATTTACGCGTCTTTAGGTCCTATTTTGTTCCGTGTTTGCGTCACTTTTTACGTCACAAGTTGGATTTTCGATCTCAACCTTGTACATTTTTGGGGTATAGTTCCTAACATAAAGGATATCAGTGTCTCACACCAGATGGCAAAATCATCATTTCTCGCCATGTTGTTTTTTATGAACATCATTTTTTATTTCCTTTGACTGCTACGGGCAGATCCTCATCTTCTGGTCACTCCCTCTCTTCAACATACGTTCCTCTTGTCAAGCCTGTTTATTCTCGACCTTTGGAACCTTCCTTTGCTCAAACTCCTAAGTTTTCATCACCTCCTAGGTTCTGTCCCTCCACTTCTGCAAATTCTAGAGATATTATGGGTTCAACCTCCAAGCTTCGTTCTGTTCCTTGTCTACTTGACGGTGATTGTAATGACAGTTCACCTACGGTTCCTTCTGGAAGTGCTGATCCTCCTACTATTCCAATAAATACTCCTCTGATTCCTTTTGAAAGTGCAGATCCTCTGACCATTCCAACGAATACTCATCCGATGGTTACTTGCTCAAAAGCTGGTATCTTTAAACCCAAGACTATGACTGTTGAAGCTGTTGAACCATACACGATTTAAGAAGCTTTCTCTACTACTGAATGGTGTGATGCTGCTTAAGCTGAGTACGATGCCCTCATGAGTAACTCCACCTGGGAGCTTGTTCCAGTACCTACTCATCGTAAAGTGATCGGCTGTAAATGGTTTTTTAAGGTAAAGAAGAATCTTGATGGCACAATCCCCCGTCGGAAAGCTAGATTAGTTGCTAAAGGATGTTCTCAGGTAACTGGGTGTGATTTTAAAGAAACATTTAGTCTGATAATAAAACCTGTTATTGTTCGAATCATTTTATCTGTTGCTGTTACCAAAGGGTGGCAGATTCGTCAGGTGAATGTAAATAATACTTTTTTGAATGGCGATATTACTGATGAAGTGTTTATGCAGCAACCTCCTGAGTATGTTCAGTATGACTCTAATGGTAAACTTTTGGTCTGCCGTTTGAAGAAGGCTTTGTACGGGCTTCGACAAACTCCGCGTGCTTGGTTCGACAAGTTGAAGTCTTTTCTACTCTCTTCTGGATTTTTTTTGTCCAAATCTGATACATTCTTGTTCGTTAAAGTTACGCAATTCCTCACTCTATATGTTCTTGTGTATGTTGATGATATTATTATTACTGGAAGTGAGCCTACCTGTATAAATAGTTTTGTTCAACAGTTGAATAAGGAGTTCTCCCTTAAAGATATGGGTGATCTCCATTATTTCCTAGGTATCGAAGTTACTCGTTCTGCTACAGTGTGTCTTCATCTCTGCCAAAGAAAGTATATCCATGATCTGCTCAACAGAAGCTCTATGACTCATACAAAGAGTGTTCATACTCCGATGATTAGTTCATCTCCCCTCTCTAAGGATGATGGGGAACCTCTTCATGATCCTACTGACTACAGAAGCTCGGCCGGTACACTACAGTATGTGGTCTTGACTCGACCTAATATTGCCTACGCTGTAAATCGTATATGTCAGTTCATGCATGTGCCCACTATTGTCCATCTAGTTGCATTAAAACGGATTTTACGATATTTATGTGGTACTCTTGATTATGGAATTATTTTTGGACCATCCGATTGACTTTCGTTAGTTGGATATGCCAATGCTAACTGGGGGCTGGATTTTGAAGATCACTATTCTACGATAGGTTACTGTGTGTATTTTGAGAACACTCTTATCTCTTGGTGTTCTAAGAAATAACAAGCCGTCTCGAGGTCTACAACTAAAGCTGAATATCGGAGTATTGCTGCTATGACTAGTGATGTTGCTTGGCTAGTCTCATTACTACAAGAATTACAACTTCAAACTGTTGATCCGCCTACTATTTGGTGTGATAATTCTAGTGCTGTTGCTGTAGCTGCTAACCCTGTCTTACATTCTAAGTTCAAACATGTCGAAGTTGATCTGTTCATTGTGCGTGAGAAGGTTGCTGATGGTTCTATTGTTGTTGGTGAAGTTCCTGCATGTGACCAAGTTGCTGACATTCTTACCAAACTACTCTCTATTTCATCTTTTGCTCGGTTTCGTAGTCTTCTTCGAGTGTTGCCCGTCAGGAAGATGGGTGAATGTTAGAGTATAAATGTACTCTGTAATTCTCAAGTTATTAGTTTGTTAAGTCTATTGTATTCAAACTAATAGACTGTTAGCAGCAGTTACTAGATAGCAATTAGTTCATTCATCTATAAATACCTCAAGTGTACTATTCAAGGGTGGTCAAGAGATAGTATAGTATAGTGTTTTTCAATTCTTTAATTTTTGTTTTCAATACTTAATCTAGATTAGTTTTCTTTTACCTGAGATCTCAACAGATACCCACCTATGTTGCAGTTTCTAAGTGTTTCTCGTGGCAATAACATTGGATCTGTTGGATGCAGTCTAAATGTTTCTTTTACGACAGCTTTTAGGTAAGTTAAACCTTCAACATCATCTTCATTTACAAATCCTTTTTTGCCAACCAAATCCCTTACTTTCGCTTGAGTTTTCTTCAAACATTTTGGGTTTTTCATCAGGGCAATCATGACCCAAATCACAGTGGCTGCGGCTGTGTCAGTTCCAGCAATAAACACGATCTGCATAACAAAGAAAGTAAAAGAAAAAAAAACCATGGTTATGTTATATATGTGCATAAAGTGTGAAAATAATGATAAAAAAATGAAAAAAAGAAAGTGAAGATGAGATGACCATAAGAATAGCTTTTATATGATCTATGGTAAGATCAAATGGAAACTCACGATCCATCCTTATTCGTAGTAACACGTCAAGTAGGTCTTCTTCCTGTGGTATTAGCCTATTCGGATCAAGATGTTCATCAATGAGTTGCTGGTAGAAGGTATCAAGTTCTTTGAGAGCTTTTTCAAGACGAGTGAGAGGCTTGGAATCAACCGATAATTGGCTTATTTTTTCAACCAGGCGACCTACTTCGTCTTCTCGGATGGGACGATACTTTTGCACTCTGCTAAAGAGATGTACAACACAAAGTTTCCTCATCTCCTTCCAATAGTCCGTGTATGGTGAAAAAGCCAAATCCAAGGCGTTATAAGATAATCTCATAGCGCCACGTAGACTAGGCCTGCTGCAAAAGTCGAGGTCATGGGTTTTCAAAACCGCTTCAGCCATTTTTGCTGAAGAAACTACAAGCGTTGGCTTAAATCCAAATCGCAAGGACATAAGAGGACCATAGTTTTAAGAGAGTTTCCAAAGGAAAATATGAGGGAGGAGTGAGTTATAAAGCCTCAGCATATGTAAGTGACCAATGAAGGGAAGACCTGGAGGGCCTGGGGGAAGATGATTAAAATTGCCATTGTTGCCAATGCTCTGTTTTAGCATAATTATGAAGAGGAAAAAGGAGAGAGCTAGAAGAAATATCATGAATAGTATAATTGCCATTCTGTTCCACCAATCTGTTTGAAACTTGAGGGAAAGATTAACAGTTAGATGAGCATGTATTTAACATGCAGTTCTCTATTCTGTATGAAGTTGACATTGTGCAACTCTTTCGGTGTTCATGGGCTTTGGTTAACTGGTGGAGTAGATATCTTTTTTACTAGTACTAATTCCTTTAATAAGTTTGATGTGATTAATCAATCGCGAATTAATTTAATTAAAATAATTTTTTTATATACAAAAAGCAACAAATATTAATATTTTTATTTTTTCATATATTTTAATAAAATAATAATATGACAAAAATTAAGCTTAAAGTACATGAGATTTAAACATAAATGTTATAATCTAGTTATTTATTTATTTATATTCATACTAGTATAAAACATTTGATTTATTGACGTCAACTAAACAACGAAATGATGAAGAAAATTAAAATTAAATTATAATAAACATATCAAATAAAGGTAAAAATGTTATCTACTATAAAAAAAAAAAAAAGTTTAAAAAATCACCATGTAAGCAAAAAGATGAAGGAAACTGGTTTCTCGAGTAAGTAGATACGTTGTTGGTCATGACTAACATGTTATTTGTATTTTTTTTTAATAATTTAATGTTATTTTAATATTTTTATCTTGAAAAAAATTAAATTCAAAATGATGTGTTGAAATTTAAGATAAAATATTGAAATGACATTAAATTATTAGAAAATGATACAATGACATGGTGTTCCAGTTTTATATAATCATTAACCTAGTTTTAATCGGGATCAACCTTAAACCTTAAAAGTCAACTTGTTTTAAAAGGTTAAGATAAATTTTAAAATTATAAATAAATTTTGGTTTAATAAGAAATTTGATACATGAAGTTTAATTTGGTTTAATTATACACATAAAATTTTGGTTGTGGTTCTGACCGCCTATAAACGTGTTATCGTTTATAGTATAAATATCACACCAAAAATATATTGAATTAAATTGGCAGTGTCCGCAAGCATACGGGTCAAATTGTAATATAGTTAAGTTTACAACGAAACACCGGTAAGTATTTCAAGGATCGTACTTAAGGGATTGCAGATTGGAGAAACTATTATTAAATTAATTACTGATCTAATCGAATCACAAATTAGTATTGTGAATCCAAATCAAAATATTAATTAAACTAATTAAATTACTTAACCTAAATTAACCTAATGGAATTTCCTATTCCTAGTGTCGATAATGTGAGCCTCTAGTCTATGATTGATTAAATCTCTAATTATCTAATTAAATAATTAATTATCTTATATTGAGTTATTTATCACCCTTAGCTAAGAATGCCCTTCTGATCTAATCTTCACTAAGGATTACCACCTAAGTCACCCTTTGGGTCTTTTCCTAGGCATACAGATACCCTTCCGGTCTCTTCGCTTGGAACAAGTTATACACGATAGAATACTCTTCCGGTCTCACGTGTCTCAATATTCTATCAAGGGTGTCACTTCCTAATATACTAAGTACTCTTGAATAAACAAACAATTTCAGATAAAGAATCACTTAACAGATAAATTAGTTTAATAATCAAATCATGTGAGATATAAATAAAGTACAACAATCTATTATAATATTCATACAACGATTAATTGGTCAGATTAACGGAAGATAAATAAAAGAATAGAAGATAAAAGATAAGAGAATGCTCATGAATTGAAGTGCGGATCCGGAGCAATCTCCACTGGCGATTGTCTTCACATCAAAATATAAAAGTTCTGACTACATGAACATGAAAATAAAAGAAAACTAAAAATTTAATAAAATTTTCTCCGTCTAAAATTGCACACAATTTCGGTGACCCTAAGGTTGTTTATATAGATAACAAGCTACTTGGTGGCCATTCAACCATAGATACATTTAGATACCAATTAATCCAATATTCTGATAAATTCTATGGTCCAAATATGGAAATATCCCAAGAGTGTTGTCCAAGGATTCAACTCCATTTTGGCCTACCATCGTCGCATCATCATGAGGTGGGAAGACTCCTCGTCACAACGTCGACACTGTCAATTTCTTCCTAAGATCATCGCGTCATCATGTCAAGAGGAAACTCCTCGAGACGATGTCGAGTGCTTTCTTGGCCTTGGCAGCTTCGTTGTTCTATTGGGCTCCCTTGTCTCATGGCCCGATTATCATTCATTGTATTCTTGGACCTGAATTGGCATCCTAGACACTTAAATAGCCCATTAGTCACTCACGAGGCCCGAGTCAGCCTTACGGGGTCATCGAAACAACAGAAAATGCGTAAAAAATGCTTATTTTATTAATATTTAGTTACTAACCTACTAATACTAAAAATATAATAATTAATATTAAAATACCAAGAAAACAAACTCGTTAAGTGCATAAATGACCTAAAACAACAACTACATTTGACGACAGGTCAGGTTCAAATGTATACATAAAATTTTAATTTTGATTCAATTGTATGCTTTTAAAGAAATAATACATCGATTTATTTTTATATTTGATAAATGTAATTTATTGCATATGCAATAATTGTAATTTATCGGTAATTGTATTAGTTATTTATGAAAAATAAATCAAATTAAAATTTCATATATAAAATTATAAAAAAAATTAAAATTTATGTATACCATTACACATTTGACCAAATTTCATATATTTATCCTAAAATATTAAAGTCCAATTCAATGGGGTAAAGGACCTAAAACCAAATTGCACGAAAAGTCTACTAAACTAATAAATGTGCACAAAAGGTCTATTAGTGTAGTTCCAGTTTTCTTATATCTACTCTCAAATTAGAACCTGGCAACTCATTCCCTTTCATTTATAAATGAAAAATTGCAATGAAGAAAAGATGGGCCAAAAGCAATCAATCTCAATAATTGAACTATGAGCAGCCTTAAAAGTCACCTTGTGTTTTTTAATTTTTAATTTTTACAAAATGGTCTAAATTGTTTTAAAATGCTAACTAGTTAAGAAAATAAAGAAATTAATTTAATTTAAGTATTAATTTTATATAAAAATAAAAATTTGTGTGTATAGAATACATAAAAACTTAACATTTTATTGAAAAATAAATAATTTTAATATAATTATATTTTACTTTTCATAATGTATTACTTATTAAAATATAAATATCTATACTATTAATAAAACCCATAGCTAAGTTGCTGTCACGAGTCACCAGGCACTAACTCGGTTAGGAAAAAATATAAAAATGACCTTACATATTTAAAATAAGTTATATTATTTGAAGTTACTTTAATGTTTTTAATTTAAAAAATAATAAAATATATACATATGATGATATTTGAACCCATGCCAAGTGCATTCAATAAACTTTAAATTTTCCATTCAATTAAAATTTTATTTTAATTTATTTATACATTTTAATTTTATTATGCACATTTTAATTGTATATCTATACTATTAATTAAACCTGTGACTGAGTTGATGCCACAAGTTAATCGAGAAAAACTAATAAAAATAAAGATATACATATGGTGAGATTTGAACTCACATCAATTGGATTGGTAAAATGTTAAATTTACCACTCAACTAAAATGTCATTTCAATATATTTTATACATTTTTATTTTGATATATAGTTAATTGAGTTGGTGTCACAAATAAACTCGAAACTAACTCATGATTGATGATAATACTATGATAAACAATTATAGTGCATTTAGTATTGTTAATTTGATGTATTTATGTATTTAAATTTTGTTCACTCATAATTTAATCCAAGTCTTTTTTTTTATATTGTGCATATTTCATGTGTTATTATGATTAGTTAGTTTCAAACCATACATTTTATTATTTATTATATGCTATTTTTAAATACATATCTATATTGTATGTGTCATAATTTTCCCTTTATATAAATACAATTAATAGTATTATTTTATTTCTTTTATTTTAATGTGTGAAATCCTCCCTCTTTTATTTTTTAAATTATATAATTATGCGAGATAATACTTGACACAAAAAGTTTATAGAAATTTTTCTTTAACCAAAGTTGTACCCCCATTGAAATTTTTTTGGTAAAGGTTTTTGTAACACCCTCTAACCCTTATCCGTCACCGGAATAGGGTTACAGAGCATTACCGGACTTTTCATATCAATTACGAACGTTACGCATTCATTTAGCATTCATATCATAATATAATCATGTTGTCCTTTTCATGGGTCTTTGAGGCCCAAAATATGTGTTAGAAACAAATCAGGACTAAATCAAACATTTAGAAAATTTTTCATGAAATTTTAAAATTTTTCCTAGAAACAGGACACACACGCCCGTGTGGACCTACGACACACCCGTGTAGTCATGGGACACACCCGTATTTCAGACCGTGTTCTACTCCGTGTAACTCTCTGATTTGGATCACACAGCCGGCCACACGCCCATGTGCTAGGCTGTGTGCCTCACACGGCTGAGACACACGCCCTTGTCTCCGCCCGTGTATAAATTCCTAGGCATTCTGTTTTGAAAATTTTAAGTAGTAGGGGACACACGACCAATTTACATGCCCATGTGTTAGCCATGTGGACTCAATATGAGCCTTAAACAACAAGTTTACCATACCCTACAAATTTTACACATCAAGCAACTCAAAACCATTTATTCAACCAATTTAAAACTCAGTTAAACACACTCTAAACATGTCAAAATAGACATTCTAAGTACCTAACTAATGTACCTTCATAGACACTTTACCTAACTTATTCAAACACGTATGTGCAAATTTTTACTAAATAATCTTCTTGAAACCAATTATCATTATACCTATATGTTCACACATAACCAATATGATTTTATGCACCTTTTATGTTTATTCGGCTACTACTTTACCTCTTATCATTCAATCATATCAACATTTTAAGGCAATAATGCAAACACCACAATACCAAACACAAGCCAAATACATGACTAATTTTAACATAACACCTATAGACTAACCTTTAGTCAAAATAACCTATACATGCCATTATAACCATAATCAAATCATCAATAATTGTAAAAATAAAATAAAATAAAATAAAATAAAGAACACAGATTTTTACGTGGAAACCCTTTCGAAAAAAAACCATGGGTAGAGGAGAAGAAAATTCACTATGTCGAATTCGAATTTAATACAAGAGGAATAGACTATGTCTATTTATAGGCTTGTAAAGCCATATTCTAGTAAGGCTGAAACACCTTATTCTAATCAATATCAAATAGACGTAATTTAATAAGGTTTAAAAAACCTTATTCTAAAATAAAATAAAAGAAGTGTAATTCTATATGGATTCTTCTTTTATTTTATTTTACCACTGTATTTTATTTAAATAAGGATTCGGGTCACTTAATTCTAACAATCTCCACCTTGGCACGAATTCTCAATGAACAAGTTCTTCTTCGCGAACTCTCAATGAACAAGTTCTCCACCTTTTCCATAAAACCCCTTAAGGGTTTAACTTTAACAATGAACACCAACCAAGTTTAGCAATGCTCAAACTTGGTTACAGGAAGTGACTTAGTCATCATATCTGCAGGATTTTCATGAGTACTAATTTTGCTCACAACGATATCACCACGAGCAATAATATCACGAACAAAATGATATCGAACATCAATGTGTTTTGTTCTCTCATGAAACATTTGATCTTTTGTAAGAAAGATGGCACTTTGACTATCACAAAATACTATGCTGATTTGAAGGTCTTCATTGAGTTCACTAAAGAGTCCCTTCAACCAAATAGCTTCTTTACAAGCCTTAGTAATCGCCATGTACTCAGCTTCAGTGGTAGACAAAGCGACTGCAGTTTGCAAAGTGGCTTTTCAACTAATTGCACAACCTCCGATTGTAAAGACATCACCTGTGAGAGATCTTCTTCTATCAAGGTCTCCAGCAAAATCAGCATCAACATACCCAATGACTCCATCTCTAGTTCTTCCAAACTGTAAGCAAACATCAGTAGTACCTCGTAAGTATCTTAAAATCCACTGAACTGCTTTCCAGTGTTTTCTTCCAGGATTCGCCATGTATCTGCTAACTGCACTAACTGCATATGATAAATCTAGACATGAACAAACCATAGCATACATGAGAGATCTCACTGCACTAGAGTATGGAACATGTGACATGTACTCAATCTCATCATCTAACTGTAGAGACAAAGTCGATGAAAGTCTGAAATGGACTGCTAGGAGTACTAACAGGCTTAGCACTCTGCATATTGAATCTGCAAAGAACTTTCTCAATGTACCCCTTTTGACTTAGGTACAATTTACTTATTTTTCTATCTCTGAGAATCTCCATACCAAGTATCTTCTTTGCTGGTCCTAAATCTTTCATCTCAAATTCTTCACTTAGTTGGGCTTTGACCTTTCTTATCTCTCTTTTATCTTTTGCTGCTATCAACATGTCATCAACATAAAGAAGTAGATACACAAAAGAACCATTACTGTTTTTCTTAAAGTAAACACAGCTATCAAAACTACTTCTTTTGAAATCATGAAAAGTCATAAAGGAATCAAACCTCTTGTACCACTATCTTGGTGACTGTTTCAAACCGTAAAGGGACTTTTTCAGCAAGCAAACATAGTCCTCTTTTTCTAAGACTGTAAAACCCTCTGGTTGTTGTATGTAAATGTCCTCCTCAAGTTCTCCATGTAAAAATACAGTTTTTACATCTAACTGCTCAAGCTCCAAATCATGCATGGCCACAATACCAAGCAAAGCTCAAATCAAACTATGCTTAACAACTGGGGAGAACACATCTGTGAAGTCCACTCCTAGAATTTGACTGTAACCCTTTGCAACAAGCCTTGCTTTATATCTGGGTTCTTCAACTCCTAGAGTCCCTTCTTTCTTTTTAAACACCCATTTACAACGAACAGCCTTTTTACCTTTAGAAAGTTTCACAAGATCTCATGTTCTGTTTTTATGGAGTGATTCCATCTCCTCTTGCATAGCAAACATCCACTTTTCTGAGTCTTCACAGCTAACCACCTCAGAATAATTAGATGGCTCTTGATTCGCATCTATACCTTCAGCCACATTTAAAGCATAAGCAACTAGATCAGCCTCGGCATACTTCTTTGGAGGTTTAATTTCTCTTCTAGTTCTGTTTTTGGCGATAGAGTATTGTGGTGAATAAGCAACTCTATTCTCAATTTTTGTACTAGCTTGAGGACTCGACTCTGTATTAATCTGATGCTCCACCTGCTTTTGATTTTCTTTATTGGAAGAGTTTTTAAGAGATAAGTTAGGTAGCATAGCAGTTTCATCAAAAAAATATCTCTGCTAATCACAACTTTTCTATTTTCAGGACACCATAACTTATACCCTTTTACACCAGCTTTATAACAAAGAAAAACACATTTAATGGATCTCGGTTCCAATTTTCCATTATCAACATGAGCATACGCAGGACACCCAAAGATCTTTAAATCAGAATAATTAGCAGGATTACCAGACCATACCTCTTGTGGAGTCTTTTTCTTAATGGCAACGGATGGAGATCGGTTGATCAAAAAACATGCAGTAGAGGCTGCTTCTGCCCAAAATGACTTTGGTAAGTTGGCATTTGACAACATACATCGAACTTTTTCCATGATCGTTCTATTCATTCGTTCTGCAACGCCGTTTTACTGTGGAGTATGACGAACTGTCAAGTGTCTCACGATCCCTTCTGACTTGCACAATTTATTAAACTCATCAGAACAGAACTCTAAGCCATTGTCTGTGCGGAGGTATTTTATTTGTTTTCCCGTCTATTTTTCAATCATAATTTTCCAAGACTTAAATGCGGAAAACACATCATTTTTTTGCTTCAGGAAGAACGCCCAAACTTTTTTGGAAAAATCATCAATAAAGGTTAGCATATAATTAGCTCCACCTCTCAAAGGCACTCTAGATGCCCCCCATAGATCAAAATGAATATACTCCAACGTTCCCTCCGTGTCATGGATTTCTCTGGTGAATCGAACTCTCTTTTGCTTCCCAAAAACACAGTGCTCACAGAAATTTAGTTTGCAAATTCCTTGCCCATCAAGAAGCCCTCTTTTGCTCAATTCTACCATGCCATTCTCACTCACATGCCCTAGGCGCATATGCCAAAGTTTAGTAATATCATCATCTGACAAGGAAGAGGAAGCGACAGCTGCATCACCAGTAATAATAGAACCCTGCAAAACATATAACTTGGCAGTCTTTCTTTGCCCTTTCATCACAACAAGGGAACCTTTGGAAATCTTTAAAACCCCACTTTCAGCTGTGTATCTGTACTCTTTTGAATCAAGAGTACTCAACGAAATTAAATTTCTCTTCAATTCTAGAACATGTCTCACGTCACTAAGTGTTCTGACAACTCCATCAAACATCTTAACTTTAATTGTTCCAACACCTGTGATTTTACACGAAGCATTATTTCCCATCAAAACAACACCTTCAGACACTGTTTTGTAAGTTGTAAACCAATCCCGATTAGGACTCATGTGGAAGGTGCAGCCTGAATCAAGTATCCACTCTTCGCTTACTTTAGGATCATTGACAGAAGCGACTAGAAGTTCACCATCGCTGTAGTCTTCTACAACATCAGCTTCACCAGAATTTTTTGGTTGTTTTCCCTTTTGATTCGCAGCCTCCCTTTTAATCTTGTTCTGTAGCTTATAGCACTCAGATTTAATGTGCCATTTCTTCTTGTAGAAGTTACAAGTTTTACCTCTGTTTGAAGACTTCGATCTACTCTTAGATTTACTGTGAGGATTCCGTTCTTGTGTCCTTCCACGATTATTATCAGCATTCCGATCTTGTCTCTCACGAGCAATGAGACTCTCTCCTTGAGAGTCGGGTTTAACCATAAGATGTTTCATCTTATCATACGAGGTCAAAGAATCATAAACCTCATCAACTGTGAGAGACTCGCGACTATATAAAATCGTGTCTTTAAAGGTTGAATAAGACGGAGGCAACGAACAAAGTAGAACCAACCCTAGATCTTCCTTATCATATTGAACCTCCATGGCCTCCAAGTTTGAGAGAATTTCTTTAAACACTGTTAAGTGTTCGTGTACAGACGCACCTTCCTCCAAACGATGAGCATAAAGACGCTGCTTCATATGTAACTTACTTGTTAGAGTTTTCGACATACATATTTGTTCTAGCCTCTTCCATAATGCAGCGGCGGTCTTTTCTTTCATCACATCCTGTAAAATTTCGTTGGACAAATGCAGATGTAATTGTGTTAACACCTTTCGATCTTTACGCTTCTTCTCTTCATTTATTAAATTCGAAGACATCTTATCTATCCTTAGCAGGACATCCTCCAGATCCATCTGCGCAAGAACTGCTTGCATCTTAATCTGCCACAATGTAAATCTAATGTTGCGATCCAACAGCGGAATTTCATACTTCAAAGACGCCATTACCGTGATCAAGATAAAAATCCCGGAAGCTCTAATACCAATTTGTGAAAATAAAATAAAATAAAAAACACACAGATTTTTACGTGGAAACCCTTTCGGGAAAAAACCACGAGCAAAGGAGAAGAAAATTCACTATATTGAATTCGAATTTAATACAAGAGGAATAGACTATGCCTATTTATAGGTTTGTCAAACCATATTCTAGTAAGACTGAAACACCTTATTCTATTCAATATCAAATAGATGGAATTTAATAAGGTTTAAAAAACCTTATTCTAAAATAAAATAAAAGAAGTGTAATTCTACATGGATTCTTCTTTTATTTTATTTTACCACTGTATTTTATTTAAATAAGGATTCGGGTCACTTAATTCTAACAATAATTACCAATAAAACCAATAGATAGTGTGATATAGCTCCGATAAACTTTCAACTTGTTCGAGCTTCCGATAATCTGTAAGGTAAATAAATAAAACAAATACGTAAGCAATGATTGCTTAGTAAGCTTGTATAGTCTTTAATCATACTAATTTATTTCAATTATAAAACTTTACATATAAAAATGATCTAATAATGTTATTGTAATACTCATAAACTATTCTCACTAATTCACAAGGTGAACTAATCCATAATATCACACATAGACTTATACCCTCAAGCTTAGTAAAATTTCATATAACTTTAATTCTTCCACACTTATTCCATATGCATATCATACAAGTCATATACATATCATTCAGTCACGGGTACAAATTAATGCATTTAACCAAGCCTTATTTTAATTAGACACATAATAATTCGTTCTATATAATAAATTGCATAATCAAAACATTACCATTCTTTCATGAACACTAACTTATTTTCATTTAAATACTTACCATTTTAATGCATTAAATAAATAAATAAATTACTATTCAGCTATACTTGGCACTTGCCTAAACATCAAGCAACAACAATAGTTATCATACTTGTACATCTTACATATAAATTCAATATTGATAAACTTATTTTCTCAACATATCACACTTGGGTTTATTATTCATCACCATATACATAATTTCTTTGTATCAACATATTAAAGATAATCACATATTTACATGTCACTTTTCAATATATCAAGTAAATATTATTACCAAGTATTTCAGGTATATACCGGTAATAACCATAAGTCTTTCAATATTAATTATATATATATCATTCATAGCACATACAATTCTCATGAATTTACTATTTCAAATAGCTTTTCACAATTTAATACACAATCATTTAACAATATCAATTTCCATTTCATGAAATCATGATTCATGCATCTCATTTATATAATTCAATTCAATTTCTTATTCAATTCATATTCAATATTAATCATATTATCAATTCATTTGTTTACCCCTATTAACCCGACCCGGACTCAGACAGATACATGGATCTAACCAAAACACACCAGTTTGACACCCAGTGCCTCATCGGATAATTCAAAGTAACAGATTGACACACAGTGTCTCATCGGCCATGCCAAAGCAATTTGGTACCTAGTACCTTATCGAATTTATCCAAAGTAGCAATTTGACACCCAGTGTCTCATCGACTTGAAGTCGAAGTAATCCATGAACACTTCCAATCCTATGGCATGCCAACTATATCCGACTCAGCCCGATACAGCTAATAGGGTTTAAAATCACTTTTCAATTTCAACCAATATTCATTTCAATTCAATAATCACAAATCCTCAAGAATTCAACTCAATATCATAATATCAAATACTCACCACATTCCCCTTATCATACACATTAAATAATAATTACAACAATTAATATTCATGTTCCATCATTTTTATGAATTTTGTGTATATTTATTTCAGTAACAATTCATAATCATGAATATACATAAATTTTTCCATGTCACTAACCAAGTCATTCCAAATTGGAGAACAACTTACGGATATGAGTACATTGTTTTCTTTGTGCCATAACCCAGTTATAGTCTTTTCATTAAATTGCTATAGCCCAACTATGGTCTTACATTTAAACATTGCCATGGTCCAACCATGGTTTTATCCGTCAATTCATCCTTTGCACTGAACTACTGTACTCAATCCGGCGTTCCATTCTTTTCGATCATTTCAATTCAATTTCATAGTTTCAACAATAATTTATTTTTAACAATAAATATAAATATATATATATATTATCATTCATCAATTTAACACATAAATATTAAATTTTAACCATATGAACTTACCTTGGGTAAATTGTGGAAGTTGTAGTAATTTAGGGACTATTCGGCTAATTTCTTTTTTTTCACGTTTATCTTCGGTTTCTTGATCGATAATATAAAATTACTCATTAAATAGCATCTAATTCAATTCTAATTCACTTTACAATTTATACCCTTCAATTTTCAAAATTACACATTTACCCCAAATTTTATAATTTTTACAATTTAGTCCATTATCAATTTTCCTATCAATTGAGATAATTTTTATAAATTAAAAATTTATATAATTATTTTAGGCTACCATAAAACCATTAATATTCATAATTTCAATATCAAACCCTAATTCTTAACATTTTCACAATTTGGTCCTAAAATCAATATCTATCAAAATTACTAAATAAAATCATCATATAACAAAATTAAAGCTTCCATTCCATGTTAATTCATCATAAACATCCAGCACTCATCAATGGTAACTTTCAAATTCACCCATAAAATAAAAAACTAATGAATTAAATAGTTGGACCTAATTGCAAAAGTCTTAAAAACACAAAAATTTCAATAAAAGAGTAAGAATGAACTCACATGAAGCGAAAATATGAAAAAAACAGCTTCTTGGAGACCTCCTATGGTGTTTTTTCTGAAGAAAAGTGAAGAAAAATGAAGAAATATCTAGAGATTCAATTTAGTCCAATTTTTAACTATTAAATTTTATTTCTTTTTCCAATTTTGCCCCTTGTTCACACTAATTTTTATTATTTCTTGGACACACATGCCGTCCAGCCTTATACTAAGTGTATAATTGTCTATTTAGTCCTCCCTTAATTACCTCCTAAGCTATTTAATCATTTTAACAAGTTTTACACATTTTTCGATTCAGTCCTTTTTAATTAATTAAGTACCAAAACGTTAAAATTTTCTAACGAAACTTTAATACTAACTCAATAACACTCTGTAAATTTATGAAATCGAGGTATCGGTACCTCGTTTCCGAAATTAATTAACCCAATAATTCTTTTAAAATACAAAATTCACTAATTCAAAAATATTTCTAAAATCACACTTAACTCATAAATAATGATTAATAATTTTTTTTGAACGACTCATCGGATTTAGTGATCTCGAATCACTGTTTCCAACATCACTAAAAATTGGGCTGTTACAGTTTTAATGAGACAACTTATAATGAGAGGTTGTGTACTCTTTTTCTTTCATTAGATTTTTTTCCCACGGAGTTTTTCCTATTAAGGTTTTAATGAGACATTTTTTCGTTGATAGATATTCATAGAGGAGTTCGATAAATATTTCATAAGTGAATATTCTTCTAACTCTTATAACCCCAGTAATTATATAAATGACCTTTCAAATCCAAAAACTCTCATTATTTCATGTGTCCATTTCAAACAAAACAAAAAACTTATTTGTCTAAGAGTGTGTTTGATAAATTGAAAACTGAAGTGTTGAAAGATTAGTACGGAATTTTGAATTTTAGAATCACTGAATTTATATTATAAAATTCTTTAATACATTAGTCAAAATTAAGTACTAAATATAATTATTTTGTTTGATAATATATAGTAAATCTTGATTTTTGAAAACTCATTATTTCATTATTTAATCTTATTAATATGGTATTATTTATTTTATTTTGAATAGCTTTGGATAAAAGTTAAAGATAATTTTAATATTTTAATATTTAATAAAATGAGAAAATAATTTGTTTCAAAAATAAAAAATTTGAAAAATAGAATTAAATTAATATTTCCAACATTAAGTGTAATTATCTACTTACTTATCCTATTCAATACTTTTTTGATTGAATTTTTTTTAAGTAAAAAATTAATATGATTATCAAACACAATTAAAAAAAATTAAACACACCTTAAATTATAATTAATTCCTACTTTCTCAAAAATAAATCCCTACTTTATTAATGTTATACCTACACCACAAACCCCAATATGTGCCCATTGTGAAACCCAACACGTGTTCTCTAGCGAATTTGGCTCTTCAACGAACTACACGTATCCAACTCGCTAAGTTGTGAACCTTAATCCGACAAACCTCATGTACTACGCACCTTCGTCAAACATATGTGAGGTACACATGAGAAAGCTTAGTCATTACTTACCAACTGTCCTAAGACGTCATATCCTAAGACGTTACATCACCACCACTACTAGAGAATTAAATCAGATCACCATGTCAATAGTTCCTAGGCACATAAATAGTCATATTCCCCACTATAAAAGAGCTCATGCAATAGCTCAGAGGGCTCATGAACACCTCCTATGTCTTTTTTGTAACACCCCAAACCTGACCTAGACGTTATGGCCGAATCCAAGAGTGTTGCGAAGAAGAGTTTTGAAACTATTTTTACTTCGATAAAAACCTTATAAAGTTACTTGTTATAAAATGTCCACATTTTACAAAACATATTCATTTACTTGTTTATTATCGAAATCGTCGTGAGTTTATTCATTCACCAAAAATATAATTTGTAGTGGAAATATTAAAAGTCATTATATTTAGAAACCCAGTTCGTGTTTCCAGAAAAACTTTTGTTTGCGTAAAACCGTTGTTTTCGTAAATCGTTTCAACAACAATGCAAGATAGAAAACAATCAAAACCAAAACCAACAGTTAAAACCATACAGTCCAGAGAATCCCAAAAATTACAACTCTAAAATAAATCCAAAATTTTAAAAATACTAAAACTCAAAGGTAATTTTATCTAGTGGTCAACGCTGAGCCTCCATCGCACCGACCCTCCTAAGTCCGAGGTTTACCTGTACAAAACAGACAAATAGATGTGAGTTTTCATAAACTCAGTATGTAACCCAACAGAGATAGTCATGCAACATACACAAAATCACATGTGTAGACAGATACAAATTTAGACCTAAGTCTTTAAAAGATACAGATATCAAAATTAGATAAACAGAACAGATATACAGAATCCTACCCCCATCCTCTACACACCATCTCCGACCAGCCCATCACACTATTTGGGGTTAAAAATACCCACCCATCCCTATACACCATATAGTGTAAATGCTACACATAAAAAAATAATATACAATCAAGCTGCTAGAATATAGGCGAAAGGTTGCCGTACAGATCACTTCCTCTGTATATACAAATCCCACCCCAAACACAGATACAAAATTAACAGATTTAACATGCTTAACATGCTCGTATACAAATAACATACATATTTAAACAGTACGATCAGACATACATATCTATTTTCTACTCAGATTAGACTATCAGAATATTAGATCACATGAAAAAGGATTTGATTAGCCCTTACCGACCCTATGGTAGGCCCACAGTCAATTGGATTAACCCGTGCGACCCTAGGAAAAATTCTAGAATCTTGGGCCCACATGCATGTGTTGGCCTACACACTCCTATGGCCTACAGGCCTAGATTGGCCTTGCCTGTGTAGCCCACGCGGCCTGGCTCAAAACTCACACACCCGTGTGGCATGTCCGTGTAGGCCTACACGCCCAACCTGGCCTACCCCGTGTGGCCTACACGCCCACACCTTCGCCGTCACACGGTCGTGTCTCGTACACGGCCTTACCTTCGATAGTCACACAGCCGTGTGTCGCACACGGCCAGTCACACGCCCGTGTGGTGTCGATAGACCAAATTTTTGGCTTTCTTCAAACCTCATTTTCTCGTGTTTTAGGTACACACTTGGTACGATTTTGATGCAAAAGCAATCTCAAGCCTTTTCAAACCTAAAAACCAGTACCCCAAACATCGATTTAGCAGCCAAAATACAAATTCACGATAGAAATTCAACAATGTCCAAGAACTCACCGCCAACGATAAACCCCCACTAATGCGTACTAAGCCATTGAAGTGCAATTTTCTGCCTCACAACCTTCACCTAATCATAGATTTCATCGATTAATCACCAATTAATGGCTACCATTTAAAATCGCTAACATCTCAAAAACCAAAAGTTAACGACAAACGAAGTTCTACTTACCAAGTCGATTAAAGAACCTGACAATTCTAGTAACACAATTGAACGGCAGGTTCATGAACAGAATTGAAGAAGAACGAAGCAAAGATTTACAGAGAAGGGGAAAATGTTAGAAAGGGAAAAGAAGGGAAAAGACAAGGTCAGAAAATTAAAGAAACTAAAATCAGAGGGAATTTGGGAAGAGAGAGAAAAATAATAAAAAAATTAAAAATTAAAAACAAATAGAATCCCACAATCCCCCAATTTTAGGCATAATCTCCTACTAACTCAATCTCAACTACCCACTCTCTCATCCACTTACACAGACTTTCAAACCCATACAAACTCTCTTAGACAACAGAGACAAAAATTAACATTTACGCTCGCACGAGGATTCGAGCACAAGACCTCCAACAAGCTAACTCCGATATGAGTTTACAAACAATATAACATAAGCCTACTCAGTAGGAATAAGGCTAGGATAAAAAATAATAGAATTTGCCAAAAGTAAGACTTAAACCCAATGCCTCATACACACACTCAAAACACCTAATCACTTGCCAAAATAAAAGTTTCTGTATCAAATTATACATTAAAATAAAGTTCATGCATAAATTTAATATTTATCCCTAAATTTTTATTCAAAAATATGCATATACCTGCTAAATGAAATTATCTTACATATCAAAACCATTCTTTTTGAAAGACGGGTTCGACTTGGTTTTGAAAACAAAAAAAGGGAGTCGATTATGTACGATGAAAGATTAGCACCCTTGTAACGCCCAAAAATTGGTACCTAGTTGATTAATTAGTGTCTTAGTGTAGAGAACTGAAAACTTCAAAGACTTTAAAATACGATCCCTCTTTTTGTAAAAAACGCTCGAATGTTAAAGACCTTCTTGTCTCGTAGTAATAAAATGTCACATCCAGTAAGTTAGGACACGGCATCTCGAACTTTTGAGAATGAGCTTGCCTTTAAAATTCGTGTATTTTAACTTTTTAAAAAGATATTTGATTATTTAAGGTCAACGAGAAAAATTGAAACCCAGTAAGTTTGGGCACGATTTTCTCGAATTTCCAAAATACAAAATATTGCCTTATTTCGCAAAACTTTCATTTTAACGAATTCAGGTAACAATTAATGCGACATAAATTTATAGTAAAATGTAAAAATAAATCACGTTAATATACGTAACAAAATAATACATGCATCAATATGAATGACAATAAGAAGGACAAGAACAAAATAAACAAACCATAAATAAAATAATAAATAAAAAATATTGAAGTCAAAGACCTAATATTACATAAATGAATAAACATGGTGTCAAAGGATTTGAACAATAATAATATTAATCATAATGATGATGATATTAACAATAGTAATATAATAGTGAAGTAAATAAAAGGCTAAAGTTTTAAAATTATATATACATAAAAGGATATATATAAAAATATATGGTACGACCAAATAATTATATATAGAAATTTTAAAGTGAATAATTATAAAAGAAATATAATGATAATAATAAGAGTAAAAATAAGAATAAACCAATCTATAAAAATAATAAAAATAAATAAACAAACAAATAAATAAATATTAAATATTAACTAAACCAGTTTAATAGTATTATAATAATAATAATAATAATAATAATAATAATAATAATAATAATAATAATAATAATAATAATAAGAATAACAGTAGATTAATAATAATAATATATGTTAATAACAACAATAATATAAAAATAGGAAATAATAATATACTAATAAGAATAATAATAGGTTAATAATAATAGTATAAGAAAAATAGCAATAGTAAAATAATAATATTCATATATAAACATAAATGTAGATATAATACATAAAATAATAACAGAAAATGTAAATAGATAAATAAAAATAAGATAAAAAATAAAATAAATATAGATGAAAATATAATAGTAATCAAAGTAATAATAATAATATAAATGATAATATATATATGAATAATAATAATAATAATAATAATAATAATAATAATAATAATAATAATAATAATAATAATAATAATATGTTGATAATAAATAATAATAGTAAAAGGAATAATAATAGTAAGACTATTAAAAATAGTAATAATAACAATAATATAAATAATAATATATATATATGAAAAATAATAATAGTAATAATAATAATAATAATAAATATAAATAACAATAAAAATCATAAAATTAACTAATTTAATAGTAAAGTAGCTAAATAACTAAAAAGGGATTAGATTGAATTTAAAACAGAAAGTTTGGGGAAAATCTGGAAATATATAAAAGAGAAAAGGACCGAATCAAATGCGCGAATAACAAGGAGGGACCAAAGGGGAAATATCCCCTCCCTCCAAAACGCAACACTTTACACGGGGCTAAAATGAAATAGAAACAAAATTACAGGGGCGAATTAAAAAAAAATTGAATTTTAAAAAGGTGAAAAATACGGAATGACCAAATGCTCAAATTTTCCATTAATAAAAAACGAGCGGATCCTCCCTTGCGGATCAGGTCGACACGCGGATCTTGGGCAAAACGACGTCGTTTTATGCTTGGAGGTATTAGGCCAAAACGACGTAGTTTTGAAGGCCTATTTAAGGCAAATTTTTTAAAAAAAATTACTTTTCAGCCCATTTAAAAAAAAAAACAAAGGATGCTCTCCCCCTCTCTCAAAGCCTTCTCCCTCTGGCCATGCTCCGGCAAGATCACCGCCGTGGGTTCACCGTCCGTTGCCGTCGCCTACCACCGCGCACGGTGGCCGAAAATTTAAAAAAGGTAAATTTTTTTTTATTTTTTTTACATATTTATATACGACCGATTTAAAAAAAAAAAGAAGAAGAAGAAAATATTGATATATGCATGTAAGTAGATTTGAAAAAGGAAAAAGAAAAAAGAAAGAAAAATAAAAAACAGTAAACCTTAGGTTCTTTGAGATTTGTTTTTCTTTTCTCTTCAACTGCTCGTTTGTTTCTTTATTATTTGAATGCTAGAATCGATCTCTTTGTATTCAATCATATCCCCCTCCACTTTACATTGAATTTTTGCTTGGCTTATATAGGTATTTACAAAATTTATTATATATATTTTGCAGTCTTTTCTTCTTTTGGCTTTTGCAAATACAAGTGGAGCAAGTGGAGGTGCTACAGGGCGGTGGCGACAGGTGGTCAGAAAGTAGGGGCGGCACACCTAGGAGCTAGGGTTTCTTGGAAGAGTTTAGGATAGTGGGCTAGGGTTAGGTTAGGTAATTTGGGCTTGTAATGGGGTTTGGGCTAATTTGGATTTAAGGTTATAAAACGGGCCTATTTTTTTTATGGGTCTTAAGTTTGGTGTTGGGTTGATTTGTGTATGTGTTGTGAGGGGTTTGGGGTTATAATAGAAGTGGGTTTAAAATTTAGGTTATAATGTTTATGTCTTTAGAAATGGGTCCAGACAAATTGGGCTTACTACATTACATATTTAGATGCTTACCAAACTTCATCAATTTTATTTCTAATTTTCATACTTTCCTTCCATTCTTCATGTATTCAAATGAGACGGCAGCTTGACAAAGAGAGGGAATGCAATTGTGTACCCTCATTTACAAGTGACTCCACTAAACTGAAATCTGAATTCAAACATAGCGGGTTCATTAAACTTGCATGGTGTTACTAAGACCTTTGATAGGCGTTTTAAGATATGGTTGAAACAGTACATGGTGCGAGATAGAGCAATTAAGCAGCAAATAAGTCACTATAACGGTACATCGATTAATCATAAATCTTTCTAGCCATAAGGATAAGATCATTTTTTTTTAGCACAGCAAGACCAGGTACGGCATCAAAGTCCAAATCTTCTTTATTCATCCCAGTTGGCATTTCCCAATCAAACTTGTAAAGAAGATTAGCAAGGGCAAGCTCCACTTCTGCAACTCCTATACACATTCCTGGGCAAACCCTTCTACCCGCACCAAACGGTAAGAACTCAAAGTTCAGTCCTTTGTAGTCAATGGAGTTGCCAAGGAACCTTTCAGGGCAAAACTCTTCTGGGTTTTTCCAAACTTTGGGATCTCTTCCTATTGCCCATGCATTCACATACACTAAGGTTTTAGCAGGTATTTGATACCCACCTATGTTGCAGTTTATGAGTGTTTCTCGTGGCAATAACATTGGAGCAGTTGGATGCAGTCTAAAAGTTTCTTTTACTACAGCTTTTAGGTAAGTTAAAGCCTGAACGTCATCTTCATTTATAAATCCTTTTTTTCCAACCAAATCCCTTACTTCCGCTTGAGTTTTCTTCAAACATTTTGGGTTTTTCACCAGGGCACTCATGACCCAAATCACAGTGGCTGCGCTTGTGTTAGTTCCAGCAATAAACACGTTCTGCATAACAAAAAATGTAACAGAAAAAAAACAACCATGGTTATATATATGTGCATAAAGTGTGAAGCTAATGATAAAAAAAAAAAAAAAAGAAGAAGTAAAGATGAGATGACCATAAGAATAGCTTTTATATGATTTATGGTAAGATCAAATGGAAAATCACGATCCATCCTTATTCGTAGTAACACGTCAAGTAGGTCTTCTTCCTGTGGTATTAGCCTATTCGGATCAAGATGTTCATCAATGAGTTGTTGGTAGAAGGTATCAAGTTCTTTGAAAGTTTTTTCAAGACGAGTGAGAAACCCAGTGAATCTATCTACCCAACCCATGAAAGGAAAATAATCAGAGAAACTAAAGGATGACAACATGGCTTCACTTTCTTTGTGCAGCTCATTGACCCTGCTTCTTTCAGCTCCATCATCGTATCTCTTTCCGAATCCTATTCTGCAAATTGTTGAACGTGAAAAGCACATCATTGCCTCACTCAAGTTAACAGGCTGAGAATCAACCGATAATTGATATATTTTTTCGACCAGGCGACCTACTTCGTCTTCTCGGATGGGACGATACTTTTTCACTCTGCTAAAGAGATGTACAACACTAAGTTTCCTCATCTCCTTCAAATAGTCCGTGTATGGTGAAAAAGCCAAATCCAAGGCGTTGTAAGATAATCTCGTAGCACCACGTAGTCTAGGCCTGCTGCAAAAGTCGAGGTCATGGGTTTTCAAAACCGCTTCAGCCATTTTTGCTGAAGAAACTACAAGGGTTGGCTTAAATCCAAATCGCAAGGACATAAGAGGACCATAGTTTTGAGAGAGTTTCCAAAGGAAAATATGAGGGAGGAGTGAGTTATCAAGCATCAGCATATGTAAGTGACCAATGAAGGGAAGACCTGGAGGGCCTGGGGGAAGATGATTAAAATTGCCATTGTTGTTAATGCTATGTTTTAGCAGAATTATGAAGAGGAAGAAGGGGAGAGCTAGAAGAAATATCATAAATACTGCAATTGCCATTCTGTTTCACTCAATCTGTCTGAAACTTTTGGGAAAGATTTACAATTAGAATAGAATGTATTTAACTCTTTTGCTTTTCATGGGCATTGGCTTATGTGGTGGATTAGAAATCCATTTTTACTATTATTATTATTATTTTTATTAAGTTTGATGTCACTAAAAATTATTAAAATATTTTTTATATACAAAACAGTAATAAATATTAATATAATGGTGTTTTTATATTTTCATATTTTTTTAATAAAAAAAACACATGAATTTTAAGCATGATTATTTTAATCAAAATTTCACTTAATTTGTTTTTATAAATATATCTTTTACATAAATATTTTTTTCAATAATGGGTGTTTCAACCCAACAATCACTTATCAAACAAAGGCAAAAATGTCATTTACTATAAAAGAAAAAGTAATTTAAAAAATAACCACGTTTGTAGGTAGATATAACTAGGGAGAACGTTAAATCTTAAAAGTCAACTTATTTTAAAATTTTAAAGATAAATATTAAAATTACACAGTTCAATAAACGATTTGATCTATGAAATTTGATTCGGTGTAATTATACATATAAAATTTTGATTGTAATTTATATGTATACATAAAATTTTAATTTTAATTCATCTGTACACTTTAAGAAAATAAATATATCAATTTATTTTTATATTTGATAAATATAATTTATTGCCTATGCAATAATAATAATATATTAATAATTGTGTTAATAATTTATGAAAAATAAATCAAATTAAAATTTTATATATACTCATATATCATTACATATTTAACTAAAATTTATATGTAATTTTAATATTTATCTCGAAATAAATGTTGAAGTCATGGTAACGAATTCAATAGCGTAAAGGACCTAAAACCAAAATTGCACGAAAAGTCTATTAAACTAATAAATATGCACAAAAAGTCTATTAAGCTATTAGTTTAGTAATAAATTACTTGTTTAATTCCAAAAGCAATCAATCTTAATAACTGAACTATGAGCAGCCCTAAAAGTCACTGGTTTTTTTTTTTTTTTTTAATTTTTAAAATTTTTACAAAATGGTCCAACTTGTTTTTAAATGCTAACTAGTTAAAAAATAAAATAAAATAAAATAAATTTACTTTTTAAGTATTAATTTTATATAAAAATACAAATTTGTGTGTATATAGAATACATATAAATTATGATTTTTGTTTGAAAGTATTGAATATAATTATTTGTTTGATAATATATTAATTTTTTATTTTTGAAAATTTATTATTTTATGATTTTAATTTTATTAATATGGTTTTTTCTTTTTGAATAATTTTGGTTAAAATTTAAGATAATAATTTGAATATTTTAATTTTTAATAAAATGATGAAATAATTTGTTTCAAAAATAAGATTTTGAAAAATAATATCAAATTAATATTTTCAACATTAGGTGAGAAGTAACTATCTACTTACTTATCTTATTCAACACTTTTGTTGTTGAATTTTATTTAAAGTAAAAAGTTAATATGGTTACCAAACACAATTAAAAAATTAAATGTTGAAATTTTCTATTTTTAATGAAATGAAAATTTTCAATGATTTATTCAGCACACATTAAATTAGAATTAATTCCCATTTCTCTCAAAAATGAATTCACACCTCATCAATGTTATACATACATTGCAAACCCCAATACGTGCCCCCCTATGAAACCCAACAAGTGTTTTCCAGTGGAGTCAACTCTTTAGCGAATTACACGTATCCAAATCGCTAAGTTGTGAACCTTAATTTGACAAACCTTATGTACGACGCACCTTCGTCGAGAATATGTGAGGTACACATGGGAAACCTCAGTTGTTGCTTACCAATTGTCGTAAGGGCTAAGACATCTTATCTTAGGATGTTACATCACCACCACTACTAGAGGATTAAATTGGATCACCATGTCAGTAGTACACTTTTAAATTGGATCATCATGTTTGTTGGATCTGGTGTCCTAAGTATATTATTTTCGGCTAAGTACACTTTTAATTTTTCGAACAGATTGATTAATAAAATTATTCATGAATACATTAATACATTGTATTATTGTCCTCAAACAGTTTTTGCATGCAAAGCAAAATGGAAGCAAATGTTGCTCACTAGTTGTCTAATTTTTAACTAATACTAAGAGATATTACGTGGTCGAATCGTAATATAGAAAGACAAGTTGTATTAGTAGACAAACCTAAACATGTTCTTAGTCTAATTGGAAATGAGAAAACCAATTGAAAGACTAATATGTTGTCTATCAAGTCCAATTAGGGAGATTCTTTGTCTTGGGCATCAGACCGGATGACTCCTAGAAGATAGAGACATAGATATGACTGACTAGATTGATAGTACATTGGACAAGACCTAAGCAGAATAGGTCCTAAATTCGTTCATGGATTTATTCACTTGTGACGTTCATACTGACATACCTAAGTCCTGAGTGGACGACGGACTACGTATGCGTGACTCATACATTTTAATGTAAGTAAAAGCCTAAGTTCGAATAGATAAGGAATCGAAAGTTGGTGCGTTGGGTGTATGACTTCTGCAGTATGTAATGTCATTCACAACAGTAGAATTCATAGCCCGAGACATGGGTAAATGATATCCTCTCATTGGCATTACATGATTGATGAAAAGTAAATGTGTACATGGGTCATTTGTCTTTGTGATGAATGACTTGATTACTATTTGATAGTAATTAAATTTTCATGAAGGAAGATGTAAAGGTTACCATAAGATAAAATAGAATCATATTGAGAGAACGAATATTATCCCAAAAAGATCAAGGATATCCTATGAGTGTAACACGCTTATGACAAGGTCATTGGACGAGCACTGAGTAGTTGATTTCGTAATGATATGTCGTTAGGGAGAGCTCATTCACGATACTATAGTGAAATGACTTCGTGACTAAATGATTTTATAATTAATAGGAAAAAGCTGTAATTTAATTATAAATTATTTGAGCTCTAATTACATATGTCCAATCAGTTCATCCTCTAGGTCGTGGAAACTCGAAATGAATTGTGTATTTGAATAGAAATGAACAGAATGAATAGGAAAAAAAATGGGAAACATTTAGGAATGATTATGGTTTTTTTTTCTAAAATGGAGAAATGGAATAATTTAGAAATGAATGTAGGTTTCTAAAATGGAAATGAAAATGGAAATTGAAATGATCCATTTGAAATTCTATATGGATTACTTAAAAATAATCGGATGATTTTATACTTTTGAGCTATTTTGAAGCATGAAAATGAAAATAAACCATTCAATCATAGTGAACATATTGAGTTGTCAACTATTAAACATATTTTCTTGAAATTTTACCGGGGGTAAAATTGTCAAAAATTTATCGGGGGTAAAATCGTCAAAATTTTATTAGGCGTAAAATATGGATGAGAAAATTATTTTGTAACACCCTAAACCCGGCCTAGACGTCCAGACCAAGTTTGTAAGTTACATCATCCGTTCTAAAAGTTATACTACCATAACGCAATCAAATTAAACCAATAGTCACATAGTATTCAACACGACAGTAATTTAAAGACATAATCTTCCTAAATTTATAACATCATAAAGCAAATATTCCTAGTGATAATAATAATGTTAGGAAAAACAACATTAAGTATCTGACTGAGCTTCCATGACACCGACCCAATCAAGTCTGATTACCACTTGAAATCCAAACAATAACAAGATGAGTTGTGAACTCAATGCGTAAAAAGGAATGCAATGCAACAACGGTGACTTATAGAGAATTTTCAGTTTAGAGATTCGGTTCAACACAGAAGCGTGTTCAATCTAGGTTCAGAGCAGAGATATTACATATGTATACATGTATTATTCTAGTTCAGAAATAGTTCAGATCAGATTCTAATGCAATGCTCTTATTTCCATCTGCTACACACCAACTATGGACATTTAATGCCCATCTATCCCTGCACACCTTTAGAGTGTTCAATGACACTTCCACTGTAACGACCTAAATTTTAAGGTCATCGGAAAATTAAATTTTCAGGTCATAATTTCCGTAAAATGAATTCGTTAATATTTATTAGAAATATTTACAAAGCTAGTAGTGTAGTTAATTAGACTGTGGTTAAGTAAATTAGCTTGAATTAAGGCTAATTTAATGAAAGGACAAGATTGAATATAATGTAAAAGTTTAATTGTAGAATAGAGAAAATTCAAGGGATTAAATTAGCAAATAAGCCTTAAGTGACAAGTGTGTGGTAGGTATAAATACATGTGTATAATTTTAATTGGTACAAATGTACGAATATATATATTTACTTAATATTTAAGAAATAATAATTATAATTTAAAATATAATAATGATATAATATAACAAATAAAAGAAATAAAAACATAAAGAAAAAGGAAAAAGAAGGATACGAACAGAGCAGGGAAAGAAAGAAAGAAAAAGAAAAGGAAAATTTAGGGTTTTGGAGTTTCAAGCTTAATTGGTAAGTCAATTTGACCCCTTTTCTTGAAATTTTGATGTTTTTGGAATCCTAGAACAAAACTCCACTTGAATTATTTAAAAAAATTAGGAAGTTAATGAATTTTTAGATGTTGATTAGGTTGTATAAATTGATGAATTATGATATTAAGTAATAGAAATTCAAGTTAGAAGTGGGAGAATGATTAAATTGTAAAGAGATATATAAGTTTTGTCATAGTAGGGATTAAATTATTTAAATTGTAGAATTGATGTTTTATATTGAATATTAAGAGTTGAAACTGGTTTAAAGTAGGTATAAAATGAAAATATAGGGTTTATTTGAAGAGAAAGAATGATTATGGTGGAAGGACCTAATTGGAAATATAGTAAAAGTTATATGGAAATAAAAGAATGTGTTATTAAATAACATATATTGATAATTTAAATGTTAAATTTTATGTAGCCAACGTAATACCGGAAACGTCATCGAAAAAGGGAAAGGAGAAAGTGAACGAGGATATCGAATAAACCCGAGAATTTCGATTTGTAGTTCTATAAACTATGCTTAATGATTTATTATAATGTAATTGCTATTCTTAATTATAGAATGTATAAAGAATGCTATAATGGAACTGCTACTGTTTCTGTATTATAGTGATATGATTTAAATACCCTATTAACAGTGTCGGGCTAGTCGGATATAATTGGCATGCCATAGGATTAGGAGTATTCAGGGATATTCTGACTGTGTTTCGATGAGACACTATACGTGTCGATCATCGTGATGATTTGGATTCGTTCAAGAGGTACTGCACTGATCAGAATCGTTATCGTTACCATTACGGTGTATTCCGGCTTCGACCGATGAAACACTGTAAATATCCCCGGTGTGTGGGTTGGATCCACGTATTCGTCCAAGTCCGAGTTATGTTAATAGGGATAAATGAAGGTACTATAGTCTGACTATTATCGATCATATGAATAAGACTGAATGATGATTGTTAATGAATATAATGACATGCTGATGTATGATTAATGAAAGTATTGAACATTATAAAAGGTATATGAAGAATTGTTTAATTACATTTATGAATTATAAGATGAAGGCGAATAAGCCATTAAGATTTGTAAAATGAAAGCTTAAAGCTAAAATATTTGTACATGGCTTATTATTGTTTTAAGTATTAGTTTATAGAAATACCACTGAGTGTAAACTTAGCGTACGGTTTGTTTCCGTGTGCAGGTTAAGTACAAAGTAGAAAAGATCTCAGCATTCGAGTCAACTCCCAAACTCAATACTTGGTGATGTATCTATCTATGATGATTGGCATGTACCTAGGTTGTTTAATGTTATTTTGGTTAAAATTTATGTTAATGAAGAATGATAATAATTAGTTAACAGTTGTAAGGAGAATACTATAATGTATAATCTTTTGAATTAAATACAATGGCACATGGGTGCAAATTTTGAATGGTTTAGTTTAAGGCATTATTGAGTATATGTGTTAAGTTATAAAATGATAGTTTAATGAGTATTAAGTGTGTGTTTAATTATATCTGGATTGGTTGAATGAAGAAATTTTATAGTATTTGCTGTCTACAAATAGCAGGGTTGGTAATTTTTAGAATACAGGGTTCATTTCGAGTCCACATGGTTTGTCACATGGGCGTGTGACCAAGCCGTGTGAGACTTGCACACGAGCGTGTTGTTAGGCCGTGTGTCCCCTGCACCTAAATAGTTACAACCAAGTTAGTCCACGGGCATGTGTCTTGGTTACCACGACCGTGTCTTAAAGTCAGCTTAGTACACAGGCAGGCTACACGGGCGTGAGCCATGGTCGTGTTTAAAAGTCAGTGTTGCACACGAGCTGAGGACACGGGTGTGTTCCAAGCTACACGGGTGTGTTAAGTAGGCCACACGGGCATGTGGAACTGTTTAAAGGACAAAAAATTTGAAATCAAACGAGAAATTTTCTAAGCTTACAATCGAGCCCCGATTTATTTTAACTATATTTAATAAGTACTGTGGGCCCATTAAAGCTATGGTTAGATGTGTTAAATTTTATTTATTCAAGACTTTAGTATAAATGTACTAAAATGACCAGTAATACTCTGTGATCCTGTTCCAGCAACGGGACGGGGATAGGGGTGTTACATTTAGTGGTATCAGAGCTACTCAGGTTTAGTTGATTCTAGGACTAAATTAAGCTTGGATTGAGTTTAGAGGTACATGTCATTCTTATGTTAACTGTGAGTCGGGATAAATTAACTATATTTTATAGTGTGTAAAAGATGTCTGACGAAAGTATCGAGGGTACTGATCAAGAAATGTACAGTAGAGATGAATCACGTGATGTAAATGAATCTGAATCTACAACCCCAAGTGTAAACCCGGTAGGTAACCAACCACCGAATACTGGAAGGGATAATATAGAAATATTTAGAATGATTGCCGAAGCTCTTCAAAGAGCAGTAAGAAATATGCCTGCTACTACTTTTACCCCTACTACCCGAAGAGTCCCTATTAAGGAATTGCGAAAGTATGGAGCTACAGAATTTTTGGGATCAAAGAGAACTGATTCAACAACAGCTGAGAATTGGTTGGAGACTACCAAGAGAATTTTGAAGCAATTAGAATGTACACCACAAGAAAGTTTAGTATGTGTTGTTTCTCTGTTACAAGAGGAGGCTTACATATGGTGGGAATCAGTGATTCAGAATATACTAGAAGAACGAGTAAACTGGGAATTCTTTCAACGTGAATTTCATAAGAAGTATTTGGGAGAGACATATATTGAAGATCAGAAACAAGAGTTTTTAATGTTGAAACAAAGAGATATGTCCGTAGTGGATTATGAACGGGAATTTCTGAGACTAAGCAGATATGCAATAGAATTTGTACAGACTGAAGCTGACAGATGCAGGCAATTTTTAAGAGGACTGCGAGATAAAATTCCAACTGCAATTGATGCCTCTACGGATTATAGAGTTCGCAGATTTAGTAGAAAGAGCTAAAATGATAGAGCAGGTGCTGGGGAAGAGTAAAAAGTTCGAAACTGTTCGTTTAGTAGGAAAACGTCCTGGAACTGCTAGTTCAAGTTTGTAACTCAAACGATCGAGGGAATCTCGTGGTAGTGGAAGATTTAGTTCAAGATTAGAAAGAGGAGACAGAAGTCGAAAGAAACAAACTATTGAATCTACTGGCAGTATCAGAAGCCCAACTCAGAACACTGAAATTCTAGAATGTGAGTATTGTGGAAACAAACATAGAGAAGAATGTAGAAAGTTAACTAGGGGTTGTTTCCGATGTGAATCCACTGATCATTTTGTTAAGGATTATCCGAAGATTGGTAAGTCAGCACCAATGGTATCACAAAGATCTGAATCTGCTTCTAGAGGTCGAGGATCAGGCCGAAGTGGTCCAGTTGCTAGAGGAGGTACTAGAAGAACTAGTGAAAATGCTACCCAACAATCTGAAGTAAAAGCTCCGGCCCGAGCATATGTTGTAAGAACTCGAGATGAGGGGGATGCTCATGATGTAGTGACAGGTATATTCTTATTACATTCAGAACCCGTATATGCTTTAATAGATCCAGGATCGTCACATTCTTATATTAATACAAAACTAGTTGAGACGGGAAATTTAAAATTTGAACTGTCTAGAGTAACGATAGAAGTGTCTAGTCCATTGAGGAAAACTGTGTTAATAAATCAAATATGTCGAAGATGTCCGTTGATGATTCAGGATAGAATCTTTTATGTTGATCTGTTGATTATGCCATTTGGTGACGTTGATATTATACTGGGAATGGATTGGCTGTCAGAACATGGAGTAATTTTGGACTGTTATAAAAAGAGATTTTCAGTTCAAAATGAAAATGGTGATCAGATTGAAGTAAATGGTATACAAACTAGTGGATTAGCTCGAATTATTTCTGCAGTCAAAGTAAGTAAACTTCTTTATCAAGGATGTGCAGCCTTCTTAGCATATGTTATTAACTCCAATTCAGCTGAGAGTCAATGTAGTAAAATTTGGACTGTATGTGAATTTCCTGATGTGTTTTCTGGAGAATTGCTTGGATTACCTCCTGATCGGGAAGTTGAATTTGCGATTGAAGTATACGGGTACAAATCCAGTGTCAATACCTCCATATCGAATGTCACCTACTGAGTTGAAAAAACTGAAGGTACAACTGCAAGACTTATTGGACCGGGGGTTTATATGACCTAGCACATCACCGTGAGGAGCCCCAGTGTTATTTGTTAAAAAGAAAGATAGTTCGATACGGTTGTGTATTGATTATTGACAGTTGAATAAGGTAACTGTCAAGAATAAATACATGTTACTTCGCATTGATGATTTATTTGATCAACTAAAGGGAGCTTCTGTATTTTCAAAATTTGATTTGAGATCGGGATATTACCAGTTGAAGGTAAAGGAGAGTGATGTACCAAAGACAGCATTCCGTACACGGTATAATGTATAATCTTTTGAATTGAATACAATGGCACATGGGTGCAAATTTTGAATGGTTTAGTTTAAGGCATTATTGAGTATATATGTTAAGTTATAAAATGATAGTTTAATGAGTATTAAGTGTGTGTTTAATTATATCTAGATTGGTTGAATGAAGAATTTTATAGTACTTCCTGTCTACAAATTGCAGGGTTGGTAATTTTTAGAATACAAGGTTCATTTCCAGTCCACATGGTTTGTCACACGGGCGTGTGACCAAGCCGTGTGAGACTTGCACACGAGCGTGTTGTTAGGCCGTGTGTCCCCTGCACCTAAATAGTTACAACCAAGTTAGTCCACGGGCGTGTGCCTTGGTTACCACAGCCGTGTCTTAAAGTCAGTTTAGTACACAGGCAGGCTATACGGGCGTGAGCCATGACCATGTTTAAAAGTCAGTGTTGCACACGAGTTGAGGACATAGGCGTGTCCCAAGCCATACGGGTGTGTTAAGTAGGCCACACGGGCGTATGGAACTGTTTAAAGGACGAAAAATTTGAAATCAAACGAGAAATTTTTTAAGCCTACAATCGAGCCCTGATTTATTTTAACTATATTTAATAGGTACTATGGGACCATTAAAGCTATAGTTGGATGTGTTAAATTTCATTTATTCATGAATTTAGTATAAATGTACTGAAATGACCGGTAATACTCTGTGATCCTGTTCCAGCAACAGGACGGGATTAGGGGTGTTACATCCACAGAAACGCAGCTTAGCTGCTAGTTCAATATGTGACAAGCGCCAGAATTAAAGTGATACTTATTGTAGCATAGCCACAATTTTAGTACAGACTATTTTCTTCTTCACAATCTCCCACCATATGTTAATGCTGAATGCAATAATCCATAACACATGTTTAGTCATTCTGGTACATTACATAATTAATAAAATAGTTCGATAACAGAATGGTATTACAGTACACATTCAAGTATGTGATTCACCGATCAGTCTCATATAAGCAAATTCAGTCATTCGTATATCGAGAAAACCAATATCAAAGTTTAGCAACCTTTCCGGCCTCAAAACCAGTTCTCGAATCTAACATCTTGCCGCACAACCTGGGCACACGCCCATGTGCCTTGGCTATGTGGTTTTTAAGCACAAACAGTGAGTTACACGGCCAGGGCACACACCCGTGTCCCTTGCCGTGTGGTATTTACACCCCAAACAGTTAGTTATGTCATTGGCCGTGTGAACTTTGCACTAAAATGGCCACACACAGCTTAAACACATGTCCGTGTGGTCTTAATTCAATAAACAGTGAGTTACACGGCCTGTCATAAGCCCGTGTGGCTCATACGGCCTAGTTACACGCCCGGAAACACAAGTACTAATTTGGTAAATGTTTGTTGATTTAAATAACAAAAAGGCTCAATTTTTAGAATTTTTTTAATTTTTTGTAGTGCAACAAAATCATTTTCTAAATTAAATTTTTCCAACCAAAGGAACTCACCCCCAACAAAGCACAAACTTTGTTTCTCATTGGGAGCTTTTTATTTGAACTAAACATGATGCTCAATTTTTGGAAGTTAACTGCCTGACCCGATACCTCTTCAAAAGAGAGAATACTTTTAACTGTTTGACATTTTGAATCCAAAGCTTTGAAGGGAAGGAAGCTATCATCATCAAATAATAAAAGAGAAACAGATGAACTACCTCAGCAAATAGAAATGCCATGTAATTGTCCTCTCGTCTCTGCTTGTCGCAAAAGAAAGCTAAGATATTTCGTGCAAAGAATAAAAATATAAGGGGATAAAGAGTCCCCATTCTTAAGTCTACGCTTTAGAGGAATCGACCCAACATCATTACCCTTAGACAAGATAAAGTAATTTATTGTCATTACACACAACATTATCCAATTCAATCACTTCTCCTCAAAATCTAAATTGGTCAATATAAACCGTCCATAGCTCCAATGAACTCTATCATAAGCCTTGTGAATGATCAAATTCAAAGATACCTCACTAGCTTTACCCTGGCCCTTATTCTTCATGTGGTGAATGATTTCAAAAGCGACAAGAATGTTATCAATAATAAGCTATCATGGTAAAGGTTTTTGTCTTGTTAAGTTTTCTTGGTAAAGGTTTTTAACAAGACAACTTATAATGAGAAAATGTGTATTCTTTTTTCTTCATTAAATTTTTATCCCACGTGGTTTTTCCAAGTAAGGTTTTAGCGAGACACATTTTTGCTGATGGATATCCAAGGGAGAGTGTTGTAAATATTTTATAAGTGGATGTCCTTTCAACTCTCACAACCCAAAATTTATATGGATGATTTTTCAAATCCTAAAACTCTCATGGAACTTATCAAAAGCCTTAATTTTCATATTTATGTATTTGTAACTTATGGTGGTTGCTAAAAACTTGTTAATGCATAGCTTTTCATCTACCAAATGGCACGGTTTTTCCCTATTTAGTCTGCTCTTTGTAGCACGATTTTGTTTGTTTTTCTTTTTTGTTTCTTTAAGAAGCTCTTGTTTGGTTTTTTATATTTTCTGATTGCTTTCATCTTTTTCTATAGAAGATGAAATGGCGAACCTAAATCTTGATGAAGGTGAAAAGGAGGCTTGGGTATTCAAGGAGAAAATCGGGTTGTCCAAATCAATATTTGAGTATTGTATTGTGGAATGTTTTTTTAAGGCGAGTGTAGTCCATTTCCAGGCAATGAGAAATACCATAGTGAATTTATGGCATCCCTTAGGTGGTGTAACCATTTTAGATCTAAGAGAGAAAAGATAAATTTCAAGTTTTATAACCAGCTGGACTTAGATCGGGTTACAAATGGTGCCCCATGGACCTTCAACAACCATCTTCTAGTATTTAATCTGTTGAAAGAAGACAATGATCAGTTACAAGTGGCATTGATTTTTTCATTTCTTTTGTTCAAAATCATGATGTTCCACCAAGGGTTTTTTTTAAGGGTATTGCCAAGAAATTTGAAATTTCATTAGAGAGTTTGTGTACTATTACACAAAACAACCAAATTGGGGTTATAAAAGTTATTTATGATTTCGGGTTAAAATTGTTTTTCGAAAGCCTTTGAAGTGTTGGAAGAAAGTCATGCTCACTTCTACAAAATTAACCTATGCTAGATTTCAATATGAGAGGTTAACTCTGTTCTTTTTGTGTGTGTTTGTCTTGGGCACAGTGATAACTTCTATCATATTTAGTTAACGACCAATGAGAAGGACATTGAGTTCGGCCAGGATCTATCTTTGCGAGCGCCGGTAAGGAAAGCTACCACTGGCACTAGCATTTGGTTGCAGGAGGATGGAAATAATGTTTTTTGGGAAACAAATCTAGATTAAGTAATCAAAAGAGTAATTTTCAGCATGAAAAGCAATTTAGGCAGTAAGTGAATTGGGCGCACAAATTTTATCCAATTCGAGGCTTAAATTTGGAAAGAAAATCAAACTTGATTGAGGAACAACATGTGGAATATTCAAGTGGGGCAAAGTCAATGATGATGGAACAAGATACGAAGAAAAACCCTTTACTGGACATTGAAGGAAAAAAGAAACCACGTGCCTTGGTTCATGCTCCAAATGTTTCTAATTCTTTTGATTCAATGGTGCTTAGTGATAAGCAAACATCAACTTCTCAACAAAGGATATTAGTAGCCGTTAGCAGACAGGCCGACTAAAAGCAATAAAGCTCTTGTGTTGGAATAATCCTAGATTAGGGAGTTCACAGGCAATAAGAAAACTTCAGCACATGATGAGGATTTATATTCCTCAAATTGTCTTCTTTATGGAGAAAAAAATTAATTCAAGATAAATAGAGAAAATTCGACGGAAATGTGGTTTTTTAAATTGGATTGATGTAGCTTATGATGTGTAACATTCCTAATCCGTATCCGTCACCGGAACAGGGTCATAAAACATTACTAAACAAACGAAATTGTAAACCATTCAAATCATACATTAATACAAACATAATCAAATTTCATTCAAATAAATTTATAATGTCCTTTAATCGAGCCCTCGAGGCCCTAAAAAATACAATATAAACAATCCGGGACTAAATAAAAAACATTTGAAAATTTAAGGAAAAAGTTAAAAATTTTGGACTAAAAAGGTCACATGGTTGTGTAGACATTCGAAATAGGGACACACAACCGTGTCCCGGCCCGTGTCTATGCCCGTGTAACTCACTAACTTAAGTCACACGACCAAGCCACGCGCTCGTGTGCCAGGCTGTGTACCCCTCGAAATAACCTCACACGCCCGTGTGTCAGGCTGTGTGCTAGGTCATGTAACTGCCTGACTTATATACATTGAGCCTACAAGGGACACACAACAGTGTCATGACACACAGCTGAGACACACGCCCATGTCTCAGGCCGTGTGGCCTCAAAATGAACCATAAAACACAAGTTTACCATTTCAAGTTTGCTTAGACCTTAAGAAATTCAAATACCAACCAAAATTCCAATTCAAAATGACATTAATCAAACACATCAAAACCAACCTATTAAGTGCCTAACCAATGTAGCCTCATTTGTACCATAAGTATATACAATTTTACAATAAAATAACATTGATTCAATTTATCAATTCACTCAAGCAATTTCTAATCAAAATACATATCCAAGGTACCATAATCACAATATTTCAATTATATATTCACCGTACATACTAGCATAACAACTATACCTCATTCTCATATAATATGTAAGTTGGTTATTTGCACAAAAAATCAATCATAAAATTTATATAAGCCAAACATTAACCAAAACAGCACAAGATCCTATGCATGTCATATAATTCGAATTAAAATGTTCCAAAAACTACCGAGATAAACTGGATAGTGTGACTTGAGTGTCGATCCGATTGTCCAACCTTCTGAGAATCTACAATGACATTAAACAACACAAGTAAGCTTAATGAAACTTTATAAGTTCGGTGAGTTAAAATATAAATCTTACCGAACCAATTATAATAATTCAAACAATAATAACCATCCAATAAAACTCTCTGTCATTCACAACTTCAATCGATAAATTCATCCATTTCAAATTAATATGAAATGAATAACATATCTTTCAAATTCATTAACAGATCACCTTAGCGAAATTTTCCATTTGAAGAACGACTTACGGGTAATAGTACATCATCAACAAAAGCTTATAGAGCTGGTCCACCAGAACATGCCAACAGAAGCTCATAAGAGCTGAATAAAAGCTCGAAAAGACTGAATAGAAACTCGTAAGAGCTGATCCACCCAAATCATGCCAAACAGAAAGTAAAACATTAAAGTTCGCAACAAATACGGAACCCCGATTTACTTGGGTAATATGTCGATATCTCCCTCCAATGCCATCTCCACTCCAAACCTCCGTTATACACCAAAACACGAATGTACTCAAATCTTGCGTTCAATTCAAACCGAATATCCAATTCAATATTATAATTCAAACAATAATTCATTTCCAACAATAGAATATATATAATACCAATCACTAATTAATACAAATGTTAAATTTAACCGTACAAACTTACCTGAACTGAATTATAGTCGTTGTAGAAGTGTAAGGACTATTCCGCTATTTTTCTTTTTCCACAATTATCTACGAAATTTTAATCTAAAATGTAAAATTCTTCATTTAGTAGCACATATTTCATTTCCAAACCATTTTACAGTTAATACCCTTTTATTTTTTAAAATTACATAATTATCCTAAACTTTTACCATTTTTGCAATTTAGTCCATTAACCTGAAATTTATCAAATTAACAATTTTTTATCAATTCAATATTTTATCCAAATATACTAGGCCCTCAAATAGCCCCTAATAAACATAAAATTCACTAATAAACCTTAAAATTTTAACATTTTCACAATTTAATCCTACAATCAAAATTTAACAAAAATCACTTTACAAATTCATCAAATAGTATAATTAAAGCTCCAAATACATGGTATTCATAAATAAAATTCAATATTCATCAATGAAAACTTCCAAAATTTTTAACTGAATCCAAAACAAAGGTATGGGCTAGCTAGACCTAGTTGTAATGATCTCAAAAACATAAAAATTACAAGAAACGGGATTAGAATTGACTTACATGCAAGCTTCCTATGCTATTAGAAAATTATCCTCACCCTAACGATGGATTTCAACCATTGAAGAAGAAAATGAATAGGAAAACTTTAAATTTTCAATTTGTTTTGTTTTAATTTCAACTAAATTACAAGTTTGCCATTATAATTTTATTATTTTGTCATTTTCCATCAACTTGTCGTCCCAGTATATTATTTAAGGCTTAATTATCTCTTAAGTCCTTCCTCAATTATTAATTCAACCATTTCATCACCTAATTACTTTAATTAGCAAGTTTTACACCTTTTACAGTTTAGTCTTTTTCTTTTAATTAACTATCTAAATGTTGATATTTTTAAACCAAATTTTAATACAACTCTAATGACTCTATAAATATTCTAAAAATAATATTTATGAGTCGATACGATAGAATTTTGGGGTCCCGAAACTACTGTTCCATCACCACTGAAAACTGGGTTGTTACATGATGGCACTCTAAGTGGTCTTTGTATGGGCTGGAATACGGAAAATATCATAACCCTTAGAAGTTTTTCAATAAATCATAGGTGCAAAAAGATGGTAACAATATGAATTGGCGACTTATAGGGTTTTATGGTTTGCCCGATGTGCGATTTAAAGAGGATTCTAAGAATCTTTGATAGACCTTGGATGAGACCAAGGTTTATTGTGGATAGTTTGCGGTGACTTTAATGAGATCCTTTATTCATTTGCAAAGAAGGGAGGATTACCACGCGAAGAATGACAAATGAGAAGTTTTCATGAAACTCTAACCGACTATTAATTAGAGGATTTGGGATATATGAGGCCTTGATTTACATGAGAGAAGAGGAATTGGCTAGAGAATAATATTCGAGAAAGATTGGATAAGGGAGTTGTAAACTCAGCGTGGTGTTTAGCTTTCCCAAATTTCTAAGTCAAACATCTACAACATTTGTTTTCTGATCACTGTTCACTGCTCATATATACTAATCAAGAGGAACAGAGACTGAAGAAATGTAGTTTTAAGTTTAAAACATAATGGACTCAGGAGGAATCATGTGAAGAAGATATTAGACGATTATGGGAAGGCAACCAAGAAAATATACCAGATCGCCTTAATAACATTAGATAGGGCTTGCAAAAATGAACGAAAGGGTTAAGAAAAAGAGAAAATGGAGTTTCAAGGAGGCTTCATGTGTGATTAGAAAGTTGAATAGGGAAGAGCGTGATGATGACATAATTAGGGAGCTGATCGATACAAAGTTGCTTTTGAACATGGAGATTGATAAAGAAAAGCTTTATTGGGAGTAAAGGATACGTGCAAATTAGTTAAAGCTTGGTGATCGAAACACTGCTTTTTCCATAGATTCACTTCTCAATGACGAAGAACAAATCAAATTCGGGGTTTTAGAAAATTCAGGGTTTTAGAAGAATGGATGACCAACTTGTTACTGATAAGGAGGATTTGGCCAAAATTGCAAAAGACTACTTTCAAGGATTATTTACGACCAAAGGTACTGGTAATCCTGAACGCATATTGGAAAGTGTAAAATAAAGTATTACAGATAACATGAATCAAATCGTTACGACAGAATATAGTTTGAAGGAGATTCATATGGCTTTGAAAAATACCAAAAGTTGATTGTCTACTTGTACTGTTTTTCCAGAGATACTGGAATATCATAGGTCAGAAAGTTGGTCAATTTTGTCTGAATGTTCTTAATAGAGGTACTTCTTTGGAATATGTTAATTCTACATAGATTATGCTTATTCCAAAAACTGAGCATCCTGATAATCTGTTACATTTTATACCTATCAGTTTATGTACAGTATTTATAAAATAATTTCAAAAATAGTTGCAAACCGCTTCAAAAAAGTGTTAGCTGTTTGTATAGATGAATCTAAAAGCACTTTTATCCCAAGAAGGTTTATTCCAAATAACGTATTGCTGGCTTGCAAAATTCTCCATGCATTCAATCAACGCAAGATATGAAGGAAAGGCTACATGGCACTCAAATTGGATATGAATAAAGCCTACGACAGAGTTGAATGAGCTTTTTTACGAGATATGATGTTAAGAATGGGTTTTGTGATATTATGGGTGAATTTTATTATGCAATGTGTTACCACGGTGTCTTATTTGATTTCAATAAACGGGGAGAGATGTGCATCATTTAAACAGAAAATAAGTCTTCAATAGGGGAATCCACTCAGCCCTTATCTTTTCTTAATTTGTAGTGAGGGGCTTTCATCTCTGATGCATTTGGAGAAGGAGGAAGGCTTAGTAAAGGGTGCAAAAGCATGCTGGAGGGGACCAAAAGTTACTCACTTTTTATAGCAGATTGCATCCTTTTTGGTGAAACAACTGAAAGAAGTGTTTGTGCCTTGTAAGAGATTCTAAAAGAATGTGAGGTATGCTCTAGATAGTGCGTTAATTTTGATAAGTCCCTTTTATTTTTTTAGTTCAAATGTTATTTATAATGTCATATATTTAGTGTCACAAACGTTGAAGGTTCGGTTCTCATCAGACCCAGAAAAGAATTTTGGGGCTTCCAAACATGGTTGGCAAGAGGAAGAAAATGACTTTTCAAGTGTTGAAAGATAGACTGATTAAAAGAATCAACAGTTGGTGTGTTAAACTCCTCTCCCAAGGTGAAAAAGAGGTATTCATTAATAGTGTGCTACAAGCCATACCAACTTATTCAATGTCATGTTTCTTAATGCATACATTGGTGTGAATGCAAGAATCTATATGAGTTAAAGGAGGATGGGATTTGGGGTTTAAGAATTTAGCAAAGTTTAATGTTGTTTTGCTTGCGAAGCAAGATTGACGTTTGGCTAAAAACCTGAATTATCTATTGATGCACATGTTAAAAGCTAAATAATACCCAGAGACTACCTTTATGAGATCAACTTTAGGGAATAATCTATCCTATACTTGGAAGAGTATTTAGGCCCCCAAATGAGTGCTGCAGGAGGGGATGTGTTGGCAAGTGGGGGCAGGGACCGAAATCTCAATTTGGGATGATGTGTGGCTATCGGGATCTGTGGATTTTAAAGTTCACAATAGTGCAAGAAGTAGTGATCTGAATGCAGTCCCAGAACTAATAGATCAAGGAAAAAGATATTGGAAGAGAAATCTTATTACCAGATATTTTCCTCGAAAGAAGCTTAGCACATCCTTTGTATTCCGCTATCCCAACACCCTTAGGAAGATAGAATGGTCTGGCGGAATGAGGCAACAGGTTAGTATACAATTTGGAGTGGTTACAAACTATTGTTATAGGGAGGGGATACATCTAAGCCTAGTCGCTACAATAATGATTGTACCATTTTCTACAAGAAACTATGGTAGACAGATTTGCCACAAAAATAAATATTACAATATATAGGCTCTTTAATAACTACATTCCAACAAATAGCAATCTCCACTACAGAAGGCTTCGAATTTCATCAATCTACCTCGATGCTCAGATGGAACTGAAATGACAGAACATGTTTTTCGAGATTGCACCACTGTAAAAGACATATGGCAACTGTTAGAGATAACATGGAATCAAGAAGTATTACATATTAGATTTAGAGACTGGTTAATGGGTATCGCGTCTACCATTTCAGCGCGCAAGTGTAGAAAGGTGTTTTGTGCTCTTTGGGTCATCTGGATAGCAAGGAATAAAGTTGTGCATGAGAGGATTAAAAATTTTTCCTATGAATCAGCCTTTTTCCTACAGGCATATCTCAGGGAAATAGACGATATAGATAGACACTCACCTGGTCAAAAGATTATGGTGGAAAGGTGGCGCCCATCAGATCCAGATTTTATTAAAATAAAATTTGATGCAGCTTTCAAGAGTCACACAAAAGAATCATGTTCGGGTCTGGTATATAGGAATTCAGATGGGCAAGTGTTGGGTTCAAGAATCATTCTTAATAGATATATACCTTCTCCTTTTACGGCTAAAGCATTGGCCTGTCTTCAAGCAGTACAAATGGGATTCAATTTGGGATTTCGAAAAGTGCTAATTGGAGGGGATGCCCATTCGATTATCAGGAAACTGCAAATCGAACAAAATGACAAATCTGTTATAAGTGCCTACATCAAGGACTCGAAGGAGCACATACCCTTGCTATAGAAGGGATAAGAAGAGGGGAGATCACTTATTTGGAGGGAGTGATTCCTGATTTTGCGGTAGAAGAAATGGAGAGCGACAGAAGATGGCGAGGAAAGCCGATGTAGAGAAAACGAGGTGCCAGGATAGCTGTGATGAAGACTGTTGGAGTTTTATTTTTGCTCATCTTTGATTTATGCTTTCTCTGGAAGAGGTGATTTGTTCTTTCTAAACTGTTTCTTTGTAAAATGGAGGTGAAAACTCATTCTCTAGGAGCCATCTGTTTATGTCAAACTTTTATTGTTTGTATGCTTTTTCAAGTTTAGTAAATGAGTCCAACTAAATTTCATAAAAAAAAAATTATGGTGGTCAAAACCCTATAAATAAAAAGCATTTATAAGCCTATTCCAAGTTCGAAAGCATTTATAAGCCTATTCTCCCATCTTTGTTTCTCTTTTCTCAATTTTAATTTACGTACGACATGTGTCCACTTCGAACAAAATAGAAAACTTATTTATCTAAATTAAAATTAGTTCCCAGTGTTTTTTAAAATTTTAATTAATTAATAATAAATAATTTCAAATTAAATAAGATAAAAATAAATATTTTTATAATATTTTCTTTATGTTTTATTTACTATAGATTTTTATTATTTTTATAAACTTTAAAAATACATTCAGATCTTGTTGTTTAACATATATTTTTATTTATAAAAAAATTAACATATTAAAAATATTTTTCCAATATGGAGTACTAGTAGCATGTTTGTTCTCGTTTTTATTACTTGGATTCTATATCAATCTATAGCTCAACATATACACCTTCAAACTTGTCCCCAAAAACAAACACATACACCTTTAAACGTATTATTTATAAAAAATAATAATATAAACTTATTATTTAGAAAATTAAGGTATAAATACTAAGCCAACATACAAGCAAATGTTTGAACCATACATAATTTAAAATAATATGTCAGTTAACATATCTTTTAAATACATCATTTAAAAATAATTAAATTTAGCCGATTGAGTCTCAGTTCTATCGGCATAAACATTTATTGTCAATACAGGAAGATGTGGGTTTGAGTATGATGAAGTGCATTATCTCCTACTTATGGGTTGGGGAGGGGTTATGGGTAGTTCTAGATATTGTGTCAAAAAGAGCAGATATGACCAAAACCTATAATGAGATTATTCAAAAAAAATAAAGGAAATCTTTTTAGAAATAATTTTATTTTTTAAATTCTTTTTAGGGGTCGGTTACCTATTTTAAAAATAAAAGATATATCATTGTTAGCTCGAAACAATTACTTAGAAATAAGCTCAGTGCTTGGAAGGAGTGACAAGGGAGTGGGCACTCCTTTAGCACCACGTGAAACTGAAAATAAGCAAGAGGCACAAAGTTTGTTCACGCAATTTAATTTTCCTATGTCTACGAAGCCTAACTCAGTGAAAAGTCTCCACTATCTTAAAGCTCTTAAACAGTGGTTCTAATTCCATTGCACACCTGTGACAATTTTCTCACTTGTATATTTGAATACTAGAACCCTCACCACTAATTTCACCCCTATGAATTCAGTAAGTAAAACCACAACACAGCTTTTACTATCAATATGCACTCATAAAATATAGTTCCTCACTTGATCAGATTTAGTGCTTTTAATTATAGGTACATAACCTTATATATGTCTCTCAATTATATTAAATTGTTCAAGACTTACTAACATAGAGAAGATCTATCACAACCCCACAAAAAAAGTAATAAGATAAGCTGAATACAATGTAATACGAACAAGTAATATAAACACTAACTCTTGGCAGTTAAGCCATAAAAATTTCAATCCAATCCAATACCCACGATGCAAGGGATTAGATGGGTGATCCAATTCGATCCAATCTTCAAAAGATGTTTCCCCAAGTTATATGATCTTTAATCATGTGCTAAATATCATCCACATAATCAATACAATCCATATATGTTATTTAATAAATTGCCAACATCGCAAATTTAGAAACTGTCTTAAACAACTCCAGTGGTAAGGGAATAGGCACTCCATTGACACTCAATTACCAGTTCCATATTTTTCAACAACCACATGTATATAATAAATTAAAAATTATAATAATAAAAAAAACTTTAGAACTCTCAAATAGATTGGTACATATTTTTAAATTGGGATAAATATCAAAAGTATACATGAACTTTGACCCAATGTACAATGTCATATATGAACTTTGATTTTGTGTGATTTTATACATGAAATTTTGATTTGATTTAATTCTCACAAATCACAATAACATTATCAAATTAGCACAATTATATATTGATATATTGCATAAACAAATAATTATATTAATCCGGTATGAAAATAAATGTATTTATTTTGTTAAGTGTGTACTATTGAATTAAAATTAAAGTTTTATACACATATGAACCAAAATTCAAATTTCATGTCTATAATTGTACCAAATCAAAGTACATGTATAAATTTAATATTTATCTCTTTAAAAGTTGACTAAAAAATAAATATATAATTATTTAAAAAATATATCTTCAAAAATAAATTTTAAATTGAATCCCAAATTGTGCTATATTGATGGGGTGTTCACCTACTTTAATAAGAACCCGAGTTCGAATTATCGTTGTAAAAAAAATAACATTTAAATTAAAATCTAAAATTTAGAAACAAAACAATAAAATAAAAAAAAATATTGGGTGCATACTACCCACATTTCATTTCAAAAAAATTTGGAAACGATAAGCCACAAACTCCAACCATATCTAACAAAAGCCACATAAAGGAGATTGTTTTTCAATTAATAGTATATAGATGCATCTAACCCAATAGCATAGCACTGATAATGATACTTCATTCAGTCTTTCCTTGTTTGCTCATCTAAATGACAAGCTTTCATTTTCTTTAAAATTAAAAAATCTTTAACAATAAAACAAAATAAGGTGATTGAAAAAGAGTAGGATAAAGCAAACTCTTCCTCTCAAGTTTCAAACAAATTTGAGCAGATAATTAGAATGGCAATATTCATCTTTCTTCTAGCTCTCCCTTTCTTCCTCTTCATAACTCTCCTGAAACGTAGCATTAGCAACCATGGCTATTGCAATCATCTTCCCCCAGGCCCTCCAAGTCTTCCCTTGATTGGTCACTTATATATGTTGATGTTTGATAACTCAGACCTCCTTCATATTTTCCTTTGGAAACTCTCTAAACAATATGGTTCTCTCCTGTCCTTACGACTTGGATTTAGGCCAACCCTTGTAGTTTCTTCTGCAAAAATGGCTAAAGAGGTTATGAAAACTCGTGACCTCGACTTCTGCAGCAGACCTAATCTATGTGCTATTCGCAAATTATCTTACAATGCCTCGGATTTGTCTTTTCACCATACAGTGAGTCCTGGAAGGAGATTAGGAAAATTTGTGTTGTACATCTGTTCAGCAGAGTGCGAAAGTATCGTTCCATTCGAGAAGACGAAGTTGCTGGCCTGGTTGAGAAAATATGTCGATTATCCGTTGATTCTAAGCCTGTCAACTTGAGTGAGGCAATGGTGTGCTTATCCTGTTCAATAATTTCAAGAGTGGGCTTCGGTAAGAGGTACGATGAAGGAGCTGAAAGAAGTAGGTTACATGGGCTGATTAAAGAAAGTGTAGCCATGTTTACAAGCTTTAGTTTTTCTGACTGTTTTCCTTTCATGGGTTGGGTTGATAGATTCACTGGGTTTCAAGCTCGTCTTGAAAGATTTTTCATAGAACTTGATAGCTTCTATCAACAACTCATTGATGAACATCTTAATCCGAATAGGCTAAAACCAGAGCAAGAGGACATACTCGATGTGCTACTACAGACATGGAAGGATCTTGATTTTCTATTTGATCTTACCCTGGATCACATAAAAGCTGTTATTATGGTTATTTCATCTTCACCCAAAACGTTTAGTATTAGCTTCACGCTTTATGTATGCATAACTTTGATTTTTTTTAACTTTTGCAGAATGTTCTTTTTGCTGGAACGGAGACAACAGCGGTTACTGTGATTTGGGTCATGAGCTTCTTGATGAAAAATCCAGAGTGTTTGAAGAAAGCTCAAGAGGAAGTAAGGGGTTTGATTGGGAAAAAAGGATTTCTAAATGAAGATGATGTTCAAGCTTTAACTTACCTAAAGGCTGTGGTAAAAGAAACATTTAGATTGCAACCAGCAGTTCCATTGTTGCTACCACGAGAAACACTTCGAAAATGCTGCATAGGTGGGTACCAAGTACCTGCCAATACCTTGGTGTACGTGAATGCATGGGCAATAGGAAGAGACCCTGAAGCTTGGAAAAACCCTGAAGAATTTTGTCCTGAAAGGTTCATTGGCAGCTCTATTGACTACAAAGGGCTAAACTTTGAGCTCATACCGTTTGGTGCGGGTAGAAGGGTTTGTCCTGGAATGAGTATGGCAGTTGCAGCAGTGGAGCTTGCTCTTGCTAATCTTCTTTACAAATTTGATTGGGAAATGCCGACCGAAATGAACAAGGAAAACTTAAACTTTGATGGCACGCCTGGTTTAGTTACGCACAAAAAAGATGCTCTTATCCTTGTGGCTAGGAAGATTAATGATTAATCAGTGTATCATTATAGTAACTTATTTGATGCTTATTGCTCTAGTTTCTACTTAGTACAGTTTCATATTGAACACTTATCAAACGTTAGTAACACCTCGCTTGTTTAATTAACCTGCAATTTCTGCTATGTTTGTCAAGCTACCATCTCATTTGAATATATATATATATATATATATATATTGCAAAAAGCAATTTATATATATCTGCAAATATACAAATATGTGTTATCCATTAACCATTATTATCCTTACATAGTCTGAAGGAATATTGTATGTCTTTCTCTGTTGGTGTGTGGTACAATTAACAAACACTAGTTTTCATTCTTGTATCGCACAGGTTAGTTATATGTGTTAAATATTATATATGTATTTAATGTTCATTTTCACAAACATTATAAAGTAATGTATTCTAAAATATATAAATATATAAATATTCTATATTTTATATTTTATATTTTTAAAATATTATATTTTAATATTGTAAAAATACTATATCATATATGTAACACCCCTCACTCGATTCGATCGTTAGGTCCAAGTTACGGGATGCCACAGTCAATTCAATTCATAATCACCAAAAAAGACCTTTCTCGAGCCTTATACAAGCTTACGTATGCTCTAGAATCAACTCGGAATTGAACAGAGACTAATTTACAACATTTTCAAATTTTCAAATCAAGCATATCATAAATAAATCCTTCAAATATTCAATTATGTTATAAACACTAAGATATTATGATATAAAATTAAATTTGAGCCTTAATCGAGCTTACGAAAGCTCTTTTATTGACTCGAACATGAAATAGGATCAAATTACAAAGTTATAAAATTAAAGGTTCTATGTCGTGACGAGACTCTCTCCATGTCATGACGTCACCAAACAATATGTCACGTCACGACGTCAAACCACCTGATGTCATGATATCACAAATTGTTGGTCAATGTTGCAACAAGAGAAAATCAAAGTCGAGACGAAGAACTTGTTTCTAGTAAATTTTGGTCATTAGGTACCAATTTCATGCCCAAACTCAGACATATTCATTTGATGCCTAAATGAGCATTTAAAACTTACATAAACCAATTCAAAACATAAATTAAACATTCACTTATCCAACCCCAATATCTACCAAGCCAACATGCCACAATTTGGCACTATTTCACGACAAAACATTTCAATTTCATTCATTCAAGTCCAAATGTTACCAACATACCTATAATTCATTCAATGACAACCGTTTTCATAACATATCATTCTCAATTGTACTAATTCACCATCATAATTCCATTTCAAGTACTCCACTTATCCATCAACCTCAAAACATACCAAAACATGTATTCTTACAAATATGCACATAGCTTACAAGATTAAGCATTAAACTAGGTTCAACCCAAAACATTATTCACAAGAAACACATAGACAAACACCTAAGTTCATGCCACAATATCGAGTTAGAAAATGAGCAAAAGTTTACTGAGGTGATAGATGGATAGTATGAGCTTCAAAGCGATCCAAACAACACAATCCGCAAACTGACAATATACAGAAAAGGGAAAAACACTAGGTAAGCATTTTGAATGCTTAATAAGCCCATATAAAACTTATTCAACTTACCTTAACATTTTAACAATTAGGTAAATGTACTACATTAAAATTAAGCTTAAAATTCCTTTGGCATCACATTCCTCTATATGTAATTCAATAAACACATCAATCGTTAGTTCAATTCCATAGCACAAGTTTATATCACAATCATATAGATACATAAATTTCCATCACATAACATATATAAACTACTTTATATTAAAAACTTTAACATGTAGAATTCCATTTACATATGTATTCATTTCTATTTTCACCCGGAGAACCATAGTAAATTGAACTCAGCTACACAGAATTGAATTAATTACATATGCTGACATTATCGGGCTACTAACACTAGTTTTGGATCAGGGTTGCTAACACTAGCTTTGTTCAATGCTACTAACACTAGATTCAAAGAATCCACAACATTTATTGGATTTGAAGTAATCAAATTAATCCTCGATCACAACACCCATTTGTTTATACAAGCCGACATATTCAGATTGCTAACACTAGCTTCAGATCAAAGTTGCTAACACTAGCTTAGTACGATGCTATTAACATTAGCTTCAGATAACCGCAACATATGTTGGATCTCAAGTCATCGTATTAATTTCCCATTTTTCTTTTCTGTATCATTTTAAACCCTATAGTCATACACACTTTTCATATATCGAATAGTAATTCATATACATCTTAACTTTGTAACATCATCATATACACATCTTCCAATCTTATAACAATTTCACATCATTCAATACCATATATTTCATATTTTACAATTTAGTTCATTTGATGCCAAAGATCATTGAAATTACAACTAACCTAAATTAATAAATATTATTGTAACAGGTTAAATTCGTCCGGCCCAAACCCAAACAAAACAAACCAAAAAATAATTAAAATAAATAAAATAAATAAAAGTCCATTAACATTCCAAATTACAAGCCCAGGACCCAATCTACTAACCTAAACCCCAAGCTCGAGTACAAAAAAAACCTAAAGCCCAATAGCCCACTATCCTAAACTAAACAGAAAAAAAAAAAGAAAACCCTAAAAGTCCCTAAGCCTCCAGCCGACACCCTTGCCACGTCAGCAGGCTTGACACCTCCTTGTCATTGCCACCACCACCTGCAAAAAACAAAGAAAAGAAAGAAAAAAATAATATTATTTTGTAATATATTTCAACTATAAAAGCCAAAAATAGATTGTAACAAAAAAACAAGTTAAAAAAGGTGGTTCTTTTATTTAATCTACTATTTTATTTTATTTTATTTTATTTCATAAAAAGCATATAAAATAAAATAAAAACAATGTTTAAAAAAAACTTACCTCATTACGTCATCTTCCACCACCATCGTCAGTGGCTCTATACTGATTCAAAGGGTCTTCAAACCCATTAGGGTTCACCGATGGCCTCGACGGAGAAGAGGAAAATAGAATACAACAAAAAAACAACAAAGTTTAAAAAAAAAAAAAACAAAGGTAGTCGATCTTTTTTTATACCTTTTTATTTTATAAAATATAAAAATAAAAAACATACTATTTAAATTTTTTTACCTATTAAGCGCCGTCATAGAATCCCTTACTCCGACTCGAGAAGCCTTGGAACCCCTAGGGTTCCGTCAAGGGCCTCGTCAAAAAATTGAGAAACCAAAAGGTTTCTTTTCCTTCGGCCAAACCTCGACTAAATTTCTAGGGATTTAAATGCCAGATCTGTATTCTACTTGAAAAGAGGGTCAAAAAGGCCTATTTTGGGGAACTCTAGCCATCGGAGGCGGCAATCTCTGTCGCCGATGACCAGTGGCCATGGCGAAGACCCACCATCTCATGGCCGGACAAAAAAAGGGGGTTGAGAGAGCAGATAGAGTATTTTTTTTAAAAGGTTACAAATGATTTTTTTAAAATATTTTTTTGACTTATATAAGCCTCTTAAAACGGCGTCGTTTCGAGCTTGGCTTCAGACGCCCAAAACGGCGTCATTTCAAGCCTAATCCAAATATCTCACCCGACCCCTCTTACGATCCGCGTGTTTTTTAATGGAGGGGTTAATTGCCATTTTGGTCCTTCCACCTGTTTGCCCCTTTTTAATATCATCCTATTTCCTTTTTATTTGTTTTAATTTTATCCCTTTCATTTTATTTTCTTACATTTTAGTCCCTTGACCTACTGTTGACCCACTAAGGGTGACAGGTGTACTGGGGTTGGGGAAAATAGCACACTAGGTGCCTATATTTTTCCATTTTTTAAATTTAATCTTTTCTTTGTTTTTTTTTTGTTTTCTTGCAATTCGAACTTCAAAATGTTTTAGGGTTTCAATTTAGTCCTTATTTTTTATTTGGTCCTTTTACTTGATGTTATTTAAATTCCAGCATGTTTAAATTTTTATTTATTATTTTTGCCCTTTAAATTAAGAAATTACATTTTACCCTCAAATTAAGAAATTTATTCTTTTATTTACTTCTTTGTTTTTTTTTAATTTGCACTTTAAGTTTCGTTTAAATTTCAATTTAGTCCTCTATTCACTTTATTCAACATATTTATTTCTTTTTAATTGCCTACACTTTTAATCTTTGTTATTTATATTTCTTCCCCTTCAAATTGTATAATTTGTTATTTGGTCCTTAATTATTATTAGCACTAATTAACATTTTTTATAACATTATTATTAGTTATGATATATTGCATTATTTATGTTCTTATGACATCATATGCAACATTTAAACATACTCATGTATCTCATATATGGTGTTATGTTCGAATAAGTCCATAGTATGTCATAGGATAAGCTTCATTTTCATACATTGTATGTAACACCCCCTAACCCCAAACCACCGCCGGAACAGGGTTGCGGAGCATTATCGAACCTATCGGACAATTTACATAAAATACCTACGTTCAACCCATCTAAACACATTTAAATATGCTCAAAAATTGCTAAATTTAGACATTTTATATATTATCCAATACTCAATTCCAATCACTTATCATATATTATCAATATGATTCAAATTCATACTAAATTAGTCAAGTCCTATTATATACCATTACCAAGCTTAATTCTACTTATTTCATCAATACATTAACAATCCAAAACGACACATACATAAAACATTCTAGGTCCATGCCATTACTAACTATTAACACGCTTTACCTTATGGAGTTTAGGATCGGCCTAAGATGTTGATTCAACGGTCTGACCTTAACCTAACCTACGCACGGAAACAAACCGTACGTTGAGTATGAATTCAGTGGTATTTCTATAAATCGATACTTAAATCAATAATAAGTCATATACCAATGAACTTTGAGATTTCAATTTAACAATCTTAATAGTTCAATCATTTGTTTCCATTTTATAATACTAAGGTCTTAACTTATTAATCAATTTCAATGAAATATATATACAGTTTCAGTGTTTGTTTAATATCAATCGATTTTTTTCATTATCATTCAACCAATATTCAGTATCATTTAGACATTTAGTAACTGTCCAATATTCAATAACAACCAATTGGTCTTTATTGTATAGTAACAGTCAGTTATTCAGTAATAGTCATTGATTCAGTAATAGTCAATTATTCAGTAGCGGTCAATTTTCAATACATTTATTTACCCCTATTAACATGACTCGGACCTAGACGGATACGCGGATCCAACCCACACACCGGGATAGCAACAATGTTTCATCAGCAAAAATTTGGAATACACCGTGTCGATGTCGATGATAATGATAACAATAACGAGAGTAGTACGGTACACAGAGTACCTCATCGAAATGAATCCAAAACAGTAACAGTAACAGTAAGGTACGAAGTACCTCTTCGGAACAAATCCGGAACAGTAATAATAAGGCGACACTTATAGTGTCTCATCGACACAAAGTCGGTCTATCCCTGAACACTTCCAATCCTATAGCATGCCAACTATATCCAACTAGCCCGATACTGTTAATAGGGTATTTAACCAATTTTCGGTTTTCAATCAATATGTATATATTTCAATTAATCACATAATTTAACAAATCAATATAATTCAATTCACTTTTCATTAACATATAATCAAATTTCACAATAAACACATATTCATAATTATTTTACCACATTTTCAAATCAATTCATTTCAATAATAAACACAATATCAATAATTCACACTTTAATTATTTACCATAACATTCATTCAAAATATAACAATTAATAATAAAATTCACTCTTTAATTCCAATCAATATTTATTCCTATTCAAATATTTACCTCTAAATACTTACTATGCTTATCAAGTAATAAATTCAACAATTAAGTATTAAGTTCGGATTATAGAAATACAAACCGTAAATTTTTCTCGAGTTTACTCCTCGTCCACCTTTTCTTTTTCTTTCTTCATAAATGCCTCGGGTGCGATGTTAGCTATGAAAAATTAAGATAATTTATACTATTAAACAATACTAATTTATATTGAATAATTAAATTTTATTCAATTTCTACCTTATTTTCAATTTGATCCTAACTAAGTTCACTTACTTTTCTAATTCAATTCGTACTTTATTTCTACTCAATTTTCTATCATATTCAACATAAATATCCAATGTTCATGATAAAACCTTAATTTAAAATTTCTTCCAATTTAGTCCTTCAAACACAAAACTTATAGCTTACTTTACAATTTAATCACTTTATCAATTCTAATCAATAATTCTATCAAATAAATCCCTAATTCATCTTTTTGTTCAACATGAACTATGTTCAAAAACCTTAAAACTTCCAAAACCTCAATTTAATTTCATCAAAACTTTGTTCTAAAGCTTTTAAAACATCAAAATTAAGAGAAAATGACTTGATTGACTTACCTTTTAAAGCTTAAAGCTTCAAATCCCTAGTTTTTCCTTTTCTTTTCTTTTTCTCCTTTCTTTTTTTCCTTTCCCGTTTTGCTTTCAGTTCTTTCTCCTTTCTTTTTCTTTTGTTTCTTTATTCTCTTATAACATATATATATATATATATATATATTAGTTTATATTAATAATTGTTTTTATAAAAATCTATTTAATAACAAATATAATTAATACAATTGTACAATCATATAATTTACATTTGTCTCTATTTAATTTGTTTACTTCATAAAAATCTTATAATTTAATTAATTATCAAATAAACATCTTTTATTTAATAATAAAAAATAATAAATATCTATTTAACTACTAATATTTGTATTACAAATGTTTTTATTTTAATTAATACACATGGACTTTATCTCAACCATACATTTGACATAAATCTAATTTATTTATCAACTAAAAATCTCATATTGTAATTATTTAATTAATAATTATCTTTTACTTAATAAATATAAATAATAAATATCTATTTACTTAAATAAAAGTAATTAAATAAATATATCACAATTGTACAAATATAATTTTTTACACATGTATATTTTTATTACCATACATTTATCTTTACTTTAATTTATTTCATAATATAATATTAATTTAATAAAAATAACATTAATAAATATCAAATATAAAACCATAATAATAATAATTAATAATAATTTAATATACATATTTATGCATAAAAATCAAAGATTTTTATGCATTTGCGGTCTCACTTAAGACAAATGGCATAATTTTCATTTTGGTCTTTTTTATTTTCTTTTAATCTACAATTAATCTTTCATACTTTATTCAATTTAGTCCTTTTTTTTAATTACTTTTAATTAAGCTAAATTTACTTAATTAAACTCTAATTAACCACTTAATTAATTTCGTAAATATTTAAAAATATTTACGAGTCCGTTTTTCAAAATGGAGACCCGATAATACACTTTCCGTTAATCATAAATTTCGGGTCATTACATTGTATATTTAGCAATTGGAACCAAGGCGGTGTTCTTTAATTAGGGGATTCGAGAAATTGTGTCTTTAACTTACGGAGTATGATTTTCTTTTTGAACTAAAATAATCGAACTTCTCTCCTTCTTCTTTTTTTTTTAAAAAAAAAAAGAAGAATAAATTTTAAAAATACATAAGATTTGGGCAATAATTAAACGATGAACGTTCTTATTTTCGAGAATTTAAGATTTTGTGTCCCAACTTACGGGACATGACTTTTCGTCTTAATCCACCCGAAATGATAAAACCTCTTCATTAAAAATTCAATTTAGAGAGTGACATTTTTCGTGCCATCAAATAACATCGTGTAAAAAGGGATCACATTTTAGATTCTCTTCGGATTCTCAATTTTTGATGTCAAGACATTAAGTAATCAACTAGGTACCAATTTTGAGTGTTATGAGAGTGTTAATCCTTCCTCATACGTAATCGACTCTCAAACTCATTTCCTAGATTTTGTAGACCGAAAATCATCTTTTTAATAAATCTAACATTTTATTAAAATGACCAAGTTTTGAGGTGGTCCAATCACACCTAATTAAAAAGAATTGGTGGCGACTCCATTTTCGTTTTAAAATAACAAGTCAATTTCCAAAATGGTTTCGACAATTATAATATAATTCAAACATAACATAAAATAACATAGTAAGTTCCATATGGGCTTACCTGGAAAAACAGCAAGCAAACAAGGTGTTAAGGACTAACCTACAATTTCTCCTTTTTTTCGATTTTCTTTCGATTGATTCAAATTTTGATCTATAATAATTTATTACAATTTATCATTTATAAACATCTTTTAAGAATCTATTATAACCATAAATCAGTTTAATTTCTATTTTTGAAAGTTTTCTAAAGTTTTACATTTTATTCAATTTAGTTCCTAAGATCAAAATAGCTATAACTTTCAAATTTGAGCCTCGATTTCGAAATCGATCTCAATTCCATTCTTCTACAGACCTCTAATAACTATATTTATAGAAATTTCACACAAAATTTGAAATTATTACATTTTAGTCCTTAAGTTCAAAACTAACAATTTTCACTTTACAAATTAGTCATTTTTTAAATCTAAGTTTAAAATCTAACTATTTAACACTAAAACTTCAAGCATTCATCAATTGCATCATTTGTAAACTTTAATAATTTTAGAAAGTAATTCATGAGTTAACTAAATGAAGCTTTAATGATATCAAAAACATAAAATTTACAAAAAATAAACTTTTAATTTACTTACATGCGAGGGCCGAAGACCTTAAAAACAAAACAACGACTTCTTCTTTTTCCTCCTACAATCAGTGGGGGATGATGGAAAAATAAAAGATGGTGACTTTCATTTTAATGTTTTATGTTTATTTTATTCTTTTAACTTATTATATTTTTAATTTTATTTTATCAAATCCTCCAACCACGCGTCCACTAACATATAAAATGGCTTATTTTCCATTTTTTACCATGGTCTAATTACAACTTTAGTCATTTAGCAATTACAAATCTATAGCAATTAACTTTTGTCATTTTTATGATTTAGTCCTTATACTCTAATTAGCTATCTAAACGGCAAAATTAATGGGTCAAACTTCAAATTTTATACTAACCTCGTAATATTTATGGGTTGGCATGTCGAAAATGGGGTTCTGAAACTACTGTTTCCGACACCACTGACTTTCAAGTCGAAACACTTGTACCTTAATTAACTATCCAATTAACAAAATTGTCAAACCAAAATTTAACATAATACTCAAATTAACTCACAAATATTAATTAATAATATTTACAGATTTAATCATCGAAGAATGAAATTTCGAAACCACTAAAAAATAGGTTGTTACAATATAATATTAAAAGTGTATAATTGTATAAATATTGTTTAAATTTTTAAAAAGTTTTTTTTAGATAATGTGTTTCTAAACTATTATCTCTTATTTTTAAAATAAAAAAATATTTTTATATTAATATAAGCTTTAACGGTATTTGAATGAAAAATAAAGGTTTGCATATTTTCAAATTAATTATAAATAAATTTTTATATCTATTATAATTTTTTAATGAGTTAGAAATTTGAATCAGAATTTAGAAACAAAACAACTAAATTTAGAAGAAAATTAGGTGCATACTAAGCACGTTACATTTCACAAAATAGATAATTTTCAAAGGGGGTGTTATAATAAATATTGATAATAGTAATAAAAAAAAATAAGAATATATAAATTTTAAGTAAAAAAATTTTACTAATATTAAAATACGAATATATATTAGGTGCATGTAGACGAAATAGAAAATTTTGAAAACGACATATAGCGACAAGCTCTAATCATATCTAATAAAGTGGTGGATTTTTTTGTCATTTAATGGTATATAGATACATCACTTCTTTTAACTCATTCTCCTAAAACATTGTATTTAGCCATAATGTCAATTTTATTCTCCATTCAGTCTTTTCTTGTTTGCTCATCTAAATGACAAGCTTTCATTTTCTTTAAACTTAAAAAGTCATGATTGAAACAGAGTAGGATAAGTAGACTCTTCCTCTCAAGTTTCAAACAAATTTGAGCAGATAATTAGAATGGCAGTATTCATCTTTCTTCTAGCTCTCCCTTTCTTCCTCTTCATAACTCTCCTGAAACGTAGCATTAGCAACCATGGCTATTGCAATCATCTTCCCCCAGGCCCTCCAAGTCTTCCCTTGATTGGTCACTTACATATGTTGATGTTTGATAACTCAGACCTCCTTCATATTTTCCTTTGGAAACTCTCTAAACAATATGGTTCTCTCCTGTCCTTACGATTTGGATGTAGGCCAACCCTTGTAGTTTCTTCAGCAAAAATGGCTAAAGAGGTTATGAAAACTCGTGACCTCGACTTCTGCAGCAGGCCTACTCTATGTGCTATTCGCAAATTATCTTACAATGTCTCGGATTTGTCTTTTTCACCATACAATGAGTACTGGAAGGAGATTAGGAAAATTTGTGTTGTACATCTGTTCAGCAGAGTGCAAAAGTACCGTTCCATTCGAGAAGACGAAGTTGCTCGCCTGGTTGAGAAAATATGTCGATTATCCGTTGATTCTAAGCCTGTCAACTTGAGTGAGGCAATGGTGTGCTTTTCCTATTCAATAATTTCAAGAGTGGGCTTCGGTAAGAGGTACGATGAAGAAGGTGCTGAAGGAAGTAGGTTACATGGGCTGCTTAAAGAAAGTCAAGCCATGTTTACAAGTTTTAGTTTTTCTGACTATTTTCCTTTCATTGGCTGGGTCGATAGATTCACTGGGTTTCACGCTCGTCTTGAAAATCTCTTCAAAGAACTTGATACCTTCTATCAACAACTCATTGATGAACATCTTAATCCGAATAGGCTAAAACCAGAGCAAGAGGACATACTCGATGTGTTATTACAGTCATGGAAGGATCGTGATTTTTTATTTAATCTTACCTTAGATCATATAAAAGCTATTATTATGGTTATTTCATCTTCATCCGAAACGTTTATTATTAGCTTCATGCTTTATGTATGTGTAACTTTGATTTTTTAACTATGCAGGATGTGCTTTTTGCTGGAACAGAGACAACAGCGGTTACTGTGATTTGGGTCATGAGCTTCTTGATGAAAAATCCAGGGTGTTTGAAGAAAGCTCAAGAGGAAGTAAGGGATTTGATTGGGAAAAAAGGATTTCTAAATGAAGATGATGTTCAAGCTTTAACTTACCTAAAGGCTGTGGTAAAAGAAACATTTAGACTGCAACCAGCAGTTCCATTGTTGCTACCACGAGAAACACTTCGAAAATGCTGCATAGGTGGGTACCAAGTACCTGTCAATACCTTGGTGTATGTGAATGCATGGGCAATAGGAAGAGACCCTGAAGCTTGGAGAAACCCTGAAGAATTTTGTCCTGAAAGGTTCATTGGCAGCTCTATTGACTTCAAAGGGCTAAACTTTGAGCTCATACCGTTTGGTGCGGGTAGAAGGGTTTGTCCTGGAATGAATATGGCAGTTGCAGCAGTGGAGCTTGCTCTTGCTAATCTTCTTTACAAGTTTGATTGGGAAATGCCGACCAAAATGAACAAGGCAAACTTAAACTTTGATGCCACGCCTGGTATAGTTATACACAAAAAAGATGCTCTTATCCTTGTGGCTAGGAAGATTAATGATTAATTAACTTATTTGATGCTCTTTTCCTTTAGTTGTATATATTAAATATTATATATTATTTTCTAAAAAAAATATTCATTTTCACAAATATTATATAGTAATATATTCTAAAAAATATATAAATATTATATATTATATATTTTTAAAATATTATATTTTAATACCGTAAAAATACTATATACCATATAGTATTAAAAGTTTATCATTGTATAAATATTGTTTAAATTTTAAAAAATTGTATATATAATGTCTTATAAATTCTGTATAATTTTTTGAAAAAAAATTAGATAATATGTTTCTAAACTATTATTACTTATTTAAAAAAAAAAAAGAGTAAAATTGTATACTAATTATAAGCTTTAACAGTATTTCAATGAAAAATAAAGGTTTGCATATTTTCAAATTGATTATAAGTAAATTTTTATATTTATTATATTTTTTGTTGATTTGAAATCAGAATCAGAATTTCTTAAAATTAAAAAAATACATTACCATAATTTATAATGAAATCAAAGTTTAATTTTTTAGAAATTTAATTTGTGAAACAAATTTTAAAAAAAATAAATAAAACCTACTATGAGCTTCATTAAAGTATAGATTCTCTTTAGAATTTGTAAAAATTAAAAATTTATATATCTAATTATCTTAAATTTAAATTAAATAATACATATTTTATGATAATTTTAAATTTAATGAAATAATAAAAAGTAAAATTTTAAACAAAATTTAAATTAAATTATAATGATAATGATAATTTTTTTTTAAAAAAACTTAATGATAACAAATTTAAACATTAAGATAAATCATATTTATCTTGATGATAATTTTATATATTTTTGAAATAGATAATAATATAGATAATATTCCATAAATATTTAAATTAATTTTTATTTAATTGAATATTTTTCTAAATTTTTGTTATCGATAATCTATTGGGTCGGGGAAATGGTCGTCCGTTGGTGCAGTTTGCAGAAATCTCTTTGGTCATATGAATTCAATAGTGTTCTAGTGAACTTCGAATCGATATTGGAGGGTGTTGAGCGACGCCTCTGGAGATAAGATCTTGATTAAGTTTTTCTGCAAGATTTTCCCATTCTTTCATGATCCTTTAAATGATGTTCTTATCATTGATCATCATCGTCCCATGGCTGCTACTCTTTTGCTTCGACTTGGATCGATAATAATAACAATGGCCCGAGAAATTAACAATTGCTTGAACTTAACACCAACTTGCTGGTGCCTTGCAAATTTTTTCATGGATACGACGAGCAACATGAAGACATGATTTTGACCCTTAGTGATTTTAACCAAAATTCTTTGATAAAACGTAAAAGATATTGGCTAATGGACGTAAAAAAACTGGAATGAATTGAAAGAGTTTCAATGGCTGTGTGAAGGAATTTTCACATCAATGGTAATGGCAGCGACAGAGTGATGCAGAGAGGCAGAGAGAAGGATAACTCAAAGTCTTTCATGACTTTTCCTCATGATGGGATCTTATCCACAATTAGCACCACAAGATTATTATCAAGACCCGCCGATTCTCTTACCCACTTTATTCTCTTTTCCAGTGACATTTTTAATCTTAGGCAAAACAATAAAATAGCTCACTTAAAAATTAGAAAAAGTATTTTTTAAATTCTTCAAAACTTGGTAAAAAAAAAATTTTGGGGGCCTCTTAAAAGTTGGTATTTTTTTTAATTTTAAAAGTCAAAAAAATTTAAACCTCTTAAAAATTGAAAAACAATATTTTTTACCCCTTTCAATTTTGGACTTTAGACGGCCACACCTCCAAACGACTCTAGGCCTGAACCTACCCTCATCCTAATCTTGGTTGGTTTGGAATGTAATATTTATTTTTTTATAATATTAAAAGTATGTATGAGATCACACAATTTAACTCTATATTAAACAAGTGTCTCACAAGAGTTTCAATTATTACTCTAAACGTAATATTTATTTAGTAAGAATAAAATAAGCAATAATATTTGATACACCGTAGATACATAAATTCCATACACCATCAATAAATAATAACATGACAATTCATCATTAAATAAAATTAAAAAAAATGGAAGAAGACTTATAACTAAATATTAAAATTTTATTTAAACTTGATTAAATATTAATTATAACTACTATAACTAAATACTAATAAGTCTTGAGTTTAAAGTTTAGGGTTTAAGATCTTTGACCTAAGGTTTAGGATCTTGAGTTTGAAGTTTAGGGTTTAAAATCTTGGGTTTAAAGTTTAAGGTTTTAATATTTATATAACTAACTAGTTTTCTTACTTGTGCGATGCATGAGCTAGTTGTTTGTATCAATTAAAATATATTAAATTATTTTTATTTTCATTTTAAAATTAAGTTATATTGTGAAAATTTTATATTATTTCATAAAAACATTTTTAAACTTTTTTTTAATTTTTAAACAATATATTTACATATTGTAAAAGCATTGTATTCTAGTACTATATATTATACTTTTGCACTTGAATCTAAAGTACGTACAAACACCACAAAAAGGTAACTATGTGTCATAACACTAACTGTCGTTCTAGAAAGGTCATAAAGTATCGTTTTAAAAAGGTCATAACCTCAAAAAAGTCATAACACTAGGTCTTGTTTCAGAAAAGTCATGTCCTTTTGGTGGATAAGTGCATTGTATTGTAATCACCGACATTCATTTGCAACATCTTAACAATTTGGTAACTAAGTGCAGTGTATTGGAATCACCATTCATTTGTAAAATCTTTGTTTACATTGTATCAGAATTACCATTTATTTGCAAAATCATTGTATTGGAATCACCAATCATTTGTAAAATCTTAGTACTGTATTGGAATAACCATGGTATAACGACCCGGTTTCCAGTGGTGTTAGAAATTATAGTTTCATGATCTCGTTTCTGTAAACCGAGCCCATAAATATTAAATAGAGATATTTATGGAGTTAGTATATAAAGTAATTGAATTTTGGTTAAGTAATTTAGTTAAAATTGTAAGGCCCGCAGACTAAATTATAAAAACTTAATTGCTATAGATTTTTAATTAGGCAAAAGGTTGGGAACTTAAATTACAATTATATCATGGACTAAAATGGTTAATAAACCATCTTAAAATGAAAGTTAGTGGAAGATGATTATTGATGCCACTAATTTAGTTTAATTAAGATTAATTTTAATTAAAATATGATTAATTAGGTAAATTAAGATTAATTAAATTATAATTCTAATATATATATATATATATATATATGTGAAATTAGTGGAAGGAGAGACGCAATTTCATCTTCTCTAATTAGTCAAAACAAAGAAACAAAAGGGAGGACGCCTATAATAGCCCAATTTTCAGATTAAGATAAATTAAATTATAATCCTTTTATTTATATATATATATATATGAAATTAGTGGAAGGTGAGATGTAATTCCATCTTCTCCAACTGGCCAAAACAAAGAAACAAAAGGGAAGACGCCTGTAACAGCCTAATTTTTAATGGTATTAAAAAAGATAATTTTAGAGCTTTATTTTTGTAAATCGAGTCCATAAATATTTACGGAGTTAGTATAAAAGTATATTGATATTTGGCCCATTAATTTTTTCTATTAATAGTTAATTTAGGTGTAGGGTGTAACACCCCTTAACCCGCAACCGTCGCCGGAGGGGTTACGAGATATTACCGAAGAAAACATAGTATTCATACAATCACATAATTCCCTAGATCATATTCGTAAAATAAATATATTAAATTATTAATACTGTATGCACGAATTATAATTCCCAAGTTCAAATGAGTTCAAATCAATATTAATTCTTTGACTTCATAATTATATACATGTATTAATTAACCAAATAAAACATTTCACATAGCATATTATTCAAATCATGTGCAACATTAAAATTGGCTATTATAAAAATAAAACATACTTGGCAAATCATTTAAAGACCAGACATGCCTATTTGCTAATTACAAAGCCATACGCATTTAACCATTTTAATATAATAAATTTTATGATCACATACCAACCACTAATGTATTCAATTCCCATATCATCTATCATTTTATTACCAACTCCTGCTACCAGACACACATCTTAATTTAACCAATATTAATCCACCATCAAAACCTATTCCTCATTCAATTTATAGCACCAACATAACTTTAAATAATTTTAGACCTTGGTTGGCTTAAATCTACTAATATAAAATATTCATAAGTGATTCAAAAGATAGAATAGCTTATACATGCCATAAGTTTAAACTTAAGCCTTCAAGGGTACCAAATTATAGACGATAGTGTGACGAACTTCACTGACGATCCCCGAGCACGTAACGATTACCAAAACCTATAAATCAAAAACAATTATCCAAACACAGTGTAAGCTAATTTAGCTTAGTAAGTTACAAACAATTAAACTCTAAAATTCAACTTGATATCTCAAATACCATTTAACTAGTTCATACTACTAAATCATATAATCACTAGCTTACCATATTATAAGGCACTTATTAATCGAATACTATGATTCAACTAAAATCAATATATAATTACTCAACCATAAAGCATTTCTTCAATTCCAAATACAAGGCCGAATACATTATGGCATTCCATCATTATGTAGTATATAAATATATATATATATATATATATATATGCATAATATACTTCATCTCATTCTGCAATATAACGTATATCTTCCAAACACAAACACCATCTTATTCGAACTTCAAAATGATTTTAGCACAAAGCTATTCACACATTTATCATTACATGCTCTCGAATAGCTAAGTCTCCATTAACATTTCATATAACATTGAATATGATATTTAATGCATTTCCACATTTCATTTTATTTTCATTTAAATTATACATCTAAATAGCATTTCATCTATTCCCCAATTAATTTTATATATTTGATTTCAAATATAATCACCACATAGGTTCAAGACTTACTAAGCTCAATTTCAAACATAAACATAACGGCTATTCCTCACGAACTCCAAGTATTTACTCATTCCACTGTCCATGATTACTCGATAAGGTCGCATACTTAGTGCTAATAGTTATTCAAAAAACATATAGTAAGTTCGCACACTTAGTGCTTAATAATCAAACTCGCACACTTAGTGCTATACAATTAAACTCGCACACTTAGTGCCGAAAATCAACAACTCAATACATCTCACTTCTTTTTACATTCTATAATTTCATCACTACATGTATATATATATATATATACCATTCAATTCGGCATAATTACATAGATATTATGGTTGTTTAAATCGATACAAAATATATGCTTAATAACTTACCTTGGATATCGACAGACAGAGATTATCAACTATTCAACGATTTTTTATTTTCCCCGATCCAAACCCGATCCTTTTTGTTCTTGATCTATTCAAATTCAAATTAAGCTCATTCAAATAAAATTCAATTCAATTAAACCCCAAAACACATAAATGAACAAATTTACATTTTTGTTCCTTATTTTTCACACTTTTACATTATAGTCAAAAAATTCATAACACATCAAATACACAAAATTTAAAAACAACAAGCTCTAGCCGAATACTCATCTAGCTTATATAAGTCCTCACATTTCACCTATTATACAAACTAACCCTTCAATTTAATATTTTTGCAATTTAGCCTTAATTACTCAATTCCATCAAAACTTCTAATAAAAATTTTGTTAATCTAACACATATTTTTTATTTTCTATCTTTAAACACAAAATCTATCAAACTATCAACAATGGCAACTCATGAATATCTCATCAATTAAAAAAATTCTTACATGGGTCTTAGAGTATTCGAAGCAACGATCTCAAAAACGTAAAAATTATCAAAAACCGAGCTCAAACATACCTTGAATTTTGACTCAACAATGGCCGAATATGCTTGGTCTTTCTTTCCCTTTTCTTTTTCCTAGTTTCGGCTTTGATGAACAAAATAATGCATGAAAACATTTTATTTTATGTTTTATTTAATATAATGTTATTAAACATTTACTAAATTAACCTTATTAACAAAATACAAAACCTTATAATATAAGCATTAAAACCATCCATCATTATTATTCATGGACAAATTGCAACATAAAGACTCCATGTTTAAAGAACAAAGCAATTTTGACACTTTAATAATTAACCAATCACTTTTCATTCATTTTTTTACGCAATTAAACCTTTTTTTTATCAAATCGATATCTAAACGATAAAATTTTTAAATAAAACTTTCACACAAGCAAATTCATACATTTTAAGCACATAAAATAATATTTAAATATTTTTCTGACTCGAATTCGTGGTCCCGAAACCACCGTTCCGATTATGATCAAAATCAAGCTGTTACAACTCTCCCCTTTAGGGATTTTCGTCCCTGAAAATCTTACCGATGAATAGGTTTGGATAACGTTCTTTCATCGAATTCTCAAGCTCCCAAGTTGCTTCCTCGAGCCTGTACTTGAGCCAAAGCACTTTCACCAACGAGATTTTCTTATTTCGCAACTCTTTCACTTCGCGAGCCAGAATATAGATTGGTTCTTCCTTATAAGTTAAATCGGACTGAATCTCAATTTCGGATGGGCTAATCACATGAGAAGGATCGGATCTATATCGTCGAAGCATCGAAACATGAAAAACATTGTGGATCTTTTCTAGCTCAGGTGGCAACAGTAATCTATACGCAACCGGCCCAATCCGCTCTACAATCTCATACGGCCCAATAAATCTCGGACTTAACTTCCCTCTTCGACCAAATCTAAGAATTTTCTTCCACGGCGAGACTTTCAAAAATACCCGGTCTCCTATCTGAAATTCTATGTCTTTACGTTTCAAATCCACATATGATTTCTGACGATCTACCGCTGCTTTCAAACTTTCACGGATCACTTTTACTTTCTGCTCAGTCTCTTTCACCAAATCGACCCAGTATATCTTGTTCTCACAAAGCTCGGTCCAGTACAAAGGTGTACGACATTTAAGACCGTACAAAACTTCATAAGGTGCCATCTTGATACTCGACTAAAAGCTATTATTGTATGCAAATTCGATCAAGGACAAGTATCTTTCCCACGTACCCTCGAACTCGAGAACACAACATCTCAACATATCCTCAAGTATTTGAATGATTCGTTCGGACTGACCATCTGTCTAGGTGTGGAAAGCAATGCTAAAATGTAATTTAGTACCTAATGCATCTTGCAGTTTCTTCCAAAACCGCGATGTAAACCTCGAATCTCTATCCGAAATAATAGAAATAGGTACCCCGTGTAATCGTACAATCTGAGTAATGTACAATTCAGCTAGCTTATCCAGCAAGTAATCTATACAGACCGGAATAAAGTGAGCCGACTTTGTCAATCTATCAACAATAACCCAGATTACATCTTTCTTGCTCGGTGTTAACGGTAAACCAGATACGAAATCCATCGTGACTCTATCCCATTTCCATTCAGGTATCATAATCGGCTGAAGTAATCCCGATGGTACCTGATGCTGGGCTTTTACTTGCTGACATATCAAACATTTCGAAACAAAGTCTGAAATATCTCATTTCATACCGTGCCACCAGTAGTACTGTTTCAGATCATTATACATCTCCGTGCTACCTGGGTGAATAAACAACCTACTATTATGAGCTTCATTACAAATCATCCGAATCAACTCAGGATCCTTTGGTACAAATATTCAATTTTTGAACTGCAAACAATCATCAGCATCGACCTGAAATTCCAAGTCAGCATTCGAATCACAGTGATTCCTTTTTGCTATCAAATCTTCATCAACCCTTTGAGCTTCGCAAATCTGCTGAACAAATAACGGTCTCACTTTTAATTCTGCTATAATCGTACCACCGTCAGTCATAGCCTTATCTGCATTCATTATACGCAGAGCAAACAGTAATTTTCGGCTTAGGGCATCAGCAACTACATTAGCCTTTCCCGGGTGATAATCAATTACAAGCTCGCAATTTTAAGCAACTCTAACCATTGTCGCTGTCTCAAATTCAAATCTTTTTTAGTCATCAAATATTTGAGACTTTTGTGATCAAAATAAACTTGACATTTTTCACCGAACAAATAATGACGCCATATCTTCAAAGCAAACACTATAGCGGCCAATTCGAGATTATGTGTTGGATAGTTCTTTTCATGCGGCTTTAACTGTCTTGAGGCATAAGCTACAACTTTTCCTTCCTACATTAGAACACAGCCCAAACCATTCAAGGATGCATCACTAAAAATAACGAACTCTTTACCCGACTCAGGTTTAACAAGCACTGAAGCTTCAGTCAACAAAGTTTTCAATTGGTCGAAGCTTTTCTGACACCTTTCTGTCTACTCAAATCTAATATCTTTTTGAAGTAGCTTTGTCATCGGAGTTACAATTATCGAGAAACCTTTTATAAATCGCCTGTAGTAACCAGCAAGTCCTAAAAAACTCTGAACTTCTGAAACATTTCTCGGGGGTTTCCAATCAAGTATAGCTGAAATCTTACTTGGATCAGCCCGTATTCCTAATGCCGAAACCACATGCCCCAAAAAGCTAACCTCGTGTAACCAAAACTCATATTTACTAAACTTTGCATACAACTGTTTATCTCGTAAAGTCTGTAATATCAATTTCAAGTGCTCGGCATGCTCAATTTCATCACGAGAGTAGATCAATATATCATCAATAAACACAACCACAAACCGATCTAAGTACTGTTTGAAGATCCGATCCATCAAATCCATGAAAACAGCAGGTGCATTAGTAAGTCCGAACGGCATCACCAAAAACTCATAATGTCCGTATCTCGTTCAGAAAGCAGTCTTAGGCACATCAGAATCTCTAACTCGCAACTGATAGTAACCCGATCTCAAATCTATTTTCGAAAACACTGAAGCTCCCTTTAGTTGATCGAACAAATCATCAATGCATGGCAACAGATATTTATTCTTTATGGTCACTTTATTGAGTTGTCGATAATCAATGCACATTCTCATAGTTTCATCCTTCTTTTTCACAAATAGGACTGGCGCACCCCAGTGAGAGAAACTCGGTCGCGCAAAACCTCTATCTGTCAGCTCCTGTAACTGGGCTTTTAATTCTTTTAACTCAGTAGGTGCCATTCGGTACGGAGCAATCGAAATTGGAGTCGTCCCCGATACTAACTCAATGCCAAACTCTACCTCTCGAATAGGCAGCAATCCCGGCAATTCTTCAGGGAACACATCTAGATACTTGCACACCACTAGTACAGATTCAATCTTCTTTTCAATTACTTTACTATCAAGCACATATGCAAGGTACGCTTCGCAACCCTTTCTCACATACTTCTGAGCCCATACAGAAGATATCATTGTTGGTAAACCATTCAGATCAGTAGACTCAATTCGGATTATCTCATCATTCTGGCACCGCAAATCAATAGTCTTTCTTTTACAATTCACCACTGCATCATGTACTGTTAACCAATCCATTCCCAAAATTATATCAAACTCATCAAACGACAATAGTATTAAATCAGCCGGGAAACACGAATTTCGAATCATCAGGGGGCAGTTCTTACACACTTTATCAACTAACACACATCGGCCCAAGGGGTTTGATACCTGAATCACAAACTCAGTAGACTCAACAAGCAAAGTCTTACTGGATACTAATGTTTCACACACATAAGAATGAGTTAATCCGGGATCAATTAAAGTAATCACACTAATATTATAGAGAGTGAATATATCGATAATAACATTAGGGGATGAGACCTCCTCTCGAGCGCGAATGGCATATGCTCTGGTAGGTGCACGAGTCTCGGATCGAACAGCTGTGTCCGAAGCCCCTCTCTAAGTACCACTCCTACCTCCTATGTTCCTGGGTGGTCTACCCCTAGCTGCAACGCCACTCGGTCTCACACTCTGAACATTATCTTTCTCAACTGGCTCCGGGCAATCTCGAATGAAATGATCTCATGAACCATATCTATAACAAACTCTATTGTTATACTTGCCCCAATATTCACCCACATGCCGCCTTCCATATTGCTGACACTAGGGTTTATCCGGTCGAGTATTACTAACACTGGCAATCGAAATGGCTTGTGAACTCACAGGTGGTCGATCTCATATAGAAAGCCCAACAGTAGTATTAAATCGGTTGCTATCATCTTGGAAATTCTTTGACGCCGACTGGAAAGTCTTACACGTTGATCTCTTGCGGAAATCTCTGGCTTCGAACTCATCTTTTCTTTTCACTTTCCCAAGCTCTTCAGCTTTGCAAGCTCGCTCGATAAGTACTACGAACTCTTTTATTTTGAGTATGCCAACAAGCAATTTTATGTCTTCATTCAGCCCTTCTTCAAATCTTTTACACATAACAGCTTTAGTCGAAATACACTCTCAGGCATATCGACTAAGTCTCACAAATTTTCGCTCGTATTCAGTGACAGTCATACGGCCCTGTTTAAGCTCGAGAAACTCTTTACATTTTTGGTCTATGAATCTTTGGCTGATATATTTCTTACAGAATCCAGTCTGAAAGAATTCCCAAGTGACCCATTCTTTCGATACAACCGAAACCAAAGTATTCCACCAATGATAGGCAGTTTAAACACTCAGTAGGAGTACATGATAGAACTTCAAATACTCAGATAGTGTTATCGAGCCAAAATTCAGCCCTCTCAGCATCGTCATCATCTGTGGCCCTAAATTCTTGGACCCCGTATTTTCAAATTTTATCAACAGGGGGCTTATTTAATCTCACAAGATCAATAGTAGAAGGTACCACAGGCATCGGATGTGGATTATTCGGGTTCAGGGGTTGTTGAACAGCTAAATTTGTCCGAATATATTGAGTAAACCACTCGTTCATCATATTATAAAAGGCTTGTTAATCCCCATCATCATGGTTACTTGCATTCGGCCCAGAATCAACCTGCGTTGTCCCTTGCGCGGGAGTAGGCGCTACACTCTCGACATTGTCTGCTACGACTCGATCGGGATCAGGATCCATTTACTATACGAGAAACACATTTCAAGTGTCAGGAGTCACCACATTATCACAATATAATTTACGGTATGTATAGCTAAACTCAAACACGCTACGTTAATCCGAGAATCAGCTAAACCGTAGCTCTGATACCAATCAAATGTAACACCTCTTAACTCGCAACCGTCACCAGAGGGGTTACAAGGTATTACCGAAGAAAACATAGTATTCATACAATCACATAATTCCCTAGATCATATTCGTAAAATAAATATATTAAATTATTAATCACCCTGTATGCACGAATTATAATTTCCAAGTTCAAACGAGCTCAAATCAATATTAATTCTTTGACTTCATAATTATATACATGTATTAATTAACCAAATAAAACATTTCACATAACATATTATTCAAATCATGTGCAACATTAAAATTGGCTATTATAAAAATAAAACATACTTGGCAATCATTTAAAGACCAGACATGCCTATTTGCTAATTACAAAGCCATACGCATTTAACCATTTTAATATAATAAATTTTATGATCACATACCAACCACTAATGTATTCAATTCCCATATCATCTATCATTTTATTACCAACTCCTGCTACCAGACACACATATTAATTTAACCAATATTAATCCACCATCAAAACCTATTCCTCATTCAATTTATAGCACCAACATAACTTTAAATAATTTTAGACCTTGGTCAAATATATAATTGGCTTAAATCTACTAATATAAAATATTCATAAGTGATTCAAAAGATAGAATAGCTTATACATGCCATAAGTTTAAACTTAAGCCTTCAAGGGTACCAAATTATAGACGATAGTGTGACGAGCTTCACTGACGATCCCCGAGCACATAACGATTACCAAAACCTATAAATCAAAAACAATTATCCAAACACAGTGTAAGCTAATTTAGCTTAGTAAGTTACAAACAATTAAACTCTAAAATTTAACTTGATATCTCAAATACCATTTAACTAGTTCATACTACAAAATCATATAATCACTAGCTTACCATATTATAAGGCACTTATTAATCGAATACTATGATTCAACTAAAATCAATATATAATTACTCAACCATAAAGCATTTCTTCAATTCCAAATACAAGGCTGAATACATTATGGCATTCCATCATTATGTAATATATAAAAATATATATATATGCATAATATACTTCATCTCATTCTGCAATATAACATATATCTTCCAAACACAAACACCATCTTATTCGAACTTCCAAATGATTTTAGCACAAAGCTATTCACACATTTATCATTACATGCTCTCGAATAGCTAAGTCTCCATTAACATTTCATATAACATTGAATATGATATTTAATGCATTTCCACATATCATTTTATTTTCATTTAAATTATACATCTAAATAGCATTTCATCTATTCCCCAATTAATTTTATATACTTGATTTCAAATATAATCACCATATAGGTTCAAGACTTACCAAGCTCAATTTCGAACATAAACATAACGGCTATTCCTCACGAACTCCAAGTATTTACTCATTCCATTGTCCATGATTACTCGATAAGGTCGCACACTTAGTGCTAATAGTTATTCGAAAAATATATAGTAAGTTCACACACTTAGTGCTTAATAATCAAACTCGCACATTTAGTGCTATACAATTAAACTCGCACACTTGGTGCCGAAAATCAACAACTCAATACATCTCACTTCTTTTTACATTCGATAATTCCATCACTACATGTATATATATACCATTCAATTCGGCATAATTACATAGATATTATGGTTGTTTAAATCGATACAAAATATATGCTTAATAACTTACCTTGGATATCGACAGACAGAGATTATCAACTATTCAACGATTTTTCATTTTCCCCGATCCAAACCCGATCCTTTTTGTTCTTGATCTATTCAAATTCAAATTAAGCTCACTCAAATAAAATTCAATTCAATTAAACCCCAAAACACATAAATGAGCAAATTTACATTTTTGTTCCTTATTTTTCACACTTTTACATTATAGTCAAAAAATTCATAACACATCAAATACACAAAATTTAAAAACAACAAGCTCTAGCCGAATACTCCTCTAGCTTATATAAGTCCTCACATTTCACCTATTATACAAACTAACCCTTCAATTTAATATTTTTGCAATTTAGCCTTAATTACTCAATTCCATCAAAACTTCTAATAAAAATTTTGTTAATCTAACACATATCTTTTATTTTCTATCTTTAAACACAAAATCTATCAAACTATCAACAATGGCAACTCATGAATATCTCATCAATTAAAAAAAATTCTTACATGGGTCTTAGAGTATTCGAAGCAACGATCTCAAAAACGTAAAAAATTTTCAAAAATCGAGCTCAAACATACCTTGAATTTTGACTCAACAATGGCCGAATATGCTTGGTCTTTCTTTCCCTTTTCTTTTTCCTAGTTTCGGCTTTGATGAACAAAATAATGCATGAAAACATTTTATTTTATGTTTTATTTAATATAATGTTATTAAACACTTACTAAATTAACCTTATTAACAAAATACAAAACCTTATAATATAAGCATTAAAACCATCCATCATTATTATTCATGGACAAATTGCAACATAAAGACTCCATGTTTAAAGAACAAAGCAATTTTGACACTTTAATAATTAACCAATCACTTTTCATTCATTTTTTTTACGCAATTAAACCCCTTTTTTATCAAATCGACATCTAAACGATAAAATTTTTAAATAAAACTTTCACACAAGCAAATTCATACATTTTAAGCACATAAAATAATATTTAAATATTTTTCTAACTCGGATTCATGGTCCCGAAACCACCGTTCCAATTAGGATCAAAATCGGGCTGTTACAACTCTCCCCTTTAGGGATTTTCGTCCCCGAAATTCTTACCGATGAATAGGTTTGGATAACGTTCTTTCATCGAATTCTCAAGCTCCCAAGTTGCTTTCTCGAGCCCGTGCTTGAGCCAAAGCTCTTTCACCAACGAGATTTTCTTATTTCGCGACTCTTTCACTTCGCGAGCCAGAATACGGATCGGTTCTTCCTCATAAGTTAAATCGGACTGAATCTCAATTTCGGATGGGCTAATCACATGAGAAGGATCGGATCTATATTGTCAGAGCATCGAAACATGAAAAACATTGTGGATCTTTTCTAGCTCAGGTGACAATAGTAATCTATACGCAACCGGCCCAATCCGCTCTACAATCTCATACGGCCCAATAAATCTCGGACTTAACTTGCCTCTTCGACCAAATCTAAGAATTTTCTTTCACGGCGAGACTTTCAAAAATACCCGGTCTCCTATCTAAAATTCTATGTCTTTACGCTTCAAATCCACATATGATTTCTAACGATCTACCGCTGCTTTCAAACTTTCACGGATCACTTTTACTTTCTGCTCAGTCTCTTTCACCAAATCGACCCCGTATATCTTGTTCTCACAAAGCTCGGTCTAGTACAAAGGTGTACGACATTTAAGACTGTACAAAACTTCATAAGGTGCCATCTTGATACTCGACTAAAAGCTATTATTGTACGCAAATTCGATCAAGGACAAGTATCTTTCCCACGTACCCTCGAACTCGAGAACACAACATCTCAACATATCCTCAAGTATTTGAATGATTCGTTCGGACTGACCATCTGTCTAGGTGTGGAAAGCAATGCTAAAATGTAATTTAGTACCTAATGCATCTTGCAGTTTCTTCCAAAATCGCGATGTAAGCCTCGAATCTCTATCCGAAATAATAGAAATAGGTACCCCGTGTAATCGTACAATCTGAGTAATGTACAATTCAGCTAGCTTATCCAGCGAGTAATCTATACAGACCGGAATAAAGTGAGTCGACTTTGTCAATCTATCAACAATAACCTAGATTACATCTTTCTTGCTTGGTGTTAACGGTAAACCAGATACGAATTCCATCGTGACTCGATCCCATTTCCATTAAGGTATCATAATCGGCTGAAGTAATCCCGATGGTACTTGATGCTGGGCTTTTACTTGCTGACATATCAAACATTTCGAAACAAAGTCTGAAATATCTCATTTCATACCGTGCCACCAGTAGTACTGTTTCAGATTATTATACATCTTCGTGCTACCCGGGTGAATAGACAACCTACTATTATGACCTTCATTACAAATCATCCGAATCAACTCAGGATCCTTTGGTACACATATTCGATTTTTGAACTGCAAATATCCATCAGCATCAACCTGAAATTCCAAGTCAGCATTCGAATCACAGTGATTCCTTTTTGCTATCAAATTTTCATCAACCCTTTGAGCTTCGCAAATCTACTGAACAAATAACGGTCTCACTTTTAATTCTGCTATAATATTTAAATAATATTTTAAGCACAGAAAATAATATTTAAATATTTTTTCGACTCAGATTCGTGGTCCCCAAACCATCATTCCGATTAGGGTCAAAATCGGGCTGTTACATAGGGAGTAAATTGTAAAAGTCCAATCACTATAGATTTTTAATTGGCCAAAAAATTAGGGACTTAAATTACAATTAGCCAAATGTCTAAAATGGTAATTAAATTATTTTGTAACATGAATTAGTGCTTGATGATGGAAGATTCCACTAATTTCTAATTAATGGTTAATTAAGCTAGTTAAAACATGATTAGTTTAATTAAACTAAGTTAATTAATAATTAAACATGGTATAAAAGAGAAATTTAGTGGAGTTGTCTCACTTTCATCTTCTTTACCGTCCAAATCTTAAAAACCTAAAAGAAAAATCCAATTTTTAAACTACATTTGGTCCTTGATTGGTAAGCATTTTCAAATCTTTTTCTTGTAATTTTTATATTTTTATAGGGTTGAGCATTCGATCGAATCGAATGAAAAAATTTCGAGTTAATCGAGTTGACGAATCATATTTTATCATCCTAACTCAATTTGAAATTTTCTCAAATCGAGTGGAATGAGATGGAATTCGAATCGAATAAAATTGAATATATTTGTTGGAGTTAAATTAAAAAAAATGACTTTAGGTCATTGTAGCCACTGTCACCCACCGTAATCAAATTTGCTCACTATAATCAAATTTCTTATTAACTTTCATCTCCTCATAATTTATTTATTAATATTTTATATACAGGTTAGCTTCTTTGCTTGCTTAGCTGCTTTAATTATCTTCTAATTTTTGTCACTATGTATTTTGAAATTAAAAAATATATTAAATATAAAAAATGTGATTTTTTAATAAAAGTTATCTTAAAGATAAAATGTGAAATTGATACAAACATAAGATTTTAACACGAATATTTTATGGCATCATGAATAATTCAATTTTAACAGAAATTATAAAGATTTAATATGATTAAACAATTCAACAATATAAATAGTACAAAATGTAAATTTTAATTTAATAATATAAATAATAGATATAAATAAGATCATTACTATTTAGGTTTAGAAATTTTTTTCGATGATTTTTTATTTGGGGGTAAAGGTGAAAAGTAAAAGTTTAGGGGGGAAATAAAAAGTTTTGAGGGTTGGGGGAAAGTAAATGGGAGAAAATATTCAAAAAAAATAGGGGGGAATGAGTTTGGGGTAGAGGGGAGGGGAGGGGAGGAGAGGGAAGGGGTGTAAAAGTTTTGGGGGGAAAGTGGGAGGGAGTAAAAGTATTAGGGAAAAAGTAAAAAGGTTTGGGGGTTGGGGTAAAATGTAAAATATTATAATTTGGTATTCAGTTTATTCAAATTATTCAAATTCGAAAATTAAACTTGATTCGAACTCAAATTCAAAAAAATTCCAGTTGACTCGGATAATTCGATTAACTCAAATAACTCGATTCGTTTAACTCAAAATTTGAAAAAAAATGATTTTTTCAAGTCGAATCAAGTTTTGCTCACCCCTAGTTTTTGAGGTCATGAGAGCTTGATTTAACTAGCCCATGTACCAATTTGTAAAATTGTTAAAGTTTTTGAAAGTTTTCATCATTGTTTTTTTGAATAATTTGGTGTTAAATTTATAGATTTTAAACTTAGATTGTGAAAAGAACTAGATTATAATGTTTAATTATTAGTTTTGTACATAAGGGATAAAGTGAATAAAACGTCAAATTGTTGCCAAATTTTGGTATAAATAGATAGTATAGGGTCTCTAATGAATGTAATTGAAGTCGATTTTTAAATCGAGGCTCAAAATTGAAAGTTATGGTTATTTTGATTTTAAAGACTAAATTGAATAAAATGTAAAACTTTAGGGGTATAAAAATGAAATTATATATGTTCATTCATGTCATGGAATAATGGATAAATGTTTGGTATTGATGGATTGAATGGAATAATTGTAGAGATCAAGAATTGGATCAAACCGAAAGTAATCGAGAAAAGGTCAAAATTGTTGATTAGCCTCTAAAGAATCAACTTATTTCGTGTTTTGGCCAGGTAAGTTCATGGTATTAATTTACTTAGGTTGTTAAGTACTTGATTAGTATATATATATATATATATGTTTGATTGTGAATTTATTAGTTGTGAATTGGTATGAAATGTGAGAATTGGACTAAATTGAAAAGTGATGGTTATATGTGTAATATATGCCTGTGTGAATTTATTAAAGGTTAGGATACGATTGGCATGCCAATAGGGTCTTGTGAGCACTTGTGTCACGGGGCTAGATCTTTTGTCTCTGTAACACCCCTAACATGTATCCGTTACCGGAATAGGATTACGAGGCATTACCAGACTTATGCACTAGTATTTGTACAAAATCGAGTCATAAATATTTCATTCCAAATCAAAACTTTACATATTTCATCATAAAGTCCCTAATATGGGCCTACGAGGCCCAATATATGCTTTGGAAATGATTCGGGACTAAACCAGCAACTTTGGAAGTTTTACCTTGAAGATAGGGGCACATGCCCGTGTGGCCAGGCCGTGGGCAGTTCTGAATTGCAATTTCTTAAGCATCAGAAGGGCACACGGCCTGGGCACACGCCCATGTGGGTAGGTTGTGTGGTACATTAATTTTTCACCATTTTTAAGTCATTTTCACATGGTTTTGACACACGACCATGCTTAAAACCCGTGTCCTTCACACAGCCAAGCACACGGCCGTGTCTTTAACCCGTGTACTATCCTGACTTCATATTTAAGGATACAGGGGGCACAAGGTCATTTCGCACACCCGTGGGCTATCCGCGTGTCACACACAGCCTAGACACACGCCCGTGTATCTTACCCGTGTGGATGAAATAAGGCCATTTCCTAGCCTTATTTCTCATTTAACCAATTTTCCTGCATGAAAACTTACAAGTATATACCATCTATTTCAACCAATTTCCATCATTCAATCTAACATTTCCAACGTTTAACCAAACCTGAAGCTTACCTTTACATTGATTTGTAAATCATGTTTTAATAAAGGTGATTTGTATTTTGTTGAACATGAACATACCATAATACCTCAAAACACATATTACTAGCCATTTCAATGGCTAGATTGTAAACAAACATGTTACATCACTATTCGGCCTCATTAGCCTATACATGCCATTATATCAAAATGAGTTTGTCGTTTATACCAAAAGTTAAGGAGTTGATAGTGTGATGATAGCTCCGACCCAATCCAACCTTCACGAGCGTTGAGCACTATAAAACAGGGAAAAGTAAATCTAGTAAGCATTATATGCTTAGTAAGTTCATATAACCAACTGCACTTACCATTCATATATAACAAGTAAACCACACATTAGACAATTTATCCATCAATTTAGCAAACTTACAAATATGACCTATTCATAATCATTCAACCAATTGGTTAGTACAAAAACATTAATATGCATAGATGAACTTATCATGTCATTTCTTCTTATTTCACTTGTTAATACATTTCCATTGAATCTTTGAATTTCCGATGAACCTTTCCTTTTCTAATTGTACACTCGATGTGCACATTCTCTTTTCAAGTGGTACACATGAAGTTTACCTTTCCTTTTCAAATGGTATACACAAAGTATACCTAACCTTTTCAAGTGTACACACAAAGTGTACATAACCTTTTCAAGTGTACACACAAAGTGTACATAACCTTTTCATGTGGTATACACAAAGTGTACATAACCTTTTCATGTGGTATACACAAAGTGTACATTTCCTTTTCATAATGAGATCAAAATATTATCCTTTAGGGACAACCTTTATTGCAACATATGCAAGATTTCATATTCACGGTAATCATCTGTCCAATATTCAAACGGATTCATGCATCATTTCATCATTTATATGTTAATCACAAATCAACATTGGTTTATTACATGTACATACCAATTGCAAATCATGATGCACATAATTCAACAATTATTTCAACACATTTACATGCTTAATTTAGTTATCTGAACTTACCTTGACAATTGTTCGTACCTACTAATCCGAGACTTTTTCTTTCCCTCGATCTTTTTCTTTATTCAACACTTCCGGATCTATATAAATAAATTTAATCATCAATTCTATGATTTTTACATTCAATCAAAGCTCATTTCACATTTTAGGCAAAAGTACCATTTTGCCCCTAAACTTTTAATTAATTTCAATTTCGTCTCTAAGCTCGAAAATTGAAATTCATGCAATTTACTACTTATTTCAAGCTTATTAAAAATTCCAATATAACTTTTACAGAACATATATTTCATAAATTTCAGAATTTTTTTCAAGAATTTTACTACTTTGCTATTTAGTCCCTACACATGCTTTCACTAAAAATCACTTTGTAAAAGTGATTTATCTATCAATAATCTTTCATTTTCTATCAAAAAACTTTCAATTTACAGCATATTCATCCATGGGTAATTTTCTAAACTTTAGTCATTAAGCTTTCCCGATCTCAAAAATATAAAAAATACTAAAAACGGGACATAAAACTTACCAAATCAAGCTTGAGAAATTTCTTTTCTCTCTCCTAGGGTTTCCATGTATTTTATGGAGAAGAAGATGATAAAATGATATCTTTTTCTTTTAATTTAATTAATATCATTTAACTTTTCCACTTTCCAATTTAGTCCTTTACCTTTTTCAATTTTTTAACTCACTAAAAATATCTATATATTTTTCTTCAATGGTCTAATTGCCATATAAGGACCTCACATTTTGAATTCTCTAGCTATATAATCCCTATAGCTTATAGTATACAACTTTAACATTTTATTCAATTCAGTCTTTTTTGCAATTAGACACATAATTGATAAAAATTTTCGATAAAAATTTTCATGCAATATTTCTATCATAATACCTATCATTTTATGAAATTTAAATAATTTCATTTTCAGACTCAAATTTGTGGTCCCAAAACCACTATTCTGATTTTACTAAAATTGGGCTGTTATAGTCTCGCGATTCGTGCAGCCTTAAGCGATCCATTCGTTTCAAACTCGCGTAAGACAGCCTAAACACCAAAAGTGAGGATTCCTTTAGAATTCCTCCAAGGCACCAATTTGTATAGCAGAAGCAATTTATGCCAAAGAAGCCACAACAGAACAACAGAAAGCCACAGAAAAGAATACACGAGAGATGTTTGAGTAAATGCTCTCCAAGAATTCTATTACTCTTAAAAATTCAAGTTACAATAGAATGAAGTGATTTACAAGTGAGGGGAAGGCTCTCTATTTATAGTTGAGCTCCCCCAAAATCGACGGTTAAGATCGAGTTACATCGACGGACAAGATTAATCTTATCCCTTAAATCATGGGATTTACAAGATACACCATATCAAATTAAATCTACAAGATATGATTCTCATATTTACTAAAAATAGCTTATGTTGTCATATCTTCATTACTGGATGACCCAGGCTTCAATCTGACAGGCTTCTCCAACAGTTTACTGAGTTGGGCCAATTCTTGTAGGCCAAATGATCCCCATCTAACAAATAGACCTTCATTGGACGCATTTGGTGCGATGGTCATGGGTTTTGAACTGCAACCTATGACACTTGTACGGGATTGATTACAAATGTTACCGAGGTCCAGTATTTGTTGCGGATTCTCAATTATATGTGACACAGATTTAGGTCAGACAAGTAACCTAATATGTCGTTTTAAAGGTTTAGCCCGGACAGGTAACCTAACAAGTATGCATATATATATTGAGTTTGAACGAGCAGCAGGTGTGGTATAGTTACCTATGTATCTGAACCCGTTTACTAGGGTTCAACTGGCGAAACGATTAAGGTGAAAATGAAAATTTAAAATGGGATAAAATGAACTTGTTATTCAAAAGGAAAATGTTGAATTGAGCATGAACAATGTATTGGAATAATGTCTTGGACATGTATGCGATTATGTTATTCCTTGATTGATTGAGCTTGAGATTAGTTATACAAAATGACATGAATTGGCTTGTTACATAATTGTGTAATCACAATAAGGATTCGATCAATGTAAGCTAAGATTTAATTATATCAATTTATATATTCATTATTTAAATTCCAATCTCACACTAGCTCATTTAATAACCAACCATACTTTATGTTAACAAAAATGTAAACAATTCCATTTCAATTTCAAGCACATATGCATAGAAGAATATGATACTCAATCCTCAATTTCAATCAATGTCATAATATTTCAACTCACAATTCAATTCTCTCTCTCTCTTTCGTCTATTGACTCATTCATATTCTTTTCGGGCCCCAAGGCTCGTTTCCTAACTGATTCACATGATTTTTTACATGCAGTCTTTAATCACATTTCATATTATCATCTCAATTCAATATCATTTATCGAGTTCACACTTTATAATCCTTATTAACCTGATTCAGACTCAAACGAATTCATAGATCATCCAACCATCACACCAATACGACACTCGGTGCCTCATCAGAACGTCTAAAGCAAATATTGCACTCCACCCCTCATCAGTATAAACGAAGTAATATGTGCGTCGCACTTTGTTGGACGTTGGACGTCCAAAGTAATAATGTGCTTTACACCTCATTGGTAAAATCGAGGTAGAAACTCATACACAAATGTAATCATATGGCAAGCTAACAATATCCGACTTTACTCGAATAGTTGATCCAATTTCATTTTATAATCGATTCATATATCATAATCTCATTTCAATTCATCTTCACTTCATATATGTATGATATCACATAGCATGGTTCATACCATATGAATATCACATATCAAATATCAATTATATCACTATTTTATACTATATTCAATTTAGCCCAATTTCTAAACATTCAATTTCATTCAATACGAATCATTTCATATGACAATATAAGCTTACCTTGATAGTTAACCATGCAATCAAAATGCAAATGTATGTATATAATAATCTCGAGTCATAAAAGTACAAATCGATAGGTCAACTACTCATCAATGACTCTCGACTTTTCTTTCTCTCGTGAGAGTCTGACATCATCTTTAGCTACGTTCAATATTTCAATAAATAAAACAATATTAGTTTACACCTAATTCAAATCTAAATACATAGCCACTGATATTTTACATTTTATTCAATTTAGTCCATATACTCAGACTGTGCATATTTTTATATATATAACATCTAATCAATATCTAATTTCACTTTCTTTCATTAGGGACTCTCTACTTTCTATTTACAACATAATCTCATTATAGTTTTCAATTTAATTTAGTTCTTAATGTTTCAAATTTATCTAATAAGCTTAATTAGCTTTACAAGTTAGTCATTATCATGATCTAAGCTTATTAACTATCAAATTCAATCCCAATTCATCAATGTCTCTATAACGGCAACTTGCTAAAAACTAAAAAACTGAATAAATTGATACATGGGCTAGCTAAATCAAGCTCCCATGATCATAAATCTATAAAAATTTGATGAAAATAACTTTATTACCTTGGTAATTTTGGTATGGTTGAATGAATGAAGAACTTTGAGTTTTCTCTATTTTTCATTCTTTGGACAGTGAAAGAAGATGAATTCTCATCTTTCTTTCCACTATGTATGATATATATACTTTAATTAAACCTTAATTAGTTAGTTTAATAAAGTTATTATTATAATGATCAACTATTAATTAAACAAAGTAGAAAAACATCATCATCCACTAATCTATATTGAATAATGGTTAAATAACTATTTTGGTCTTTTAAATAATTGCTATCTAGGTCCTTAAGCTTTTTCTAAATTAAAACTCAATAGCGCTTGGATTTTTACAATTTAGTCGCTGAGTTGTAATTAACTATTTTCTCGGTTAAATTTCTTAACCAAGCTTCAATATATTTTCATAATAACTTCTTTAATCTCTATATTTTATCCTTACGAACTCGATTTACGAAAATGAAGTTCTAAAACTGTATTTTTCAACACCACTGAAAATTAGGTCGTTACAATTTTTCAAAAAATATATATTATCACAATTAAACGAAAATGTCATTTTCTTCATCTTAAACCTTCAGTCATGTAACAGCCCGTTTTCAATAAAATCGGAACAGTGGTTTCGGAACCACAAATCCGAATTCGACATATTTATTTTATTATTATTTTAATATTTACAGCATATTAATAGAGTCATATGAAAAATTCATTTAGAAATTTAATCGTTTGCATGCTCAATTTGATAAAAATAATTAAATCTTGTAAAGTACAAAATTGGAGTTTTATAAGCTAAAGGGATTTAATAGCTATGGTATTAAATGGTTAGAGGGTTTATGTTGTAATTAAACCATTGATATCATGAGTGGACAATTATGGACATTCTATATGTGTTTTTAAAGGTTATTAATTAAGGTTAATTTAGTAATTTAATAAATGCATAATAGTAAAATGGATAAAAAAACAAAGCCATCATCTTGTTATGTTCATCTTCCACCGAAAATTAAGGTAGAAAGAAGCCATAGCTAAGCTTGAGTATTCGACATTGCACCCTTGTGCATGTAAGTGAATTTTTGTCCCATTTTTAATGATTTCTATGTTTTTGGAGTCGTTGTAGCTTAACTTAGCTAGCCCAGGGACTAATTGGTGAAACTATTAAAGTATTAGGATTTTACCATTGATGAATGTGTATGTGTTTTGATGTTTGATGGTAGAAAATAAATGGTTGTTGTTAGATAAACAAGTTTTGTAAAGTGATTTTGGTTGAAAATGTTAAATAAAGATTAAATTGATAAAATGTGAAAATTATGTGGTGAAATGTGTGAATTAATGAAATGTGTGGGCTGCTATAAGCTTGTATGAAATTCGGCTAGCATGGGTGTGGATTAAATTGCATGAATTTGTATTTTTATGAGATAATGACTAAATTGTAAAGAAGTTAAAATATTAAGGGTAAAAGTGTAAATTTGCAAAAATATGTATTTTGAGCTGAATTGAATAGAATGAATACTAAATGGATTGAATTTTATTATTTAGATCAAGTTAAGCCTCGTACAGATCTAGATCGAGGGAAAGATAAAGTATCAGACTAGTCGATCTTATTTCGTTGTTTTTGTGATCGAGGTAAGTTCGTGTGTTTAATAAGCATTAAATTATATGTGTTTGAATGCTTAAATTGATATAATTGTGATGATACGACACCACGAAAATTCTCGACGAGTATCGGCAATGTATAGATCCCAATTTAACCTTAGGAATAAATAGGATACAAATGACATGTCATTAAGGGTTACCGTGTTTTGGGTGCTGGTTTTGTACGTTCTACCGGTGGCTGAGTTTTTTGGCATGTGTTGCGGTTACTCGTCAACTTGTGTGAGCAGCACTGTGTAGTTACGTCTTAACCGTAAGCTTGTGTGATCAGACCCAGTGATAGCTCGAGAGTGAGCATCTATATGAGATATGAGATAGAGATGGTTTCCACCATGTATTGGCACTTAGTGTGCAAGATACCCGAGTATCTGATATTATTCCAAATGGTTTAACGGGCATAGTAATGTTACAGAAATAGGTGAATTAAATATGAATCAGTATAGGTATGTACGTGAATCCTATGAGAGTAGAATCTATAAGATTTGTGATTTCATATCTAACCTTGTGAATGAATATGTGATAGGTTTGTGGATCAAAATGAGTTATATTATGATATGTTTGATTACTTAAATTGTGTTTATATGGTAAATTGAGTTTTATGCTATACGAACTTACTAAGCTTAATAGCTTACTCTGTTTACTTTTCTGTGTTTTATAGTAATTTCAAAGCTTGCTCGAATTGGAAGTTGTCGGAGATCTCATCACACTATCCTGCTGTTGTTTTGGTACTTTTGAACTTGCGTATTTTGGTTATATGGCATGTATAGGTCTTTTGGCTAATGTAGCATTTATGTCTTGATGAATTTTGGCCATTTGAATTGGCTTGTAAATAGTCATATATTTTGAAATATATATATGTATATATGGTCTTGTGAAATGTGGTGTATAGTTGCTATATGAATGCCTTTCTTGTGCGATTGTGTTTTGGTACCAAATAGTTGAAATTGAGAATGTATTAGTATGCTAAGTTTTAGGCAAGATAATGAAAATATGAAAGTGACCATTTAGGTGAATTCTTGAAGGTGATATTGGTATGTTTTGAAATGGGAAATGGTGATGTTTATGAGCAATACGGTTGTTGGTATTGGTATTGCATGATTTGGATTTAGTTGAGATTGGTTTGAATGCCTATTGATGATATAGTCATATGCTATTTGATGTGTTTAGGTTGATGCAAATTTGGGTGAGAAAAATGGCTTGGAAAATAGCCTATTTTTGTCCACATAAGCATGTGTCTCAACCGTGTGTGACGCACGACCAGGTAACACGGCCATGTGTCCCCTGATATGTCTTTAGAAACCAAGTTAGTAGCTTCACACAGCCTAGTACACAGGTGTGTGGCTTGGCCATGTGGCACAAGTCAATATACGCTCCAGTTTTCACACGGCTTGGCACACGGGTGTGTGAGGTCATTTCAAAAGGTACATGGGCTAGTCACACGGGCGTGTGGTTGGTCGTGTGACCCAAGTCAAAAAGTTACACGGGGTCGGACATGTGCTGGACACGACCATGTGATCCCATTTCGAATGTCCACACGGCTTGTGACACGAGCGTGTCTCCTAGCCAAGTGAGACACACAACTTGGCCATACGGGCATGTGTCCCCTGCACTTTTCCAGAACCATTTCTAATGCTTGTTTTAAGCCCCGAGGGCTCATGTTAGGGACTATATGATTGAATTTGAATGACTTTTGTTTGGATGTGAGAAATGAATATGAAATGTATGATTGTTAAAGAAATAAGTCCAGTAATACTCCGTAACACTATTCTGACGACGGATACGGATTAGGGGTATTACAAGTCAGGTCAATCCAACCCAGTTTAGACCCAATTTTATTAATCAGCTATCTTCCATTATAAACACAAAAAATTTAAAACATCAAGACATAAATAAAAATGGCTCTGATATCAACTGTTAAAAAAATCTATAAAGATATTAGATACCTCTAATATTTTATATAAAATATAAACATACTCATATATATTAAAACATGAAAAATTAACTAAAAGTGGAATAAAAATTTAACCTCTAATCATTGATGTTTATTTTATGTATCGATTCTTCTATACTCTTAATGACTCACTTTGATGGTATATGTTTTTACGAATTGTTAATGGGCATGTATATGCACATTTTTCATAACAAAACGTATTGTATTCATACATTTTATGCTTATTTTAAATGAAGCATTAGCATCTACAATAAATGCATGAGTTATTAAATAAAGTTAATCATGATATGTAAATTTTAGTTACATCATACCATCATTAATAATGTTTTTTATTAACATAACTTAAATAAGAAATAAGGGTAACATTTGAGAGTTTTATATATACTTAACACTTAAACAGAAGAAAAAAAACTTACAGCTTTTGGTAAATTTTAGGGAGTTATGGACATAGGTACGGCAGCGGCCAAGGAGTAGAGCGACGTTCATGGTAGTTGCTATTGAAAGCTGGATTTTCTGATTGTTGTTCTTTATGTATGAACAGTAGAGACATGAAAGAGATGAAGAGAGAATGCACCAGAAATAAAAAAGAGATGGACATGAAAAAGAGAGAAGGGGACATGAGAGAATGGAGAGCGAAAACAAAATGGATGATTGTATAATAATAATATTTATTTATACAATAATATTAATTATAAAAATTAAATAATTAATAGTTATATATTTTTTTAAAAATTGTAAATCTACTCTTATTAAATTATTTTTAAAATAAATTATATATAATTATTTTTCTTTTAAAAATAACATTTTTATTAGCTTTAAGAAATTATATAATTTTTTATTTGTTTTGTTTCAAGGGTAAAAAAAGATAATTTATAACTATTATCGAATTATTCCGTAACACTATTCGTATCAATCAAACAATAATTTATTATTCTTTATCTATTACATTCATACTGACTAAACATTGTGTTATCTATTACTTCTCTATTCCATTCTCACGTAATTCTTGTGTCTTCTACAAATCCTCGAAATTTCATTTTTCTTCTCTGATTATTTATGTTTCATTTATAGCATATTTGGTTTGTAAGTTCTAAATTTATTTATCTACGTTTCCTATAATTGTCGATAAATATTGTTTGCTTTAAACACCAACAAAGTTCCTTTGGTATTTAGTTGATTTTTTTATACAATATTTAGAACTATTTATAATTCCTCCTCAACTTCCATTGATAATAATGTTGATACCAACTAAGTTAGGAGTCAATTGACTGCACCTGGTTGACCTTATCAATGAATGATAAATTGGTTATCATTTGGCAATTCACGTATTCTCTTTTTTCTTTTTTTTATATTTTTCATATTTTTATTATCTATGTTGGAGATTCATGATTATCCCTCTCAACAATGTTATCTTTAACATCATATGTTTCTTTTTTTCATCATATTTAAAATGTTATATCTATATAACTATATATAAAAGGAAGATCCAAACACGTGTAGATTCCTTTTTTTTTCATTTTATATGAAAATAATTAAATATCATTTTTGTCCCTCTATTATACCTACAATTAAGATTTATATACAATTTGGTCCCTATTTTTTTTTTTATATTGTTTCCTTCTACTTACACTTGGCACACCCAAACCAAGGTACCTTTCTTTTCTTTTTTTTTCTTTTCATTTTATTAAAATGATTAAATTTCAATGTTGATCCCTCTAATTTATCTAAATTTGAGATTTAATTTCAATACTTTAATTTTTAACATAATTTGGTCCTTATATTTTTATAATGTTATTAATTAGTCTAAATAGTTAATATCATCAACTTTTCGATTAAAACATTATGTTCTTATATATAATTTGAATACACAAAGAGTCTTAGAAACTAACACGTGGTTTCCAATTTAAGTTTACGTACGTCTTACCTTTTCTTTATGCAATTTTAGAAAAATGATTAAATTTAATTTTGGTCTCTCTCTTATGCTTAGATTTGAAATTTAACTTCTACACTTCAATTTCTAATGTAATTTGATCCTTGTATTTTTATATTGTTATTAATTAGTCCAAATAGTTAATATCATTAAATTTTCGATTAAAATATTACGTGATTATATATAATTTGAATGCCCTAAGGATCTTAGAGACAAATAAGTAGCCTTCTATTTCTTTTAGGCTTACCTTACTATATTTTTTTTTTACATTATAAGACAATGATCAAACTTTAGTTTTAACCTTATACTATTCTGAAACCTGCAATTGAGATTTAATCTATATACTTTATTTTCTAACATAATTTGATCTTTCTAGTTTTATAATTTCATTAGTTAATCTAAATATTTAATATTATAAACTATTTCAATAAAATGGTTGACGTCAATTTTTTTAGGAACAATATTCTAACGAAAACTTTTATTTTATCATGACAAGTTCGAATGAATGTTTTTTAAGAAAAAAGTCCATATAAACATTTTCAATGTTATTTTTATTGTCACATGATTATTAAGTGATTTTTTTTTATTTTAAAATGTCACATTTGTGAATTTAATAGAAAATTGTAACCAAAGAAATAATTAGTTTTAAATTTCTAAATTCAAAAAGTAGAAGGTCAAAGATTAAATTATATTTTATCTTTCAAATTTGTACCCGTATTTTACCACAAATAAATAATCAACCTAACACGAAGGGAGGGAATGAGAGTAACATATAAATAAATTCCGATGCATTGTTAATTCCTGTAATTATATAGCTTTTGATATGTTGTATATACGATGTTTTCAATTAAACAGATATATCTTAGTTTTTGAAGGGTTCGCATCATGTGTGGAGCATTATTGTTTAGCTAGGTGATGGACATGTGAGATGTTTATGGTGGTTGAAAGATAATATGTCTTCAGGTCTATCTTGGCTGGTGGTGTCTTCAGTTCCAAGCCAGCTCATGCTGTGCATTGTAATTATGTGTTTTATGGCGATGTTTCTATGCTCAGAGGTTCGGCTTTACTGCAGTTTTTAGGTTTGTGGTGATAAAAACATGTGACATGTTTATGGTAGTTGAAAGGTCAGATGCCTTCTGGTTTATGGTGCTTAGCAAATTGGAAGGGAAAGACCAATTTATCATTGCTCAGAGGTTAGGCCTTATTTCTGCTTTTAGGGTTGTTGTACTGATGAACATGTGAGATGTTTCCACATAAACCAAAGATGCAGGCGCATGCCATAACTTGCCTAAAATCCACGAGTAAAGGTGATGACAATGCCTGAATAAGACATCACTGCCAAACAATCCACCGGATGCTCCATTATACATCATGCACATTATCCTCTAACCCCCATCTATCATCGATGTCAACCTCTAAGAACTGAAAAGGGACATGATGACATAAAATCAAACATATGTATGCATGTACGACAAATGTCATCTTCAAACAAAATACAAAGCTACATGCAAACACATGTTTCAAAAATTTTTTTATATATTTAAGGAGTAATATTGGCTTTTAACTTGGTAATTTTGGTTTAATTTTTTTTAAAATTTAAATTAGAATCTAAATTTAATAATTGTTCCATATTGAGACTTAAAATTTTTTATCCAAATTAGGGTCCTAAACTTAACAATTGTTCTTACATTGGGGCTTGAATTTTTTTTATCCAAGTTAGTCTTTAAAAACCCTAAAGTTTAAGTCTCAATGTGGGAACAATTGCCAAATTTAAGAACTAACTTTGACAAAAAAATTCAAACCCCAATGTGGTAACAGTTGCTTAGTTCAGGCCTCAATGTGAGAATAATTGTCAAGTTCAAGCCTAACTTGGACAAAAACAGTTCAAGTCTCAATGTGAGAAAAATTGCCTAGTTCAAACCCCTATGGTAATTTAATTTAAATAATATTTGATGCATTGTCGATGCATAAGTCTCAAGCACCATTAGTGAATAATAACATAATACATTATTATTAAATAAACAAAAAATATGAAAAACTTATAAATAAATACTAATAATTTTATTTAAACATAATTAAGTGCTAAAATAATTATTATAAATAAATATTAATAACTCCGAAATTTAAGATTTTAATTTAAGAGTTTAAGATTTTAATATTTATTTACATTAATCATTATTTAATTATGCTTAAATTAAATTATTAGTATTTATTTATAAATTTATTTATTATTTATTATTTTATTTAATAATGAGATATCATTTATTATTTACCCATATTTTATGAGATTTATACAGTGCATCAAATATTTAAGAAATATAAAAAGTGTGGATAAAAGGACCTACTTTTTCTCATGTTTCAAAAAGAAGTTACAATGACAATAGCACTGTTTGTGAGTATCTTTTACAATGACAATAGCACTGTTTGTGAGTATCCTTCTTCTAGCTCTTCCCTTCTTGTTGTTCGTTCTCCTAAAACATAGGATTAGCAACAATGGCAATTTTAATCGTCTTCCCCCAAGCCCTCCAAGTCTTTCTTTGATTGGTCACTTACATATGTTGATGTTTGGTAACTCAGCCCCTCATCTTTTTCTTTATAAACTCTCTCAAAAATACGGTCCCCTAATGTTTCTGAGATTTGGATTTAGGCCAACCCTTGTGGTTTCTTCGGCAAAAATGGCTGAAGAGGTTATGAAAACCCATGGCCTCGACTTCTGCAGCAGGCCTAATCTATGTGCTGCACGCAAATTATCTTACAATGCTTCTGACTTGTCTTTTTCACCATACAATCACTACTGGCGTGAGATGAGGAAAGTTTGTGTTGTACATCTCTTTAGCAGAGTGCAAAAGTATCGACATATCCGAGAAGACGAAGTTGCACGCCTTATTGAGAAAATATGCCAATTCTCCATTGATTCTAAGCCTATCAACTTGAGTGAGGCCATAATATGCTTTTCCAGTTTTATAATTTGTAGAGTAGGCTTCGGCAAGAGGTATGACGAACAAGGAATTGAAAGAAGCAGGTTCCATAGGCTGCTTAAAGAAAGTCAAGCCATACTTTCAAGCTTTTGTTTTACTGACTATTTTCCTTTCATGGGTTGGGCGGATAGATGTATGGGTTTTCTTAATCGTCTTGAAATAACTTTTAAAGAATTTGATACCTTCTTTCAAGAACTCATTGATGAACATCTTGATTCAAAAAAGCTAAAATCAGAGCAAGAGGACATAGTTGATGTGTTACTACGGATAAGGACGGATCATAAATTTTCATTTGATCTTACCATAGATCACATAAAAGCTATTCTTATGGTCATTTCATTTTCCCTCAAAACTTCTATCATTAACTTCACAGTTTACGAATATACAACCTTATTTTCTTTTACTTTTCCTTTTTATGCAGGATATATTTATTGCTGGAATAGACACAGCTGCGGCTACTATGATCTGGGTCATGAGCTTCTTGATGAAAAACCCAGAGTGTTTGAAGAAAGCTCAAGTAGAAGTGAGGGATTTGTTTGGGGAAAAAGGGTTTGTAAATGAAGATGATGTTCAAGGTTTAATATACCTAAAAGCTGTAATAAAAGAAGCATTCAGATTGCAACCAGTAGCTCCATTGTTACTACCACGAGAAACACGTCGAAAGTGCAGCATCGGTGGGTACGAAGTCCCTGCCAAAACCTTAGTTTATGTGAATGCATGGGCAATAGGAAGAGAGCCTGAAGCTTGGGAAAATCCACAAGATTTTTGTCCTGAAAGGTTTATCGGTAGCTCTATTGACTACAAAGGGCTAAACTTTGAGCTCATACCATTTGGTGCGGGTAGAAGGGTTTGCCCTGGAATGCACATGGGAGTTGCAGAAGTGGAGCTTGGCCTAGCTAATCTTTTGTACAAGTTTGATTGGGAAATGCCGAATGGGATGAACAGGGAAGACTTAGATTTTGATGCCGTAAATGGTCTCACTACACACAAGAAAAATGCTCTTATCCTTCAGGCTAAGAAGATTAATGATTAATCCTATGATTTAGTCATTAAAATTTAAAATTTTAATTTTAATTATTAAATCATTTTAAAATTCGTGCACATTCCTTCTCACACTAATAAAGAATGTTATTTGTGGAACTCAAATATAAATTCTTTTATTAAGTACACCCGGTGATATTAAAAGTTGTCAAGCTATGTAAGTACTGTTAAGTCAATATTTATCCAAAAAAATAAATATATATATAAATTTCAAAAAAATTTAAGAAAAAAATTTATAATATATTAATTATATAAAATTTTAAATTTTGTATCAAAATTAAAATATATACTATATATAAAATGGTTGATTAAGTTGGTATCACAAATCGACTCGACATCAACTTAATTGTGAAATTATTGAAATACACTTATTTTAAAGGTTAATCAATATTATTATAATGGTATTTTTATCTTTTCATAATTTTATATAATATTCAAATAAAATAACTGAAAAATATTATTTGGGAATCGAACACAAAACTAAAACATTCATATGAAAATCTCTTACCACTCCACCAATAATTATTTGTTAAAATAATTTTGTAAATACTTTTAATATAAAATATTTCATTCGCTCACATTATAGGTGTGATAAAATCTAGTATAAATTTAAAAGAGTTCAAAAATTATCCAAACTAAATTAGATCGACATTGACCAATGCTGACCGATATTGACTTATGTTGATCATGCATTAATCGACCATTCATCTGTCAAAACCAATCAAATTTTAATTTGAATTTTTTATTTTTTTAAAAATATATTTTTTGAGCTATTTAAATTTATCTAATTATTTATTGTATATAATTCATTTATTATAAAAAAGTATTTTTTTAATTATTTAATTTTAATTTATTAGAATTGATTAATGGTTTTTTTAATATTTTAGTTATCAATTATTATTTTTAATTTCAAAATATATTTTTGTGTAAATATATTATATTTAAATATAAAATGTGATTTAATTAAATATTTTCATGTCACATATAACTAATTTATGCATTGCATAAGTATGCAAATTAATTTTATTTTGGTACAATGATAATTCAAACTCGAACTAATTCTGAAAAAGATGAATAGGGGTAGAAAGTAAGGTTTATATGTAAATTAGTTTTATGTGTGTATAAATGAATGGGTGAGAAAATGATGGTACACCAAATATGTGGGCAAAAGAAATAAAAGAAATAATATAAAATTGCATAAACAATAATATTTTAAAAAAATAATTAGTATTAGTGAAAAAATTATGTATAAGGATATTTTTATAATTTTTTTTATACCAAGTGAAGTTTTGGTTGAAATGGTTAAGTTAAATCTTAAATTTCATATGTCCTAAGTTTAAATATTATTTTAGTATTATTTTATATTAAATTTTTTACTTTGTAAATTTAATGGTGTTTTAATAATTTTCAAATTAAATTAGTATTCGGTTGACTCGTGGCAACAATTTAATCAAGAACTTAATATAAGTAAAGATAGATATAGATTCGTAAGGTAATGAAGAAAATGTTAATTTTATTAATAGTTATGTTATATAAATTTGATTTATTTATAATTTTCTAATTGAGTTAGTGTCAAATTAAACTCAGTAAGAGGTTTTATTATAATTAGATTATGTCACACTCGAGTGAAAATAATTATATAATATATTTATTAAAAATTGACATAAAAATTAAATTTCGCTTTAGTTGAAATGGTAAAATTAGGAGTGTGTATGTTATAAATAAATATTGTAAGCAATCATTTTTTTATTATTGATTTTATATAATAAAAAAAAGCAAAAATACTCACAAATTAATATTTATTACTTTATTATAATAAGCACATTTTGATAATTTAATAATTAAGTTGGGAAGTGGAAGTAGTGGAAGTTACTCGGAAATTTCCATGTTCCTCAAATGGTTCAACAATTCATTTGGCTTCTATTACACAATTGACTCCTCTCCAATTCGGAATGGTGTAGGAGGGGAATGGTTGATAGCCATTTTTGCGGCTTATATAGGAGTGGGGTTGAAACACTATTGCACTCTGTGAGAAATTATTTGGTAACTCGAAATGTTTGGGTAAAATTTGTACCACCAGACAAGTTGGATATTTTCTTTTCCATGAATTTAAAAGAATGGTTGATAACAAATCTTTTAGATTTCAACAAGGCTATTGTTTAAGGTGTCTGTTGAAACACTTTATTTGGGATTATAGCTTGGAGAATATGAAAATGACGAAACAGTTTACTCTTCAATGGAGAATTTGGTGAGGTTTCGATTGAGGTTGCTGGAATTATAGCCTTTGTGAAATTAGTCACACTGGCGAACAATAGGAGAAATCAGCAGAATGACCTGGCAAGGTCTTTTAATTATTGGTAGTCGTCGCCCAACGATTGGTGCAAGTTGAATATGGATGGATCAAGGCACTTGATAACTGGTCAAGCCTCTGCTGGAGGTTTGTTTTGGGACCATCGAGGTAAATGGGTTACTGGTTACAATTAGGTTTGTTTTGGGACCATCGAGGTAAATGGGTTACTGGTTGTAATTAGAATATAGGCATTTGGTCTACACTTGATGCGAAACTATGGGAAATCATGGACGGATTAGATATAGCTTGGAAAAGAGGTGTAAAGCAATTACTGGTGGAAAGTGATTGTTTGGTTGCAGTCAATATGCTTAATGGTCAGATAGATGAGACAGAAGGGAGTCTGGCACGAATCGTCAAAGAGCTGTTAGTAAAGGATTGGCATGTGAAGGTGATGTTTACTTTACATACAACAAATATTTGCTGATTCCATGGCAATATTAGGAAGAAATGTTCCTCTTGGTTTGAGAACTTATGATGTTTCCCCCGAGATGATTGAGATAGAGATTCTACAAAATAGCACTGGTGTCAAATATAGTTCATATTATGGCTAAATGTATTTAGCTTCTTTATCTACCAAAAAAAAATTAAGTTGGGATCTGATTATGGATGACATCAACTCAATAAAAATATTTTATATATCGTATAGATATAGCTATAGACATAGATAACTAAAATTATAAACAAAAAAAGATAAAGAATATAAAAGAAGATACATACTAATTTTGGCTCAAAACTCAGCATATTATTTGGTAACTCATTGAAAAAAAGGTAAATTTATTTAAAAATTAATATTTTCAATTTTTTAATTTTTTAAGCATGTTTGATCTATAATAATAATAAACACATATAGAATATTTTTAATGAAATAGTGTGAAAAATAATAAATAAATAAGGAGTTATTTATCACTTAATGTAAAAACTTTTGGTATAATGTTAAAAATAGTTCCTAAGGTTTGATTGTTTGTTCACTTTAGCCCTTTATCTTTTTTTTTTAGCACTTTAACCCTTAATGTTTATTTTTTGTCAAATTAATTTATTTCTAATTGACATGTTAATGTGGCAACGGTCAACATTAACCGCTGGTGTGGCAGTTTAAATGAAATTAAATGTTGACGTGTCACTATTTTGTTACCAAACCAGACTAATAAAAGGCCTTAAAGTTCGGTTCACATGTCTCAAACCCGGTTCACATTTCTCTTCTTTTTCATCATCTTCTTCTTCATCACAGTGATTCATTCATAGTCCATACACCACAACGAACGAACCCTTCTACTCAACGTTAAGCAGCAACTGGGCAATCCACCGTCTATTTCTTCATGAAACTCATCATATTCACCTTGTGATTGGCCGGAGATAACCTGCACCGTCGGTTCCGTCACAAAACTCTGCCTCGGTGACAAAAACATCATGACAAAGATTCCACCTTTGATATGCAACCTGAAAAACCTCACTTTCCTCGACCTTTCCTTGAATTTCATCCCTGGGGAATTCCCTATTACGCTTTACAATTGTTTAAAGCTTCAATACCTAAACATTTCTATTGGTGAAATCCCCGATGATATTCACTGATTATCAACTCTTGTTTCCCTTGATATTAATAGTAATATTTTTTTTGGGAATATTCCACCCAGTATTGGGAGATTACCACTGTTGCAAACATTATATTTACACCAAAACCTTTTCAATGGAACATTTCCTAAAGAAATTGGTGATTTGTCCAATCTTGAAACTCTGGGTCTGGCTTATAATGGCTTTTCCGCCATGGAAAAACCTTGGGAATTTGGTTTCTTGAAGAAATGGGTGTATTTATGGATGACGATAACCAATTTGATTGGTGAAATCCTGAAATGTTTCGACAATCTTTTGAGTTTAGTGCATTTGGATTTGTCGAGAAACAATTTGGTTTTTACGTTTTATTTTTTTTAATTGTTTGTTTAATGAATAAAAGTTTTTCTAGTATTTTTAATTTTAATTATGTGTGAAATGCGGAATAAAAAAAAATCATATCAGTGTCAGTTAACTAACTATTATATAAGCAAGATTTATATATAGTTTGCTACCATAACACGTCTCTATCTGCTGTCTCTGGCAGAAATTAGGTTTTTTGTCTTTTTCCAAGTTTTCAAGTTCTGTTTTCGTTTCTTTGACGGCGGTTTATAGAAATACTTACTTTCTTTAATCTCTTTAGTTAATTGGAAGTCTCGTTTTTGCATTGATTTCATTCATGGAGGCAGAATTTGCTGATTTATCAATTAATGAGGAGGAATATGAGATTTTTTTACAGGTCGGGTCAATCCAAGAGAAAGAGGTAGAAACCTTTTGTTTAGTGGGGTGCTATCTCACAGCCAGTATCATTCACTTTCCAGTAATGAAAAGCACAATGGCAAACCTATGGCATCCTGTTCAAGGTGTTCAAATTCGAGATCTTGGAGAAAAAAGCTACTTATTTCAATTTTTTCATGTTATGGACATGGAGAGGGTTTTAAATGGTTCACCTTGGACTCTTAATAATTATTTATTGGTGTTATACAAGCTGCAGTAGGGGAGGATCCATTAAAAGTCCCTTTAATTTTTACACCCTTTTGGGTACAGATCCATGATATTCCTATTGGTTTTTTCTCTGAGAATTTGGCAGTGTAGTTGGGTAATTTTATTGGGAGTTTTATTGAGTATGATGGTTCTAACTTGGGAAAAGAAAATCATAATTACATGAGGATAAGAGTCTAGATAGATATTCGAAGACCTTTAAGAAGAAAGAAACAGCTTATTTTCTATGGGAAGTGCTCATACGTCCGATTTAAATATGAGAGACTATCTCTTTTCTGTTTTTATTGTAGACGCTTGGGTCATAATGATTCTTTTTATAAAGCAAAAATGGTACTAGGAGTGGAATGTGCAGATTTGGGGTGGGATTTATCGCTGCGTGCTCAATCGCGAAGAGCGATCGCCATGAACAGTGTTTGGTTACGTAAAGAAAGAGAGAGAGGATGGGATGCAAATCGAGAGAAACGTTATGTTTTAGGGAATAATTTGGGGGTCCGCGAAAAAAATGGAAAATAGAAGTACTATTGATCCAGTATTGGGTATTAATTTGAAAGGGGGTTTGTCTTATTCATGTCAAGGAAGGGAAAATGTGTGTACGGAACATGTTCATACTACTATGAACACGATTTAGAAGATGGAGTATTGATTGGAGAGGAAGGGAATAAGAGGTCTAGAAGGGAGATTAAATATTCTACAATCAGGGATGAGATTAATAGAGTAGAGATAAGGAATAGGAGAATGGGGGACAACAATAATTTATTATCGGCGGCTGCCAATAGGCAAGCCGACCGGGCACAATGAAAATCTTAAGTTGGAATGTCTATAGTTTGGGGAATCCACGGATAGTTCGAAGACTTCGATATATGCTGAAGTTACGTAATCCCCAAATGGTCTTCTTTATGGAGACAAAAATTAATAGAAGCTATATGGAAAGAGTTCGAAGAAGTAGTGGTTTTGTCAATGGTATTGAAGTAGAATCAATTGGGTTTAGAGGTGGATTATGCTTTGCATGGAAAGGGGATATTAATATATCGCTTCAAAGCTTTTCGAAAAGGCATATTGATGTGGTAATTGAGAATATGGAAGATGGTAATAAGTGGAGATTTACTGATTTTTACGGTTCTCCTTATCAACATGATAGAGAGGAAGCATGGAATCTTTTAAGACTATTAAGTGCTGAAGGGGATCTTCTATGGATGGTATGTGGGGACTTCAACGAAATTCTCTATGGATTTGAAAAAAAAGGTGGTTTAATTCACGAGAAAGGGAGAATAGAAGCTTTTCGACAGGTGTTGGAAGACTGTAATTTAGTAGATGTGGGGTTTTGTGGAAACTGGTTCACGTGGGAGAGGGGAAATCTTCCAGAAACAAATATTCAGGAACGTTTAAATAGGGGTGTGGCCACTGATGAATGGTTGTCTTTATTTCCCGAGTCTCAAATTCAACATCTGCCTCATTCTTTTTCAGATCATTGTCCAATTCTCATTAATACTAAGCGAGTAGATAAAAGTCGATTTAATAAAAGCTTTAAATTTGAAGCATGGTGGGTTATGGAAGAATCATTTTTTGGAGAGGTTAGGAACATTTGGGAAAAGTCAATAGGAGATTTATTGAGTAGACTGGAAAATGTTAAAAAAGGGTTACAGGAATGGGCTGATCAAATTCAGTACAGTAGGTAAAAAAAAAGGAGATGTTAACCTCTAAATTGATAAAACTGCTGGAAGATAAAAGGAATGATAAAAATCTAGCTGAAGTCATTGATACAAAAGTTGAACTCAATTTTGAGATTGATAAAGATGAGCGCTATTGGGAACAAATGGCACGAGTTAATTGGCTCAAACTGGGTGATAGAAATACTATGTTTTTCCACAAACAAGTGACACAGAGACGGAAGAGGAACTTCATTCAAAAATTACAATCTGATGATGGAAGGAAAACGGATAAAATTGAAGAAATGGAAGAGATAGACAGATCGTATTTCCAACATTTGTTTTTAACTAGAAGAAGGGGCAATTATAATCATATTTTATCAGGTATTGATCGGTGTATTTTTTATGAAGATAATTCTATTCTTAAGGCAAGATATACGAAGGAGGAGATATGGGAGGCATTGAATGAATTGGGTCCGACAAAAGCACCAGGAGAGGATGGACTCCCAACGCTTTTTTATCAAAAGTGCTGGCCTATTATTGAGGGAGATATTTCATCATTCTGCCTTAATCTTGTGAATGAAGGTACAGATCTAAGTGCAATTAATATGACTAATATTATGTTAATTTCGAAAATTTCAAATCCTTCTGATATGACGTAATTCAGACCCATTAGCTTGTGTAATGTGTTATATAAGTTGACGGCTAAAGTCATAGCTAATCGGCTCCGAATAGTTATGGATAAATGTATTGATTTGGCACAGAGTGCATTTGTGCCTGGGAGACTGATTTCGGATGATATTTTATTGGCTTATGAACTACTTCATACTTTAAAGCACAAAAGGGTGGGAAGAAGGGTTTATGGCAGTTAAATTGGATATGAGAAAAGCATACGACAGGGTTGAATGGAAGTTTGTCAAAGGAGTAATGAAGAAAATGGGCTTTGACTCAGATTGGGTTGACTCATTAATGAAATGCGTAACTACAGTTTCATACTTGGTGGTTTTTAATGGTTTTACTGGTCAACGCTTTTTCCCTTCTAGAGGACTTAGACAGGGCGATCCTTTAAGCCCTCTTTTGTTTCTATTTTGTGGAAAAGGTTTGTCTAGCCTTATAAGGTTAGCAATGAAAGAAAAAGTCAATAGAGGGATCAAGGTGAGCAGAAGTGGACCACAGATTTCACATTTGTTATTTGCAGACGATTGATTCTGTTTGGGGAAGCCACTAAAAGAGGAGCAGTTTCTTTGAAGCATATTCTACATGAATATGAGATTTGTTCTGGTCAGAGTGTTAATTATTCTAAATCTACAATTTTCTTCAATTCTAACACGCAAGAGAAAGAGAAAAGAATAGTTACTAGAGTGCTTGGAGTTCACAGCTCAAACGATCCAGAACGATATCTAGGTTTACCTAATTTGGTGGGTAGGAAGAGGAAAGCGTCTTTTCAAAGCCTGAAAGATAGATTACAGCAACGAATAGATAATTTAAGTATAAAACATCTTTCGCAGGGAGGAAAGAAGGTTTTTATTAAGGCAGTTCTTCAATCCATTCCAACTTACTCAATGACATGTTTTTTATTTTCAAAAACTCTTTGTACAGAACTAGAGGGTATAATCGTAAGATTTTGGTGGAAAAAAATTGAGGTAAAAAGATATTCATTGGTGTGCATGGAAGGAGCTTTGTGCTTTAAAAGATTAAGGGAGTCTCGATTTTCGAAAACTTGATAAATTTAATATTGCATTACTAGCTAAATAGGGTTGGCGTTTGATTAATTTTCCAAATTCATTGTTAGCCCAAGTTTTAAAAGCTAAGTATTATCCGTCCTCAAATTTTTTAAAAGCCCAATTAGGAAACTCACATTCACTCACCTGGAAGAGTATTTGGTCAGCCAAAGGACTTCTGGAGAAAGGATTGCGCTGGAGGGTTGGAAAGGGGGACCGCATTTCTGTCTGGTCTGATATCTAGATACCGGGAGCTGAGGTAGATGGTTTGCAAAATCATAGAAGTAATGTTAGTATTGAGTTCGTTTCGGATTTGATTAATGAAGAAAGTAGAACATGGAAAGTAGAGTTATTAAATACTACCTTCAATACAGATATTGTAAAAAAATCATGCAGATCTCTTTAGCAAGGACAGAGCACGATGATTTCCAAGTATGGGGAGGGGAACCATCTGGAATTTTCTCCATTAGGAGTGCCTATAAACTATTACAACAAATTACACTAGATCCTAGTAGTTATAATTTACAGTCCAAGAATAATTTTTTTATAGGAAACTATGGAATCTACATATTCCTTCAAAGATCAAAATTACAGTCTAGAAAGTTTCCTGGAACTATATTCCTACTTTTGCTAATCTTAAAACTAAATGAGTAGTCGTTGAAACTTGTTGCCCCAGGTGTCGTCTTACTGAAAAAGATAGTTTCCACATTTTTCGACAATGCCCTATAACAAAGGAAGTATGGAGTAATTTACAGTTTTCTTGGGTGCTTAATAGCAATAGTGAAGACATAAGGGAGTGGCTTACCTGGGTTTTCAATAAGGGGACAAGTGAATAGTGTCGTCTTTTCTGCTGTGTGTTATGGCTTATCTGGACAAGTCGAAATAAACTCCTTTATGAAAATAGAAACACACCAAGCATTGAAATTTCCAATCAAATAGTCAATTACGTTTCACAGTTACAAGGAGTAGAGGAGAAAATACTTAGCTTAGATTCTGATAAAGTTCTTCAACAGGTTGAACAGAGAATGTGCCCAGTCATTTATTTTGATGCAGCTTTCGACCAGCAGTCTTTCAGATCAGCGACGGGGTTGATTGTCTAAGCGATGGATGGGGAAATCTTGGCTTCCAAATCGGTACTCCATGTCGACGTTGCATCACCGTTTAGAGGCTCTTGCAGGTTTAGAGGCAACAAGGTTAGGTATTTCCATGGGCCTAACTACATGCATTATCTTGAGTGACTCTAGAACAATTATCAAGAAATGCTAGAGTACATATTATGATAGATCGATCATCAGAACATTCATCAGAGATATCCAAAACTTAAAAATACATTTTCAAAATCTGAATTTTCATTTCATTCCAAAATCAGAAAATCTCTTTGCTCATACTTTTGCTAGAGAAGCATTAGAGAGAAATGAAAGTCATCATTACTTGGAGGGAAGCATTCCAGACAGTGTTCGAAGAGTAGTGGAGAGGAAAAGGCAGAGAGAACCAGATTAGAGCATAAGAAATGGCTCTTCTGAAACTTGTAGCAGAAGATTAAAGATTTGATGAGATTTGAGCTTATTTGCTATTTCCAATGGATGTGGCGGTTCAGTTGACAAGACGTGACTTTAAGAGGACAGTTGTTGCTGTCGACTGGTATTAGTAGGAGTAGGTTTTATTTTTTTAATCAGTTTTATTTCTTTCTCTATTTATGGGCCATTTTGTTTTTTGCCTGATTTATGTTTTGTTTTATTGGACCTGTGTTATTTTGGATCCAAGTCCAAGATGCAGAAGTTCTTGATTACTGTTACTGTTTTTTATTTTAATTAAAGAAATAAAACTAATCAATTTCATAAAAAAAAACTATTATATAAGCATGTCTGTTAAAAATATGTTAATTTAACAAAAAAAAAGTAAAGGGTTAAAGAGCGAAAATGATCAAACAATCAAACGTTAGGGATTATTTTTGGTATTTTGTCAAAAAAATTCATTTATTTCAACATTTTTTTTCATTTTTATTCTTTTTAACATAAATCCTTTAAATAATTAAAAAGTAAATTTATTAAACCGTGTAATTATATTTTGTAATGTATCAAATAACACTTAGATCTGCTCATGGGTTGGGCCACTCGGCCCGGCCCGAAGGCCCGCCCGAAATGTGGGAGGGTTTGGGTAGAAATATAGGCTCGAAAAATGGGTTTGGACAAAAAAATAAGGCCCATTTAAAAAATAGGTCGGGCCTCAGGTAAGGCATTTTTTGCCTTGGCCCGACCCGGCCCGACTCGAATTCACTAAAAGATAAAAAAAATCTGCATTTTTGTTTTTGTTTTTAAATGTTATTTTCTTATTGTTTTCTCCATATTTTGCTACCATTTCACTATTAGTTGCTATTATTTTGTTATTATTGTTTGGATATTGTATAAAACTTATTTTATTGTTAATTTTGTTATTATTTTAAAGCCATTTGTTAAATTTTTTATTATTTTAGAAACATTTGCTTTTTAAATTGTATTTATCTTAGTGTTATTTATGTTTACATATTTTTTTAAATTTATTTTTAATTTATTGGAAAATATTTATTTTGTATTTTTGATTTATTATATATATATTTAAAAATTATATAAAAATAATATAAAAAATTAATACAGGCGGGACGGGCCCGAGTTTTAGCATTTTTATCTAGGTCGGGCTTAGGTAAAATTTTAAGCTCATTTTTTAACCCGACCCATCCCAAGCCCAATAAATGAGTCTGAATTTTTATTTGAGCCCAGCCCAAACTCGGCCTGGCCCATGAGCACCTCTAATTTAACACTACATAAATTTTCAACTTATCAAACATAAAATTAAGGACTAAAGTAAAAACAATGGTATAGTTCAGGACTAAATTAAGCATTAAGCCTAAAAAATTTGAAAACCCTAATAGCTCTTCTTCTCTTTCCCACCACTATTTTCTTCTCCATTCAGCGGCCGCTCCCTCCAAAAAGAAAAAACTCGTTGTCGCTACCGTCGCCGCCGTCGTTTGTCTTTCCTTCTCCCTTCTTCTCCTTTCGCCCCTTGTTTTTTCTTCTGTCGACCTTGCGGAAACTACCGCCGTAGGTAAAGCCAGTCTGTCGGCGGCGACCTTGACCTCCCCTTTCCCGCCATTCATTTGTTCGAGCTTCATTTGCACTTCATTTTCCATTCAAGTTTCAGAAATTCAAGAGGTTTCGTGGGTTTTGAATTCCTTTTACCAGCAGTATAATCTAACTTGGTAATTGCTTTTCTAAGATTCCATCGCTCTACTTGTAGCGTAGTTTTTACAATTATGTACTCCATTTCTTTTCTACATAAGTTGAAACTTTTGTTCTTAATTAATTGCAGATCCTGTCCTTCCCTTCCTTGAATATGAAGGAAGCAGGGTTGAAACTATTATCATTTCCGCCGGATAGCCCTCCACTTTCCATCATCTCCGCCGCTAAGATTGCGGGAATTGATTTACCTATTCAGACTTCATCCTCTGCGTCTTCACCCACTTTGTCTTTCTCTAATGGGTACGTTCTTTTAGCTTTCTTTTTAGTTTTCATTTCACTTTTAGGATTTTGGACTTGGGATTTAGGTTTTAAGTTATTTGATTTTTGTTTTTAAAATTTTTATCCATTCTGTTTTTTTGCAATAATTAGGCTCAAGTTGCATGGAAATTATGTAATTCTTCGTTATATTGGTCGTCTGGCTCCCATTCCTAATTTCTATGGTGACAATGCTTTCCATGCTGCCCAAGTATGTTTCTTTAATTCGCTGCATATATTCTGTTTTCTCACTATTTTTCCTTTTAGGTTTTATAGATAAATTAGTGTTATTTTGAGTTGTTTCTATGGCGTTTCTCTATAATAATATATTTTCATTTGTTTTCTCAGATTGATGAGTGGCTGGAGTACGCTCCTACCATTTTGTGTGGTTCAGAATTTGAGAATGCTTGTGGATACATGGAGGTATATTTGGAGAAACGTACCTTTTTCGTTTCTCATTATTTCTCCATTGCTGACATAGCTATATGGTCAGGTCTTGCTGGTAAAGTTAAAACTTCATCCTTCTTGTTATCTTACGTAGAGCTATTTTGTTAAACCTACTTTCGCCTTTTACAATGTGTGCATTGTATCTTATTTTTCAGTATATTCCCTGACCATTGACCAAAAATGACATGCCGCTTTTTTTTCTTTATCATTTGCCTTTCTGAAAGTGGCTTAAACTAACTAGCCTGTAACTGATTCCATCTTCTATTCCTACATACTAAACTGCATTTTGCTCAAGGTAGTCTCTTAATGCTTTCCATCTATACATGCCTGACAAATATGACAAATATTCTGTACTCTATAGGAACTGGGCAGAGATGGGAAAGCATAAGGAAGTCGAACAAGTACCCAAACCTTGTTCGTTGGTACAATTCTATTTCTGCAGAATACAGCAATGCCTTGATGGAAGTTACCGCTTTGTATGTTGGCAAAAAAGGATTGGGAAAACCAGTGGCAGCTAAACCGAAAGAGGTAAAGAATGTGACCGGGGATAGTTCTGATAAGGCTAAAGCCCATAGTCGGTCTTCCTCCGAAATAGATCTTCCTGATGCTGAGATGGGAAAGGTGCTGTTGAGATTTGCTCCTGAACCAAGCGGTTTTCTTCATATAGGGCACGCTAAAGCAGCTCTGTTAAATCAATACTTTGCTCAACGGTACGACGGTGAAGTAATCTTGCGCTTTGATGATACAAATCCCACAAAAGAAAGCAATGAGTTTGTAGAAAATCTTATAAAAGATGTTGAGACATTGGGTATCAAGTATCAAAAGATCACCTATACTTCAGATTACTTTTCAAAGTTAATGGCTTTGGCTGAAAAGTTGATAAAAGAGGGGAAAGCCTATGTGGATGATACCCCACGTGAGCAAATGCAGAAAGAAAGGATGGATGGCATTGAGTCAAAATGTAGGAGCAACAGCGTTGAGGAAAATCTGAAGTTGTGGAAGGAAATGATTGCTGGCTCTGAAAGGGGATTGCAATGCTGCCTTCGTGGGAAGTTAGATATGCAAGACCCAAATAAATCTCTTAGGGATCCCGTGTACTACCGCTGCAATCCAGTTCCCCACCATCGAATTGGATCCAAGTACAAAATATACCCAACTTATGATTTTGCTTGTCCGTTTGTTGATGCTGAAGAAGGTATAACACATGCACTCCGATCTAGTGAGTATCATGATCGCAATGCTCAATACCATAGGATTCAAGAGGATATGGGAATGCGAAAGGTACATATATATGAGTTTAGTCGATTGAACATGGTCTATACACTTCTCAGCAAGCGTAAACTACTCTGGTTTGTGCAAAACAGTAAAGTAGACGGATGGGATGATCCCCGTTTCCCAACCGTCCAAGGAATTGTTCGCCGAGGTCTGAAAATAGAGGCCTTGATACAATTCATCTTGGAACAAGTAAGTTTGCATGGCTATTTTCTTGATACAAATCAAAGCCTTTGATTGATTATTTCTTTGTTATAGGCTTAGCTTAGCCTTTGTTTCATCTTCTCATACAATTTTGAATCTGCATTCTTTCTCATAATAGCTTCATTTGCATTGTGTGACTCAATGTTCTTTGGAGTGTCATAGTTTGCTTTAGAATATAAGCTTTGTTTCCAAGGCGTATTAATTTTTTTCATCCTTTTGTTCCAGGGGGCATCCAAAAATCTCAATCTTATGGAATGGGACAAACTTTGGACCCTTAATAAGAAGATCATTGATCCTGTTTGTCCTAGGCATACAGCAGTGATTGAAGAACGACGTTTGTTATTGACTTTAACTAATGGTCCTGATAAGCCATTTGTTCGCATTATCCCTAGGCATAAGAAATATGATGGTGCTGGAGAGAAGGCAACTACATACACAAAGAGGATATGGTTAGACTATGCTGATGCAGAGTGCATCTCAGTGGATGAGGAGGTAACCTTAATGGATTGGGGAAATGCCATCGTGAAAGAAATCATTAAGGATCAGGATGGAAACATAACCCAGTTAGTAGGAGTTTTGCATCTTGAAGGATCTGTCAAGACAACAAAGTTGAAGCTCACTTGGCTTGCAGAAACAAATGAATTGGTTAACCTTTCCTTGGTGGAGTTTGACTATCTAATAACAAAGAAGAAGGTATCGTCTTGCATTTTTCTAAAATTCATAATCTGTTGCTGCATTACATTGAATCGGCATTAAAATATAAATTCAATAACCCTTTGAATGTATTAGATAGAATTTACAAGCCCAAACTTAATTTTATTCAATAATATGAGGCAATAATGCTAGAGAATAAAAGTATTTTTTTTTAGCCATTGGGTTAAGGCTATGAATGTATCAACGTATTACCCTATTTTGGATACATTCTAACAGTTTGTGAGTTTCAAAATTTTATTTGAAAGGAGAGAAAAACCCTCTAATACATAACTTGTATTGGATACCTCTACTGGGGTTCATGTAACATGGAATTGCACAAAGCTAAATACCGGAATATTGTTCCCATGTGTGTGCAGATTTCAAAAGTAGTAGTAATGATTGCTACTCTTACTTCCTCTCAGGGTTGTTTCTCTTCCAATTTTATGCCAAAAACCATAGATGTTAATGTTTATGCATGAATTGTAATCATGCATATATACCTGTTTGTGTATGTTACTTGGACTCTGGTAAGAGTGTCGAATAGGAAAATGTTTTTGACATGATTTTTGGGGGTAGTTTGAGGGTCATATCTCCATATCAATATCTAGATATGGGCTGGACCTCAAGAAAAATGAAGAGTTGTAGCAACATAGCTGTTCATAATCTCATATGCAATCAACATGGTTGCACTGTAAATCATTTGCGGAATTTGTAGAAACTAACCTTACAGTTAATGTTATTTGTTGACAATCATGTGCTAAAAGTTGAACCCAAATATTTTTCGTAGTCTTTCTTCTGGATTGTGGGATATTCTCTGGGGTTTTGCATGGGTGGGGGTGTCATATACTGTAGTCCTTTGTCTGGCCAGGATGATTTGGTGCCTAGTCAAAGCTTATGGTGCTTAGTAAGAACTTTATGGATTTTGGTTTATCTGTTGTGAATGCAGCTGGAAGAAGGAGAGGATTTCCTAGATGCACTAAACCCATGTACGAAAAAGGAGATCGCAGCCATCGGAGATTCCAACATGCGCAATTTAAAGCAAGGAGAGATATTGCAGCTGGAGAGGAAAGGCTACTACAGATGTGATGTGCCCTTTACTAGACCTTCAAAGCCTGTGGTTTTGTTTGCAATTCCTGATGGCAGGCAGCAAAGTGTGATGAAGTAAGCATTTTACACTATCTTTCATTTTGATCCTTAAAGTGACTACAATAGAAGATTTGAGCCCTTGCTATTCTCTCACATTTTTGGCTAACATTTAGATTGTTCTTGTTTTATACTGTCATCATGAACAAAAAAGTGCGTTTGAGTAATAATATTACATGACACTTCCCTTTTCAGTTCAACAGGTTCTGTGTAAAAGATTTTCTGATATATAGGCTTTACCTTGACTTTATGTTGGTCCATAATTGGATTTTAGCAATCTTATCTGAGTAATTGTTTGGTAATCGGTATATTGACAATATGAGCGAAATTAAAAAATCCATTATGTCACTCATTTATTTGTTTTACACTCTGAAAGTTACATGAATGAAGTAATTTTATATCTTTTCTTTTTTGAAAAGTCATTTCAGAGTGAAATTTGGTCGAAAATATTTATCAAAATATTTTTTATTATTAATATTTTTATCAATTATTGTTTTCGATATGCCTCGATTGTTAGTGTTTTCGTTTTTAGTATAATAACACGAGGAAAAAGTTTTTTTTTTTTTTTACATATGTATTACAATAATTAGATATAAAATAAAAAAATTAGTACAAAATTTAAACTTAAAATTAAAAAGATAAGTAAAAACTCTTATAAAAAAAATATATTTTTTTCAAAATAAGTGATTTTTTTTCTTTTTATTAAAATAAATAATGAGAGGTTAAATATTATCAATTGAATTAGTTATAAATTAATTTCATGTGAAAAATAATAATACTCAATGCCAAACATAGCATTAGTGGCTATATTAAAAAGGTTTGGTATAACATTGGTAATTGAACTGGCTATATTAAAAAGGTTTAGTATAACATTGGTAATTGAACTTCACTATTTTTTTTAATTTGGTATCTTAATTTTTTTTTCAATTTGGTGCTTTAACTTGATGCTTTTTTTTAATTTGGTACTTAATTTTTTTTTTAAGTCTAATTTGATACTTGAATTTGACACTTTCTTAATTTTGTACTTAAGTTTTTTTATGTTCAATTTGACATTAAACTTGTTAAATGTTATACTTCAACAAATTATCCTTAAAATACTAACGGTGTTAAAGAATTTGTATAGAGTAATGCTTAACGAATTTATATTGAATAAGAAAAAAGAATTTTAAAAACCCAAAATAAAAAAATTTATTATTTTAAATTGATAAAATGATATTAATAAATTAAACCAAAAGTAATTGAATATTTAAAATACGAAAATAAAATAGCATGTCATCTGCCACATCTAGATCATACAGTGATTATTTTTCTACCTCATAAAAAATAACATTATTAATATATTATAGTAACTTGTATAATGGTTGACAAGTTTAGATATCAAATTAGACAAACAATTTAATATCAAATTAAGAAAAAAAAAGGTAAAATTCCAATCCTAAATTAACCCAAAATATATTAAGTAACAAATGAAAAAAAAAGTCAATTTCATTTATCAAATATCATATTAAACCTATTAAAAACAACAAATTATATTTACATGAATCAATTATTTCACACTTAAACACATTATGAAGTATAGTAAGAAAAAATAATTATTATCTAATTTGATATTAAAATGGACAGACAATCCAATGAGAAACCAAACAATCAGTGGCAGAGCCAAGGGGTGTTAACAGGGTCCGGTCTCCTTAAAATAGAAAATTTTATATTTAAGCCCTTTATAATTTATAAAATTTAAAGTAGTAATGATAAAATGACACTTTTGATCTCCTAAAAAAATAAAAAAATAATTTAATTCTTTAAAAATTATAAAAATATAAACTATTAAAATGGTAAAAAAAATTTCTTTCGGATCTATCTCGTTATTTATCAATTTTTGTGTAAGTTTTTTCAATTCTTTACGTTGTGCTTAGTTCTTAAAATCTTAATAGCACGCAACAAAATCATCACCATTTTTCTATGCAATCAAATTGTATAATGACAATAACAATGATTGTATTAACATACCAAAAATAAATATTTGAATTAAATTGAAATTATTTTTATTATTTAATTAAAAGGGCTTTGGTTTAAGGTTTTAAGGTATTTTTGTGTTAGAAAAATGGGCATTAGAAATTTGAGATTGATCTTGAAAATAGATGTGGAGTTCATTGTAATGTCTTTTTATTTATGACATAGAGTTTTTGGGTTATTGTAATGTTTTTTAATTTAAGGTTTAAAATTTTTTGTCGAACCTCAACATCGTGTCAACATCATTATAATATCAGCCATGTAAGCTTTAAGATTTTCCAATTGATTTAGTATTTTGGCTACACATCTACATGTTGGAAAATAATTTAGAAAAAAAATGTCATATTTAACGTAGTGGAATTTTTTTTTTTAAATTTTTATCGTGATATTTAAAGTATTAAATTTGATCAAATTAATTATATGTGTTTCGATATTCGTGAAAGTGCTCAAATCACAAAGGGATTCTAAGAGATGCTTGGAGTTTTTATCAACTCGAATTAAAAACCAAAATCTTCAAGCTTTCAATTGAATGATTTATTCACTATTCTCAAACTTTCAAATGTTTAGAAAGTTGGTTTTAATTTAAACAGCCGAACATTGAATGAAAACTAATACTTCCTAGAGAGTAAAATTTAAAATCCCTATAGGTCTGTGCCAAACCGAAAATTTTACTTCTAGACTTGAATTATAATTATTGGGTGACTACAATTATAACTCTCACAAACCTAGAATCAAAACTCAGGAAAATTAGTGAAATAAAATTTTCATTATATTTTCATAGAGTTTTCTCTAACTTTTTTTTTATTTTATGTTATTTAATTTCGACTACAACATCGTACTCATAGAAGGATATATGCTAGAGTTATATTCTTATTTGAAGTACATTAATTAAATAATTTGGAAAAGTTCAAGTCAAGCTAAGACTACTTAGGACACAAAGCTGGTGAGTCCACAAGGGATGAGCTCTCTATCTTGCGACACACTACCCCTAATGGATTTATTATACGAGTTTACTTATCTTAATTTTTTTTAAGGTTGAAAATATTGATTAACATTAAATTATTAAAAAATATTAAATTATTGAAAAAAAAGGTATAAATGACGTGGTCACTCTTTGGTACAATCATTTTCCGTATCATTCAATACTATTTTATTTTCTACTTACTTTTTTTTTTTTTTTTTTTTTTGAAGTCAAATCTTCATTAAGGAAACAGAAATAACGCGCACAAGTAAGAAAGGCAAACTAAACCTAAGCCATCAGGCTTATCTCATGCACCCGAGCCTAAAGCTCCTCCACATCAGAGTTAAGCATACCTTCAGAATGTAAACCATCGGAAATACATGATGGAATAGTAGAATAGACGAATTCGCATGAAACAAGGCTCGTGCAAGCTTGTGAGCGGCCCGATTGGAAGACCATCGAAGCTAGCAAAACGTGAGACTTTGAAAATACGTCTGCAAGAAATGACAATCGTCTAAAAGAACTCCAAATTCTGAAAAGTTTGGCGAAGCCGTACAAAGAGCAGAAAATATCTCCATATACAATCACCTTCAAGAATCACTTGCAAATTGCCCTCCGATTTGAGCCGAGATAGAGCCTCCCGAACTGTAAACACCTCAGCTAGCCGAGGATACAATAACGCTGGACAGGAACCCGAGAAAGCCTTGACAAATGACCCTCGAGCATCCCGCAACACATTAGCAAACTCAGTCTGCTGTTGAGCAGAAAAAGAAGCAGGATCGACATTACATTTAAAGGCTCTCGCTAGAGGTGGTGAACATGAATCGACAGCATCTTGCCGCAAGAAGGGCGGCAATTGCACTTGACCGTGAGCCACATGTGAAGTATGTCAGTCGGATCAAAACCGAGTGGCAAAGGTGAGGATTTGAGGGCCATCCGTAATCGCAATCTTCCAAAGGACCAAGTTTCGAAAATACCACAAACTCCACAAGATGATAGCAACATTTTCCATATAGCCGCTGTTGGAACCATGTTAGAAAGAAGAAAACCACTGAATAACCTCCGAAGCAGCACGCAAAACAACACCCGCCAACCCCCAAATAGCCACCACTATCAGACAAGAAAGAAAAACATGGTCAACATTCTCTTGCCCTCCACAACGCACACAACTAGTCAGAACCATGCAGTCCCTTTCGGCTAATCGACAACGAGTCGGCAAAGCCACAAAGACAGCGCCAAACAAAACCTTTAACTTTGGAGGGAGGGTAGAATTCCATAATTTAAGCCATGGCCCATCGACGACAACATAACGGGTACTCTCAAACATATTAAAGGCGAGACGGTAAGCAGACTTAACGGTGTAAATACCATGCTTCTCATAATGCCAAATAAGCCTATCACGAGTGTGGAATAAACTAACCGGTATTTGAAGAATACGACGAATGATGTCTGATGGAACCATCAAGCCGTCGATAAGATCAACGTCCCAAGCAAAACCAATCAGTTGAAGAAGGTTCGTCACACGCAACGCCTCCAAACCAGGAAGTGAACTCGATGCGACATAAAAATTATCATCATCATCATCATCAAGCTAAGGATCATGGTAAACTGAGATATCGTTGCCATCACCCACTTGCCACCTAATGCCACGAGCGAGCAAACCCTTGGCCGCACAAATACTCCTCCATACAAACGAGGGATTATGACCCTCCCACAAAGACCAAAAATCACCCATTGGAAACTATCTACCCTTGAAAATCCTACTCGGGAGAGAGTCCGGGTTGAAAATCAGACGCCAACCTTGCTTACCTAGCAAAGCCAAATTAAAACAGTGAAGCTCCCTTGTAACTCCCCGAATTTCACAAAAATTTCGGGTAAATATCGCAAGGTTTACTGAAAATTAAATTTTTTGAAATGAGAATTTTTATACTGGAAATTTATTATTATTACTACTTATTTTTCGAAGTTTAGAAATTATCGGATATTAATTTGAACCAATGATTGTTTTGAGAGATGAGAAATTAGACGTTTTAACAGTTTAAGCTCTAATTTGAATAATGAAAGAATTAGGAAGGGTCTAAGTTGTGATTAACCCAAGGGGGCCAATGGTCAATTACCCTAAGCCCAATTTGTAGAAAAATCACGTCTCCTTTTCTATGTTGTGCCGTCATTATTTAAAAAAGAAACCCTCTAAAACTACAAGTCCTTCCCACCAAAGTTTTCCATTTACTTCTTTTCTCTCTTTCTCTCCATTCTGCCTCCAGCCTCTTTCTTCCAATCCAAAACCTCGCTGCCATTCATTCATTGCACCATTGATGATGCTTTCAATTGTTCTCTTTTTCTTTTATTATTATTTTCTTTCTTTATTTTTGTTTTCAATCGCGATGTTTGCCCCTTTTTATATTTTTGGGTTTTAGGCGAAATACTAAATTAAACACTTTTAAAAAATTATAAAATATAATATAATAAAATAAAATTATATACTAATAATTTTATTAAAATAATACGTTTTAATGACATTAGGCGAATAATATATTTTTCATTCAATCTATTCCTATGTCATCAACTACAAAAACACAAAAAATAATTAAAAAAAAAGATTCTACAAACATTTTGAGATACAAAATCATTAATGATAACATTAACATTAATGTTTTCCAAAAAATTCTTCCCAATTTTTTTATTCTAAAATTAGTTACTACTAATAAAAGGGACAAAATTTAAAATTGCGTATGAATTTTGGTCTAATATATAATGTTATACATTATTGTTAAGTGAGTATTTTTTTTATTTTAAAATACCATATTAGTGAACTTATTAGAAAAATTGGACAGAATTAACAATTGGAACCTAAATTTTAAAACATGAAATATAAAAGGATTAAATTTTAAATATACAAAAAGTATAATGATTTAAAGTGATTTTAAGCTATTATATATATAGCATTTATTTTAGTTACGTACTCATAGATTAGATTTTTTTTTTTAGATTTTTATATAATAAACCAATTATAAGTGGATATGGCACGATAGTTATCATAATAAATTATAATTTTCGATTTTAATGCGTCAAAAAATATAAATTTTGTATTCAAGTAAGAAAAAAAAATCTATTCATATTATTACTATTTAAGAATTTTACTTAATGATAAATTAATCCAACCTCAATTTAATTATGAATTTATTAAAAAAGATAATTATTTTATATATTGTCACAGGAGTAAAAAAAATTCGATATAGATTGATGTCATTTATTTTTAGAGTATAATAAAATAATAATTAAAAAAATACTTGGTATTAGTTTAGGAGAAAGGATTATATGAAATAGGGATATTATCCATTTTCAATAATTTTATGCCACATCAGTAATTTTATCCTAAATTTCAGGATTTTAATTTGGATTTGATTTTTTTTAGGATGAAAATGTTGAAATTTAAGATAAAAATGCTGATGTGACATGAAAATATTAGAAAATTTATATAGATGACATGGCGTCACTGTTTCATATAATCATTTACTTTAGTTTAGATCTGCTTGTTAAATTTTGTACTCCATTAATATTGGACAGAATAATTACCCTATTAAAAATCTATTATTTATACCAAATAACAAATAATATTTAAAAATCTTTTTATCTGAAATAAATATTATTTTAAATATATTTTAATCTTTTAAACCCCTTTTTATCATTAATGAAATAAACATTAATTGAGCCGTAGGAGGATACACCTCAAAGCAGCCCCCGGGCCAGTCCTGCTTCAAGTTTGCTCGAGTCCATTCAAGCTTGCGGGTGAGTTTGATAAAACAAAACTATATAATGTGTAAGTTGGGTAATTCCTATAGTTATATGGTAGGGGTAATTGTTTGATTTCGATAGATACGTTGTTTAATTATTTTAATTATTATTTATTTGTTTAATTCATATTTTTTATTTTTTTTTCATTTAAGCGGTTTTTAAATTTTTTAAAAGTTTAAATTAATAAAAGTAAAATTGTACTTTGTCCCTTCAAAATTGATAAAAAATTAATTTAATCTTTTAAAAATTATAAAGATATAAACTATTAAAATGATGAAATTATATTTTTACTATTATAAAAATTATAATTTAATTTCGACTTTTTTAAAAAAATTTCTAATTTCACCCTTATTACGAAGACAAACAAAAACATGGGGTCCCATGATTAGCAATGGAAGACTCGGGATATAAGGTTTAAAGAGCATTATTAACTCAAAAACATAAAAATATGACCAACATCAAGATGATTATCTTCCACAAATGCTCACTACCCACCATTAAATTGTTTTTAACATGATTTAGGGAATTAACTTTTGTGTTATTGAATTTTATTACTAAGTTTGAAGTTCTATTAAAATTTTTCGTTAGTTTTGATTATTTTAATTAAATTTAACTAGTCGATATTAATTTTGATGATTTAAAAATACAATTTAATAAGAATATTTCTTTCAAATATTTTATTTTTATATTTAAAACTAATTTAACTTATAAATATTAAAAATTAATAAATTAAATTATAATTTGTATTTAATGAAATAAAAACTTGAAAATAAAAATACATATATACTAAAAGAAAAAAAAAACTAAGTTTATTTTTATAAAATCAACATTTTTATTTAATTTTAATATTATATTAATTAACTTATTATTGTAAAATATTAAATAAAAAATTATTAAATCTTGTCTTCAATGTATTTTGAATTAAAATTGAATAGTAAAATTCAATAAAAAAATTAAGAGCAAATTTCGATCAAATAAAAGTAAAGCAAAAAAATTCAATATAAAGTTAAAATATAATGATAAATTTATTTCTAATTCATAAATACATTGGCAAATATTATAATAGCAATTTTCGATTTCCACTTAAAATATAACCTTTAAATTTTGTAACAATATTTTTATTGGTTTAAAAACATGTTATGGAAACAAATATAATAATTTTAAATTTTTTAAGTATTTAAATATATTTTTCAAAAATATGCTGCTCAAAACTATTCTCAAGTTTGTAAAATTTTAAATTGTTTCTATTTTTATTTTACTTTTGCATTAGTTTTTTATATATGTTCTTTTTTTTTTTATACAAGATGTTTAGAACTACTCCTACCTCATAAATATGAGAATAATACATTTCATCACACTTGAACCTACTCCTACTCCTACATTGACAACAATGCTCATACCAATCGAGCTAAGACCTAATTGGTAGTTCAAAATATATTATGATAACATATTTGTAACTTTATACATTTTAATAAAAAAAGTATAATCTTTTAATCTCTCTCTTTTTTGTACATTGTTTTAATTTGGTTTTAAATATTTTAATTTTAAAATCCATTTTAGAGTTATATTTCATTTTCCACATGACTCTAGATTAGTTTTAAAATATTTTTTATTTAATATTTAAATATGTTTATAGTATTTTAAACAGTTTTTAAATATTTTTATTAAATGATTGCAATTTGTAGCTTGTTTAAAACATTATTTAATTTATAATTTATATGGTTTGAAATTTTAATAATAGCTCAAAATTGTTTATAAATTATTTTTTTAATTTTTTTATAGTTTTTATAACAGTTTAAATACATTTAAAAAATATTCTGGTAACGTATTTGTAACATTAAATATTTTATTTTAAAAAACACATTGTTTTTAAATATTTTAATTTTAAAATCTGTTTTAGAGTTATATTTCATTTTTATATGATTTAAGGTTATTTTTAAAATATCATTTCATTTAATAATTAAATATGTCTATAAAATATATTATATTTAGTAGTATATTTCTATTTTTTTATTAAAAAAATAATTATTTTTTGAAGCCATAAAATTTAATTATTTAAAACAGTTTTAAATATGTTTATTAAATTTAATTATTTCTATTCTAAAGGGGTTGCTATTTCTTTGTAACCCATCCTAGTGGATAACCGTCTTTATTAAATTTTAGGATGCATTAGATGATTATTTTACATCAATGTCTTCGGGAATTTAATTTTTTAAATATATAATGGAATATAAGATAATGGAGAAATTATGTTACAAATTCTTTCTATCATATCATTTGTGGTCCCTTTTCAATTATTTAATGATATTTTAGTAATTTTTTTCATGCCATTGACACTTTATTTTGTTAGAATTAAATGACATGAATCCTTATTTAAATAAAATACAGTGGTAAAATAAAATAAAAGTAAAATCCATATAGAACTACACTTCTTTTATTTTATTTTAGAATAAGGTTTTTTAAACCTTATTAAACTCCATCTATTTTATATTGATTAGAATAAGGTGTTTCAATCTTACTAGAATATGGCTTTACAAGCCTATAAATAGACATAATTTATTCCTCTTGTAATCATTCGAATTCGACATAGTGAATTTTCTTCTCCTCTGCCTGTGATTTTTTTCCTGAAAGGGTTTTCATGTAAAATCTGTGTGTTCTTTATTTTATTTTATTTTCACAAATTGGTATCAGAGCTTCCGGATAGTTCATCTCAATCACGGTAATGACGTTTTTGAAGTATGAAATTCTACTGTTGGATCGCAACACCAGATTTGCATTGTGGCAGGTTAATATGAAAGCAGTTCTTGCGCAGATGGATCTAGAAGATGCCCTGCTAGGGATAGATAAGATGCCTTCGACATTAACAGATAAAGAGAAGAAGCGTAAGGATTGAAAGGCGTTAACACAATTACATTTGTAGTTGTCCAACGAAATTTTGTAAGATGTGATGAAGGAGAAGACCGTCGCTGCATTATAGAAGATGCTAGAACAAATATGTATGTCGAAAACTCTAACAAGCAAGTTGCATATGAAGCAACGTCTTTATACTCATTGTTTGGAGGAATGTGCGTCTATACACGAACACTTAACAGTGTTTAAAGAAATTCTCTCAAACTTGGAGGTCATGGAGGTTCAGTATGATAAGGAAGATCTAGGGTTGATTCTATTTTGTTCGTTGCCCCCATCTTATTCAACCTTTAGAGACACGGTTTTATATAGCCACGAATCTCTCAAAGTTGATGAGGTTTATGATTCTTTGACCTTGTATGATAAGATGAAGCATCTTGTGGTTAAACCCGACTCTCAGGGAGAGGGTCTCATTGTTCATGGGTGACAAGATCGGAATGTTGATGATAATCGTGGAAGGACACAGGAATGGAATCCCGGTAAATCTAAGGTTAGATCAAAGTCTTCAAACAGAGGTAAAACTTGTAAATTCTGCAATAAGAAATGGCACATTAAATTTGAATGTTATAAGCTACAAAATAAGATTAAAAGAGAGGTTGCGAATCAAAAGGGAAACAACTAGAGAATTCATATGAAGCTGAAGTTGTAGAAGACAACAGCGATGGTGAACTTCTAGTCGCTTCTGTCAATAATTCTAAAATGAGCGATGAGTGGATACTTGATTCAGGCTGTACCTTCCACATTAGTCACAATCGGGATTGGTTTACAACTTACGAAATAGTGTCTGAAAGTGTTATTTTGATTGGAAATAATTCTTCATGTAAAATCGCAAGTGTTGGAACAATTAAAGTTAAGATGTTTAATGGAGTTGTCAGAACACTTAGTGACGTACGGCATGTTCCAGAATTGAAGAGAAATTTAATTTCTTTGAGTACTCTTGATTCAAAATGGTACAAATACACAACTGAAAGTGGAGTTTTAAAGGTTTCCAAAGGTTCCCTTGTTGTGATGAAAGGGCAGAGAAAGACTACTAAGTTATATGTTTTGCAGGGTTCTACTGTTACTGGTGATGCAGATGTCGCTTCCTCTTCCTTGTCAGATGATGATATTACTAAATTTTGGCATATGTGCCTAGGGCATATGAGTGAGAATGCCATGGAAAAATTGAGCAAAAGAGGACTTCTTAATGGGTAAAAAATTTGCAAACTGAAGTTCTGTGAGCACTGTATTTTTGGGAAGCAAAAGAGAGTTCGATTCACCAAAGGAATCCATAACACGAATGGAACGTTGGAGTATATTCATTCTGATCTGTGGGGGCCATCCAGAGTGCCTTCGAGAGGTGGAACTAATTATATGCTAACTTTATTTATGATTTTTCCAGAAAAGTTTGAGCGCTCTTCCTGAAGCAGAAAAGCAATGTGTTTTCCGCATTTAAGTCTTGAAAAATTATTATTTAAAAACAGACGGGAAAACAAATAAAATACTTCCGCACAGACAATGGCTTAGAGTTCTGTTCTGATGAGTTTAATAGACTGTGCAAATCAGAAGAGATCGTGAGACACTTGACAGTTCGTCATACTCCACAGCAAAACGACGTTGCAGAACGAATGAACAGAACGATCATAGAGAAGGTTCAATGTATGTTGTTAAATGCCAACTTACCGAAGTCGTTTTGGGCAGAACTAGCCTCTACTGCATGTTTTTTTATCAACCGATCTCCATCCGTTGCCATTGAGAAAAAGACTTTACAAAAGGCATGGTCTGGTAATCTTGCTAATTATTCTAACTTAAAGATCTTTAGGTGTCCTGCATATACGCATGTTGATAATAGAAAATTAGAATCGAGATCCATTAAATGTATTTTTCTTGGTTATAAAGCCGGTGTAAAAGGGTATAAGTTATGGTGTCCTGAAAATAGAAAAGTTGTGATTAGTAGAGATTTTTTTTTATGAAACTGCTATGCTACCTAACTTATCTCTTAAAGAATCTTCTAATAAAGAAAATCAAAAACAGGTGGAGCATCAGACTAATACAAAGTTGACTCCTCAAGCCAGTATAAAAATTGAGAATAGAGTTGCTTCTTCACCACAATACTCTATTGCCAAAAACAGAATTAGAAGAGAAATTAAACCTCCAAAAAAGTATGCCGAAGCTGATCTAGTTACTTATGCTTTAAATGTGGCTGAAGATATAGATACAAACCGAAAGCCATCTAATTATTCTGATGCAGTTAGCTGTGAAGACTCAAAAAAGTGGATGTTTGCTATGCAAGAGGAGATGGAATCACTCCACAAAAACAAAACATGGGATCTTGTGACACTTCCTAAAGGTAAAAAGGTTGTTCGTTGTAAATGGGTGTTTAAAAATAAAGAAGGGACTCCAAAAGTTGAAGAATTCAGATATAAAGTAAGGCTTATTGCAGAGGATTACAGTCAAATTCTAGGAGTGGACTTCACAGATGTGTTCTCCCCAATTGTAAAACATAGTTCGATTCGAGCTTTGCTTGGTATTTTGGCCATGCATGATTTGGAGCTTGAGCAATTAGATGTAAAAACTGCATTTTTGCATGGAGAACTTAAGGAGGACATTTACATGCAACAACCAGAGGGTTTTATAGTCTCAGAAAAAGAAGACTATGTTTGCTTGCTGAAAAAGTCCCTTTTTACGGTTTGAAACAGTCACCAAGACAGTGATACAAGAGGTTTGATTCCTTTATGATTTCTCATGATTTCAAAAGAAGTAGTTTTGACAGTTGTGTTTACTTTAAGAAAAATAGTGATGGTTCTTTCGTGCATCTACTTCTTTATGTTGATGACATATTGATAGCAGTAAAAGATAAAGGAGAGATAAGAAACGTCAAAGCCCAACTAAGTGAAGAATTTGAGATGAAAGATTTGGGACCAGCAAAGAAGATACTTGGTATAGAGATTCTCAGATATAGAAAAGCAAGTAAGTTGTACCTAAGTTAAAAGGGGTACATTGAGAAAGTTTTTTGCAGGTTCAATATGCAGAGTGCTAAACCTGTTAGTACTCCTTTAGCAGCCCATTTCAGACTTTAATCGGCTTTGTCTCCACAATCAGATGATGAGATTGAGTACATGTCACATGTTCTATACTCTAGTGCAGTGGGATCTCTCATGTATGCTATGGTTTGTTCACGTCCAGATTTATCATATGCAATCAGTGCAATTAGCAGATACATGGCTAATCCCGATAAAGAACACTGGAAAGCAGTTTAATGGACTTTAAGATACTTACGAGGTACTGCTGATGTCTGCTTATAGTTTGGAAGAACTAAAGATGGAGTCATTGGGTATTTTGATGCTGATTTTGCTAGAGACCTTGATAGATGAAAATTTCTCACGGGTTATGTCTTTACAATCGGAAGTTGTGCAATCAGTTGGAAAGCAACTTTGCAAACTACAGTCGATTTGTCTACTACTGAAGCTGAATACATGGCGGTTACTAAGGCTTGTAAAGAAGCTATTTGGTTGAAGGGACTCTTTAGTGAACTCAATGAAGACTTTCAAATCAAGATGAGTATTTTGTGATGATGAGTGCAATCTTCCTTACAAAAGATCAAATGTTTCATGAGAGAACAAAACACATTAATGTTCAGTATCATTTTGTTTGTGATATTATTGCTCGTGGTGATATTGTTGTGAGCAAAATTAGTACTCATGAAAATCCTGCAAATATAATGACTAAATCACTTCCTATAACCAAGTTTGAGCATTGCTTAGACTTGATTGTGTTCATTGTTGAAGTTAGACCCTTAAGGGGTTTTATGGAAGAGGTGAAGAACTTGTTCGTTGAGACTTCGCGATGAAGAACTTGTTCATTCAGAATTCATGTCAAGGTGGAGATTATTAGAATTAAATTACTCGAATCCTTATTTAAATAAAATATAGTGGTAAAATAAAATAAAAGTAAAATCCATATAGAACTACACTTCTTTTATTTTATTTTAGAATAAGGTTTTTTAAACTTTATTAAATTCTATTTATTTTATATTAATTAGAATAAGGTATTTCAATCTTACTAGAATATGGCTTTACAAGACTATAAATAGATATAATCTATTCCTCTTGTAATCATTTGAATTCGACATAGTGAATTTTCTTCTCCTCTGCCCATGGTTTTTTTCCCGAAAGAGTTTCCACGTAAAATCTGTGTGTTCTTTATTTTATTTTATTTTATTTTATTTTATTTTCACAATTTTGGTAATTTTTTAGCTCAAAGTCTGAACTTTAAATCCCGAACTCAAGTCTTTAGGGTTTGAGATTTAAGATTTTAGGTTTGAACTTTAGGGTTTAGAATAAAAAAATCAAAATTATGTGTCAATAACATAGAAAAAATTGTTGAAATGTTATTAAATAATTGAAAAAGGATCATGAATGATGTGGTGTGAAGGATCCATAAAATAATTTCGCAGTGTAATGTTGTTATATAATTTGTTGTTTCTAATATGTGATGTGATGTAAATTAAATTATTTTGAATAATACTTTTCTTTTAATTTATTCTTTGTAAAATGTGATAAGATAATATAAATGAGATATTAATAAAAAATAATTTAACTTTGTTAGTCACATTTCTCCTATGTTTGATATAGTTTATTGAATGAATTTATTAAATATTATCAAATTTAAATAAATAAAAAAGAAATTATAAAGGAAAGAAAAGGGAAGGATGGAAGTTGAACCACCTGAAAGAACAAAATTTCAAAGCCCAAAAACGTTGAAGTTGCCTTATAGAAAACCACAAATCTTTAACATATTTCTCAAACAACAATATTTCAAAAAACAATTAAAATAAATTTCTCAAACAATAACACAAAAGCTATTTTATACATACATACATATATATATATATATATATACCCGTAAAAGCAACGTAAATAGAAAAGTTTAGGGGAAAAGATTTATTCGGTCCCTCTCAATTTTGATATTGAGCAAATTGGTCCCTCTTTAAAAATTGAAACAATTTAATTTCTATCAATTTCAAAAGTGGGTATCTAAGGGTAAGTAATCACAACATTAATATTTTTTTCCTCAATTTTGCATAAATTTTATCAGTATGATAACAAATCTAGTCCTTCTTAAAGTTTACACATTTTATCTATTTATCTATATCTTTGAGGTTAGACCTAATCAGGGCAGCAACACCTGCCTAGAAAGTGGAAAGATTTGAGCAAAAATATAAGCTTGAAAAATGGACTTGGACAAAAAAAAATAAGGTCCATTTTAGGACATTTTTGGCTAGGGCCCGACACGACCCAAATTTGACAAAAAAATTTGTTCTTGTTTTGTTACTGTTATGTTGTTGTTTTGGTATCATTTCGCTATTATATTACTATTATTTTGTTGTTATTGTTTAGATATTATATAAATTTTATTTTATTGATATATTTTAGAGGCATTTGGTTGTTAAGTTGTAACTATGTTAAGTATAATAACTTTTTTTACATGTATTTTCAATTTGTTGGGAAACATTTATTTTAATATTTTTAATCTATTTGATGTATTATATTTTTAAAATTTATTTTTATATAAAAATAATCTAAAAAAATTTAATACTGGTAGGCCGAGCTCGAGTTTAGGGTTTTTTATTCGAGTCAGACTTGGACAAAATTTTAAACCCATTTTTCAAGGCGAGTCGAGCCCCAACCTAGAAAATGGGCCTAATTTTTTGCACTAGCCTGCCCATGATCATCTCTATTTGAGGTGAAGTTTTTTATGTATCAATAAAAATGATGCACAATTGAGTAAAAATATTACTTGTGTTTTATTGTTTATATTTATTCATTTTCGAAATTGACAAAAATTAAATTGCTCCGATTTGTTTAAAAAAATTAATTTGCTTAATATCAAAATTGAAAGACACTAAAATCCCATGTGTTAGCCTAATGGTCAAAGTATTCACCATTTCAAGTATGACCTAATTTCTAATTGCACTAATCTTGTTATTATTAAAATTTTATACTTCTCTTATAATTAAAGAAAAAAGCATTCAAAGACACATGTTTTTTTTTTTTTTTTTTTTTTTTTTATAAAAGTTTAGTTTTTTACAAGACATTAGATTTTGCAAATTCAAGCTTAAACTAATAAACATTCATGTTTGTTTCTCCTCAAATTCCATAAACTCAAACATTTTAAGTCAATTAATTTTTTTAATAAATATAAAATAGCTAACTTTCCTTTGTTGAACTATAAGTTCATAATTGCAATACTTTAGGAAATTAATTAAATAACATTAATTAGTTTTCTTTTATTAAGATCTACTTATCTCTATTTTTGGAAAAATATTACTTACTTTGAAATTTTAATAAATCAAGTTTTGTACATACAAGCGATAAAATTATTAGATTCAAAAGGTCAAAAAAAATTTAAAAATCAATAAATCTATATTTAAATTTACTGTTACACTTTTTTATATATTTATTTTTTAAATATTTTTATCATATCTTATAAAAATTTTGTGGAGTCTAAAAGCCCTATAATTTGTGTACCAAATATTTTGTCATAATTTATAGTTTTTTTTTTAAATTTTTATAATATTTTATTATCCAAATTTATTTAGAATTTTTTTAATTTCACAAATGAAATTAAAAAATAAAAATAAATAACACAATGATTTCTCAATTTGCATCTATTAATATATTAAATGATAATCCATTTAATTTGAGATTAGAATTTGGTGCATTGACAATGTATATTTTGAGCTTCACAATTAGAGTTAAAAAATTGTCACGTGTCTCATTTATTTTATATATTTACTTTTTAATGTTTTATTATACTTTATAGGACACTTGTAATCACTCCGGTTTAAAAACTAACGGTGTACCAAATATTTTCCTCTTAATTTTAGAAAAAATTATTTTATACACAACTCGTGGAGGTTTTTTTATATTCCACGAGTGAGTTAAGGCTATAATAAATATCAAATGTTTTTTTAAATTATTTTATTATTATTTTATTATACCCTAAAAATAAATAACATCAATCCAAACTTACTTTCGAAGTTTTTTTACTCCAACGGTGTATGTGATAATTATACATAAAAAAAATAAATATGTAAATAATACAAAATTTTAGGCATATATAAAAATATCCAAAATTTAGGTATCAAATAATTAACTTAATTATAGTAACAAACTATTCATAAATCACAATAAAATTATAGTTGGCCGATTTTATCTTAACAAGTTATTATATGAATAAAAATATAATTTCTTTGAACAGATTTATGTAAATACCTTTTAAGAAATTACAACGTAAAATTTTAAAGTTTAACTTATTTTTTAAGAAAAAAATAATTTATAAAATATAAAATTTTCACACTCATAATAATATATATCAAAAAAAATCTTTACCCACAAATATGATATAAATCCTTTTTAATATTTATCTATAAATATATTTACTACTTAGGTCATTTTTAAATTCTAAATTAATTAGTTTAATGTCGATTGGCATGAGTATTATTGTTAATATAGGATAATGTAGGTTCAAGTGTGCTGGAACATATTATCCTCTTATTTATGAGTTAGAGAGAGATTATAGGTAATTCTAAATATTATATAAAAAAATAGATATAATAGGAAGTTATACTAAAATTATTTAAAAAAAAATTAATTAGTTTAACCATGGGAAGACAAAAACTTTAAAAGGCAAAACTTAGAAGAAAGGTGAGATTCTTTGAAACCATAATAATACTAAAAATTGCCAGCCTAAGTAAAGAAATCTCATTGGCAGCATGGCTGCACACACAAGCCAAGTGTTAGGGGTTTAGGTCCATTTTTTCTAACTCAAACAGTTAAAATTTAACCCAACCCCACCAAACCCCTCTCCCTTTTTTAACCCCATTCAATGGTTTACTCCATTTTTTCCTTCTTTTAAAACCTCTCCCAGTTTTCTTTTCTTCTTCCACTCTACCGTCTTTTGGTAAACAACTCTTAGCCACCCCCTCCCCCATTCACCTAAGCTCACCATCTTCCATCATTACTTATATATATATACATATAGAAAGAAAAGGGTTCTTATTTATGTTGCCAAATTAGCCATTTTTATATACTTAGTGGGGGGAAGAAAAAAAAATGAAGAGGTCACCGAGTTGTTCTTCTTCTTCTAATTCATGCTTTGCATTGCCATCACCATCATCATCATCATTATCACCATCACCGTCTTCATCATCATCATCATCTTCCTGTGAGAACCCTCATGATCTATCAGAGAAACCCAAGGCTAAAAGGGCTAGAAAACATCAAAACACAGATAATAATGCCTGTTTGAACAATGCTAACAACAATGGCGGTAGAAGGAGCTCTATTTACAGAGGAGTCACCAGGTTTTCTTTCTTTCTTTCTTTCTTTTTTTATGAATTTTGATTTTGGGTTCATTTGCATTGCATGTATGAATAATTGAATCACATTGATTGGTATTTTTTTCTAAAAAAAAAAAAAAAGGCATAGATGGACTGGGAGATTTGAGGCTCACCTTTGGGACAAGAGTTCTTGGAATAATATTCAGAACAAGAAAGGAAGACAAGGTTAATTTTTTTATTTTATTTTTTTATTTTCAGGGGAAAAAAATGAGAAAAAGGGAAATTCAAGTAGATCTATACAGTTTTTTTCAAGTAATTTAATTCTTATGTTTTCTTTATTTGTTTGAATTTATATTCTGTGTGAACTGACTGTGTTTGTCCTTTTTTCAATATTGTAATCTCTGGTCAATCTCAACCTTTATTTACGCTTTTGTTGCCGCCTCCATAGTTTATTTAGGTAAGTCCTTCAAATCTCTACATATTTCATTCTTTTTTTTTTATATCTAAAATTAAAAAAAAAAAAAAAAAAGGCCTTGATACAGTTCGCAAAATCAAGCCTGCCTGGCTCGGTTTCGAGTCAGGTAATTGATCGGACATGCATTTATATTTGTACTTGAAAATTATACTCTCTCTTAAAAAATTAAATAAATTAAGGTGTTAAAGATATTAACATTGAATTCCTGTTTTATGGAAAACAGGGGCTTATGATAGTGAGGAGGCAGCGGCTCGAACCTATGATCTAGCGGCTCTCAAATATTGGGGGCCGGAAACGATACTGAACTTCCCGGTATTTAATTTAAATGATTAAATAATTAATTAAAAAGATGGTGGATTTGTGAAAAATATTAATATTATAATATGATGATGATGCAGAAAGAAAGATATGAAAAAGAGATGGAAGAAATGAAGAAAGTGACAAAGGAAGAGTACTTGGCGTCTCTACGACGTCGCAGTAGTGGCTTTTCTAGAGGAGTTTCTAAGTATCGTGGGGTAGCTAGGTAGGTAATTTTAATTGATTTTATATTTGTGTAAAATGGACCATTTTATGTGATTCAATGAAATAAAAAAAAAAAAACATTAAAATCTTTATGTTGGTTGTGTTAAATCCTAAATCCCACGTGGGTTAGCTAAAATCAATTAATTTCAGTGGATCCTCTTCTACATTTTAGGGTTTAGGAATAGGAGAGGCCATTAATTGAAATCGAGATTATAGGTTTTGATTATATTTTTTATAAATAAAAAAATAATGCATTTTAACAAACTTAAAATTCTAAATGAGTGGAAAAATTATACATTTATTAATATATTATAATATTATTAGGGAAGTGAAAGAAGTAGGTATTGAATTGTGTTTTGACTAATATTTATTTGGTTAATGGCAGGCATCACCACAATGGGAGGTGGGAAGCCCGAATTGGTCGAGTTTTTGGGAACAAATATCTCTATTTAGGGACCTATAGTAAGCTCTTTCTTTCTCTCTCTTAAAACTTAAAAATTTAGATGGTGAGACTAAAACTAGGTGCCCCTCCTTGGCGAAATGGGCAATTCGTTCTTTAGTCCCTCCATAAATTTAAAAGTTTCAATTTTGTCCTTTTCACCTTTGATTAGATGGAAAATTTGAAATTTTAGACCTTTTTCAAAAGTTAACAATTTAATTTAAGCCTTTTCAAATACAAAATGTTTAACTTTGACCTTCAAATTTTATAATCTTTTCTTTTTCCTAAACAAAACTTCTAGTTTCACCCCAAATTCAAACATGGGCTTTCACTCAAGCCTTTATTAAACATGTTCATACTCTCTCTTTACATTTTTCGATTAGGTGCGTTTAGTTTATTTTTTGTCTAATATTACAGTATTGTTATCATATTTAATTTCAATATCACCGCTGTTTTTACACTAATCGTAATCGTAATCTTAATTTTTTTTTTTATGGTTTATGATTGTCTTCCCTTTTAAAAAACTCAAAACAATTCCCTTAAAATGATATTTTTGATTTGCATCCATAATCTTGGCATTTAATATATAGTCCTAACTTTTTTAATATTAGGGTCCAATGTCATTAATCACAAGACACCATGAGCCATTTTGATATAACTGCTATGTAGTCAATTGATATGATTTAATATTTTCTTTATTTCTAATTTGGGAAGGGCATTTCTGTGATTACATTATGTATATGTTGTTTTTTTTTTTAAAAAAATTGCATGAAAAATAATGGCAGAATGGGCACGTGACCATTACTCTCCCATTAAGAGATTCTGTTGCCTTTTATATATTATATTTTGCTGAGTAAGAGGCAGCAGAGATCACGTGCCTTCGTGATAAGCTTAGATTGTGGCTTGCTTTAGGTCACCTAATAGCCTAATCTCTTTAGGTTTGCTAGCTGGCTATTAGTGATTAGTATAATTGTGTGAAGATTTGCTCCAACTTGCTGAACTTGGGTTTTTATATTTTTTTAATAAAATTAGGTTAATAGATTTTCTCTTTTTAAATTTTAATAAATTATTATTATTAATTTTTTTTTAAAATTATTCGTACACATTAGATTCAAAATCCGAATCTTTCTTGTGTTTGATAAATTTTTAGATTGGTTGAGATTTTGTTCACTAATTCTTTTTTGAGTTATTATGAAATGAATTTGGACCTTTTCCCCCTTTTTCTAATCAACTTTTCAACTACTTCAAAGCTAGGGTTGAAAGAAAGACAAGGAACCCATGTGTATCCTTTGTTTTTTCCCCCCTCATGGTGTCTACATTCTCCCTATTAACAATGGGGAAATCTAGGTTTACCTAATTTGTACAACTTGACAACCTCATCGAGCAGTTAGGATTTAGGGTTTCATTTGATAGTACAACTGGACGTACCCCTTACCATGTTTTGAAACATGGAGTGGGGTTGATCCAGTTGATGCGGAGCGGAAGGCCTTGCCTCCTTTGGCCCTATGTGGTCAAGTTCCCTGTATCATGCTGCCAAATGGTGGTATTAGGTCACCAACCATATCAACAAAAACGTTCATTGGGATGGTTACTTTTTCTGTAGCAAAACATGATCTTCGCACTCTCCCCTTCAATTATGCCAACATGTTGCCTCTTAAAAGTTTGTCTGGATTTGGATGATACATATTCAAACTCGAGGCTGAACATCGGATCATTTGTCGAACACGGATACTTTAGGGGTAAAAAGGAAAGGAGTGCAGACAATGTTTTCATATTTTAGTCTGGAAAAAGCTTAATACAAATTGTCAGTACAGTAACTAATTAAGATCTAATGTCAGCATGCGAATCCCTAATCTTATCTTTTCACCTGCAATACTTTAAAAGTTTGATCTACTTTATTTAATTTATTGTTAAATGGTAAAGTTTCTTTGTTCCCTCAGAATTTGTTTATTTATGCTCTGTTTTATTCATTTATTTATTGAAGATACACAAGAGGAAGCAGCAGCAGCGTATGATATGGCAGCATTGGAGTATAGGGGGGCCAATGCCGTGACCAATTTCGATATTAGCCATTACATTGAACGTTTGAAGCAGAAAGGAATTTTGTTAGTAGATCGAACGGAAGAACAAATTCCCAACCCCGATGAAGCTCGACAAGTAGAATCCAAAGAAAATGGACCACAGCCGCTGCAGGAGCAGCAAGAACAGCAGGAAAAACAGGAACAAGAATTGAACCAAGAAGAGGCCGAAAAATCTCAACATTTTCAATACATGCAAATGCAGCTTCCTCTATGCATTGATAGTCCGATGACAACAATGGCCGGTATTGAGCCTACTGATAGTAATGAACTAGCATGGAGTTTCTGCATGGATTCCGGGTTGACATCGTTTTTGGTCCCAGACATCCCTCTCGACGGAACCGCTGAATTGCCAAACTTGTTTGATCATGATGCAGGATTTGAGGATAACTTCGACTTGATATTTGACATAGGGCCGCCTAACAAAGAAGAGGCTAATCGGAAATGCGTGATGGATGATGATGTGATTGGAGTCGGTGTTTCCATGAACATGGAAGACGATAATAGGAAGGAGAGATTGTCATCACCGTCTTCAGACTCTCCGTGTTCATCGACAACCTCGGTTTCTTGTAACTACTCTGTTTAATGGTTGATGTTTCGGGTTAAGAGTTTCGGATAATTCGGAGTTTGTTGTTGGAAATATGTTGTGGGGTGGATGGATGCCAAAGATTTACAATATCTTTGGTTTTTGTTGTTTGTTTTTGTTGTTTTTAATGCATTTTCTTTTGTTTAATTATATTGAAAAAAGAGAAAAGACAACCTGTTTTTGTTTGATCCCATAATCCAATCAAATACATTTTGATACATTTGCTATGTCCTTAAACTTGTGAAGGAATTAAGTAATTTATTACACAAAACGAAACTACAAGGGTTACTTCTATTCGATATGGAGCAGTGTTAAATCTTGTGATCAGTTATTTATCTCTTTAATGAGCCTATAGAATGCGGAAAATTAATTACAAAGCCTGCTTTGATGGATACCTTTAAGAAATATAAAAAAAATTACAATTACAATTAATGTATTCATATAACTTACAATTAATATACAATGTACTAATAATTGAAATATATTTGGACTATTAGTGTTGGTATATTCCAGTTGCACCATATGTTACTTAGCATAATCTTTTTGCTTTTTAAATAGGATTTTTCCCGCTTAATGGACAAGCATTTACTACCAATAGGGAATTTTTTTTCTTACCTTAAATTCCAAGATTGAATTTGCGCCAATGTAAATCATAAATTTCATACATAATAGAATGATATGGTAGATCTATCATTTTTAAACAGTGAACGGACGAACCCCATTCTATTCATGACTTTGGATATGAATGTCGAACACAATGAATATAACACCCCTAACCCGTATTCGTCGCTGGAATAGGGTTTTGAGGTATTACCAATCATCACAACATAAAACATACATTTTCACATACACATCAATCAAATATAATCTTAATGTCCCTTATAAGGCTCTACGAGACCTTAAAACATGCTTAGAAGTGGTTCGAGACTAAACTGATAACATTTACAAACTTTGGAAAACTTATAAAATTTTCAAACATTTAAGGATCACACGCCCGTGTAAACAGGCCGTGTGCCTTACACGGCCACCAGACACGCCCGTGTCATATGCCGTGTGAAAACAGGACATACATACTAACTTGCAATATACGGCCGAAGACATGCCCGTGTGCCTTGGCCGTGGGAAATCTAGAGAGGTTACTGACTTAGGTCACACGGCCGGCCACACACCCATGTGCCGGCTTGTGTGTCACACACGGCCAGTAGACACGACCGTGTGTCTAAGCCGTGTCAAACCTGTAGGGTATGCTACCTTAATTCGAAGGGCTACCCTAGGGGACACACGGCCGTGTACCAAGACTATGTGTCACACATAGTCGAGCCACACGCCCGTGTGCTCAGCCGTGTGGAGTGAAAATAGGCTTAGTTTAAGCCACATTTCTCACCCTCTTCATGCCTTCTTACAACAAGACATTTCATGCCATTTCAATACATATATAAGCAAGCAAAACAGGTTATTCCAAATACATATTATGCCATGTATAACCATTCTTTCTACTACTCAATTCCATGATCAATAACATACCAAAATAATATGCCACAATCATCAAACTCACCTAACTTCCAAATGCAATTTCTCATCATCTTAACAACTATTTCATACCCCAAAACATACCATTTAATCATCACAACATCCATGATACACATGCCAAAACATAAGGTCATTTATAAACATCATAATTCACTTACCAAACTCATAATATAAACCAACCAGAATGGCCAAATACATACTAACATTTACAAGCCAAATCTCATGGCTCAAAATCATAACTTAAAACATATCAAGATAACACTGACCTATACATGCCATATACCATATATACAAAACTCCAAAAGTACCAACGAGATGATTGATAGTGTGATGATGCTTCCCGACAATTCCCAAGTCTGAGTTAGCTTTGATTATCTATAAAACAGTGAAAAATACACACAGTAAGCTTTAAAAGCTTAGTAAGCCATATACAAATAAATAATCTCATGAATCAATATAATTTCCATCAATTAAGCAAGATATAAACAAGCACATTTAAATATACATTCAAGTTCACAAACCTTTTTCATGATACCCATATTCAATTTCATAATTGAATTAATCAAATACTCCCCTTTTTAATACTCGTATAAATCTCGTACATACCTGAGTCACTTAACTCATTCACACATCTTTCTCAACTTGACTTTGCCAATTGAACCGTTTGGAATAGTTAAGGATACTTGACAATCACATATAGCTCGTACAATGCCATATCCCAGATATGGTCTTACATGTTATCACATTTCGATGCCACTGTCCCAGACAAAGTCTTACACATAATCGATTAACGATGCCAATGTCCTAGACATGGTCTTACACGTAATCACAATACAATGCCAATGTCCTAGACATGGTCTTATATGTAATTACATCTCGATAACCTAATGACATGACATTCGTATCCTATACTATTCCTAAGGTTCGTACAGGACTTTCGGATGTCATAACTTTGTCAATTCTTACTCGTAATTGTTCGTTCAACATTTATAACAATTCAATGACAAATAAACATATATAATTTAATTTAAAGACATTTATTTGCATATGAACTTACCTTAGTCGTAGAAACAATTAAACTAGCCGATTAATCGAGTACTTTATTCTTGCCTCGATCTAAGTCTGATTTCTTTCGTTCTTGATCTGTTTATATTCAAAATTAATCCATTTAATCACCAACTCAATCAATTTAGTCTTTAAACACATGTTTAATCCAATTTGCACTTTGGCCCTAAACTTTCACATTTCTTACAATTTAGTCCATATTTCATAAAAACACAATTTACAACAATTTCAATTAAATCCAAGCTAGCCAAATTTCTATAGGCTCCTTAACAGCCCATATTTCTCATTTATTTACATTTTTAACCACATATTTTCACATTTTCATAAATAAATCCCTATTTGACATTTTTGTAAAAAATCACTTAATAAAACTTGATAATCTATAAACAAATATCCATTTTCATCATCAATTATCACAAATCTCATAGATTCAACAATGGAAATTCAAAAAAATCATCAAAAAATTCAAAAATTAAAGCATGTGCTAGCTAGAACACGAAGCAACGATCACAAAAACGTAGAAATCATCAAAAACCAAGCTAAAACCGTACCTTAATCAAGCTTGTAAGTGCCAAACCCTAAAAACAACTTCCATGGATTTCTTTTTTTTTTTCGGCTAAGAATGATAAAAGATGATAGAAAATTGATTTTGTTTTAATAATATTAACTTAATAACCAAATTACCATTTTATCCATTAATTAAAACATTATAAATCACATAATTCAAGGCCATTTATGTCCATCTCCACTATCAATGGGCTAATTACATCACAAGGACCTTTCATTTAATAATCCATAGCAATTAGACACCTTTATCAAATAGAATACAACTTTTACATTTTACGCGATTTAGTCCTTTAGTCAAATTAACGACTTAAACGATAAAATTAACTCACGAAATTTTTACACATACATATTCACATGTTGTAAACACCAAAAATAATATTAAAATAATTTTACGACCTCATATTTATGGTTCCAAAACTACTGTTCTAATTTTACTAAAATCGGGTTGTTACAATAAAGATCCAAGTGTTGAACTTGTGAAGTCTCGAAAATTCAAGCATGAGGCTGTTGTTTGAAACTGGACACAAATACATAGATTTTAGTGTGAATTATTTATAAAAATTAATTGGTCCAAACATCCCCAAATTATGATTTTTATTTTAAATTGATTTTCAAATTTTAAAATGTTTTAATTACATCCCCAAACTATCAATGTTATATCAATCAAATCATTTCATTATTGAAATAGTTAATTTAACTATTAAATGACACGTAAAATCTTATAGGATATAATTTAAAATTAAAACTTTAAATTAACTTTTAAAATTAAAAACTAAAGAAAAAATAAACTGTAAAAAATAAAGGGAACGATAGTTTTTAAAAGCTTTGAAAACCTCTAAACCAAGATTTTTACAACTTCCATTTTTACAATATTCATTTTTCTTTAAATTTTTTATTTTAAATTATATCACATAAGATTTGATGCCTCATTTAATAGTTAACGATTTTAGTAACGGAATGATCTTATTGATATAACATCGATAGTTTGATGATATAATTAGACTATTTTAAAGTTTGAGGACTAATTTAAAATGAAGGTCATAGTTTAGGGGTGTTTGATGCAATTAACTCTATTTATAATGCCAACTTTTAATGAAAAATGTTGGAATCATGATATTAAATGATTGGGTAATCTACCTAGTTGGTCACCCAATTTTTAAAATGCTTTTTTTTTGTCACCCAAAATAAAATATTTGCAATTTCGTTACCCAACGTTTAGGGTGCTTTATTTTAGTTATCTAAGTGTTAAATCTATAATGGCGGTTGACTGTACATGGCACATCATACTTATACTTTTATTTTGCTCACCCAACTTCCCCAAAAAATTATAAAAAAATGAAGGGTTAACGTGAAAAGGTGGTAGAAACTAAAATAATGCATTAAAATTTTGTCAAATTATACTTGTTTATCCCATTTTCGAAAATTCTAATTATTTTTCAATATTGAAATTTTAAATTTCAAAACATCAAAATCAGTTGTAGAGCCCAATTTTGGCCCGGGTCCAAGTTAGTAAAAAACTAGCCCAAGAACTAAAGCCAAACAAAAAAGGAAAAAAAAAACCCTAAAGCTACCTAAGCCAGCCGCCATACGCTACCACCGCCTCTGCTACCGCCGATCGTCGCCCATACCACCAACTCTCTGACACCTGCAAGACAAAAGAAACACGCAACAGAGACAGAAGGAAACAACAAAATAATAGAAAATATACAGTTGTAATATGCCTATAAAAACTAAACGAACATTTTGTATTGGGGAGGGAGATTTTTGAAATAAGAAAAACCATTGTATAAAACACAAAAAAAAGCAATCGAAAAGGGAGGAATCAAGGTGTTCTTTCATTCTGTTTTTTTGTTATTTCCTTTGCAAGTTCATTTCTGAATATAGTACATACATATAGATATTTTACCTTTTGAGGTCGGGGAAGGGAACCTACCTGCGGTTTCAGACATCGGAGACCCTTTCAACGGCATGGATTTGGACCAAGGGACGCCTCTCGTCTCCTTTGTTCCTGAGCCATAAGCCACCATAGGTGGAGGCGCATGGGACGCCGATGAAACCCATGATCAGCCAAGGAGAGAAGCAAAAGGGACGATTGAATGAGGAGCCTTTTTTTTCTTTTTTTTTGGTTTAACCGAATGAGAAGGGAAGGAAGTTTTGTTTTATTTTGATTTTTTTTTAAGTGATTGAGTGTTTAGTTTAGGGTTTCTTAATTTTATTTTTGTAGGGAATATGAAACGGTGCCGCATAGGCCAAGACCAGTGTATTTCGCCCCAATGGGCTATTTTCAGATCCAGTCCTCCGATATTTCGCCTTCCTTTAATTCAATCCTATTCATTTCTTTTATTTTTCTTGATTTTTCCCCATGTATTTTGCCCTTGACTCATCTGGATCTGCATCAAAGTGTTGCGTTTTGAGGGCTTGGGTTTATTGCCAAATCAGTCCCCTTCTTTTGCGTGTGCATTCAATTTGGATCCTTATGCGGTTTTAACATTTAGATTTTATACCTTTAATTCTGTTTTGATTTCAACTTAGTCCTTTCCTTGTTATTTTCTTTATTTATTTATTAAATGAATTAACGTGATATTATTATCACTATTTTTCTGTTATTTTTTCGCATTTAATTAATTGCTTTATTATCATGCTATTAAATCAATGGTTATTGCGATATTATTGCTATTATTTTTATATATAGATACATATTTATCTAATATATATATTTTTTCGTTTATCATTTATCTATATCTCTAGATACGATTTCAAATTTTTTTTTTTTTAAGGTTCAACCCTCTGTACTTTGTTTTATTTTCATATTTATTGATTTACCTATACTTACACTTTAGATTTTTTTTATCAAATCTTTTTCAGTTCTCACTTCAATTTCTTATTTTTCAATACTGTTTCTTTTATGCGTTTGCTATTATTTTACTTTACAATATATTTGTTTGCTTATTTATTTATTATTATTATTTTTCTTTTTCTTTTTCTTTTTCAACCCTTCTTTAATAATTCAAGTTCCTCTGTTTACATTATTTTATGTATTTCTATATTTTATTTCTATTATTATTATTATTTATTCATGTGGTTGATTTTAAATTTCATCCATGATTTCATTTCTATTTCCATTTGTTTATTTATTTTCAATCTTTTACAAATTATTTCCCTTATTTATTTATTTGTGTATCCTAAATTCTTTATACATTATTTATTTGTATATATATTATTTATATTAAAATATTTTTATTTTATGTATATTATTTACTTTAATATTTTTTTATATTATTTATTTTAGACCTTTTATATGTTATTTTAAATTGTCATATGTTATTTATTTTAAATCACTTTATTTTACTTTAAACTGTTTTGTATGTTAATGATTTTAAATTATTTTACACTATTTACTTAAAATTATATTTTTATAATATCTATTTTGAACTCATTTTTATATATTACTTAGTCAAAATTGTTTCATTATTTATTTCAAATTGTTTTATATTATTTTATTCTTTTGATTATTAGTGTTGGTCTTTTATATGTTGTGAGATTATTGCCATTGCGTGTTCTTTAATTTGTTTATTCATGTTCATATTATTGTCATTCACTTGTAATATTTTTATTCATGTATTATTATTCCATGCCCATTATTACATTTTTATTCCATAGCATCGCATTGCGAATTAAACTCCAATACATTCCTCCAACTTAGATCGCTTTATTTTATTTCAAACAAAATAAACACCTTTTATTTAAATATTGAGTTCGCTATTATTCGATAAAATTTTCAAAATAAGACAATGTTGCGCGTTTTTGAACATCGAAGAATTGTGCCCTAACTTACGGGGTTTCGATTTTCTCATTGATTCTAAATAGCCAAATATCCTTTCGATTTTCTTTTAAATACACGAAATTTCAATAAATTTAAAGACAAGCTTGCATTTGGGATTTCATGGTATAGTGTCCTAACTTACGGGATGTGATACCCCGATATCTCGAGACAAGAAAATCTTTACAATCGTTTTGAGCTAATTTAAGAATTTTTAAAGTCAATATTAATATAAAAAAAGGGATCGTATTTCAAATCCATTCTCGATTTTTAACTTTCGACATTAAGACATTAACTAATCAATTTGGTACCAAATTTTGGGCGTATCGAGGGTGCTAATCCTTCCTCGTATGTAACCGACTCCCGAACTCATTTTCTGATTTTCGTAGACAAAAAAAAAAATATTGTTTTAGTAAATCTTAACTTTTATTAAAATGATTAATTTAAGGTGACCCGATCACACCTCATCAAAAAAGATTGGTGGCGACTCCCATATTCGTTTTTGTTTTCAAACCAAAGTCGACCCTCGTTTTCAAAAAGATGGTTATGACATCAGTTAAATAAATTATTGGATTTTTTTATCTCTTAATAATGTATGTTGACGTGTTACTATAATATTAAAATTAATTAATTAATTTAACCTCCTTAAAATTTTAAAATTTTATTTTTTATTTTCAAATTAAAATCAACTCACATAATTCATATTTAATAATTGTCTACAAAACCTAAAATATTTTTATTATATGATCTTGAATATTCCATGCTAAGCTAGAAGTAAAGAAAATTCCTTACAATTAATTTAATTAATTAATTTTATCTTCCATTCCAAGTAAACCTAAGATTAAATCAATTAATTTAATTAATTTTAATATTATAGTACTATATCGACTGACACTATTAGGGGATGACAAATTTTCAATAATTTATTTAATTGATTTTGATGTTTTGAATTTTAAAATTTCAATTATATAAAAAAAATTATAAATTTCGGCAATGGGATAAACAAGTACAATTTGACAATTTTTTAATGCATTATTTTAATTTTTACTACTTTTTCACTTTAACCTTAATATTTTTTTACCTTGATCAATACTTAAAAAATGATGTTTTTTGGTTGACCAAAATGAAAGTGTAAACATGATGTGGTGTGTATAGTCAATCGACGTCAGAGATTTAACACTTGGGTAACTAAAATGAAAGAGCCTTAAAAGTTGGATGATAGAATTGTAAAAATTTCATTTTGAATGACCAAACTAGAAGCACCCTAAAAGTTGGGTGACCAATTAGGTAGTTTACCGTAAACAATTTTCAATGATTTTAGTGTGGATTTTTTTTATAATACCAACTCTTTCTTTTAATGATTTATACATATATATATATATATATTATTCTACATGTTGGTTTTACCATCTATATTTGAGATTCATTGTCATCTCCCTGAACTTGCAATCTCTTATTGGGAGTACAAAATATTTTATCATTAACATTTAGAATGATCCTGAACAAATTGATGTCTAGGTTCACTAAATTTAGACATCATTTTGCCTAGATTCATCTTGGACATGAAATAATTCTCATAATTTTTCATAAATTTAAGATTTTTAAAGATTTTTGAGATTTTTTTATTAATACTTGCTAAATGTCATAATTTTGGATTGCCGCATGTCATCATATTATTAGTTGTCAATGCCATTATAATGACCCAAAAGTTAGTGGTGTTAGAAACGATGGTTTCAAACTCTATTTTCGATATTAAATTCTATAACGAGTATAAAATTTAATTAAAGTTTTGTCTTCTAATTTTGTCAATCTGATAGTTAATTAAGGTACAAGTGTTTCGACCCTAAAGTTAGTGGTGTTGGAAAATGAGATATTGGGACCTCGATCCCGTAAATTGAGGCCGTATTAAATATTTACGGAGTTATTATATGACTGAATTAAAGTTTGGATAGGAAATTTTGCTGAATTAATGACTAATTGAGGTATAAGGACTAAATAGTAAAAATATTAAAATGACTTATATAGTAATTAAACAAGGTTTGAAGTGACAAATTAACTAGATTACCAAATTAGTGGACGGTTTGGTGGATGGATAAAATATTATATTTTTTTTAATTAAACTAATAATATATGTATAAAACATAAATGGAAAAAGGTGGTCATCCATGCATTTTACTTTCTTCTCCACCAAAATCACCAAAATTAAATAAAGGAGCCATTGTTTGAAGTTTTAAAGGTTCGATCCTATGCATGGTAAGTTTAATTTGGTTCGTTTCTCATAAATTTTATGTTTTTGAGATTGTAGAAGCTCGGTTTAGCTAACCCGAGCATAAGTTTCCAAAACTGTTAAAGTTTCAAAAAGTTGTCATTGATGAATGCTTGATGAAATTGATGTTAAATTATTAGATTTTAAGCTTAGATATGAAAATGACTAATTTGTAAAGTGAAAATTGTTAGTTTTGAATATAATGATTAAAATGTAAATATTTTAAAATTGACATGAAATTGTTATAGTTATTGATAATAGAGGGTTGTTGAAGAATCAAATTGAAATCAAATTGTAAATCGAAGCTCAAATTTGACACCAATCACACTACTATACTTTTAATGACTTCGAATCTAAAGTTCAGTCAATTTCTTATAGATGACTCTCAATATGAACAATATACATGCAAGAGTCAGCATAGAACTCACCTGATTCTCACCTAATGCATTTCAAAGCTCCAGATCCAAATATCCATCTCGAATCAGCAGCAATCACCTAATGCGAAGTAACTACTGATCATAAAAGAACCTTAGCCTTTAGATCATCGAGGTAAGATGTATTCAGATTTAATGAAGGTTTTAGTATATACTGCTTAAGGAAAAGAAAGAAGAAGAAAGAAGAACCCCTTTCAAAACACATTCTCACATATAAATATGAATAATCTTGCTTAGTGGACTTTAACAAGTGTCATGCGTATTATAGCTTGCATTCTTATTGGCCTATAGTTTTCGAGAAAAATATAAATAAGTTCCCTTCATCAAACTTACCAGGCTAAACTATAAAGTTGGTTTCTAACCAATTTACTTAAAATCTAACTAGCATAGTATTCCATACAATTTAGGCGTACTATACTTTTGGCGAACACTCATCCTATATTTCCTTTTTATCCCTTAACACAGATGTTTCCTTAATACATGCTAAAATATTAGAAAATCAAATTCTTACTTACTTTTGTGGCTATTATTACACTCCTACATGTATACACCAAAATAATCTTTTGGGTGGATAATTCTACGCCTGACAAACTATTTATTACTATTCATTGAAACTTTGGATTCGCCAGATCTGGGATGTTACATTAATATTGTATCGAGGTTACTAGTTCAGGCTAAACCAACAATACATATAAACTGAGAATCCATAACAAATGTTGGATCTCATATAACCATGTAAACTAATTATTTCCATATTTGACTTTAATGGCATACCATACGTATCTTAATCTTTTACTAAGTTCACACGGATATTATTACTGTAATTATACCATTTCAATTCTTGTAACAGCATATACATGTCATATCAATCTTATAAGCATTTCATTTCCATTTTGTTACCTTGTACCTATTCATAAATACCATACATTTTTCATACTTTGCAAGTTTAGTCAATTTGATGCCAAAAATCACCAAACTCGCATTTATATAAACTAATAAAAAAATGAATACAATTCATTCATAACATGAAACAAAATAATGAGTTCCATACGAACTTACCTGGCAAAACAACAAACGAACAAGTCTTTAAGGACTAATCAATAATTTTGCATTTTCCTTGATTATCTTCGGTTTGGTTCAATTCCCGATCTATACAATAATTCTATTTAATTTATTAATTCCAAACATTTTATATGATCCTATTACATGCATGAATCAGTCCAATTTTATTTTTTGAATGCCCCTAAATTTTTACATTTTATTCAATTTAGTCCCTAAAACTAAAATTATCATAACTTTCAATTTCGAGCTTTGATTTCAATATCAATCTCAATTACATCCTTATAAGACCCTTTATTATCTATTATTATATAAATTTTACTTTAATTTCAAAATTTATACACTTTAGTCCTTATTTTCAAAAACTAACAATTAAACATTACAATCTAGTCCTTTTTTCACATCTAGGCGCAAAATCTATCAATTTAATATCAAAATCTTCAAGAAAACAAATATAGAAACTTTTAAAAACTTTATCAATTTTTCAAATTGGTGCATGGGCTAGCTAAATCAAGTTTCCACAATCTTAAAAACATAAAAATTACAAGAAAATGACTTGAAATCACATGCCAATCAAGGCCAAAAGTTGAGAAATACCTTCCTAGATTTTATTTTGTTCTTGTACGGTGAAGGAAAAAATTAGAGAAGATGAATTTTTTTTAAACTTATGTAGCTTAATTAAAACCTTAATTAGCCGAAGTTAATTAATTAAACCTTAATTAAGTATATACTAATCATAATTAACAAAATATAGTGGATGATAACATCATACCTCATTATTGAATAAAAATGGTTTAATTACCATTTTTATCTTTTAGCAACTTAAAAATCTATAGCGATTGAAATTTTACAATTTAGTCCCTGTACCTTAATTAACTATCAATTCGACAAAATTACTGAACTAAATTTTACTATAATTCTATGATAGCCTCATAAATACTAAATATTAAAATTTGCAGACTCAAGTTATAAAAATGGGATTTCAAGACCATATTTTTCGATACCACTAGAAATCAGACTGTTACAATATATTTAAAGTTTAAATAGCAATTAAGTCTAAAAAAATTCAAGTTCTAATTAAGTACAAGTATTCAAGTTTAGGGGCAAATCCTACATTAATTCTTCTATAAAATTTCAAATGGAGATTGATCTTTGTTTATTTCATGCCTTATAGAAGTTCAATTTGTAACAACCCAATTTTCAGTGGTGTCGGAAACAGTGGTTTGAGACCGCTAAATCTGATGAGTGAGTTTGAAAATTTTATTATTTAGTATTTATGAGTTAAATGTGATTTTAGGAAGACTTTTGAAATAGTGATTTATATTTTAGAAGAAAGTGTTAAGTGGTTTCGAAAACGAGGTATCGAGACCTCAATTTCATAAATTAATCTATAAATATTTTTATAAGTATTACGGAGTGTCATTGAGTTAGTATTAAAGTTTCGTTAGAAAATTTTAACGTTTTGATAGTTAATTAAATAAAAAGGACTAGATTGAAAAAGGTGAATAGAGATTTAAATAGCCAAGTGGTAAATAATGGAGGGCTAAAAGGGTAAACAGGCATGTTTGGAATAGCTTGGGTGGCATAAGCAGAAAAAAAAACAATAAAATTAGGTGAAATAAGGGCAAAATTGTGAATTTTATGAAATTAACTTAAATAAGTTTAATTCTAAAGTTTTCTAGGCTATTCTTCTTCAATTTATCAGCCAAAAATGCCATAGGAGAATATTTTGAGCTGGTTTTATTTATTTTACTTCATGTAAGTTTAATTCTTGCTCTTTTCTTGAAAATTTTATGTTTTTGAGACTTTTACAATTAGATCCAACTATCTATTTCATTAGTTTTTGATTTTATGGGTAATTTTGAAAGTTACCATTGATGAGCGCTAGATGTTTGTAATGAATTAATATGGATTTAGAGTTTTAATTTTATTATATGATGATTTTATCAAGTGATTTCAATTGAAATTGATTTTAGGATCAAATTGTGAAAAGATTAAATATTAGGGTATGATACTAAAATTTTGTTAATCAAAGGCTGTATGGTGGCTTGGAATAATTAGATAAATTGTCAATTGAGAAAAATTAGCTCATTTGATAGGCTAATTGGTGAGGAACTAAATTGTAAAAACTATAAAAGTTAGGGTAAATGTGTAATTTTGAAAATAGAAGGGTATTAATTGTGAAGTGAATTGAAACTAAAATATATGCTAATGAATGAATAATTTTATATTTTAGATCAAAAGCCCAAAGATAATTGTGAAAAAAGGAAATTAGTACAATAGTCCCTAAACAACTACAAATTCCACAATTTAACTTAGGTAAGTTTGTATGGTTAAACTTTAATGTTATTTGTTAAATTTGATGAATATTAATTTGTATTTATTCATATCATTTGTTGAAAATAAATTTTTTTTTAAAGTTATGAAATTGAATTGAATGTTCGAAACGAATGGAATGCGGGATTGAGTACAATCGTTCAGTGCAAAGGAGGAATTGACATCAAATTACCCAAGTAAAGTAAGGTTCAACATTTGTTGCGAACTCTCGTGTTTACTTTCCTTTTAACTCTCATGAGCTTCTGTTAACTCATATGAGTTTCAGTTTAACCCTATTGGGTTTCTATTTAGCTCTTTTGAGCTTCAGTTTAACGCTTATGGGTTTTCGTTCAGCTCTTACAAGCTTCTGTTCAACCCTTACTGGTTTCCGTTAGCACTTATGTGCTTCTGTGCAGCTTTTAGGCTTCTATATACGATGTACTCATATCTGTAAGACGTTCTTTGATTTGACAAGGTTAGTAAGTGATATATGGAATTAATGTCTGAAGATTTAAAGTTATTTTGATATCGATCTAAAATAAGTGAATTCATCGATTGAAGTTGTGTTTGGTAGGAATAGTATATTGAATGATTTACTTAAATAAATTGTAATAGTATGTTCGATAAGATTTATGTTTAAAAGCCGACGAACTTACTAAACTTTATTAAGCTTACTTGTTTGTTTAATATCTTTGTAGATTAACGTAAATCAGAGGATCGGATCAACACATCGGGCCACACAATCCAATTTGCTCTGGTAGATTTTGCTATACATACTATGGTTTATATGGCATGTATAGGGATTGAAATGGTTGTGTAAATGTCAAAAATTAAATTTTCTTTATGTTTCAAGTTAACTTATATATGAATAGTTCTATCATGTTTGGTATAGTTTTAATGTGGTTAATGGATGGATAGTTCTTAGGCTTAGTAATGAATAAATTGGTAAAACATGTTGATATAAGTAGTTGCATGTTCATGTTCTAATTAGAATGGTAGAATATATGTGATAGTATGACCATATTAAAGTTAGAAATTGGTTGTTTTAGAGATCTTATTATGATCTATATGTATGAAATTTGGTGTATGTAGGTTGAAGTCAAGAATAGGTGAGAAAAAAGGCCATAAAATGACCTATTTTCGTCCACACGGGCAGAGACACGGGTGCGTGTCTCAACTATGTGTGACACATGGCCTAGCACATGGGCATGTGGTATGGCCGTGTGTCCCTTGCATATTAAAATTGAGAAACAGAATGCCCAGATTTTTGCACACGGCCTAGCACACGGGCATGTGGCTTTGCTGTGTGACCCCTGTACCTTCCACACGGCCTAGCACACGGGCATGTGGCTTGGCCGTGTGACTTAAGTCAGAGAGTTACACGGGTATGGACACGAGCTGTAATACCCCGAAAATTTTTACAGTAAGATATTATCCTTGATATAGTAAAATAAGAAAATAAAGTGACAAAAAGGAAAATTTTGAGTTGTGTCAACCTTGGGAAGTATATTATGATATATTATTTCAAGAAAGGACTAAATTGTAAAAATGAGAAAAGTCTTGTTGCACAAGAGTAAATACTCAAAATTTGAGGGGTTAAAGTGTAAATATGAAAAATTTGAAAGACCAATAGTGCAAATATTTTAAGGGTAGAATGATCTAGAAACTAAGGAAAATGGATGAATTAGGACCAAATTGAATAAAGTGAAAAATTATGAGGGACTAAATGGTAATTTTATCAAATTAAGTGATGACTCAAGGATGGAATTCTAAAAGATCATGAAGGGCAAAATGGTCAATTAGTAAGAGAGAGAATTCTAGAATGTAATGATTATGTTGATGATATTTTAAATTAATTAATTAGATCAATATTATTTTATTAATATTTTAATAAGATATTTATTATTATTTTATTATTATTTATTTAGTATATAAGGAAGGAAAGATGAAGAATTCTCATCATCTTTCCATGCATATGCATGCAAACGTTTGAAGAGAAGAAAAGAAAGAAAATTTTCTTTTCTTTACAATTTAGTCCTTCCACCAAAAATTTATTATTTCACTTAGAAATCAAAAGAATTTCCATAGCTACCAAGAGAGAAAAATGTTAAGGAGACTATGGAGAGTTAGAATATCAAATTGGATTCACGGAATAGAAGCTGGAGGAGAGACAAAATCAAGATGAAGATTAGAACAAGGTAAGAACATCATGACTTCAATATATTTTTAAGTTTGATATTATTGAAAAAGCATGGGACTGATGTTAATGTAGAGTTTTCTTACATAATTTCCTATATTCTTGATATGTTAGTGAAGAGAAAATAAGAGAAAGTGATGAGAAATAGTGTAGAAAAAGAAAATAAGGGTGTTATAAACATGGTAATTAATATCTTGCACTAAAACAGTTTTGGACAGCAGCAGTAGTCTAACTTTGAAAAATCATCAAAAATTGTAGAAATCTAATTATAGGATTAATAAAATATGAAATTAAATCTTATTAAGTCTAGTTTCTTATAGAATAAATTAGGTAAGCAATGTAATTGTAAATCATGAGATATAATAAATTTTGTGAGACAAGGTCAGAATGATTTCGGGTTCCCCTGTTCTGACTTTGGAAAATCATAAAAAATTGTAGAAAATAATTATGGGCTTAAATTTATATTTTTAGAATCCTGAATTAGTCTATTTTCAATAGAAACAAACTAGAACATCATTTGAATTTTGTACGAGGAGATAATTAATTTTTAGTGAAGAAGGGTCAGAACTGTCAAACAGCAGAACGTAGGTGACTTTAAAGAATAAACTGTACTATTGCCTAAACTAAAAATTCAGAAAATTTCATGGTAAGAAGATATATAAGTCTAGTTTCAGGGAAAATTAGCGGATCTTAATTTGGAGTTCTATAGCTCCATATATAATTAATTTAGTGACTATGACACAGATGGACAGCTTGGATATTCATAAAAGTAAATAATAAAAATTATAGATAATGTTACTTACTAGTGTGTTATATACATTAAGGATGTGGAATGGAGACGAGGAGGAGGAGGAAAAATATGTATGAATATTCATCTAGCATTGGTAATTTGCATGTTTTAAGCTCAAGGACTAAATTGAATAAAAGTAAAACTTTATAGGCAATTTTGTAAAATATCAAAAATGATCAAATTGCATGAAATGAATTATTTTATTATTTAAATTACAAAATTGAATGAAATTATTAATTTAGTTCAAGATCGGGGGAAAACATGTTTTAGGGATTAAATTGAAAAGTGTTAAAATTATGGAAAATTTTGATATTTTATAGAATTCATGGACTGTTATCAATATGTATGAGAATAATAGCTGGAAATAAGGATTAAATTGCAAGAATTTTATTTTCTTGACCCTAAGGACGAAATCGTCATTAATTAAAAGTTTAGGGGCAAAATGGTAATTTTGCCTAGAGCATTAATTAAATACATTAGAATATGAAACGAACGAAAATGATGATCAAATTTATTTATAAAGATCTGGACGACTCAAATACGAGACTTGATTGTGGAAAAGAAAAGATATCGGATTAATGAAATTATAAACACAAACAAGCAATGAGGTAAGTTTGTGTAACTTAAATTGTATTTTTAAATACTTGAAATATGTGGTTATGTGATGAAAATATGATTTGAATGTTCAATACATGATAATTGATGAAATATTGATAATATTCGATATAAATTGAAAATAAATCCCGGTCGAATGGAATGGAATTCAATGGATCATTGGAAAAGGAATTGACGGTAAAAAGGATCTAGCCCGGATGGGTGATCCTATTCTGATATAGCCCTCTCGAAGAATATGTGGAAAATGGATTTAGCCCGGACGGGTAATCCGAATTAGGTCCGAATTTAGCTCGGTGGTAATTCGGATCCAAGCTCATTAGAGTAATTGTCGTTATGGGGATTTAGCTTGGGTGGTAATCCCGACAATACTCTATGAGTTTATATTACAGGGGATTTAGCCTGGACTGGTAATCCCGTTGTAAGGATGAGGTTCGCGGGAATGTATTTTCTAACATGATATGAAATGAATAAGACCATGGTTGAAAGATACCATGGCAACATGATATGAAATGTGTAAGACCATGGTTGAAAGATATCATGGCAACAAGATATGAAATGTGTAAGACCATGGTTGAAAGGTACCATGATAACATGATATGAAATGTGTAAGACCATGGTTGAAAGATACCATGGCAACGTGACATGAAATGAACAGGACCATGGTCGAAAGATACCATGGCAACGTGATATGAGATGAATAAGACCATGGTTGAAAGATACCATGGCAACATGACAGAAAATGAGTAAGACCATAGTTGAAAGACACTATGGCATCATGTCAAAGATAAATAAGACCGTGGATGGGAGACGCTATGACATCTATTAAACAATTGATATTCAGGTAATATGTATCAGATGACGAATGAATATATGAAATGGCAGTATGAAATGTTTACAAGAACTGGTCATATGGAAATATATATACAAAATGGTTGTATGAAATAATTATGAAGATAAATAAACGAAATAAGTATAAGTACATGGAATATAATTTATGTTAAGTTTGATATAAACTATTACCGGAATAAATATACATAAAATATGTGGAAATGATGGAGCATGAAATATTGATATAATGAAATGATTGATATATATTTATGAAGAAACGGTAAGAGAATGATATGTTTCATGACATGTACATATATGATTATCTTTGATATGTTGATACAAGGAAATTATGTAAGTAAAGATAATTATTAAACTCAAGTGTGACATGTCGAGAAAATAAGTATATCAATGTTGAATTTATATGAAATATGTGCAAGTATACTAACAGTGATGTTATTTCACGATTAGACAAGTGTCAAGTTATTGATTGAATTGTAACATGCTTAAGGAGCATTGAAATGGTAAGTACTTAGATGAAAATATAATTTAAGATTTTGCAAAAAAAAATTCTGTGATTCCGATTTAATTCCGGTTGGTTTCTAATGTATGTTTGGGGCTTCGAGGGCCCAATAGAGAGACGTTATGATTATTTTCAAAATATGAATAATAAATGACTCGGAATTATCTGAAAATGTTCAGTAAACTCCAGTAATACCTCGTACCCTATTCCGGAAAATGGATACGGGTAGGGGGTGTTACACGAGCCGGGACACGGCCGTGTACCTCACATTGAATGCCCATACGGGCGTGTCTCCAATTGTTCTGGCGACGGACAAGGGTTATGGGTGTTACACAATTAGAGTGCAATTATTAAGACATATTTCGTTCACTCTAGCTTGAAGATTTCAAGTTTACAATTGTTTATTTAAAAAAGACTTGTTTATGTGTTTATAAATGAATTAGGGAGAGCACATTTTTTATCGTTTGAGGAACTTGTATTGAGTGCAAATTGATTGCAAACAATTTGGTTTCATGTTCAGTTCGTAATTAAAGTTTTAAGGAGAAAGGTTTTGAAGGAGAGTGATCTTAGTTGAAGTATACGAGTGAGGTTTGAAACTTGATGAGCGAATTGAGAATAAATCACGGCCTGTACTATTGATTAACAATACATTACTCTTTAGGTAAAGCCAAAGTAAGAAAGAATTTCGAATTATGCAACTAATTTTTGTATCCATCTTTACTATTTTGCTCTTTTAGTTGTTATTATAGTTGCAACTTAATTTACAATTGATAATCAACTCAACATTAACACAAACCTAGGCCATAAAAAACCCGGACATGACCTACATATGATTTGAGGAGACTTTAAAAGACTATAGACTTGATGATATCATGCATGACATTAACACAATGCTAAAAAAAACAATTAAAATAGTTGATAAGGCCTTGGCTTAATAACATGATTAAGGCTATGAGAATTTATAGTTCTTAGAATTTAGGGTTTTTAAGTCCAAGTCCCACTTTACTTAAATGATATGTGAGTTCTTAATCTATATTTTATTATGATTTAAGTTTCACCATCCACTTGTAACTTAAAAAATAAATAATAATTTCATATAAATAAATAATAATATTTTATTATTTTTGAAGAAGGTAGACACCCGATCATCTGACGACAATTCAAAGTTCAAATCGGTCGAGGAAGAATATGTGGAACCCAAGTGTCCATATTTTAACTTCGTATATAATAAAATTCGAAAAAATAATAAAAATTTTATACACATTAAATTTTTTTACAAATAAAAAGGTGAAATAATAAATCTATTTTTTTAAAAATAAGTTGGCCCAAAGTTGGGATACCTTCTTTGAACTGAAATAATTTAGTTGGGCTTGAAGCCTTGCAATAAAAATTCTTCAACAGGCTTAGTTGGACCGGGCCGAATATTTTAGGCAAGTACATAGAGGAACACATTTAAGGGGGAAAGAGAAAAAAAAGCCCGGTTTATATTCGAAGTTCAGGCAGTTTAAGCTAAGGGGGAAAACGAAAAACCAGTTCTTCAGCTTAGAACAAAAAAAAAAAAAAAAAAAAAAACAGAGGTTTGTCCGTTGGGTGGTAGGGGGCTAACCCCACAGTCTGAAATTTGAAAATTTTTGCTAAATAATTGAAGATCTGCTGTGTGAATTGATAAATACTAGACAGTGATGACGGAGGTGGCGACGGCGTCGGCGGCAGCGACGGGGATAGCCATGGCGACCGAGAAGGCGGCTAAAGAATTGAGTCCCGAAGAAGAGAGGGTTTTAATTAGAGACATTGCCCTTACTGCTGAAGCTAACACCAAAGAAGGCGATTCTTTTTTCCTCATCACTCAAAAGTTAATATCCTTTTGTTTTTTTTTCCTCGAATTTCTTCTTATGACTTCATTTTTAAGCTATTTTTACTATTTTCTTAACTTTCTCTCTCTCTCTCTCTCTCTTATATTTATTTTTGAAAAATAGATGGTGGCAACACTGGATTGATTATGTGAACCAGGATCAGCAGCCTAACAACAGCAACAACAATGAAGGAAGTTCTTCTTTGTCAGGGAACTCAGATTCAAATGGTGTGGGTATTTCAAAAAGGCCTTCTGGAATTGATAATTCTGATTTAATATCTGATGGGCCGGCGGAGGACGCCAACTCTGATGATGGTGTGGAGATTCATGATACTTTATTAGAAGGCCGTGACTATGTTTTGCTCCCTCAACAAGTTTGGAACCTACTTTATTCATGGTTAGTTGGATAATTTGGACTATTTTGGGTTCTGTTAAGAATTATTTGCATGTAGAAAACTTATTGGTAAGTTTCTGTCGGCAAGTTGTATCAAGTTAAGGATGGAATGATACCATATTGAAATCCTTGTTAACTATTAAATTTCATGTTCCAAGTATTTAGACAGGCCCGTGGAGGTTTCAACTTCAATTGTAGGTATAGATAATGATAACATTTTTGTGAATTAAAATCGACGTTGTGCTAGACAAGCTCCCTGGAATTCTGTTAAGTATATGAATCTGTTTGTGGAGTTCTTAAGCTCTAATGCTTTACAAGATAATGATCATTTTATGGATTCATATCAGCTTCAGCACTAAGCTAAGCAAATTTCTCTATGTTGGATGCCCTGGTTTTAGCAACTAAGGTGAAGTGTCAATTACCAAAAAGGTTCATTTATGCACCGGTTTTGCCCCAAGTTTGTTGTTATAGATACCAAAGACAGTTTTGGATGGTTGTCGTGGTTCTTGAGGAGTAACTGTAGCCATAATTTTCATAAAACATCATTCTTTGATGCTAAAATGTTGTGTGTTCATTTATACATTTTATTATGAGGTACCTATGCATAAGAAAACTTTGAACTTTTCATCATTTTTGGAGTTCCAATATATTCTTTTGTACATGAGAAATTGTTAGTATACCTAGCTATACAGAGGTTCTGAACCTATGACTTAACTTCATAACCAAGGTTCAAGTTGATTAATGCATTTGTTAGACAAATTTATACATTCCTGTGTCCACTTATTCTTGTCATTTTATATTTTCTTGTTGTCAACCATGCAGAAACTTTTCTGGAACCCTTGATTAATTGTATGTTTTAGGTGTGTTTATTTGTGTGGATAGGTCAATGTTTTGGTACGGGTTTAAGGATTAAGCGGATACGTGCAATACACTAAAATCCTCTCAACCATCATTCTTTCCATTCATCTGAATTTGGACAACTTGGATATCACAAAATGATCTGTCATTGAAACTTTTGGATTGTATATACTATTACTGTATAGTATATTTATATAGGACATAATTGTGGAAATAGATCTAATTTTCACTGTCCTTGGTATTGCTATATATATATGTATTCTAATTTATGAAAATTGTACTGTACATTTTCTTATGTATTGAGTAATCAATTAAGCACATATGTTTTCAGGTATGGTGGTGGTCCAGCATTGTCACGAAAAGTAATTAATTCAGGTCTTTCTCAGACAGAGTTTGCTGTGGAGGTTTATCCACTGCGTTTGCAGCTTCTTGTGACACCGAAAGGCGATCGCTCTACTATAAGAATAAGTAAGAAGGTAAAATTTGAAACTTTGTTTATTTATGTCAGCTGTGCTGCTCTCTTTGTACTTTTTTATAGTAACTGATTTCTAAAGATTGAATTATCTTGGACAGGAAACCATAGGTGAGCTTCACCGAAGAGCCTGTGAGATTTTTCATCTCAACTTGGAGCAAGTAATTTCAGATGCAAGATTATTTCCTTTTCTGTTTTTTGTTTTCCTCAAATTTCTCTTTTCATTTCAAGTTATTTACTGTTTCTGTTTCCTTATATTTTCAGGTTTGTATTTGGGACTATTATGGTCATCGGAAGCATGCTTTGATGAATGACATGGATAAAACTCTTGATGATGCCAACATACAGATGGATCAGGATGTGGGTCCTTTTTGTTGCAACACTTATTATGATTAGTGTGTCTGTTATAAAGAAACCAGTTCTGCGTCTGAAATTGGATCCTGCATCTGATGCTTCTGCCCATTGGACAACTGTAAAATGGATAGAAGTTTGAGTAAAAAAGTTTTATACATTTTATTAATATGTTACTTGATTAAGATTTCTGTCAACTATGCTAAAAGCAATGAGAAATTATTTCAAAATCAATGATTCTCCTGCATATTACCATCCTTTAATATGAAGGGTTTGCTGTTTGTGTCCTTTCCTGCTGTGGTGTTTGTCTACAGCCTAAGGTGGATAGCCTCTTTGATATGTTTTCTTGGTGACCACAGCATAATAACTTTTATCTACTTCATATATGCGTGTCCACATTCCACCCTTTTGGTTATCATCTATTTCCTTCGGCAATATCTGTCTCAGTGACGTACAAAATTATGTGTATTTTATTTATTAAAAAAGCGCCTTTTAACTCGACTGGTAAAAACATTTTCTTCTCTTTATATCCATGCACAAATAATATGTATGCTCACATTTCTTAGGGACATGAATAGCAGATACATATTGGATAGAGCTGAGAAAAAAAAAACATATTGGAAGTACAGAAATGGATGTGCATTTAGGGATTTTTCTTGTTTTAGCATTAGTTATCAATCAATTTTTGTTCTAACCTATTATTTTCTTGTCATCAATTTAAACAGATTCTGGTCGAGGTTCTTAACAATGTTAATGATACTGTAGTAACCGATGGTACAAGTATTACAGACAACGGATTTGCAGATAAGGAAGCCACTTCTGTTCTTCTGGAGCCGTCTAAATCAAGCTTATCAATTGCAGGAGGTCTGTCTGCGAACAAGATTGCATCCAAAGGCTATAGTGCAGAGCAATTGCAAAATCAAACCTTGGGTTGTCCTAGTAAAGAATCAGATAACCATTTTGGGAACAGTGGTGTTAGTACTAGGGGCACTTTTGGTGGTTTAACTGGGCTGTTGAATCTTGGGAATACTTGCTTCATGAATAGTGCAATACAGTGCCTTGTTCATACACCAGAGTTTGCTAGATACTTTCGGGAAGACTATCATCAGGAGATAAATTGGCAAAACCCTTTGGGCATGGTTGTAAGTTTCTAACCCTCAAAAATAGATGTGGTTTTGAACTATCCTTTCATAGTCATGATTCCTTGGAGAAGTTCTCATTTGTGAATAGTGTAATACAATGTTTTCCCCCTTCCTTTAATCTTTTTTTTTTTTTGTGCATTATTAGGTCTATTGGTACTTGCTTGTGTAAAAGGTATATGCATCAAGCAAATTTTATATGTGGATCTTCACTTTCAAGCACACTGCTAGCTTCTAACTTAAACTTAACATGTCAAGAATTGGTGTTTTAAAATACTTGAAAAGAACTACGTTTCCTTCGTTCTTGTTACTTGTATGGATGAGACAAGAGAACATTCTTGCGGAAAAAACTTGTTGGTGCCATACATTTTTGATGATGAGTTTAGATGTAATCATCTACATAGATTCTGCATGATCTATGGTTAATATAGTTAAATGCACACGTACTCTTTTCAGAGCTTCTATGCACGTTATTAGATTGTGAGCATGTAGAGCCAAGTGCATTGTCTAGATCATAGATGTTTTTGAGTATGACACTTGTGTGTCAATGCCATAACCTATCTATAGCCCATTATTAGTAGGTGTATAGCATGCATATTTTGGTTAATGTTCGTAGGTTGCTGTAACCCAATTTTCTAGCTAACATTTTTCTTATGAGGACTGTGCTTGTTCTAGATTGGATCCAATTCAGTCAAGGGCATAAGTTACAAGAATGTGTAAAAAGAGTTTGTGCTTAAGAAAGCAAGGCTCTAATTTCTAAAATGGAAAAAGAAAAGGATGTAAACACACAGATAAATACTAGTTCAAGATGTTTGTGTGTGTTTGTACTTGTTATATCTAATACATTTAAAATCAAATGCCCATTGAATTTTCTACTGTATAATGTATTATAAAGGTCAAGGATTATCCTAAGTCATTATTGGTTTCTAGCTCTAGCTTTCCTTCAATTTGCATATCCACTATATGGGTATTCTTTAGTGTCCTTTTTGTAGGTTGATTGTGAAGTTCTTGGAACCACTCTTTGTTTGCTATTGAGGGGTTCTTTCTCCTTTTGAAAAGGGTACTCCCTGAAATCTAGGGCATGCTCCTCTCTAAGGATCGCGTCGCTTCTACTGATTATTTGAGCTTACCATGCTTTTTTCCATGCGGTTTATTCTAAAGTGGTTATTGCAGGTCGTTATGATCACTTTGTGCTGAAACATGACACATATTTGTAGGCATCTAACCTAACTGCTAAAAACATTTTGTCCCGTATACTGACTACAGAGATAGTATGTAGTAGCTATTTGAAGTGTAATGTTCTAAGATTAAATGTGATCGAATGCCTGCTTTATGAACTCGTTATGGGCCCCCAAAAGAAGGTTGACTGGGTTATTTTATGGAATTGTCCTTTTGTATTATTCCTCTCTTTATCACACACGATAGAAAATAATATTTAGTTAGAATTTCGGAATATAGGTGCATTCTCATTTTGCTGACATGTCTCAACTTTGAGAGTTGAGCTCGGTTGTATAACTAATATGTTAAGCTGATCTCTTCTTGTGTAGGGTGAACTTGCTCTAGCATTTGGTGAGTTGCTAAGAAAGCTGTGGGCACCTGGGCGAACTCCAGTTGCCCCTCGGCCCTTTAAAGCAAAGCTTGCCCGCTTTGCCCCACAATTTAGTGGATACAATCAACATGACTCTCAGGTTTGTAATTAATATTGAAGTCTTGCTATTCCTTGCTTTGCGTATAGTTCTACAGTCTTATTCATTTAAAATTATTTTTCCCCAGGAGCTTTTAGCATTTCTGCTTGATGGTCTTCATGAAGATCTGAATCGTGTCAAACACAAACCTTATGTAAACTCTAGAGATGCAGATGGCCGCCCAGATGAAGAAGTTGCTGATGAGTATTGGGCAAATCATATTGCTCGTAATGATTCGATAATTGTTGATGTGTGCCAGGTAAGAACATGTCTTCTACATTTTAATGTTGATACGCCTAACAGTTGTGGTGGTGTCTTGCATGTTAATGGTAAATCTCATAACATGGATGTTTATCTGGAGATTTAAGACTGCACTTTCTTTAGTACTTACCATAGCTTTGTCCTCGAAGAGGATATATGATGATGCAAGATATAATTTGTTTTGATGATGTTTTGAACTCTACTTTTAATCTCTGTTGAGAATGTTTGGTTGTAAAGTTTTTGATGCACTTAATTCGCTGGATACCAAGTTTCATTAACTTAGAAGAATTGGAGATTTGCCCTAATGATGACCAATTTACTTCAAGAATTTTAAAATGAAACATGTAAATAGTTTATGTTAGTGAGCCTTATTATTTCTCTAAAAGTTTCAGAATAACTTTATCATTTCTTGATAGATGTAAGAGTTAAGGACCTTCCAATACCCCCCACCCCCATGACCCAATCAACAACAACAAGAAATGGGAAGAATTTCGTTTTTGTGATTGTGTACTTTCAAAGTGCTGAAGTTTAGTTCTTGCATGCTGTTTCCTAAGCTTTGAAGAAATGGAATTATAAAACCATACCTTCTAGAATTGCTTTTTCTTGAATGCTTAATTATCTGTTCCTTTTATGCCATTATGCCAATTAAAAAATTGTCTATCCTTTTTCTTGTTTTTTTCTTTGTCTGGTATCAAATTATTTAGTAGTTTATATGGTTCATGACTTCATTTATAGGATATATAATTTCCATAGGACTGGTGAAGTGTAACTTTGAAATCATTTAGAAGAACTCTTATCAAGGTTGCACTTATTGGAAGTATTCTGGTTTCAAATTTATCCATGTAATGTTTTACATGCATTTCAAAGCTGTGATAATAAAGAATGGTGCAAGTTACAAAAATATACTTGAGTTGATGTCCAATAGCTGGGTGATTAGGGTGTGAGGTCTGTTTTTAGGGCAACTTGACGGCAAAGCAGGTAGAGAAATTCCCTGAATAATTAGGGTTTAAATTGATTTGAAGCTAAGTACAGAAATCTAGGATCTAGATAGCCACTTAGGTTGCCTTTGGATGTTTCATTCTTAAGAATGATCTCATTTCCAATTAGGACTTCAAAATTTTAAAATGCAATTACCTGGTTTGACTTAAAGAATAGAAAAAATAGTAGATGTTACATTGGGTAAGAGTATTATTTTTTCAACATGTCTTAGGGTGCCTTTGGATTCACCGCACCCTCAGTGAAGTAGAGTTTAACACAAACAATTTACTTCAATTTCAAACGCACTGAAATTTTTGTTTGGATGTATGCTTATTTTCTGCTGATCCCTGATTTTTAATTGGAGGGGAAGAGGTCCAGTTGATAACTGAACCTCCGGTGGGACTCTTGAAATTATTGTTTTAACCTTCAATTTTTTTTTTCTAACTTTGAACCATTTTAATTTCATTTGTCTTTTTAAACATATATTAAATTAATTGTGTTTAATTTTTTTCCTCTATTTAATTTATTTTAAATTCTTTTATTTAAAAGTTTAGGGTTTATTTAAAATAATAAATAGATTTATGATATAATTAGTTGATTAATAAAAATATTTAAATAAATTATAATTTAAATTGTTAAAAATATATAAAAATAATGTAGTGATACATCTTTTGAGTAATGTCCTGAATTGTCATTTTCTATTCTCATCTCACCGCCACCATTGCGTTTGAATTTAAACACATATCCCACTTCAAGTTTTAATCTTACCATTACAAATAACTAATCTCACAGCCATCGCTGTTTTTAGTCCCACTTCCTACCCAAAGGGAGTCTTAGTATATGAGTTAGCAATTAACTAATTTCAATTGGTAATAGTTATCATTTGGTGAGGGCTCAAATTTTAAAATTTGAAAAGTACAATGACTAAAAATGACCAAATTAAAGTATAAGGACTAAATCCACAACTTTCGTAAAGTACAAGGACTAATAGCAAATTTAGCCTTTATTTTTTACAGAAGTTTCACTCATCCTTCTAATTTCAAGTTTAAGTTTGTGTTAACTATTTTTTTATTTTATGTTTAACTATTTTAAGACATGTATTATATAAAATTTTTTCTAGTATTATTACATTAGTAACCGAATGAAGCATAAAGCATTTGAAGTGGATGTTTTAAAGGTCTAAAGTACACGGTTGAAGTACGACCCCATGATGTCAAATTTCCCAAATGCTTCATTCTTCAAGCTAATCAACAAAGGGTTATGGTATTATGCCCAAAAAGAAAGGACTTAGGACTGCAAGAGAAAATAACATATTGCTGTGTTCTAACATCCTGATTACATTTCAAGTCTACAATCTGCTTTCATGATTGATGCTACCTTGTTTGTTCTCTATCAAGTTCTGTAACACCCAATTCTTTACAAGTCACTTTCTCTCCATTTTGTCTGGTGATGTTTCCAGCAAATCTATTTCCTGCTCCCTCTCTCTGTTTCTCTCAAGCATGACCATTCTGTTTAGCTTAATTTTGTGATCGGAAGAGTTTTGCTTTTTGGCTTGACTAAAGCTCAAGTATGGAGGCTAGAGAAAAGGATGTCCATGGAGAGGATGATTTGGTGGTTATATGATGGGCAGTGGGATGTGAGTCTGCAGTGGTGTGAGTAGTGGCTGCAATGTAGTTTGGTGTTTAGGAATTTTTCTCTATAACAACCTCTTTTAGATGACCCCGAGATGAGAAAAATAATTAGAAGAAACATACAGGAAATTATTTTTCCTATCTGTGAGCTGAATTTTGAGTTTCTTAATTTAAATGGATGGTAGATATAACTTCTTAATGAAAGTTGCAGAAATCTAGTAAACAGAAGAAAAAGAAATTCTAGGCTTCATAGTTTTATGTTTTCCTACAATTAACTTTTAGAAGTTTATTGCTTCACACAATTACAAGATCTTGTCTCGCAATAGAAATACCATAGTGATGCGGACCCCTAGTGCTAATGGTCTAGTATGAACTTCAGTAGAAAAGACTGCAATTTTTATACATGTGGATGCAAATTTATCTTCTATAAAATCTTAGGGTTTTTTCTTTTGTTTTATTTAATTTTCTGATAAAGTAACTTTTAATTAATCATAATTGTGGTTCCGTCTGTTATTGCTTTGTTACTGATTTTATGTTACTGTTTAGCAAGAATGGGTGAATATCATAAAAGCTATGTGAATTAATTTTTAAATCAACTCTATAATTTTTTATCTTAGTCTTATGGTTATCATATGTAAAAAGACTTAGCTGAACTTGTAAAAAATGTTATGTCATATTCATTGTTACTGTCATTATTATGCATCTGATCAATGTCTATTCCATTGTGTAGGGTCAATACAAATCAACACTTGTTTGTCCAGTGTGCAATAAAGTTTCTGTAACATTTGATCCCTTCATGTACCTTTCCTTGCCTCTGCAATTTGCCACTACTCGGTCTATGACAATAACAATTTTTACTTGTGATGGAATTGCTTTACCATCAACATGCACTGTAACTGTTCCGAAGCAGGGGCGTTACAGGGACCTGATCCAAGCAGTTAGCAATGCTTGTTCCTTGAAGCAGACTGAGGAGATTAAGCTTGTTGAGGCATGTTCTGTTAAGCACTCTGATTTCCTGTTCATGGAATTACATGTGTGCTAAAATTTTGCTAAGCTGTGTGAAATTATTTCTTGCAGATACGGAATCATTTGATTCATAGGTTTTTAGATGATTCTTTTGTATCATTGTCCACAATCAAAGATGATGATCATCTTGCTGCATACAAGATTCAAAAGTCAGCAAAGGGCAATGTTTTGCTTCAGTTGATACATCGCCGTCAAGAACAGTATGTAATATTTGGCTACCCTCGTACTCATCTTTACATAGCAATGTTTGGATGTAAGCATGGCACCAAAAGGTTTACCATTGGCTGCCAGTCGAACTTGAAGTGGTTTTAGTTAGTTATTTTAACTGCTAGATTGGCATCTGAAGCGGTTGACTTCAATGCTATTAAGATTGTAGTTTTTTTTCTATTTGAATGGTTTTATAATGCTTGATTATATTTGTTATTTTAACAGTTTAATCTCTCTCTCTCTCTCTCTCTCTCTCTCTCTCTCTATATATATATATATATATATAGATAGATAGATAGATTTTAATTCTTGAGTAATTTCATGATGGTAACTGCCATCGCTGCTTTAATATTCTTGCTTCGAAGCTAAGAGAGTTCCTTGGCATTGAGTTGTTTCTAATGCAACACTACATTATTGTTGTATTTTTGTACAGGGAAACTAGCGATGCTCAAAGATGGAAACCTTTTGGAACTCCTCTTATTTCATCTCTCTTGTGTGATGATGTAATTAGAAGTGGTGCTATTCAGACAATTGTTCAGACAATGCTTACACCTCTGCTGAAAGAGGGTATAGAATATTCTGATGATTCAGATCCAAGCACCTCGGGGATGGCAAGGGATCCATCTGATCATGGTTCTGGTGAAGTGGATACTAACTGTGCATCAACTTCTATAAATAAGGTCTTACCAAAACTACCACTTCAGTTGGTCGATGAAAGTAAGACATGTATTGACCTGTCTGCGGGAGACGAGAAAGCTATTAATCTGTCAGCTATGTCACATGTAGTTGTGTATCTTGATTGGACATCAAAGCTTTTGGAGAAGTACAATATAAATTATCTTGAAAATTTGCCTGAGGTCTTTAAATATGGGCCTATTACCAAGAAAGCTCGTACTGAACCTCTTTCTTTGTATACTTGCCTGGAGGCCTTTTTACGAGAGGAGCCATTGGTGCCAGAAGATATGTGGTTAGTTATTCTCTCTTTTCTTGTACTGAAGTGTTTCTTCTCATTGTTTATATACATGAATATTTTGTGAACCATTGGTGTGTTGTGCTTTTTCATAATCCTTTGGTAGGTGGTATTCCTGCCTACAATAAATATGTCAACCATTGGTGTGTTGTCTTTATCCCTACTAATTTGTTTGGATGGGTTCAGGAGTGGCTATAGGCACTAGTTAAATATTATTTAACCATTTTAGGAAAGTCTTTGCAATGTCTGTAAAGCATGAGCCTGGGTTTGCCTCTGCCTTGCCCCTTAGCACTAGACTGTAAAGCGCCGCAGACCCTTTTGGGCAAGGCTCATTTGATCATGTGCACACCTGGTAAACCTAGGTATGCTTTTTTGAGCAATAACATAAATAAAATCGGCCTGATGAAGTTCTCTTTAATTTCTTTCTATTTTTCACTTTTTTCATTGGACATCACTTTACTAGTAAAAAGGGGATAGCTGATGCTCTATGCTTCTTAATATTTGAGTATTCAACAACAAACATGGACCATAAGGAAATTATTCACTTTGACCAATGAAAAAATTGCATGTTTTGTAGATAAACTAGCCCACGTTTTAGAGTGTATCATATTTGTTAAGCTTATATGTATATGAAGTTCTAGTGCCTTGACAACATTGGTCTTTGCACATAATTTATTACTTTCACCAAATTCAAGAAGGGGAAAAAAGTAATTTCTAATTTCTTATCTTAGATATCATCTTACCAGTGCCACGTCATGGGTTAGCATTTTTCTTAAGTTTAAACAATAGAAAAAAAAGTACATAAAGCAAAAACAAAACCTTTGTCCATCCTCAGTCTATCTTTTGAAGACCATCTTTGCTATTTTGGAGCAGCACTTGTGAAGATTAAAGAATGTCCCCTTCAACGAGAAGATAATTGTTGTCTTATTTTGGTTTTAACCTAGTAGTCTGTTGCGATCTCCATAAATTTGGTGGAAGACCTTTGTGAATTTGCAAAAGGAATGGCTAGATACAGTCGAAGCCAGGAATTTTGTGTTAGGAGGGGCAGGATAAAATTATAAATTTTTTTAAGGGGTCAAAGCCAAAAATTTTCTGTTAAAAGGGCTCAAGTTGAATTACTAATTTTTGAGAGGGGCCAAAATACAATGCTCCATTTTAACAAAAGGGCAGGGCCACTTCTTGCCCACCTTTGGATCCACCATTAACTAGACATTATAGGGAGCAGATGTCTATTATTGTTTTGTGTTTTTATAACTACGTCTTGTTCTCAACTCTGAAGGCTTTGGAATGTTTTCAGGTTGCTAGATTCATACTCTCTGTTTGGTAACTGTTACACCATAGTTTGAATGGCTCGAGTAAATATTTTCTGTTTGCTTTACAGTTTTAACAGTCTTTAGTGCTAAGTTGTACTTAAGGAAAAACTTGGGGTTCCATTCCTGCAATATTTTGAATTACCAGTGTTATTTGATGTAGGTACTGCCCACAATGCAAGGAACAACGACAAGCGAGTAAAAAGCTTGACCTGTGGAGGCTTCCTGAGGTTCTAGTTATTCATCTAAAAAGATTCTCATATAGCCGGTCAATGAAGCATAAAGTAGAAACTTTTGTCAACTTTCCTATTCATGATTTTGACTTAACAAATTATGTAGCTGACAAGAGGAGTTCCCGTTCTCAGCTCTACGAACTCTACGCCTTGACCAACCATTATGGTGGCATGGGCAGTGGCCACTATACCGCGCACATCAAAGTAAGTTAGAAGCATCTATATCCTTACTGAAATGGAAGTGTGCATTATTTACTTTTCTTTTCGGGGGCTGGGGACTTGGACAGGGATGTTGCATCCATTTATGACTTTTCAGTCAAGACCATTTATTTTTCTGCTCTTTTGGTCTGGCCCTTAGCTTTCATTAGATTTGAATCCTCTTAATTAGAGTTTAGATTTATATTGAGACACAAATCTATGTTATTTAGACTGAATGTGTCATATAAGATACGTGTCCAGTTCAGGCATATTCAATATTTTCTGGGTTTCCTTTTCATGTATTGAATTTTTCCTTGTAACCATGTCCAAATGTGCATCAAACATGAATGTCTAATACAGGTAGTTACATAAATTGGCTTCAATCGTTGTTGATGCACATGTATCTCATCATACTATTTTATGCTGATTTTGTTGTTTGCAGCTTCTAGATGACAACAAGTGGTACAACTTTGATGACAGCCATATATCACCTATAAATGAAGAAGATGTAAAGTCAGCTGCTGCATATGTCCTGTTTTATCGAAGGGCAAAGTCCGATACCTCAGGTACCAGTTCTGCTGGGTCTCGTAGAGCTCGGGATAAAACATCTTATAAGTATTGAAGTGAAGGTACATGCCTAAACTATTCGCTGCCATGCATGTAAGTTCATGACTGTAGAGTGCTAAAGCAACAAAGAGTGTTGTGAGCTTGTCTTTGCAAAATATTGATTTAGTGATCTGTTCAATGTGCTGCTTTACTTCAATCGCTAACCTATTGCCTGGACAAAAATATTTTGTGTCAAGAGTAATATTAGATCGAAAATGAGACATACTCAGATTCGGCTTAGTCATTGTCAAGTCAAAACTCAAGCTTGAGTAGTGAGCTATTGAGCATCTTAACACCCAGCTCAAGTGCCTTGCCAACCTAATCGAGTATTTTTAATATGTATTTTTACTATTTTTAGTAATGAAAAATCTCAATTCAAATATGAATTCTTGTATTTTTATTTCTGTTATCTTGGTTTACAAGCTATTTGAGAAAAACTTGGTATGCCTGGTCAATGTCAAGGCAAAGGTCAAGCTTGAGTAACAAGTTATCGATGGAATATGAGTATTTTAACACCCAGCTCAAGTGGCAGCCAACCTAATTGAGTCTTTATTATTATTATTATTATTATTATTATTATTATTATTATTATTATTATTATTATTATTATTATTAAAATAATATTTTATTTGAAGTGATGAAAATTTTTTATTGTATCAAGAGTAACACTATATCGGAAATGAGATATCTATGTTCACAAGCTACTCGAATTTGGCTTGATTAAGATGATACTGGAGTTTGAGTGGTGAGTTATGGAATGAGTTTTGAGTATTTAACGTCAGGTTGAAGATCTTGCTAATTTTTTAGTACGTATTATTTTTATTTGGTAATGAAAAATCTCAGTTCAATCATGAAACTGTTGACTGAAAACCATAGACCCAGACCACCACCTTGATGATCAATCTACCTGGAAATAAAATGTAAATAAAGGGGAGACAAAATGTAAAATGTAAATATTATGCTATATCTCCGGTGTTGATTGGTCCAATATTGCTATATCACTTTTTGTAATAGTTTGGGGTAAAGTGGTGAATGGAATTAAAATAAACTATTGGTGTCAAATTAAGAACAAAAAAAATCATAGGTACGATGAATGAGGTATTCTATGTAATTTAGTTAGTATAAATAATATGTAATTTAGTCAGATGTTTAATTGGTCAAAATAAAATTGTTAAGTCCTAAACCAATTGGCATCATTATTCTTGCAACAACCTAAAAGTTTAAATGCGCTACAGCATTTGATATCTTCCACTTTGGAGATTGAAGTGTTATGCTTAGTGTAGGCATTCTATCAAAAGAAAAGCATGAAAAATTATCTTTATCTAAAATACTTATGTAATTATTTTAATTCTTACCCTCTTCTTAAGAGTGTAATTGTGAATTCGAGTAGTGTAATCCAGTTACAGTCATGAGACTTACTAACTGCAATGATTATCAAAACATGCAAACACGTGTAATTACTAACAATTACATTCAAATCCAATTATTAAGTTGCATTCCAATTATATTCTACAACAAAATTGAATTAGCCTTATATTTTTTTTGGTCTTAAGTCGAATTTAAATAAATAAATAAATTCTTATACAATGCATAAATTTGAATCAACCTGACTCCAAGGGGAAAATTCTAATGAGCTCTGTAAAGTGAGCTTCTTATAAGCTCCAACTAAGATATTAAGAAACATGCATTACCAGGTTATAAGTAACTTTGTAAGAGAATTATAAATTTTGTAAGAATTTCCATAGTTTTGTAAAAGAATCAATAATTTATATTGTAAATAATTTAATTTAATTTTTTTTTTGAAATCATTACAACATTATAAAAAAATTCAATAATTTTAAGTAGCTGATGTCTTTCAAAATTACCAAATTTTTAAGAATTACTGAATCATTTACAAGATTGCCAAAAAACTTAAACAATGATTGAATCCATTATATTTTATTATTTCCCTGTTCTCCAAAGGAATTACATAAGTAATTAAGTAATCTTATAAGAAAATTCAGTGTTAGATAAATAATAGAATGTTGTAAGATTTTTAACAAATTTTAAATGATTCAATAAATTTAAAAAAGAGTCATTAATCTGTTAGGGAATTCAGTAATGATTTAAGAGATTCAATAATCCTGTGAGAAATTAGATATTTTTGTAACAAATTGAGTAATTGTGTAAGAATTTCAACAATTTACATTGTAAGAAATTTAGTAATCATCAAAGAAATTCTGTTAACTTATAAGAAAATTCACTAATTTACAAAGTGATAATAAATTAGGCAAGTAGTAAATTATTGTAAGATATTTTATAGTCTTTTGAGATATTTACATTATGTTTGGTTCGCTATAATGTAATAGAGTTGTAGTGAAATAAACTTATAATCATTAATTCAACTGTTTGGTTGAATGGAACGGAATAGAATTGTAATAATATTTTTGTGTTTGATTAAATGACTAGAGTACCATTAGTAAAATTTTTTTAGGTAAATAATTATTATTATTAAATTTTAATAGGATTATTATTAAAAATAATAATAAATAATTTAATTATATTTTAATATAATTATTTTTAAATTAAAATATTTTATTTTTATATTTTGTAAGTCCAAGTTTTAAAGGATTAATCTAAAAATTAAATTTTTTTGTTATTCAATGTTGCATGGAATAGTCATTCTTTAGTGATATCAAAGAATAGCTATTACAGATAGACAAGTAATATAGAAGTAATAATCATTTTATTGAATGAGTATTACGTTCAACCAAACAAATGGATGGTTTACCATTCAATAAATAAAGGGTGGATGCTATTTCATTCAAGAGCGAAGCCAGGGGGACTGGCAGGGCCCTGGCCCCCCCTAAACTGTAAAATTGTTATTTTGGTCTTTATAATTTTTTAAAAATTTTAGATTAATAAAAGTAAAATTGTACTTTGGCCCATCTAAAATTATAAAAATTTGATTTAATCCTCCACAAATTATAAAAGATATAGATTATAAGAAATTAAAATTTCATCCGGCCCCTCCTAAAAAATTATCCTGACTTCGCCCTTGATTTCATTCCCTCAACTAAACATGGTGTTACTAAGTTTAAAAAGTTAAGTAAATTGTAAGGTGTAGACAATTATTCAAGAGATATAGTAATTCTAAGTATATGAAAAAGTATTTGAACCTTTTCATACTTGATAAAAAATCCACTTACCTGCCTTGAGGTTAATATTCACCAAATCTGGCCAATTGGTTGGATTAAAAATTAATTTGAATAAATAAATTTAATCAATCAGCTAAATTGATTTAATGAATTAACTTTAGAGTTAATATATAAAAAAATTATTATTTTTCCTCTATCTTTCTATTTTTATATTTTAATTATTTTTTATTAGGACATTCTAATGATAACTAATTAATTTAAGATGAAATAATTTAATAAATTCATATAAGATTAATATATAAATTTAGAATATTTAAATCTAGTTGAAGTCAAATATAGTTTTTTAATGAAAAAGTAAAATATATTTAATTTTATCGTAGGTAATTATAATTTAGGTAAATTACATCAACAGTCACTTAACTTTGATGTAATTAATCAGTCACTCTAATTTCAATTCAGTCACTCAATTTTTAAAAAATAATAAATTAATCATTTTAAACATTTCCCATTAGAGACTTAAAAGGAAAAGTGACATGGCATCCTATTGTGTAAATGACCCAATTTAAAACCCTAGCTGGGCTGGGCAGTAAAAGAAGAAGAAAAAAAGAAGAGAAAAAAGAAGAGAAAAATTCTAAAGTGGTTCAATAGCTGGATCGCGGTGACGATGGTGGGGCAAGCTTCACATTGAATAGTTTCAGAACAGTCGAAAGCTTTTCTTCATCGTATTTGGCCAAATGCACCATCTCATCTCATCTTATCTCAAGTCATCTCCATTCCTTCTTCTTCTTCTTATTTTATTGTTAACTAGCCTTGTCGATAGCTCAGATCGTAGAGTATTTGTACCGGATGCTTTGGACATAGAACCATCCATGGTTTAGAGATAAAACAATACAGTTGTTGTCACAGTCGAGTTCGAACTGATCGTCGTCGCATTTGGGAGGTTGGGTTGGTAATCGAAAAGGTAGCTCATTGTGGCATTTCCACAAACAGTTGGATTGCAATATTTATTTCTAGTTTTGGCAATAATTAAAAGTTGTGGTTTGGTGACACAACAATAGCAGCCACGAGAGCTTAGATTGAAAGTTGTGGTTTGGGTTTTGGCATGGTAGAATCTGAATGGGGAGAGGTTGGAAGGTAGAGGAGACAAAAGAGATTAACGATAGAGTGGAGTAGATCACCATATTTGAAATCAGAGATTATTAGGATGAAGAAGAAGTATAAAACTCAACTTTACCTCGTCCAACTTGGCAAGTTAACTGGTTACATCATCTAGTTGATAATATTAGCACTAATTTGTTATTTTTTAAAAATTGAATAAATGAAATAAATAAATAAATGAAGTAAAAAATAAATAAATAAATAATAACAAGGGTCTCTCTATTTAAAAAAAAAAAAAAGTTTGAAGACTGCCTACGACACTCTTTGATTCCAATAGAATATGTCCTTAGTATTTCTCTAACTTTCCGATACTGCAGGTTTATAATGAAAGCTACGAGTAATTCAATCAATTCAAACCCAGAAGCTTCTCAAAGTTTAATCAACAAAATCTACGGCGTTTTCTCAAACAATGACGCCCGATTTTCGTTCCCGATTTCGTCTTCCAGGACTACCGAAATGGAGTTGGTTCGAGGCGTTGTTCGAATGTTGCAAGGCTTCTCGAGTTCCTTGTTTTCTTGGGACGAAAAGGGGCGGCGATTTTGCGTCAGAAATGGGATTTACATCCCCCATTTGTCTCAGTCAAGTTTGGCCGTAATCCTCAACCAATTCATGTACGCCGCTACGTGTCTTGAGCTTGTGCAAATTGCGGTTTATAAAGTGGAATCGCAGCTTAGATCTCCTCCTCCCACTTTGAGAGCTTTTGCTTCCTCAGTTTCTTCTTGGCTCAAGGTCATAATTTGCTCTTCTTTTTCTTTTATTCTTGTTTTATTGATGAAAATTGATTTCAATTCGGTTTTCTAAGCAAATGTAACATTCGATTGTTGACCCAATACTTTTTTTTTAAATGTATAATTTGTCTGTATATATCCAAATGTTTTTGTTTGAGTTTCTGTTTAGATAGAATACATACATTATAGTTGATTAAGATGGACTAGTGAGTATAATATGCAATACCCGTTATTAATATATATATATTTTTCTGAAATAGAAGTAATAACCTTAACATTAGGTTTTTTTTTTAATGTAAAATTCAATTATTAATCCAAACTTTAAAAAAAAAAATGATGTATATATCCAAATGTTTTTTTGTTTGAGGTTCTGTTTGGTAATGATAGAATCTTAGTAAGAAAACACACACGCACACATAATTGATTAAGATGGACTTGTGAGTAAAATATGTAATACCCCGTAATTAACATAATTTCCATATATAGAGAAATAACCATAACCGTTGATTTATCTTCTTCTAAAAAGTTACTGCGACATTGTTTGATTTTGTATCTGGAAGCGTATTTAGTTAAGATGTTTTTGCCATCATATAGAAAGGTTAAATTGTCTTGTGTTGGCATGAATTCTTTCAAAGCTTAGTCAAATTGTTATGTCTAGAGCAGAGGTTGCGTGATATTGCTTTGAATGAAGAAACGAAGATCAGCAGTTCAAATGCGGGATCTACGCTGACCTTGCTGGGATTAACAAGTTCTTTATCAAGGTTTGTATGTTTTGTCTTACAAACTTTCACCTGAACAAACTCTAGGCATTTAGTTTTGTTTTTCATTATTCTCAGTTTTTTGAGTTGTTGCCATTATAGTATTTGTATTGAAGAGCACCTGCGGTTTAGAATAATTTTGAGTGTTAGATATAGACATGTTTACAGATAAATTTCAACTCCATCTCCAAGATTATTTTCTTTCTTTTTGTCAAGTCATTGCATTATTTGTCTTATTATATTGAAAATTTCTGATTCTTTTTCAATGATATTAGCCTTTGTTCAGGTGCTGAATATCTATTGCAAATAGTTCATGGAGCCATTCCCCAAGCATACTTTGAGCCTACTTCGAATATTTCAGCTGCTGACATTGCTACTTATATCCTTGACTATCTCTATATAAAGCTTGATGAAGCATGCCTCGTACAAGGTGGTGAGGTTGTATCTATTTTCTCATTGTTGATTACTGTTCTTGATTCTCCACATTTGTATGAACATCTGACAAATACAAACTTAGAGCTCATGCTAATTTCAGGGGGATGAATATAAGATGCTGATTCATATATTTGTTGGAAGCTTACTACCATACATTGAGGGTCTTGATTCTTGGCTTTTTGAAGGGACACTGGATGATCCTTTCGAGGAGGTAACTTTGATTCAAGCTGAAATTTATTCTAAAGCCTGAAACAATTTCTTCAATTTAACATCTCTCAGAAATTCTTTTTCGCACATGAACTCATTCTTTTTGTGAATGATTATGATAGTTTGCAATTAGAGTTCCATTTTGCATTAAATGTTAGCGGGACTCTAGTATGCTTCATGTCTCTGACATATGTACTGTTGACATAATAATACGAAGTTGCAATATCTTTACACAAGGGGGATTAGGTGGTTTTCCATGATGCGTTTCTATTTTCAGGTTCAAATGCATTTTTGCAAGTTCCTCACTGAATTCCCAGTTATTGTCTTTTGTCTCTTGTGGCAGATGTTCTTATATGCTAATAATGCAATCTCCGTTGATGAGCCTGAGTTCTGGGAAAAGAGTTATTTACCAAGGATAATGCAAAATTACAATCTAAAAGTTGACCCCTCTACCCCAAATTATAGCCATGATTATGTACATGGGATGAGTAACAAAAAGGAAACTACTGAAAAGGAGTTTGTTTCTACATCTGGTTCTGTGAAAGGAAAAGAACAAAACAATAGAGACCTTATAGTGTGTCCTTTATTTATTAAGGACATAGCAAAGTCAATTGTTTCTGCTGGGAAATCATTGCAGCTGATCCGTCATGTTCCTATGGCATCAACAGTGCCTTCTTGCAAAAATAGTGATAAAGTAGATGATGGTTCTGGGAATTATAATGATTGTGATATAAATAAGATGAACCATTGGCAGGGCATGGCAGGGGTAACTTTAGCTGAAATCTTTTTTGTGTCTTTAGCAGGCCTTTTAGGCCATGGTGATCGTATCTCTCGATATTTCTTCGAAGGTGACCAATGCAAAGCAGAGACTATTTCTTCCCTGTATGCATGTATGAAAGAACAGATTATGGAATCTGGTACTGATGGAGCCTTGCCACCTTCAACATACTCAGAGAAAATCTGGTATAAGTTCTTAGTTAACTCATTGTTAAAGAAAGAGGTTTTAGATATAGAGCCTGCAGATGAGGATTCTTGTTGTTTCCCTGATATAAAAGCAGAAAATGTGATTGTAGGAATTGAAAATAAATATTTGTCCCAAAGATCTTTTTGTCCTGAAAATCCAGTCATTACTGTTTGTCAAACATTGCTCGACAAGAACAGGAATTCATGGGAGGCACTGAACTTATCACAAAAGTTTTGCTTACCCCCTTTAAATGATGAATGCTTAAGAAAAGCTGTTTTTGGAGAAAAAAGTGAGAATGTTTCTGGACCTCATGGAACCAACTATATGTTTGGTTTCCAGTTTAGTGAATCTGAACATCTTCGTGCCCAGCATGACACTAAGTTATTGGAAGTTTTGTTACCCTTTCCTACTCTTCTTCCTTCTCTACAGGTATTGCTAGACTGATGTTTTTTAGACTCAATATGTAATGCAAACCCCATGCAAGCATTTTTCAAATGTAACTGAATCTGGAAACAGGATAATATCAGCATGTCAAAGCTCTTGCCTTTCCAGAAGAATAGCACCCTTTCATCAAGTGTACTTAGCTGGATTCAAACTGTTCAACCAAGAATTAGCCCACTTCCTACAGTTATTATGCAGGAATGTCTGACTGTGTACATCAAGAAGCAGGTAAATTGTTGAAATATGCCTTTGTTGTTCACATTTTTTTTAGTTAAACATTTTTATAAATCTAAATGTTTGTATATAATGTCATAGGTGGATTATATTGGCGGCCTTATTCTGTCAAAGTTAATGAATGATTGGAGATTAATGGATGAGCTTGCAGTGCTGCGTGCTATATACTTGTTAGGTTCAGGTACTATATGGTTTGTTGACTTCTAATGTATATTGGTTGCCATATACTTGTTTGTGCTGCAAGCGGTATACTATATCTCTGACATTTCCTTCATACCTTCCTTTCAGGTGATTTGCTGCAACACTTTTTAACGGTGATATTTAATAAGTTAGATAGAGGAGAAACCTGGGATGATGATTTTGAGTTGAACACAATATTGCAGGTGAATACTTGGTGTAACGATTTAGTTTTTTAGAATCCTTCATATCTTTTTGGATGCCTAATTTGTTGCTTTTGTGCACATTGCAAAGTTGCCAATTGCCACCCTCGGTCATGCAATGTACAATTATCTGCTTTGCAGTTGTTCAATTTCTATATTACTTCTATTGGGATAATGTTATAGATCCTTGTAAACCACAGGAATCCATTAGAAACTCAGCTGATGGTTCGCTATTGAGTGCACCGGAGTCTTTGGTGGTGTCCATTTCCAAGACTCATGGTTTTGATAGTGATGAGCTAAGTAATACAGCTACTGTTGCTTCAACTCCTCGTAAAAGTCGTTCACAAAGCTATGGAATTGATGGCCTTGATTCTCTGAAATTCACTTACAAGGTCCATTCCTGAGACCAATAGTTTCTTCCCCAATTTTAATCCATTCTCCTTAGCAAGTGTGTAATGTCCTTTATATACATGCACTGGATGTGGCAGGTCTCTTGGCCTCTTGAACTGATAGCTAATTCAGAGGCAATTAAGAAGTATAATCAGGTACTAATCTCATTTTGGTTGTAAGCTGTTTTTATCTAGAAATATGCTTGTTCCTCAAATATTTTATGTAATGTAGGTCATGGCATTCTTGCTGAAGGTCAAGCGGGCAAAGTTTGCACTTGATAAAGCTCGGAGATGGATGTGGAAGGTTATTTTAATTTTTTTTTGAGAGTGTTCTTCTATCAAACAATCATTGTTTTCTCCATGTTAGTGCATGTTCACAAAGAACACATAAACATGTGCTTTTGAGAACCAATCATGCAGTCGTCACTATTTCTTTGATTCATGAGTCAGTCTTTGATGATTCTATTTCCAGGATAAAGGCACTGTAAGAAACAGCCGCAAGCACCATTGGTTAGTGGAGCAAAAACTCCTTCACTTCGTTGATGCTTTTCACCAATATGTGATGGACAGAGTAAGTTCTCTTTTTGAAATTGGTAGAGTAAGATATCGTTTATTTTATAACTTTTGTCTACTGTTTTTTTTCCTTAAAAGTTTTTTCCCTTTTTCTGGTTCTCTCTAATTTTTTGTGCTGATTGATTGTCCAAGAAATGTTATGGTAGATTTCCTGTAATTACACAAATGAAAAATGAAAATAAAGGACAAGTAGCAACCATCTGGTTGAATATAAAAAGAAACATGCAGTTAAACCATGTTATTCACAAATGGCTCAAGACATAACTTGAATGCCCATAAATAAGAGATCAAGATAGCTAAGTCTGAGCCATAGCTTCCAAAGGATTCAGGTATTAGCAACTTAGCTGATGTAGAAGTTTAGAACCAAGCTATAAGCTTAAAAAGGTAGATAATTTCATTTCAAAGGCTAAATGGAGTTAGCTTTAACCTTCTTCATTGTATAATGGAATCACTATACCACAAGTATCATGCTTTCGTCACTCTTCAGATATAAATATCCTCAATATCACTTCTCAAAATTTCCTCAAATGAAATATGACCATCCATTCTTGGATGGAGTTTCGAATTAAGTATAAATTTATAAAATTATGAGCTGCAGACTTGATAAATCATTGAATGTATGGCTCCCAGAAATAACTGGAATATGTAACATTTCACGACATCAAGAAAACCTTGTAAGAAAAAATAAAACCTATATCTTATTGTTGCATCATATCTGTTTGTAGAATCCTCTTTGCTTATCCATATGCCGCAATTGTTTGGTGCTTTTATAGGAGGATGTGGTTTCTATAATTTGTCTGTGGGTCCTCTCTGTGATGGATGAAATGAGTTAAATCAATGTTTAGCAGACCTCTCTAACACTGGAGATCCAACTCTTTTATTTTAACACAACGAAATTGCTAGTTTTGTTGCATTTCTATTGTGTTCCATTCTTAGGAATTATACTGTTACAACATGGATAGATTATTGAGAACCTAAATGCGTGTATCTATCTTTTGGGTTTCAAATTAAGTTTCATATATTGATGACAATATTGATACCACCTCGGTTGGTTGATCAAGAAGGCTTTTCATGTTGTAGCAGCTGATTTCCATAAATAGATTTGTTTGAATTAATTACAAAATATAACAACTGTTGAAGGGTCACATTCTTTTTCTAGACAAATATTGTTAGCAGGCCGATTTCCAATGTATCATGATGCAGAAGTTGTAACAACTGTTATAGTAAGCTTTGCCTCAGGAGAGAAAAACTTAGTGTGGTGGAACCATAGGGTAAAACAAGTAAGAAAAATACTGGCAGCAGCTGGGTCTCTGACTAGCTTTTGGTAATCAGGTGTATCATAGTGCATGGCGTGAGCTTTGTGAAGGAATGGCTGCAGCTGGGTCTCTAGATGAGGTTATAGAAGTACATGAGGCCTACTTATTATCAATTCATCGGCAATGCTTTGTGGCTCCAGATAAGCTGGTAGGATCATATATTTTTATATTTGTAATCTTTTAAAAATCATGATTACTCTTTGTAGGTTGAAAAGGTTTGAGGAGTTACATTTGATTATTGCTTAATGATCTCATTGATTTTCAGTGGGCTTTGATTGCAAGCCGAATCAACAGCATTCTTGCACTAGCTCTGGACTTTTACTCCCTACAACAGACTTTAAGCAGTGCTGGAGCAGTTTCTGCAATTAAGGCCAGATGTGAAATGGAAGTAGACCGGGTTGAGAAGCAGTTTGACGATTGCATTGCTTTCCTCCTTAGAGTACCCTCTAACCCTTTCCAGTTGCTTTAGCCTTTTATTTGAATTCAGGGTTTCTATAGTTTGCATCTCATTCATGTTTGCCGAGAATGCTAAATGCATTCAAAGAGACCAACATGCATCCTTACTTGTGAATACTATGTTTTTTTTTTTTCAGAAAGCATGAAGAAATTTTAGTTTAGGGAGCTGAAAAAATATAATATCCTAAATTGGATTCTCTAATCCAAAGGCTTTGTCTTCAAAATGCAGGTCCTGTCTTTCAAGCTCAATGTGGGGCACTTTCCTCATTTGGCTGATCTGGTTACTAGAATTAATTACAACAATTTCTACATGTCTGATGGTGGAAATTTGATGACTGCCCCTAGCTCTGAAACTGCTGCTGCAAGACTCGGGAAGGCCTTTGCAAGTTGAACACAATACAGTTGATTCTGTTACTTATGGTGCCCGATCTCCAAACCAGGTATGATCAAGGCAATTTGAATGATAAGTCTCTAAAGCTGCTCATACATATGATCTTTTAGTTTGTTATAGACAAGTGAGTTTAAAGAAATCAATTAGTTTGGCGGTGGGGGGTATAGTCTTTGCATCTAAATTTTGGAGTTGATCAACCGTCTGCCCTTGCAGTTCGATTGCTCAGTTTGTAATTGAAATCCTGGTATAAAAAGTACCATGTTTTCGTTAGATTTCAGGTTGTTGATGTTGTGGAAATGGTATGGTGTGGTGTTTTGTTGATTTTAGGCAGTTGGCAACATGTTGATATTAGGTCCTGATTTTACTTAATTTTACATGTTCATGATAATTGTTAACGTCATCATGAATGTTCTCTTGAAGTTCACCTGAAGTCATCTTGTGAGTTATGACCATGAATGTGATATCATGTTAGGAATATATATATATATATATATTTGTATTAAAAGAAAGAAAGCAAAGAGGAATGGTAAGTGAATATTTTTGTCTTCAATGTTGTTTGAAGTACCCATGTGATATGAATACAAGGATTTTTCGTATAGGAAAATATGAACATTCCAATTTGAGAAACCCATTATCAAATATCTTCTCAAGATAATCCATTGCATGCGGTTGACTTATGTTGGTCTTTATCCGTGCTTCACACTAGTGTTGTTCAAATATAATGCCATAATAGCTTTACAATGAATGGTTAAACCCAGATAATTTGTACCACAATAATCTGAATCCAGTGTTTCTTAAACCCAAACAGTTTGTACCCGAATGATTTAAATCTAGCACTCTAAATTAACCCAAAATATCAATCTACAAAAAATTAAGTTCAGATTTGATTCAACTCAAATTAATTGGATTTGAAACCAATCCATATTCATATTTCATTCAAATTCTAACTTTAGATTGAATGATGAATGTATTTCAAACAAACAAATCCATTAAAATGAAAAGGTAACTTGTTTTTAAGGGTAAGGATGAAAATTATGCAAGAATTTAACACTAGATAAATGTGTCAATTAAAGACTTAAACAAGTGTCTTTTGCATATGGTTTGAATTCGGTAAAAATAGTGAAATTTTATAAAACCTTGATTACTAAAGTATATTCATTTTTTTACTTTGCTACTTAAATTTTTTATCCAATTTAGTAACTAAAGTATGCTTTTGTTACATTTTTTAGTTCATTCTTAGCAAACGTTAAAAAAGTCTTATAGCCAATCATAAAACGTTACGTAGCATCTTCAAGTAAACTTTTTTTCCTTTTATTAAATGGATGCACGTTAAAAAAATATAAAAGTAAAAATAAATATATAAAAAGTTCAGAAAAATATATATAAAATCTAGAGAAAAACATATAAATTATAATACATTATAAAAATAACATTTACAAAAAAAAAATGATAATTGAAAAGAAATTAGTTGAAATTAATAATATCATTACAAAAGTTGTAAATTTTTTTTAAAAGGTTTTAAAATAAATGTTTTTATAAAATTCTAAAACATATAATTATAAAATTCTAAAAAGGTATTTAAATTTCAAGTTTTTTTACAATTATTTGAAATTTAAATATCTTTTTTACTAATTATATATTATTTTAACTTTTTAAAATTTATAATGATATAATATTTATAAAAAAGAAAAAAAGAAAAAAGAACACGTTCTAATACTACCACATGAACAGTCAACACAGATGAGGTGAATGTCAAAAACTAATGATTCAATCTACTCATCAATCTATTTAGTATCAAATTAGTGACATTTGTGAAGCTTATAATATAACTGGGCAAAGAAAAAAACATAGAAAACAGGGTGAAGTTTACCTCCTGTATGGCTTAAAATGATAATCCTGAAATTCAGAACCAAAAGTTATTGATTCTTCATCAAGTTTCTTCTTTAACCTTCTCCAAGTCCTCAACATATTAGACTGTATTAAACCCTTATACAATGTCTCAAATGTTACTTTTTGAGGAAGTAAACCCTTCTCAATCATTTCCACGAACAGTTGGCATGCATCTCTCCATTTTTGCTTCTCACACAACCCATTGACCAACAATGTATAAGAATCTAAATCAGGCCCTGGAGTACTTCCTTTAACATCATTCCATATTTCCTTAACGACGTCGATTCGATCCAGCTTCATGAACATCCCTAGTAAGATATTATATGTATGCAAACTCAAATCACATAATTTGTCTTCCTTCATCTTCCTATACAAATTCAAAGCACCATTGACATCCTTTCTCCCTCTATACTCCTTAAAGAAACAATTATAAGTTGCAGCCGAAGGGCTAATCCCATTACTCACCATCTCACCAAGCACCTTCTCCGCCTCTTCGAGTCTCCCACAGGAGCAAAGACACTTGATAACTGAAGTATAAGTAACCACACTAGGGCAAATACCTTTCTCCTTCATATACTTTAACTTATCAAGCGTTAACTCAGGCTTATGTGCTCTGCTGTATACATGTAACACGATTGAAAAGCTGGTCACGTCAGGTTCGATCCCTCGTTGGCGCATTTCATCGAACAGTTTCTCGGCATTCCTTATTGTTCTATCAAACCTTTCATCCGGATGCAAACTGGCTCTTCTACAAATCCCGTTTAACATCACGTTGTAAGTGACAACATTGGGTTCCATTCCTCTTTCTATCATCTCGTTTAAAAACCTCTCTGCCTTATCGATTCTGCCTATCTTGCACCACCCGCTTATTAAAATCGTGTACATTTTCGAATCAACACGAAACCCAGATTTCCTTTTGTTAAAAACCTCAACCGCCACCTTCACGTAGCCGTATTTACAGAGTGTATCGAGAAGGAAACAGAAGCAAAACGAATCGTTTTGACTATCGGCGTCGGTGCCAGCAGTAACGAAACACCCAATATCATCGTAAGCGCGAATGGCTTGACGGGTAAAGCCAGCGGCGATTAAGCGACGGATTAAAATCATGAAAGTGGAGGGATCGGGAGAAACCTCGGATTGGTCCATTTCGAGGATGAGCTGCCAAACGACGTCGAATTGGCGGACCTTGCCGAGAATGTCGATGATGAGGTTGTAGGAGGATGTGGAGAGGAGAGGAGAGGGAGAAGGAGGGAGGGATTTGGAAAAGAGGAAAAAGGAGAGGGCAATTTTGGAAGAGTGTTGGAGGCGGAGGAGAGTCTGGTGGAGAAGGAAGGGAGTAAGGGAGACGCCATGGATTTGGAGGGAAGATTCCATGAAGTGGAAAGGGTTGTGGTGGGTGAGGAGGATTTGGGAAAGGGTGTCGGCTTCATTTGAGGGTTCTAGTTTGGGAAGGTTGAAGGAAGGAGATGAGAGGAAACGGAGGGAAGTGGAAGGAAAGAAACGGTAGCTAATGGAGGAGGTGAGACTGCATTTTGTTGATAATCTAAACGCCATTTTTTATCCTCATCCTCAACAAAACACCATGTCTGGTTTTTGATGTTTGCTCTGCGAGAGGAAAAAAGGGTCAAATTCTTTACAAGGTCCCTGGTATTCTCAATTCTTAGATCAATATATTTTTTAATTTCATTAAATAATTTAATGTTACGTGATGAAAATTCAGATAATATTACCTTAGCAAATTGTTTGTTTAGTTGAATATTTTCATAATCGAATCGGATTTGGGCTGAATTATTTGTTGAATTGAATTAAAAAATTAGTTGAACTAATTAAATTAAGGGTAAATTATACCATCAGTCACTCAACTTTAGGGTAGCTGACAAAACAGTTATTTAGGTTTCATTTCAGTCACTCAACTTTCGAAAAGTTACAAAATAGTCTTTTTTGCTGTTTTCCATCACAGATGTCACGACAAACTAACATGGTAGTTGACGACGTCGTTAGTGTAAAAAAATCATCCAGTTGGTCGGTTAGAAGAAGAAAAAGAAGAAGAAGGAGAAGAGGAAAAATAGAAATGCCTGAAGTGATTCTGGTGTGCTATTGTGGAAACCTAGCCAAGTTAAACACGTCTTGGTCCAATGACAACCCAGGTAGGAGGTTTTTTGGGTGTAACAAAATTGGCTCTAGATTTCGAAAACCATGTCTGTTTTTCAGTTGGTTTGATCCGCCATTGACGCCCCGATCACGAATTGTGTTGTTGGGTCTTCTGAAAAAAGTGAGGACATTGGAGGACGCAAGGAGGAGGGAGAGAAGAACCTGGTTTTTGGTGCTTGTATTTGTAACTTTGTTGTTGTTTTTTAAACCTTAAAAATCAGCTTATGTTGTTGTTGTTAGCATTGAAAACCAACTTATGTTTTGTAATATTGTTGCTAGTATATTGTTGGTTATGTTGGTATACATGGCTGCTGGTATATTGTTACTTATGTTATACATGGCTGCTGGTATACATGGCTAACCAGCTCATGTTGTTTACAAACACTTGAAAGACTTAAAATGAGATATTTTTGTTGATTACAAATTGTTTTGTAATATTTTTGTTGCTTACAACAGTTAGAAGAGAAGATAATAGATGGAAAAACGCATGTATTTCTCAATTCTCACACATTTATTTTTTCAATACTCATATGTTAGAAGATAAGAGATAACAAAAATAGCATGGATCAATGCTCATATATTAAGGCTAAAACGCCAAACTGTTTACAAAAGGAATGAAGGGCAAAATATTTCCAAATTTTCCTACAATTCAACACAAGTGAACAGATGTGATTTGCAGGGAAATTTACAAAAAAATTCCAGTGACTATATGCTTAAGTTTATCAACAGTAACAATCATAGGCAAATTTACAAAAAAATCTATCTGCCTAAGTTAATAGATCAATAGCAGGCAAATTTACACATTTTCAAAAAGTTAACAAAATAAGGTTTGTTCAAATCATCATCAATGGTCTGTCATGGATGACCCTTGAGTAGGAGGCATCCATCTAATAGTGGTTGGTCTTCTCTTGAATGGGATCTTTTCTCTTAAGACAGCTTATTGATGAGTTGGGGCATTGGGTAACTGAGTTAGGGCAGCTTGTTGAGTTGGGGTACTCTCTTGCTGATTTGGGGTAGCTTGTTACTGAGTTGGGACACCAACTTTATGTCTTTTGACCTACAGGAACAAGAGAAATCTGTCAAACCAATTCATAAACAGAAGTATACAAAAACTTAAGGCAAATGACTTACTAGAATGTTTTGGCCAACTTCCCCTTTGCAACTCCTCTTATTGTGGCCTATTCTTTTGCATTTACTGCACCTCATGTCCACCTCTCTCTTGCTCAACCTTTCTATTTTTTGTGTTTCATCAGGTTCTTTCCTTCTCACCTTAGTAGGTCTGCCAGATGGTCTTCTTAGAGTAGGAGGCAGTATTGGCAGCATGTTTGACAAAGAGGCCCATTGTTTAGGACCTCTTACTAGACTTATAAAGTTGGAGTAAATTTGAAACTGAGTTTGCTTGGTGTACCAGGTTTGTACATAGGTCTCTGGAAACTCATCTTTTAGATGAATGACAGCCAATGCATGCATGCAAAGTATGCCAGTGAGATCCCAATTCCTGCAGGAGCAGCAATTCTCAACTAAGTCCACCACATGCTGGTTGCCAGGACCACATTCAACCTGATACTTGTCCCCACCAGCATGTGATGGAACACACTTAAAAAATAGTCAACATGCTTGGTTAAAAAATAATCACTAAAATAACTTTTTGAGCAGCCCCACCAATAATGATACACACACATCCCTTAAAAAACAGTCACTATATGCATATTATAAAAAAATACTCACTATATGCATATTAAAAAATAGTCAACACACCAACAATCACTGCATGCATATTAAAAAAATTCACTAAAACAGCATGTGACTAGCAACATGAAGTCAGAATAAAGGCATCAGAAAGATTAAAAATGGTAACTTTACCTCAAGGAATCTTTTATATTTACATCCAACTTTTTCTTGATCTTTGCACACAACATTCCTTTCCATTTGTCAGCTTTTTTTTTTCTTCTTGACAATAAGCAACATAATCTTGGACTTTATTGTTTCCATCATGGTCAGAATAGGTTTCCCTCTTACTTCCAGTATCATCTGTCAGTAAACAACATAAATGATTAGTGAATTGCTAATGATTAGTAAGAAATATAAAACATAGGGGTTTACCTTGTTAAATGATTCAGAAAGATTATTCACCAACATGTCAGAATGGCTCCTAATTGAGAAGTGAGACCCTGACCAATGAGTAGGGTTCTTTTCCTTCAACCAATCATAAGCATGCTGATTGGTTTTCCTTAGTTTATCCATGGCATCCTCAAAATCCCTTATTGTGCTTGCTTTGGAAGATTTCCAAAGCAAATCTTTCAATTCTTTTGTTCGGAAACCGACCTTCTTGAAATTGGCATGTAGGTGTCTAACACAGTGTCTTGTTTCTGCATTAGGAAACAACATACATATTGCTTCTAAAAGACCCTGCAATTAGGGAAAAAAATAGTTTAATTCATTGATAATCCCTAAATAGAAACAACATAAATAAATAAATAGAGTTTTACCTTTTGTTTGTCAGACATGAAAGATATTTGGTATGAGCTCACAATTTTCAAGTCTATTGCAAGCAACTCCAAGAACCAAAGCCATGATGCTTGCAAGCAACTCCAAGAAACAAAGCCATGATGCTTGGTTTTCACTTTCGACAACAACATATGCAAGAAGATAGATGCCATTATTTGCATCTATCCCAACAGCTATAAGCAAATAGCCACCATAGTAGCCCTTCAAGAAACATCCATCTAAACCTATTATCTTCCTACAACCAGTCCTATAGCCATCTTTGCATGCTTGTAAACAAACATAAATCCTTTGAAACAACATGTTATCCAAATAACAAATTGTTGTTGTTCCCTCATTTTGTGTCCTAACCTCCAACAAATACTAAAAAATCTTCTCATATTGAGCCTTATGAGCTCCTTCAATTAATTTTAATGCCCTAAGTTTAGCCCTCCTACATTTGGTTAGTGAGACTATGCAACACAAATCTCTTTTAACATCTTATTGTAATGATTTCAGAGAATAATCAGGATCAGCAATAAATTTTTCTTTATAATGTTCACCTATCCAAGCTGCGGTTACATTCTTATTTTTATATACTTTAGAACAAGTATGGTTAGGGTTTGAACTCCTAATTTGCCAAGTCTGGTCAGTAGGGTCATTAGGGTTTAGTCTAGAAGCCCATATGAACCAAGGACATTTTTCACTGCTGACTGCCTTTAACCTTTTTAAATCATTTTTGGGAAACTTAATAAAATAATTGTTCAACCTACCATACTGCTTGGCAATTTCTTTTAAACTGTCCTTAGACTTAAATAACATTCCAACCTTAAGTCTAGGATTACTCATGTTATTCTCTAGGTTGAACTCAGGCCAATTTTGGCCATTTGAGTCAGATTCATATGCACTATCTAACCTTCCAGAATCATCACTATCACACAGTTCATCTACTCCTATACCATCCATGTTTAAACCATCTAAATTAACATCTATCCTATTAGACACATCACTTTTAGATGCATCACTACCAGACACATCACTACCAGACATGTCTTCTTCATTCTCATTAAAATTGTCATTAATTAAACCTGCCAAACAAAGTACTTATCAATAAAGGCAGACAACAAAGGCAAACACTTTAACCATTTCTGTCAGAATAACCAATACAAAATACCTAATAATTTAATACAAACACAACCATTTTTGTCATGCACATATCAAACAACAACCAATACAAAAATAATTTAATACAAACACAACCATTTTTGTCATGTACATGGCAAACAATAACAAACAATAACCAGTACAATAAAAAAGGTAAATAACAGATTTTGATTTTGCCACATAGAATATAGTAGTTTGGATACAAACAATGGCAGATATACGCAGTAAACATCAGTTTGATAATGGCATTCAAATTTTGATTTTGCCACATACAATATAGCAGCTTGGATACAAACAATGGCAGATATACACAACAAACATCAGTTTGATAATGGCATTCATACAATGGCATATACAAATAATAAACATCATGCACATGGCATACAATACACATTATATGTCATACACTTTAATAACAAAAAAATCAAAATCAAAATCAGTGAGTGTTTCAAAATTTAAATCAAAATCAAAATTAAAATCGAAATAACCCTAAATAACCCTAAATCGAAATAACAATATTGAAATCCAAAAAATTTAAAACTAAATGCAACAGCTTACCCGTTAAAGCGGATGTAACAATATTGGTAGCTTCTCTTCTATTTCCCATTGTCGCTGAGAATCAAAAACACTGAATGGCTTCTAGTTTCGTCTTCTTTTCTCCCCAAACAAAAAAGACCAATCGTCCCCTTCTTAATCGATTATTGAAACGATTTTTAACCCTAAACCCTTCTTAATCGATTCCAAATCAATTTCAACCCTAAAAAACCCAAATCACAACCAAAATTTCCCTAAATCGATTTCTTTTTTTTTCCCCAAACCCCCTAAATACTAATCTGTTTCTAACCTTAAAACTAAACTCATAACCCTTTAATTTTTTCCCTAAACCCGCCCTAAACCAAGACCCCTTACCCGCTTCACCAACGTGGCAAGTTAACTTGCCACATCAGTTGGTTAACTTGCCACGTCAGCGGTCCCGTTAACCCCTTAACGGAAACTGTTAATCAGTGACTATTTTGTCACTTTTTAATAACATTAGTGACTATTTTGTAACTTTTCGAAAGTTGAGTGACTAAAATGAAACCTAGGTGACTGTTTTGTCAGCTACCCCAAAGTTGAGTGATTGATGGTGTAATTTACCCTTAAATCAAATAAAAAAATCGATTGAACCAAATGAATTGAATTTTATAATTTTATAATGTTTTTATTTTTATGTATTTTTAAATAATTTATTTGATTTAAATTAGATGGATCAGTCAGACCAAAAACTGATCCCTTAAAACATTGCTTTAATTTGAAAATTTTTCATCATTTAAAAAATACCTCAAATAAATTTTATCAAATTATTTTAATGAAATCAACGGAAAAAGTTGAGCTAAGGGGTAAAAATATACTGTTCAGAAAGAAAAAAATATAGTAAAGGTGCCAAATCCGTGAAAAATGGATAACACAAGGATCTTTTATAAATTTGACCAAATCGGGCTGGTTAGCTTTCCTCTGTGGCAGCATGTGAAGCACGCCACGTGGGTAAAGATGAAGCTGTAGCAGATATAGTATAGCCCACAGCGCTTTGAAACTAATCAATCAAACACTGGAACTCAATCATCAATGGCGACTGCAACTTCTTCTCCTACTTGCCAATTCTTGACTCATTTTGGGTCTCCAAGACCTCATCCAATTATCTTCTCTCCCATCTCCAAACAGACCCATTTTCAACTTTACAGAATCATAGCTAATGGTTCACTCCGAAATAACTACTTCTCTCCAACTCCAACAATCTCCTCCAATTCTCCACTGCTAGTAAAAGCTCAAGCTTCCATCAACGGAGAAAGAGAACCCATGGTTCCTCCTTACAATGTCCTTATAACTGGCTCAAGCAAAGGTTAGTGAGGATAATCTGTAGAATGAACTTAAATAAGCAAATGTAGAAGCATTTAAACTATTCTCTCTCTCTCTGTGAGGAAAACTATGAAAGTACTTTATTGGTTTCAGGAATAGGGTATGCCTTGGCGAAAAAATTTCTGATAGCAGGTGACAATGTCATAATTTGTTCAAGATCTGGTAAGACTTCTATTGCTTTATCTCATTTCTTATCAGCAAAGCCCTTATGCTGTATTGCAATATACCTATTATATAACTGGCTAAAGTTGTATACTTTTTGTTTTATGTGATTAATATATATGTAATTAAAAAGTATTTGTTACCTTGAAGATATTAAAGGGTACCAGACATCTATGTTGCTTTGATTCTTATTAGAAAAAGTTGAATATGTTTGTGTTGGATAGCCAGAGAGAACTGAATTTTTTTTCGGGTATTATTTTGCCTTGAACATATTGGGGAGAGCTTTATCTTCTGGTTGGAGGAACTACTAATACAATTGGTCGTTTCTCCCTTTTGTATTTTGTCTTGTCCTGTTGGTTTTCCCAGCCTTCAGTTCTATTGTTGGAAATCATCGATTAGGAATAAGAGTTGAACACAAAGTTAAATTAGAGTATAACTTTGAACGTTTGTTTAATGATATCAAATTTGATGCAGTGGAATGTTTGCTATTCTTGAATAATATTTTTATCACCTTTCCACCAGTTAATTAGCTTTGTAATACTGCTTGAAATTATGTGTTGAGTTTGCATCACTTGTACTTGATTATCACGCTATGTGATGAATCATCAGAAAGTAGAGTTATGGTCAGAAAGCTAATTGGAAATTGGAATTGAGTGACTAGTTTTGCACTGATATTTTGACAGCTGAACGGGTGGGATCTGCTGTTAACAACCTCAGAGAAGGATATGGGGAACAACGTGTGTGGGTACATCTGCTATGACATTTTCATGACTTCCAATTCTTCATGCATGCTTGCGCCTTCATTTTCCATGCATAAAATTTCTCCAATTTAAGCTTGTTGCTGCTTTGAACAAATCTCTTTCACAGGGTACTCAGTGTGACGTTAGAGAGGCAGAGAGTGTGAAGAATTTAGTTTTATTTGCACAAAAGAACCTGGGGTACATCGACATATGGGTATTTATGTCTTATCTTGGTCCCTCTACTTTATATTTTGGTGGCAAATTTCTATCTGGAGAATAACTCTGATATCCCTGGAAACTCATAGTCTTTGTTTGTTACATGACGATTTATGAGATCTGTTAGATGTTCTTGATGAATAGGATTCAACAAGAAGCTGCTTAGGAAAATTGTGTTGAAAATGCTTTCTTATCTGGTCTTTCACTTTTTAACAAAATTTTTTTAGTTTAATTTTAAGAATAGATCATATTATCAGCGAACAATAATAAAGTTTGTAATCAAGGAGTGAATATTAAAAAAAATCATGACTATGAGTTGATGATGGATTCTTTTAGTTCTGCCACTGGAAACAGCCTTGAAAATTAACGTCTACTGTGTCACAACATGCAAATATTTGTTTGTTTGGTTTAAGCCACAGAACCTTCCATTGTTGTTTGATGCAATAAAACATGATGCTTTTAAGATCAAAAGTCCGCTGCTAGGACATTTTCCATTTGAACTTGTACTGAAACATTAATGTTTGCTGCTGCACATGTTTTTCATCTACCTCAAAGCTGGGTTTTATATCATGGCACTTATTTGTGTGACATGTCTTTATCAATCCCCAAAAAGATTTCCCTTTTTCATTTGTTGCTTTAATTGATTTTGAGGTCTTATGCTCTTTTCTGTACAAAGCTTTGCTTATTACTCTGGCAATGCTTCTCTTCCTTTGTTATAATCTTACTCTATGTTGAGAATGATGCAGATTAATAATGCAGGATCCAATGCCTATAGTTATAAACCATTGGCAGAAGCATCAGATGAAGATCTTATGTGAGCTTACATATACAATCTTTTTTTTTTTCCCTCTTTGTTCTGTATTCCGTTTTTGGTATGTCGTTCCATTGATTTATAATTTGGGTTGTCCTTATGCAGTGAGGTTGTTTCTACAAACACCCTTGGGTTGATGATTTGCTGCCGAGAGGTAAAAACAAATTCTCATTTTTCTTGCTTGGACGGCTTTTGTTCTGTTCTGATGCATATAGTTGTCTCTCAGGCCATCAAGATGATGTTACAGCAGCCTCGAGGTGGTCATATTTTTAACATTGATGGAGCCGGTTCAGATGGAAGACCAACCCCAAGGTATTCCTCTTTTACTTAATTGCTGTACTGTAGCCCAGAAATATTGGGAGCTGTTTTGTTTAATTTCTAGTGAATTCTTCTTGGATAAAGTGCAAACAATTTTCTGGAAGTTGTTTTATGGCTTTATCTATCAAATACAGTTGCATTTACTTGTTAAAGGGTGCTTTCCAAATGGGAAATTTCTACTATCATAGTTGATGTCCTGATTACTTGTTCTTGTTGAGAATAAATATTGCTAGTAACAATTTTATGGTCATCAACATCAGAGGAAGCGGTGTGAATGAGTATTCTGCTCTTGCTTGATCCTTTATCTCCTGAATTTCTTTTGGGTGAATTCCTACCTGAACTTTTTTTCCCTTTCCCGAGCCTGTGTTTGTTGTTGCCTAGAATTTATGCGACTCTGCATTATTGCTGCCAAAAGGAGTCAAAATTTGTGCTGTTTCTTCCAGTAGTTCATGAATACATTGATAGTTACTGTGTGAAGTTCTTCATCAGCCTATTCAACTTGTTCATTAAGAGTTTAATTTGATGAAACCAGGTGAAAAATGTGAGGGCTTTCGTCCTTTGTTTTCTTTATGTTCTGATGGAAAAACCAATCTTGGATCTTCATTGATGCTTTAAATGGATAATTCAGTTCTATTTTTCTTTTGGTTATGGTTAGTAAGGTGACCTTAAATGTGGTAAAGGTAAGAGGGAGGATGCTCAAAGGATGGAAAGTTTTCCCTTTAAAAGATAAGCAAATGAATATATCTAGATCTTGCATGTGCAGTGCCATAACATTGTCTCAGCTTCATCCCTTCTGGTATTCCAACCTAGTTTTCGTGGTAATTTTAAATTACCTGATCACTGCACTCTACTTTCCAATTGCCATATGTATTGCCTTTTGTTCACCATCATCTTGCTTTATCACAACCTTTTAGCAGGTTTATATTGAATTTTTATGCTTCATTTAAGTGATACTCACTGTTTTTCGAGCATGACATCTTTCAAGAAGGATCGTACAAGTCTTTCCTAGCATGTCATTTTTAGGATAGGAAAATTACATTAAAGTGTTCTGTTATTTTTCTGGTTAGGCTAATAGAGTCCTCTCTCTGTTATTGCAGCTTAAGAACATAGGAGGCTGTATTAAATATCTTAACTTCCATTCTTCCATGCATATGAATTACATTGTGTATCTCAAATCATTATGTCATATTTTTGTTCGGGTTTTTACTTCTTTGATTATCTGTCTTCTTTTTACAGGTTTGCTGCATATGGAGCAACCAAACGTAGTGTTGTGCATTTGACAAAATCGCTGCAGGTAATAATGTTCAACTTGTCTTGCATAGTGTCTTGCAGTCTATAACTTCTTGGGAGGAAACTAATCCAATTGTTTTCTTTTTTGTTCATGTTTGCAATTGGGTATATTGTCTATTTTCCTTTTTGAAACATCCCAAGATTCCTTTTCTTTATGGCATATTATCTGAGCGGTATAAAAAGCTTACCATAAAAAATCAGGGTGTGATAGTTTAAATAAGTACCTTAAGTCACAAATCCAATTTTGTCTGGTTATTTGCTTCTTGTGGTCATGAAACCATAACCATTCAAGTTTTAAGGAGGACTTTGTTTTCCTTTTTACAAGTTATTATGCAGAGGCTCAAAGTTCACCATCCTCATTGTCAGAATTTATAATATTTGAGGGTGTGTAAAGTAGAAGTCTAGATAAGGAAATAAAGTAGGATCCAAGTTGTATTTTATGCGCAGGATAAGGACAAATCATATACCATTTGTACTTGTTATGTAGAGGCTGACAGAAAACTGAGCCTTAAGCTGACATAATGTCTTCGGTTAAAAAGATTTCCTTGCATCTTTCTCCCCCAAAATGATTGTATGAGTACAGTTTGGAATCTTGGGAGTTGCTCTCTTCTAATGATTTGAAATTGGAATAGTTTAGTTTTTGACAAAATGAGCACAATAGGCATCATAGTGATACATTTGAGGATATATATGCATTGGGACCTTGTCAACAGTTTATTATTCTCTTTTATTTTTCCTTATAATGTATTGTATGCGGTCAGTCAAAAAAACTAATGTAAACAATATTCTCAATGACTATAATGTTTATTTATCTTCTCTGGCAAGGACATTTCCTATGGAAGTTCATTTGTAATGCTGGGTTTTCTTACCTATTTACAGGCTGAACTGCAGATGCAAGATGTTAAAAATGTCGTAATACATAATTTATCGGTATGTTTTTATGTTAAACAAATCATCTAATTTCCATCTCTTAATGTTAAGCCTGCCATACTGAATGATGCTTGTATATTTCTCTTCTCTACTTATCTTGTTTTTAATCTTAAATCTACCTGATGCATTTGTGCTTTAGGTTAAATTTGTTGCTTTCGTATTAGTTCCTCACAGGATTTCCTCCAGATAAATTATGCACACACTAAAATGCTTAAAACAGAAAATCAAGGAAGCTAAACAGTATTGGAGTCTTTTACACAAACCGTATTTTCTAAATTTCCATCTCAATATGTGCCTCAAAAACTTAGAGGTACTCTCCGGTTACTCTCTTTCAGTCAGAAGGACCTTAGTTTTGGAGAATTAAATTGCAAATATCATCCAAGGTTTCGGGTCCAAGGTATGAAGCTGATCAACAAGATCAGAGGATGATTAACCTTTCCATTCAATAGGAATCACTGCAACTGACTTGGAGCAAAATATTATATCAATCACAACATTTATCAAATCATGACATCTAGAAGTTTTAGATAGTCCCAAGACATAGTTTAAGGTTCATGTGGCAAAGGAAAAAAACCATTGTTTTATTTCTTAGCCTATGCAACAAAGCTAGCAAGTACGACAGTAATACACAGGCCCTTTAATATCATTCTTCAGTGAAGGTCTAATAGTAGCTAACCTATGTTAATGTTGTGGGCTTATCTCTTCCAAAATCACAATCTAACCATCTACCGAGATGACTGTTGTTCATGGTCCTTGAATAGGGCCTTCAGTCCTCAGAAGGTCACGGTTATATATGTACTCATTGTATAGCAGAAGTATTCTACATGAGCCAAAATGCCTTGGTGGTTAGTTTAAATGTTACCACTGGCGAGGTAAAAATATGGGTTATACTGAGTAAGACTTTAAGTATAAATTAGGCTTACTTCTTTAGACCTTTCAAGAGGAACTACAATTCAGAGAATAAGTAGCTCCATTTGGATTTGTATGCTTGTGGGAATCAATGCCAGCCTGGTGAATACAAAGTGCTCCTTCAATCTTGTTAACAATCTTCCTTTCAAGACCAATTTTAGCTTTGTTCAATCTTCATTTTTAATCCCAGTTTTGGTCAAGCAGTGACCAGATAAGGATTTGATTTTTGCTTTAGCAAAGACTGTTTTCATGCAATTCATGAAGGTGACAATACATGCATTTCTTATTAGGGCAGGCACCAATGCATCATAAAATTGTTAACAGTTTATTGTGAAGTTAGCATATCCCCTGAAGTGGGAGAGAAAAATGCGCACCTCTCTCACTGCTGTTAGGTAAATGGTGTGCCTCGATTGAAAAGATCCTCGGGTGAAAAGGAATGTACATGATATTTTTAAGCTTTATCTCATAATTTTGTTTACTGTGCTAACCTAAAGTATACCTTTACTCTCCTTTCATTCTTCATTGTTAAGTCCACGCATTTTAGCTACTTGCCCCCTTCAGTTTTGTTTCCTTTGCAAGTTTTAGAAAAGAATTTATGGACCTCATGTGGGGTTCCAGAGGTGAGATGTCATCTGAGTGCTTGTTGTAATTGATTATTTGAAATGCCTCCCCTTTCTATGAAATATGTTATTCCAACTCTTCATTTTTCATGATCTATCTCTCAAGCACTGGTGAACAGATATCCAGCAGTAGGTATGAGGATATGGCCCTGCTAGGACCCTTCAAATACATGAAAATCTTTTTTAAAAAATTAAACAAACCCATATTGGATATATACAGATGTCTAACACCCATCTGAGTCCGTAAATGCTATCTGTATCTGTTATATTTTTTAACTTTTTTCATACTGTCATTTTACTTTTCCTTTTCAGCCTGGAATGGTTACAACTGATCTTCTCATGTCTGGTGCAACCACAAAGCAGGTTGACCACACATCATATCCTTCTCCTGTTAGTTCAGTTTTTAAAAGAAAGTTTCTAATTTTTTGTCATTTTCAGGCCAAGTTTTTCATCAATGTTTTAGCAGAACCTGCTGAAGTGGTAAGACTTAGGGTAGTAATCTACAAGCTTAATATATGGTTCTTTATTTATAGCTTTTCAGTTTTAACATGTCGAGATTACACCTGATCAAATTAAAGAAAATAAGTGGGCTCGAAGTCTCTGTCTGAATATGGTGAAGACCTGAGCTGAAATAAGATTGCAGTATCTAAATATAACAAATTTATTGAAATCTGGTCACTTACGGAATAGTTTTGCATGGATAGTGTGTTACTTGGTAAACTTGATCAAATTAGTAATTGTTATCTAAGGGGTCAACAATTTTGTTCCTTATTTTTCCTTGTTGTTCACTGTTTTGCGGGTGGGGTTCATAGGTTGCAGACTACCTCGTGCCGAATATCAGGTCGATCCCTGCAAGTGGATCATGGAAGCCAACTTATATTCGGTTCCTCACTGGATTGAAAGCTTACTCTCAAATATTTTCAGTTAAGAAATGAAGCAGTTTCTCTTCTTTTTCTTTTTTTTTTTTTATCATTCCTGAACTTACTGGCATCAAATATTTAACCTGTAGTGTAGTAAAATAGATGTTCACTTATTTTATGTGTTTTTGGGCTGCCCTCATGATGCAGAGACTAGCATTCGGTGCAAGACGAAACCGATACGTGCTTGAAGATTGAAGAACATCATCCAATATGTAAAGTTCCTAAATCTTTAAGATCCCACCCCCATTTTTCTATGCCAAAATTGGTGTGTAACATCCGCAGAGTTCATGTACATATTGTTTTTTGTTTAGCAAGAATTCCATCCCTAATGCTTTTTAATGCTTCACTCTTTTATTTTCTTTAATTTTCTATGCCAAAATTGGTTGTTTTAATATTAAAAATGGGCTTTAGGGTTAATCTGACCCAACTTGGTCTTGGAAAGAAAATAAAAAGAATTTCAAGAATGGACAACAAAAAGTGTAATCAAACTGTATCATTTCATTTTCATTAAATAATTTACATGAAATAATGTTATAAGATATGTAACAACATAAACACCAACCTAAGGTGTGCTAATTCTATCCTTCGGATAGCAAACAATCATGTGATGACCATATCCATGTGTAAATATGAGCCGGACATATGTCACGATTGCTTCAAGAAATCTGAAGAGTCTAAGCAACGTCCGCAACGGAGAATAATGCTCTGCAAAGCCTAAAGAACATGATAGAAAGAGGGGTGAAGAACAAAATCATCCTTTTCATCTCCTAGGAATCTCCAAGATTGAATTCATTTCTATTTCTACAGCTCCAGATTCACACAGAGTCCGAAGCTTCTCCGCTTCCCTTGCGATCTGAACATCGCATGGTGCGTACAACTGATAAAGAGCTTTGATAACAAAATGAGGAATTAGTGCGGCTACGATGATTGCAAGCAAACACAACCAAAACAATCCGGTCTTCGCGATTTCAAAGATGGCCCTATCAAAGCACATCAGTTGGTAAGGGTCAAAACATAACATACAATGGACATTGCAAAATATCAATGAATCATTTACTTTGGAGTACCAATATATTGCAAATCATTAGCAGCATAGAATCAACTAAGTAAATCTTTTACCATGAATAATTATTTCCATTTTGCTAAGGTCAAAAGATCGTTATTGAGAATTTGAGATGTTCTAGTCTCGAGATGGCTGCTAAGTACATAGATCTCTAAACTCGAGGATGATCATGCTGACATACATAAATACAAGTATATGCACGTTCATGAGAGCACACACACGTGCACATGCATACATGCATATCTATTTGATATATAGAAGGGAAACTCAAAGAAATCTGAACATAAAATGACTCGAATTCAAAGTTGATCCTATATTTACCACCTCTATATGTACTTATACGTACTTGTAGAACATAGGCCTTTGTGTTAGCAGGAAAGGAAAAAACCTAATGTTTTAAGGTATTTCATGGGGAAACTGTTGAAAATATTTCTCAGTTCGCTCGATTAAAGTAAATAAAACTAACAGAAATATGTATATTATATGATGATAAAAGAGGCTTACCAGTAACCGACTAAAAATGGTAAAGCATCAATAACGATAACGCAAATGAAAGTAGCAATTATAGATCCCCAAATAGCTGCATGAGTTAACCAATTCCACCGGTTAACATCCATGGCCAAGTGTAAATTAACCAATATGACAACCGCAAGAGTCCAAAGATCTCCTATGCTCGATGCATCAATGGTGCTCCCCCAGTATGCAAGAAGAGGAATAAAGAAGGTGACTGCGCTCTGCCAGAAAGTATCGATCATTGTAATCCAGAAAAGCTTTTTGTTGTAGCATTCTTGTTTTTGACCGGCCCTATACAGCTGAGGGTACTTTAAAAGAGTCCTTCGGCTCAGGTCCTTGTCAAGAATACCAACCACAATCGTAGGCAATGCTGTGTAGATTACAGAATACAACACACTGCTCCACTCAGTGATTGCAGTGGTCAATGTGAAACTAGTAAAGAGCACATACCTGCAAATAAACATAGAGAAGTTTAAAAAGTAATCTACAAAAGAATTTCATTTTGTTTGACCAAAATGATTCAACTTCTATTTCTGAACCCAACATAAGTAATGATTTTGAACCAACGGCGATCAAAATTCAGTTATCTTAATCCAAGTGAGCACTGGAAGAATTATACTTTTTCTTTGTTCAGTGGGGAGGTAAGGTAGTCTAAATCCCTAATACAAGAGGGGTGTACAAGTAAAAGATCAATACTTGCATGCAGCTATTGATTGAAATGCCCTAGTAAACTGGTAGGAATAGATTTAGATATAGTTGGCATGCCAACGAAACCTTACTGGTACCATGTATTATAGTGTACAGGGTATGGGAGAGTATGGGATTGATGTCTATATATTTGTATTATTGCACTATGTGCATCTGGTGTGATGGAGGCTATTTGATACAATTTTTTTTATACTATTGGTGTGATGGAGGACTATGCAGTGAATCTAAGGTGAAAATAATGTTGGCTTAGACCACCAACATGCTCAAACACCTATTGTAGGTTGAATATATGCATTTACTAAAAATTGTAACTCACCAAAATAAAACAAGGACAAATACTGCATTCCTGTAAAAATTGTAAAGTATCATGTAGCCCATCCTCTGGTAATTCCAATGGCCATGGACCAACAAAAGAGGAACTAAGAATCTGAACTGCCCCATCGCGAAGTCAGATGCCATTACAGCTTGCCTACCCTCTTGGCCACTGATGCCAACTCCGACATCTGCCATTTGGATCATTGAAACATCATTGGCACCTGTCAAGCATTCGGCAGTGTGAAATAATTTAGCCCAAATCACCAATAAGAAAGCAGCTAATTTTTTGCTGTATTCTAGATCATAAGATGAAGATGATGATTAGAAAATAAATTGATTGATGATTACCATCCCCAATGGCAAGTGTCATGTCTGCAGTCCTCTTCTTTACAAGGGAAACAATTCCGGCTTTCTGTAATGGGGCAACCCGACAACACAAAACCACAGAACAATTACAGGATAACTGGAAGAGCTGCAAGCAAAGATGAAAAACTAAGTCAAACCAGCATGCAGAACATCATAAGTGTAAAAAAAAAAAAAAAAAAAAAAGGAAACATGAGTTTATGACTCCGTACCCTTTCTTCCAGTTCACTGTCAAGAATATATACAAGACTAGTGCCATCAATAATCAAGGCTATAGGAGTTGAACCAGCTCCTGACGTTCCTCCGGTGTTATTTGTAGTGCCTGATATAGCCGATGTAGTTGTGAGTTTCTTAGACGTAATGATGGCATCTTCTAAACTCTTTCTACACGACTCCATAGATTTGCTGTTAATTATGATTTGTGTCATTTTACTAGTCAAGAGCTTTGAGGAATACCCAATTGATATGGCAGTTTCCTGCTTGTCCCCAGTCAACACCCATACTTTCATCCCCGCTGTTCTAAGAGATTCAATGGCTTCTGGCACTCCTTGTTGTAGTTTATCTTCAATACCAGAGGCACCTAGTATATGGAGATTGTTCTCAATATTGTTAGCAACCTTCCGAAGTAAACTGGCTCTACCCATTAGAGCAGTACTTGCTGCTTCAAATGTGGAGTGCCATTGCTTGAATTCTGAAGTACTCAGTTCTCTCATCCCAACAACAAGTGTTCTCAAACCTAAAGAGGAGTAAGAGTGAAGATGGGCTTCAGTAGTACGTAATACCTTCATATCCATGGACCTATCTATGACACTAAACATTGATGTGTCAGCGCCTTTTACAAACACTTTTACAGATCTGTCGGGGAACCCCAGTATAACAGACATCCTCTTCCGATCACTATCAAACTCATGCAAACCAAAAACATTGAACCTGCATGGCCCAAAATATTTTTATTCATCAACAGAAGAAAAATATAATTAAAATCCAGGAGTACAACACTGGCAAAACTAGCAGCACATCTCCCTTTTTTTTTCTCCCAAACCATGAAAATTTCAATGTCAATTCTTAACCTTACGTTATCTCAATGTCTCAAATTTTCAACAATAAAAGGAAAAGGAAAGTGACAGCAAAAATAAGACAGGTTTTCATAGACTTTTCACCTACCTTATTACTAGGTAAATATGCAAAGAATAAGTAACATAAATCATGATAATAACCTCAACTACTATAAAAACTATATTTGAACCATGAAAGATACAAGTCATTCCACTTGTACAAGTTAAGAGTTTAGTTCAAAATCATGATATTCGTGCAAAATTAGTTGAGGAAAATTCCAAAGACTCATATGTATGTATGTACGTGCGTATGTATGTATGGTGAAAATAAATTCAAGATAGAAGTCAGCAATTTGGATTACCTTTGCCTTTCTCCTTGAATATCAATCACAATATGGCCAGAGGTTCGTTCTATCAGCATAAATCCATATGATGCAGCAGCATAAACCAATGCTTGTTCATCTGGAGACTCTCCTTGGTAATCTATCAACTTTACTGTAGGATCAGGCGTATCTACAATTAGAGGCACAATTGTATTGCAAGCTGCCAATGCAAGGAAGAAATCATATACATGACTGCCTTCTTGTGTCTCTTTTCCGTTCCTTGCGAATTGTAGAAGCTCCGGATCAGTCTTAACCTTCATCTTAGGCCCCAAAACCTTTCCATCCACTGATTAGAAAGAAGGAAACAAAGTCAGAAAATGCTAAAGAGACCTCAAAAACATTCCTTTCTATGACAGAAGGTATTAGAAATATATTTGTTGTTTACCTTTGACAAAGTAACCATCATTCTGATCTAGTGAAATGGCATTTCCACCACTGTAATCTACCCCCCAAATGCTTGCACACTGAAATTCCATCTTGTTCTCAGTAAGTGTACCAGTTTTGTCAGAGAAAACATATTTTATTTGTCCTAGGTCCTCATTTATATTCAAAGCCCTGCACTGAAATCTCGAATTTGAAGACTCATCGTACATCTGGGTATCTCGAATCATGAAGTAAGCTTGACCAACCCGGACTAGCTCCATGGAAATATACAATGAGATGGGAATCATGATCTGGAACACAATTACTGACATTAGGAATGTGAAACATATTTCCAATCCCCATCCATAATAATTATAGTTCTCTTCTTCTCCATCAGAGAATTCCTTTCTTCTATAGAAAGGCAAGTAATCCAACTCCTTCCTGTGGCGCCTCAACCAAACAGCAGCACAAATAGAGACAATTGTACACAAAGCAATAAGAAAGAGTGAGAGGAAGATGATCTCCAAGTTCATATGAGTCTCAAGCCGGCTCCTCTTAGATGGGGCTCCTGAGCTGTTAAGCATAGCTTTAGTCTCACGACCAGCATAGACAGCAACCCCAACAGCCCAAGAAGTATTTTTTAGCTCACACCCACGAAGAATAATATTGGAGGGACCAAGTGACAGTTGTTTCCCATCCACTTCCATGTTCGCCTGAAATCCATATATGTTCCTGTTGGGTTTCTCACACTTGATCAACCCAATAACCTTATCGTTTTCAGGAATCTTCATAAGGGTCTCTTGTTTTGCATAGCGTGTCTTCAAATTGGATTCTCCATCCAAATTAATAGTCTGCACATATGCAACCCCAGTTGGATCACTAGTTGAGAGTAGAACCATATCACAAGGAATGGTTTCATTTGCATAAATCTTGATTATCTCACCAACCTGAATGTTCTTCCATTTCTTTTCTTGAAATTGATCATCTACCAAAACTGATGCTAGCCTGTTATTCTCAATCCGGTCCGACCTATGGCGCCTATAGTCCTCATATGCATCTTTAACTGCTGTAACCAAAAGGACAAATGCCAATGGTAGAATGGAAGCTCCACGACCAAATACTGCGAGCTGAGGCAGCTGATTAAGCACAGCAATGAGAAGGAAGTATATATAGGCAACTCTATGAAACTGCTCAAACAAGTTCCTAGGCAAAAATGTTAGGATCGAATACTTCCCGGTCCGAATCGAATTCCCAGAAAACTCAAACCTCTCATTTGTCTGGACAGGATCATTTATATGTACCAACCTAGCATCTTCATCATTGATCTCTTTTTGTGACATGCTAATGCTATACGTCTCTGAATCAGCACCATGAGATCCATATCTCACAGGCTTAGTTCCCAAATCACCAAAATTCACTTCCCTAATCGAATTCCCACCCGAAGCTTTGGACTGAACAGAAAAATTGCTCCTTCTTGATGAGGAGCTGAAGGCAGATTCAATACTATAAAAATCCTCAAATGAGGTTCTTGAATCCATCCCAAAAACAAATGCAGGATCCCCTCCAACTTTCTTCTTCTAGATCAGAGGACTATAATACAAAAACCACTATCTATGGATCAAATACATCTCTAACAGCTCAAAGTCAACAAACCAACAAAAATCATGAAAAAAAAAAAAAAGGCATAGATTATGGTTTCAACCAAATTTACTGATTTAATACTCAGCAAGAGATCTCAAAACTGGGGTTTTTAAATCCATCCCAGAAACAAATGCAGGATCCCAGATCAGAGGAATATAATTCCCAGCTTACGGTTTGCTAGAAAACCAAACTTCAGCAACAGATAATAAGAAACAGAAAACAACCCAGAATTCCAATCAGCCGAGTAAAGCCAAAGCTACTCTCCCAGTTCAAAAACAAATTCAACTTACACAAGTACAAAGCAGAAAGGAAGGAAGAAAGAAGTAAGAACCTTTCAGTTTATGATCCTTTGGTAATCTAACTTGAAAAGCGAGTACGTTCAAGAACAAGCCAATGGAATATGAGCCATAATGATGGTAGATGTGCCACTCATTATGGAGCTTGGGATTTCGAGGTTTTCGATTCTGTTGTTGTTTTCTTTTAGCTACTGAGAGATGAAATTGTCCAAAAGTCAAAACGCATTGCAATGGAAAACCAATGAGAAATAGAGAGCGGGTTTTTCAAGAAAAAAATTTGTACTAACAAAACAATCAATGAAAAAGTTGAAATCAAGTCTTTTTCATTTCACCAGAAAATTTCAATCCCGAATTTTTATTTGACCATTAAAAATAAATAAAAATTCTTTACATGGTGAGAGAAGAAGGTTCTTGGATTCTGATTAAAAAAACAAACATTTTTAATTCCTGTTTCTAGAAGCTCTGGACTGTCGTTTACTCGTTTAATCGTTCATTACAACTCATCACTGTCGTATTCGTATGCTGTTCGATCTTCATACAGTAATTGGAACAATAATAATAAATTAAATTAGTTATTAATAAATTTATTTTTATCCGTGCTTGAGTTGAATAAGAACTTTTAATATAATAAATTACTTTAAAAAAATTCAAAATCATCTTGGCTAAAATTTTATTTGAAAAATTAAATTAAGTGGAAATTATGTTTTATTCTTTTATTCTAGGTAAAACTTCTGGATAGATTACCATATATAACAGATAATCCATAATAAAGACTTATCATTTAATATACAAAAATTTCTAATTCTTTTAATATTATCTTTTAAATATTTTATATATAAAATTTACATTTATCAAATAATCTTATCATATTTTGTACTTAATTTTGAATATATACTCAGATAAATTTAAATTTTTTTTTCAGTTTATGAGACAACATTTAATTTTACAATTCTCTATCTTTTTATAAAAAAAGTAATTGAAAATTTGAGTTTAATTGTTGAAGCCAATATCCATTTATTCATCATTATAATTTTGATACATTTATAATCAAAGATGAAGCTAAGGCAGGGGCCAGTCCCCTAAATAATTTTGAGGTAAATTATTAAATGGCCATTCTCATTAATATGTGGTGGAGTCGGAGAAAAATCACACAATTTGAATTTATATTAAATAAATGTTTAGTGGAAGTTTTAATTATTGTTCCGTATAAGTTAAAAATAATGTTATTATTATTTTTAAAGTTATTTAATTATAAAAAATTATAATTAATTAAGTATTAGTTCGATTGATATTAATATTATTGTCAACATAGGAAGGTATAGATTTGTTGAAGTGTGTTATTTTCCTATTAACTTTTAATGTTTTAGTCACTTGACCAATGACATGGCATGTTAATTTAAAGATTATAATTTCATATTTGAATTATGGCTAAAATATTAATTTAGTACTTTTAAATTTTTTTAATAATAATTTCAAAATTATTTTTAAAAATCTAAAAGAATGTTTAAAGGTTAAAAAAAAATTTGACAACATCATCCATTATTACAACCCAATCCCACCCAGTAATGTTTTTCTTTTTCTCTCTATTTTTCATTTTTTTCATATTATTTAGGATCATGTATATATATATATATATATATATATGCAAAGATTTTTGAAATTATTTAAGGTTTGTTCTACAATTTATTTTTTTAATATTTAAAAAAAAGAATAAAAAAAGTGAGAAGTTAACATATGACTTTTTACTGCTATTATATGAATAATATAATAAGGTACACAAATATTAAAATTGCGAGAAGTAACATTTTTTTTATTTAGATAAATATTAATTAAATAAATTATCTATTTAGTTTAAATTAAATATTTATTTTATTATCTATATTCTTATACATTTTAAATTTTGATTTCAATATAAAAATTAAAAAAAATAATTATCACATTTAAAAAAGTATTTTTTTTAATTTACGTAATTTATCCATTCCTTAGGTTTTATCATTATTTGCAAATAACTTGTTATATTATCTTAAATATTTAATTAGATGATCAGAATTTTAAAAATTAATTAGATAATTTATTTATCTAATTTAACTTAAATATTTATTATCTACTATCTATTTATTTTAAATTTTCTGTTTTAACTAATTAATTATCACATTTTAAAAATATTTTTAAATTAGATAATTTATCTATTCGTCAAGTTTTATCATTATTTCCAAATAACTTTAAAATAAGTATTAGATATTTATATTATCTTAAATATTTAATTAGATAATCAAAAATAAATATTTAATTAAATAAAAATAGATAATTTTGTCCATATGATTTAACTTAAATATTTATTATCTATTGTTAACTCTGATTTTAACATAAATTTTTTAAAATATTAATTATCACATTTTTATTAGAATTTACTTGTAATAGAATAATTTAAATTTATTTACAATATCAATCATAAAATTATATTTATACATAATTTTAATATATTTTAATTGATATATATATATATATATATATATTAGTTTCTCTAACTCAAATAAATTCTCCACCAAATTTGAGAAATTCCTTCTTAATTGTGGGCACATAAATTTGGTAGGTGAAGAACAACGCCCGAGAAACTCAACTGCTAATTTTACCCCTTTGGCCAACAATATCAACTTTCTACATATTCAACTCATATTTGGACTTAAATATTGCATATGATTTTCTGATATATATTTTTAAAGAAAAAAAACTTTAAAAGAAAAATCATATCACCATATTCGAAATTTATTTATTTTTGAAATAAATAAGATTATTATTGCTATATGAAAAAACCGAAATTCTATAATAATAAAAATATAACTTCACCAAAACATTGTAGATTTATCAACAATAAAAACATCATTAAATTGGAAAAATTATGTAATTTAGTTTCTTTCAAAATTATAAGGATTTTCTATAGTTTTATGATTTTTTTTTTCATAACTATATTTTAAAAATATTTTTATAATCTTAGAAAATAAATTATGAACTTTTAGATTTTTGTTATGTTTTGTATAGCAGATCTTACAACTTATCATGATTAGTTTGCGAACCTCAACTTGGCGAACTATGCACTTTCTCACTTATGATTAGCCCATAAACCTCAACCTGACAAATTATGCATTTTTGTTAAGGCTAGATAAGAATCACGTGAAAATCTAGAATAGTTAATTGTTAGCCACTTTAACATGTCCCATCTTAAGACATTACATCATCATCACTATCAACGATATCAAATCAGACTTTCACGTCAAAATCTTAGGGTACGTAGCCAAATTTGTCTTTCCCTATAAAAGAGCCATGCAAATAGCTCACAAACTCAAGTAGACAACCCACCAATTCCCCTTCTCTCACAAGAGAATTGAGACTTCCTCCCAACCTTCATCTTCTTCCCTTTGTTCACCTCATTAACAATTGGTGCGGTGAGTGTGGAAAGACAAGGTGCATCCACACACTAATGATACTTCTAGTATTGAGTTTGACCCAACCAATTATCAAGTTATAGACTCTATTGGTAATAACATTAGAGTAAATATGGAGTAGACTAAGAAAACGAACCAGGACCCATTGCATGTTGGTCAACAATAAATATGGAGTAGACTAAGAAAACGAACCAGGACCCATTGCATGTTGGTCAACAATATCCCCTACAAAATCAAAATCTACAAATTCAAGCTACCAGTTTTACCAATATCTCCCATGGTATTGTAACCCCAAAACCAACACCAAATTAGAGCATCACCGACGGGTCAAGGCTCCAAGCGTCATCATTCAGCTAATCAATGGTATCTTAACATACAAGAGAAAATAAGAGTTACAAAAGGGCAAATGTCCTCTTAACAAAAGAGATACGAGGAACAACAAAAATTTATCCAGGAGTAGATGGGAAATAAAAAAAATAAAAAAAAAAACTCATTAAGGAGTTTAGAGCAAATATGATGAATCAGGAAAAAAAACCCTGGAGTAGAAGGGAAGAACACATTCATTTTGGGTAAGATCAACAACGTACAGACCAAGGTAATGAAAATTTAGTAGATGAGGATGTCGATATGGATGATAGAGATTATAGCTATGATGAGGATTATGATGACAGTTATAGTTGTGTTAGTCAAACTCAAAAAGTAGAGAAGTTAGAAAAACATTTACATGATTTTCAAAAAATGAGATCCTTGTGAAGAAATATAAAAATGAGCCATTAGCTAAGAAGATATTGCGACATCATGTTTCCCTACATTTAAATGTCTGATGTATGATGGTTGAGGAGACCCTCATGATCATTTAGCACATTATATGAATCATATGAATTTAAAATTTTTAATTGAGACTCTTTAGAATTAGATTGATACTTTACACTCACACACGCTGTAGCACAAATCTTGATTATTTGTAGTGAGAAAAGAGGGCTACCAATCATACTACAACAATTATTAAGATTAGTTGCAACTCCCTCTACATCTAAGCTTGATTCTTTTGAAACTCTCATAAATGTCTTAAATACCGTGATTCCCTTCAAATTAAACTTCTTAACTAAGTCGCGAGCATACTTTTTTGGAGATAGAAAGATCCCATCTTAATCTAAAAACTTGAGAAGTAGGATAAATCTTCTACCATCCTTATCTCAAACTCTAACTACATCATTCTAACAAAAGCTTTTTTTTAGCTTGCTGAGATATTGATTAAAAAATTATATCATCCATATATACATGTGCAACTATCATCTCACATTTCTTTTTTTTCATAAACAAAATTTATATACATTACCCTTCATTTAACTTTATTCAAGCTTGAATTTTGAAGGATTCTCATAACATACCCTAAGGCTTGCTTTAAACCATACAAGTCTTGGGTAAGTTTATAATCATGGTTGGGATGTCTTGGATCTTCAAAACCTTTAGACTATACACAAAGATCTCTTCATTGATAAGTCCATTTGATTATTAAACTTTTAATAAATATATTATTATATAATTTATTTATTCACATTATAAGTGTACCATAATTTAATATATATATATATATATATATATATATATGACATGTTAAATAATTTAGTATATTGACTAAAAATATAAAAGAAGGATTGTACAATATTACAAAGGTCTAAAATAAAAATTTTTAAAAGTGAAATGGGATGGAGTAAGACAAGAACTTAACCAAAATTGTCTCTCCATTACACAAATCCACTTTAAAAAAGAACTTCTCATTCGAAGTGAATCAATACAAAATATATTGACGGCTTGAAATTTTATTATCAGTTTAGAATGACTTAGGTTTGAGTGTACTGAAACGTATTATTTTCTTGTTTAAAGGTTAGAGAGGAACTATGGGGGTTGGGGAGGGACTATTACTAGACACACTATCAAAAAGAGCAGATATGATAAAGAACTTGTAATGAGATTAATAATAAAAAAAAGTGTTTCGGTACTACATTCAAAGACAAAATTTTATATATTAAAAAAAAGTAAAAAATTTAACACTAATTTTTTTATTTGATACCTTATATTAAATTTTAGTTAATATAATTTTTTAACAAAAGATGCTAAATGCTAACTTAGAAAATATTAAATCAATTATTTCAAATTTATAAAAAAATATAGCTGTTATATTAAACTTTCAAAATAAAAATATTATATTAAAAAGGTTAAAAATATTAAATAAATAATTTTTAAGTTTTACCATAATAAAAAGATAATAATATTGTTGATTGAGTCTTAGTTCGATTGGCATAGACATTGTTACCAATATAGGAATATGTGAGTTCGAGTGTGCTGAAGTGCATTATCCTCCTATTTATGAGTTAGAGTGGGACAATAGATATGATTGGTACTAGAGGTGCTCATGGGCTGGGCCGAGTTCAACTAAAATTTTGGGCCTATTTGTTAGGCTCGGGCTCGTTCAAAAAATTGGCCTAAAATTCTGCATGTAAAATTTAAAAAAAATATGTATACTTAAATAACATTAAGAGAGATGCAACTTAACAAGCAAATACCGAGGCTAAAAAAGTCTTACCCGATGCCCGACCCATTTTCTAAACGGACCTTTTTTTTGCCCAAACCTATTTTTTGGATTCATATTTTTACCCAAACCATCTTACTTTTCGAAAAGTCGAACAAGTCTAATTATTACCTATAATGAAATTATTTTAAAAAATATCTAATACTTAATTTTTTTTCCTAATGTATCAAATAATCTTTTCATATAAATTTACTAACTATCTTAGTTTTTAAATTTATCAAACATAAAATAATATACAAAATAATAAACGAAATGAATATTATATAAATATAATTTTTTAAAATAAAAAAGATTGCCTTTCTTTTCCATTTAAAAAATTACTATTAGACTTAAAAAAAATGGTATTTGTTTTGTTTAAAAAAACAATTTATTGCTCAAAAAAACAAATTACTATAATTTTTATAATTGTTTTATTTACTTAAATTATTATTATTATTGTTATTTTTGACCCACTTTTGTTGCCTCCCATAATCTAGTTATAGTTTAAACCCTCGTTTTATCGGTTATCAAACTAGCTTTTGTTGCACGCAGCCTCAACCTCAGTACTCTGCCCCCATTCTTCCGCTACTATTTTTCTTCATATCCCATCTCCGCCACCGTTATCTTCTCATCTTCACCGCACCACCACTGTCTACTGGCGACAACCCTGCAATTAAGTATTCTTGATACAATAAAGCAATCTACGCATTGGTATGTTTGGTAACCTATCAGTGTAGAGTTCTTTTACTTTTCCGCTTATGGTTGCAGTTCTAAGTATCAAAGCTAACCATATGGAGTTTTTTTTTTCTCCAGTGGCAGTTTTCTTGGCGAAGGACGAAAGGCGGTAAAAGGAGATCATGGATGATAAGCTTATAAACTCCGTACGCTCTACTGTTTTCAAAGACTCAGATTCCCTTGAAGGGACTTGCACTAGAATTGAAGGTTATGATTTCAATCAGGGTGTAAACTACTCCAGACTTCTCAAATCCATGCTTTCCACTGGATTTCAAGCTTCCAATTTTGGAGAAGCTATTGAAATTGTCAATGAGATGGTTGGTTTCGTTTATTTAGATTTTTTTTACCTTTTGGATAGTTTTTGGGAACTTAGAATTCAAAAAGATAGATTTGGATTTCAAAAGTACTTAGAAATGTAATATTTATGATTATTTCTCAAAATAATAGATATATTGGGTGCATGGTTAGTAGTGAATTTGAAATTCTTATAGATATTTGTGAATTTGAACTTCATGCCTTTTAAATAAATTATATAATCGTATTGGATCTCTACTAGTTTATACCTAATGTATACTATTCATTCTTACAATTTATATGTTAAATGAAATCCAAATCCGAATCTTTCTGATTTATTTTCCCAAACGTAGCATTGTTTGCTTAATTCATAAAGGTATTCTTGATCAATGAAGTTAGATTGGAGGCTTTCTGATGAGCCTATAGCTGAGGACAGCAGTGAAGAGGAGAAGAATCCTACCCAGAGAGAATCTGTGAGATCCAAGGTGTTTTTGGGGTTCACATCAAATCTTATTTCATCTGGTGTTCGAGACACTGTTCGATATCTTACTGAGCATCACATGGTGAGTTCCAAATCAGACTTTCTTTTGTGTAGAATTGGTATTTTTGGAATACATATTTAGTCTTTGGCTTCATTTAAAAATCTGTCATGTTCTTGATGCCCTAGTGCCTCTGGATTTTGAGTAGTGTTACTTTTGAAATGAGTTTAGGTAGATGTAATAGTTACTACAACTGGTGGCATAGAAGAAGATCTTATAAAATGTCTTGCTCCAACGTATAAGGGTGATTTTTCGCTACCTGGTGCTCAGTTACGTTCAAGAGGATTGAATCGCATTGGTAACTTGTTGGTTCCTAATGACAATTACTGCAAATTTGAGGATTGGATCATTCCAATTTTTGATCAGATGTTGAAGGAACAGCATGAAGAGGTACTTTCACACAAATACACACACCAATTCTGTTATGTCATACAAGATGTTGCTCCACTTTATTTTTGAAGTACTGGCATTCAGCATCCATGTCAATTACATATCTAGATATGAGTATGAGAAATGACCCTCCAAGGACTTTCCAAATAAATGGAAAAGTTTTAGATAAAAAAAAAATTGAACATATTCAAGTCAGACTCACACATATCTGGTACATCTGAGTTTGAGTTACATGGCTCATGCCCTCTAGTTAGTCTGATATTTTTGAATTGTCACAATGATTTTGGGACCTTTTAGTTTTCCATAAATGTTGAAAGGATGATTGATTTCTTGAGTCTAATAGTTGTGTATGGTAGAATAGCTCAGCTTTCATTTGTAGTCTTTTCCAGTTATTTCAGTTACCATCAGTAGATGTTTCTCTTGTGTCTGGTGGTTTCTGTTATTTCTGTTAATTTCCTCGTACCTCATGCTTTTGGTCTGTACAGAATGTATTGTGGACTCCATCAAAGTTAATTGCACGTTTGGGACGAGAAATAAATAATGGAAATTCATACCTTTACTGGGCATACAAGGCAAGTATCATTACTAGTTTAGCCTAATGCTATGAGAATGTAACTACTTTTTCGCCTCTGCTTTTTTGTTGTTGTCAATGATGATCTGTACAGCTATCCATTCGTTAACTATACTCATTTTTTTTATTTATTTGTATTTTACAGAACAATATTCCTGTTTTCTGTCCTGGATTAACAGATGGTTCTTTAGGGGATATGTTGTATTTTCATTCTTTTCGCAGCCCAGGTCTGATAATTGATGTAGTGCAAGGTAGGTGTTCTATGTTCCATCTTCATTGCTTGTTGACTGCTCCTGCTCAAGAACTGGGGACGTGAATATCTAACTTGATTACTTTTTGAGCAGATATTAGGGCCATGAATGGTGAAGCAGTCCATGCAAGTCCTAGGAAAACAGGAATGATTATTCTAGGAGGGGGATTGCCGAAGCATCATATCTGTAATGCTAATATGATGCGTAATGGTGCCGATTATGCTGTTTACATAAATACTGCTCAAGAGTATGATGGGAGCGATTCAGGAGCTCGCCCAGACGAAGCTGTTTCATGGGGGAAAATACGAGGCTCTGCTAAAACAGTTAAGGTATGCCTTTTGTCTACCCTATTGCTTTTCATCTTCCATTGTTATACACTCTTTTCAACTTCAATAAGTTTGCTTACCCTATTTCTTTTTCCTCAAATAAACAAATATATCATCTTAGTTCCTGACTCCTTTCATGATTTGTATGGAATCAGGTACATTGTGATGCAACTATTGCTTTCCCTCTTCTGGTAGCTGAAACATTTGCTTCAAGGTCGAAAAATTTTGCGGCCTAGTACCATTTTTTTCAACCGCACAGATTCATCTAATTATCTTATTATTTAACTCTGTGGTGGCATCCTAATGAAGACAGATGATTTCTCATGATATTATTTATCAGTTAACTTGTACTTTGCCATGGTAACCAAACCATGCTGAGAGTTGTCGAAATTTGTTTTAAAGGGAGAATTTATTATAGTATAGAAGAGTCAGACGAATCTGTTATCACTCTTTCTGGTTCGTTGTATAAGAATTTTGGTTGTAGTGTAGATGCTATTGATGAAATTGCTTTCATTTTATGGCAATATGTCACCATTATCCTCTCCTAATGCACCCATCTGATGGTTAAATAATTTGCAGCAAATTGCTTGTTTAAATGCACGAGGAGAGTTACTAATGCACCATTCATTGTTAAGTTTTGAGTCAAACTCGAACTATTTTGAGTTATTAAGCATTCATAAACTCTGCAACCTCTTTAAAAGCTTCACCTTGGTGCATGACGGTGAAAATTGCAAATATTGTTTATTAAAACAATAATATAAAATCAGTGTTTACATTTTTTTACGAGTACTTACTATTTTTCTAATATTATTAGTTAGGAAATTGAGTAAAACCCAAACAGAGAAAACCGATGCCCTCAGCCCAGTGAGCCATGGGTGGCCCACATCAATGGTTCTCAGCGAAATTGAATAGTTATATGTGGAAAAAATAAAACCCTCCTGCGGGTTACAGACTATCCATACTTCCACTGCGTCACTCTATATTTTATGACATTTAACTGTCATAGATAATACTATTTAAACGCAATGTTTTGTAACTTATGTACTGTTCAATATAACACGAGAGTGTATCCTTTTTTTTCAACACCTTGCTCACCCCCGAAAAATAACAGAGTTTAGAGAAAATATAATGTCTCAAAAATGAATTTAAGTGAAATTTAAGATTCATATTTTATATAGGTTGGATTTTTGTAGGGGCGAACCTAGAAAAAAATTTTAGGAGGGTTAGATGAAATTTTAATTTTTTATAGTTTATATTTTTATAATTTGTAAAGGATCAAATTGATTTTTTATAATTTTAAGGGGGCCAAAGTACTAATTTAAAATTTTTAAAAAAATTTATGTGCCTAAAAAATAATTTTACATTTTAGGGGGCCGGGACCCATGCCAACCCCTGGTTTCGCCCCTGGATTTTGGGCAGAATCTTTTGACTTGAGTGTTCGAATATATATTATGTTATAAAAAGATATTATATTAATTATAAATGTTAAATAATAATTATATATATTTATATTTATATTTATATTTATATTAAATCACTATTTCAATGACAATTAATCTCATTATCTAAAACTTAAAAAAAAAAATTACTCAACTCAAAATATAAAATTTTAAAATTTATATTTAATATAATAAAATATTTATTATATTTATGGTAGTGTTTTTTGATATAATAAAACATTTATTATATTTATAGTAGTATTTTTTTAATATAAATATTTTTTAATGTGCTTTTAATGTGTTAAAATATTTTATTTTAACGTTTTTAGTGTATTATATATATTTTTAAAAAATTATTTTTAAATAAAAACTAATCTAAAAAAATCAAATATGGGTAAACTAGATCTATATTTACCTTTCTTAAATTGGACTAGGCTTGTGCTTGAAAAATTGGTTTAAATATTTTATATGGGCCCAATCGACCTAGTCCATAAACACCTCTACCTCACACCAAAATGCTTACTTGCAATCACATCTTGCCGGCCAAAATGATATATAAGTTTTTTTAATTAATATCTCTAATTAAGTTTGGCAAGTTAAACAAATATCAAGATAATTACATTCTTAAACTATTGACCTTATATCAATAAAGTCTTTCCATTACTAAAATCATTAATTTAACTGTTAAATGAGACATAAAATCTTATGTGACATAAATAGAAATGAAAGTTTTAAAGAAAAATGAAAATCATAAAATAGATGTAATAAAAGTCTTAGTTTTGAGGTTTTGAAACCTTTATTTAAACTATCGTTCAAACTATCTTTTTTCGATTTTACTTTTCTTTAAAATTTTCAATTTAAATTATGTTACATGAAATTTTATGTGTCATTTAATGGTTAAAATTAACGATTTGAAGATGTAATTAAAACGATTTGAAATTTAGGATCTAATTTAGAATAAGTTTCTTAGTTTGAGCAATTAACTATTTAATTAATTTTTCATATAATTAATGTTGCGCTAAAAATGGTAATATATAATAACTGTTATTCTTGAAAGGTATATAACAAATTGATTTCATATTGTGTCATAATTGTTTATAAGATAAACACATTTTGTTTGTTATTGATTATTATTTTTTATATTTCATTTTATTTTAATTATTAAATGTTGAGTCGAAAGGCAAAAATTGATTTCGTTTTAAGTTTTTACCATCAAGGCTTTTATTATTTGAACAATTTCATTATAAGTTCTAATTATATATGTTCTTTTTGACACAATACATAGAACTACTCATAGCCTCTTCATAACTAATAAATAATAGTACTTTTTCTTAAATAATAAAAATACTAATGCTTTTAGAATTATATAACATTTTACATAATTACATAAATATCTAAACTGTTCACAATTCTTAATATGTTTCAATAGCAACAACGATATCAATCAAGTTAAGACTAAATCAATAATTACATAAATCAAAATTTTTTTATTATAATATTAGGAGAGAGAATGACATGTAATTTAGTTACCTGGTCGAAACTCGAATCACTCTTCATTACAAGTATAATAAAAATAATCTAAATTATACAAATTTTCTCATGTAGATACTTAAAATTTTATCCGTTATCACTTTAGGTATCAATCGTTAACTCCGGCTAAAAAAAATTTCAGAACCAGTCAAATTATAGCACATGACATATTTAATTAAATAATCACGTGCCATAATTTGATTGGTTCAGAAGTTTTTTTAAAACCAAAATTAATATTTTAAAATTTTTTATTTAATTAAAAATGTTACGTGTCATAATTTGATTGATTCAAATATTTTTTTTAACTAGAGTGAATGGTTGATACCTAAAATGATAACGAGATAAAACTTTAACAACTTACTTTGACAAAAAAAAAAAAAAAGAAAAGAAAAGGTTAACCTAAATGAGCAAAGTTGTTTGACTACTTACTTTTCATATAAACTTAAAATATTAGTTACAATAAATTTTTTTTTTCTGGTAATTTTTAAAATTTTTCATTAAATAATGTAATTAATAAATAAATGAACTCAAAGTTAAAATTAAATATTTGAATTATTATCATAATTTATATAAAATATGAGATGATTTGAGATATAATAAAAACAAAAGCGAAAATTAATTACAATTATATTTATTATATTAATAATTTTTGTTATTAATGTTATAATTATGACCATTTAATTAAATTTTGTATCAATATTAAATTATATTTATTATTTTAAAATAATTACCTTTTAATTAGTATTATAGTTATATCTTATTTAAAACTAAGATTTAGCTCTATTAATAAGTGGATTAAGAGAGTTTCATTCGAGTAGTATCTAAACAACCCAAAACTAGTTTTATAATAATATTTGATAATGTAATATTACAATATTTTTTTGAATAATTTTATTATAGATTATGATTATATTTTCTCTTTTTGATATAATGTCTAGAACTACCCATAACTCTACTCAATCTATAAAAAAGAGGATAATATGCTTCAACGTACTCGAACCCATGTCCTCTTGCATTGGCAATAATGTCTATACCCATGCCCATTAAGCTAAGACTCAATCAACAACATTAATATATTTGTCTGTTAAATTAAAATTTTATTCATATTATTTTTAATAATTTAGTGTTTAAATTTTCTTGTCTTACTAAGCATGTCAATGCTTACCCCGTTTTATTTTTCTGTCTTCTGTAGTTGCATCTTTGCAGAACTTGGCTATTGGATCACTTCCAAGGCTCATACTATCCAACGTCTCTTTTGGTAATATTTGGTTTATCTTGATTTGGTTGTAAGTGGCATGTAATAGGTGTGATTTATATATGTGTGCTTGGTGTTCAAATTTATGAACTTGCCCATTTTGGTATGTTTATTTGAGTATTGTATTAAAGCAAGTTTATGAGATTGTTTGGTAAGCTTGCTTATGGGTCATTATGATAATCTTGAATGTGGGATTGTGTTTGGTAAATGATGGAATGAGATGAATAGTTGATAAGTAGCAATTTGTTATGGAATGAATTGTAGGTGAAACCTTGGTTGAAGCATATAACATAATGAATTGATCTTTGATTTGGAGATTATAGAAATGCTAAGTATAATAGTTCTTTTGATGGCAAATAAAATTGTGAATACACTTCTGTACATGCTTGATATTTGGTGATTCTTACTGTATTTGCTTAGCTATGCTTAAACTTGTGTGAAAGAGGAAAACATTTTGGTATCGAATGTTGTTTGTGTTGTGCCTTGTGGCATATTGGTTAGGCACATAGAATGGTGTTTTAGGTTGTGTTTTGCAATGTTATTGGTGTGTTTTGAATAGGTTTATTGAATGGTATAAAGCATGCTTGTTGCATAAATGAACATAGGGTTTAAAAGCTTATTTTGTAAGGTACATGTGAAACACACACGACCATGTGCCACCCATGAACATGTGGCACAGTCGTGTGGTCATTAGTTTTTGGGATGTGATTGTTGTATACGGTCTCAGTGAGTTACATGGCCTAGATATATGGCCGTGTGCCTCTGTCTTACATAGTCTCAGTTTGTTACAATGTCCAGGACACAGCTATGTGACTTTTGTTAGAAATTTTGCATTTAGGTCCACACGACTTTAATTTGTTACACAGCCTGGCGACATGACTATGTGACCTATTAGACACAGTATCAGCCTGTTGCATGGCCTAGCCACATGGCTATGTGATCTCTGTTTTGCCTTTTTATCTATCTTTTTGTAAAAGTTTCAAATTAGTCCTGAATTGTTTTCGAGTTAGTTCAAGAGCTTTGCAAGCTTGATTGAGGCTCAGTTTTGGTTGTAATTCATATTATACTTGAATTATAAAATGTTTTTTTGATTTATTGAATATTAACTTCAGAAATTTATGTGAACTATTCTGTTAACTGTTGTAACATCTTGTAACTTGGGTTCAACGACCGGACCGGGTAAAGGGTGTTACATCTGTTATTACTTAACTTGTTACTTATCAACTGTTTTTAAGTCAACATGAACTGTCATGAGAGTAATATATACTTTGTTCTACTTCTAACATAAAATTTAGAAGAGGTTGACATGATTCAGTTTCATATGTCACATTGGTTATGAGTTTTAAATAGGATTAAAATATTTTATATTATTTTAAACATATATGTTTTGTCGAGATCTAAACATATTTTGTTGGATGAATTGATTTTAAGAAAGGTTTTATTCATAATTTAGCCTTTGAATTATATCGGTTTTTCTATTTTAGTACCTAAATTTTTTGTCTCATTTTAGTACTTGAAACTTTACATCATTACCCATTTTAGTTCTTAAAAGCTAATGATGTTAAAAAAGAACTTGAGCAATCAGAACATAACATATCATCGGTGACAAGGTAGATTGATTGGTTAAGTGGCATGTTAATTGGCATTGCAAGTTGACTAGTGATGTGATACATTGACCAAGTTGATAAGATGTTGACCAATCGTTAACTCATGTTGATTGGTTATTGACCTATATTGATCGATGTTGACAAATCGTTTACCAAAAAAATTATTAAAAATTGTAAAAGTTAAAAAAATTATGAAAATTAGTAGAAAAAATTATTTAAAAAAATTAAAATTTATTTAAAAACATAAGAATTATTTAAAGACATTAAAAAGTTGTTGAAAAAATATAGAAATTGTAATTTATTTAAAAATGTAAAAACTTGTAAAAATCATTGATTTTTTTTAAAAATGATTTAAAATTGCAAATATTATTTAAAAGTTTTGAATATCATAAAAATAAATTATTTTTTTTTACAATTTTTCTTAAATATAGCTTCCAATATTCAAATTCAATTCTTGTTTTCTAATTCAGAGTTTAATTCATTTGCTAAAATTTTCTTAACTTTTTATTGGAAAATTTCAATTAAACAGTAAGGCCTAATTAACCTAGTAATACATGAATAACTCATGTGCATAGGGATGAATCTGCAAGCTCTTTATTTGAACAATATTGCTCTCTCTGTTACAATAATTTTTAATTTTTAAAAATAATTCTTATAATTTTTAATCATTTTTAATGATTTCCACAATTTTTTAAAATTTTTTACATTTTAAAAAATACAATTTAATAATTTTTTAACAATTGTTTACAACTTGTTAAATAATTTATTTACAACTTTTTAATTTTTTAAATAATTATATATTTTTATAAAAAATTAAAAAATTTCTAAATAATTGTTTGTTAATTTTTATAATTTTTACAAGTTTATTCATTTTAAAATAATATTCTATAATTTTAATGATTTCTTGTCGATGAACATCAGTCAATGATTGGTCAAAATCAATCAACTTGTCACTTCACCAGTCAACTTGTCATGTCACTTATTATTTGACATATTATTCTCTTATTTAAAGGTTAGAGAAATATTATATCAAAAAGAGTAAATATGATAACAACTTATAGTAAAGTTAATATTTAAAAAAAATTAAAACAAAATTTATTTTATTTTATTATTTTGAATTTATTTCATTTCATATTTGGAGTCGCTAATTTTTTTCCTCCAAATCCTATATAGAATTTTATTTTATTTAAAAAGAATCAGTCTCAAACATGCAAATAACTTTTCCATTCAGATTTCGAGCATCAGATCTATTCTAAATGTTTGACCTTATTCCACCGGCTGAGAATCCAACGATTTCCGATTTACGATGGTGGAGCACCATAGGTGATGGCCGAACAGGTTTTTATTTTCTTTCTTAAACGAAAAAAAAATAGAATTTAAGAAAAAGTATAGATGATGTTGAATTTATGTTCCAAATTTACTTCACCTCTGCAATAGTAGCACTTGGACTCCAAATGTAATTGTTGCTAGAAATAATGTTAGGATTTTGATTTAATTGTACACGTTTAAAGAAATAAATATATATATTTAATTTCATATTGAATTAATATAATTATTTATTTATTCAATATATCAATGTAAAATTATGCTAATTCGATAATAGTGTTAGTTTTTTTTTTTGTAAAAATTGAATTAAATAAAAATTTTATGTATAAAATCACACAAAATAAAAGTTCATGTATAATATTGCGCATTATATCAAAGTTCACGTATAATTTCAATATTTATCCATTTATATTGAATATATTTTATATTTATCTTGAATTTAAAATAAAATTTATGTTTTAAATTTGAAATAAAACAAAAAATGAATGCATTAAATTTTAAAAGAGAAATTATCTGATCCACTGTGAGTGGAGTTAACCAAAATATAGAGGGTTAGATCAAATAAATAATCAAGATTTTTTTCTTTTTAATTTCAACAAACTAGAATGAAGAACACCCTAAAATAAACATTAAATGAATTAAAAATAAATAAGTACAGGTAGTAGCCTAATTAGTTAAGCATTCTTCCTTCCCCTTTGGTTTTCCAAGTTCAAGTCACACCAATCTCCCCTATTGGTTTCAAGAGGATGCTTAACCAATACCAATTGGGTTGCTGCTCATACTTGTTTATTTTCTACTCCATTTAATATTTGAACAGTGTGGTTGCTCAGAAACGTTTTAATTATATAAAAACTGTTACAAAAAAAAGAAGAAGTTAAAATTAATTGGTTTTTTTAACTCTTAGGTGTTTTTTTAAAAAATAGGCTAAGTTTTCTTTTAAAATAAGCAAATTTTCTAAAATAACGGTTTTATAAAACTCTGATCATAGTAGGTCATCTCGATGACCGATGTAATATCCTGAATTCAGTTCTAACGTCTAGGCCAGATTGAAAGATTTAAAAAATTCCACTAGTAGGAGTGAAATGATGTCATGTGTCTTTTTAAGGAATATTAAAAAATTAAAAATAAATTAAAATAAACACGTGTCATGTACTAAACATTGTTTGTGGAATTAAAAAACTCCATTGACAGTAGACAAAATATTAACCCATTTTAAATTTAATAATTAATACACTGTCAGTAGAGTTTTTTAAACTCCACAAATAGATTGAAAGTATCACAAGTGTCATATTATTTATGTAATTAATTTCTTTTACTAGACCCTATAATATACTTATCAAACCTGATCGTAAAATTTAAAAACTCTAATCGATTAATAATTTTCCTTTTAAATTTTAGTATGTGATACAAATCCTCATATCATTTTAAAATTAACAGGGTGTATTATAATTTAAATATTTTAATTTATCTATTATAATTTTAAATTTTCTTTATATCTTTAAAAACAAAAAAGCTCATGTAATATAAGATTTTAGAAGATTCACCATGTGAAAAGATTTAGTTTTTATTAGGCAATTTGCCTTTGTTTTATTTTGGCGATCAAATCATTGTGGGTTTTTTTTAATTAGTACTATAATTAATTTAGCTCACCAATATCTATATATTTTATTAAATTGATTCTAAATATAAAATATTAAAAAAATTTAATTTTAAAAAATTTAATAAATTCAGGCTTCAAAATTTAAGAAAATTATCAATTTAGTTTTAATTTAATGAATTTAATGAAATGGCCAATCTTTATTGATAGTAATTCAAAGATTATATTTAATGACTTTTTTTTTAATTTGAGGCCTTAATTATTAAAAATTTTATAATTCGAATTAAAATGATAAATTTTGTAAATATTGAAAATTAAATTTATTAATTATTTTATATTTAGGATCAAATTAATAGAATATATAAATATTAGTGGACTAAATTTATTATTAGACTAATAAAAAAACTCACATCAACTTCCGCTTTTAAGAAGTTTAATGACTAAATTAAAAAAAATTAATAATTCAGTGATCAAAATAAAATGAAAGTAATAATTTAGTGACCCTTTTTATAGTTTACCCTTGTTATTAGAACCACTTTGATTGCCTCCTATAATCTAGTTTTAGTTTAAACTATCGGTGTGTCGGTTATCAAACTAGCTCCCCTGCCCCGCCAATTAGCATTCTTGATACAGGAAACCAATCTACGCATTGGTATGTTGAGTAACCTTTCAGTGACAGTGTAGTGTTCTTTTTCATTTCCGCTTATGGTTGCATTTCTAAGTATTAAAGCTAATCATATGGAGTTTCTTCTTCCTCCGGTGACAGTTTTCTTGGCGAAGGACGAAAGGCGGTAAAAGGAGATCATGGATGATAAGCTTATAAAGTCTGCACACTCAGCAGTTTTCAAAGGCTCAGATTCCCTTGAAGGAATTTGTACTAGAATCGAAGGTTATGATTTCAATCAAGGTGTAAACTACTCCAGACTTCTTAAATCCATGCTTTCCACTGGATTTCAAGCTTCCAATTTTGGAGAAGCTATTGAAATTGTCAATGAGATGGTTGGTTTCCTTTCTTTTTAGTTTTTTTTTTTTTCACTTGGAAATGTAATATTTATGATTATTTCTCAAAATTACATAAGCGTATTGAATCTCATAATCTATATGTTCCCAAACGTAGCATTAATGTTTTGGATGTTGGGTTGTTAGCTAAATTCATTAAAATTATTCTTGATCAATTAAGTTAAATTGGAGGCTTTCTGATGAGCCTATAGCTGAGGACAGCAGTAAAGAGGAGAAGGATCCTACCTACAGAGAATCTGTGAGATCCAAGGTGTTTTTGGGGTTCACATCAAATCTTATTTCATCTGGTGTTCGAGACACTGTTCGATATCTTACTGAGCACCACATGGTGAGTTCCAGATCAGACTTTCTTTTGTGTAGAACTGGTATTTCGGGTTACATATTTTATTCACAATCTTTCGTCGTGTGTTTCTGGGTCGTAGGTAGATGTCATAGTTACTACAACTGGTGGCATAGAAGAAGATCTTATAAAGTGTCTTGCTCCAACATATAAGGGTGATTTTTCGCTACCTGGTGCTCAATTACGTTCAAGAGGATTGAATCGCATTGGTAACTTGTTGGTTCCTAATGACAATTACTGCAAATTTGAGGATTGGATCATTCCAATTTTTGATCAGATGTTGAAGGAACAGCATGAAGAGGTACTTTCACACACACATAGATTCTGTTATGTCATACCATATATTGCTCCACCTTTTTTTGAAGTACTTGCATCCAGCGTCCATGTTCTATCCATATCCAGATATGGATATCCTCCTACCTCTTGTTTTCGGTTTTACAGAATGTATTGTGGACTCCATCAAAGTTAATTGCACGTTTGGGACGAGAAATAAACAATGGAAGTTCATACCTCTACTGGGCATACAAGGCAAGTTTCATTGCCAATTTAGCCTCCGTTCGTTAACTATGCCCCCATTGAAGTCGTATATGTGTAATCTATTATGAAATATTGCACTGTGAAGATATTGTGTTACTGATTGAACTACTTGCATTGGGAAGATATGATGATCTGCGCAGTTATCCATTCCTTAACTATGCTCATTTTTGTTATTTATTTGTATTTTCCAGAACAATATTCCTGTTTTCTGTCCTGGATTAACAGATGGCTCTTTAGGGGATATGTTGTATTTTCATTCTTTTCGCAGCCCGGGTCTGATAATCGATGTAGTGCAAGGTAGGTGTTTCATTGCTTGTTGACTGCTCCTGCTCGAGGATTGGGGAAATGCATATCTAACTTGATTACTTTTTGAGCAGATATTAGGGCCATGAATGGTGAAGCAGTCCGTGCAAGTCCTAGGAAAACAGGAATGATAATCTTAGGAGGCGGATTGCCGAAGCATCATATCTGTAATGCTAATATGATGCGTAATGGTGCCGATTATGCTGTTTACATAAATACAGCTCAAGAGTATGATGGGAGTGATTCCGGAGCTCGCCCAGACGAAGCTGTTTCATGGGGGAAAATACGAGGCTCTGCTAAAACAGTTAAGGTATGCTTTTCCATCTTCCATTGTTAGATACTCCCTTTTCAACTTCAATAAGTTCTTGACTTCTTCCATGATTATATGGAATCAGGTACATTGTGACGCAACTATTGCTTTCCCTCTGCTGGTAGCAGAAACATTTGCTTCAAAGTCCAAAAATTGGGCATAATTATTAAAATTTTATATTAATAAATCAGAAGCGTGGTGAGCCCATAACCCACAGCTATGATAAGTTTGTATTGTTTCTCTTTTATGTGGCTGTGCAAAAGTCTAAATGATAATATATGATGACTGTTGATAACATGTTTGTTTGTTGATTGTGTTCATATTCTTTTTTTATATTTCATTGTTTTTTTTTTTTTTAAATTATTGCAACAACAACCATCCAATTAAAGCTAAGCCAATAATTATATAAAAATATTATGATAATATAATGTAAGATAATATTAAAAATCTACCTATCATAATATTAGAAGAGGGGATGACAAGTTATTTAGTTGCATGGTGAAAACTCTAATCACTTTTTATTACTAGTAAAAATAAGATTTAATGGTGTAAACAACTTTTAAACTTTTTTTTTAAAATAAATAAATTAAGTCTTTACATTTTTTTACACTCGATTGGATACTTGAATTTTTTCAAATAAAGCAATTAAGCCTCTTTTTTTTCCACTCAGTTGGATATTTGAATTGTCAAAATGCATTAAAAATGCCCTTTAACCATTAACTTATAATAACAAATATTTAAAATTATTTATTAAAAATTAGAAAAAAATTATAAAAATCATAAAAAGAAAATAAAAAATTGCAAAACTTTATAAAAATTATAAAGAAATTATAAAATGCATAAAAAAAGCCCTCTAACCATTAACTTTAACTGTTGACCATTAAAGCTAACTATTCTAATTTTTTTTAGTTAAAGCCATCATGTGTTGCAACACAATGTGACATGTGGCAAAAAATAATAAAAATAAAAATCATTAAAAGTTATAGAAAAATTATAAAATGATTCTTTTGGTACGATAATTTTTATAATTTTTTTTATGAATTTTATATTTATTTACATTTATTATAATTTTCTTATGACTTTATTCAATTTGTTATATTTCTATATATTTTATAATTTTTTTACGATATTTATAATTTTTCTATTTTTTCCTAATTTTTATTATTAAAACTTAATAATTTTTAACTTTTTTTATTTTTATTTTTTTATCATTTTTGCCACATGTCACATCATAGTTATGACACGTGATGACTTTAATTAAAAAAAATAGAGGCAATTAACTTTAACTATCAAAAGACCTTTTTGATGCATTTTGGCGGTTCAAATACCCAATTGAGTGAAAAAAAAAGGACTTAATTATTTTTTATTTAAAAAAATTTAAAAACTTTTTATACCCTTAAGCCTAAAAATAATACTAGAATATAATCTCTCTACGCTTAAATTAAAGTTTAATATATTTTTTTGTAATCTTTTTAATTTTTTCATTAAATAATCTAATTCTTAATTGAATATTTAATCATTATAATAATTTATACAAAAATATGAGATGAACTAAGACACAAACACATACGAAAATTAATTACAATTATATTAAATATATTAATAATTTTTGTTATTTTAAATTACACTTATTATTTTAAATTAATTATCATTTAATTGTTGATTGAGTTTTTAATTCGATTGGTATGAGTATTGTTGTCAATGTAAGAAGATATGAATTTGAGCGCATTGAAATACATTATCCTCCTATTTATGAGTTGAGAAGAAGTTATGTCTAGTTATAGAACTTATAATGAGAATTGTTGAATATATATCACTTGATTAATATTATAAATTATTTTTTTATTTAAATTATTTTTAATAATTTAGTGTTTAAATTTTAGAAAACCAAAATTGAAGTTGTGATGTCGATAACACTTCTTTTTTCTTTTGTATCTTTTAGCATATTTATGAGACTTTTCTTTTGTTTAAGTTTGATAAATAAATTTATCTTTTATTTTTATTTAAATTTGATAAATTAAAATGATATTTTTTTACTTTATTTAGTTACCTAATATTTAACATATCCTTTCCTTCTTATATTTATCATTATTTTCAAAATCTTATTTTATTTTCCCGATTATTTTTAAAAATTTAGCCGACTTTATCTAAATAAATTATTATATACAAGCTCCGTAAATCGAATTAAATTTTAAAGTATGATATGTATGATATATATATATATATATATATATAAAATCAAAATTGAATTTCACATGAACATATCATGTCACAAATAAATTTAGGTCCAGTTGTTAATACTGTTAAAATTTTTTGTGTGACATTCTAACAATAAATAAAAAAAGCCACTCGATAATCATGTCACAGAAAATGACATTATAATGAATTTGAATTTAACACAAAAATTGACAATGTTAACAAATCTTTAATTTATATCAACATTTTATTTAAAAGTAAATATTTATGCTAACTAATGACATTATAAATGTTGATGTACCACACTATATAAAAATTTAATTATAAAAATCAAAATTTAAATTTTAACATAATATAGGGATTAAATTGAAATTTGACTATTTTTATATAGTTAAAAAAGTAGAGAAACCAAAATTGCAAATTAACCATTATTGTTAAAAATATAAAAGAAAATAACCAGGCCTTAGGGCCTTCAGTATAGATAAAAAGTAGAAGGGCTAAAATTGAAAATCAATCAAAAGAAAAAACATATAGATATAGGTTAATATCTAAACAGGTACTTGAACTTAATAATTTATATCTATTTGGTATATAAATTACTTTTTGGACTTAAAAACTATGTGATTGATGGCGGTTAAATTTCTTTTTTTATCTCATCCAACCATATCATGCCACATATATTAATGAACCAATAATATTGTGCCATGTGTATTAAAAAGGAAAAATAATTTAAAATAAATTAATTTAAATTCATTTTCAATATCCACTTATATTATTATTTAAAAATATTTTTTAATTAATTAACCGTACAATTTTTTAAATTACTTTATTCTCCATTGTTTCTTTTTTTGGTCCTTACTTTTTCTCCATCTATTCTTCCCATCCCTGGCACCATCGCCTCTGCCTGATCAACATATTTGACCACCGAAACGAAGCTCTCTTCGCTGCTTTCAACTTCCATTGTAAGGGCCAAATCTGTCCAGCCTAATAAATAAAACAACAAAACAAACAAAATAATAACTAAAATCTAAATTACAAGCCCAATTTACCCTAACCCAAATCTACTAACCTAAAAACCTTAGAAGCCCAAAACCTAAAACCTAAACAAGAAACTCTAGCCACATCTAAGCCTCCGGTTATCGCCGCTCCTTTGCTTTGGCCACATCAGCAAGCACGTCGCCTGAGGCCTGCCTCTCTCTTTCATTGAAATGGCAAGGCACAGCTCCTCAACACCGTTGACCTTGCCACAAATGCCTGCATAGAAAAAGAAATGAGACAGAGGATAGAAGTAGTATAAACAAAGAAAAAGAAAAGAAAAAAAAATGTAATCGGCTAAAAAAGCCATAACAACAAGGTTGTATTTTTTTGACACAAGAGTTGAAATAGAAAGAACAAAGAAAAAAAATGTAGTTTATTTAAAAAAAATAAAAAATAAAAAATAAAAGTTCCTTTTTTACCTGCTGTTTCTCCTTCTGCCGCTATCGGAGACCATCTCCGGCCCTCGAATACCTCAAAACCTACTAAGGTTCTGCCGAGGGTTCAACGAACGTTGCAAGGCTGAGAGTTTTTTTATTTTCCCTTCTTTTTTCTGAGATTAGAAGGCATTAGCCTTCATATTTAGGCTTTGGGAGTTAAAAGGGCTAAATTTTTTTTTTTTACAACTTCGACCACCAGAGGAGATGGTTGTTGTCGTCGATGACCGGTGGCTACGCGGAGTTGCGACGATCCTTGGCCGGACGGAGAGGGAGTTGAGAGAAAAAAAGAAAATAGAAAGTTTTTTTTTTTAACAGAGAAGAGAAATGATTTTTTTTTAGGTTTATTAACTTATATAAGGGGACAATATGACGTCATTTTGAGGTGTAGTATAAATGATCAAAATGGCGTTGTTTTGACATATAACCCAATGACCCGACCCGACCCGAACTCCTTAAAGATTCGCGTGTTTTTGAATGAATGAGTTATTTGTCATTTTGGCCCTTCCCTTTTTAGCATATTTTTAAATTAGTCCTGCATATTGTTTATTTTATTTCATTTTTACCCTGTTATTTTGATTCCCTTGCGATTTGGTCCTTTGATCTACTGTCAACCTAAAGGAATGACACAAATTGGATTAATTGCCCTCTGAGCCCCAAGCTTTTATATTCCATTTTAATTTAATCTTTTATGTTCTATATTCTTATAATTTAGGCACTAGATTTTGTTATGTTTTCAATTTAGTCTTTTATTTCCCATTTCTTCATTTATTTCACAATTCATGCTTTAAGTTTTGATTAAATTTCAATTTAATCCCTTATTTATTTATTTTGCCACTTTATTTACTATTTCTTTTAACACTTGAAAATTATGCTATTTATGTTTCTTTTTTTTTTTACTATGCATTATTATTATATTTTTTTCTTTTATTATTTATATGAGTATTAGGGTAGTAATTATGGCATGATTATTGCTACTATTACTATGAATTGTTGCATCATTATCATTTACTAGCATGACATTTTTTTATTTTTTTATTATTCTAATATCATCGTTTCATTTTTTACACACTACCATTTTATTTTATTTTGCTATCACCATGCCACGTATCATGTTTAAATATATTTATCCATTTTATACTATGCTCAAATAAATTAAATGTACATTGCTTTAAATGTTATATTCGTTTTACCCGACGCATAGGAAATAATTAAAATCAATGCAATGTTCATTATTTTTGGAATTTGGGAGTCATGTTCCTGGCTTACGGAGTATGACCTCTTTCTAAAACCGAAGTAATCAAATATCCTATTTAAAAATAAAATAAAAAAATGAGATTTAAGTAATGATCAAATGGTGATTTTTCTTGTTTTCGAGGATTCAAAGTATCGTGTCCTAACTTACGGGGCATGATTTTTTCTTCTCGATTAACTTGAAATAAGACCTTTTCGTAAAATTTAATTTAGTTAAGCGATATTTTAATAAAAAAATCATGCAAAAAGGGATCGTATTTTAAATTCTCTTCGAATTTTCAATTTTCGACATCAAAACATCAAGTAACTAACTAGGTACCAATTTTGGCGTTATGAGGGTGCTAATCCTTCCTCATATGTAACCGACTCCCAAACTTATATTCTTAGCTTTTGTACGGTACAAATTATCGTTTTAGTAGAATCTAATCTTTTATTAAGATGATTAAATTTTGAGGTGACCCGATTATACATAATAAAAAGGATCGGTGGCGACTCCATTCTCGTTTTAAAATAAAAAGTCAAGCACCAAAAAAGGTTTCGACATCCATGGTTCAGGTTTCACTCGAACCTTTAGCCTCAACCCGCCTATGCCCTGATCGCTTAATTCGGCCGTTCTCCTCGGCTAGGCAAAGGCTTTCACTATTCAAATTTCGAAGAAGATACCTCGAAACCATCCAAGTTTGGAGACCAGAAATATTTCAATATGGGTTCCTCTTTTTTTTTTTTTTTCTTTTCTGTTGTAGGTTGTTGGACTTGGTTGGGAAGTCTTCTTCCTTGTTTGCCAGATTTCTTTTTGTTATTGCTTGCTGGTATGATGGTTATTGTGTGATAATGGTATGTGGGTGAAGGGTCAATGTTGGTGAGTGTAGGGTGTGCAAATTTTGGGTAAAATTGATTTAACCGATCGAACCGAATTAATTTGGTTAATCAGTTGATTAATTGAATTAATTCGATTGGGGTTGGTTAATAATTTTTTGGAAGTTTGGTTGACGGATAATTCAGTTCGAAATCGGTTAATTAATTGAATTTACCAAAAAATTATATTTTTATATACATTTTACATATATTAAATTCGGTTAAATTGGTTAATTTTTGATATGTTTTATACTTGTTTTAACAAAAAAAAATATAAATTTCAGTTAATTCGGTTAACTGACTGAATTAATTGAAAAAGTTCAGTTTGGTTAAATTTTTTTTGAAAAATTTCATTTTGGTTAATGGTTAAGAGTTTAAAAAGTTCGATTAATTGAAAAAGATTTTTAGAATTTGATTAACATTTTAATTGCTCTGATTTAAAATAATACTGTCTGGTACATTAATGACACTTAAATACACTGCAACAAACAATTCATTTTTATAATTAATCTAAATCTTATATTATTTTTATAAAAAAACTCACGTATTTACATAAAATGTCCTCGTAAATTCAACATTACTATTGAATCAAGACTAATGGGCGGCTATCTAATAAAGTTAAGTTATAGATTATGGATATAAAAATCTCACCCACTTATATGATTAGATAATTGTCATTTTCATAGTACTTTGGACTATTGAAGTCCATCAAAGTAGAAAAATGTTCTGCTAACTTGGACTTTTCATCCCATTTAAGTGTCCCACAATAATGCGGTTGTTAAGAACATTAAAATATCCTATTTCCTGTAAAATAGTAAAAATAATAGTAAAGGAGAAGTAGGGTCGAATCCTTAGGGACCGGATTATACGAATGCTCGTTTCTTGAAATCCTAGATAATTTCTTGACCAAGAAAACCTACATTCCTAAAAAATAAATAAAAAAACAGAATTAAGAATTTCGAAATAAAGTAAAAATAGAATTTAAAGTCAAATTGAAATTACAAAATTAAATAAATTGCAAAAATTAAAATGGAGAATATAAAAATAAAAAGAGTTTGGGAAAAGAGAGAGTTTCTTATATGGCAAGATTCCAGCCTCCGGTTGTCTCAATCCGCCTTAGGTTCAATCCTCGACTTTTAAATAACCTTTCTCGAGAAGGATAAGCCAGTAATAGTGGAAGAGGACGCCTACGACCACCAACTCCAAGAATTTAGACTTAAGATTTGACGGAACCTGACTCTAGTGTCATGGGTTGCGCATGAGAGCCCACAACCATTACACATCTGTGCGATCCATCAAAAGGGAAGGAGGTCATTTGGCCCAATCGGACTGGCCTGTTGCTTGAAGAGATTAAAGGTCCATCTACAAGCTCGACAAATATGGAAACATGATTTTCGAAGATATGCAATCTTAATTATGATATGCAATCTTAGAAGATATGATTTTGTAATCTTAGAGATTTGGTTTGTAGATACCCTTTAATCGTAACCGTTGATGTACTTGATCTGTACCGTTGGATTTGGGGAGGCTCAACTATAAATAGAGGCCTCTCCCCTCATTGTAAATCACTTGAGTTTTTTTGAGCAATAAGAATTCTTGAGAGCATTCACTCAAAACTCTCTCTCTCTTGTGTTCTTATTTTTCTGTGGCTTGTTCTTGTTTTGTTCTTCGTTCATCTTGTTGGTTTCGAGTCGCTTTCGTTTGAGTTGTGTTTTAGTGAGGAATTCTGTTTAATCCTCATATTGCGGGAGTTAGGCTGACTTAGGCGTTTTTGGAGTAAGAAACTACCTAAGGCCGCACGAATTGTGAGGCAAAAATCCTAAGCCCGTGACAGTTGGTACCCGAGCCAATTTTTGAAAGCATTTTTGAGAGATATCGAAAGAAGTTGTTGATCAGAATGAGCCAATGGAGACCTGTGGGAGGGCTAGAAAGGCTAGTCTATCGAGGGATATGCTGTCGAGCTTGAAAAATTGAGTGATTAATCTCGAAAAGTCTGTTGGTGGCATGAAGGAGACACTCGAAGTGGTCTTGATCTGTATAGAGGAACTGAGGGAAGACATCAAGGAGTTTGTGTTGGACACTCTCAGATCCACTTCGGACAAATTGACAGTGAAAGACGAAGCTCTTGAGGCCCTGGTGACTGCCATGAAAGAGGAGATTGTTGAGCTTAAGGGGGAGCTCACAATCTGTAAGACTACTCTAAGAAGTAGGATGTTGGCTTCAGGACCGAAGCAACGCCATATGGATGTTCCAAAACCCGAGAAGTTCAATGAGGCTAGGTCCGCGAGAGAAGTGGACAACTTCCTGTGGGAATTGAAGCAATATTTTCGAGCAATGAGCATTGTGGATGATGCCACCAAGGTAAACACTGCTTCAATTTACTTTTCTGATGTTGCTCTTTTGTGGTGGAGACGTAGGTCCACAGATGAGAAATGTAGAGGAATGGCTATTGGGACTTGGGAGGAGTTCTAAAGAGAGTTGAAGAAGCAGTTTTATCCGCAACATGCTGAAAAGGAGGCTCGTGCTAAGTTAAGCCGACGTACGCAACAAGGCATTGTTCGAGATTATGTTCGGGAATTCAGTGAGTTGATGCTTCAGATCTTAGACTTGAACGAGAAGAAAGCATTCTATTGGTTCGAGGATGGGTTAAAAATGTGGGCTAAGCAAGAGTTGCGTCGCCTAGGTATCACTGAATTGACCGTAGCCATGACTGAGGTAGAAAATTTCTACGATGTTGGAGGAAGAAAGTTTGATAATAACGAGTCTTCCAAGCCCAAGTTGAGACCCAAAGGCAATGGTGGGGAGACAAAGATCAAGGGGAAAAGAATGGCGAAGGCCCAAGTGCTAGTCAATGTAAGCCTTAGGATAGGAAAGGACTATTGAAATGCTATCTTTGCCAAGGCCCGCATAGGATGAACGTTTGTCCGAAGAAAGCCGCTTTCCATGCCATGGAGGTGTACGAGGAAGCTGAAGATGACATCAAAAGTCTTAATTCAATATTAGGGGGTGTCGAATAGAAGGCAAGTAATGGGTTGATGTTTGTGGACATCATCGTAGCTGGCAGAGGATTGAATGCACTTATTGATACTGGTGCGTCTGACTTATTCATGTCCGAAGAAATGATGAAAGAACTCGGGCTCAAAGTTGAAGAAGATTCGGGACGAATCAAAACGGTGAACTCAAAAAGCATCCCCATAACGGGTGTGACAAAAGGGGTGGAACTCAAACTGGGCGAGTGGATAGGCAAAGCAACTATTAAGGTAATCCGACTTGATGAATATGATTTTGTTGTTAGATTAAGCTTGCTTGACCGACTTAATGCAAATATTCATCCTTCTAAGAATTACATGACGATTTCTAATTCGAACCGTCGATATATGGTCCAAATAAAAAGAAAGGGAAGTATGGAGGGAAAAACATTGTCGGTGATCCAATTTGCCAAAGGAGTACGTAGAAATGAAGTCTCCTATCTAGCTACACTAAGGGACAATATGGAGGAGAAATTCGAGGGAGAAGTTCCAAAGGAAGTGAAGCAGTTGCTAAAGCCATTTCAAGATGTAATGCCCATAGAGTTGTCAAAAAAGTTGCCACCTAAGAGGGAGGTAGACCACAAGATTGAGTTGTTGCTCAATACTGAACCACCAGCAAATGTATATATCGGATGGCTCCACCTGAGTTGGAGGAATTGCAGAAGCAATTGATGGAGTTGTTAGATGCTGGGTTCATTAGGCCATCTAAAGCCCCATTCGGTGCACCTGTGCTATTCCAAAAGAAGCATGATGGGTCCTTGAGATTATGTATCGACTATAGAGCCTTAAACAAGATCACAGTGAAAAATAAGTATCCCATTCCTCTTATTGCAGACTTGTTCGATCAACTTGGTAGCGCGAGATGGTTTACTAAGTTGGACTTGCGATCGGGGTACCATCAAGTGAGAGTAGCCGAAGGGGATGAGCCCAAGACAGCTTGTATGACTCGGTACGGGTCTTTTGAGTTCCTTGTGATGCCGTTCGGGTTAACGAATACTCCGGCCATGTTTTACACCCTAACGAATAAGGTATTACAACCCTTCTTAGATCGTTTTGTGGTTGTTTATCTTGATGATATTGTGGTGTATAATAAGACGCTTGAGGAGTATGTGGGACATTTGAGGGAGGTGTTGCAAACCCTACGAGAAAATGAGTTATATGCCAAGGAGGAGAAATGCTCATTTGCTCAACGGGAGGTGCCATTTTTAGGGCATATTATGGGAGGTGGCATGATTCGAATGGATGCTAGTAAAGTTCGAGCAATTGCCAATTCGAAGCCACCAACCAAGGTGACAGAGTTGCGGTCTTTCTTGGGATTAGCAAATTATTACCGTCGCTTCATTGAAGGCTATTCCAAGATCGCTGCACCCTTGACGGATTTGTTGAAAAAGGGTAAGGTATGAGAATGGGACCCTCGGTGCGAGAAAGCCTTCACTCAAGTGAAGCAAGCAATGATAAGTGAGCCTATACTCGTGTTGCTAGACTTTTCATAGGCGTATGAGGTATGTACAGATGCTTCATATTATGCAATTGGGGGAGTGCTGATACAAGATGGGCATCCAATTGCTTTTGAGAGCCGAAAGATTAATGAGACGGAACGAAGATACAAGGTCTAAGAAAAAGAGATGACTACGGTGGTGCATTGTTTGCGAACATGGAGACACTATTTGCTGGGTTCCAGGTTCGTTGTATTCACTGATAATGTTGCAAATAGTTATTTCCTAACCAAAAAAAAGTTGTCCCCCAAGCAAGCTCATTGGCAGGTTTTCCTAGCAGAATTTGATTTTAGCATGGAATATAAGCCGGAGAGTGCCAACACGGTGGCTGATGCACTTAGCTGAAAAATGGAGTTTGTAACAATAAGCCAACCCGATAGTCCCCTATTGGAGCACATTCAAGAAGGATTGTCCCACGATCCCACAACTAAGAATTTGATTGAGCTTGCTAAAGAAGGACGAACGATGAGATTTTGGCTTGAGGGAGAACTACTATACACTCAGGGGCAACGTCTGTATGTGCCTTAACATGGGAATCTGTGAAAGGAAGTCATGAAGGAATGTCATGATTCCAAATGGGCTGGCCATCCAGGTATTCTTCGTACTTTGGCTCTCTTGGAAGATCAGTTTTATTGGCCTCACATGGGTGATGACATGGAGACCTATGTGAAAACTTGTTTGGTGTGCTAACAAGACAAGGTCGAGTTGAAGACTCCTGCGGGTTTGTTACAATCCTTGGCCATTCCTGAGCACCCACGGAAAAGTTTATCCATGGACTTTATTTTGGGTTTGCCTAAGTCTGATGGATTTGCGAGTATTTTTGTTGTGGTGGACAGGTTTTCGAAGAATGCAACTTTTATCCCCGCAACCAAGGAGTGTCCCGCCGAGGAGGCAGCTTGCTTGTTCCTTAGACATATGGTGAAGTATTTAGGAGTACCACAGTCTATCGTCAGTGATCGAGATGGGCGATTCACGGGTCAGTTTTGGACGGAGTTGTTCAAGTTAATGGGTTTAGACTTGAACTTTTCCACTAGCATGCATCCTCAAACCGATGGGCAAACCGAATGAGTGAATGCATTGTTGGAGACATATCTTCGACACTATGTGAGTGTGGCACAAAGGGATTGGCCGAAGTTGTTGGATGTGGCCCAATTTTCGTACAAATTACAACGAAGTAGGGCGACGAACCAGAGTCCGTTCGTGATATGTAATCTTAGAAGATATGATTTTGTAATCTTAGAGATTTGATTTGTAGATACCCTTTAATCGTAGCCGTTGATGTACTTGATCTGTACCGTTGAATTTGGGGAGGCTCAACTATAAATAGAGGCCTCTCCCCTCATTGTAAATCACTTGAGTTTTTTTGAGCAATAAGAATTCTTGAGAGCATTCACTCAATGTTCTCTTTATCTTGTGTTCTTATTTTTCTGTGGCTTGTTCTTGTTTTATTCTTCGTTCATCTTGTTGGTTTCGAGTCGCTTTTGTTTGAGTTGTGTTTTGGTTGAAGAATTCTGTTGAATCCTCATATTGCGGGAGTTAGGCTGACTTAGGTGTTTTTGGAGTAAGAAACTGCCTAAGGCCTCATGGATTGTGAGGCAAAAATCCTAAATCCGTGACACTAGCCAATAATCGCTTCTGTGAGACTATCTTTTGCTAGATCATCACTTCCCAACGGTGAATACCACGCCGTTTTGTCTATTGGATTCGTCAACCTCTAACGCAGAAAGCCAACGAACCGACTGTGTAACCTTCCCAAAACGTACAAAGCGGCAGTTTCTTGCACAAGTTGAAAAGATCACATATTAAGGGACATGGATGGAAGTGTCAGCTTCGTAATGCGGAGAAGCGATGAATATCTTGTTGAGAAGGCTAAGCGCGGATTCAAAGCCTCATGAACCTTTTTGGGGAATTTCGACAACCTTCGGCTGGATTAGTTTAGTGGCTCATGATTTTTGAGAAAGAAATAAATATAATAGAAATGAGAATTTTATTAAAAAAATATATGGAGAGAACAAAAGATAGAGTTTTTGGGAGAGGGAGTGTTTACAGAAAAAAAAAAAGATATCAAATATGTGTCACTCCATCCCCTATTTATAATACTAGAAAACCTAGCCTATTCCTAATTAAATTCTAAAAGATAAATACAAATAAATAAAGATAATTAAAGATAAAGACAAATGAAAATAAATCCTAAGATTAAATATAAATAAAAATACTTAATAATGATCCTAATATAATTAAACATTAAATGGAGTCTTGTACTATAAAATCTCTTTTTTTGTATTTTTGCCCCAAAAGTCTTCCACACTTTGCATTTTTGGCACCACTTCTATCCTACTTCGCATGTTGGCTCACTTTATCTCCAAATTCACACTTTTCGCCCTTAAATTTACTTTTGCCTACAATTTAGTCCCTAAAAGATAAAAAACCATAAAATATTCCAAATTAGTAAGATCATACTGAAAATAAACATGCGATTAGCATATAGAAATATGTCATTCTAGAGTATTATCAAATTCCCCTTACTTAGCCCATGCTTACCCTCAAGTATGGTTCCTGTCCACTGTGAAAATTAAATCCTGCCATGAAAGAAATACTACTCCAAAGTTTTATAAAAATTAGTCAAAATGCATACGAAAAATAAAGAGAACCCTTAGCTTGCTTTAAGTAAAATTGAAAAAGTATTCCAATTAACACAAAAAAAATTAAGATCGACTTGGATCATTTCATGAAAATTAGGTAATTTACCAAACCTATCAAGATACCCTATTTGTTTCTTCCTTTAGTCCCTACATTTTATTAATACCTCATTCTTCTTTTTTTCTTTTTTTTTAATTTTATTTATTTATTTTTACTTAGGAATATATTAAACCTTTTGACGCGAAGAGAGATGACAGCCAAGCACCCCACCTCAGCCCAACACATTCCTAATTTTTAGTTTTCTTAAGAACATATCGAACCTTTTGACGCGAAGAGAGATGACAACCAAGCACCTCACCCCGGTTACTCAGCCCAACACATTTTTAAAAATTAATTTTGGTTAATGGGGTTTTACCAAACACGTCACGCAACCTTTTGACGCGAAATAGGATGACAACCCAAGCACCCTACTCAACTGATAAGCAACCGGTCTCATACGCCTCAAAATCCGATATGGCCTAATGAACCTAGAGTTTAACTTGCCCTTACGGCCGAATCTCAGAACTTTCTTACACAAAAAAACCTTAAGAAAGATGAAGTACCCCACTTCAGATCTGCATAAGACTTCTGTCTATCAGAAGCCACTTTCAGACGATCCTAAATCAATCGAACCTTATCTTCAGTCTCAGAAACCAACTCAGGACCCAAAACCTGACATTCACCCAACTCAATCCAACATAGCGGAGTACGAAACTTACGACTATACAAAGTTTCGTAAGGTGGCATCTGAATGCTAGACTGGAAACTATTATTATAGACGAACTCAATTAGCGGGAGATAGTCCTCCTAACTACCTCAGAAATCAATCACACAGCTCCAAAGCATATCTTCTAGAATCTGAATCACCCTCTCAGATTGACCATCGGTCTGAGGATGGAATGCAGTACTAAAGTCCAATCTCGAACCCAGAGCCTCATGCAACTTCTTCCAAAATCGAGAAGTGAAACGAGGATCTCTATTAGAAATACTCAAAACAGGAACCCCATGTAGTCTCACAATTTTCAAAATGTAGAGCTTCGCTAGCTTTTGCAGTGAATAGTCCGTCTGAACCGGGATGAAGTGAGCAGACTTGGTCAATTGATCCACGATGACCCAAATAAAATCCTTCTTAGTGGCTATCAAGAGCAACCCACTAACGAAGTCCATCATCACATGCTTTCATTTCCATAGGGGAATCTTAATAGGTTGTAGCAAACCCGAAGGCAACTGATGCTCAGCCTTAACTTGCTGACACGACATACATCGAGCAATAAAATCAGTAACCTCATGCTTCAAACCTGGCCACCAGTACAGTTCACGAAGATCTCGATACACGTTATTACCACTGGGATACATAGCATAAGGGCTATTATTTGCTTCCCTCAGAATCGACTGTCTCAAATCAAAATCATTTGGCACATAGATCTGCCCTAAAAAACACAGAACCCCATCATTATTTAACCCCCAAATCAGAAGTGGTACCACTCTCAACCTGACGGAACCGCACATCCAGATTCTCATCCACTAATTTTCTATCTCGAATCTGACCAATCCAAGTCAGCTTAACCTGCAACTTGGCTAACAGACTCCCATTATCAAACAAAATAATGCGAGCAAACATCACCCTCAAATTAGACATTGTATACGACTTAGAGTATCGACCATCACATTGGCCTTACCAGGATGATACTCTATGCTGGAGTCATAAATTTTAAGCAACTCAATCCATCGCCATTGCCTAAGGTTCAACTCCTTCTAAGTAAGGAGATATTTGAGGCTTTTGTGATCTGTATAGATAAGACACCTCTCACTATACAGATAATGCCTCCATATTTTCAACGCAAAGATTACCACAACCAACTCCAAATCATGCGTCGGATAGTTTCCCTCGTGTGTCTTAAGCTGACGGGACGCATAAGCCACAACCTTACCATCTTACATTAGAACATGTCCCAAACCAACATGTGATGCATCACCATAGACCATAAACTCCTCAGGAAAAATATCCGAAAAATCCCTTATAGTTCTGATATTCCCAACAAAAGAGTCCCTAGAATCAGAAACACTAACGTAAGCCAAGTACGGCTCACACTCTTTCTGAACTAGTTTCTCAGCCACAAGAGCGGAGATTATATTGGACAGATAATCTCGATGCTCACAAATTACAACCACTTTTCTATCATCCTCAATCTTTAGAACGACCCTCTTAATCGTGCAGTCCAAACTAACCCAATGCTTGACCAACAAATTCATGCCCAAAATTAAATCGAACTCCCTAAACGGAAGCTCCGTCAGGTCTGCCAGAAAAACAATCCCTTATACCTCTAACGGAACATCCCTATAGAGTTTACAACCCGAACAGACTACCCCAATGGACTTAGTACAATGATCCCACTAGAAGTGCTCTCAATAGTAACCTCTAAGTTTTTCGATACAATGCTAGCTACATAGGAGTGTGTAGAACCTATGCCTATAAGAGCAGTATAAGACAAATCAGAAATTGAAAATGTACCGGTGATAACATTTAGAGCATCTCTGTCCTCTCGGCGTTGAGCAGCATAGACAAGTGTAGGCTACCTCGCCTCTGTCGATTGGCCCACAGTAGGCCTACAGTTTATATTTTGGGGGTTTGGTTATCCCTTACTGACCCTACGGTAGGCCCATAGTCGATTAGGACGACCCGTACGACCCTCGGAGAAATTTCAAAATTTTGGGCCCACACGCCCAGATTTGGTCTTGCCCGTGTGACCCACATAGCCTGACCAAAGAATCCACACGCTCGTGTAGCCTACACGATCACACTCAAGCCATCACACGACCGTGTCTTACGCATGGCTATGCCTACGTCGATCATAGTGTTCTTGCATACGACCTACCACACGGGTGACCACACGCCCGTGTGACATCGACAGAATAGTTTTTTGGCTTTTGTCGAAACCTCGTTTTCTGTGATTTAAGTACACACCTAGTACGATTTTGAAGCTACTGCAAACACGAACACTCTAAAACCTAAAAAACGACATGTCGATGCTCAGAATCAGTTTTAATACACGGTTAAACCGAAACCCAAAACCAACTATAACTCAAATCAAGCACTACTGCTTACCCCAACACTCCAGTCGATTAACTACTATCCTACAATAGTAGAATCACGATCTTCTTGATTCGCTGCTACCCAAAATAACAATAACCCCAATCAATCATTGGAAAAACACAAGTTTCCGAAAAGCAAAGCTTCACTTACCGGAACGTGCGACGAAAGTAGGAATAACAAAAGCAACAGTGTGACGGCCGACAAACAGGAATCGAAACCAAAAGGGAGAAAAGAAAGAGAGAAACGACAGAGAAACAGTGTACCAACGTCAGATTTCTTAGGAGGAGGGAGAAAATTTTAGCAAAAAAAGATACCCCTTTCTGATAACCCCCAAATCTCATATTTTTCTCCCACTAACCCCCACACTCAGTATTTCAATACAATCGGAACTCTTTCAGTCAAATGAGCAAAAATAAACTCCCTCACTCACGTAGGGATTCAAACACATGACCTCCAACACATCCACGCTCTTACCACTCGAACCTGTAGGCTCATTCTAATATGTATTTACAGGCAATCTAATATAAGCCCACTGAACAGAGATAGAGCTTAATTCCAAAAATGACCAAAATTTGCTAAAGCTAAGGTTTAAACTTGGGACCTCCCACACACACCCAGAATATTTAACCACTGAAGCAAATACACATTTGTTAAGTACTTACAAAAACATAAATAAAAAGATCAAGGTGTTACAGGAGATTTGTACTAACATAGTCAATTGTCAAACATCAACTTATAACCAACATAAAACAAAAAGAGTTGGTATAAATTATCCAATAAATGTTTAATAAGTTGATTTTTACAAATTCTTTATTAATGACTAGAATTCTTGAATTATTATATCATAATATTTAAATTATCAAAATAATTATTTTAATAATTATTCTTATTCTTATTTTTATGATATTAATTATATAAATGTGAATAGAATCCTCACATGATTTATGTAAAATAGGTCTTGAAATTGGGCTCCCCACGTCCCACATCCTTAACCTTACTAAAACTTTAGAAATGAGTTGTTAACTGACAACTACGAAACAATACTCATTTATGGCGAGAACATTGAACTAAATGATTAATTCAGTAAGTTAAAATTAATTAACTCAAATAAATTTAAAAGATAACTTGTATATTTACATAAAATGAGATTCAAATTTAACAACTCAAAACGTATTATTCAACATGTTCTTAATTTAATATCCTAAAGTTTTTAAAGCAAAATCTTCAATATTATTTACATTATAAAATTTTCCCTTATAATTTCTATTTTCCTACTTTTGTTTTTGGGAAAACTACAAAGATAGTTATTTTTGTTTGCCCCAAATTACATTTTAGTTATTTATGTTTGAAATATTACATTTTAGTCACTTACGTTATCGTTTTGTTACGAAGTGGTCACTCTACCGTTTAACTTCGTTACCTCCTTAACGGCATTCTTATGTGGCAGCCTAACTGAGTTTTAAATGCTAACTTGGATGTCTAGTTGTTGGGATGAAAATAGGTTTTTAATTAAATAAATTTAATTTGGATTGCCATGTAGGACACTCAAGTTGGCATTTAAAACTCATTTGGACTGCCACGTAGGATCGCCGTTGGGGAGGGACCACTTTGTAGCAAAGCGATAACGTAAGTGACTAAAACGTAATATTTCAAATATAAATAATTAAAATATAATCTAAGGCAAATAAAATTGACTATTTTTTTAGTTTACCCTTTGATTTTCAACTATTATTATGTTAGAATCTTGAAATTAATACATTATTTCAGAAAGCTTCCTCGAAATTTCCTTCAAGAAGTAGACAAAATAGGTTTTAAAAAATTTGATAAATAGATCATATGACAAGGACATATTTAGGACTATTTAGAAATTCCCCCCACTTAATGTAAAGCAATTTTTTTTTTGTCTAAAGCTATTGACTTGAGCCAATTTGGACATTGCATACCCTCTTTTTAAGTCTCTTACAATAGCTGTGAGGAATTGTTCCGACTTCAACAAACCTTTTGAGGTAATTGTCTCCCACTTCTCTCACTTCCCCTAATCTCTTGTTTTGAATTGTTTGGTTTTTTTTTTTTCGTATTTTACTTTAATTGTTCATCTCATGTTGTGTTTATGTTGTATCTCAATTCATTCTATATTTTGTATAGTTTATTAGGTGATTTAATTTAGAATATATAATATATTTGTGTGATATTCCAGTTAATTTCATATTTTGCATAATTTATTTTGAGTTAATTAAAAAAGAGTATTTATATGTAATGATCCAATTATGTTCCGTAGGCCTTATCCCGTTAGTGGTCAAGTTACTGTTTATAATTGTACTAATACAAAGAAAAATTGTTGTTATATATCACTTATATAAAGTTTAAACCGATTCACTCTACTTATATTTAGATCATAACATCTGTCTGAAAAGTAAGAGAGTTTAAATAAAAATATTGACTCGAAAAATAAGCTTGAATAAAAAAAGAGACCTGTTTAATCTCGGGTAAGCTTTTTCTAGCTTTGCAAAAAAAAAAAAAGAAAAAGAAAAAGAAAAGAACCTGCTGCTTTTTGCCGTTATTTTCATTGTTTTTGCTGTTATTTTGTCATTGTTTTGGTGTCGTTTCGTTATTATATTGTTACTATTTTATTATTATTTGGATATTATATAAATATTGTTTTATTGTTACTTTTGTTACTATTTTAGAGACATTTGCTTGTTAAGTTGTACATGCCTTAGTGTTATTTAAGTATAAAGATTTTGTTTGATTTATTTTAAATTTGTTAGGAAACATTTATTTTAAATTTCAGTCAAAAGCAACTTGTTTAACACAACTTTTCTTCCAAAAGTGCTTTTGGAGTTAGAAGTGCTTTTTTTAAGCATTGCAGAACATGCCCTTAGTGTTATTTAAGTATAAAGACTTTGTTTAATTTATTTTAAATTTGGTGAGAAACATTTATTTTAATAATTTTAGTGTATTTGATGTATTTTATTTTTTATATTTGTTTTTATATAAAAATAATAATATAAAAAAATTTAATACAAACAGGCCAAACTTAGCAAAAATTTAGGTCTATTTTTCGGGCCAAGCCCAGACCTAAAAGAAGGCCTAAAATTCTATTGAGGCACCACCCAAACTTGACCCAATCCTACCTGACCAATGATCACCTCTAGCTCTAAGCCCCACACATTAAACTATTTTCTATTATGTATTCTTAATTATAAATATTTATAATTGTTAGTGTGTGGTGATAAAATAAATTTATGAGAAATTAAAGAAGGCTTCAAGGTGTGTATCAAATGCTACTTTTTTTAATGTTCTATTCGCTCCACCTATATTATGGTATGCAAAAAAAGCAAATAAACTTCGAGGATACAATGAAACCCAATGATTGTTTACATTTTGCATTGATGAAAATAGTCCATTAAACATTGAGCGGAACATAACAAAGATATCAATTTCTATAAAGAATTTCTACAGTAATTCTCTATAGAATAATCTAAGAATATAAAAGATGGTAATAAAAAAAAAAAAGCCTTTGATGTGTTTTTCTTGTGTGCCATACAGTTTATAGGAGGCCTTATGTCTCTTCATAGAGACATAACTATCTAAATAAATAGTCATATATTTAGCAATAAATATAATTATTTAATAAATATCTACTTAAATAGTTATTACTACTTGTTAGTAACAAAGTAACATAAATTTTTAATTACTTATAGTTATAAATTTTCATATGTAACTATGTATATTTTGGAAATGTTTGTATTATTATAATAATAGTGCCTTTTATTTTGGATAAAATCAGTTTTAGAAATCATATACATGATTGATGATAATGAGCTAGTCTTTATTTTCGTATTTTATAACTTTTGTAGTATAAAATGTGTAAATAAAACTTTTAAAAAATATTAAAATACAAAATCTATAGTTAGGAGTAGACCTGTTCATGGGTCAGATCACTCAGCCCGGCCCGAAGGCCTGTCTAAAATGTGAGAGAATTTGGGCAAAAATATAGGCTCGAAAAATAAGCTTGGACAAAAAAATAAGGCCCGTTTAAAAAATGGGCCGGCCTCGGGTAAGGCACTTTTGGCCTGGGCTTAGCCTGAATTCACTAAAGGAAAAAAGTTTTTTTTTTTTTGTTTTTAATATTATTTTCTTATTATTTTCTCCTTATTTTGCTACTATTTTACTATTATGTTGCTACTCTTTTGTTGTTATTGTTTGGATATTGTATAAAACTTATTTTATTGTTAATTTTGTTATTATTTTAAAGCCATTTGTTAATTTTGTTTTTATTTTAGAGGCATTTGCTTGTTAAGTTGCATCTATCTTAATGTTATTTAAGTATACATATTTTTTAAAATTTATTTTTAATTTGTTGGGAAATATTTATTTTGATGTTTTTAGTATTTTTGATATATTATATATTTTAAAATTATATAAAAAATAATATAAAAATTAATATAGATGGGCCGGGTCAAGCTTAAGTTTTAACATTTTTATCTGAGTTATGCTTGGGTAAAATTTATGTTCATTTTTCGGGCCAAGTCAAGCCCAGACCTAATAAGCGGGCCTAAATTTTTAGTTGAACCCAGCCTAGCCCATGCACACTTCTAGTAAGGATAGTAGCGTATATGAAATAGTACATGAACACTAAATGCTCAATTTGGGTTTAAATATTTGAGAGGCCAAATCAGAATTTTAGTCTTCTTAATTCAGCTTATGCTTTAGTTTTATGCTATATATGCATGGAAATGCAGTTCAAAGTATTTTAACTAGTAAATTAATTTTGATTTCTTGCTCATAGGATTACATACTCAGCAGCATAATAATTTGGAAAGAAGATTCTTTTGAGATCACCAACACAAGTAAAGAAGTTGAAAGAAAATGGCCAACTTAGTTGCTAATGTCGGTGGATTAGGATTTTCTAAGCAATCTGAGAAAGAGCTTCAATGGTATGCCAAGGAAATGGACAATAAACAATCTGAGCTACAAGAGTCTTCAAATTCTCCTTCATGGATTGCTATGTATTTGCAAAATACTTGTGATTTGGCAGCTATTCCCCCTTTGTTCTTTCACAAAATTCAAGTGTTGGATTTGTCCCATACCAACATCAAAGCATTGCCACATTCTCTTCCCAACAACTTGTTTGCACTAAAGAAACTCTTGTTAAGAAGGTGTAAGCTCTTCATGGAACTGTCACCACATGTTGGGAAACTCGACAATCTCGAGGAGCTTGATCTTGATGAAACTGAGATAATCAGTATTCCCATTGGTATTAGAAAACTAATGAAGTTAAGAGTCTTGAAGGTATGCATTTATGGACAGGCAAACCTCAACAAAAGAAAGCAGTTGCCATCAAACATGGTGCTTCATCCTGGGACGATATCGAAGCTCTCCCGCTTGATCGAATTAAGCATTGATGTCGATCCATCAGACAAGTGGTGGCATGATTCTGTGGAAGAAGTTGTAAAAGGAGTATGCAACTTAGAGGGGTTGAGGAGTCTTTGCTTGTATCTACCAAATTACCAACTTTTAGATTATACTTCATTCATATATCCTTCATTATCATGTTTCAGATTTACTGTTGGTCATCATAAAAGGAGAACCATCTCTCGTGTACCCCATGAAGTTGAAGCCCAATTCACAAAATGGGACAAATGTTTTAAGTTTGTGAATGGTGAAAACATCCCATTTCAAGTAAGAAAAGTACTTAAATTTACTTCATCGTTTTTCTTGGACCGCCATGAAAATGCTTCGAGTCTATCTGAATTTGGGAATGAGAACATGGTTATGCTCAAGTATTGCTTGTTGGTCGATTGTAATAAGATGGAAACAATTATTGATGGAGCTGAAGTTGAAACCGTTCTTGAATCACTGCAATATTTGAGCATTCATTACATGAAGAATTTGAGAAGCATATGGAAAGGTCCAACTCGTTTTGGTTGTATGTCTAAGTTAAAGTTCTTGGCATTGCATACATGCCCCAAGCTGAGCAACATTTTCTCACATGTTTTGCTCAGAAATTTTGTCAACTTGGAGGAGATTATTGTGGAGGATTGTCCCCAAGTGAGCAGCCTTGTAAGTCATGTACATGCCCTACCATATTTCAAACCTTTTCTCCCGAGTTTGAAAAGGTTGTTTCTTCTTTACCTCCCTGAGCTGGTCAGCATTTCAAATGGCCTACCCATTGCACCAAAATTAGAGAGAATAGGCTTCTATGATTGCCCAAAGCTAAAAGTCCTATCAAAAAGGGAGTTGTCAAGCAAAGCTCTTAAAACAATCAAAGGAGAAAAGCAGTGGTGGGAAGGTATAAAGTTGTTAGGCTTCTATGAAATGCATATTTTCTCTCCAATCAATAATGAAAAAGATGTGATCGCACAGTTGTTAGAAGACAGAAATGTATTCGAAGCCCAACAATCAGGTAACTTATCTTAGTTAGAGTTGTATATTCATTTCAATTAATAATTATGTTCTACACCTCTGTAGCTTTAGAAATGCTAGGATACATGTAAAATGCATCAGTTTTAGGACATAAAAAAGTTGGATATATTAGCTGTTGTCTTAGCTGTTGTCTCAACTATTGGTTTTTATTTTCAGATTGTATGGTGAAGTCAATGCCATTGAAGGGCTTACGCATTCCTTCATCCATGACTCTACCTGGCTTAACCGTCACTCGACGGTTGAATGTAAGTATATATATGAACCGCACTCCACTGTAGCAGTAAAGGTTTTCTTTTTGTTTGTTTGTTTGATTGCAATTTGATCATCTCAAGCTCATGCTCAGACACAGGTTGAATATACAAGAGGGTTCTTGAAAACATCAGGGCAGCTTTCAGATTTGGTAAACAATCCAGGTTACAACGAGCAAAAGATTAGTTCAGTGGGCGGCTCAAACAGCAAAGCCATCATCAGCGGTGCAATGCCCTCTATTCCATCTCGTTACCAGAGTCAAAAGCATAGAGATTGGGAAACATTTTGCCGGTATTTGAACAACCACAAGCCTCCAATCTCTGTTCCAATGTGCAATGCTGCACATGTCCTTGAATTCCTTAAGTATCTTGATCAATTTGGCAAAACCAAAGTCCACATCTCGTCTTGCTCTTTCTTTGGCCAATCTAACCCGCCTGGTCCTTGCGGGTGTCCCCTCAGACAGGCCTGGGGAAGCGTTGATGCACTTGTTGGTCGACTCTCCAGCTCTTATGAGGACCTTGGAGGGAAGCCGGAGGTGAATCCTTTTCGAGCTGGAGTTGTGAGGATTTACTTGAGGGAGGTCAGGGATGCTCAGGGTAAAGCTAGAGGCATTAGCTATAAAAAGAGAAAGAAATCTGAGATAAAGGTAGCAAACACCACCACCACCACCACCAACACTAACATTTTCGGATGCCAGAACAAGTGAGTAAAACTTTGTTTGACCTAAAAAACTATATTTTCTCCTCATGTAACTTCTCTATTGTTCGACTTTGCTGTCGATATGCATTAAGGATTTGTTCTCCTTATGTAATTCCTCATGCTATTCTCAGGCGAAGACAATATCGTCAAAAGCTCGAGGCACTGAACAAACTCATAAAAGTTCGAAAGGTATGTGCACGAGAACTGTAACGCGGCCTTACAATGGTATTCTCTAAGAAGCTATTTTATAAATATGTTTTGCAGCCGTATATGCATGAGTCTCAACATCTTCATTCGTTAAAACGAGCTATAGGAAATGGTGGGAAATTTCTCAACACAGAGAAACTCCAACAATCCAAGAGCACTCCGACAAGCCACGGACCAGACATGTCCAGGTCTCCTCAGCTGCATTTGTTTGCAAACATCTCCGAAACAGATGTACATCAGCCGAAAGATTTCAAAGATTCAGGTTCGGCTACCTCTTGCTCCGATGTCATAAGTGCCTCCAACAGTGATGAAATGTTTCAGCAGCCGGATTTCAGGTTCTCTAGCTATCCTCCCGATCATACTGGTGAAGCCATGCCGTGTCATGCTGGCAATATCCATGGTGATGGGAACCTCCATCACCATTCCTCTCTCTTCCAATAGACGAGCGAACAGATTCTCATCTGCGCAGTCCGTATTTGGTGCTCCGATGAAAATATGGCTGCTCTGTTCCCATCGGAAGTCATCCTTGGCTCTGTTTACTTTTATTTAGGCTGTCATTACAAACTGTTACAAAACCACGAACGTACTGGTGGAAATTATTAAGATAACTGCATACCTTGCGGTACATTTGAGCATGAATTCCATATGTCAACTCTAAATAAACCTTATATATTATAGCTTAAATTTGCATAAGTTGAATGGATCTAATATGGGAGTGAAATTTCTAATCAATAACAACGCCTTGAACTCAATACGAAACATGGACTATCAGTTTAGTTACCTATTATGATGCCGAAAATGAAAGCAAAAATGAGTCGTTGGTAATAATTATGAACTTATGATTTAGTTCATTCTGGATGCGTTTCTATATATATATATATATATATATATATATATATTTGAATTTGGGTAAACTACAAAATGATCATTAAATTATTTCCTTCATTCTATTTTGGTCATTCAAAGCTGATTTGGGTTTTTTTATTGTGTAATAATAAATTTAGCCCTCAAATTTTACATATTATATCAATTTGATCCTAAATATATTCAACTTAACACTCAATGTTTACAAAATTTATCATTTTAGTTCGAATTCTAAAAAAAACCATAAAACTTTATCTATAACTAAACAATCCATTTCCCATAATTTTATCTTCTATTTTAAAGTTGGAGATGGCAACTTAAGCTCACTTTTTTTTTTCTTTTCTATTTTGAGTATTAAATTTTGTTTTTGGCTATATAAGTTGGCTGGTTGGTTGTTGCAGCTGCTAGAGATTTATAATCAACTTTGCTTCATCAATTGTAAGGTTTTAAATATTGTTACTATATAGTGTTCTTTTCCGACCCGATTGGCAAACAAGGTGTATAAAAATAGTTCATGTCAAAGACAATGTTAGAAATTTTATATTGGAGTAGGATAAAATTATAAAAATTTGAAACCTAAAGCTAATATTTCTAGGTTAAGGAGCTTAAATTACTAATTTTGTAAATAACCAAAAATTAATTTATTGAATTTTTTAGAACTAGAACTAAATTGAAAAATTTTGTAAATTTTGAGAAAATTTATTGATTTTTTAGACTTCAAACTAAAATGAAAAATTTTGTAAACATTGAGGGTTAAATTTGTTGAATATTTTATATTTAGGACCAAATTGATATAATGTGTAAACATTGGAGGTTCTAGATTTGTTATTAGACCAATAAAAAAACTCACATCAACTTTGAGTGACCAAAATATTTGATTTCAAAAAGTTTAGTGACTAAAATGAAAAAATTAATAGTTTAATGACCAAAATAGGACTAAGGCAATAATTTAGTAACCATTTTTATAGTTTTTTTATTATAATTTTTAAGTAAATTTTAAATATTTTTTTTATAATTTTTAAAGTTTTTTTTTTTTTAGCTTTGCACTCATCCAAAATGAATGTGGACAATTTTCTAAATTCATTTTATATGTATATTTTAATTAATTTTTTAAAAATTTTTTATTTTTGTAAAAGATATATTTTTATTTTTTTACTGATGGACAGCTTCTGGTAGCTTTTGCTAGTCATGGCTAATTAACAGTTTTGGTTAATGAAAGGGACCATTGATTTTTTTTTTTAATCATTGAAGACTCAATTGGATATACTTTTATCATTAGGGCTTAATTGATTTTTTGATTTTTTACTGAATTGTTTTTTGACCCTTTAGTTAAAATTTTAATTCAAACTTTTGATACAATGCCTGGAATTATTTACCATACTTAAACCCACATCCTCTTATATTAACAACAATGCCAATACCAATTGATCTAAAACTCAATCTACTCCAAGACACAAATTTATAACCAACATAAAGCAAAAATATAAAGGGTATCTCAAACTAAAAAAAAGCATTAGAATGGTAAACTATTTGATGTTTTAGTGGAGCTTGTGGGAATTAGATCTTATTTGCTACTAACATTCCTTGATATGGACTTCTTTTGCATCAATTACCTCCTCATTCCAACTTGTTTTGATTGTTCGTGTTTCCTTTTCTTCCTTTACTCTTTGCTGATAGCTTTTCTTATTTCCTTACCAAAAGAACAAATCCTTAATGCATACCGACAGCAAAGTTAAACAATGGAGAAAAAAAAATATAGTTGTTTAGGTCAAACAAAGTTTTACTCGTTTGTGCTGGCATCCGAAAATGTTAGTGTTGGTGGTGGTGGTGGTGGTGGTGTATGCTACCTTTATCTCAAGTTTTTTCCTCTTTTTATCGCTAATGCCTCTAGCTTTATTCTGAGCATCCTTGTCCTCCCCCAAGTAAATCCTTACAACTCCAGCTCGAAAAGGATTCACCTCCGGCTTCCCTCTAAGGTCCTCATATGAGCTGGAGAGTCAACCAACAAGTGCATCAACACTTCCCCAGGCCTTTCTGAGGGGCCACGCGCAAGGACCAGGCGGGTTAGATTGGCCAAAGAAAGAGCAAGCGGAGATGTGGACTTTGGTTTTGCCAAATTGATCAAGATACTTAAGGAATTCAAGGACATGTGCAGCATTACACATTGAAACAGAGATCGGAGCCAATCTTTACGCTTTTGACTCTGGTAACGAGTTGGAATGGAGGGCATTGCACCGCTGATGATTGCTTTGCTGTTTGAGCCGCCCACTGAACTAATCTTTTGTTCATTGTAACCTGGACTGTTTACCAAATCTGAAAGCTACCCTGATGTTTTCAAGAACCCTCTTGTATGCTCAACCTGTATCTGAGCATGAGCTTGAGATGATTAAATTGCAATCAAACAAACAAACAAAATGAAAACCTTTACTACTAAAGTTAGTGACGGTTAAGCAAGGTAGAGTCAGGGAGAAGGAATGCGTAAGCCCTTCAATGGCATTAACTTCACCATACCATCTGAAAATAAAAACTAATAGTTAAGACAACAAATAAGATATCCAACTTTTTTACGTCCTAAAACTGATGCATTTTACATGTATCCTTGCATTTCTAAAGCTACAGAGGTTTAGAACTTAATTATTAATTGAAATGAATATACAACTCTAACTAAGATAAATTACCTGATTGTTGGGCTTTGTAGGAGTTGAGACTTGAAACAAAGCAATTACAGCAAAGTCTTAAGCTTTAAGCAATAGTGACTTGCTGAACAAACAAGAAACTCGGGCTAACAGAACTAGAAAAGATAACTTAGTTTGAAGCAGAAACAAGAAGAAAATTTGATGATGAATGATTCATAGATGATCTGAAAAACAAAACATTACATATAACAAGTAATTAACTTGTCAAAATTACGAAAGTGTTACCTAAACACACCTAACTCCACTAACGATGTCTTGAAACTTATAAAACATTCCTTGCACACTTTGTTAAGTTGGTTTATCAAATCTATTAGCACCAAATTACAACAAATTCATTACAAACTTAGTTCAGTTGTAACTAAAATAAAACATCATCTAAATATCAAAATGACAGCTGCATGTGCTTCAGCTGCAAACTTCATGGCTTGATCTCAAGGGTTGCATGTAAGCCAACTTCTAACACTCCTCATTGGCCTCCATGCTGCAAACTCCCAACTTGGCTCTCAAATTATTGAACCTTGACACACAAAGAGGCTTTGTCAAGATATCTGCTAACTGATCTTCAGAACTGCAATGAATCAGTTTGATTTCTTGAGATTGTTCCATTTCCCTAACAAAATGAAACTTGGTCTTAAAATACTTTGTTTTCCCATGAAACACTGGATTCTTTGCAATTGCAACAGTAGATTGATTATCACTTTTGATCTCTGTTGCTTCTCTTTGGTGTGAATTCAAGTCTGCCATGATTTTCCTTAACCAAATTCCTTGGTTAATAGCTCCTGCAACTGCTACATATTCTGTTTCAGCTGTTGATTGAGCTACATCATATTGTTTCTTTGAGCTCCAATAGAAAACAACTGAACCAAGGGTAAACAGATACCCTGAAGTGCTTTTCATGTCATCCATCGATCCTACACAGTCACTGTCAGCAAAACCAAGGAGCTTTAAGCTGTCAACCTTGGTAAACATCACCCTAAAGCTTAGAGTGCTTTTAGTATACCTGAGAGCTCTCTTTGCAGCTTGAAAGTGGTTCACATTGCAGCAGTGCATGAACCTGGATAAAGGGCTAACTGCAAACATTATGTCTAGTCTTGTGGCTGTCAAGTAGAGTAGACATCCAATTAGACTCCTATAGTTGATTCATTCACTTTCTCAAAATCAACTTGGCTTGACAGTTTTTCTCCAACAGCAACTGGGGTGCTAGTTGCCTTGCAACTTTGCATAGAGAATTTGTTCAGAATTTTCAAGGTAAATGCCTTTTGGCTTAAGAAAATTCCTTGCTGAGTCTGAGACTTCCATGCCAAGGAAGTAAGACATTTCACCCAAATCTGACATTTCAAACATGCTCTCCATCTTGCCTTTAAAATCAGTCACCATAACATTGTTTCCTTATATTACCAGTAAGTTATCCACATACAAGGATACTATGAGCTGTGTTTCATCACCTTCCTTTTTCACATATAGTGTTGGCTCACTAATGCTTCTCTTGAACACCAAGCTTACTAGATAGGTGCCAATTCTGTCATACCAAGCCATTGGTGCCTATTTTAAGCCATACAAGGCTTTTCTCAGCTTGAACACTTTGTCTTTTTCACCAATAACCTTAAAACCCTCTGGCTGTTTAACAAATATCTCATCATCAATAAAGCCATTGAGGAAGGTAGATTTTACATCAAGTTGATGTATTTTCCACTACTTTTGAGCAGCCAATGCAACTAGTAATCTAATTGTATCAAGCCTAGCCGCTGGTGCAAATGTCTCAAAGTAATCTATTCTATACTTCTGACTGAATCCCTTCACTGCTAACCTTGCCTTCAGCTTGTTCAAGGTTCTATCAGCATTGTGCTTGGCTCGAAACATTATTCAAGGTTCCATCAGCATTGTGCTTGGCTCGAAACACCCATTTTACTCTTATGACCTTCCTGTGAATTGGTCTTGCAACTAACTCCTAGGTCTAGTTTTTGTAAATCATGCTCATTTCATTAAGCATGGCTTGCCTCCAACCTTCTTGAGCTTGAGCTTCTTCAAAACAAGTTGGTTCAGCAGTAGCCACATTTGCCCTCTCATATCTTTCACTTAGTGTCTAGTTCCCCTAACAAGCTCATGATCAATGTCCATTTCAGGATTATTTTGATCAGCTTCAGTTTGCTCTATCACCAAGTCTTCAGCAATACATTCTGGTTTACTTTTATCCCAATTCTAGCTTAATCTCTCATCAAACACATCTCTGCTCACAAAGACTTTGTAAGTTGTAGGATCCAGAATCCTGTAGCCTTTCTTGACACTGCTATAGCCCACTAAAATGCCAGGCTGAGCCTTCTTTGCCAATTTGTTGTTGGAATATTTTCAAATATTTATAGTGTTCCAATAACTATAAATGAATAGGTGTAATTAATCAAAAAAATTATATTATTTGATTTTTTGAAAAAGAATTATAACTATTTAAATAATATTATTTGAATAGTTATAATTAAATGAATAATTATGTGTTTATTTTAAAAACATTATTATTCAGAAATACACCTATTGATGAAAGATGTCTCTATGAAGAGACATGAAAATCTATAAATAGGAATGAAATTTCATTTGAAAATCATGCCAACAAATTCTGATATTCTTTCTTTCCTTCATTCATTTTCTAATATATTAGATTATTCTATAAAGTATTACTGCAGAAATCCTTTATAGAAATTGAGTTCCTTGTCATACATTGCTAAGTGTGTAGTGGGCTATTCTTGTCAGTGCAAAATGCAAATAGCCATTGGCTTCATTGTATCTTTGAGGTTAATTTGCTTGAAACTAGTTTGCACATCGAAGATAGGTGGGGGCGAATATAACCTTAAAGATAGTGGCTTGATACACGCCTTGGAGCTTTGTCCTATTTCTTCTTTTGTTCGAGTTCCGTTCGTGTGTTTGAGATTTTCCTCACCGGAGATTTGCACTAATAATTTTAAGGTTATATTTCATGATGACTACCACAACACATGAAAGTGGAACACTAAGGGAGTTGGCTTCCAATTTTGTCAAACTTGATCAGTTTGATGGTGGAAATTTTCGTCTACGGCAGAAAAAGATGCACTTCTTATTATCAACTTTGAAGATTTGTTATGTTTTGGATACTTCAAGACCTGAAGAGACTGAAAACGAATCTATTGTTGCAACTCGAGAAAGACAAAAATGGGACAATGCTGATTACATGTGCATAGGCCACATATTGAATGGTTTATTTGATGGTTTGTTTGACACCTACCAAAACGAAGTCACTGCTAAAGAATTATGGGACAAATTGGAGACAAGATACATGATTGAAGATGTTACAAGTAAGAAATTTCTTGTTAGTCGTTTCAATAATTATCAAATGGTTGATGGTTATTCTGTTATGGAACAATTCCATGATATTGAAAAGATGCTGAATCAATTCAAGCAGTATGATATGAAAATGGATGAAATGATTGCTGTATCATCCATAATAGACAAACTTCTTCCATCTTGGAAATACTTTAAAAGAAGTCTAAAACATAAGAAAGATGAAATATCTCTTGAGGCTTTGGCAAATCATCTTCGTATTGAAGAAGAATATCGAAAGCAAGAACAGAATCTAAATTTTAAAAATGTCAAAGTGCATGTTACGGAGGAAGTACATACTACTAAACCATTCAAAAGAAAGTTCAATTAGACTGATAAAGCACCTAAGTTAAAAAAGAAACAAAAGGGTTCATGTTATCATTGTGGTAAGCCGGGACATTTCAAGAATGAATGTCGATTTTTAAAGAAGAAATCATCTTCTAAGGCTGATAACAACGAAAAGTTCGTTGCAATCATATCTGAAATTAATATGGCACAAGATGATAATACATGGTGGATTGATACCGGAGTAACCAAACATGTGTGCAAAGATAAAACATGTTCACAAAGTTCACACAATGTGAAAATGACAATGTCTTGTACATGGGAAATTCTTCCACTGCAGCAATCAGATGCAAAGGATCTGTTGAACTACAATTCACTTCTGGAAAGGTTTTAACCTTAAATGATGTATATTATGTACCAGAACTTAGAAATAATTTAGTGTCTACTAGTAGTTAGAAAGAATTTAGTGTCTAGAAGTCTGTTAAATAAGTTTGGTTTCAAAATGTTTTTGAGGCAGATAAGTTTATTTTGTCTAAGGGAGGAATTTTTGTAGGGAAAGGGTATATGTATGAGAATATGTTCAAACTGAATATTATTAATAAGAATAAAAATACTATTTCTGCTTATATGGTTGAATCTTTTTGTTTATGTCATTATAGATTAGGTAATTTGAATTATAAAAAATTGAATGACATATGTTAGATTTAATTCCTCTTTTTAATAATAATATTGAAAAATGCAATAAATGTATGTTAACTAAAATTACAATAAAACCTTTCCCTAAGGTTAAAAGAAAAACAAAATTGCTTGATTTGATACATAGTGATTTATGTGACATGCATAATACTCCTACATTAGGTGAAAAGAAATATTTTGTTACTTTTATTAATGATTGTTCTAGATATTGTTATGTATATTTATTACATTCAAAAGATGAAACGCTTGATAAATTTAAAGTTTATAAATCTGAAGTTGAACTTCAGTGTGAATCATTTATCAAGTGCTTAAGATCGGGCAGAGGTGAAGAATACTATAATCCAAGTTATTTTGGATCCACTGGGTTTGTCCATCAAGTTTCAGCCCCTTACACACCGAAAGGAAAAATAGAGTCTTGACTGAAATGGTAAATTCCTTGTTATCATATTCAGGTCTTGTACAAGGTTTTTGGGGAGAAGCTGTTCTATTGTTATTTATTGAATAGAGTTCCTAATAAGGAAACTAAAATAACCCCTTGTGAACAATAAAAGAAAAGGAAACCAAACCTTAATTATTTGAATGTTTGGGGTTATAGAGCTATTGTCAAAGTTCCAACACCTAAACGTAAAAAGTTAGGTGAAAGAGGAATTGAATGCATATTTATAGGATATGCAAATAATAGCAAGGCATATAGGTTCATGGTAATTGAACCAAATGATTCAATTTAAATTAATACTATTATTGAATCAAGAGATGCTATTTTTTATGAAAATAGATTTAATTCTATATCAAGACAATTATAGCCACAACAATTGATTCATTATTCAAATGAGAATGAGATTCCATTGGAACAAATAATAATGATGAATCTTTTCAAGAATTAAGAAGAAGTAAGAGGATTAAAAAGGTCAAAGATTTTGGACCAGATTTCATTATGTTTCTTGTAGAAGAAGAATGTGAAAGTATATGCAATAAGATACCTTATTGTTATAATACGGAATCTGATCCTATTACATTTGAAGAGGCAATGAAATCTCAAGACTTTGCTTTTTAGAAAGAAGTAATAAATGATGAGATGGATTCAATAATGGGAAATCAAACTTGGATCTTAGTTGATCTTCCACCGAGTTCTAAACCAATAGATTGTAAATGGATCTTCAAAAAGAAAATGAAGGTCGATGGAACCATTGATAAGTTTAAAGTAAGGTTGGTAGCCAAAGGTTTTACACAAAAACAATGTATTGATTACTTTGATACCGATGCTCCAGTAGCAAGAATTGCTACAATTAGACTCTTAATATCACTTATCTCTATATATAATTTGGTTGTTCACCAAATGGATGTTAAAACTACATTTTTAAATGGTGAATTGGAAGAGGAAGTGTACATGGAACAACCGGAAGGATTTGTTGTTCCAGGACAAGAGTATAAGGTTTGTAAGCTTGTTAAATCTTTATATGGACTTAAACAAGCACCAAAACAATGGCACTAAAAGTTTGACAATGTTGTTTTAGCTAATGGCTATAAAATAAATGAATTCGATAAGTGTATATATAGCAAATTCGAAAATGGGAAAGGTGTCATAATTTGCTTATATGTAGATGAAATGCTCATTTCTGGCACGGATTTGGAACAAATAGAAAACACAAAGAAATTCTTGTCAAACAACTTTGCTATAAAGGATATGAGTGTAGCAGATGTTATTCTTGGGATTAAAATAACCCGAGATGAAAGCACTATAGTTTTATCACAATCACATTATATTGAAAAGGTGCTTAAAAAGTTTGATCTTTTCAACTGTATACTAGCATCTACACTCATGGATCCTCAAATAAAATTAGTATCTAATGATGGTAGGAAAATTGATCAATTGAAATATGCAAGTCTAATTGGTTGTCTTATGTACATAATGACCTATATAAGACCAGATATTGCATATGTTGTTGGGAAATTAGTAGGTACACAAGTAATCCGAGTAGTTTGCATTGGCAAGCTTTGAACAGAGTACTTAGGTACTTAAAGAAGACTATTACTTCTGGATTGTGTTATAATGAATATCCTTTAGTTTTAGAAGGATATTCAAATGCTAGTTGGATTACAAGTTTGGAAGATCATGCATCTACTAGTGGATGGATCTTCATTCTTGATGGAGGAGCCATTTCTTGGGGTTCCAAAAAACAAACATGTATTACTGATTCCACCATGGCAGCAGAATTTATTGCATTAGCCGCTGCATCTAAAGAAGCATAATGGTTAAGAAATTTGTTTTATGATGTACCTTTATGGCCTAAGACAATTTCACCTATTTCTATCCGTTGTGATAGTGAGGCTATTTTAGCAAAGTCATATAGCCAAGTATATAATGGAAAGTCTAGACACATTGGATTAGGATATAGTTATGTCCGACAATTAATCTCTGATGGAGTGATCACTACTAATTATGTGAGGTCAAGTGAAAATTTGGTAGATCATTTGACAAAAAGTCTTGCTAGAGATGCAGTAAAAAGGACCTCAAAAGGGATGGGACTCAAGCCCATTAATTAGAGTCACCCATGATAGAAACTCGACTCAACGCTTGGTATTACATCAAGTCTTGAGTTCAATGAGACAAAGTACAACATTAGTATGTGATTGTTAGCACTATAAATAAACCTATCCTAAGATTAAAGTGCTAGGTACCCTTAATGATAAGGGAAGAATGAGTAATGTACTCTTAATGGACCCATAACATAAATATGTTAGAGTGTTATAATTACGGGAACACTCTTGATAGGACCTACCTATGTGAGTGGAAGTGTGGCCGCTTCAAGAAGCTCAAAGGCTTGGCTCTGATAGCACTCATGAAAATAGGACACAAACACATGGCCATAATAGTGTCCCTAGATACTATGTATTGACCAATGTTGAAATCATTGTGTGAGATGTGTTTGGTTAATCAAATGAAATAGTTGGTTCAAAGCTTAGTCTAACATTCAATTTCAATTAACTTTAACATGTTTTCACTAAGTGAAGGTTCAATCGTAAGATACCTTCATTTATGCAAATTGATTTTCAAGAATATCAAAATCTAAAATATGTTGAAAATGGGGGGAGATTGTTGGAACATTTTCAAATATTTATAGTGTTCCAATAACTATAAATGAATGGGTGTAATTAATAAAAAAAATTATATTATTTGATTTTTTTGAAAAAGAATTATAACTATTTAAATAATATTATTTGAATAGTTATAATTAAATGAATAATTATGTGTTTATTTTAAAGACATTATTATTCAAAAAGACACCTATTGATGAAAGATGTCTCTATGAAGAGACATGAAAATTTCTATAAATAGGAATGAGATTTCATTTGGAAATCATACCAACAAATTCTAATATTCTTTCTTTCCTTCCTTCATTTTCTAATATTATTAGATTTTTCTATAAAGTATTACTGCAGAAATCCTTTATAGAAATTGAGTTCCTTGTCATACATTGCTTAGTGTGTAGTGGGCTATTCTCGTCAGTACAAAACGCAAATAGCCATTGGCTTCATTGTATCCTTGAGGTTAATTTGCTTGAAACTCGTTTGCACACCGAAGATAGGTGGGGGCGAATATAACCTTAAAGATAGTGGCTTGATACACGCCTTGGAGCCTTGTCCTATTTCTTCTTCTGTTCGAGTTCTGTTCGTGTGTTCGATATTTTCTTCACTAAAGATTTGTGCTAACATTTGTCCCTCTTGACTACAGGAATATGTGCATAACATATGCAACCAAAGACCTTCAGATGAGCAACTGATGGTTTGAACCTAAAAAAAGCTTCAAATGGTTTTTTTTCAAGCAATGCTTTAGTTAGTAGCCTGTTTTGAAGGAATATTACAGTATTAACTGCCTCAGCCCAAAAAATTTTAGGCAAATTCCTTTTAAACATCAAGCATCTGGCCATATCCATCAGAGTTCGATTCTTTCTCTCACTAACACCATTCTACTGAGGTGGTATTCAATGCCAGATTCCTCACAAAAGGTCTAAAAAACAACTAAGGTGTACTCTATCCCATTATCTGACCTTAGTGTCTTAAGCTTGCAACCTGACTGAGCTTCTGCTACAGCCTTGAACTTCTAATACACTGAAGCCACTTCTGATTTATACTTGAGAAAATAGCCCCAAGAGAATCTTGAGTAGTCATCAATTAAAAGGATGAAATACTTGCTGCCATTCAAAGATTCAGTCTTCATAGGGCCACACACATCAGTGTGGACCAATTACAATTTTTCAGAGGCCCTCCAGGCTTTATTAGTTGGAAATGGTAGTCTAGCTTGCTTTCCTACCTGACATACTTCACAAACACCATGTTTTTTAATTATTTTTGTGAAATTTTCAACCAAGTCTTCTTTAGAAAACTGAAATAGAGACTTATAGTTGACATGGCCCAACCTTTTGTGCCACAACTTGGATTCATCTAATGCAGTTGTGTAGGCACAAATTGAATTCTTATTCCAATCAACAACAAAGCTTCTGTCAGTCATGGTTGCTGACATGAGCTTGGATCCACTTAGACCACTAATCAGACACGTTTTGCCTTTGAATACTACAGAGTATGCCTTTTCAAGCAACTGAGCAATACTTAGCAGGTTTCTATCAATTTTAGGTACTAACAGAACATTAGAAACAAGTTTGGTACCTGAAGGAGTGTTAATCAACACATCTCCCTTGCCTTCTGCTTTAATGTAATGTCCATTGACCACTTTTACTCTTGTTTTGAAGCTTCTATCAATGCTCTTGAAAATAGCAGCATCAGGAGTCATGTGGTTTGTGCAACCATTATCAATCAGCCACCCTTTTGTGATTTTTCTTTTAAAAGCTAAGCAGGAGACAACAAATACTTGTTCTTCCTGATCACAACCTTCTTTTGCCACTTGAGCTTCTATTCTAGGCTGTTGAGGCTGGTTTTGCTTCTGCTTGCCTTTGTTTCTGCAAACCTTCTCAACATGACCCATTTGTTTACAAACCTTGCACTGCACATCAGGTCTGAACCAGAAGTTAGCTTCAGGATGGCTAACTCTTTTGCAATGTGAGCAAGGTGGATACCTTCTTCTTGTTCCATCTCTTCTTAATTTGTCTGGCCAAGTTTTATTCCCTTTATAGCCAGAGGAGCTCGAGGTTGGTTTGCTGTTAGCTTGAAAAGCACCTTTTTGATGCTCCTCCTATCTGCTAGCTTTTTTTTTGTCCCTGAGCATAGAGGGCATTGAATAGCTCAGTCAAAGAGATGCTTGATAGATCTCTTGAATCTTTCAGATAAGAGATTTTGGCTTCATATCTCTCAGGTAAGGTTGAAATAACCTTCTTCACTATTCTGGCTTCACTGAATTGGTCCCCAAGCAGTCGATGCTATTCACAGCAACCATGATTCTATCTGAATATTGCTTAACTGTCTCTGACTCATTCATATTCAGGTTTTCAAAATCCCTTCTTAAGTTTAAAATTTGTTGCTGTCTTGTTTTTTCAGTGCCTTGAAACTCTTCTTTAAGCTTGTCCCAAGCCTGTTTTGGAGTCTCATAGGCCATGATCCTTGTGAAAATCAAGTCTAACACACTGTTTTGGATGCATGACATTGCCTTGTACCTCTTGGCTCTGTCATCAGAATGATGCCTGATCTGAGCTACCATAGGGTTAGCTCTCAAGGGTTGTGGTTCAACATCAGCATTAATAAATTCCCACAAGTCAAATGCTTGCAGGTAAGTTTTCATCTTCATTACCCAAATATGGTAGCCTTCACCATTGAATACTGGTGGTGGTGCTGGAGAGAAACCTGATGAAGACATTGTTTTTGAGAGTAGAAAAGAGAAAGGTCCTCTAAGAAATTAGCTCTCGATACCAATTGTAGGAGTTGAGACTTGAAACAAAGCAATTACAACAAAGTAAGCTTTAAGCAATAGTGACTTGCTGAACAAACAAGAAACTCGGGCTAACAGAACTAGAAAAGATAGCTTAGTTTGAAGCAGAAACAAGAAGAAAATTTGACGATGAATGATTCATAGATGATCTGAAAAATAAAACATTACATATAACAAGTAATTAACTTGTCAAAATCAAGAAAGTGTTACCTAAACACACCTAACAGTGTTTTGAAACTTATAAAACATTGCTTGCACACTTGGTTAAGCTAATTTATCAAATCTATCAGCACCAAATTACAACAAATTCATTACAAACTTAGTTCAATTGTAACTAAAACAAAACATCATCAAAATATCAAAATGACAGCTGCATGTGCTTCAGCTGCTAATTCATGGCTCGATCTCAAGGGGCTCGATCTCAAGGGCTGCATGTAAGCCAACTTCTAACAGGCTTCAAATACATCTCTGTCTTCTAACAACTGTGCCATCACATCTTTTTCATTATTGATTGGAGAGAATATGCATTAGATAACGTGGCTGAGTTTCCCAATCTGTTTCATTCTACTTTATACCTTCCCACCACTGCTCTTCTCCTTTGGTTATTTTAAGACCTTTGCTTGACAACTCCCTTTTTAATAGGATTTTTAGCTTTGGGCAATCATAGAAGCCTATTCTCTCTAATTTTGGTGCAATGGATAGGCCATTTGAAATACTGACCAGTTCAGGGAGGTAAAGAAGAAACAACCTTTTCAAACTCTGGAGAAAAGGCTTTAAATATGGTAGAGCAGGTGCATGACTTACAAGGCTGCTCACTTGGGGACAATCCTCCACAATAATCTCCTCCAAGTTAACAAAACTCGGGAGAAAAGGTTTTAAATATGGTAGGGCAGGTACATGACAAGGGTTTTATTTGGAGATGATTGGCCAAAATATTCCTCGCAAAGTGAGGCTTTTGGAGAAAGGTATCAATCTGAATTTTGGATGTCCACGTTGTGGGGAAAGTGAAGATTTAGAATGTTGTTAAGGGGCTGCAAAACTGGGTAAGTGTGGAGTTTAATTGGAGTCTCAGTTCCTAATGATTCAGTTCATTATTTCATTATGTATTTGCTAAATTTATATAGAATAATACTTTGACTGGGAGGAATATGCGAATTCTTCTGGATTAATCCAGATTATTAGACTTAGGATCGGGTGTACAAAATAAACTTACGAGCTTGAGTTTTAGTTTATGTGGGCTGTTTTAATGAGTAATTATGATGATTTTTCTTTAAAAAACAAATTCTATTGAGCCTTATTTCACTAAAATAAAAAAAAATTAAATTTATTTAATTAAAAAATATATATACATATTTCAATGATATTCTTTAACACATAAGAATAACATTTCAAATTATTTTTAATTATAATAATGTTGTTGCCAAACAAATTTTTAACTCAAGCCACGGGTGTATTATTAAATAAATTTATAGTTTTTAGATTAAAATTATAAAAAAATATTCAAATTAATGTTTTTTGCTAAATTAATTAACATTCAAATTTAGTTTTTTAAATTTATTATTAAAAAATATTTCAAAAATTAAATTCAAGAAAATTTATTAAAGGATTAAAATGTTTTACACATAATGTCTAAACACAAAAAAATATTAGCTTTTTGTCGATTAAGTCTTAACTCAGTTGGCATTGGCATTATTGCTAGTGTAGGAGGGCGTGAGTTTAAGTGCACTATCCTCTTATTTAAAGGTTAGAATGAGCTACAAGTAATTTTTATGCATTGTATCAAAAAATAAAAATATTAAGAATCATGATACTATCCTCATATTAAAGAAAGTAAATAAAAAAAGTATTTTTTTTCATAAAATCAATCTATTATTCAAAAATCATTTTGGGCGAAACAGGAGACACTAATTTCTCCAGAAGAAAAGGTGGGTCGACTCCTCTCATATCACTAACCTGTAGCAGCCAAATAAACAATTGCACTTGGTAAATTAGTAGCCTGATAACGATGCAAGAACCCCTAATTAATTAATCTAGTAATCAAAGAATAAATTATACCTCATATTTTATTGTGTGAATTAGTGCTCCATCAGTTCTGGAAGAGACACAGTTAACAACATCAAGTCCTTCCTCAAGCAGTTGTTGTAGCACCTTTGAGAGGGTCAAAGCTTGAACTCCAACACTGTCGCTGATCACAATTTCTACACCATCCAAAGATTGGCGAACTACAGCACTGCTAGGGAAGGCCTCGATACAGCTCATGCTCATCCCCTGGTGAAAACCACTCGAATTACCCCATACCTTCTTTAACTCATCTCTCTTGCCACTCAGCCCATCGATCCTCTTCTTCAGGTACTTTATGTAGCTAACTGCTCCATCCACTTCATCTGATATTGAACACTTTCCCTGAAAAAAAACCCATGAAATATGCCAAAGCCTGAAAAAGAAAAAGAGGGTATCCATTGATTCGTGTACAGACTGTTTACCCTGATGTACTTAGGAGGGAGAAGGTTTCGAAGAGAAGCATAAAGGGTGGCTATTTCTTGCCTTCTTTGCCTCCCAATGCCCCTATGCATAGACTTTTTCTTATCATCATCGTTACTATTTTCTCCCTTGCCACTGGCCAATAATTTTTGTTGTCGGCCTCTACTCCCCGACACAACAGCGGGGCAACACTGCCAAGAATTTAAATCTAAAACCTGTTACGGTGTGTTTGGTTCAATGTAGTAGAAGTAGCGCAGTATTGTTTCCGATGAGCTGTGTTTGACTCATTTTTAATTTTTTTTTTAATCACTTTTCGAGCTTTGTTAGTTTATTGTTTCTCCGAGGAAGAAATTCATTTGATTTCAGTTAAAATTTGCATGTCTTCCTTGAAAATAGTGAATGAAGCGCTACGGGGAAAAACAATTCTTAGGAATTAACGGGAAAAAGAATTGATTTTTGTTTTCCTGAATTTTAAAAGTAAAATTTTAAACCTTTTTTTTTTTTGTTGCGAGATGACTACCCATGTAGTGTGCACAATTAATGAACTCTCCAATAATGGTGAATTCTTTTGAGAGTGGCAAACTCGCAGCACAAGGCAAACACATATGGAAGACTAAACATGGCGAACCATTCATATTTAGCGAACTATTAGAAACTGGCGAACCCTCGGCAAGTGGCGAACTAGTTTTCGCGAATTAGGATGCGAATTGGGATTGCAAAAAATATGCAAGCTGGATGAAGTTGCATAGTGTTTGGATTCTTGCGTGCAAGTCACATTTTTCATATTTTTAGAAGATTTAGAATTTATTAGCATAATATATTTTTAATGTTTATTAGTATAAAATCTTTGTTATTTCTTTCCATAGTTAAAAAGTAACTTTTTTTGTTATAAATACTCTTACATTGTTTAAAGATATATACATAAAAAAAGAAAAGCTTTAGCAGACAATTTAGTTGCTAAAATTCTTTGTTTTTCTTCTCTGCCATTCTTTCTTTCTTAGCATCGAATTCCAACAATTGGCATTAGAGCAACTTTCTTAAGGGTCATTGTTGTTCTTTTTGTCTTATACATGGCTTCCTTGAGGAGCTTTTCTCCACCTTCACTGGTTGTTTTCAATGGTGAAAATTATCATATTTGGGTTGTTAAGATGAAGACCTACCTATAAGCTTATTACTTGTGGGAGGTTGCGAATACAGATGTCGAGCTCGCATCATTGAGGGACAACACTACGGTCATTAAAATCAAGCACCACAATAATGAGCGAGCTAAAATATATTAGGCGATGTCCTGAAGTCTCGGATGTTATATTCACACGTATTATGGCTTGCGAGACCCCAAAAGAAGCTTGAGATAAGCTAAAGGAGGAGTTTCAAGGTTAGGTTAAGACCAAATAACAACAAATCATTAATCTCAGAAGAGATTTTGAGAAATTGAAAATGAAGGAGGCTGAAATAGTGAAACAATACGCAGACAAAATCATGATGGTAGTTAATAACATTAGGTTGCTTGGGGAATAGCTCACAAATAGCAAGGTCATCGAGAAGGTTATAACAACACTTTCTGAAAGGCATGAATCTAAAATTTCATCACTTGAAGACTCAAGGGACCTATTGACAATCTCTTTTCTAGAATTGATAAATGTCCTATATGCTCAAGAACAAAGAAGAGCATTAAGGTGAGAGGAGCACGCAGAAGAGGCATTGCGAGCCCTGAGTATTGATGGTGTGAACCCCCAAAAATATAATTGTAAGAAAGGTTCGACAGAGAAGAACAAGAGGGTGAAATAAGATGGTGGAAAGAAGAAATACTCACCATGTTTGCACTATAAGAAAAACACTCACCCTGAAAAATATTATTGGTTTAGACATGATATAAAATGCAGATAATGCAAGCAGTTGGGTCACATGGAGAAAGTATACAAAAACAAAGGGACAACCCCCCAACAGCATTTGCAAGCTCAAGCAGTTAAGGGATATCACATTCAGAAGGAGCAGATGTTCGCAGCAATGTGTTCTGCATCGAAAAATAGAGTCGCAAAAGGTTAGTTGATCGATAGTGGATACACCAAACTTATGACCTTAGATGAAAACATCTTCAGAAAGATTGACAGAAGCTGTGATATGAAGATGAGGGATGGTAACGACAAACTCCTAGAAGCTAAGGGTAAGGGCGAATTGGTGATCAATTTGCCATCAGGTACTAAAGTAATTTCAGATGTCCTCTTAGTACCTACAATAGATTAGAATCTCCTTAGCATTGGTCAACTGCTTGAGAAAAATTACAATATTATCTTTAAGAATTATGGTTGCATTATATTTGACTTATTGGGGCAGGAAGCTATAACAGTCTCGATGAAAAATAGAATTTTTGTGTTAGACTGGAATCTGGTAAACCTTAAAGCCTATTCTAATTCCGTGGATGTTGTGAACCTTTAGCACAAAAGACTGAGACATACAAACTATAAGTCTCTTAGTCGAATGCGCAAAGCAAGTTTGGTCAAAGAAAAAATCAGCATTGATGAGCATAGAGGCATCTGCGAGGTATGCCAACTTGAGAAACATGCAAGGTTACCATTCCTAGTGAACAAAGCCTGACGAGCTCATGAAAGGTTACATTTGGTTCACTCTGATGTGTGCAAACCAATGAAAACACCTTCATTGAATGGTTGTAGAAACTTTTTCTTATTCATTAATGACTGTACCAAGTATTGTTGGGTTTATTTTTAGAAATAAAAATCTGATGTAGCCAAAGGGTTTTGGAAGCTTAAAGTATAGGTTGAGAACCAGATCGATTGCAAACTAAAAAAGGTCAGGTATGATAATGAAAAATTTAGTACACCTTCCAAAACTATTGTAAAATAGTTGGGATCCATCACCAACTCACCAACACTTATACTCCACAGCAGAATGGAGTGTGCAAGAGGAAGAACAAAATAGTAATGGACATGGCGAGGTGTTTATTGTTTGAAAGCAAGTTACCAAATGAGTTTTGGGCTGAAGCAGTGAGCACATCAGTTTATTTACTGAACAAACTACCAACCAAAACTGTAAAAGAAAAAAACTTCATTCAAAACATGGTTTGGAAATAAACTCTATATTTCTCACTTAAAAGTTTTTGGTTGTGTTTGTTTTACTCATATGCCACAAGTGAAATGAAGCAAGTTAGAGAGGATGTCACAACCAGGTATCTTCTTTGGGTATAGTAGTAATAGGAAGAGTTATAGAATTTATGATCCTTCTTTCAAGAAAGTTTTTGTGAAGGATGTTGTGTTCAACGAAGGTAGAACTTGGAATTGGGATGCTATTGAAGCTGAGCAAAGGTTGTGTGAACTGGGTTTAAAAAATCATGATGATGGTGGCAAGTTGAGGTCGCAGTTTGGTGATGGGCTAAGTGAAGCAAACTTTGACAACACTCCAATAAGGGGCACACGATCCATAGATGAGATCTATCAGCGAGTAGATGTAGCTCTACTTGAACCTATGAGCTTTGAAGAAGCTGGAACTATAGAGGGCTGGAAAGAAGCCATGCGATAGGAGATAAGTATGATTCACAAGAACCAAACTTGGGAGCTTGTTAATAAACCATCGCACAAAAAGGTCATTGGTGTTAAGTGGGTGTTCAAAACCAAACTGAATGTTGATGGTTCATTTAACAGGCTGAAGGTGGGGTTGATTGTGAAAGGTTTTAGTTTTCAATATGGCATTGATTATTGGAAGACCTTTGCACTAGTAGCAAGGCTAGATACGATCAAACTATTATTGGCCTTGGCAGCACAGATGAGTTGGAAAATTCATCAGCTAAATGTCAAATCAACCTTCATGAATGACTACTTGCAAGAAGAAATCTATTTGGAGCAACCTCCTGAGTTCGCAGTTAAAGGAAAAGAAGAGAAGGTATATAGGCTCAAGAAGGCCTTATATGGATTGAAATAGGCTTCGCGAGCTTGGTATGCGAGGATAGATGAGCACTTTGCAAGCTTGGGATTTGAAAAGTGTCTTAGCGAACCTACCTTGTATATGAAGAAGGATGGCAAAGTCACTTCGTTGGTTGTTTCATTAAATGTTGAAAATTTGCTAGTGATTGGGAGTAGTGTTGGTTTAGTAAATGAGTTTAAGTTACAAATGGAGAAAATGTTCAGAATGTCTAATATTATGTTCGCAATTGGCTTGTTGTCAAGATTTATGCACTGTTGCAATACCTCTTATTTCAAAACTACAAAGAGGGGGTTGCGATATGTTAAAGGAACAACCGATTTTGGTGTATGGTTCGCAAAATTGTACCCCTTGAAACTTGTTGGGTACACTGACAGTGACTGAGTTGGATTGGTGGATGATATGCAAAGTACCTCTAGATATTTCTTTTCACTTGGATCTGGGGTACTCTCTTGGAGTTCGAAGAAGCAATCAACAATTGCTCAATCCACAATTAAAGTATAGTATGTAGCAGCAGCAGTCAACCAAGCAATTTGGTTGAGAAAACTTTTGTCTGACTTGAATGTGCAAGATAAAGCAACCCAATTTTTTTGCAACAACCAATCTGTCATAGCAATTGCAAAGAACCCAGTCTGTCATGGAAAAACGAAGCATTTCAAGATCAAGTACTATTTTGTGAGAGAAGTCGACCAAAGCAAAGAAGTGACTCTGGTTTACTATAGTATTGAAAATCAACTTGCATATATTTTGAGCAAACCACTTGAATAGTCAAGTTTTGAGAAGTTGAGAAACAAAATTGGTGTTCGCAGCATGAAGGCCAAGGAAGAGTGTTGCGATATGACCATTCATGAAGTGTGCACACTTGGCAAACTCTCCAAGAATGGTGAACTCTTCGAGAGTGGTGAACCCACAGCACAAGGCGAACACATATGGAAGACTGAACATGGCGAACCCTCTATGTTTGGCAAACTCTTAGAAACTAGCGAACCCTCAACAAGTGGCGAACTAGTTTTGGCGAACTAGGATGCAAACCGGGATCGCAGAAAAGATATGAGCTAGATGAAGCTGCATAGTGTCTGGATTCTTGATTGCAAGTCATGTTTTCCAGATATTTAGGAGATTTAGAATTCATTAGCATAATATATTTTTTATGTTTATTAATATAAAATCTCTGTTGTTTCTTTTCATAGTTAGAGTTTTTTTTTTTTTTTTTTTTTTTGTAAATACTTTTGTTTCATTGTTTAAAGATATATACCTATAAAATAACAAAAGTTGTAGACAATTTAGTTGCTAAAATTCTTTGTTTTTCTTCTTCGCCATTCCTTCTTTTTTAGCATCGAATTCCAATATATATTTATATATTTTTCTGATTTTTTTAATAAAATTTTTATGTATATTTTTTATTTTTTTTTTAAAATCAAGACCAAATTGATAGAATATTTAATTTTTTTATTTTTTAGGATTTTTTTTTTTTTTTTTGTGATGGGTTGGCGATGAGTTCTAATTTTAAGTCTTTTAGTTGATTTTAAAACTAGTGGTAAAATGAGTTCTAATTTATTTTTTTATTGTTTTTAGGTTTTTTTAGTACTTTTATACACTTTTTTTTTATGTAATAAGCACTTCCAAAGTGTTTTTGTAGGCTAGAGTTCGAAGGAAGAAAAGCAAAATCGTGAGAAGTGGAGTAGAGAAAAAAGTAGAAAAATAGAGAAAATCACATTGTTTGAGAAGGCCGTAGCTTGGCTTGAGATTTTACAACTTAAATTCTTTTTTTTTTATTTTTTAGCAATGACACTTCAATCTTTACACCCTATGACTGTGCTTAGTATTACTTTTAAGAAGCACTTTTGAGGGAAAAAATTATTTTTGCTTTTTGAGAGAAAAAATATTTTTCTCAAACCTAAAATTGACCAAAAAACATTATTTTCGGAAGCTGAAAATTTTAACTTCTCCCAATAGTATTATAGTATTTTTCTTTTTCAAAAAAATACTTTTAAAAAGCATTCCTTAATTAAATTTCTCATGAATTTGTTAAAAAAAAAAAAGTTGTATAATGCAGTACTCTAATTTTTCTTGAAGGGAGAGACCGATTTAGATTAGAAATCTTTTCTTCTCTTTTCATAGTCATAGTTATAGTAGTATTAAACTCTCAGTTTGTTTGTGGATTGAAACAGTTTTTTTTAGTTTATTTAATTTTAGATTGTCATGCTTCATGTTAATCTACAATTAGCTAAATTGTTTATATTGTTGGAAGATTCGTAAGCTAATGGTTTAGTACTTGGTATAGGATTAAAATCTGATTTAGTTAAGATAGTTGCGGTTTAATTGAACTAGATTTTTTAATATATATATATATATATATATTTTACTTTTTATGATTTTTTAATAATTTAATTAATTAAATTAACAAACCTATAATCTAACCAGTTTCATCACCGATTTGATTATGAAATCTTGAAATAAACGTAACATATATTATATTTCAAAACCAATAGGAACCAAACTGTCATTACCCTTTTCACAAGTGGTGAGGAGAAACCGAGACCAAGGCTCATCTTTTCTGAACTTTTATTTTGCTCGTTGTGACTTGGATAGCTTACCAAATTCGAAAGCTGCCTTTTCGAAAACCTTCTTGTATGTTTAACCTATTTGTTACAATGAGATTTAGATCATCAAATATCAATCAATCAAACAGACAAACAAACAAAAATTGAAATTCTTTACTGCTAAAGTCGAGTACACAATTAGTAGGAGAAAGCTAATGTTGAGTGTGGTTCATATATGCTTACATTTAACGGTGGAGTGATGGGTAAGTAAGGTCGAGTCAAGGATGAAAGAATGGGCGAGCATGGTGATGGCACGGACTTCACCATACAATCTGAAAATAATAACCAATACTTGCTGCATAAACAGAGTTAACGAATAACGATAAACTCATCAACAATACTCGTAATTAAGAAAAAAATTTACCTGCCCATTGGCCTTTCTGTTGTGCATAAAGGTCAACCGATTTCCGAGTGCACAAGGTAGTACCTGCAATGTTAAAAGTAATGGAGAGTTTAATCCCAATATTTGCGAGTGAGATGAATGAGAAAAGCTTAGAACCAAGACTCTGGTTATATTCCCTACCATATATCATAGGATTAAGATGTCTGTTCTCATTTCATCATTTTTTCAAAAATAAAAAAACCAGCACAACTAGTTGCTTTATAGGTGACTCAGTCCTAAGTTCAAACTTATATGTTTAAAGTGATACACATTGAGGGATGATGGACCCGTTCCAAGGAAGTTTCCGAAGTGTAATCCGTTGAAAGCCGACAGATCCCTCAATAGGTCTAGTATTATCCTTGGGAGTTTTGTCTCCCAACTACACTAATAGAAAGGTCTACAAAATGCGTCTGCATCCTTATCAGGGTACACAGAGCGAGAGCGCTTTTCTCACCGAAGAAACTCAAGTTTGCGCTTGGTGAGAATTGGGCCCATAGCCTAGGTCATAGGTTCAAGCCTCACCATGTCTCATTAGTTTCCATAGTGGATGAGCTGCTCCTACTCTACGGACTATAATTTAGCATCAGACAGCATTTTGCAGATCTTTGTGCGGTAAAGTTGGGAGACAAAACCTCCCAAAAGACAATTTCAAATATATTGTGAGTCCATTAGCTTTCGGTAAACAATAATTCGAAAACTTTTCTTAATAGAATCAGAAAATTCTTCAACACATTTTACATCTATCCTTGCATTTCGTTGGCCAAATGTCATGGATACAATATCTAAAGCTAAAGAGGTTTAGGACATCATTATTAGTTAAAATGAATATAGAACTTTAAGATTTCTAAGATAAATTACCTGATTGTTGGCCTTCATTTTGAGTCAAAGCTTCAAATACATCCCTATCTTCTACCAATTGTGTCATCACATCTTTTTCAATATTGATTGGAGAAAAAATATGCATTAGATAATCTGGCATAGTTTCCCAATCTGTTTCTTTCCACTTTATACCTTCCCACCATTGGTTTTCTCCTTTAATCTTTTTAAGAGTTTTGCTTGACAGCTCCCTTTTTGATAGGATTTTAAGCATTGGGCAATTATAGAAGCCTATTATCTCTAATTTTGGTGCAATGTATTGGCCATTTGAAATGCTGACCAGTTCAGGGAGATAAAGAAGAAACAGTCTTTTCAAACTTGGGAGAAAAGCATCTGACATTGCTCGGGCAGATATATGACCTACAAGGCTGGTCACTTGGGGACAGTCCTCCACTATAATCTCCTCCAAGTTGACAAAACTTTTGAGCAAAACATGTGAGAAAATGTTGCTCAACTTGGGGCATGTGTGCAATGCCAAGAACTTTAACTTACACATACAACCAGAACGAGTGGGTCCTTTCCATATACTTGTCAAATTCTTCATGTAATGAATGCTCAAATATTGTAGTGATTCGAGAATGGTTTCAACTTCAGCTCCATCAATAATTGTTTCCATCTTATTACAATCGACCAACAAGCAAAACTTCAGCTTTACCATGTTCTCATTCCCAAATTCAGATAAACTCGAAGCATTTTCATGGCGGTCCAAGAAAAACGATGAAGTAAACTTAAGTACTTTTCTTACTTGAAATGGGATGTTTTCACCATTGACAAACTTAAAACATTTGTCCCATTTTGTGAATTGGGCTTCAACTTCATGGGGTACACGAGAGATGGTTCTCCTTTTATGGTGACCAACAGTAAATCTGAAACATGATAATGAAGGATATATGAATGAAGTATAATCTAAAACTTGGTAATTTGGTAGATACAAGCAAAGGCTCCTCAACCCCTCTAAGTTGCATACTCCTTTTACAACTTCTTCAACAGAATCATGCCACCACTTGTCCGATGGATCGACATCAATGCTTAATTCGATCAAGCGGGAGAGCTTCGATATCATCCCAGGATGAAGCACCATGTTTGATGGCAACTGCATTCTTTTGCTGAAGTTTGTCTGTCCATAAATGCATACCTTCAAGACTCTTAACTTCACTAGTTTTCCAATACCAATGGGAATACTGATTATCTCAGTTTCATGAAGATCAAGCTCCTCAAGATTGTCGAGTTTCCCAACATGTGGTGACAGTTTCATGAAGAGCTTACACCTTCTTAACAAGAGTTTCTTTAGTGCAAACAAGTTGTTGGGAAGAGAATGTGGCAATGCTTTGATGTTGGTATGGGACAAATCCAACACTTGAAGTTTGTGAAAGAATAAAGGGGGAATAGCTGCCAAATCACAATGACTTTGCAAATACATAGCAATCCATGAAGGAGAATTTGGAGACTCTTGTAGCTCAGATTGTTTATTTTCCATTAAACTAGTCTCCTTATTTTCCATTAAACTAGTCTCCTTGCTAGCCCGTTGAATCTATTTCTTAGGTTGTTTAGACAATCCTAATCCACCAACATTAGCTACTAAGTTCAGCATTTTCTTTGATGCTTTTTTTACTTCTTTTGGTGACCTCAAAAGAATCTTCCTTCCAAAATTATTATGCTGCTCAGTATAATCCTACGAGCAAAAAAAAAAAAAAAAAAAACATTATTACTTTAACAGTTAAAATACTTTGAAATGCATTTCTGTATAGCATAAAACTCAAGTACTAGCTAAATTAAGAATTAATCAATTTGCCTATCTTTATATTATGGAGTCTAAAAACTCCGCTGACAATATACCAAATAGTATTCCATCTTTTATTTTCACTTCTTAATATCAATTACATGACTAGATTCAAACTCCAGTTGCAATTTAATTTGCATATGACAGGCCAATTTAACTTGGCATATTTAATTGGTATCTTTTGACTAAAATTATTGAATTGTTGCAAAGTGGTCATTCATACAGTTACAAATTCAACCTGCAAAGCCACGAGTTCACTTGAAGTTGCGAGCTCAAACAAGTATGCAAGCTCTACATGTGCGAGCTCATTTGAAGTTTTGAGCTCATCAAAGTTGTGAGCTCACCCAAAGACATGAGCTCATCAAAGTTGGGGCTCAACTTAAGTTGCAAACACATCAAAGTGTGAGCAGTTACGTTTTTTATGAACCCCCCAATTGAAGTGCAAGGGTTCAGATATTCTGTTATTAATGTTTTGTTTAAAATTTGCTTGTTAAGGTTAACGTATTGAAACAAGCATAGTTAGTATTGATTTGATGTTTTTAGGTACTGATTTTACCTAATCAATTTGTGTTTAAGTTTTAACTTTACATACTTAGTAGGATTTGTTGATTATTTATAACCACTACACCTATATATATATATTGTAATTCATGTGAAATGAGTGATGATGAGAATTTGATAGCAGCTCATCAAAATTTGCTAAGTATTTTCCTTTGTTTTTCTCTCTTTTTATGTTCTCTCAACTTCTCAAAATACCAACAATTGGTATAAAGAGCTTAAGTATTTTAGGGCTTTCTGTGTTTTTTTCTTGTTGAAAAGAGTGTTTATTGTATCTTGTTTGTATTGCAATGTTATCTGGAAGTTTTACACCACCTCCACCTCCTATAATATGGTAGAGGCATATGGCTTGTGGGAATTTGTTGATTCAGACAGCAAACCACCACCTTTGCGAGCTAATCCAACTATAGCTCAAATTAGATAGCATAGTGATGAAGCTGCTAAGAAGTATAAGGCTTTGTCTTGCCTTCAAAATAGTGTGTTTGATGTTATTTTCACGAGAATCATAGCTTGTGAAACTCCTAAAAAAGCCTAGATAAGTTGAAGGAGGAGTTCTAGAGGACTGAAAAGACAAGGCATCAACAATTTTTGAATTTGAGGAGAGACTTTGAAAACCTGAAGATGAAAGAGACCGAAATGATCAAGCAATATGTAGATAGAATCATGTCCATTTCCAACAACATAAGGCTGCTTGACAATCAGTTCAATGATCGAAGGGTTGTTGAAAAGGTCATCACAACATTGCCAGAGAAGTATGAGTCCAAGATCTCATCCTTGGAGGACTCGAGAGACTTGACAACAATCTCTCTATCAAAGCTCATAAATGCTTTATATGCACAGGAGCAAAGAAGAGTGAGCAGAGAAAAGGGAAACGTAGAATATGCTTACCAAGCAAGAAACAAGTAGAGTCATGTTCTTCAAGCAAGAATGGCAAGAAGAAATTGAATCAAACAAAAGAGAGGCCAAAAAGAGATTGTGAGAAGAAAAAGTATCCACAATGGTCAAACCACAATAAGCTGGTTCTTTGCAATTCAAATGTTCAACTTGCTGATATTCTCACTAAACTTCTTGGAAAGATTAGGTTTAAGAGGCTAAGACATGATATTGGATTTTGCAGCATTATGTCCAAGGAGGAGTGTTGCGAAATGGCCATTCATGCAATGGCGCCTGCAAAGCCACGAGTTCACTTGAAGTTGCAAGCTCAAGCAAGTATGCGAGCTCTTGATAACTCTTGAAAAGAGTTATATTTCATGCCTTTAGACCTAGCTAATTGCTTGTACTTAAGTACATTTTGTTACATTTTAGGAGATTCTAATTAGCAGTTCTAATATTGCATTAGGATTTGGACTATGTTGGAATTAAGTGCTTTTAATCGCTTGTGGAGGATTTTTTTGTGTGTTGGTGTGGTAGGAACATATTTTAGAATGATGAAATAAATGGGTGAAGTTTTGTTAAGGCAAAGTACAGACAGTTTGCCAGCATGGATGCTGTGGTAATGTCGGGAAGACCAAATCAACATTTTTGCACAATAGTCCTAGTTCAAATTCAAACTTGTACTAGACAAATCCCCCTAAATCACGAGCTGTTAGCTGAACCTAGCCTAATCTATCTATAAAATCCGATGAAGGGGACCTTATAAATGGCAAAAAAAAGAAAAGAAAAGAAAAGGGAGATACCCTTAGGCATAAATAAGGGTTTGGCTGTGTAAAGGAAAGGAAGTTGAACGCAGTCCTTCTTAGCCATCACAGGACGCTGTTAGCTGACCCTAGCCTAATCTATCTATAAAAGCCGATGAAGGGGACCTTATAAATGGCAAAAAAAAAAAAAAGAAAAGAAAAGGGAGATACCCTTAGGCGTAAATAAGGGTTTGGCTGCGCAAAGGAAAAGAAGTTGAACGCAGTCCTTCTTAGCCATCACAGGATGCTGTATTGCCGAAGTGTGGACTGGGCAAGTGAAAACTGTTTCGCGAAGTTCTTCCTTCATTTTCATTAGTGGTCCTTCAAAAGATTGAATTGAAGTAGTTGAACACAATGTCGGATAATATTTTGGTTTGGAATTTTATTTCCCAACCCATGAGCTAAATCTCATAGGGTTGGGATTTCTTTTGATGAAACATTAAACTGTTTCTATGGATGTAGTGTATAATTAATTTACTTTACTGTTTCATTTGATTTTTCTTATTTCTTAATTAAAATACAAGTGATCTCTAGACATAAAAGACTGTTCGCATACTTATAAACTAATTCTAATTCCGAAAGGGTTGGGTTAGTTGGATTAAAATTAAATGAAATGAGCAAGTATTCGATAGAGGCTTGTAGTTGAATGTAGACATAGAGTCACGATCATACAGAAAGAACCCATGCAAGATATCTAAAAATTCTATAGACACGAGCAAGGTAACTTGAGGTTTTGCTCTCACAAGAGGCATGCCATTTTAAAACTTTTTTGTGCTGTAAAGTAGATACAATTTTACCAAGGCATTATTAATAGTAAAGGTCGATTCTAGATAATCCCAACCTTCCGAATCAACATCACTCTATCCTTATTCTTTGTCATAGAATCTTTGCTATAGCATATTTAGTTGTTTATTTCTTTGTTTACATTCTATTCAGATAAACACTCTTGTTATTACCATTACATTTATGCTCTCACTTTTTTCATAGCATTTCCAATTATTCATCAATTCCATCTATCGCGTACATCATCATTCCTTTGAATTATCACTACATACTTACCTTAGTTTACTATAGCATCTTATTCATCAGTCTTGCTATAAGATTAACCATATTACAATAATTTGACCACTTTTGTGCTTTAGTTTGATTCTCATAGGAACGATACTCACTCATCACTTTATTACTTGAATTGACGTGTATACTTGCACAAATCACATATCATTTCACACGCGATAGCTCTACATGTGCGAGCTTAATTGAAGTTACGAGCTCACTCAAAGATGCAAGCTTATCAAAGCTATGAGATCAACTTAAGTTGCGAGCACATCAAAGTGTGAGTAGTTATGCTTTTGGTGAACCCCCAAATTGAAGTGCAAGCAGGGTTCACATATTCTGTTATTAATATTTTATTTAAAATTTTCTTGTTAAGGTTAACGTATTGAAACAAGCAAAGTTAGTATTGATTTGATGTTTTTAAGTACTAATTTACCTAATCAGTTTATGTATAAGTTTTAACTTTGCATTTTCAAGGTAACTTAGTGGGATTTGTTGATTATTTGTAACCACTACACCTATATATATTGTAATTCATGTGAAATAAGTGATGATGAGAATTTAATAGCAGTTTATCAAAATTTGTTAAGTATTTTCCTTCGTTTTCTCTCTTTTTATGTTCTCTCAACTTTTCAAAACACCAACATAACTCTTTAAATCACATAGATTGAAGATTTTTAGCAGTATTTTACCGAGGTCGAATCACATAGAACAATAAGTCAAGAAAAGATATAATGAAGAATTTTCAATGTGATCAAAGTTTTCTTATATGAGGAGATTTATGAAACATGGAAACCTTGGTGTCCAATCTTAAAGTCGATATGGTTGAAGACGACATGGATGTAGGTGTTGCTATTGAGTCCTTTGTCTCGGATGAGGATGATCGAATGCTACATGATGTGGCAATTGTTGCCTGAGATGGGTATGTGTTCAAAATTTATTAATTTATTTTGATATAGATGAACATTTTATTCTGGAACTGTCAAGGTTATGACCACTAAATTCCATAAATTTTTACAAGTATATCATAAAGAGCATAATTTTGATATAGTGGCATTATTTGAGACTCAGATTAGTGAAAGTCTAGTTGATGGTGTAATTAAAAAGTTGGGTTTTGACTATTCATATAGAATTGAAGCTAATGGATTCGTAGGAATCTAGATCTTTTGGGAAAAAATGTGTAGGTCAATGTTCTCCTGAATTAATATGCGCAATTGTTTATACTAGTCTTCAACCAATGCGATAGAGATTACGGTGGAATACTCTAAATTGTCTTGCAGGTGATATTAATGAACCCTGGGTTCTTAGTGGTGATTTCAATTCTATTCTTTCAAGAACTGAATAGAGGGGTGGGGCATTAGTTTGAAACCTTTGCTGCAGTCAATTCCAAGAGTTCATCTTTAACTAGGGGTAAAGAGGAATGGGGTTTATAGGCTATAGTTTACTTGGTGTCTCGATAATTTGTATGAAATATTGGAGAGAGCTATTTGTAATAGTTGTTGATGTATTTTGAATGTGATATTGGAAATCAGATATATGTTTTGTGTGCTAGTTGTTTTAGGCATTCAGTCTGCTGTAAGTTTTCTTTTACTTTATGTTTTACATTTTTTGTACTCTAGTGTTAGGTAGTTGTATCATTTAGGTTAATTTGTAATTTTTTTTTAAAAAAAATTTAATAAAAAAGTTGTGTGTGTGTGAAGGTGAAGCGATAGCCTTCTCTATTATTTTCAAAATTTGTTTTTCTTCTTCTGTTCCTCTTTTTATAATAAAAATTACACTAATAGTGGTTATCAAAGCTTCTTCTTGAGGGTTGTGAGGTTCTATTGCTATTTTTGAGTGATTTTAATGGCTTTTTCTCATGCTTTTTCAACATTTGTTCATATTTTCATAGGAACTCATTATCATGTTTGGGCAGCTAAGATGAAATTTTATTTGAGATCTCTTGGCTTGTGGAAGGTTGTAGAAATTGATGAAGATCCATCGACACCAGGACAAAATCCCACCATTGCTCAACTCAAAGCTTATGATGAATAAATCTTCAAAAAGGATAAAGCTTTAACATGTATTCACTCTAAGTTAGTAGATCACATTTTGACAAGCATTGTGGATCTTGAAACACCAATGGTTGTTTGGGATAAACTCAAGGAAACTTATGAGGGATGTGATAGAGTGAAGAAAAAAAAGGCTTTTAAACTTAAAAAGAGAGTTTATGATGTTGCAAATGAAGGAGGATGAGTTGATTAAAGATTATTCAATCAGGCTAATGGTTATTGTAAACCAAATCAGACTTTATGGTGAAGAGCTACCTGATGAAAATGTGGTTAAAAAAGTCATGATAAGTGTTCCTCAAAGATTTGAAGCCAAAATTTCTATTAAGAAATCTTGTGACATGACGAGTCTAACTATTGTTGATCTTGTTAGCAAGCTAGAAGCGTAAGAACAAAAGGTTTCTATGCGAGCTCATGAGGCAAGTAAAGGTGCTTTCCTTGCTGCTCACAAAGGAGTAAAGTTCAACGACTCTTGGAAGAAATTTGAAAGCTCAAACAAGGGCAAAGATGTTGTTTCTTCCACCAGTTGTCAAAATGAAAAGTTTCCACCATGTCCTATTTGTAAGAAGATAAATCATGCTGAAAAGGATTACTGATTCAAGGAAAAAGACAAGTCCAAATTCTAATGTATTTTTTGCAAAAAGTCTGGATATACTGAAAAGTTTTTCTAGGCTAAGAAGAAGCAAGCAAATACAACTGAAGAGAACCAAGAGCCAGGTGAGCATCTGTTTATGGTTTCTCATGTTGTTAAACCATCTTATAACTCTATTTGGCTTATGGATAGTGGGTGTATCGGTCATATGACACATGTGGTTGCATACTTTAACTCACTTGATGTGAAGTTGGGAAATGGTGTTAAGGTTTAGGTTCAAGGAAAATGTTCAATTTCTGTGAATACTCTACAAGGTAAAAGGACAATCTATAATGTTATTTTATTCCTGATTTAGATCAAAGTTTTTTTAGTATTCCTCAAATGATTAAAAATTGTTTTAGTGTTCAATTTAAGGGTAATGTTTGTAACATATTTGATGTTTGTAGTTCTAAGTTTGCTGATCTGAAAATAAACTAAAAAACAATGGTTTTTATTTGAAGCTTGGTGTTGATTGTAAACGTATGTGCTTTGCTAAGGATGATGTCAGTCCTCTTTAGCATAAAAGGATGGAGCATTTTAATCTTAGAACCTTGAAGTATATGCAGTCAAATGGTTTTGTAACAAATTTGTCTAAACTGAATGTGTGAGATGATAAATGTGATAGTTGTCAACTTGGGAACTCACATAGGCTGTCATTTTATCATGATGGTGTGAAGAGAGAAACTATGAAATTAGAGTTAATTCACGTTAGTTTGTGTGGTCCAATGCAAACTTCTTCTATGAACGGTAACAAATATTTTGTGTTATTTATAGATGATTTGATAAGGATGTGTTGGGCGCATTTCTTGAAGTCTAAGATGAATGTATTGTCAACATTCAAAGAATTCAAGAAACTCATTGAAAATCAGTGTGATTGTAAGTTGAAGGTCTTAAGAACAAATAATGGTGGAGAGTATACGTCCACGGAGCTTAATGATTTTTGCAGAGACTCTAGGATTCATTATCGGCTCACTGTTCCTTACACTCTTTAATAGAATGGAGTTTGTGAAAGGAGAAATAGAGATGCCAAGATGTAAGTTGTTTGAAAAACATCTTCCAAATTTTTTCTGGGCAAAAATTGTATCAACATCTGTGTACTTGTTGAACAGGTTAACAACTAAGGCTATGATGAGAAAACTCCTCTTGAAGCCTGGTTTGGGTCCAAGCCTTCTATGAAACACCTTAGAGTGTTTGGTTCTATTTGTTTCAGCCATATACATGCTAATATGAGAACCAAGTTAGATGAAAGGGCTTAGAAAGGAATCTTTGTTGGTTATTCTTCTCAATCTAAGGGGTATAGAGTCTTTAATCTAAAAAGTAAGAAAATTATGGTGAGAAGAGATGTCGTCTTTGATGAAGATTCTTAATGGAGTTGGGAGAAGGATGATGTGCAGAAACACGATTGTGGGTTAATGCCTGAAGAGGTTGATATAACTGATGATGCTGAACATGGTGTGACTAGTAATGAATTTGGTGTAGCTGATACAATTGATGCTGAGGTTATCAAAACTAAATCTTAGTAAATGTGTATAAGAGGTGCAATTTTGTCTTTATTGAAGCAACAAGAATTGATGAAACTGCAAAGGTGCCTAAATAGATTGATGTAATGAAGGCAGAAATTCTGCAATTGAGAAAATGATACATGGTTCTTGACTGATGTGCCTAGTAGTAAACATGTTGTAAGTGTGAAAGTGTGAAGTGGGTGGTGCATAAGACTAAGTTTAATCCTGATAGCACTGTGTTCAAGCATAAGGCTAGGTTGGTCATAAAAGGTATGCAAAGATAGGTGGAGTTGACTATAGTGACACTTTTGCACCAGTTGCTAGACACGATACCATCAGATTACTTAATGTTATGGCAAGTCAAATAGGCTGGAGTGTGTTTCATTTGGATGTAAAATCAACTTTCTTGAATGGAGAGCTTGAAGAAGATATCTACGTTTGTAAGTCTGAAGGTTTTGTGGTTGTTGGAAAGGAACATCAAGTGTACAAGCTTAAGAAGGCTCTTTATGGCCTAAAACAGGCACCAAGGGCCTGGTATTGCAAAATTGATTCTTATTTGCAGAAGTTGGGTTTTCAGAGAAGCATTAATGAAGCTACTTTGTATCTTAAGAAAGGTATAAATGCTGACTTGCTTGTTGTTTCTCTTTATGTTGATGATTTTTTGGTGATAGGAAGCAATGATGAAGCTCTCTTAGAATTTAAATTGAGTATGCAAAAAGAATTTGATCTCTGATCTTAGCTTGATAAGCTACTTTCTTGGGATAAAAATTAATCAACGGAAGGTTGGTATCTTCATTCACAATAGAAGTATGCCTTAGGTGTTCTAAGGAAATTTAATTTGAAATTTTACAAAGGAGTTGACTCACCAATGCCACTAAACTTGAAATTGTCAAAGAATGATGGTGAGAAACTTTATGATCCTTCTATTTACAGAAGCATAGTTGGAAGCTTACTTTCCTTGACTGCAATACAACCTAATTTAATGTTCTCTGCAACATTATTATCAAGGTTTATGAGTTCACCTACTAAAGTTAATTTGGGAGTTGCCAAGAGGGTTCTCAAGTATGTGAAGGGTGCAACAATTGAAGGGTTGAATTATTTAAAGGTAGGAAGCATGAAGTTGATTGGGTTTTCTGACAGTGATTGGGTAGGGAGTTTGGATGACATGAAGAGTACATCCGGGTATGTTTTTAACCTTTACTCAGGTGCAATATGTTGGAGTTCCAAGAAGCAACAAGTTGTGGCTCAGTCAACTGTAGAAGCAAAATATATTGTTGCTACTGCAAACCAAGCAATTTAGTTCAGAAATTTGGTTTCTGATCTTAGTTTTGAGTAAGAAAGTGTCACTATTCTTTTATGTGACAATAAGTCAGCTATTGCAATTGCTGAAAATCCAATTCAGCATGGTAGAACAAAACACATCAATTTAATGTTTCATGCTATTTGTAAGGCTGAGAAAATTTTGTTGATCAAGATGAAATTTTGTTCTTCTAAGAAGTAGGTTGCTGATTTGATGACGAAATCTCTTTCAAGAAATAGAATTTCTTTTCTCAAACATGAGCTTGGTATGTCCAATAGCAACCTCAAAGTTGTTGAGAGTGTTCCTTTGACTTGCTGAATAATAGGTCTGAAGACCAAGTTTTTAGGGATTTTTTAGTTTGTGGCACGATTTTAAGAGTAAGTTAGGATGTGGCTGGATATCAGCAGAATAACTTTTCTGTTACATTTTTTAGCTATATAATCTAAATAATGCAAGAAATTATTGTGTACTTCCAATATATTTTTCTTTCACATTTTCTGTGTTTCATGTTTTTTACTAAAATAACAACAAAAGTGGAGTGTTGATGTATTTTGAGTTTGATATTGGAAACTAGATATATGTTTTGTGTGGCAATTGTTTTAGGCCTTCAGTAGTAACTAATAGTTGTTTTAAGTTTTGTTCTTTTTATGTAACTTTTCTCTTATTTTATGTTTTAAGTTTTTTTTTACTCTAGTGTTAGGTAGCTGAATCATTTAGGTTAATTTGTATTTTTAAAAAACATTTTCTTTTAATAAAAAAGTTGTGTGTAAAGGTGAAAAGATAGCCTTCTCAATTATTTTCAAATTTTGTTTTTCTTCTTCACTTCCTCTCTTTGTAACAAAAATTACACCAACAATAGCATGGGACATGTTTGCTCTGCACGCTTGTGTCTGACATCTGCATAAGATTACCTAGGATCACTGGCCACTTTTATTCTCCTAGGAAGATTCTATTACACACAAAGGTGATATAGACTGTTTCAATTTCTTTGTAGTTAGTTATCACATTCGAATTTCAATGAGTTTGTTCAAAAGAATTGGCCACCAAAAAGGAGTTCGATGAACAATTTGAAGATTTTTGTTGATTCCCTAAAGGTCTGGAACTCAGAGGATTTTGGGAATATGTTTCTTTGGAAGAAGGAGGCTATAGCTTAGTTGAGAGGCATTTAGAAGACTCTATATCTTCAAGACTTTGATAGTTTAAGGAGAATGGAGGTAGTTGTGAGAATTAAGCTTGATGAGATACTAAATCTAGAGGAGCTCCTCTAGCAACAGAAATCAAGGAGCAAGTGGTTAAGATATTGAGATCGTAATACTAGATATTTTCATAGCCAGACTTAGGCTAGGTAGAAAGCATTGGAACATTTTCAAATATTTATAGTGTTCCAATAAATATAAATGAATGGGTGTAATTAATCAAAAGTTATTTTATTTAATTTTTTGAAAAAGAATAATAGCTATTTTGTTAGAATTAAGTGACCCAAATTCTTATTTAAATAAAATACGATAGAAAATAAAATAAAAGTAAAATCCATTTAGAACTAGACTTCTTTTATTTTATTTTAGAATAAGGTTTTTTAAACCTTATTAAACTTCATCTATTTTATATTGATTAGGATAGGGTGTTTCAATCCTACTAGAATATGGCTTTACAAGCCTATAAATAGACATAGTCTATTCCTCTTGTATTGATTCAAATTTTCGACATAGTGAATTTTCTTCTCCTCTGCCCGTGGTTTTTTCCCGATAGGGTTTCCACGTAAAATTTGTGTGTTCTTTATTTTATTTATTTTATTCTATTTTATTTTTTCACAAATTGGTATCAGAGCTTCTGGGTTATTCATCTAATCACGGTAATGGCGTCTTTGAAGTATGAAATTCCGATATTGGATCTCAACACCAGATTTGCGTTGTGGCAAATTAAGATGCAAGTATTTCTTGCACAGATGGATCTGGAGGATGCCCTGCTAGGGATAGATAAGATGCCTTCGACATTAACAGATGAAGAGAAGAAGCGTAAGGATCGAAAGGCATTAACACAATTACATCTGCATTTGTCTAACGAAATTTTGCAGGATGTGATGAAAGAGAAAACTGCCGCTGCATTATGGAAGAGGCTAGAACAAATATGTATGTCGAAAACTCTAACAAGAAAGTTGCATAAGAAGCAGCATCTTTATGCTCATCGTTTGGAGGAAGGTGCGTGTCAGATACACGAACACTTAATGGTGTTTAAAGAAATTCTCTCAAACTTGGAGGCCATGGAGGTTCGATGTATGATAAGGAAGATCTAGGGTTGATTCTACTTTGTTCGTTGCCCCCGTCTTATTCAACCTTTAGAGACACGATTTTATATAGCCGCGAGTCTCTCACAGTTGATGAGGTTTATGATTCTTTAACCTCGTATGATAAGATGAAGCATCTTGTAGTTAAACCCGACTCTCAGGGAGAGGGTCTCATTGTTCGTGGGAGACAAGATCGGAATGTCGATGATGATCGTGGTAGGACACGAGCAGTAATCCTCTGGTAAATCTAAGGGTAGATCGAAGTCTTCAAACAGAGGTAAAACTTGTAACTTCTACAAGAAGAAAGGGCACATTAAATCTGAGTGCTATAAGCTACAAAATAAGATTAAAAGGGAGGCTGCAAATCAAAAGGGAAAACAACCGAAAATCTCGGTGAAGGCGATGTTGTAGAAGACTACGGCGATGGTGAACTCTCTAGTCGCTCATCAATGATTCTAAAGTAAGCGAGGAGTGGATACTTGATTCAGTGCACCTTCCACATGAGTCCCAATCGGGATTGGTTTACAACTTACGTAAACGATTATCGAATGTGTTGTTTTAATGGGAAATAATGCTTCGTGTAAAATTGCGGTGTTGGAACAATTAAAGTTAAGATGTTTGATGGAGTTGTCGAACACTTAGTGACGCACGGCATGTTCGTAATTGAAAAGAAATTTAATTTCGTTGAGTACTCTTGATTTAAAAGTGCACAGATACACATTTGAAAGTGGTGTTTTAAAGATTTCAAAGGGTCCCTTGTTGTGATGAAAGGACAGAGAAAGATTGCCAAGTTATATGTTTTGCGTGGTTCTCATCATTCTATCGTGATGCAAATTGTCGCTTCCTCTTCCTTGTCAGATGATGATATTACTAAACTTTGGTATATGCGCCTAGGGCATATGAGTGAGAATGGCATGACAGAATTGAGCAAAAGAGGACTTCTTCATGGGCAAGGAATTTACAAACTGAATTTCTGTGAGCACTGTGTTTTTGGGAAGCAAAAGAGAGTTCGATTCACTAGAGGAATCCATAACACGAAGGGAACATTGGAGTATATTCATTCTGATCTGTGGGGGCCATCTAGAGTGCCTTCCAGAGGTGGAGCTAATTATATGCTAACCTTTATTGATGATTTTTCCAGAAAAGTTTGGGCGTTCTTCCTGAAGCAGAAAAGTGATGTGTTTTCCGCATTTAAGTCTTGGAAAATTATGATTGAAAAACAGACGGGAAAACAGATAAAATACCTCCGCACAGACAATGGCTTAGAGTTCTGTTCTGATGAGTTTAATAGATTGTGCAAGTTAGAAGGAATCATGAGACACTTGACAGTTCGTCATACTCCACAACAAAACGGCGTTGCAAAACGAATGAAAAGAATGATCATGGAGAAGGTTCGATGTACGTTGTCAAATACCAACTTACCGAAGTCATTTTGGGCAGAAGCAGCGTCTACTGTATGTTTTTTGATCAACCGATCTCCATCCGTTGCCATTGAGAAAAAGACTCCACAAGAGGTATGGTCCGTAATCCCGCTAATTATTACGATTTAAAGATCTTTGGGTGTCCTGCATATGCTCATGTTGATAATGGAAAATTGGAACCGAGATCCATTAAATGTGTTTTTCTTGGTTATAAAGCTGGTGTAAAAGGGTATAAGTTATGGTGTCCTGAAAATAGAAAAGTTATGATTAGTAGAGATGTTGTTTTTTATGAAACTGCTATGCTACCTAACTTATCTCTTAAAGACTCTTCCAATAAAGAAAATCAAAAGCAGTAGAGCATCAGTTAATACAGAGTTGCTTCTTCACCACAATACTCTATTGCCAAAAACAGAACTAGAAGAGAAATTAAACCTCCAAAGAAGTATGCCCAGTGATCTAGTTGCTTATGCTTTAAATGTGGTGAAGATATAAATGCAAATCAAGAGCCATCTAATTATTCTCGAGCGGTTAGTTTGTGAAGGCTCGAGAAAAGTGGATGTTTGCTATGCAAGAAGAGATGGAATCACTCCACAAAAAGCAGAACATGGGACCTTGTGAAACTTCCTAAAGGTAAAAGGGCATTCGTTGTAAATGGGTGTTTAAAAAAAAAAAGGGACTCCAGGAGTTGAAGAACCCGAGATATAAAGCAAGGCTTGTTGCAAAGGGTTCTGATCAAATTCCGAGAGTGGACTTCATGAATGTGTTCTCCCAGTTGTTAAGCATAGTTCGATTCGAGCTTTGCTTGGTATTGTGGCCATGCATGATTTGGAGCTTGAGCGGTTAGATGTAAAAGCGCATTTTTGCATGGAGAACTTGATGAGGATATTTACATGCAACAAACGAGAAGGTTTTCTGATTTGAAAAAGAGAACTATGTTTGCTTCTTTGAAAAAGTCCCTTTACGGTTTAAAAAAGCAATCACCAAGACGAGTGGTATAAGAGGTTTGATTCCTTTATGACTTCTCATGATTTCAAAAGAAGTAGTTTTGTGATTGTGTTTACTTTAAGAAAAATAGTGATGGTTCTTTTGTGTATCTACTTCTTTATGTTGATAACATGTTGATAGCGAAAAAAAGATAAAGAAGAGATAAGAAAGGTCAAAGCCCAACTAAGTAAAGAATTTGAGATGAAAGATTTAGGACCAAAGCAAAGAAGATACTTGGTATTGAGATTCTCAGAGATAGAAAATCAAGTAAATTGTACCTAAGTCGGAAGGGTAAATTGAGAAAGTTCTTTGCGGGTTCAATATGCAGAGTGCTAAGCCTGTTAGTACTCCTCCTTTAGCGACTCATTTCAGACTTTCATCGGTTTTGTCTCCACAATCAGATGATGAGATTGAGTACATGTCACATGTTCCATACTCTAGTGCGATGGGATCTCTCATGTATGCTATGGTTTGTTCACGCCCAGATTTATCATATGCGATCGGATGCTGATTAGGCGATACATGGCAAATCCGGTAAAGAACATTGGAAAGCGATTGATGGATTTTAAGATACTTACGAGGCACTACTGCGATGTTTGCTTACAGTTTGGAAGAACTAAAGATGGAGTCATAGGGTATGTTGATGCTGATTTTTTGGAGACCTTGATAGAAGAAGATCTCTCACAGTTACGTCTTTACAATCGGAGGTTGTGCAATTAGTTGGAAAGCCACTTTGCAAATTCTGATCGCTTTGTCTACCACTGAAGTTTGAGTACATGGCGATTCATCGAGGCTTGTAAAGAAGCTATTTGGTTGAAGGGACTATTTAGTGAACTCAATGAAGACCTTCAAATCAAGACAGTATTTTGTGATGATCAGAGTGCTATATTTCTTACAAAAGATCAAATGTTTCATAAGAGAACAAAACACATTGATGTTCGGTATCATTTTGTTCGTGATATTATTGCTCGTGGTGATATTGTTGTGAGAAAAATTAGTACTCATGAAAATCCTGCAGATATGATGACTAAGTCACTTCCTATAACCAAGTTTGAGCATTGCTTAGACTTGGTTGGTGTTCATTGTTGAAGTTAAACCCTTAAGGGGTTTTATGGAAGAGGTGGAGAACTTGTTTATTGAGAGTTCGCGATAAAGAACTTGTTCATTGAGAATTTGTGTCAAGGTGGAGATTGTTAGAATTAAGTGACCCAAATTCTTATTTAAATAAAATACGATGGAAAATAAAATAAAAGTAAAATCCATATAGAACTAGACTTCTTTTATTTTATTTTAGAATAAGGTTTTTTAAACCTTATTAAACTTCATCTATTTTATATTGATTAGGATAGGGTGTTTCAATCCTACTAGAATATGGCTTTACAAGCCTATAAATAGACATAGTCTATTCCTCTTGTATTGATTCAAATTTTTGACATAGTGAATTTTCTTCTCCTCTGCCCGTGGTTTTTTCCCGATAGGGTTTCCACGTAAAATTTGTGTGTTCTTTATTTTATTTATTTTATTCTATTTTATTTTTCACATATTTAAATAGCTATAATATTAAATGAATAATTATTTGGTTATTTTAAAGACATTATTATTCAGAAAGACAACTATTGAAAGATGTCTCTATGAAGAGACATAAAAATTCCTATAAATAGGAATTAGATTTCATTTCGAAAACACACCAACAAATTCTAATATTCTTTCTTTTCTTCATTCATTTTCTAATATTATTATATTATTCTATAAAGTATTATTACAGAAATCTTTAATAGAAATTGAGTTTCTTATTATACATTGCTCAGTGCGTAGTGGACAATTCTCGTCAGTGCAAAATGTAAATAGTCATTGGCTTCATTGTATCCTCGAGGTTAATTTGCTTGAAACTCGTTTGCACACCGAAGATAAGTGGGGGCGAATATAACCTTAAAGATAGTGGTTTGATACACGCCTTGGAGTTTTATCCTATTTCTTCTTTTTCTGTTCGAGTTACGTTCGTGTGTTTGAGATTTTCTTCACCGGATATTTATATTAACAGAAAGGTAACCAAATTAATGCATTACTCTTAGAGGATGGGTCTTCGTGTTTCAATCCAGATGTTCTAAGAGATTTAGTGGTTGTTTTCTAGATGCTCTACCAAGAAAACTTTGTTTCACCAAAGCCTTTTCGGGTGAGAAACTGTTTCCCTCAGCTTTCAATACATGAGATTTCTGCTTTGACAGCTGATATCTCTTTAGAGGAAGTTTTCCATGCTTTATTTGGCATGGAACAACTTAAGGCTCCTATGGTGGAGGTATTCTTATTAAAACTTAGGCTTCTCCATTATTTCTAATTGTGGAGCCTTTTGGGTCCAAGTTTTAAAGAGAAAATGCAATGTACAGGGATTATGTCCACGGTTAATTCGACGAAGCTCCTGCTTTCACATCCGGGGTGCCTTGTTGAATGTGTGGTCCAAGGTACTCCAAGGTGTACAGTGGTTAATCGAGAATGGTAAGTTGATGAATTTTTTGGAATGTTAACTAGGTAAGAGGAGTAGGGCCTTGAAAGCAGTGGTTTGTTGGTAATGAGCCAATAAAAGAGGATATGTATGTCGTGAACATGGTGAACCAGTATGGGGAGTGGTCAAGGCAAAGCTTGGAGTCATGTCATCCTGGTAACATTGTCTAAAAAGTTGTCGGTATGCTACAATTGGCAATGGAGAAAGGAGATGATGTCCTTGTGTGGAGTTGGTCACAAAACGGAGGATTTCTTTTTCAGAAATATACAAGGTGATTGCAAACACTAATCGAGGAGATAAAAACTCAACGTGGGATGTAATTTGGAAGGTGAGTTGCCTCAAAGAGAGACAATTTCTCTGGCTTGTCTTCAAGGAACATTTACTGACTAACGAAGAGAAGGTTCGAAGACACATGCATGATATAGGACAGTGTCCAAATTGTATTGCTGAACCAAATTCATATAATCATGTGTTGAGGGATTGTGGATTTGCTAAGAGTATTTGGCAAATAGTGGTGCTGGTCGGTCTACATGAGAGATTTTTTAACTGGTGTTCCTTCTTTACCATCCTAGGTTGGATGATTTGGAAGAACCGGAATGACCTAGTGTTTGGTGACGATCATGGTAGTAGCAAGGGTCTTTTGGTGTTCAGTCTCGCCTGGGCTCGCAGCTTATCCAGACAGTTACTGCAGCAGAATGGGGTTTTTCATTATGAGTTAGTAGTCCTTGAGCAACCTCTAGATGGGGTGCTGCATATTTTGTAGCTTCATAGCAGGGGGTGTTGTCAACGGGCTATAAGATAATTATTTTTTGGGTAAATTATACTCACTAATCTATGAAAAGTTACAAAATGTATGAATTGTAAGTTTTAAAATTAGCATAATGGCAACTTTAACTCTCAAGATTTACATAGTGTAAATTTAATTTTAATTTTAAAATTTAGTTGGTTAATTAAACGAGTGGTGAGGCTCTCTGTGTTCATTAGAGATTGTAATAACAACAACGACAATAACAAAAACAGCTTAGTGGAACTGATGTTGAACGATTCAAGTACGAATATTATGAAACCGGTAAAGACTGAATCGACGAAGATTGAATCATTCAACCTTTAGAGTTCAATCCAATGGTGGAGAATAAGAATATCAAGAGAAAAGAAGAAAAATAAAAAATTTATTATCTTTGGTTTTAAGGTGTTTTTTATTGAAAAATCATTGAGAAAAATAAAAGTATGAGAACAGAAAACATAAGTGAGAACCTTAAAATATAAATAATATTACAGATATTGAAAAACTTTGGGATATTAAAAGAAGAAAAAACCAATACCTTGTGGAAATAATACTAGATTTGGACTAAAAACCAAACAAATCAAAACAAGAGATTAGATGAAGTGAGAAATACCTCAAAAGGTTTGTTGAAGTGGGAAGGATACTTCAATACCTCGTAGAGTTGAAGTGGAGAGATGGAAACTCCAAATTGGCTCAACTTCCTTTCTTTGATGGACTGCAATAATCAAAGCTAATGAACGACCCCAATCCCAAGCATTATGATAAAGATAAAGTGTTATCTTATATAAAGTGTATCAGATTTTTATATATATGCTTTGAAAATTTATATTAAAATTTAAACTTTAATTTTGTATTAATTATTTAAACATAGGATTATTATTTTATGCATACGGAATAAAATTAGATATATATAAAATAAATACCCATAAATTTGGTAATTTTTTTAATTTAGTTTTTGTCTTAAAATTTAATTTTTTTTCCAATTTTGATCTATGTGATAATGTGACATTTTGATATTGTATCATGTCTAGACTTGTCTGTGAGCTAGGTCATCTGGCCTTCTTGAAAAGTGGAAGGGTTTGGGCAAAAATATAGGCCCGAAAAATAAACTTGAGCAAAAAAAAAAAAATAAGACCAGTTTAGAAAATGGGCTGAGCGTTGGGTAAGATTTTTTGGGTCCGACTCGACTTTGCAAAAAAAAAAACATTGTTGTTTTCTCACTGTTTTGCTATTGTTTCTCTATTTTGTTGTTATTATTTGGATATTGTATAATATTTTTAGATTTTTTATATATTATGTTTTTTTAATATAAAAAATAAAATGAAAAATTTTAATACCGACAGGCCAAGCTCAAGTTTTAGCATTTTTATCTCGGGCTGAGGTAAAAATTTAAACCTATTTTTCGGGCCTGGCCAACCCTATCAATCAGGCCTAGAATTTTGTTAGGGTCCAACCCGTAGACAATTCTAATCATGTTATCACTTAAAAATATAAATTGTTATAATAAATTAGATGATGACATGGACAATTCTAAGTTGGTACTCAATGGAATCTTAATCTACTAGATTATAATTCACTCACGATATGGGTGAAAAAAATGTGTAAAAATTTCTTATTATAACCAAGTGAAATCTTGGTTGAAATGGTTAAGTTAAAAGTTTGGAACTCATAGGTCTTAAGTTCAAATCTTATAATATTATTTTATTAAAAAACATGAATTGACAAAAACACTTTCGTATTTATATATTTTACTTTGTATATAAATAGTATTTTAGTAATTTCTCAACTAATTTGGTGTCACAAGTCAACCGTGTAGAAGCCCAAAATTTGCCCAGCCCAAATTGAATCAAACCAACCCAAAACCCAACACTTAAATTAACCTCTTACAATTTTGACCCAACAATAACCCAAACCCCAAACCCAATTTCTAACCGCCCAAACACTAAAACCCAAAATCAGAAACAAACAAAAAACCCTAAATCTAACCCTAGCTCCCTAGCTTGCGACGCCACAACCACCCCCTGACGTTCGGCCAACTGCCCTCTACACCACCAGCCACCTGCAACACGCCACCGTCGCCCACTTGCACCTGCAAGGAATCAGAAAGAAAAGGCAGAAACAATAGAAAATTTTGTAAAAGGGTTATAAAAACCCAAATCAAATTTTGTAAAAAAGGTTAGCAAGTTTATAAAATAAAAATCATATACCCAAACAACAAAAAAACAGTCCCAAAAAATATACAAAAGTAATAACAAGCATTCGAAGAAGAAAACAAAGCAAACGGGCAAAAAAGATATTTTTTTCTTTTCTTTTCTTTTTTCTTTCGTTTTTCCGCATACATATACATACATATTTCTTTTATTTTTCCTATTAATATACACATAGAATATAAAAAATATAATACAAAAAAAAACTTACCTTTTTCGGCCACCGTGCGACGGATGACGGCCGACGATTGGCCGGTGACCGGCCCCTTGGCCGGATTCCCTTCCCCTCTTCCTTTTCTCTCCTTTTTTTCTTTTTTTTTTTCTTTCTCCCCCTTTCAAATGAATTTTTTAAAAAAATTTTATCTTTTATAGGGGACCAAAACGGTGCGTTTTGGTCCCCCCCGGTTTAAGCAAAAACGGCGCCGTTTTGGCCCTGGGTCTGGTCGACCCGACCCGCTCCAGGTCAAGATCCGCGTGTTTTTGAGCGGAAGGGCAATATGCGCATTTGGCCCTTTCGCTTTTTCAAGCCTTTGCAATTAAGTCTTTTGTCATTTTTAATTCGGCCCTGAGATTTTTCATGTATTTCAATTTAGTCCCCTTTGATGCGCTGCGTTTTGAAGGGAAGGAAATATTGCTGTTTCGATCCCCCTTTGTTTCCCGCGTGTTCAAATAAGCCCTTTTTCTTTCTCTTTATTGCGAATTCGCCCCAAAATTTCATTTTACGTTCAATTTAGTCCTTTTTGTGCTATTTTGCTGTCTTATTTTCAAATTACTTGTTTTTATTATTAATTATAATTTTTATATTATTATTATTGTTACTAATATCAATCTATTACTATTATTAATATTACTATGTAGTAGTGTATACTTTTTACGTACGTATATGTATATATATATATTTATATATGTTGTTACTTTATTACTTTATTTTAATATCTTTATTATATTTGCTTTTTATATTTTAATATTATTATTATCATGATTACTATATACTAGTGTATAATTTTTTATATATGTATATGTTTTTAATATATTTATGTATATACTTATGTGGCATTATTATTAGTCGTTTTTATTCCTAATATTTATGTGTTATGTGAATATTTTAATATCATATTATGTATATCTATATATTTTTCAGTATATATTATGTATATGTGTTTTCAATATTGTATGTTATATATATTATTGTGTATATATTTTAACATTATTAGTTATACATCTTTTATACCATTTTATATATATTTCTAATATCATTGTATATTTCTAACATCATTATTATTTATATATATATGTATATATTTATATAGCGTATGAATAGTTTTTATATTATTATCATTTCTAATATATATATTATATATATTTTATATATTATGTATGTATTTTAATGTTATTAGTTACATATAATTTTATATCTTTGTTCCATGTATGTATTTTTATATTATCTTATGTACATATATTAATACTATGTTATATACATATATATAATATACTTTTAATACCATATTTTGTACGTATTATTATTATATCTATTTTTATCCCTATTATATTTATTGTTAATCCTAGTACATACATTTTATTATATGAGCATATATAGTATTATTTTCATACATTATTATATTTATTATTATACCTATTACTTTCACTATTATCACTTATTATTTTATTTTAATATTATTATATATATTCTTCATATATATTATACACATACTTTTTTTAATATATATTTTATATATATATATATATATGTATATATTATGTACATATTTTAACATTACTAGTTATATATTTTTACTATCTTATGTATATACTTCAAATACTATATATGGTATATTTCTAACACTATTACTATTTATATATATATATATATGTATATATATTTTACGTACATACTCTTAATATCTTTATTATGTATATATTCATTGTTTTTTATTTCACGTTGGATGCTATTATTACGTTCAATATACCGCATGCATTGTTATTGTTTTAATATTTTTGTCATATTTATTATTTGCTTCAATGCATTTCCAACTCGCTTATTTTTTGTTTCCCGCCTATTTTATATCATTTTATTGTTCACTACTTTAAAGATTTTTATTCATGTTTTTACTAATTTCAATAAATAAGGCAATGTACCGATTTAACATCAAGTCATTGGTTTCATCGCTATGTTGGGTGAAATGCATCGACTCGTGTTAAAAATGGAATATCCTTCTAAAAAAAATCGAAAACAAAAAATTCTCATTTTTCAATCGGATCATGATTAAATGTTACATTGAACTCTCATTTTTTAAATTTAAGACAACATGTGTTTAACAAGATACCAATTTTGGGCGTCGCGAGGTTGCTAATACCTTTCTCGTGCGTAACCGACTCCCGAACCCTATTTTTCTCTGGATTTTCGAGTGGACCCAAATTCAGCCTTCCTTTTGTTAAAAAAATAAATTTTCTTTTAAAAAAAAAAGATGATTTATTAGGTGTCCGATCACACCTAGGAAAAAGGATCGATGGCGACTCCCTTTTTTAATAAAATCGAAAGTTGGTTTTCTTACGTCGCTACAAACCGTGTTGGAAAAAATCTGGTTTGAAAACAGTTTTCTTGTACAGCGAAAAATATTTTTTTTTAAAACCAAGCCGATTTGTGATATTTATAATAATAAACCCTTAACTGAATTCGCAATTGTGTTTTTGGCTAGACGGATCCTTGTCGTACCTGACTTTCAGCCGAACAATCTTCTCCATTATTCTCGTACCATGAATTGCTTCGAGTGTGGGCTCGAACAATTCGAATCAAACGCAAAACCAGAAATAGTTTTCTTTGTGTGAAAAAAATAAAATAGAATAAAATAAATAAAATAAAGAACACACAAATTTTACGTGGAAACCCTATCGGGAAAAAACCACGGGCAGAGGAGAAGAAAATTCACTATGTCAAAAATTTGAATCAATACAAGAGGAATAGACTATGTCTATTTATAGGCTTGTAAAGCCATATTCTAGTAGGATTGAAACACCCTATCCTAATCAATATAAAATAGATGAAGTTTAATAAGGTTTAAAAAACCTTATTCTAAAATAAAATAAAAGAAGTCTAGTTCTATATGGATTTTACTTTTATTTTATTTTCCATCGTATTTTATTTAAATAAGAATTTGGGTCACTTAATTCTAACAATCTCCACCTTGACACAAATTCTCAATGAACAAGTTCTTCATCGCGAACTTTCAATAAACAAGTTCTCCACCTCTTCCATAAAACCCTTAAGGGTTTAACTTCAACAATGAACACCAACCAAGTCTAAGCAATGCTCAAACTTGGTTACAGGAAGTGACTTAGTCATCATATCTGCAGGATTTTCATGAGTACTAATTTTGCTCACAACAATATCACCACGAGCAATAATATCACGAACAAAATGATACCGAACATCAATGTGTTTTGTTCTCTCATGAAACATTTGATCTTTTGTAAGAAATATAGCACTCGACTATCACAAAAATCGTGTGCTGATTTGAAGGTCTTCATTGAGTTCACTAAATAGTCCCTTCAACCAAATAGCTTCTTTACAAGCCTCGATAATCGCCATGTGCTCGGCTTCCGTGGTAGACAAAGCGATCGTAGTTTGCAAAGTGGCTTTCCAACTAATTGCACAACCTCCGATTGTAAAGACGTAACTCGTGAGAGATCTTCTTCTATCAAGGTCTCTAGCAAAATCAGCATCAACATACCCTATGACTCCATCTTTAGTTCTTCCAAAGCGTAAGCAAACATCGGTGAGTGCCTCGTAAGTATCTTAAAATCCATTGAACTACTTTCCAATGTTCTTTACCGGATTTGCCATGTATCCGCTAATCGTGACCGATCGCATATGATAAATCTGGACGTGAACAAACCATAGCATACATGAGAGATCCCACTGCACTAGAGTATGGAACATGTGACATGTACTCAATCTCATCATCTGATTGTGGAGACAAAACCGATGAAAGTCTGAAATAGGCTACTAAAGGAGTACTAATAGGCTTAGCACTCTGCATATTGAACCTGCAAAGAACTTTCTCAATGTACCCTTTCTGACTTAGGTACAATTTACTTGATTTTCTATCTCTGAGAATCTCAATACCAAGTATCTTCTTTGTTGGTCCTAAATCTTTCATCTCAAATTCTTTACTTAGTTGGGCTTTGACCTTTCTTATCTTTTCTTTATCTTTTGCCGCTATCAACATGTCATCAACATAAAGAAGTAGATAAACAAAAGAACCATCACTGTTTTTCCTAAAGTAAACACAACTGTCAAAACTACTTCTTTTAAAATCATGAGAAGTCATAAAGGAATCAAACCTCTTGTACCACTGTCTTGGTGACTGTTTCAAACCGTAAAGGGACTTTTTCAGCAAGCAAACATAGTTTTCTTTTTTTGAAACTGTAAAACCTTCTGGTTGTTGCATGTAAATATCCTCATCAAGTTCTCCATGCAAAAATGCAGTTTTTACATCTAACTGCTCAAGCTCCAAATCATGCATGGCCACAATACCAAGCAAAGCTCAAATCGAACTATGCTTAACAATTGGAGAGAACACATCTGTGAAGTCCACTCTTGGAATTTGATTGTAACCCTTTGCAACAAGCCTTGCTTTATATCTGGGTTCTTCAACTCCTGGAGTCTCTTCTTTCTTTTTAAACACCCATTTACAACGAACAGCCTTTTTACCTTTAGGAAGTTTCACAAGGTCCCATGTTCTGTTTTTGTGGAGTGATTCCATCTCTTCTTGCATAGCAAACATCCACTTTTCTGAGCCTTCACAGCTAACTGCCTCAGAATAATTAGATGGTTCTTGATTCGCATCTATATCTTCAGCCACATTTAAAGCATAAGCAACTAGATCAGCCTGGGCATACTTCTTTGGAGGTTTAATTTCTCTTCTACTTCTGTTTTTGGCGATAGAGTATTGTGGTGAAGAAGCAACTCTATTCTCAATTTTTGTACTGGCTTGAGGAGTTGACTCTGTATTAATCTGATGCTATACCTGTTTTTGATTTTCTTTATTGGAAGAGTCTTTAAGAGATAAGCTAGGTAGCATAGCAGTTTCATCAAAAACAACATCTCTACTAATCACAACTTTTCTATTTTCAGGACACCATAACTTATACCCTTTTACACCAGCTTTATAACCAAGAAAAACACATTTAATGGATCTCGGTTCCAATTTTCCATTATCAACATGAGCATATGCAGAACACCCAAAGATCTTTAAATCAGAATAATTAGCAGGATTACCAGACCATACCTCTTGTGGAGTCTTTTTCTCAATGGCAACGGATGGAGATCGGTTGATCAAAAACATGCGATGAAGACGCCTACGCCCAAAATGACTTCGGTAAGTTGGCATTTGACAACATACATCGAACCTTCTCCATGATCGTTCTGTTCATTCGTTCTGCAACGCCGTTTTGTTGTGGAGTATGACGAACTGTCAAGTGTCTCATGATTCCTTCTGACTTGCACAATCTATTAAACTCATCGTAAGCGTAACTCTAAGCCATTGTGCATGCGGAGGTATTTTATCTGCTTTTCCGTCTGCTTTTTCAATCATAATTTTCCAAGACTTAAATGCGGAAAACACATCACTTTTCTGCTTCAGGAAGAACGCCCAAACTTTTCTAGAAAAATCATCAATAAAGGCTAGCACATAATTAGCTCCACCTCTAGAAGGCACTCTAGATGGCCCCCACAGATCAGAATGAATATATTCCAATGTTCTCTTCGTGTTATGGATTCCTCTAGTGAATCGAACTCTCTTTTGCTTCCCAAAAACATAGTGCTCACAGAAATTCAGTTTGTAAATTCCTTGCCCATGAAGAAGTCCTCTTTTGCTCAATTCTGCCATGCCATTCTCACTCATATGCCCTAGGCACATATGCCAAAGTTTAGTAATATCATCATCTGACAAGGAAGAGGAAGCGGCAATTTGCATCACCGAAGAATGAGAGAACCCGCAAAACATATAACTTGGCAATCTTTCTCTGTCCTTTCATCACAATAAGGGACCCTTTGGAAATCTTTAAAACCCCACTTTCAACTGTGTATCTGTACCCTTTTGAATCAAGAGTACTCAACGAAATTAAATTTATTTTCAATTCTGGAACATGCCGCACGTCACTAAGTGTTCTGACAACTCCATCAAATATCTTAACTTTAATTGTTCCAACACCTGCGATTTTACACGAAGCATTATTTCCCATCAAAATAACACCTTCAGATACTGTTTCGTAAGTTGTAAACCAATCCCGATTGGGACTCATGTGGAAGGTGCAGCCTGAATCAAGTATCCACTCCTCGCTTATTTTAGAATTATTGACAGAAGCGACTAGAAGTTCACCATCGCTGTAGTCTTCTACAACATCAGCTTCACCGAAAGTTTTTGGTTGTTTTCCCTTTTGATTCGCAGCCTCCCTTTTAATCTTATTTTGTAGCTTATAGCACTCAGATTTAATGTGCCCTTTCTTCTTGCAGAAGTTACAAGTTTTTCCTCTGTTTGAAGACTTCGATCTACCCTTAGATTTACCACAAGGATTCCGTTCCTATGTCCTACCACGATTATCATCAGTATTCCGATCTTGTCTCCCACGAACAATGAGACCCTCTCCCTGAGAGTCGGGTTTAACCACAAGATGTTTCATCTTATCATACGAGGTTAAAGAATCATAAACCTCATCAACTATGAGAGACTCGCGGCTATATAAAATCGTGTCTCTAAAGGTTGAATAAGACGGGGGCAATGAACAAAGTAGAATCAACCCTAGATCTTCCTTATCATACTGAACCTCCATGGCCTCCAAGTTTGAAAGAATTTCTTTAAACACTGTTAAGTGTTCGTGTACAGACGCACCTTCCTCCAAACGATGAGCATAAAGACGCTGCTTCATATGCAACTTGCTTGTTAGAGTTTTCGACATACATATTTGTTCTAGCCTCTTCCGTAATGCAGCGGCAGTTTTCTCTTTCATCACATCCTTCAAAATTTCGTTGGACAAATGCAGATGTAATTGTGTTAATGCCTTTCGATCCTTATGCTTCTTCTCTTCATCTGTTAATGTCGAAGGCATCTTATCTATCCCTAGCAGGGCATCCTCCAGATCCATCTGTGCAAGAACTGCTTGCATCTTAATTTGCCACAAAACAAATCTAGTGTTGCGATCCAACAGTGGAATTTCATACTTCAAAGACGCCATTACCGTGATCGAGATGAATAACCCGGAAGCTCGGATACCAATTTGTGAAAAAAATAAAATAGAATAAAATAAATAAAATAAAGAACACACAAATTTTACGTGGAAACCCTATCGGAAAAAAACCACGTGCAGAGTAGAAGAAAATTCACTATGTCGAAAATTTGAATCAATACAAGAGGAATAGACTATGTCTATTTATAGGCTTGTAAAGCCATATTCTAGTAGGATTGAAACACCCTATCCTAATCAATATAAAATAGATGAAGTTAATAAGGTTTAAAAAACCTTATTCTAAAATAAAATAAAAGAAGTCTAGTTCTATATGGATTTTACTTTTATTTTATTTTCCATCGTATTTTATTTAAATAAGAATTTAGGTCACTTAATTCTAACACTTTGTTTTAGTGTAAAAACGAAAATCTCTTCTCAATAGAAACCGATAGAATTATTATTCCAAAAAATAGATTTAATACTTAGAGAATAAAAATCTCACTTTTTTTGGGGCAGAGTAACAATATCTTAAAGTTGTGTATTTAACTTTACTCATGTCATCTATTTATAAGAAAAAGTAAAGCTCTTGTTGAATCGTAGGAGTTTATTTCAACTAGAAAAACGAATTTCTAGTCTAACTAGAAGTATAAGGGGCTGCAACCCTAGTTAATAATACTAAGGTTTGTCGTCCCTCCCTTTAACATGAGGGGCTTTTGGGCCTTTCCCATATCGGGTTCAATTGCAAGTATTTCCTAGACTTTTAACTTAGTGCTTTATAATTCAATCAACCCGATATTTATTTTTTTATTTCTAAAAATAAACATCTCAATTAATTTCTAATTAGATAATATTCTCAACCTAATTCTAATCTCGTTAAAATCATGACGACTTTACTATAAAAGAATATATGAGAAAATATATTTAATACTTCTACATTCAACGGTTCACTATAACCAAATGATTTATTTTTATTTTCGAACTTCATTTAATTCGGAAAACATAAATTTATTTTCAGTTCATTTTTCATTTTTATTTTCATTTTTGATTTAGAGAAAATCACATTAATTTTCAAATGATTCTATTTCTCCATTTTTATTTTTATTTTGGAGAAAACCATAATAATTTCAAAATATTTCTCATTTTTCCATTTTCACAATTTCTATTCATTCATTTCCAGTTTCAACAAGCTTATGGAGGGACTAATTGAACATATGTGATTAGAGCTCAAATGATTTATAATTAAAATTCAGCTTTTCGCCTATTAATTAATTATAAACCTATTTAGTCACAAAATCATTCCACTATAGTATCGTGACTGAGTTCTCCCCAATGGTATACCATTACGGAAGCAATTCAACCAGTGCTCGCCTAATGACCTTGTCACAAGTGCGTACCTACATAGTATACCCTTAATTTTTTGGGGATAATATTCGTTCTCCCAATATGATCCTATTTTATCTCATAGTAATCATTGTATCTTCCTTCATGAAAAGTCAAACACTATTAAATAGTAATCAAGTCATTCATCACAAAGACGGATGACTTATGACCACGTTTACTTTTCATCAACCATGTAATGCTAATGAGAGGATATCATTTACCTATGTCTCGGGTTATGAATTCCACTATTGTTAATGACACTACATACTACAGAAGTCGTATACCCAACGCATCAGGTTTTGATTTCTTATGTATTTAAAATCAGACTTTTACTTACATTAAAGTATACAAGTCACACATATTTAGTCCATCATCCACTCAGGATTTAGGTATGTCACACTATGAACGTCATAAATGAATAAATCCATAAATGGATTCAGAATCTATTCTTCTACTGTCAGTCCAGTCAGTCACATCTATGCCTCTATCTTCTGGGAGTCATTCGCCCTGATACTCAAGACAAAACATATCCCCATTTGAACTTGATAGATGACATATTAGTTTTTCAATTGGTTTGTTCATTTCCGATTAGGCTAAGGATATGTTTAGGTTTATATACTAATATAAGTTGTATTCCTGTATTATGATCCGGCCACGTAATATCATTTAGTATTAGTTTAAATATTAGACAACCAATAAGCAATATTTACTACTATTTTTCTTTGCATGCAAAAACCACATGAGAACATTATACAAAGTATAATAATGTAATCCATGAATTATTTTATTAATCAATTTGTTAAAAAAAATTATAAATATACATTAAAGAAAATACTACACTTAAGATATCAGGTCTAACAAACTGAACACCAACTCAGTCAAGGACATAATATATCTATATATACAATGACAATAGCTTCAAGCAAAGATTCTCACTAAGCATTCTTCTCTTATTTTACTAAAATCTTATAATATTATCTTTTGTAGGTTTCTGTCAAAAGATCATAAATTCATCAACATCATCCTAAGTAAAACAAGTGCAAGCTGACGACTCAAACTAGCATTCCAAGACATGCAAGAACTCCTCAAAGGTGTCAAATTCATGGAATACAGGAACGAAAACTTGCTTCTAATGAAGGATGTCACTAACTGAGAAAAATGTGCTTTAAAGACATTTATTTCTTTCACCATGGCCGTAAGATTTTTATTACTTTACCTTGTACCATACAAGTTCATTTATAACAACTAATTTCTCTTCTTCTTTTTTTTTCTAAATGCTTTAGCTCATAATTTAATATTGATTTAAGATGAAGAATAAAAAATAAAATATTGGGTTTCAAAAGTAAATGAGAAGTATGGTTAATATATTAAAAACTAACTTTTATTAAAGAAAATGCCGGATTACTTTATTCTTTAGAAAAATGTGTAGTTGTCAAGTTCCAAATCCTATCGTATCTACTTTATCTAACTTTTCCTTTTTGAAATTTTATCAAACCACTTTAAAAGCCATTATTGAGGAGAAATTTTATACATTTGCCCTTGCCACTATCGGAAAATTGGGGGAAGCTCCCTAAGATAATGTTACTCTAAGAATTGATACATTAAAATTAATTAATTGCACTACTCATAGCTTTTTTTAATCCATAAATAAGAGGATAATATACTTTAGTACACTTGAACTCTCGTTCTCCTACAATGACAATAATACTCATGCCAATTGATATGACTTAATTGACATTTAGACTAAAACTTCTATATACAATGAAATTTAGAGATTTGAGCATATAATTGTACACAATAAATCTCAAACCCAAGTACTCAAAATCTCAAACCTCTACGTTTGTTAACTGAGCGAAAGCCTCATTAGCTATACTGTTAGTGCGTTAAAAGTGTTTGCTTTTACGTAAAAATATTTAACAACAAAAAAAAAATTCTTGAAATATTTTAAAATTATTAATTTGGTAACATTTAATTTCTGAAAATACAGTTGTTTATAATTAATTTTATATATTCAAAACCTAAATAAATGGGAAAAAATATTTTAAAATCTTATCTCATATATATATATATATATATATATATTACAAGGTTTTAGATCTCAGGTGACATGAATGTTTAATTTATTGACAAGTGATATACCTATTATGATGAAATGTGATAATTGTGTTATTTACTTTCGTTTTTTGATGTATTAAAATAGAATATAAATTTAAAATTACAATTACAATACATTATTTGAACAATATCAATTATTTATAAATTTAGATATTTAAAATAATTAAATTACACACTTTACTATGCACAGATTTTACAAAATTGATAAAATTTTAATAATTTAAAACAATGTTATATTAATAAATCAAAATTTAATTTTATAAATTTATTAAAATTTTTAAATAATATTATTTCAAATATATATATTATTTATAATTTTAAAATAATTAATTTTATTATTAATTAAAATTATGTAGTTAAAGATATCAATAAAAAAATTATTATTTAACTATAAAATTAAAACCAAGATTTAAATAATAATAATAATTAAAATCAAATCTCAATTAACACATATAATCATCATTACACGATTATTTTCTTAAATTAGTTGTTATATATAATTTTTTTTAATCATAAGCATTGTATTCACTTATTTAAATGAATAAAGTAGCTTCTAATATTTTTTAAAAAAATTCCTTCGTTCAATTAATATAATCAATAGTATGTAAAATGAACTTAATGAAACAAAATAGAGATTTATAGCTTTTATGAATGGGTAAGTTCCTTTTCAATCAATGTTTTGTTAAATTATTTAAATGTGCTCAACATTCTTAAATTATAGTTTAAATCACCATTGTTTCCAACCTTTTAAAAATTAAGAAATCCTTAATTAAAATTACAAAGTTAGACACTATCATTTTTTATTTGTTTTAAAAACTTACCTTTCACTCAAAAATCAAATAAATTATTTAAGTAATTATAAATTTTAATTTGTTGAAAATATTTATCAAAGAAAAATAAATTTATTATTGTTATGTTATGAAATCTGAGTTTATAAATAAATATAATCAATAAAATATTTTTTTATTACAATATCAGCAGAAAATATTATATATATTACATTTTTAAAAAAAAAATAAACAATACACACGATAAACCCATGCATCGCACGAGAAAGAAAACTAGTAATAATATATTAAGAATAACTAGTATATTTCCTGGTTCACACTTTGCATAAGGTTAAATATTTTTGCATATCAAATTATAGAGTAAAAATTTGAAGGTTAAAATATGTTCTAGGCTCTTATACACTTTGTACGTTTATAATTTAGTCCCCCTATTTTTATTTTCAAGAATTAATTCATCTACTTTTCAGATTTAAAATTTTAGATCCAATTGTTACACCACTAAAATTCTTCTATTAAATTCTTTGGTGCAACAATTTGAAATTTAAAAAAATCACCTGGTAGTCATGTAACAAAAAAAATAACATTAAAAATACTAATTAGGATTTTTGAACTCTTCATGATAATTTTTTTTGTCGGAATAGTGTTCTTAAGAAAAATTGGCATAAGCATTTTGATTGAAATAGTTAACAACATTAACTGTTTAGATTAACTAATGACATTGTAAAAGTAAAGTGACCAAACTATGTCAAAAAATAAAGAATAGAGATTAAATCTCAAGGTTCAGTAGAGTTTAGGGCCAAAATTGAAATTTGACTATTGTCTTATAATGTAAAAAAAAAATGCTCAATCTCTAAGAACATTTAGACATTCAATTTATATATAACCACATAATATTTTAATTAAAAAGTTAATGATATTAACTATTTAAACTAATTACTAACATTATAAAAATATAGGGACCAAATCATGTTAGAAATTAAATCATAGAGATTAAATATCGAATTTAGTCATAATAGAGGGATCAAAACTAAAAATATTAAGTCATTTTTCTAAAATTAAGCCATTTTTCTAAGAATGATACATTAGACTGGATCCAAGATAAATTAATTCTGAATCCGTTTATGAATTAATTTACTTGTGATGTTCATGGTATGATTTACCTAAATCCTAAGTTAGTCACTAACCATGCGTATATAACTCATGTGCTTTGATATAAGTGGAGGGTTATACTCTAAAGATGATCAAGTCCATAGTCGGGGTACATGACTTGTGTATGGCATGACTTTACTAGCAACAACGAAATTCATGGCTCAATTAAAGAGTTAACGATATCCTCTCATTGGTATTGTGTAGACTGATAAATACAGAACGTGGTCACAGGTTGCTTGTTCTCGAACTAGCAATTTATCATAGTCATTTGTTGACGGTAATCATATTAATCATTAAGAAGACACAATAGTGATAATGGGATAAAATATGATTGTATTGAGTGAACAGATTTAACTCAAAGGAATCAAATATATCATATGAGAGTAACACACACATGACAAGGTAATTGGATAAAACAGTTGAATGAATTGCTTTCATAAAGAGTATACAATAAGGAGTTTTCAATTATATTACTTCTTGTGGACTAACTCCATGATTAATTAAATTGCGAATTATCAGAATGATACTTCTGGACATAATTGCAATTACTAGAGCATATTGTATATGTCCGATTGGTCCCTCCGTTAGCTCAACAAAAGCTCGATCAGACTGCATTTGAATCACAAGAAAATTTTACAACTTTGAGAATAATTTAATTGAGTTGATTTATTCGATTTGGAATTAAATTAGGCAGTCTTGAGAATTGTTCAACTAAAGAATTTGATTAAAGAATTTTCTTGAAAATTTAATTTGGAAAATCTTAGTGATTTTTGGAAAAATTAATTTTGATCAAGTAAAATTAAATTTATCAAATAATATGATTTGGAAATTAATTTTCAAGTCAGACAATTAGCCTAATAGTTATTTGAACTTGAAAATTGAACCTAAGATCAAAAATTGGGCTCGAGAATTCAAAATCAAGATTGAGACCCAAAAATTGGTCGAATCAGGCTTGGTATGTGAAATCGGGTCAACAATCCAACCAATGGTTGGATCGGACCGGTTGGGCCATCATTAGGCTCGGTCCAAACCGACAACAGTCGAATCTGCTCGGGTGTCATAAGGGTGTCGCACTTGCGATGGCACCACCGAACACAACAGTGCTAGCGACGATGACGACGTTCCGGTGGCCAGCGGGTGGTCCTTCAACGGTTGAGCAATGGAGGAATCACAGTCCTACTGGGCTCTACCGGATAATTAAATTTCAGATTAACTATTCCAAAAATAATATTATTGTAATAATTTTCATATTTAATTTAATATAATATTTATCTTGTATATAAGTATTCTAGTAATTTAATAGATATAATATTAAATTTAATCAAATATTTATCTTTATAAGTATTTTATTAATTTAAATTAAAGTGATTAAGTTTAATTATCGTTGAACTCTCTAAACTCTCTTCATATAAATAGAGTCATGGATCATTATTTTTCACACAGTTGAATTAAAAAAAAAAGTTGTAGAGAGAAAATTCTCTAAACAAATTATTTCAAAAAAATTCTAGTGATATTTTTCTTATTAACAACTTAATGCAGAAGTTTAGACAAATTGCGAAATTATCCTACTAGTAATTTTGTGGAAATTTTTCTGATTCGAAACGAACCCACACTCGGCAGGCATGAGCTTGAGGATAGCAGAGAAGACTACTCAGTCGAAGCATTCATCCTAGACGAATCAAAAAGATACAATTTTGATTAAGTGTTTATTACTTTAAATATCACAACCAAGTTCTTGTTTTTGAAAAAAATTAAAACTCTGATTTTTCCCTAAATTTATTTTCCGTTGCGTTTTCTAAAACCTATTTTTCCAACAATTTGATGTAACCTGTAGAAAGTGCAAAATGGTTAAAAATAAATCAAGTATTAAAATTAAAAATTCGTAGAAGAAATTCTAGTGCTCCCAAATTTTTGTGAGGCTCAAAACTATTTAGAGCAAAGATAAAATTGATGTGTATAGGTTCAACAAAATAACTATCATCTTGCACTATTATTTCATCTTTAACCTTTTCCTTCGTGATTTCATCTTTTAGTTTCTTTCAACTTTATCAAAAGTCTCAAGAATTTCATCCTTATGCTCTTTGGTTTTGGCAAATCTTTCTAAGAAAGGAGGTTCTATCACTAGGCTGATCAGTTAACTCCTTGAGAGAAACCACCTCTTGTTCAACTTCTTTTTTTTGAAATTCTAATCTACTCACTAAAATCATGAGTCTAATTTGATTTTCTATGTTTCGAAAATGGTTCTTCATTCATTTTTCTAGGTTCTTAATGCTTGACTTCGTTTTTCGTAGAGATAGTTGAATGGTGCTAGAAAGAGATTTAACTATATCCTCAAGAGACTTACCTTACTTTGAAGACGACAATTGTAGGAGAACCTACAACCTCAGTTCATATCCAAAATCTAGATAATTTGTGCACTCATGATTGTAAGTATTGGCATAGGGATCATATCCCTGTTGGGAAATCCTCTAATTTCATTGACATGCTCATGGGGAACTTCTTGGAACATGGGAAACACATCATTGTATTGCCCGTAATCAGCATAAGTTTCATTCTCACAGGCTTGCACTTGTTCAGAATTTCCTACAACCAATTGTTGAACAAGAGAGGTTAGTTTATCAATTTGATTCTCAATGGAATACAAATTTACCTCATTTGATCTGCATGGGTGAATATGCAACCATTAATGAAGATTAAGGATAATAAAAAGAAATTAAAAAAAGAGAAAGAAATAAATTTATTAACACTAGTCCCCCAACAACGACACTAAAATTTGTACGGTTGTCGAAGATGTTAAAAATAAAATCTACTTGAAAATATAAATTAGTAAAAGGTGACAAATAAGATTATATTGAGTGAACAGATTTAACTCAAAGGAATCAAGGATATTATATAAGAGTAAGACACACATGACAAGGTAATTGGATAAAACAGTTGGATGAATTACTTTCATAAAGAGTATACAATAAGGAGTTTTCAATTATATTACTTCTTGTGGACTAATTCCATGATTGAACAAACTGCAAGTATGACAAGACAATTGTAATTTCTGTGTGTTACAAGGGAACACAAAGTATTCCAAGGATTGAACCCTAAAAAAAATCAAGTGATAAGGTGAATGGACAACAATCAAGCATGCAATTAAAAAGTCTAACAAACTAATGACTAAGTGCTATATTACGACAATTCATAATTCATCAATGCTTCTTAGTATGATTTCATTGTGAATTCTTCCCCTGCAAATGCTTGGAATGTTCTAACATTCCTAATTCGCACAAGTATAAAAAACTAATTAATTACTTTAATAAAGCAAGGTTGTCAAACTATAATTTATGGGAATCATACTATAAAGATAAATCAAGGAGTATTGATTTAGCAATAGGGATCACTAAAGCAAGGTTATCAGACTATAACTAATGAGAATTATATTATAGAAGTGACCCAAGTAAGATTTCCATATAATGTGGAGTTTAATGAAATACTTGTCCTTCGCTTTTAATGAAAAAATTCCTTTGATCTCCATTTAGACAAGAAATTGAGGCATCATTTTTTTTCAATTCCATAAAGCAGCTCTGGGAAGCTCCAATCTGAAACAAGACACTAACAAATTAAGTATCATAAATTGAGTTCAAATGACTGTGACTAAATTTTGTTTATAATAAGTAACATTTGAAACAATCTTTGCAATTATTTCAACAATTTGCAACCCATTTTGTAGCAATTTGCAAACATGTGACAGCAACAATTGGTGGGAACAAGAAGTCTTGTAACAGCTTGAGGCCAACTATGAAGGCATCAACCATTTTTAGTCTCTTTCTTGCTTCTCCCTTCCTGACCGATTGTATCAAAGAAGTCCCCGATTGGCAGCCTAAATTCACCAAATTGAAGCTGCAATTTTTAAGGCAGTAAACTAACTCCAAAACAAAGCAGCTAGTAGCTACTGAAATTGGTGCAGGCAGCAGCAACCAGCTGCTATTGTCGGTATAATAGCAATTCCTCAAGCAATCGGTAAAATCATTGAAGCAAGGAATGACCAAGCTACAATTTAAAACATGTAGCAGCAGAGAACGATACCAAGGAGGCAGATCTATAAACAGCATCAGTAGCTAATATTTGAAACAGAATTCAGCAACTGAAAACTAAAATTTAGTCCTTTAGCATCTAGTGCTTGAACTACTAATTTCCATTTCTTCTCTTTCTCACGAATATGCTGTAAATGAGTCCTATTTCCTCCTCATCTGGTTTGGCAACACTTGATTTTGCGAACATTCTTAAATTTCCACTCAATTACCTTAGTATTTGGCATGTGTCTAAACAGATGCCACTTAGCCGTCTCAATACCATGCAATTTATAAAGCTTTTATAATTACTTTTCATCCATTATAACTTTTAAGCATGATTCCATTCAATGGTTAAATAAATCCAAATGTTACTCTTTCCATTTTCCTTAAAATTTCAATTTAGTCCCTTTTTTATTACTCTCCACCTTATACGCTCATGCTTAGTGAAAATTTTGTCCTCCATCAGTTTGACACCTAGCCAAATTTATCTTCACCTATGATCATGCTTCGACACCTAGACTTGCTAAGTGCCATACAAGCTTTACACTCAATCAAAATCATTATCATTTAATTGTAGAACATCACTGATTCACTCCATTGTACCTTTACTAGTTTAATTGTTATTTCTTAATTAAATCAAGTCCATTAACTTAATGGAAAAATTGCACTTCAAATCCTTCTACTTTATAATTACTGAATTTAATTTATAATATATCAATTTTTTATAGTTTTTACAAATGCTTTAATAACAATTAGAATTTTTTTTTTGTTAGAACTAAATTTGAATTATCAAAATAATTGATATATGTTAATTAATTATTATTTTGATTAATGTTGCTTTGCCTTAATTACATGAAATTAATGTATATTGAGTAGTGTTAGAGTTGTGTGTCCCAAATCATTGCTAAAGAAAATACAGTGGTGGATTTGTGTAGAGCTTAAGGCTGAGGGATGAAATTCCTTGCCACACAAGTAGAATTTATATACAACTGCACTTCGTCTATTTGACATTGATAGTCGAAATTCCTCTTATATCATTCGTTTTCAATATTAGTGAATTTCTTCTCCTTTGCCTATGATTTTTTCCCGAAAAGATTTTCACGTAAAATCTATGTGTTCTTATTTTTCCTTTATTTTTGCAATCATTCTATTGTTATTATCGACGTTAGCTTTACAAGTAAGTTAAAACTATTTTAATTATTATTTGAAATTTTTTATTATAATATTTGAATTTTTAAAAAGTTAATATATTTTAATTATTTTACACTAGTTACAATATTTAAAAAATCAATTAAAAAGAATGAAACACTTAAAATCACACATTAGAAATTAATACCATCTAAAGTGTCCAAATTTAAGTGCCTTCAAAAATGTTGTATGTTGTAATGCATGACTGCAGAATTTAGACCCTTGGAGAGGCACTTGTCATGGTTGCTTGCTTTTTCTATATCTGTTTGTTTTGTGCATAGAATAACTAGAACATAGTATTCATGATGTTGTAGCAGCAAATAAATGAAAATCGATTTTGTTAGCAAGGAATGTGCCTTAATTGTCTCATCTCTTCTTCTGTTTTTCAGAAAATTTGGTCTTATTCAGTAGGGCTGACATGGACCAAGCTAGTAGGGTTAGAAGTTTGCTAGATAGATTTGGCCTTTTCTTTTTTCAAGACATGGAGTCAATGCTCAAAAGACTAAGGTCTACTTCTTTTAAAACATAGATGAGAGAATGGCAAGGTCTATTTGTGCTAGATTGGGATATCTACAAGTCTCTAATCTTGGTGTATGTCTGGGAGTGCCCCCTATTTCATCAGAAGGTCACTAATGGGATTTTTGTTTTTGTTGTGGAAAAGGTGAGGTGAAAACTTAATAATTGGGATGCGAAGCTTCTTGCAATAGCTGAGAGAGTGAATTTAGCCTGCTTTGTCCTTGTGTCCATATGCAACTATTTTATGCAATCTACGATGATTTCGATTGGTATTTGTGATGAGATTAACAGGAAATTAAAAAAGTTGTTCGAAATTATATCTGGTGCTCTCATTATGAAGATCTTGAGCATGTGTTGTGGAGTTGCCCTATTGCTTGTCGGACCTGGTCGAAAGTTATCCTGTCAAAGTACACTACAAGCTTTTTTTTTTCCTTATCGTTCATGGACTGGTTGGTGGAAAACATTCAAAACGTGCGAAAATAGACTTTTTGGTATCATAATACAGAGGCTCTGGAAATCAAGGAAGTTAGTCGTGTTCAATAAGGAGAATGCCTGCTCTGAGGAAATCATTAAAATCAGTTGGTGCTGAGCGAAAGGTATTAAGGATGCCTCTGTTATTTTGGAGCGTGTTGGACTAAACTAAATCTTGATGGTGAAAAGAAAGGTGCGGCTGGTTGCACATCTGTAGGGGGTTTAGCCAGGGATGAACATGGTGAATGGTTGTTGGGATATTGCAGAAGCATAGGAGAAAGCAGTGGAGCTCAGGCTGAATTACGGGCCATTTATGATGATCTTTCTCCTATGGAACAAGGGTCTTCGACGCATTGTAATTGAATGCGACAGCTCAGAGGCCTTGTAAGTCATCAAGGAGTCGGAATTGCAGAGATCAAATGTGGCGTTTGCTAGAAGAATCAACGAGCCGCTGAATCGAAGCTGGGAGGTGCGACTGTGCCATGTGTATCGTGAAGCAAATGCTGCGGAGGATTTAGCTGTTCCAACCATTTTGCAGCAGGATTTAGCTGGGACCGCCTCCTTAAGATGTAATTTCTTTGTTTAGCTCTCTTTTGTAACCAAAAAACTGAATATTCCTTTCAAGAATCCAATACCCAATGTCTCTTCCTTGTGTTTTTGCTTCTGAATGGTGGAGTTTAACTGCACTCAAAGTACATATCTCAGGTTAAAGGACAAAAACTATTATTATGAGTTTAAAGGAGAGAATTTGCTTGACATGGAGCCAGAGGAAAGGTCTCTTACTGGACTCTATGAGTTTCTAGTCCCCTCTTGAGATTCCGGGTGTGAACAATATCGACTTTTTGCACATGGTGCGTAATGCTCGAAGGAAAAAACTTGGTGAACCGGAGCTCGGTCCACTTGAGGTATAGATCATGAACTATCCTTTGGCCTTTGCACCTTTATCTCATATAAGAACTTGCTGTTGTCAACATATTCTTCTTGCTCTCCCTGTTGTAATCAATATCGATATTTTTCTGAAAAGATCAAACTCTGTCATGGCTAGGCTACTTCTATGTGGTTATATCTTGTAATTTAGAAGCTCATAGTTAAGGAACACACAATAATCATGCTTGTTTGTTATTAATTACAATGCTTACATCATTTTATTCATGCAGTTCTATGCTTACATATATCCTAAACTCGATCATGTGAACATGAAGACTGACTTCCTTAACAGAAACGGCAATAGTTATGTGCATTTCCTTTATTTTGCTAATAAAAAAACACAAATATTGATTATCTTATTCTTAGAGTACAGCCATATCTATGAACTCTTAAGTTGCTGATGGTAGAGGGTGGGGAAACATTGTAAATCAGTAAAACATATGTTTTACTGCTTTGTTATAAAACATGATCATGTTGATCTTCCATGCATGTTGATTTCCTTTTCACCTTGATTACAAAGCTCTTTTTCCCTGTAACATGCATGATTGGTCCTTTTTGTCATCCTTCAAAGTTTTAGAAAGATGTCAACATCTGCCTTAAGTCAGTAACAAACATAAAAGTAGGCAGTAGAGATCTAGTCTGAACTGTAAACCATGTGGACGTTGGCCCACATTCATGATTTGTTTTTTTTCCCGAGTAGTAAAATGATGCCCTAATGGATGAGTCTATGTTATCTTGATTCTTAGATTATGTACCATTAATCTTTGTGGATATTTTGGAAAATGTATTGGATGTAGTAAGAACTTGTTCTGCTTAGCTTAACAGAGTTCCTTGCTTTTTGTCTTAACCAGATTTCTGCAATGTCGTTTGGTCTTTTTCTATTCACCGACCATTTCTAGTTTTTTTTATAAACTATCCTAACATAAGATATATGTCTTCATTCTTATAAGAACATGTTATAATTTGATGTTTTCAGGAAGACAGGAGATAGCTCGTTAGCCAAAGTTCTTGAGGAGAAAGGCTATACCACAATTTCTGCTGCATAGCATACAATACTCTGTCAATATTATCTGTTTGATTCTAGTCAAAACTCACTTTAGCTCGGTTCTTCAGCCTCTACTCCACAGTGTTTTACATTGTTAATTGGAAAGGAATTGATGCTCAAAAATCTCTGAAGTTAATCGATCATGGTTCCACCTTTAAAGGAGCATAAAGCCTTGGCCCTAAGGTGCTGGGCTGCTAGCAATGGTGCCTAAAAGGTTATTGTTTCGTGTTTAACCTCTTGCCTTGGCATGTAAATTTGAGGTTTCCCCCTCCTTTTTTTTTTTTTTCTCCCTATCTTGTGAATGAGAAGTTGTCTCGAAATTAATCAATTGACGTGCAAGTATACACAATCGTTAATAAGTAATAAAGTAGTGAGTAAGAGTTGCCGTCTCCACTGAAATTGTTTATGCAAATCAAGTATTGCGAAATTAATTACTTAGCAATTTGTTTGGTGATGAAAATAAATTCAAATGTGATGGATTTCTAATTATATTAAACTAACCTAAGTATACTTAAAATTTAATTAAACAAAGAAAGAAATAAGTCTGCAAGTTTTTAAGAGTAATCACAATTGCATGCATTAGAATAATTTTCTTTCCTAACTTAGAAATATTTAAATAATACTAATAATGTTACGGAAAAATTCATGGCAACTCACCTATTTATTAATCATGTTTTTATGAGTGCTCGGCTCCTCTTGAAGCCTTAAGCTCAACCTTTTAGTCTGCATATTTCTATATTCATTCCTACTTCAAGGTTACCTTTTCAAGTATCGTCTAAGAAATCATACTTACTAAATTATTAATTCTAGCATATATATGTCAAACAACTTAGTATTTTTAATAAGCAAAAAATAGATTATGTGAGGTAACATTAAAATATTTCTATACTGAAATAGTTTAACCATATTAATCTTAGAGTTATGCAAGGTAATAAAGTTCTTTCGATATTATTACTAATCTGACCTAATTTCATAATAAAAAGATAAAACATGCACCATTCAGATATTGTGTCAATTAATTATAATTTGGTTCTGATTTAATAATTAATTCAATTGCATCCCTACATTTATAATGCACAAATAACTTGTTCATTATTTTATCTGGATGAATAAGTAAGCAAGGCACATAACATCATTAACAAAATTAAATAATCTAAGCTACGGAATTTAAATCATTCTAACACTGACAAAATTAAGCAACCATGATTATATTAAAAGCAAAAAAAAAACTCAATTGCAATCATGTTTCTTGAATTGAACAAAAATAAAAGTTTGAAGGGTAAAGAATGAGAAGTCGTTTTCGGTGGTTCTCCGAAGCATAGCTCACTTTGCTCCTCCTTCTTTCTTTCCTTCTTGTTGTGACTATCAAGCTTGAGTGCTCCTAATATGGTCGAATGAGACTGCTCTCAAAGCCTTGCAAAACTCTTTGAAGAATGCGAAAATATGGAGAGTGAAAGAAGAGAGAAAAGAGAGAAGAGATGATGAATGAGGGACGAGGGATGAATGAAATGAGTGAATGGTTAGAGGTAATTATACTTGTGAGGAGCCCCTTGAGTTTACTAAAAGTAGCATGTCAATCCTCCATTTTTCTCTCATGCATGGTTGGCCCCTTGAGGGGGGAAGGAAGGTTGATGACTTTGTTAATTTAGCTAGTCAAAGCTTGATTTATTGGAAAGTGTAACACCTCAAACTCGACCTAAAAATTATGACCAAATCTTGTAGGTTACATCATCTATACGTTCTAAAATTCAAGATTAATTCATTTAAACCATTGTACATGTGTGTTTCCAGAATCGTTCGTTTACTTTCACTTGAATAGGTTTAAAACCACATTGTTAGCTTATTCATTATCCAAAAAACTCATTTTTGATTATTTGGATTTGCAGTGGAAAACTCCAGAGTTGTCAATTTTTGAAAATAGTTATTTTAGTATGTGAAAATGCAAAATTTGTAGTTTAGAGAAAACAAATTATTAAAGTTTGACAGCTAGTCCAAAATCAAAAATAATGTCCAAAAATTATCCAACAGTCCAAAAAGTTCAAAAATAATCATGAAATCAATTTAAACCATTAAATGCAAGGATGCCCAATCCGAGCCCCAAATGTCGTCCGATCTTAAGTTTGAGGGTTATCTGAAAAGATTAATAAATTGAGTGACTTAGAAAGCCCAATGTGCGACTTGGCCCACATACATAACAAATTACACAATTTAATCACTGATTTCAGCAGAACAAAACATATACAGAAGCATGACATGCATATCTGTTAAATATGACTCCTATTTTCAGTCAAATTTGAAAAATAGTCTTTCGGTTAAACTCTGTTTACTTGTTTCAATCAAACACTGATTAGTTTAGATTATTTTACTATTATTTGACTTATGAATTTAGCATATAAATAGGTTCTTTTACAACCTTAGAAGATATATGCCCATTAAAGATTAGAACACACAACACATTTAGAGAATTTTGTGTTTACGTTTTGTGGGTTCTTTGTTTTCGGGTTTTCGGGGTTTAGTTTTTATCTCCATCTTTTTTTGTACTCTTCGTTCTTTTGCCATTATAGTAAAATTATCTTGCCCGTGGTTTTTATCCTCTTTGGAAGGGTTTTTCCACGTTAAATTTGTGTGTTCAATTTCTCAATTTTTTTCGCTATTTTCTTGTTCGTTGCTTAACCGGGTCGAAATCCTAACAAGTGGTATCAGAGCTAGTTTAATTTTCATATATCAGCCTATTCAGAGATGGCAACAACAAGGTTTGAAATTGAGAAGTTCGATGGTGAGACAAATTTCAATCTGTGGCAAGTTCGGATGATGGCAATTCTAGTTCAATCAGGCTTGAAAAAGGTTGTTATCGGGAAAAAGCCTGTGAATCTAAATAAAACAGAATGGGAAGAGCTTGATGAAAAGGCTTTATCTGCAATCCAGTTGTGCGCAATCCAGTTGTGCCTCACGAATACGGTATTGCAGGAGGTATTGATGGAGAAGACCTCATCTGCCTTGTGGAAAAGGTTAGAAACTCTTTATGCGACTAAGTCTCTGGCTAACCGTTTAGTGTTGAAACAACGTCTATTTACGTTTCGCATGAACGAAGGTGAGCTTCTTAGAGATCACATCAGTCAATTCATTACTCTTTTAAATGATTTAAAGAATGTTGAGGTCCATATTGACGATGAAGATCAGGCTATGCTATTATTGTGCTCTTTACCCCCTTCATACAAGTCTTTCAGGGGAGACCACGATTTATGGCGAGACAAACTCGTTCGAAGATGTGAAGGGTCATTTGTTGAGTAGAGACAAACTCGACAATGAGCTTCATTTGGATAGCAAGACGAGATAGGCAAGCTTCCGTTTTGGTAGCATCAAAGAAACGAGATAAAAGGTGTCGCTATTGTAAAAAGTTAGGTCACGTCAAAGCAGATTGTTATAAACTGCGAAATAATAAAGTTGCTGAGAGTAACGAGGAAGATGTAGCTGGTGCTAATTTGGCCGATGAAAATGGGGATGATTTCTTGTTAGTGTCAACAAGTGATAACACCAAGCTCACGTCCGAGTGGATCCTAGATTCAGGATGTTCTTTCCACATGTGTCCCAATAGAGAATAGTTCTCCACATACAGTTCGATTGAAGGTGGAGTTGTGCGCATGGGAAACGATTCATCTAGTAAGGTAATTGGTATTGGTACTGTTAAAATTAAGATGCACGATGGGACGATTAGGACACTCTCAGATGTCGATATGTACCGATTTACGAAAGAATCTCATCTCCTTAAGTATTTTAGACTTGAAAGGATGCAAAATCAACATCGAGTCGAGCGGTATTAAAGTATCTCGTGGAGCTCTCGTTTTGTTAAAAGGTAAAAGAACCGGCAGTCTTTATATTCTGGAAGGTTATACAGTGACCGGTGAAATCGGACATCCCTCGTCCGTTACGGAGTTGAAGTCAACTTGTTTGGAGCGGAGGCAACTTGGTCATAGGAGGGAAAAAGGTATGACTGTTTTGTTGAAGAGAGGTTCTCTTTTAGATGCAGGTTTTGAAAAGTTAGGGCACTATGTTCGTGAAAATCAGACCCGGGTTAGTTTTGATTTGACAGTGTACAAGTCGAAGGCTAGAAGTCTTCCAGTTTCTAAGCACAAATTCGACTCAGTTAATTCCCTGCATAGTTCAAGATTGGCTCGTGGCGGGCTTTGGCAAAGATGGCATTGTGGAAATATGAGTCAAGGTGGAGATTTGTTAAATATGACTCCTATTTTCAGTCAAATTTGAAAAATAGTCTTTCGGTTAAACTCTGTTTACTTGTTTCAATCAAACACTGATTAGTTTAGATTATTTTACTATTATTTGACTTATGAATTTAGCCTATAAATAGGCTCTTTTACAACCTTAGAAGATATATGCCCATTAAAGATTAGAACACACAACACATTTAGAGAATTTTGTGTTTACGTTTTGTGGGTTCTTTGTTTTCGGGTTTTCGAGGTTTAGTTTTTATCTCCATCTTTTTTTGTACTCTTTGTTCTTTTGCCATTATAGTAAAATTATCTTGCCCGTGGTTTTTTATCCTCTTTGGAGGGGTTTTTCCACGTTAAATTTGTGTGTTCAATTTCTCAATTTTTTCCGCTATTTTCTTGTTCGTTACTTAATCGGGTCGAAATCCTAACAATATCGATGTAAAATCAACAAACAGATCAAATCCTACCTTCATCCGCTATACACCATCTCCAACCCACCGAACACACTAAATAGGGTAAATGATACTCATCCAACCTCACACTCCAAATAGTGATCATATGTCACTATACAGAAATATGCAGCCATACTCCCAAATGTTATTCGAAGGTCCACCATATTCAAATATTGCAACTATAACTGCTAGGTACATATATTGCGATTTTACTGCCAAAAATGCATATCGTAATCTGCTAGAACTTTCTCTTTCACATTATCATATTCCACACCAATGCACATGCAACGTCATAATACATATATCGTCACATTCAAATTAAAAGTGCACATTTTAAGCATTTCAGATCAAAAACATGCTAACGGTACTTTCAAATTCATAGACCAGATATACAATTTATATAGCTAACATGCTTTCAAAAAAATATGCACACACAACAAAAACATCAGATTTCATTTATCGGACCACATGCATATCATTCATTAGAGCTTACGAAATCGTTGACCTTGAATACACAATCAAAATATGACCCTAACTAAACTTACTCAAAATGGGCCCACACGTCCTACCTGGCACAGCCCGTGTGGCCTGCATGGCCTGGCGCACGCCGAGCACGCACTCATGTGGCTTACATTGCTTGGCACACAATCAAGTAGCATCGACAGTTTCGATTTTTGTATAGTTTTTTTAGATTAAGAGTTAAGGTCACACAACTGACTATTTTTTCGAAATGCTCACACCACAGCAACAATCAAATCTTGCAAACACATCTATAATTTGAATAATTACTAACCAATTACAAAGATTCAGCCCATGCTTCCTAAAATTATTCAGCCATTAATAGGAGGCATTCTACCATACAACCCTAAATTAACACTAACTAGCCCTCCAAAATTGGGCGTCCGACACTTACCCTCAGAAATAGAAATACCCAACGCACTTAACTCACATGAGGAATGTACACCTAACACTCCTCACCTACAAAAACCACACAGAAGAACTATCAACATCCACAACAATAACACATTCAGTGAAACTTGACAACATCTCCTTTTTCAATGAACGGGCCTTACTTACAATAATAATAAAAAGAAAACACAATTGAAAACTACAATTCGCTTACCACACGCCCGACTAGTAACAAGTCTAGAAGAAAATAAGCACAACAATAAGGGGTCTATACGACAATAGGATAGCAGGTAGCAACAACAGAAGAGAAAGAAAGAAAGAATAGGATTGTTTAAATAAGGACAAAAATTGATAGAAGAAAGAAAAAGAATAGCATAAGGAAATCGACAAAGAAAATTTTCAGGAAAATAAAAAGATACAACGTAAAATAGAATGAGAGAAAATGTGAAAGTGAGGAAACGATACGTTTCAAACTTGAGACTTAAGAGTAAGCTAAGACCTTACCATTAAACCAACAAACTCATTTTTGACAATAAACTTACAAAAATTAAAGATAACCCTTACAAACCAAATCAAATATAGTATCAAAATTAATAAGAAAATCTAAGGAAGGAAATCAAACATAGGACCTCAAGCAAACATCCAAAGCACTTAACCATTAAATTATATATATTTATATTTCAAAGTTTATTTTTGGCAAGTCTTTTTAGTTTGGACTTTTAACACGGTGTAGTTTCAGTATTCTGTCCATAACTTATGTTATATACCTCTATTTTGATATTCAAATTGAATTGAAAGATCTAACTAAAGTTATTTTATGACTCAGACCCAAAAATGGCATAAATTTTGATGCGAAAATTATCGAAAAACATAGAAAAAAAATCTACTTTATGTATTTAATAGGACTTCTCTGTTTTCTACATTATATTATTTTTGCCCTATAAATAGACATTATCAGGGGGGATAGGGATGACTGTTCTTAGTTTTATTTTGGTTTTGTGTTTTATTTTCTTTATGGGTTTCTAAACCCTCTTTTCTAGTTGAAATAATATTCGAAGTTTGGTTCTATAAGTTTGTGAGATCGAATTGCTTCTAATATTTCTTTTCTCTTTAATATTTGCATGTCTCCTGGTTTAATTACATTTGTTCAATTTTGTTAAATATTTGGTTGGTATTTGGTAGCTTAGAATAACTGCTTTGTCGATTAGATAATTAGTCGATCAATTGATTTCTAATATTTGTGACGATTGCATGATTATTTTTGTAGTATGGGCATGCGGTCAAACTTAAATAAACTTTGATTGAGTGCTTGTTGGTTAGAATTGGGTCTCTTTCGTTATTAAGACTATTGATAAATTAAATTATTAAGCTATCAGTCTGTCGTAACTTGATATGTCAAATTAGCCTCTCTCGTATGCTTATGGAGCTTGTTCTCAAGTTGTTTAATATCATTTTAATACTTTTTATCAATTATTAGTTGTTAGTATCAATGCTAGCTTTTATCACTATTGAGATCCGAATTGCCAAAATTATGTCATTGGGAGTCTAATATTTGATTTGAGCTTTTTTAGGGAGATGATTAAGGCCAAATGTCAAGGAGACATTCAATTAATGTGTGTGTCATGACACTAATGCTTGTGTGTCGCGACACTGACTCCCCATCACCTTGAGGAAGTTGAATTTCACCAAAATACACTTTGGAGGTGGCATGTTGTTGAGGTTGAGACACCAAGCATTGGGTGTCACAACACTAAGCCCTAAGATCGTGGCTCTAAGTCTTCGAGGTTACAACTCTAAGCCAAATGTTGAATTGAAGGGAATCATGTAACATCCTAAACCTGGCTTAGAAGTTTAGACCGAATCCCAGATGTTGCATTAATCACTGAAGTGATCGTAGGTAAATTTTTACAAAACAAGTTATCACGCCAAACCGAAACATTTAATCGTTTAAAATTAGACAGTAAATTTACAGTTAAGTTTAATATAAAACCGGAAGAAGTGAATGAATAAAAATTTAATTCGGAACTTGTACCACAGCTTAATAAAACTTTACGATTAAAAAAAACTGAATGACAAAATAGAAACTAAAAATGCTAACTGATACTATATTTTTCTCCGAGACCTCTGCATTCAGAAAAGTACCTGAAAGGGGGAAACTAAGGGTGTGAGCTACACAAGCTCAATGTGAGTTCGAAATGAGACTAAAAACAGAATTTAACTCAACAGTGCAACAGGCTTACGGATATTCACAAAAAGAAAACTTGAGACTAACATCCCAACAGAACATAACACTCAAGCACACCAAATCACACTCGAACGGTCAAAATACAGTCAGATAGTCTAACATCTAGAACACACAATCAGATGCATATGAAATGCAATCAAGTGATAAAACCCACCCATCCAGCCAACACACCTCTCTGTCCCCCTATCACACCCCATAAGAGTTGTTTAAGCTCATCCAACCGAAACACACCACGTAGGACCCCGAAGGCCCATCCAACCCTACACACCATATATGTGGACTAAGCCACCCAGATATTAATACGCAGATTGAGTGGCGTATATGCGATCTGATAAGACAATGCTAATAACATGCATACCAAGTTGCAGTTTTAACTATCAGATCAGATAATAGTACGCAGCAAAGCTGACGCACATGCAGTACAGTACGATAAATCGTTGTACGAGTAAATTGTAGTAAAACTGCCAGATCAAATCAGAATCAGACTCCCTTCTCTTCGCTATCCCACCCAAAACTTTACTTCGCTTTATGCAAGTATATGTATGCATACAACTTCTCAGAACAATGACACATTATCAAAAAAATCAGACAGAACAGATACGCACACACACTCAGTTACCCGGGTTCAGAATCAGACACCAGCCACAAACAACACATAAGCACAGTACATGGTCACAGATATCGAGACTTAAACACCCTCACTAAAGCTTAGCCAAGGGTCGGAATACACAGACACATTTTCAGATAAAAACACACACACAAGTTAAAATTTGATGACCTAGAACCATACGGCCGTGTGCTCTGGCCATGTGAGAAATGCCTAGGCCGTGTGGGAGGTCAAATGCCCGTGTGAAGAGGGGCACACGGCCGTGTGGCTAAGGTACACGCCCATGTGAGAAGAGGCACATGGCCGTGTGACTGAGGCACACGCCCGTGTGAACTAGAGACATGACCGTAGGGACAGGCCGTGTAACTCACTGTCCAAAAGTGCTAAAATAAACTACAGGGCAGACACGGCCATGTGAATCGATACACGCCCGTGTGGCCACCCATGTGGTCACGAAATCACCCTAAAACAACTTGAAAATTGAGTTTTTTGATCACTAAATCGACCCTCAACCGATAGAACTCAGAAACACACTAAGCAAAGCAGATTTCCATGTCATTCAATAGTATTATCGTACTTCAACAGCCAATTTCTAAAAGCCACCAAGATTGCCACATTCTATCAAAAATAATTCTACAATTCACAAGTAAAATAGAAAAGTTTTGAAACCCACATCTGTTTCGTGAATGAAAACGTTCAGATGCCGACTTGAAGATCAGAAAATTGAAGCTTCTTGAAAACCACCACACCACCACTTTTCCAAAAAGAAAAGGAGAAGAAACAAAAAAGAAAACCAAAAAGAAACAACAAGCCAAAAAGAAAATATCCAGAGAAAAATACGAAATAATAATTAAATAAAATCAGAATAAGAATAAAAATAACTAGTTATAAATATTACCTTAAAACAAAATAAAGTAAAATGTCTCTCCAAAAGACGTACACAAATATTAAACCCAGATCCTCGAGGTAAAGTAACTCTGACTCAACTACCAGACCAGCAGGCTCATTCTTACACTTAAGCACACAACTAAACACAATAGCACACCCTTTTCTCTGACCCTACCAAAAACTTCTAACCCAAAATTTGAGGTGTTACAAATCAGGTGGTCTGTTAACCAGGTCGTGACACCAACAAGGGTGTGTTATGACACCGAATACTCCCACGCCCCCCTTTTTGTGCAAACTACTTTGCATGTCATGACACCCAAGCCTTTGTGTCGCAATACTGAAGCTTTATAGGTGAAAAACTATAGAGGCAATTTTGTGTCAAACTCAGCTCAAACATCAAATTTTCAAGGGCATTTTTTCAATGTTAGGGTTAGGAAATTTGATGTATTTAAGGCATGTTTATGATACAAAAAGCTAGACATCCTTTTATCATCATCTTTTATGCTTTCAATCATTTAAGATTCCTATGTTTTTCCTTTTCTAGCTTAGTCTTTATTTTTGCTGCTTTGTTCTTTATTTTACTACACTTTCATCTTTATTCCAAAAAGATAGGATAACCTATATTGTTATTTTGATTTTTCCTTCAAAGTATTCAATAGACCTATATGTTTTTAGTTATCAATTGTGTATAGTATTAATTTGGGTTGTGGATTTGTAAATATTCTTACTTGCCATCAGTTTCATCAAGGACCTATTCAAGATTCACTAAGCATTTCTCAACCCTCACCTCTTTTTTGGTTATTAGATGATTCATTTGAGCATGAAATTGGTTGGGATTTGTGTTTTGATGATGAGTAGGAATTGAGCTTTACAGTGGTTGATTGATTGAAATATTGCATGATTAATTTTAAGGTTAGTGACTAAATCATAAAAATTAGATTAAATCAAATAAACTTTAAAACCTAGAATTGACGACTCTAGGGGAACATTTAGTAAGTGAGACCAAGAGAATATTCTATTGTGAACAAATTTGATTTTCTCAATTCAGTATAGTGAGGTCGAGTGATAAATTGGAATAAATTGTCTAATTGGGTAAAATAATGACCGAGAGGTAAAATTGGACTAATTAGGAGTTTAAGCAATTTAGATCCCTAACCCAAGAATGAATTAGCAACATGGGTATCAATTGACCACTCTATGTCATCGAAATAATACTTTTGTAATTTTGACTTCTGTTCAATTTAGTCCTTTTAGGTGTAATTTAGTTTAATCAACCTAGAATTATGAATTTTCATAATATAGCACTTAGCCATTAGTTAGCTACACTTCCTAATTGCATGCTTGACCATTGCCCATTCACCTTATCACTTGATCTCTCTTGGGGTTCGATCATCGAAATATTCTCTGTTCCCTTGTAACACACAAATATTACAATTAACCTGTCACACTTGCAGTTAAAATCGCTTTTAAATCTATATGTGTTAAATCTATGCATGGTGTATACATACTAACGCTATGGGTTATTTATCAATAAGGGAAGTAATTAATGACGATTATCATAATTATCAAGAATGTAAGAAGAGATTAGGTTACTTAGCAATTGTTAGTAACTATAACCAATTTATTAAGAAATATTGAAATTTATCTTTGCACCAATGGTCAAACCCTTGAATCAAACAAAGATTTTACCTTTGGCTCTAGTTTCATCATATTAGTTTTCTTATATTTTATTTTACTATTTCTTTTTACTTTGTTTTAATTCTAAACCCCCTTATGTTATTTTTATTTTACTTGTTTATTAAAGAAATAAAATTATCATCAGTCTTTATGGATTTGACTATACTTGTTGCTTTCTACTAATTTATATTTTTAAGTAGGTTTAATTTTTAGCGGCTTCGACAACCATACAAAATTAGTGTTGTTGTCAAGGACTAGTTTTAATAATTTTATTTTTTTTATTATCATTAATCTTCAATCGTGGTTGCATATTCACCCATGAAGATCAAATGAGCTAAATTTGTATTCCATTGAGAATCGAATTGATAGATTAACCTCTCTTGTTCAACTATTGGCTGTAAGAAACTCTGAACAAGTGCAAGCCTGTGAGAATGGGACTTATGTTGATTACGGCCACTACGATGATGTATCTCCCATGTTCCAGGAACTTCCCTATGAGCATGTCAATGAAATTAGAGGATTTCCTAGTTGGCCACAACAGAGATATGATCCATATGCCAATACTTACAATCATGAATAGATGAATTATCCAAATTTGGTTATGAACTGAGGCTGTATGCTCCCCTACAATTCAAAGCAAGGTAAGTCTCTTAAGGATATAGATGAATCTCTTTCTAGCTCCATTCAACTATCACTACAGGAAGCAAAGTCAAGCATTGAAAACCTACAAAAATGAATGAAAAACCATTTTTTGAACATAGAAAATCAAATCAGTCAATTCACGACGTTAGTGAGTAGATTAAAATTTCAAAAAGAAGAAGCTAAACAAGATATGGTTGCTCTCAAGGAGTTAACTAATCATTCCAGTGATAGAACCTCTTTTCCTAGAAATATTTGTTGAAACCAAAGAGCACAAGAAGGAAATTCTCGACAATTTTGATAAAGTCGAAGAGAAAATAGAAGATGAAATCACGAAGGAAAAGGTTAAGGATGAAATAATAGTGCAAGATGATAGTTATTTTGTTGAGCCTATACACATTAATTTTATCTTTGTTCTAAATACTTTTGAGCCTCACGAAAAATTGGGAGTACTAGAATTTCTTCAACGAATTTTTAGTTTTAATAATTGATTTAGTTTTAACCATTTTGCATTTTTTACAGGTTATATTAAACAACCACCATCCCTTCAACCCAATCAGGTACTTTTATTGTACCAGAATTATAATTGGGTTTGGAAATGGTTGGTTAAAGAACCAAAGGGGAATCAACACTCCAAAGTTGCCTCGACTTCAAATACATGCCTAATGTTCAACTTTACTAAGGGCCCCTTGTTTGAAAATCGGGTTTGGAAAATGCAGCGGAAAATATATTTTAGGGAAAACAAGAGTTTATAAAATTTTCCAAAACTAGAACTTGATTGTGATATCTAAAGTAATAAACAATTAATTGAAATTGTACCTTTTCGATTCATCTAGGATGAATGCTTCGACCAAGTAGTCTTCTCCCTTATCCTCAAGCTAATGACTGCTGAGTGTGGGCTTGCTTTAAATCAAAAAAATTTCCACAAAATTACTAGTACGGTAGTTTTGCAAATTTTCTAAACTTCTGGGCCAAGTTATAAATAAGAAAAATATCTTTAGAAAGTTTCTAAAATCATTTCTTCAATGAATTTTCTCTACAACTTTCTCTTGAATTCAAGTGTGTGTAAAATAATGACCCATGACTCTATTTATATAGGGAGAATTTAGAGAATTCAATGATAATTAAACTTAATCACTCTAATATTAAATTAATAAAATACTTATCAAGATAACCACTTTAATATTAAATTAATAAAATATTATCAAGATAAGTATTAAATTAAATTTAATATTAAATTTGTTAAAATAATATTATTTTTGGAATAGTTAATTTGAAATCAAATTATCCAGTAGAATTCTAGTAGGAATGTAATTCTTCCACTACTCAACCACCGAAGAACCACCTGTAGGCCACCGGAATGTTGTCGTTACCGCTGTCAACACCGTCGTGTCTGGTGGTGCCAATGCAAGTGCGACACCTTTATAGCACCCCGAGCAGGTTCAAATGTTGTTGATTCAGTTTGAGCCTAGTGACAACCCGACCAATTTGATTCAACCACTGGTTGGACCATCAGCTCGGTTTCACATACCAAGCCCGTATTACTATCAGATACATCTCGATCCTCTTGACGCCTAGTTGCACAAACCAGTCGTAAACAAACCTTGACACGATGCTCATCAAATCCACATCTAAAGCACACTCTTATTTTCCTCCAACACTCGCCCGAATGGTGTCTATCACAGAAAGCACAAATTAAAACCTAATATACGCTTACATCTACCTTAACCTGCTGAGGCCTAACTATTATAGCCTGTTTCTAGATCATAGATTCCAGTCATCATGACCAAAACTCCTCATATTCTGCACTTATTCTTTTTATTTTTCTCGCTCTCAAAGCGATCAATCTCATCCACTAACTTGGTCTTATTTGACGAAGTTGCTCAGTCACAATACCTCGACTCACAGATTGGGTACCAATGACCCTTTATAAATCCTTAAGCATAACCTGGGACACATCAGCGTCCACAACTTCCTGATTACCGCCCTCAAATTCGGGCGTTTTAACAACCTCTCTAATTTCTAAATTGAGTATGTTACCCCAAAAAAAGGACTCAACATGAGCCACTTGACAATGCCACCACGTCCTTGCACACTGCGATCATAGATACCATGTAAATTCATTTTGCTTATTGACAATTCAAAATTCTTTAGCTTAGGTTGTCTTTAGATTCTAAATCTAAAGTTTAACAGAATTAACTAATCTGAAGCAGAGATTGTTTAATTTCTACGGTCTCTAAAGTTTACCAATTAGCTAAAGTACTAAAGTAAATAAAACTAAAGCAACTAAAGTAATGAGTTTTTTACTTGGGTCGCGTCGGAGACTCGGATACACATTTCAAAACCAGATATCAAAATTTTAAATTTAGAATTAAAACAATTTCTATAAAAGAAAAGTTGAAACCCAAAAATCACAGCCTGAATTTTATAACCTTGCTCTAATACTACAAAATGTAACACCTCAAACCTAGCCTAGAATTCATGATCGGATATTGAAGAATTATGTTAACTTGTTTAAAAGCTTTTGCTTCAATAAAACTAAAAATGTGTTTCGAAAATATAAAATTTGGCAAAAACTTCCACAAATGTCTAGAAAAACTCAATTTCAGAAGCACTTAGCTTAATCCCAAAATTTGAGTTCAAAATCGTGTTTGAAAATAAGTATTTTGACGAATCATTTCTAGTTTTAAAGAAAATACTCATTGAAGTCGTTTGTTTATTTACAGAAAAACTCTTTAAGGATTACCTAATTTGCAATGGAAAACTTTCAGAGTTTTAATTTTAAAAACTGAATTTTAAATTTAACTTGTGAGGTTTTGCAGTATCATGTTCGCAAATATCAATATCGACAAATTAAACAGAAACCAAAACAAATCCCAAAAACAAATTATAGTTCCCAAAAGACGAAAATAAATAATTACGAAAATCACCATTTTTTTAAATTTAATTGATTAAACCATCCAAGCTCCCACACGCCATCTGATTCTAATTTACTAATTACCTAAAATGTCAGAAATAAAACAAAGGGGGCGAGCTATAAAGCTCAATGTATAACTAAACCCAAACAGAGATCATACATAACACAATATACAGATCAGAGTTTCACAGAGAATTTCATGACGCACAAGCAACAGAACTGAGAATGCATGATTATGCCATTGCGGAATTGTTAGAAATCTAGAATGCAGATTTTTTTCCAGAAAACTTCTTACCCAACTCCGCTACACACCAAAATAGAGTTCCCCAAAACTCGTCCAACCAAATCACACCAACAGATAATTGTGGACATTGTCACCAGAGTTGCAGATAAAACTGTCAGATCAGAATATATGTGGTCGAGCCACTATATTGCAACCAAGCTGCCAGAACAGAAATGTGGATAAACCACCAGATAAGGCAGATCATTAAACTGCCAGAACTTCCTCCTTATAAAATCATCTTAAACCCATGCATGTGATATGACACACAGAACAGAATCAGAACAATAGCATGCTTAACATGCAATCAAATATGGCGATTTCAAAAATTTATCTCGTATTAAATGATCAAATTAATAGAAATAGAATCGTGTCATAATATTACAAAACATGAGTGTTAGAATATAACATATTCCATTATCACACAATCGATCAAACAATCATAGAATACAAGTCAGAGCACTTACCTTAGTTTCAGAATTGGTAAGCATATTAGTACTTCTCAATCGTCATTTAATCACAATTCATAACATATATTAATCATAATTTATTAAAGTTTAAACATAAATAATTAATGCACAATTTTTACTTGCTAAAAACCCACACTACTTACAGTATTATACTTAACATATATCTCATTAACATGCGTACATAATTTATATTTTATGCTAACATAATTTCAAAAATCGTGATTTATGGCCTAATTTGTATCATACGGACCCTACAAGAAGCCCACATTCGACTCATACATTGAATACGGCTCTAGGGAAAAATTCCAGTTTTTGGACCCACAAGCCAATGTGGCGCCGACAGTCCCAATTTTTGACTTTTCTCGCTTGTTGTTTTCTCGGGTTTTCATTACACGCTTGGTTGTTTTTCGATGCCGATTTAACAAACACAATTCTTGCACCCTAAAACATCATCCAAAACAAATCAATGAACAATGATATACCAAATTCAAACACTAAATTCAACCTTAACACCAAACATAATAGTCCCTTCAAAGCATTCGATTGTTTACCACGCTTGCAGTAATATATCCTAAAGCCTAGTATACGCTGAATAAGTAAATGCTAAAATAATCCTCACCTACAAGAGGCCATTAATTATCCAAACTGAACTAAAGACGCACTAGAACCATTCATTTTACATAAAACCAGAAAAATAAATAACGTATTACGGGAAAAACAAAAAGAAAAGAACGTGAATGACACTTACACAATGATGAGCCCGCTAACTCTCATCCAAAATGCACAACACAAGGGTTAGCAGAAAAATAAAGTCTCCATAATAAGAATTGGAAACAAAATAGAGAAGAGAGGGAATTTTTGCAGAGATCAAAATAGAGAAAAGAAGAAGGAATATTTTGGGAAAAGAAAAAGTTAGATTAATTTCAACAACACTAGAAAACTAACTTGAAAAATAAAATCTAGGAAAAAGTGGGGAACATGGAAAAGAAATTAAGAAATAATTTCTCTTTTAAAAAAAAAAACCCACTAACTCCTAATAAATCTGATTAGTTATCCTTATCTTAATTTGCCTAGAGTTTAAAACAAAAATAATTCCTACTTTGCATATGCAAAGTTTCAAACACAAGACCAAATGATAAGTTGATACTACTGAACCATAAGACTCATTATTGTCATTAGTTGAGTGGAAATAATACTTAAGCTATAAGCTCAAAGATAGAAGTTTGGGCAAAAATTATCAAAACGGAACAAGATTTAAACCCAGAACCTCGCAAACACAAGCACAACACTTAACCACCGAACCAAATTAATTTCCTTTAACATAATTTCACAATCCAATTTTTTTTAACCCAGTTTTCAAGATGTGACAACAAGTGAGAGATCTGAATCTTCATAATCACACTCAGCTACATTTGATTCTGCTACAATTTTCCCTTTATTTTTCAACTTTGGGCAATTTTTCTTCTAGTGTCATTTTGCTTTGACAAAAAGCACACTCATCTTTACTTAGTTTCCCTTTTGACTTAGATCTCCCCTTTGTACTAAACTCCGGATGTGTGAACGACTTCGGATTACCAATGCTTCTACATCTTCGATTGAATTTCCCTACTTTTCTTTCTTTCCCATTTCTTAACTATATAAAGTTGTACATACTTCATTAAGAAATAAATCAATTTTCTTGTGAAATAGAGTAGTTTCGGGGAACTCAAACTCCTCAGGAAATGATCCCATCAACATCAAAGTCAAATACTTATATTTGAAAGTCTCATCCATATTCATCAGACCAATGATTGATTGATTAAAACTGGCAATGTGATCATTCATAGTGGTACTCGGAACATAAGTAAAGTGAAACAACCTTTTATTCATGTGGGGCTTATTCTGATTGTTATTTTCAAAAAAAAAAAAATCTTCTAGTGCCAACCACAACTTATTTGCAAAATTCTTCTTTAAGAAAGCATACATCTGCTCTCGAGAAAGGCACGATCAAATTGTACCACATGCTAAACGATTGATAGTTTTCCAGTCTTCCTCTTCCACATCATCTGGTTTCTTTTCATCAATAACAATGGCTAGACCTTGTTGAAAGAGAACATCTAGAACCTCACTTTGCCACATATCGAAATGACCTGTGCCATCGAAGATCTCCATTGCTAATCTTGTATTTTCCACTGCCGATCTCACCCACAAGGGCGATGTTGGAGCTGTCGATGTTGTTGATGTGGATCCTTTTGGATTGTCCACCATTTCAACCATAATCTTTCAATATGCTCAAGGATCTTTTTTGATGTAGAAGATCAATTTAAATTGCAACCATATAACATACTTCAAATAACCTTTGGCTTTGATACCACTTGTTGTGCCAATAGGGCAAAAGAGAGTAAATTACTATACTAGAAAATCATACTAGGTTTAGTTCTCTGGAAAGATTGGAGGGGTTATAAATGGTCCCACTTAAAACCCAACATCGTAAGCAGAATCTCCCTACAATTTAATTTAATAGCATAATATATCACTGCAATATACGCTACAAAATATTGAAAGATAAATAAAAGCGATAAAGAACACCAGAAATTTAATGAGGTTCGGCAAATTACGCATGCATCCTCAAACACTACCAAATATATTCCAGTGCAAAAGATAGAAGCGAAATACTAGAAATGAGGAGAGAGAGAAAATTTCCTTATGAAAAATATGACAAGTTAGGGGATGATTCAAAGATGAAGAATAATTGTACAAAATCTCCACAACTTTTTATTTTTTAGATGTGGGATTGTGCTATTTCAACACAATCTATTAGCAAAATTCAATAAAACGATTTAATTATTAATGTTAGGATCAAGGTTGGAATTTTAAACTAAAAAAGTACATGAAATAATTTGACTAATTCAAAAGTATAGAATAAATTTAGCTGCATTGAAGTATAAGAACAAAATCCATAACTTATACATCGTAAACGGACTAGTAGCAAAATTAAAGCTTTTACTAATGATTGAATTTTACCTTGCTTTAAAAATTTAAGCAACGGAGATTATTCATCACCATACCAATAATTAATTGATCGATTAAAGATAATTTTAAAATCAAGTTATAGGTATAAAATAAAATAAATATAACATAAATATCTTAGTCTAATTTTTTATATATACATTATATCAAGAATCTTTAAAAAGTAAAAGCATTTTTTATTGTTTGTTGCATTACTAAAAATTATTTTTTTTTAAAAATTAAAAAACTTGCTATTCAAGGTCGAATTACATTTTATACACTCTTTTATTATAATTTAAATTGTTATAATTTTTTAAAAATACATCTTTTCTATGTAATCTAAAATTTTAACAGAGTGATTCTAGCTTTTAATAAAATTATATAGAAACTCAAATAAAATTATAATTGTTATGAATATCTTAGTAAGTGAATGTCCATCATGATCAAGATAAAGTTTTGGTGTACTTTAAATTTTAATAGTTATTAGAATTAGATCTCTACTTCTTTTATACTTCTTATGCCTATAAATAGAGACTCTGATGAAGTATTGTAATCATTCCATTGATTAATAAAATATATTCTCTATTGCTTCCCATATTCTTTTTTGTTGTTTAGTTTCTCTATCTCTCTTTATTTTATAACAATAATAATAAAATAACTTATAAATATGTGAGTATTTTTATTTGGATGAGTATTTAGTACATTGATAGTATACTTTTTTTTTATTTCAGAAGTAGTCTTAACAAATTGGTACGTGTCTCTTTTCTTTTAAATATATATTTTTAATAATTTACTATATCCTATAACGCGCTTGTCAACCCTCTAGCTTTACTTGCAGAGTTTAAAAACTCCACTGACAATATACTAAATATTTTCCTTATTATTTTTAAGAAATTTCGAATCACTATAATAATTTCTTTAAAAGAACATAAGTTGTTTGACTCTAGAGCATAAATGTATTTTTATTTTTTATTTTTTTGAAAAATATAAAAATATTAGTTTTAAATTTTAAAAATAATCTTTTTTATATTTATTTAGAATTATTTTTTAAAAATAAAAATATGTGAAAATTATTTTCCTTTATTTCACTAAAAATGCTTCGAAAAAATGAAAAGCTTGAAAGTAAAAACTTCTTAATCTTAGATTTGGTGGATGAATTTACCTCAAATCTATATAAATACAAATATATGTTGTTAGGCTCGGAAAAACCAAGAGGAGGTGAATTGATATTTTAAGAATTCTTACAAATATTTCTAAATGATAAGGAAATGGAAGAAAAGTTTGGATAATTCGATTTTATAGTTGTTCAACCTCAATTGTCTACCTCAACTACTTTGGTATACCTCAACCAAAGATTTCCTAATTCACTATACTTGAATTATTACATTTCAAGGAAAAATGTATAACCTTTACAATCCCTATTTTTTTCACAAGGCTAAGATAAAACATTCTTTTTAATTTTTATGGCTTAACTAAAACACTCTAGCTTTTGTGACTCAATTAAAAGCTTTGACAATCTACTTAACTATACTCTTTACAACAAAGAGAAGATGAGCAAACTAACACCAAACCTCTAGTAGGAGTGTGTTTGCAAATTGAAGCTCTAAATACAAAGATTTAAGAGTCAGAAAAGATATTATAATAAGCTCTCAATGAATATGTACAAGAGAAAATGAAGAAAATAAAGAATTGAAAGCTTTTCTTTTGATTCCTAAGCTTGGATGTTCATTTCTTGTATCTTGAAGTGGCCTTGCTGTGTATATATAACAAGGGAAAAATTTGTGATCGTTTATAGTCGTTAGGATAGTTTCTAGCCATTGGAAGCATTGTAGATAGACTTGTATTGATACAACTCACAAGATGTATGGTTAGAAATGGACTTGTATTGTTAGAAGTCCTCTTGAGTAATGGTAGAAGTCTAGAGGAATGCTTGGGATGCTCTCTGACTTGCTTCTATCGGTAGAATTTCCTCCAAGTATTGCTACAACTTGTATAAAATGAGTTTAAAACACTTAAAAACATTTTGGATTGACCAAAAATATTTAGATAAATTAAAATACATTTAAAATGTGTTTTTGAGTGCTTTTACAATTCTTTGAAATACTTTGAAAATGTTTAACAAATTTTTCAACAATTATTTTCACCAAATGACTTAGAAAATATAAATAAAAATTTACCTTAAATGTTGTTATATCAAAAGCGTGAAAAATCAAAACTAACATATATTATAATTTTTAATTATCAAATGTTTAATTTTGATTTTAATTTATATAAATGTAAATTTTTTAAAATTTTATTTCTCATATTTTTATTACGAGAAAATAGGTATAGGTTGTGCTTTTTATATTTTGATTTTTGTTGATAGATTTTCATCTTCATTTAATAAATCTATTTTTAAAATTTTAATTATTAAACAATAAACATTTTAAAAAAATTGAAAAGAAAAGAATAATTTCTCAAATCAAATGCCACGTTACTTTCTTATTTTTCTAAACATTTACTTCATAGGGATTAATGTAAAATACACTTACTCCCTATGGTTTTAAGAATGCCATTTACCCTCAAATTTGAAGAAAATATCATAAGCTCTATAGAGATCTATTTACTAAGCAATTTTTAAATAAAAAAACAATTATACCATTCTTTTTATTTATCAATGTATTTTCTATTTCATTTATTCATATTTCCAGTTTTGATTACAAAATAATTAAAATTTAATTACATATTAAAGTCATATAAAATTAAATATATTTGAATTCATAAAATTATATTTGATTTCAAATAAATATTAAACTTGAGATAAATTCATTAAATTATTTTATGTAAAGTTGATTAGTTACTATTATTTAAAAGGTTTTAACCAAAAAGAAATTGATTAAAATATTAATTAAAATTTTTTGAATATAAAGATTAAATATAATGAATAATAAGTAACTAATAAAGGGCAAAAATATTATTTTTATTTAAAATTCATTTAATAAATAAATTTTAAGGTAACATTTAGTGTTTTCCTTGTTATGCATCGAAAGTATTGATTTTTTTTTTGACAAAATATGAAAGAGTATCAATTATAGAATAATATTAGTATCAGCAAGGCTAGGCTAGGCATTCAGAGTCATTTATTTAATCGAATTTGGTCCATAACCTTTGAAGCAGTTGCATAGAACATTTTATGGCTAATGGGCAAGTCCTTCATCAATTCGACCAGAATATGAAGAGCAAAATTCACATCTCTTGGTGTCTGCTTAACTTTCACATGCTTATCACGTATGTATAGTTATTGAATTCTTAAAACCAAATCTCTATTCGACTGACCTTTAATACCTCCTTAAATCCATTTGATGGCCAGAGCACATTCAATCTCAATGATAACTCTATCCCAAGTTAGCCCAAAGTTCTGCTTGCTCTACATTATATCTTCTAATGTTAGCTCCTATCCCCTACATCGATCTACCATACTCGTCTCTTGCTATTGTTGTCGAAAAGTATTGATTAATATATTTAAAAAGTTACATTATTACGTCTGATTCATTAAATACTTTCTTGAGAATATAATGATGATTTACAAATTTACCCTTATTAAATAAAAGTAATATTCATATAGTTAATATTTTAAAATAACTTTATTAGTAATAAATATATGGATTAAATATTTAATTGATAAAAATTAAAATTAAAATTATAATTGAGTATGTGGATGAATTTAGATATGTTTTAGTTATAAAGTGAAAATTGCAAAAAGGAAAGAAAAAGTTATAAAGTGAATAATAATAAAATTGAAGATATAATAATAAGACCATCAAAACCTAGACAAAAAATGGTATTTGCCTATTTGGATGAAATAAAATAATAATCTCTGGCCAAAAACCCAAGTAATTGGTTGAAAATCCTGATTTGCCCCCTTTCACAGCAAAACCAGTTTTCCCCTCATTCCACGGGCACACCCCCCATCGTTCCCCTCTCTCTCTCTCTTAGTATTTCTCTCTACTCCCAGCTCTCTCTCTCTCTAACAGATTCAGTCGATCGAACGGCAGCCCATCACCGCCCATGACTCTGATGACTCCTCCACCGTTAGATGTAACCATCCAACCCTTCTTCTCTCTCTTCCTATTTCACTTCAATTCAATTTCGATCCCCTAACGCCGCGGTTTTTCAACTGTCTCAATGCTTCTTCCCATCCAGCTTGGAAGAGGAAATTCATCATTTTTCTGAGTGTCCATGCTTGGACTCCTAGGGTTTTGATCAGCAGATCCGAACTGTCCCTCTCATTTTGTATCTGTTTTTGTTTTGCAGCAGGAGGACGATGAGATGTTGGTCCCCCACAATGACTTCGTCGACGGTCCTCAGCCTTTAGAAGGTGAAATTTTCATTTCTATTAATTTTTTTTCTGCTTGTGTCTCATGAAACTGAGAGTAAGTTGAATTTCGTTATAGAATTGAATTCTTATTTATTTATTTATTTATTTTTTTAGTCTCAGCTGAATGAAATGTCGTATTTACATCATTTTGAATATTTATGAATATTCTTTGCTGCTGTTTTTTTTTTTAATTCTTTAATTTGATCGTTTCTTATGCTTTCAATTTTTAACATTGTCTTTTTTATTAAAGTGGCGAAGGAAGCTGCAAGTAAAGTGGATGCACAAGCAGTGGATGATCCACCGTCAGGAAGGTTCACATGGACAATTGAGAATTTCTCGAGGCTTAATACTAAGAAGCTCTACTCTGACATCTTCTTTGTTGGAGGCTACAAATGGTAGTTTTAGTTGATCAATTTGTGCTCTTCGGAGTTCTTGCTAAACTATTTTTGCATTGATCTATCAATAAGATTTAATTTGAGTCCTTTTGAACAGGCGGATACTTATTTTCCCCAAGGGTAACAATGTTGATCATTTGTCAATGTATCTTGATGTTGCGGATTCAGCAACTTTACCCTATGGATGGAGTAGATATGCACAGTTCAGCTTAGCTGTCTGCAACCAAATACATAATAAGTATACTATTAGAAAAGGTATATCTGGCGGTACTGCAATTCTTAATTCAATCCCTTTATGTAGCAGTTGTTTTGGCATCTTATGCTGTATGTCAACGGGTTATACACCCATGTAAAGCCAGTCAACCTTCTTTTTTCATTCATCCATTTTTTTTTTTTTTTTGCGTTTTAAGTTGTAGTCTTTTTTGTTAAACAACTCTTGTTTTTGACATTGTTTCTGTTTATGAATTCTTTACTGCTCTGAGTGATAGTTTGTACATCTATTTTATATACTTCAAATTTTAACTTCTTCTTCTTCTTTTAGAGCTGCCTTAATATGACCATTATCTGTATCTTGCATGTTTCAAACCTTCTGTTTAAGTGTATCCAAGATTGAGCTTAATTTCCCATTGGTGATAGTCAGTATTTCTTCTTACATCTTTAATTTTTTTTTTTTTTTGGATTCTTATGGGTGGGGATTTGAACCTTGAAGTTGAGGCCTCCTTCCTTGAGGAGAAGAGTAACTATCAATTAGGTTATTCTTCAGTTGCATTTTGTACCCTTCAGATGAGTTGATTTATTCATTTGTTTTAGAGGTGGAGTTGAATGTAGCATGTTGAAGAATAATGGCTGTGGAGCTCTGTCCCCAACGTGTAGTGACAATTCAAGAAATTTGCATTTATTTTTTCTTTTTTTGGCATAGCTGATTTATAGAATCCTTTAGTTGCTAAGTTTGCCTAGTTGTGGACTTCTTGTGGTTAAATAGATAGAGCTTGAATGCGGTTCAAGTTTTGAAGAATGAGTCTGCCAATGGCATAGTTAACTACTAAAAGTTGACATATATTTAAGGTTTATCAAATGACATGCTATTTTGTTTCCTTTACTACTTTTTTTGTGTATGCCACATAAAGTTTGGGTTGGAAAAAGTAGTCTGAAGCTAAATTTGTTTGACTATGAAGAAAAATGACTGATTATGTGAATTTTGTCTTCAATCATGTCCCATGAGATCTAATAGCCGAGTTGCCATACTGTCATTTTTACTTTTGAGCAGTTTTGTGACGACAAGCTGCTAGGCATGCCTACGCTTTGCACCTTAGTGCTAGACAGCAAGAGCTCTTCAGACCGTTTTGGGTGAGGTCCATTGATGAGACATATGCTCGTGTGCCTAGGAGCCTGCTTTTTAAGGGGATAGGCATAAAAAGAGACTGTTTTATTGAAGTTCTCTTTGATTTAATTTCAACCTTTTTCATTAGCTATATCCTAAGGGATAGCATCAAGCTCTGTAGTCCTTAATATTTGAATATTCTAAAAGAAAAGGGATAGCATCATGCTCTGTCTTTATAGATAAAGCTCTTTGGAATTTATTCTCATAATTATATATTAAGCTTATACACACATGCAGACATAGGCTGACATACAAAACCACATACGTATTGTACCTTTTGGAACTGATCTTAAAAGATTATATTTCTTATTTCTTGTATAATCTAGAACTTTTTTTTAATTTACCGAGGCAAGTTTGAAATTAAAATTTTTAAACTGTTTTAGTAATTTTTTTCCTGATTCTAGGCCTTCTAGGATTTTCTAAAGTCTTAAGTAAATTTTCCTTGACCCTGGGGTAATCTTTATGTGTTTATAAGTTAGCTTCTCCACTGGAACCATTATTTTAGACAGTTAAGATATATTTTAATTGCATGCTTATTACTTTCTAGGATGCCTTTGGTTTTGAAATTATGAGCTTTTTTCTTGTGAAATGGTTGTCTGACTAATCCTGATATCTCATTCTCGTTAATGTTGGTATTAAGGCCTTTGGAATAGCCCTGACTTTCTCACTTCACTAGACATGCCCCATTCCCTTCTCATCAACTGCAACTCATAAGGCAACATGGTTTTACAAGTAATTTTCTGACCAATTTTGCTATCTGGAAATCAGATACTTTGTACTGCCTGAAAATTCAGTCTTGCAACTGGCTGAAGTCCAGATCCCTCTTGGCATTAAACTGGTCTTGGATCCAGTTAAATAAAAAAGCTCTTGTTCCATCTATATTAAGGTTTGATGTTGTAACTAGCTCAATATAGAGTCCTCAAGATATACTCCTTGATATCTATTAAAGGAACATTTTGGCATTAAAGCAAAGCAGTTCTCCATGTTTGTACTTTATATTCTTTTTGGTCTTCCATTCACTATGGTAAAAGTGTGGTGAACTGCTTTTACTTTTTATACTCGAAGTCAATGTGAAAAATTGTGGTCAGGAATGGAGACGTTATTTTTGTTCTTTAATTCTTGATAGATTTGGGTGTGATATAATGGGTGGGTATTCCTATAAATTTTTGAAATTCAGAAGAAAGAGAGGTGCATCAAAATTTCAAATGAATTTCCATAAAAGTGCACTGCTTAAAGATGCTGATTGTTACCTGATGTTTAGTGTGTTGAAAATTTAGGCTTCTTGAATTGTCATGGTGCCCACTTGTTTTTGCTTTATCATGCAAGCTCAAATTTTGTGCGATTGATTCTTCATTGTTCTCTGCAGACACTCAGCATCAGTTCAATGTACGTGAAAGTGATTGGGGCTTTACTTCATTCATGCCTCTTGGTGAACTATATGACCCTAGTAGAGGCTTTCTTGTGAATGACACATGTGTAGTAGAAGCTGATGTTGCTGTGCGTAAGGTTGCTGATTATTGGTCACATGACTCAAAAAAGGAGACTGGTTATGTCGGACTCAAGAATCAGGGAGCCACCTGCTATATGAACTCTCTCCTCCAAACACTCTATCATATTCCCTACTTCAGAAAGGTTAGCTTATTTATTCTTTATTACATTTCTTATAGTTAAAATTCTCAAGGAGTTAAATGTTTGAGCCATGCATTGCAGGCTGTGTATCATATGCCAACAACTGAGAATGACATGCCCACAGGGAGCATTCCATTGGCTTTGCAGAGTCTATTTTATAAGCTCCAGTATAGTGACACTAGTGTGGCAACCAAGGAGTTGACGAAATCTTTTGGGTGGGACACTTATGATTCTTTCATGCAGCACGATGTTCAGGAACTTAATAGGGTTCTTTGTGAAAAGCTTGAAGACAAAATGAAGGTATAGGGTTTTCTTCTATTAGTATTTTGTGATTGATTGCTCCTATGTTTGTTTAAAATGTTACTAAAAATTTCTTTCTTTATTTTAAAATAACTCTCAGGGAACAGTTGTGGAGGGTACAATACAACAGTTGTTTGAAGGGCATCATATGAATTATATTGAATGCATCAATGTGGACTATAAGTCAACGAGAAAGGAATCATTTTATGGTACAGTTTTTAAGGTTACAACAATGACTAGATTGTTAAAGGTTGATATTTTGGGGCTTATAATTTGACACAATTACCTGTAGATCTTCAGCTTGATGTGAAAGGCTGTAAGGATGTTTATGCATCTTTTGACAAATATGTTGAAGTGGAGTGTCTTGAAGGTGACAATAGGTATCATGCTGAACAATTTGGTTTACAGGTGAGATGCCTTGGAGAAATCCATCAGTTCATCATTTTTACATTGAAACCTATAACTTAATGAACAGATTCTACATTAAAAAACTTGTGGACTTAAATAAATTTATTCAAATCTGCTTGTCTTTGGCTGGTCTGCGTTGTCTCTTCTTTCAGCCATCTTTGTTTAGATATGCTTGGGAAAGCAATCTGTTTTCTTCATGGTGTTAATTTCGAAGTTATGGTTTTCCTGACTTGGACTACTATGCTCAATGTTCTGTACTCAGCTTAATATCTTGCTTAAAGGTTCCCTATAAAGATAATGTATAAAGAATTTCAGGGGATTTGTGCCTTTTTCAGGATGCCAGGAAAGGAGTTCTTTTCATTGACTTTCCTCCTGTCCTTCAACTTCAGCTAAAACGTTTTGAGTATGATTTCATGCGGGATACTATGGTGAAGGTTAGTCGCTGAATAGATAACTGAATATCTTGTCTTATATTTCTGTTGCTTTAATGAATGCTATTCTTTTCTTCTTTGAATTTGGTCAAAGTTACCCTTAAGCATTTAATACAGCATCATGAATTGTAAGCATATTTTAATAACCATACTAGGATATGAAAGTATATGTGGCTTTCTATTTTTCTGGTTTGACTCCTTTTATGTAAATCTGGTTTGTGCAAGAGCCAGTGAGATGATCTCCTATATTTCCCTTCTGAGATTGTGTTAATCTGAATGATTGTCTGTTAACTTTCTCTAGTTAGCCAGATATGTTTAATGTAAGAATTTACTTCTAAAAGTAGTACTGGAACTTCTTTTTAAGATCATCTTTGGAATTCCTAAGATATTTCCCCTTATTTCTAAATAAAATGAAGATACCTTATTTCTTATTTGTTGTAAGAATATACAGAAGAAAAATTTAGTTTCCTGGAATATTTTTATGTTGGGATTAATATTTTCCTTAAAAGATTTAGTCCTAAGGTGTCTACCCTCAATATTATGGAATGGTACATAAATGACTTGTTTTCAAGCTATAAGTTGTGATTGTAGGCATCATGTTGTTGAACTTTAATAGGATAGATTATCTGGAGAAACACGTGAATCATTTGCAGCTGGCTCTTTTAGCATTTTCTATTTTAGTTTAGAAGTTAACCTAATGGTTAATATATTTTCTGAGGCCATTTTTCTGTTTTCATATAAGTAAAAGATGTACTATAAATTTGCGGCCTTTGCTAGATAATGTTACATTTAACAAAAATGTGTTTTTGAGTACATGTATAGTATTATGATGTTGATTCCGACTTGTTAGGTGGGTGATAATTATTCAATGATTCAGTAGTCAAAAAAATATTTTCTCTTTGCTTGTACCATACAATGACAAATTGGCAGTCAATTTGCAATTGTTTTAGAGGGCTCTTCTGGAAACAAGAAGTAAAGAACCAGAAGGGGTGTGGTCTTAAACTTTATGCCTCTTCTTGAAGCTGTTCTAAAATAACCAAGATACTTCTTATATCATTAGATCCTGTAGGCTCATAAATTTTGTCTGAAAGTGTGAGAGAGATGGTGTGTGATAAAAAGGTTGCACAAATTCTGTTAGATCCTTTCTGTTCTCTTCTCTTACATGCGTGTATGTGCATGCATGTGCATTTCACTCAAATCTGTTATTTAATCTTTGATATCCGTGGAAACATTTCTTTATTATTATTTTTAATCTTAACCATACTTTTTGTATAGATAAATGATCGCTATGAGTTCCCCTTGCAACTTGATCTGGATAGGGAGGATGGCAAGTATTTATCACCTGCGGCTGACAGAAGTGTTCGCAACCTTTATACACTTCACAGGTATTTGCTCACTTTGTTGTGCTGGAACTGTCAATTGTTTTTTTTAGCAGCTGTGTTCCTTCTCTCACTTGATGTAAGTGACTTAAGGAAGGGTTTCAAAGAAACCTAAATCTCTAAAAATTTAATCTGTTTTTGACTACAAATTATTAGATCAATCAATCTGATGGTATAATGTGTAATCAAAACTAATCGTTTATGTAAAACAATGCAGAACTCCCCCTCAATTAGATTTTAATGATTTGTAGAAATCCAAAAAGTGCCTGCAATAACTTTGAAGAGCAAGGAAGACAAAAGGAGAATATAAGAATGCTGTAACCACAAGGTTTTGTTTGATGAGCAAAGTATTCTGCTAGTTAACCTGACAAGACACCTTTTAATAATTTTTAATCAGTTCCAATTTACTAAAATCCTGCTTTAACTTGAACACTAAAAAAGCCAGACTAACCTATAGCTACCTTATGTAACAGAAAAGATAATTAGTCGAGGTGATATAATTACCAAAATAACCTTTTATTTGCTGCTGAAAATTGTCAATTTCTAGTAAGCATTATTTCTATTGTTATTTCTTTAGTTTTCTTCTGTTTTTGGGTCTTTTAATTTTTGTTGGACTAGGCTTTCCTTTGATTATGTGTTTTATGCTATTGTTGTTGTTATCATCATCATCAAAAGCACTGCAAATATCACCTTTATTTTTTTGGGATAACTGAAGAAACAAAATCACAAAAAAGCCACCCCTAAGGGAGCCATCATTGTATTGTGGCAATTAATTATTAGGCTTTGTTGGTTACTTGATATTTAGAAGCATTGTTGTTCGTTTGGTGAAGTTGGCTATTGCTGAAATTTATCTACTTCCTTGTATAAATTGTGCTTGTTTCAACTGAGGGATAAGCACATTTCAATTATTTATAATGATTATTTCAGTTTGCAATAGTAATTTATGCTAATAGTTTAACTAGTTGTCAAGTTGGTCTCTATGGATGTGGTAGGGGCCAGTTCTATTATTTACTTATATTTCAAATAGAGTAGTAATGAAAATTTCAGCGTAAGGTTATATTGGTGTTTTATTGATTAAGAGTGCAAATAGAGATTTACTTTCTGCCTTTTTGTTACTCTTTGTGCCAGACTTTTCTCCATCTTTTTTCTCTTAATTTAACTGCTTATAAAAACTATTCAATCTGGTCTTTTATAACTCACCTTGACGAGTGTACAAGAGGGTAATAAGATCATAATTCTTTTACATTGTATGCAGTGTTTTGGTTCACAGTGGTGGGGTGCATGGTGGGCATTACTATGCTTATATCAGGCCAACCCTCTCAGATCAATGGTACCTATCATGTTTCGTAAATTTCTCAGTTCCAGGCTTTTATGCTAATTGCCTGTCATGTTCTTGTTTTTACTTATGCTCACTTCAGCATTTATTGGTATTGGTCATCTAGGTTCAAGTTTGATGATGAACGGGTAACAAAAGAAGATGTCAAGAGGGCATTGGAGGAGCAGTATGGTGGTGAAGAAGAGGTATTGTTCTCTGATTGTTGTGTGTCAAAATTGAAATTTCTTTTATGTGGTTGAATTTCCTTCAGTACAGACGCTTTATCTTACCTGCTTCCTTCAACAGTTACCGCAGACAAATCCTGGGTTCAACAACACTCCATTTAAATTTACTAAATATTCAAATGCATATATGCTTGTGTATATACGAGAAAGTGACAAGGACAAAATAATCTGTAATGTGGATGAGAAGGACATTGCCGAACACCTGAGAGTAAGATTGCTTCTGATTTTTGTTAATTACAAATTTAAATTTGCAATGCTGTTTATGTTCACTGCAAAATGTTGCTGTGTGCTTTGAACATCACATTTCAGATAAGATTGAAGAAAGAGCAAGAAGAGAAGGAGCAAAAGAGGAAGGAAAAAGCAGAGGCACATCTGTATACTGTTATAAAGGTACAACATTCCATATGCTTGTCTCTCTCTCTCTCTATAGATTTATATGTATCTTATCTTATTTTTGTATGTCATCAGGTTGCACGTAATGAAGACCTAGTTGAGCAGATTGGAAGGGATATATACTTTGATCTGGTAGATCATGAAAAAGTTCGTAGCTTTCGAATTCAGAAGCAGATGCCTTTTAATGTTTTCAAGGTACTTAAATATAAGGCTAGATCTTTCTTGTTTTAATCAATTGTCTGGTACCCCCTAAAAAAAGTAAAAATCGGAAAGTAATTCTGTAAGGCCATTACTTTTTTTCTCGAGCTTTACTTGGAAATTTCTCCCTGCTTGTAATTTCTTAGGGTGATTTCCTGCTACTTTTCCTGTATGCATGGAATTGTTCCAATCTTCTAGTATTTTGTAGTAGACAATTTTACACTTGGGGAACGAACTAATTGAATTAGATCATTTTTCATGTCAAATGTTTAAAAACTGACAATCTTCTGGTAACTGACAATGCATAGATTGGAAAAAGATGTTGAGAGGTAAAGTGTACCATATTGGAGATTTTAGATCTGAGTCATCTGACTCTAGTTAAGGTTATACTTTTGCAATAACCTTGATTTTCTTTGTAAAACTAAAGATTTAGATGATTTAAAGTTCCAAATTAGGTTTCTCATTCTCTCTCCTGAAAACCTTGGGGCTTGATTAAAAGTCAAGGTATGCTGATTTCTGTTTTTCTCTGAGTGTGTGAGTGTGAGCTCCTACACTTTTTAGCGTAGCGTGAGATCCTACTAGAAAGTTTAAAACCGGGGACGACTCAATATGATTGAAAAGCATGGAAAAACCATTTTGGATTTCATTATTACTCGTTCTTGTGAATTTTGCATGAAGAATTTGTAAGAGCTTGCTGGTGAAGTATGTTGACAAGTGAAGTTTAATATGAAATTGGTGGAGAAGATTGTTGCATAGATTAGGATTCTGCCTGATAAGTTTCCTGATGTTGATGTGAATTTGGCGATTATAACTTGTCTGAAGTTTTTGAAGTATCTGACAAAAAGATTCAGGGCTTATTACTTAAGTACCAACCAAGGTTAGAATCTGGGTGAGAATAGTCATGGCCGTCATGAACGTGGTGGAAGGCACTTAAGTTATGGCATTACCAATTAAGATGTGAATGTGGATGCCTTTCCTCGAAATCTTCTCTCCTTGAAATGATGCACTTTTCCTTTAGTCAAATATCTTGAATTTGTTGTTTAACTTTCCTTACTATGTACTATTCATATATGGTTTTATTCTACAGAAAGTCCAATTATTAAGGAACTTTTGTTTGCCTCAGTAGGAGTTGGACCTTATATAGTACAAGGGGAGCAAGACCTTCTAACTGAAATTTGTGTCTCACTTTTGGAGATAAATCAATTAAATGTGGATTTTTTCCCCTCTGCACAGTTTGTTTTTTATTTTCTGTTGTTTTGGTCAAGCAGTTGAAAGAGATAAATGTAGTTTTAATTCCTTAACCTATAACTATGTGATGATTTGAACTAAAAGTTAGTGGACTTCTGCATGTGCCTCAGTGCATGGTTTATGGATGGGATGCTTTCCGGTTAAATATGTTCTTATTTGCTTTGTTTTATTTTGTATTTTTGATGATTTTATTTTTCTAGACTCCACAACAAATTCCTTTGTTCTGTAAGTTTTGAAGCTAATGCCATACAATTGAAGTTTCTACTCCTAATGTCCTATTGTTTATTATTATCAGGAAGAAGTTGCTAAAGAGTTTGGTATTCCTGTGCAATATCAACGTTTTTGGTTATGGGCAAAGCGGCAGAACCATACATACCGTCCAAATCGACCATTAACTTTTCAGGAGGAAGCACAATCTGTAAGTGTTTTTGGTTTTACTAATTTCAAGCTTTTACCTGAAGCATGCTATATGACCTATGGTTTGAACTCGTACCATCACGCGACGCTTGTACCTGAGTCCGAGCAACAGACATTTAAACTCACGACCAGTCATTGAGTGTATTCTGTATATGAATTGAATAATGTGTAGTCTGGTTGATTTTATGATTACATTGATATTCATACTGGCAGTCATAAGTATGGATTATGTAGTAACATTTGCAGTAAACATTTCTTTTCAGGTTGCTGGCAGGTATAGGTCTAGTGGGTCCACCTGCTTTATCTGCTTTGTGTACTCTTGTTTGTCTTGTTCTTGTATGTTAACGTAACACAACATTTTGTGTATGATGTGATCTTTGTAATAACTTCAATTAGGTAGGACAACTTAGAGAGGTTTCAAATAAGGCAAATAATGCCGAGCTGAAGTTGTTCCTGGAAGTGGAGCTTGGACCGGTACTTATTTGATAATTTTCTTTTGAATTTTGGTTTGCTTGAAGCTCTTTGTTTTAGTGATGGTGCACTATTTCTGATATTTAGCATTATTCAGGATTTGCAGCCAGTACCTCCACCTGAGAAGAGTAAAGAAGATATACTTCTTTTCTTTAAACTCTATGACCCATTCAAAGAGGAGCTCCGGTAATAACTACATCCTGTTTTTCATTAGAGTGGAACTATTTGTGGTTACTGATGCTTTTTCTTCTATGTCAGTTATATTGGGAGGATGTTTGTGAAGGGTGCTGGCAAGCCAATGGAAATATTGGCAAGGATCAACAAAATGGCAGGCTTTGGTCCTGATGAAGAGATTGAACTTTATGAGGTTGGTTTGGTTATTTTATTTTAGATGCATCTGGTTTCTCAGTAAATGTGTCTACCACATCTCACCTATCTCTTCCATGCACAGGAAATAAAATTTGAACCCAATGTCATGTGTGAACACATTGACAAGAAGCTCACATTCCGTACCAGTCAGGTGTGATAAATCAATGCTCAATTACAATGTTTTCTTCCATAAGTTGACAAGCCTTTATTATGAAATCACTTTGTCAATTATCTGTATCTCAATGTTTGAATAATTTTTGCTGTTTCTCCTGATTTTATTATTATTATTTTAAAATTTGTCTTTGTGAATGCATGTTCCAAATACAGCTTGAAGATGGTGATATTATATGCCTTCAAAAATATTCTGAAGTTGCAAGCGAACAATGCCGTTATCCTGATGTTCCTTCATTTCTGGAGTATGTGCATAATCGTCAGGTATAGGAAGAATCTTCTTGTGGTAGTATTAATTTTTTGACAACTTGTTAGTGTATGAAGATTGGACCATTGCTGAGGTTCTAATTTTTCTTTTCCTGGCTGCAGCAATTCTGTTGATGTTTCTGATATGGATTGAGATTTCTTGATGTTGTTGACAGCAGCAGATCTTTTCTTGCTTTTAAAATGTTTAGCTGTAGCTTGTGCTTTCTCAGGGAAAAAGCCAGAGACTTTTTTCTTTTTTGATATTTCTATCCTTTTTATAATTTGCCCTCAAATTAGTAGAATCTTAGGCTTGAACCTTTGCTTTTTGCCTTTTGTCTTCTGTTTCCTATTCATTTTGCGTTTTTCTTTTCCTGTTGCATTTATCTTTTGCCTCCAAATAAAAAAATTACAAAAGCAAAAATTAAAAGCATCTATTAAATGGAACCATAGAGAGGGAAGGTTTTAATTTTCTATTGGTTGTACTAACTTTATGGAATCAGTATCTATGATATCTATTCGAAATCTAGAAGTAAAGGACTTTAGTTACTGATGCTTTGCTGAGGTCTGTGATTTTAATTTTAAACCCCATTATGGTGTACATGTTCAAAATTCAGTGTAATCGAGGATTATTATTTGCAAAAAAATTATTTATTTACATTGATGATATGTAGGTTGTTCGGTTTAGATCTCTAGAAAAGCCAAAGGAGGATGAATTTTCTCTTGAGTTGTAAGTTCGTTATTACTAAATTTTACACTTTTAAGTAGATACATTCTGGAGTAAGTCTGACTAATTCTGCTTACACTATTCATGCTCATGTAATCATTTGTCTAGGTCAAAGCTTCACAATTATGATGATGTTGTTGAAAGGGTGGCTCACCATCTTGGCTTGGATGATCCTTCCAAAATTAGGCTTACATCCCATAACTGTTATTCCCAGCAACCTAAACCTCAACCTATCAAGTACAGAGGAGTCGAACATTTGTCTGACATGCTTATTCACTACAATCAGGTTTTGTTGGTTACCTAATTGTAGTTCTTTTTTATACTATTCATTGTTTTAACGTTTTGTCAAGTATAATAATTCTGATTATTGCTGAAATGGGGTATATTTCTGTTTTTGTTAGACATCTGATATTCTATATTATGAAGTGTTGGATATACCTTTGCCAGAACTCCAAGGCCTCAAAACATTGAAAGTTGCTTTCCATCATGCTACCAAAGACGAAGTGAGTGTGGATTAGAAAATTAAAAATGCTTCAGTTAATTATTTTTTTTCTGTGTATTATCAGCCTATGTTCCCCTCATGAATTATTCGTTAATTCTCAGGTAGTTATTCATACTATTAGACTGCCAAAACAGAGCACTGTAGGGGATGTTCTTGATGACCTCAAGACAAAGGTAACCATTCCAGTTTTGGTTTTTTCCACTTCCTTGAGTTTTGCCTCCAAAATATTTAAAAAAAGAAGAAGGTGAAACTCTACCAAAATGACTTAGTTTTAATGGTCACTTTGCAGATAAAGCATATGCTTTATTGTTTATAGCACCTTATTTATATGATTTTATGTCCTAGTTCAACTTTGCATCTGGCAATTATCTCCATATTTTTCCTTGAAGATAGGAATTCAACAAATTGCTTTGCATTTGATGTGAGCAGGTGGAGTTGTCTCATCCTGGTGCTGAACTTAGATTACTTGAGGTTTTCTATCACAAGATTTACAAGGTATGTGTTCTGTTGGATTCTATGCATAAATATGGCTGTGTGCAAACAAGTGTACAATGTACATGTATGTCTAGAGTTGGCAAAGCAGACCTGAACCCCCTAAAACTCGCTCAACCCATTTGAGCAGGAAAAGAAAACCAGCCCAACCCGAACCTAAAATTCCCTATACCTTAAATGTAAACTAGAATGGTTCAGATTGAAATGGTCTAAAATATATTTGAATATGAAATCAAATATCCAAAAACCTGCATAGCCCCAATGTCGAACTTGAAATGACTTGATCTACCCAATTGCTGTCCGTAATATGGGTGCACCTGTGTCTGGCTGCATGAGCCTGTTGGGTTATGATTTGGATTTGTGTTTTACGTTGCTTGAATAAAGTTTTGTTGACCTAATTAGTGTCGGAACTAATTTTCTTCCATGTCACATTATATGGAATTATTTACTATACCGACACATTTTTGGGAGATCTTTCACTGCCTATTTAACTGCTTTCATATAGATTGCTTGCTCATAAGCAAAGGTTATATCAACTTGATCTCCTGTGTATCATAGCCATTGTTTGTTGTAATTTTCCTGAATTTTCATGCATCATAGCCATACTTTGCTAAAATAATTTAAATAAGGTTTTTTAGTTTCTGTGGAAAATCTGAAAATTGCACCATCTTTATTTCTTTGGGAGCGAAAAAATTTGCCTCCATTTTTGGGGCAGCGCTTTTTATTCAATGGCTGAGTTATCAAGACCTTTTCATTAGCTAGAGTTTTTCAATGACTCTCTTGATACCTGGTGGACAAACGCAAGAATTCCAAAATTTGATACTTCTTTTTCTGTGTGGTTTTTTTAGGAATTCATGCAAATTATGATTGCTTTGTTAACTTTGTTGTCTTGTATTGGTTTTGCAGATCTTCCCTCTCAGTGAAAAGATAGAGAACATAAATGATCAATATTGGACATTACGTGCAGAGGAGGTAAGGCTCTTTGTCCTCCAAACATGTCCCAATTTGTATTTATACAGTATACCAATCTTAATTCTTGTACGTACATTCTAAAATCCTTTATATATAGATTGTTCCATAAATTTCTACTTAACATTACCACTCTTAAACCTTGTTATATGTTTTGCATGCATTGTAGGGCTTTTAATCTCTTTTCGAGTATGACAGTGCTGAATGCTCACTTAATAAGCCAGTTAAAGTTTTATGGTCGTTGATGGCCTACCCTGGTCATAAGCAGCAGAGTGGTTGATTGTCTCTAGTTTGGCTGAATTTTAACAATAATTTGAAAAATATTGTGCTTCCTTTCAAAGGCAACTCTACTATTAAGTATAATGGTTAGAGAAAAAATAATCAATCCATGTGGAGCCAAAACTGGATTTTGAATATGTCCAAGACTTAATAGGAGAATGGTGCAGAATTATCTTTGCTTTTGACATTTTTATTTTTTTTGTACTTTTTTTTTAATTTTATGTTCTCAGTGTATTTTAAATTTTTTACACTGACCAAATTAATCAACAGTTCTGACTTGTCCTGATCATACAATAAATGGGATATTCAAAAGTTCCTTTGCATTTTGTCAAACTATAGAGCTTCTTTTCTGTTTTCTTTAATCTGTTCCCTTCATTCTCTTGTCTGATATTGTTTTCTTATTGCCTTAGATACCGGAAGAGGAGAAAGACCTTGGTCCTCATGATCGCTTGATTCATGTTTACCATTTCATGAAAGACACAACACAAAACCAGGTGATAGATCATAATTGCTGTTCCTGCCCCTCTTTGAGTGGACCGATTTTGTTTCAGAATACCATTGTTTTATTGATGAATGTTAAGAAAGAACTTCATGTCATGGAGGATACTTGTTGCTTTGCTTATGTGTTAATTTCTTTGTCAACCTTAACAGCAGGTACAGAATTTTGGGGAGCCATTTTTCCTTGTTATTCATGAAACTGAAACATTAGCTGAAGTTAAAGTGCGAGTTCAGAAAAGATTACAGGTTCCAGATGAGGAATTTGCAAAGGTATGATCTCCCGGACACAAAAACCAAGTTATTATGTCTATTAAGATTGCATAGCTTTCCAGTTTTATATATTATTTTCTCTTCCTTTGTTTCCCCATATTTTTTTTTTTTACGGATACAAGTAAATTGAACAATTGTACAAATTCTGCCCATTATTCCAAATATTTGCTCATGGTTTTTCCTTTTCCATTTAATTCTAAACTGTCCAGTGGAAGTTTGCATTTTTATCACTGGGTCGTCCAGAGTATCTTCAGGACTCTGATGTTGTGTCTACTCGTTTTCAGGTTCTTTCTATCTCTATTATCTTCAAGTTCTGTACTTGTCACTTTTCTTGCTGCTCTTTTTGACATTGATCTTTTACTTTGTTTTTGTAGAGAAGGGATGTATATGGGGCTTGGGATCAGTATCTTGGTCTGGAACATTCTGACAATGCCCCTAAGCGGTCATATGCAGCAAATCAGGTATAATATTTCTCGATAGCTTTTATTCTTAGTTGAAGAGCGGTGAACCTGGCCAATGATAACTGAATTGTAGTGGTATGAACAGTATAGTGAAATTTGTTTGAAATTGATAGAATCTAAATTTAGGTATTCTAAATTGCTATTAATTCATCAATGCTAGTTGATTTGGCTCATTGTTGGTAGAGGAAACTGGGGTTTATTTTTATTGATTCTAGATGCATGCACATACCAAATAAGTCTGCTGACAAGAAATGGGATACTTTGTTCATTGGTAAGATGGTTTGATTGAATTTTGCAGAACCGGCATACATTTGAGAAGCCAGTAAAAATCTACAACTAGATCAAAAACCGGATGAGCTACAACAATTGTATGAGGTGAAACGTGTAGCCAACGGTACGTCCAACTTTTGTGTAATAAGCGAAGAAGCCGGAAGGAGGCTGATTGTTTGGTAATGCAGGAACGGTTATCAAGTAAATTAGATGTGATTCATTCAGCGGTATGGGAAGATGTCATCAACCTAGAAACTCTACATGTTTTCCCAATAGATAGGGACCCGCCTAGTTCCGTGGACAAGGTGGTTTTTAGGTAAGCATTTGGTGTTAAAGTTCGGTTGTAATCTACTTACTACACGACGAGATTTTGTTTTTGGCATTTGTTGTGGGTCGAAATTTTATATTAGCGGGCTGGTGAGCGAGTGATTGGGGATTGTGTATAGAAAATATAGACTGGTAGAGACCCAATGTTGTTTTTTATTTAATCTCCTAAATTTGTGAACTGGTTTTTGCATAGGATGTTGTCACTTGTTAATGGGGACGCTCGTCCCAGCTTTTGTGTAATAGAATGAATCATATCACCATCAACTGCCCAACAACCAGCCTTTGGCTTCCAACTTACATACATATATAAAGAAACGAACACAAGTTATGACATGTTTATATAAAACCAAAGTAAATTGGCCTTATAGTTTACACGTCGCAAGTTGTGTGGCCGTGCAGACATAAAGCGATATTATTTCATTGTGCATGTTTGTTTTGAGGCACGCTATGTTTGTGCGAAAATAAAGAGAAGTTACAGTACTGTAAGATTACTACAGAGGAGAAACTCGAGAGTATCTCCCAAGTTTGAACGAGTCAGGAAGGACTTCTACAGCAAGCCCTTTGAAATGAACTTACAGCACCTGACAACGCAGGCAATAAGTGCAATATTTTACCCCACACCAATTGCTTCGCTTGCTTTTTGAGCGTATGCAATAACTTTTCTACAATTCATTATAGAAATTATTATAACGTATGCAATGTCTTTTTAAACAAGATTTACAACAATTTTTTTTTATTACACTACTTTTTTGCCGTTCACATATTATTGTTCATATTTTTTACGGTTTTATGGGGTTATACGTAATAGTAATAAATCTTTGGTTAAAATATTTTAAGTCCTTGTACCTTCAAAAATTTGAAATTTAGCCCCTATATTTTTATTTCCAAGAATTTAGTCTTTTTATTTTTCAAAGTTTGAATTTTAGGTCCAATTGTTAAAATTGTTAAATTGATGTTTATTACAATATTATTATTTTTAGTTACATGGCTACCAAGTGTTTTTTTTTTTAATTTTGAAATGTTATACAAACAAATTTAACAAAGAAAAAAAATTAACAATGTCAATAGTTGGACCTAAGTTTCAAACTTTGAAAGTAGAGGGATTAAATTTCGCATTTTTGAAAAATACTAATACTTATAGCATATTTTAACCTAAATCTTTAATGTTTTCTTGATCTTCCTACCATTGTACTTGTTGCTGTAAGTAATTTGTGTTGATTTTTTCATGTATGAGTTTAGTTCTTTAGAGTTTTTAATACAGTCAACTCTCTATATAACCTCATTTGTCTATTAATATTTTACCTGTTATAGTACACCAATAACATGTTCTTATAAGGAGATAATTGTTGTAAGTTAACATATCAAGAATTTTCATTAAATAAAGAAAGTGAGAATCAAATCAATAAAATTAAAATATGTAAAGTAGGTGAATGCATTCTTGCTTTTATACATATTTTATTTTACATTATTTCACATTATTAATTACAAAGTTCATAAATCTAACAAGTTTAATTAATTTGAATGAATTATCAAATTAAATTAATTAATTAATTTACCATGAGTTAATAATTAATTTATAAGTTTATGATGTTCCAAATTCAAAGTAGAATATTAAATTAGAGAACTTAATAGTTGATTGAATTGATATCTTTAATTTCATTCATTGAAGATTATTTTGATCTAATAAAATATGATTAACGGATTTTTTGTGTGAAATTTAAACATTTTATTCTAATAATATTTTAGCTAAAATCATTTTATTTAATAAATTATAATCAATAGGTTTACTTATATGAAGTAACTATAATTTTACTTAAAATTTTAGGCAATATACACTATTATAGAAAACTAATTTAATAAAAAAATATATTTTATAACAATGGTTGTTTCTGTTATAAGTGAAAAGCTGTTATGAAATTTTAAAATAAAACATAAAAAAATCCGTTCTATTAGAAACTGAGTTGTGATAGCGAAAGTGTCTGTTTTAAAAAGGGTTGGTTGTAATAATAAATTATTTTTTGTCAAATCAAAATTTTAATTTTAACAAAAAAAAAAGAAATTTTATAAAATTATTTTATGAAATGGAAACTTATTTAATTGATGATTTTTTTTTTAAGAAAAAAATCGGTTGAGTTTTAAATTAAAAACTATAATAGACACTAGTTTAGGTATTAAAGTGAGGAAAAAATAGGTACTGCAATGAGGTAAAAAACCTATATTGAGGGTTTATGTTCTACCTTCAATATTTAATCTTGAGGCAGTCCCTTCCTCAATGGATTGTTGTTTGGACTGCATCATTATGATTAACTATTATGGTTCACACATGCTTTACATTAATATTTTAGCGTTAAATTATAAGGTAAAAATTTTAAATTTTTTATGTATTTTTCATATATTTGGAAATTAATATGAATTTTTTTTTCGAATTTAAAAATTTAAGTCTAGTTGTTACTATAAAGATTATTTTGTTAAATTTATTAGTGTGACATTTTGAAATTAAAAAAAAATCATTTGATAGTCCTGTGACAAAAATGACAATATAATGAACCTAAATTTAGCAAAGAATTTAGATGATATTAACAATTCTTAAAAATCACATTAGCATTTTAATTAGATTAAATCATTAAGACTAACTAATGATATTGTAAAAGTTAAGGTATCAAATTATGTCAAAATTAAAGTATAGAGATTAAATATCAAATTTTAGTGTAGTATAGGGATCGAATTAAAATTTTACCATTGTTATATAATCTGAAAAAAAAACATAGGACCAAAATTAAAATTTAAATAGTGTAGTGCATATACCAAAATTAAAAATTGACCAGTGTTATATAATCTTAAATTTGAGGGTAACATAGGGACCAAAATTAAGATTTTACCATTCTTCTAAGTAATGCAAAAATAAAAAATAGGGAAGGTGACCTATTATATATAAGTGAGGATAACATGGGGACCAAAATTGGAAATTTACTATTATATATATAGAAGAAATAGAACTTCCTTTTATATATAGGTATATAGAAGTGTAGATTTGAAAAGGCGGAAACAAGAGTGTTTGATAATGAGGATAGTGATGTTTATTGCCAAATTAAGAGCATTGGAATGGATGAATATTGCATCAAAGCTAATGGATGGTTGAATGGGTGATTGGCTCATCAATCTCAACTATCATGCTGCAAAATTTTAGGTCCAATTTACTCGATCTTTCTTAACAATAAACATTAAAGTCGTCCATCATTGGTATGCTTCCTCTTTGAGCAAAGATACCGCACATCTTAAACAATCTTTAAGAGTACACAATAACTTGTCAAGAACCCTCTTGAGTGTTTTCTAGCAAATATTCAGTTTTTGTTAGGTCATCATCTTTCTTGCATTTGAATTATTCTACCCACATTTATAGATTTTATTATTGGAAGGCAATTAATAGGTACCGCGTTAGGACCTTGAGGACAAATAGGTGTCACAGGAGGCACAATCGAGGGAGGAGGGTGCATTTGAGGTTGTAGAGCTGAAGGGGTAGGTCCCATGTATTGAGTGAACCATTCGTTCATCATTTGGAAGAAGACATCTCTTACCTCACTCCTAAGCCCTTGCTAAACGTGCAAACTTTGAGTGGCTCTCTATTCGAAAGTAAGAATATTACTTTCTACTTCATTTGATACGACTCGATTTGATTTAGTCGACATGATTTATCTATATAAGAAAACAGTCAATTTGGACCAAATTGCAAATCTTTAAAAATTTAGAATCGATGTTGTCACGCCACCAAACAGTTTGTCATGTCGTGACCTCAAGTCACTCGACGTCATAATGTAACTCATTATTAACCGACGTTGCTACGAGAAAAACCGCTCATCGAGTATTTGATAAAAATAAGTCATTTTGATACCTATTTCAATTAGTCTAAACAATCATTCAATATACTCACCTACAAACATCCAAATTTCGCAACATTTAATACCAACAACTAACTTTTTCAATTGCCAATCTTAACTATGATATAGCACATTAAAAATTTGACATTTCATATGTATGCATATTGTACCATATTAGTTTAAAGGCTTTAAACTTTAACCATTTCAACTAATATATGTTTAAAACTACTTTTTTATTGAATTAACCCAAAATAATTCCAAAAAAAAAAATATAAAAATGACTTTGAAATTTATAGAACTCACCGGTGTCGCTTGATACATCGGTAGTCTCATCATTAATTTAAAAAAATTAAATACCTTCACTTTATCAGGCGACATTAGTATATAAATTATTTTATCAATTAAAATAGGAAAAATAATAAATTTTGTATGGATGTGTTAAATATTTTATAAGAAAAAGCATGGAAACGAGTTGAGGTAAATGGAAGAGTCCATTTAAGTTTTTTATATATAGAGAGAGAGTCATTTAATTCCTTCAACCATAAAACTGCTATCACAGAGTTTCCCTATTATGCTCCCCTCTCCTATAATCCTCACTTTCTTTACTATTTTAAAATTTGAGAAAAAATACATTAAGTGATTGAGACACATTATTTCTTTTATAATTTTAAAGATAATATTATTAAATAATTTTAAAAATAAAATAAAATCTGAAAAGTAATCATCTGTCAAAAAAATGCAAAACCACAGTAAGAACAAGACACGTGCCCATCATTCCTGCTTTTGATTTTACTTAAATTTTATTTTATTTGTTCTTTTCTTTTTTCTGCATTAATTCTTCTTTTCATAAAAATTGGTATTTTTAACAGGTATTTTAAAATAAACATATTGGTATGTCCAACAAATATTGTGAGTTTCAAATCATTTTTGTATTTAATTTTTTTAGATTATTTTCATAATTTATTAATTATTTTGAGATATTTTAATAAATAAAAAATCAATAAAAAGACATTTAAAAATTAAAATAAGAAAACGATATATTTTGAAGTAAAAAATCTGCGTTCCAACTTCCACCTACGAGTTGTTCCTTATCTCCTTGAACCGTCTCCCACCTCCGCCCACTGAACCTTTTTCACTGAACCATCATCCATATTCAACTTAACCCTTTCAATCACCGCCCCATCTGTGCATAGTTAGGCATAACTTACTTATCTACGTCCCACGTAGCCTGAACTTTTCAATTAAAGCTTAGGCAATGGCTATTCCTATGGTGCTTGATATTCTGTTTCCACCCACTTTGTTCCTCACTGGAGCATCTGTTTTAACTCTGTTATCACTGGCAATTCTTGGGGTTTTAGAAATTAGAGGGATTAACTTGAAATATTCCAAGTTCGTCAATACTGCTTCTTCTTCTTCTTCTTCTTCTTCTTCGATTAGCTTTAAAGTTCCCAGTAGAGTTGGCATGTTATTGCTCTACACACCAGCTTTCCTTGTCGGTGTTGCTTCCTTTTGGCTTTACCCAGCTGATGACTCTAGATTTCTTTTCCTCAAATCTGCCGTTACCATCCATTTCTTTAAGAGACTTTTTGAGGTATGTTTACTCTTTTTTCTCTTTTGCGGATACATTACTTTTGATCTTACGATGAATGTTCATAAAGTAAATTTATTGATTAAACATTGCAGGTGATTTTCATTCATAAATACAGTGGAAAGATGTCTCTGGACACAATGATAATTATACTTGTCAGCTATTTCTTTCTAAGCTTAAGCTTGATTTACAAGCAAACTTTCAATCAAGGACTCTCGGAACCGTCCATTGATTTGAAGTACCTTGGAATTGTGTTGTTTTTAATAGGTTTTAGTGGCAATTTCTACCACCATTACCTTCTGTCCAAGCTAAGAACAAAGGGTGACAAAGAATACAAGATCCCCAAAGGTGGTTTGTTTGAGTTGGTGATTTTCCCTCACTATCTGTTTGAGATTTTAGACTTCTTGGGAATTAGTTTAATTTCTCAAACATTGTACTCATTTTCAGTCACTCTAGGCTCTGCATTGTACTTGATGTGTAGGAGTTATGTCACTAGGAAATGGTACATGTCTAAGTTTGAAGACTTCCCCAAGGAAGTCAAAGCTCTAATTCCATTTGTTTTTTAATGCATGGATGAAGGCTTTCATATACACCCACCAATTGGTTACACTTCATTAGGGAATGGAGATTTGAGAATAAAATATATTCTCCAATTAACCACTTTTATGTTATGATTATAATTTTGTTTTATCATGGCTTCAATACATGTTATTAGACCATATATGTAACTGTGTAAAAATAGGAAATTGCAAATGATAAGCATGTGATATTATCCTTGCATTGTTGCTTCTGAAATTCACAAAATTGTTGAGCTGGGCCTAAATGAAAGGAATATGTGGTTATGAAAAGGGCTGCCGACTACTTGCTAAAATATGTGGGTCCGAATCTACAACTAATGGAAGTATGGAATCAATGTTCACTTCTTTTAAGCAAACTAAACTGTTAAATTATAACTTTGGTTTGGTTTTATTTCGAGTCAGAGATAAATTTAGATTATTACAAGTTTGAGGTTTTTCGGACTCAAAGTTTATTTAAATTTAGATTTTTTGATCTTCAATTAAATTGTTATGTGCTTAGCTGAATATAGGTGGAGGATTTTTTTGGCTCAAGCTTGTTTTGCCGCTTTAATTGGGACTTTTTGCTTATGAGTTTTAAATAAATATGTTTTATCTAGACATAAAAAATAATTATTTAAATCTCATATTTCATAATTAATTTATATAATCAACGATAAAGTTTGACTAAATTAAATTGTTCAACTATTTATTTGATGTAAAAAAGAAATTATTGTTAAATACATATTGGAAAGTAGTATTTTATCAATACTATAAAAATATCATATAAATGACAAATTTTACATACATAATAGGTTTGTTCATGAGTTAGGCTATCCACTCAAGCCCGAAGGTCCGTTTGAAATTTGAAAGGGTTTGGATAAAAATACTAAGCCCGAAAAATAAGTTTGAGCAAAAGAATAGGCCAATTTAAAATATGGGCCAATCTCGGGCTTAAACATTCAAGGCTCGAGCTCGGTCTGACCCATTTTTAAGCTTTTAATACTTTATATTATGTTTATATATATATTATGTAATTTAGAATACATTAAAAAATAAACTTATACTAAATATATAATACTACTTTAATGTAAACATTAAAATAATATTAAGATGACTATATAAAAATTTTCAATAAATAAAAAATGTATAAAATTATTAAATATCAAAATAAAATAAAATAAATATATATTTTAAAATTAAAATAATATGAACAGGTCTAAAATGGACTTGGTTAGTCTTTCGCAAAAATAGGCATGTTTAGGTAAAACTTTAGGCCCATATTTTGGGTCAAGCCAGATTTGGGCAAAAGTATAAAGTATGTTAATATCATACTTAGGCTTGTTCCGAACCCGACCCGACCCATGAGCCCCTCTAGTTAAAGCTTCATATTACTAACACGAAGGTCACAGGTTCGACTCTTGCAAACCGAATAACTTATTAATTAATTTTGTATCTTAGGTAATGGTTGAAATAATAATTGTGATTAAAATGGACGTGAGCCAACTCCCCCATATATTTCTTAATTGTGCTTTAAGCAATATTATTAACACGTTCAATTCTTGCAAACTGAATAAGTTATTATTATTTTTATCTTACACCGAATAAATTATTGATCATTTAACCAATGGAGAAAAGCTTGGTATATTATAGTTTCTACAAATGAAATGACTAACATGGTTGTAGCTTCATACTACTAACATGAAGGTTGCAGGTTGGATGTCTTTGAGTTGAATAAGTTATTATTTATTATTTTATCTTAGGCCGAACAATTTTTTATCATTTAATCAATGAAGAAAAACTTCATATATTATAGTTTCTACAAACGGAACAATTGGCTTACTAGTGTAGTTGGTTGTAGCTTTATGCTACTAGGTTTGATTCTTGCAGATTGAATAAATTATAAATAAATTTTTTTTGTTAGGCTGAATAATTTAATATCATTTAATTAGTGAAGAAAAGTTGATATATATATATTTCTACAAATGAAATAACTAGTTTACTAGCTTAGTTGATTGTAAGCTTCATGCTACTAACATGAAGGTAGTAGGCTTAGTGTTTATATTTTTATCTTAGACCGAATAGCTTATTATCGTTTAATCAATGAAGAAAAGCTTCATGTATTATAGTTTCTACAAATGAAGGTCGTAGGCTTGCGGATTGAATAAGTTTGTATTTTTTTTTTTTATCTTAGGCAGTGGTTAAAATAATGATTGCCATTAAAATGGACCTCGGCCTGCTCTCCTCCTATATTTCTTATTTGTGGTTTAACCAATTAGTTTTTAAATAATTATTTGTATTTTTTTAAAGAAATTAAATAACTACTAGTATTGAAAGTTTAAAATTATTTTAAGTATTAATTTTTTATTTGTAAAATAAATAATGGTTAAATGAATTTTGACATTAGATTGACATAAATAAAATTAATATTAGTAAAAACCAATCAAATAAATATTTGGAAATTGAAATTTTGTCTTTCGAAAAAAAGTCATTAAACTTAAAAATACAATATTTTTCATTTAATTAAGGTGTTACAAAATTAAATTTAAATCATTAATATTTTAGAGGAGCTAAAATTAAAGTATTATTATTTTTTTAAAATTCAAAAGTTAAAAAATATTATCATTTAACTAATGAAGAAAAATTCATATATTATAGTTTCTACAAATGAAACTACTAGTTTACTAGCTCAATTGGTTGTAGCTAGATCTGTTCATGGGTTTGGCTACTTATTTTAGCTTAAAGACCTGTTTGAAATTTGAGAAAGTTTGGCTAAAAATGTTAGGCCTAAAAATGAGTTTGAGTAGAAAAATTAGGCCCATTTAAAATACGGATCGGGCTTGGGCTTGAACATTCAAGACTTATCCCAACCAATTTTTAAGTTTTTTAATACTTTATGTTTTTTATATATTATGTAATTTAGAACATGTTAAAAAAAACTTATACAAAACATATAATACTACTCTAATGTAAATATTAAAATAATGTTAAGATGACTATATAAAAAAATTCAATAAATAAAAAATGTATAAAATTATTAAATATTAAAATAAAATAAAATAAATATTTTAAAAAAATAAAAAATAAGTTTGGGTTAGTCTTTTGCAAATATGGACAGATTTGGACAAAATTTTAAGCTCATATTTCGGACCTTGTTAGACTTAGGCAAATATAAAATATATTAATATCATAGTTAGATCTAATCCGAATCTAATCCTGCCGACCCATAAACACGTCTAATATATAATAAATATAATTATATTGATAAATTAAATATTATAAAAAAAAAAAATCATGGAGTTGAGATATTCTTTTCTGATATCATTTTAATAATGAAAACTCCTAAGTCCTAATACAAAAGTTAAGATATAGTGAGATACTCGATATTTCTACAAATTTTCAATGTATTTAATAACTCATATTAAAGTTTTCCCTTATTTTGATACAAAAGTTAATATATAATGAGATACTCAATCTTTTCTGATATCATTCTAATATTGAAAACTCGTATATATGATTTTGGCACAGAAGCCAAGATATAGTGAAATACTCCATCTTTCTACAATGTATTTAACAATTCACATTATAATTTCCCTTCTTTTTCTTTTTGGTACAAAAGTCAATATGTAATGAGATCATCTTTTTTTATATCACTAAGATCAAGGATTTATTTATTTATAAAATATATATCAATTATATACAAGTTGGCTATTTTCAATCCATCCCTTTCCAGTTCACACACATCACTAGGGAAGAAACTATATGGGATAATATTAAAAATATATATAGTATTATTATACACATATGTATTTTATATATTCTCCAACTTAATTTAACTTTAATTAAATTACTTAAAATAATTATTTTTTTATATTATAAATAAACATATTTTCTCCTTTTTACAAATTTTAATCATTTTGTTTTTTTTTCGTAAGTTAATGTTTTTTATTTTTGTGTAACCAAATTTAAAAAAATTAGTATTTTTTGTGTAATTTTTCTCATGTAATTGACATATAATTTTAGTAATTATTTTACTCTAAACTCCAAACTCTGAACCCTAAACTTTAAACTCGATATCTCGAGATTTAGGGTTTGAGTTTAAAATTTAAGGTTTAAGGTTTAGATTTGGAGTTCAAGGTTCATATTCAAGGTTATAAGTTTAGGGTTTGAGGATGTGAGTTCAAGAGGTTTAGTGTTCAGAGTTTGGTGTAAATATTTTTTTCAAAATTATGTATTAATGACATGAAAAAAATTGTCAAAATATCATCAAATAATTGAAAAGGAACAACAAATAATATGGTGAGAAGGGTCCATAAAATAATTTATCTATGAATTATTATATAATAATTTCATGCCTTTAAAATTTGATAATGTGACAAAATTTTGCCGATACTTAAAAAATCTTTATTTTTTGAATTATTCTATTGTAAGTTATTCCCCTATATATATAATCGTGCACATAAAACCATCATATTGTTAACAAAAAATACAACAAAGCTTTGACAATGGCTATTCCTATGGTGCTTGAAATTGTATTTCCACCGAGTTTGGTCCTCATTGCAGCTTCTGTTTTAAGTCTATTATCGCTGGCAATTCTTGGGGTTTTAGAAACGAGAGAGATTCACTTGAAATATTCCAAGTTCTTCAATGCTTCTGCTTCTTCTTCTTCTTCGATTAGCTTTAAAGTTCCCAGTAGAGTTGGCATGTTATTGATCTACACACCAGCTTTCCTTGTCGGTGTTGCTTCCTTTTGGCTTTTCCCTGATGGAGACTTTAGGTTTCTTTTGCTCAAATCTGCCATTACCATCCATTTCTTTAAGAGAATTCTTGAGGTATCTTTTCTCTTCTTTTTCTTTTATAATTGGGGAAATGATATAGCTTAGGATCCAAATTCTCTTTTACTCTTTAAATTTCTCTCAAATAACTTATGTTGAAGAAGAAATACTAATCGAAGTGAAATTATTGAATAAACATTGCAGGTGATTTTCATTCATAACTACAGTGGAGACATGTCTCTAGACACAATAATAATTATACTTGTCAGCTATTTCTTTGTCAGTTTAAGCCTGATTTACACACAAACTTTAAACCAAGGACTCTCAGAGCCGTCCATTGATTTGAAGTACCTTGGAATTGTGTTGTTTTTAATAGGAATTTGTGGCAATTTCTACCACCATTGCATTCTTTCCAAGCTAAGAACAAAGGGTGGCAAAGAGTACAAGATCCCCAAAGGTGGTTTGTTTGAGTTGGTGATTTGCCCACACTATCTGTTTGAGATTTTAGGGTTCTTGGGAATTAGTTTGATTTCTCAAACATTGTACTCATTTTCTACTACTCTAGGCATTGCTTTGTACTTGATGTGCAGGGGTTATGTCACCAGGAAATGGTACATGTCTAAGTTTGAAGATTTTCCCAAAGAAGTCAAAGCTGTAATTCCGTATGTTTTTTGATGCATGGATGAAGGCTTTAACGTACACCTACCGAAAGGAGATTTAAATTGATATTGCTACCCAAAAAATCTCGAGAAAATATATTCTCCAATTAATCGCTTCTATTCTATTTTTTTGACTTTAATACATGTTTTTAGACCATGTATGCAATTACCTAAAAAATGGGAAATTGCAAATGATAAGCATGTTCTTTTAGACCATATATGCAATTTCCTAAACTTTAGACCCTCTGTATTTACCATTTCTTATGAAATATATAGTACATATCCAAAATTATAAATTTCTCAATTGCAACTACTTTAATAAAAATTATCAATAGAAATTCAATTTTACCGAATTATGCAAATAACTCGATCTGTTCTTGAAAAACCTCTCAATATTAAATTTCAAAACTTAGAAATTTCTTTTAAGCTTCATGAATTTCCAAAACATTGTGGATTTCCGGCATTGGAATTTTGGAGGTGTTACAAGTTTGATTTTAGGAAACAAATACCACTTTCGTCTTCTTCTTTTTTTTTTTTTTTATTATGAAAAATAGAGAACAGTAAAAAAAACACATTACCTTATGTTTCAATTGCCCTAAAACAAGAGAAAGAAAAGTAAAGTAAAAGAAATTAACATCATTTGTTTTTGGATAGTTTCTTTTATGCAAGTTAGGGGAAGCAAAGAAAGTTGAATTTTCGTTATTTTTCCCTCAATTTATTTAGTTTTTATTTACTCCATTTGAGAGGAAAGCTAGGAAGTTACTTTTAAGATGTGGAATTGCATTTTTATCTTATTAATATTTTATATGAGTTATGTTGTGAAAAAGGATATAATTAGGAAATATTATTATAATCAATCATTTCTTTTACTTTCTAATGTTTAATCAAATAAAAATTGTAAAACTTTCTTTATTAATTTTATCTATTCAAACAAAATTACTTTCTACTAGTAAGTTAAGGCCTTATCACTAAACCGGTAAACTTATTCTTGTCAACAAATTAAAAAGAATAAATATAATCTAGATATGAACAACCAAATGAAGAAATAAAAATTCAAAGGAAGGCCTTAAACACAAGACCCCAAACACATAAACAAAACTCTTAACCACTAAACTAGATCAATTACTTGATACAATTATAAACCCAAAAATTAAAGAATTTTGAGGCGTTACATGGATGGAGGCTTTAATATACAACTACCATGTCACATCCCAGAAACTAGGTTGGTAGAAATTGAGTTAGTGAAACCAAAAGTGGTCACGTCCTGTTTTTAAATTGAGATTGTGAAAATTTTATTAAGTGAATTAATCTAGTTCAGTGGTTAAGTGTTATATTTACATGTGAGAGGTCCCTGTAATGACCCAAAAATCAAATCAATGAAGTCGGAAACAGTGGTTTTGGAATACTGTTTCCTATGATAGGATCAGTGAGTATTGTTTATTAATATTTGCGATGATATTACAGTATTATATTGAAGTTGGTCTAATAATTTTAATTATTGGAGTGTTAGATAAGATACAAGTGTATCAGTTCTAAAGTCGATGGTTTTGGAAATTGAGGTATCGGGACCTCGTTTCCCTAAATCGAACTCGTAAATATTTAATAAAAATATTTGTAGAATTATATTAGAAGTGAATTAAATTTTTGGTTATATAATTTTGAAGAAAGAGTGTTTAATTAAAATAAAGGGATTAAATCAAATAAGTGATAAAAGTAAGAATTAATACTAAATTATAAGGTGAATCTATATTGAAGGACTCATTAAATAAATAGACCAATTTGATAAATAATGATAGTGGAAATGTATGAGCATCATCATGAATAGTATGGTAGTTACATAATATTTATTATTTTATTTATTAAAAAAAATAAAAAGAAACAAATAGCTTAGTGGAGAGAGGGAATGAGTTTTAAGCTTCATTTTCTGTGCATGTCGATTTGGGGGAAAGAAGAAAACATATTCGGCGATTGTTGTTTTAGTTTGAATCTCAAATTAGTTGGTATGTTTTGATCCTTTTTGCTTATAATTTATATTTTTGGAACCTTAGGATCATGAACTAGCATACCCATGTTGAAATTTGTGGAATGATTGTAGTTAATAGAAATTACTATGGTAGAAAATCTAAGTTCTTAATATTATTTTGGTAGATTTTTAGAATTGGAAGTGAAGTGAGATGATTTGTAAAGTCAATTCATGAAATTGTACATGGAGGATTATTATGGAAAATTTTGAAAATGTGAGGGGTTAAATTGTTTATTTATGTGAAATTATCAATGTAAAAAAAATGTCATTGAGATATTTTGAAGTCTTTTATTTGAAAGAGTTTTGTTTGGGTGCTTGATGTTGAATTTGTGTTATTTTATAGGGTAAAATTTTACTACATTTAAAAATTAGGGATTTAATTCAGTAAATTATAAATGAGAAGGATTTTATTATAAATTAAAGATATATATATATATATATATATATATAGGCTGTATATTAAGGGTTAAATATTTGGCAATAGTGGGTTATGTGTTAATTGTGGAATTAACTTGGTTGATATGATGGATTAAATTGTATAGGATGTAAATGTTTTGGGGCAAATGTGTAAAAGTGTAAATAAGTAGCTAAATGTATTGAATTGAATGGTATATGAAATTGAGATTAATATTTACAGAGTCATTTTAGAAACGAGTAGAAGGATAGTTTGATAATTTTAATTATTAGGGTTTAATTAAGTACAATGATTAACTTAAATGGGTGATAAATTAGTAATTAGTATTAAATTTCAAAGTGGGATTAGAATAAGGGATTATTTAAACAATTAGTCCATTAATTTGAGGAGTTATGGATAGTAGATGGTTTTAATCTATTTTATTAGTATTATATAAATATAATATAGAAGAAGAAGAGATAAAAGATGTAGTAGGTGAAAAGAAGATAAGGGGGATGAAATTCTTTTGTTTTTTTTTTTCTTTGCTCCCGAAAACTAGAAGAAGAAGGGGGGAAGGGGCTGTTCGGCCTTGGGGGTTTAATGCATGTGTAAATTTGTAAGTTAGATTTGATTATTTTTGCATGAAAATTATATTTTTGATGATATAATGTTATGAGTTAGTTACCCATATTGAAATTTTGAGAGTGAATGGAAATTATGAAAGATACCATGGATGAGAAATTCAAAGGTTTGAGGTTATTTTGTTGAATACTAAATGCCTTTGAAGTGATGATTTGAGTATAAATTTTGTAGACTAAATTGGTCATATAGTGTGGTGGTTTTATTGATAATAGTTTCTAGGGACTAAAATGTTGTAAATTCAAAATAACATAGTTTAAATTGTTAATTTCGTGAAATGTAGGGACTGTTTTAGTGGACTGTTTTTATGCTGGAAAATTTGGGATTTATTTACTAAGTCCATTAAGTTTATGAAGTATTTTGTGATATGAAATTGGTTAACATTAACTAGCAATGAGTTAAATGCTATAAATAAATTTAGCAAAGTATGACTTTATTAAATTTAAGATTATTGGGGATTGTTAATAAATTAAATGTATATTTAGTGAATTTATTGAAATATGATCAATTAAATTTTTTATTGTTAATAGTTGAGTTGAGCAAATGGCAATTGTTGTTAAATGAAAGTATGCACTAAGATATAAGATTTGATTAATTTTAGTAGAAACAAGAATGGTATTAGTTGAGCTAAATTGTTAAAAATAGATTGTTAAAATAGATCAAGTAAAGAATAGATCGAGTATCAACCGTGGGAACGAAAAGATCACTAAGTAGACATCCGTTGTATTTTGGTAAGTTCGTAGTCCCCAAACTCGAACTTTATAAATTGTTTTAATTAATCTAGATACTACTTGATGCCTTTATATATATATATCCCTACTGTAATTGTTAATTAAATTGAATGGAGGTTTATGGAATGTGACATTATGGAATAAATTAATGTATGATTAGTAGATAATTGGAGTGGAAGTGTTATTAATTTATGAAATTTGATATTGAGTTATGAAAAGTAAAAAATTTGGACTTGCAAATGAATAATTAACATCGTCGATTCGTTCGACTAGCGCTGGGCGCAACTATCGTTGGTTTATCCAACTAGAGCTGAGCTCACTAAATTATTCGTTGGTATATCTAACTAGCGCTGGGCGCAACTTTCATCAGCTTATCTAATTAGCGCTGGGCACACATTCGTCGGTTTATCCGACTAGCGCTGGGCGCAAATATCGTTGGTTTATCCAACTAGAGCTAGGCTCACTAATTATTCATCGGTATATCCGACTAGCGCTGGGCGCAACTTCCATCAATTATCTGACTAGCGGGTAAGTGATTTTTTTTTTTGGTAGTTAAGGTGTTAGGTTCGTTTTTGGTTTCATAAAATACCCTTTTTTGGGTTAAGTGTTAAGTGGTTTTGATTATTGGCTTTCCTATTAGGTGAGGAACGGCTAACCTTCGACGATCCTCTAACTAATTGAGTTAGTGTGTTGCGGTTTCTTGAAGGTAAGCTTAAGTTTCGATTTGGGGTTTTTGTGTGAAAAGCTCTTTAACGTAAATTCGATCTTGGTTGCTAGTTTTAGCGAATTGGTTCGGTTAAATAGTCTAATTGGTCATTTGAATGTCATTTTTAGGTTCTAGAATCGTTATTGTTTCTTTTACGTCAAAAACATACCAGGTGTGTAACAAAAACTCTAGAAATCAACGAACGACAGAAGTCAAAATTGGGGCTGTCGATGCTACACGGCCGTGTGCCAGGTCGTGCAGTAGGCCATGTGTGTGCACAACCCGTGTATGTCATTGACTTGAGTCACACGACTGTATGCCAGGCCGTGGGCTAAATCGTGTAACCTTTTGACTTGAGTCACACGGCCGTGTGCCAGATGTATTAGGCACTGACTTGAGCCACACAACCGTGTGTCAGGCCAGTGGGCCACATGGGTCAGACACGTAGGCCATGTGAGGCCACACGGGTAATGGGCCAAAAATTCTAAAATTTTCCCTAAGGCTGTAAACGTTGTTTGGATCGAACGTAGGTCTTCCGTAGGGTTCTTATGATTTGCATTAAGCTATAAAACTCGATATCTGATGATCCGTTAGTGTATAAACTGTTATCTATACGTATGTCTCACATGATATAAGCTAAGTAAATATGATCATTTAGCGTAATGTGCTTTTGTGCGAGATGTGTTTAAGGTATGTGATTTACCCTTAGTTTGAATGGGCGATTGGGTGCGGTGCGGTGCGGTGCTTTTAGCTTACTTTTTGTCTCAAACTACAGTATCGCTACAGTATCTAATCTCATCGCCACCGCTGTTTTTACACTAACCGCAGGTAAACACACCGCCCATCCAAACTCACCCTTATTCAGGTATGACCAGTGTTTTGTTAACTTTGATGGTACGTTTCTGTATTACTATGTTGGATGAGAACATGTGATATCCGAATATGTTGATTTGTTTAATACTGATTTTGTTTTATAACCATGCATGTGACTTCATGGCAAAACTGATATGGTCTGTTGAGGTTTAAAAAACCTGTTCTGCAAAGCGTAGACTCCTATACTTTCTGTTTATGTTATTGTATGACACATGTCCTACATGCTTATCATTCTGATTCTGTATATGCATGCCATGACACATTGCATGGGGTTTGGGATGATGTGAAAGGAGAAAGTTTCCGACAGTTTAATTATCTATATTATCTGGTGGTTTATCCACAATTCTATCTAGCAGCTTGTCTGCAATTATGGTGGCTCGACCACACATCTATTCTGGCAGCTTGGTTGCAACATAGTGGCTTGACCACATATCTCTGATATGATAGTTTTAACTACACCTCTGGTGGCAATGTCCACAATTATTTGTTGGTGTGATTTGGTTGGACGAGTTCTGGGAAACTCTATTTTAGTGTGTAGTGGAGTTGGGTAGGAAGTTTCTTAAAAATCAGCGTTATTATTTTCTGAAAAATACCGCATTAGCATAATCATACATTCTCCGTTATGTTTATGTGATCGTAATAAAATTTTATGCGATTCTCTGATTTATATATTGTGATTTGTATGATCTCTGTTTGAGTTTAGTATACATTGAGCTTTATAGCTCACCCCTCTATTTTATCTCTAACTTTTCAGGTAATCCTCTGACTTAAGACCGGACGACGTGTGGGAGCTTGGATTGTTTTTGCACTTAATTATAATATGGTGATTTTCGTAATTAATTGTTTTGGATTTTTGGGTCTGTAATATGTTTTTGAACTTGTTTTAGGGTTTTGTTTAATTCATCGATATTTGATATTTTCAAACGTGAAACTACAAAACCATTCACGTCAATCAAATAGATTTCAGTTTTCAAACTAAAACTTTGAAAAGAGATTTCCGCTGCAAATTAAGTAATGTTTAAGTGTTTTCTGTAAATGAACCAAATAGCTTTTAATGAATGATTGCCATATTCGTGTTTTCTAAACACTTATTGGAATAAGTTTTTTAACAAACTGATGTGATTTTTTCAGATTCGACTATAACGTCTAGGTTAGGTTTGAGTTGTTATAGAATGTGAGGTATTATAGAATGTGAGGTGTTACACTTAAAATCATTTGAATCTTATTTTAAATATGATGGAATTTTATATTTTAAAATTTAATTTTGATATAATTCTACATATTTTAAAAAAATTATTTTTATATTAAATAGATATAATATTTTATATGTAATAAGTAACGTAAAATAATTTTACATTGAAAATGATATTAAAAATAAATAATAATTAAAATTAAAATTAAAATTTCACTTAACCTTAACATTAACAATATATGTAATTATGAAATAGATCGTTATGCATTTATTATCTCTTGTAATTAATATCCACATAAAGTTGATCTAGTTCTAGAAGTATAGGTTTTGTCGTATTGGAAAAAGCATGCATGGGAAAAGGATATGATCTTGCAAGAAAAGTACATGTCTAGTGGATAGTGGTCCATGATTATGATTTAGATTGGGATGAGTATATGTTACATTGGTAATTTATTTATTTTTATTTTATAAGTAGTTTAAAAAAAAAGTTGAATTCTGTTTTTTTTAATATTTTAATATATTTTTATAGTATATTTGTTAATCATTTATTTTATTTACAAAATTTTAATTTATTTAAATACTAATAAGTGGTTTGGATGTAATGATAAGATATATTATAATTTTAAATAGAAGATTTAAGTTTGAATATTAAAAATAATTTCCCTCGTAAATGACCTTAAGAAAAGACAAGATAGTGGGTGATAAAGCACCACACATTATGACATCTCTCCTCGTGGGAGCTCATGTTTCCACGTTTTTAGCTTTTCTATCAACTACTACGAACCAATTTGCTCACAACATTATCATTAAATAATAAATAAATAAAATTATATTTTATATATGCTTATATCACAGGCAAAACTTGCAGCTTAATTTAATTGTAGTGGTATTAATTATTTTCTTTGTATTGACGTCTTAATATAATATTCCTTAATTCCTTTTGCCACACAGCTAAGAGAAAATTTCAACTCCATTTAATTTCATGTTTCATTAACTAGTTTAAGCTATGTTCTCGTAAATTAATTTTTATTTTGAAAAATTTTATTTATCATTTGCCTTCAATGTATATTATTTTAAACAATTTTATCTATCATTTGTGATGTTACCTATAATTATTGTTAACCAAATATTAAAATAATTAATAGAAGTGCTTGGTTGCAGTGATCACTATGACATTATCAAAATTGTGTAGACAAAAACATTAAGAACGTCATGGTTTGTTTATACAGTTCAGTTTCTCTACATCTGCGAAAGTTAACTTAGTGAGTAATTTCACTATATTTAATCCACAATACAACAAGTGAATTACATTCTATTACTATCAAGTATAGGGATCTCACCTTGGTACCTAAATAATAGAACACTCATCTCCAAATTCTCTCCCTAAGAACTTACCTAGTAAACACTCACTATTGACAATTCAGTTTGCACACTCTCAAAAAACAGTTCATCAATGAAATTCAAGTGTTCTCCATATGCTCACATACCTAACTTAGACAAGCCTTCAAGCATATATCAATTTCAACTTGTTAACCTAAAATCTTGAGTAAATACAAAATAACTCCTTAAAAATAACTATTATAATATAAACAATCAAAGCACAATCTCTCGAAGATATGATCTCTAGAAATCAGTAGCACAATCTCGATCAAATGTCCTCATAACTAGGGTTAAATTGATTCACTCTAATCCAATCCAATGTTTAGTAGTCATGAATTGATTTTCATAAATGAACCATAATATCTCCAAAATATCAACCCATTCACTAATCCAAATATTTTGCTTCATTAAATTGTCAACTCAAATATGAAAAATAACATCACCACTTCAATAGCAATTTACAGGAAACACTACCAAGAGGGATTCAACTCATTAAGCACAACTTTTCTCATCAATTTGTTTTCAATTTATATTAAAATATTAGTGTGAAGTATAACTTTCAATTAGAAGAAAAATATAATGATAAAATAAGCCGTCTATCTAATACAAAAATGTCAGATAAGCTACTACTATTTTATTTGAACCAATTCCAAATAGGTCCTATCTAATGACAAACATCACGGTTTGAATAAGTCATCTAGCTGCCTTGCCACTTGAATAAAAGTTGATGGCATAGGCTTTTTACATGAAGAAAAAGAATAATTAATGGAACTTAATTATGAACCAAACAAATCTTAAATTTAAATTAAACTTAATTGCATCTAAATAATAAACAAAAAAGAAATCTCTGAACTCACTTTTTCATCTTTTAAGCAAATGTAGATAAATATTGTGAATTTACCTTCGCAAATATTATATAAAATAATTGTCGCATTAGTAGATGTTACCTTCTTGCAGTTTGGTTTGAATCATCTATTAATTTATAAATATATATATATATATATATATATAATAATTACAGATGAGGATGTAGGACGGGATTCAAGAATTAAGAATTTATAGTAAGTATGCTATGTTAAAAAATACAGATCATTCATTTCGGTTATTCAAACAGGCATTGCTTTTTAGCTACAAACTCTTAACTCAAGAAACTTTCTTAATCCTCAACAATATTGATACTTTTGATTAGAGTTTTATATTTTTGATGTGTAGGATCCATAAGTATGACAAACACAAAGCATACTTTGTTAAAACTTATAGTTAACCCATAAGCTCAGCCTTATCTAAAAGGAAATCCAGAGAGAAAGCAAGAGAATTTAGAAAGTCATAGATAGAAAACACACTGATTTTTATTAGATAGAAAACTCGATGATCTTCCAAGGTGAAATACATCTCCTTTTATAGATAGAGGAGATAGAAACCGACAAACATAGTTATAGTACAACCTAATAATACATCATTATTACAGTACACACTCATATCTTGAAAAAAAAAATAAAGATTCTTAATAGTACATACTCGTGACTAAAGAAAAAACAATAAAACAAAAGTAAAGATTCTTCAAAGCACTTTAACTGTTGGCATTAGAATGAGGAAGCTGTGCACTGTCCATAGAGCTTTCACTGTAGTCATCTTTACAAGTACCCTCATCTACATACTTATCTTCTTGAATCGAGCTATTATGAAGTCTTATCCTTTCCATCTCGACTTGGCTGAATTTTTGCTCAAATGTTCAAATCCTTTATGGAAAAATTCTGAATTCTTTATTACTCTTTCATTCAAGAAAAAAGAACAGCCTAAACCAAGTACTTATGAAGTATTTCTAGAAATTAAAAATATACATGAATTATAATTTAATGTGTGGTTGTATACATGAATTTTGATTTTGTGTAATCTTATACATGAAATTTTAATTTGATCCAATTCTTGTAAATTATTAACACAATGATTGATATAACATCCTTTTATGTTTATATATTAATGTAATAATAAATAATTATATTTATCCAATATAAAAATAAATTAATATATTTACTTATTTAAATGTATATAATTAAATCAAAATTAAAATTTCAAGTATATATTTAAACCATAACTAGAATTTCAAGTGTGTAATTATACCAAATTAAAATTTATATATACAATTATATTTTAAATCAAAATTAATATATAATTTTAAGATTTATCCTAAGAAAAAAACTTAAATAGAATTCATAAATAACAATCAAAATACAAACCATGTTACAGATTAACTTATAGAATTTCTTAATGATGTCAAACTGTACATGCGATGGACACGTCAGTTTTGGGGCCCACGTGTCATTTCTATTTTGTCATTTCCATTTTGGCATCCCACGACAAGAATCAATACCCATGATTATATGTATATTATTAACTAATTAATTTGTTAGTTAAATTTGTATTAATTTCTTGATTAAATTAATGTAATAAAAATATTTATTTTTTAGAATAAATTATAAAAATAGTTACTTTTGTTTGCATTAAGTTATATTTTAGTCACTTATGTTTAAAATGTTACGTTTTAGTCACTTATGTTATTATTTTGTTACGAAGTAATCACTCTTCCGTTAAGTTTCGTTATCTCCCTAACAGTAATCTTACGTGGCAGTCCAACTAGATTTTAAGTGCCAACTTGGATTTCCTAATGGGATGAGAATGAATTTCTAGTTAAATAAATTTAATTACTTAAAAATTTTAAACCCTAAATCTTAATTAAAAAACCGTTCATCTCCCCCCTTGTTTTAGTTTTCTTTTTCAATTGACTAAAAAAGCTATTATCATCAAAAAAAAATTATTCACATACAAAAACAAAAGAGGATTCAATGGAGGGTCTAGGTATATCTTCTTCACCGATAAATTTATGTTCTAAGACTTAAAATGAAGTGGTTGTCGACAAATAAGAAGATGATAATCGTTTTTGTTATCATTGCTTTTTCCAATTCTTCACGTTCTTGAATAATTGGTTTTTCAATCCGATTTTTTCTTATCTGAACCGGCTTGTTTGTTCACAATCCCCTTTTGGGTATCTCTTTTTTCAGATCTGAAATTCTTTTAGTTATTAATATTCATATCAAGAATTTTAATTTAGGGTTTTCATTAAACAATGAAAAATCTAATATTTTATTTTTTAGTATTGAATAAAAGAGATACAGGAATGCAAAGAAGACATACCTGAATCCATTGAATCCATCTTTATGAAGCAATCAATTTGATGTCAACTATTTTGATCTTAATAATAGTTTTTCCACTCAAATGAAAAACAAAACCATTGAAAAAAAGAAGAGACTGAAGAAAAATTAAAAAGAGGAGATGAACAGTTTTTTTAGTTAAGGTTTAGGTTTAAAAATTTTAATTAATTAAATTTTTTAATTAAAAATCTATTTTCATCCCATTTAGAAATTCAAGTTGGCATCTAAAATCTAGTTGGACTGCCACGTAGGATTACCATTAGAGAGATAACGAAACTTAACGGTAGAGTGATCACTTCGTAACAGAATAGTAACATAAGTGACTAAAACATAACATTTCAAACATAAGTGACTAAAATGTAACCTGAGGCAAACAAAAGTAACTATTTTTATAAATTACCCTTCTTTTTATAAAATAACATATATTAAGGATATTTTTTTATTTTTATACAAATTTTTTATTATAAAATATTGTATTTGAATTTATAATACCATAGTCTCTAAAATTATACTTCAAATATCGGAACGAGTGTTCTTCAAACCAAGAGATAGTTGTATTTTACACTAAACTCCAGGAGTTAATTTATTGCTTTTTACCCTATATTTTTTCATCCAAAGGTCTGTTATTTAAATTCTTCACTAAGTTGGTCTGCCAATTCAATTAAGAAACTATTAAAAATTCCTTTTTAAAAATGCAAAAAATATTATTATGGGGTGTTTTATTTTTTTATATTAAATTGTAAAATTTAATTTTATCATTTCAATTAAAGTGTTATTTATATTATTTTTTTATAAATATAATTTTTACAAAAATTCTGTTCATGCTATAAATTTGTTTCTTCTATTTCTTTATATTTAATATACTGTAACATAAATTTTATATATTCACAAAATAGCAAAAATTAGGAATTTAATTTATTTTTTGGAATTTTTTAATATGATGTCAAGTTTCTAATTAGATGTCATTGTGTAATTAATTATTAATATATAAATTTATATATTAACAATACCTCTGACATGTTTAACGTTATAATTTAGACCATTAATATTAATAACGTTTATTTTTTATTAATTTAATTTTTATTTTTTTGTTAAATTTGATCTTTAGACTTTTCAAAAAAGAGTTAAATTATTTTTTAATAAAATTACTGATTAAAACATTAATTTTTTTAAAGATGTTGGTGTCACAACCCGCATGACAATTTAGATGCTGACATGGCACTATTTGTCTTATATATCATGTCAATAAATAATTTTTAAAAATATAAAGTTTAAAAATATTTAAAATTAAGTACATGTGGATTGTGATTCGAGTTTAAAAATATAATATTTTAGTTAGTGTTTCCGTTAAAAAAATAACAATCTAACTCTTTTTAAAATATTAAGGGTTAAATTTATTTAAAAAAATAAAAATTAAATTTTAAAAAATATAAATATTAAGGGCTAAATTTTAGATTATGATAATTTATATTATTAGAAAAAAAGAGGAAGGTTTAATGAGGCAAATAGAGAGTATATTTTATCATTAAATAGTACTTGTTGATGTTTTATTAGGGGTTTTTTTTTTTTTTCTGAAGCGAAAGGCAAAAACTAATTGAAAGTGAGAAAATCGGGTCCATTACAATCATAATATCTATAATATATGGTTAAATTATAGGGCTGAAAATATAAAAGAATATAAATATTATCCCTACACCCACTTGTATAACTTAAATTTAGAGTTTATATAATCGTAAAATTTTTGGTGTCGGAATTCGTACCGTAATGGTGATTGAATAGATAAAATTTCAAGTATGATTGTTGCGTAAGTGTGAATTCTCTATTCATTAAATATGACATTGGGAATAATATCGAAAAAGAATTAAATTTAAATAGTAGAATGACCTGATTTATAATGGTGTTTGAAAATTTTGGTTTCGAAGTCATTTGAAATTTTAATCGGTACAATTATAAAATAAGTACGAAACTAGAAAATAGGAATATTAGTAATCGAATTAGAAATTAAATTATTTAGTAATTAATTGATAGATTATTTAGAAAAAAAGTAGAAGGACTAAATTGTTTGGTGACCAAAACTAGTGGGAAACAATTTGGAAAATTACATGGCCCTAAGAGTTAATTGGACCGAGGACTAAAGTGCAACATAGCCATTAGATAAGTGTGGGTAGTGGCTTTGGTGGATCTTAGTAGTTCATATCCATTAATTATTTTTTGGTCGGCCTTTGGATTATATATTTTTTAGTTTAATTTATATATTAATTATGTGTATATTATTATTATTATTATTATTATTATTATTATTATTATTATTATTATTATTATTATTATTAAGTGGGTGAAAGGTTAAGTGAGGGATAAGCTTCATTCATGCCTTGTATTCCACACCAATTGTTAAATAAAGGAGAAAAAAAGGGGTAAATTACGTCAACAGCCACTCAATTTTGGGGTAGCTGACAAAATAGTCACCTTGGTTTCATTTTAGTCACTTAACTTTAGAAAAGTGACAAAATAGTCTTTTTTGCCGTTTTTCGTCACAACGTTACGACAAAGTGACATGGCAAATAACAGCGTGCTTGGTGTTAAAAAACCCTCCAGCTGGTCAGTTACCACCAATTTAATAGCCCTATCAGTACCAATTTAGGGTTTAAAAAGAGAAAAAGAAAAAAATAAGAAAAAAGAGGAGGAGGAGAGGAGAAGAAAAAGGAGAAGAGGAAAAATGGAGATGCCTCCAGTTTTCAAATCAATCCCATACTGCATCTCTGCAAGTGATTCCTCCAAATTTCAAAGGTAATGATCTAAGGCCAAAGCTTTAACCCAATTGCTTCATATTCTTCTGCAGTTACTTAAGCATGGCTATTGCAACTTCAAACCAGAATGTTGTCGCTTTGGAGGTCACAGTAACATAAGGGGAATGCAATTTACCCAAGCTTCTCCTCACTTCTAATCATGGCAGGTAATGTTCAAATCTTCAAATTTTGAAGAAATGACCCACCTTTTGCAAGATTTTCTTTTCTAGATCTTTTCTAAATTTATTCAACTCCCTTATTGGTTCAGTTGATGGGTCAATTTTTTTTTTCATTGATTTGGGTCTGAAAGAAATTTTATCTTTTTTAAGTGTTTTAGTGAAGTTGAGATTTATCTATTTGGTGGTTGCATTACATCTTGAAAAGACATGGTGTTTCAATGGTGGAAGGTTATAGAGGAAGAGAGCCAATAAGAAGAAGAAGAAGAAGAGCAAAGACATGGTGTTTCAATGGCAAAGAATCAGACCCTTCCAAATTAGGCAAAGAAGACTCTTTTTTTTATTTAGAATCTCTTCTTCTTTTTCTTCTTCTTCTTCTTCTGCTCCTCCTCTTCCTCCTCTGTTATTAAGGTTTTTTTAGGGTTTTTTTTTCAATTTCTTCTTAAATTGGGTGGGTTTCCACTGTGGACATCCAAAGTGGCAAGTTAACTGGCCACATCAGTAGTTAACTTGCCACATCAGTGGTCTCGTTAAGACACTAATGGAAACAGTTAATCAATGACTGTTTTGTCACTCTTTTATAATGTTAGTGATTGTTTTATTATTTTTCAAAAGTTGACTAACTGAAATGAAACCTAGGTGACTGTTTTGTTAGCTATCCTAAAGTTGAGTGACTGTTGGTATAATTTACCCAAAAAAATGGTTAAGTCCTTGTCATAACTGTGAACACCATCTAGCAAATAGGTCGGTTTTCTTTTGATTTCTTAGTTATTGGTAGTAGACGAAGCTAACCCAAATGTTGGAATTGCTAATTGATGAAGTATTGGTTGAGTTAGCCATTATGGGAAGTTTGGATTTTGAAAGTTAAATTGTTGTTTTAAATTTAATTCGTGTTGAGATTGAATTGAGAAGTTAATACGTAATGTAGGATTAAATTTTAATTAAGGTAGCTAAAAAGGTCATTATTGAGTTATGAGGATCCAATTCTAAGAATTGAGAACTTTGAGATTTCTTGGTAAATAATGATAGATTGAGGTCCCTATAGTATATCTATGAAGTTAGATTTAAATTTGATCAGGTATATTGTGAGATACAAGTAATTTGGACATTAGGGTTAAAAAGGGACATAAATGTAAAGATGTACAAATATGCTTGGTTGTTGGTATGTCTTTACTAAATGAGGAATTAATGTTATTTCTGTAATCGAATTTGTCGTACATAGCTAATGACAAGGTCGGAACATCGAGTGCCAGGGAAAAAACAAGCAACCGATAACAAAATTGTTTGTGCTCTCATAATTTGATTAAAAATGATGCTTTATTAGGTAGTAAAAAATAATCAAATTAAAAAGGAATCAAACATGATACGAGGTATGTCTAAATTTGATTATTGTAAAAATTCGGTTTAGAAAAAAGGTTTTTAGCTATAGTGGAAATTTAAAATTTTGAAAACCGAGTTGATTTGTGATATTTATAGTAATAAACTTTTTCCCAAAAAAGTATGTGCTTTGTGCATGACAGATATGTATTGATCCTAATTTTCAACTGAACAATCTTTTCTGCAATCCTTATACCTCGAATTGCGCCAAATAGCTCGAGTAACAAGAACCAAACACAACCTTCTTTGCTATCCTCAAACCTTGAATTGCGTCGAGTGACTCGAGCAATAAGAACAAAATAGAGAAAAAGAAATGAGTTTATTACTTTTAGTATGAAAGCAATAGTTCTACTAGTGTGAAACTTGTATGTAAAAACTTATGTGAATAGTTCTACCAGTGTCATCTATTTATAGGAAGAAATAGGAGAATATTAGTTGAATAATGGTAACACAAATAATATTTATTTAACAGAAAAAATAGTTTAGCAGTCTAACTAGAAAAGAATGGGGGGACTCACCCTTTCGATTCCTTTAGGTGTTGTCGCCCCTCACATGTTTATGTGAGGCAGGTTGAGCCTCTTATGTTTTGGGTCTAATAATATATACTTCCTAGACTTTTGACCCAACATTTTATTATTTAATCCAACCCAATAATTTTTTTTTATTTCTAATTAACTAAATTAATTTTTCAATTAAATAATTTTCTCAATTCAATTCAAATTTCATTAAAGTTAGTATACAGTAAAAAATCTATGAGGAAATATATTTAATTTTCATTTTCAACGAATTCATGATGGCTAATTAATTTAATTCCATTTTTGAATTTCAATTATTTAATTATAATTAATTAAATAATAATTTAAAAACCTTAAATTAATTCTCAAGTCATTTTTATTAAACACATTCATTTTTTAACATGACCCAATTCTCTAACTTCATCATTTCTATTCATTTTGTTCATTTGGTTCTACATACAATTCATTTATGGTTTTAGCAAGCTAGAGGAGGGACCGATTGGAAATATGTAATTAGAGCTCAAATGACTTATAATTAAGTTCCAGTTTTTTGTTTATTAATTATAAACTCATTTAGTCACAAAGTCATTCCACTATAATGTCGTGACTGAGCTCTTTCCAATTACATATCATTACGAACTTAATCAATGTTCGTTCAATGACCTTGTCATAAGTGTGTTACCCTCATAGGATATCTTTAATCTATTTGGGATAAATTCATTCTCCCAATATGATCCTATTTTATAGTAACCATTACATCTCCCTTCATGAAAAGTCAATAACTATCAAATAGTAATTAAGTCATTTATCACAAAGACAAACGACCCATGGCCATGTTTACTTTTCATCTATCATGTAATGTTGATAAGATGATATAATTTCTCATTAGTAGAGATATGAATTCCACTATTTTGAATGATGCTACATACTAAAAAAGTTGTATACCTAACGCACCAGTTTTCAGTTCATTATCTATTTGAAATCAGGCTTTTACTTACATCAAAGTATATGAGTCATGCATACATAGTCTGTCACTCATTTAGGATTTAGATATGCAACACTAAGGACGCCACAAGTGAATAAATCCATAAATGGATCTAGGATGTAACACTCCAATTTTCTAAATTTTTAATTGTTAAATATGTCAAATGATTTAATTTGTTTCAGTGGTTAAGTGCCTTGAATGTATGCTTTAAGTCTTGTGTTTGATTCCCTTCTCTTTGGATTTTTTCCATTAATTTTGAAACTATGTCTGACTTGGTTTGTAAAGGTTATCTTTTATTTTTGTAAGATTTTTAACAAGAATGAGTTTGTTGGTTTAGTGGTAAGGCTTCATCCTACCTAAAGGTTCCGTGTGAAACAAATTTAATTTTTGCTTAGATTCTACTGTTGTCGTCTAAGGGGTTAGATTTTATCAGATTTATTTTTTATTTAAAAATATAAAAAAACATCCCTAAAATTCCTCCCCACTTTTTCCATCCAGTATCTTCACTTCTCTTCACTTTTTTGGTTTAGTTGAATCTTATGCGTGTGAAACAAATTTAATTTTTGCTTAGATTCTACTGTTGTCATCCAAGGGGTTAGATTTTATCAGATTTATTTTTTATTTAAAAATATAAAAAATATCCCTAAAATTCCTCTCCATTTTTTCCATCCAGTATCTCTACTTCTCTTCACTTTTTTTTTGTTTCCCCTTTTCTTTTCTCATTCTTTTGATTTTTTTTCCATTTTCCTTTATGTTTATTATTATTCTTCTTCTTTTCGTTTTGCTTGGTTTCTTAATTTCGCGGGCGATTCCTTGTTCGGTTGTTTTAGCACCGATGTTGGTCTTCCATTCTTAGTTGTTGGTTGCATGTTAAAGGTGATTTAGTAGCAAGAGGTTCGTGAGACGCACAACCATTCTCCAATGATTTAAGTGTTGTAGGACTACTAGTTTTATGAGACCTTGTTGTTGTTTTAGTTTCGATATTCCAACAACACCAAGGTGTGTGTTTCTAACCCCAAAACACCGAATCAGTCACGAAAATTTTCGTAAAAATTTGAAACTGGCAGACATCGCCACATGACCATGTGGTTGGCCGTGTGGAGTAGGTTAGGTAGTGTGGGCCACACAAGCGTATAGGCCCATTCCGAGTAGATCTGTTCAAGTTGTGTTATAAGCCGTATGTTCGAAAACAACGATCTATATGTATCCGTAGATGGTAACAAATTCATCAATTATGACTTTCTGGTACGTTAGTGATGTTTGTATAAATATTGAAAGCATGTTTAGTTATATAAAATTGGCATGTTCTGATCTGTTTCGTTCATAATGAGCACAATATCTTTGTGTATGACATTCTAATATATCTGAATCTATTTATGACTGTGCATATGCATTGGGGTGAGATATAGTAATGTGACAAATGAAGTGTGTTTCTGGCAATTTTACTACAATTCTAGCTGTATACCTGCAATACATATTCTAGTAGCACAGCTACAAACTTTTTGAGTGGCATATGACCACATTTTGGTGTGATGGATGGATGGATTCTTGTAGCCTTAATTGGTGTGATTGGTTGAATGGAGTAGGTGTATAGCAAATGGGGGTAAGAGTGTTCTGTTCTGATATATGCATTTACACATGTGAAATATCTGATCTGTCTGTTCTGATGAATGCATTAAAGCATGTTCTGATATGATTTTTGCTTGCAGGACATGGCATACACTGGGCTTTTTAGCTCACTTTGTTTGTTTAACATTTTTTAGGTGATCCTCAAACTTATAATTTGGCAGTACTCGGGAGCTCGGTTCGGTTTACTATTTTTAATTCTTTCAAAAAATCTTATTTTGGATTATATAGACTATCGAACTGCTTTGTTTTTTTCGGACTTTAACTTCGGTTTAAAGTTTATTAAATATTTTTATTTAGTTGGTAATTTGTTTTTAACTAGGATGATTTCTGATAATACAGATAGAATGAACAATTTTCAAAGTTAAACAACTCTAAAAACTTTTCCACTGCAAAGTTTTGATTCAGAATAATGTATTTTACAAAGTAGGTAACTAAAGCGTGACAGTTTTATAAATATTGAGCTTATAAGCAAATGATTTTAGGATGCTCTCACACATTTTTTAACAAACATTCTTACCAAGTTATAAAGCTAGTTTTATAAGTTCAAATTTTTTATTTTTAAAATAATAATTGTTTTGAAAACAAATGGTCGAAGTTTTATTTTTTCAATGTGACCTTTATAATCCGGCCATAATGTATGGGCCAAGTTTGGGGTGTTACATAGGATCTATTCTACTTGGGTCATGCCTGGTGTATTTTCAATTTAGTCAGTCACATCTATGTCTCTTAATTCTGGAAGTCATTCACTCCAATACTCAAGATAAAACATCTCCCGAATTGGATTTGAGAAATGACATGTTAGTCTTTCAATCGGATTGCTCATTTCCAATTACACAAAGGACTTATTTAGGTTCATCTACCAATACAAGTTGTCTTTCCATATTACGATCCAACCACATAATACCGCTTAATATTAGTCAAATGTTATATAACCAGTGAACTAATGTTTGCTTCCATTTTGCTTTGCGTGCAAAAATCATTGAGGACATTATACAAATGTATTTATGTAATTAATGGATATTTTTATTAAATCAATTTGTTTGAAAAATACAAGTATATATAGACGAAAATATTACACTTAGGGCACCAAATTCAGCATTAACTACTCAATTTCGATTGAGATATGTTAAACATGAATATATTTTGATTGTGGAATTATTTTATGATAATATTATGCTATCTTGGCTATAATGTATTTTAATGTTTGATATAAAATGGAATATACTTAATTAAATGCAAATAGTGAGTTACCATGTATGTGTTTGTGATTTAGATATGTATATAACTATGTTTGTTGTTTCTGAGATATATGTTTTGATATGAAATGATATGGCAATAAATGTGCATGAAATTTATGGATAGGTTTTGATAATTAGAAAGATGAGATACGCCTTAAATATGATTTGCATACATTAACTATCTATGTATGTAAGTAATTATGCTATTGTGATAAGTTATAAAGATTCATATGATATTAAGGTAAAAATAGGTTATTTTGACGAGAATATGTGATGAAAAACAGAAATAGTATTCGATTTTAATTGTTACTATGCATTAATAATTGAATATGATTTATATAAAATTAGAAAATAATATGTCTATTGGAAAATATTATTCTATTTGTAATGTGATTTAATTATGAATGAAACAGGAAAATGCCTATTAATAATGTCAGATAGAGTTACGGGTATAGTTGATATGCCATAGGGTCCTTTTTATAGGTGAGAGATTCAACGCTTTATGCATGTTATACTGGTGTGGTTGGTGGGATCGGTGCATTTATGCCAGACTAGCACTTCAATGCATATATTGGTGTGTTGGTGGACTGATCTATCTATCCGTCCTTAAATCTGAGTCAATTAATAAGGGTCAAAATGAGAAATGAATGCGAAATGTAATTGATAATTAAATGTAATTTAAAATGTGAAATTATATGTTAAGTATATGTGTTATTGAGATGGGAATATAATGACAATGTGAGATATGTATTTGATATGATTAAACAAATGCAAATACCTTGGGGGTACATTGAAACTTCAATACGTGTAAGCAAACATTGCATAGATATGAACATGGTTATGTGATAAATGACTATAGAATACCCTGAGAGTTTGTTCATGTTACTTAACTTATTTATTTGATTTTTATTATGTTATAATTGAATTTAAATTATGTTAGCATCATTAAGTATTCAATACTCAGAGTATGGTTATGCTTGTTTCTGTGCGCAAGTTTTGGTCTGAGTTTTAATAAATCGAAGTCGTAGAGCATCCAAAGTGTAACAGCTCGGTTTAGACCCTAGTCGGAACAGTGGTTTCAGGACCACAAATTTGATTCAAAAAATATTTTAATATTATATTTTGTGCTTAAAGTATGTGAATTGATATGTGTGAAATTTTCGTATGAAAATTTCATCGTTTGAGTGTTTAATTTGTGAAAAGGACTAAATCGCATAAAATGTAAAAGTGGCTTTCTAGTTGCTAAAGTACTTATTTGATATGGTTTCTTGATTTTAAAGTCCTTAAAATGAAATTAGGCCATTGAATACATGAATGGACGGTAATGGCATGCATTATATGGTTTTATTATTAAACCATTAAGGTTATTATGGTAAATGGATAATAAAATGTAATTAAAATAAAACAAAACATAAAATGCGTGCATTATCATCTTTTTGGCCGAAATTTAAGAATAAAAAGAAACCATTTTGAAACTTGCAAGTTCGAAACTTTGATGTCTTAAATTAGGTATGTTCTTTGCTCGGTTTTTGATAATTTTTACGTTTTTGAGATCATTACTTCGAATATTACTTAGCCCATGCTTCAATTTTCGAAATTTATGATGAATTTGAGATTTTCCATTGTTGATAATATGATGAAATTGTTGTTTTATGAGGAATAATAAATCTTTGATGTTTGATTTTCATGTTTAATTAAGTGATTTTTGATAAAAATGTGTATTAAGGACTAAATTGAGAAATTTGTAAATTGAGGGGTTAAAATATGAAATAAATAAAAGAAATGGGTTGTTAGAGACCTAAGGTAAATTCGGCCTAATATGGGTTTGATGAAATTTTGAGTAATTTGTGTTATTTTGAAATAGGGACTAAATTGTGAAAATGTGAAATGTTAAGGGCTAAAATGCAAAATTTCCAAATTATGTGTTCTTGGATAAAATTTAATGAAATTTTGAATAAGTGAGTTAATTTTGATATTAATTAGATTGGCAAAAGTGGAATCCGGATCTAGGTCGAGGGAAAATCAAAGTATCGGATTAGTCGACTTAATTTGTCGTTACTGCAAAGGAGGTAAGTTCGTATTTTAATAAAAATTACGAAATCATATTATAAATGCATACTATTTGTATGATTGAATTCAATGTCGAATGGTAATACAAATATATGTATTTTGAATAAGTTATATATATGTTATTATGATATTGAATTGTTTGAGAAGCAGAATATATGAATACAAGAAAGTTCCAATAATGTGACGACGTCCGAAAAGCCCCGTACGAACCATAGGAATAGTTAGGATACATATGTCATGACATAGGATTCCGATATGTGTTATCGTGCATGACCACGTCTGGGACGTTGGCATCGATTTGTGATTTACGTGTAAGACCATGTCTGAGACATTGGCATCGTATATGATTTCGTGTAAGACCCTGTCTGGGAAAAGGGCATTGATATTTGATTACATGTAAGACCACGTCTGGGACGTTGGTATTGTAGAGCTTATGAGTTATCCGAGTATCCTTATTGATTCCGAACGGTTCAACGGGCATTCCGAGAAATAAATGATTAAGTGAAAGACATTCTGATTTAGGTACGTTGAAATGTATACAATATTTGAAATTGAAAGGTAAGTATATATGTGTAAAGAATGTTATGTGATGTATATGGAAATGAAATGTGAACATGTGTAAATGAAACATGAATAAATGAATAAGATATGGTTTATAAGTGGCATACGTGAAATTGTTAGATGTTATATGTATGAAAGGTGAAATTGAGTATAAATTATTATATAAGATTTATGTGTATATATATATATATGATTAGATGTGTTATATTCTATAATGTGCTCATTTAGCTATATGAAAATGTGAATTGAGTGATATATGAGAATTGAGTTGAATAAGCTTGTGAAAGCTAAAGTTTTTGAAGTAAGCAAGTATAATATTGGATGATGATAATTCGATATGAGAACATGTTTTATAACATGGAAAAGTTGTATGAGATAGCATATCATGCATATGGCTTTGTAATGAAATTATTTGTTATGTTAAGTTTATTAAGATACGAGCTTACTAAGCTTTAAAGCTTACTCTGTGTGCATTTTTCCTATGTTTATAGAGTTTCAGAGACTTGCTCAGGTTGGAAGTCGAAGGAGATCTCATCACACTTTCCGGTTATTGTTTCGGTAAACTAAAGTTTTGAATTTTAGTTATGTGGCATGTATAGGTTAGTTTTGATATAGTTGATTTTGGAATTAGTATATGTATATAGACATGCGAAAATGGCTTATTGATGATACAAATGTTGGTATTTATATTCAGTCAAATTATAAGCTTAATTTAAGAGGTATGATTCATGGTAAATATGTGGTGATGTTGGTTACATGAAATAGGTTTTAAGTAATGATTTGTAAGGTTTATAATTAGCTTATTATGGTAAACTTGATTCATAGTATGTATTACATTTATGGATTGTTATAAATCGGTTTAAGTGAAGTAAATATGGCTGATGGATGTGATTAGGTTGTGGTTCATTATTGACTTGTTTGGTTGTATAATTTATCTTGTGAATTGGTTTGATAGTAGTATGTTAAATATGACTCCTATTTTCAGTCAAATTTGAAAAATAATCTTTCAGGCAAACTCTGTTTACTTGTTTCAATCAAACACTGATTAGTTTAGATTATTTTATTATTATTTGATCTATAAATTTAGCCTATAAATAGGCTCTTTTACAACCTTAGAAAAACACCCATTAGAGATTAGAACTCATAACACATTTAGAGAATTTTGTGTTTACGTTTTGTGGGTTCTTTATTTTCGAGTTTTCGGGGTTTAGTTTTTTTCTCCATCTTTTGTACTCTTTGTTCTTTTGCCATTATAGTAAAATTATCTTTGCCCGTGGTTTTTTATCCTCTTTGGAGGGGGTTTTCCACGTTAAATTTGTGTGTTCAATTTCTCAATTTATTCTGCTATTTTTCTTGTTCGTTGTTTAATCGGGTGGATCCTAACAAGTGGTATCAGAGCTAGTTTAATTTTCATAAATCAGCCCGTTCGGAGATGGCAGCAACAAGATTTGAAATTGAGAAGTTCGATGGTGAAATAAATTTCAATTTGTGGCAAGTTCGGATAATGGCAATTCTAGTTCAATCTGGTTTGAAAAAGGTTGTTACTGGGAAAAAGCCTGAGAATCTAAATAAAATAGAATGGGAAGAGCTTGATGAAAAGGCTTTGTCTACAATCCAGTTGTGCCTCGCGAATACGGTATTGCAGGAGGTATTGATGGAGAAGACCTCATCCGCCTTATGGAAAAGGTTAGAAACTCTTTATGCGACTAAGTCTCTGGCTAATCGTTTAGTGTTGAAACAACGTCTATTTACGTTTCGCATGAACGAAGGTGAGCTTCTTAGAGATCACATCAGTCAATTTATTACTCTTTTAAATGATTTAAAAAATGTTGAGGTTCATATTGACGATGAAGATCAGGCTATGCTATTATTGTGCTCTTTACCCCCTTCATACAAGTCTTTCGGGAGACCACGATTTATGGCGAGACAAACTCGTTCAAGATGTGAAGGGTCATTTGTTGAGTAGAGAAAAACTCGACAATGAGCTTCATTTGGATAGCAAGACAGATAGGCAAGCTTCCGTTTTGGTAGCATCAAAGAAATGAGATAAAAGGTGTCGCTATTGTAAAAAGTTAGCTCACGTCAAAGCAGACTGTTATAAACTGCGAAATAAAAAAGCTGCTGAGAATAACAAGGAAGATGTAGCTGATGCTAATTTGGCCGATGAAAATGGTGATGATTTCTTGTTAGTGTCAACAAGCGATAACACCAAGCTCACGTCTGAGTGGATCCTAGATTCAGGATGTTCTTTCCATATGTGTGCCAATAGAGAATGGTTCTCTACATACAGTTTGATTGAAGGTGGAGTTGTGCGCATGGGAAACGATTCATCTAGTAAGGTAATTGGTATTGGTACTGTTAAAATTAAGATGCACGATGGGACGATTAGGACACTCTCAGATGTCAGGTATGTACCTGATTTACGAAAGAATCTCATCTCCTTAAGTATTTTAGACTTGAAAGGATGCAAAATCAACATCGAGTCAAGCGGCATTAAAGTATCTCATGGAGCTCTCATTTTGTTAAAAGGTAAAAGAACCGGCAGTCTTTATATTCTAGAAGGTTATACAGTGACCGGTGACATCGGACGTCCCTCGTCCGTTACGGAGTTGAAGTCAACTTGTTTGGAGCGAAGGCAACTTGGTCATAGGAGGGAAAAAGGTATGGTTGTTTCGTTGAAGAGAGGTTCTCTTTTGGATGCAGGTTTTGAAAAGTTAGGGCACTGTGTTCGTGAAAATCAGACCCGGGTTAGTTTTGTTTTGACAGTGTACAAGTCGAAGGCTAGAAGTCTTCCAGTTTCTAAGCACAAATTCGACTCAGTTAATTCCCTGCATAGTTCAATATAGGCTCGTGGCGGACTTTGGCAAAGATGGCGTTGTGGAAATATGAGTCAAGGTGGAGATTTGTTAAATATGACTCCTATTTTTAGTCAAATTTGAAAAATAATCTTTCAGTTAAACTCTATTTACTTGTTTCAATCAAACACTGATTAGTTTAGATTATTTTTTATTATTTGATCTATAAATTTAGCCTATAAATAGGCTCTTTTACAACCTTAGAAAAACACCCATTAGAGATTAGAACTCATAACACATTTAGAGAATTTTATGTTTACATTTTGTGGGTTCTTTATTTTCAGATTTTCGGGGTTTAGTTTTTTTCTCCATCTTTTTTACTCTTTGTTCTTTTGCCATTATAGTAAAATTATCTTTGCCCGTGGTTTTTTATCCTCTTTGGAGGGGTTTTTCCACGTTAAATTTGTGTGTTCAATTTCTCAATTTATTCCGCTATTTTTCTTGTTCGTTGTTTAATCGGGTGGATCCTAACATAGTAAATAATAAGTATGCTTTGCGGTCGTAAGGTTATTTTATAATGTGTTGTGACATTAACTTAGCTAATCGAATTGATGAAAAATGAATTGGATATGTATAGGTAATATTAACATGTGATTTAGCACATAAGTTTTGTATATTGGTTCAGCAATTGAGCTAGAAAATAGCTATTGATAACATGGTAACTATGCAGTTATATATAGATGGTATTAAAAGCATGTTTGTCCATTTGGTAAGGTTGGTTTTTGATTCATGTATGGATGCTTGTTAAGCCATATGTTATGTTTTGATTTTGACATAACATTAAACGCACATATGACTATGTTGTTTAAAATCTGTACTTGACTATTTTTGTGAATTTGGTTTTGCCAAATATGCAAAAAGGACCATAAGCCATGTGATATGAATTATTCTATTTGATATGTGCATGAATTGAAGTAATAAGTTCGATAATTAGCTTATGAAAAATATGTAATGTTTTATGCTCGGTTATAAGTTAAGCATTAGATTATCATGATTCATTAGATATAATGTTAGGATATTACTTTGGAAATGTATGAATGGTTGTCTATTAATTGGTTTGAAATGAACCATAATGAGATGGTTTAGATATGCATGAGCAGGGGTAGAATTGTGGCTTAAATCAAGCCAAATTTTTATACCACACGATCTGAACACACGGGCGTGTGTAACTGCCCGTGTGATTAAGTCAGTATGTATGCCCTGTTTTGCCACGGTCTAGACACACAGGCGTGTCTATTGCCATGTGAGGCACATGGCCTGTTCACATGGGCGTGTGACCTTAATAACTTTGAAAAATGTTAAGTATCGAAAAATATTGTATGTGTTCGGTTTGGTCCCGATCCCTTTCTAATGCATGTTTTAAGTCTTGTTGACCTATATAAGGTACTCTATAATGATGTGTGATTATGTTAATATGATGATTATGAAATGTTTGTGAATTATTCTGATTTGTCCAGTAACGCCTTTAACCCTAGTCCGGCAACAGATACGGGTTAGGGGTGTTACACAAAGTCAGTAGCTTAACTCAACTCTGCTTAGTTCAAGTTTAAGCCTTTTTTTATGTACATATTTAGTCATTGGCATATACTTAGGTGGAGTCTCATGATTCGGTGCACATTTGATGGTTTTGGCATGTTTTGGTGGTTTGGACTTATAAGGTCTTAATTGATATATTTCAATGCTTGATTATAAGATTGATATGCATGTCTATAGGTGTTAGATTATATAAATAACTTTACTAGGTTATGAGGCCTTGAATGTCATGTTTGGGAGGTGTGTGATTATGTTTAAGTAGGTTAATTTGATGTATATGTATTTGGTAACAAGTTGGCATAAGTTAGGTGTCAAATTAGTTTTGAGTTGTTTGCATTGAAATATTCATTTTAAGTCAATTTACATTAGTGTATCAAGACATCAAGAACGTATCTTGAGACCTCAAGCACAAAAGTGACCATTTAGTGCACCTCATTGCATTTAGTCTCGAGACTGACCAAGTAAGTCTCAAGGCAAGTCTTGAGACAAAGACACATCAAAGCTAAAATAGTTTTTTTTCCTAATTTCTTGTCTCGAGATAACCTAAAATCAGAGCTAAATTAAGAAAACAGGAAGGCCTATCTATTCATTGTCTTGAGACATATTGAAATTCTATGATTTAAGTTTGGATTCGAGTCTTAACTCTGTAATTGACTCCGTTAAACCCCTAAATACATAGAGCGTGGTTGATTGGCTTTCACTTTAATCTCTCATTGTGTGTGGGTAAGAATGTATGGTAATTCTATTATTTTTGAATTTCAAGTTAATCAATACGAATTGAAATAGTCTGAGTTGCTCCTACAACGTGATGTGATGTCACACATCTGAATCCGACGATCGGGTTGGGTGTGATGTATCACATTATAAAAAAAAACTATTTAAAGAAATCTATAATTTAACTAAATAATGGTTTTTCTAAAAATAACGGTAGTTTTTTATTTGAGAAAATTTTCTAAATAGACGGTTTTAAAAGTAGGTAAGGGTTTTAAAAGTAGATAAGGTTGTTAAAATATTTTTAGATAAATTAAAAGTCACTAATACCTAATTTACATTTAGTATTAATTTTTAAAATGGGCTTTTAAGAGTTAATAAAATTTTAGCTTAGTTGATATGGACATTGTTACTAATGTAAAAGGATTTGGGTTAATGTACGTTTTATTTTTTTTATTTAAGGGTTGAGGAGAGATTATAAATAATTCTAGCACTATCAATATTTGGTTAACTTGCCTTATTCAACATAAGTTAAAATATATTGTCTGTCTTTATCCTTCTACAGAATTTGAGATTTAATCTATGTACTTAAAGTTAAAAATTCAATTATCTTACTTTTTCAATTTGAAAATCGTGATCCAATTTTTTTTTTTGTTAAAAATTGTCAAATTAATACTTTTTTTTTATCAATTACATACAACGTTATATGAGGACAGTCTAATTAATATGTTAAGTTGCAAACTTTGATAAAACATATTAATAAAGTTAATGATTAGATTGGTAATTTTAAATAAAAAAATCAGAAGACTTAATCTTTAATTTTTTTGGTATAGTTACAAGTGATCTCATTTTTTTTATGGTTTGAGCAGACTAAGATAGTATTAAGATATATCCTTCCAATAATATTAACTCTAGTATTCGAACTTGATTTAAATGTGAGAGAAGAAACTTATTTCCATTTTCTCCAATCAGTTTTGATTAATCTTTAATTTTTTAAATACATAAATTAAATCTCAAATTTTATTAAAATAGATTATATTTTAACCTCAAATTGTATAATATAGATAAGTTACAACTTGCATACAAAGGTAGCGTTCACACTAACTCTCAACCTGCTTCATGTAAAAAGTAGGAAAGGTTCCCCCAAGGGCAGCTATTAGTGACAGTGATCCTTGTCCTATATATCTGTTCAAAAACTCTTGTGATTCGGTGATCTATCCCCCATTTCCTCCACCATCCAATCCCCTCAAACCAACAAATCTTATCTCTTCACTTCACTCAATATCTCCCACCTTTTTCCTCTCTCAACCTCTACCCATGGCAATGGACCTCTTTTTCTCAGTACAATCTTTACTACTCCTTTCTCTTATCTTTCTTTATTTTTACTACTTTTGTTTACACCATAAGAAGGGTAATGATCAAGGGTTCAAAACCTACCCCATACTCGGTGCCTTGCCTGAGTTTTTGAGGAACCGACATCGGTTCCTTGATTGGACGACCGAGATTTTAAGCCGGTGTCCGACCAACACTGCTGTTTTTCATCGTCCTGGTAAGATTCATGGGATCATTACTGCCAACCCTTTGAATGTCGAGCATGTTCTCAAGACCAACTTCGAGAACTACCCCAAAGGGGAACGGTTCATTTGGCTTCTCAAGGACTTCCTTGGCCAAGGTATCTTCAACTCCGATGGTGATTTATGGAAGATTCAAAGGAAGACTGCTAGCTACGAATTCAACACCAAATCGCTTCGTAATTTCATCATGGACAACGTCAGGCTCGAGATTTCAACGAGGTTGATTCCGGTATTGAACAAGGCTTTGGAAACGAATCAGGTACTTGATTTACAAGAGGTTTTGGAGCAATTCGCGTTTGATAATATATGTAAATTGGCTTTCAATGTCGACCCTGGTTGTCTCGGCGGCGATGGAACATCTGGTTCCGGTTTCATGCGTGCCTTTGAAGAGGCTGCCACGCTTAGCTCCGGTAGGTTCATGTATGCTTTCCCGTTTTTATGGAAGATAAGGAAGATTTTCAGCATGGGATCGGAGAAAAACTTGAAGAAATCAATCGAAATCGTTCACGAATTCGCCGATAACATCATAAAAACACGATTAGAATCCAAAGACCAAAGCAAAGACGAAGATTTACTATCCAGGTTCATTACAAGCTATGACAATTCGCCTCAGTTTCTCCGAGATATAATCATAAGCTTCATATTAGCGGGCCGAGACACCACATCATCAGCTTTGACTTGGTTCTTTTGGCTTCTATCACTAAACCCAAACGTCGAAAAAAACATAATAACCGAACTCGAAACGATTCGAACCCGAAACGGGAAAAACATCGGAGACGGATACACATTCGATGAACTACGAGACATGCACTATCTACACGCAGCGCTTTCAGAGAGTTTAAGATTATACCCACCAGTTCCTGTCGACACAAAAGCTTGTCTAAACAACGACATACTACCAGACGGGACATTTATAGGGACTGGTTGGTTTTTCACTTACCATGCGTATGCCATGGGGCGAATGGAAGCTATATGGGGCAAAGATTGCAATGAATACTTGCCTGAAAGATGGCTTGATGAAACTGGGAACTGCAAACAAGAGAGTCCATTTCGATTCCCCATATTCCATGGTGGACCAAGGATGTGTTTAGGGAAAGACATGGCGTATATTCAGATGAAATCGATTGTAGCAGCAATGTTGGAAAGGTTTGTGGTAGAGGTACAGGGGAGTGACAAGTGTCCTCAACACTTGTTGTCTTTAACTCTTAGAATGAAAGGTGGGTTACCAATTAGGGTCAGGGTAAGATGAGTGGACTGTTTCTTTTTTTGCTTTTTTTAAAAAAATGTTCTTCAGCTTATTTTTAGTTTTTCCCCCTCTTATAATACTATTCTGATAGAATGAGTATGATGAAAATAAGGAAGATGAAAAATAAAAAAAAATGAAAATATTGATATATTTGGTAGGAATATTTTCCATCCATTACTTTTTTTTATCCATTAGAATGAAAAGTTGATTTTTTTTCTTTTATTTTTACTATCGCCTTTCATTTTATTGATATATTTTTATATATCACATGTTGAGTTTTTATATTTTATAAGTAAGTTAAGAGTTTGATAAATATACTATAAGGTGTAGAAAAAAATAATTATTTAAATAAATGCGACAGTTGTCGCACCATTAATCTGTTTGTTGACGGAGTAATTGTGTATCAAATAATTACACTATTTTTTATTAGAATAATATTTGGTATATTATCGGCAGAGATTTTAAACTCCACAAGCCACAAGTTTCTTATAAGAGTTAATGAAATATTAAAAGAATAAATATTTAAAAAAAACATATGATACTTTTTTAAAACTGCATGTGGAATAAAAAGTATATAATAGTAATAAATCAAATATTAACTCTTTTTCATTTATTTAATAGAGATAAAATAAATAATAAAATAAAATATTTAAAAAAAGTATAATATTTTATATTTGCATTTTTTTTTCTCTTTTTCTTTATTTTTATCTATTAAGATGAAAGTTATCATTCCTTTTTTCTCTTTTCATTTTTCCTATTAAGCATTTTTGAATTTTTTTTTCACTTTTTCATTATTTTTTTTCTCCTCCATCCCTAGAATGGCTTGATTTTTAAAAAAAATTAAAAGAAATGGACATGTTGGATTGAATCAAAATATCTCTTATTTTATGCTGAACATATTAAAATAAAGGAGGAGTTCTATCAAGTTGTAATAGGATCAATTTGTTTACACTAAAATATTAACGGTTGGAAATTAGAATATAGATGAATTCGTAGTTTGTTTTTTATTATAATGATGAACTCACTTCAAGCTGCTATATAAATTTTAATTTGGTGTAATCATATACATATAATTTTAATTTTGATTTAATTGTATATTTTAAAAAAAAATATATCAATTTACTTATATATTAAATAAATATAATTATTTATGTATACAATATGTAAACGCAAAATGGTTGTATATTAATAATTATGTTAGGCCAACAACCTTTTAGCCTAGTAGCAAGAGTATTATGTTGAAGGCATGAGAGCTTGAGTTTGATCCCAAGCAACCTCATTCCCCTCCCCCAATTATTGAAAAGTAAAATAAAATACTAATAATTATGTTAGTGATTTGTGAAAATTGTATTAAATAAAAAATTAATATATAAAATTATATAAAATCAAAATTTATATATAACATTATACATTTAATCAAAGTTGATATATTATTTTAAAATTTACCCTTTTATATTTTTTAATTAATTCATATTCTTTTAAGAATAATTCAATTGAGTTAGGTAACTTTTTATATATGAAGTGATTGTTTCTTTTCGTGGACGAAATTGAAGGTCACATATATATGGTTTTTGGGAAAATTTTTCTTTCGAAAATCCTCCAAAGATGGAAGGGAAGGGAAGGGAAGGGTGTAGAGGAATGATTTTGATTGCTAAAATGTCGAAATCTATTTTAGGAGAGATATTTTGCCAAAAAAATGAGATATTCTTCACTGAGGAAGTTAAAGGAGGCCACGTATATATCTATTTAGATTAGAAAGAAAATCTATGATAAGACATAAATTAAGAATTTAAATGCGTTACTGATGGTATAGTTAATTCAACGACATTTTGAGAATAATTATCCTTTACATATTTTAATTAATGATAATTTTAACTTGATAAAGGAAGGATGGTTGATTGAAATTAGATACATTCATCGTTAAGAAAATAGTTGCACGGATTACTTGGCGAATTTAGCTCCAAACATCGAGAGAGGTTTGGATCGTCTTAAAATGTCGTCGATGAGTCTTGAACCCTTACTCCATAACAACACTTGTAAATAGAGATAATTTGAATTTAATTTCCTTATTTCCTTCTTTTTGTACAAAATAAAAATTAAATACAAAATCTTAATTGTTGAAGAAAGAAAACTTTATTATTCAATTGAAATTTTATTTCACTCGACTTAAAAGATGAGGTGATAATAAAAATGATAAATATCCTATGCTATGTAGGGGTGTTACAGCTTTCATATAGCTGCCATTTTATTTATTTTATGTTTTAAGTTATAACATATATAAATTAAAAAAAAAGAAGAAGAAGAAGAAGAAGAAGAAGAAGTTAAAAACAGTTTTTGAATTAGGAAATTATTCTCGTTTTCATTTTTTTTATATTAATTTACTTATAACTTTTATTAATTTAATTTTTAAATTTATGTGATGATTTGGTATTATTAGATTATATCATATCATCATCGTACATTAATAATAGAATTCAAGTTTAAAGTTTAAAGATCAAATTAAAATCACAAGTGTTAAAACACATATAAAGATGAAGAAAAAGATGAAAACCAAAAAAATTATCAAATTTAAGAAATGAACGTTACGTTATTCATTAGGCTGTATGAGTGTATATAACTATCTGGAACGTGAAATGCATATATGTTATGAAATCTTTTGTTGTTAAAATAATAATATAATATTATAATGTAGTATAAAAAATTATGTTAAATTATTTATATTTAAAATATTAATAAAAATATTATGTTGAAAATAAAAATAAATATTATTTTTAAAATATATAAAAAAGTAATAATTTATAAATATATTCAAACTCGTAAAATTTAAACAAACATAAATTGTTGTCTCGACTCATGAAGCCTGGTCAGATATCAAGTTTGTGGATTTTCTAGTCCAAAGAATTCCTTTGAAAATTATCCACAACGATGGAAGGGCCTAGAGAGTAGAGAGAGTATTTTAAATTCTATAAGGCCGAGAATTAGTTTTTGTGAATAAGATAAACTATGACAACTTTTCAAGTATAAATTGATGGCTAAATAAATTAGAGGATGGATCAAAATCTTTTTTATGATGAAATATCGAGCAAAGGGATTTACTTTTGTGATACTAGTAGGTGAGATGTAACACCTTAAACTCAGCCTAAACGTTCAGATTAAGTCTAGAGAATTACATCATTGATACTAAAAATACCACATTTATAACGCAATCAAAATGAATCATTCATCACATAATATCCACCACAACAATTTACTAAGTATATAATCCTCTCAAACATTATAATATCATAGAATATCGAAGTTCCTAATAGTAGTATTTAAAAGAAAGATAAAAGCTTGACCTAGCTCTCGTGGCGCCGACCTGTTCAAGTCTAAGAACCACCTGAAATCCAATCAATAACAAAATGAGTTGTGAACTCAGTGCATAAAAGACGTTTGTTTAATTAGAATATATTTATCAGATAATTCTCGAATCCCAAGATTCGGTTTGGTAACAAAAGAAAATTCAGTTCAGATTCAGGATAGATCAGTTACATATGCAGAAGCAATTTCAGTTTCATATGTAGAACATATCAGATTCAGATACAAATGTTCCTACCCTCATCCGCTACACACCGTCTTCGGCCATCCCAACACACCGTTAAAGGCGTTAAATGCCTAACCAACCTTACACACCATAGAGTGTTTGTCTGACACGTTTACAGAGATGCAGCTTAGCTGCTAGATCAAAATGCGACAAAGCGCCAGATTCAGATTTATACGCATTGTGGGTTAGCCACTAATTTAGAGTAGATTACTTTATTCTTCACAATATCCCAACCTATGCAAATGTAGAGTACAATATCCACAATATGTGTTCAGTCATCTAAATTACTTCACAATTAGATAATACATTGCAATATCAGAAATAACTATCACAGTACACATGTATTTATATTATTCATATGTCACAGAGCATCAGAGAGTTCTCGTACAACCGAATTCAGATCATTCATACATTAAGGAGGTCAATATTAGTGTTGGGCAACACTTATGGCCCCAAAAACAGGGTTTAGACCCTATTTATATGCCACACAGTCTAGACACACACCCGTGTCCTTGCCCGTGTGACTCACACGGCTTGCGCACACACCCATGTCCCTGGCCATATGGTCCTAAGTCACAAATAGTAAGTTATACGGCCTAGACACACACTCGTGTCATTTGCTCGTGTGAACCCTGCACTAACATGGCCATGCACGGCCTAGACACAAGCCCGTGTGGCCCTAAATCGATGAACAGTGAGTTACACGGCCACCCACACGGCCTGGCACATGGCCATGTTTTTCGGCGACTAAAATTCACAAAAATGAGGTTTTTGGCACGCACCTAAAATAAATTTGATGCAAAAACAACGTAGGAGGATTCTAAAACCTTGCACGTAATAGAGAAAACCAGACTAATGCAGCGAAGGAACGTCTCTCATAAGATCCTCGCACAACAATTGCACAATTGACGTAACAAGCAACGAAAGAATTCCCAATTAATGCAAAATCAAGTATAGAAACAAGCAAAAAGGATAAAAGAAAAGAAAGAAGAAAAACAAGAACTAGAAAAAAAATAAAAGGAAAATGACGATATAATTAATTTTAGAATGATTTAAGTTAACCACCAACCAGCTTTCTAGTGTTTAGCAAAAAAATATTTCACTATCATATACTTTGGGATTCAAACATAGAACCTAACGGAATGCATATGCTTAACCAGTGAACCAGTAGACTCATTCTTAAGATAATTTTACACTAAATTGATCTTAACTATATAATGCATGATTAAGGGTTGCTTTTAAAATAACAAAACTTTTAATGATGCGACTCGAACTTCAAACCTTAAACACAGTAATAGAACACAGAATCACAAATACAAAGATTTAATTACTATAGATTCTCACAACTAAATCCTAAAAATTTTGGGGCGTTACATGAGAAAATTCTCCCAAAAGTTGTTTAAATTGGTGGAAGGGGCAAAATTAGAAAATTTTTAGGGACTAAATGTAAATTTTAATTTTTACGATAGGAAAAATGTAATTTCATCATTTTACTAGCTTATAATTTTTAAAAGATTAAATCAAATTTTTACATTTTTAGGGGGCCAAAATATAATTTTACCTTTACTAATTTAAACTTTTAAAAATTTTAAAGGGCCTAAATAAAAATTTTCCATTTTAGGGGGATTGAGCCCTGTCAAACCCCTAGTTTCGCCACTGGCGGAACGGTTTAGAGGGATGAATTTCAATATTACAAGATTTAAGTGTCATTCATTGCTAATTTCAATATTACACATTTGGGTTTATATATATTTATATTAAGTTTTTTTTTTTACGAAGTATGATGTTACAAGTCAATCAAAAGCTAATTCATTTAAAAATATTACTAAAATACCCTTTATATGCAAAGTAAAAGCTTGTTTGATAAGCAATTGAAAATTTAAATCAACAGAAAATGGATATTTTAAGTGATTTAATTTTTTTAACTATGTTTGATAATCCATAATAAAAAGCAAATAATAGAAATTTTCAATGAAAAAGTGTGGAAAATGATAAGTAGCATAAGTAGATAAAAAGCTACTTATCACTTAATATGTTGAAAATTTTCAATTCTTTTTATTTTATTTCTTTTAAAATTATCCTGTAAACAATTTACCTTTAAAATTTTAAAAATTAATTTTATCAAATTGTTCAATTATATTCCATACTTAAGTTTAAGAATTATATCAAATAGATTTTATAACTTAAATTTAGTGCTTAATTTTTCAGTTTAACAAACAACACATAATTTATGCTATTATGAAGGTGTAATAAAAACTTAATCATGGTAAAATTTGAAACTCGAGAAACAATGAAATTTAAATAATTAACTTGACCATTTCAACTAAATGTTTATTTGATTTTTATTTAAACTTTCAATAAATATATTTATTATATAATTTTTTAACCCACATCGTGGGTGTGTCGTAATCTAGCTTCTAATTAAAGATTTTAGTAGAGGTGCCAAACGAGCGAGCTTTGGTAGAGATGGAGGAAGTCCTTGACCTTGAGGACTACAATGGAAACAAAAGTCAAAGGTTGGAATGGCTTCAATGTGGAGTTTGAAATACTAAATACTTTCATAGTAAAACCCTTGATAAAAGAATGCAAAATCGTATAGGTGTGTTAAAACTTAGTAATGGAGAGTGGTGCTTTGATGAAGAGACTCTAAAAAATGAAGCTACATTCTTTTTTTTATTTCAATAAGGTGGAGGGCCCTCGAGAATATTTCCACTCCATAACCTCTTCCTTACACTTCAACTAGAAGATATGTTGAGATTTCAATTTGAGTAGGGTGATGATGGAACTAAATGGGTGTTAGAGATGGCCCCTCTGAAGGCATCGAGAACCGTAGGTTACATGCTCAGTTTCATGAGAGTCAATGGTACACTATTAGTGCTTCAGTTTCTTTGTTGGTGAAAAAAGTGTTCTAAAGTGAATGGTTGGAGCCTTTTTAGAATAGAACCTTATTGGGGTTGTTTCCGAAAGTTCCTAGTCGAGAAGACTTCACTCAATTTAGACCTATCAATTTATGTTCAATGCTCTATGAACTGTGACTAAAATATATGCAATCAACTTAAATGCATCATGCCTTATATTAGTGCTCCAAATTAGGTCAGCTTTATATTAGACAAGAGCGAATAGTTTATTCACCAGTTGTTGATAAATGACTCATGCATTTTTCAACCCAAAAGACGTCATCTTATAATAGAACAACCCGTCTTCAGTGATGAAAGTTGTTTTTTTCCTAATCATTCAAATCAATAAAAAATTGATTATATCCAAAGAAAGTATCTATGAAGCTCATGAAATCATGTCCAACCGAGTCCACTAACCGATCAATGGAAGGCAATTGACTCTCTTTGGGGTAGGCTTTATTCAAATTTGTGAAGTCCACACACATTTGCCATTTGTTTCTAGGCTTAGGCACTATTACTACGTTTGACACCCAACCCAGGTAGGTGACTTCACGAATAAACCTAGCGATTAATAACTTATGCACCTCTTGCATTATTGCCACTACTGTTTCCAGAGAAAACCATTACTTTTTTTTGTTTTACCGATAGAACATGGAAGTCCACCCCCAAAGGATGTTGAATAAGGAAGTATGAATACCGGGCATATTAGCAGCCAACCAAGCAAAAACATCCTTATATTATATAACGACCCAAATTTTAATAGTGTCGAAAAATACGATTTCAGAACCCCATTTCCGTAAATCGAGTCCTTAAGGACGAAATATAAAGGTTAATGAAGTTGTTAAGAAAATATATTGAAGTTCGATTTAGTAATTTAACCAAGAAAAAATAATTAAAGCTTAAGGACTAAATTATAAAAGTTTAATCATTGTTGAGTTTTAATTTGAAAAAGGCTTGGGGGACTTAGATAGTAATTATCCAAAGGACCAAAATGGTTACTTAACCATTTTCCATCATGAATTAGTGGAATATGATGGTTGAATCCACTTTATTTAATTAATAGTTATTTAAGAATAGTGAAATCTTAATTAAACTAATTAAATAAGCTTAATTAAAATCTAAACCAAGTATATATACTTGAGATAGTGGAATGAAAGATGAAAGAAACATTCTCTTCTTCTCCATTCCATCGTCCACCATTGAAGAAAAAGAAAGAAAGAAAACCTTCAACCATTTAAACATTCGGCCACCTATTCAAGTAAATCCCTAAACTAGTTTTTTTTTTTTAAATAATTTTTATAGATTTATGATCATAGGATTTTGATTTAGCTAGACCATGTATAAAATTTTTTTTATTTTTAAGCTTTTACAAGGTTACCATTACAAATAAATTGATGAATTAAGATTGAATTTGATAGTTATTAAGCTTATATCATGAAAAGGACTAAATTAGAAAGTAAATTGAACTTGTTATATAACTTTGTAACATTAGGGACTAAATTGAATAAATTGAAAACTTACCATGAGATTATGCTATGAATAGAAAGTTTAAGGTCCCTAATGAAAGAATATGAAATCAAATGTTAATTCGATGCTAGATACTGAAAAATATGCATATCTCGAGTATAGGGACGAAATTGAATAAAATGTAAAATATGAGGGTAACACATACATGACGAGGTCATTGGACAAAGCAGTTGGATGAATTACTTTCGTAAAGAGTATACAATAAGGAGTTTTCAATCACGGTACTTCTTATGGACTAACTCCATGATTAAGTAATTGCGAATTATCAAAATGATACTTCTAGACATAATTGCAATCACTAGAGCCTAATTATATATGTCTGATTGGTCCCTCTGCTAGCTTAACAAAAGCTTAATAGGGCTACATTTGAATCAGAAGAAAATTCTATGACTTTGGGAATAATTTAATTGAATTGATTTATTCAATGTGGAATTAAATTAGATAGTCGTAAGAATTGTTCAACTAGAGAATTTGATTAAAGAATTTTCTTGAAAATTTAATTTGGAAAATCTAAGTGATTTTTCGAAAAATTAATTTTGATCAAGTTAAATTAAATAAATCAAATAAATTAAAATTAATATTATATTTTTAAAAATTAATTTTCAAGTCAGACAATTGGCCCAATGGGTAATTGAACTTGAAAATTAGACCTAAGATGGTAAATTGGGTTCGGGAGCCCAAAATCGAGACCAAAACCCAATAACTGGTAGAACCGGGCCTATTATGTGAAACTAGGTCGACAGTCCAACTAGTGGCTAGATTAGACCTGGTCGGTCGTCGCCGACCAGAACTAAATCGACAAAGAACCGAACTAGCTCGGGTGTGCGTAAGGGTGTTACACTGCAGACATCGGACACGGTAGTACCCAAAGTGGCTTTCGACAAAACGACCCGGTGGCCGGTGGGGGTTGGTCATCGATGGCTGAGTAGTGGAAGAGTTACACTCCGACTAAGACTCTTCTAGAGAATTTGATTTCAAATTAATTATTCAAAAAATAATATTATTTTAATAGTTTAATATTAAATTAAATTTAATATTTATCTTAATATTATTTTGATAAGATTTAATATTAAATTTAATCTAATATTTATTGTGATAAATATTATATTAATTTAATATTAAAGTAATCAAGTTTAATAATAGTTGAACTCTCTAAACTCTCCCTATATAAGGAGAGCTTTGGATCATTATTTACACACTTGAATTCAAGAGAAAATTGTAAAGAGAAAATTCTTTGAAGAGATTATTTTAGAAAATTTCTAAAGATATTTTTTTAATTTACAACTTCACCTAAAAGTTTTGAGAAATTAAAAAATTACCCTATTGGTAATTTTTGTAAAAAAATTTCTAATTTGAAGCAAGCCCACACTCGGTAGACGTGAACTTGAGGGCAGCGGAGAAGATTACACAGTTGAAGCGCTCATCCTAGACGAATTAGAAAGGTACAATTTTGATTCAGTGTTTATTACTTTAGATATCACAACCAAGATCTTATTTTGAAAAAAAAATTAAAACTCTAGTTTTTTCCTAAATTTATTTTTTGCTATATTTTCCAAACTCGATTTTCTAACATCATCACCTTGGGAGTATCATTTAGTACTTATAGTTCTATAATTAATTGCTCATTATGAGCATTTTGCAAATCCAGGTTGCACTAACGTTCTTGTTGCTCCTGAAATTGGTGTTGCTGGGTCAAGAGTTGTTCTTGCATAAGACATATTTTTTCTTGCATCTCATTGACTTACAATTGAGACTCAGATTCTCGTTGTTATGGGGAAGTTTGATTTGAGGATGTAGTAATAGTAGCAGGTTGAGTCTACATGGTTACTAGCCCTAAGATGATTTGTTGTAGGAGTTGGTATCTAGGATCTGAGGTCGAAGTATTGGTTGAAACCTATGTATTCTAGGATCTGAGGTCGAAGTATTGGTTGAAACCTATGTATTTGGGTAGTTGATGAAACATTTATGGTGATAGCGGTTGGTCGTAGGAGAAGGAAGGGGAAAGTTAAGAGCGATTAGGAATCGTTCTAGGGGAGTGAAAGTCGGGTTTTTTGTTGCTGGGGTGCCAAAAGGAGTTTTTGGCTTGAAGGGGTCTCTTCATGGCTAGGATATTCACCATTCCCTTGAGAAGAAATAGTAAGATCCTTAAATTGCCTATGGTTGGGCGATTTGTGGGTTGAATCTTTCTAGATCTGAGACATGTTCGATTTACGCTCACCGAATCAATTATTGATACAAATACGATAAGGAAAGAGGTCAAGGTGGGGTAATAGAGGCCAGCTCACCCATAAAAGCCAAGAGTCGAGATAAGGACAAGAGGACAGGCTGATCGAGAAGACAAGTGTTCAGAGTAACTTTACAGTGCTAAAAGGTCCATCCACTCTTCATTGTTTTCTAAGGTATTTATAGGAGAGGTCCCATTGTCCGTGAAGATGTCATGTTGAGATATACATTTAGCCCCATTAAAAGCATAATGAATAATCATTGGCACATATCATAAGACTCCAATAGTACGAGGTAATTAAGCCTAAATAGACTCTTTATTGCCTTGAAAGTGTGTTCACATTAAGGTAATATTCACCCTTAAGCCCAAGTAGATGGTTCCATTTGAGGTTGGACAGGTGATCATACTTAGGAAGTCAATGCGAAGTCAACGATACTTTTTAGGCTGACACGTGTCCATTCGACGGAGGGATATAAAAATTTTCACAAGAAAATAGATATTAAATTAATATATGATGATAATTAATATTTTATTATCTTTAATGTAATTTTATTTAAAACATATTTATATTTAATTAATGATTTTATTATTTAAAATTAAAAATAAATTTCATTTATTAAAAGAAGGGACGACACCAAAGTAGAGGCATTGACTCCTCAAATGGTAAAATTTCTTTTTAGTCCTAAAAATTTTGAAGTTTTAAGTTAATATTAATGGTTAAGTTGTATTTTGGCCCCTTAAGATGGTAAGATTTCTTTATAGTCCCTTTAAAAATTGTAAAATAATACGTTAATACAATGATAAAATTACAATTTGACCTCTCTTAAAAATATAATTTAATCTTTGGCCCCCTTAAAATAAATTTCTAGCTTTGTCCCTAATTAAAAGAGATAAATGATTATTCATGTCCTAAAAAGAAGTTAAAGTATCATGGAGTCTTTGTACTATAAGTCAGATCGAATTCTGCCTCATATACTTAAAAATAGATAAATTAGTCCACCTACGTTAAATTAAAAAGTAAATTAATCTTTCTAAAAAATTCATCCATTTTTATTATTAAAAACTAATGCTTACATGTTGACATGAACTACACGTAAATATATATTATTAACGTTTATTATTTATTATTTTGAATAATGTTGCTTTCTATTATTGATATGAATTAATATATATTTTGTAGTGAATATAGTAAAAATACTTTAATTATAATTTAAATTTTATTTATTACAATAATATTTAATTTGTCAAATAAATTAATATATTTTAATTATATTGAACAACTTGAATAATAATTATTACTTTGCACTAAATACAATAATTAAAAATATATTATTTAACTAATGGACCCCTATCACATTTGTTCATTATTTAACTAACATTTTCATTTTAAATATTTTTTTTTTAATTTTTGTAAGATTCATTAGATATATAAATAAGAGTTTATGCAAAAATAAAAAAAGAAAAAGAAAAAATCTTGGATCCAACTTGCAAAATATTCATAATAAACATTTTCTCAGCCAAAATCCTTCCATTATTCTTTTTCCTAGTTTTACAATAATATTTATTAGAACATGAATTTGGAAACATCAAAATACATAAATAAAAAAAATTAAGTTAAATTGCAGCATCTAACCTTCAAAAGAATAAAATACATGTTTCCCTCTTTCAGATTTTCCACTTGCTTGTTCAAGTGCAGTCATGGCGTTTTCTTGCTTCTAAAAGCACACAGCCATTGTCTTGGATTCAAAAGATCATCGTCTGCTATGCTAGGAACGTGCCAACTACCGCTTTCCGATTCCTACATTGAAATTAACAAACTTTTAATATGAAAATATAATAAATCCATAAGTATATTTCATTTGGTTGCTACTAAGGTTTTAATGTTAAATAAAATAAGTTCTTCATAATATCATACATCAAATAAGAGTTAATTACTTCGTTTCCTTAACCAATAGAAACATGGCATCTTAAAGCATGAAATATCCAGTGAAACCCAAGAATTTAACCTGTCTCTCTCACCTGAATAACAATTGAATATGGGGGTGGCATACGAAGAACAAGACCAGTCCTCGACATAGTTAACCGAACCTACAAATTATCAAGAAATGAACATTATTTCTTTTTTTTTACAAAGGTTAATAAATGAGATTGTTGGTTAAATATATGTCATTCTTACCAATTAATCTTGAACTTGCCAATAGATACACAATATGGAAGGGGTTCTAAGTGGTAAGATTCAAATCCATACCTACTGAAAGTCATTCTTAAGAGTGGCTACATGGACCAACTAGGCTCCTAATTCTTAAATTTAGGGATTTCTTTTCAACAATTGATTGCTGCTTCTCTGACTATAATAACCACCTAAACTGTGTGAGAAGCTACTTTCGCAAAGTGTGCACTGAAATATAGAAGACAACATGAACAGAGCGAGAGAGAGAATACCTGATGCTTCTCTTTCCATCTTGGAAAAAAGGAATTCCCTAATAACTGGAACAAGTGGTCCCTCATTTCATCATTTGTCACTAGTAAACACTTGCAACTAACAGCAGCATATAGCCAATACCTACAAAAATAAGAATTCAATTGCCAACACTTCCCATAGTACAAGATTTCGTTTATTTGAGTTTTCAGTATTATATATCAGTATTTACTAGGAAAGTTTCAACATTCAATCCATAAGTTAAAGGGCAAACCTATTTCGATCTCAAATTTTAAAACTAAATCATCACCAAAATCAAACACAGCATTCAACTTTTGATGCATAGAAAACATCTTTCTAGTATATGTTGGTTGGTTCGCTCCTAGTTTGATACATGTAGCAATAAGTTTATGAAAAGAAAATAAACATAAAAATTATGCAATATTTTTGAAATTATAACCAATGAATAGCTAATAACTAAATTAGCAAATTACATTTGACTTTGACATGGTGTGTTTTATTTAAGAAAAAAAATGCATACTATATTTAAGTAAAGCTTCGTCCTACAAATCTAACACAATTGTTTGGGCTAAGCCAGAACCATAATCAATTCACGCCATTGCTGTCTATCACCAAAAGTTTAATATGATAACGCATTAAATAGAATGCATTACCTGTGTTGAGTTTAGACATTACCTCAATGTTCTGAGGTATAAGCATTTGAAATTAAAAGTTTAATCTATGAATATCATAGCGAAGTTTTAAAGCACTAGCGATGGAGGATACTTCTAAAAATCAATAATATAGATACAAAAGCATAAATATGTTCTGAACTATATAAAAACACTCTAAACCTATTGAAGCAATTCATTTTAACAAAATCAAACAGAATGGATATTCCATAAAGTAAATGTCTGAATAATAAATAGGCCCAAAAGTAGTCTGCAGGTAAATGAGCTTACAATTTAACTTTTGCTTCAATCCCATCAGTAGACCTCAGCAAGTCTTCAATTGGTGCTAATCAAAAAAACCTAAAGTTTATTTTTGCAAATGAACAATTTTTTCCCCTTTTCATTTTCATTTAAAAACGATTGGATTAGCATTCAAACCAATAAATTTAACCAAAATGATGCCAGTCAACTTCAAAATTAACAAATCACTTAAATAATTTGGCATTTCCTTCTACGTTGTTTCCATTAGCTTAAGACTTATTATAAAACACAAGAACGGCATAAACCTCCGTATAATGCTTATGCCTCACACATATCCATAACACCTAAACTTTGATGTGCCTAATAGCTGCCTCCAAGACATCACCGAAAAGGTAACAAGCTAGAATAATCAATTAAAAGCAACATAGCTACGGTTGTCACATAAATTGATAGTTCATTGATTGATAAGATGTGGCTCTGATTACACAATGAATATGGTCTATAAGACAGAAATTGAATGGAAAGCAGAGCCACAATTGTTTGCAATATCACTAAGCTAAGGGTCATAAATGTGGATGATACTGGATGAAGGAAGACATACAGAGAAACGGAGATGGAAGGCAAAAAGATGGGCAATGCATGGGGAAGAGAGGGGAATCTAATTGCAGATTTGATTAAGTGCATGTTTTCAAGGAAATTTACATGAAAATGCATGCACTTGCATTGACCTCCCGGGCCCAAAAAAACAGAGTAAGGAAAAGTAAAAGAAAAAAAAAAACAGAAATTGAAATTGAAATACAAAAAAGAATATGACCATTTGAGGGGAATATATTGGGAGTTTCTACATTTGAGAATATGAAACAAGAACTTACCAATCATCATTTGATCCGTAAGGAGTAGCATAAAGCACCCCAGCCCTTTGCCACCTCTCTAACCACTTCCTGTTATTAGGATCCCGTGCAATCCGACTTCGATGCAAAATAATAAGTGGAGACCTTTTTGTTGGACTCATTTGTTGTAATTTATTTACAACATTTTTAAGCTACAACCACAAATAACAGTTAAAGACATTATAGATTTATGTCTTGCATCAGTAATCATCTGTCATGATTATTTATCTCAACCTCTATTCTTATGTAATAAAATGCCAGGTACCAGTCCATATGCTTCTCTGTAATCAGACTCATAACTGGTTTAGCCTCAATTAAAAAAAATAGATTAATTGTTTAAGAAAACATAATCATCAATGAAGGTAACATCTAAATTGATCCTAGTACAAATATGCAACATACATCCAACACTTCTACTTGAAATAATTAGGAAATATAGCAGGTACAGGTATCAAGATCTTGTTCTAAAATATATAATTTATCAACAAAGTTAAAGCAAAAATAATCAAATTTTAGAAGTGTGAAGTCAACTTTTACTTTTAATGGTAAGTGAAACAAAACCATTCATCTATTATAAAAGAGTATATACTGACCAAAATTCATTCTTCATGGTAGCATTAAACATGCAACGTGATTTGTTTTCAGTAGAGAAGCAAGATCATCTAGCAAGATATATAAGAACCTTTTGAGATTACCTTTATTCTTTGTTATGAAAACATAATTTTCAGGGGAGAAAAACGATTTGGACACTATCCTGATTGATAATTATCTATGACTTAATTTAAAACAATTGATTTGATTTGATTTGACTTGACTTGACTTGACTTGACTTGACTTGATTTAAGATAAAATACACAAATACTTAAACAAAGAAATGGGGATGATGACATGGAAATATTTTGTTTATGGGGCAGAGGCCTGGCCAAATATTTGAGACAGATGATCTAAATCCATGATCTGTCTAGCTTAATAAATCACATTATGCTTCTTGCAATAGCCCCCCTTACCTGGTTCAAATTGAAAGCTTCTGAGTTGATGAGAGCCACATTTGCACCATCTACAACTGCATCAAATGGTCCATGCTGCTGCAACCACTCCTGGATCAGTGCACTTTCTAATCAGCTATGTTATCATTGAGAACCACTTGAAGTAAATATGAATCACTTGCCAAACGCATACAGAAGTATGCAATGGCATCAGAAAACCAGAGGAAACTCACTAATAAGTTATGCTATATGTAGCAAGCTGAGGAATAAAAATGAAATGCGAACACCTCTAAATGTTATTAGATTTGTTCACGACATTACAAAAACTGGCATGCCAAATTTTGAAACAATTCTGGTTTTTCCAGTACAGAACAGAAAATTACGGCTTTATATTCATGAAAAAGTATAATATATAAAGCGCTCAATCAGCTACCACAGAGGAGAAGTGAAATAGTATTGGAGAAGGGTAAGCAAGAGAAACAAGGGATGGGAGACAAAAAGACAGACTGGAAATTGGATGAGAACAAGGGGCAAAAGGAGAGTATCAAGGATAAAATCCCTATAATAAAATCTCTTAATTAAGTTCATCATTCATCATTTACATAACACAACTGAAACTGAAGTAACATAAGCTTCTATAGCCTATAATCCCTGTTACTTGTTAAATTAACAGACTAACCAGTATAAATAACCTAAAAGTCCCTTCATTACATACATACATGCATACATACTTACAGACACAAACACACACACACGCACAAATCAAAAGAACACACCCAAAGGTTATTGCATGAACTTGTTCTCTCCAACAGTGTTTAAAATTAACAAATATGCAAATCGCTATCCAGTAGATTTTAAATGCCAAAACTTAAAAGTTTAAATGGCATCACAGGATAAGACAAATGCATTTGCAATACTTAGAACAACTAGCAACAGAAACTCCCAATTTCTCAAAGTTGTTATATCAGAAACTAGAGAACGATACAGTTTAAAGACTTACCTGGAACTGAACGAAATCAGCTCTAACCTCTTTACTGCATGCTAATTCAGTTAATTTAGCAGCAAAATTCTCCGTCTCTTTTGGATCAATATCAATACAAACAAGCTTCTCACCACAGGAACGACACACACCATTCTCAGTCATTTCAGTCCTCACCACCCTCCATCTCCCACTTCCAAGCCACCCTAGCCCATGCCACCCTCCTCCTCCTCCTATAACTGCTTCCTTTATCTGCTTCACATCCCATTTCTCAGCCCCAACACTTGCAGCATCCTTTGATTTAAACCAATCCTCAACAACTTGGAGGGTTGATTCCGAGACTTGCCTCACTGAGGCTCGAAATCTTTGCAACATCTCATACACCTTGTCAGCCTTCTTCGTATTGATGCTAACTTTCAGAAGAGCCGAAAGCTCAGGCTCCTCAGGCGTCACCCCTGATTCAAACATATGAGCATCCACTTCATATGCTTTCTCTGCATTCCCTTTCTCACAGAATCCAAGCAAAGCCGGTCCGTATGACCTTAGTCTCGGCGGGATTCCAAGACTCTTCATCTGCTTTACCAATTCAAAAGCCATATCCGGGTCTTCCCTTGCTACTGCCAACCTTGCCATGCTTGTAAAAGTAGTCTCATTGGGAGAAACTTCATCTCCAACCATTTTCTGAAAAATCTCAAAACCCCTCTTCAGTCCTAATTCCTTCAACTCATTCAACTGACTCCCATCTCCACTCGCTTCACGAGCACACAAATAAAGCAACATATTGTAATGGTGAAGTTTCAGACTAACCCCATTACTGATGCTTTCATCATACAAACGAAGCGCTTCCTCAAGTTTGCCGTGCTTCGAGCACATATCAAGCTTAATTTTAAGCAGAAACTCAGGTGATTCCATTCGTGCTTTCTTCTTTGCTTTGTTGGTCATTTCATTAGTTCTACTACTACTAGACGCATTCAAGCCTGATTTCTTAGCAGTAGCAACCGCAGATAAGTTTCTTGTTTTATCAACAGCAAAGAAATTTACATTAACGTTCGAAATACTAACAGGTTTGGCAAATGAATTACAATGGCCAGCCTCAAAGATGCGAAAAGCGCGCCGGAAACCACGCCGGTAAAGTAAAGAAAATGGGATTTTATTAAACATTGAGAGTGAAGGGACAAAAGGGTTTACCTTTAACATCACTTTTTGCTTTCAAAAATAACAAATTTATAGAAATGGGAACGAAGTGAATGACAAAAAAACTATTATAGCTGCGAACACCATTGCGTTTTGGTGGTCTACATGGATGCCTGTAAACTGTTCGATGAAATGATTGAAAAAAGGAGAAAAAAATGGTCGGGCTGGCACCAAGCGTGCCAGAAGTAGTAGATTCACAGGGACAGAAAAAGCGAAACTTTAGGAATTTGAGAGGGATAAGGTGATGAAGACAAATACGCTGGTTCCAATCGGCGGTAGGTAGTGGCCGAAGGAAGTTAGGATTCTCGGGTGGAGAGAGGCGTCTAGAGGGTGAATTTAGAGGGAAGACGAAGAAAGAAGGCAGCTAGGATAAGCTTTTACAAGCCCATTATCCGGCCATTGTCACAGAAAAATAATAGTTGCCTAGCTTTAGACATGATAAAATATAATTTGATTTATATAATTCGATTAAAAGTACCTCAGAGTATATTTTGCACTTTTATTAAAATTTAATAAATTGGACTATCTATATTAAATTAAAGGGTAAATTAATTTTTCTACTATAATTTTTATTTATTTTTATTGTTAAAAACTAATATAGCTTAGGAAATAATAATATGAATGTGCCTGTATTTTTATGTCTTATATACAAGGTTTAGATAAGGATTATTCTTGTTTGTTTAATGTTGATCTTCAATTACTTTATTTATAAATTTATTTTGATAAAAAAATTTAATAGAATCAAAATTCTTATCAAGTAAATTTTTTATTCAATTATTTTAATAAAATTAATTATATATGTGATAAATCTTATAAATAATAAAATATATATATAATGAAAAAGTTAGTCAAATAATGAACAAATGTGATATTGGTCCATTATTTTTTAAAATAAATATTTTTAATTATTGTATTTAGAGTAAAGTAATAATTTTTATTCAAATTGGTTAACATAGTTAAAATATATCAACTTATTTAACAATTTAAATATTATTATAATAAACAAAGATTGTTAGAAAATTGAGGTTTCGGTTATTATCTTTTGATGAGTGAAGCATTGATCGTAGCGGACTTTGTGGTTGGGGCCAATATTGATGTCTCAAACTCAGGGGTTGGTCGAATCACTGAAAAAGTTAGATGTTAGAATTAAGTGACCCAAATTCTTATAGAATATGATGGAAAATAAAATAAAAGTAAAATCCATATAGAACTAGATTTCTTTTATTTTATTTTAGAATAAGGTTTTTTAAACCTTATTAAACTTCATCTATTTTATATTGATTAGGATAGGGTGTTTCAATCCTACTAGAATATGGCTTTACAAGCCTATAAATAGACATAGTCTATTCCTCTTGTATTGATACAAATTTTTCGACATAGTGAATTTTCTTCTCCTCTGCCCGTGGTTTTTTTCCCGAAAGGGTTTCCACGTAAAATTTGTGTGTTCTTTATTTTATTTATTTTATTCTATTTTTTTCACAAATTGGTATCGGAGCTTCCGGGTTATTCATCTCGATCACGGTAATGGCGTCTTTGAAATATGAAATTCCGCTGTTGGATCGCAACACTAGATTTGCGTTGTGGCAAATTAAGATGCAAGCGCTTCTTGCAGATGGATGCGGAGGATGCCCCGCTAGGGATAGATAAGATGCCTTCGACATTACCAGATAAAGAGAAAAAGCGTAAGGATCGAAGGCATTAACACAATTACATCCGCATTTGTCCAACGAAATTTTGCAAGATGTGATGAAAGAGAAACTGCGCCACATTGCATTATGGAAGAGGCTAGAACAAATATGTATGTCGAAAACTCTAACAAGCAAGTTGCATATGAAGCGGCGTCTTTATGCTCATCGCGTTTGGAGGAAGGTGCGTCAGACACCTAACACTTAACAAAGTTGTTTAAAGAAATTCTCTCAAACTTGGAAGCCATGGAGGTTCGATGATGATAAGGAAGATCTAGGGTTGATTCTACTTTGTTCGTTGCCCCGTCTTATTCAACCTTTAGAGACACGATTTTATATAGCCGTGAGTCTCTAACATTGATGAGGTTTATGATTCTTTAACCTCGTATGATAAGATGAAGCATCTTGTGGTTAAACCCGACTCTCGGGAGAGGGTCTCATTGTTCGTGGGAGACAAGATCGGAATGTCGATGATGATCGTGGTAGGACACAGAACGGAATCCTCGTGGTAAATCTAAGGGTAGATCAAGTCTTCAAACAGAGGTAAAACTTGTAACTTCTGCAAGAAGAAAGGGCACATTAAATCTGAGTGCTATAAGCTACAAAATAAGATTAAAAGGGAGGTGCGAATCAAAAGGAAAACAACCGAGAAAATTCGGTGAAGGCGATGTTGTAGAAGACTACGGCGATGGTGAACTTCTAGTCGCTCATCAATGATTCTAAAGTAAGCGAGGAGTGGATACTTGATTCAGTGCACATTCCATATGAGTCCCAATCGGGATTGGTTTACAACTTACGAAGCGATTGTCTCAAGATGTTGTTTTGATGGGAAATAATACTTCGTGTAAAATCGCGGTGTTGGAACAATTAAAGTTAAGATGTTTGATGGAGTTGTCGAACACTTAGTGACGCACGGCATGTTCCGAATTGAAAAGAAATTTAATTTCGTTGAGTACTCTTGATTCAAAAGGGTACAGATATCTGGTGAAAGTGGGGTTTTAAAGATTTCCAAAGGGTCCCTTGTTGTGATGAAAGGACAGAGAAAGATTGCCAAGTTATATGTTTTGCGGGGTTCTATCATTTATGGTGATGCAACTATCGCTTCCTCGTCCTTGTCGGATGATGATATTACTAAACTTTGGCATATGCGCCTAGGGCATATGAGTGAGAATGGCATGGCGAGAATTGAGCAAAAGAGGACTTCTTAATGGGCAAGGAATTTGCAAACCGAATTTACTGTGAGCACTGTGTTTTTGGAAAACAAAAGAGAGTTCGATTCACTAGAGGAATCCATAACACGAAGGAACATTGGGGTATATTCATTCGACTGTGGGGCCATCTAGAGTGCCTTCCAGAGGTGGAGCTAATTATATGCTAACCTTTATTGATGATTTTTCAGAAAAGTTTGGGCGTTCTTCCGAAGCGAGAAAAGTGATGTGTTTTCCGCATTTAAGTCTTGGAAAATTATGATTGAAAAGCAGCATGAGAAAAAGCAGATAAAATACCTCCGCATGCAGACACAATGGCTTAGAGTTACATTCGATGAGTTTAATAGATTGTGCAAGTCGAAGGAATCATAAGACACCGACGATTCGTCATACTCCACAACAAAACGGCGTTGCGAACGAATGAACGAACGATCATGGAGAAGGTTCGATGTATGTTGTCAAATGCCAACTTACCGAAGTCATTTTGGGCGTAAGCGGCGCTTCATCGCATGTTTTTTGATCAACCGATCTCCATCCGTTGCCATTGAGAAAAAGACTCCACAAGAGGTATGGTGCAGTAATCCTGCTAATTATTACGATTTAAAGATCTTTGGGTGTCCTGCATATGCTCATGTTGATAATGGAAAATTGGAACCGAGATCCATTAAATGTGTTTTTCTTGGTTATAAAGTGGTGTAAAAGGGTATAAGTTATGGTGTCTGAAAATAGAAAAGTTGTGATTAGTAGAGATGTTGTTTTTGATGAAACCGCTATGCTACCTAACTTATCTCTTAAAGACTCTTCCAATAAAGAAAATAAAAAAAGTAGAGCATCAGTTAATACTGAGTCAACTCCTCAAGCCAAGTACAAAAATTGAGAATAGAGTTGCTTCTTCACCACAATACTCTATCGCCAAAAACAGAACTAGAAGAGAAATTAAACCTCCAAAGAAATATGCCGAGGTTTGATCTAGTTGCTTATGCTTTGAATGTGGTGAAGATATAGATGCGAATCAAGAGCCATCTAATTATTCCGAGGCAAATTACTGTGAAGGCTCGAGAAAAGTGGATGTTTGCTATGCAAGAAGAGATGGAATCACTCCACAAAAAAGCAGAACATGGGACCTTGTGAAACTTCCTAAAGGTAAAAAGGATGTTCGTTGTAAATGGGTATTTAAAAAGAAAGAAGGGACTCAGGAGTTGAAGAACCTGGATATAAAGCAAGGCTTGTTGCAAAGGGTTATAGTCAAATTCCAAGAGTGGACTTCACAGATGTGTTCTCCCAGGTTGTTAAGCATAGTTCGATTCGAGCTTTGCTTGGTATTGTGGCCATGCATGATTTGGAGCTTGAGCGATTAGATGTAAAACCGCATTTTTGCATGGAGAGCTTGATGAGGATATTTACATGCAACAACTGAGAAGGTTTACAGTTTGAGAAAAAGAGAACTATGTTTGCTTCTTTGAAAAAGTCCCTTTACGGTTTGAAACAATCACCAAGACAAAGTGGTACAAGAGGTTTGATTCCTTTATGACTTCTCATGATTTCAAAAGAAGTAGTTTTGATGATTGTGTTTACTTTAAGAAAAATAGTGATGGTTCTTTCTTTTTGTGTATCTACTTCTTTATGTTGATGACATGTTGATAGCAAAGAAAAGATAAAGAAGAGATAAGAAAGGTCAAAGCCCAACTAAGTAAAGAATTTGAGATGAAAGATTTAGGACCAAAGACAAAGAAGATACTTGGTATGGAGATTCTCAGAGATAGAAAATCAAGTAAATTGTACCTAAGTCGGAAGGGTACATTGAGAAAGTTCTTTTGCGAGTTCAATATGCAGAGTGCTAAGCTCGTTAGTACTCCTTTAGCAAAACCCATTTCAGACTTTCATCGATTTTGTCTCCACAATCGATGATGAGATTGAGTACATGTCACATGTTCCATACTCTAGTGCAAAGTGGGATCTCTCATGTATGCTATGGTTTGTTCACGCCCAGATTTATCATATATGCATCGGTGTAGTTAGCGGATACATGGCAAATCCGGTAAAGAACATTGGAAAGCGATTCGATGGATTTTAAGATACTTACGAGGCACTACCGATGTTTGCTTACGTTTGGAAGAACTAAAGATGGAGTCATAGGGTATGTTGATGCTGATTTTCTTTGGAGACCTTGATAGAAGAAGATCTCTCACAAAGTTACGTCTTTACAATCGGAGGTTGTGCAATTAGTTGGAAAGCCATTTTGCAAACTACGATCGCTTTGTCTACCATCAAGTTTCGATTTGAGTACATGGCGACATCGAGGCTTGCAAAGAAGCTATTTGGTTGAAGGGACTATTTAGTGAACTCAATGAAGGCCTTCAAATCAAGCCACATGATATTTTGTGACAATCAGAGTGCTATATTTCTTACAAAAGATCAAATGTTTCATGAGAGAACAAAACACATTGATGTTCGGTATCATTTTGTTCGTGATATTATTGCTCGTGGTGATATTGTTGTGAGCAAAATTAGTACTCATGAAAATCCTGCAGATATGATGACTAAGTCACTTCCTAAAACCAAGTTTGAGCATTGCTTAGACTTGGTTGGTGTTCATTGTTGAGTTAAACCCTTAAGGGTTTTATGGAAGAGGTGGAGAACTTGTTTATTGAAAGTTCGCAATGAAGAACTTGTTCATTGAGAATTTGTGTCAAGGTGGAGATTGTTAGAATTAAGTGACCCAAATTCTTATAGAATATGATGGAAAATAAAATAAAAGTAAAATCCATATAGAACTAGATTTCTTTTATTTTATTTTAGAATAAGGTTTTTTAAACCTTATTAAACTTCATCTATTTTATATTGATTAGGATAGGGTGTTTCAATCCTACTAGAATATGGCTTTACAAGCCTATAAATAGACATAGTCTATTCCTCTTGTATTGATACAAATTTTTCGACATAGTGAATTTTCTTCTCCTCTGCCCGTGGTTTTTTTCCCGAAAGGGTTTCCACGTAAAATTTGTGTGTTCTTTATTTTATTTATTTTATTCTATTTTTTTTTCACATTAGACGACGACCAGAATTGTCGACTGACACTAATGACCCTACTGTGGATGGGGATGGAAGGAAGGTGCTGAAGGCTACTGTGTCGAAGGTAACTTATAAGAATACACTGAAGGAAATGTCAAACTCAAATGATTCATTGTAGATGTTAGAGGATTTTAAGATTCAAGAAGGGGATGTGCGGACTGAGTTGTCAATGGGATCCCATCAATTATGTTCTCTAACAAGATATAGGATTTCATTGAGAGTTAGGAAGGAAGATTGCTTTCAATGCCCTGTTGAATAGGGTCACGATATTATGGAGAACCAAGTGCTTATTCCAACTCATGGATTTTGAGCACAATTACTACCTAGTTCGCTTTAATGATGAAGAAGACTATAACAAGGTGTTGACTAACGGGCCATGGGTGATTTTTGGATAGTACTTGACTGTGAGGCCTTGGTAACCGGATTTCTCAACAGCACAGGTTGAGGTGGGTATCCAACTTGTGTGGGTTTGTTTCCCTGGTGTTTCGAAAAGCTACTATTCGAGTTTTCTCCTTAAAGTTATTGGGCAGGCTGTTAGATTAGTGGTCAGAACTGATGAGAATAATGATAGTGCAAAAATGGGAATATTCGCAAGAATGGCCATTTATGTAAACTTTCAAAAAACTTTGGTTTCTAATGTTAGAATTAATGGATGCATACAGAAGGTAGAGTACGAATCTTTATTGAAAGTATGTTTCCGGTGTGGGCTTTATAGTTACGAGATCAACTTATGCCTGAAGGAACGCCCTCGTCATCGATGGATTGCCTTCTGTTAAGGTGTTAGTGCTAGAAAAATAAGTTCTTCAGGATTTGCAATAGAGGGTAGAAGAAAAAGATTACGAGTTGTAGATGACAGTCAAACACTGGAAATAGCAAAAAGGGACAAGTATGGGGGATAAATCAAGTGAAAATCAAGGTGGCTTAGGTGAAGGCTCTAGATTTGATGCTCTTAGTGAGAATCAAGGGTTGGTTGAAATAGGAGAGGCCAATATCATTAGGCAAAGCACCTTGTGGTCGGTTCCTAAGTTCAGTAGCAAGTTGACCCATTTGATTATCCAAATTCCTTAAAGTAGCGTCACTTTCTGCCATGTATACCTTTAATAGGTTCTCTAGGCTATTGGAAGGTTCAACTTGAGTTGATTTCTAAACTTGTTAGGTAAATACAGGTGGTTGTGTTGATCTAGGTTGTGCAAAAGTGTTATTGGCTCCAGCCCCTTGGTTACTCCAAGAGAAATTCAGGTGGTTTCGCCAAGATGGATTATTGAAATTGGATTGCAGTCCTTGCCTTCCTCGGTTCTAGTTCTGGTTCTGGTTACCCATGTAATAAACAAATTTTGGGTTTGATGGTCATTCTTCAAACGAGTGTCCTTCCCCACAATAAACACGTGCTAAATTTTCGAATCGAATCTATGGCTAAGCTGCAAAATTATTAAACCCGTTAGTAGTAAATATTTTAAGCATTGAGGAAATCAAGGATACCTGAGATGCGAGTGAAGTGAGAGCATAAATTTTATGTATTCCTGCGACTTATGTTGAAGCTACTTGATTGGTTGGCCATTGGTAATTGTTGTTGGCATCCTCTCAATGATTTCATAAGCCTCATTATAAGACTTAGAAAGGAGAGCACCATTAGCAGAAGCGTCTACTACCATCCTCGTGTGAGCATTGAGACTGTTATAGGACGTCTCTAATTAGGCGAAATACGGGATTCCATGATAAAGGCACTTTTATAATAGTTCTTTAAATCTTTCCCACACCTCATACAAGGACTTGTCATCCATCTGTTGGAAGGAAGTAATTTCATTCCGCAACTTAGCATTCTTGCTAGGTGGGAAATACTTCATAAGGAATCTTTCTGCTAACTCTTGCCATGTGGTATTGGGATTCAGTAGTAATAAGTTTAACCAGGCTCGAGCTCTGTCCCTTAGTGAATATGGGAACAGCTGTAATCATAGTGCATCTCTGGGTACTTCGGTTATTTTGAAAAATCACTCACTTTCATAAACAATCTTAAGTGAATATGAGGGTCTTCAGTAGGCATTCCACTGAATTGGCCCACTGTCTGAAGCATTTAGAACATGACTAGATTCAGCTCGAATTATTGTGCCTCGATTTTAGGTCTCCTAATGCCTGGATTAAGCTCATGAAACAACAACACGACATACTGTCTTAAAGCTTTATCCCTATCATCAGCAATAAGGATAAGATTTTGAGCATGATTCACTCCGTTTCCTTGATTCTGATTTTCAAAGTTCATATCTTCGGTCCTTATCTGAACTGCTTGTCTTCTTTTTGTAGAAAAGTCCTTTCAATTTCAGGATCTATAGGGAGTAAGTCGATAATTCAATCAATACTGTAACAGCCGTTTTTTGGTCAAATTAGAACAATAGTTTTGAGACCACAAATTTGAAGTCAAAATATTTATTTTATTATTTTAATAAGGTTTACAGCATGATAGATTAAATATATGAAAGTTTTATAAAGAAATTTTACCATTTAAATGCTTAATTCGGTAAAAAGGACTAAATCGCATAACGCGTAAAATATGAGGCCTAGCTATGAAATTAATATTGGAAGTCCTTAAGTTGATATTATACCCTTTTTAATGTTAGTAGACATTTATGTCCATAACTTTCATGATTTTTATATGTTTTAATAAAGGTTAATTTTGTACATGGCTTATTAATGAATAATTAATTAAAACAAAGCCATATTATGGTTCATTCATCTTCTTCATGCCGATTTTAGCAAGAAAGAATCACCATTTTTAGGGCAAGGTTCGGCTAAGCTCTTCTAACTCATTAAGGTACGGTTTTACCTCAGTTTTAATGATTTCTACGTTTTTGAGCTTGTTGCAGCTCAATCTAGCTAACCCGTACCTTAGATTTTGAAATGTCTAAAGATTTTGAGATATTCCATTGTTGAATACTTGGGTATTTTGAAGTTTCTTGTTAGATTATTGATGGTTCTTAATAGATATACAAGTTTTATAAAGTGATTTTTAACAAAAATGAGAATTAGGGATTAATTTGTGAAAGATAGAAATTTTGTGGTTGAAAATGTGAATCAAATGAAAATATGGGCTGCTATGAGGTTATGTAAAATTCGGCTATACATGGGTTAAGGGTAAATTGCATAAATTTACCATTTTTTGTAAAAAGGAATAAATTGTAAAGTAGTCAAAAGTATACGGGAAAATGTTTAATTTGCCAAATATATGTGAATTGAATTAAATGGTTACTGAAAATATTGAATTTGATAATATATAGTCAAGATAAACAATTACCGGAATTAGATCGGGGGAAACGAAAGGTAGACGAGTAGACGACGGTTATACGAGCAAATACGAGGTAAGTTCGTATAATTAGAATCGAACTTTTATATGTTTTTAATTATTGAAATGAATGTGTATATTGGAAGTAATTGAAATATAAATGTCTTATTGATATATATTAGATTTGTTACCGAGCTCCGTTTGAACTAAATGAATTCATTGGGTACAAGTGACAAGTTACTGGGATTACCGTTTTGGTCGAGCTCCTGCATTTGTTGCAGACTCACCACAGCTCGTAAGAGCTTACTGTTTTTAGCTCAATAGAGCTTACCGTTTCAGCTCAATAGAGCTTACCGTTTCAGCTCAATAGAGCTTACTGTTTAGCTCAATAGAGCTTACTGTTCAGCTTAGTAGAGCTTACTGTTCAGCTCAATAGAGCTTACCATTTCAACTCAGTAAAGCTTACTGTTCATCAGCTCAAGAGGAGCTTACCGATCATGACTCGAAAGAGCCTATATGTTAATGAATTGACAGATTACTGATGATGTTCACTCGAGTATCCTTTGAATGTCTAATAAGTTCTACGGGCCTAAATACTGTTATAAGGATAAGTTATGGATTATAAATGTTACTAATGTTATATATATGATATGTGAATTTTAAAATAATACAAAATGTTGTATTAATGAATGGTTTCATGTATTTGTCAAATGACTAACATTTAATGAATACTTGTGATTAGGTGTTGATTAATTGAATTGTTGGCATTTTAAATGTTGCATTGATTATATATGAATGGTAAGTTTAATTCTTAATTATACGGGCTTACTAAGCTATTAAGCTTACTCTGTTTCTTTTTCTATATTTTATAGAGGTTCGTTAGCTCGCTCGTTTTGGACAAGTCGGAGTTGTACATCACACTATCCAATTCCCGATTGGTACCTTTGAACTTGTAAATTTGTAAATATGGCATGTATAGGATAGTTTAAAGAATGATAGTTATGTTACTTTATATCATGATTTTGGTATATCTTTGCATATAAGTTAAGCCATATGATTTGGCTTATTTTGATGTTATGTTTTGGTTGAATTGAAATGCTAATTATGTTATGTTTTGGCAAGGAATGATGGAATGAAATTATGTAAGTAAAGTCCTAATATGTGTTTGTTAAATGAATGGATTATGCACGTTGTTAAACAGGTATTTGGATATGTAATTGGTACGTTTGATATGGCTTATAATGTGTATTGAAATGAATATTTTGGCTGCCTATTGAACTGAGAGAATGTGGTTAATTATGCTTGTACATGCTTGTGTTTTTTTTTCAGGGTGGCAAAATGGCTTTGCAAATAACCTATTTTTGTTGACACGGGCGGGGACACGGGCGTGTGTCTCAGCCGTGTGCGACACACGGTTGTGCAAGGGTACCCTTTCAAATTAAGTCAGTATACCCTATAGTTTTTACACGGCCTAGACACACGGGGGTGTCTACTGGCCGTGTGTGGTACACGGGCTAGCACATGGGCGTGTGGCTGGTCGTGTGACTCAAGTCAGTAACCTTCCTAATTTTTCCACGGCCTGGCACACGGGCGTGTCCTCGGCCGTGTGGTACAAGGTAGTATGTATGCCCTATTTTCACACGGTCTAGGACACAGGCGTGTCTATCAGTCGTGTGAAGCACACAGCCTGTACACACGGGCGTATGACACTTGAAATGTGAAAATTTTTCTAAGTTTCTGAAACTTTTATATGTTATCAATTTAGTCTCGAATGCATGATTTAAGCTTGGTATACTTAATTTAAGTACATATTGAATGTGAATGAATGATTTTGACTGAGATAAGATGTTATCGGATAAATGATTGTTATGAATTGAGTTATAAGTCCGTTAATGTCTTTTAACCTATTCCGGCAACGGTTACGGGTTAGGGGTGTTACAAATACTCATAAACACCTGAAATAATCACAGGAAATATGATTAAATTAAAATTAAATAGAAAAATAAACTAAAATGCAAAATTAATAATTTTACAAATAGTGTCTTTTAAAACAGTTCCCGGTAATGGCGCAAAAAACTTGGAATGACAAAAATGTTGTAACAGTCCGGTTTTGACCCTAGTCGGAATAGTGGTCACGGGACCACAAATCCGAGTCTGAAAAATATTTTAATATTATTTTTCTGTGCCTGTGATATGTGAAATTATATCTACTAGATTTCTGTAATTTAATTTGTATGTTTCTGTGCTCGATTTGCAAAAAGGACCAAATCGTGTAAGTTGTAAAAGTTGCCTACTAGTTGCTAAAGTGCCTAAGTGCTATGGTTTGTTAAAGTTGAGGCCATTGCATGTCAATAAGACCATTATATGATAGTGGGAGACATGGTTTGGCAATATAGTAAATAGATAATTTTTTAAAGGATGGTTAGGTAATTAGGTAATATATGTTATTAAATAAAACAAATGCATGAAAATTTGTTTATTCATGCACATCCTTGCCGAAAATACAAAATAAAAAGATAGAAAAAGAACAAGCTTGGTTTTTGCACTTTGATCCTTGATTAATGTATGGATTTTTGTCTGTTTTTGATCATTTCTACGTTTTTGCGATCATTGCTTTGTGTTCTTCAAAGCCCATGTCTGAATTTTTGTTTTTGTTGAAGATTTCATGAAATGCCATTGTTGATATCATGAGCTTTGTGATGTTTATTATAAAGGCTTGATAGATGATTTGTAAGTTTTGTCTTTGAATTTTGATGAAATAGAGTAAATTGAGCTAATTTGTGAAAATGTTATTTTGAAGGACTAAAATGTGAAATAAATGAAATGTGTGGACTTGTATGAGAGCCATGAAAATTCGACTAAGCTTGTGTACAAATAAATTATGTGTATTATGTGATTTTGTAAAAGAGGGGCTAAAGTGTCGAGATGTGAAAACATGAGGGCTAGTTTGCAAATTGCCCTAAATGTGTGATTATGGATTGAATTGAATTATATGGTAAATAAAAGGATTAATTTTGAATACTTATAGATCAAGAAAAGAGGAATTCGGATTTAGATCGAGGGAAGTCGAAGATTATAGAATAAACGTTCGAGTCGACAACTTCGAGTACGAGGTAAGTTCGTGCTTAAAATATGATGTTAAGTAAGCTTTGATGCCTTAATTATACATGGTTTGTATATAATTAAATTGGATGATATGATGATGAATCGGAAGTTTTGGCACTAAGTGTGCGATTTAAACTATCTTGGCACTAAGTGTGCGATTTAAATTAGCTTCGGCTATTTGAGGCACTAAGTGTGAGATTCTGACTTAGTCTCGATTATTTGAGATGGCACTAAGTGTGCGAAAATATTTATTTTGGGCTAACCATATAGCACTAAGTGTGCAGATGTCTAAAATGCGAATAAGTTATGGAAAGTCTTATAACATTCACAAGAGGTGAGTATGAAAGTGTATAAGTACGGGAATTTTCAAGTATGTATAATACCTAAGTGGTAGATGATGTTATGTATATGAATTTCATTCAGTTGATATAGATTTATGGATTGAAATTATGCAAATACATATATGTTGTTATATTATGTTTCATATATTATGAATGACTTGAGTACGAGCTTACTAAGCTTTTGAAAGCTTACTTTGTGTGTATTTGCATTGTTTTATAGATATCGTAGCTACTGAAGGCTCGGGGATAGTCGAGGATCGTCACCACACTATCGATATCATTTTTGGTACTTTTGAAAGTGTATATATTTTAATGTATGGCATGTATAGGCTAGAAGGATTATGTGTATATATTTTAATGTATGGCATGTATAGGCTAGAAGGATTATGTTTATAAGTTTTGATATGTATATATTTGCCATGAGAGTTAGCTAACAAATGATAAGTTGTGTATGGTTTTGGTGTATGTTTGTAATGTGCTAAGTTTTAATATGTTTTGGTCATTCTTAAACATGGAATTGGTTGGAAATGTTGGTATGAATGTTGTATATCATTGCTTGTAGGTTTGACCCAATAAGAAATGGCAAATTGGCTTAAACCAAGCCTGCATTGTGCCACACGGTCAGGGGACACGGGCGTGTCTTGTGGCCGTGTAAGAAAAACAGTATTCACCTAAAAATCACACTGCCTTGACACGGGCGTGTCATATGGCCGTGGGCTAAAGTCAGTAGCTAGCTAAATATCACATGGCCATAGTACACGGGCGTACCTGTTGCCTGTGTGAAAAAGTCAGTATGCATGCTCCGTTTTGGCATGGCTGATTCACATAGGTGTGTCTGATGCACGTGTGAGGCACACGGTCTGGACGCACGGGCGTGTGACCTCAACAGAATTGAAAAATTTTCTATGTTCTAAACTTTATGAATGTGTTCCGTTTAGCTCTAACCATTCTTAAACGTATGTTTTAAGTCTCGTAGACCATTTTATGAGATAAATTACTTATGAAATGATATTAAATAATATCTGAGATATTTTGTCTGTCTGGTAATGCCTCGTAACCCTAATTCGATGTCGATTACGGGTTAGGGGTGTTACAAATGTGCAAGTGTACACAATCATATCAAGTAATAAAGTGATATGTAAATGTCGAGTTATTGTACCCACATGGACTGTGAAAGAAAATATTTATGAAATATAAAAATAAAGTTGGTGGTGAAAACAATAGTTGATTTGAAGAAGTGATCTAAAAACTAAAACTAATTTAACTAAGTAAATAAAAAGTAAAATAATCCAATGCACAATTTCTAAAAGATTGGTTTAAATCAAGATGACATAAATGTGTTAGATCAGTTACATTTCTTAACTCAGAATTACTAAACTCATGCTCATGTTGTTACGAATAATTTCACGGCAACTTGGTATTTTGCTAACTAATGCACATAGAAACTTACTAAACAAATTAATCTCTTGAACATATTTCAATATCAACTCAAACAATTAATCAATTTCATAAGCAATTATAAGATTAAGAGAAGTAACTACATAGTCCTATATTGAAACAATTTAATGATAATAGTCTTGCAAGTTAAGCAAGGCTAATGTACCATTAAATATCATCACTAATATAACCTTCAGCTACCTTAGAAGATTAAATATGCATCAATTAAATATTGTGTCAATTAATTACAATTTCAATACAATTAATAATTAATTCATTTGTTACCTTACAATTATAATGCAAGATAACATACGCTTGATTTTATTTAATCGATCAACTTACCAAGGCCCAAAACAACACAAACATGATTTCAATAATCTAAGCGAATAGAATGCAATCAATCTAACACGAATTAAATTTAAGTCATTTTAATTCAATCAAGAACAACAAAACAACAAATATTCATGTTCATAACCTTAACATAAACGAGAAAAAGTAAATAGAAGAGAACTAGGAAACAGATCCCAGTGTTTTTCCGAAGCTAGACTAGTGCACTCCTATTCTTTTCCGCTCGTTCTGTCAATTCAAGGCCTTCACAAACACTTGAATGTTGCTACTCCAAGGTGGATGCAAGCCCTTTTTCAAGAGTGGAAATAGGCATGGAAGAGGACAAAGGAAATGGAAGAGAGAAATGAAGAGATGTGTGAGAAATAGTTGTATGAAATGAAGAAGGGAAGAGGGGTACTTATAGATGGGAATGGCTGCTAAAAATAGCAAAGAATTATCAACCACTCCCTATCCCTTGGTCGACCATGCATTGAGCAAGTTTGAATGATTTAAACTTGTTATTTTTAGCTTAGGGCAAAAAGTAAAAGGCATGAAAAGTGGAAGGGTTTGAATGGCATTTAGGAGAAGCTCAAGGGTTGTTTTGCAAGTGTGAAAATCAATTGATTGGGTCAGCTATGTGGACAGTTTGGGCTGTTCCGTTCTTGTTGGATCAGTCCTATTTTATTTATCATAATTGGGTTACTTTCTTCTTCAGACTTTATATTAATTTTTAACTCAATTAATATTGGATAAAAATTAAATATAAAGTATGTATAATAATCATTATTAGACCGTCCTTGGCAGGAAAAAAATAATTAACCTTGCTCTTGATTCACTTGATGCACAAATTACCCCAATGGTTCAAGCCTTTCGAGGTGTCTGTCAAGCTAATTTTCACATTTTGTGCAAAACTGTCGAAAATAAACTAGATTTGTGAAAATTTATTATAAAAGTAATTAAAATTCAATATGTTAATAATTTAAATTCAATTTAATTATTTTATAATAAAATCATTAATTTTGACAAAAAAATATTACGAAATTGCATGAATTAGAGTTCAAAAGGTGCAAAAAAGTCTATATATTTTTGTGTTTCCAATTGCTTTATTTTGCACTAACAATTTGCCTTTTTGGGACATCAATTTGTATTGGAGTATATTCAACTGGTATGTGAGATTTTGTAATTCTTTTTAGGCCAGTAAATGAATCTGGTAGTTCCTTTGTAAAATGAATTATCTGCTGACCTTCTGGTTCACGTTGCTTTGTACGAGTATATTAGACAATGATAATTCATTTCAAGTACTTTATTCATCCAGTTTTTTATTCTTTCTCCTAATGTTGAGAAAACTATCTCATAATAATTAAAACCTCATGTCATAACTAAATCTTGAATTAATAACTCAAAAATATTTAATAATATAAGAGGACTCATATCAATATATATTCCCAACCTCCTATGATGGCTCATCTTTGTGCGTTGTGGTAGAGCAGTTGGAACATATATCGCACATCCAAAAATTCTAAAATGGGAAATATTTAACTCTTGACCAAAAGTCAATTGCAGTATTTACTATAACTTGTTGGTCTGATGCACACAAGCACTGCTGCATGCAAAATAATATATCCCCAAGTTGTAACAATGAGTTTTATTCTCATAAGTAATGACCTAACTATTAGTTGGAGGCATTTGATAAACGATTCAACCAAATCATTTTATGTGTGAACATGAGCTATAGGATATTCAACTTTTATCCTAACTGACATACAATAATTATTGAAATGTTTAAGACGTAAACTCACCAGCATTAGCAAAATGAATTGTTTTAATTGTATAATCTAAAATTAATCATTTAAACAAGCAATCTCGCAAAACGACAGGTTGTAAGTTGATAACACATGTGATTATTTTGTAGATGCATCTACCAAAATCATATAATATCAAAATCATCCACATGGTGGATGAATGGATCCATATTCATTTCAGAAATGCAAGACATTAAATATTAACTTTAGCTAGTGAGTTTTAAGTAATCAATTATCATTGAGAACAAATAACATATGAGAATTATTTAAATTGAAGAAACTTCTAGTTCTTTAGTGAATGTCCATATGAATTCTCAATTAATTTTTGCATAATATATGATCCAAGATGGTCTAACTGGTCACGCCAAGTAGTAAATGTATTTGTATCAGTAACCTTCTGATTTACTTTAACATATTTTTCAATTGTACTAATAATGTCAATATAAATTTTGATCATTAATAATTTTATTATCATTCATTTTACTTTATATTCACATATAAGCAGTATTGTGACATTTACTTTTGAAAATGTCTAAGTCAATGTGAAGTCCATAATATCATTAACTCAATAAAAGAAATATAGTTTGCAAACAATTATATGTAATATTCGCTTCAGGGAATATGCCAAAATCTTTAAAGGTCCAAATTAACTTTAATAATCAAAAGTGATTATAAAATATTTATTACAAACATTCACTTCAAAGAATGTGCAAAAAATAATTCGGACAATAATGTAAGCATATATCATATTTCTTACCAATAAGATCATATAGATTTCATATACTTTAATGAATGATTAATTAATATAAATCATTGACTATTCTATTCTAAGAATGAACATTTAGCAACATTTTGAACTATCCATCTTCTTATCTATTTGCTAATAATAACAATTGGTTTCATTTTCATAATTGTTATGTATTGCTACATTCGCTTCGAGGAATGGAGTAGAATTAGTGGAACGAATAACTCATTATTTTGTTTGGCCATAAGAATGCATGAGATCAATTGACAATACTTTTAAAATTCTTTTCACAAGAGTTTTGCATCATCAATTAACTAGAATGAAATAGTCAAGTCATGCATGGAGTTTATTGTAAACCAAATGTATGGATAAAACTGACATCTAAAATATCATATATGCTAGTGCTAGAAAAAAAATCATAAACCATTGTAGACATGCATGAAATTTACTTCAAAATACATTTCATGTTCACTAAAACCTTTACATTTATAATTGATCATATCATTTCTCTAAATAATTAACAAATGGAATAATATAAAGCATTTGACCTACCTTTAACAGCTCTACAAAAGTAACAAGTTTCTTAGGGTTGTTCAGTAGAAAAAATATAAGTCATTTACAAAAGTAAACCACAAGAGTTTTTTTATGTTTCTTATCAAACAACAATCGATTAATACAAACAAGGTCCATAGAAAGGCCAATGGCCAAATTAATATAAAAATTTTCATTTTTTTAATTTATGAAAATGTTTCTGACCAAAATAATTCAAGAATTGAAAATGACAATAACTTTATATTAGAATCAACTTAAAAATCAATTTAGACATTCCTCAAAATTGTCTTTAGAACTATGCATGTATTAGTATTGAAAAATTTCAAATTATATAACCAAATTAAGAAAAGACATTAGAGGAACGTAATCTATATTTGAACCAAATCAAATATAAATGTTAGAATTAAGTGACCCAAATTCTTATAGAATATGATGGAAAATAAAATAAAAGTAAAATCCATATAGAACTAGATTTCTTTTATTTTATTTTAGAATAAGGTTTTTTAAACCTTATTAAACTTCATCTATTTTATATTGATTAGGATAGGGTGTTTCAATCCTACTAGAATATGGCTTTACAAGCCTATAAATAGACATAGTCTATTCCTCTTGTATTGATACAAATTTTTCGACATAGAGAATTTTCTTCTCTCGCCTCGTGGTTTTTTCCAGAAAGGGTTTCCACGTAAAATTTGTGTGTTCTTTATTTTATTTATTTTTATTCTATTTTTTTTCACAAATTGGTATCAGAGCTTCCGGGTTATTCATCTCGATCACGGTAATGGCGTCTTTGAAATATGAAATTCCGCTGTTGGATCGCAACACTAGATTTGCGTTGTGGCAAATTAAGATGCAAGCAGTTCTTGCACAGATGGATCTGGAGGATGCCCTGCTAGGGATAGATAAGATGCCTTCGACATTAACAGATAAAGAGAAAAAGCGTAAGGATCGAAAGGCATTAACACAATTACATCCGCATTTGTCCAACGAAATTTTGCAAGATGTGATGAAAGAGAAAAAGCGCATTGCATTATGGAAGAGGCTAGAACAAATATGTATGTCGAAAACTCTAACAAGCAAGTTGCATATGAAGCAGCGTCTTTATGCTCATCGTTTGGAGGAAGGTGCGTCTGTACACGAACACTTAACAGTGTTTAAAGAAATTCTCTCAAACTTGGAAGCCATGGAGGTTCAGTATGATAAGGAAGATCTAGGTTGATTCTACTTTGTTCGTTGCCCCGTCTTATTCAACCTTTAGAGACACGATTTTATATAGCCGTGAGTCTCTAACAGGTTGATGAGGTTTATGATTCTTTAACCTCGTATGATAAGATGAAGCATCTTGTGGTTAAACCCGACTCTGGGAGAGAGGTCTCATTGTTCGTGGGAGACAAGATCGGAATGTCGATGATGATCGTGGTAGGACACAGAACGGAATCCTCGTGGTAAATCTAAGGGTAGATCAAGTCTTCAAACAGAGGTAAAACTTGTAACTTTCGCAAGAAGAAAGGGCACATTAAACTGAGTGCTATAAGCTACAAAATAAGATTAAAAGGGAGGCTGCGAATCAAAGGGAAAACAACCGAAAAATTCGGTGAAGTCGATGTTGTAGAAGACTACGGCGATGGTGAACTTCTAGTCGCCTCACAATGATTCTAAAGTAAGCGAGAGTGGATACTTGATTCAGCTGCACATTCCATATGAGTCCCAATCGGGATTGGTTTACAACTTACGTAAACGATTGTCTCAAGGTGTTGTTTTGATGGGAAATAATACTTCGTGTAAAATCGCAGTGTTGGAACAATTAAAGTTAAGATGTTTGATGGAGTTGTCGTAACACTTAGTGACGCACGGCATGTTCCGTAATTGAAAAGAAATTTAATTTCGTTGAGTACTCTTGATTCAAAAGGGTACAGATATATGGTGAAAGTGGGGTTTTAAAGATTTCCAAAGGGTCCCTTGTTGTGATGAAAGGACAGAGAAAGATTGCCAAGTTATATGTTTTGCGAGGGTTCTATCATCATTTGGTGATGCAACTATCGCTTCCTCGTCCTTGTCGGATGATGATATTACTAAACTTTGGCATATGCGCCTAGGGCATATGAGTGAGAATGGCATGGCGTAATTGAGCAAAAGAGGACTTCTTAATGGACAAGGAATTTGCAAACCGAATTTCGTGAGCACCGTGTTTTGGAAAACAAAAGAGAGTTCGATTCACTAGAGGAATCCATAACACGAAGGAACATTGGAGTATATACATTCGACCGACTGTGGGGCCATCTAGAGTGCCTTCCAGAGGTGGAGCTAATTATATGCTAACCTTTATTGATGATTTTTCCGTAAAAGTTTGGGCGTTCTTCGAAGCGAGAAAAGTGATGTGTTTTCCGCATTTAAGTCTTGGAAAATTATGATTGAAAAACAGATCGAAAAAGCAGATAAAATACCTCCGCATGCACAATGGCTTGAGTTACGCTACGATGAGTTTAATAGATTGTGCAAGTCGGAAGGAATCATAAGACACTGACGATTCGTCATACTCCACAACAAAACGGCGTTGCGTAAGCGAATGAACAGAACGATCATGGAGAAGGTTCGATGTATGTTGTCAAATGCCAACTTACCAAGTCATTTTGGGCGCGTAGCGGCGTCTCATGCATGTTTTTTGATCAACCGATCTCCATCCGTTGCCATTGAGAAAAAGACTCCACAAGAGGTATGGTCCGTAATCCCGCTAATTATTCCGATTTAAAGATCTTTGGGTGTCCCTGCATATGCTCATGTTGATAATGGAAAATTGGAACCGAGATCCATTAAATGTGTTTTTCTTGGTTATAAAGTGGTGTAAAAGGGTATAAGTTATGGTGTCTGAAAATAGAAAAGTTGTGATTAGTAGAGATGTTGTTTTTGATGAAACCGCTATGCTACCTAACTTATCTCTTAAAGACTCTTCCAATAAAGAAAATCAAAAACAAGTAGAGCATCAGATTAATACAGAGTCAACTCCTCAAGCCATTACAAAAATTGAGAATAGAGTTGCTTCTTCACCACAATACTCTATCGCCAAAAACAGAACTAGAAGAGAAATTAAACCTCCAAAGAAATATCTTGAGGTGATCTAGTTGCTTATGCTTTGAATGTGGCTGAAGATATAGATGCGAATCAAGAGCCATCTAATTATTCTCGAGGCGATTACTGTGAAGGCTCGAGAAAAGTGGATGTTTGCTATGCAAGAAGAGATGGAATCACTCCACAAAAACAGAACATGGGACCTTGTGAAACTTCCTAAAGGTAAAAAGGTCATTCGTTGTAAATGGGTATTTAAAAAGAAAGAAGGACTCAGGAGTTGAAGAACCCGCAGATATAAAGCAAGGCTTGTTGCAAAGGGTTACTGATCAAATTCCAGGAGTGGACTTCACAATTTGTGTTCTCCCCGGTTGTTAAGCATAGTTCGATTCGAGCTTTGCTTGGTATTGTGGCCATGCATGATTTGGAGCTTGAGCGATTAGATGTAAAAAGCGCATTTTTGCATGGAGAGCTTGATGAGGATATTTACATGCAACAAACGAGAAGGTTTTCTGATTTGAAAAAAGAGAACTATGTTTGCTTGCTGAAAAAGTCCCTTTACGGTTTGAAACAATGATCACCAAGACAAAGTGGTACAAGAGGTTTGATTCCTTTATGACTTCTCATGATTTCAAAAGAAGTAGTTTTTTGACAGTTGTGTTTACTTTAAGAAAAATAGTGATGGTTCTTTTGTGTATCTACTTCTTTATGTTGATGACATGTTGATAGCAAAGAAAAGATAAAGAAGAGATAAGAAAGGTCAAAGCCCAACTAAGTAAAGAATTTGAGATGAAAGATTTAGGACCAAGCAAAGAAGATACTTGGTATGGAGATCCTCGAGAGATAGAAAATCAAGTAAATTGTACCTAAGTCGTAAGGGTACATTGAGAAAGTTCTTTTGAGTTCAATATGCAGAGTGCTAAGCTCTGTTAGTACTCCTTTAGCAGCCCATTTCAGACTTTCATCGATTTTGTCTCCACAATCGGATGATGAGATTGAGTACATGTCACATGTTCCATACTCTAGTGCGAGTGGGATCTCGATGTATGCTATGGTTTGTTCACGCGTCCGATTTATCATATGCGATCGGTGTAGTTAGCGAGATACATGGCAAATCCGGTAAAGAACATTGGAAAGCAGTTCAGTGGATTTTAAGATACTTACGAGGCACTACTGATGTTTGCTTACAGTTTGGAAGAACTAAAGATGGAGTCATAGGGTATGTTGATGCTGATTTTGCTGGAGACCTTGATAGAAGAAGATCTCTCACAGGTTACGTCTTTACAATCGGAGGTTGTGCAATTAGTTGGAAAGCCATTTTGCAAACTACAGTCGCTTTGTCTACCATCAAGCCGAGTACATGGCGACATCGAGGCTTGCAAAGAAGCTATTTGGTTGAAGGGACTATTTAGTGAACTCAATGAAGGCCTTCAAATCAGCACAGTATTTTGTGACAGTCAGAGTGCTATATTTCTTACAAAAGATCAAATGTTTCATGAGAGAACAAAACACATTGATGTTCGGTATCATTTTGTTCGTGATATTATTGCTCGTGGTGATATTGTTGTGAGCAAAATTAGTACTCATGAAAATCCTGCAGATATGATGACTAAGTCACTTCCTAAAACCAAGTTTGAGCATTGCTTAGACTTGGTTGGTGTTCATTGTTGAGTTAAACCCTTAAGGGGTTTTATGGAAGAGGTGGAGAACTTGTTTATTGAAAGTTCGCAATGAAGAACTTGTTCATTGAGAATTTGTGTCAAGGTGGAGATTGTTAGAATTAAGTGACCCAAATTCTTATAGAATATGATGGAAAATAAAATAAAAGTAAAATCCATATAGAACTAGATTTCTTTTATTTTATTTTAGAATAAGGTTTTTTAAACCTTATTAAACTTCATCTATTTTATATTGATTAGGATAGGGTGTTTCAATCCTACTAGAATATGGCTTTACAAGCCTATAAATAGACATAGTCTATTCCTCTTGTATTGATACAAATTTTTCGACATAGAGAATTTTCTTCTCCTCTCGCGTGGTGGTTTTTCCGAAAGGGTTTCCACGTAAAATTTGTGTGTTCTTTATTTTATTTATTTTTATTCTATTTTTTTTTTCACAATAAACAATCACAAAATTCATTGGTTTATGAATACAAATTTGCCTACTAAATATGTTTTAGTCAAATATATTATTTAATTATAGAACATATTGTTTGACATTGAGTTTTGATGATTTTATCAAAAAGTAAGCTAATAAAGTCCAGTAGTATACTTTGAATCCAATCAAAATTCATCAATAGCAAAATTTCAAAATAACTTATATGATACTTATACACCTCAATCTTAAGAACAATGAATCAAAATTATATTGATATCAAAATCCAAAAACATATGTTGTCTAGAATTTAGAATATATATATTCAAATTGAAACCATCAAATAAACACATAAAACAATTAGTTTAATGATGACTAAGAACTAATGCAAAGTCACATTAAGTCTTGATTAATAAAAATGATTGATAAAATTATGTATCGTTATTTACAAATCTATCGATTTATAACATTAAAATTAATCTATTATCATTCAAACATAATCACCAAGCAATTACCAAATAGCATATATTAAGAAAAATAATTTTTATGTACAAAAATCTAGGTATATATAAGCATGTGATGTGATAAGTAAATTTACCTAAATTTCTTATCTTCTACTAAAGTTTCAATAGCACGGCAAGCAATCCATAAAATTACTTTTGATCAAAATCTATATTGAGATCAAATCTTTTACCATCCTTAAAATATAGAAATAAAATAAAATAAATAAAATCATAATTATTTAAGACTTTTTAAAAAAAATCCAATATGAAACTTTACATAAATACTCTCTCCAAAATTGTTTGCATTTTGTGTCTAAAGCTTCAAATGAAAAATTATGGAGGATAAGTCTGATCTTTAATAAATAAGAATTTTACTTCTAAGCTAGATTGTGTTGATAATTTATTATAAAACTAAGAGAATTATAGTAAGAATAAGAGAAATCTACTTTCTTTCTTTTTTTAATAAGCTTGTACATGTCCTCTATATAAATAGGGTCTCAATCACTAATTAAGGTTGAGAGGTTTTGGGAGTTACGATACAAGTTTATAATACAAGTTTTGCAGTTTGATTGAATGTTAATTCTCTTTTCTTTTACCATTTAATTGTATCATTCCAGTAACGTCTAAAGTGTTAGTAAAATATACTTGTAAATATTACTATCTCATTGTGCATATATAAAACACAACACAAAGAAATGAAAAGAAAAACAAATTACTAACACATAATGATTTATACATTAAGCTAATGTTGTTGCAGACTTCTGGAAATTGTATATTTTTATGTCCTCCATTCAGGTTAATAAGAAAAAGGGAAAAAGGAGAGAAAATGAACCAAGGATCTATGCATATAATCTAAAGTCTCGCACAAAGCACCATTACTACAAAATTTCCTCCAAAGTTTCTAAATCTTTCCTTTAATGGAAGAGATGAAACCTTTGATTCTACCCCATTCAGCCTCAACAGTCTTCTCCTCCTCCTCAGCAACCTTGGCCTTGGCCTCATACTCTGCCAATTCCTTTCCCAATGCTTCCAACTCCTTTTTCATTTTCTGGCAAGTTCTGAATATCCCCATTCGTTCGGCCAACAGGGCAGCAAATTCTGATTCGATTTCCTTGTATCTGATTAGATTACGATCCAAATCACGAGTAATAGTCAGCTTCATAGATTCCTTTGCAAGAAGGTGATTCTTGCCCTGCATTGCTTTAGCTGCTTGGCTAACTAATTCTTTCAAGCTTTGCTCCATGCCCAACAACTCGTTTTTTTGCTCAATTGTAAGGGCGGTAGAGGAACAATCAAAACTAGCTAGTATCTTGAACGCCTGCTTAAGTGAAGAAAACTCCCGAGAGCCGTAGAAATGAACAGGGGTCATATCCAAGGCTTCCTCTAATATAGTCAGTGCTTCCTTCGCTTCTTCTTGAGAAAAAACAATGTTGGAGTTGGAAAGCTCAGACTCCAAGCTAGTGAAGAATGTGTTCATATCTTCCTCGGTAGGATCTTCAGGTTCAAAAGCCTGCAATGGCGGCAAAGAAAGCAATAATAGAGATACATAGATGCATTATTATTAACAACTAATTTGGCTGACTTACCACACTCTCCTCGGAAGACTGAGTTGATGAATCAGCTTCATCGGTCTTTTGTCTATCCGAGTCAGTTTTGATCATCAATTCATGTGAGATCAAACCCTCAGTCCTATCAGTAGAGACGTAGGCTTCAAGAAAGCATGCATCATTGAAGAGATAGCCTCTTTTAGGGTCATGTAATTCGCTTAAAGCTAACAATGAAGCGAAGCCCAAACTAGCCTTATTGGCCTTGAACTCTGCCGTACTATCTGCCAAAAGCGAGTCTCTATCATCACTAACCACTTGAAAATAAACTGCCCTAACACCATACCATGACCATCTTTGTATGAACATAAATAGAAAAATATTCACAAAGGGAAGAAAGCAATATGTGTGGAGGTAAGTATATTCGATTCTTCAGAATCAAATAACTATGCCCGCATTAAATACAGTAAAAAGGAGAACCATAACTATTACCCATAGTGATTAGATGTGTTTCGTAAACTCATTAACTAAGAAAAACCATAAAAAAGCTGATCCATTGTTTTGTAGAAATGTTATTGGTTCAAAAAAAAAAAAAAACCTTCCGTAATGGAAAGTTCACGATCGAATTGATTGATGACTGCAAATCCAAACTGGGCATATCTACTCCATCCCGAAGACAAAGTAGCTGAATCTGCAACTACTAAAAAAACTGACAAAAAATCCACTCTGTTCCCCTTCGGGTAGATTCTAAGTCGCCTGCCAAATAAGTTTGCAAATCTAAGTTCGGTATATAAAATGCAAACAAAAACATAACCAACAAGAAGAAGATCAGAGTTACCATTTGTTGCCATCAACAGTGAAATTTTCAGAAGAGAGCATTCCGTCTTTAATACTGGAGAAATTCTCGATCCTCCATGTGACCTTCGTTATTAGTCCATTAACACCCATAGAGTTGGACTGGCTATGAAGTGCAGTCAAAGTTTCAACCCTCCATGTGACCTTCGTTATTAGTCCATTAACATCCATAGACTTCAATTTTCAGTAGACCGTTTCTCTGTAGGATTAGAGAATTCGGGAAACCAAAACAAAATGGATGGGGGAAGATTTAGAAAAACTGCACTCAAAATCCTTTAGTTCCCCGTGAACCGAAAAATTAAGTATTAAATTTAAGTTATGATTTGATTTTTTTTTTTTAAATTTTTCGAAACTGATAGAAAATTTCATTAATGTAAGTATGATACAATGTTTTTGAAATCTCTTTAAATTACTCACAGAAAAATCCCTGGAAAAGCTAAAGAGATTTCTTTCACAATTAATTAATAACAATTATCAATTTTGTTTCAATTTCCAATAATATATTAAATTAAACATTAATTCCTTTTATAATAGAACGTTAATTTATTAATATAAATTAAAAATTACCAATTTTAACATTAATTAAATGGAATTTTTTTGTCATTTTATCATCTTAATTAAATTTGAAATAATCTTTTTGTATATAAAATTCAAGTAAGATAAATTCATTTGGGTTAAATTAAAAAAATAAAACCAGCTATATTGAAATTTTGTTGACAATATAACTAAATTTCAAGTTAAAAACATAAATAGTATATAAATATTTGAAAACAAAATAATTAGTATGATAAACTTGATTTGATAATTTATTTGTTTTAAAACAGTTTATTTGATTCACATAAATATTTTTAAAAAATTTAGCCTTTAACAAAAATTAATAATTTTACTTTAAAATATAAATATTATTGGTATTTAATTTAATCAAAATATTTAGATAAAGTATTCTATTTAATAAGTAAAATACAACATAAAGTAGATAATGAAAAACTAACACAAATATGATATGATTGCAACAATGTCTCAAAATCATTGTAATACAAATTATAAAAATTGTAAAGAAAAAGAAAAGAAAGCATCAATTTAGCTGAATAGGCACTAATATTGCTGCATAATCTCAATGTTGAGGATTGTAACACCCCCAACGAGTTTCGATTAAGTCGAAAACGTTAAATTCGATCAAGTCGAAAACGTTAAATTCGATCACCAAAATAATCCTGTAAAGTAATTCTTTTACTTGCGTTGATTTATAAAGAAATCACTTATCTATTTTTTTTAAAAAATCATTATTTAAAACTGGTTTTACTTAGTAATTCAATTACAATATTATCATGGTTAAGTATTTTGAAAAGATGTGAAAAACTTTTTATGACGAATGTTAATTTTCTAAACCATATAACATGCAATTATTAAATTTTTAATTAAATATCATGCTAAACATAAATATCTTAAATAATCTTAAACCTTCAAACTAAGGGCAGAAAATAATTAATAATTACAACTCACAAATAAAATTATTATAAAAAGCTTTAATGAAAACTTTTAGAATAATAAAACAAGCTGCTAATCCAAGCTTCCTTCGATGCCATTCTGAGTCTTAATTTTCTATTTTACCCTAGAGGTAAAAAAAAATAAAGTAGGCTTATAATAGTTTAATGTGAGTTTAAATTATAAATCATTATATACAATTGTACAATCAATTAAAACATTAATTGATAGCATAATAACGAATTAAACATAACAAATGGAACATATAGTGAATCAATGTATATACTAAAATGAAATATTTTGATCAAAATTTTCATAACCAAACTACTGATCAAATCAATCAAGTCATTGATTAATTCAATTAATTCGTCCCGTTAAACTAAATAAAACATGCCAATAATTATAATTCAACACAAAAAAAATTATATATGTTATTAAAACATAACTAATACAGAAAAAAAAAAACACAGCACAAAGAAATAATGAAAAGTAACACAAATGTGATTTTAATATAGTCTTGCACAAAACACCATTACTACAAAATTTCCCCCCGAGTTTCTAAATATTTCCTTTAATCAATGGAAGAGATGAAATTTTTCATTCTCTGCCCATTGCTTTTCCAATGCTTCCAACTCCATTTTCAATTCCTTAGAACTTTTAAATATCTCCTTTCCTTTGGCCAACGTTTTCTCCCTTTTCTTTTGTGCTTCTTCAACTAGTACATGGAGGGCAGTAAGTTTTTTCTCTACCTGTTTCACCTCTTATTCGACCACCTTATATCTGATTAGATTACGATCCAATTTATGCGTAATTGTCAACTTAATAGATTTTTTCTCAGTAAGGCAATTCTTGTCCTGCAATGCTTTCGCTGCTCGGTCATCTAGTTCTTTTAAGCTCTCCTCCATGGCCAACAACTCGTTTTTTTGCTCAATTGTAAGGGTGGTAGAGGAACAATCAAAACTAGCTAGTATCTTGAACGCCTGCTTAAGTGAAGAAAAATCCCGAGAGCCGTAGAACTGAATAGGGGTCATATGCAGGGCTTCGGCTAATGTAGCCAGTGCTTCCTTCGATTCTTCTTGAGAAAAAAACAATGTTAGAGTTGGAAAGCTCAGACTCCAAGCTAGTGAAGAATGTGTACATATCTTCCTCGGTAGGGTCTTCAGGTTCAAAAGCCTGCAATGGAGGCAAAGGAAGCAATAATAGAGATACATATATGCATTATCATTAACAACAAATTGAGCTGACTTACCACACTCTCCTCAGAAGGGTGAGTTGATGAATCAGCTTCATCGGTCTTATGTCTATCCGAGTCAGTTTTGATCATTAATTCGTGTGAGATCAAACCTTCAGTCCTATCAGTAGAAACGTAGGCTTCAAGTAAGCATGCATCATTGACAAGATAGCCACTTTTAGGGTCATGTAATTCGCTTAAAGCAATCGATGAAGGGAAGCCCCAACTAGTATTATTGACCTTGACCTCTACCGTACCAACTGCCAAAAGCGAGTATCTCTATTATCACTAACCACTTGAGAATAAATTGCCAATCGTTTCATGCAACAGAAAAAAAGATGGTGAATTTTTCGTGACTAATCGTTTCATCCAACTGTTAATGGAGGGGGGAAGATTATAAGTTGAAGCCATATATATGCCCACTCAAGATCGGTTCGTTTTCCGTGACTAAAAAAATTAAGAATTGAATTTAAATTATTTCTTACTTTAACCTTTTAAGTATGATACAATGTTTTTGAAATCTCTTTAAATGACGCACACAAAGGTCACTGGAAAAGCTAAAGAGGTTTCTTTCACAATTAATTAATAACAAGTATCAATTTTGTTTCAATTTCCAATAATATATCAATTTAAACATTAATTCCTTTTTATAAGACAACGTTAATTTATTAATATAAATTAAAAATTACCAATTTTTAACATTTATTAAATTTTAAAAAAAAAAATTGCTGCTCTTATTTTTTAAAACTTAAAATTTCGGAGTTGTGTTTTATAAATTTATATAACATATACTTTTCACAAATTAAAAAATTAAGTATTAAATTTAAATTATAAAATCTATTTTGAATATTAATTAAAATAAAATACAAAATATAAGGTATAAAAATATGACCATATTATACAAAAAAGAAATACTCTCCACACATAAATTTGATTAGTAAATGCATAAAATATTTTGGGTAAATTCCATTAACTGTCTCTAAACTTTGTTTATAATTTTATTTTTGTAACTCAACTTTCAAAAATTACAAAGTTTAAGGATAGTTGGTGTAGTTTAACCAACAAATTTAATGTAGTTTAAAGACATTTAGATGGCAAAAGTCTCTCCTATCTTAGCCAATGATCAAAAGTTTGATCCTCACCCTGAGTATATAGCAGCTTTAAAAGTCTTGACAAACGTCCACTCCTTAATGGGTTGACATCAATAAGGGTGTTCAAACAGTTAACCAATCGGTTAACTAAACCAAACTAATATTAATCGAGCTTTTTAATCCTTTAACAGTTAATCAGATCGAATTTTTCGATTAATTCGGTCGATTAACCAAAATTTATATGTTTTATTTTTTTTATTAAAACAAGTATAAAACATATCAAAAAATAAATGAAGTGATAATGTTCATTCGATCAAATTATCCAAATTAACCGAATTAGTAATAGCCTAATACATATAATATAAAATATTATTTATTAAGTTCAGTTAATTTGGTTAATTACCCGATTTCGAACCGAATTAACCGTTAATGAAATTCAAAAATACTTTTAACTGACCTCCGACTAAACTAGATCAATTAACTGAATTAGATCGATTTGATCGGTTAATTCAATTTTAACCGAAATTTGAACGCCATATTAATTATCTTTTACTTAAAACACCAATACTAAAAAATTTCGTCAACAATTTCTAAATCTTTCCTTTGATGGAAGAGATATTCTCTTCCTCGTCAACAACCTTGACCTTGACCTCATACTTTGCCCATTGCTTTTCCACTGCTTCCAACTCTATATTCATTTCCTTGGAACTTTTAAATATCTCCTTTCGTTCAGCCGATCGTGTGTATTTATTGTTTTTAGGTGCAATATCCACATAGCCTAACACACCGTCTGCGACACGTGCGGACACACGGGAAGGGACACGGCCATATGTCCTGACTTCGAATGTTCACACGGTCTGGGATATGTCACACGACCGTGTGACCCCTGTTTTGTAAATTTTCAAGTTTTTCTGAAATTTTCTTATTTGTTTCGATTTGATCCCAAATTGTCCTCAAACTGTTTTTAAGGCCCATAAGTGTATTTTTCCCATGAATTGATTTGTTTGTTATATGTTTTTAATTTTATTTATTTAACTGTTTTGGAATGAAGTCAAAAGTTCTATTTTGCTTGGTAACACTATAACCTTAGTTCGGTAACAAAGACGAGTTAGGGGTGTTACAAATGTTAAGGAAATTTGGGACAAATTGGAGGTCACTCATGAAGGTACATATCAAGTCAAGAAATCAAAAGTGGAAATGCTCACTCTCAATTATGAGACGTTCATGATGAGGCTCGAAGAGGACACTAAAACTATGTCCAATAGATTCACTATCATCATCAATGAGCTCAAGTCTTATGGGAACACCTATCCCAATGAAGAAATAGTGCAGAAAATGCTTAGAAGCTTGCCTATGTCATGGGATGCCAATGTTATAGCCATAGAAAAAGCAAAAAAATTGGAGACTCTTTCATTAGATGAGTTAATTGGTTCTTTACTCACTCATGAAATGAGGCTCAAATGAGTGAATAAAGGAGAAGAAAAAGTTGAAAAGAAGAAGGTTGGTATTGCCTAGAATCCAACACAAGGTCCAACCCTATATAATAAAATTCTGTAGACATCTAAAAGGGGAACGATCTGCTTCTTCTCTACTTCTGAACCAAAATCTCTTCCATCTTGACCTCTATTAATACCGTGTATCAACATTACTAATAGTTAATGTGATCATCAATATTCTTATTTCTTCATTTTCTAATTATATAAAAATTGAATTGTGTTTTTAGAATGACTAAATTGCTTGTAATTTTATAATACAAGTTTTGCAGTTTGATTAAATATTAATTCTTTTTTTTTTTTGAGTATTTATTTCATTGTATCATTCTAGTAACGTCTAAAGTATTATTCCTAGCTTATTGTTCATATATAGTATAAGTAGAAAACTATACATCCATTAATAACATTTTAGTAAAAGTCCAGACTTGATAATATCATATACAACATATTATATGATTTGTAAAATAAATAATTAAACACCATACAAATCATTTTAATACAAGTTACTAACATATAATGATTTTTAAAAAAAATGTTGATTTGAGTATTAACTTATTAGATGCTATTGTTGTTGTAGACTTCTGGAAATTGTATATTTATATATCCTTCATTCAATTTAAGTAGAGAAAATGAATCAAGGATGTATGCATATAATATGAAGTCTTGCACAAAACACCATTACTACGAAATTTCCTCCATAGTTTCTTTCCTCCATAGTTTCTAAATCTTTCCTTTAATGGAAGAGATGAAATCTTTTATTCTTCCCCATTCAGCCAAAACAATACTCTCTTCCTCCTCGGCAACCTTGGCCATGGCCTCATACTCTGCCCATTGCTTTTCCAATGCTTCCAACTCCATTTTCATTTCCTTGGAACTTTTAAATATCTCCTTCCGTTCAGCCAACATATTCTCCCTTTCCTTTTGTGCTTCATCAACTTGTACATGGAGGGCAGCTAGTTTTTTCTCTACCTGTTTCACCTCTGACTCCACCTCCTTATATCTGATTACATTACGATCCAATTTATGCGTAATTGTCAACTTAATAGATTCCTTCTCAGTAAGGCAATTCTTGTCCTGCAATGCTTTCGCTGCTCGGTCAGCTAGTTCTTTCAAGCTCTCCTCCATGGCCAACAACTCTTCTTTTTGCTCAATTGTAAGGGTGGTAGAGGAACAATCAAAACTAGCTAGTATCTTGAATTCATGCTTAAGTGGAGAAAGCTTCCCTGAATCGTAAATATTAACCGGGGTCATATTCAAGGCTTTTTCTACTTTAGCCAGTGCTTCCTTTGCTTCTTCTCGAGAAAAAATAGTGTTGAAGCTCCAAAGCTTAGACTCTAAGCTAGTGAAGAATGTGTTCATATCTTCCTCAGAAGGCTCCTCAGGTTCAATAGCCTGAAATGGTGGAATGGAAATCATACTGATACATAAATGCATTAATATTACCAACTAAGTTAGCTGACTTACCATAATCTGGCAATAAGGTGGAGTTGGTGAAGAACTAGTGATTTCAACTGCTTTGGTTGATGTAGTTCTCTGGTTGTCCATGGCTGCCTTAACACAATCAGATTCCTTGGTCTTAAGTTTATCCGAATCAGTTTTGACTATCAATTCGTGTGAAATAAATCCAATACTCCTATCAGTGAAAACGTAGGCTTCAACCAAGCATGCATCATTGACGAGATAACCTCTTTCAGGGTTGCGTAATTCAGTAAGAGGTAAGAATGAAGTGAAGCCCCAATCAGCCCCATTCACATTGAACACCTGTGTAGTGACTGCCAAAAGGAGCAAGAGTGTCTATCATCACCAACCACTTGAGTCATTGAAGAGTGTCTCTCATCACCACCGTGCCAGGCACAGGTGGAGAGGCTTACAAAATGAATGCTCAGCCCCCAAAGCAGATAAAGGCAAAATACCCAAAACAAAAAATGAAGCTGAACAAGGAATTTTGATCAAGAACAATAAGGAAACCAAATTATAAGTAGCTTCGTTTTCCTAAAGCTTTAACGAAGTAGTGACCCAAGATAAATAACAAAAAGAATTGAATTATACAATTGGTTCATGTAGTCACCCTTAAGAGCTAGCGTTCAGTATACTATAACCATCTTTGTATGAAAACAAATAAATTAGAATCAAATAACTATTACCCATAGTGATTAGATGTGTTTTGTACACTCATAAACTAAGAACAACCATAAAAATGCTGATCCTTTGTTTTATAGAGATGTTATTGGTTTAACAAAAAAAATACCTTTGGTAATGGAAAGTTCACGATCAAATTGATCGATCACTGCTAATCCGAAATGGGCATATCTGCTCCATCCGGCAGGCAAAGTTGATGAATCTGCAACACCTAAATAAATTGACAAATGATCCACAGCGTTCCCCTTGGGGAAGATAATAAATCGCCTGCCAAATAAGTTGGCTAATCCAAGTCATGGGACATAATCATAAAATGCAAATTAAAAAACATAACCGAAAAGAAAGAAAATCAACGTTACCATTTGTTGCCATCAACAGTGAAATTTTCAGAGCAAAGCTTCTTGTCTTGAATAGTGGAGAAGTTCTCAATCCTCCATGTGACCTTCGTTACTTGTCCATTAACATCCATAGACTTACTATGAACATCACTCAAAACTTCAATCTTCCATGTCACCTTCGTTATTTGTCCATTAACATCGATAGGCTTAGACTTACTATCCACTGCACTCAAAAATTCAGTAAAAAAACAGGGCTTGGATTAGAGAAGTTGGAAAAGCAAAACAAAATGTAGGGTTCATAATTATAAGTAGAAGCTATCTAGCTATCTATCTATCTATATATATATATATATATTAATACCTTCCATTATGAGATAAAGTGGAGGTAGAAGTTGCTATCTGCACAACGTCGAGAGGAAGATTCAAGGTTTCCTTTCCTAGCGAGCGATGCTCCTCCTTTGATTATTGACAATTCGAGTCTTTTCATTTCCCATAAAGTAAGTCAGTCTTATTGACTTTTAACAATTCTTTTTTTCTTTTTCAAAGACCTTATTGCTTAAGCTACTTATCCTTTAAGCGGTTAAATTTTATTATTAGCCCTTATATTATCTTAAATTACTAATTTAGTCCTTATACTTTACCTTTACATTTTTAGTTCTTTAGTTTTTCAAATTTTAAAATTTTAGTCTTCATAATTTTTTGTCAGACTTGGTAATCTTGTTAAATTTATTAAATTAAATTATATTATTTTCAAAATTACATACAACAAATATATATTGTCACATACATAATATCTAGATTATTATTTATATATAAATACTCATAAAATTTTCCATTTTAGTTATTAAATTTAATGGCTAGTAATGATTAAATTTTCAAAATTAAAAAAAAATGAGGAAAAAATTATAAAACAATGATTAAACAAAAAAATTACTCTTACAATTCACTAAAAGTTATTTTCCCTCAAGATGTATAAACCCTAATCCCATTCAGCATGGAACCAGCTGACTTGAGCAACTCGACACATGTGATGCAATTTGGCAACAGGTGTCCTTTCTTGGGTCAAGATTGATAGTGATTAGCGTTTTAGTGTTAGAAACCTTTTTAGAGTTTAAACTGTAATTTATTAAGAATTAAATGAGACTAAAAGGTTCTATATTATCCATAGAAAAGAGCATGAGAAAAAGAAAGAAAAAAAAAGAAAAAAAAGAGAGAAAGTGAAATATAAGAAAAATCCTGCATAAAGTCAAAACTATGGACCATGAGCAACTCTTAGCTCTTGGCAAAGAGCAAATCCTGGGTGGAGGAGATAAACGTGTGGAGAGCCTACTGATGAACGGGAAAGAGAGCATGTTATGGTAGTGTTTTTTTTTTTCTTTTTTTTAATAAAAATTTTGTTGATATAATGATACAATAAGCAATTATAGAGGAGAGGGCCGTGATTATCACGGAGACCGGTTCACTTTATTTTTATTGATTTTTATTGAGGTGGAGAGTTGGAGATTGTAAAGAACGAAGGTCGAGAGCTGAAGGTAAGGTCTTGATATTTTTGGAGAGTAGATCTTTTCTTTTATCATTCTGAAAGGTATTTATAGACGAGAGTTTCGTGTAACATGATGTTAAGTGTTAGATTAATTATTTAACTATCATTGCATTGTGGTCGAATGTGTGGTATAGATCTCTTTGATGAGATGAGAATATCTATGATAAAATAAATTTCATCATTCATTTAAACTTGATGATATAGAGCAATTGAGTCTACATTATATGTGGTGACTATCAACATTATATTCTCAATGAAAACCTAAAAATCAAAGTACCGAGTGACTTGCACTTATTCGAACAAGGTAGGACTTGTGGGTGAGTTCTAGATTTGTTGCCAATCGTCTTGTTGTTGGAGTATCCTTTTTACTTACTACGTGGCCTCACACTAAATCTCACAGAACTTGATGTTGTATTCTGTTTTGAAAGTAGCTTCTATTGAAGTATATAAGGTGCCTAGGCAATATTTCTCTAACTAAAGTAGTTTGTTTTTGCAGAAAGAAAACATTGAAGATTTCAAATATTTTAGGGAGGTGGATGTATAATGATATGAACAAGAGGGACAATGATCATGTATCGAAATCCATTTTTTTTCCTGTAAAAGACATCTAAATCATCTATTTGACTCTCTTTTTTTTTCTTGTAAATGAACTCAATTTTATCAACAACAGAAACGAAATCAATTTTATAACAACTTTGTCATTCAATTTCACTCGCATTGCCCACAAGCAGAATAAAAAATATGGTATAGACCTAAAGAAAAATCTCAACATGAGCTTTGAAATAATGACATTTCCGATATGATAGATAAATGAAATTCTAACTTCAGCTTAGTTTTTCAGTTTATTCCTAAGTTAATGTTTAATAAACTAAAAAATTAAGTGCTAAAAAATAAGTGTTGAAAAAAATTAAATTATTTAATAAAAGGATAATATAATCATAAATGAAATAGAATAAAATAAAAAAATAATTAAATTTATTGTCTATTAAATTATAATGATGTTGTAGGCTTCTGGAAATTGTATATTTATATATCCTCCATTTAGTTTAAATAAGAAAAAGGGGAAAGGAGAGAAAATGATGCATATAATATTAAGTCTTGCACAAAACACCATTACTACAAAGTTTCCTCCAAAGTTTCTAAATCTTTCCTTTAATGGAAGAGATGAAGTCTTTGATTCTTCCCCATTCAGCCTCAACAATATTCTCTTCCTCCTCAGCAACCTTGGCCTTGACCTCATACTCAGCCCAATGTTTTTCCAATGCTTCCAACTCCATTTTCATTTTCCTGGACCTTTTAAATATCTCCTTCCGTTCAGCCAACATGTTCTCCCTTTTCTTTTGTGCTTCTTCAACTTGTACATGGAGGACAGCAACCTCAGATTCGACCTCCTTATATCTGATTAGATTACAATCCAATTTATGCGTAATCGTCAACTTAATAGATTCCTTCTCAGAAAGGCAATTCTTGTCCTGCAATGCTTTTGCTGCTCGGTCAGCTAGTTCTTTCAAGCTCTCCTCCATGGCCAACAACTCTTTTTTTTGCTCAATTCTAAGGGTGGTAGAGGAACAATCAAAACTAGCTAGTATCTTGAATGCATGCTTAAGCGGAGAAAGCTTCCACGAATCGTAAAAATTAACCGGGGTCATATTCAAGGCTTTTTCTACTTTAGCCAGTGCTGCCTTTGCTTCTTCTCGAGAAAAAATAGTGTTGGAGCTCCAAAGCTTAGACTCTAAGCTAGTGAAGAATGTGTTCATATCTTCCTCAGTAGGCTCCTCAGGTTCAGTAGCCTGAAATGGTGGAAAGGCAATCATAGTGACACATAAATGCATTAACATTACCAACTAATTTAGCTGACTTACCATAATCTGGCAAGAAGGTGGAGTTGGTGAAGGATTAGTGATTTCATCTGGTTTGGTTGATGTAGTTTTCTGGTTGTCCATGGCTGCCTTAACACAATCAGCTTCCTTAGTCATAAGTTTATCCGCATCAGTTTTGACTATCAATTCATGTGAAATAAAACCAATTTTCCTATCAGTGAAAACGTAGGCTTCAACTAAGCATGTATCATTGACGAGATAGCCTCTTGTTGAGTTGTGTAATTCACTAAGAGGTAAGAATGAATGGAAGCCCCAACTAGTAACACTCCAAGCGAACTCTTTCATAATGACTGCCAAAAGCAAGAGTGTGTATCATCACCAAACACTTGAGTAAACAAGCTAATGACAGATTCTTTAATAAAAAAGAAAAAGAATGGCATAGGTAACATGTTTGGCATTTGTCTGTTTTGACCACGCCAAAGCCTCAAACAAGCTGAGCTACTGGGGAACAATGGGAGGTTACTTCTCATAGAATTCAATTCCTGCTTTCAACACAAGACCACTATGAATTCAAAGTGTCCGATTCTAGTTCATCTTTTCTGTTACTATGTATGTATGTATGTATGTATGTATGTATGTATGTATGTATGTATGTATGTATGTATGTATGTATGTATGTATGTATATGCAAAGAAGGGACCAAGTAAATAACAAAAAGAACTGAATTACACAATTGGTTCATGCAGTCACCCTTAAGTGCTAGGGATGACCCTTCCCCGATTATACTATGATCACTTTTGTATGAAAATAAATAATTTTTTAGAATCAAATAACCATTACTCGTTAAATAAGAACAATCGTAAAATGTTGTTCCTTTGTCTATGTTATAGAAATGCCGTTGCTGCAACAAAATACCTAGTGTTTTCGAATTTTCCCGATGAAATTGGTCGATGACTGCTAATCCAAAATGGGAATATCTACTCCATCCGGAAGGCAAAGTTGCTGAATCTGCAACAGCGAAAAAAATAGACAAAATACCCACATTTTTCCCCTTTGGGTAGATACAAAGTCGCCTGCCAAATAGGTTTGCAAATCCAAGTCATGCATGGGAGTTAAAAAGCAAATTAAAACATAACCAAAAAGAAGAAAAATCCAAGTTACCATTTGTTGCCATCAACAGTGAAAATTTCAGAGCAGAGCTTTTTGGCTTTAATACTGGAGAAGTTCTCAATCCTCCATGTGACCTTCGTTACTTGTGCATTAACATCCATAGGCTTAGACTTACTATCCCCTGCACTCAAATTTTCAGTAAAAAAAAAAAAAAAAAAAAACAGAAGACGGGTTTAGACAATGGAGGGTTTATGATAATAAACAGAAGCTATATATATGTATATATATATTAATACCTCCCATTATGAGATAATGTGAAGGTAGAAGATGCTATCTGCAAGCACAACTTCGAGTGGAAGATTCAGGGGGTTTGTAACAAGCGACGCTCCTTCTTCTTTGATTATTCACAATTCAAGTCTTTCCGTTTCCCCCATAAAGTCAGTCTTGTGGACTTTTTAAAGACCTTATTGCGGTTAAATTTTATTATTAGCCTCTATATTATCCGTAAATTAGTAATGCAGTTTATGTAATTTTCAAATTTTGAAATTTTACACTTGTTAAAACTTTTTTCGACGGAATAGTTATATTTGCCAACTTCTATTATTTTTTTCAATTTTATACAACACTAATAAAAAAGATTATGTAATTTTAATTAATGGAATAACTCACATTACGATAATTCTAAAAACTAAGATTTTTAGGCACCAATAAAATTTTGTCATCATCAAATTTTAAAGACATGAAATTATTATTATACACTCGTCTATAGAGAAGTTATTTTATGAACTATTTCAACCACATTTTTCATGATCCCTTTTTAATTATTTAATAATATTTCAACAATTTTTTTATGTCATTGACACATAATTTTGGTAATTTTTTTTACCTTAAATTTAAATTTTCAAACCCTAAACCAAAAACTTAGAACATTGAACCCTTACACACTAAACTCGAATCTCGAACCTTGAACTTGTAATCTGTAACCCTGAACCCTTGAACCCAAACCTGTAACCTCAAACTTTGAACTTGAACCTTGAACCTCGAATCCAAATATCAAACTTAAACCCTTACCCTGAACCTTAAATCTCAAACCCAAACCCTAAATCTCGAGGTTTGTGGTTTAAAAAAATAATTACTAAAATTATGTGTGAATGACATAAAAAAATACACAAAAATTACTATTTTCTTAAAAAAATGATTGCACAAAAATAGAAAATATTAAATAATTAAAATTTGTAAAAAAAAAAACTAAAAGATGTTTGTTTATAATTTAAAAAATTAATTATTTTAAATAATTTAATTAAATTTAAATTAAGTTGGAGAATATATTAGATATAGATGAGTGTATAATAATACTTTATTATCTTTACAATTTAATGACCTGGCACTATTTTATTAGTGGCTAAAAACTATACTTTTTAGGACCATCCTAATATAATTTATACCCATCCTAATATAATTTATTCTTGTGTAATAATATTTTATTATCTTTAAAATTTAATGACGTGATACTATTTTATTGGTGCCTAAAAACTATACTTTTTAGATGATTTTAATATAATTTGTTCTCTTTAATTAACAGATTTAATAGTTATTGTTTGATTCATGACTGAAACTTCAAAATTTGAAAAATATATAAAAATTTAAAATAATTAAACTAGAGAATAATGATTAAAAAAAAATTACTCTCAAATTTCATTAAAAGTAATTTTCCCTCCAGATCTACAAACCCTAATACCATTCTAATCACTTTCAAATTTTACTTGTAAATTATCATGCAAGTGTTTTCTTTCTTTCTTTTTTTGCCATTTTTTTGCAATTAGTGTTACTAACGTCGTCATAAGTTATTTTGCAAATATAAGTTATCATATATGTAACTACAACATAAATAACTTAAATTTATTGTATTAAAAGATAAAATTTTGTGATTCAGTCTTTTTATGTCTGTTGAGCCTAATTTCATACGAAATATTCACTATATTCAACAGTTACAACAAATGACGTTAAACTATCACACACCAATATTAGAACATTTCATCAACAGTTTCTAAATCTTTCCTTTAATGGACGAGATGAAGTCTTTCATTCTTCCCCATTCAGCCAAAACAGTATTCTCTTCCTCCTCAGCAACCTTGGCCTTGACCTCATACTCTGCCCATTGCTTTTCCACTGCTTCCAACTCCATTTTCATTTCCTTGGAACTTTTAAATATCTCCTTTCGTTCAGCCAACATAGTCTCCCTTTTCTTTTGTGCTTCTTCAACTTGTACATGGAGGGCAGCTAGTTTTTTCTCTACCTGTTTCACCTCTGATTCCACCTCTTTATATCTGATTAGATTACGATCCAATTTATGCGTAATTGTCAACTTAATAGATTCCTTCTCAGTAAGGCAATTCTTGTCCTGCAATGCTTTCGCTGCTCGGTCAGCTAGTTCTTTCAAGCTCTCCTCCATGGCCAACAACTCTTTTTTTTGCTCAATTGTAAGGGTGGTAGAGGAACAATCAAAACTAGCTAGTATCTTGAATGCATGCTTAAGTGGAGAAAGCTTCCCTGAATCGTAAAAATTAACCGGGGTCATATTCAAGGCTTTCTCAACTTTAGCCAGTGCTTCCTTTGCTTCTTCTCGAAAAAAAAACAGTGTAGGAGCTCCAAAGCTTAGACTCTAAGCTAGTGAAGAATGTGTTCATATCTTCCTCAGTAGGCTCCTCAGGTTCAATAGCCTGAAATGAAGGAAAAGCAATCATAGTGATACATAAATGCATTAATATTACCAACTAATTTAGCTGACTTACCATAATCTGGCAAGGTGGAGTTGGTGAAGGAGTAGTGATTTCGACTGGTTTGGTTGATGTAGTTTTCTGGTTGTACATGGCTGCCTTAACACAATCAGCTTCCTTGGTCTTAAGTTTATCCGTGTGCCGTTTTGACTATCAGCTCATATGAAATAAAACCAATATTCCTATCAGTAAAAACGTAGGCTTCTAATAAGCATGTATCATTGACGAGATAACCTCTTGTAGGGTTGTCTAATTCACTAAGAGGTAGGATTGAAGGGAAGCCCCAATCAGCCTCATTCTCCGTGAACTCTTTCGAAGTGACTGCTAAAAGCAAGAGTGTGTATCATCACCAACCAGTAGTGTAAACAAGATAATGACAGATTCTAAGAAAAAGGAATGGCATAGGTAACATATTTGACCATCCCAAAGCCTCAAACAAGCTGAGGTACTGGGGAACAATGGGAGATTGGTGTGTGCTATAGAAATCCCATTGCTGCAACAAAATACCTAGAGTTTCCGAATTTTCACGATCGAATTGGTCGATGACTGCAATTCCGAAATAGGCATATCTACTCCATCCGGTAGGCCATATTACTGAATCTGCAACAACTAAATAAACTGACAAAAAATCCACATTGTTTCCCTTTGGGTAGATACAAAGTCGCCTGCCAAATAAGTTCGCAAATCCAAGTCATGCATGGGAGTTAAAAAGCAAATTAAAACATAACCAAAAAGTAGAAAAATCCAAGTTACCATTTGTTGCCATCAACAGTGAAAATTTCAGAGCAGAGCTTTTTGGCTTTAATACTGGAGAAGTTCTCAATCCTCCATGTGACCTTCGTTACTTGTCCATTAATATCCATAGGCTTAGACTTACTATCCCCTGCACTCAAAATTTCAGTTAAAAAAAAACAGAAGACGGGTTTAGACAAAGAAGGCTTTATGATTATAAATAGAAGCTATATATATGTGTATATATATTAATACCTCCCATTATGAGATAATGTGAAGGTGGAAGATGCTATCTGCAAGCACAACTTCGAGAGGAAGATTCAGGAGGTTACTAACGAGCGACGCTCCTTCTTTGATTATTCACAATTCAAGTCTTTCCGTTTCCCCCATAAAGTCAGTCTTGTGGACTTTTTAAAGACCTTATTGTTTAAGCTACTTAGCCTTAATTTTTATTATTACCCCTGTATTATCCGTAAAATACTAATTTAATCCCTATACTTTAATTTTATATTTTTAAGTTTTGTAGTTTTTCAAAATTTGACATTTTTGTCTTGTTAAAATTTTTTTTGACTGAATAGTTATATTTGTTAAGTTAAGCTTTATTATTTTCAAAATTTTATGCAATTAATATATATGATCACATATGTAATGTCATGTTAGATTTTTATTTATATATAATTTTCATAAAAAATTCATATAATTTTAGTTAATAAATTTAATGGCTATTATTTGATTCATAAAACTTCAAAATTAAAAAAATATAAAGAATTAAAATGATTAAATTAATCAAGACAAAAAAGGAAAATTACTCTCAAATTTCACTAAAAGTCATTATCCTGTAAGTGTTTTCTTTTCTTTTTGTCATTTTAATGCTATTAGTGTCAGTAAAGTTTTCGTAAGTTATTTTGTAAATATAAGTTGTCATGTATGTAGCTACCACATGAATAACATGGATTTGTTGTATTAAAAAATAAAGCTTTAAAATCATTACTTCAATAAAAGCTACAAACTGTGGAAAAGTGATAAGGGAGTAGATACTCATTCATCGCTAAAGGTAAAACAGTAAACTAACAAAAAATATAAGAGTTGTTTACGTAGTTTAGTTTTTCTATGTTTGCGGAGACTAGTTTAGTGAAAATTATTCATTATCTTCAACACTTACAACAAGTGACCTTAATCTATCACATAACTGTGATAATTTTCTCACCTTTACAGCTTAAAGAATGATACTCTCACCGCTAAATTGACTCCCTTTTGAATTCGACAATTAAAACCACAACACAATAGACTTTACTATCAATATGCACCCATATAATAAAATTTCTCACAATGACAAATTAAGTGTTCAATTCTCCTAGTACAATAATCTATACAAGTCACAAAATTAAATAGAATCCTATAGAAGTCACCCAATTAAATAGAATATTTCGAGACTTGCTTATATAAGAAGATCTATATCAATCCCTATTAAACAAGTATAGAATAAGATGAATACAATATAATAATAAAATACAAGGTAATCATGGACTCTTAGTAGCTAAGCAATCAGTGCTCCAATTCAATCCAACATCCACAGTCCAAAAGATTAAATAGGGTGACCCGATTTGATTTAATCTCTAAAATATGTTTCTCCAAGTAATATGATTTTCAATAATGGGCTAGATATACTATCAATAAATTGCCAACATCTCAAATATGGAACTGTCTAAAACAACTTTAGTGGTAAGAGACTAGACACTCCCTTGGCACTTAATTATTAGTTTCATATTTTTCTACAAAAAAAAAAAATAACTCCCTTTAATTTTATTAACACTTTTTGTTTTTTTTTTTAACTCCCTTTTAACTCATTTTAGGCAAACTATACAGATGGTCACCCAACAATGCTCGCGTACTTGTTTTGGTCATTAGCTTTAAAAACTTTCAATTTAAGTACTAACGTTTGAATTCATTTTTATTTTGATCACTCGTCGTTAAATTGATAACATAAAACCTTTTTTCTATCTAGTATAATGTAACACCCCAAGATTTAGTCTTTAAGGAAGAAAATTATTTTAAAGGTGAATTAAGTATTTGGAGAGAAAGTATGAATAATGCAATTTATTAAGAATTAAATTGTAAAATTTTGAAAGTCGAAAAACTAAAAGTGAAATCAACCATTTTTGAAAAGGAGGAGAAATTGAATTAATATTTTTATGAATGTGATAGGTATTTCTCGTTTCTTTTACTATTTGATTGTTTAAATTTCATTGTATCATTCTAGCTAGTAACGTCTAAAATGTTAATAAAGTGTGTACTTGTAAATATTACGAGCTTATTGTAAACTATTCATACATTAATAACATTATAGTAATATTGTAAATATTACTAGTTTATAAGTAATAAACTATTCATACATTAATAACATTATAGTAAAATACATCACTGACGAGATAGCCTCTTTTAGGGTTTTGAAATTCCTTTAGAGCTAATAATGAAGAATGGCCCAGACAAGGCTTATTGGCCTTGAACTCTGCCGTACCAACTGCCAAAAGCGAGTGTCTCTATCATCACCAGCCACTTGAGTAAACAAGCTAATGACACAATCGGCTCATGCAACAGAAAATAAGAGGAAGCAATAGGCAAGGAAAATAAATTGCGTCAGAAAAAAGATGGTGAACAAGCAATTACACAATCTCATGCAGTCATATCTCAAGTCGAACTTCCCCTAATCCCATACCATGACAATCTTTGTATGAACATAAATAAAACAAAATTCGAAAAGGGAAGAAAGCAATGTGTGTGGAGAAGTAAAAAGGTTAACCATAAAATGCTCATCTTTTGTTTCTTTTATAGAAATGTGATTGCTACAATAAAATAACTTTTGTAATAGAAGTTTTACGATCGAATTGGTTGATGACTGCCAATCCAATTTGGGCATATCTACTCCAGCCCCAAGGCAAAGTAGCTGAATCTGCAACAATGCAAAAAAATGACAAATGATCCACATAGATCCCCTACGTGTAGATAAGAAGTCGCCTGCCAAATAAGTATGCAAATCTAAGTCAGGTAGATAAAATGCAAACTAAAACATAAGCAACAATAAGAAGATCAGGGTTACCATTCGTTGCCATCAACAGTGAACTTTTCAGAATAGAGCCTTTTGCCTTTAATACTGGAGAAATTCTCAATCCTGCATGTGACCTTCGTTATTTGTCCATTGACACCCATAGACTTGGACTGGCTATGAACTGCACTCAAAATTTCAACCCTCCATGTGACCTTTGTTATTAGCCCATTAACATCCATAGACTTCAATTTTCAGTAGAAAACCTGGGGTTAGACAGTTACTCTGTAGGATTAGATTATAAGTTGAAGCCATATATATTTATTAAAGCCCACACAAGATCCGTTCGTTTTCCGTGACTAAAAAATTAAGTGTTGGAAAAAATAATTATTAAAAATTTAAATATTAAATTTAAGTTATAAAATTTTATTTAAAATTAAATATCGAACATGATTAGATAGATTGATAAAAAATAATATAATATTAAATTGGAATAAAATACAATAAAAAATATTAAATAAAATATTTTATTTACTTATCATATTCTATACTTTTTGTAGAAAAAATTCTAATTGTAAATTATCAAAACGTGTATAGAAAATTTGATTAATGTAAGTATGATACAATGTTTTTGAAAGCTCTTTAAATGACTCACACAAAAATCCCTCGAAAAGCTAAAGAGATTTATTTGATAATTAATTAATAAAAATTATCAATTTTGTTTCAATTTCCAATAATATATCAAAATAAAAATTAATTTATTTGTATAAAAGAGCGTTAATTTACTAATATAAATTAAAAATAAAAAGAATTAACATTTATTAAGTAAAAACATTTTTTTTGCTGCTCTTATTTTTTAGAGTTACAATTTCAGGTTGTTTTTTTAAATTTATATAATATATACTTTAGATTAAATGTTGCAAATTAAAGGTTAAAAAAATTAAGTATTGAGTTTAAATTATAAAATTTATTTTGAATATTAATTAAAATTAAAACAGAATATAATTAAATTGTTTGATAAATATAATTTATGATTTTTTTATTCAACATTTTTATCTTTATTTTTTTTTGAAAAAATTAGTTATTTTATATAAAGCTAAAGTTAAATGTAAAGTTCTTAAAGAATAATATAATTTTTGAAAAGTAAAGTAAAATAGATTGAAAAGATTCTCTATTAAGTGATAAGTAAAATAATATAAAAAAACTCTATCAGTGATTTTTATTATATATTATCAAATGTTTTTGAAAAACTTAAATCACTAAAAACATTAGCCTTCATTTAGTTAAAGGAAATAGAGTTGATTTTAATTTTAATTTTTTAGAAATTTGAAAATATTAAAGAAACTACTATAAACAAAAATAACAGATAATAAATTAATACAAGAATATAATGATTTCTATTATATTCTATATTTTTTCATCATACTTACAAGTAGTATATTCCAATATATATATATAGGGAGATTTGACTTTTCATATTTTAATACATAAATAAGAAAAAATGGTTACAATGAGATGAAAGGTTTAAAGAAGATGGAAGGTAAAAGGTCAAGGAAGATGAAAGATGAAGGGTTGAACATGCATTAAATAACATTCATAATACTCTCCATTGGATGTTCATTGTATAAAGGATATGTCTCATTAAAAACTTTATTAGAAAAAATCCTATGGGACAAAAACCTAGTGAAGGAAAAAAGAGTACATAATCTTTTAATACACAGCATGTCACAACTTTTTTAAAAAAAATAGTGCGAATTTACTCTCCCTCATGCAAGCATCACTTAAGATCTTTAAAATTACGCAATCCAATGTTGAAAAATAACTTCTCTAATGTAGTAGTAGGGAGCACCTTAGTAAAAATATCTGCCGAATTCTCACTTGAACGGATCCATTGAACATTTATATCTCTATTCTTTTGAAGATCATGAAGGAAGAAAATTTTTGGTGATATATGTTTTGTTCTATCACCCTTAATATATCTTTTTTTAAGTTGTGCAATGTAAGTTGTATTATCTTCATATAAGACTATTGGAGCTTCCTTTTTAGAGTATAAACCATAATTTTTTCATATGTGATGAATTACAGACCTTAGCCACACACATTCACAACTAGCCTCATGGATTACCAAAATCTCATCATGATTACAAGAAGTAGTAGCAATTGTTTGTTTCATAGAACACCAAGAAATTACAGTACTACCATATGTGAAAACATAACCAGTTTGTAACTGAGCATTATGAGGATCAAATAAGTACCTTGTATCTACAAAACCAACCAATCTTGTTTTTGGTAGGTTAGGGAAAAACAAACCCATATCTTTTGTACATTAAAGATAACGAAAAATGTGCTTAACCCTATTTGAATGTCTTTGGGTTGGATAAGAGCTAAATATTGCTAATAAGTTGACAACAAATGATATATCAAGTCGTGTATGACTAGCAAGATACATCAATGCACCAATAGCACTTAAATATGGTACTTCAGGACCAATAAAATTTTTATCATTTTCTCGAGGACAAAAAGGGTCTTTATTTACATCAAGTGACCTAACAACCATTGGGGTGCTCAACAGATATGCATTATGCATGTATAATCTTCTTAGCACTTTTTCTATATATGTTTTTTATACATAAGGATTCCATTCTTTAGGTGCTCAATTTGTAACCATAGACAAAATCTTGTTTTTCCAATATCTTTCATTTCAAATTCTTTCTTTAAACACTCCATTATCCCTAAAATCTCTTCAGAAGTCCCAATAATATTTAAATCATCAACATACACAACAATTATAACAAATCATTATCTAAACATCTTTATAAAAATGCATGAGAAAATGGGATCATTCTTATAGCCTTCCCTCATTAAGTATTCACTAAGGCGATTATACCACATGCGCCCAGATTATTTCAATCCATAAAGGGATCTGTTTAATTTGATTGAGTAATGTTCTCGAGAACATGAATTAGCTGTTTCCACCAGTTTAAAACCTTTTGGGAGTTTCATGTAAATGTTATTATCAAGTGAGCTATATAAATAAGCTATAACTACATCCATTAGGCGTAAATCAAACCCTTCTCTTATTGCCAGACTAATCAAGAACCTAAAAGTAGTTGCATCCACCACAAAAGAGTAAGTAGTTGCATCCACCACAAGAGAGTATGTCTCTTCATAATCAATACCAAGTGTTTGTGAAAATCTTTGTGCAACTAAACACGCTTTATATCTCACAGATTATCCTTTTCATTTCTCCTTCTCACAAAAACCTATTTATATCCCACAGGTTTTACACCTTCAGGTGTGCAAACTACATGTCCAAATACATCTCTCTTCGCAAGAGATTTTAGCTTCGCCTCAATTGCTTCTTTCTATTTTGTCCAATCATCTCTTTGTCTACATTCTTCAATTAACATTGGTTCATGATCCACATTGTCATTCAAAATATATAGTGCTACATTGCATGCGAATATGTCATCAACGTTGATTTGATTTCGGTTCCACTTAATTCTTGACATGACATAATTTGTTAAGATCTCTTCATTATCAAGTACTTAAGATTTTTCTTGAACTTTAGTCATGTCTAAAATCTCTTCTAGAGTTTCTTTTAAAGTCATTACTTCCTCAACCTGACCATCATCTATTTTTGCTCATTTTCTTTTTTGAGGATTCTTATCTCTAAAATCGATTGGTCTATCACGCTTCAAATGTGCTTTAGGCTAAATAACAACTAGAGTTTGTCTTTCAGGGACATCAATTTTGATTGGAGCATTTACAGTTAGTATATGTGATTTTGTCACTCTTTTTAGATCAGTAAATTCGTCTGGCAATTGATTTGCTAAATTTTGTAAATGAATTATCCTCTGAACATCCAATTCACATTGTTTCAGATGAGGATCAATAAGTGGCAATGATAATTCATTCTAATCTATTTCTTTTTCTAGCTATTTATTTTCTCCCTCTAACATTGGGAAAATTGACTCATTAAAATGACAGTTAGCAAATCAAACCGTACCCCGTTGATGGCTCGAGATATTTAATTATTGATGGAGATTCATATCCAACTTATATTCCTAACCTCCTTTGAGGACTCATTTTAAAGCATTGTGGTGGAGCAATCGAAACATATACATCACATCCAAAAGTTTTTAGATGGGAAATATTTAATTCTTGACCAAAAACCATTTGTAATGGGAGAACTTATAATAACTTGTTGGCTTGATTCGAATTAGTGATGTTGTGTAACACCCCTAGCCCATTACCGTTGCTTGACTAGGGTTACGGAGAGTTACCCTATAAATCAGAACAGATAACTTCAAATCAAATTAATAATGCTATTTAATATTAATTATTTAAATTTCATACAAATCCAACAAACACACATATTTGAGCCTTAAATTAAACTTTCGATGCCCTAAAAACAGTTCAAGATCAAAACGAGACTAAATTGAAACAATTTAAAAAATTTGGGAAAAAGTTAAAAAATTTAAAAAAAGGGGTCACATGGTCGTGTGGCCAAGTCGTGTGACATAGCCCAGACCATGTAGTGTTCGAATAATGAGACACATGGCCGTGTCCCAGCCCGTGTCTTAAACTGTGTAACTCACTAACTTAGATCACACGGCCGTGTGTCAAGACGTATAACTCTCTTACTTGATACACACGGCTGTGTGGCAGCCCGTGTTCCAAGCCATGTGCACCAAAATGAACCTTAGACATCAAATTTACCATTTCAAGCTTTCTTAGACACCAAGCAACACATTAACCAATTATTATACCTATTCAAATTATCATTAAACCTACTCAAATCATGCCAATTCAACCATTTTAAGTGCCTAACCAATGTATCTGTATCCACTCAAAAGGCTTCTCTTACACTTCCAATCAATCTAATCCAACTACAATGTTTTCTTTTTTTAATCAAATATGTCCAACCTACGTTTCCTATTATTCCACGTCCCATTTCCTTATTCGTCATTGCACCCCAAACCCCATTCCTACTTTTTCTGATTGCATCTAGGAATCTGAATTTTTCTCCCATAAATATGTCAAGTTCTACTTATCTCGATTTAAGAAAAATGCAAATCAAATTAGAATTATAAAATAAGATATATCAATTCGAAATATTTTTATATGTTTAGTTCAATCAAATGCCCATCTCTATTGACATGTCGAGTTACAATTTCGACATATCACTCATAAAATAAAATTAACAAATATTTTTTAAATTATTATTAAAATTTCAAAATTAGAAAAATATAAAAATTAAAATTGATTAAATTAAAAAAAATGACTAAACAAAAAAAAAATTGATCTCAAAGTTCTCTAAAAGCCATTATTTTCCCTCAATCTACAAACCCTAATCCCATTCCAACTACTCTCAAATTTTACTACCGTTCAATTATCATAAGTGTTTATTTTGCCAAGTATAAATTGTCATGCATATAGCTACTTAGATTTGGCGGTGTTAAAAAATAACTTTATTCAATTTTATGTATATTGTATGTTTTTCAACATAACATATCTAAACTATTTATGCAATAAGTACATACATATTTACAATTTGATCTATGTATTTTAAATATATTTTACATAAAAATTGAATCAATATTTAATACCTAAATTGATAGCTAAACTAAAGGACTTGATTGATATGTACGAATATTTTGAAGACTTAGTTAAATTATTTTGATGTTAGGGGCCAATCTAAAATTTAAACGATAAATTAGGAACATTTGGTGCAAATGACCCAAGTATAAACATTAAATTATGCATACATTACTATAACATATAGTGAATAGGTGTTGATTGAGTTTTAACTTGATTGATATTGACGTTGTTACCAATATCGAAGGATGTGGGTTCAAGTGCGTTGAAACGCATTATTCTCCTATTTAGGGGCCGGGGAGAGCTATGGGCAGTTTTAGGCATTGTATTAAAAAGAACTTATATTATAACAACCTTTAATGAGATTAATGTTACTATATATATACATATACAATGAATGGGCCAGTATTAGATATTACATGACTACAATAAATAATTTAAGCATGGCAATAACAAAAATATCATATATATATAATATTTCCAAAGGAGTTGCAAATGGATCCTCGGGTTCACCAATCATTGAAGGTTCTAGAACCGCTAAGCCCACGTTACAAGCAATCGTACCGAGAATTACTACAGGAAAAATATATAAAAGATCATTGGGCCATGCGGGTTCCCCATAATAATTATGACCCATACCTTTAGCTAACTTAGCTCTTAATACAAGATCGTTTAATTCAGGTTTTTTTGTTATTAGGATAGGTGAATTTTTCTAGATCCATCCCCCAAAGGAACTGGACATGATAATTTTTCATCATCCGGCTCAAGCACAAGTCAATCGAATCAAATGGATACAAACGAATACCTATAAAATAAATATATATACCTACATATCATTTATATAAAATATATAAAGTCTTGTTCAGAACACCAATACTTAAATCTTAACTTTAATAGAAGAGATGATATATTTGATTCTTCCCTATTCAGCCACAACAATCTTCACTTCTTCTTCACCAACCTTGGCAGTGGCCTCATACATTGCACATTCCTTTCCCAATGCATCCAACTCAATTCTTATTTCCTTGCAACTTCTGTATATCCCTTTTCCATCAGTCAACATCTTCACCTTTTTCTTTTGTGCTTCTTCAACTTCCTCACGGAGGGCAGCAATTATTTAATCCACCTGTTTCACCTCTATTTCGACCTTTTTATATCTGATTAGGCTACTCTCCAAGTTACGAGTCATTGTCCGCCTCATAGATTCCATCGCAGTAAGTTGATCCTTGTCCTACACTGCTTTCGTTGCTCAATTAGCTAGTTCTTTCAATCTTTCCTCCAAGCCCAACAACTCACTCTTTTGCTCAATTGTAAGGGTGGTGGAGGAACAGTTAAACCTAGCTAAGATCATGAATGCCTGTTTAAGTGGAGAAAATTTCCCTAAATCGTTAAGATTAACTGGGGTTATGTTCAAGGCTTCGTTTACTTTATCCAGTGCTTCCTTTGCTTCTTATTTAGAATAAACAACTCTAGAGCTTGAAATCTTGGACTCTAAACTAGTGAAGAATGTGTTCATGTCTTCCTTAGCAGGCTCTTCGGGTTTAATGGCCTGAAATGGTGGAAAGAAAAGCAATAATAAGAGAGACATTGTTGTGCGGAAGCATGTAAAAGAGTAAAATTATTGTACTAAAAAATCACACTAAGTTCAATTCCTAGGAAAGACAGGTGGATCATAAGGATCGCTTAAGTACCAGGTCTTTCCTAGCTAGAATATCCCTTTATCGTAATTTAATAGCACAATAAATCACTACAATCACACTCACAAAATATGCAAATTAAACAATAAAGAACACTAGAATTTTAACGAGGTTCAGCAAATTTTGCCTACGTCTTCGGACACTACCAAATATATTTCACTCCAAAATACAAGTGAAAATTTACAAATAGGGAGAGAGAACAATGCCTTAGGTAGAGAATAACAAATGTGGGATGATTCAAATGAGAAATGGTTTTGAGCTTCAGGGATCAACTTGCAAAGTCACTATACAATTAGGGACCAAAAATCTTGTAAATATCTCATGCCAAATCTCAATCCTACTTTTGGTGCCTTAAATATCAGATTTCTAGTGCCAACATTTTGATACCCATATCTTTGTAATCTTTACAAAATATGGATGACAGCCAATAGTCTCCACCTTGAAGATTTGATTAGGATAATCTTATCTTCACTCAATTCTTTCTGCCTTTGTCAATAATACTTGATAGTGCATTCTTCAACTGTTAAACTTGCAGGATATTGATCAAGTTCAAACAATGTTCGAACTTGGTTGTTGTTACCACTTTGGTCATCATATTTGCGGGATTATCTACAGTCTTAATCTTCTGAAGATGAATTTTCCCCTCATCAATAATTTTTCGCACAAAATGGAATCGTACGTCGATATGCTTTGTACGTGCTTGATAGACTTGATTCTTTGCTAAATGACACTTTGACTATCACAATACACATTAATATGCTCCTTAACCAATCCCAAGGTTTTAACCATACTTTGTGGTTGACAACGCAACTGTAGATTGCAGTGTGGACTTCTAACTTATTGGTCCTCCAGTAAGTGTAAATACATAACCGGTGGTTGATATTCGTTTGTCCAAATCACTGGCATAGTCAGAATCAACTTACCCAATAACACCTTTACCAAGTGTAGTATCCTGCTTGAACTGTAATCCAACATCCATGGTCTTCTGAATATACCGTAGAATCCATTTCACAGCTTGCCAATGTCTTTTTCCAGGATTATGCATATACCTGCTCACTATACTAACTGCCTGTGAAATGTCAGGTCTTGTACACACCATTGCATACATCAAGCTACCTACTGTATTAGAATATGAAACTTGTAACATGTATTCTTGTTCCGTATTTGTTGAAGGAGATAGTTGTGCAGAAAGCTTGAAATGAGAAGCCAACAGGGTACTTACAGGTTTTGTCTGCTCATTCATGCCAAACTGCTGTAGTACTTTTTTCAAATATTGCTTCTGAGACAAGCTAACTCTTCCATGAGCTCTATCTCTATATATTTCCATGCCAATAATCTTCTTAGCTTCACCTAGATCTTTCATATCAAACTCAAGATTGAGTTGAGTCTTCAATCTCTCAATTTCAACTTTACTCTTAGATGCTATCAATATATCGTCAACATATAAGAGCAAGTATATGAAAATTCCTTCTTGTAGCTTCTGAAAATACACGCAATGATCAAATTTACTTCTTGTACATCTTTGCCCTTTCAAGAACTGATCAAATCGCTTGTACTACTGCCTCAGAGATTGTTTCAATCCATAAAGTGACTTTTTCAGTTTGCAAACCCAATTTTCTTTATCAGCAACGTTGAATCCATCTAGCTAAGTCATATAGATTTCTTCTTCCAAATCACTGTGTAAAAATACGGTCTTTATATCGAGCTGAACTAGTTCAAGATCATATTGCGCAACCAAGGCTGGCAAAATTCAAATAGACGAATGCTTCACAACTGGATAAAACACTTCATTGTAGTCTATTCCTTCTTTCTGAGCGTAACCCTTTGCTACCAATCTAGTCTTGTATCGAATTTCATTTTTACCAGGAAATCCTTCCTTCTCTGCATATACCCATTTGCATCCAATTGCCTTCTTTCCTTTGGGCAGTGTCACCAACTCCCAAGTCTTATTTTTATGAAAAGACTACATTTTTTCATTCATAGCTTGCTTTCACTTTACACCATCAGGGTTACTTCTTGCTTCTGTGTAAGTAAAAAGAACATCATCATCTGCAATTGGAAGTGCATAGGCCACTATATCATCAAAGCGAGCGAGTAGGCATACAAACTCTCTTCTTGGCCTTCTATATGTAATTGAATCTTGTTGCTGTAAAAGTTCTTGGTTTGAAACTTTTTCATTATTTGTTCCTTAAATATTAGCTAGATCATCTTTAACTTTTTAAGCTCTACCTGCTGTAAAGTACTACTGGTTTTGTCATCCTTTTGTGAATCATTGTTCTTCATCATGGTTGATTAATCAAAAGTCACATCTCTACTGAAAACAATCTTCCTTGTATTAGGATACCAGAGACGATATCCTTTTACTCCACCAGTTATACCCAAGAATAATGCTTTCTTTGCTCTTGGGTCTAACTTAGATTTTTTTACATGATAATATACAGTGGAACCAAAAACATGTAAAGAATCATAATCAGTAGCAGGTTTATCGTCCACATCTCTATAGGAATTTTTCCATTTATTGCAGCTGATGGCAAATGGTTAATTAGATGGCACGCATATGTAACTGTCTTAGCTTAAAATTCCTTGCCCAATCCAGCATTGGACAACATACATCGAACTTTCTCCAGTATAGTCCGATTCATACGTTCTGCCACCCCATTCTGCTGTGGTGTATCCCGAACAGTGAAGTGTCGCACAATGCCCTCATCTTGACATACTTGTAGAAATTGATCATTCTTGTACTCCGTACCATTTTCTAATCGAAGTCGTTTGACCTTTCGACCAGTCTGAGTCCACCACCTTCTTCCATTTCAGAAATGTATCCAATACTTTACTTTTTCTTTTCATTAGATACACCCATACTTTCCTTGAATAATCATCAAAAAAAGTAACAAAATAGTGCATACCTCTCAAAGAAGCCATTTTGGTAGGCCCCCACACATCACTGTGAATGTAGTCCAGAATTCCTTTCGTATTATGAATTGCTGAGCCAAATTTTACCCTTGTCTGCTTGCCCAGAACACATTGTTCACAGAATTCCAATTTGTAAAAATTTACACCTTTCAACAAGCCTTGCTTGGCTAAATTCTGTAAAGCTTTTTCACCAGCATGTCCCAATCGCATATGCCATAACCTGGTAGCCTCTGAATCTACATCTTTCGCAGAAACTGTTGATGTTGATCCAATAACTGTACTTCCATTTAAATAGTATATGTTATTCCTTCTTGTACCTTTCATCACCGTCAATACCCCAGCTACTACCTTTAGTAATCCATCTCTCAAAGTGATTGTGAGCCCTTTAGATTCTAGGACCCTTAATGAGATGAGATTTTTCTTCAAGCTAGGTATGTAGCGAACATCTGTCAAGACTTGGATTGAGCCGTCGTGATTCTTCAATTGGATTGTACCTACTCCCATTCTCTTACAAGTGCTGTCATTGCCCATAAAAATAACTCCATTTTCTAGTTCTTTAAGACTAGAAAACCAATCCTTATTAGGACACATATGGTAAGTACATTCCGAATCCAAAATCCACTCATCTATATGACATGCCATTGCCATACCAACCAAGCTAAAGTCTGACTCCTCATCATGCTCCACTACACATGCATCAGAAATTGCCTTGCCCTTTTGTAACTTAGGACAATTCTTTTTCCAATGCCCTTTCTCACGACAAAAACACATTCATTTTTGGCAGGTCTCTCTTTGGACTTTCCCTTTCTACCAGGTTTGCTGCTGTGTGAACTACCTCTTACTGTTAAGACTTCTGCAGTTGTATCTCTGTGATCATTTTTATCTTTCTTTCGATTCTCAGATCTATACAACACATTACAAATTGCATCAAATGTGATCGTATCCTTCCCATGAAGCAATGTGGTGGCGAGATGATCATATTAATCAGGAAGAGAATTTAACAACAATAATACCTTGCCTTCATCTTCAAATTTCTCATCCAAATTTAGCAAGTCTGTTAAAATTTTATTGAATGAGTTCACATGGTCATTCATTGACATACCGGGTGCATACGTGAATTGATAAAGCTTCTTTTTCATATAAAGCCTATTTTCAGGACTTTTCGTTAGAAACTTTATCTCCAGTATATCCCACAACTTCTTCACTGATGTCTCCCTCATGACAGAGTACTTCTACTCTTTGGCCAAACATAGGCGAATTGTACCACACGTCTGTCAATTGATCTTGGCCCGCTCCTTGTCATCCATCTTGTCAGGTTTTTCTTCAAGGTCTGTATCCAGCTCTCACTAACGTAAGAGATCTAGGATCTCACATTGCCACATACCAAAATTATTGGCACTATCAAATTTCTCTACTTCAAATTTTGCATTGGTCACAGTAGTCTTTGCTGATGACGATGCCTTTGCCATTTTTCTCCTCAATCCCAACTATTGTATATGTGAACAGTACCGTCAATGTGAATAGTATCGTGGATGAACAATACCGTATACGCAAATAGTATTGTAAGCAATCTTATTTCCCAAGTACGAATCTAGCTCGGATACCAATTGTTGTGCGGAAGCATGTAAAAGAGTAAAATTATTGTACTAAAAAATCACACTAAATTCAATTCCTAGGAAAGAGAGGTGGATCACAAGGATCACTTAAGTACCAGGTCTTTCCTAGCCATAATATCCCTTTATTAATAATTTAATAGCACAATAAATCACTACAATCACACTCACAAAATATGCAAATTAAACAATAAAGAACACCAGAATTTTAACGAGGTTCAGCAAATTTTGCCTACGTCCTCGGACACTACCAAATATATTTCACTCCAAAATACAAGTGAAAATTTACAAATAGGGAGAGAGAACAATGCCTTAGGTAGAGAATAACAAATGTGGGATGATTCAAATGAGAAATGGTTAGGCCTATTTATAATTGAGGTTTAGGGGTCAACTTGCAAAGTCACTATACAATTAGGGACCAAAAATCTTGCAAATATTTCATGCCAAATTTTAATCCCACTTTTGGTGCCTTAAATCTCATTTTTCTAGTGCCAAAATTTTGATACCCATATCTTTTTAATCTTTGCAAAATATGGATGATTGCCAATAGACATATATGCATTAATATTAACAATTGATTTAGCTAACGTACCAAAATCTGGCTAGAAGACTGAGTTGATGAAGGAGGTGTGATTTCTACTGGTTTGGTTGTAGAAGTTTTCTAGTTGTCTATGAATGCCTTTACACAATCAACTTCCCTGGCCTTAAGTTTATCCAAATTAGTTTTGACTATCAATTCATGTGAAATCAAATCTAGAGTCTATCAGTGGAAACGTATGCTTCAACCGAGCATGTACCATTGACGATATAGCCTCTTCTAGGGTTGTGTAATTCAGGAAGATGTAAGAATAAAGTGAGGCCCCAATCAGCCTCCCTCGCGAATGTTGAGTGACTGCCAAAAATAAAAGTGCCTTATCATTAACAACCAGTTCAGTACACAAGCTGACAGATCCTATGAAGAAATGATGGCACTCAGAATATCAGTGACCCACTGACCTTTCCCTTATTCCCATACTATGTCCATCTTATATAAGTTCTTTAAACCAATTAAATAAGAACAAGAATAAAATGTTGATCCATTGTTTGTACTACAAAATTGTGATTGCTGCAACAATATACCTTTTGTAATGGAAGTTCCACGATTAAATTGATTGATGACCCCGAATCCAACTTGGGCATATTTACTCAATCCGTAAAGCAAAGTAGCTGAATCTGAAACATTTAAATAAATTTACAAATGATCCACATCGTTCCCCTTGGGGAACATAAGAATTCGCCAGCCAAAAAAGTTTTGTAAATCTATGCCATGGGGAGATAAAAATGGAAATAAAAACATAAACCAACAACAAGAAGAAAAAGATCAAAGTTACCATTTGTAGCCATCAACGGTAATGTTAGAATTGTGTGAACCAAATTCTTATGAAAATAAAATATAAGTGGCAAGATAGGGAGATTTACAAGTGGCATCCTATAGAAGTTTACTTCCTATGTTGACTATTTAATGTTGATTAGAATAAGGTGTTTTAAACTTTACTGAATTATTTCTATTTGACTTTGATTAGAATATGGTTTTACAAACTTATAAATAGATGTAATCGTCTCTCCTCTTATATTATTCGAATTCGACATAGTGAATTATCTTTTCCTCTGCCTGTGGTTTTTTTTTCCAGAAATGATTTCCACGTAAAATTTTGTGTTTTTATCTTCTCTTTTAGATTCTTAGCCATTATCGACGGTTTACTTTTTTACAAGTAAAAACTTGAGAGTAGAGCTTTTTGACTTTAAGACTAGAGAAATTCTAAATCCTCCATATGAACTTCCTTATGTTTACATCAATATCCATGGACTAAAACTTACTATTCACTGCACTCAAAATCATAAAGAAAGAAGGGATTATAAGTAGAAGTTATATACTTCCCGTTATAAGAGAATGTGGTGAGGAAGAAGATTCGTTCTTAATTTGATTAAATATTGACAATTCCTCCTCTTTTCACAAAAGTCTTGTTCACTTTAACCACTTAGCCTTTAAGCTATCTTTTTTTTTTCTTTTACTATTTTAAAAAAAAAAAAAAATGATGGCAAATTCTATTAGTTGAGTCATTCAAGTATTAATGTATTTTTATTTTGGTCATCTAACTTCAAACATTTTTAATTTTATCACTAAAATTATCAATGTTGATTTTTTTTATATGTCAAAAAAATCCTTAAGAAAATGCAAATAACAAATCAATTAAGCCCCTGTATTAAATTCACACCCAATTAAGCTCCTGTCGTTAACTAAAATAATTAATTAAGCCCCTCCATTAACAGTTTCTGTCATTGACCATGTTGAAATAAATTAATGGACCAATCAGATGGTGACACGTGACAACTTTTGGTTTAATCTAATATTTTTCCCTTAAAAATCATAAAAAAATAAAAAATTATTAAAAATATTTAAATTGATATAAACTTATAGATATTATAAAAATATAAAAAAATAAAATTTATTTAAGATAAAAGATATATTAGAATAACTTTTGAAAATTTTAAAAAAATATATAAAAACGTGAATTGGATCAATTAGCTCAAAATCGACAAGTGTATCGATTCCAAAAAAGCCTAATTTGGTTGACTTGGGAATCAAACGATAATTGATTTTTTAAAATAATTTTTATCAAACCAAAATTTTATTATCTAACTATTAGCAATAACATATGCCAAAATGAAATATTCTAACTAAGGTTTTCATAACCGAACTGCTGGTCAAATCAGTCAAGCTATTGATTTTGCAATTTTATTGATTCGTCCAGTTCAAATAAATAAAACATTAAAAAATTTGGTTCAATCGTTTGATTCCTAGGTCAACAGGTCTAATGGCTTTCTTCGGATTGGTACCCTTGCCGATTTCTGTCTAATCGGTCCAACTGACTGATCTGGTCCAATTTAAGTTTTTATAATTTTAATAAATTTATATCAATTTTAATACTTTTAATAATTTTTATAATGTTTTATGATTTTTTTAGTATTTTAATACATTTTAATAACATTTTAAATATGTTTTATTAATCTTATAATTTATTATAATTTTTACATCTTTTATAATATTTATATTTTTTTAAGTTTATATCAATTTTCATTTTTTTATGATAATTTTTTTTCTGATTTTTCGTTTTTTTGTTTTTATGAATTTTAAATATTTTTATGGAAAAAATATTAGATTAAACTAGCGGTTGTCATGTGTCACCATTTAGTTGGTCCGTCAATTTATTTTAACAGTTAGTATGGTCAATGATAAAAACCATTAAGGGCTTAGTTGATTAATTCAATTAATGACAAAAGCTTAATTAAATGCGAATTTAATACAATAATTCAATTGATTTTTTTGTATTTTCTTCAAAGTTTTCTTTTAACATAAATTTTTTTTCCTGTCACTACCCAGTCAAATCTCTAAGGTTTACAGAATTTTCATTTTGTCTCAAATAAATAATAAAAAATTAATTTTGGGCCGAACTTCATAAATAATTCAAATTGGGCCTTGGACTGGACCAGTACTAAAATGATTGGGTATTTTTATACGAAACGGTTTAAAATTGACAACTAATCAATATGCTACATCTTTAGCCAAAACTCATTTAAACACAATTAAGATTTAGAACCCATGTGATGGCTTGATAACCAAGAGTGTTCACTGCTCCAGATGTGGATGTGGCCTCAGTTTGAGTTGTACTAGTTACTTTTATTAATTCACAAAAAAAAAAAACACAATTAAGATTTAATAAAACAAACCATTCAACAATCTATATCTCAAGCTACCTAACTATTACCATATTTTTATTTTAATCATTCAACTCTAAAAAAGTTCAATTTAGTCATTAATATTATCAACATTTAATATTTTAATCATCTTTTTCACTCTTTCATATACTAGAGGATTTCACTTGGAAAAAAATGTTTCATACTAATGGATTCGGGTCCATAACCGTAGATTTCAACGCACGAGATTTTGTAGCACTTACCAATGAGTCCCTATCGATTAGTATTACAGACACTAATACAATTAGATCTGCACTTCATAAACAAACTTGGGATATGCAATCCCAGGTAAGATTGGTTTAGGATCATGAAATCTTTTTTATTAGATAGGAAAGACTGTTGTACAAAATGTACTTCTAAGTAATTACCTCTTAGATCCTATATCTATTTATATGAAGAAGAAATCATGTAACGAAAGGGATCTTTATTTGTACAAATGATACTTCGAGCTTGGAACGAAAATGAAGAAATTAACTATAACTTTTTATCTTTTGAGTTGAACTAGAACTAAATTGTTTTATTTAATTTAACAAAGACTAAATTATTTTTAATTCTATAGTACAAGGAACTCTTGAATATTTTGGGTTCTAATAGATAATATTCTACCCTTGTAAGTATGATTAGTTAAAGAGAAGGACAATTTAGAAAATACATAATTTTTAGAAAATATTTTAAACACAATATTAGACAAGCAAAACCAATTAAACAAATTAAGATGCATCTAGCTCAAAATACCAATCCTATAAAATTCCTTCTACAGTTTTTAAATCATTCCGTTAATGGAAGAGATGAAATTTTTTATTCTTCCCCATTCAGCCTCAACACTTTTCTCTTCTTCCTCACCAACCTTGGCAGTGGCCTCATACGCTGTCCATTCCTTTCCCAATGCATCCAACTTCATTTTCATTTCCTTGCAACTTCTGTATATCCCATTTCGTTCAGCCAACATCTTCTCCCTTTTCTTTTGTGCTTCTACAACTTCCTCATGGAGGGCAGCAAGTATTTGATCCACCTGTTTCACCTCTGTTTCGACCTCCTTATATCTAATAAGGCTACTCTCCAAACTACGAGTTATTGTCCGCTTGATAGATTCCTTCGCAGTAAGTTGATTCTTGTCCTGCACTGCTTTCGCTGCTCGGTTAGCTAGTTCTTTCAACCTTTCCTCTAAGCCCAACAACTCATTCTTTTGCTCAATTGTAAGGGTGTTGGAGGAACAATCAAAACTAGCTAGGATCATGAATGCCTGCTTAAGTGGAGAAAGCTTCCCTGAATCGTTAAGATCAACTGGGGTCATATTCAAGGCTTCGTTTATTTTAGCCAGTGCTTCCTTTGCTTCTTCTTTAGAATAAACAATTCTAGAGCTTGAAAGCTCGGACTCTAAGCTTGAAAGCAGGCTGTTCAAGTTCAATGGCCTGAAATGGCGGAAAAGCAATCATAGTGATACATACATAAAAGGCATTATTATTAACAACTAATTTGGTTGACTTACCAGAGTTGGTGAAGGATTAATGATTTCTACTGGTTTGGTGGTTGTAGTTTTCTGGTTGCCTATGGCTGCCTTAACACAATCACCTTCCTTGGTCTTACGTTTATCCGAATCAGTTTTGACTATAAATTCATGTGAAATCACATCTACAGTCCTACCAGTGAAAACGTAGGCTTCAACCAAGCATGCATCATTGAGGAGATAGCCTCTTTTAGGGTTGTGCAATTCAGTAAGAGGTAAGAATGAAGGACAGCCCCAAGTATGGCTTTTCGCGTTGAACTCTCTCTTAGCGGCTGCCAAAAGCAAGAGTGTGTATCATCACCAAAAACTTGCGTAAACAAGGTAATGACATATTCTAAGAAAAAAAAGGGCATAGATAACATATTTGACATCTGGTCTTCGACTGTTTTAACCATGCCAAAACCTCAAACAAGCTGAGCTATTGGGGAACAATGGGAGATAATACGAAACCCATGACCATTATGAATTCTAAGTTTCCTCTGTACCCCCCCCCCCCGGCCGAAACTTCTTCTAGTGGCTCTGCTCCAATTTTTATCGTCATTAAAACAACATAAGAGGTGTTGGTTCTAGTCTATCTTTTCTATTTCTATGTATGCATATGGAATGCTCAAGCATTCACCACTGAGCGAGAGAGGGCCCAGGTGAGCATACCTAGTGTTTTGGAATTTTCACGATCGAATTGGTCGATGACTGCAAATCCGAAATGGGCATATCTAGTCCATCCGGAAGCCAAAGTTGCAGAATCTGCAACAACTAAATAAATTGACAAAAAATCCACATTGTTGCCTTCTGGGTAGATACAAAGTCGCCTGCCAAATAAGTTTGCAAATCCAAGTTATGCATGGGAGTTAAAAAGCAAATTAAAACATAACCAAAAAGAAGAAAAATCCAAGTTACCATTTGTTTCCATCAACAGTGAAAATTTCAGAGCAGATCTCGGAGTCGTCAACACTGGAGAAGTTCTCAATCCTCCATGTGACCTTCGTTAATTGTCCATTAAGACCCATAGACTTACTACCAACATCACTCAAAACTTCAATCTTCCATGTCACCTTCGTAATTAGTCCATTAACGTCCATAGGCTTAGACTTGCTATCCACTACACCCAAAATTTCAGTTAAAAAAAACAGGGCTTTAGACAATGGAGGGTTTACAATTAAAAAATATAAGCTATAGAAGATGCTATCTGGACAACGTCGAGAGGAAGATTCAAGGTTTCCTATCCTAGCGAGCGACTCTCCTTCTTCTTTGATTATTCACAACTCAAGTCTTTTCGTTTCCTATAAAGTCAGTCTTATTGACTTTTTAAAGACCTTATTGCTTAAGCTAGTTAGCCTTTAAGCAGTTAAATTTTAAAATATTATAAATATTATAAATATTATAAAAATATAATAAAATAATAAAAAATATTTAAAATATTTAAAATAAAAATATATTAGAATTTTTTTAAAAAATATTTAAAATATTAAAATTGATATAAACTTATAAAAATTATAATAAAAAAATCGTAAAAAATTAAATTAGACAATTAGCCTAAAATCGATTTGAGAAAAGCCATGAGATTAATTCCCCTGAGAACCAGACAATTGAATGAATTAGCATATACTAAAATGAAATATTCTGATTAAGGTTTTTATAATTGAACTACTGGTCAAATTAGGTAAGCCACTAATTTTACAGTTCAACTAATAAAACATGCCAATAATTATAATACAACACAAAACATTATATATGTTATGAAACCATAACTAATACAGAAACAAAAAAAAAACACAACACAAAGAAATAATGAAAAGTAACACAAATGTGATTTTAATATAAAGTCTTGCACAAAACACCATTACTACAAAGAGTTTCTAGATCTTTCCTTTAATAGAAGAGATGAAATCTTTCATTCTTCCCCATTCAGCCTCGATATATATTCTCTTCCTCCTCAGCAACATTGGTCTTCACCTCGTACTTTGCCCATTGCTTTTCCAATGCTTCCAACTCCATTTTCATTTTCTTGCAACTTTTAAATATCTCTTTTCGTTCACCCAACATATTCTCCCTTTTCTTTTGTGCTTCTTCAACTTGTACATTGAGGATAGAAAGTTTTTTCTCTACCTGTTTCACCTCTGATTCGACCTCCTTATATTTGATTCGATTTGATCAAATTCTCATCTTTATTGACATGTCAAGTTACTATTTCAACATATCACTCATAAAATAAATTTAATGAATCATTTTTAAGTTATTATTGAAATTTCAAAATTAGAAGAATATAAAAATTAAAATTGATTAAGTTAAAAAACAATGACTAAACCAAAAAAAAAAAAATTGATCTCAAAACATCTCTAAAAGCCATTATTTTCCCTCAATCTACAAACCCTAATTCCATTCCAACTACTCTCAAATTTTGCTAAAATTCAATTATCAGGTAAGTGTTTATTTGGCAAATATAAATTGTCATGCATATAGCTACAATATGGATAACTTAGATTGGACCGTGTTAAAAAATAACTCTCTTCAATTTTATGTATATTGTCTGTTTTTCAACATAACATATCTATACTATTTATGCAATAAGTACATACATATTTACAAATAATCTATGTATTTTAAATATGTTTTACATCAAATTTGAATCAACATTTAATACCTAAATTGATAGCTAAGCTAAAGGACTTGATTGATACGTACGAATATTTTGAAGATTCAGTTAAAATATTTAAAAATTAGGGGCCAATTTAAAATTTAAATGATAAATTAGGAACATTTGGTGCAATTGACCCAAGTATAAACATTAAATTATGCATACATTACTGTAACATATAGTGAATAGGAGTCAATTGAGTTTTAACTTGATTGATATTGACATTATTACCAATGTAGGAGGATGTCAATTCAAGTGCGCTAAAACGCATTATACTCCTATTTAGGGGTCGGGGAGAGCTATGGGCAGTTTTAGACATTGTATCAAAAAGAACTTATATTATAAGAACCTTTAATGAGATTAATGTTAATATATATTTATATATACAATGAATGGGCCAGTATTAGATACCACATGATTACACCAATAAATAATTTAAGCATGATAATAACAAGAATACCATATATATACCTACATATCATTTATATAAAATATATAAAGTCTTCTTTAGAACACTAATACTTAAATCTTAACTTTAATAGAAGAGATGAAATTTTTTATTCTTCCCTATTCAGCCATAATAGCCTTCTCTTCTTCCTCACCAACAGTGGCAATGGCCTCGTACTCTGCCAATTCCTTTCCCAATGCATCCAACTCCATTTTCATTTCCTTGCAACTTCTGTATATCCCCTTTCCTTCAGTCAATATCTTCTCCTTTTTTTTGTGTGTGTTTCTTCAACTTCCTCATGAATGGTAGCAAGTTTTTGATCCACCTGTTTCACCTCTATTTCAGCCTCCTTATATCTAATTAGGCTACCATCCAAATTACAAGTCATCGTCCGCTTGATAGATTCATTCGCAGTAAGTTGATCCTTGTCTTGCACTGCTTTCGCTTCTCGGTTAGCTAGTTCTTTCAATCTTTCCTCTAAGCCCAACAACTCATTCTTTTACTCAATTGTAAGGGTGGTGGAGGAACAATCAAAACTAGCTAGGATCACGAATGCCTACTTAAGTGGAGAAAACTTCTCTTGTAATACCCTAAACCTAGCCTAGACGTCCAGACCAAGTCGAGAGAGTTACATCATCAATACTAAAATACCACATTTATAACGTAATAAAAACTAAACCATTCATTACATAATATCCATCATAACAATTATCTAAGTATATAATTTTCTCAAACATCATATTATCATAGAATACTAAAACTTTTAACAATAATATTTAAAAGAAAGATAAAAACTTGACCGAGCTCCCGCAGCGCTGACCCGTTCAAGTTTGAAAACCACTTGAAATCCAATCAGTAAATAAATTAGTTGTGAACTCATTGTATAAAAGACGTTCATTCAATTGAAATACATTTGAAAGATAATTCTATAATCCCAAGATTCAATTAAGCAACAAAAGCCATTTCAGTTTAAATACAGAACAAATCAGTTACATAAGTAGAAGCAGTTTCATTTACAGAACATATCATATTCATATCCAGTTGTTCCTACCCCCAACCGTTACACACCATATTCAGTCATCCCAACACACTGTTAAGGGCGTTAAATGCCCAACCAACCCTATACACCATAGAGTGTCTGTTTGACACGTTTACAGAGACGCAACTTAGCTGCTAGTTCGAAAATGTGACAAAGCGCTATATTAATATTTACACGCATTGTGGCTTAGCCACTAATTTAGAACAAGTTACTTCCTTTTTCACAATATCCCAACCCATGCAAATGCAGAATATAAGTATGCACAACAAGTGTTTAGTCATTCACATTCATTTCACAAATAGATAATACAGTTCAGTATAAAAAATAGTTATCACAGTATACATACAGTTATGTTTTTTATATGTCAATCACAGAGCATTAGAGAGTCCTCGTACAACCAATTTCAGATCATCCTCGTACAACCAATTTCAGATCATTCATACATTGGGGAGGCCAATATTAGTGTTGGGCAACACTCACGGCCTCAAAATAGAATTCAAACCCTATTATATGCCACACGACCTAGACACACGCCCATGTCCTTGCCCGTGTAGCTTACATAGCCTAGACACATGCCCATGTCTCTACCAGTGTGGTTCTAAAACATAAGCAGTGAGTTACACGGCTTAGACACACGCCTGTGTCCTTACTCGTGTGCCTCACACGGCTTGGGCACACGCCCATAAACTTGGTTGTGTAGCCCTAAGTCATAAACAGTGAGTTAGACGACCTAGACACATCCCCGTGTCTGTTGCTCGTGTGAACCCTGCACCAACATGGTTACACACGGCCTGGACACAAGCCCGTGTGGCTCCAAATTGATGAACAGTGAGTTACACGACCACCCACACAGCCTAGCACACGACCGTGTAGCTCACACGGTCTAGGCACACGGCCATATCCCTGGCCATGTGGCGTCGACAGCCACATTTTTCAAAGATTGAAATTCTCATAAATTGAGGGTTTCGGTACGCACCTGTAGAGATTTCGAAGTAACAACAATGCAGAGGATTTTTGAAGCCTAAAACAACCATTTAGATACACAATTCAACCATTTAATCAACAAAATTTACCAATTACACACATAATGCCTATGTCGAAGGTTTCGACATGAAAGCTTCAACACTTCCAAACTTACCAAAACTTCAGTGACAATCACGGAACATGTCATGTCGCTATTCCTTACTGCCAATATTCCCTCTTATTAGGGAAAAAAACGATCGTTTATCAGAAATTCTCGCAACTCACAAAACACCCAATTCAAAACAAGTTACGGAAATGAAGGAAAATTGTGAAAACGCATAAATTGACAATTACTTACTCGATAGCCTTTCGACCAACAACTAACAGCAAAATTCAATTAATCATGTATCCCTCACGACCACGATTAGAAAAAATAAAAGAAACGAAAAAAAAAAGTAACAAAGAAGAAAAGGAAAAACTAAAGAAGGAACAGAACTAACGTTAATTAAATTTTTAACTTCCAAGCAGATCTCTAACATTTGGAAAAAATATTCCTTATCAATCTCTTAGGGATTCTAACTCGGGACAAGACAGAATATAGATGCTTAACCAGTGAACCAGCAGGCTCATTCTTAACACAAGTTTACACAGAATTGCACTTAACTATGTGATGCATGGATAAGAGTTGAATTTTAAAAGTAATAAAACTTTTAACGGTGCAACTCGAACTCCAAACCTTAAACATAATAGCAGAATACAAAACCATAGATATAAAGATTAATTACTGCAAATTCTCATAATTAAATTCTTGAAATTTTAGGGCGTTACATCCCTGAATCTTTAAGATAATCAGAGGTTATGTTCAAGGCTTCGTTTTTTTTAGCCAGTGCTGTAACGCCCCAAAAATTTAATTTCGGCTTTTGATAAATTTGACATAAAATATGTATCTATTTTAGTGGTTAAGTGTTCTGGGTGTGTGTGGGAGGTTCAACCACTTAGCCTTTAAGCTATCCTTTTTTTTTCTTTTACTATTTTTGAATTAATAGAATGTTACGTAAATATAATTTTATATTTATTTTTAAAAAATAAAAAAAAATGAAGACAAATTCTATTAGTTGGATCACTCAAGTATTAATGTATTTCTCGTTTGGTCATCTAACTTCAACACTTTTCAATTTTATCACTAAAATTATCAATGTTGAATTTTTTTTACTTCTACGTCAAAAAAGCTCTTAATAAAATGCAAACAAATCAATTAAGCCTATCTATTAAATTCAAACCCAATTAAGCCCCCGTCGTTAAATAAAATAATCCATTAAGCCCCTCCCTTAACGATTTTTGTCATTGATCATGTTGACCATTAAAATAAATTGACGGACCAATCAGATGGTGCCATGTAATAACTTTTAGTTTAATATAATATTTTTTCCTTAAAAATCATAAAAAATTATAAAAAATTAAAAAATTAAAATTGATATAAACTTTTTAAAATTATAAATATTATAAATACTATAAAAATATTTAAAAACTTATAAAATTAATAAAACTTATTTAAAATATTTAAAATAAAAAATGTAACACCCCAAACCCAACCCAGACGTTATGGCCGAATTTGGAAGGTTACGTAAAATGTTTATAAATCCGACTTTCGATTTGTGAAAACATTGTGTATCTTTGCTAACTAAAAACCCATTTTATATGAAAACGTTTGTCATACTTAATAGTTAAAAATCGTTAGTTGTTTACATTTTAAAATAAATCGAATAATTTGCAGTGAAAGTTTTTAAGACGTTACATTTTAGAAAAATCGAGTTTATTTTCTTAAAATCAATTAAACACAGAAACAATGTCATTTTTCGAAAGATCGTTTTATCAAATGTCATGCTAAAATCCAAATTAAAAGTCCAAATCCAAAAATAAACTCAAATGTCCAGAGTGTCCAAAATTACAAAACTCTCAACACGAAATTTCAAATAAGCAAATTTATGTAAATAAAGTTTTACGAAATTGTGGAAATATTCGAGCTCCCGTCGCACCGACCCGACTAAGTCTAAAGGTTACCTGAAAGTAATAGATAAACAGAGAGTGAGTTTTATAACTCAGTGTGTAACTTAACAGAAATAGAATCACATATTTAATACATAACAGAATAGGTATTGATGAATGTCTCATGCAAAACCAGAGCCATATGCAAATTACAATCCTATCATTATCTGTTACACACTATCTTCGACCATCCCAACACACCATGTGGGTATAAAACATCTACCCAACCCTACACACCACTTAGTATCCTTATGACACTTTCTAGAAAAATCGCAGCAATGCTGCTAGTATAATGGCAAGTTAACGCCTCACATAGAACACTTCCTCCACATAATATGTAACCCACCCCATAGCCAGATATAAACAAAATACCATAAATAATAGAAATAACAGATACCTGAATTTATATATTATACATGCTCGTATAACAGATGTTGAACATGTTTAAACATAACATATCATACATATCGCATCACATTATATGCATTTAGCGTTATTTTCGTCAAATTTCATACTAACGGATTAACAAATTTCATGCTTTAAGGCTTATATAAACACATACCGACCCCAAGGAAGGCCCATAGTCGATTGGGGCAACATGAATGACCTTAGGAAATTTTTTTGAAATTTGGACCCACACGCTCGTGTGGCTCACACGACTTGACACACAGCCACATGAACCAAAATGACCTAGACCGTGTGTCACACACAACCTATCACATGGCCGTGTGTCACACACGGCCTATCACACGGCCGTGTGGCGTTAATATGCTCCAATTTCAGCTTTCGCCGTTTGCTATTTTTCAAATTTCTCATTACACACCTGGTTCGATTTTAACGCAAATACCACCATAAGTCCTCCTAATCCTAAAACATCATTCAAAAGATTAATTCTTAGTAACGATTCACGAATTACTAATCATAACCAGCACCACTAATAGCATTAACCCTTAACAAACCAATTAAACTTTCTAATGCTCGTTCCCTTACCTAGACAGATACGGCAGTCCAATCACCACTACACAGGGGAAGGCAAGTTTTGTCCTCCTTGATTAACACCTATCCATGAAAGATCACAAAAAATTAACCACCACACCAAACTAACGAATTCACCATTAAACAAAAGCCTTTACAAGAATCTAAAGAAATACACACTTACTACTATTCGGATATTCAAATCGCAAGAAAGGAGAAAAAGACCCCCACCCCCCACAAGGCAAGAGCACAATCGAAAGTATTATGAGTCCCAAAATCACAACAAATTGAAGAAGTAGCAAAGAAAGAAAGAAAAAAAAAAGAACAAAAGAAAAAGAAGATGGAACTGAACGTGAAAACAACTAAGTGGGGAAACGTGTGGGGTTTTGGGAAAAAAATAAATAAATTAAGTGAAAATCTATTAACACAATAAAATCAAAAAAATAAAAATAAGATAAAACCAACCCCCAACTAACAGATTTGCTTCCACAATTTCACTCTAACCCAACTACCTCTTGACAGGCCACAAACAATCATTAACAAAAAGATAATACCCTCCCTCATACATCAAGTCTCAAACTCCTACATCATTTATTCACTATAACAAATACTTAATCATGAAATAAATTCACGAACCAAAACTTAAGACTTTTGGAATGTTACAAAAAATATATTAGAATTATTTTTAAAAAATTAAAAATATTAAAATTGATATAAACTTATAAAAATCATAAAAACTTGACTAATTAGCCCAAAATCGGCAAGTGTATCAGTTTGAGAAAAGTCATTAGATTGGTTGACTTGGGAACAGGACGATCGGTTTGATTTTTTTATTTTTTTAATAATTTTTATTAAATCAAAATTTCATTATCCAACTATTAGCATGTGGTAGAATGAAATATTTTGTCCAAGGTTTTCATAACCAAACCGCTAGTTGAATCGATCAAGTCATTGGTTTTCCAGTTCGACTCATTCGTCTAGTTTAACTAAATAAACCACTAAAAATAAAAATATATATTAAAAAATTAGTTCAATCGTCTGGTTCCCAGGTTAACCTGTTTAATGACTTTCTTCAGATTGATACTCTTGCCGATTTTGATGTAATCGGTCCAATTGATTGATCTAGTCAAGTTTAAGTTTTTTATATATATATTTTTATAATTTTTATAAGTTTATATCAATTTTAATATTTCTAATAAATTTTATGATATTTTATGATATTTATAGTATTTTAATACATTTTTATAAAACTTTAAATATGTTCTATTAATTTTATATTTTTTTATAATTTATTAGAATTTTATATATTTTATAACAATTTTCATATTTTATAATATTTAATAATATTTATATCTTTTGATAATTTTTCTGTTTTTTCATTTTTTATACTTTTTTGATTTTTTATAGTGTTATGAAAATGATATTAGATTAAACCAACAGCTGTTATGTGTCATTATCTAGTTAATTCGTCAATTTATTTTAACAGTCAACGGATCGATGACTGAAATCTAGCTCAATTAATTGCTTTAGTTAACAAAAAAAATTTAAATAGATGCCAATTTAATACAATAACACCACAACTTGACAAACCTCATTTAAACACAATTAAAATTTCTATGACATGAACCATTCAACAATCTAAATTCCAAGCTGGATATAAAAATATTTAAAATTGTATTTTCCTAATATTTTTTTTCCAAAACCTTATATTTATTTTTAATAAGAAATGTTGTGGCCTTTTTCTACTAATATATTTAATAAAATATTATTAAAATAAATAAGACTATGAATGCCATCATTTACCTTGTAAGAAATAGTTGATACTTTTTAAAGTGTTTGATATAATTGCAATCTCGTGTATCCTTTAAAAATCTTCAAAAACCACACTAAAATGTGTATCCCATTGTTTTCTTACATTTCTTGCTTCACAATGTTTCAGTATCATTCCAAATAATTTTTGAATTTTCTGCTGCTTCTTTAAATGATAAATACGAAGTACCATTTACGGTTAAAAGCTGTTGAAATGGAGTTGGACCTCTAACATATAATTCAACAATAATCTAAGGTAGAATCTTTCACCTTCTTTTTTGTTAACACTATTTATAGGACCAATGTCTTCTGTGTTATAATTTCTCATCCTCAAATTAATCTTTCCCATGGATTATTGTCCCAATGAATAATTAATTATAGGGGTGAATTTATCCTTTGTTACATTAAAAAAAAAGAGAATGATTCAACCTCAGACCCATTTGAATGTAGCAGATAACAGCGGAACTTGAGAATTGATGTGTATTCGAGTCATAGGAGCTAGTAATGGCCAATATGCTTATATTGGTGACATTATTATTGCAGTGATCAAGGAAGCAATACCAAATACACCTTTAGAAAGATCAGAAGTGATCAGAGATGTAATTGTATATACTCGTAAAGAACTCAAATGCGACAACAAAATGATAATACGATATGATGACAATGCTACCGTTGTCATTGATTAAGAAGGAAATTCAAAAGGAACTCGAATTTTTGGTGCAATCGCCCGGGAATTGAGACAGTTAAATTTTACTAAAATAGTTTTATTAACTTCCGAGGTATTATAAGACGATACCCAAGTATAGTTAGAGTATTTAAATGGCATACGTCTTTCTCTTATTCCATACATAATGCTTTGGAAACTCTTTATACAAATATTACCTTGTTTTGTTATGTTTTGCACATGTTGCGAAGTACTCTGAGAGCTTTGTTCTTGATATATGATCTTATCTCAAAACATGTTCTAGATTTTGATTTTTCGAATAGCACACAATTTATTTAGTTGGAAGGTGTAACTATAAACTAATGACTCTTGGAGATATTTCATTTAGGTCAAACTCAAAATTCCTTCATGAGGAGAAACTCACCTTACATCTTGAAACCGTTTTATTTCATCAACAACATTTTCTCCATTATCTTGTGCGATCTAAACAATTTTATCATGTCTTAAATATATTTGTAAAGATACATGACAACTTTAACACCTGGAAATTGTATCTTGTCAATAGACAAGGATTGTTTGGTACAACCCACTGATTGATTATTCACTCTTTTTTAAAATTTAATAACATGAACATGAGCTGCAAGTTTTTAAAATATTTCCTTTTTAAAAAGTTTATCTTTGAGATGTTGCGATTTTGCTCAAAATATTCTACATGTTAAATGTTGCCCCAAGAATCATCCTTTTCCAATTTAACTTCCTCTTATCTCCTTAACCATTACACTGTTATGATTTTTGATTGTTTATTTCTGGAATAATCAAGTCTTGCCATCTCAAGTTTTATATACATATCTACACTAAATTGCTGGAACAATCTTTTCATGAGTATGTGCGATCCTTCTCGTATTTACATTTTCTTGTTTCTCTGTATTACTCCCTAGATTAGCAAGAGAATAAAATAGATTATAATAATATTTAATAAAATAAATATAACGATGAATTTAACTTACCACATAAATATTTTTTTTGCTCAGCCCGTCACATACATATTATACTAATATTAATATGTATGATTCTTCCAACAGACATTGACATTTGTTCGAAAAAAGATAATTACTAACATGACCTAATCTAGAGCGTCCACTTCTAAACAAATAAAAGCTATCATTTAATCTTACACGTTGGTTTGAATAAAAAAATAACCATTCGCCATATATATCTATATATATGTTTAATAATACATTCACGTTCTCTTTCAAAGATTTGTTTTGTAGAATTGAAAGATGGTTTATATTGTACTATTGTATTTGTTCCTCCTTCCTCATATGAAACTTTGTTGATGTTTTGATTCCATCCAACTCCTCCTCCTAGAAACAATAGAGGATATTGCAATGGGTCATAGAATCCAAAGTAATATCTCCTTCAACTGAAACATTTAGATTACTTCATCCAACCCATATAGCAGCAATTTGGTCTACTTGCAATCTATTGTAAACTCGATTACCATTTGTTCAATATGTTGCTTCAAATCTTTGAATGAAGGGAAATCTTTTAATCTCTTCAGAACATGGGTTTAGGGATTTCCTTCAAGAATTATCATTATCATTTTTACAATTTCTGCATTTAAGTTAGCTTCTTGTAGTTGTCTTGTATAACACCCCAAATCTGACCTAGACGTTACGGTCGGGCTATGAAGGTTACATCGTTACATAAAGACATTATTGAAGAGTTTACATGAAATCTTAGTTTTATCTCCAAAGTATAAAGTTATTTAATTTGTAAAAATGTAGGTAATCAGAAGATCACGTGAGAGCAGCTTGACAAAAACTTTATTTTATTAATTTTATTAAAACAATCCCGTAGCTAAACCAGTAGAGTTGTAAAACATCATATCGAATTTTAAAAACTTTGTAGCGGAAAACACTTTAGAACCTTTGTTTTATAAAACTACATTGTCTTATTTAATTATATATGTAACACTCCTTAACCCTAAACCGTCCTCAAAACAGGATTACGAGGCATTACCGGACATATTAGATAGTTTACTAATAATTCTTAAATAAATAACAAACATGTATAGAATAATCATAAATTCATATATATATATATATATATATATATATATATATTTACTAATTGACTTCATTCATTTTTTTTCTTTTTTCTTTTTATAAAAAAAATTCAATATAACCCCTTTATAAATGTCTAACCTTCCCTGCAATTTCAAAACGCAACCAAACCAATTCCAGTATTTCAACCAATGCATTTATATACTCAAATATACTTGAATCATACTTGACATATTAACTTAACAACTTAAATAATGAAACCCTACTATCATTTTTAATTAGATCTTAAAATATTCAAACCATTTCAATTCAATATTAATGCTATAACAAGTTTTACTATTTTACTAATTTAATCATCAAAATACCAAATACCCTTCTTTACAACAAAAATTATATAACATACCAAAATAATCATTAAATTCCCTATGTACATGCCACTTTCACTTAAGGGAAGAAAACATCACCAAAATCCTTTTGTTGGAGTCGGGATCGTTCAGATGCTGGACCGGGACACTGGACTTCTATTAACCTGCGCACGGAAACAACCGTACGCTGAGTATTTCATACTCAGTGGTATTACCATAATTCAAATTATAATATCATTCATAAAACATAGATATTAAGCATGTAACAATTAATTTCTTAGATACTAATACATTCTTTATTTTTCATTATTTCACAATAATATTTCAATTTACTACTATTCATCAATTAATGCACATATCATATACTTGAATTTAAATCACTTTATGAAGATTTAATTCGTACATTTCACTTTTTATCTCAAATTCAATCTCAACTCATAATTCAATTTCCTCTTTCTTATTTCAGTACCTCAATCTCTCATTTCAATTATTTACCCCATTAACATAACTCGGACCTTGGTGGATACACGGATCTAACCAAACACACCAGTATGGCACCCAGTGCCTCATCGGATAGTTCGAAGCAATAAGTTGACACCGAGTGTCTCATCGGCCTAGCCGAATTAAAGTTGGTACCCAGTACCTCATCAAATCTATCTGAAGAAATATAGTGACACCCAGTGTCTCATCGACTCAAGGTCGAAGTATTCCTGAACTCTTCTAATCCTATGGCATGCCAACTATATCCGACTCAGCTCGATTAGTTAATAGGGTATTCAGTTCACTTTCTCAATTCACTTTCAATCAAATTCAAATCACCATTCATTTCTCAATCAATGTACATTTCAAATAATCACACATTCCATAATTCAATTATTTAATTCAATTTGATTCAATTTGAATCACTTTCAATTTCACTCAATATTCATATTAATTTCAAATACTTACCTCAACTCTTACTTACCACACATGACAATTATAATTCAACAATCAATAACTATTAAATTCGAATTATAGTAATACACACCGTAATTCTCCCGTTTTAGTCCTCGATGACTTTCTCCTTTCCTTTCGATGCTGATGCCGAGGGTTCTTTGTTGGCTACGAAAATATTAATAATTTACATTATTAATTACAGCATTAATTATAATAAATAATTAAATTTCTAAACAATTCCTACTTTATTCCCAATTTAATCTTCACTAAACTTACTTACTTTCTTAATTTAATTCACTCTCCATTTCTATTCAAATTTTGTCCAAACTCAAACTTAACTATTAAATTTCCAGCATATTTTTCTAATTTCAAAATTTCTTCAATTTAGTCCCTACATCATAAAACTTATAGCTTCTTTTACAATTTAATCCCTTATTCAATTCTAACTTAAAATTCATTCAATCTAATCCCTAATTCCATAAATTTGTCCAACATAAACCCTACTTGAAAACCTATGAACTCTTGAAATATCAACTTAATTTCAATAAAACCTTGCTTTAAAGCTTCTAAAATATCAAAATTAACTAAAAAGGACTTAATTGACTTACCAATCAAAGCTTCACGCTTCAAATCTCTAGTTTTTCCTTTTTCTTTTCTTTCCCTTTTTCTTTCTCTTTTTCTCCCCTGTTTTCGAATGCTTTCTGTTTCTATTCTGTTTGTTTCTTTTTCTTTTATCTTTTATTTACTTTATTTATTTAATTAACATATATTATAATATGTTTATTTTAAATATCTATTATGTATTTAATCAAATACATACAAATGTACACCATCAATACCATACACTTGTCATCATTTATTTTATTTTTCACACAAAAATTAACAATTTAATTATTTAATTATCAATAATATAATTTAATCTAATTATCTATTACTTTTATATTAAGTAAACAAATTATTTGATAACAAGTGCACATGTATCTATTTATTACAAATGTACCAATATTTTTATTACAATTGTCATTATTCAATTTGTTTATTGTACGAAAATATCATAATTTAATTATTTAATTAACAAATATCTTTATACTTAAATTATAAGTAATTTACGTATTTAAATTACAAATGTACCAATATTTTTATTACCATACAATTGTCTAATATTTAATTTATTTAATACTAATACTAATACTAATAATATAAAACCATAACAATTAATAATTATAATAATCAATTATATAATATAATATATATGTATATAATCTAAATAAAATCTTAGATTTTTAATATATTTATGCCGCCTCAACCATTACTTAATGGCTTATTTGCCATTTTGGTCCTTTTTACTTTCTATTGCTTTAGAATTAAACTTTTACCTCTTATTCAATTTAGTCCTTTTTACTAATTACTCTAAATTAAGCCAAATCCACCTAATTAAAACCTAATTAGACACACCACTAAACTCATAAATATTTCTAATAATTATTTTCGAACTTATTTCACTAAGACGGAGGCTCTATAACTCACTTTTCTGGTGCCCATGAATTTTGGGTCAGTACAGTATTGTCTTGATCAAAATTCTGGTTATAGACAGTATGTTTACTGAACAAATATCAAAATCAAAGTTAAAGTCCCAAAACAAATTTAAAAGTCCAGAAGTTTGTAAAGCCCGAAATTTAAAACCCGAAACATACGTAAACCAAAACTGTGTGAACCGAGCTCTAAGATTGCCGTCCAATCCTAGGTCTGAAGCTCACCTTAAATATATTAAACAAATGAGTGAGCTAGAAGCTCAGTGTGTGACTTAACTCACATACAAATTTTTTTACTATAACAAGCACAATTGCAAATATCAAAATAGATTTTTACTTATAATGTTCACATATGCAAATAACATATCATAATGTCATATATCCAAAAACATATATCATATTAGAGTGCCATAATTTTAGAAACACATATATATCAGATCAAAATGTCATATCAAATCAGAATAAAATCTACCACCATCTGCTACACACGATCTCCAATCACACTAATTAGGACTACATGAGTCCATCCATCCAATCACATCGAAAAGTGGTAGTATGCCACTATTAAATATGTAGCTGTGCTACCAGATAGATAATTTACGATTAAATTGCCAAAATTGCAATGATACTGCTAGAAACACTTCCTCCATTATATCTAAACCCACCCCAAATGCACATGCATTAACATGCTAACATACAATCATAACGAATTAGAAATATGACATGCTTATGTAAATTTCATTAACGTAGATTATATCATATAGCCAACACAAAGTTTATTAAACTGAGTCATGCTTATCATACAAAATCATGCTTTCGGAATTATCAAAACAAAGAACGTAAACGTATTTTTTGCGCACCTAAAACATGGCACATGTAAACACATATTAAAAAATGTCACATTTCGAGTCTTATTTAAGCCAAACCGAATCCACAGAAAGTCTAATTATGAATTTTTGAGTCAAACAAGCCTAAATAATTTTTTTTGAAAAATGGGCCCACACAACCCAAAAGGCCAGCCCGTGTGGCCTACACAGCCTACCTGTTCAGACCGTGTAATCACATATGGCTTAACACACGGTCAACCACATGCCCATATAGTGCACACGGCCTACTGAATTGCCCGTGCAATCGCACACACCCGTGTGCTCCACACGGCAGACCACATACTTGTCTGGTGCACACGGCCAGCCACATAGCCATGTGATGCAGTGCAGTTTCAAAAATAGCCTCTATTTTTTAGTTTTCCCGAGTTATAAGCGACGTTTCTTGTTAGAAACACACACTTGATGTTATTTCTAATAATCCACACAACAACACATTCTGAATCCTACATACAACGCCAAAATGCATCAATTAACAAACACGAATTAACCCAACACTAAAATCAAAACTTAAATTCAACAATACAACTTAGCAAAATCAATCCCTAAATTGATATACCAGCACTTAACTCGAAAAAAATAGTAGTCAAATAAATAGCTAAGTCGTCGGTAAATTAGATATCTCGCACACTTCACCTAGTTCAAGAGATCCCAAAATTGATAAGTTCGACACAAATCAAACCAAAACTTCTTATAGCTTTCGTGAAATAAAAGAAAAAGATGAATTACACCATAACTAGAATTTGAAATCACTTAACCAAACGCAAACTTACCGCCCAAATACTCAGAATCCGCACAAATTTTCGGAGTCTTGAACAGTGATAAATATACAATAATTAGTCGAAATTTTGAGAAAAGTCAGAAATTGGAAATTTAAAGAGTTTTGAGACATAAAAGATACGTGCATAAAATATTTAGAAAAGTAAAAAATATTAATATAATATCTTTTTTTGGAACCAATTAAATTGATGGAAAGTATTGAGACAAGGTGAGAAAATTGGGTGTTGAAGGATTAAATTAAATTGATGAAAAAGGAAGGACTAGAGGTGAAAATATACCAAAGGAAATAAGAAACAGGGGTGTTATTATAGAAAAAGTGAAAGGGTAAAATAGTAAAGGAATTGAAAAGATGATTATGAAAAAGTAATGGCTTAATTGTAATTAAGTAAAAAGTGCAAGATGGTAAATAACATAAAAAGATATTTTTTTGTATAGATAAATTGATGGAAAAGTCTAGAAAAATAGAGAAAGAAAAGGATAAAAAAAAAAAAAGCTATAAAAGCCATCAGCCATGGTACTTCACGTTAGCCACCATTTTCCCACCATTTTAATTTTAATTTTTCTTTCAATTTAGTCACTCTCACCAAATACAAATCAATTAAGCTAGTTTTTCCTAAATTTCTTCATGATTTGTGAGTGAGATTAATGGAGAGAGATAATAGTTACATTAATTTCATGAGAAGAGCATTCATGGGAGTTTTGAAGGAGAGAGAAAATAAAGATTAGACTTGAATATAAATGTTGAGGTAAGAACTATCAACTTCTCTTGAAATACATGTTAGTTTTGATTAGAAAACATGAATTATGATATGTGAATATGATTTTTAATGTGAAAAGTGAAAATATTGTGTATTTTGATATGGAAAAATAAAGAAAAAGTGAAGGAAGTTGATAAACAAAAAGAGAAATAAAGCAAGGAAGTGCACAATGGGAGAAGAAGGAGAAGAAAGTTGATTTCAAGCATAAAGTTGTAAGTACAACTAGAATCTTACTTGTTTTGATTATGAAGTTAATTATTAGAATGAATATAATTTTAATATGATATTTAATTACAAATTTATATGTTGAATAAGTGAAGGATAAGGCTTGATAATGATTAAATATAATAAATAATGAATTGATTGTATTTATTAAGTAATATGTGATAAAGAAATTGAAAGAGATGTGAGAAAAGATTTAGAGTGCATAAAAAAAATACTAAATTTTAGAGGATGTAAAAGTTGGTGTTTATGTAAGTAAATATGAAGAGAAATATGTGAAATAATGATATGTGAAATAATGTACATATTTGGTGAAAAAAAAATAAAAGACAAGGATTAGTGTGTTAAAAACATAAAATAACATGAAAATAAAATTAATAAAGATTAGTGATGAATTATGGAAATTATATTAATTGGTGAAACATGTTACATGTATTAAAAAGAATTGTAAATTTTTTTTGTGGATTTGATGCCTCAAGGACAAAATTTAGAGAAAAAAATGAAAATGACATGTAAATGTGATAAGAAATTATGGTGGAATATGGAAATTAAATAGAGAAACAAAATATGTTATACACGAAATTGAAAGAAAAAGATATTGTTACATGAAATGTCATGATGAGGTCTAAATTGTAAAATAAGTAAAAGTGATAGGTGAAATGTATAATAAGAATTATTAGTGAAATTATATAAGATTATTAAATATTGAGACAAGTTACATATGTTAATGAAAAAGGAAGATATAATTATATGAAGTATTGTTATAAGGATTAAATGATAGAAAATGTAAAAGCATTATATGAGAGTGTAAAAGTGATATGTGTGCATGATATAAGTAGACGAGATTAGAACTATTGGGATATAGATGGCATGCCATTAACGAAATTTTAGCACGCTTATCGTCTTGCTTTTTGGCACTTATTGTTTCGTATATCAATGCTTATCGTTCTGCACTTCAGTGCCTACTGTTTTGCACTTCGATGCTTAGTGATTTGCACTTTGGTGCCTACTGTTCTACTAATGCACTTTAGTGCACCTCTGTATTAGTTTCAAATATCCTAAGTGTTCTGTTTAGTCTACTGGGCCTCTGAAAAAGGTACAAAACTATTTTAGTGATTATTGAATTATATAGATTATATGTGTTGAAAAGTTTTGAAATTGAGAAAAATATATATATGGTTGAAATAAGTAAAGTAAATTATAAAGATTTTAACTAAATGGAGTAAACGAGAATTTAAAACACATCATGTGATTCTAGTATCATATAGATGATAATTGAATCAATATGTTTAGTTGGTGTTTAATGAGTAAATAATAATAAATGTGGACCTAATTGTAAGAATAAGTGAATTGATTGGTAAATTATGTATGATGAATACAAACAAGTCATTTAAATGATCTTGTGTAGTAATAATAAATAAGTTATAATTTATAATATATATTATGATCTAAATATTAGTTATACTTACTATGCTAGCAATGGCTTAACGCGTGTTTATATGCGTAGGTTAAAAGTAGAGGAAAATGATTTTTTTTTTTTTGAAGATTGAAGGCACCTCATTTCATCACATCAGTGGATTCGAGAAAGGGGTAAAATATTAATTTCTGTTGTTACAGTAAATGGCATGTACCTAGGTGTGTGTATTAAGGTTGAATGTGATGGGACTTAAATGTGAGACTCGATGTTTGTTTAATTTATATGAAATAATTTAAATGTTAATTAAGTAATATAAGAAAATCGGATTTTTAAAATACTTAATTACGATTTATATTTGAATTAAATTGGCTTAAAATTTGAGATGTGAACAAGGGTTAAACTAGGTAAACTTTAGGAATTAATTTAGCAATTATCCCTTGAATTTCAAATTTAAACATGGTCCCTGAAATCCATACAGCCACGTTCTCTGTTTTTCATAACGGCCCTTCTTTCACTTTAGTATATTGTTCTAAATGTAAGAATGGTTGAAAATTTTTATTTCAGCTTATCTCGAACATCAATAATCAATATACTGGAACAACGAAACTAATATGTACAAATTATAATGTTATTTTTTTATTTAGATATTATTATTAGAGTTTCTGAAAACCAATGTAACACTTCTATACTTGATCTAGTCAGGTTGGGTATAGGGGTGTTACAGAAAGGAAAATGGGTGAAACCAAAAGAAAATAGAAAGAGAAGAAAGACAAAAATCAAAGAAAGTTTTCTTAATAGTCAGTTATGTGAAAAACAAAAATAGAAGAATAGAAAGAGACAGAAAAGAATGCCACAAGTGAGGAGAGTGGGAGAGAGACGATTGAGAGGAGTAAAATTAGGAGAAAATCTCTCCATTTTGTTTTTTTTTTAAAACTACCCATTAACTCCTATAAATTATCCACCTCCATTTTTTCTTTAAAATTTAAAACAAAATTATTTCTAGTAACACACATAGGTATTCGAATACAAAACCACAAAACCAAAGAATAAGTTAAAAACTTACCACTAAACCAATAGACTTATTCTTGTTATTAAATGAGCAAAATAATTTTTAAGTCAGATATTCAAAATGTAATGCCCTGACTAATTTATTTTTGTTTCTGTAAATTCAATTATAAATGTGTATTTGCTTCAGTGGTTAAACATTTTGGGTGTGTGTGAGGTCTTGGGTTCAAGTCTCACTTTTTGGGAAATTCTATTATTTTTTATCCTAGCCTTATCTTTGGTGGGTTGCGTTATATTTTATCTTTAGTAAACTCATATTAGAATGAGTTTGCTAGTTCGAGTGGTAAGGTGTTAGCTTGCCCTATGGTCCCATGTTCGAATCCCCGTACGAGCATGAATGATAATTTTTGCTTCGGTTGTGGGATAGAGATTCAATAGAAGTGAAACTCTGAGGTGGTTAGATGAGGATCAAAGAGTGGGTTAGTGGGGAGTTAGGATATCAATCAAATATTTTATTTTTATTTTTATTTTTATTTTTAAAAATTTTTTCTCTCTCTTTCCAAAACTCTTTCTGACATGAGTTTCTCTTCTCCCCTCTTCCTGCTGATTTTTTTGTTCTCTCTACAAAAAATTGCTCCTTCTGCTCCTTTGAATTTCTGCCATAATTTTCTTCCTTTCTAATTGTGATGTTTCGAATTTCTAGTCTCCTCGTGCGGTTAAGGTAAGTGGGGTTTCATTGGTTGTAGTTTTTAATTGCTGTAAAATCGTATCTTTCTTTTTGTATTGGCGTAACGATGTATTCGAGGGGAATTGATTTTCAGCAATTATTGTTGTGTAAGAGAAGGCAGTGAGCAGTGATTTTTCACTCCAACAATCTGATTCAGGGTTGCGGTCATATTTGTTAGCGGTAAGCCCGTATGTGTGCTTGGTTAAATCGTGTTAGATTCGTAATTGTTTGCTAAATCGGTGTTTGGGGTACTGTTTTTAAGTTTCAAAGGGCTTGGGATTGCTGCCACGTCAAAAATGAACCAGGTGTGTAACGAAAAAATGAGAAAATGAGGTTTGACGAAAGCCGAAAAAATGGCTTGTCGACGATACATGGGTGTGTACTCGACCATGCGACGGGAGTGCATAGCCGGTCGTGTGAGCCACACGGGCTAAGCTAATTTGGATGTGTGAGCCATGAGCCATACTGGTAAGGCCATTTTGGGTGTGTGGGTCACACGGGCGTGTGGGCCTACATGGGCAAGCCACACAAGCATGTGGGCCGAAAATTTTGAAATTTTCCCTGAGGTCGCACGTGTCATTCCGATCAACTATGAGCTTTCTGTAGGGTTGGTAAGGACTAACCAAACCCTAATTTTTGAGATCTATTATTTTGATAGACTAATTTGAGTTAGGAAAACTTATATGTATGTCTGATTGTTTTGTATAAGCATATATGATATCTGTATACGAGCATGCGGGTCATGTTAATTCTGTTATATCTGCGTGTCTGTATTCTGTATCAGTATATGGGGTGGGATTTGTTTATTGAAGGAAGTATTCTGTGAGGCGATAATTCGCCGTTATTCTGGTAGCACAGTTGCAAATTATTCTGATAAGTGTCGTACGGGCACTATATGGTGTGTAGGGCTGGGTAGGTGTTTTATACCCTACGTGGTGTGTTGGGATGGACGAAGATGGTGTGTAGAGGATGGGGGTAGGTGTAATGCCCCAAAATTTATACTTTTGTTCTGTGAATATGTGACACAACTGTGTATCTACTTTAGTGGTTAAGTGTTCTCGGTGTGTGTGTGAGGTCCTAAGTTCAAGCCCTAGCTTGGGCAAATTTTGGTATTTTTCTGAAGTAAGCCTGTTACTGGAGCAGTGGACTTATATTTAAGTACTTGTAATTTCATATCAGAATTGGCTTGCTAGTCTGGTGGTTAAGTGGAGTGTTAGTATGTTGGTGGTCTTAAGTTTGAATCCCCGGGTAGGCAATATTTTTGCTCATTTGACCTAAAGAGTTTTGGTCAAACAAAACTTCTGAGGAAGTTGAATAGTGGGGCTAGTGGGAGGAAATTTAGGGATGAGTATCATCTTTTGTTGGTTTTCCCAATTTTGACTTTCTCTCTTCCCTCAGAAACTTTTGACGTTAAACGTTTTATTGTTCTCCTCTCTTTGCCGAAACCTACCATTCTCCTCTTACTTTCTTTCGTTTTTCCTTCCATCTCGACTACAACTGTACTCTTGTTCTTTATTTTGTCGTTTTGTGGACAACTTCGGTAAGTATTCTTATGTGGTTGAAGTTGGAAATGCTAAGTTTCTGACTAAGGGGTTATTCTGATGTTTGGGCAGCATCGTTTCGCTAGGATCGAGGCTCTTCTCGTACTGTTTCGTAAGTAAACCAATTTTAAAGTGTTGAAGGTAAGGGTTTTCATTCAAAGATTGGATATCATGTTTCGGGTTTAGTTTAATTCACTGATGAGCGATTAATCAAGAGCTGTGTTGGTTAAATATAGGTCTTGGAAGGCTCGGGAATTACTTTTGCATCAATTTGATACCAGGTATGTACTCGAAACGCAGAAAACAGGATTCGACGAAAAGTCAAAAAAGCTTACTGTCGACGCCACACGAGCGTGTGGTCACCCGTGTGGTAGGTCGCGTGATGGAACACGGGCATGTGATCGACGAGCCAGGCCATGTGCATGTGACACGACCGTGTGATGGCCAGGTAGGCCGTATACGACACACGGGCTAAATCGATTTGGGGCGTGTGGACTACACGGGTAAACTACATGGACTTGAGGAATTTTGGGCTAGGCCGTGTGATCTACATGGACAAGGCCAATTTGGGCCGTGTGGGCCACATGGGCAGGCCACATAGGCGTGTAAGCCTATTTTTTTGAAAAGTTCTGTAAGGTTGCACGGGTCGCCCAAGTCGACTATGGACCTACTGAGCTTGAATCCCGAACTGATTGTATGATTTGATAAAATAGTATAACTGAATGAAATTATATTGTATGTTGCATTGCATCGGGGTGGGTCGATGATTTGTGGAAGAAGTGTCTGAAAGGCTCTTAATCCTGTTATCTGGCAGCTCAGCTGTAAATTTCTGATTATGTGTCGTGTTTCGGTACAACATGGTATGTAGGGATGGGTGAGTTGATTTAATCCCCACATGGTGTGTAGGGTTAGACGGAGATGGTGTGTAGAGGCTGGTGGGTAGGACTCTGATATTCTGTTCTGTATATTGTATCTGAGATGGGCTAAGGCCTTAATATTTATCTGAAACTGTGTCTGATTGGGCTAAGGCCCAAACTTATATCTGAGACTGTTTTTATATATACTCTGATGCGTATCTGTATATATATTTTCTGTGAGGATTACACACTGAGTTTGCGAAAACTCACTCTTTCTGTTAATCTATTCAAGTAATCCCCAGACTTGACAGTTCAGTGCAGCGGAGGAGTCGACAGTGGCCACATATATTTAGACTGTTTTAAACTCAATTTTGGTATTTATTTCTTAATTACTTTTCTGGGTTGTTTTTTTATGTAATTTGAGACTTTATGGACTCTTGGATTTTTAAACTGTTTATAGGTTTTTAGACTAAACTCGGTTTTTAATCAAAATGACGATTTTCATAAATACGTACAATTTTCCAAAGATGAATGTTATCAAAGCTTCTGCTAAAAAGACACGATTTTTGATGTAACAAAGGACATGCCTTTTTCTCTGAATTAAGAAAAAGATTAATTAACTGGAACAGTTTTAACTCAACAATTTCATTTTTGAAATTCATTCCATGTGACATTATTAGATTCGGCCATAATGTCTAGGCTAGGTTTGGGGTGTTACAGTAGGACTTGCATATCTATATGTTTCTGATTATCTGATTCTATTAAGGACTTATGTCCATGTCTTATCTGCTACATGAAAAATTCTAAATATATATGCATGTATGTCTCTGTTAAGTTACATACTCAGATCTATTTGTTTGTTCTATTTAGGTAATCCTCAGACATAGATAGGTCGGTGCGACGGAGTCTCTACAGTGACCACTAGTTCGCGTATTGTTTCAAATAACGGTTTTTATTTAAATTCTGAATTATTTTGAGAGTTTTGTAACTTTTGGACTCTATGGACAGTTTGTTTAAATTTTGGTTTTTGGATGTGTTTTTTATTGTTATACTGTGATGTTTGACAAAAATCATGATTTTTCGTAAGCAAATGTTTTTCTAAAACGAATTGGGTTTTCAAAATATAACAATTTTTCTTTAAAATTTTCGCTGCGAATCATGTTACTGGATGAGCAAACAAACAGCAGTTTTAGTAATAAACAAGTAATTGATATGTTTTATAAAACCTAAACTTTTTAAGTGATAATTTATACGGGGTTTTAATATAATATGATTGATTTCAAAACCCTTCTTCGTAACACTCCCAGATTTGGCCATAACGTATAAGCCGGGTTTGGGGTGTTATACAAAAATTAATAAGATAAGTATAAGATTTGTCGACATTTTTTTTCAAAAATTTTGAATGAGATTCGGTTTAATAAATTGAAGGTTAAATTACTGATAATGAAAATAAATAATGAGTTTAGGAATCAAATCTTGAATTATCGAGATTTTTTCTCCAACATTATGGATGTGATTTGATTCAACAAATTGAAACTTAAACAACTTATAATGAAAATAAAAAATGAGTATAAATTGCCTACTAAATAAATTAATCTCGAGCAAATGACCCAAAACACAGGTTGAAAGAATTTGCTTGGGATAGGTCCACATGCCTGTGTGACCCACACACCTTTACTTGATAGGCCCATGTGGCCCACATGGTTGGACACACGGTCTACCACATACTTGTGTGGCCCACACAGTCAGACATATGGTGATACGTCGTGAACCAACAAAAATTTTGACTAAAGCAAGTGCACCTATCAATTAATAGTACAGCTACGGTGAGCAGATATATCATTCTCATGAAGACTAAAAGTATTAGTAATTACTGTCTTTCTATTATTTAACTGATGAATTCGAGTGATTGATTAAACTATAATTAACTAAATTAATTAACTACGAATGTGACAAAGAACGAAACATGAAAATAATCGAGTAATAACCAAGATGCGAAACAATACCTAGGAAAGAATTCACTAAATTTCTTCTATCATTACCAATCTAAATTATGCAATTTCTTTACTTAGAAACTTGATCCGTAGAAATCTCTAAATTATGCTAATATCTTTTTCGAGAGTAGGAACAACTGATTCTAGGTTGATTAACTGAAATTTTTTTCTAATAAAACCTCTATTATCGCATTAACTCTGTCGAAACCTTTTTTTTTTTTTGAAAATTGACTTGTTATTTTAAAACGTGAAAATGGAGTCGCCACCAATATTTTTTATTTAGGTGTGATTGGATCACCTCAAAACTCGGTCATTTTAATAAAATGTTAAATTTATTAAAACAATAATTTTCGGTCTACAAAATCCAAGAAATAGGTTCGGGAGTCAGTTACGTATGAGGAAGGGTTAGCACCCTCATAACGCCCAAAATTGATACCTAGTTGATTACTTAATATCTTCATGTCGAAAATTAAAAAATCGAAGAGAATTTAAAGTACAATCCCTCTTTTCATGATATTATTTGATGATATTGAAAAAGTCCCGATCTAAATTAAATTTTTAATGAGGAGGTGTTCTCATTTCGGATCGACCAAGACAAAAAATCATGTCCCATATGTTGGGGCACAAAATCTCTAATTCTCGAAAATAAGAACGCTCAACATTTAATTATATTATAATTTTAAATTATTATTAAAAAAAAAAGAGAACGGACGTTCAATTATTCCGGTTTAAGGAGAAAATCGTACCCCGCAAGTTAGTGGCACAATTTCTCGAATCCTCAAAATAAAGATTATCGCCTTGGTTCAAATCAATTCTTATGCATTTGCGCAGAAAAATAGATAAACGCACAACGTACAAAGATGGCAAAATTATGGAATTAAAAAAATAACTACATAAACAATAAAATATAATGATAATAATATAATGAGTACAAATAAAAAATAATGAAATAAATAAAAAAATTCAATTAATAATATTATATAATAATACTAATAATGAAATAATATAAAAACGTATGATAATAGTATAATAACATTCATAAAATATTGATTCTTTGAACAAATTTAATAAAACTAACAAAATTAACATTAATTAACAACTATGATTATTTAATAATATTAATAATATCAATAATTAAAAATAAAGGACCAAAATAAAATAATCGAGAAATTAGAGGGCTAAATTTTTTTTAAAAAAAAGCAAGTATAGGGACTCAATTAAATGAACAAGAGACTAAATTGAAACTATGACAAAACTTCAGGTATAAATAAAAACAATAAATAAAAGGGTTAAATAAAAAACAATAAAATATAGGGACCAAATGGGAAAATAACCCAAACCCAATACACGTCATGTAATGACCCAAATTTTTAGGTCATTAGAAAAGTAAATTTTCGGGTCTTCGATTTTGAAAATTAGATTCATAAATATTTATTAGAAATATTTACGAAGTTAAGTAAGGGATTAATTAGATTTTAGTTAAGTAAATCTAGTTTAATTAAGGTTAATTAATTGAAAGGACTAAATTGATTAAAGTGTGAAGGTTTAATTATAAACTATAAAAAAGTTAAGGACTAAACTAACAAATAAACCTTAGGTAACAAGTGTGTGCTAAGTGTAAATACGTTTGTAATATTTTAATTGGTAGAAATATATGTATATATATGAATTTACTTATTATATAAGTAAATAATGAAATAAAGTAAATTATATTAAATTATATAATTATAATATATTAATTAAATAAAGAATGACTAAAGAAAATAAAAAGAAATAAAACATAAAGAAAAAAAAGAAAGAAAGTCACGAATAGCAGAGAAAGAAAGAAGGAAAAAGGGAAATAAAAATAAAAGGAAAATTTAGGGTTTTGGAATTTTAAGCTTGATTGGTAAGTCAATTTAATCTATTTTCTTGTAATTTTGGTATCTATGAAATCCTAGGAAGAAATATTATTTAAATTGTGTTAAAAATTAAGAAGTTAATGTATTTTTAGATGTTGATTAAGTTGATAAATTGATGAATTATGATATTAAGTGATAGAAATTCAAGTTAGAAGTGGGAGATGGATTAAATTGTAAAGAGAGATATAAGTTTTGTCATAGTAGGGATTAAATTGTTTAAATTGTATAATTGATGTTTTATATTGAATATTAAGAGTTGAAACTTGTTTAAAGTAGGTATTAAATGAAAATTATAAGGTTTATTTGAAGAAAAAGAATGGTTATGGTGGAAGGACCTAATTGGAAATATAGAAAAAGTTACATGAAATGAAAGAGTATGTTATTAAATAACATGCATTGATAATTTTTAAATGTTAAATTTTATGAAGCCAACGTAGCCCCAGAAATGTCATCGAAAAAGGGAAAGGAGAAAGTGAACGAGGATATCGAGTAAACCCGAGAATTACGGTTTGTATTTCTATAAACTATGATTAATAGTTTAATACAATGTAATGACTATTCTTAATAGTTAGAATGTATAATGATTGATATGATAGAAACTGTTACTGCTTCTGTAATTGAAATAAAACGATTTGAATACCCTATTAACAGTATCGAGAAAGTCAGATATAATTGGCATGTCATAAGATTGGAAGTGTTCAGGGATATTCCGACTGTGTGTCGATGAGACACAATATGTATCGATTACTGCTACAGTTCCAGATTTGTTCCAAAGAGGTACTCTGTACCTGACTGTTACTATTATTATTACTGTTATCTTTACAGTGTATTCCGGCTTCGGCTGATGAAACATTGTATGATATCCCGGTATGTGGGTTGCATCCATGTATCCGTCCAAATCCAAGTTATGTTAAGAGGGGTAAGTGAAAGTACTAAAGACTGACTGTTATTGATTATGTGACTGATATATGTGAATGTTGAAAGGCATTAAATGTTATGAAACGTATAAAAGATTGTTTAATTATCTCTAAGAGATATGATATGAAGACAAGAGATTAAGCTATTAAGACTTGAAAGTAAAAAGTTTTAAGTTACAATGTAAATACATGGCTCATTATTGTTTTAAGTATTACTTTATAGAAATACCACTGAGTGTATACTCAGCATACGGTTTGTTTCCGTGCGCAGGTTAGGTACAAAGTAAATAACACCTCAGCATCCAAGGCAACTCCCGAACTCAATTCTTGGTGATGTATCTTTCCTTGAAGAATGGCATGTACCTAGGTTGTCTAATGTTATTTTGATATAAGTTATATTGTTAATAGATAGTTAATAGATGTAATGAAAATGTTATAATATGTAGTCCTTTTTGAATTGAATATAATGGCACTTAGGTGTAACTCTTTTAAAATGGTTCAATTTAAAGAATTATTATATATATGTATTTGATTATGGTATAATGGGTGAATGAGTATTAAATGTATTTTATCATGTTTGGATTGGTTGAATGAAGGAATATTAAAAATTTGCTTGTAGTCTTTATTTTTCAGGGTTGGTAAATTTGTAATGCAAGGTTCATTTTGAGCCCACACGGTTTGTCACACGGGCGTGTGATCAGACCGTGTGAGACATACGGCTTACACACGGACATATTGTTAGGCCGTGTGTCCCCTGCACCTAAAATTTTACAAATAGGTTGCTACACGGGCTTAGCACACGGGCGTGTGCCTTGGCCATGTGAGATTAGTTGTTTTATAGGTCACAAGTCATAATGCTCCACAGGTAGTGGACACGGGCGTGTCCTGGCCGTATAAGCATCACAGTTGGCCCTCCACGGGTGTGTCACAATAACACGGGCGTGTCATATTAGCCACACGAGCTTGTGGTACTATTTAGAAAAAAAAACTATAAAACTTCACGAAAATTTTCCTAAGCTTCTGATCGAATCCGGTTTGTTTTAATTACACTTGTAAAGTACTGTGGACCTATAAAAGTTATATTTAGATGGATAATATTGTATTTATACTTGTTTTATGTGAAAATGTACTGTAACGACTGGTAATACTCTGTAATTCTGTTTCGGTAATGGGATAGGGTTAGGGGTGTTACATTTAGTGGTATCAGAGTTAACCGGTTTTAACCGATTCTAGGATTAAGTCGAGTATGAAAAGAGTCTAGAGGTACATGCCATTTTTATGTTAAATTTGAGTCGGGATTGGATGCTGATTTGTATATACTGATAAATTGATTCTATTTTATAGTATATAAAAGATGTCTAACGAAAGTATCGAGGGTACCGATCAAGAAATGTACAGTAGAGATGAATCACCTGATGTAAATGAATCTGAATCTGTAACTCCAAGTGCAAACCCGGTAGGTAACCAACCAAATAATGGAAGGGATAACACATAAATATTTAGAATGATTGTTGAAGCTCTTCAAAAAGCGGTAGGAAGTATGCTTGCTACTACCTCTACCCCTACTACCCGAAGAGCCCCTATTAAGGAATTGCGAAAGTACGGAGCTATAGAATTTCTGGGATCAAAGGGAACTGATTCAATCATAGCTGAAAATTGGTTAGATACTACCAAGAGAATTCTGAAGCAGTTAGAATGCACACAACAAGAAAGTTTAATATGTGTTATTTCTTTATTACAAGAAGAGGCTTACATATGATGGGAATCAATTACTCAAAATATACCGGAAGAACAGGTAAACTGGGAATCCTTTCAACGGGAATTTCAAAAGAAGTATTTGGGAGAGACATATATGGAAGACCGAAAACAGGAGTTTTTGATGTTGAAACAGAAAGATATGTCCATAATGGATTATGAACGGGAATTTCTGAGACTGAGTAGATATGCAATCGAATTTGTACCAACTGAAGCTGATAGATGTAAGAGATTTCTAAGAGGACTGCGAGATGAATTCCAACTGCAATTGATACCTCTACGGATTACAGAGTTTGCAGACTTACTGGAAAGAGCTAAAATGATTGAGCAAGTGCTGGGAAAGAGTAAGAAGTCCAAAACTGCCCGCTCAGCTGGAAAACGTCCTGGAATTGCTAGTTCAAGTCCGCAATTCAAATGATTAAAGGAATCTCGGGGTAGTAGAAGATTCAGTACAAGATTAGAATGAGGAGACAGAAGTCGAAAGAGACAAACTACTGTATCTACTAGCAGTATTAGAAGCCCAGCTCAGAACACTGAAATTTTAGAATATGAATATTGTGGAGACAAACATAGAGAAGAATGTAGAAAATTAACTGGAGGCTGTTTCCGTTGTGGATCTACTGATCATTTTGTAAATGACTACCCGAAGCTTAATAAAGTAGCACCAACGATATCACAAAGATCTGAATCTGCTTCCAGAGGTCGAGGCTCAGGTCGAAATGGTCCAATTGCTAGAGGAGGTACTAGAAGAACTAGTGAAAATACTACACAACAATCTGAAGTAAGAGCTCCGACCTGAACATATGTTGTAAGAACTCGAGATGAGGGAGATGCCCATGATGTGGTAACAGGTATATTCTTATTACATTCAGAACTTGTTTATGTTTTGATAGATCCAAGATCGTCACATTCTTATGTCAATACAAAACTAGTTGAGACGAGAAACTTAAAACCTAAATTGTCTAAAGTAACAATAGAAGTGTCTAGTCCATCTATGTTAGTGACTTAGATATGTCGAAGATGTCTATTAATGATTCAGGATAAAATATTTTCTGTTAATCTGTTGATTATGCCATTCGGCGACTTTGATATTATACTGGGTATGGATTGGCTGTCAGAATATGGAGTAATTTTGGACTGTTATAAAAAGAAATTCACTATTCAGAATGAAAGTGATGATCGAGTCGAAGTAAAAGATATTCAGACCAGTGGGACTGTTCGTGTTATTTTAGCAATTAAAGCTAGTAAGCTTCTTAATTAGGGATGTGCAGCTTTCTTAGCTTATGTTATCAATTCAGATTCAGTTAAAAGTCAGTGTAGTAAGATTCGAACTGTATGTGAATTTCCTGATATGTTTCCTGAAGAATTACCTGGGTTGCCTCCTGATCGAGAAGTAGAGTTTGTAATTGAAGTATATCCAAGTATAGATCCAGTGTCACTACCTCCATACCGTATGTCACCTATTGAATTGAAAGAGCTGATAGTACAACTGCAAGACTTGTTGGATCAAGGTTTTATACGACCTAATACATCACCGTGGGGAGCTCCAGTGTTATTCGTTAAAAAGAAAGATGGTTCGATGCGGTTGTGTATTGATTACCGACAATTGAATAAGGTGACTGTTAAAAATAAATATTTGTTACTTCGCATTGGTGATTTATTTGATCAATTAAAGGGATTTTCTGTGTTTTCAAAAATTAATTTGAGGTCAGGATATTATCAGTTAAAGGTAAATGAGAGTGATGTACCGAAGACAGCATTTCGTACAAGGTATGGACACTATGAATTCTTGGTGATGCCATTTGGATTAACTAATGCTCTAGCTGCTTTTATGGATCTTATGAATCGGATTTTCCAACCATATTTGGATCAGTTTGTAGTGGTTTTTATTGATGATATCTTAGTATACTCGAAGTCTGAAACTGAGCATGAACAGCATCTTCGAATTATTTCGCAAATATTGCGAGAGAAGCAATTGTATGGAAAATTGAATAAGTGTGAGTTTTGGTTATCGAAGGTTGTATTTCTTGGTCATATAGTATCAGAAGATGGGATAAGAGTAGATCCAAAGAAGATTGAAGCCATACTTCAGTGGAAAGCTCCCAGAAATGTGTCAGAGGTACGTAATTTCCTTGGGTTGGCTGGATATTACAGAAGATTTGTGAATGGATTTTCAAAAATAGCTTTACCAATGAAAAAGTTATTGCAATAGAATGTTCCGTTTATTTGGAGTGAGCAGTGTCAGAAAAGTATTGGAATGTTGAAGCAAATTTTGACAGAGGCACCAGTGTTGACTTTGCCAGAGTCAGGAGAAGATTTCGTTGTGTACAGTGATGCTTCCTTAAATGGTCTCGAGTGTGTACTGATGCAAAATGGAAAGGTAATTGCTTATGCTTCACGGCAATTGAAGCCGCATGAACGCAATTATCTAACACATGATCTAGAATTAGCAGCAGTGATATTTGCCTTGAAGAATTTTAGACATTACTATATGGTGAAAAGTGTTACATTTACACTGATCATAAAAGTCTTAAGTATCTTCTGTCACAAAAAGAATTGAATTTGAGACAACGTCGGTGGATAAAATTTTTAAAAGATTATGATTGTGTTATTGACTATCATCCGGGTAAAGCTAATATTGTAGCTAATGCACTGAGTAGAAAGGCTATAGTTGAACTGATAACAATGTTTGCACGACTTAGTATCACAGATGATGGAGGTCTTTTAGCTGAATTGAGAATAAAACTAATAATATTTAATCAAATCAGGTCAGCACAATTGACAGATGGCAAACTAATGAAGAAAAGAGAGATGGTACAGAACGGTACAGTAGGGAACTTTAGTATTGATGAAAATGAATGTCTTAGGTTTCAAAATCGTCTCTGTATTCCAACCACCTCTGAAATAAAGGAATTGATTCTTCGAGAAGCTCATAATATTCAGTTTGCATTACATCCTAGAGGAACAAAAATGTACCGTGATTTACGAGAACTGTATTGGTGGCTGGGTATGAAGAAAGATATAGTGAAATATGTGGCTAAATGTTTAACATGTCAGCGAGTCAAAGCTGAATATCAGGTTCCAATCAGATTACTTTAACCTATTAATATTCCTGAATGGAAATGGGACTGTATCACAATGGATTTTGTAATCGGGTTACCGTTATCAGCAAGCAAGAAAAATGCTATCTGGGTAATCATTAATCGACTTACGAAATCAGCTCATTTTATAGTTGTCAGAACTGATTGGTCACTACAAAAACTTGCGGAGGTGTATCTTCGAGAAATTGTAAGGCTACACGGTATTCGAGAATCAATAACTTCTGACAGAGATTCGCGGTTTACGTCGATATTTTGAAAGCAATTACATGAGTCTCTTGGTACTCAACTTCATTTCATTATAGCTTTTCATCCACAAACTGACGGGCAATCTAAACTGGTAATACAGATTTTGGAAGACATGCTCCGAGCCTGCATGATTGACTTTGAATCTAATTGTGGACGGTATTTACCGTTGGCTAAGTTTGTGTATAACAATAGTTTTCAATCAAGTATTCAAATGACATCGTATGAAGCTTTGTATGGTCGGAGATGTCGATCACCAATGTGCTGGACGGAATTGAATGAAAGAAAAGTGGTTGGTCCAGAGTTAATTCAAGAAACGGAAAACACTGTTAAAAAGATTCAAAAAAGATTGAAAGCAGCTTTTGATAGGCAGAAATCGTACGCAGATCTGAAACGATGGGACATTGTGTACTCAGTTGGAGACAAAGTATTTCTTAAAGTCTCTCCTTGGAAGAAAATTTTGAGATTTCGTCAGAAGAGTAAATTGAGTCCACGATACATTAGACCATATGAGATTATAGAAAGAATTAGACCAGTAGCATACCGTTTAGCACTGCCTCCTAAATTACAGAAGATTCACGATGTTTTCCATGTTTCTATGTTAAGAAGATACAGATCTGATCCTTCTCATGTGATTTCAACTAAAGATATAAAGATTCGACCTGATTATCATATAAAGAAGAACCGGTTAAAATACTGGCACGTGAAGTAAAGGAAATACGTAATAAACGAGTTCCCTTAGTAAAAGTGTTATGGAAAAGTCATAATATTGAAAAAGCAACGAGGGAACCAGAGGATTCAATGAGATCACAGTACCCCTATCTCTTTTCAGGTAAATTTCGAGGACGAAATTTATTAAGGGGGGAGAAATGTAATGACCCAAATTTTTAGGTCATCAGAAAAGTGAATTTTCGGGTCTTCGATTTTGAAAATTAGATTCGTAAATATTTATTAGAAATATTTATGAAGTTAAGTAAGGGTTTAATTAGATTTTATTTAAGTAAATCTAGTTTAATTAAGGTTAATTAATTGAAAAGACTAAATTGAATAAAGTGTGAAGGTTTAATTATAAACTATAGAAAAGTCAATGACTAAATTAACAAATAAGCCTTAGGTGACATGTGTGTGGTAAGTGTAGATACATTTGTAATATTTTAATTGGTACAAATGTATGTATAGATATGAATTTACTTATTATATAAGTAAATAATTAAATAAAGTAAATTATATTAAATTATATAATTATAATATATTAATTAAATAAAGAATGACTAAAGAAAATAAAAAGAAATAAAACATAAAGAAAAAGAGAAAGAAAGTCACGAATAGCAGGGAAAGAAAGAAGGAAAAAGGGAAAGAAAAAGAAAAGGAAAATTTAGGGTTTTGGAATTTCAAGCTTGATTGGTAAGTTTATTTAATCCATTTTCTTGTAATTTTGGTGTTTATGGAATCCTAGGAAGAAATACTATTTGAATTGTGTTAAAAATTAGGAAGTTAATGAATTTTTAGATGTTGATTAAGTTGAATAAATTGATGAATTATGATATTAAGTGATAGAAATTCAAGTTAGAAGTGGGAGATGGATTAAATTGTAAAGAGATATATAAGTTTTGTCATAGTAGGGATTAAATTGTTTAAATTGTAGAATTGATGTTTTATATTGAATATTAAGAGTTGAAACTTGTTTAAAGTAGGTATTAAATGAAAATTATAAGGTTTATTTGAAGAAAAAAGAATGATTATGGTGGAAGGACCTAACTGGAAATATAGAAAAAGTTACATGAAATGAAAGAGTATGTTATTAAATAACATGCATTGATAATTTTTAAATGTTAAATTTTATGAAGCCAACGTAGCCCTAGAAATGTCATCGAAAAAGAGAAAGGAGAAAGTGAACGAGGATATCAAGTAAAACCGAGAATTACGGTTTGTATTTCTATAAACTATGCTTAATAATTTAATACAATGTAATGGCTATTCTTAATAGTTAGAATGTATAATGAATGATATGATAGAAATTGTTACTGCTTCTGTAATTGAAATGAAACGATTTGAATACCCTATTAATAGTATCGGGCTAGTCAGATATAATTGGCATGATATAGGATTGGAAGTGTTCAGGATATTCTGATTGTGTGTCGATGAGACACTATATGTGTCAATTCTTATTCTTGTTCAGATTTGTTCGAAGAGGTACTCTCAGAATCGATTATTATTACTATTACTATTATCGTTATCTTTACTGATTGTATTTCAAACTTTTCGCCAATGAAACCTTTGTATGGTATCTCGGTGTGTGGATTGGATCCGTGTATCCGTCCAGGTCCGAGTTATGTTAATAGGGGTAAGTGAAAGTACTAAAGACTGACTGTTATTGATTATGCGACTGATATATATGAATGTTGAAAGGCATTAAATGTGATGAAAAGTATAAAAGATTGTTTAATTATCTCTAAGAGATATGATATGAAGACAAGAGATTAAGCTATTAAGACTTGAAAGTAAAAAGTTTTAAGTTACAATGTAAATACATGGATCATTATTGTTTTAAGTATTACTTTATAGAAATACCACTGAGTGTATACTCAGCATACGGTTTGTTTTCGTGCGCAGGTTAGGTACAAAGTAAATAACACCTCAGCATTCAAGGCAACTCCCGAACTCAATTCTTGGTGATGTATCTTTCCTTGAAGAATAGCATGTACCTAGGTTGTCTAATGTTATTTTGATATAAGTTATATTGTTAATAGATAGTTAATAGATGTAATGAAAATGTTATAATATGTAGTCCTTTTTGAATTGAATATAATGGCACTTAGGTGTAACTCTTTTGAAATGGTTCAATTTAAAGAATTATTAAATTTATGTATTTGATTATGGTATAATGGTTTAATGAGTATTAAATGTATTTTATCATGTTTGGATTGGTTGAATGAAGGAATATTAAAAATTTGCTTGTAGTCTTTATTTTGCAGGGTTGGTAAATTTGTAATGCAAGGTTCATTTTGAGCCCACACGGTTTGTCACACGGGCGTGTGATCAGACCGTGTGAGACACACGGCTTGCACACAGGCATGTTGTTAGGCCGTGTGTCCCTTGCACCTAAAATGTTACAAACAAGTTGCTACACGGGCTGAGCACACGGGCGTGTGAGATTAGTTGTTTTATAGATCACAAATCAAAATGCTCCACGGGTAGTGGACACAGGCGTGTCCTAGCCATCTGAGCCTCACAGTCAGCCCTCCACGGGCGTGTCACAATAACACAGGTGTGCCATATTAGCCATACGGGCGTGTGGTACTATTTAGAAAAAAAACTATAAAACTTCACAAAAATTTTCCTAAGCTTTCAATCGAGTCCCGGTTTGTTTTAATTACACTTGTAAAGTACTGTGGACCTATAAAAGTTATATTTAGATGGATAATATTGTATTTATACTTGTTTTATGTGCAAATGTACTGTAACAACTGGTAATACTCTGTAATTCTGTTCCGGTAACGGGACAGGGTTAGGGGTGTTACACGTCATTCCCCAAAGGGTCAATAGTCTGTGGATTGAATTGAATATGTAGCAAAATTCAAAGCATAAATCATAAAAAATAAAAAGGTAATACAAAAACAAAATGGAAAAGTGAAGGGCTTAAAAGGGAAATTATCCCAACCTATGTCATTCCCTTAGGTCGACAGTGGGCCAAAGGAATGAATCGCAAGGAAATTAAAATAATGGGGTAAAAATTAAATAAAATAAAAGATGTGGGATGAAATTAAAAACAAAAAAAAAAGCAAAATGGCCAAAACAGAAAATATTCCCTCCCTTCAAAAACACGCGAATTTGGAAGGAATTCGGGTAACACTTCAAAACGACATCATTTTGGGAGTCTGAAGCCAAGTCCAAAAAAACGTCGTTTTAAGGGGCTTATATAAGTAAAAAAAAAAAAATATATATATATATATATATATATAATTTAAACCTATGTTAAAAAAGAAAAAAAAACTCCCTTTCAGTTTTTTTTCTCTCAAACCTTTCTCCCATTCCGGCCACAAGGCCACCGCAACCACTGATCATCGGAAACGGTGACCGCCGCCTTCGGAGGCCAAAAAAACCCAAAATGCCCCTTTTTTATCCTTTCGACATCTTTTACCCAAATCTGAGGCTAAATACCCCTGAAACTTTACCAAAATTCCTAAAAAACCCAAGGGCCCTTCGGTTTCTCCCCTCCGACGAAGCTATCGACGAACCACGAGGGGTTCAGAGACCTCCCAGATCGGAAGGTCCTTTCAACGGCGATGAATAGGTAAAGTTTAAACCTTTTTCTTTTTTTTCGAAATAAAAAATAGAAAAAAAAATGAGCTATAATTTTTTAAAACCCTGTTTCTTTTTTTTATACTTTTTTACAAAAATGAATAGAATAAAAATCAAAATAGAATATTTTAAAAAAAACCACCTTTGTAACTTGTTTCTTTTTATCCTCTGTTGACTGAATTTCTTCGTAAAGTAAAAAAAAATTACAAGTTGTTTTCTGGCCATTTATAGCTGAATTACAACATATTTATTGTTGTCTTTTTCATTTCTTCTTTTTCTGCCTCATTTTCTCTATCTTCTGTAGGTGATGGCGGCAAGGACGAGGCGGTGGTGTCAGCCTCAGATGACACGCCTGCTGACGTGGCGAGGAGAGCGGCGGCTGGTGGCTTTAAGGGGCTAGGATTTCTGGAATTTTTTTTAAGGTTTTGGGCTTTCAGGCTTTTAGGGCTTTTTGTATTTGGGTTTGTAATGGACTGGACTCTTTAATGAATTTATTTGTGTTTATTTTATTTTATTTTTTAGGTTATTTTTGGGCTGGATAAAAATGGGCTTGTACAAACTCATTCTATGGATTCTCCTATTGTTTTGACCCAAATCTGGTAGATTTATGTTGTCCTATTTCTAAGATTGTTTGCAACTCCACTTAATTTCGCAAGATCTACTCTTAAAGAGGGTCTATTCCTCCTTTGATTTAAGCACATGAAATATGGATCAATAATCTAGAATTATTAAACCAATAATTAAGCACACATAATCGAGAACAAGGTCTAATTAAGTATTTATTGTGTAAAATAAAAGTCAAATGACAAAATCCATCATAGGGTTCATATCCTTAAGTATTTAGAAAATTAGTTCATGCTTGAAAATAAAAACATCCCAAAGACAGTATAATCGAGAGAAATAAATAAACTCATGATAGTCTTCTAAGAAATCAATTGGGAATCTTCAATGTTGACAGAAATCTACTTCAAAATCAGCTTTAATGGTGTTTTTCAAGTTGTTTTCTTGAATATTCTATGATGACACCCTCATATCTTCTTATTTTTGTCATATATACGTCCTAAAATGCTCGAAAAACCTAAAAATCATGTTTTTCGAAGTTTGGTATGCAACCCTATGAAATCGACATGACCTACCACATGGCCATGTGGCAGACCATGTGGAAGGGGTCAACTCGTGTGGCTCTTGTAACTTGCTCTAATTTTTTTACTCTCGCTCCTTTTGCTTTCAAATGCTCTTCTAAGTATAAAAACATAAATTTAAAGGATTAGGAGTATAAAATTTACCATTAACATTGAATAATCACCCAAAAGCGTATTAAAAATAAGATTAAAACATGTTACTTTTAGCACTTATCACACGACCTACCACATAGTTGTGTGACGTCAACAATTTCAATTTTGCACAATATTTTGAGTTTTTGAGTTAGAGTCACACACCTGATTGATTGTGGGATGTCGACAGAACAACATTGAACAACATTCTAAGTTCTGCACAAACATCCACAATTTAGCTAATTAACACAAACTCCATAATTGAAACTGCCATTTAAAAGTTCAAACTGAGTATTCGACCAAAATGACAGAAGGCATTTGACCATTACCAACCAACCTCAGCTAGTTCTTAAATCTGAGCACTCAAACACTTACCAAGTAAAGAACCGGTTCCCCGAAGTCTCAACTCATTGGAGGGTTACCTGTCACAATGTCCTCTCCTAAACAAAACCAATCAAACAGGTTCATCACAAACCCTGCCAACATCAACCGAATCAAAGAAACATCTCAACAATTCCCAAAATCAACTTATTAAAAATAACATATACAAATATACTTACAAAAACTATGAAACTTTACTGAATCTCTAAAACTCACACACCAACGGTAAGCAAAAAGGTGCTAGACGACACTAAGGAAATCTGGCATCTGGATGACAGCAAGGGAGAAATTAAAGGTGTTAACCATGGTGCAACGGAACTAACGGGAAAAAGAAAAGAACAGGGAAAGATAGCCAGAAGAGCAAAAAGTAAATTTAGCAACAAGAATTAAGAAAAAGAAAACAAAAGGCAAAAGAAAGAAAGAAAAGACAAGAAAGAAACATAACGTGTGAAAGAGGGAGGAAAGGACGACAGAAGTGGAAGAATTTGTAGGAGAATAATTCTCTAACTCTAAAAAAAAAAAAAAAAAAAAAAAAAAAAAAAAAAAAAAAAACATAATATTCCAACAACTCAGATTAACTACTATCCTATCAGATTAACCGAAGTTTGAGTTTATCCCAATTTCTAACAACATGAGCGGCATAAATGGGGAGAAAAAAAATTCCACTTTTGCACACAAAAAGATTCAAAATTGGGACATATAGGTAAACTAAGCCTTACAATTAAACCAACAAGTTTATTCTTATCAGCAAATTTTCAAAATCAGAGATAATCTTATGAATCAAATCAGATATGAAAACAAAATTAATAAAGAAATTCCTAACGAAATGGAATATATTTTTTAAAGCTTTTTTAATGTTTATAATTAATAAATTTTTTAAGTTTTTCTAATCAATAAATCTTTTGCTTATAAAATAAAATAATAAATATGTAATTATTTTTAAAAAAAAATATCAATTAGTTCTTTTGATATATTTTTCTTTATATATAATATTTCTATCTTTAACAAATATATTTACAATTTGTAATATCCCAAAAAAAGAAATTTAATGCATATATATATATATATGTAACTAAATAAGAATTTTAATTATATTTAAAAAAACATATATAATTATGATAAATTACTGTTTCAATAATTAATTTTAAAAAAACTTAAAAGTATATATATCATTCACTAACTATTTATAATTTTAGTGTTGGTACAAAATATAATATTATGCTGCAAGTTAAAGAAAAAAAATCTTAGGAAAATAGAAAAAAAGTTAAATAGTAGAGTTCACATTAATAAGAACTTTAACGATTAAATACAACCAAAAAAGAAATTTAATGTGTGTAGGATAATAATATATATTTAATAAGAGTGTTTAATATATTAATATACAATTGATATTTTTAATTAAAGATTATTTTCGTTTAGTAAAATATGAATAATAAATTTAATCATTTTATTGAAATAATATTTTAATTATTAAATGATGATATAGAAAGCTAATTTTAATATCATAACTATGGCTGTTAAAATAAAATATAAAAATAGCTTCTTCTATGAACTTAGTTGTTACAGCAAAATGTTGTTATAACGGGGGACTATAATAGCAAGTTAACAATATATTATTTTACTTTTTTTAATATAATTTATAAGATAAATTACACTAATAGTTACCTAACTATTAATGTATTTCTATTTTAAGCATCTAACTCAAAAAAATTCAATTTAACTATTAACATTATCAACATTTAATATTTTAATAAGAACTTTATTTACTTTGACAAAGACTAAATTATTTTTAATCCTATAGTACAAGGACCTCTTGAATATTTATTCCACTTATTTTTATCTGCAAGTGTCAAATTGTTGTGACAATTCTAATTTGCTGAGAAACATACAAAGAACTCGAATGAATAAGAACACAATCCATAGTAATTAGAAAAGGCTCAATTTTATTGTATAAAAACTGAATACCAAGGCATGGTATTTAAACACAATCTGTCAACTGATAACTAATTATAACAACCTTAACTACCAAGCTTTAACTGCTAACTGCTATAACAGTTTTCATTCCTTAACATACAGTTTTTAAATCTTTCCTTTAATGGAAGAGATGGAAGCTTTGATTCTTCCCCATTCAGCCTCAACACTCTTCTCCTCCTCCTCAACATTCTTGGCTTCGGCCTCGTACTTAGCCACCTTCTTTTTCATTTCCTTTAGTTCAGCCAACATGTTATCCCTTTTCTTTTCTGCTTCTTTAACTTGTACCCCGAGGGCAGCAAGTTTTTTCTCTACCTCTGATTCGAACTCCTCATATTTGATTCGATTACGATCCAATTTATTCTTAACCTTCAACTTATCAGATTCCTTCCCAATAAGGGAATTCTTGTCCTGCGATACTTTCACTGCTCGGTCAGCTAGTTTTTTCAGGCTCTTCTCCATGTTCAACAACTTTTGTTTTTGCTCAACTGTAAGGGTGGTAGAGGAACCATCAAAACTAGCTAGTATCTTGAATGCATGCTTAAGGGAAGAAAGCTTCCCTGAATTGGAAAAAGTAACTGGGGTCATATTCAAGGCCTTTTCAACGTCAGCCAGTGCTTCCTTTACTTCTTTTGGAGAAATATTAGAGTTGGAGCTCAAAAACTTAGACTCTAAGCTAGTGAAGAATGTGTTGATATCTTCCTCCTTAGATACAGTAGCCTGAAATGGCGGAAAAGCAATTATAGTGATACATACATAAATGCATTAATATTAACGGCTAATTTGGTTGACTTACATCAGTCTTATTATAAGTGACAACGTAAGCTTCAATCAAGCATACATCATTGAGGAGATAGCCTCGTTCAGGTTTGCGTAATTCAGTAATAGATAACAATGAACGGAAGCCCCATGTAGTATTGTCCGCCTCGAACTTTAACGAAATGCCTGCCAAAAGCGAGACCAAACACTTGAGTAAACAAGGAAATGACAGGTTCTACGAAAAAAGGAGGGCATAGATAACATATTTGACATCTGGGTCTTCGACTGCCAAAACCTGAAACAAGCTGAGCTATTGGTCAACAATGGGAGATAATACGACCATTCTAGATTCTAAGTTTCCACTGTAACTCCCCCCCCCCCAAAAAAAAAAAAAAAAAAAAACCTCTAGTGGCTCTGTTCCAATTTACTTTGTCATTGAAACAACATAAGAGATGTTAGTTCTAGTCTATTTCTATGGAAAGCTCAAGCATTCACCACTGAGCGAGAGGGCCCAGGAGAAATGCGCAGCCCCCAAAGCATACCTCGTGTTTTGGAATTTTTACGATCCAATCGGTCGATGACTGCAACTCTGAAATGGGCATGTCTAGTCCATTTGGAAGCCAAATTGGCTGAACCAGAAAAATGTAAATAAATTGACAAAAAACCCACTTTGTCGCCCTTTGGGTAGATCCAAAGTTGCCTGCCAAATAAGTTTGCAAATCCAAGTCATGCATGGGAGTAAAACAGCAAATTAAAACATAACAAAAAAGAAGAAAAATCCAAGTTACCAGTTGTTGCCATCAACCGTGAAAATTTCAGAGCAGTGCTTTCCGTCTTTCATACTGGAGAAATTCTCAATCCTCCATGTCACCTTCGCTACTTGTCCATTGACACCCAAACGCTTACTACGAACATCACTCAAAACTTCATTCTTCCATGTCACCTCCATAGGCTTGCTTAGACTTGCTATCCACTACACTCAAAATATCAGTTAAAAAAAAAGGGCTTTAGACAATGCAGGGTTTATGATAAAAAAAATAAAAGCTATAGAGATATATAAATACCTTCCATTATGAGATAATGTGGAGGTAGAAGATGCTACCTGGGAAGATTCAAGATTTCTTCTCCTCTCCTTCTTTGATTCATATATTCCGGTTTGTTGACTTAAAGTCTTGTTCCTTCTTTTTTAAACACGTCATTGCTTACGCTACTTAACCTTTAAGCAATTAGACCCTATATTACTAATTTAGTTCCTATGCTTCAATTTTTATACTTTTTCAATTTTTAAAATTTTAATATTTTATAAAATTTTCTCGGGTTGTCAAAAAGGTCAGTTTCAGGATTATGTTTCTATAAATAGAGATCGTAAATATTTTAGAGTTATAATAGAAGAGAATCGAATTTTAAATAAATAATTGTATTAAATTAGTGATTAATTCAGAGGTAGAGACTAAATTGTAATAAAGGTCAAAGTTATATCGCTTAAAGATGACTAAACTGATCCCTATCTCAATGTAAATTATGAGGAAATTGAAAATTAATTATTGGGTAAGGACCATTGCTTATTCTTTTTATCTTAAGTGCATGAATCTAAATTTTGCAGAAATGGAGAGGAGTTGAGGCCTTCTTTTCGTGCAAAAAAGCCTTTACTATAACATAACAGTAGTTACATACGTGAATGATGAGTCACCAAAAGGTCACATGTGAAAAAATTATTTTTTAAACATTTTTATAATTTTTAATGTTTTATATTTTGCACACAGAATGAATATTGATTTTAGATGAAATTTTAAAAAATATTTTTTAAAATAAATTATTAACATAGAATGTCATATGTCATCTCGCGGTAGTTTTTATAAATCACATCAGCGTAATTAATGGTTAAAACTGTCAAATCTCAAAATATAAGGAGTTAGATTAATTAGGTTACAAAATTATGGGGTTGAAACGAATATTAAAATTAGGATAAAAAATTAATTAATTAAATTATTAAGATAATATAATTAGGTTTTATTAGAACAAAACTTGATTACAAGATTTAATTTGAAAATTGTGAGTTTTAATTGAGTTAGGACCTAATTGGAAAAGAGATAAAATAAAATATTAATAGTAAGTCTTGATTATGTGTATTAATAATTATATATGAACTAAAATAGGGGAGTATTAAAAAAACTATAATAGTTAAATAAACTAAAAAAATTTGAGTAATTATATAAACTAATAGAGAATAGTTAAGTTATAGATACGCACAATTAATTGACTAAAATAAATAAGGAATAAAATATAGTTTAAGTGATAAAATACTCTCCTTTAGCCAAGCTTTGAAAAATTGCAGTCACTTTAAAAAAATTATAGTAATGCCCCAAATAGAATTAAAATTCCATTTTTTAATTTTTTATTCTAATTTAAAATTAATCTTTTTTTAAATAAATTCAAATAGAAATGGATTTTTTTTTTCTTCTAATCCTAATAGAATTTATCCTCCTTCCCTTTACTTATTCTCTATTTTTCCTTCAAAACTCATTGCAAAATTCTTTCAAATTCTTGGGTTATTCCTTTTTCTCTTCTATTGTTAAACCGGTTTTCAATCAAGGAATTCAAAATCTTCAAAATCATCCCTCTTTTCTCGAGTATATCATCTGTCTCTCCAAAGCTAAGGTTTTTAAGTCTTCAAACCAGGTGTGGGATCAAATGTGATTAATTGTAGTGTTAGGAAATTAAAAGAGTTGCTATGTGAATTGTATAATATGCGAATCTAGAGGGAATATAAATATCATGCTAACACTATAGGAATTGTAACGTGAGTACGTAGAGATTATATGTGAACCCTTAGAAATTATATGCGATATTTAATTACTTAATAGGTGAATTATACATATTTAGTTATGCGAACCCTATACATGCTATATGTGATCTTTATGTATGCTTTATGCGAACCCTTGTATATGCGTTATTGTTATTCTTTTTACGCGCATCAAATATATGTGTGTATATGTGAGATTGATTGAATGCATGAGTACATGTCATTTGATGATAAGTTGTGATAGTAAATGTGTTAAATAATCATAGTATCAAATTTTTATAATAAGTAAGATATGATTGGGAATAGAGGACGGAGGAGTTCCTTTCGAGATAATGGCAATTTAAGTCCACACCGAAAGTCAGTACTACACGAAGTAGGTGGCAATGTCATCCAAAACAGATAAGGTAGGATGGTAGGCTAAAAAGCCACCAAACTAGGCCAACTGGGATGATAGTTTATGTGTAAAGCCATCTAAACCGAATAGTACGGGATGGTCGTTTTAAAACACCATCAAAACTGGATCAATCTGGGGTGGTAGTAATAGTCATCGTCACAGATGACCAGTGAACGACCATCATTGAAAATCAAATTTGAGATGGTCAGTTATTGTTATGTGTTATTTGAGATGGTGTGTCAAGCAATGCTCTAGAGCGGTTTGGATAGACGGGTGGGAAATTAAAACATTAAATTAAAACATAAATGTGCATCATAATTATATTTTGTATATGTATTGATTTATTATATGTTCCTCTTATTATGCCTAAATTATTATTATGCTATGAATTAAATACTTCACTATACAGTTGATTATATATAATGATTTAAGATTAGTCTCACACTAAGCCGTTATAAGCTCATTCACCCTTTTCCTTACCTCTTAGGTAATGCAGAAAATAGGATTCAAATTGGCATCGGAAGACCCTCAAATTAGCAAGTCATTTTTTATTAAGTTCTACTATTAAGTTTTTTTTAAAATTGCCCTTAATCAATTATTTTTGGGAATTGTTAATTTTTTATTTTACGCATGACATTTAAATATTGCTACTAATATTTGCATGTCATTCATTTTGAAAACTATTTTTTTTCCAGTACTGCTTTATAAAGTACTCATAATAATTTTCTTGAAAGCCTTTTCAGCGTTTTATTTAAATCCTCACATTAATATTATTATAATTGAATTACTAAAAAGTTCAGTTCAAACTAAGGAATGTTTTTCCTAAAAACTAAAGAGTAATTTTCAATCAAATGGACCTAAGTAAAAAGAATGATTTTAGGGGATCACTTCAGTGATCGAATGTAACGCCTTTGACTTAGCCGAAACTCTTTAGGCCGAGTCGGGGGCGTTACATAAACTATATACTAATGTTTATCAATAACAAAATGACTTAGTTGATTTTTTTTATCATTAAGGACTCAGAAGGGTACACATTTTTTTTAAAGGTTCAATTAATTTTTACAATTTTTTTATTAAGGGTCAAGCTTTTTTTTTGGTAAACTACACTTATAGTCACCCAATTATTGATATTTTTTTTTTCAGTTACCCAATTATGAAAGTTACAAAATAATTACCCAATTATTCAATTTTATCTTCTTCTTTTTTCTTTTTTTTTTGTCACCGACCATTAGATGACTAATGGAAATATGACATGGTAACTTTTAAATTGGCATAATTTCAACTTTAACTCTCAATATTTATGCATTATATCAATTTAGTCTTGATTCTAAAAATATTAACCTTAATATTTACACATTATGTAATTTGATATTGAGCATTGATACAAATAATATCCAAATACCAAATTCTTCCTCTATAGAACTTTTGCAAAGAACAAAAACCTCTTGGAAAAATCAAAGAAAAAACATGTTCTTCTTTCACTTCCGTACAAATTTCTTCCAAAATTTCCAAACCTAATCTTTTAAAAATAGCACGCACAATATTTTTGTGCTTACAAGCCAAAGTTTTAACACTAAAAAACCAAAGTATATATTTTATTCAATCCAAACTTTTTTTTTTTTTTTTTAAAGATTCACCGTAATAATGAGAAAATTTTCTGCATATACGCACAAATCAGTCAATAATATCATAATCGGATGAATCAACCCATGTTGTCTTACTAATGGGATGCCCAAATGTGTTGCAAAATTTCGCCTTAGACAATGATCCAACAAGAGAAATAATTGAAATTCTTGTATCTAATGTATTCATAGCATTATATATTAGAAATGAATTTTCTAACCTTTTTTTTTTTAATTTTACTTTTCTTGGTGATCTTTTCACTTAAAAACCTAAAAAAAAAAAAAAAAATCTATCAACTAAATTTGATCGGAAATATACCAAAAATGGGAACTCCAAAAGGTCTAAGATAATTTTTTTTTAATATTTTCTCATTCTTATAAATTTAACCCTCGATGTCACAAATAAAATTAAAACTACAAAAAAAATGACCAAATTACATAATGTGTAAATGTTGAGGGTTAATTTTTTGGAATCAAGCTTAATTTGACACAATTATAAATGTTGAGGGTTAAAGTTGTTATATACCAATCTTAAAAGCTAATGAGTTATCTTTCGTTAGTAATTTAACGACTAGTGACCAAACAAAATTTACTAATGATTAGGTGACTACTAGTGGAGTTTACCGCTTTTTTTAAAGAACTTATTGCTTAAGCGGTTAAATATTATTATTAGGCCCCATATTGTTCATAAATTATTAATTTAGTCTCTGTATTTTAGTTTTAAAACTTTTTCAAAATTTAAAATTTTAGACTTGTTATATTTGTCAAATTAAATTTTATTATTTCTAAATTTTTGTGCAATAAATATATTATTACATACGTAATGACATGTCAAGCTACTATTTCAGCATGACACTCATAAAATGGTCACGATTTTAATTTACAAATTTAGTGAATGTTGTTTAAATTATTACTGAAATTTCAAAATTAATCTCAAAATTCTCTCAAAGTCATTATTTCCCCTCAATGTACAAACCCTAATCCCATTCTAACTACTCTCAGATTTTACTACAATTCAGTTATCGTGTAAGTGTTTATTTTGGCAAATATAAGTTGCTATAGATAGCTTAGATTTGATGATGTTAAAAAATAACTCTCTTTAATTTTAGGATAAACTATTAAAATAGTTATTTTTATTTGTCTAATGTTATATTTTAGTCACTTATATTTGAAATATTACATTTTAGCCACGTTATCGTGTTGTAATATTTTAGTAACCAAGTGTTAGTTGTTGTTAATGGTATAATAATAAGCTGACATGACACGTTAAATTATCATTTCAAATGAAAATTTTAGATTAAATTATACAACCGATTCCAATATTTTTTTCATTTTGAGCAATTTAATATTTTTCTTTTATGTTCTTTAAACTTGTTTTTTTTCATTCTCTTCTCTTTCTCCCTCTGTTCTCCTCCCTTCTCCATTTCTTTTAATGTAAATTTTTTTATGTTTTCCATTTGTTAAAACTATTACCTATACTTTTTTTTGAACTATTTAATTTTTTCTTTTTTTATTTCTTTATTTTTCATTTATTTTTCCCCTTTATTTTTTATCTCTTCTCATATTCTTCACTACAAAAACATAATATTTACTCACCAAATAAACCAAGTCGTTGTTTCGTTCACATGATTCCTAAATTGAATTTCACTGAAAATCAAATATCAATCATTCTTAATCAAATCTCGATTTGAATATAACCTAATTTTGAAACTAAAATTGAATCTAACTAATCAATATAAAAAATCATATCCTTAATCAAATCTAACCATAAATTGAATTCTTTATATTCAAAATAATTTTTTTTTTATTTCCAAACTTTTATGTAGATTATTCCTTTCTTTACTTTTATTTTTGACGAATAACTATTGCCCATAGTGATTAGCTGTGTTTTGTAAACTCATTAACTAAGAACAACCATAAGAAGGTTGATACTTTGTTTTGTAGAAATGTTATTGGTTCAACAAAAAATACCATCCGTAATGGAAAGTTCACGATCCATTTGATTGATGACTGCAAGTCCAAATTGGGCATTTCTACTCCATCCACAAGGCAAAGTAGCTGAATCTGCAACTTCTAAAAAAATTGACAAAAAATCCACTTTGTTCCCCTTCGGGTAGATGCTAAGTCGCCTGCCAAATAAGTTTGCAAATCTAAGTTCGGTATATAAAATGCAAACAAAAACATACCCAACAAGAAGAAGATCAGAATTACCATTTGTTTCCATCAACAGTGAAATTTTCAGAAGAGAGCATCCCGTCTTTAATACTGGAGAAATTCTCGATCCTCCATGTGACCTTCGTTTTTTGTCCATTAACACCCGTAGACTTGGGCTGACTATGAACTGCACTCAAAATTTCAACCCTGCATGTGACCTTCGTTATTAGTCCATTAACATCCATAGACTTCAATTTTCGGTAAAAAAACAGGGGTTAGACCGTTCCTCGTAGGATTAGAGAATTTGGGAAACCAAAACAAAATGCAGGGGTGAAGATTTTAAATTGAAGCCGTATATATTTATTAATCCCCGCCCAAAATCCTAACATATGCCCTGAATATGTGCCTAAAAGAGATATATAATATCCCATAATTTTATCCTAACATCTTATTTTTTAAACTTAAAATTTTATAGTTGTGTTTTTAAATTTATATAAAATATGCTTTTCACAAATTGAAATGTTAAGTGTTGAAAATTAAACAATTAAAAATTAAGTACGGATAAATATCAAAACTAAATACAGTGGTGCTCATAGATCGGGTTGAGTTGGGTTTGGGCTAAGCCTAAGCATGATATTAACATATTTTATGCTTGTCCAATCCCGGCTCGACCCTGAATATATGTTTAAAATTTTACCTAAATTTACCCATGTTTACAAAAGACTAATCCAAGCCCATTTTAGGCCTTGCCCAATTTTTTTAAAAATTTTTTTAAAAAATATTTATATTATATTACTTTAATATTTAATAACTTTATACATTTTATATATTTTTTATTTATTGAAATTTTTTATATAGTCATCTTAACATTGTTTTAATGTTTATATTAGAGTAGTATTATATATTTAATATTTTTTTTTTTTGTAACACTCCAAACCCAGATTAGACATTATGTCCGAATTGAGTAATGTTACAATAAAAGGGTTTTGAAAACAGTGCAAATTCATTGAAGCCTGGTAACCCATTCCATTTATACAACTTTTATTGAAAACATTTTATTAATTAATTTATTTTGCCAAAGCACTAATTACAACGGAAGAATAATGAAATCATTATATTTTAAAGTCCAGTTCGTATTTCCAGAAAACCTTTGTTTGAGTAAATTTTTTTTTTCTAAAACGTTTTGTCAAACCATGCAATTAAACAAGCAAACGAAACCAAAACCAACAGTTAAAAACCATACAGTCCAGAGAGTGGTCACCACTGAGTCTCCGCTGCACTGATCCACCTAAGTCTGTGGATTACTTGAACAGAACAGACAAACAGATGTGAGTTTATGTAAACTCAATGTGTAACCTAGCAGAAATAAACATGCTTTACAAACAGATATCACATACACGGTCAGATTCAGATTCAGACTCAGACTACAATCCTTTACAGATACAGATACAAATACAAATACAGATAAACAGAACCAGATACAATGAGTCCTACCTCCATCCTCTACACACCATCTCCAACTATCCCATCATACCATGTGTGGTTAAAAACACCCACCCATCCCTATACACCATATAATATCGATGTGACACATTTCAAATAATATGCAGTCAAGCTGCTAGAATATAGGCAGAATGTCGCCATACAGATCACTTCCTCTACATATACAAATCTCAGCCCACACATAATTACAGATACAAAAATTTCATGTTTAACATGATCATATACAAATATCAAATATATAATCATAACAGAATAACCAGACATGCACAACAGTGTCATACTCAGAGCACAATATCAGACTATCAGATCTCAGAGTTTTAAGGTTTGGTTAGCCCTTATCGACCCTACGGTAGGCCCACAGTCGATCAGAATGACCCGTGCAACTCTACGAAAAAATTCAAAAATATGGGCCCACTCGCCCAGATTGCCTTACCCGTGTAGCCCACACAGCCTGGCCCAAAACTCACACACCTGTGTGACATGCCCGTGTGGGCCCACATGCCCAACCTGGCCTAGCCCATGTGGCTTACACGACCACACCAACACCACCACACTGTTGTGTCTAGAGCACGGCCGCACCTTTGTCAGGCACATGACCGTGTCTCGCACACAGCCAACCACACGACCAGACACACGCCCGTGTGGCGTCGACAATGTGGTTTTTTTGGCTATCGCCGAAGCTCAATTTTCTGCGTAAGGGGTACACACCTGGTATATTTCCGACACGAAACCACTTTTAAGACCACCAACACCTAAAAACAGAGTACCCAAATCCTTCAACAACCAATTTACTAGTCTAACACGATTAACCAAAAACACAAAATCGACTCATCGCTAACAAAAACAACCACGACCTTGAATTAAGCCGCTACAATACAATCTTCCGCCTCACAACCTTCACTTAAACACAGATTTTATCGATTAAATACCAAATAATGGTTGCCAAAAGCACCGCTATCATCTCAGAACTAACTGTTGCAATAAACAGAGTTCTACTTACCAAATCAGAAGGAAAACCCGATAATTCCAACAACACGATTGTAGAATTTGGAAATCCAAATTACCAATTGTTGCAATTAACCATGAAAATTTCAGAGCAGTGCTTTCTGTCTTTCATATTGGAGAAATTCTCAATCCTCCATTGACACCTAAACGCTTACTACGAACATCACTCAAAACTTTTTTCTTCCATGTCACCTCCATAAGCTTGCTTAGACTTGCTATCCACTACACTCAAAATATCAGTTAAAAAAAAGGGCTTTATAGAAGCTATAGAGATATATAAATACCTTTCATTATGAGATAATGTAGAGGTAGAAGATGCTATCTGGGAAGATTCAAGATTTCTTCTCCTCTCCTTCTTTGATTCGTATATTTAGGCTTGTTGACTTAAGGAGTTAGCCCCTATATTACTAATTTAATCCCTATGCTTTGGTTTTTCTACTTTTTCAAATTTTAAAATTTTAAATCCTCCATTATGAATACATGGGACTAAGGCGAAGCCAGAACAATTTTTTAGGGAAGGCCGAATGAAATTTTAAATTTTTATAATCTATATCTTTATAATGTTTAAAGGATTAAATCATTTTTTTATAATTTTAAGGGGCCAAAGTACAATTTTAACTTTACTAATTTAAAATTTTAAAAAAATTTAGAGGGCCTAAATGATAATTTTTCATTTTAGGGGGGCCGGCGCCCATGCCCCCCTTCTCTCTCTAGAATCGCTTCTCTGTGGGAAGATATATAAATACCTTCCACTATGAGATAATGTGGAGGTAGATGATGCTATTTGGGAAGATTCAAGGTTTCTTCTCCTCTCCTTTGATTCATATATTCAGGCTTGTTGACTAACAAGTCTTCTTTTACGCTACTTAACAAGCAATTAGCCCCTATATTACTAATTTAGTCCCTATGCTTTAATTTTTGTACTTTTTTAATTTTTGAAATTTTAGTATTTTATAAAATTTTCTCGAGTTGTCAAAAAGTTCGGTTTCAGAACTATGTTTCTAAAAACAAAGATCGTAAATACCTTAGAGTTATATTAGAAATGAATCGAATTTTGGATAAATAATTGTATTAAATTAGTGATTAATCTAGAGGTAGAGACTAAATTGTAATAAGGGGTCAAAGTTGTATGGCTTAGAGATTAAAAAGGACTAAATTATAAGTAGAAGCTATCTATCTATCTATATATATTAATATTTCTATCAAAATAAAACATTTATATCAAATTTTTACTTTATATGAAATGAGCTTGTATTATATTATCACCACCGTAAAAATAAAATTAATTTCTACGTTTAAAATAAAAATATTTATAACTTATAAAAATCCATCCACACTTAGTCTAAACTTATCCCTATCTTAATGTAAATTATGAGGAAATTGAAAATTAATTAAACTGATCCCTATCTTAATGTAAATTATGAGGAAATTGAAAATTAATTATTGGGTAGGGACCATTGCTTATTCTTTTCAACTTATGTGCATGAATCTAAATTTTGCAGAAATGGAGAAGAGATGAGGCCTTCTTTTCGTGCAAAAAAGCCTTTACTATAACGTAACAGTAGTTACATACGTGAATGATGAGTCACCAAAAGGTCACATGTGAAAAAATTATTTTTGAAATATTTTTATAATTTTTAATATTCTATATGTTGCACACATTCAGACGGAATATCGATAAATGTTTATCCAGATTTAAATGAACTTGGATAACCATATGTCCAAGTTCATTCTAAATGAAATTTTAAAAAATATTTTTTAAAATAAATTATTAACTTAGTATGCCATATGTCAACTCGCGGTAGCTTCTATAAATCACATCAGCGCAATTAATGGTTAAAACTGTCACATCCCAAAATATAGGGAATTAGATTAATCGGGTTACAAAATTATGGGGTTGAAACGAATATTAAAATTAGGGTAAAAATTAATTAATTAAATTATTAAGATAATATAATCAGCTTTTATTAGAACAAAACTTGATTACGAAGTTTAATTTTGAAATAGTGAGTTTTAACTGAGTTAGGACCTAATTGAAAAAGAGAAAAAATAAGATATTAATAGTAAGTCTTGACTATGTGTATTAATAATTATATATGAACTAAAATAGGAGAGTATTAAAAAAAACTATAATAGTTAAATAAACTAGAAAAAAAATTGAGTAGTTATATAAGCTAATAGAGAATAGTTAAGTTGAGCCCCAAATAGATATGTACAATTAATTAACTAAAAAAAAAGAAATAAGATATAGTTTAAGTGATAAATTACTATATTCTATCCCTTATAGTCTTAGGTTCAAATCTTATATTTTCCTTTAATTTTGAAAAATTGACAATCCTTCGGCAAGAAGGTATAAGAATAATTAAGCATAAAAATAAAATAAAAACTGGGCAATAGCCCATTCAACAAAGGTAAGGCTAGGATTAGAAAAATAACAAGATTTGACAATGGTGAGACTTGAACCCAAGACTCCACACACATACCTAAAATATTTAACCACTAAAATAGATACAATTTTTGTCAAATATTTACAAAAATAGAAATAAATTATTTAAGGCGTTACATTCTTAATGTGTTCTAAATTACATAATATATAAAAGTAACATAATATAAAGTATTGTAACCTTAAAAACGGGTTGGGTCAAACCAGGCTTGGGCTTGAAATCGAGCCTTGAATGTTCAAACCTGAGCCCGACCCATATTTTAAATTGGCCTTTTTTTTTTGCCCAAGCCCATTTTTCGGACCTAATATTTTTACCCAAATTTCGGACGGCCATTCGAGTGTAGGCAAATAGCCTAACCCATGAACATGTCTAACTATACATAAACTATGGTTTAATGTGTAATTGTGTACATGAACTTTGGTTTTGTGCAATTTTATACATTAAATTTTGATTTAATTCAATTCTTGTAAATTATTAACACAATTATTGACATAACATCATTTTATGTTTATATATTGCATACCTAAATAATTATATTTATTAAATATAAAAATAAATTGATATATTTATTTCCTTAAATGTGTATGATTAAATCAAAATTAAAGTTTTAAGTATACATTTGAACCACAATTAAAGTTTCACGTGTATAACTGCACCAAATTAAAATTCATGTATACAATTTCACGTTAAATCAATGTTCATGTATAATTTTGAGATTTATCCCAATTAAGTTTTAAATTTAAATTATAAATTCATTTTGAATATTAATTAAAATTAAAATAGAATATAATTAGATTTTTTAATAAATATAAATTATGAATTTTTTTATTTAACATTTTTACCTTTATTTTTTAAAAAACTTATAGTTATTTTAAATAAAGTCAAATTTAAAAGTGAAGTTCTTAAAGAATACTATAATTATTAAAAAGATTCTCTATTAAGTGATAAGTAGATACTTATTTTCTTATTATTTTCCTTTCTTTTCTAAGAAAAGAATAAGGTGATTTTTATTATATATTATCAAATGTATTTAAAAAAATTAAATTACTGTCAATTGAGTTCCAATACAAGAGAACGTGGGTTTGAGTGCACTAAAGTGCATTATCCTCCTATTTATAGGTTGGGGAGGAGCTATGGGTAGTTCTAGACATTCTATTAAAAAAAAGATATGATCAGAACCTATAATGAAATTGTTCAAAAACAATTAAATAACAAAAAATATTAGGCTCTGTTTGGTTTAAAGAAATAGAGATAGTTTTAGTTTTCATTTTCTTTTAGAAATTTGATAACAAACATATTTAGTTGAAAATTATAAAAATATTTTTTGCAAAATAAAAATATGTGCAAATTAGAAAACAATAAAAAGTTGTTTCATTCACTAAAAAGAGATTGAGCATTCGATTGAAACGATTTAAACAAGTCCGAGTTAGCCAAGTTGACAAGTCTTATTTTATCATAATTAAATTTGAAATATTTTTCATATCGAGTCGAGAGGAATGAAATTCAAGTCAAGTGAAGTCAAATAAATTTATTTGAGTTAAATTAAGAAAATAAAATTCACCATATTGAAATTTTGTTGATAAATTTGATTTGATAATGGGTAAACTGTCAAAATAATCACTTTTGTTTGTCTTAGGTAACATTTTAGTCACTTATGTTTGAAAATGCTTTTGTCACGTACGTTATCGTGTTGTAACATTTTAGTCACTGAGCATTAATTGTCGTTAACGGTGTAACAGTAAGCTGGCGTGGCACGTTAAATCATCATTTCAAACGAAAATTTTAGGTTAAATTATAGAATTGGTCCCTTTTTTTTCATTTTGAACAATTTTTTTTCTTTTATGTTTTTTAAACTTTCATTTTTTTCTTTATTTTACATTCTCTTCTCTTTCTCTATTTGTTTTCCTCCTTCTCCATTTCTTTTGACGTAGTTTTTCTATGTTTTCCATTTGTTAAAGCTAGTCTCTATACTTATTTTTTTGAATAATTTAATTTTTTTCTTTTTATTTCTTTATTTATTTTCCTTTTCTTCTTCCCCTTTATTTTCCTCTTCTTATATTTTTCACAGCAGAAACATAATCTCTACCCACCAAATAAACCAAGTCATTATTTCTTTTACATGATTCCTAAATTGAATTTCATACAAAACCGAATATCAATCATTCTTAATCAAATATCAATTTGAATATAACCTAATTTTGAAACTAAATTTGGATCTGACTAATCAATATAAAAAATCATATCCTTAATCAAATCTAAACATAAATTGAATTCTTTATATTCAAAATATTTTTTTCCATTTCCAGACTTTTACAGAATCGTATAGATTATTCATTTCCTTTTATTTTATTTTATGACGAATAAAATTACACAAACAATAAAATTGATATAAACCTCCTTGGATATTCCCAAGCAAGCTTGATTGGAAGTCGAACATGGATGAACCGAAGAGAGAAAGGGAGAATGGAACCAAATTGGTTTGGGTAAAGTTGAGGCTAGGTTTCCTATGGTGGTCGTTTAAGTCATTGAGAGTATAGAGCTCATTTGAAGAATTCATGAAACAATGTAGTTTCGAGAGGACGAAAATGTTGTAGGTAAGATAGATAAGGTGGTTGTGGGGGTTGGTTAAAAGGTTAAGGGAATGGACTCAGGAAACTTGATTGAGGGTGGTCTACCATAAGTCACAACTAGCGAGGTCTTCGAGTAAGGCGAGCTTGTGGACTAGGTCACTCATAGTGAAGGAATTAATTACTACAGTGAACATTTTGATTTCAACCAAAAAATAAAAAGAATGTGTTCATGTCTTCCTTGACAAGCTTTTCAAGTTTAATGGCCTAAAATGGTGGAAAGGAAAAGTAATAATAGAGATACATATATTTATAGAGGTGTGCATGGGCCGGGCCACCCGACCTGGCCCAAAGGCCCGCCCAAAATGTGAGAGGGTTTGGGCAAAAATATAGGCCCGAAAAATGGGCTTCCCGTTTAAAAAATGGGTCGAGCCTCGGGTAAGGCATTTTTGGCCTGAGCCCGGCCGGCCAGGCCCGAATTCACTAAATGACAAAAAAACCTATTTTTTAATATTATTTTCTTATTATTTTCTCCCTATTCTGCTATTATTTTACTATCATGTTGCTACTATTTTGTTGTTATTTTTGGATATTGTATAAAACTTATTTTATTATTAATTTTATTATTCTTTTAAAGACATTTGCTAATTTTGTTATTTTTTTAGAGGCATTTGCTTGTTAAGTTGCATCTATTTTAGTGTTATTTAAGTATACATATTTTTTTAAAATTTATTTTTAATTTGTTGAGAAATATTTATTTCAATGTTTTTAGTATTTTTGATGGTTTATATATATTTTAAAATTATATAAAAATAATATAAAAATTAATAAGGGCGGGTCGGGTCGGGCTCGGGTTTTAATATTTTTATTCGGGCCGAGCTTGGACAAAATTTTAGGCCCATTTTTTGGGCCGGTCCGAGCCTGGGCCTAGCAAACTGGCCTAAAATTTTAGTTGGGCTCGGCCCATGCACCTCTCTCTCTCTCTCTCTCTCTCTCTCTCTCTCTCTATATATATATATATATATATATATTGATATTAACAATGCATAATGATTTATTTGGCCCTTCAATTTTCTAAAAAAATATTATTTTAGCCTTCCATTTAATTTTTATCACTCTTAGCTCTAAAATTTGCGTTATTTGTTAAATCACCTCAAACTAAACAAAAAATTAATATTTGCTTGATGTGACACACAAGTGGATGCTACATAATCAACTAATTAATTTTTTAAAAATTTTAAACAAAAATAAAAATATTTTAAAATTTTAAAATTAGTAAAGAAGTATAAAATTTATAAAAATAAATAAAAAATTAATTTTTTTAAAATGTTCACCCCTCCCCTACTCTAAGTAGGATGTTATTTTTCTATTTAAAATAAACCTATACAACTCTACAAGGGTTCTACCTTCTCTCCCTATAAATAAATGGCACTAGTAGAGCTATTCATAGAACTTTTGAGAGATTGTTATTCTGTCGAAAAATAGTGAGAGAGTTTATTCTCAACTTTTAAATATATTTTTCCAGAATATCAATTTTACCAGTTTCTATTAAGAAGATAAAATTTTCGTTTTCATCCCAAAATTAGATAACTTTTTTTCTAGTTCTGTGTTTCGATTCAATTGGTTAGAGCCACACTAGAATTAGTTCATGGTATGAGAACAGCGGAGAAGATCGTTTGATTGAAAGTAAGGAACAATGAACGTTCGCTAAGCCAAAAACATAGGTACAAATTCAATTAAGATTTATTGCTATAAATATCACAAACTGGGTCGATTTTCAAAATTTTAATTTTTCGTTGTACAAGAAAACTGTTTTCAAACCGAGATTTTTCCAAAAATAACCACTGCCAACTGGGAGCCCTAGTTATACTTCAACCCATGATCGTATAACCACCATGAACGTGGAGCCCAAGTTGCAATTCGATGGGCTTCTAAGGTGATGGTTCATTCCCCACACGGTAGATGAAATGTGTGAGTCTCCGAGCGCCACCACATCATTGTGAACTCAAACACATCTTAAAATTATCACAATGTCTCCCTCAAACACAAATACAAATATATATTTTCATCTCAAAATTTCAAAACTTAACCAAAATAATAACTTAAAAGAGAATTTTTTTCTAATGGACAATGGGCGAGAGAGTTGATAGAGTAGGGGGCAAACCCCCTTTATATAGGAAACTAGGGGGAAAAAATGTAACACCCCAAATCCGGCCTAGACGTTATGGCTGAATCCGAAGGTGTCACAAGGTAAGCGTTTTGAAAATGAAGTTGTCTTGTCAGAATGTTCACATTTTTAATCAAAAACACCATTTAATTAGTTCATTTGACAAAAACTTATTACAGTGGAAGCCTTAAAACAGTTATATTTTGAAAATACAGTCGTGTTTTAGAAAAACCTTTGTTTACGTATATATTGTCATTTTTAAATAAAAACGTTTTGCTGAAGCATGCAATTCATCGAACATATAAAACCAAAACCAACAGTTATAAGACCATAAAGTCTGGAGAGTTCCAAAAATTACAAACTCTCTAAATGAATACCAAAAACATAAATAAAACCATAAGTTGCTAAGTTTAAATAATTTACAGTTGTGTAGTCACCGTTGAGTCTCTACCACACCGATTTGCCTAAGTCTGTAGATTACCTGACAAAACATACAACAGATGTGAGTTTATGAAAACTCAGTGTGTAACCCATCAGAATTAAGCATACAAGCATACAGTATGTACACAATCAGAAATAGATACAGTTCCAGATTAAGAATCAGATCCAGATCCAGATTCAGATTACAAATACAAATATGCATAAATCCTACCCCTATCCTCTACACACCATCTTCGACCATCCCATCACACCATGTGGGGTTCAAAACACCCACCCATCCCTACACACTATATTGTGCCATTAAGACACATATCAGAATATATGCAGCCAAGCTGCCAGAATATAGGCGATTAACGCCGAACAGAATACTTCTCCATACATATAAATCTCACCCCAATAATAGATACAGAATAACAAATTAAACATACTCAACATGCTTATATACAGATAACAGAATAAACAGACATGCATAGCATTATCATACCCAGAACAGAATATCAGACTATCAGATCTACAGTTTTAGGGTTTGGTTAGCCCTTACTGACCCTACGGTAGGCCCATAGTCGATCGGAGCGACCCGTGTGACCTTAGGGAAAATTTCAAAAAAATAGGCCTACATGCCCATATGGTTTACTCATGTGGGTCCGCACGCCCAGGTTGGCTTTGCTCGTGTAGCCCACATGCCCGTGTGGGCCCACACGCCTAACTTGGCCTAGCCCGTGTGGCCCATACGGCCACACTCATGCCACCACATGGCCGTGTGCTGCACACTGCCATGCCTTCGTCAACCACACGGTCATGTCTCGCGCACGGCCATCCACACGGGTGACCACAAGCCCGTGTGGCATCGACAGAATCATTTTTTGGCTTCTGCTGAAGCCTCGTTTTCTGCGTTTCGGGTACATACCTGGTATCGATTTGATGCTACAGCAAACACGAAGCACTCCGAAATGTAAGAAACAGTAATCCATTGACCACTTATCAATTAATTAACGAATCACCTCTTAATCCTGAAATAACACAAGAAATTTACTGTCAACCGAAAAACAAGTAACAACACGATTCAAATTGTTAGAGTGACTCTCCTTCACCACCGCCTTCTCCTACACATAAATTGGCAGAAGTCAATCCTTAACTACTCACGATTCTGCCAAACAACAGATATACCCAAACCCTCGTTAGGAAACAAAAGTTACAGAATACCCAAAACTACACTTACTAATCGAATGAAGAATGACAAAATTCTTAAAATGCAAGGATTCAACAACAATTTTTTAGAATTGGAAAAAGAACAAAATTCAAAAAAAAAAATGGGAGAAGAACTGACGTCAATTCTTTTAGAAAGAGAGGAAAATTTTGAAAAAAATAAAATAAAAAATAAAAATAAAAGATAATACCAGATTAACTTTCAAATCCCTCAAATCTCTCCTACTAACCCCTCAATCTCAACCACTACAAAAATAAATCTCAATCCAACCACTCTCAGTCTATTGTAGCAAAAATAAACTCCCTTACTCACACAGAGATTCGAACATGAGACCACCAGTATACCAACCCCCTTACCACTCAAACCAACAGGCTCATTCTAATATGAGTTAACAAAAAATTTAATAAAATCCCACTTAACAAGACTAAGGCTTGGATCCAAAAATAACAAAATTGACAGAAGTGAGACTTGAACCCAAGACCTCTTACACACTCTCAGAACATTTAACCACTGAAGTAGATTCACAATTGTGACAGATAGTTACAAAATCAGAAATAAATTATTCAGGGCGTTACATGAAATTAAAAGAAAAAAATTATGTAGGAACCCATGATCGTCCGAGGATCCCAGGATAGGATGTTTGAAAATATCTCGAGCTTCTTGGGTGCTAAAATTTTTTTCACGGGTTAGGGTTGAAAATGTGAGGGAAGGAAACGCCTCCTATAGGAAGCGTTTTCAATTGAGGTGGTAGTAGGGATGCTGAAAGCACGCCATGTAGAAGCGTTTTTAGTTGAGGTGGCTACCAGACAGCCTAAAAGTGCGTCCTACAAGGTGCGCTATTAGCATCTCTACTGCCAGTTCAGCTAAAAACACCTCATGTAGGAGGCGTTTTCTTCCCTCACATTTTTAACTCTTTGAACCCTAACCCTAAACTAGAGATTCTTTGTAACACCCTAATCCCGAATACAGAGTACCCAAAGACTAAGGCGCTACATCGAGTTATCAAAACAACCCAACAAAAGTTCCAAATAATTTAAAACAATGAAATACATTTTATATAAGAGAAAATACTATATATAGTTGTACTAAAAATAATAATAATAGTAGTTATAAGGAGCTCCAATGTCATCGTGTATCAAAATAGAAAAATAACAAAAATGATAAATGAGTTACAGATCTACAAAATACAAGTAAGGCCCTAGGAATGCAATGCCTACTAACAGATAAGGTACTGTACTCTATATACATGATGCTGGAAGTCCCTCGTCGATGATGTTCCTCAGACACAAACAAAAGTCTACTAATTTGAACATGAAGATAATTTGAAGGTTGAGCTTTACAGGCTCAGTGGTACACACCTAATCTACCATACTTCAAGCAAGTCATAAATATAAGCATGCAAATCAAATGTATACATAGAAGCATGACATGAGTATCGAATAATCAAATCATGAGTCATTCAATCTACATAACCAAATCACTTGCATATCAAACTTGTCAAACTTGTTAGATTGGACATGTGTTCAAATAATTGGGTATCCAGATAGTCCCACGCCACTCATGGCTACTAGTCAAATAATCCCAAGTGTCCATAGGGTTATCCCGAGTGCCACTCATGGCCGCTAGTTAGGTTAGAACCCGAAGGCTGAGCACAAATAAAGCATTAAACATATAATCACAAATATACAACCATAACATTCGAGTATCATACTCGTTTCAACTTGTTTATCATTCTAGTTAAAATATTAACTAATGAAATATGACAGTCTATTACTTTGACATTCTGACCTTTGCTCATTCAAAAATTAACAACTCTTAATATATAACTCTAAATCAAGCTTTAAACGAAACTAGACTTCTATATAAAGCTCAATTCTTATTTTATCTTGTGAAATTTTTTTCAAAGTCACTGCTAAATCTGTTTTATAAGAATTTTGCTGCCAGATTTTTATGACCTTTCAACACTCAAAATTTCATATCTTTTAAAATACAAATCAAAATCGATCTCCATTTGTTCTAAAGAAAAACTAGACCGTCTCACATTTACAACTATGTATAGATCACTTCCTAATTATTTTTACGAAATTTATGGTTAATTTTCAAACTTACTGATAATGTAATAATTTGTTTCTGGAAGATTTCACAAGTAAGTTTTTAGCTTCATTTTAATAATCCAAACATGATTTCCACCCAAAGACATACAACATGCATACATTATCAGACAAGCATCATATTTATGACTTATCAAGAAGCATAGGAGAGTTAGAGGGTACCACCTTGATGGAAGAATACCAACAAAGCTTCTTATCTAGCTCTTCACCACTTTGCCTTTTCCCTTAGCTTTAGAATATTCACCACCCTCTTTAACTAATAACCATGCACCACACAAGATTTCCTACATAAATAAGGGTCTATAGGATACAAAAACACATACTTTAAATAAAAATATGAGAAGATGGGTATAGACTTCCCTCAAACTCAAACCCTCTCAAACACCTAATAACCTCCACCCTCTTCCTTGAAAAATATAGATTTTTTCTATGAAACTTTAAAAGATTAGATCAAGACTTTTACCTTCTTCAAAATTTGAAGGATGAAAATGGTGAGAAAACTCACTCAAATCTCTCTCCTTCTACACGGCTTGCTAAGGAAAATAGATGGAAGAAAGAAAAAAAAAAAGGGGAAGAAATTTAGAAAGAAGTGTGTAGAAGCTACAGAAATGAAGAAAAAGAAAGAAAAAATAGAATGATTATAATATAGGGAAAATAGGGACAAATCAAATTTATCCCTCACCTCAATCTGCCGAACAATCTTTTCTCATTAATTGGGAGAAGATTTTTATTCAAAAATGGTAAAATCACCATATTAGTCATCCATCTTCCCTCCACTTCACACAAGCTTCCCAACAATTTTAATTTCTTATAAAAAGGTCCAAAATTCACCCAAATTAATTCCAACAAAACCCGATCCCTAAATAAATTTATCCATCACCAACTCGGGTCAACACTCAGGTGTTGACTCAATAATTTTGGCCATTACATTCTTGGGCTAGAGAATCTTGAATAAAATTCAAACATCACATCTCAATTTTTTTTTGAAAAACACTTCTAACAAGAAGCGTTTTCTTGAAAAGTTTAAAAACTAATCAAACTTTTCAAGAAAATGCTTCTTGTTAGAAGTGTTTTTTAGACTTGTCATGTCCAATCTTTTCCAACATTTTGAAGTTATGTTTGATATCTAGGGGTAGTATTTCAAATAAAATAAATACATTCTGTGTAGAGGTTTTATACTGAAATTTTGAGCAGATTATTTTCATAAGGAGATTTGCATAAGAAGTAGATTGTTTATGTGAAAAATTTGAATTTCAAAAATCGATCCAACAAAGTAAATTAGTTCAAGTAAGTGTCTTTGTTTGAATTTGGATAATGCGTATAATGTTTTGATTTTATACATGTGAAACAAATTATTTGGTTGAAGATGAGTAGACAAAATAGAGTCGTTATTTATTACAATGGTTAAAATTGTGACATTGAAATTGGGGTCATTGTTATAAAAAAAATATTGATATTTTTCCAATTCACGTAGGAATAAACATCGTGCCATGTGTACCTCACAGATAAATGAGCGAGCACATCCTAACCTTTTCAAGCACACTCCAATGAGAAGTAAAATATATATTATTATAAAAAATATTGATATTTTTCTAAGTCACGCAAGAATAAACAACGTGCCATATGTTTGTAACGAATTATATGCGCACGTGTACACAATCATTCAAGTAATAAGTAAGTAAAATGAGTTATCGTCTCTATAGGGACTGTGTATGTTAATCAATTAATTGCAAAATTATAAATTACAATTTGATATAAAAACTCAATAATTTTGGACAGTGATGATTAAATTAACTAAATGCAAAAAGTGATCCCTAATGTAATTTTTAACTAAGTATGCAAATGACCTAAATGTATGAATGAATGGATTTAGCAAAAAAAAAAATCAACATAAAATAGGCTAGGATAACTATATTAATCAAATCAATTCATTTTCATCATGCTTAATAATGTTCGAAAAACATTCCATGGCAACTCGATTGTTCATGAGTTTGGAAACGAAATTAAATCCTCATTGGGTTTCAAAATCTTACCACTTTTGTAACACCCCTAACCCGTATCCGTTGCCAGAACAGGGTTTCGGAGCATTACTACCATTTGCAGATCACTTAAAAAAAAAATTTAAATGCTTACCGATTCAATGCATCATATAAATAAATATATTACCATTCAATCAACAGTTTAGTACTTGTATAAGCATCAAACAGTAACATTGTTAGTGTACTTGCACATATCTCATATAAATTCAACATTGATATAACTATTTTCTCGATATATCGTACTTGAGTTCAATAATAGTCTCAACTTACATAATTTTCTTGTATCAACATATCAAAGATAATCATATATGTACATGTCATGAAACATATCATGCTCTTACCGTTTCTTCATAAGCATATATGATTCATTTCATTATATTAATATTTCATGCTCCATCATTTCCATATATTTTATGTATATTTATTCCGATAATAGCTTATATCAAACTTAACATAAATTATATTCCATGTACTCATACTTATTTCGTTTATCTATCTTCATAATTATTTCATACAACTATTTTATACATATATTTCCATATGACCAGTTCTTGTAAACATTACACACAACCATTTCATATAACCATTCGTCATCTGATACATATTACCTGAATATCAATTGTTCAACAGATGTCCAAAATTACATGATATCTTTCAACTATGGCATCTCCCATCCACAGTCTTATTTATCTTTGACATGATGCCATAGTATCTTTCAACTATGGTCTTACTCATTTTCTGTCATGTTGCCATGATATCTTTCAACCATGGTCTTGTTCATTTCATATCACGTTGCCATGGTATCTTTCAACCATGGTCTTACACATTTCATATCAGGTTGCCATGGTATCTTTCAACCATGGTCTTATACATTTCATGTCAGGTTGCCATGGTATCTTTCAACCATGGTCTTATACATTTCATATCAGGTTGCCATGGTATCTTTCAACCATGGTCTTACACGTTTCATATCAGAGAGCACACTCCCGTGAACCTCATCCTTACAGTGGGATTACCAGTCCAGGCTAAATCCCCTGCAACGACAATTACTCTAATGAGTTTGGATCTGAATTACCAGTCCAGGCTAAATCCAGACCCTGATTCGGATTACCCGTCCGGGCTAAATCCATTTTACACATATTCTTCGGGAGGGCTATATCAGGATAGGATCACCCGTCCGGGCTAGATCCTTTTTACCGTCAATTCCTTTTCAGAGATCCATCGAATTTTCCTTTTCATTCAACCGGGATTTATTTTCAATTTATTTCGAGTATTATCAATATTTCATCAAATATCATGAATTGAACATTCAAATCATATTTTCATCACATAACCACATATTTCAAGTATTTAAAATACAGTTCAAGTTACACAAACTTACCTCATGGCTTGTTTGTGTTTATAATTTCATTAATCCGATATCTTTTCTTTTTCACGATCGAGTCTCATATTTGAGTCGTTCGGATCTTTATAAATAAATTTTATCATCATTTTCATTCATTTCATATTCTAATGCATTTAATTAATGCTTTAGGCAAAATTTACCATTTTGCCCCTAAACTTTTAATTAATGACGATTTCATCCTTAGGGTCAGGAAAATAAAATTCTTGCAATTTAATCCTTATTTCCAGCTATTATTCTCATATATATTGATAGCAGTCCATGAATTCTATAAAATATCAGAATTTTCCATAATTTCAACACTTTTCAATTTAATCCCTAAAACATGTTTTTCCCCGATCTTGAACTAAATTAATAATTTCATTCAATTTTGTAATTTAAAGAATAAAATAATCCATTTCATGCAATTTGGTCATTTTTGATATTTTTACAAAATTACCCATAAAGTTTTACTTTTATTCAATTAAGTCCCTGAGCCTAAAATATGCAAATTAGCCATGCTAGATGAATATTCATACATATTTTTCCTCCTCCTCCTCTCCATTCCGCATCCTTAATGTAGATAATACACTTGTAAGTAACATTATCCATAATTTTTATTATTTACTTTTATGAATATTCAAGCTGTCTATCTGCATCATGGTCACTAAATTATTTATATCTGGAGCTATAGAACTCAAAATTAAGATCCGCTAATTTTTACTGAAACTAGACTCATATATCTTCTTACCATAAAATTTTCAGAATTTTTAGTTTATTCAATAAGTACAGTTTATTCTTTAAAATTACCCCTATTCTGCTGTCTAACAGTTCTGACCCTTCTTCACTAAAAATTAATTATCTCCTTGTACAGAATTCAAATGATGTTCCCATTTGTTTATATTGAAAATAGACTCATTAAGGATTCTAAAAATATAAATTTAAACTCCTAATTATTTTTATCCAATTTTTTATGATTTTACAAATTCAGAACAGGGGACCCCGAAATCATTCTGACCTTGTCTCACAAAATTCATCATATCTCATGATTTAGAATTTCATTGCTTACATAATTTCTTCTATAAGAAACTAGACTTAATAAGCTTTAATTTCATATTTTATTCATCCTATAATTAGATTTCTACAATTTTTGATGATTTTTCAAAGTTAGACTACTGCTGCTGTCCAAAACTGTTTTAGTACAAGATATTAATTACCATGTTATAACACCTTTATTTTCTTTTCTACACCATTTCTCATCACTTTCTCTTATTTTCTCTTCACTAACATATCATGAACATAGGACCTTATGTAAGAAAACTCTACTATAACATTATTTCCATGCTTGGTCAATAATAACAACTTAAAAACATATTGAAATCTTGATATACTTACCTTGTTCTATTGATACTAATCTTTAACTTGATTTTCTCTCTCCTCCAGCTTCTATTTCTTGAATCCAACTTGATATTCTAACTCCCCATGGTCTCCTTAACATTTTTCTCTCTTGGTAGCTATGGAAATTCATTTGATTTTGGGTGAAAATGGTGAATTTTTGGTAAAAGGACCAAATTGTAAAGAAAGCAAAACTTTCTTTCTTCCTCTCTTTCTCTCACGTTAGTGCATGGAAATATGGATGAGAATTTCTCATCTTTCTTTCTTTATATACTAATAAAATAATAATAAAATATCTTATTAAAATATTAATAAAATAATATTTATCTAATTAAATAATTATAAAATATCAAAATATCTCTAACATCATTATTACTTTCTAGATTTCTCTCTCTTCCAATTGACCATTTTGCCCTTCATTATCTTTTAAAATTCCACCCTTAAGTCATCATTTAATTTGGTAAAATTGCAATTTAGTCCCTCATAGTTTCTTCATCTATTCAATTTGGTCCTAATTCATCCATTTTCCTTAGTTTCTAGATTATTCCACTCTTAAAATATTTACACTATTGGTCCTTCAAAATTTTCATATTTACACTTTAACCCCTCAAATTTTGAGTATTTACTCTTGTGCAACAAAACTTTTCTCACTTTTACAATTTAGTCCTTTCTTGAATTAATATATCATAATACTTCTCAATATTGACATATCTCAAAATTTCCTTTTTTTTTTCACTTTATTTCCTTATTTTACTATATCAAGGATAATATCTTACTATAAATATTTTCAGGGTATTACAACTTTGTAATACAACTACCTTGCAATGTTCCTTACCCAAACTTCTTGAATTTTTTGTATCGTTCGGCAAGGCTCCTTGAGGTATATTACGAAGCTTAGTAGCTAACTAACCCATCTGATTCTCCAGATTTTTCAGTGTTGCTGTTTGACTTTGGATCAAAGCTTCATTTTTCGCCATGTACACCTTTAACAAATCCTCTAAACTGATTGATGACTCAACTTGAGGTGGTTTTAGAGCTTGTTGGTTAAACCCTTGGGATTGATTGGGTCTATGTTGCATATGGTTGTTTGGTCCATTACCTTGGTTACTTTAGAAAAAGTTCGGATGATTCCACCATGAAGGATTGTAAAAGTTGGACTGTGGTCCTTATTCACTTCTATTTTGATACTGATTCCTTACATAACAAACAGACCCAAGGTTTGAAGGGTAATTCTCGAAAGAATGATCATCCCCATAATACACACAGGAAACAACATCATATTGACTTGGTGATTGAGTTGTAAAATTATTCAAACCATTTGTGGTAAAGTGTTTCAACATTGAAGGAATAGAAGATACCTGAGTAAAGAGTGAAGTCAATAGGTCCATTTTATGCACTCCAGCTACTCATCTTTCGAAAAGTACTTGATTTGTCGGCCATGGGTAATTGTTGCTAGTGATCCTTTCGATAATCTCGTAAGCCCCGTTATAAGACTTAAACAAAATTGCACCATTTGTAGAAGCATCTACCATTAATCTTGTATGTGCATTGAGACCGTTATAAAATGTCTCTATTAATCGCACCATTCCTTGAATCATTCCCATGCCTCATATAAGGATTCATCATCCAATTGTTAGAAACTAGTTATCTCATTTCGCAACTTTGCGTTCTTGCTCGATGGAAAATACTTTACCAAAAACCTTTCTTCTAATTCTTGCCAAGTTAGATATTAAACTTGATGGCAATGAATTTAGCCATGCTCATGCTTGATCTTACAATGAGTATGGAAACAACTTCAATCTTAAAGCATATTCAGTCACACCAGCTATCTTAAATAAATCACCCACCTCCATGAATAATTGAAGGTGAAGATGTGGATATTTCGTGGGCATACCACTAAACTGGCCCACCATTTAGAGCATTTGAAACATCACTGGTTTCAATTTGAATTGGGGTGCCTCAATATTTGACCTCCTGATTCCCAGATTTAATTCATTGAAGAGTGGCATAGCATATTGTCTTATGGCACAATCCCTATCATCAACAATAAGGATTGGATTGTGCACATGATTGAATCTATTACCTTGTCCATCATTTTGATTTCCAAGGTCCATCTCAACTTGTTCTTAAGCAAATCTCTTGCATCTTCTTTGTCTAAATATTCGCTCGATTTCAGGGTCTATAAGTAATAGATCGATAACTCGATCTACGCTCACAAACACCTAATAAATAAATCACAAATAAAGTATAAATTAGTAATGTTAGGAAAAAAACCAAACTACAAAAATAATTTCACAAAGAATGATTAAGGCAACAGTCCCCGGCAACAACTCCAAAAACTTGTAACAAATTATATGCGCAAGTGTACACAATCATTCAAGTAATAAGTAAGTAAAATGAGTTATCGTCTCCATAGGGACTGTGTATGTTAATCGATTAATTGCAAAATTATAAATCACAATTTGATATAAAAACTCAATAATTTTAGATAGTGATGATTAAATTAACTAAATGCAAAAAGTGACCCCCAATGCAATTTTTAACTAAGTATGCAAATAATCTAAATGTATAAATGAATGACTTTATCAACAAAAACAATCAGCATAAAATAGGCTAGGATAATTATATTAATCAACTCAATTCATTTTCATCATGCTTAACAATATTTGGAAAACATTCCACGGCAACTCGATCTTTCATGAGTTTGGAAACCAAATTAAGTCCTATCGGAATATTTTACTTAGTGAAATATGCATTTTACTAATCATATTAAACTAAGGGTTTCTTAGTATTTATGGAAGGCCACAGGGATATTCACGTTTGCAACAGTTTAATCACATAAACTTAAAAACTGTGCAAGATAATAGAGCTAACTAAAGATATTATGAACGTCTAATTTAGTCAGGTTTAATGATCTAAATTGAGCGTTGCACTTTTCAATTATGCGTCTACTAGCCGTCATCTGGTTAGGATCGCTCAGCTAATCTGAATGCACCCAATTACGAATGAATGAAATACAACTGGATTTTAATTGAAAACATGATCGACTGAGGCACAAACATGTTAAACATGAATCAAATAAATCTTATTGAATTAACATAATCATCCTAGAAAATAGGATTTTAAATATCATCGTTGATGTCAAAAACAATAAACACATAGCAAACATAAGTAAATTAAAAAACAAAAGGAAAGAGTAAACTCTAATTCAGTTCAATAGCCTTTCGGATCTTTTTTGACTGATGTGTTCCTCTGTTCTACTCGATGCTCCTTTTGCTAAGGGTTTCCTAATATGGCCAACCAAAAAAGGATCTTGACAAGTCGTTGTTGGCTAAAGAATGGAAGGAAGATGGATGGCTATTGGATGGCTATGCAAGGGAAAAGAATAGGGAAATGGAAGAGAGAATAAATGAAAGATGAGTGTTGAGGGATGAAAGATGAAGGATGATTTGAGAAATGGAAAGGTATGTGGTATTTATAGATGAAAGCAATGGTAGAGTTTGCTAAAAATAGAATTCAAAATCCCTCTCTTTTCTCTCATACATGACCAGCCACAAATTTTAGAAAAGGGGATGACTTGGTTGCTTGTTTTTGAATTCAAAATAATGATATTAATAGCCATAAGATGGATGATTTCAAAGGGTGAACTTGTGTGCTAATTTTTTATGTCTTTCCAACTACAGGGACCTCTAAGAAAATATCCCAGAGCTTATTTTTTTGGCAACCATTTGCTTGTGCCAAAAATTGGGCTTGACTCCTCCTTGTTGAACAGTTTCTCAGTCCAATAAGTAATTAGACATGTCCATCTTTTAACACATTCTTTTATTGGGTCAAATTAACACCTTTAAAACCCAGTTTTGCATGGTCTTGCCATCCAAATGAAATGGATGTGTGCATGTTCATGCATCATTTATGTTAATCACATCTTCCATGGTCCACCTGCATAGTGAAAATTCACATATTAATATTTAACATGAAAATAATATAAATTATGTACAAAAATAATGTAATTAAGCATAATTTCACATATTTTATAAATTCATGTCTAATATTAATAATTAAGTAAAATTCATTTATTTTAATAACAATTACTCAAGATTAACATATTTATTAAGTCAAAAGGTGATAAAAATATATAGAAAAACCTTATATAATTTCAAGCTTACAATCTACCTCGTTGATAAATGAGTGAGCTAATTCTAACATTCCTAAGCACACTCCAATGAGAGTTCACTGCATTTTCAGGCTTTATACCGCCTTCTTAGGCTTCATACCACCTTTTAGGCTTGCTAAGTTTAATAGAAGAACCACTTCTAGCCTCTTAAGGCACTTCGTTAAAATTTTCAAAGTTACAAAGCAGGCACCTCAAAATAGATAAGGTTCGATAAATATATTAATACACTTTCAAAAGTACTAAACATGTGTAATTTAACAATTAGCACTTTTCGCAACCCTTCACCAGTTTACTAAAAATGTGTGGGTATATATATGTTAATTTTAAATTAAGCAAGCAATGTATTTTGAACGAGTGGTCTTATAACTCCTCAACAATTGATAAAAAAAAAAAAACCTTGTCAAGCATACAAAATTGAGATTTCCTCATACTTTTTTCTTAGATACGGTCATTTTATAATATCTCCCTCGGCTAGAGGAGACAATTGTTATACAAATATAATGTTGACACTAAAAGCAAAGTTGAATTTCTATCTTACATGTCTTGTAATTGTAAATTTTAAATATTTCCGGCCTTTTGATTTTAATTGGGTTTGTTGGCTCTAATTTTATTATGCTAAAAAAAGGGGGAAAGTGTGGTTTAAAAAAAGGTTGTGCACCACCACCCACCCATTTAATGGAAGGAAAGCCACATTTTAGGGAATTTTGGGAAAACAAAAAGGGGGGAAATAGCTAAGGAGAAGCACAGAAGAAAGGGGAAAAGTTTTGGGAAAAGAAAAAAAAAAAAAAAGAGAGAGAAACTTAAGAGAGAGCAAGGGAGAAGAAGGAAGAAAAATAAAAACTTTTTTTATATTATAATTTATTTTTATTTGTGTATTGATGGAAATTTATTTTAATGATAAAAACATGATGATTTCATTTTGATGACTTTGTTATTTGATTTTATGTTTTGGGTTTTTTTTTATGGATATTTGATAATTTTGTTCTTTTAGTTTTTGTATACTTTAAACTTACATTATTTGTGTAGTTTTATATAATAAAAAGATTTAAAAACAAAAAAACAAAAAAAAAAATTGTTAGATTGAATAACATAGAAATGGAGATGAATTTCACGGTAAGTTTATCCGAATCAGTTTTGATTATAAATTCATGTGAAATAAAATCTACAGTCCTATCCAGTGGCGGAGCCACGTTGAGGAACAGGGGGCCATGGACTCCCCAAAGTTTAAATTTTTTTCAATTTAATCCTTTGTAAATTTACACTATGGCCCTCCAAAAAATATAAGTAGCCCCTAAAGTTTAAGATTTTTGTAATTTTCCCATTTGTAAATATATTAAAGCATTCCTAAAAATATAAGTAGGCCACTTCAATATTTTTATAGGATTAAAAATAATATTAAAAATTTATTTTTGATAAAAATAAAGAGAAATTTTATTTGAGAAAGCTAAATTACTCGTAATGACTGTTAAATGATATTTTTGTTAAATAATAAATTAATGTTTATTTAATAGTTTATTGCAACTAAACAAATTGACAAAAAAAATCCACATTATTCTCCTTTGGGTAGATACTAAGTCACCTGCCGAAAAAAATTGCATATCCAAGTCATGCATGGGAGTTAAAAAGCAAATTAAAAGATGACCAAAAAGAAGAAAAATCCAAGTTACCATTTGTTTCCATCAACAGTGAAATTTTCAGAGCAGAGCTTGTAGACATTAATACTGGAGAAGTTCTCAATCCTCCATGTGACCTTCGTTACTTGTCCATTAACACCACTCAAAACTTCAATCTTCCATGTCGCCTTCGTTGTTAGTCCATTAACATCCATAGGCATAGACTTGCTATCCACTACACTCAAAATTTCATTGCTTTAGACAATGGAGGGTTTATGATTAAAAATACAGGGTATATAGATATATTAATACCTTCTATTATGCTATCTGCACAACTTGAAGAGGACGATTCAAGGTTTCGTTTCCTAGTGAGCCAGCCACGCTCCTTTGATTAATTATTGACAATTCAAGTCTTTCTTTAACAATTCTTTTTTTTAAGAGGCCTTATTGATTAAATATTTTGGGCCTTTTGATTCCAATAATATATAATTCTAAAAAAAAAAAAAAGAGGAAAATGTGTGATTTAAAAGAATGTTGTGATTGATGGTACCACCACCCACCCATTTAGATGGGGACTTTGTTAAGTTAAATTTAGATGGGCCATTTTTAAAAGACCTTGGTAAATTAAAAACAATTCCAATTGACTCAAAACCTGTTAAGCTTAAAACAAATTTACACTCTTAATTTGGGCTAATTTTAAAATTTATTTATATTTTTGAAAAATCAATTCGGCTCTAAAAAAATCAACTTGGACTTCTTTTAAAACAGATTGGACAACAAAATTTTCAAAACAAAATTCCAAACAAATTTAGGTTTTGAGTAGCAAATTTAAAGAAAATTAGATTGGGTTTTGAAAAACAATTAAATTGGGCTTTAGCTTTATGCACTTCCTTAATATCAAGCGTGAAAGGACTTTTACTTGAAATTTATTTTATTTTTAGATAAACTATGCAAATGGTCACTCAATACGTGTTTCTATTTTGGTCACTCAACTTTAAAAATTTTCAATCTAGGCACTAATATTTGAATTCGTTCAGCAGGTGGACTAATCCATGACAAGCATGGGAGATAGATTGTTGGTTTTTCAAGAAATATTGGTTGTTGTTTGATCATCACCGCTGAACTTTGCGGTGCATTGGAAGGTCTCCAATTACCCTCAAATCTTGGGATTGAATGAGTAATTCTTGATATGGGTAGTACTGAAGCATCCAAGTGATTCAAGCAACTAAAGTGGATCAACAATATTCTGCTGTAAGTCGAGCCATCAAGACTCTACTCCAACTTTCTTGGATGGTTAAGATTGAACATATCTTTAGAGATGGTAATAGGGTTGCTGATGGTTTGGCTTCAATGGTGTTCTTAAGATCGTTGGGTAGATATATTTTCATGCAACCGCAAGATGAAGTGATCAAATTACTGCATGATGACTACTCTAGAATGGCTTGGCCTCACTTAGTGTAGTTATGGTTTATTCCTTTTTCTTTTACAAAAAAAAAGGGTTATGTGAATAAATGTCTTAGTGACCTCAGAGGATATATGCTATGTGATAATGAAATGATATTGGAGTTGAGAGGGATTGGGGTTTTGGATGGGAATTGGGTTGGTGTTGCAAGGTTTCGAACTTCGAAAGGGATTAGGAGAGGAGAAATGGGTCATGTAATGTGTTTAATGGAGTTCTGTGTACTTTTTAGAGTTCCGTTAAAGGCCAGGAGTTTTGTTTTGGCCTGGAGCTCTGGGATTTATTGAAATAAAGTATGATTTGAAATATTGCACATTCTGATTGATTGAAGCTCTTTTGAGACTTACTAAAGACTACAAAAGTGATATGAAAATGTATGTGTAATAATATGTGAAAATAGAGATAAAGTGAACATGTGAATTAAGTGTTCAATGATATATGTGAATTAAGTATTTATGTTATGTTTGTGAAATGAGAGAAAGATTTTTATATGTGAATGTTAATTAGTGATAATATATGTTAAAGTGAAAACTACAAGTTATAAAGTTAATTTAAATGATTTTATGTTTTGGAAATAAATTAAAAGGTATTTGTTTAAACGCGTAGGTAAAAGAAAGTAGATTGAACATACAAGAAATACTTCTTCACGAGGATCACAACAACTCTCAAAGTTTCAAGACTTTGCTGGTATATGATTTTGGACATAGAAATGACATGTACATTAGGTGTTTATGTTATGTTTAAGTAGTACTTAAATGATAATTTTGGGGAATTACATGGTATTTGGTAATGAAAATGAAAATATGGTTGTTTGTTAATCTAATACATTTTGAGGGCTAAATATGTTAGTAAATGTTCGAAAATGATTCAAGAAGTCTAAATTGAGCTTTATAAGATTAAAATTAAGTGAAAGAAAAATATCTGTATCTAAGTGACTTAGTGCCAAATGTGACATATGTTGCTCAGGTTATCGATTTAACCTAGGTGAGGGGCGTTTCATAGAATAAAAACATTTACTTATCAATACTTACATACTCTATCAATTTGATCCTAATTCTGAACACTTCAATAAATTTAACCTTTCACATTTACAAATTCTATCAATTTTATCCTCAAACTTACTAACCAAAGCTTTCATCTTTTAAAATAGAGGCATTCCACATCTATTAATTGTTTTATTTATGGTTGAAATTATCCAATTCAATACATGACTTTTTGTTTATATTTTTAAGAAGTTAGAGTTAGAAATTAACCAAACACCCTAAAAAATAATAGAAAATACAAATTTAAAAATATAATATATAATAAAATTATACAAATAATTTAATATTTGTAAAAATACTATTTTTCACTCTGACTAGTATAATTTTAGTTTGTAATTAATTTGGTAAATGATTTGACACTAAATCAAATTATTAGTGATATGTATTGTTTATTGTTGGTTTAAAAATTAAAAATAAATAAAAGGTGTCACATCTCAAAAACTGGGTTAGTAGAAATTAGGTTAATGAAACCAAGAGTGGTCACGTTCTGTTTTTGAATTAAGGTTGTGGGAATTTTGTCAAGTGAAGTGATCTAGTTCAGTGGTTAAGTGTTGTGTTGTGTGTGTAAGGTTCTGGGTTCGGATCTTTTCCGTTGAATTTTTATTTTTTTTCCTAACCCTATCCTTGCACGTCTGGCTTATATATTATTTTTGCTCAATTAATGATAAGAATGAGCTTGTTGGTTCAGTGTTAAGGTTTTAGCTTATCTAGATGTCTCGTGTTCGGCTTTTGTGTGTAAAGTGAAAATTAATGGGTGGCTTTTTGAAAAAAAATGGGAGAAATTATCTCCTAATTTCTCTCCCATGTTTCTCTCTCTCTCTCTAAGTTAACGTTTATTCTTCTATTTTCCCAATTTTTTTTCCTTCTTACTCTTTTTCTTATTTTTTTTCTCTTTGTTACCTTCAATTTTCTTTTCTTTTCTTTCTTTGTTGTCAACATAATTTCCATTCGTTAATCTTGCGATTTCAATCCTTCCTCTTTTCTTTTGTTGTTTTAGTATATGATTTTGTTGATTTGGTGTATGCGATTTAGAGTTCTAGAGTTAAGATAAGTTCCGTGTAAATATAGTGTTCATTTTCCATAATATTATTGTTAAGAAAGATGTTCTTGAGTATTGTTATTCGAGAAAGTTTGTGGGTGTTGATTTCGTTTTGGTGTTCTTTTGTGGGAATCAATTAGGGGAAGATCGTGAGGCACCTAACTTTTTTCCTGTGAGTGAAGTGTCTTAGGAATCGGTTTCTCTCGAGATAAGGGTCGAATATTTTAGCAATTGTGGTCGTATTATGCTTTGGGTTTGATGTGTGATTTTTAATTGGTGTGGTTTTGTGGTGTTTTATGGTTTGAAAGTGTGTCATATCGTAGTGTTTTAGAATCGACAAGGTGTGTAGCGAAAACTTCGAAAAACAGCAAATGACATTATGCCGAAAAGCTTACTGTCGACATCACATAGCTGTGTGCCAGACCGTGTAGGTCACACGAATAGGTTATTTGGGCCATGCACACGGGTGTGTGTTTGGGCTAATAGGGCCGTGTGGGGCCATTTTTCGTAAAACTTTGTTAGGGCCGTATTTAAAGTGTGATTAGAAAATTTGTCACTTTGTAGGTTCCGAAATGTGTTATGTAGGTATTATGAACATGAAATTTGGTATTTTTCCTTTGTTAATGTCATTTCTGAAAGTGTGATAGTATGTTCTAATATGTACGATACGTATGAAATATAAATACATCTGTTATATGACTAGTTTTTGCAAGTGAGACCCAAGATATGAAATACTAATATTACATTTGTAATATTCAAAAGCTTGGTTATGGTATAATCTCTACTTCTGATTTGTAATTTGAGAAATATGTATAAGCATGATTCATTTATGTGCATCTAAGTATGTTATTTGTTTGGATATATGCATTGGGGTGAGATAATGATATGATGGGGGAAGTATTTTGGCAATTTAACTACATATTGATATTAGTAAACCATTGTTGTCGAGCAACCCAGGATGGCGGGTCATTGTTGTCGGGCAACCTAGGATGACTTAATTTATGGTATAACCACATATTTGATTTGGTGGCTTGACCACACTATTTGATTCTAAAGGATTACCGCATTATTTCTGGCAGCTTGACTGCGCTATTCTGAAAAGTGGCATACGCTCACTTTTAGTTGTGTGGGGTTGGATGGGTACTCGTTACCCTATCTAGTGTAATTGGTGAGACGAAGATAGTGTGTAGCGGATGGGGGTAGGATCTGTTTCTGTGTCTGTATTTGCATCTGCATCTATGTCTGCATCTAATTTTATATATGAATTGCATTTGTTTCTGCAAATGTTATTGTTTTTGATGTTGTTCTGTTTGTTTGGGTTGAGTTACACACTAAGCTTGTAAGCTCACCCAATTTTTCTGACTTTTTAGGTAATTGGCAGAATTAGGAGTGGGCGGCGTTTGGAAACTCGGACTGGTTTTCTCGCATAAGATGGTTTGATTTACTAATAATTGAACTTTTCTAGACTTTTGATTTCTAGATAAATTTTCAGATTTAATTTTGGTTTTTGTTATTTAGTTAAAGTTTTTTGCATGACTTCTGCCAATTAAAATTAATGTTTGATTTTAAAAGTTTAAACGAGTTAAGGACTTTCCACTGCAAATTTGAAAAGAGTTTTACGAAGGTTAATAATGAGAGTTTCAGAATATGGTCAATCGGCAAAACTATACGTTTTCACTTATCAAAGTCACGGTTTTCAACTTATCAACTCTAAAGTTTCCGCTAAAAATTAAGTATCAAATTAAGTGTTTTTTTTGTAAAATAAATAAATTATGCGCGTGTGTTTTTCTGAATAACATGTAAGATTATTGTGAAATATAATATTTTTGATTTACATGATTGGGGTGTTACAAAAGGTATAATAATCTCTTAATCAATTTATAAAATTAAAAAAAATCATTATCAATGTAACAAAAGGAAATTCAATTAATTCTTTCACATTTTTTTTCTTATGAAAAATTAGATGTTCATGATTTTTTCTTATTTAATTATTGATTGAACAATTGGATTTTTCAAAGCCATATTTTTTAACTCTAGATTTAATTTCCAATTTCAAGAACCAACTTTGAGGACTATTTTTGTGTACCTTGAAGGAAATATCATACAGTTAACTATAAGAGTAAATCTATAAATTATTTTTTTTAAAGGTTTTCCCATTTTCTTTAGCCAAAATTTTATCAATCAAAGGATTATAAAATATAATATTTAGAAGAAAACTAATGAAAAAAAAAAAGAAATAAAGTTTCAATATAAACTCATTGGTATCAGGAATTGGCTCAGAAAACGGCTCGTTAGTTGATGGAAGTTCTTTTTTTATTTTTTGGATTTTACAAATTTATAGATGTGTAATGCCTGTATTTCAAAAGCTAAAAGCTTTGGTTAGGACATTTAAGAATCAAATTAATAGAATTTGTAAATGTGAAGGGTTAAATTTATTGAATTATTTAGAATTAGGATCAAATTGATGAAATATGTAAGTATTGATGACTAAATGTGTTATTGTACCAGTTAAAAAAAGGTTTTCCATTATCAATTTAATGATGGGTGACCAAAACAGGAACAAATTCAAACATTAGTGTCTAAATTAAAAAAAATTAAAGTAGGGTGACCAAAACAGGAACATGGGCATAGTTAGGTAATCATTTGTATAGTTTACGCTTCATTTTATTAACATTGTTTGTTTTTTAACACAATTAATCTAAGTTGTTCGTGTAATAAATACAAATATTTTTATAATTTGATCCACGTGTTTTAAATATTTTACATCAAATTTGAATTAACATTTCACACCTAAATTAATAGCTAAACTAAGAAAGGACTTGATTGATACATACAAATACCTAGAAGATTCAATTAAAATATTTTAAAGTTAAAAGGTCAATTTAGAATTTAAACAATAAATTAAGGACGTTTGGTGTTATTGACCCAAATACAACCATTAAATTATGCATACATCTATACCCTACATTAAAAGCAATCCCCCGTAACGCTAGCAAGGTTGAATTTGAGATTTGTTTTTTGCCATCCATAAATAAGAAGATATTTTATTTCAACGCACTCGAACTCATATCTTCTTACATTGACAACAATACTCATACCAATCGAGTTAATACTCAATTGGCGATTCCATTCTTCGCTTCACACAGTTGGTAGACTTTGGTTAGGCTCAGTTTAGAAATTTGAAACGTGGCAATTAGCTTGTTCACCATATGCGAGTGGGGGAATTGCATTAAAATAATTCTACTCAATGCTATAGTAAACTATTCTTCAGTGCAGAATTGAATCTCGATAGTTTGTTTTTGCAGAATTATATGCTGTTGTCTAATTCAATTCAACTTTGCCTGCTCCATTTATATCTGTTTATTGCCAATTGTATTGTTTCATGCATTTCTTTTTCATTTAAATACATTATAACAACATTATAATGAAAACAAACGCCAGTTTTGTATACCACATGACTACATAAATAAATAATTTAAGCATGACGATAACAAGAACACCATATATACTTGCATATAAATTCTATAAGATGAAATCCTTGATTCTACCCCATTCAGCCTCACCAACCTTGGCATTGGCCTCATACTCTGCCCATTCCTTTCCCAATGCTTCCATCTCCATTTTCATTTCCTTGCAACTTCTGTATATCCCCTTTCGTTCATCCAATATATTCTCCCTTTCCTTCTGTGCTTCTTCAACTTCCTCATGGGGGGCAGCATGTGTGTGCTCTACCTGTTTCACCTCTCATTTGATGAACTCTTTATATCTGATTAGTGTACACTCCAAATTACGAGCAATAGTCCGCTTGATAGATTCCTTCACTTCTTGTCCCGCACTGCTTTCGCTGCTCGGCCAGCTAGTTCTTTCAATCTTTCCTCCATGCTCAACAACTCTTTTTTTTGCTAATTGAAAGGGTGTTGGAGGAACAATCAAAACTAGCTAGGATCATGAGTGCCTGTATAAGCGGAGAAAACTTCCCTGAATCTTAAGATTAACAAGGTCATATTCAAGGCTTCAAGGCTTCGTGTCTTCCTTTGCTTCTTTGAAATAAAAAATTTTAGAGCTTGGAAGCTCATACTCTAAGCTAATGAAGAATGTATTCATGTTAATCATAAGATGTAATGCAGTAGTTACTCACCTGATTCCTTAATTATGAGGTCAAAGATTTAATTCAATCCATGTAAATGAAGTACATTTCATGATTAATTGTTTATCTTTTTTGAGAGCACTCGTAGTGAAGGAATTAATCACTCTAGTAAACACTTTAATTTCAACCAAAAAAAAAATGTGTTCATGTCTTCCTCAATAGGCTCTTCAAGTTCAATGGCCTAAAATAGTGGAAAAGAAAAGCAATAATAGAGAGACATATATGCATTAATATTAACAAGGCATAACGATTTTTTTGGCTTTCAATTTTATAAATATATATATTGTAGCGACGTAAAAAAATTTGTTTGGTCACTAATTGAGGTGACTTATTGGAAATTTGAAAATCGACTTTCGATTTTAAAAAGAAAGGGGAGTCGCCACCGATCCTTTTTCCTAGGTGTGATCGGACACCTAATAAATCTTTTTCTTTTAAAAGAAAATTCCTTTTTTAAAACAAAAAGAAGGCCGAATTTAGGTCTACGTCAAAAAACCAAAGTAAAGTTGGGTTCGGGAGTCGGTTACATGCGAGGAAGGTATTAGCACCCTCGCGACGCCCAAAATTGGTATCTTTATTAAACAGGTGTTGTCTTGATTTTCAAAAATACGAATTCAATTTGACATTTAATCGTGATTCGATTGAAAAATGAGAATTTTTAGTTTTCGATTTTTTTAGAAAGGGTGTCCCGTTTTTAACACGAGCCGACGAATTTCATCCAACATAGCGATGAAATCGATGACTTAATGTTAAATCGGTTCATTGCCTTATTTATTGAAAATAGTAAAAAAACATGAATAAAAATCTTTAAAGTAGTGAACAACAAAATGATATAAAATGGGCGGGAAACAAAAAATAAAAGAGTTAGAAATACATCGAAGCGAATAATAAATATGACAATAATATTAAAACAATGACAATATAAGCGATATTAAACATGATAATAATATTATTAAACACGAAATAAGGATAAATATATATAAACATATAATAATAATAATAAGTAAAGTGACATAAACTTAATATTAAAAAAAATACTAATTGTGCTAGATATATATTAAAGTGTATGTAATAATAGGAATGAAAAGTGTATACATAATAATACTAAAATACATACATAATAGATATATACATAATATATATAAAATGAACATATACAATATATATTATAAATACTAATAACATAAAAATATATATTAATAATACTATATAAATATGTACATATATATTAAAAATAAATACATAATAATATTAAAAGTATGTACATAATATAGTGTTAAAAATGCATACATAATATAGCTATTAAAAAAATATATACATAATATAATAAAATATATGAATAATAGGATATAAAAAAATATACATAATATATAAAAAATATAATATTTTAAAAAATAATATACATAATATAAGAGTATTTAAAATAATAAATAAAAACAATAAAGAAATGAGTAAAAATAATATACGTAATAATATAGTAAGAAAATAATCTATTTATAATAAGTACTTGAAAACATCTATATGTATATAATTATAATAATGATAAAAAAAAATAATAATAGTGAAATAATAATAAATATAATAATAGAAACGATAATACTATATAAAAAGTATATATATACATATATAATAAAATATATACTAATATTAATAATGAATATAATATTATAATACTAATAATAACAATATGAAATTAAAGTAACTAAAAATAATACCATATATAAATATATATGCGTAGGCATGTATAATGAAAACATACACTAATACATAAAAAAAAATATTGATAATATTAATAATATTAGAAATAATAATAATAATATTTAATAAAGAAACAAAAATAAATAAGAAAGGGCTAAAATTGAGCTAATAACAAAGTTTTGGGGCAAATTTAAAAGGAAATAAAGGGGAAAGGACTAAATTGCACGCGCAAACAAATAAGAGGGACTAGATCGGGCAATCAACCATTCGGCCTAAAACTCACAGCAACAGAGGGACCAAAATGAAACAAAAACAAAATTTCTGGGCAAAATTAAAAATACGAAAAATTGAATTATAAAGCTATAAAAAAAGCGGAAGGGCTAAAAGTGCAATTAGCCCTTCCGTAAAAAACACGCGGATCCTAAGCGGGCATGGGTCGGATCAGACCGGGTTAAATCAAAACGACGTCGTTTTGGGGTTAAAGGGCAGCCCCCGAAACGACGTCGTTTTGGGAGGCTATAAAAGGCCTATTTTTATCAAAAAAAATTCATTTTTCCTATTTCATAAAAAAAAACTAAACTCCCTCTCTCAAACTCTCTCACCCTCTTCCCTCTCCGGTCAATCTCCGATGGAAGCTCCGGTCACCGCCACCGCGCCGGCCACCGTCGCCGGCCACTGCACACGGTGGCCAGAAGTTCAAAAGGTAATTTTTTTAATTTTTTTATTTTAATAATACATATGTATATGTACATAAAATGAGAGAAAAAAAAACAAAAAAAGAAAGAAAGAAAAAAATCCGAAAGAAAAAAAGAAAAGGATGCAAACCACCTTCTGTTGTTTCTATATTTTTCTTGCTTTTGGTTATCCTCTGTTTTAGCGTTGTTCTCTGCCTTTTTGGTTTGGAGTCACTTGTTTTGTGTTTAAAACTATGATTTTTATTCATGAATTGTCGACCCCCTTACAAAATTTTTGTTTGGCTTTTTATAGCCATTTTTACAATGTCCTAATTATATTGTGTGTTTGCTTGATTTTGCAGGTGGAGCAGGTGGTGATGGCAGACGGTGGACGTGGCAGACGGCATGGGGGTGGCTAGGCTTTGACAGTGGTTAGGGGGGCTAGGGTTTCATACTGTTTGTTTTGTTTTTTCTGATGTTGGGCTAGGTCTAGGTTTAGTTGGGTATTGGGCTGGTGGTATTTGGGCTAGGTTTAGTTATTGTAATTGTGGGTCAAAATTGGCCTGTAACAGCTGCCCCTCTTTGCTCATTGTCGTGTAACGAGAATAGAGCAAAGACACAAAGAAAGGTTAATTTTGCCTAGTCTTACCGAGTCTTGACTTCTTTGGTGCTCTTCTTGTTCAGGTAGTCTCCTTTCAGTCTACCGCATCTTGTAGCTTTGGTTCAATCCACTACATCTTCTGCTATATGCCTTGTAGCTTCAATCTACTCCACTGTAACTTCAAGGATATGAGATTTATAGCTTCGATCTGCTTCCCTGTAACTTTAGAAAGATAAGATTTACAGCTTCAATCTGCTCTTCTACCGCTTCAGTGAGATAAAGTTTTGGTCTTCTCTTCTGCCACTTTAGAAAAGCAAGATCTGATATCCTTGATCAGCTCCACTGCAACTTCAGGAAAACAAAATCTGGTGTCTTCAATCAGCTTCAATCTTGATTCTTTACTCGGCATGTGATCCTGAGCTCAACTCACTTCTCGCAATATAAGTTGACTCTTTAAAAACAGACATTAAATACAGAAACTGAAAATAGCTCAGCACGTGCTCAACTCACCTCTTGCAATATGAGTTGGTTTTTGAAACTTAATTTGAAAAACAGATTTTGAAAATACCTCGACATGTGACCCGAGGCTCAACTCACCTCTCGCAATATGAGTTGATTTTTGAAAAATATAAATTGAAAAAACAGAAATTAAAAGTACCTCAGCGTATCCCGAGGCTCAACTCACTTCTTGCAATATGAGTTGATTTTTTTGAAACATAAATTGAAAATACCTCAGCGTGTCCCGAGGCTCAACTCACTTCTCGCAATATGAGTTGATTTTTTTGAAACATAAATTGAAAAAATGGAAATTGAAAATACCTCAGCGTGTCCCGAGGCTCAACTCACCACTCGCAATATGAGTTGATTTTTTGAAGAACAGAAATTGAAAATACCTCAACGTGTCTTGAGGCTCAACTCACCTCTCGCAATATGAGTTGATTTTTTGAAACAGAAATAAAAACATCAGAATACCAAAACATGTCATCTGGTGGAACTCAGGTGTCTTTTCCTTTGATTCAGTACAGCTATCATCACATCCTCTTGCTCTACTGGATTACCTGTATATGTCATGCATGATGTTATCATGATATGCACATGTTTGTCTTAAACGCCTTTATGCCTACATGATTATGCTATGCGCCTTAGGCATGTTTGTCGTCTGTCCTTTTTCGTCACGATCTTTCTTCTTCTTCTTCTTCTTCTTTTTTTGATGATCTGCATTCATTACTTCGGCTCTTGACTTTCTCTTTAGGCCCTGTACCCGTCCTCAAACTTCACGAATAATCTATGTTTCTCAGATATCGCTCTTTTGCCCCTGGTTGAGCTTTGTTCTTGCTTTGAGACTCTTGTACTTATCGAATTCTTATCCGGGTAATGCTTAACATTTCTTTTGTTTAGAGTATGTCATTTCACTATTTATCATATAAATAAACACATAATGAGATGCATGAAAATTGTCAGGTAGGGACAAAAGGGATACCTCACATTTATTTACTTCAAATGTAGCAAACAAAGAAAGTTAACCAATGATAGTAAAAAGTGTCATAAAGAGAAAAGAGATCGCATTCAACGGATACAAATGCTCTAGATATTCAATGCATGAACTCTTCCACGTTCTTTAATCAAGAATCTTTTCGATCATGGCTTCTTGCATAGAAGTTTTCGAGCTGCTGAAAATGCTTCAAATACTGTAGTCTTGCTGTTTGACCCACCGTTCAAAACGCCCTGCTTTTCAAGCCCAATGTTTGCTTCATTAGAATGCCCTTTCAGGTTTTCATCCTAATCTTTCGTGTTAATCAAGATGCTCTTTTCGGGTTTTCACCTTGACCCTTTTTTTTTAGGTATAATATTTCTTCACAGCATCTGAATTCATTGGATGAGGTAATTCCTTCTCATCCATCTCAGTAAGAATTAAAGCTCCACCTGAGAATGCCTTCTTTACGACGTATGGTCCTTCCCAATTTGGTGCCCATTTTCCTCGCAGGTCTTTTTGTATTGGGAGAATCTTTCTCAGCACGAGTTCTCTTTCGTGGAATTCTCTTGGCCGTACTTTCTTGTCATGGGCCGCGATCATTCTCTTCTGGTACATCTGTCCGTGACAAAATACCTTTAAACGTTTTTCTTCGATGAGGTTTAACTGGTCATATCAAGCTCGAACCCATTCTGCTTTCTCTAATTTCGACTCCATTAAGACTCGTAGAGAAGGGATCTCAACTTCGATAGGTAGCACAGCTTCCATTCCATAGACCAGAGAGAAAGGAGTTGCTCCCGTAGATGTCCGCACAGATGTGCGATATGCATACAAAGCAAATGGTAGCTTCTCATACCAGTCTTTATATGTCTTGATCATTTTCCCAATAATCTTCTTAATATTCTTGTTGGCCGCTTCAACAGCTCCGTTCATTTTTGGGCGATAGGGTGATGAGTTATGATGCTTTATTTGAAATTGCTCACACACTTCCTTCATCATCTTGTTGTTCAGATTCAATGCGTTATCTGAAATGATTCTTTCAGGAAAACCATATCGACAAATGATTTCCTTTTTCAAAAACCTGCAAACTGCAGTTTTTGTCACATTGGCAAATGAAGCGGCTTCTATCCATTTTGTGAAGTAATCAATAACCACAAAAATGAACCAGTGTCCATTAGAAGCTTTTGGGGAAATTGGCCCTATAACATCCATGCCCCACATAGAAAAAAGCCACGATGAAGTCATGACATGAAGGGGCGAAGGGGATGCATGAATTTTATCACCGTAAATTTGACATTTGTGGCACTTTCGTGCATAACTAATACAGTCGCTCTCCATCGTCAACCAGTAGTAACCGAGTCTCATAATCTTCCTGGCCATAGTGAAACCATTGGCATGTGTCCCACAAATTACTTCATGATTCCTTCATGGACATCTTCAAGTATTTTTCTGGCTTCAACAGCTTCTACGCATCTCAAGAGCACTTGATCTTTTCCTTTTTTGTACAGAATGTCCCCATCAAGAACAAATCCTACTGCCATTCTTCTGATTGTTCTTTTGTCGTTCTCATTTGCTTGTTTGGGATACTTTTGATTCTTGACATATTCTAAGATATCATGGAACCATGGCCGTCCATCTGGCTCTTTTTCAATGCTGAAACAATGTGCCGGGACTTCATATATGCTCATTTGAAGAGGCATTATTTATGTTTCTCTGTTAGCTTTGAACATTGAAGCCAAAGTGGCCAGGGCATCTGCCAATTGGTTTTCTTCTCGTGGGAAATAATTAAAAGTTACTTCTTCGAATTCTTTAATCAGTTCTGCCACTAGATCACTGTATTTAACCAATTTCGAATCCCTCACTTCCCAATCTCTACGGATTTGGTAAATCACCAACGCTGAGTCTCCGTATACCTCTAAAGTTTTGACGTTTCGTTCAATTGCTGCACGAAGTCCCATGATACAAGCCTCATATTCCTCTATGTTATTGGTATAGAAGAAGTTTAATCTGGCAGTGAATGGATAATGGCTCCCTTCTGGTGATATTAAGACTGCTTCAATCCCATGCCCCAATGCGTTTGACGCACCATCAAAACTTATCTTCCATGACTTCTCTTTTGATGAATCGCACTCTTTTTCCGTAATGCACATCAAGTCTTCATCCATGAAATTAAATCTCAATGGCTCGTATTCTTCCGTAGTTCGAGTTGCTAAGAAATCAGCTATTGCGCTTCCTTTTATAGACTTTTGACTCACATAGACGATGTCGTATTCTGATAGTAGGATCTGCCATCGTGCCATTCTTTCTGAGAGTGCAGGTGATTCCATCATGTACTTTATTGGGTTCAGCTTTGAAATTAACCATGTCGTATGATAAAACATATATTGCCTGAGCCTCCGAACTACCCAAACCAAAGCACAACAGAATTTTTCAATTGACGAGTACTTTGCCTCATACTTTGTGAACTTTTTGCTGAGATAGTAAATCGCCTTTTCTCTTTTCCCTGACTCATCATGTTGCCCCAGTACGCAACCCATTGAATTTTCGAACACAGTCAGATACAATATTAACGGTCTTTCTGGAGTTGGCCGTACTAACGCCGGGGGACTAGACAAATATTGTTTTATCTTGTCAAAAGCCACTTGGCATTCCTCGTTCCATTCTCCCGGATTATGTTTTTGAAGAAGTCAAAAGATTGGGTCACACTGGTTGGTAAGTTGAGCAATGAACCGAGCGATGTAGTTCAACCTCCTAAAAATCCTCCTCGACTTCTTTTTGCGTCTTGCCTTGGAGGTGGTAGTTCTTGTATGGCTTTTATCTTATTTGGATCAACTTCAATGCCTCTCTCACTGACGATGAAGCCTAGCAATTTTCCCGAGGTAGCCCCAAATGTACACTTGGCTGGATTAAGCTTCAACTGGAACTTTCTCAATCTTTCGAATAACTTCCTGAGGTTCCCTACATGTTCTCTTTCCCCCTTGGATTTGGCGATCATATCATCGACGTAGACTTCTATTTCTTTATGCATCATGTCATGAAACAACATCACCATGGCCCTCTGATATGTTGCCCCAGCGTTCTTTAATCCGAACGGCATCACCTTATAGCAGAATGTTCCCCACATCGTTACGAAAGTAGTTTTCTCCATGTCCTCAGGAGCCATCTTTATCTAATTATAACCCGAGAATTCATCCATGAACGAAAACAATAAATGTTTAGCTGTGTTATCCACCAATGTATCGATGTGTGGCAAAGGAAAATTATCTTTAGGACTTGCTCGATTCAAATCGCAATAATTCACACACATCCGTACTTTGCCGTCTTTCTTCGGTACTGGAACTATGTTAGCTACCCATTTTGGGTACTTGGAGACTTATAGGAAGCCAGCATTGAATTGTTTCTTAATTTCTTCTTTTATCTTTAACAACATTTCGGGTCTCATTCATCTTAGCTTCTGTTGAATGGGTTTGCATTCTGGTTTCAGTGGGAGTCTATGGACCACTGCATCCTCATCCAATCCTGGTATGTCCTGATACGACCATGCAAATACATCTTTGTACTCATGAAGCAAAGCGATCAAATCATGTTTGGTGTTATCTGAAATGGAAGTCCCAACCTTCACTTCTTTCTTCTTTTCTTCATTTCCCAAGTTTACTATCTCAACAGATTCTTGATGAGGTAGAATCTCTTTATCTTCATGTTCTACTATTCTTAGTAAGTCAGGAGACGAGACATAGTCTTCAACATTTTTCTCAGCTTCGAACTCTCCTAAACAAATAGCCTTCTCGAAATTGATTTCAAGATTTGTAACGGGTTTGTTCATATCGTTGATAACTGAGCACCTGAAAGTTGAATAGAAAAGAAAACTATAGAGGAGCATCAAAGTATGGGGATCAAAAAGCATAATATTATGGCATGATATGAGATATATGCAATGACAGGCTATGAGAAGAAGAAAAAATTATAAAGTTAATGAGAATGAAAAGACCATGACAAAATGCATCTCCATTGATGTTCATTTAAATGATAAAGAGCAAACATAAACTCTTACAAAAGAAATCCCCACTATTACTTAGTGACATACAAAAATAAGAGTGTTAACATTAAGCATTACTCTGGAGAAGACTTAGAAACTACAAGGAGATCCACAGCAGTCCAATTGTTCAAAACGAATCCAGAAGGACAAGGGTGTATCATTGAAACATCTTTGATTGCATCATCTCCTTTGTCAATGACATTTATACTGACATTCTGAAGACCCCTTTCAATTAATAACAGCATGCTTCGTGGATTATCTTCCCCGGGGTATATCATTCCTGCAGATGTAAATGTTTTTGACAAAGGAAGGTACGTTATGGGCTCCCATTCTAATTCTCGGCCTAAGGCTCTTGCAATCCATTTTTCTCGATCTTTTTGTAACTGTTTTCTTCTTTGTCGCATATCTGGCTGGAACCCTAAACCATATCGAGCCTTATGGGGCACTGGTTTTAAAGCTCTAGCTATCCCTTACTGATATCTTCCCAAACCTTTCCTCGCTCGGGTTCATTTTCCCATAGTCAGCTTAATTCCCATCTTGGTATTTCTTGACAGATTAGGCATGAGAATCTTATTTCCTTCAGCAACAAACGTAGCATTGACAAATTTAAGGGATCGGAAGGAACATTCTACTGCATCTTTGCTTACTTCGAGGTATGGTGCATCAGCAGAGATAGATGCGACAATGTCTTCTTCACCCACGACAGTGACCAAACAGCCATCCATGAAAAACTTTACTTTTTGATGGAGAGATGAAGGAACTGCCCCAGCAGAATGGATCCAAGGCCTTCCTAAAAGGCAATTATATGAGGGTGTAATGTCCATTACCTGGAACTCGACATCATATATGTAGGGACCCACTTCTAGAAGGAACTCAATCTTTCCCATGACTTCTCGTCTTGTCCAATCGAATGCCCTTACTGTAGAGTGACAAGGCCTCAGATAAGACAGATCAATTGGAATTCTAGAAAGTGTGGCCAAAGGCATGACATTGAGTGCAGACCCATTATCAATGAGTACATTCGGCATTATGTAACCCTTGCAACGGGTTGTGATCTGTAATGCTTTTACGGAGCTCCTACCATTTGGCGGTATTTCATCATCACTAAAAGGAATAAAATTATCCACATTCAAGTTATTCACCCACCTATCCAGCTTTTCAACAGATATATTGTTTGCCACATAAGCTTGATTTAACACTTTCAGCAGAGCGTTCCGATGTGGTTCTAAATTCAACAGTAGAGATAATACCGAGATTCGTGCTGGCTGTTTATTCAATTGTTCCACAACATTATATTCACTATGCTTGATGAGCTTCAAGAATTCTTGTGCTTCCTCCTCATTCACAGGCCTTTTAACTTTTTGTTCGGACGGAGTCTCAAGTTTGACCTCGTCCTCATGCATCGGTGCCTTTCCTTTCTGCTTCAAGTCATTAGTCTTCTTCATTGGTTCAACCTCTTTAGAATAACACCTCCCCTGCAGGTGAGGTGTCCTACTTCGCCAACATTTTCGGCCGTGACTTTGGATTTTTCACCTTCAGGGATGATAATGTTAACATCATATTTCCATGATACTGCCTTGTTATCTTTGTAAGGGAACGGGGATGGCACTTCAATTATTATCTTTGGTTTCACTTGCTCCTTTTTTGCATCGTAATAAATCACCAATAGTCGATCGTGCCCTATAAGGGAAACCTGATGATTAATTATCAAAAGTGCATACTTCTCCTTCATCGGTCTCTTCCCTTTTGTTAAAGATCTCGACTTCTTTGTTGTCTATCATGTCTTGAAGTAGTTTTCTGAATCCTTCACAAGACTAGATGTCATGCCTCTCGATCCCATGAAAATCACAAAAACACTAACTTTTTGTATTTCCTTCTTTGAAAATTCTGTTGGGGTGACAGAACAACCCATTTTCAAACATTATCTTCCAAATTTTTCGCAGCAGTGTCTTTATTTCAGAAACATACTTTTTGGCACGCCACCTGTCTTCTTTTGTCACTGGGCTCACGTTCCCTTTAGTGTGGTTAGGGAGCGAATTTCCAGCCGTATTGTCAACACCATCAAATCGTAGAATACCTGCATCAATAAGACCTTGAACCCTCCTTTTAAAGGCCAAACAATTTTCTGTAAAATGCCCCTAGTTTCCAGCGTGGTACATGCAACTAGCATTAGGATCGTACTATTTTGGGTATGGAGGCTTCAGGGGTGCCATATAATGTGGGGATATTAATTGTTTTTCCAACAGTTTTGGGTACAGCTCTCCGTATGACACGGGAATTAGGGTGAACTGGGTTTTTCAGGATTGGATCTTGTCGGTCTTTGTTCATTTTTGGGTTGGTTTTGAGCAGGCATGGTATTTGTGGGAACATGGCAAATGGACTTTGGTTATCTGTGGCGTAGACGGGGTAAGGAGAAGGTGCTTGATAGTAAGTGCTTTGGGGAGGATAATAGAAGTTTAGAGGTGGGCGATATCGAGGTCGTGACTGGGTTGGATACGAATTAGAAGTGTAGTGATTTTCAGTTCCCATATATAGGCTTCTGTCTCTTTTTTCTTTACAGGTGCTGCCTTTTTCTAGCTCTCGGAACCTTCTATCCTTCCACTTTTGATGGCATTTTCTATAAGTTCCCCGGATATTACAATATTTGCGAAGTCTTTCGTGGTACTTCCTACCAACTTATCATAAAACGGTGCTTTCAAAGTGTTGATGAAGAGGACCGTTATTTCAATTTTAGTCAATGGGGGTTCTACTTGGGCCGAGATATCCCTCCATCTTTGCGCGTATTGCCTAAAAGTCTCCATTGGCTTCTTTTCCATCATCTGCAGAATTAGTCGATCAGGCACCATGTCGGATACATGCTTGTATTGTTCGCAAAATACTGATGTCAATCTTTCCATGATCGGATTCTTTCTCTACTAAGTTGATTATACCATCGAAGGGCCGATCCGACCAAGCTATCTTGGAAACAGTGTATTAACAATTTATCTTCATTCACGTAACCAGTCATCTTCCGGCAAAACATGACAAGATGCGCCTTTGGACATCTCGTGCCATCATATTTTTCGAAATCTGGTACTTTGAATTTCGGAGGCAGAACCAGATCGGACACCAAACTGAGCTCTTTGACACTCAATGCAGAGAAGGCTTCAGTACCTTCTATCGCGTTGAATCTTTCTTCCAAACTCTTATACTTATCCTGAACATCATGATCATCCATTTTCAATCTGGCTATTTCTAACGGATCATCCAAATCTGGAACATTGGGATCGGCAGGATTAGCTCCGGGGTTCGATACGAATATACCTTACCCTAAATGAGCAGGGGGTACGGGTCGTTGCTCTACGCTTGCAGGTTCTCCTTGAAGACGTTCTCTTTACATTACATGTGCGTGAGGTGGAGTGAATCCTGGGGGATAGAGCGGATCCTGATCATGATTAGTTCTTGGCTGAGGCTCCATAGTGTCAGGGCTCTACATAGGTCCCTTTCCTTTGACCAAAGCTGTCATCATCTCCATCATTTTGGTCATCTGATCTCTTTGCTTGAGTGTTTCCTCTCGAGATCTTAACATCAGATCTCTTACTTCCTATTGTGCCTTAGTCAACTGCTCTTGCAATTCTCTTTGGGTCCTTTCCATCCTTTCAATTCTCTCATTGAACTCGGCTTCCATAATTCTAGCTTTTTGGTGCGTCCTATAAGAATGGCGTGATTCCAGACTTATACTGTCGCAACTGCGGATTATACGGTTTAACCTCAGTGAATGATTATGGGATATGTACATGCAATGAATGGATGAATGAATAAATGACAAATGAATGTTGAATAAATGACGAATGAATGTTAGTCATAAATATGCAAGAGTTTGGTGTTGATTTCAAGATAGTCCTATACTTAGGCATTTCACTTATCAAAAAAGTCTATTACAAAACGTTTTGCCATTTTTTATTCAACAGTTACACAAATTTCCTAGCCACATCGCCTTGTTTCTTCACTCGCTCTAAGAACTCTGACATGCTTGATCTTTGGCTCGGAATGAATTAGCAACTGAGAGTTTCGCTTCATCTAATAATTGCACAACTTGCATAGCTACCTTACGAATTTCATTGATCAAAAAGCCGAGTTGCATTTCTTTTTCCTGGAGAGCTCCTTCATAAATGCGAGTGTCTCTGTCGTACTGATCATTCTTTTCTTCTAGAGCTTTTAGAAGAGTATCTGACTGTTGCTGACAAGATTGCAGTATATTTTCTAGATCTCGTATTTTCCTTCTTAGCTCTTGACATTTGGATTGTCTAGTCACAAATTCTACAGTCACAGTTTCATACTCAGCATTCTTCTTTCTTAACTCTATCATAGCACACGCAGTTTTTTCCTCTTATTTCTTTACTTTCCCTTTCCAGAATTTCATCCCTCCTTTGATGTTGCTAATTTCTTCCTTCCATTCTACTGATGACTTGCCCAAACCACTATTTTTTATAGTGTTTCTTAATTTTTTATTTTCCAAATGCAGGTCCCTTAAGTCGTTTCTCACGATCTCAGCTTCTCTTTGGATTTTCACGGTTTGGGACTTTTCAATCTAAACATCGATCTTTAGCTGGTAGTTTTCCTCTTGAAGAGAGCTGATATCCCGTAATAACTTATCCTTTTCACATTCAAATTCGTGTCTTGTTACTTCCAGCTCGAATGGTATTTCTTCTGAGAAAGGATTCTAGAAAGTGTAATTCGTCGATGAGACTTGTTGACTATTCACTTGTCGTTTTCTACATATGTCATAATTTTGAGTGATAGTATCAGCATAGAAAGCTAACTTCATTAGGTGAATTCCCTTCCAATACCTTGCAGTATCTCGGACTTTTTTCATGTAGCCTTCACCCGTAAAGGCGAACTCTGATTGTGCCAATCCTCCGGTAGCGGGTATGAACTGTCGTGAAGCAAACTGCCTTTAAACCATTAACGGAGCGTATGCAATTCCTCCCCATAATCCTAGTAAAGGCACCCAATCTTGGCTTCCACATTTGTATAATAGAACTGAAGGACGGATCCATGGTGCTCTCCAGGTTACATCTTCGGTGCGAAAGTTCTAAAAAACCGAAACCTAGTGCTGTTCTGTGACATCCTTTGGCCAACCTTTCTCAAGGTAAGCCTTTAATGGGGCGAATGTTTTTGAGAACATGTGAAAAGGTGTGCGCTCTACTTTCCAGAAATGGCTCAGAATCCAGACATTAAGTAACTGCGCGCATCCGATAAAACATCCTTCCCCTTTTCTCCTACAACTACTCAGAGATCTAAAAGTCTCAGCCAAGATAGTTGGGACGGGGTTGATTCTTTGCCCCAACCTTTTGAAGAAATCCACTACCGCGACTTTTATATGCCCCAAAACTTTTGGGAAGATGATCAGTCCATAAATGGCCAAAGCAAACAAATCCATTCTCTTCACAATATCTGGATGGTTTTGAACTAAGTCTCGCAGAGAAAACCATGGAACACAACTGACTTCATTCTTTTTTTTTATCAGTTTTTCAGCCCATATGTCGGTCATTCCGGTCAACCTCACTAGTTTTTTCTTGAAGGTCATCGGTTTGGGCTCTTTCACATATATCTTGTTGAATTGTACATTGTCAATGCGAAGCATGGCAGCATACTCTTCTATGGTCAGAGTCATATCTTCCTGATTGAAAGTGAAACATTGGTAAGTTGGATCCCAGAATCGAACCATGGCTTGAATCAGTTGTTCGTCTACGTTGACGGCGATCAAGTGAGCTATATCCCCATACTTTTCGGTGAAGATACCCCCAGTGTCTGAATCCTACTGTTTCCAGATCTGAGTCAAGTCTTTGAGGTTATTCTGACGAACATTCGAAGTTACATGTTCGGGAAGATTGGAGATACATCCTTCTGTTAAACTGTCCCCTTTTGCTTTCTGGGTTTTCAGAGACCAGTCTCGGTCCACGACATTTTTCTCGGTTACTTGCGTAATTGACTCTTCCATCAGATACCCGTTTTTGGCAACTAATCTTTAATCAATACCTTCCTAATCAAGATGCCTATGATACATGATGGAACATAAAAATAAAGACAAACAACCTTGGTTAGTAATCACAACAAATATAAACTGAGAAAAACTATGGAAACTTCAACAAATTAAGCTACCCGGTTCAATTTCTTTGCATAAACAGTGTAAATGTAAAAGAAATGAAAGGCAAGAGGCGCTTCTCCCGTGTACTTATTTTGGTGACTATTAACGGACAGAGGTTTGGCATGGCTCTAATTAGGTGGCTCATATGGTTTACTATATGCGATTTCGGTTCTAGACAGATACTCAAATTGTTCGTACTATCGTCTACTAAGACTAGTACGAAGCCTCGGTCGTAGCCCATCACAAGCTCACGAGTTCAATTCAAGGGATTACATTTACTTATGCCTATGCGGAGGGACAAGTTAACTCACGAAAGCATAAGTCATATGTAACCCGGAAGTATTCACTAGCCTGTGCGGAGGGACGAGTTAACTCACGAAGGCATAGCGTTTACTTCCACTTAAGCGGACGGAGCCCGGGTAGAGAGCTCATGTTATGCAAAAATGCAAGTGCACGGTGTGTGGGGAGAAACTCACAAACCTTTACGTTTTAATTAAAAACTACACTAAAAAAACTAAAACCATAAAACTTAGAGTTGAAAAACAACAAGATAAAACAAGTTAGAAGAATATTTACAACATGATGCAAGTGCATGACTTTTCAAAAACACAATTTTGGGATCACGCCTAAATATTAATTTGAACAAGGAATTTTGAAAATTTTGACAACACTCGTTTAATTCTAGACTCGACTCTCAAAATTAGTCCCCAGTGGAGTCGCCAGCTGTAGCGACGTAAAAAATTTTGTTTGGTCACTAATTGAGGTGACTTATTGGAAATTTGAAAATCGACTTTCGATTTTAAAAAGAAAGGGGAGTCGCCACCGATCCTTTTTCCTAGGTGTGATTGGACACCTAATAAATCCTTTTCTTTTAAAAGAAAATTCATTTTTTAAAACAAAAAAAAGGCCAAATTTAGGTCTACGTCAAAAAACCAAAGTAAAGTTGGGTTCGGGAGTCGGTTACGTGCGAGGAAGGTATTAGCACCCTCGCGACGCCCAAAATTGGTATCTTTATTAAACAGGTGTTGTCTTGATTTTTAAAAATACGAATTCAATTCGACATTTAATCGTGATCCGATTGAAAATTGAGAATTTTTAGTTTTCGATTTTTTTAGAAAGGGTGTCCCGTTTTTAACACGAGCCGACGAATTTCATCCAACATAGCGATGAAATCGATGACTTAATGTTAAATCGGTTCATTGCCTTATTTATTGAAAATAGTAAAAAAACATGAATAAAAATCTTTAAAGTAGTGAACAACAAAATGATATAAAATGGGCGGGAAACAAAAAATAAAAGAGTTAGAAATACATCGAAGTGAATAATAAATATGACAATAATATTAAAACAATGACAATATAAGCGATGTTAAACATGATAATAATATTATTAAACACGAAATAAGGATGAATATATATAAACATATAATAATAATAAGTAAAGTGACATAAACTTAATATTAAAAAAAATACTAATTGTGCTAGATATATATTAAAGTGTATGTAATAATAGGAATGAAAAGTGTATACATAATAATACTAAAATACATACATAATATATATATACATAATATATATAAAACGAACATATACAATATATATTATAAATACTAATAACATATAAAGATATATTAATAATACTATATAAATATGTACATATATATTAAAAATAAATACATAATAATATTAAAAGTATGTACATAATATAGTGTTAAAAATGCATACATAATATAGCTATTAAAAAATATATACATAATATAATAAAATATATGAATAATAGGATATAAAAAATATATACATAATATATAAAAATATAATATTTTAAAAAAATAATATACATAATATAAGAGTATTTAAAATAATAAATAAAAAATAATGAAGAAATGAGTAAAAATAATATACGTAATAATATAGTAAGAAAATAATCTATTTATAATAAGTACTTGAAAACATCTATATGTATATACGTATAATAATGATAAAAAAATAATAATAGTGAAAATAATAATAAATATAATAATAGAAACGATAATACTATATAAAAGTTTATATATACATATATAATAAAATATATACTAATATTAATAATGAATATAATATTATAATACTAATAATAACAATATGAAATTAAAGTAACTAAAAATAATACCATATATAAATATATATGCGTAGGCATGTATAATGAAAACATACACTAATACATAAAAAAATAATAATAATATTGATAATATTAATAATATTAGAAATAATAATAATATTTAATAAAGAAACAAAAATAAATAAGAAAGGGCTAAAATTGAGCTAATAACAAAGTTTTGGGGCAAATTTAAAAGGAAATAAAGGGGAAAGGACTAAATTGCACACGCAAACAAATAAAAGGGACTAGATCGGGCAATAAACCATTCGGCCTAAAACTCACAGCAGTAGAGGGACCAAAATGAAACAAAAACAAAATTTCTGGGTAAAATTAAAAATACGAAAAATTAAATTATAAAGCTATAAAAAAAGCGGAAGGGCTAAAAGTGCAATTAGCCCTTCCGTCAAAAACACGCGGATCCTAAGCGGGTATGGGTCCGGTCAGACCGGGTTGCATCAAAACGACATCGTTTTGGGGTTAAAGGGCAGCCCCCAAAACGATGTCGTTTTGGGAGGCTATAAAAGGCCTATTTTTATCAAAAAAAATTCATTTTTCCTATTTCATAAAAAAAAACTAAACTCCCTCTCTCAAACTCTCTCACCCTCTTCCCTCTTCGGTCAATCTCCGATGGGAGCTTCGGTCACTGCCACCACGCTGGCCACTATCGCCGGCCACCGCACACGGTGGCGGAAGTTCAAAAGGTTTTTTTTTTAATTTTTTTATTTTAATAATACGTATGTATATGTACATAAAAGGAGAGAAAAAAAACAAAAAAAAAAGAAAGAAAGAAAAAGATTCGAAAGAAAAAAAGAAAAGGATGCAAACCACCTTCTGTCGTTTCTGTATTTTTCTTGCTTTTGGTTATCCTCTGTTTTAGCGTTGTTCTCTGCCTTTTTGGTTTGGAGTCACTTGTTTTGTGTTTAAAACTATGATTTTTATTCATGAATTGCCGACCCCCTTACAAAATTTTTGTTTGGCTTTTTATAGCCATTTTTTACAATGTCCTAATTATATTGCGTGTTTGCTTGATTTTGCAGGTGGAGCAGGTGGTGGTGGCAGACGGTGGACGTGGCAGACGGCATGGGGGGTGGCTAGGCTCTGACAGTGGTTAGGGGGGCTAGGGTTTCATACTGTTTGTTTTATTTTTTCTGATGTTGGGCTAGGTCTAGGTTTAGTTGGGTATTGGGCTGGTGATATTTGGGCTAGGTTTAGTTATTGTAATTGTGGGTCAAAATTGGCCTGTAGCATATATATTAACCCTTCATTTAATTTTTTAATTCTCTTAGCCTTAAATTTTGTATTGTTTGTTAAATCACGTCAAATTGGATGAAAAAGTTAATATTTGTTAACTTTACTGGCGTGGTACACAAGTGGATGCCACGTAATCAACTAATTAATTTTTTAAAAGAATTTTAAACAAATATAGAAATTATTTTAAATTTTTAAAATTAGTAAAAAAAGTATAACATTTATGAAAAAATTAAATATTTTTAATTTTAAAAAATTAATTAATTGCTAATATGATATATACGTAAATTGTCATAGATGGAAAAGTTTGACAAACAATATCAGTGTACGACCTAAACAAATTTAGACTTTTGTCTAAGGCTTCTTCTAGAGAATTAATTGATTTTTTTCAAGTTCTTCCATGGTTAAGGGTAGGTTTAGATGGGCGGTGCGTTGACTTGCGTCTAGTGTAAAAACAGCAATGACAGTGAGATTAGATACTGTAACAATACCGTAACATGAGATAAAAAGTAAGCTCTTTTGAAAATTCGTTGTAAATTTCTTCCGGCTCTATAAAAAAAATTTACTATAAATTTTTCTTTAATTTCAAATTTTTTCAATTTTTATTTTTGGCAAAAAAAAAAACCTAATCTTTGATTCAATTATATGTTACTGTTTATATTTTTGGATGATTTTGGTGGGATTATCTAATTAAATTTAGAAGAAGAAAAAGAAAAACAAGTTTTTATTTAAAATTAGAAGATAGAAAAGGAAAAAGGAAATTAATAAATTTAAAAGAAATAGAACGAAAGAAAAATGAAATAAAAAAGGAGAGAAAAGATAATAATAATAATAATAATAATAATAATAATAATAAGCTTTGTTTGTAATTTAAATTTAAAAGAAAAAAGTTTTGGACTAATTGTTAGGTCTCCTTAAGCTATTAGTCAAAAGTCTACACTTTTACCACATGTCAGTTTATAATTAGACCACGTGTTAATTAGATTAACATTTAACTCCATTAGAGGCGAGTACTATATTTATAGACGAAATTAAAGTTCAAATACTATATCCAACAAATTAAAAAAAAAATATATATCATAGTGACAATTTTATTGGGTCTTTATATATAATATTATTATAATATTATCAAATCTTATCAAGAGATCCACAAGTCACATCTCTCTATAACCTTATGACAATCTAAGCAAATTTGTTATCATAACCATGGGCTTAGAGATAAATAATAATAATAATAATAATAATAAGGAAAATTGGAGAGGGGGCTTTATTTGATCTCTGCCATTGGCTTTCCGTCTTTATCTTAAACGCGGTGAATTGACCAACATTATTATGACATCTATTAGGGGTAAAGTTAGGAAAAAATTTTAAAGGGTTAAATTAAATATTTATTATTTTTAAGAGAAATCAAAGTATAATTTTAATTTTATTAATTTAATTTTTTTAAAAATTTAAATGTTAAAATAATAAATTTTCTATTTTAAGGGATTGTGGCCCCTACCAACCACCTAGATTCGCCTCTGGCATCCGTCTTGTTTGATCATTGCATGAATAACTATTATTGAGAGATAATAATTATAAGCTTACCAGGTGCATCTATCATCCTTTTTATGCATCATTTATTTTATATCTAAAAAGTTTAATTAATCAATATGGGTTATTAAATTAAATTAATTAATTTATCATGAGTTACTAAATTTAAGTAATCTAAGTTTATGATGTTCCAAATTCATAGTAGAACATTTAATTAGGGAATTGATATTTTTAATTCTACTCATTGAAGATTATCTTCATTTAATAAAATATGATTAATAGATTTCTTCAAGTGAAATCTAATAATTTAATTGAAATAATATTTTAATCAAGATAATTTTTCATTTAATAAATATTAATTAATAGATTTGTTTATACGAAATAGCTATATTTTACTTAAAAATTTAGATCATATGTTATTATAAAGAACAAATTTAATAAAACGAACATGCTTCATAATTATAAGTGAAATGGTTTTATTGAGAGTTAAAATAAAACATAAAAATAAGTTTTTTTAGAAGCTTGATTATTATAGCTAAATGTTGTTATAACGGACTGTTATTGTATAGAATATTAGATTGTATATTATTTTTCCTTTTAACATATTTCTATTTTAATCACTCAACTCTAAAATTATTCAATTTAGCTATTAATATTATCAACATTTAATATTTTAGTTATTCGTGTATTAAATTATTAACAAGAGCAAAATTGTTTTATTTACTTTGACAGAGACTAAATAATTTTTACCTCTTGGATATTTTGGGTTCTGACAGACAATATTCTACCCAGCTTGTAAGTATGATTAGTTAATAGTTTAAGAGAATTAAGGATAATTTAGAAAATATTTTAAACACAATATTAGACAAAAGCAAAACAATTACACAAACTAAGATGCATATATCTACCTCTAAACACCAATCCTGTAAAATTCCTTCAACAGTTTTTAAATCTTTTCGTTAATGGAAGAGTTTGATCCTTCCCCATTCAGCCTCAACACTCTTCTCTTCTTCCTCACCAACCCTGGCTGTGGCCTCCTATACTGTCCATTCCTTTCCCAATGCATCCAATATACGAAATTAATTATTCATTTGTAGCAGTAGAGATTTGGAGAGCCAACTGAAGGCTACTGCTGGTCGGCAAGCACACAGTCGCCAATTGAAAAGCAAAAACGCAGCTGCTTGTGCCAAGAATTTTGGTTGGTGCAACAATGGCCTTAATCGGTTCAATTTAGACCAGCTAGGGAAGCAAGTCTTGAAGCAGCAATCACCCACTATTTTTGGATTTTGGAGCAATTAGCAGCATGTAGAATGGGTGAACAATGAGATGGTAAAGCGGCATTAAATTAAGCCAAATAGCAACAGATTTTTGGACATTTTCAGTAACTGATTTGTACAACAAAGTGCAGGAATTTTGGAATCAATAGCAGCTTGATTTACAAGTGAGGAAATTTTGGTAAATGGCATCAAAATAGCAATACCTTGGAGGTGAAGCAAACTGATTGAAGGAGAAATTAAGAGAAAAAACGAAACTTGATCACATAACTTTAATATACTACCATAACATGAAACAAAAGTAACGTAAGCACAGAATCAAGGCCACTAGAGCGTTGCAGCAGACCAACAAACAAAATATATTACCATAACATGAAACAAAAGGATTAAGCACTTAAAAATATGCTTAACAGCATAAGTTACTTTCTATGCAAACCATAAATATTATCCTAAAGCTACTTATCTAAGCACAAAAGTTAAAAAATATCATTGCTTGCCACTCTATTCGTCTTCGGACTTGTAATATATCAGTGCCAACTTCGCTTGCTCAGCCACAAATTCAGTTCGCTCCGCAAACAACTCCAACTGCGCCATTTGCAATTTCCTCCATTTTGCCTCCACAGCAGCCTTCTTTTCACCATCAACCATATCCAACCCGACCTTTACAACTCCCACGTCCACTTCAGAGACACAATTTCATATCAAGCAAACTACGGGAACTCTTAGACACCACCTTATCGACCTATATTGGCACCGCATTGTCTCTTTTCTTATCGGATGAAGAAGGCAACCCAGCTTTCAATGCAGCCACTGCCTTCTTATTCCCCTTGGCTTTCCCATTTGACTTGACAGTTGAAGACTCAAGTTTTCCACTAACCCCCTCTTTGCCCCATATCTTTTTCGACAACTCAAAAGCTTTCTGTTCATGGGCCTTAGAGAAAGTTCGATCCTCACCCTTCTTAGAGAAAGTTAGCAACCAGTGCAGCGGTGTCGGATTAGGATTCGGAATCAGAACCGGATTCATCAGATTCATCGTTAGCGGTTTCAAGCTTTCTGGGTGGTGGAGTTTTGTGGATTTTGGGGTCTTCCTCATCTTCTTCCTCAGAAGAAGTCACCTCTTCATCTTCTTCTTCAGAGGAAAGAACGGCTGGTGGGACTTCAACAGGGGTAGAACGCTTTGGTGCCATTGAGAAAGAGAAAGAGAGAGAGAGAGCCGAGAGGGGGGATGCTACTTGTTTGTTTGTTTGTTTGATGGTTTTATAGGGAAAGAGGCAGTGGGAGATAAAAGTTTTTGTATTCAGAAGGTTGCATCAGTCAAATGGGCTGTAAAATTGACAGAAACGAAGAGTTTTTATTCACTAATGGAAATCTAATTCAAGGTTAACATCTCCAGAACAATACTAACTTTTATGGATGCTTTCATACTCGATTTTTGTCGATTTTGTCAAAGAAATACTACTTATAAAATTTACTGTACCAGGTGAACAACAATCCATTGTCGTCCAGTGGTTAGGATATCTGGCTTTCACCCAGGAGACCCGGGTTCAATTCCCGGCAATGGAAAGTATTTTTAATTTTTATTGCTCTCCTTTTCTCTTACTAACACGTGTCACACACCCACCAACTTTTATTCATTTTATAAATCAGTTAATTTTCAAGTTTAGTGATTTTAATATACTTAAATTTGAGATTTAATTCTTATATTTTAATTTTAATTTTAATATGTTTAAATTTGATATTTAATCTTTATACTTTAATCTCTAACACCATGTAGTCTTTATATTTTTATAATTATTTTAAATAATTTATATCGTTAACTTTTTAATTAAACATGGTTACATATAATTTAAAAACTATAAGGTGGAGACATTAAATTCTTCAAAATAAATATTAAAGAACTAAATTATAAATATATGAAGTGTAAAACTTTTCCTCTATATTTAAAATAACATCTTAAATTCTTTTCGAAAGAGGAAACAGATTTTCTCATAGTGTAGTTTATATGTTTGAATTTGGAATTAAGTGTAAACTAAAGACTTGAATTTTAGGTTAAACTTAAATCATAAAGATTATTTTTATATAAATTTAATTCTATATTATATTTTAAAAATATTAATATACAAAGTTATGTTTTTCTTTTTAAAAATTAGTAATTTTTAAACATGTATATAAATCCAATATATGAACACCACCTTTCTATGTAAACCTTGTTATTCATTTTTTTTTCCTTTTTTAGGGGGTAAGATTGCGAAATAGTTTGATATAATATTACAAGCTAATTCTATCTAATATCATTTGATATGAAACTTTGGCCTTTTTACTTTAATAATATAAAAATAAATAAAAAATACCAAAAGGGTATCCCACCCAAAATATTTACCAAAATGGTATGTTGTGGGTCATTTAATTAATGGCATAGTAGGCTCGGATATATTAATTATAGTACTTTACGTACGTAAATTAAGTTAGGGCACATTCTTTCATTTTGCAATAATTATAATTATAATCTTAAATGTGAAACATGTGTTGAGGCAAATTAATAAAGGTCAAAAATCACTTGACCTAATACATAGCAATGCTTGTGAAGCTTAGTTAAACGAGAGGAAGGAATAAAAATGTTTATTACCTTTATTACTACGAGCTAAGATGAAAAGAATTTATTCTCTATAAGCAAGAAGTTGAAAACCAACTTAATAAAAGATTAAGTAATCATGGTGGAGGATATATTGAATCATTTCAATAACACCACCATACTTTTCTAAAATAGAGTAACTGATAAGAAAATCGGATTCTAAAAGAAAAGATAAACTCACGGCTAAAAAGCTCTGGGTTATCACATAAAATATGGGAGGAGCGTTTCTATGAGTAAATTACCTTTTAAATAAAGTACCCCACAAGAAAAGGGACAAGACACCACATAAGTTATGGAAAGGTAGAAAATCATCCTACAACCACTTGAAAGTGTGGGGGGTGTCTTGCTAGCGTGACATATAATAGTAAGTTGAGACATATGCAATGTCGGCATAATATCGTTTAACAAATTATCTCAAATGGAGTTATCTATATTGATTTTGAAAAATTAAAAGATAACATTGCGGATCCGCTAACTAAAAGTTTAAATCGAGATCATGTTATTAAAACATCGAAAAGAATGTGACTAAAGCCCATGAAAATAAAATGCGCTATGTGAAGGAAAACCCTACCTAGTTGACTGAAGATCCCAAGATCTAGGTTCAAAGGGACAACCTAATTGTATAGACCTTGTGAGATCATTGTGGGGGTACTTATCACAAGTTCATTTCTATGATGTAAACAGTGACTAAAAACGGGATAGGTTAAGCAATGCTTTTAGTAACCATTGTGTTTTTTGGTGAGCCAAACAACATAAGTCACCTATGTAAGAATGAAGTGGAACCGCTTCAAGGAGGTTATTGGGGCATAGTTCTCTCAAACTCTTAAAAAACTAGGATATGTTCATGGCTATATGAACATACCCATGAGAACTAAAACCTTGCCAGAGAGGTAGTTGTGTGAGGTTTATCATCGTTTACACAAAAGGAAGAACAATTCAAGGACATCACGTCTACTGGTCAGCTAGTAAAGTAAATATACTATCACAAGGGAAGGTTCAAGGGTGGATACCTACCTATCCTATGCAACTATCGATCGTAGATTCTATCACCACATCGAGTCAATGTTTTTTTATAAAACTATCAATTTTCATTCATATGGGGGATTGTTGGAAAAATTGCATTTTATGGGAACTTTAAGGCATATTCTCAATAGGTAAAAGTGGAGAATTGAATCATAATTTTATGGTTTCATATTCTAATCCATTAGACCTTTACAACGGTATATCATATGCTCAAAATGGTTGAGTGATGAATGAGAAATTGATGCTCAAAGTACGCTACTTGGAAATATTGTTGAGGAAAAATAAAAGGCTTAGATCTCATATTGGTTAAATGTAAAGTGTGGGATGTGTTTATATATGTGAACTCTCTTGAAGGGTAATTGAATGATTAAGCTTGTAACTCTACCTCACGCGTAAAGGGTGCAGGTCCAAACCTAATAGGGCTGGGGTGCACCCGCACGACGTGGGCGACGCGAAATGTCCGAACCTGTCGGATATTTATTTTAGCCCAACACAAATTTATTTTTCCGTGTCTGCTTATATATAGAAATGTATCTTATTGATTTGATTCCAATAAATCTGTTTAAAATTTTTATTTAATGGCAGATTTTAAGGATATTTTTTCCAAAAATTCCAACACTCTCCATGACTATAAAAGGCCATGATTCAGAAGGGTTTTTGTAAACTTTCATACTCTCTAAGAATTTCTCTTGCCAAAACTCTGTTGTTCTCAAAAAATCTCTTATTTCCATCCTTCGGGTTTTATAAATATTCTAGTGATAGAAAAAGACATTGTTCATTCGATTGATCGTGGTAAAGGTCCTACTACTTTGATCACTATTGTTGTTGTATCTTAGGAGACTTTCGACCAACGTTACTCCAAGTATTGTAGGACCAGCTGAATCTGTTTTAAGGAAACTGTGTTTCACGGGCCTCAACGTTTCGTAAAATCTCAATTTTTCTTTATTTCAATTATTTATTATGGTTTTATTTGATTTTCATATTTGATAAATTAACTATAAATATTTTTGTTCATATTTTAATTTATATGTGTTTATTTATAATTAATTTATTTTGTTCGCTAATGTGTTTTGTCCAACAGTTAAGGGTGTTGTAGAGGTGACACTGCTTTATACAGGTCAGTAATATGGGATACGAGTATATTATTTTGGGGATTTGGTGGTGCATTCCTAATAGGCGGCACCAGATTTATTAAACCCATCAGCGTTGCATTTTAGTGTTTCACAGGCTTAGACATTGACTAAAGGTTTCACTAGGAAATGGAGTTTAGGGATTTATAAACTATTTAAGGTGTTGGAAAAAAATTGTGTTGATTCAAAAAAAAAAAAGAGAGTAGAGATTAGAGAAGAGAGGAAGGAGATGGTTTAAAGAAAAAAAAAAAGATAGGAGAATATAGAAAAGGGCTTAGATTAGTAGAGAAATAGAAAAGTAAGAATAGAGGTTTTTTTTTTTTGTAAAAAGAGAAAGAAACAACATCAACTTAGTAGTAGAGAATAAAAAAAAAAAGAGGTTTTAGGGTTTGAAAGGAAAAAGACGATTTGAAAGGGAAAAAAAGAAGATAAAGAAGTGTTTTGGGTTTAGCTTGGGGTTTCCAAATTCTTTTCTTTTAAAGGTAATATTTTTTAATTATTTTATTTTTTTAATGTAGTGTTTATTATTTTATTTTATTTTATTTTTTTGTTTAAGGAGGAGAGGAAGCAACACCTAAATTGTTATTTAAAAGTAAATTGATTTTTGTAGTTATTTGTTAATATTTTTTGTAATTAATTCTTTTTAGTATTAAATATTTGTTTGATCTTGTAGTTTTTTTTAATAGGCTAATGATTTATTTTGAAAATACAAGGTTGGTGCCGCCTCTACACCACCCTCAACCACCCACAACATACCATTTTGGTAAATAATGTGGGTGGGACACCATTTTGATATTCTTTGTTTATTTTTGTATTATTAAAGTAAAAAAGGCTGAAACTTTGAGCAAAAATTAATAAACCTATCATTTTTCACAAGAGTGAAATTCATTTTAAGCAACAACATATATTAATTATTTGTATGGATATATAGATATATATTTTTGTAGAAAATAAACAACAACTTTTGCAATTACAATCATTGGTCTCATTACAATACTAAAGCTTTATTACGATCCTCTAACAAAATGTCTTTCACTGCATCTCGATGAGCAACAAATAATTGTAAACTAGCAAGATGAATGACTATTTTGGCCAAGCAATTTGCAGCTTCATTATGAGATCTCGGTATATGTCATAATCGAATTTTCCATTCTTGGTGCATCATTTCATAATCGTAATTCCACCATTTTACTACTAGCAGCACTACCAGCCAAAAGAGGTTCAACCAACAACGCATTGTCACATTCAAGTTCTATTCGTCTAAAACCCTTATCCCAAGCTATGCATAGTCCTTATAAAATAGAACTAGCTCCAATTTTAAAAATCGATTCCTTACCCAATAACATAGTATAGCCATATCACCACCTTGCATTCAAGTCCCTCAACACACCTCCAATTGATGCATTCGCATTATTGAAAGACACCGTCCCATCTGTATTTACTTTAATCCATCCTCCGGTGGTGCCTAATGATAGTTAGTGACTATCGGATTTGGCTGGAATAGATTAGAACTAGAAGTTGCATAACTCTTTGCCCATATGAGACCTGTATCCACAAGATTTTAAACGCAATTTTGTCTATTAGAAAAGATAAAATGATTTCTATTCTTCTATAACAACCAACATATTATGGAGAAAAGAGTCTGCCATTCAAAATCCTAACTCCCACAATGCCCCTTATCCTGAATATTCCAAACTAACCAATCCTTCAGTTGTAATGAAAAGAAAACAATATGAGCGTGAATCGACACAACTAACATCCAAACCTCCCTTGAAAATGAGCAATCCCGCATAGCATGAATCCCAGATTCGTATAAAGTAGCATATCTGGGACAATTCCCACCATTTAATATATCCTTCATCAATCGTTCCCCATTCGTTAACAATATATTTTTCCAAAAGAGCTAAAAGAATACCCAAACCCTTTAAGGTTGTCGAAACCATTTTTAAGTTTTGAAAAACGTGGATCGACTTTAAAAATATAAATGGAGTCACCACCAATCTTTTCCAAGGTGAGATTGGGAAACCTTAAAATTAATCGTCTTAATAAAACATTTGGGCCTATTAAAACAATAATTCTTTGTGGTCTGCTAAGTTTGAAAAAATGGGTTTGGGAGTCGGTTACGTACGAGGAAGGATTAGCACCCTCGTAACGCCCAAAAATTGGTACCAATTTGATTAGTTGATGTCTTGATGTCGAAATTTGAAAAGATTTTAGAATACGATCCTTTTAACTGAAAGAAAATCAAAATTATTCGAATAAAATGTAAAGACCTACCCATTTCGAATGAGAGAATGCCATACCCAGTAAGTTAGGGTTCAACATTTCAGACTTTCGGGACTAAGTTGGTCTTCAATTTTTAAAATTCATGTATGAAGGTTCGAAAGAAGGATGTTCGGTCCTCCGAGACTCATGAAAGATTAGAACTCAGTAAGTTAGAGCTCAATCTCTCAGAACTCCCAAATACCGAAGGTTGCCTTGATTTTGGAAATCACTACCCTCAATATAACGTGATGCCACACCCAGTAAGTTAGGGTGCAACGTCCCGAATTTCAAGAATAGGTTTTTATTTGAACCTCATACAATTAGATTTAAGAAGGGTACTCAATTATTTAGGTTCAACAAGGAAAATTGGTACTCAGTAAGTTAGGGTACAATCCTCCCGAGGATCCCAGATATCGAATATTGCCTTTATTTTGAAAACAATCGAGGATAAATCTTTGAATGAAATGAATTTGGGGCAGTTGAAACTCAACACAAAAAAATGATGACATGCAATATGAAAATAACAGTATAATAATAAACTTGACAGTGTATATATTAATACCTAGAATATAGTAAATATAAGGAAAATCAACAATAATTATAACAATAGTAATAAATATAATAACATAACAAACATAGCGATAAAGATATTAACGATACGAAAATGCATAATAGAAGCGAAAATAATTTGTCGAATGATGATGTATATATATACAGTGACAATAGTAAAGTTAAAATAATAATGCTAAATTAGTGAAAGTGAAAAATAATAAATAATAATAATTTAATATAAAAAATATTCGATAAAAAAACTATGGTATATAAAAATAATAATATAGTAGGTCTATTAATAATTTAAAAAAAACTTTAGCGAAAAATATATACATATAAAAATTAAATAATAATAGTAAAATAATAGTAGTAAACGGTAAAAAAATAATAATAAATAAAATATAGTAAGTATAATAAACTATATTTAAAATTATTATAAAATATGTATATAAAAAGAAATAGTACAGAAAAAATGATTATTAGTAAAAACAAAAATAATATAACAAGTAATGTAATACATATAATGACAATTTATATATAAAATAATTAGTTTTATTTTAAATATATATATATATATCTGAAGCATATAACAAATATATAAATAAATAAATAATATAATAATGTAAAACATAACTCCAATTGATTAAATTAAATGAAAATAAATAAAAATAATGAAAATGATATAATAAGTATAATAAATAATAGAGTAAAAAAATAATATAATAAATAATAGGAAAATAATTTTAAAAAAATGATAGTAAAAAAAATAGTAATAATAGATTAATAATAATACCAAAAAACATTTGTGATAAAAGTGTCTAAAATAAACAAAATAGGGCTTAATTGAATTAAAAATGAAATGCAGGGTGAAAAGCAGAATAAAAGGAGACAAGGGGACCAAAATGCACACGTGGGTAAGGAGGAGGGGTGCAGGCGCAAATTTTCGAAGTAATTTGAAAGCATTTAAAGAAAACAAAAAATGGACTTGATTGAACGTAGGCACACAGGACAGGGACTAGTCGCGAAAATTTCCCATTTAAAAGAAATATGCACATTTCCATCCCTTTAATGCACGGTCAGCTTTTCCCCTTTCCCAGGCTCTACTTTTGAGGGGAAAAAACAAATGAAGCCTTCCTTTTTTATTTTTTATTTTTAAAACATTGAACACCCCTTTTTGAAAACCAAAAACATTTACCCATCATCTCTCTTATTTTTCTTAACGAAAAATAGAGAGAAAGCTCTCAAATTTCCTCTTAAGCCTGCGCCACCTTCATCGGAGACCCGGCACGCCGAGGTCGCGAGTTCGTCGGTAAGTCCCCTCTCTCCCTCTCTTTTTTTTTAACAACCGTTTGAAAAAATTTGAAATGGAAACAGAACAAATGAAATCCAAATCAAGAGAAAATTCCAAAAAAATGAAAAATCACCTTTCAAAACTTAGTTCCAATTCTTGATTTACTCTTGAACTTTGTATAGTCTCTCTCTCTATTATCTCCGAAAAAAAATCCTCCGTTACAATACTTTCCAAAGGCTTTTATAGCCTATTTTACAACTTATTTTGCTTGTTTGTAGGTTCAGTCGAGCACGTCTCTGATGTGGCCTAGTAGAGAAGCGCACGACGCGGAGGGACGCGCGACATACGGTGCTTGGGAACCTCCATGGTTGCGGCGGCTGAGGGTGTTAGCTGCTAGGGTTTTCATTTTCTTTAATTTTGCTGGGCTATTAGGGTTGTTTTGGGTTTAAGTCTGATGGGTTTAGGATTTGGGTAATGATTTGTATTGGGCTTAAAGATTGGGTTAGGTTTGCTTTGCTAATTGTTTTGGGTTTTAAATGTATTGGGCCTTGGGCATAAATTGGGCTTAACAACTGCCCTTCTTTGCTCGTTGTCATGTAATGGGAACGAAGCAAAGATTACAAAGGCCAATTTTGCCCGGTCCTGTCAGATCTTGGCTTCTTGGTGTAACCTTATCGCAACCCGCTGCATCCTATTACTTCCAAATGTCTCATAGCTGTTTCATGAAGATATGATTTTTTGGAACTTTATCTGCTTCGCTCTTGCTCAACGAAGATAAGATCTGCAATTTTAACCTGTTACCCTACTGCTTAGGGATTAAGGCAGGTCTTCGACCTGCTCCACCACTGCTCGGAGAGCCAGGATCTGTAAATTTTAGCCTGTTACCCTACTGCTTAGGGGGTTAAGGCGAATCTTCGACCTGCTCCACCACTGCTCAGAGAAGATCAGGTTGATGCTTGGAATCTGTTCCATTGTCGGTACGTGGAGATAAGATTCTCTAAAATTCGATCTGCTTCACTCCTGCTCAGCGAAGATAAGATCTGGTATTTAGCCTGCTCCACTCCTGCTCGGTGAAGATAAGGCTAATGATTGGAATCTGCTCCATTGCTGGTACATGGAGATAAGATTCACCAAAATTTGATTTGCTCCGCTCCTGCTCAGCGAAGATAAGACTTGGTATTTAGCCTACTCCACTCCTACTCAGTGAAGATAAGGCTGATGATTGGAATCTGCTCTATCGCCGGTACGTGGAGATAAAATTCACCAAAATTTGATCTGTTCCGCTCCTGCTCAGCGAAGATAAGACCTGGTATTTAGCCTGCTCCACTCCTGCTCAGTGAAGATAAGGCTGATGATTGGAATCTGCTCCATCGCCAGTACTTGGAGATAAGATTCACCAAAATTTGATCTGCTCCGCTCCTGCTCAGTGAAGATAAGACCTGGTATTTAGCCTGCTCCATTCCTGCTCGGTGAAGATAAGGCTGATGATTGGAATCCTGCTACATTGTCCACTGGGGAATCCATCTGTAGAAGAGTGATATGCTTATGCTAGATGATTAGGATGCCATGATTAATATGAATAAAATGCTCCTAACTACATGTATTATGGATGTTAAATGCAAAATGTCATGAGAATGATCCATTTTTACTTTTTGGGTTGTCATCGCTCGTTGTTTACTAAGGTAACATCCCTAACATATGCCTTCTTGTTCAACTCGATAGAAGAGGACTTGGAGATGCGGTTAATTCCTTATTTCTCACACGTTTCTAGCCCTTTTAAGCTCGGCAAGTTCTAAATAATTGTCTTGTTTTAGGTTCTTGTATTGTTTAGAAACCTTTCAGAGTAATATGCAAAACCTTCTTTTGAAAGCATTATTAGTTCATTAATCATTATTTCAATAAAAATACTCGAAAAGATTATAATGATAGGTAGAACTAAAATTTATTCGAGTCAAAATTTGCGACAGATGTATCTACAAAGAAAGCAAACATTGTTTGAGATACAAAAACGGATAAAAAGGAACAGAATAGGTGCCCCAGATTTCGCAGTTTGAGCTTTCCTATACGAACTCCTCGAGGACCCTTTTAAACTTGGCACGCGCTCAAGGGATCTATAGCATTTTGTTGATGCCCCAAGATGTAGCTTATCTCCTCTTTGTCGATTCAAGTATAGTGAGACTGCCGCTTGCCCCAGTTTGGATCGAAATTTGAATTGCCCTTTGCGGGTTTTCGATTCAAAACCCCTTTGGTCTCAAGGTGCCATTTTACGGAATTTCACCTTGGCCTTTTTTTTTCTGGCGCCCTTTACAGGTTTTCACCTCAACTGCTTCAAGCAAAATATCTTTTGACAGAATCTGAATTTATCGGGTTAGACAAGCTCTTGCCATCCATCTCTGCTAGTATCAATGCCCCTCCAGAGAAAGCCTTTTTTACCACATAGGATCCTTCCCAATTTGGCATTTATTTCCCCCTGAAATCTTTTTACATAGGGAGAATTTTTTTCAATACTAAGCCCCCCTCATGGAACACCCTGAGGCGAACTTTTTTGTTGTAGGCTCGCATCATTCTCTTCTGGTACATTTGATCATGACGAATAGCCTTCAGCCACCTCTCTTCAATCAAGTTTAGTTGATCGTAACGAGATTGGATCCATTCTGCTTCGTCTAACTTTAGCTCTGATAAAACTCGGAGAGAAGGGATTTCGACCTTAATAGGTAAAACTGCCTCCATCCCAAAAACCAATGAGAAAGGTGTTGCCCCGGTAGAAGTTCTGACAGATGTCCGATAAGCATAAAGGGCAAATGAGAGCTTTTCATGCCAATCTTTGTAGGTCTCTGCCATCTTCCCCACAATCTTCTTGATATTCTTATTAGCTGCCTCAACCGCCCCATTCATTTTCGGGCGGTATGGTGACGAGTTGTGATGCTTAATGTTGAACCGACTGCAGACTTCTGCTATTGCACTATTGTTCAGATTCAACGCGTTGTCAGATACGATTCTTTCTAGCATACCAGAACGACATATGATCTCTTTCTTTAGGAACTTACTGACCACCGACTTTTGTGACATTGGCGTACGAAGCAGCCTCTACCCATTTGGTAAAGTACTCAATGACCACAAAGATGAATCGATGACCATTAGAAGCCTTCGGTGAAATCGGACCAATAACGTCCATGCCCCACATTGAGAAAGGCCACGGAGAAGTCATAACATGAAGGGGTGAAGGAGGCACATGGATCTTGTCTCCATAAATTTGACACTTATGGCACTTCTTAGCGTAATTGATGCAATCTCCTTCCATTGTAGACTAGTAATATCCGAATCTCATAATTTGTCGAGCCATTGTGAAACCATTGGCATGTGTCCCACAGACACCATCATGGACTTCTTCTAGAATTTTTTTTGCCTCAACAGCGTCAACATATCTTAACAACACCTGATCCTTTCTCTTTTTATATAAGACCTCACCATCTAGGACATAGTCACTGGCTAACCTCCTCAATGTTCTTTTATCATTTTCAGTTACTTGATCCAGTGCATACGGCTCTTCACATATTGTAAGATATCATGATACCAAGGATGATCATCTCTCTCTTCCTCTTCATCGACATTACAGCAGTGAGCTGGAGCCTCATAAATACTCATCTGAATTGGATTCATATCCTCCTGTTCATTTACTTTGATCATGGAAGCTAGTGTAGCCAAGGCGTCGGCCATCTGATTCTCGTCTCGCGGGAGGTAATGAAAGGTAATATCATCAAACTCTTTAATTAACTCTAAGATTAACTTTCGGTAACTGATCAATTTGGGATCTCTCGTTTCCCACTCACCTTTAAGCTGATAAATTACCAATGCAGAATCTCCATACACTTCTAATACTTTGATTTCGCGGTCTATAGCTGCCCGAATTCCCATGATACATGTCTCGTATTTTGCCATATTATTTGTGCAGTCAAAATCCAGTTTGCAAGTGAATGGATAATGATCTCCATTTGGGGATATCAGTACTGCCCCAACTCCATTTCTAACAGCATTTGATGCTCCGTCAAAATTTAATTTCCAAAAATGATCTTCAGACATGTCTCCTTCAGCGATTGCTACATACATTAGATCTTCATTGGGGAAGCTGAAATTCAAAGGTTCATAGTCCTCCAAAGCTCTACTGGCTAGGAAGTCTGCTATTGCACTCCCCTTCACAGCTTTTTGGTTTACATAGACTATGTCAAATTTAGATAGTAGAATCTGCTGTCGGGGCATCCTTCCATTTAAAGCAATTGACTCCATCATGTATATGAGAGGGTCTAGCTTTGAGATTAGCCAAGTTGTATGGTACAACATGTATTGCCTCAATCTTCGTGTTGTCCAAACCAAAGCACAACATAGCTTCTCAATTGGCGGATACCTCATTTCACACTCAATGAACTTTTTACTGAGGTAATATATCGCTCTTTCTTTTCTCCCAGTCTCATCGTGTTGGCCGAGCACACACCCCATCGAATTATCAAATACTATTAAGTACAGTATCAATGGTCTACCAAGGCTTAGTGGTGTTAGCACTAGGGGATTGGACAAATATTGTTTAACCTTTTCAAATGTTTTTTGGCATTCATCATCCCATACCCCAGGATTGTGCTTTTTAAGAAGACGAAATATGAGGTCACACTTCTCAGTCAGTTGCGCGATATAGTTTAGTCTCCCTAGAAAACCTCTGACTTCTTTCTGAGTTCGTGGCGGAGGCAACTCCTGTATAGCCTTAACTTTATCAGGGTCGACTTCTATTCCCTTCTCACTGACTACAAAGCCGAGTAACTTTCCGGACCTAGCTCCGAAAGTGCATTTTGACGGATTGAGCTTTAATTGGAATTTTCTCAATCTTAGGAATAATTTTCTCAACACTCGCCCATGCTCCTCTTCAGTTCGGGATTTTGCAATCATGTCGTCAACGTAGACCTCAATTTTCTTGTGCATCATGTCATGGAATAAGGTTACCATGGCTCTTTGGTATGTGGCTCTTGTATTTTTCAACCCGAAGGGCGTCACCTTGTAGCAAAATATTCCCCATAAAGTTATGAATGTGGTTTTTTCCATGTCCTCAGGATGCATCTTGATCTGATTGTACCCGGAGAACCCATCCATAAAGGAGAACAGCGAATAGTCTGCCGTATTATCCACTAGAGTGTCTATGTGAGGCAATGGAAAGTTATCCTTTGGGCTGGCCTTATTTAAATCTATGTAATCTACACACATCCGTACTTTCCCATCTTTCTTAGGGACAGTGACGACGTTGGCCACCCACTCCGAGTAATTAACCACCTGTAAGAAGCCAGCATCAAACTGTTTCTTGACTTCTTCTTTTATTTTCATTGCTACATCGGGTCTCATCCTTCGGAGCTTCTGCTGAATTGGATTGCACTCCTTTTTTGTAGGGACACGGTGCACTGCGATATCGGTACTTAGACCAGGTATATCCTGGTATGACTATGCAAAGATGTCCTTGAATTCTTGCAACAGCTCAATGAGGTTTTGTCTTGTTTTCTCGATAACGCAAGTGCCAATTTTAACTTCCTTCCCCTCTTCCAGGGCCACAATCTCAATAGTCTCTTTGTGTGGCAGGATCTGTTCCTCTTCTTGCTCCACCTTTCTTAACAAATCGGGAGATAAACCACAATCCTCGTCCTCTTCAAAATCTTGAAATCTCTCAAAGCACATGTCTCGCTCAAAAGTAACTTCTGGGCTCGCATCAGCATTACTCATGACGTTGACATCTGGGGGCCTATTATGAGTATAAGAGAATACTCAAAGAAAAAAAAATAAATAATTCCTTTGTATGGTATGATTGTGTATGAAATGAAAAAGAAGAAAGAATAATTGCTCGAACCGATATATGAAAATGCATTTTTATTGAAAATAATAATGTTTAAACATAAGCCTATTTCACAAAAGATTTCACAAAAGATTCTTATTGTCCCTAGGCTAGAAGACAACAAGTGGGTTTTGAATATTACTCTGTGTTAGCTCTAAAGATTACAGGAATTTCTTCCTCAGTCCAGTTATCCAAAACACTCCCAAGCTCATACGAGCAAATGCCAGATAAATTTCTTTCCATTGCTTCCTCTTCAAACGTGGCGTTGATGTTCCAAATTCCCATCACATCCTCGACCATTCCTTCTTTTATCCTCTCCCGTGTAGAATGAATAAACCCTTCAGATACAAATGTTTGGGAAATGTGGGGGAAGCTCATTGGTTCTCACCTGACTTTTGTCCCACTCAATCTCGCTCTCCGCTGTTCTTGTTTCCTTTCAAACTCCTTATTCACTTGGATTGCATCTGGCCTGAATCCCAAACCGAAGCGATCCCACTTGCCAACCGAGACTGGTACTCTAACTTGTCCACGGAGGTGCCTCCCGAGTCCTCTGCCAAGTAACGCCCATTTCCCAACTGTCAGTTGCAGGCTCATTTTTGTAGCTCCAATATCTTAGGTATCGGAATCCTACTTCCTTCAGCTATAAACGTTGCATTTACAAACTCTAACGATCGAAATGAACATTCAATCACTTCGTTGTCATTCTCTACGTAAGGTGCATCACTGGTAACTGATGCAATAATGTTCTCCTCCGTATTTATTGTTATTAGCTGACCCTCAGTAACCATCTTTAGCATCTGGTGCAGCGAGGATGGCACTGCCCTAGCTGAGTGAATCCAAGGTCTTCCTAATAGACAGTTATAGGAAAGCTTAATATCCATCACGAGAATATCTACCTCGTACGCGTTTGGGCCAATCTGGAGAGGTATCTCTATCCTTCCCATCACTTTCCTTTCTGTGCCGTCAAACGCTCTCACTATGTTCTGACATGTCTTCATGTGAGAGCTGTCTATAGGTAAACGGTTTAACGTAGACCAAGGCAATACGTTTAATGCGGACCCATTATCGACCAGTACTCCAGGTAGTGTATACCCCTTGCAACATGTAGTGATATGCAGAGCCTTAGTAGACCCCCTACCCCCTAGCGGTATCTCATCATCGCTGAAGGAGATGAAATTGTCAGCACTTATGTTGCCGACAAGACGATCCAATTTGTTAACCGAAATTTCATCCGCAACATAGGTTTCGTTTAACACTTTCATCAATGCGTTGCGGTGGACCTCTAAATTTAACAGTAGAGCCAATACCGATATACGATTCGGTTGTTGGTATAGTTGTTCTACAACACTATACTCGCTGTGTCTTAGGAACTTCAAAAACTCCTTGGCTTTATTTTTCATTACTGGCTCATTAACCAGTGGTTCTGATCTCTCGACTTCTTGCTTGAGCATGACGGGTTTCCCTTTTGTTGGTTCGACTTTTGTGTTTAGCGTGTCAATCGAACCCTCCTTCTCTATAACTGCTATATTACAATTATAATTCCAAGGCACCCTACTGCTTTCTTTATAAGGGGGAGTCGTTGGCTTCTGGATTACAACTCTTGGTGTGACTCTTGCTTCTACTCCACTAACTCTGGGCTTCGAAATAATTATCACTGGACGGCCGGCTCTGTAGCCTTCTTCACTTGACTCTCCTCCTAGAGAGCATACATCATCCTCTTCGACAAATTCGAGGAACTCCAATTCCTTATTATCCATTAGACCCTGTACTAGGGCCCTGAACTCAATACAATTCTGGATTTCGTGGTATTTCCCATAATGGAACTCACAGTAGTTCCGTGTATCTTGGATTTTATTCCCCAACCCCTGCGAGACTAAACCTCTCTTCTGCATTCCTTCCAAACTAGCTTCAATGGGGTTCTCACATCCGCGACATTCAGCTTGGCTTTCCTCCTCACATTCTCAATTATCGCATTTACCCCTTTATTAGTGTGACTGGGCAACGGATTTCCTGTACTAGGTGTATCATCGAATTTTACAACACCTGCTTTGATAAACCTTTCTACTCACCTTTTGAACGAGGTATAATTTTCTATCGAGTGCCCCGTAATCCCTGCGTGGTATTCGCACTGAGCATTTGTATCATACCATTTAGGGTATGGGGGTTGTAACGGTTCTAAGTGGAAAGGGGCCACTACGTGTGCATCGAACAACTTTTTGTACAACTCCCTATACGTCACTAGTATAGGAGTGAACTGGAACCTCTCTGTATTCTGCCTTGTGTTAGGCTCTCGCCTTGGTGTGGCCTGCTGGCCTGTGACTATCGTTCTTGATTGATTAACAGTGACAGGTTTTGAATAGCCTGAGCTCACGTTGCTTACCTCGTTTTCCTTTTTCTTCGGGGCTGAACTTCTCGTATTTTCCCCTATTTCTATCTTCCCGCACCTTATTGCATTTTCTATCATTTCGCCAGACATCACTATGTCTGCAAAACTCTTAGTTGCACTCCCCAACATATGATTAATGAAAGGTGCCTTCAAGGTATTAATAAACAGCATAGTCGTTTCTTTTTCCAGTAGTGGTGGTTGGACTTGCGTAGCGACTTCCCTCCACCTCTGGGCGTATTTCCTGAAGCTTTCACCTAACCTTTTCTCCATGTTCTGTAATGTAATCCTATCAGGGGCTATATCAGTCACATGGCCATATTGTTTCATGAAGGCCTGCGCCAAATCCTGCCATGATTTGACCTGAGCACGGCTCAACTGATTGTACCATTTCGCCACAGCCCCACTCAGACTGTCTTGAAAACAATGGATCAACAGTTGATCATTGTTGACATACCCCGTCATCATTCAACAAAACATCGTAACGTGAGCCTCAGGACAGCTGGTTCCGTTATATCTTTCAAACTCCGGCATTTTAAACTTCGGGGGAAGTACTAAGTCCGGGACCAAACTCAGTTCCTTTGTATCGGTTTCGCCGTAATGATCGGTATTCTCTAACTCCTTGAACTTTTCCTCCAACCATTTGCATCGATCCTCAAATCGTTTTGAGACTTTAGTCTTTATCTTTTCCACCTCTGCTGCGTCGTCAAAGTCAGGGACCTGAGGGTTTGCCAGATTATCTCCAAGGTTGGCGCTCAATCCTGTTGGAAAGTTTACTGGTGCCGAGGTACCAGTTTGATAAGGAGGTTGGACATTAACAGACACCCTTGGTGGTTGTGTTTCCATGTTTACTGGCGCAAAACTTGTAGGATAAGCAGAATCCTCATTGTCCTTTCCCGTGTCCCCTATAGGGCTTTTTCCTTTGTCAGACCCTCCTTTCAGCAGCTGTGTCAGCTGGCTCATCATGTTGTTCTGTGACTCCAACATGTTTTTCTGGGACTCCAGTATTTGATCCCTCACCTCCTGTTGGATCCTAGCCAGCTGTTCTTGTATCTGAGCTTGCAGTTGCTCCTGCATCTCCTTTTGCATTTGTTCTAATTTCTCTAACCCCTGATCCATATCCCTTGTTTTCCTCCGTGTATAGTAGCGATGTTCCAGGGTAACTAGATAAATTATCACTAATTAATAGGGTTCTTTTGTGCAACTTAATGTTTATGATGCTATGCAATGCAAATGCATGACATGAATGCAAAAAGGTGTCAATCTGATTCAATTTTATTTAGAATAACTTTACTAAAAGACAAAATCCTTTACATAAAAATAGACTACATATACGACTTAGCCCTTATGCCCAGAGCTCTAACTTTTTCAAGAAATTCAGCCAGCTCTTGGCCTCGGTTCGATACTGACTCATATTTTACACTTAATACATCAGCTTAGACGGCCAGGATTTGTAAATGTTCCGCCACTTCTCGAATCTGGGCTATAGCTTCTCCCATGAGGTGATCTCTATTCGAACCTTATTCTGAGACCGGTGAAGTTGCTCTTCCAATTGCTCACCATTTGCTTCCAGTGATTCAATTCGGTGTTCACAATTCTGTAGCGCAGCCCCAAGTTCTTCTATCTTCCCCTTCAAATTCTCGATTTCACTTAAGCTAGCCTTTAATTCCATTACAGAGTTGCGACTACGATGCTGATACAATGTCTTTTCTAACTCTGTTATTCGAGCTCTTAACATCTCATTTTCGCTTTGGCTCTATGATGTAGTTCTTTTTAAGGCTTCCTCTCGTGCTCGAGCATCACAAAACCTCCTCTTCCATTGATTGACCTTAGACTTTTCTTCTTGGATTTCTTGTTGCCATTGCTTCGATGTTTTTCCCAACCCGGCAGCTCCCATCGACGTATGCAGCTCCTTGTAATAATTCTTCAGACTGTTCAAGTCTTCTTCAGCTTTTCTTTTCCCCTTTCTCAGTTTCTCGGCGTCTAATTCCTGGACGTCAATGTTTAATTTTAGATATACCTTCTTCTCTTCGAGTTGCTCTATCTTTTTCCCCAACTCTAAACTTCTCTTCTCAAAATCCTGTTTTATAATTTCCAATTCGGAGGGAACTACTCGCAAATACTCCTCTATCGGTTGAGCACCCTCTAAACTCGACCCAGGGATGTTGTCGTTAACTCGTCTACTCAACCATCCATCATACTTAGGGGTCGTCACCGGATCTGCAGCCAACCCTTCCATTCGATGAGTCTGATTCCAAGCATTAGAAATCTCTTTAACCCTTTTCTTGTAGTCTCTCTTATACGAAAATTCGCATTGAGCAAGCCCATGGGTTACCGGTATGAACTGTCTTGTTGCATATTGCCAAAGCACGAGCAAGGGAGCATATCCAATGGCTCCCCAGATCCCAAGCAAAGGGACCCAATCAAAACTCCCACATCGAAAAAGAATTTTGTTAGGCATCCACCAAGGTGCTTTCCACTCAATGTCTTCTCTCTGGAGATTTCGCAGAAGCGCGATCCAGTTTTCTTCCGATATGTCATCTCTTCTGGGTGTAGCTGCTATCTCCTTTAATGGGGAATAATTCTCAAAGAAAGCTCAATAATGACATTTGTCTATCTTCCAAAAATGACTGTGAAACATACTAACAATAACTGTGCACACCCTATAAATCTGCCCTCGCCGGTCCTTCCACACGCGTTCAAGGACCTGAATGTCTCAGCTAAAATTACAGGAACTGGTGTGACTCCCTTATCAAGTCGGTCGAATAGATCCGTGACCGCCTCATCAACATATCCCAATGCCCTAGGGAAAAGCATCAACCCGTAGATACTCAAGGCAAAGACGTCAACTTTCTTCTTCATATCAGGATGTGTTAGGATCAAATCTCGTAAATTCTTCTATAGAATGCACTTACACTCCCCTTTCTGCTTGATCCTTGCTGTAACCCACTGTTCACTCATTCCAGTAATATTCATTAGCTTTTTCGAAAACGCCGGAACATAAGCAGCTCTCGAATAGGCCTTGTTGACTTGTACCTTCAGACAATTTAATAAAGCTGTATACTCCTCCTCCGTGGGTACTAAATCCACCCTTCCAAATGTGAAGCAGCTATATGCAGAGTTTCAATACTGAGCAAGGGCCCGGAACAAGTGTTCGTCTATTTCGATATCAAGTAGGTACGGTAGGTCTCCATAGTTGCAGTAGAATAATTGTTTAGCCTCATCATCCCACTGATCCCATATCTCCTTCAATTCTTGATGATTATTTTGAGTCACGCTAATGCGAGTATAATCCCATAACTCAGATTTGTATCCCTTGGCTAGGCTGTCTCCCTTCTCTAATTGTGTTATCTCTGGCCATTTACGGACAGCCGCATTATTTTCTACCTTATCAAGGAAATTCTCCCCCATGACGAGCTTTCTAATTTAGAAAATTGAACACGAATTGACACCTTTCAAATGTGGAATGACATGCAAATATGGCAAAACAAAACACAGCAAGTTAGTATCATATATCAGAAACACAACTCAAAGTAAAAAAAAAATAGAAACAAGCACTTATTGGGGGTAATCACTAGGGTTTAGAGTAGTTCTTCCAAAGGTGGGCCCTTAGGGTTCCTCTATATGTGGTTTGGTTCTAGAGTTGAGGTACCTGAACCAGCAGATTCCTCGATCCTCACCCATTATAGGCTCATATAGACCGAGTTCAGATTGAGGGGATACATTTCCCTATGGTGCACGGAGGTGAAAACCTCACGAAGACATAGGTACAGATGTATCCCGAAAGCGATCCACTATCCTGCACGGAGGTGAAAACCTCACGAAGGAAATAGCTTCTCACTCCCACTTAAGAGGTGTGACCACAACGGTTATGCAATGCAATGACAGAAGATATAAAAGAACTTTGGAAAAAAAATCGGAAAAAATATAACACTAAACAGATGAAATGCAATAAGAGGATCGCAGACTCAAAAACCAACTTCAACTTTCGACAAAAGACAAAAAGTGATCAAATCGCGACTTGACTCTCTTACAGAGTCCCCAATGGAGTCGCCAAGCTGTCGAAACCATTTTTAAGTTTTGAAAAACGTGGATCGACTTTAAAAATGTAAATGGAGTCACCACCAATCTTTTCCAAGGTGAGATTGGGAAACCTTAAAATTAATCGTCTTAATAAAACATTTGGGCCTATTAAAACAATAATTCTTTGTGGTCTGCTAAGTTTGAGAAAATGGGCTCGAGAATCGGTTACGTACGAGGAAGGATTAGCACCCTCGTAACGCCCAAAAATTGGTACCTATTTGATTAGTTGATGTCTTGATGTCGAAATTTGAAAAGATTTTAGAATACGATCCTTTTATTTGAAAGAAAATCAAAATTATTCGAATAAAATGTAAAGACCTACCCATTTCGAAGGAGAGAATGCCATACCCAGTAAGTTAGGGTCCAACATTTCAGACCTTCGGGACTAAGTTGGTTTTCGATTTTTAAAATTCATGTATGAAGGTTCGAAAGAAGGATGTTCGGTCCTCCGAGACTCATGAAAGATTAGAACTCAATAAGTTAGAGCTCAATCTCTCAGAACTCCCAAATACCGAAGGTTGCCTTGATTTTGGAAATCACTACCCTCAATATAACGTGATGCCACACCCAGTAAGTTAGGGTGCAACGTCCCGAATTTCAAGAATATGTTTTTATTTGAACCTCATACAATTAGATTTAAGAAGAGTACTCAATTATTTAGGTTCAACAAGGAAAATTGGTACTCAGTAAGTTAGGGCACAATCCTCCCGAGGATCCCAGATATCGAATATTGCCTTTATTTTGAAAACAATCGAGGATAAATCTTTGAATGAAATGAATTTGGGGCAGTTGAAACTCAACACAAAAAAAATGATGACATGCAATATGAAAATAGCAGTATAATAATAAACTTGACAGTATATATATTAATACCTAGAATATAGTAAATATAAGGAAAATCAACAATAATTATAACAATAGTAATAAATATAATAACATAACAAACATAGCGACAAAGATATTAACGATACGAAAATGCATAATAGAAGCGAAAATAATTTGTCGAATGATGATGTATATATATACGGTGACAATAGTAAAGTTAAAATAACAATGCTAAATTAGTGAAAGTGAAAAATAATAAATAATAATAATTTAATATAAAAAATATTCGATAAAAAAACTATGGTATATAAAAATAATAATATAGTAGGTCTATTAATAATTTAAAAAAAACTTTAGCGAAAAATATATACATATAAAAATTAAATAATAATAGTAAAATAATAGTAGTAAACGGTAAAAAATAATAATAAATAAAATATAGTAAGTATAATAAACTATATTTAAAATTATTATAAAATATGTATATAAAAAGAAATAGTACAAAAAAATGATTATTAGTAAAAACAAAAATAATATAACAAGTAATGTAACACATATAATGACAATTTATACATAAAATGATTAGTTTTATTTTAAATATATATATATATATATGAAGCATATAACAAATATATAAATAAATAATATAATATAATAATGTGAAACATAACTCCAATTGATTAAATTAAATAAAAATAAATAAAAAATAATGAAAATGATATAATAAGTATAATAAATAATAGTGTAAAATAAATAAATAATAGGAAAATAATTTTAAAAAAATGATAGTAAAAAAATAGTAATAATAGATTAATAATAATACCAAAAAAATTTTTTGTGATAAAAGTGTCTAAAATAAACAAAATAGGGCTTAATTGAATTAAAAAATGAAATTCTGGGGTGAAAACAGAATAAAAGGAGACAAGGGGACCAAAATGCACACGTGGGTAAGGAGGGAGGGGTCTGGGCGCAAATTTTTGGGGTAATTTGAAAGCATTTAAAGAAAACAAAAAATGGACTTGATTGAACGTAGGCACACAGGACAGGGACTAGTCGCGAAAATTTTCCATTTAAAAGAAATATGCACATTTCCATCCCTTTAATGCACGGTCAGCTTCTCCCCTTTCCCAGGCTCTACTTTTGAGGGGAAAAAACAAATGAAGCCTTCCTTTTTTATTTTTTATTTTTAAAACATTGAACACCCCTTTTTGAAAACCAAAAACATTTACCCATCATCTCTCTTATTTTCCTTAACGAAAAACAGAGAGAAAGCTCTCAAATTTCCTCTTAGGCCTGCGCCATCTTCATTGGAGATCCGGCACGTCGAGGTCGCGAGTTCGTCGGTAAGTCCCCTCTCTCCCTCTCTTGTTTTTTTAACAACCGTTTGAAAAAATTTGAAAAGGAAACAGAACAAATGAAATCCAAATCAAGAGAAAATTCCAAAAAAAAATGAAAAATCACCTTTCAAAACTTAGTTCCGATTCTTGATTTACTCTTGAACTTTGTATAGTCTCTCTTTCTATTATCTCCGAAAAAAATCCTCCGTTACAATACTTTCCAAAGGCTTTTATAGCCTATTTTACAACTTATTTTGCTTGTTTGAAGGTTTAGTCGAGCACGTCTCTGATGTGGCCTAGTAAAGGAGCGCCCGACGCGGAGGGACGCGCGACGTGCGGTGCTTGGGAACCTCCATGGTTGCGGCGGCTGAGGGTGTTAGCTGCTAGGGTTTTCATTTTCTTTAATTTTGCTGGGCTGTTAGGGTTGTTTTGGGTTGTTTTGGGTTTAAGTCTGATGGGTTTAGGATTTGAGTAATGATTTGTATTAGGCTTAGAGATTGGGTTAGGTTTGCTTTGCTAATTGTTTTGGGTTTTAAATGTATTGGGCCTTGGGCATAAATTGGGCTTAACAAAGGTGTTTTAGTTTTCCATATCAATTTCCACATAAGGGAAGCCTTATGACTCACCATATAGAGATTCTTATATGTCTCAGAATTAGAAAAGTTCTCTTTCGACATCCATTTCTATGCTAGCTGATCCAGGCTTGCATCAGGAGTGGGTGGCAACACTGCTGTTATTTGGTTAACTACGTTGTTAGGAGTCAAACTTCTCAATCAGGGCCAATCTTAATCTCCAATAGAATAAAAAAAATCATAAACATGGAGCGTGTCATTTGGCTAACCAATCCCTCTAAAGAAAGCTCTGAGCGGACCAATCTGCCGAAGTCTTACATCATTCCAAAAATTAGAGAGTCGACCATCACCAATAACCAAAAAATGTTGTCAATTATCTCCAGCCAAACTGCATTCAACTATCGCCAAACGAAAGAACAGTTACTCCTCGCAATAAAGATTGGAACCAGCCCTTGAACACTGTACTTATTTCTTAACACTTGAACCCACAGTGCATTTGTCTTCATAAGTAATTGAAAACCTAATATCAATAGAAAAAATTTGTTTTGATCTACCAAATTTTATAGTCCAAGCCCTCCGGATACGAGAGGTTTACAATAGTCTTGCTAAGAAACAAGCGTCGGTCTCCTGGCTTCGGAGCTAGTACCCCAAACAAAGTTACATGCTAATCTCTCATTCTCCTTACAAAATCGAAATTGGTATACGTACCGTACTCATGAAGTAATTGGAAATTGCTAGTAGAATAGATTTGGTTAACGTTATTCTCTCCATCAGTGACAATTTTTTTGCTTTCCAACCGTTGAGTCAATTCCTTACCTTATCAACCACAAACTTGAATGTATTCATTACAGTTCTTTTCTAAAGTAGTGGTATTCCAAGATAATTTCCCAAATCATCGACTCGCACAAACCCTATCTCATTGCAAATTGTTGCTGCTAAAGTATCTAGAGTGTTATGAGAAAGAAAAACACTTGTGATTTGCTTCTATTTACCTTTTGACTAAAAAAGTAACAAAAGTCATTCAAGATTCCATTAATCAAAGTTGTCTGCCTCCTATCTGCCTCACAAAACAACATGAGATCATCTATAAAAAATAGATGTGACAAATCAGGACCACTCATTGATAATCTTAATAGGGACCAAGATTTCTGTTCCACGGCATTATCAATAAAATGGCCTAGTCGTTCCACATAAAGAACAAAAAGATATGGAGATAAAGGATCTCCTTGTCGAATACCACGCGTCGATCTAAACGCATCCGTCACTGTACCATTCCAAAGAACCTATAAAGAAGATGATGACATGCAATTTAAAATAACAGTAATTAACAACCGTGGTTCGAAAATAATATCCTTTAAAAAATCCCATCTAATTCTATCGTAATAGGAAAATTTGGTGAAAGGAAAAAAAATCATGAAAAAGAAAAGAGAAGAAAGGAGAAACGTAGAAAAAAAAAAGAGAGAAAGAAGGAAAAGAACAGGGGAAAGAAACGTGAGAAAGAAATTTGAGAGTTTCAATTGTCAAATAGGATGGCACATGGCGGCGCATGATTGGTCAGCACTGTCACATCAGCAAAAAAGTAATGGCATTAGTTATAAGTACCAAACTAGTGGCCGAAAAAAAAGTTCGGATATTAATCAAGGACAAAAAAACCATAAGTACCAATCTGGGATAAGTGAAAAAATTCAGGTACCAATCTTATATTTAACCTAAAATAAAAACATTTACTGTACAAATTACGATGTTTACCTCGTCACTAGCGGGAATATGCATGGATCGATAAAAGTGAAAGATAAAATTTTAGCTTAAATATATTGTATATATTAAAATTATATACAAATATAATTATCACAATTATTTAAAATAAATTTTAGCTTAAATATTACATTTTTTAAAAAGTTAATGGAAGAAACTCTCTCTCTAGTTGACTTTATGATTGAAAGAAACTTTGCGGGTTTAAATAATGGTGTGGATAGGGCAATGAAGAAGGTTAGACAATGTACGGATGGGCCTTCAGACTCGACTGATCTGAATGTGAATGGAAATGGACAGGCCATACAGACTGAGATTGTGAATACGGAGAGGATATTTTATAAAACTAAATTGATAGGTGATCGGGTGAGTCACAATTCGATAGTAGATTTAGAGGAAGATTTTGAATTACAGGATGGAGGCGTGACCACAGTGCTAATGGGTAGAGTTCCATCGATTACTTTCTCTGATTATGTTCAGTAATTTATAGAGCAAAAAATTTCCCTAATTGTTGTGGTGAAACTATTGGGGAAGAAGATAGAGTTTAATACATTGCTTAATAAGGTCTCTTCGCTGTGGAAACCATGGGGTCGATTTCAATTTAGGGATTTAGAAAATGATTTCTACCTCGTTCATTTCCAAGATAAAGATGATTTTGACAGAATTCTAATGGGTGGTCCATAGGTAATCTTTGGTCATTATCTAATGATAAGACCTTGGTCCTTAGATTTCCTGACTGCTAACACAGAAGTAGATAATTAAATTGTCTAGATAAGATTGTCTGGTTTATCGGAAGGATACTACTCGAAAATGTTGCTTCGGGTTATAGGGCAAACAATTGGGCTGATGATTAAAATTGATGAACATATCTTCGCTCGGTTGGCGGTGTGTGTAGATCTTAGGAAGTTTTTGATTTCTAAGGTTTGAATAAATGGCAAAACGTAGAGGGTCGAATACAAGTCTCTGCCAAATATCTGTTTTATTTGTGGATTGTATGGGCATACAACTGTACTTTGTTTAGAGGAAGAGACATGCATGATGGAAAACTTGATGGACACCACTGCACCAGTTACAGAGGAATTGGATCTGATTAATAGGGTTGAAAAGGAACCATTTGGTCCTTGGATGTTAATGGAACGAAAATAAAGAGGAAGGTTTAAAGAGTCTACAATGGTTGCTAACGGTGGTCAAGATAACCAATCAAGGGGATCGCGTTTCTTTGTTCTAAAAGAGGGCAGAATTGATAGTGCAGTCGTTAATCGTGGAGTTGATTCTATTGCTAAATAAAAAAAATGAGGTTACAGTGGATTTGTCGAGATACATGGAAGGGATGAGTTTGAAGGCAGTTGGTGGTGTTAATGGGAATAGGAAAATTGTTTTTAAGGTAAAAGGGAAAGGAGTAGCTGTGGCTAATGGGTATAGAAAAAATCTACAAATATTGAGACCCAATAATAATGGTCCAGGGTCTCATTTAAGTAAAGGTGTTTGTGGGTTTAACGATGGAGCAAATTTGGTGAAATCGGGCTTTGAGGGGCTATTTGGTAATTTGAAAACCTAAGCTGTGAATTTTAAAACAAATCTAAATAGAAATAAACACAAAGGCTATCGTCTTGTTACTGCACACGAATTAGGTTTTGGGAAAGAAAATGAAATGTTTCAGTTTGGTGTTACAGGAAAGGAGAGTATTAGAAGAGAAATAGAGGTCACTGTGGGGGAGGACATGCACCGTAAAAAACTTCTTGATATCAGGCCGGCGAATAATGATCAACCTACGGTGGGAATTTCGGAGGCTATGAAAGACATCATTCAAGCCATTAAAACTTCCTGTTAGCAAAACAAACTAGAGAATCCATCGAATTCTTTGATGGTTGGTATGGAAGTAGAAATGAATCAGGAAATGAATGTAAGTCGTTCATTCTTCAGCCATTAGTTTGATTGTGGGTTTTGACTATCTACTATTTATAGTTATAGATTTTAAGTTGATTTTTTAGAATTGTTAAGGAACGGGGGCATCCCCGATTCCATAAATTTATTAGTGAATATAAAAAAGAGTTTGACCCTGATTTTTTTTATTTTTTTGAAATGCGAATTAATGGTGAGCGTGCTGAAGTTATTATAAGTAGAGTTGCTTTTCCAAACTCGTGTAGGGTTGAAACAGAAGGCTTTGCAGGGGGAATTTGGGTTTTCTGAAAAGATACTATACATGTTAAAATTTTTGATTTACAACCTCAAGCAATTCATATGAGGATCCGAGCTACTCATTATTCTTTTCGGTTTCTTTGTACAACTATCTATGCTAGTCCTCAACCGACAAAAAGAAAGATGTTGTGGGAATATTTGGGTCATTGGCAGAACAGATTATTGAGCCTTGGGTTATTGCTGAAGATTTCAATGCTATTTTAGATTCTTCAGAACGAATTGGTGGTGCAGATTCGACAAAAAATGGATGTTTGTATATTTTTTAGAATTCATGTTTAATTACAGCATCCGTGATTTAGGATTTTGTGGGTCATAATTTACTTGGAGTAGAGGAGGTCTGTCTCGGTTAGACCGAGTAGTGGGTAATGCAACTTAGTTCTCCTTTGCGCCGAATTGTTATGTTCGAAACCTTTATCGTCTAAAATCTAACTATCATCTGATTTTACTTTATTTAAAATTGAAGCAAAGAAAAAGAATTAGACCCTTTCGTTGTTTGGAGAGTTGGATGTTACATGCAAATTTTAGAAGGATGCTTTCTCAAAATTGGAGGAATGATATTTCCGTTATGGATAATTTGAATTAGTTTCAAGTAGATGTTCAAGACTAGAATAAGACAGTTTACTGTAATATCTTTCAAAAAAAAGTGCTAGTAATTTCAGAACTTAAACGGGTGCAGCGTATTTTGGAATTAAGATACTCCCAGTGCCTTCATAATAGAGAGTTGGAACTGAGACTAGAAGTGGAGGAAATTTTGCATCATGAGGAATTATTATGGCTCCAAAAATCACAATTTTTTTTTTTATAAACCAAAAATCACAATCTAATTGGCTTGTGAAGGGAGACAGGAATACCAAATTTTTTCATAGTTGTACATTAGCTAGGTGACATAATAACAAAATTGTGGGTCTCAAAATTGATGGTGGCGAGTGGTGTTTTCAATCGACGGAGCTTAAGAAACATGTTGTGGAGTTTTTCAAAAATCTTTATTTTATGGATTACATTGTCCATAGTGGCCTTTCGTGTAGAGGGAATTTCCCGGTATTATTACAAGTAGATAAAGAGAACCTTAGTATGGTAGTCTCGAATATAGAGATTCATAAGACAGTGTTTGATATGACGCCACTTAAAGCACCCAAAATTGATAGATTTCATGCAAAATTCTACCAATCACAATGGGATGTTGTAAGGCCGATAGTGTGTAGAATGGTTCAGCGGGTTATGGAAGGGCATCCTTTGGATCAAAGATTGAATAAAACATTACTTGTTCTTATTTTAAAAGTTCAAGGATCTGAGAGGATTTCGCAGTTTAGACCTATTAGTCTATGCACGATAGCTTACAAAATTATCATGAAAGCTATTGTTAATAGATTAAGACCGTTAATGATGAAACTAGTTAGTTAAAATCAAGCCAACTTTGTAATGGGAAGAAATATTTCAGACAATATTATTGTCACTCAAGAAGTTGTTTATTCTATAAAAAACTTTAAAAGAAGGAAGTTTGAGATGATCCTCAAAATCGATTTAGAAAAAGCGTATGACAAATTAAGGTAGGATTTCCTAGAAGAAACGTTGTTTGCTGCTGGTTTTCCTACTACTCTAATTTCTGTTATCCTTAACTATGTGTCTTCATCATCTTTTCAAGTTTTTTGGAATGAAATGATGACTGAGGCTTTCGAACCCTTCTTGTGGTATCCGACAAGCAGATCCCCTATCGCCCTATTTATTTGTTCTGTGTATGGAGCGGATGAGGCATCTAATCAATGAAGCGGTTAATAAAAAAAGATGGGTTCTGTTGCGCTTGTCTAGGAAGGGGCTGAATCTTTCTCATTTTTTTTTTGCAGATGACTTATTGTTATTCTACGAGGCTAATTTTGGGCAAGCTGATATTGTTACTGATATTCTAAATAAATATTGCTACTACTCGGGATAGAAAGTGAACAAAGGTAAATTTCAAATCATTTTTCACTTAATGTTCTAGATGAATTATCTTCGGCTATTTGTAGGAAATTGAGTTTGTGTGTACTGATGATCTAGAGAAGTACATTGGCATGCTAATTTTACATGGGAGAGTTGGTATTCAGTTATTTGAGTTTATTGTGAAAAAGGTCCGTAGCAAGTTAAATGGCTGGGTTGCAAAGAAGCTTTCTTTGGCCGGTCGGGTTGCGCTAACAAAAGTAGTACTCTTGTCTATTCTGAACTATTTCATGGCAACAGCCCAGTTGCCGATTTTAGCCTGTAGAGAAATTGAAAAGTTGGCTCGAAATTTCATTTGGGGATCTACGGTTGAGATGAGAAAGCCGACACTAATTCGTTGGGATGTTTGTTGTACTCCTATGGTTGTGGGTACACATAGCTTAATGGACCAAAATAAAATTTTCTTATTGAAATTAGGATTCCAGTTACTTACGAAGACGAAAGCCTTATAGGTACAAGTTGTGAGAAACAAGTATAGTTTGTGTGAAGTTTTACCAAACGATATCTCAAGAAATAATTGTTCCTTCTTTTGGAGGTCGCTCATGAAATTTTGGCCAAAGGTACTCGAAAATGTTTATTAGGCAATAGGGGATGGGAGTCTGGTGAATTTTTAGAATGACCTTTGGGTCCCTCAGGTGGGCATTTCGAAAACATGACATACTGGAGGGTCAAGATTGGATGATACTCTTCGAGTTAGTGATTTGGTGGATGATAATGGAAATTGGGATTGGGGCTATCTAAGAAATTTACTTCCTGACACCATTGTTTTGCAAATAAGCACAATAGTCCCATATTCGTTGGATGCTAGGTCAGATTGTCTTGCATGGAAATGGGCGACTAAATGAATGTTCTCTGTATCTGAAACTTATAAGGAACTTCATCAGTTTGATTTGGGTGTCAATGTACATAGTTGGAAAATGATCTAGGAAGCAAAAGTGTCTCAAAGAGTTAGAATGTTCACGTGGACTCTATGGCATGAGAGAATTTTGACTAATAATGAAAGGGTAAGGAGACACATAATGAATGATAGAAGTTGGGGGAGGTGTAGCCATGTTGATGAATCAGGTATCCATGCTTTACGTGATTGTAGTTTCATTAAAGCGGTGTGGTTGTCGATTGTGTCGAAGCATAATCAAGTACAATTTTTCTTCTTTTCGCTTCAAGACTGATTGATGTGGAATTTGCAAAATATAGGTATTTATAGTTATCATGATATTGAATGGCAAATGTTCTTCCCAATAATTTTTTGGCTATTATGGAAAAATAGGAACATGTATTTGTTTTCGATAGGCCATAGTTGTGGTTAGGAAATTGTGGATAAAGGCATAAGTTGGGGAAGAAGTTATAAGTGGTTGAACACAACACGATTGCATGATAGTTCGAGGGTGACAACCAATCAGTGGACATGTCCGACTAGAGGATGGGTTAAACTTAATACAGATGGAGCTGTATCGAGAAATAGCTCATTTGCGAGTATTAGGAGAGTGTTTAGAAGTGCCGACGACAAGTGGTTAGGTGGTTTTTCTATGAAGTTAGGAAAGGATTCAATTTTCAAGATTGAGGCGAGAGCCTTACTTGAAGGCTTACTTATATCATGGAGGAAAAGTTATCAACAGTTGGAAGTGGAATGTGATAATGCTCTCTTAGTTGAATTGATTTTAGCTGGCAGAGCTGCAGATAGTCATTTGATTGAAATGCGTTTTATCCATCATTTATTGAGTCGAAATTGGAAAGTCCTTATACGTCATGTTCTGAAGTCGCAAAATACAATAGCTGATCATATGGCCAAGTGTATGGCGACTAATTCCACAGAAATTCATTGGTTTGAAAAACCCTCACAATCAACTAGAAATTTAATTGAGGCAGATTATATTCTTGGTTTAAGTCACTAGTGTAATTTTAAAAAATTTTCACTTTAATATAACATTTTTTTTATAAAAAAATAAATTTATAAAAGTGAAAGTTAAAAGTTTTAGCTTAAATTAAAAATTTCGGTTTAAAAATATGATTAATTTAAAAAAGTTACTTTGGATATGAAATTATGATTTGATAGACCATGAATTAGATTTCCGACGCTTGGTTAGGGGGAAAACTCTTTATTTCCCACATTAAAACTTTGACTCTTCGTTTCTATCAATTTTACAGCCCATTTGAAAACCTTCTGAAATCAGTCCTTCACCCCCCCTCTTTCCCTATAAAACCATCAAACAAACAAACAAGTAGCATCCCCCCACTCTATCTCTCTCTTTCTTAATGGCACCAAAGCGTTCAAACCCTGTTGAAGTCCCAGCACCCGCTTTTTCATCTGCAGAAGATGAAGAGGTGACTTCTTCTGAGGAGGAAGAAGAAGAAGGGTCTTCAACTGAGGAAGAAGGTGAGGAAGACCCCAAAACCAAGTCTACTGCATTGACCCACAATACCCCACCACCCAGAAAGCTTGATACAGCTAACGATGAATCTGATGAATCCGGTTCTGATTCCGAATCTGAATCCGACACCGCTGCACCGGTTGCTATTGCGACGAAACCCGGATCGAATAAGCCCTTGGCTTCTTCATCTAAACGGCCTGGGGAGTCTGGGTTGGATGCCAAAGAAGGGAAACGACCCAAGAAGAGGGTTGGGGGAGAAGGGATGGCTACTGCACCTGTTGTGGAGGAGGTGAAAAGGACTGGTGAAGATGCAAAGAAGCTGCTGTTCCAGCGGTTGTTCAGTGAAGATGATGAGATTGCTTTGTTGAAAGGTATGTTGGATTATTCTGCTAAAACAGGGGCTGACCCTCATACTGATATGAATGGGTTTTATGACTTCGTTAAGAAATCGATTCATACTAATGTTAGCAAAGTACAATTGATGGATAAGGTTAGAAGACTAAAGAAAAAATTCAAAAACAATGTTGGTAAAAATAAGAAGGGTGAGGATCCAACTTTCTCTAAAGCCCATGAACAAAAAGCTTTTGAGTTGTCGAAAAAGATTTGGGGAGTTAGTGGAAAAGTTGAGTCTTCAACTGCCAAGTCGAATGGGAAAGCCAAGGGGAATAACAAGGCAGTGGCAGCATTGTTGCCTTCTTCATCCGATAAGAAAACAGACAATGCGGTGCCAATAGAGGTCGATAAGGTGGTGTCTAAGAGTTCCAGTAGTTTGCTTGATATGAAATTTAGTGTCTCTGACACGGAAGTAGGAGTTGTAAAGGTCGGGTTGGAAATGGTTGATGGTGAAAAGAAGGCTGCTTTGGAGGCAAAATGGAGGAAATTGCAAATGACGCAGTTGGAGTTGTTTGTTGAGCGAACTGAATTTGTGACTGAGCAAGCTAAGTTGGCGCTGAAATATTACAAGTCCGAAGACGAATAGATTGGCAAGAAATGAAAATTTTTAACTCTTGTGATTAGTAGGTAAGTAAGATGCCTTTGGTAACTTTAGGATGGCATTTATGTCTTGCACAGAGATTAACTTATGCCGTTCAGCATATTTGGAAGTGCTTAATCCTTTTGTTTCATGTTATGGTAATATATTTTGTTTGTTGGTCTGCTGCAACCCTCTATTTGCTTTGATTCGGTGCTTACTTTACTTTTTAAACTGCTGCTGCCATCTCTCTTAAATTACTTTTTAAATTGCTTCACCTCCAAGGTATTGCTATTTTGCTGCCATTTTCCAAAACTTCCTCACTTGAAAATCAATCTTTTTTTGGTTCCAAAATTGCTACACTTTGTTGTACGATTCAGGTACTGAACATGTTCAAACATCTGCTGCTATTTGGCTTAATTTAATGCCGCTTTACCATCTCATTGTTCACCCATTGTTTCCATTCAAATTGCTTTGAATTGTCATTGCACATGCTGCTAATTGCTTCATCGTTTGCCTCAAAAATCCGAAAATAATGGGTGATTGTTCCTTCAAGGCTTGCTTCCATATCTGGATTGAATCGATTGAGGCCATTGTTGCACCGACCGAAATTCTTGGCACAAGGTACTGCTTTTTTGCTTTTCAATTGGTTACTGTGTGCTTGCCGACCAGTAGTTATTTGCTTTCATCATTAACCTTCAGTTGGCTCTCCAAATCACTACTGCTCCAAAATGAGCCAGTACAACAGCCTTAGCTGAAACACCAATGGCTACACGGAGTACCAATTAATTGTTGTAATAGTGAGATCATTATCATGCAAACGTAATTAAAGTGAAGATTTAGATTTAGGCTTAGGCCTCATTTATGACAAAACCAGCTCTCCCTCTTTCTAAATTCCAACAAAACAAGAAATAAATGTATCTGTATCCACTCAAAGGTTTCTCTTACACTACCAATCAATCTAATCCAACTATAACGTTTTCTTTTTTTAATAAAAAATGTCCAACCTAGGTTCCCTATTCTTCCATGTCCCATTTCCTTATTCGTCATTGCACCCCAAATCCCGTTGCTCTTTTTTCTGACTGCATGTATCTAGGAATCTGAATTTTTTTTTTTTTAAAAAAAAATTCTTTTCTTTCTCCCATAAATATGGATAATTCAATTCAAATCTCATGTCATCACGACTCGATTTAAGAAAATTTTAAATCGAATTAGGATGATTAAATATTATTTGTCAATTTAAAATATTTTCATTTGACTCGATCCGATTCAATCAAATGCCTACCCCTATTGACATGTCAAGTTACTATTTGGACATATGACTGATAAAATAATGAATGTTGTTTAAGTTAATATTAAAATTTCAAAATTAAAAAAATATAAAAATTAAAATTGATTAAATTTATTATTTTCCCTAAAAGTCATTATTTTCCCTCATTCTACAAACCCTAATCCCATTCCAACTACTCTAAAATTTTACTACAATTCGATTACCAGGTCAGTGTGTATTTTGGCAAATATAAGTTGTGGTGCATTTAGTTACACTATGGCTTAGATTTGACGGTGTTAAAAAATAACTATTTATGCAATAAGTACATATATATTTACAATTTAATTTATATATTTTAAATATATTTTACATCAAATTTGAGTAAACATTTAATACCTAAATTGATAGTTAAACTAAAGGACTTGATTGATACATATGAATATTTTGAAGATTCACTTAAAATATTTTTAAGTTAGGGGCCAATTTAAAATTTAAATGATAAATTAGGGACATTTGGTGCAATTGACCCAAGTATAAACATTAAATTGGGCATACACTACTATAGTATATAATGAATTGACGCCAATTGAATCTTAACTTGATTAGGATAAACTATGGATAGATCTATATATTATATTAAAGAACTTATATTATAAAAGCCTATAATAAGATTAATGTTCTAAAAAAAAAAACAAACCCAAATAAATAATTTAGGATGACAATAACAAGAATACCATATATACCTCATACATATAATTTATATAAAATTTATATAATATAAAGTCTTGTTCAAAACACCAATATTTAAATCTTAGCTTCAATGGAAGAGATGAAATCTTTGATTCTTCCCCATTCAGCCTCAACACTCTTCTCTTCTTCCTCACCAACCTTGGCGGTGGCCTCACACTCTGCCAATTCTTTTCCCAATGCATCCAACTCCATTTTCATTTCCTTGCAACTTTTGTATATCCCCTTTCGTTCATCCAACATCTTCTCCTTTCTCTTTTGTGCTTCTTCAACTTCCTCACGGAGGGCAGCAAGTATTTGATCCACCTGTTCCACCTCTGTTTCGACCTCCTTATATCTGATTAGGCTACTCTCCAAATTACTAGTCATCGTCTGCTTGATAGATTCCTTGGCGGTAAGTTGATCCTTGTCCTGCACTGCTTTCGCTGCTCGGTTAGCTAGTTCTTTCAATCTTTCCTCCAAGCCCAACAACTCATTCTTTTGCTCAATTGTAAGGGTGGCGGAGGAACCATCAAACCTAGCTAGGATCATGATGGCCTGCTTAAGTGGAGAAAACTTCCCTGAATCGTTAAGATTAACGGGGGTTGTATTCAAGGCTTCATTTATTTTAGCCAGTGCTTCCTTTGCTTCTTCTTTAGAATAAACAATTCTAGAGCTTGAAAGCTCGGACTCTAAGTTAGTAAAGAATGTGTTCATGTCTTCCTCAGCAGGCTCTTCAGGTTCAGTGGCCTGAAATGGTGGAAAAGAAAAGCAATAATAAGATATATATATATATATATATGCATTAATATTAACTGATTTAGCTAACGTACCACAGTCTGGCTAGAAGACTGAGTTGGTGAAGGAGGTGTGATTTCTACTGGTTTAGTTGTCGGAGTTTTCTGGTTGTCTATGACTGCCTTAACACAATCAACTTCCTTGGCCTTAAGTTCACCCCAATCAGTTTCGACTATAAATTCATGGGAAATAAAATCTAGAGTCTTATCAGTGCAAACGTATACTTCAACCAAGCATGCATCATTAAGGAGATAGCCTCTTTTAGGGTTGTGTAATTCACTAAGACGTAAGAATGAAGTGAAGCCCCAATCAGCCTCCCTCGCGTTGAAACAATGCTGAATGACTGCCAAAAACAACAGTGCCTTGTCATCAACAACTAGTTCAGTACAGAAGCTGACAGACTCTACGAAGAAAGGATGGCATAGATAACATATTTGGCATCTGGACTTCAACAGTTTTGACCATACCAACGCCTCAAACAAGCTGAGCTTTTAGGTAATATGAATTCAAAGCTTCCTTTATAAACCCCGAAACTTCTTCGTAATGGAACTTCCATGCTTCAATACATTTTATATTGTCATTTGGTTCTAGTCTATCATTTCTATTTCTATGTATGCTTGTACGTGGAAAGCTCAAGCATTCCCCAATGAGACAGAGCCCCAGGTGAACATACAAAATAAATGCAAAACAGAACAAGAGGAAGCAATAGCCATTGTTTTCTTAAAGCTTTGACAAATGACAAATAACCGAGTAAATAACAAAAAGAGTCGAATTACACAATTGGTTCACGCAGTCACTCTTACGAGCTAGCATTCGGCATATCAGTGACACTTCCCTTATTCCTATATTATGGCTATCTTATATAGGTTCTTTAAACCCATTAAATAAGAACAAGAATAAAATGCTGATCCCTTGTTTGTACTACAAAATTGTGATTGCTGCAACAAATAACAATATACCTTTTGTACTTGAAGTTTCACGATCAAATTGATCTATGACTCCGAATCCGACTTGGGCATATTTACTCCATCCGTAAGGCAAAGTAGCTGAATCTGCAACATCTAAATAAATTGACAAATGATCCACATTGTTCCCCTTGGGGAAGATAAGAATTCGCCTGCCAAATAAGTTTGTAAATCTGAGTCATGGGGAGATAAAAAATGGAAATAAAAACATAAAGCAACAAGAAGAAGAAGATCAAAGTTACCATTTGTAGCCATCAACAGTAAAAACTTCAGAGTAGAGCTTTTTGACTTCAAGACTGGAGAAATTCTGAATCCTCCACGTGAACTTCTTTATTTTTACATCAATATCCATAGATTGAAACTTACTATCCACTGCACTCAAAATCTTAAACATTACAAAAAATACATAATAATAGAAGAAAGGATTATAAGTAGAAGCTATATACCTGCCATTACGAGAGAATGTGGTGCTACCTGCAGTGCAGAAACGTGGAGGGGAAGAAGATTCAGGGTTCCTTAGAGTTCCAAGTTTGATTAAATATTGACAAGTCCTCTTCTTTTGTCAAAAGTCTAGTTGACTTAAACTACTTAGCCTTTAAGCTATCCTTTATTTATTTTTTCTTTTACTATTTTTAAAAATTAATAGAAAGTTACTTAAATAATTTTATATTTATTTAAAAAATAAAAAATGAATTGCAATTCTATCACCAAAATTATCAATGTTGATTTTTTTTTTCTTATATATCAAAAAGCCCTTAAGAAAATGCGAACAAAAAATCAATTAAGTCCTTATATTAAATTCGCATTCAACTAAGCTCTTATCATTAATTAAAATAATCAATTAAGCCCCTCCATTAACAATTTCTATCATTGACTACGTTGACTATTAAAATAAATTGACGGACCAATCAGATAGTGACACCTGGCAACTTTTGATTTAATCTAATATTTTCCCTTAAAAATCATAAAAAAATAAAAAATTATAAAAAGATATTAAAATTTATATAAACTTATAAATATTATGAAAATATAAAAAAATTAATGAATCCTATTTAAAACAAAATATATATTAGAATTCTTTAAAAAATTATTAAAATTATATAAACTTATAAAAATTATAAAACAATCATAAAAACTTGAATTGGACCAATTAGTCCAAAATTGCAAGTTTACCAATCCGAGAAAAGTCATTAGATTGGTTGACCTAGGAACTAAACGATTGAATCGATTTTTTATTATTTTTTAATAGTTTTTATCATACCAAAATTTTATTATCCAACTATTAGCATATGTCATAATGAAATATTTTGACCAAAGTTTTCATAATTGAACAGCATCGGTCAAGCCCTTAATTTTATAGTTCGACTAATTCATCCAATTCGATTAAATAAAAAAATTAAAATAAAAAAATATATTAAAAATTTTTATTCAACCATCCAATTTTCAGGTCAACCGATCTAATGACTTTCTTCAGATTGATACCTTTACCGATTTCGGCCTAATTGGTCTAACCGATTGATCCAATCCAATTTAATTTTTTATGATTTTTTTTATAATTTTAATAAGTTTAAAATTAGACCTTGTTAAATTAAAATTAGATAAGGCATTTTTAAAACACCTTGGAAAATTAAAAACAATTCGAATTGACTCAAAACCTATTAGGCTTAAAACAAATTTAGACTCTTAATTTGGGCTAATTTTAAATTTTATTTGGATTTTTTAAAAATTAATTTGGCTCTAAAAAATCAATTTGAGTTTCTAAAACAAATCAATTTGGACTTTTTTAAAAACAGATTTGACTGACAAAATTTTCAAAACAAAATTCCAAATAAATTTAGGTTTTGAGTGGCAAATTTAAAGAAAATCAGATTGGGTTTTGAAAAACAATTAAATTGGGTCTTAGCCTTAATATCAAGCCCAAAAGGATCTGAAAACCCAAAAGGATTTTTACTTAAGATTCATTTGATTTTTGGGTAAACCATACAAATGGTCACCCAATTATGCACGTGTTCTTATTTTAGTCATTAAACTTTAAAAATTTTTAATTTAAATACTGACATTTGAATTCGTTCCTGTTTTGATCAGCCATTGTTAAATTGATAACGGTATAATAACACATTTAGTCCTCAATACTTATATATTCTAACATTTTGATCTTAATTATAAATAATTCAATAAATTTAACCCTTCACATTTACAAATTCTATCAATTTGATTATCAAACTTATTAATCAAAGTTTTCAACTTTTATAAATGTGTGAACCCCAAAAAAGAAAAAAAAAATTCTCTCAACTAACGAGTCGTTTTCCGAGCCTATTCTTGATACCAATAAGTTTCTCTTGGAAAAATTTTATAGTGTTGGTATTCCATAGCATTAGTGTTGGAACATCTTTATGTCACATCACTACTTAAAAATTAAAATATATATATAATTCTAGGTGATAATATGGTATAACCTTAGAGAGTTGCATATAGATTTTAATAGTCGAACCAATAATTCAATCAGTCAAACTTTTAGTTCTCGATTCAATTGGTTTGATCAGTTTAGTTGCTAGACCAATAATTACTAATGTGACATTAAACTGTTGGAAATGAATAATATTCCTTTTTCATAAAATCCTTTCTCTAGTGCGGAATTCAAATCTTAATTTTTAAAAAAATCCCAACATTAATGGTATAAAATAAAAGAAATTTAGCTAGAAATATAAAGAAATAAAAGAATGCTATAAAAGATCATAATAGAGAATATAATTCTACTCTATGTTTTTTCATTCACTTGACTCACCTATGTTTTTGGGGTAAAAAAACAATGATAAACTTTACAAGATTAAAGATAAATAAATGAGATAAATTAATACATAAAGATAAATAAATGATTTATCTTAGATAAAAAGAAGTACTTTATCTCCTATTATATGTATATCCACAATAATTTATTATTTTTAAATATTAAATTAAAAATAATGTAAATATATATATATATATATATATATATTTTATCTTAGATAGAAAGAAATAATTTATCTCCTATTATATGGATATTTACAACAATATATTATTTATAACAATTAAATGTTAAATTAAAAATAATAATATGACGGACTTCAAATAAATAAATTTGGGTTAATTGTTTATCATATTTTAATCAAATTGGCAACACTTGCCAGGAAACCCTGAATTTTCCAACAATGGACGTTGAGCAGTAAGCATCTATTACTACCACAAATACTTCTTATAATCCTTACCCTAAATACTCTAAAACCCTGTTTTTTTTTTTTAAATCTTTGTAAATTTAAAATTTTGAGTGCATTGGATAGCAAGTCTCAAACTGTGGATATTAACACAGGGAGGATTTACAAATTTTCTAGCACCTAAGATCTACTCTGAAAATTTTGTGGTTGATGGCAACAAATGGTAACTTTGATATTCTTCTTCTTGTTGCTTATGTTTTAATTGTTTGAGTTGGTTGATGGTAGGCGAATTCTTATCTTTCTCAAGGGAAACAATACAGATCATTTATCAATTCGAAGTAACCGTCATTGACCAATTTAATCGTACAACTCCCATTACTAAAGGTTATGTTGTTGCAGCTATCACATTTTTATTTTATTTAATGGGGACATAGTTATTTGATTCTAAACAATGGGTATACTTATGTGGAGACATGGTTATTGCTTTTTCCCCTTGGTGAATTTGTCTTATTTATCTTCATACAAATTTGACTATATTATGGGAATAGTGGAATGGTTAGTGATGTTGGGGTTAAGCTAATGCTAGTTGTTAAAGGTCAGTGTGTGAACCAATTGTGTAATTCAATTCTTTTTGGTGATATTGGCATTTATTTTGTATGTACACTTGGGGCCCTGGCTCAGTGGTGAATGCTTGAGCTTTACCTATGCATACATAGAAATAGAAAATATATACTAGAATGTCAATATAAAATTGAACGAGGCATGAAATGGAGCCATTATCACAAAGGAAACTTTGGGTTCATATTGGTCATAGGTTCAGAAATGGGATTGAACTCTATGAAATCTGACCTCCCATCGATTAGCTCAGCTTGTTTGAGGCCAAATATGTTCTCCATGCCATTCTTTCTTCTTAGAATGTGTCATTAGCTTGTTTACTTGACTGGTTGTTGATGGTACACTCTTTTTCTTTTAGCAGTGGTACGCGTGAGTTCGATATGAATGTTGTTTGGGGCTTTCGCTCATTCTTACCTCTTACTGAATTACATGACCCTAAAAGAGGCTATCTTGTCAATCATGCATGCCCACTGATAGGACTAAAGCTTTGATTTCACATAAATTGATACTCAAAACCGATTCGGATAAACTTAAGACGGAGGAAGCTGATTGTGTTAAGGCAGTCATACACAATCAGGAAACTAAAGAAACCGAACCAATAGGAATCACAACTCTTTCACCAACTCAGCCTTCTTCCCAGATTGTGGTAAGTCAGCTAAATTAGTTGTTGATATTAATGCATTTATGTACCTATATTATTGCTTTCTTTGCCGCCATTTCAGGCTATTGAACTTGAGGAGCCTACTGAAGAAGATATGAACACATTCTTCACTAGCTTTCGAGCTCCAACATTGTCTATTCTCGAGCAGAAGCAATGGATGGAAGCACTGACTAAATTAGATGAAGCCTTGAATTAAGTAAAAATTTATTATGATTATCAAATATTTTAAAAAATTCAATGATTTATCAAATAATCCTCATAGACGGATTTTCTTATTTTAAAATTTTAAACTTAACAAACCAAATAAATTGATATATTTAAAAAAAAAAGTGATAGCATGGCTTTAACGACATAGTCACCCGTCTTGGTTAGTCAGAACCGCTCATATCACCATGCAGGACTTTATCCAACAGTTGCAAGAAACAATAGAGCCCAAGTGGGGTATAATTAAACTTGATCATGAGTTAGGCCAGGCCAATACAAAATTTTAAGCCTATTTCTTAGGTTTGGGCTCAAATTGACCCAAAAAGTGGGACTTAAATTTTGTTTAAATCCGACTTAGATAAAAAGAATACTAAACACGAGCCCTGTCTGCTTGTATTAATTTTTTAATATTTTTTATAAACAAATTTAAAAATATATAATACATCAAATACACTAAAAATATTATAATAAATGTTTCCTAATAAATTGAAAATACATTAAAAAATATTTATACTTAAATAACAATAAAATAGTTAAAACTTAGCAAGCAAATCCCTTTAAATTAATAATAAAATAAGAGTTATATAATATTCAAAAAATAACAAAATAGTAACAATATAATAACAAAATGGTAGCAAAATAACATCAAAATGGTAACAAACAATAACAAAATAGTAGCAAAATAACAGTGAAACAAATTAGACAAATCCAGGCCAGATTTGAATTAAAAAAATCTTACCCGAAGTCTAACCCGTTTAAAAAACGAGTCTCATTTTTTGTCTAAGCCCATTTTTTGAGTCTCTATTTTTGCCCAAACTCTCCCACTTTTCAGGCGGGCCTTCGAGCTTGGGCGAGTGGCCTAGTCCATGATCAGGTCTAGGCATAATTAGCCAAAGGGTTAAATCACATTCAAGGGCTGGTAGTCGGTAACTCTTTCCACATTGAGGTCTGAATTTTTTTTTATCCAAATTAGGTCATGAACTTGGCAATTGTTTCCACATTGGGGTCTAAAATTTTTTTGGTCCAAGTTAGGCATTGAGCTTGGAAACTGTTCTCACATTAGAACCTGAACTTTTTTTTTATTCAAGTTAGTCCTTGAAAACCCTAAAGTTCAGACCCCAGTATGAAAATAATTGCCAAGTTTAGGGCCTAACTTGGACTAAAAAAAATTCAAACCACAATATAGAAAAATTTATCAAATTCAAGCCCCAATTTAAAATAATTGTCAAATTCAAGACTTAAATAAAAAATTCAAACCCAATATAAAAAAAATTACCAAATTCTGAACTCAAATAATAATTTAACCCCTAACCAAAGCATTCACTAACTTTTTTTTCTCTCTCTTAGGCGTGCATAACTTTTATTTCATGATCTACCATTAAAATTATCACTCATTCAATGAAAAGTCAGAATTTGAATTTCGGAAGCTTCAATTTCATGAAAACTAAGGGGAAAAAAAAAACAAATTTCGAATTAAATTAAAATAATTATAATAAATTATGCAAAATATAAGATGAATTAAAAATTATATAAAACAATGTGAAATAATTAAAACTATGACATACCATGAAAACAGTACGAATACCAAAATGTGTTGTATTTACATTTAACGAATTATTAACATGTAAAATTTTATAAAAAAAATTAGAATATTTTAAATACATGAAAAATACAAATATAATTTCAATATATATTTTTTTAAATTGAATCAATGTTAAAAAATATGAGATAAATTTAAACACAACATAACATGAACACATAAATTATTCTCTAAATTGAGTCACTAAGATAGCATATAAAAAAATTATAACATAAATATGATATGCATTAAAAAAAGTGTCCAAATCTATATAAAAGCATGTAACAATTTTTTTTTTTTGACATACACATATAATCTTTTTCTCCTCACTCCAAAAATTTTGAGTATTGTTGAGGGGGTTGACTCTTTCAGGAGAAGTCTTTGAAGTGTTGTCCTTCGAGCAATTTACCAGGCCTCCAATAACCAAAGGTATTGTCCTCGTGTTGAGGTTTTATCCCCAATCTCTATAGAGAGTCGTGTACAGTTCATGGAAGGCGCATATCGATTGAATTATGTAGCTCAAGTGGTATCACGGTTACAGGTAAGGACCATATAAGGCTCAAGTTAGTGTTGGTGGTTCAAGTCGTCCTGTGCCCACCACATTATTATTCACACGCCCCATACCGATATCTTTCTCAAGTCTTGCAAGTACATGTTTCCACCAACTGAGGCACCCCCTTTATGAACCATACACAGCTTTCTACGGAAATTGGGGACAAAACTCAACATGAGGACAATACCTTTTGTTGTTAGGGGTCCGATCGGGTGCTCGAAGGATGACATTTTAAAAACTTTTCTCGAAGAAGCCGATTGACCATCAACAAAGTATTAGTGTCCTTTAAGGGTTTCGGAACCATCATGTTCATGTTGATTCCATGTTTCATTTTAATCTAATCTAAAGCAAGAATTAAACCATAAAATATTGGCTTGAATATGATGATTGGAAAGCCAAAAACTATTCAACTTGTTTGCAATGTAACTTGTCTCCCTAGTGTTAGAGAATTTGACAAAGTCGAAATTATGCCAGTTAATTTCACTTTATTTTTTGGTATACAAACGTCTAATGCTTTACCTGGAAAACATCCTTCAACTATCTCCATTAGATATTTGGTGGCAAATTGTTAACAAAGATCAAGCCAGGACTTAAGGTAGTTTGGAAGTACGGCCATCTAGGGCTTAGGGTTGGAAGGGGTCTAATTTTTTTTTTTAACTTTTAACATGAAAAATAAAATCTTTAACCTTTTAAGTTTTCTGACAGGGAAAAAAAAAAGTGGCCCAATTTTTTTTATTTTATTACTAGTATATGTTTTTTATTTTATATATTTTTTAGAAAGGGACCTAATTTATTATTTCGTTTAAAACCCCAAAAATGTTAAGAACCAATTTAACTGTTTACAAAAACTTCTTAGGTCTCTCTTCAATAACCATTTTAGAATATATTACCTTTTTATTATAATTCAGTTCTACGCTTTCTATATATAAAAAAATCTAACAATAAAATAGATAGATTATATTGAATGTTTTCAATTAAGTTTTTACCCCATAAGTTGCAGAAGCCATCAGCTTAATCCATATAGGTAATGAGGACTCTCTCATTTTGGCACTTTACCAAAGATGATGGGACATATATGGTTAGATATGACTACTGGTTGCTAAGTAAATGATATGCAGCGAAGTTGAGACTGGGTCATTGGGACCAGGCCAGAAATCATACTGGCCTATGGAATCTCAACACAATTCCTAAACTTAAAATGTTTATCAACAGAACATAACACACCCTGTTCTTATGCCCCTTTGCCCTACCTATCTAAAGAGCTTCAAAATTCAGCTATAACCCTTTGCATATACGATTTGGTTGGTGTCTTGAGTGGTGGAACAATATATCCAAGTTGTTTAACTGAATGATCTAGGGTTGGTGGCAAGCATTTGTTGGACTATTGGAAAGCAATGCATGGTGAGATCAGAACCCAAACCTAGTAAGATTAATACGAACACAACCTTTAGATAAAACAACAAAACCAACACATCGATCACATGCCTTTAACCCATCAGTGGATAATCTTCACTCAATGCTTTGAAAGGAAGATAGTGAAGCTTTTGCTTTATTGTACCATTGCTATTATAGTAATAAAAAAGGCGTGAATTTGAACATGTTTTTCTTCTAAATTAAAGATTAAATAAAGGATTGAAGAAATGTTATGGATAAAAATAAATATTTTATTAGCTGCTTTTTAATAAAAAAATTATCAATTTTATTATAGGTTTTGATTAAATTTATTCTTTTTGACATCATGTTTAGAATAAAAACAATACACATGCCAATCAAATTAAAATTCAATCTGCTTTTAATAAAAGTTTTAAAAATGGAAAAAAATAGAAAGAAGACAAGGACTAGAATATAAATAATCGACCACATTTGTATGATATACGTAATTGAATGTGTTCCAGAAGTGGACCCTCCAACCTTCACTCCAACTATGCAAATGTCATTTGTAAATAGGAAGGCTTGAACTAGACACAGCTCTCTCTCTTCTCTCAACAGAAAATAAAGGGAAAAGAGCAAAGAAAGCCTTAAGGAACCGGCAACCTTTTGGTTCCTTCCTTAGTACCACGTGTTATCGCTGTCAGCTTTACCCGCAACCGACGCTATTTTAACCTTCCACCCTCCACTTTTCCCCTTTTTGTGATTACATTTTGCCCTTTTATTAATCACTTCACTCACAATAACCAGTTTCGGTAGTAAACAAAACCTATGGAAAACATTCACCAAACCCGCCGATGGAGAAAGCAAAACTACACCCTCAGCTGCTCATATCAACCCCCAATTCTTTTATTTTCTTTTTTGTGTTTATTACGTCTAAAATTTTCACTCTTAAATTGGTTAGTTTTCTTTAAAGAATGTATTTTTAATTTTTAAGGAAATTATTATTTAATAAGAATAGATTGATTTTATAAATTTTTTAAATAAAAGTTACTTTACAAATATTAACTTTCTTTTCTCATAAAATAATTGTAGTCATGATTGTGTTTGAGAGAAATTATTTTATAGACCCTTTTCATCACATTATTCATAGTATATTTTTAATTACTCAATGAAATTTTAACAATTTTTTTATATCATTGACACGTAATTTTGCTATATTTTTTAACTTGAATCTCGAACCCTAAATTCTGAATCCTAAACTTTGAATCTTAAATCCTAAATCTCAATCCCTAAATCCAAACCTTAAACTTGAATTTGAGTTTAGGATTTAGGATTTAGTGTTGAGATTTGAGTTTAAATTCGGGGTTTGGAATTTAAAGTTCAAGGTTCAAGGTTTAGAGTTCAGGATAAAAAAATTACCAAAATTATGTGTCAATTACATGGACAAAATTATTGAAATGTCATCAAATAATTAGAAATGGACCATGAATAATGTGATGGTAAGATATCACTTAAATTTAAGAATAATAGTTTAATAAGTGAAATAAATAAAATTACAATTATCAAGACGTTATTAGAGCTCTCCTTTGGTACCTAGATGACACACGTTCAAAATAAATCTATATTAATTATGGGAATTTTTTTTTCTAATATCGGCAAAACTTTTCTTTCTTAATTTATTTTTGTCATAATGATAAATTTGGCCTTCAATATTTACGTTTTTTGTCAATTTGACCATTATTCTTTTTTTAGCTAAATTTAGTCTTTAGTCTTTTAAAGAAAAAGTCTAATTATTTTTTAATAGAAATATTGACTAAAATATTAAATTTTAACATTATTGGCGTGGCAACATATATGACAATTCATGTGCATACCATGCTAACATAATGTAACGCCCCAAAAATCCTTAATATTTATTTATTTATGTTTGTGACACAACAGTGTATTTGCTTCAGTGGTTATGTGTTCTGGAAGTGTTTGAGAAGTCTAAGGTTTAAGTTTTGGCTTATGCAAAATTTTTGTTTAAAGTGAACAAAGCCCCATCTTTTAGTCAGTAGACTTTTAAATAAATGTTGATAGAATTTATTAGAATAGGTCTGGTGGTTAAGGGGAGTACTTATGAGTTGAGAGTTAAGAGTTCAAGTTTTTACGCGAATGAAGTTTTTTATTATTATTTGCTGTTGCTATTGCTGTGTAGGTGATTGTGTGTTAGTGAAATTCTAATGCTGGTAGGCGGTTGGAGTGTTTGAAGTGTGGAGATTTAGTGGCCAAATTTTAGGAGAAAATAAAAGGGGAATTATCTAATTATTGGGATCATTTTTTTCAAAATTCGGTTCCTCTCATTTCCCAATTTTAGTTTTTCTTTTTGACGATTATTTTCTCTGCCTCTCTAGTTGCTGTCTCTCTCTTCTTTTTACTTTTCCTTTTTGGCCGAATTTCCCTAAGGTGTGTGTTTCGGCTAGGGTATTTGTCCTTTTCGGTTTTCTCGTGCCTACAACTAGTGTTCCTTTCTCCTTCGTTACTGACTATTTGTTTGGTTCTTCTACTCTTACTGTGTAGTGAACAAACATTCTCCACTTTGTTTTCCCTTGGCTGAATATGTCCCTTCTTTCATCATTTCTTTCACATTCTTTGTCATCGAATCTTTTCTTCCTCTTGGAGTCGACAATATTACTTTCTAGTGAGCATTCTCTTCTTACTGTTAAGTCTTGCACTTTGTAATTGGTTCTTTTCTCGCGTTGTTGGTAAGTGTGGTAGTACAGTGATATCTGGTTGTTTGATGAGTGAATGCTTACCTATTTTTGGGTGGTGCTTAGGGACTATTTGAAGGGTGGAAGATCTTTAACTGGTGTTAGGGTGGACAAAACTTCCTTCTCTACTTGATCAAAAGTAATGTATTGTGAATTTAGTGTTTGGGTTTGGTTGTGCGTTTTGATTTAACGTAGCTTTAACTGACTAAGTGGCGTTATTTTGGCTAAAGAAAAGTTCTTGGGTGATCGTGGTTCTTGGTTTAACGGCGATAGCGAAAGGTCTTCTTGGAGGTAGGTTAAGCTAATACTATTAACGATTGTTGAGACCTGTGAATTAAACTACTAATCGGTTTTGAATGACCTTTGATAGGTATTCGGGCTTGAGGAGTTTTTGACATTGAATTCGTGACAGGTATGTAAACACAACTTTGCAAACTAGAATCGGCGAAAAGCCGAAAGGTGTGAATCATCGACGCCACATGGGTGTGCGGCTGCCCATGTGGTAGGTCGTGTGACAAATATAGGCGTATGATCGACAAGGTTGGCCATGTGCAATTTATGGATCGGGCCGAGTTGGGTCGTGTGGGCCCCACACGGGAGAAACACACTAGTGTGTGGGATTATTGTGCCAAGCTGTGTGGATAGGCCGTGTGATCCACACGGCTAAGACTATTTTGGGCTTTGTGGGCCACACGAGCATGTGGGCCCACATGGGCAATTAATATGGGCCTATGGGCCCATTTCCACTATTTGGCTGCTAAGGTTGCACGAGTCGTCCGAGTCGATTGTGGACCTACTGTAGGGTCGATAAGCTTTACCTAGATCCTTAATTGACTGTGTGACATTAGAATTTGTATGACTGTATACTAAGCATAATATTTATACTGTTCTGATTATATGCATGTTTCCATGAGATGGCATGTCATGATTATGTATTGCATGGGGTTGAGATAATATGATTGGAGGAAGTGTACTGTACTAACATGTCCACTGCAAATAACTAAAGGCTCTAAGCCTATTATACTGGTAGCTTTGCTGCAGATACTGTTCAGTGCCACAACCGGTGCTAATTTGTAAGTGTAGGGATGGGTGGGTGATGTATTCCCCACAGGAGTGCAGGGTTGGACATGAGATGGTGTATAACGGTTGGATGGGTAGGACTTGCATATTGTACACCGTATTATTGCTACTGCATACTAATTCTGTGATGGGCTGTAGCCCTACTGATTACTGAGACTATGATGGGCCAAGGCCTAAACTGATACTGTTACTGGGAAGGGCTTAGGCCTAGTCTGTTACTGCTTCATTTTGACTGTATAACTACATGAGGATTACACACTAAGTTTTATTAAACTCACCCCTTTTATTTCATTGTGCAGGTAATCCCCAGTCATAGGCGGATTGGTACAGCGAGGGACTTAGAGGTGGCTTCCCGACCGCATATATTTTCGTACTTGATTATGATTTTAAGTATTATTATTTAGGGTATTTTTACTGTAATAAGGCCATTATAGATTTTTACCTTCATTTTGGGATTTGTTTATCTTCGCTTATGATACGGAAACACTAGTGGTAAGCAAACATGGGTTTTCAAAAGTTACAAATGTTTTCTTTCAAAACATTCACCACTACGTAAACCGTTTTAAAAGCTTTTGCAAATTATAACAACTTGTAAATAAATGGATAATGTTTTGGGGAACAAACAACTTGATTTAGAGATAATATAAAATAGCAAAAATGGTTTATCAACGACTTAGTTTTCGAAAGCTCTTTCCTGTGACATCGCCAGATTCAGCCATAACGTCTAGGCCGGGTTTGGGATGTTACACATAACACTATTTTCTTATATGTTATGTCAACAAATAATTAAAAAATTTATATAAAATATAAATCAAAATTAAAATTAAAAAAATATAAAAAGTTGATAAATAATTTATTGCCGATATTGCATAGATAAAGTAAAATCATGCGTCCCAATAGATTGTTGCCACATTTCAAACAAATAAAATAAATTATGCTCCTATAGTAATTTACAAATTTATCCTAAATTTATTGATGTTATCAACACAGTAATTAAAAGCATGCAAACCAACACGGGAAGAAGACCCTAATTTATACATCTGAATAATCTGTTCTAAAGTCTTTGGTGGCCTATCGAGCCATCTAAAGTCAATCGGGTCTTCATTTGCAAGCTCATGCAAACCAACATGGGAAGACCCTAATCTACCCACAACAGCTGCAAACCATCCAGTATCGACTATCACTCTACTTCCAGCATAGAGCACCTCCCCAAGCTTCGAGTATAGCCTTATAACCACTGCCCGCACTTGTCTCGTACCAACCCTCCAACCGAGGCCAATTAGTTATAAGATTTCCAAGCATCGACTATATTAAGTTTCACTTGGTCTATCTCCGACGCTTCCAACATACCGTCCTCCTCCTGTACTGACCATGCACGATCATACCCACTCTTCTTGACCGCTTTCGCCCGACTCACGCAACATGAAATAGCGTTAATGACACTACATGGAATACCATCAAAGATGTATTGGTTGCGCTGTTTCCATATTTTCCATATTATTTTAAAATTAAATTCATTCTGAAAAATATAATTGCCTATCTTTGAATTAGCTATCATAATTTTAACATATTTGATCCAAACTCAAAGAAGATTACGATAAAATCATCTCTAAAATCACTTGTAATGACAAGACTACATGTATAAATAAGACTAAAAACGTGCTACAAGAGTTGACAAAAATATCTAAAAGTAAAGAGTTATTAAACAATGGAAGATAAACAAATATATATATATATATATATATATATATAAAACTTAAGACAACACGAGTCCAAATCGATTTGTGAAATCATTTGTTGTTTTAAAATACTCTCAAATCATAAATATGTTAAGAAGCCGATGAAGAGCCACCCATTTTTCAAGAAAAACTGCTGGTAGCTGATGGAGTTTTAGCGATGACAGACACTGTCATCTATCCATCATAACTTATGAAAAGAGCAAAAATACTCACAAAATAGATCTGCAAACTGAAATGAGAGAAAGCACTATGAGCCAAATGAGGAGGAAAAAAAATAGGGTTGGTGAGAAAGAAAAAAGTGGACAATAACCAACCTGAAAATTGACACCGCGAGTGAAAAAAAATAAACGACTTAGAGGAAAAATATTTTAGGGTTTTTCAAAAATAAAATTAAACAATTTATATAACTTTATTAATATACTGTTTTTACCTTATAATTTTTTTTTGGTGTTGACCATGATTCGAATTCGAGTTGAAGGTCATCCATTCCCTCTTTAAATTTATAATGATAAAAAATTTGCAAATACAATAAATAAATTGAAAGATTAGTTATAATAAATATGAACAGCGGTAAAAATTAAAAAGTATAAAATAATTATCAAACCAACAACATATTAGCTAAATTAGCCTTATATGTAAAATTTTTTGTTTGGCAGCTTTTTTTTTTTTTTAATTAGAGAAATAAGTCGATTTTAGATAAAAGTATATGAAAGCACATCTAACCAGACACTTTCACACTCTCTTTCCTAGGGATAGAGGTTTTTTATTTTGTTAGGTTTAGGTTTTTAGGGTTTAAACCGTGAAAGTTTATAGGTAGATTTGAGGGGCAAGGGATGCGATAACGCGTCTCAAAACACATACATTTTATATGTCATGCCGAGATAGGACTATTACCTCAGAAACCCATCCTATGGAAGTTAGGTTGTGGGTGTGATAGTGCTTGATATGATTACGGGTCAAAGACTAAGTGGAGGTCTCAGTCGGCAGTCATAATGCGGTCAACGATTTGAGTATAACCGAGGGCCAGTTGATGGTTGTTATGCAGTCACGAGTTCAAGCTTTTTGGATACCTGCAAAAGATGCCTTATATATACCATACATAATATTGAGACCATAATCATATGGAAAAACAGAAGGATTTTCGGTATAATCAACGTAATTTTTTTCTTTATTTTCAAGCAGTTGGTATCTTTAGCCTTTCATTCTTATTCGAAAGCTAACACCGAGGTGAACATAAGAGAGCTATTAGACAAAGAGCAGATGTTTCGACACAGTAGAGGTTAAACTCAGGTTGACACGACAACGATTGTAGTTATTAATGGTTTGTTTAATAATGGTAACCGTTGTCACCCCAAAAGGAGCATCACCTTTATTGCACCGCAGCAGTCACTATCCACCTGAGAGTCCTCCCACGTCCATGATAGCTCCGACCTTCAGATAAGAAGGAAGGTTAAAGATACCGATTGTGTGGAAATGAAGAAAAAAATCACGCCGATTATAGCGAGAAGCCCCCACAAATTTTCTTTATGATTATGTCCTCAAACTTCTGTATGGTATTTATAATGTAACATTTCCAGGTATTCAAAAAGTTTGAGCTTGTGGTTGTGTAACAATCGTCAACTAGCTCTCGCGTTATACTCCGATCCATGATCGCATAACAGCTGTCGATTGAGACCTCTATGTAGACTTCTACCTGTGACCGTACAAACTAAAATAATCTCAGATCCCGACTTTTACGGGATAGATTTTGGAGGTAATGGTCCCATCTCGAATTAAAGAGGTTGCCATTCGTGAAAATTTAATCGAAACGAATAATATATGAATAATTAAATAAATCTAAAATATTTTTAAACAAACATATCAAAAAATTTAGATCATAACTTGAGAAAATTGAGAAAGTTGAGAATTTAGAAAGAATTGAAAGAATTAAATTTGAATGAAAAGAAAGAAAAATGACATACTATTTATAAGAAAAATAAAATTATGGTTGAGGCCCTTAAAAATTTTGCCATTGTCAATGTTAAAAAAATACCGTTGATGAATAGGGTGCCCAACTTTTTTACTAACTATTGGACGTGTTTTCACACACTCTTTTAAAAAATAATCTATTTTCTTAAATTAAAAGAAAAAAAAAACCTAAAAAGCCAAATAAAATAAGAAGGGCATATAAGGCTAATTTAACAAACATATAATTACAACAATTCTTTAAATCGGTAACTCTAAAGACTTTCTTCAGAGAGAGAGAAAAAAGAATACTTCTCTCTTCCTGGTTTATAATATCCCCCATTTTGTCAATTCGATATTAGATTTTTATTCTTCAGTAATGGCTTTCATGTTCTTCAACTCTCTTCTTCTTCTTCTTCAAATCTCATGTTCTAGATTCTCATTGGCATTGCAAGAGAACTCATCAGCCACGGTTCGCTCGGGTCAGATCAATTCCAACTCAGTCCTGGTGGCTTTGTTAGACTCGCATTACACTGAGCTTGCCGAGTTGGTGGAGAAAGCTTTGTTGTTGCAGACCCTTGAGGAAACTGTCGGCAAACACAATATCACCATTTTCGCTCCTAAAAATGAAGCTCTTGAGCGGGATCTCGACCCTGAGTTCAAGCGGTTTTTGCTTGAACCTGGTAATCTCAAGTCCCTCCAAACTCTCTTGCTTTACCACATTGTGCCTGCTAGGATCGATCGTCATTCATGGCCCAAATCCACTTCGGCGTTAACCCATCATTTTACTTTATCAAATGAACGAGTTGAACTCTCCGGCGACGATTCCTCAGGTGAAAAGTTCATTGGTTCGGCCAAAGTAATTTCCCCCAACGCTGTTGACCGTCCCGATGGTGTCATCCACGGCATCGAACAACTATTGATCCCTCGATCGGTGCAACAAGATTTCAACAATCGTAGAAGCCTTCGCTCAATCTCCGCCGTCAAACCAGAAGGAGCTCCGGAAGTTGACCCCAGAACCCACCGCTTGAAAAAACCAGCACCCCCGGTCAAGCCCGGAGCTCCACCCGTCCTCCCAATCTACGACGCAATGGCTCCAGGCCCATCGCTAGCTCCGGCACCAGCTCCCGGACCCGGCGGACCTCACCATCATTTCAACGGAATGAGGCAAGTCAAAGATTTCATCCAAACTCTGATACAATACGGAGGGTACAATGAAATGGCGGACATTTTAGTGAACTTAACATCGTTAGCCACCGAAATGGGACGCCTGGTTTCCGAAGGTTATGTTTTAACCGTTTTAGCACCCAACGACGAGGCAATGGCGAAGCTAACGACGGACCAGCTGAGCGAACCAGGCGCGCCGGAGCAAATCATATATTACCATATAATCCCAGAGTACCAGACGGAGGAAAGTATGTACAATGCGGTGAGGAGATTTGGGAAAGTGTCGTACGATACATTGAGGTTGCCGCATAAAGTGTTGGCTCAAGAAGCTGATGGGTCTGTTAGATTCGGGCACAGCGATGGATCTGCGTATTTGTTCGATCCCGACATTTATACCGACGGAAGGATCTCCGTTCAGGGTATCGACGGCGTCCTTTTCCCCCTGGAAGAGAAAGCTAAGGAAGAAAGGAAAACCATCAAAGTTGCCACTGTGAAACCCAGAAGAGGTAAATTTTCATTATTAATTTACATCGATCATTGATTCATTGTTTATAAAATTAGATTTCTATTCATATAAGTTCCTGATTTGGGCGTTTGGGAATAGTGGCGGCGGCGACGGTGGTTGCCGGGGAATTTTTGGTGGGTAAATGGAAAGTGTCGGTGCGTTAGAATCATTTTGGAGGGTAGAATTGTCTATTCCTTTGTTTGCTTTTGTTGTCTTCCTCAGAGTTTCCTGTATACAATTTGGTCTACTTATATTATTTAATATTTGCTAAACTACTTTTTTTTTATGAAAAATATTATTCAATTAAAAGATTTAATTCAAGATATAAATTTTAACAATTTTTTAATAGTTCTAACTGAAATGATGTTATAAAGCTAACTAACATAAAATTAAAATTTTTATTTATAAATTAAAAAATATGTTTTTATATGATTAATTAATGTAATATAGGTTAATAATATAAATATTTATCAACTCTTGAACTAAGAAAAGGAAAGCTTATAGTTTATTATCAAACACCTAAAGTTGAGGTGGTGCCTTGGATCTAAAGTTTAGGACATTTTAGCTTTTGGTAAGAGATTGATAATGAAATGAATTTCTTTTCTTTGGTATTCTTCATGTCCGTTTTGCGATCTATGTTTGAGAGTCGTGGCTGCCCCTTCTAACAGTGCCAATAGCATAGGCATCGAAAATCAATGAAACTCATTTCTTTAACTTAATCAAGAATTTGATAATAAGTTTGGTGGGTTCATTACGTCTTAGAAAGATGAACGGCAACTTTCTGTGGGAAATAATATATATATATTCTCTTATTTTTATTACAATTTCATGTGAATGTGACTTGATATTGTTTTGTAGCTTTACATCAACCTGGTTGTTGTGAGGGAAATTTATAGTTTCCTGAATGACATTGACTGTTTACCACCTTTCTCCCTGACCTTTGTTTGCATGAACTTTGTTTTGAATTAAAGTTTCATCTACCATAGCTGGTTTGAGTGTCATGCAATATATATATCCTTTGTTTTCGGAGTAGTTGCAATTTATTTTACCGGCTTCAAGGGCGATTGTTGGATATGATTATGTATTCGACATCGGTAGATTCTAGTTGTATTAAGAGTTGTGATGAGCCAAGTCATGGCAAATAAAACATGCTAAAATTTTATATGAAGATTAATGGTGGGTAGCAGAATATATGTATGTATGAAGTTGTTGTTGTTTTGGAATTAGTTGGGTTTATCAAAATAAAAGAATATGAAAGTTCCAGCGTAACAACAGTAAAATTTTTGTTTGGACTTTAGAGGAATCTTGACTGCCCATTGTTTTCCCTTGTAGAAAATAAATTCCATCACACCATGTGTTTACTCACATATTTGTTTCCTTCCTATAAAATTATCTTTCTATTACTTGGACTTCGGGTGAGTGTCAAATACAGATATATGTCCGACATAGATATGATCGATAGTACCGAACTTGTATACTTATAATATCACATTTGTTTTAATTTAAGAATTTCTTAAGATGGGAAGTTGTTTTCACCAAGTTAATAAGTAGCTTTCAGTTGATCTACCTTATTTAAATAGGATTGGGGGGCCTAATACTTAATTTGCCTAAAATGTTTGGCAGGGAAGTTGCTTGAAGCTGCATGCCGAATGCTTGTGGCTATTGGACAAGATTCACGTTTCACCTCTTGCCGACTATGAACACAACAATTACTTCCCCCATATCATAAACAAATCTTCAAACAACAAAAAAAGGTAAAAGAAATGAATCCTCATGTTTAGCTCTATGTGTTCATCCACTTACCATGTCATTCTGCATCAGAATTTGCTCCATTTTTACTCTAGTCTGCAGTAAATAAAAGACAAAACTCTTACAGCTCAATCCAGCTGCCTACACACCCTTGTGAAACATGCATGATTGTCACATTATTTAATACATTTCTGCCTTTCTAAATTAAAGGTCAACAACAGAATTGGTCCATCTTTTATGGCCGCTGCAGATTTTTTCTCTCTTTTTCCTTTTTGGCGTCAAAAAATTTATTATTTTTCCTTTTTTTTTTTTCTCTTTTATTGAACTTTTTGTCCAAGTCAAGTATCTGATTTTCCAAAAAAAAAAAAAAAAAAAATGAAAAAGACTGCCACAGTGAATGCTTTTACTAATTTATTCAATTACTGATCCAATGCAGGTGAACCAGCATAGTATAAAGTCCTGGAATGATGTTTTGCTCTCTGCATTAGGATTTTAGTTTTCTTTTTTTCTTCTTTCCCCTTTTTTGTTCTATATTCTATGGTTCATAAGGCAGCAAAAAGGTCACCCTGGTTGATTGCTGATCCTCAAGTCTACAAGATTTTTTCTTTCTTTTCTTCTCTATTCTGTCAAATTATGTGTGTAATAATCCGGTGATAGTGGTGGTGGAGGAAGGGAGGTGGTTGCTAGGGTTGTAAATGAATCGAGCTTGAACGAATAGATTTCTGTTCATATTCGTTTGTTTATTTTTAAGCTTGTTCGTTCGTGTTCACTAAAAATTTTAAAATTGTTCGTGTTTGTTTATTTAAAGTGATATGTGTACATAACTGTTGGTTTTTAAATTAAATGTATTTGTTTGTGAACGATAAACAAAATGTTCACAAATATTAAGGGAAAATGTTCATAAATAATAATCAAAGAATCATTAAATAAACATATATATATATATATATTATTTTATTTTTAGATAAAACTAAATAAATATAAATATGAATAAAATAAAGAAAGAAATAATATTAAATGTATAAGATGCGAGTGAAGAGGCGACGATGTCGGCAATCCCACTTAATAAGATGAAAAATAAAATTATGTGTGTTTGGTGTGGGAATAATAAAATAAATATATTCCTCTTGTCTTCACCATTCAACAAAAAATGAAATTCTACTTTTCTTTTGTTTTGCTGCAATATTCATTTCTTTTTTTTACGATAATATAATTCTTTTGCCTTTATTAATAGTTAGGTTTATTTGGTATTTTATTTTATTTTTATTTTATCATTCTTTAAAAATATAAAAAATTTAATGACGTGATACTTTATTATATTATTACTTGAAAATTTAAAAAATCATATAAATTTTTAGTTGATAATGTGATATAATTTCAAGTGTCACATTTTGTGTTTTAATAATGAGACCTATGGTTGACCTAATTAGACTATTAATTTCTGATTCAATCAGTTTAATTGGTTCTACCACTAAATTAACAATAATTAATTAATTAATTAATTATAAATATATATATATAAGAAATTTTATAAAATTGATTGAACATGTTTTAACAACCATTTTTTCTAGTTTTATATTTATATATATATATATATATTATTTTTACTTATTTCAAGTAGTTTTTAATTTAATCGGTTCAACCCCTTTGTTCAAATTGTTATACCAAAATTGTTATACCAATTGATTATTGGTCTAATCAATTCAATTGACTGATTCAGTGATTTGATCTTGTTCCAATAACATTTGCCACATCATTAAATCTCAACGGAATCAAAGTTTAGGGAGTAAAATAGATCTAGTTGCCAAGTTTATGTATCAAAGTGGACAAAAAAGTAAATATACTAAAGTGAATCTAATTGCCAAATTTAAGAGTAAAAAATTTATATTATTCATTATTATTATTATTGCTTCTTTTTTTCATTCCAATACATCGGAATCACCCTTGTGGTTTTGTAATCTTGTATTTTTAAAATTAAAATTTCAGTGCTAGTCAAAATAGTAGCTGTTAAATTCTATTATTTTCAAAATTTTATATGACAAACATATTATCCCATAACCCTAAAATATATGTTATCACATATGTAATGTGAAGCTAGCTTGCTATTTCTATTTCATACTCATAAAAATTTGCGTTATTTGAGTTAATAGATTTAACGGTTAATGTTTGAGTTAGGATTAAAATTTCAAAGTAAAAAAATTTATAAAGACTAAAAATGATCAAATAAGGGAACTAAAAATAAAATCTGTAACTTACGTATAGTATGAAACTAATAGCAAAATTTAACCTAACGTATTTAATTATTCCCATTTAGGTCATAATTGAAAGTTAAAATAAAAAACATACAATGACTAAAATTAATCAAATCATAATACAATAACTAAATACACATCTTACACATTAGTAAAGAAATTAATAATAGAATTTGTACTATAAAAAAATATGCTCATAGTTTATAAAATTTTTGAAGTAATTATTTTAAAATATTTTATTCTAACATGTTCATTTTGCATGTTAATCTACTAATGGCATTAAAATTAAAATTTTAAATGACATAATATTTATTTTGGTAAAATTACAGTTTGAGGGAGGGAATGACCCTAAATTATGGTGTGGGAATAGAAAAGCTTTTTAATTATTACTCTAATATTGAGATGTTTATAAGTCGAATTAGATCAGATCAAATCTAATTTTAAAAAGTTTTAGACAAATAATCTGTTTTACTATTTAAATAATAAATTTATTTATATTTATATTTTATTATTTTTTTAAATAGTAAAATAGGCAAATAAGCCCTATTGAAAAATATAACTATAAACACCTTTGCTCTAAAAGAAGGGGTGTTGGCATATTCTTTCCCTTCAAATTGAGTCTTCATCAAAAGAACTTGTTCAATGACATCTTTTTTCTCAAATTTAATTTATGGATAAATTACTTAATTAAGGCGTTTTTATTTTGGTCACCTAAAATAAAATTGTCACAATTTGGTCACCCAATTTTTAAAGCGTTTTCATTTTAGTCACTCAAACATTAAATCTTTAATGGAAGTAAATTATACATGTCACATCATGTTTATACTTTCATTTTGGTCACCCAAAAATTATATTTAAAAAGTATTGATTAGAGTAAAAAAAATAAAAATTAAGTGAAAAAATAGTAGAAACTAAAATAATATACAAAAATTGTCAATTTATACTTGTTTTTAGTTGCATTGTTTGTCAGATCACCCAAAAATGGATGGAAAAATTAGTATTTGTTAACTTTGCTAACATGACATCTACGTATATACCATGTTAATAATTAATTAATTTTTAAATATAAAAAATATACTTTTTTTTGAATTTTTTGAATCATTTATATTTAAATAATGACTTTAATTGATGAACCTTAATAAGTATTCTGATTTCAATTAGTAAAATAAATTGTATCAGAATATTCTACTCACAAATTCTATTCTTCGAGTAAGTAACTTGACAATATCTCTCTAAGATGAATTCGTCACTTGATTAAATCTTAATTTCTTACTCTATACTTATCTCTACATGCTCTACAAATATTCAAAAAACATATCACATCTATGTTTTTTGAAAACCCTTAAAAGAAGACATCTAACCATTCCATCACATTCAAATGCACGCATAGAAAGCTCACCATAACTCGTGCCTCTTACCTCATAATCTATGTACAATCTTATATGGTTTTTTACATAATCACTATGGGTGAGTTTGGATGAGCGGTACGTTTACTTGCGGTTAGTGTAAAAACAGCGGTGGCGGTGAGATTAGATATTGTAGCGATACTATAGCGTGAGACAAAAAGTAAGCTAAATACACCGCACCGCACCCTATCACCCATCCAAACTAAACCTATGTTAATCATCTTCAACCACTCTAACCTATTCTATGGCTCAACATATATATTGATTTATTTTTTTTCATTATTTTATCAAATAATAGTTGTCATAATTCAATTTTGTTTACATTATTAATTTTTTACAAATTAAAATTGAGAAATTAACATTTCAATTTTAGTAAAATATATGAGTTATAGTATGGAGTAAATTTTTTTTATATAATATTTAGAATTATTTATAGTCTTTCTTCACTCTTTAAATAGAAGGATAATGCGCTAGCATACTTAAACTCACGTCTTTCTACATTAACAGTAATGTCAATATTAATTGAACTAAAATTCAATCAACTATAGTATGAAGTAGTTAAAATTATTAAATTTATTGTAAAATTTATGTGTACAATTTTGTGAGATGTAGATGACAGTGAAGAGCCGACCATGTGGCCAATCCCACTCATTAACATATGAAAAACAGAAAGGCATTAAAATTAAATTTTATATATATATAAAATGTGTGTGTGTGTGGTGTGCCAATAATAAAATAAATATATTCCTTTCGTCTTCACATGAAATCGTTATTGCTGCAATTCATTTTTATTATTATTGTTCTTTTTATTACTATATACCAAAATCACACTTGTGGATTATGAAATATTATTTATCAAAAACAAATTATGTTATCAGATTGTATTAAAGGCAAGTATTTGATTGAATCGAATTGAATTAAATAAAAAATTTCGATTTTTTTGAGTTAACGAATCATATTTTATCATCTTAACTCAATTTGAAATTTTCTCGAATCGAATCGAGTAAGATGGAATTCGAATAAAATCGAATCAAATATATTTATTCGAGTTAAATTAAGAAAATGACTTTTGGTCCTTATAGTACTGCCATCTACCGTAATCAAATTTGTTATTAACTTTCATCCCCTTATAATTTATTTATTAATCTTTTATATGCATGTTAACTTCTTTGCGTGCTTAGTTGCTTCAAATTATCTTTTGATTCTTGTCACAATGTATTTTGAAATTAAAAAATATATTAAATGTAAAAAAAGTTATTTTTTAATAAAAATTATTTTAAAGATAAAAAGTGAAATTAATTCCAACAAAAATTTTTAGCACAAATATTTTATGACATCATCAATAATTCAAGTTTAACAAAAAATGATAAAAATTCAGTATGATTAAACAATTTAATAATATAAATAGTATAAATTATAAAATTTAATTCAATAATATAAATAGTAGATATAAATTCAAAAAAAAAAAATTTAGAGTTTGAGAGAAGTAAAAGTTTTGGGGAGAAAGCAAAAGGAAATTTTTTCGAAGGTTTGGAGGAAGTAAAAATTTTGGGGAGAAAGTAAAAAGAAAAAAAAATTGGGTTTAGAGGAAAGTAAAAATTTTGGAAGAAAATAAAAGGAAAAAAGTTTTAGGGGTTGGGAGGGAAATAATTTTTTTTGGGAAAGTAAAAGGATTTGAGGGGGTGGGGGAAGGAAAGTAAAAGTGTTTAATATTTTGTTTATTTGAATTATTGGAATTATTCGAAATTAACTTGATTTGAATTTGAAATTCGAAAAAAAATTGAGTCAATTCGATTAATTTGATTCAAATAATTTGAAGTTTAAATTTTTTTAATTTTTTTTAGTTGGATCGAATTTTACTCACCCTTAATTTGTATACCATGCATAAATTAAGTGTTTAGTTTTTATATTTTAATTTAGTTATTTTTAATTTAAAATTCTAAAAATTGAATGAAGTTATAATTGAAAGGGTAGTTATTTAATTATATCATTTTCAAAATTTTATATCATAACTATATTATTACATATGTAATATCATGCTAGCTATATTTACAAAAAGCTATACTATTTTTCGTTAATGGATTTAACAACTACTGTTTTGAGTTGAGATTAGGGGTGAGTAAAACTTGATTCGATTCTAAAAAATCGAAAAAAGTTTGAATTTCAAGTTAATTGAATCAAGTTATTTGAGTTGCTCAATTTTTTCGAGTCAACTCGAGAATAAGTAATTTGAGTTCGAGTTGAGTTGAATTTTACAATTAGAATAACTTGAATAATTCGAATAATGTAAATACCTCTTTGGTCCTTGTAATTTTAAAAATGAGCAAATTGGTCTTTCTCAATAAAAATATTAAAATGATTTTAAAAAATTCAAAATAATTTTAAAATTTTAAAATATTTATAAAAATTCCAAAAAATTATATTTTTAAAAAATTTTAAAAAATTTTTAAAAATTCTAAAGAATATATAAAAAGAAAGTACAAATTTTAAAAACTTTCTAAAATAAAAAAATTGGGACCTAAATAAGTTAATCAATGATTTAAGTTTATAATAGTAAAGTTTTTTTTTTTTTTAATTTCTTATTTTGCTTTGAAAAAGTTTTCAAATATATATAGTTTCAAATTTATGTATTCTAATATGGAATTAGTTATAATGTAACAAGAATTTAATTTGACATGTTTGATTTTTTTAATTTAAATCGAACAACTTCACTCAATTCAACTCGACTCGACTTGAATTTCATTTCACTTGACTCGATTTGAAAAAAAAATTCAACTCAATTAACTTAAAATTTTTTTCACTCGATTCAATTTGAATCAATTGAATGCTCACTCCTAGTTGAGATTGAACTTTCAAATTTAAAATGGACTAAAAATGATCGAATAGGAAAACTGAGACTAAAATCCATAACTTATGTATAGTATGAGATTAACAACAAAATTTAACCTATCAAATTTAACTACTATGGTTTAGGTCATAACTAAAAAATTAAAATTAAAAAAAAATCAAGAATTAAAATGGATTAAATCAAAATATAAAGAATAAATATACATCTCATGAGTAGAATAGAAACTAAATAACTAATAGCAAAATTTGAGGGAGCAAAAATATTTTCATAATTTATAAATTTTTTAAAGCAGTACATGTAATTTAAAAATATTTTATTCTAATATGTTATTTTGCATGTAGTTTACTAATGGTAACATGTCGATATAATTAAAATTTTAAATAACATGATTTTTATTTACATATATTCTTTTTATGGTTTTATTTTGGTAAAATTATAATACGAGGGAGGGAATTACAATTCTAGGATTTAAACTTTAAATCTTGTTATGTGAATAAAAAACTTCAACTATTATTCTAAAAATATCGATTGAGTCCTAATTCGGTTAGCTGTCAATGTAAGAGGACGTAAATTCGAGTGTGTTGAAGCGCATTATCCTTCTATTTATGAGTTAGAGAAGAATTATAAGTAATTTTATACATTGTGTCAGAAAGAAACAATATCAAAACTTATAATAAGACTATTAAAAAAAATGGTGTTCATGGTCGAGATACATTAGATTTAATACTAATTCTAAAAAATATTTTAAGCCCGAGTTTAATTTATTTAAATCTATCTAAATAACTTGTCTTATTATTTAAAAAATAATAAAAATATTTTATTTAAATTTAATTATAAAATATAAAAATATTTCTAAACAGTAAAATAAGCTGAACCCAAGATAACCCAGATCGAAAAATATAACCATAAACACCTTTGCTCTAAAAGGGTGTTGGTATATTCTTTCCCTTCAAGTCGAGTCTTCGTCAAAAAACTTGTTCTATAGTTCTTGATACATGTTTAAAGCTGTTAGCCTTAAATAAAGTATTATCTTAAATATGTTTCTCAAATTAAATTTATTTATTTTCCATAAAAGTATTTGTTGTCGAAATTGAATAAATTAGATTTTTTTCAAAAAAATTGGAGCAATTTAATATTTATCAATTTTGAAGGTGAGCAACTATGAATAATAAATCATGATATTAATGCTTTTCGTCAGTTGTATATAAACTTGATTTGTATAATAATATATATAACTCTTAATATTTATATATTCTATATAAATGTTGACAAATAAATGTTACGGATTAAATTTATTAATTCGGGATAAAATTGATAGAACGTGTAAATGTTGTGGGTTAAATTTGTCAAAATCAAGACTACATAAATATAATATCTAAACTTTGAGGCCTAAGTTTGTTATTATAGCAATAAAAATAATTACAGTTGTAGCAATTTTTTTGAACAATCTCATTATAGGTTCTGATCATATCTTCTTCTTTTTCTGACACAATGCCTAAAACTACCTATAACCTCTCTCCAACCCATAAATAAGAGGATAATGTGCTTTAGTATACTCGAACCCACATCTTTCTACATTGACAATAATACTCATACTAATCAAGCCAAAATTCGATCCACGTAATTTTAATTCATCTTTTGATAAAATAATTTAACACTATGTCTTAACTAATACACCATCAATCGCGCGTTTCATTTGTTCAGATTTAAATAATGAACTTTTCTAGTGTTTTTGCCCTAAAGTTTTTCTCTTCTACTTTTAAATAATGACTAATTGATATTCTGATTTCAATTAATAAAATTGATTGAACCGTCCAGTGATGATCTGTTTTCAGACCTTTCGAGGGTTTATGAAAAAAAATAGTCCATTTGGTATTTTAAAATACAACTTCTAATTGAATTTACTAAAATTGTTATTGATGATCATTTTATGAAACACTAAACTAGACTACGATCACGACTAAGACAAGTGCACCTATCGAATGGTAGTATAGCTATGGTGAGTCCAGAATATCGTATTCACAAGGACTAAAAGTACTAGTATTAACTATCTTTCTATTATTTAGCCTAGAATAAAAGAGATTTTGTTTTAATCTAAGTTTAACTAAACTAATCAACTAATGAACGTGACAGATAGTGAAGAAAATAATCGAATAAACCAATGATAAAGATAATACCCAAGGAAGAATCTACCTAGACTTCACTTATTATTCTGATTTTGAATTTAACAATTTATTCACTTGTCTTGATCCGTAGAAATCCCTAAATTATGCTAATATCTATGTCGAGACTAAAAACAACTGACTCTAGGTTGATTAATTGAAATTTTTTTCTAATTAAAACCCCTATTGTCGCATTAACTCGATCTATAGATTCCCTTATTAGATTTGACTCTAATTCGGCAGATTTATGTCGCCCTATTTCTAGGGTTGCATGCAACTCCGCTTAATTATGGTAGATCTACTCTTAAACAGAGACTTTTGCTCCACTGAATAAGCACATCAACTTGAATTTATATTCTGAAAATATTAAAATAAGAATTAAGGAAACATAATTAAGAACAAGAACAAGTATTTATCATTAAATTCAGAATATTAAATAATAAGATTCGTCTTAGGTTTTATCCTCCCTAGGTATTTAGGGAGTTTAGTTCATACTGTAGTAGGAAAATATCTCAAAAATAGGAAAACAACAAAACATAAAGAAACCCAAAAACTTCGAAAGAGAAATAGAAGGGAGATCTTTAGTCTTGAAGGCGATCCTGCTTCCGAGTTGAATCTGTTGGCGTTCTTCGAGTAATTCCTGTGTTCTACTCTGCGTGCTCCCTGAGGTCCTCTTCTAGTATGCATTTATAGACTTTAGACTGCTCAGAAACCCTAAAAATTAGTTTTTTTTTGCGTATTTGGGAAACCTGGAGTGATATCGACATGGGCTGCCACATGGGCGTGTGGCCAGCCCGTGTGGGTCACACGGGCGTGTGCTCAGATCGTGTGGAATTCGTTTTGGCCGTGTGGGTCTTTCAATCAGCCCGTTTGTCTATTTTTGGCCCGTTTTCTGCTCCTTTTTCCCTATGCTCTCCTGAGTATAAAACATGAAATTAAAGGATTAAGAGCATCTAATTCACTAAATTATATGATAAATCATCCAAAAGTATGCTAAGTATGAGATTAGAATGTGTTACTTTTATGATTTATCAGTTATATTAATTACGGGTGTGATATAGTAGTAGCACATTTTTTTTAATCATGCAATCAAGAGTTCAATCTCTATTTATAGGAATTAAGCATATTTAAATAAGTTTTTGTGGCGAAAAGATTAATCACTATTACTAGAAGTTGACAAACATTCTCATTGTAATCACCTTAGCAGTCATTTTAGGTTTACATATTGTATATACAAATAATTATATTTATTTAACATTAAAGTTTCATATAAAAAATTTGAAAAATTTAAATATATATATTTTCTTTTCACTCAATTTCTATATACTGATTTTGAAAAAAGAAACACCCTTATAGCAAGTAAGGGAGTTAACCATTGTAGAAGCAAGCATAAGCATCTTTGTCGGTGTCGTTTGGCTATTTGTTGAGTGGTTATGGTGGCAGTTTTGACGGTGCTGTCCATAGAGGGTGAGGAAGATAACGAGTGACATATCAATTCTGGTGAAAGACGGGCAGACAAGAGGCAACGCTAGACGACAGGGGGATGGGTTATAAAAGAAGCCTTACTGTTAAGCATCGTGGTGGGTTGGATGGACTTTCAATCGCCGAAGATTTGCCACTGGATCGAGGAGTGGACACGGACTGGATGCTATCATCTTGGATCGGAACGAGGGCAGATTAGGGGTGAACAAATGGTGGTGAATCTTGCCAGAGTTGGGGTCTTTTATCATTCATTTGTCATGGGAGACATGTGGTATCAAAAGAGCTCTGTACGTATCAATGTGAAAATGTCAGTTTGCACGAGGGGCAGCTTAAACAACGGGTAGATACGCATAAATCTTTCCTTTGACAAGATACTAGTTAGCGAAGGAAACCCTAATCGTTATCTTCTTGTAGAAGACGAACGACAAAAAGTGTCAATGAATGTGGTGTGGTGGATGGGTCATGTAACGCCCCAAAAATTTAAGAGTTTAATTGTGAGAATTTGGAGTAATTAATTTATGTATCTCTAGTTCTGTGCTCTGCTTCTATGTTTAAGGTCTCGGGTTCGAGTGGCATCATTAAAAGTTTTTTTTTATTTTTTAAAACAACCCTTATCCATGTGTTAGGTGGTTAAGTACAATTCTAGGTAAATCGTTGTCAAGAATGAGCTTCCCAGTTCACTAGTTAAGCATCTGTCTTGTTTAGAGTTCAAGTCCCATTGTATATGTTAGGAAATATTCTTTTTTTGCAAATGCCGGAAGGTGGGGTGGTGGTTAATTTAAAACATTCTAAGAAATTCTATCGTTCTTTTATTTTTTTCTAAATTTTTTAGTTTCTTATTTTCCTGTTTTTCATTTCTTTTATTTTTCTTCTTACTGCAATTGATTTTTGCGTGAATTGAGAAGTCTTTGTTTCCAGTGAGGTCGATATTGTATAAGTTTTGTTGTTATTTTCTTTTGTTTCGTGATTTCCATTGTGTTAAAACTTTTTTATCGAAACGGGTTTTTACTCTTTTGATTGACGTTCTGTTAAACACTCGATTGGTTACTTTTTAGGTGAGGATATTGCAAGAGACATTATTCCGCCATGTTAGTCTGATTCCTTCTGTTTCGTGCAAGGTAAGTAAGTGATTTGAGTTGGGGTTGCGTCGAAACTTTTGACATGATCTTGACGGTAGGTGATTTTAGAAAAATTATTAAAAATGATGGTATAATTGATTATTGAATGGTTAATTAGGTTTCGGGTAGTCTCCGTATTGTTTTTCTGTCAAACGAAACAAGGTACATACTGAAAATATTAGTTTTTGTAAGTTTCGATCACCGAAAATAGTGGCTGTCGACGCCACACGGCCAAACACACAAGCGTGGGTCTAGGCCATATGAGCTATACGGTCGAGTGGAAGGTCATGTGATTTGGCCGTGTAACTCACTGTTTACTTATTTGGGGGTCATACAGGCGTGTGTCTAGGCCGTGTGTGGCCATAGTGGTGCAGGGTTCACACGGGCAATGGACACGGGCGTGTGTCTAAGCTGTGCAACTCACTGTTTGTGGTATAAAACCACACAGTCAGGGACATCGGCGTGTACCCAGGCCGTGTGAGTCACACAGGCAAGGATACGGGCATGTGTCCAGGCCGTGTAACTCACTATTTATGCTTCAGAACCACACGGGCAAGGCACACGGGCGTGTGACCTGGCCGTGTGGCAGGTTATTAGGCCTGAAAGTTGATTTCAAGGCCGTGAATGTTACTTAATCTTAATATTGGCTTCCTTAATATACGAATAATTGAATTTGGTTATATGAGAACTGTCTGATACTTTGAGACTGATCTGTGAGCAACATAATTATATGTGCACTGTAATACTTACTCTGATATTAAATTGTCCTGTTTAATTGTGTAATGAGTTGGAATGACTGGATACATGTTACGGACATTTGTGTTCTGCATTGGCATGTATTGGGATATTACGAAGGGGAAAGAAGTCTGTTCTAAAATCGTGGCTACGCCACAATGAGTATTACTCTGATTCTGACACTTGTCGCATATTAATCTAACAGCCAAGCTACGTCTCCGTGAAAGTGTTAATGAACACTCTAAAGGCGTGCAGGGTTGGTTGGGCATTGAATGTCCATAAAAGTGTACTGGGATGGCCGAAGACAGTGTGTAGTGAACGGAAATAAAAATGTTGCATCTGAATCTGGTATGTACCATATATGAACTGAAATTGCATATATATATGTAACTTGTCTACTCTGAATCTGAACCGAAATTACTACTATATTGAACCGAATATCTGAATTTGGAATTGCTTTATAAGCGAGTATTAATTGAATAAATTTCCTTTTTCGCACTGAGTTCACAACTCATTTTGTTATTGATTGAATTTCAGGTGGTTCCCAGTCTTGATCAGGTCGGTGCCGCGAGAGCTCGATCAAGCTTTTATTTTTCTTTTAAGCATTACTATTAGGGATTTCGGTATTCTATGATGTTATGGTATTTGTAAAGATTATGTGTTTAATTATTTGTTGTGAAGGATATTATGTAACGAATGGTTCATTTCGACTGCGTTATGACAGTAATAATTTTAGTATTGGTGATGTGACTATTAGAACTTGGTCTGGACGTCTAGACCGAGTTTAGGGTGTTACAGGTCAGGTTTAAGGGTAATGGTGGTGAGAAACGAAGGACTGGAATGGGTTTCAACGGTCAAGGTGCTTACCATCGGCTTTTTTACTGCTAGATACTTCTACCACCGTCTGTGACTAACAATGGATATGGACAATAGTGAATTTGAAAGCTTTTTAGTTTCTTGGTATTCTGGTTTTTAGATGAAAAAAGCATAAGTGTGGTTGGAATCTATACTTTTCTTTTGATGTTTTTGTTTTAAGTCCTAGGGTTTGTATTTTATTTGACTATTTTTTTTATTTTTTATTCTCATTTGTACAACGTAGCGGTATTTCTTTAATAAAGATGTCTAGCTTTTGTTTCAAAAAAAAAAAGTTCCATATAAGAACAAAATAAAGTTCATGTATCACATTGCAATTTCAAATTTTATCTGTTTAGAATAGTCTAAACAAAAGGCTTATGCAGTGATCAATCATAACAATTTCATCTTATTGATGGTGTTTTTGGTGGATTGGCTTGTACTTTGTCAAATGGTTATATACAAAAGTAAAGAAGCTACGAAGGTGTTGGAATTATAGTTCGAAACATCCTTCGATAGTTGTCAATAAAATATTTAAAGAGAAAACATTAGAGAAATATTTCAAATTCTAATTATCATTAAAGCTCCATTTTCGGTGACCCTTGGCAGCCGATAGCCACCCTATCATTGTTCTCTTTTCTTCCTTTATCCTCCCTTACTCCTTCTCTTTCCTTCTCTTCCATTCCTTTTATTCATTTCTTTTTTCCTATCATTTTACTATTGCTTGAGATTGATGATCGGTCGATGGTTGATAGCCCTTTCATTTCCCTTGCTCCCTCTTCTTTTTGTGCTTTCCTCTTCCTTTTTCACATTTCTTTTCTCCTCCCCTGCCTATGGTGGCAGTCCTTAACCATGCCGCTTCGTTTGATCCACCCATTTTTCTTGCTTAACGAAATCTTTTTCGGAATAATAAAAACCCTTTGAGTCATTAATGGCTCAAGTTTTCTCAAGTTCATGGTGGCTTGTTTCTTGAGCTCAACTATTCTAAGTTACCTTGAGTCTTAGTGAGTCATTGGTTAATCCCCTCACTCACAACTTCTAGTCTTAGGGTAGGTCACTTGATAACTTACCCTTCAATCTAGAGGGACAATTTTTGTATCTCTCCTCATTGCTTGAAGGATATCGCTTAGTCAAACCCCATGACTAGTATAAGACAATAAAAACCTCGCCCAAGATGTCAGGCAAGAAATAATCTAAGGTGACCTCACCACTTAATCAAATCTTGATTTCTTACTTTACACTTGTCTTTTGCATCCTCTATAAGTACTTGCATCCTCTATAAGTACTCAAGAAACAAGTCACATTCACACTATTTAAGAATCTTTGAAGGAGTAACCAAACAATTCTATCACATCCAAATACATGCGTGCCATAACTCTTATTCCAAGCCGCTTATTGATGACCAAAAGAGCTCCACCATCTCATCTTTTGCTGAAACTAATCCAACAACCAAGGTAGATGTTGAAACATATAAATAGAACTTAAAATACTAATTCTTAAAAATAATAGTTAATGTTGATGACCAATAAAAGTAGACAAAGAGAGATGATGATTCACACAATTTACAAGGAAAAGGTAGATCTCTTAAAGCCAAGGATTCATATTTATAAATGATGTTAGCTATCTCTAAGGATGGATTTGGATGAACGATGTATTTAATTATGGTTAGTGTAAAATAATAGTGACGGTAAAATTAAATACTATAATGATACTATAATGTGAGATAAAAAATAAATTAAATGCACCGTATCGCACCCACCTTAAATCTTGTATTGATTGACTTGATAATCTTTTAAATAAATGGGGATGGGATTAAATACTCAATACTTAACTTTGACGAGATAGATGAAAAGTATACCACATGTTTAGGAGGTAATGGTCCACAATGAAAAGGTGTGGTGGCGCAACACTCAAATTAAAAAATTTCTCGTGACACATTGGGAAAACAAGCAAATTCTCCTGACCTCGTCAGAAAGAAAATCCAGGCAATTCCAGGACTCTCATGCACACAAAACTTTCCATATACGAATATTTTAAATGTTGTTTATTATTATTATAGGGTTTATCAAATATTAACCCTATTATTATTTCTTCTTAATTCATCCTGCACATCGGAAAGCTTTCCAGGGTTTTTTTTTTTTTTTAATTTTTATTGTCACTTTTGGGCCGTTCACAACTTCACACCAAGTCACCAAATGTGCTGTCCTGTCTGATATTGACCTTGTCCTTTGCCTTTCCTGTACTCAAACAACACTTGCTTTTAGTACATCATTTGCGCCACTCAAAGACTTCGATTCCCGTCGCCATGAAAGATTTCCAAGCAAACAAAAGACCCCAAGCGGAATCCAAGAAGACGACGATACCACCTTACATGAAAGCCATTTCAGGCTCCTTCGGCGGTATCGTAGAAGCCTGTTGTTTGCAACCCATCGATGTCATCAAAACCAGGTTGCAATTGGACAGGATGGGGAATTACAAAGGGATCGTTCACTGCGGCGCCACCGTGTCTAGCACCGAAGGGGTGCGGGCTCTTTGGAAAGGATTAACGCCCTTCGCTACTCACCTCACGCTTAAGTACGCGCTCCGGATGGGATCCAACGCCATGTTGCAGAGCGCGTTCAAAGACTCGGATACTGGCACCTTGAGTAACAAAGCGAGGTTTTTATCTGGGTTCGGTGCTGGGGTTCTTGAGGCGCTTGTTATCGTTACTCCCTTTGAGGTTATCTACCCTCCTTCTCAATACAATCCCAGTTAATATTGACCTATAATTGATGATTTGCTAGTAGATCTTACATTATGTTGAATTCGAAACTGGGTGTTTTCTGTGTTTCTTTTTTACCATAATATTGCTAAGGGGTGTCTCAATTGTGTGTCTAAGCTTAAGATTAGGAACGTTCCTTGTGGTATCTGTTGGAGTTTAATTGTCTCTCTGATGAATCTAGGAACGTTCCTTGTACACTTTGTTGGTTCATCCGAATGTAAATCGGATTGTGAAGCCATTAAGCTTGCTGTTTACTTTTAATAAGGCTATACAAAATGAAAGAAACAGTTGGATTGATCTCGTTTCAATATCCGAATTAGAATTGAATATTGATGCTATTGTTCTGTCACAAGCAAGTAAAGAAGATGATAACTATTAATTTGGCTAAATCAGGACACATGTATAAATTTGAAACTTAGGAATACATTTCCCACACTGAATGTAAGTTTTGTTCCATTTCAAAGTGAGAATGATTCATAAATCTTTGGAGAATGCAACGTGGAACGATGCTTCATGAGACTTCATCAATTGCATGTAGTGCTTTTGATTAAACACCCGGGATTGGTGATTGCTTACTCATGGTTTTAGAATGTGATTTGGTGCATATTATTATGCTGAGGTTAGGATTATGATGGCCTTTTAATCCTAATGTACTGAAAAGGTTTGGTTTGGTCTTTTATCGTGCAGGTGGTGAAAATTAGACTGCAGCAACAGAGAGGACTAAGTCGAGAGCTTCTAAAGTACAAAGGTCCCATACATTGTGCTCATACAATCATCCGTGAAGAAGGCCTTTTTGGGCTGTGGGCAGGAGCTGCCCCAACCGTTATGCGTAATGGGACAAACCAAGCTGCAATGTTTACAGCCAAAAATGCTTTTGATGTAGTATTATGGAAGAAACATGAAGGCGACGGGAAAGTCCTCCAACCATGGCAGTCTATGATATCAGGTTTCCTTGCGGGAACAGCTGGTCCAGTATGTACTGGTCCCTTCGATGTCGTCAAAACTAGGTTGATGGCCCAAAGTCGAGATGGAGGTGAGGCGAAGTATAAGGGCATGGTCCATGCTATCCGAACAATATATGCCGAGGAAGGACTTCGTGCTTTGTGGAAAGGACTGCTGCCTCGGCTCATGAGGATACCACCTGGCCAGGCCATAATGTGGGCTGTTGCTGACCAAATAATTGGTCTCTATGAGAGGCGATACTTTCATAGTGCAGCTCTATAAGCTTGCACCTTTTTTGCTTGTTCTGGTTTTAATTACCATAGCAAACGCAAATCTTGAAAATCTTGGACACCATTTTTTTCAGTGGTCGGACTCAACACCTGGTAAGAAAGAGCCACATTTTAACTTCAGCTATAAATTAGGAAATGGTAGTTGAATCCAAAAAAAAAAAAAAAAGTTTATGAATAGTAGTGCAGGTATTTGTTTCTCTATATCTCAATAATAATACATTGCTGGTGTCAATTCATTAACCAATTTGAGTCTCAGCTGAGTTTCATGCATGCTATGTTTCAATCAACACAGTGAAGATTGTTAGTTGAGACAGATCTAACATAAAGTCACCTCTGTTGCATTATGTGTTTATGGTTTTGTCTGAACAAGACAGTGTCAAGTAGCATTCTGGCCTTCAATGAGCATGTGGTACTGTTGAATCACCAATAATAGAAAGATAAAATGCTCAGTTTTGACTTTTTATTTCTATTGAGTAGGGGCCTTGTCAAGTAAGAAATTTTTATGTATGTATATCTCGGATATGTGTAAACTGACGAGGGTGTCACATTTGTGCTTTACATAGATGCACATGGATGTGTGTGTGTTTTTTTTAAATAATTGTATATATTTTTAAATATTTTATTTAAAAAATTGATTATAAAAATATGGAAATAGGAAGTACATAAAATCAAATATTAAGAGATTAATACTTCACAGAACTTCAAGGAATTAAAAAAAAATTATATAATAATATATATATAGTACAATTAAAAATATTTTCCTAAAAACAGGTTAAAACCAAAAGTTTTCTTTTTACTTTTACATTATTTTTGGTTGACTGTAATAGAATAGAATTGTAATAGAATAAAACTGTAATTAATAATTCAGTTGTTTGGTTGCATGGAATGAAATAAAGTCATACAAAATTTTTATATTCTTTTTTATTTGCATGGTTGGAAGAAAAAGAGGAAAAGTTTGGGTAATAGACCTTTTATTTTAATGACGGTTTAATGTATAATTTGGAATCTAAGTTTGAAATTTCTTTTAATGTGGAATTTGTGTTATTTTTGGGTCTAATGCGGTATATGTATTTGTTAATACATTTTAATACCTAAAAATAACAATGTTAGCTTTTTAGAGTTTAATCTAGATTTAAGAGTTGATTTAATGAAAATTCATAATTAGGTAATTCTATTATCAGTTAATTTTCATCAAATTAACCCCTAAAACCCAAATCAAAACATATGCATTAGACTATATTTGACAAATTAAACGTAAACTTAAACAAATTTACAATTAACACTAAATTTATTCTATTAAAAAATAATAAAAAATTTAAATATAATAATATTAACAATTAACTGTTATCAAATCAACCATAAAACCCGAATTGAACACAAAAAAAGTTAACATCGTTACCTTTGGGTACTAAAATATTTAGCTCTTGTCAAATACAAATATCAAATTGGACTAGAAAATAACAGAGGTACCACATTAATAAAAATTGTCAAACGTAAGTATCAAATGATATATTAGACTTTTAATGACGATGATGTGCTTAATTGATATGTAATTGTAATTTATTATAATTAAATTTGAATATGATGCTACTAATTCTGATGATTATTTGTTTATTTCCATGTAAGTGCAACACATGTTCAAATTTGTTCAAAATATTAGGATACAAGTTTAAATGTGAAATTACTAGAGAGATTTGACATTAGATAAAAAAATTGGCGTACAAAATTTTTATATTTTAGGAATATTTTATTAATAATTATTTTATTTTATTTATTTATAAAAATATTTTATTAAGAGTTTAATTAAGCTTATAATTTTTTATATTTAGCTAAGTTGTGTTAAATAAACCATTGAAAATTTTTATTTTATTGAAATTGAAATTGAAAATTTTTAACTTTTAATTTTTTAAATGTATTTGATAATCATTTTAATTGTCTACTTAATATAAAATTTTCAACAAAAAAGAGTTGTAAATAATATAAGTCGGTAGATAGCTATTTATCACTCAAATGTTGAAAATATTAAGTCAATTTTATTTTATTAAAAACTTGAAATAAGTTATTGTGACACCTTGAACCCTACTCAAGAGTTTCAACCAAGTCTCGAGATCATATTAGTCGCCGAAGTGACATAGACTAGAAACGGTACACTTACACTCAAATATTCAATCAATTTACATTATGAATCATTCAAACTAGTTTTTGAAACCAATTTCATACAATTTCGATCATTCAACACAAACCAAATATATGAAAATATCAAACCAAAAATGTTATCAACATAATACTCAAATGAGTGTCCCCATCCACCATCAAAGAAAGAAAGTACCAAAAATCCAATTTTATTACAATTTCGACTTGTGAGACTTTCAGTGATCCTCTAATGTTGATGTCCCCTCTCTGATATCAATTATCTCCTGAAAATAAATAAAACTCAAACAATAAGCTTACTAAGCTTAGTGTGGCCTCAAGGTGCACACTATGCACACACAATCACATTAGTTGGTAACATAATCATTACTTATGCACAACCCAAATTAGACATATTCTACTCAATTCGACATCACATTGTGCTTAGTTACATAGATAAAAATTTAAAACATGCTTTTTAATACACAACAAATTAACATCACTCTTATATCATTGCACACACCAAAAGATGATCTTTCAGGTTTTTGCCGAAGTTTAAAATAAGACACATCTAATACTCGAACCCTAACCTGAACACACCAAAATGTTGAGTCGTAGCTTTCCACCCTGAAAGCACCAAATAATGAACCAAAGTTCCACAAAAAAAGGCGAGTTAATAACTCAAGCGGTGAACCGCAAAATGGTTGGTGAACCAATCTAGCACATCGTGCTTAAAACTTCACTTCTAAGACACTTCTGAATGTCCTATGGCATGCCAACCATATCACAACAATTCTCAAGTGAGCATCGTGATCATCCTCGATCTTAGAGTACACAAGAATGTCATCGATGAACACCACCATAAACTAATCTAAGTATGGTTGGAATACCCGATTCATCAAATTCATGAATACAACAGGGGCATTCGTCAAACCAAATGACATTAATAGGAACTCGTAGTGGCTATACTAAGTCTTCAAAGTCATTTTAGGGACATCTGCCTCCTTCACTTTCATCTAATAATAACTCTATCTCAAGTCGATTTTGGAGAACATTATAGCTCCCCTAAATTGGTCGAACAAGTCGTCAATCATTGGTAAATGGTACTTGTTTTTAATAGTCAACTTGTTCAACTACCGGTAATCAATATAGAATCTCAATGTCCCATTTTTTTTTCACAAACAAAACCAGAGCTCCCCAAGGTGTCACATTAGGTCATATGAAGCCTCGATCTAAAAGCTCTTGCAATTGGACTTTCAACTCCTTTAACTCCTTAGGTGTAATACGATATAAGATGCAATCGACGCAGGTGTAGTTCTAGGAAAAACTTCTACCTCGAACTCAACATCAGGAAAATTGCTCACTGTACGAATACTACCAACACTAGGGTCATCTGCCTTCTTATCCATCACATAGGCTAAAAATGTCTCACATCCCTTCTAAATCATTTTCTCGGCTACCATTGTTGAAATCACATTATAGAGGTAGTCTAATCATTCACCTACCATCACGATCTCATTTCCCTTGAGTGTCCTTAACATTACCCTCTTTAAGTAGCAATCAAGCATCACCCAGTTCTCAGTCAACCAATTCATACCTAATATCAAATCAAGCTCACCAAATGACAGCTCCACAAGGTCAACTGAAAATTCTACATATTGAATCACTAACGAGCATCTCCTATACACTTTATCAATGACTACACTCTGTCCCAGTGGACTGATAACAATAATAGCATGCTCAATTTGTTTTACCTCTATAACCAATCTACCTGACACAATACTAGAAATGTAGGAATGAGTAGAAACGAGATCAGTTAATGCATAGAAATGTAACAACAAAATCTCAAATGTACCTGCAATCACATCAGTCGTATCTTTATCCTCACGTTGCCTTGCTGTATAGGCCAGTACCAGCTACCTAACTTCAGCCCGAGTAGAACCCTGTCCCTGAGCGCGCTGTCCATGGCTAGTGTTACCAAAAGTAGCCCCAGTACCATTTGTCTTACCCTGACCTCGTCCTATTGGTAGCGCTGGTGCAGAACCCTAGGTCTGTGTCGGGGTGGCACTAACTTTCTAGGAATAAGTACTTATACAATGTTCCATAGATCCACACTTAAAACATGTACCACTTTTGTCCAACATTCATCGGGATGACGCCTCTCACAGAACTCACAAACTAGAACACCTGAGGCCCAATTAGAACCTCCCGTGCTAACCAGCGAAATAATGGGTGGCTTAGCTCCACCTTTATATCACTTTAGGGTGTCGAAAACCTATTATCCCAAAAATTCCTGGCTCATTTTAGGGGATAAACATTCAAACCAGCGGAACCAACAACCCTCTTACCATGAGCCTTGTCTTGCTCATGCTGTTCCCCCTTTCAATCCTCTTCACCTCCTCTATTATCTTACCCTTCTCAACTAGATTCTCAAATACCTACTCTTGGTGAGGTGCAACATGAAACTTGATGTCATACCTCAACCCAACCTCGAACCTTAAGCTTTTATCCAACTCGGTAGTAACCATACCAAGTGCATACCAGCTCAATCTCAAAAATTCATTCTCGTACTCAGCCACCGTCCGGTTACCTTGCTCTAGCCCAATAAACTCTAGCCTCCTAGCCTCGATGTACATCGTCCCAACATATATCTTCTAGAATGCCTCCAAAAAGAAATCTAAAGTGAGTCAATCAGTTTATGTACCCTTCACTATAGTTTTCCACCAATGATAGGCCTGATCTCGAAGCAACAACACTACACATTTTAACTTTTTTTCTAGGGTATACTCCAAATCTCAAGAATCATTTCGGTAGCCTCCAACCAGTACTCGGCCACCGTCGGAGCTACACCCGCTCCTCTGAACTTCTCAGCCACATTAGCCATGAACCTCTCAGTAGGTACTCCTTGATCAACTGGCCCAAGTTCGGTTCCCGTGACCTTCTGGAATGCTTTTATCATAGCACTAATAAGTGTATCTTCTCTCAATGCCCTTTCATGTGCCCACTCATAGCCAAATGCTGTCTGTTCACCTTCGGGAGTAAATGGATCTCCTTGAGGTATTGGTGGATTAACTCTTGTAGGAGGACCCTTAGTCTGTTGTGCATTCGGATTTTGCCTCAATGTGACTTTTCTTTTTCTTCCTCAAGTGTTCATCACCGACTTTTGAATAATCACATGCTAGGTATCTATACACATTCACAACAAGCAAAACATTTAAGGAACGACATCAGAGTCTCGAAAAGTCCTGTAGAAAATAGTTAAATAAGGGTGGCATGGTACCCATTTAAACCCTAAAACATTTGCAATCATCAAATCCAATCAATACGTCCAAGGCTTACCAAACCCAAACAACGTAGGCTTGTGGGTTTCGCGGTCCGAGCTTTATAAAGCCAACTATAATACCACCAAATGTTACACCTCAAATCTGACTCAAGAGTTTCAACCAAGTTTTAGGGATCACATTAGACATCAAGTGACATAGACTAGAAACAATACACTTACACTCGAATATTCAATCAATTCATATTATGAATCGTTAAAACTAGTTTTTGAAACCAATTTCATACAATCTCGAACATACAACACAAATCTAATATATGAAAATATTAAACCAAAAACGTTATCAACATAATACCTAAATAAGTGTCCCCATGCCACTATAAAAGAAAGAAAGTACCAAAAATCCAATTTTATTACAATTTTGACTTGCAAGACTTTCAGTAATCCTTCAATGCTGATGTCCCCTCTCTGATATCAACTATATTTTGAAAATAAATAAAGTTCAAACAATAAGCTTACTAAGTTTAGTGTGGCCTCAAGGTGTACACCATGCACACACAATCACATTAGTCGGTAACATGCTCATTACTTATACACAATTTAAATTAGACATATTCTACTCAATTCGACATCACATCATGCTCAGTTACATACATAACAATTTAAAACATGCTTTTCAATACACAACAAAGTAGCACTACTCTTATATCATTGCACACACCAAAAGATAATCTTTTAGATTTTTACCCAAGTCTACAATAGGACACACATCCAATACTTGGACGCCAGCTTGAACACACGAAAATGTTGAGTCGTAGCTCTCCATCTTGAACACATCAAATAATGAACCAAAGTTTCACACAAAAAGGTAAGTCAATGACTCAAATAGTGAATTGCAAAATGATTGGCGACCCAGTCTAGCACATCATGCTCAAAACTTCAGTTCTAAGACACTTCCAAATGTCCTATGATATGCCAATCATATCAATCGGTTTCCACATATATACAATGACATTTAGTCAATTTGTTATTCAACAACATTAATAATTAATTTCACATGCACATTATCACTTCTAAATTTTCTCATTTCCTTAAGCATGTTTGCATTAAGGTCACATAGATAAATAGCCACTAATCAAGTTCATTTTCAAATCCAATCATGCATAAGTATCATCGTACACGTATTACACATAATTACTTACCTCAATGCAATTAAAATGACAGGTATGCACTTAACATATTATTAACACTTAATCATCACAAACCAAATGCAAAATATTAGGTATTCGCACGTACCAATGGCAGCAACTTTAACCTATACCAATAATATATTCCGGTCGCCAAATGAGCATTTCAAGTATGCTTATCACACTTACCAATATAGGCACTATTTAAGCCATTTGCATAATTTAGCATTTCACACGTTAACATATACTTAAGGACATAATCTCAATAGCAAGCACACACATATTTTAGCACCATAACCTACTTAAACAGTAGGTAAAGACACATAACGATTCGTGTATGCCTCGATTGTTGATCACCTAATTCACTTTAGCTTTTCCTTTGTCAATTTCGATTGCCAAGCTTCCAAATTCCGTTTCTTGAAAACAAGATCAATTATCACTCATTAGAATCCTAAAAACATTATTGGAATATAAAAATTGCATCAAAATAATCATTTTCTCTAATTTCTCTAAACTTGTCTAAAGTGTCCATTTTAGGCAAATTTCAAACCACTTGTTCAAAATCTCATTTCAACCATCTAATAGCTTCATTACAACCTCAAATCAAGAATAGAAGTCAGAAATTATACAATTGGCCTCGTAATACTACTTATCCAATTTTAAAGAAAATTTTCGAATAAGCTTTTCAATTGACTAACAATTCGCTCATTTTAAGTTGAAAGCAAGTTTCTAAACTTTTTTTCCTCATAAAATAAAGCTAAAAACACTTTAAAATTAAAGAATGGTAAAGAAATAATGATTTCACCATGGATGGGTTCAAACTTAAAAGAACCTTTAAAATATTAGGAACTTTTTTATTTAGAACATAAAATCGAATTGTAAAGGTTTGAAAAGGAATGAAAATCAACTTTAAAAGCTATATGTTACCTCAATTGCAAGTTTGAAAATCAAATTCGAAAGTATCTTAAAAAATTCGTGAAATAAAATAGTTCGATTTGACGGCAATTGTTGAGTTTTTGGGTGAAATTGATTGTTGTTTTGTAGAGAAAATGTATTTTTTTTCTAAACTAGAATACTTGTTTGATGATAAATTTGAGAGAAAATAGGAGAGATTTGAGGGAAAATTTTAAATAAAAAAAAAAAGGTGGTCATAGTGTTTGGTCACCGGCAGGAACAGGAAGAGGAGAAGGTGATTTGGTTGAAATTTCAAAAAGTGGAGTATTTTCTTCCTAAAGATAGAAACCTTGCCCCTTTTCTAAATAGGTTCCTAATGGCTAATATTGGCGAAAATTAAATTTGATCCCCAATTTCAATTCTCAAACCACCTTAGCTAATCTGAAGTTCTGACTATTACTCTCTAACCTGAATTTCACTTTCCCAAATTTTCTAAACTCGTATTTTCTTTTCTTCCACTTAATTACGTAAGTCTTTTTATTCTTTTTATTCTTTTCTAATTCTCTTTTTTCTTTTCTAACTTCTAGTCACGATTTTGGGCGTGATAATTATCCTTTAAAAAAAATTTAAATTATCCTATTTAACTTTCATCTAAAACTATCCAAAATAGTATAAAATATTATATTAATAAGGTTAAAAATTAAAAATTAATAATCTTTTAAAAATTAATATTAACTTTTATCAAACAACATAATATATTCAATCCTTATATTTAAACACCTTTTAACTAAATGATAGACTTTTATCTTAGTTTGAATAGAATTATAATAGTAAAGGAACACTTTGTTAAGAACTCAGTAGCACAAATAATGAAAAATAGAAGAAGATAATAGATTCAAGGATAATATCAATTTTTGGTTTTTCGATAGCCTTTTTTCTTACAAACAAATTATTAAATAGTAATCCTCATAACCGATTCAAAGGCAAACAAAATCCGTTAAATTTGTTGGCACTCTCATTTCCCTTACTCCTTTGCGTGGGTGCCTATGTGCTTTATATTCCAGCTGGACATTCTCATGCTGCTTCGCCTCTTGCTTAGGAGATCCAATGTCAACATGGTCAATAGGGTCTTGAACTATGACATCACCTCCTCTTCAATTGGAACCTTGTCCTCAAGGTTCGAATGGACTTCTTGATGGCCATCATGGTCAAGTAGAAAGGGTAACAGTGTAACCTGTTGCATTGGTTGGCCCCGACAAGGTTTAAGTTGTGAAATGTGAAAGACAAGATGGAGTCGAGCGGATTCTAGAAGTTTCAATTTATACGCTATTGCTCCCACCTTTTTTTCCACTTGATATGGTCCAAAAAAACATGGACTTAGTTTTTGTTGCCTTCTCAATTGAAGAGATAATTGCCGATATGGTTGAAGTTTTACAAAAGCCCAACTTCCACTTCCAACTCCAATTCCTTTTGTTGTTGATCTGTCTGATTCTTCATTCTGATCTGAGCTTGCATCAGATTTTTCTTTAACACTCAAAGTATCTCATCTCATTCCTGGAGAGCATGGTTAACCAGTTCATTTCTTGAAGCATCTTCTAAATAATCTATCATAAGGGGCGGGTCTCTGCCATACAAAGCTTTAAACAGCGTCATGCCTGCTGAGCTTTGATATGCTGTGTTATACTAGTATTCTGCCCAAGGCAGCTATTGTTCCCATTTACTTGGATCTTCATCTGCCATACATCTTAAGTACATCTTCAAGCATCTGTTTAAGGCTTTAGTTTGTCCATCAGTTTGGGGGTGGTATGCAGAATTCATACATAGCTTTGTACCGTGAAGTCGCGCCATTTCAGTACAAATATCACTAGTGAACACTCTGTCCCAATCACTAACCAAGGATTTAGGGATTCTATGTAGCTTTACCACTCCTTGGACCAATACCCTCGCTACTATTTTGCTATCAAACTTCTTCGGTAGTGAAAAAAAAATGAGCATATTTGGAAAGGCGATCTACAACCACTAAAATAGTTTCTTTCCCATTAGATTTAGATAACCCGACAATGAAATCTAATGATAAATCCTCAAAGACTTGTTCTGGTATAGGCAGTCGTTGTAAAAGCCTAGAAGGTTTCAAACTCTCGCTTTTCATACGCTGACAAGTCTGGCAATTCTTCACAAAATTTCTCACATCACGCTTCAAATTTTGCCGGAAGAAATTAGATGCAATTCTCTTATACGTACGGTTTATTCTTGTATGTCCTCCAGTTTTGGAATCATGAAACTCTCTCGTCAACAAAATCCTGAGTGCAATTTCATTTGGAACTGCAATGCGCCCTTTGAACACTATTAGCCCTTCTTGCTCCTTGTAGTCTCTATGATCCTGTTGATTTTCCTTAAGTGAAGATCTCAATTGGCATAATTCTAGATCTAAAACATTGGCTGCTCATATATCTTCGAGTACACTAAACACAGGTCGGGATAAAGCCATGCAGCTCCATTTTATTTTCTTAGACAAAGCATCAACCATTTCATTCATTTTTCCTAGCCTATATCTGATTTCAAAATCATACCCGATCAACTTTGATAACCATTTCTGTTGTTCAGGAGTCTGAATTGTTTTTTGATTTAACTCTCTTAGTGATCTTTGATCGGTGATGATCACAAATTTCTTACCGAGCAAATATTGTCTCCATTTTCCCACACTGTGTGTAATTGTAAACATTTCACGGTGGTATGTCGAAGTGGCCTGCATTCTGGGGCTCAGTTTTTTACTATAAAAAGCTAAAGGCTTCCCACCTTGATGTAAAACGGCTCTGATCCCCACTTCAGAGGCATCAGTTTTCGATATGAAGCCCTTGGTAAAATCCTCCAGTCCAGAACAGGTGAGGTGCATAGACATTGCTTGAGCTTCTCAAATGCTTCTTACGCCATATCAGTCCATGTGAAAGAAGCTTCTTTGCGCAACAAGTCAGACAAGGGAGCAGAAATTAAGGCAAAGCCCTTGATAAATTTGCGATAATATCCCGCAATTCCCAAGAAGCTTCTCACCCCTTTTACCCCAGTAAGTTGTGGCCACACTTTAATTGCCTCAATTTTCTGAGGGTCAACTGCTAAGCCTTCTCGAGTTACCAAATGCCCTAAATACTCTACTCTTTCTTGTCCAAACACATATTTTGGATGCCTTAGCCACCAACCCACACTCTCTTAGCTCGGTCAAAACTAGCTTAACATGGTTTAAATGCTCTTGCCAAGACCCACTGTAGATTAGAATATCATCCAGAAAGACTAAAACAAATTTACGCAAGGACTTGAATACCTCGTTCATTATAGCTTGAAAGGTGGAATGGCATTATGAGAAATTCGTAATGGCCTTCGTGTTTTCTGAATGTCGTCTTTGGTACATCTGAAGCTCGCACTCGTATCTGATGGTAACCTGAGAGTATATCTAATTTTGAGAAGAACTGTGCACCTCCTAACTCATCAAACAATTCCTCAGCAGTGGGAATGAGGATTTTATCCTTGATTGTGATTGCATTTAAGGCCCTGTAGTCGATACAGAACCTCCACTTCCCGTCTTTTTTTTAACCAGCAACATAGGAGATAAAAATAGGCTCTGGCTCCTTCTGATGAACTTTTGTTCCAGTAACTGTTGTACCTGACGTTCCACCTCTGCTTTTTGAAAGTAAGGGTAACGGTAGGGTTTCACGTTCACTGGCTTGCTCGACAGTTCAAGGTGAATTGCATGATCAAATGCTCTCTCGGGTGGCAGTTCCTTGGGAGCTTGGAATATGTCCTGGAACTCTTCAATCAACTGGCACATCTCTTTATACTCAATTGCTATGGTGGGGTGCTCGGCGCCCAACACTTGCAAACTGTAACACTCAGCTACCCCATTGGTTTCAGCTATACGTCTCAAGGATTGAAAACAAACGGGTTGCGGTTCTGCTTTCGTCTCCCCTTGCCATACGTGTTCCCCGTTTCCTTGATCAAACTTAAATTGTAGCTTCAAAAAATCCATGGTGATTGGTCCCAATGTGGCCATCCAAGCCACCCCCAACACCATTTCAGTACCCTCTAGCAGTAGCACATAAAAGTCTGTGGTTATCTCCGTTCCTTGAATCCCTATTTTCAAATTCTTCACGCACCATTCATTCTGTAATGTCGCCCCATTGCCTACTAGAACTTTGAAATTAGAAGAGGTGGTGATGGGTAAACCCAGATATTTAGTTGTATGCGTCTGGACAAAATTGTGGGTAATTCCCTCGTCAAGTAAAATGCGCACTTCTCGGCCCTTGACCATGTCCTTGACTCAGATCGTGTTTGGGGTCATACAGTCTACCAAAGCATTAAACGACACGAGCAGCTGTGTGTCATTCGCATTCTCATGTCCATCGGATTTTGTCCCTTGCAGCTCCTCATCTTCTCGATTTTCTTCTAGGGTTTCCTCGTCTAGGAGGAAAAATTGTGGCTCCTTGCATCGGTGACCCTTAATGTACTTCTCGTCGCAAGAATAGCTCAACCCTTTTTCTCACGGCGTGCCTATGCCTCTGTCGTCGTTAATCGACGCAGTTGATTATGGTTTATTCTTGGAAGTGGAAGCTCTAATGGTAGATGTCGCCCTGGTAAGGATTTGGGTCCCAAAGTGAGCTGAGGGGAAGTGGTCAACACAGGAGGTAACTTGGGCCCAATACCTTTCGGCACCAATTTCTTTAGTTCCTCCGATTTCACCTCATAGAAGCGAGCCAAGGCTAACACCTCGGTAATTGATGTGGGCCTCTGACACAGTACTTCATGTTTAATATCAGATCGCAGCCCAAAGATGAAACACTGAGTTGGAAATTCCTCCGACAACGATGTCGTCGTTCACATGGCCATTTCTTCGAATCGAGTCTGGTACTCTTCCACCGTGGATGACTGTGTAAGTTTCGTCAATTGTCCTTCTAGTGACTCAATTTTTGTGATAGAAAATCGGTGGTGAATGGCTTCTACAAGATGATTCTACCTCGATAACTGACGCTGATGCTGCCGCTGCATCCAGCGATACCAGCATTTCGCCATTCCTTCCATCCAAAACGATGCCATGGTGACACGGTGGTGGTCTTCGGTATGGTAGAACTCAAAAAAATCCTGAGCGGAAGCCAGCCACTCCTCAGGATCCACTCCCGTGAAGATTGGAAGTTCGACCTGCGTGGGTCGATGAGCAAAAGGGAAGGCATCTTCTAAATCTAATCGCATCTTTGCTTTGCCACGACAGACGTTGGCATCCCCCTCCTGTGACGATGAAGGTGAACTCCCCAATGACGCTGCAATATCTGCTAACTGTTTGACCATGTCCTATAAAGTTTTCTCAGTGATCTCATTCCATCGACTTTGGTTTTCAGCATGCTTCTGTAGGGATGCAGTTGATTCTTGCAAAGTTCTGATTGCTTCTATGTTATTAACCATGGTAACCTCTCAACGAAAGCGCCAAAATGTTAAGAACTCAGTAGCACAAACCATGAACAATAGAAGAAGATAATAGATCCAAGGATAATATCAATTTTTGATTTTTCGATAGCCTTTTTGCTTACAAACGAAATATTAAATAGTAATCCTCATAACCGATTCAATAGCAAACAGAATCCATTAAATTTGTTGGCGCCCTCCTTTCCCTCACTCCTCTGCACGGGTGCGTATGTGCATTATCCTCCAGCTGGACATTCTCATGCTACCTTACCTCTTGCTTAGGAGATTCAGTGTCAACATGGTCAATAGAGTCTTGCACCATGACACACTTCCCCTTAAAAAAGAGAAGTGTATGCACAAATGGAGGATCGTTCTCTCATTTGTAAGGTTGTTGAAACCCACGAGAGCTGATCTCTAATTGTTAAATTGACAAAAGTTAGCTGTCAAGATATTCCTGCAATGAGAACTGGAAGTTTCCTTGACAAAAGTTAGCTGTCAGGACGTTCCCGCAACAGGAATTGAAAGTTTTGAGGCTTTTCCTTGATGACTTTTCATCGAGTGAAGCGGAGATTGATCTTACTTCTTTAATTACGAATTTAAATTTTATGAAGTGAGATTCATCCTACTAATGAGAATTTAAATTCTGTGAAGTGGATTGATCCTACTTCTCTAACTACGAATTTGATGAATTTTGACACTCATCAGTGAGATGAGATAAATGATAAATCTAAAACTTAAGACATTCATTTTGATCCAAGGCTGCAAGTATTTCGTTTTCCAATTTTCTCATTGCAAAAATTCTCAGCCAATATACAGATGGAAATATCTAAAAAGAATAAGTAAATAACACGTAGCAAAACGACAGTTTGTAGTAAATTAAAGACACAGATTCGTTCTGTATAAAGTATACAACACGATGGAACATAATTTAATAGCAAAAAAGGTGGAAGAAAATGGCCAAAGCGCCATGCAAAGACATGGCTCTTCTTGGCAAAGAACAATAGGTAACTTCTTACTATACAAACCTCAGTTCCCTCAAAAACTTGAAAGGTGAAAAGAAAAAAGGAACAAGAACTAGTGCAATTGCCTGTACTAAAATTTTAATGCTTCTCTAAACTTGATGCTAAAACTATTTTGCAGGCCTTTCTTACCAGCACCGGCGACATTTCCACCCTGCATCATTGCCACAAACTCATTGTAATCAATGCGTCCATCCTGCATATGATCGGTAGAATATAAGATCAGTGCATAAATTATATGCAGGCAACAAAGTGCTGATAATAATTTAGCACAACATTGAAATATTTTATGGTCTTGGTTGAAATGAAGGATCGATTATTGCAAATGGATGCATTGAGGGTTTTATTATGAGAATTGGATACCTTTACATGATCCAATGGCTGACCATTTACGGATCTCGAATGTGGAAGTTAAGGAAAGGACTACTGACTCATTTTGAGGGCAAGCTTTCTTAATTTTGGTCAACTATATAATGTATAATGATCTAATTAAAATAAAAAATAAAACAGACTACTTACATTATCCTGATCAACTTCTCGGATCATTTCTTCAAGGAGAACATCTTCTATGCCAAACTCCTCGCAAGCTTTTTGGAGCTCATCTGGAGTAATATAACCACTACCATCCTTATCAAAGTAGGAGAAGGCAGCAAATAGATGATCTTCTTTCTCGATTTTGTTTAGGTGCAGCGTAGCAGCTACAAACTCCCCGTAGTCAATTGTGCCACTATTATCAACATCAGCCTGTAGTTTAACACATTTGCATTAGAGACAACTTGTCATTGCTAATTCCCAATTAGCCTTGTATTAGGTATAGAACAAAGAAGACAAAAGGTAAAAACCAAGAAAAACTACTAGATCATCATTAGATGTCAGTTTTGTGAAACTAAAGTCATGTCTGCCACTATCAACTTTGGACAAAGACATGGTACTGGGTACACATTCAATTATGCTCATACAAATTGAGGCATGGACCGGATGCAATTGTAATTGCCTAAGACCGTTGAAGAATCAATATGATTCCATGGTTGAAGACACTCCATACCATTTGGTATATCTTACTTCTTCCGGTATATCTATATTTATTGCATTTAAACACTGAAAATCCTAAATTGAGTAAATGAAGCCTAGAGATCTCAACAAATTCACAAACCATAGCCACCCTTTGGAAGTGCATAAGCAGACATGAGCTGCCTTAAATGTCTCTTTCCAAAAAAGAAAAATTCTTGAAGCAACCACCCCTACACTTATTCCTCGGATGTAGATAAGGAAGAAATTCTAGAAATTTCATTGAACAAGCCGAGAGGTTTAAGGTGCCACCATTGTTACTAGATTTTATGTAAAAAAGGTTAAGAAATGGGTTTCCTCTCGTCTAGGAAAGATAGTTGAGGAAGAGAACGGTTAACTATTTATCCCCTAAGAGAATCATCCCAAATCCACATAACATTAGTACTAGCTGACTAGCAGTCAGTATACTTACTGCTTGCATAAGATCATAAATTTCAGACTCCTTAAGATTAGCTCCAACTCTTTTCAGTCCCGCTTTAAGTTCTTCGAATGTGATCTGACCACTGTTGTCAGCATCTATCATCTTGAACATTTCTTTCAGGCCAGCTATTTCTTCTTCAGATAGGCTCTCTGCAATTACCTGAATGGAAAAAGAAAATAAATTTTCAGTTCAACATAACTGGAAAATCTAAAAAAGGTTTTAAATGTAAAAGTAGGTTTTCATAGTTTGAGTATCCACTCAAGTCTCCATCCATCAATCCCTCCCTCCCTATCTCACAACCACTTTTTCCCATATATCATGCCTAGCATGTCAAGAGACTTACTCTAAGAGCCATTTTCTTGAGCTTATTCATTGCAGAAAATTGCTTCATACGACTTAAAACAGCAGAATCAAGAGGCTTGTCAGGAGCAACACCATCAATCTGAATCCAAGGGTGGCCTGCATAGATTTTTTAACAATATTAGCAACGGAAAAATAATGCCCTCCTGGAACCTAGTGTTACACATTTTATCATGTAAGTAGGAGCCATCTGCATTGCCAATAACATGGCAGACTGGAATCTTTCTACATAATAATAACAAAAGGAGTTCAGTTTTAATACAATACTACAAAAAATGCAACAAAATGCACCATTTGATGGTTATTGCTGACTTTTGGCTATTTTCTTTTTGAATAACTGCTACAAAGCAAAAGAAAAAAGTAAAATACAATATTATAATTGATTAAAAAATGAACTAATAATTAAAATGTAAAGCCAATTATAACATTACTTGTCTACATAAAATTGAAAATTATGCACTTTGTCATCTAAAACAATTACATGTTTTTTATATAACCGTTTAAAAGTTTTATTTGCTTTTGCATCCAAATGTAGTTTTTGCCTTTTTGCTTCCAGAAGCAAAGAGAAAAAAGTAAAACTGCTGACGAAATGGAGGCTTAATAAATCCTAAAAGTTCTTTGATAACAAAAAAGCTGGACCGGAATAAAAGAATGTGGCTTACACAAAACTTCATGTGCAGTTAACCGTTTCCTAGGGTCTCGGATGAGCATTTTCCTCACCAAATCTTTAGCACTTTCAGAGATGCTAGGCCAAGGATCAGAATCAAAATCAAGGTCACCATGCAATACCTCTTCAAATATGCCTTGCTCGTTTTCTACATGGCAGTGAAAATCAAAACATAATCATGATGATGTAAACAAAGGGGCAGCTAAAATAATTGCACTTGGCTAAATTAAGGTTGTATTAGGATGTGACTAGTCAAAACGGAGAAAATCTTACGCATCAGAAAATTTCTTACCAGCCCAAAAGGGAGGAACTCCACTTAAGAGAATGTAAAGAATTACTCCTGCACTCCAAACATCTGCTTCTGGACCATAACGCTTTCGTAAGACTTCAGGGGCAACATAGTATGGGCTCCCAACCACATCAGTGAATCTTTCACCTGCATGGCAAAGAATTACGGTTAAAAAGTAAGTAAATCTTCTCTTAATTCCTCTACTGATGTTGATAATCACAAATGGGATCAATTTTCTATGTTATATTGACAATGCAAACCAAGGAAGATCACAACTCAATGCATGAATAAAAGCTCTATAATAATTCTTTACAAATAAACAAATGGAAAGCCTAATAAATTTCATGCTAATGCAAACCAAAAGAAATCTTTGTCTTTCTTAAATAGTGATTATTTTAAGAAAGAAATGGCCCACTTTAAGATTGGGGCTCAAAGTAAAATTTACTTGTGAAACTCTAAACTATAGATAATGCAAGCGAATTTTGTTCAAACAAGAAAACCAAGGAAAAGGAACCTTGTGTGTCACAATCATTAAAGAATCAAACACAACTGACATGACTAAACCAATGATGAAAGCATAGGACGTAGATGTGCAAGTGATACCATATTATCATTGCCTAATGGCTGGCTGGCTGGTAGAAGAATATAACCATAGGGCTAACAGCATATAATGACTCCCAGTGTCACAAACCATTTGAAATGTAATGTATAAGACCGATATGAATATAATTCCAATGTAATATCACATTTCTGACAGAAATTGGTAGCATGAATAAGCTCTCTGTAGCAAAGAATTTTTTAATTTTTGCTTATTCAATAATTTAATAGGAATTCATTTACTAGATTTGGACCTAGAAATAACTCATTTAAGCCAAGAAATCCATGCCGTTTCAACGATAAAGTGAAGATCAAATTGAAAAGACTTAGTTAGCCTAAATACTACCTGGCTTAAAGAATATTGATAATCCAAAATCAATAGCCTTGAGAAGCGCATCCTCCTGCTGATTCACAAAAAGAAAATTCTCAGGTTTGAGATCTCTATGCATAACCCCCAAAGAATGGCAAGCTTCCACAACCCCGACTATAATCCTCGTAAGTGCAGCTGCCTTTCTTTCTGTATAATGTCCGCGCTGAATGATTCTATCAAAAAGTTCTCCACCAGCACATAATTCCATAACAACATGAACTGCCACTGCATCCTCATAAGCTCCTTTTATAGATATAACATTCGGATGCCCGGCCAAGTGGTGCATTATCTGAATTTCTCTTCTCACATCCTCTACATCTTCATCAGTTAACAACTTCCTCTTTGCGATCGATTTGCAAGCATACTCTCTCCCAGTTGACTTCTCCAGACAAAGGAAAGTCGTCCCGAATTGCCCTTGTCCTAGTTTTCTCCCTAGGCTAAAATATTCTTTGAAATTACCAGTCCTTGTTTGTAACACGGACTCAGTCCTAAGCCCTGCACTGGACACCCTTTTCATATGAGGGAACTTGGGTTTGGCTGGTTTTTCGGGTTCAGTTTCCGGTTTGGTCTCTGGTTTGGTCTCCTGTTTGGCCTCTTGTTTGGTCTCTGGTTTAGGAATTGTCACTTGCTCTGGAGGTTTGTTTAGGACTGGCAATGGTGATTCAGGTTCTCTAGCTGCTACCTCACTCCCAGTTCCCCCGTTAGAACTCGAAACCGAGTCATCAGGCATTCGGGACCGCCACATTGCGGCGGAAACCGATTGGAAAAACCCATTCTTGGAAATGCTTGGTCCTACACAAGTATTCCCCATCTACTCTCACACTTAAATTTCTTCTTCAAAATACAATCAAAAGTTTTGAACATTAATATCTAAAACCAATAGATGGGCCAATCTGATACATAAAGATCTGATCTTCCTAATAAGAATCAAGCTCCCTCTATTCTCCTCTAGAAGGGAAAATCTTTATATCAAAAACCAAACTAGAACTAATTACTTACCCACAAACTTCAAAATCTATCCATAAAAAAATGAAAGTAATGATTACAACAACTACGGGAGATGATTGTAGAAGCAAGTTCAAGAACCTGAGAAAAAAGTCAACATAATCATCAATTACCAATTAATAAATAAATTAACTATGCAAGAAAAAAAAACACATACAACTCCTTGGATCTCAAATTCAGTAATTGGAAAAATCAAACTTGAAATGCTCAAAAGGAAAAACACCCCAAAAGTCCAAAAGGAAAAAAACAGAAACCCAAATGAGTAAAGTTGAAGGATGAGAAAGTTAAAAGAAGATCATTGGAAAAATAAGTTTATATTAAAAGGAAAAAAGTATGGTTTACCAAGTCTTGGCCTAATAGTTGAAAAAGGAAGAAGTCTGTTTTCCAAGTTTCACAACTACAAGAGAGTGGAAGTGGAAGTCCTTGAAACTTGGTTTATATCTAAATCTCAACATTATTTAATGTTTATTTTATTGCATTAAAATAACAAGAAAAGAACAAACATATGGAAAGAGGCATAAACGTGTGTTTGGACATAATTTGCAGGGTTTACGCGCTTGGCCGGATTTAGGGTTTTTATCACGTCCGGGCTTATCGGTTGATGGTATCATTAATTGAAAGCATTCCTGACTTTGTATTGGGTCCCATTTTCTTTTATATATGCTCCTTTTCAATACGCAATACAATAAATTATCCAACTAATGTGCACCCAATGCCCATATTTATATTCCTCCGTGAAAAGTTTTTAAATAAATTAATTTAATGAGTTTTATTTTATCATTTCAATCATTAATTAATTTCTTTAGACCTTATAATTATTATTTTTTTAAAAATTAATTTTCTTTATATATTCTTTAAAAAATTATATATTTTTTAAAATATATAATTTTTTTAATTTTAAAAATTATTTTGATTTTTTTTTGTAATTTTTGTTGAGAGTGACTAATTCAAAATTAACAGGGACCAAGGTTGTATTTACATCAACTTGTTATTTGAATTATTCAAATTGTAAAATTTAACTCGAACTAGAAACTCAAATTACTTATTCTAGTTGACTCAAAAAACTCAAACAATTTGATCCAATTAACTCGAAATTCAATTTTTTTAATTTTTTCGAATCGGATCGAGTTTTACTCACTTCTAGGTATATTTAGGTAATTGAATTTGTGTGTAATTATTTGTAATTAAATAAGGGTAGCATGTTTGAGTAACTATTGTAATTGGTAGATCTGATTGAATTGAATGTAATTAGAGTACCCCAATTACACTTTCCAATTCTTAGTGGGAAGAGTGAGAGTTAGAATAATTATATAGGTAATTACACCCAATTTTAATTTTAAAAAATTATTTTTATACAAATTATAAAATTATATTATAAGCATGATACGTACAAGTGTTACGGATTATTATATAATAAAAATAATTTGTGTATTTTATAAAATTATAAAAAAATATATTATTTAAATGTTAAAAAATTTCTAAAGTTATAGCCAAATAATTTGTTATAAAAAAATTTACATGTTATAAAAGTTTTATAAAATATTTATTTATAAAAATTTATGATCAAGTATGGATATAATTTATTTACGTGCCAATGTTATATATTATAAAAGTAATATATTTATTCATAAAAAATGTTATAATTTTTTTAATGTAACTTATTTATAAAAATATGAAAAAAATTATATTATTTATATGGAGTATTGTGAAAGTTTCGAACAATTTATAAAACCTTTTTTTGTAAAGGTTAAATATTATAAACATTACATTATTTTGACTTAATTTACGTATTATAAAAATGGATATAACCTAGCATAAGTCTTTCTCCAAATTAAGTTTATATAAGTTTTTATACTTAAAGTTACAAATTATTTGAACTGCGAACATAAATATTATAAGGTCAATGATAATTATCATATAAAAAAAGTTTTCTTACACTATATCGTGTGGTATGATATCATTTGAGATAATAGAGTCAAACATAAGCACTATAGACAACTCATGAACTCTTTAATTTGACACATTCAATACTTCGAAATGTAGTTAAGGAAACATTTGTTGTTCTAAAAAAATATTTCTCATATTAACCATATCACCTTAATATAGCATAAAAAAAGTTGAATAGTACTAGCATGTTGCATATTTTATAACTTCAATCATAGATCGAATTGAGATGATCCATATACTTCAAAGAGTATATAGAAGAATGAGATCTTAATAATTAGATAAAATTGCATATGATGTTTAATTTTCTTGTTATTTTTACTAATAATTGTATTATCATCTACTTTTTAGACTAACATTATGCATATGATGATTTGATTTTAATTTTTGTTACTTGTTTAGAAAATTTTTTTTATCATATTAATATTTTTATAATAATTAATATTTTTAAAAATATAAATTATGTAACGATGTAATTACAATTTATACTACCAAACATGTTATAATGAATTACAATGTAATTATACTCTATCAGCCAAACACGTCTGGGGAATTACAATTCTTTGTAATTAAAAAATAGTGTAATTACTACCCTAGTAATTACAGTTCCATTTAGTTACTTTGTGATGTCTAAACAGACCATTAATATTTTTGCCTTTATAATTATTTCAATACACAAACAATAAATTAACTCGTAAAACCAATTTAATTATAAAGTTTCTAAGTAGTATAAATTTAGATGTTTTATTTCTATTGAGGGTTAAATGTAGATGGTGGCTTGATATGATGGTTCACTTAGAAGGCATGTGAAGAGTTGTTGAGATGTAACATCTAATTTTCAATAAACTCGAAATTAAGAATAATTGGAGAACTAAATTGAAAAATACCTCAAATTGACAGCCACTATTGGAAGAAACGGGGAAGCTAGAAATTGAATTGGACAAAGTTGAGAACCAAACTTGGTTCGGTTAGAATGGAACCAGTCGGTTCCTCAGTGGCAGATATAATGATTGAGAATACACGGTTCTTATAAGGTTGGAAGTAGCACGGGAAGGGTTATAAATAGTTGGGAGATGGTTTCCAATGATGATTTTTCTTCCTGACCTTGTCTCAATTTCTCTTGTTCATCATCTTTTTCGGTAGCTCGAAGAAAGAGTAGCCATGGAAGGTTCTGCATTGAGTAGGCTTTGTGAGAACGGAGCTGAAAAAGTAGGGAAACCAACAAGCGGGTAAGGTTCTTAACCCTTTTGTGTATATTGGATTAAGTTATGGACATCATAACTATTTTAAGGGTTCTGCGTGCTTATGGAAGCTTAAGCTTTTGAGATGTAGCGTAAGTTTAACCAGTGGGTTTTTTGTTGGAAGCTACTACCCGGAGAATGGAAGCTCTGGTGTTTGAGATAAGGAATAAGCTATGGAAACTATATGGATTCAGGTGAATTCCAAACTCCAACCCTATTAGTATGGTCTACATTGTTAAGCATGTTGTGTTTGCATAAGCATGAAATATGATTATATCTGCATACATTGCATGATTGTGGGTAAACCCTAAAAGAATAGATGAAGTTAGGATGAGAATGGGGAGAGAACCCATTAGTTATCGCCTTGGGCGAAGCTTCGAGCCTTGCAAAGGGAACACTACAGTGTTCAAGCATCAAGGTTAAGTGGTGTAAAGGAAGTAATGGGAAGAGCATTCGAGAAATAAAATTTTGGAATGATATTTACCACGACGGTGGTATTGACTAATCCTTTAGTACAACACCGTGACGACGGTATATGGCGTAAGACCATAAATGAAAGATGCTATGGCAATTTGGTATGTGGTACATAGTGTAAGACCATGGATAAAAGATGTCATGACAGTATGGTACACAGTAAAGGTATATGCGTAAGACATGGATGAAAAACGCCATGGCAATAAGATATAAGGTATACAGTGTAAGACCATAAATGAAAGTGTAACACCCCTCACCCGTATCCAACGCCGGGACAGGGTTCAAGGCGTTACTGGACTTAAACATTCACAAACATACAAAATCGGGTCACCAAATTTCGCCCAAAATTAAAACTTTTCAAACACATGCATATCGTCCCTTATACAGGCATTTAAGGCCTAAAACATAAATTTGGGTGGTTAGGGACAAAACCGAAACCATTCGATAAACTTTGGGCAACTTAACAATTTTCTAGCTTTAGAGAGTCACACGCCCGTGTGGCTTGGAACATGTCCGTGTCCTCAGCCCGTGTAACTCTCTATTTATGACGTCAGCAATCGTTTAAGGGCACACGGCCAAGGCACACGCCCGTGGCCAGAGGCCGTGTCCTCCACACGGCTGAGACACACGACCGTGTCTTTACCCGTGTGGTCAAGACTTAGGCTAATTTCCAAGCCTTTTTGTCATCTTTACATGCACACACATACACGATTTCAATGGCATTCATCATTAGCTCGTTATTATGCATTAGTTCCACCTACTCATGATAAACTAGTCTAGCTACATCACAAGACATTAACACATATCATGGACAAATAGGCTTACAAGCCAAAATCATTATAAGCCACATCTCATGGCTATATACAATGGATTAATATAAGCCAACATCTTGGCCAAAACAATAAAAACACATATCAATAATTAAACTCCAATACATGCCACTCACTTGAAGATGTCTAAGGCTTATCGATAACCCTTATTGATAGCTCGATAGTCAGATGCTGCCTCCGACGATCTCCAACCCCGAGCTGAACTGAGGACACTAGAAGAAATGGAAGGGGGAGTAAGCTTTACGCTTAGTAAGTCCATATGAAAATAATAAGCATTATAACAATATGTTTCCTTAGGTAAAACAACTATAATTACACTTTTATTCATATTCTGGTCAGGCTGTCTACTCGAGTTATAGTCGATAAATTATTTATAACTCGAGCTACAGGACACCAAATTAAGATCCGTTAAATTTTCCTGAAACTAGACTCATATATCTTCTTATCATAAAATTTCCAGAATTTTTGGTCTAGCCAATAAGTACAGTTTATTCTTTAAACTCTCCCCTATTTTGCTGTCCGACAACTTTGACCTCTATCTACTAAAAATTAAATATCTCATAGTACGAGACTCGGATAATGTTTCCGTTTATTTATCTTGAAAATAGACCCATTAAGGATTTCAGTCATATGAATTTTAATTCATAATTATTTTTATAAAATTTCTAGTGATTTTACAAAGTTAAGACAGGGGAGTTTGAAGTCACTCTAACTTTGTCTCACAAGAATTCAAATATGTCATAATACATAATTCTTTTACTTACATCATTTCCTTTATGTAAAACTAGACTCATTAAGATTTAATTTCATATATTATTCAGCCTCTAATTCGACTTCCACCATTTATGATGATTTTTTAAAATTGGGCTACTGCTGTTGTTCAATAATGTTTTGGTGCAAAATCATAATAGCTATCATAAATTCATTGTCACATTAATCATGGACTTATTATTTCATAAATCCCATATTCAATTACACAATGTAAGTTAACATGATATTGCAACACAATTCATAATCATAAGCATAAGGATGGTTCATCTTTCAAATCCTTTCACTTGTTCATCATGTATACACATACATATGCATGAATTCACTTACTCATCATTTATCACATTTCAATAGAGTATCACTTATGAGTCTAATGTACGTACCTGTACATACCCATAGCATAACAATTAACCTTACCTTTATCACCACGCCCATCTCGGGACTTTCATTACATTATTCATTATAATACCCGTTGAATTTCTCAGAAATCTTGATGGATAATCCATTTACCGTCAAGTCATACAAGTGATCATCTCAAGTATGCACTCCCGCGAACCTCACATCTTACGGCGGGATTACCAGTCCAGGCTAAAACCCCTGTAATATAAACTCATAGAGTGATGTCGAGATTACCAGTCTAGGCTAATTCCCTTGTAACGGCAAGCACTCTCAATGAGTTCGGATTTAAATTACCAGTCTAGGCTAAATTTAGACCCTAATCAGATTACCCATCCGGGCTAATCCTTAATACACACATATTCTTCGGGAGGCTAGATCATTCAAGGAACACCCATCTGGGCTAGATCCTTTCTATATTTGAGATCAAAGGATTACCCGTCCAGGCTAAATCCTTTTCTGTAACACATGCAAGATCTCAAGTCATGTAAGTTATGGTTTATCCATCGAATTTCCCTTTTTATTCAACCAGGATTTTTCTCTTTTCATCAAGTATCTCATTATGCATAGCTGATCATACAATTTACATTCAATTCAACACATTTTCATGTTTATTTGGACATTAGTCCATGAAATAAACATGGTATTGCATATAATTAAAATTTGGCATTTGTTACAATATATAATCTTCATATTAACTAAATAAATATCCATCACACAATGTTAACACATCAATTTAAGTTCAAGTATAAACAATAATAATATCATTGCATTATCATTAACATATGAACTTACCTCGGTTTCGAGTATGACTATTTATTTCGAGTTTGTGCTTAACCTTGTTCAACCTCGTTCTAAGCCCGAATCTTATTTTCCTTGATCTATAATATCATATTTAGCCTAATAATTATTCACATTATTCATATGGGTCCAAAAATCATATTTTTATAAATTTGCATTTTGACCCCTAAACTTTTGCATATTTTCACTTTTGCCCCAATGCTCGTAAAATGATTTTTATTCAATTTCCTTGCATTTCAATCCTAGACGAATCATTTTCATAACTATGGTAGCCCCCAATTTCCACTAAATCACCATTTTATGACTAATTTATAACTTTTACGATTTAGTCCTTTTTAAGCATTTTTATCGAAAATCACTTAGCAAAAGTCATTTATTACACACCGAGCCTTCATATTCTACCATTAAACATCAAAATACATGCATATCATTCATGGGTAAATTTTTAAACACAAACCGTAGCTCAAAATAATGGTAGAAATGAGTAGAGCATGTTACCGGGATTTCAAAAATGTAAAGAACATTAAAAACGGGGCTTGAATGCACTTACTAATGAGCTTGGAAGCTTGAAAACCCTAACCATGTCTTCTCCCATGCAATATTCGGCCATAGGTAGAACATGGACAAGAAATTTGGGTTTTATTTTGTCTTTTAGTCCATTTAATGACCAAAAGACCAAAATGTCCTTTTAGCCTTTCTTTGAAATTTCATCCATCCAAGCCCATTTTTGTCCAAAATTTTAAAACTCGGACAAATTTATATTTAATATCCTCTAATTAAAAATCCAATTCAATTTCATACTAAAAACTTCTAGAACTCATACTTTGTAATTTTTTCAATTTAATCCTTAAAGTCAAATTGGACACTTTTCACATAAAATTTATTCATGAAATTTTCACACAAGCATGTAAACATATCATAGATCTTATAATAATAATAAAATAATTATTTCTACTTCGGATTTATGGTCTCGAAACCACTGTTTCGATTAGGACATAATTCGGGATGTTACAGAAAGACGCTATAATAGCTAGATATGATGAGTAAGACCATAGACGAAAGACTCTATGACTTCAACAGAGTAATTCTATCGGGATAGTAAACATAGAAAAGAGTAAGTGCATCGAGACAGTAAACACGAAACAGAGATGAAATCCGCCTGGATAGTAAACACAAGGTAAGTCAAAGGGGACGTAAAAAATGAGGAAGAAGGGTATAAGACCAGAACTCAGCTACGACAACCCCAGAGTCCGCCATAAAACAGATGCGAAAGGTATGCCAAGACCTCAAGTGAGGAGTATGAGCCTGTGCGCCAAGTATGAGAAACCACGTAAGTGGAGAAATGGGCAAAAAAAGCATAAGTATGGAGAGCGGACATTAAGGAATCTGCCAAAAGTGATGGAAGCTAGTAAGGTATGGGCAAAGACCCAACGAGAATTAAAAGAAGATAGAACAAGCGAGAGCTGACCTGTTCATGGAAATGAAGAGGGGAAATATATGAGGATCGCAAGTAAGGATCCAAAATGAAGAGCCACTAAAGGAAGCTCAATGTAGTTATACCCGAGAAGTAAATCTCGTGAAAATGATAAGGATTTTATCCAAGGGACAGTGTGTCTATCAAGATTGTTCCTCTTTGAAAAAAGTCTAATGCGGGTATACCATAGAAAGGATAACTATGTAAGAAGGAAACGAGTAAGTAATATGGCAGAACTTGCATAATCGCCAGAACGATAAACTATGGTTTGCCAAAGGGGCAAGACCTGTTGTAAGTCAATACAACATGGAATGTCAACGAGTCCACCGGGACTAAGGTATGGTTAGAAAGGGTCTGCCAAGGATTGGTACGAATAAGTCTGCCAAGGAAGGTATCTCCTAAGAATTCTTGGACGGATAGTTGAAAAGGATACCAAAAGGGTTCATAATGGGAAGCCGACAAATAACCAAGTCAATTTAAGGTCGACAAACACCCCATGTAAGAGGGAAAAAGTAAGGAAGGAAATATGAGAAGTAACGAATGAATTCGCCAATATAGCAAAGCATCTAGGATAGTTGAGTGAAGAGTTTGACCAGATAAATGTTTCATGGCGAGCCATTACACAAGGAAACCTAACATTGATTATAAAGAGACAATACTTTCTAGTAGACCTGCTCATGGGTCGGGCTATCCGGCCGGGCCCAAAGGCCCGCCCGAAATGTGGGAGGGTTTGGGCAAAAATATAGGCCCGAAAAATAGGCTTGGACTAAAAAATAACTATGTAAAAAGGAAACGAGTAAGTAATATGGAAGAACTTGCATAGTCGCCAGAACGATAAACTATGGTTTGCCAAAGGGGCAAGACTTGTTGTAAGTCAATACAACACAGAATGTCAATAAGTCCATCGGGACTAATGTATGGTTAAAAAGGGTCTGCCAAGGATTGGTACGAATAAGTCTGCCAAGGAAGGTATCTCTTAAGAATTCTTGGACGGATAGTTGAAAAGGATACCAAAAGGGTTCATAATGGGAAGCCGACAAATAACCAAGTCAATTTAAGGTCGACAAACACCCCATGTAAGAGGGAAAAAGTAAGGAAGCAAATATGAGAAGTAAGGAATGAATTCGCCGATATAGCAAAGCATCTGAGATAGTCGAGTGAAGAGTTTGACTAGAGAAATGTTTCATGACGAGCCATTACACAAGGAAACCCAACATTGATTATAAAGAGACAATACTTTCCAGTAGACCTGCTCATGGGTCGGGCTACCTGGCCCGGCCCAAAGGCCCGCCCGAAATGTGGGAGGGTTTGGGCAAAAATATAGGCCCGAAAAATAGGCTTGGACAAAAAAATAACTATGTAAGAAGGAAACGAGTAAGTAATATGACAGAACTTGCATAGTCGCCAGAACGATAAACTATGGTTTGCCAAAGGGGCAAGACCTGTTGTAAGTCAATACAACATGGAATGTCAATGAGTTCACCGGGACTAAGGTATGGTTAGAAAGGGTCTGCCAAGGATTGGTACGAATAAGTCTACCAAGGAAGGTATCTCGTAAGAATTCTTGGACGGATAGTTGAAAAGGATACCAAAAGGGTTTATAATGGGAAGCCAACAAATAACCAAGTCAATTTAAGGTCGACAAACACCCCATGTAAGAGGGAAAAAGTAAGGAAGGAAATATGAGAAGTAAGGAATGATTCGCCGATATAGCAAAGCATTTAGGATAGTCGAGTGAAGAGTTTGACCAGATAAATGTTTCATGGCGAGCCATTACACAAGGAAACCCAACATTGATTATAAAGAGACAATACTTTCCAGTAGACCTACTCATGGGTCGGGCTACCTGGCCCGGCCCAAAGGCCCGCCCGAAATGTGGGAGGGTTTGGGCAAAAATATAAGCCCAAAAAATAGGCTTTCACAAAAAAATAAGGCCCATTTAAAAAATGGGTCAGGCCTCGGGTAAGGTATTTTTGGCTCGGGCCCGGCCCGAATTCACTAAATGACAAAAAAAATCTGCTATTTTTTTTTGTTTTTGAACGTTGTTTTCTTATTGTTTTCTCTCTATTTTGCTACCATATTACTATTATGTTGCTACTATTTTGTTGTTATTGTTTGGATATTGTATAAAACTTATTTTATTATTAATTTTGTTATTATTTTAAAAACTTGATATCCATTTAACAGAAGTCATTAGAGTCTATTTGTATGGCTCATTATATAGTGAAATTTATATAAAATTCCTTAAAAGATTTTAAATCCCAGAAGGATATAAAGATTATTGAGAAAATTGCTCAATCAAATTAAAAAAGTCTTTATATTGATTAAAACAACCTAAATGTATATGGTACAATCGTTATAATGAATATCGATTTCATGTTTTTTAATGCATATTTTGGTTTAAACATTAATATTTAAATATTATCATAAATTTCTGATTTTAACAATATATTTCATTATTTCATTTTTGTGAGTTGTTTGAATTTTAAATTGAATTTTCTCTTAGCAATTGCTATTTATGAATAGAAGTCCTGAAAAATATATGCGGATTTGAATTTGTGATAATTGTTTATGTTGATGATTTAAAAATTATTTGAACTCTTATAGAGCTTCAAAATACAATATATTATTAAAAAATATTAAAAAAAATTGAGATGAAAGATTTTAAGAAAACAAAGTTTTGTGTCGTCCTGTAGATCGAACATTTAAAGGATGGAATTCATGTCCATCAGTTACCTTTTACAAAAAAGTTTTTAAAGAAATTTTACATGGATAAAATATATTTATTGAGTACCCCGATAGTTGTAAGATCACTAGATATGGATAAAGACTCATTTTGTCCTTATGAGAATGATGAAAAGCTTCTTAATCATGAAGTATCATATCTAAGTCCTATAGGGACATTAATATATCTTGCAATCAACATATGACCTGATATAACATCGTTACAAGTTTGTTAGTAAGATTTAATTCTTCTCCAACACATAGACATTAGAATGAAATTAAGCATGTATTTAGATTTCTTAGAGGAACCATTGGTATGAAGTTATTTTATTCAACTTATTCAAAATTTCTATTAGTTTGACTATGTTGATGTTGAATATTTATCGAATCCATATAAAAGTTGATATCAAACAAGATATTTATTTACTTGTAAGGATACAATCATGTCATGACATTCAAAAAACAAACATTAGTTGTCTTTTCAAATCATGCAGAAGTAGTTGCAATGTATGAGGCAAGCCTAAAGTGTGTTTGGCTAAGGTCGTTGACCTAACATATTTAGAAGCTATGTGGTTTACCACTACGGAAAAAGATGCCAACTCTCTTATACAAAGATAAGGCAACATGTATAGCTCAATTGAATGATGGTTACGTTAAAAGATTAATATACAATATGGAATGCATCAGCTCAAATATGTAATGTGATGTTGACATTAGGATAAATCTAAAACATTGTTGTACTATTTTCATTTAATCAATGTTTTCCTTTAAGGGAGGGTGGTTACATTGAAAGATTAGTATACAACATTGTATACTCTTTTTCTTTCATTAAGTTTTATCCCATAATTATTCTTAATAAACTTATAACAAGACACATTTTTGTAGAGGGTATTATAAATATTTCACAAATAAATCTCTTTTCAACTCTCATAGCCCAACAATTATATAGATGACATCTCAACTCTAATAGAATTTATGAGGTGTTTCAATTTTCATATTTATAGGTTAAAACTAAAACTTTATAGAGGGCATGTTAAAAGGAAAAATTACCATCCCTTGTGTCTTATTATTCTCTCATATTTATTATTACAACATCCCATTTAGTTCTATAACAACTATTATAATTTAATTGATTCTTTTAATAGTTTAAATCAGAGGTCAAAGTCATTTAAAATTCTGGCCTAACTAACAACCAAAAACAGGGAACTAGTGGGCAGAACATGGTTTCCAATTTGAGGTTGCTATATCTGATTAGGGATGTCACATGCAAACCCACTTTTGTTCATTGTCTCGTTTCTCAAGCTAGAAAGTGAGGGTAAACACAGATCTCTGCCTCAATTCTACCTGCGGATAAAGCAATCCCTAGATTTAATAGCTATTCTGGTTAATCTCTAAATTTTAATAAAAATATTATTTTATTTATAAATTATTATTTTAATAAATAAATTTCATATTAGAAAAAGAATTTTACTTATAAAATCTTAGAATTTTTATCAAAAAAATAAATAAATTAAGTTTTAAATATATTTTTTTTAATTTTTAACTCTTAGAATCAACACTAAATTAACAAAATTTATAAATTTATTATCATACCAATAATATAAAAACCTTCATTAGTGACCAAATTATTCAATTTCAATAATGCTAGTGATTAAAATAGATTTTTAAATGCAAATGACCGAAATAGAAACCCACTAATAGTTGGGTGAATTTACTCTAAATTTTAATTGTTATGGAGCATGGGCCTCAATGAAATATAAAATCACAACAATTTAATCTCCCTTGGATAAAAAATAAATACCCGATGCAGATACAACAATGGAGACTTCTCTATGATGCCATTGTAGAATTTCCTACCAAGATTGGGGTATAGATATGTTTGTTTATATATGATACATCCTTGGCAATCCAAGTTCGATAACCCTAACCCTTTACTTCTCAATCATGCAATGCAAACTCCCTTCTCCACTTTGCAAACTCTTTTAGTTCTCAATCAGACATATAAAATGTTAATAAGCAAAACATGATCCATGAATATTTCTTATGTCAACCTACATACCCCCTACTACACCTAAACCCATTGTAAGGTGGTTCCATCATATCCATAATACAGTGCGATAGTGGCAACCAAAGATACCCTTCATCAAATGGATGCAATAATTGAGCCAATTCAATTGAAGTACCCATTGAAGTTAATTCTGCACAATCTGTTTAAAAGGGCAGGCCTCATTCACCTTGATTTATATTGCATGAAGTGACACATTGTAGCAGTCCAACCATCTAACTACGGAGAGATGCTCGAGGAACAGTAGGCAAACCATGTTCATCCTCACCCTGCTCAGCATCAAAGTTACATTAACTACAGATAAAAAAGATAAATGCAAAATTGAATCTCAAGTTCCTGATACCAGCGGCTCTAAAAACAAATTATAACTACCAATAAATTATAAGATCATGAGAAGCCAGCAATAAACAAAGTTTAGTAAAAAGATGGTCATAGGTGGAAACGCAGAAAATATGGGGACTGACAACAGAGATCATGAGCTCAGACGCACAGCAAATATTAATATCATTTGAAAACAAACTTTTTATCATATTGTTAAACGGCAGCTAAATTGAACCCTAAAGTGGGAAAAGTAATGACAGGTTTGAACAAAATATATGTATATGTATAACATAGAGAGTGAAGAAAAATGGGACAACAGCACAAATATCCCAATTTATAAGCACACCGCAAACCTATACTAAAACTGCAGGGTAACAGGTTTACCTGGGCAGCTGTTGTATTTCCTGTGGGTGCTGCAGGCAAATTGAACTCAGTGTCCAAATCCGGTTCCTCCTTATCAGGTTGAAGATAAGAGGGGATGCCATCAGCTTCACTTCCCATGTCTGCTTCCAGAGCATCAAGTTCTGCAATCCAACATGGATCAGAATAAAAATTTAAAGGGTAAGGAAACAAATAAGTTATTATTTCACCACTGATTATACAAGGATGTATAAGTTACTATTTGCAAATCAAATAATAGTATTAATAATGAGGATAACAACACCAATTTCTATAATTGCCTCACTCCTTTCTTATGATTAAAACCAAATCACTATACTAATCCCAAATCATGCAAAAGTAATGAGAAAACTTAAATAAAATGGACATGATTGTGACTCTAGGTAAGATCAAAGATTACCGCCCATGAGTTCTTCCTCGTCAATGTAATCAGGAACATTATAGCTTCTACCCAAGGTCTCTTGGATCTCATTACTAACATCCATCATGTCCATCATTTCATCTTGCAAGTTCTATAGATAAAAAGAATCAAATGTCACCAGAAAAAAATATTCTTTATAGCAGAAACCGACAGAGTGTATAAAGAGAGTACAGACATCTATGTCCTGAATGTTAACAGTCTTCATCATTCCTTTCAGCTCCTTGTTGGCAGACTTCAGGGCTGACATCTGGCACCAACAAGAAACATGATTAAAAATTCATAAGGTGACATAGTCGTAAACAGTTTTGCAAGAATGTTTAAAGGAATTCATATCCTTCCGGCTTGATGATGCCGCAATGAGCAGAAAGAATTCATGAACCATGATATAGATTAATCATTAAGCACAAATTCAATGAAGAAACCTCTCCCCAGCAACAAATGGTATATCTCCTACCTCTCATGAGGTAGGCAGCCGATTCCAATAAGGGAACTGAAAAAGCTCCGACTGGATTGTCCTGAACTGTGCCCCTTTGGGCGCTACCAAGAAACACAAATGTTTTACTGTAAATATACCACAGCCCCAATAAATCCACCATAGCATGGAAGCATGGAATAAACATTTAATATCACGTACAAACTACTGCCTATGCTCCTTGAAAAGCATATACAGGAGCAATTATCAATGAAAGAGCATATAACAATATCATAGAAAATATATATACTAGTTTATCACTTACAGCAAGTCCACATTCAGTTATACAGAATGGAATTTATAACAATGAAATTGAAGGCTACCACATACTGTTTGTTGAGCATCTTTAAGACCCTCAGAAGCAAAAGCAACTTGATCGAGGTTGAACGTCTGATTGTAAAGCATATCACGTTGCCCTTCATACCTACCAAAACCGATTAGTATCAGATATACTGAAATAGACACACAACTCACTTTGTAAGTTTTCAAACTCAAGAAATCAGTATTTATTGTAAGTTTTCAAACTAAAGAATTAGCATGTAAAAAAGACACTAGGTATAATAAAACAAATATCTCCCTTAACGGTACCACGAAAAATGAGAATCAAATAGCCAATTTTTTTTCTGATCAATGGATAAGGGGAAAGAATTGTCCAAGTTTGAACTTGGGACCTGATACCAATAAGGACTCATTCTCCACTAAACCAGTTGTTAGTTGACCAAATAACCAAATATTTAATACCAAAAAATGAAAAAAAAAATACAACCTAAGCTGCAAATTTCAATCAAGCAAAAGATTAAACAAAAAGAATAGGACAAATCATATAGCATAAAGTTTCCATAAAGACACGTGTAACTGGCTTAAACGACTCCATCCAACATCATATAATAACGTCAAGCATGAATTTTTGTAGTACATATGTAGAAACTAGACAGAAATGAAGTAAGTAATAACTGCGAGAAAATTAAGGAAAATCTGGTAGGAAAGAAGCAAGTACATTCGTTTTTGCTTGAGAACCCTCATGGCTCGAGCTTTAATGGCCTCTTGAGCAGGGCCAGGCCTTGTCTTCTTTATCTGTTCCTTGTACCTACTAAGCTCAGCATCCAGTTTCTTCAACTTCTCCTCCACATTGTCCCCTCTTTTGTTTATCTGATCACGAAAACTCCATCCCATCCATATTATTTCACAAAATAGGTAAAAATTTGAAATCAAACTAAATAATGAACCAGATAAACCCTAATACTAAGAAACCAAAAGATCAAACGAAAATGCTAAAGAAGTCAGAGCGAAAAGTAAAGTGAGAAAGAGAAAAACCCTATCGGAGGCATCTTGAATCGAAGGCGGCGGTTCCTTGTCTTTCTTAACGCCGAAGACTCGCTTCATCTCCTTTCGTTAGGAAAGAGAGGGGAAAGGGCTTTAAATTGATTGTTGACTTCGATTTGAAAATAGAATTTGGAGAGATCGGCGGGGAAGACGAAGAGCTGTTTCTCAGTTCGTTTGCTTAGAGATTGCTTTCCTAGCCTTGTCTTTTTAATTTCACGAAAACAAATTTCAGTGAAGTACTGACATATCCATATCATATCCTCTAATAGTTAATATATATATATATATATATGTTTTTAAAGGCATCTTGCATTTCTACTAAAAAATAGTAATTAATTTTAATTTTTTTAAAAAGCGTGTTGATAAAGTTTGCAACTTTTTTCTATACAATGTGGAATTTCTTTCTATTTTAACTAATAATATAATATTAAATAGTACATTATATTTTGTAATTTTTTTATAAAACAATTCTTATTTTTTTATATTTTATTAACATTTCTCATATTATAAAATTATCTTTTTAGATCTTTAATCTTGATACATTTTAGAATTGTTAGCATATACAAAAGAACTATTAAAAAAAAGAACAAATTGCACGTATAAAACTTGTACATGCAATAATCTTCTATTCAATTTTAAATATTTGAAGTTAATATCCATGCAATTCTAATTTTTAAAATAATTTTCTATTATTTCAATTTAGAAGTTATACTTTTAAATTTTTTATTATTTATTTTATTTTATGTTATAAATGTTTGATTAATAAATATATGGTGAGTATTTGGTACTCAAATAATATTTTTTTTGTAATTTTAAAAAATTGATATCTTTTTTTAAATAGTTTTTTAAATATTTTACTATAATCATTAATTTTTTAATCCTAATTTTAATTTAATTTTCATCACCTAATGAATGCTAATAAATTTATTTCAGATGTATTTTGACTAGATAGATAATCTATTTAAACATAATATATAATTATGTTAAATAAATTTTTTTTATAGAAATATATAATATACATAAAATATAATAATTATTTTTCATATTTTTATATCTAGATTAAATTACATTAGTAGTCACTTAACTATGATTTTTTGCTATCAAATTATAAAAACTTACAAAATGATCACTCAACTATTAGTAATTTTTTAAATATTTATTTTTTAAATATTTTACCATATTCATTTTATATTTTATAATTTTTTTACTTATAGAGTTTAAAATTTTTATTTATAATGTAACAAAGGTTAACTTTTTGTAAAAAAAATTAAACTCTATAAGTAAAAAAATGTAAAATATAGTGTAACCTTTAATTTTATGTTATTAGTTAAAAGAGGAAGGAATCACATATTATCTAGGAACAAGCTGCAAACCTATTCATGAGTCTATATATACATATATCTCACATATCATATTGCTTAAAAAAATAAAGAAAATGAGACTTTGGGTCCATATAAAGATCTATTTTGTAAGTTTTTATTTCCACATTAATTGGTAGCACCAAAAAAAAATGGTGTTGCCACTTTGGGTCTTTATAAAAGCTTATTCTCGTAAATTTTAAAAAAAATTGGTCTATTTTTATAATATTTTAAAAAAATAATCTGTTTTTATTTCCACATCAATGCGTTTTTGCTTATATGGGGTAAAACGCATCCCCGTCAGCTCGCTTTTCTAAAATTTCCTCTTAAAACACTTCCACATAGGCGCATTTTGGGTTTTTTGGCCCATTCCAATAAATAAAGTTTTAAGTGACCCATTTTCCATAAATAAAGTTGGAAATGGGCCTTTTTTAGTAAAATAGTTATGAAAATTGATTTTTTCTATTAAAATTTTTATTTATACTATTAAAAGTTATCATGATTGATGAAATAACAAGGTAGTGGCATGATAAATACACTTTATGTTGACGTGTAGGACAACTTTAAGGGTAGAAATTAATAGAATTTGTAATAGAAGAATCAATTTGCTCTTCAATTTAATTTACAATGACTAATTTATCTATTTTTAATAGAGGGGGCAAAATGCTATTCACCTCCTAATATAGGAGCTTTCATAGTACTTTAAAATGGGTAAATTACACTAGTACTCACCCAATTATTAGTGCATTTTTGTTTTGGTTATCCAACTCGATAAATTTTTTTATTTAGTCACTAATGTTATTGAAGTTTAATATTTTTGCCACTCTTTCGATAAAGTGTTAACAGAACTAACCTGACCTTTTTTTATTGGTATAATAATAAATTTAGCCTTCTAGTATTTATAGATTTTATCAAATTGGTCTTAATTTCTCAAATTTAGCCCTTAATTTTACACATTTTGTAAATTTATGTTTTATTTTAAAAATTTTAAAAATTGATAAAAAAAAACCTTTTAAAGAATAGAAACTATTTCAAATTTCATTATCAATAAAATACAAAACAATTTAAAAAAGAAAAATTTTATAATAGAGAAAGTAATCAAATATAGGGAACCCAAATGACTTATCTAGTAAACACTAAGTGTGAGCATTCGGTCAAATCGAGTGAAAAAATTTCGAGTTAATCGAGTTGACGAGTCCTATTTATCATCCTAACTGGATTTAAAATTTTTTTCGAATCGAGTCAAGTAGAATCAAGTGAAATGTTCGAGTTAAATTAAAAAATTAAACATGTCAAATTAAAATCTTATTACAATATAATTAATTCCATGTTGGAACACATAAATTTGAAACCATATATATTTGAAAACTTTTTCAAAGTAAAATAATAAAAAAAATATACTTTAGTATGATAAACTCGAATAATTAATTAACTTATTTAAGTCCCTAAAATTATTATTTGTAGAAATTTTTTATTTTTTTCTTTATAATTTTTTAGATTTTTTTTGAAATTTTTATAATTTTTATAATTTTTTAAAAATTTTTAAAATTTGGAATTTTTATAAATATTTTGAATTTCAAAAATTATTTTGAATTTATTTTTTTGTAATTTTTGTTGAGAGAAAACAATTTGCTTATTTTCAAACTTGGTAGGGACCAAAAATGTATTTACACTAATATGTTATTTGAATTATTTGAGTTATTCGAATTGTAAAATTCAACTTGATTCAAACTCGAAACTCGAAACTCGAATTACTTGTTCTAGTTGACTCAAATAATTCGAATAACTCGATTCGATTAACTCAAAATTCAATTTTTTTTCAATTTTTTTAATCGAATCGAGTTTTACTCACCCTTATCAACAAAATGCTTAGCTTCAACTTTCGGAGAATTGTGAAATGAAAATGTCGAAACCAACCTATGTTTGCATATGAGACCAATGTTAGAGTTCACCAATTTCAAATTTCTTTCATTTGTATAAACCTTAATAATTCCCCATTGCCTAAATGATGGATATAGCTTTTATAAGCACCACATTAAAGTAGCTAGAGCCTAAGCCAGTAAGTGAATCACCAACTTGGATCCAACCCACCAAGCCCATATCTTTCACCAATGATGTTATCAAGCATCATAAGCCTAACCACTAAGCACCACCCATCCTCATAACCTACAAAGAATGTCTCAGAAACCATGCAGCCACCTTACATGGTCATGCTTTGGATGCCTGTAATAAATTCATGCTTTCTCCAACAACGACCCCAACTCTTAAATGTGTTGCTTATGGTTGTGTAGGGGTTTTTTTGGTGAAGATAAAAAGTGTTGCAAATAAGTGAATTAAATGTACAGAGAGATAAAGACAAATATTGGAGTAAATATTGTAACAATAAGTGCAACATCAGCTAGTGGTTGTAAGGTGGGGGAAAGTTGAGCAAATGAGCAAGTTGAAAGAGCTTTGAAAAGAGTATTGTGAGATTTCAAATGCCGAAAGTGTTGAAACAAAATCCATTCACAAATTAATGTTCCTTTTATAATAAAGAGTATAAAATATAATAGTGATGGTGAATAGCGGACAAGAGTTCACTATGTTTCTAAAAGAATAAGGGAGAGCACTCAATGTTATAAGAAAAGGTTAAGAATAAACCTTTTAACTACCTACATATTTAATCCATCAAGTCAAGCTCTCAGGTACTTCGATGAAGTACTCCTTATGAAAATTATTCTAGGGAACATCTCTAGGAACGCAAGCTATTTTTGTCGAAGAGTTGTTCTTGAATGAGAGTGGTTATTTTAACTTGTTCCGAACATGAGTTGTTCTCAATATAGCTTTTCATAGTAGAGGTTGTTCCAAACAATTGTTCTAAATAGAAGTTGTTCTGAATATAACTATTCTAGAAGTGTAATTATTTTAAACAATAGATGTTCTCAACAGGAGTTGTTCTCAAATGATAGTTATTCCAAATAACAATTGTTCTAGATTGGAGCCCTATTCTGAACATAACTACTCTGAGTATAGCTATCCTCAAAAATGGTTGTTCTAAAAAAATAATTATTCTAAACAAAAGTTGTTCTTTTAGAAGAGCTATTGAGTGAAGCAACATTGCTATTCGTTTCATGTTAACTTTTTTATTATTCTTGCAAGTTCAATTTCTTAAAACATAATATTATTTAGCTTCGAGAAGATATAAAAATATTAATAGCGAAAACTAAGTATTGCCACCACAACTTCCACCACCATACCATCACCACTAGCAAGTTAGCTAAATCGTAGTCCTAACTTAGCTTCCTCACCATCGATGTCATCATCTTACTATCTTCAGCTCTCCCACATGCTTTTAGCTCTCTCAGGATGTCTCACAAACTCTCATTTAGCAGCTGGTGGCCTTTCACTATTTACTGCAAATCTTAGTTCCAACCTAAAGAAAAGATTCAGAAAAAAGTTCACTTTGTTCCAAAAGGATAAGATGGTAGAGTTTGCTGCAAAAATTGAGTAGAAAATCTAGAAAAGAGATGAAGACATTCAAGAGCTATGCCATGAAGTCGAGGTTGATAGATTTTTTAAAAAAAATCATTTTTAATATTTTTATAATTTTTCGTAAAAAAATATTTATTTTTATTGAAAATTATTTTTTGAGTAATTTTTTGTTTTTGAATGTTCTTTTGAATTTTTTAGAATTATAACTAAATTGATAGAATTTGTAAAGTTGAGGGCTAAATTGGTTGATTTTGTTCGAGTTAATTTTGACCAAATTAATAGAATGTATAAACATTTGAGGGATAATTTTTTTATTATGCCAATAAAAAAGTCATAATAGCATTTCATTAATGATTTAATGGATGAGTGACCAAAATATCAAATATCAATAATATTAATGATTAAATCGAAAATTTTTGGAATTGGGTGATCAAAACAAAAAAATGCTAAAAGCTGGGGGATTATTGGTATAGTTTACCTTTTTAAAAATTAAAATTTGTTTAATGAAAAGAAACTTTAAAAGTTATTAACATGGTTTTAATTATTTTAAATAACAAGTTTTTTTTAATATTAAAATAATAAATCATAAGAAATAAAAAAAAAGTTTGTCTTGCTTTTCTAGCATGCCTATGTTTGTTGTTCCTAGCAGGTTTTTGTTTTGTTTTTAGTGATTCTTTATTGGTGGTTTTGTTGACGGCATTTGATTTTGGTTCAAATTCTTTCTTTCGTTTCTACATTCTGGTTGCTTTTTTTTTATTTATGGAGAGAGAGTTGGCAGATCTATCGTTGGATGATGAGGAAGACAAAATATTGCAGGCACAGACGAATCCTAATTCTGTACATGTGGAAATTTATCTTTTTCTGGTTGGGTATTTTCTGACGGCAAGTGTTATACATTTCTCAGCGATGAGAAGTACAATGGTAAATTTAAAGCATCCGATAAAAGGGGTTCAAATCTCAAATCTGGGGGAGAAAAGGTTTTTATTCAAATTTTTTCATAAGATAGATTTGGAGAGAGTACTAAAAGGATTTCCATGAGCTTTTAATAACCATTTTTTTATGATACACCAGTTGGAGAAGGATGAAAATCCACTAAAGGTGCCATTCATCTTTGCGTATTTCTGGGTACAAATTCATGAAGTACTGCCAGGTTTTTATACTAATTTTAGCTTGCCAAATTAAGGGTTTTCTTGGGAATTTTTTGGAGTTCGACAGTGCCAATCTGGGAAAGGGGTTGTGTACCTATTTGCTTATAAGGGTATAGCTAGATGTTAGGAGACCTCTAGAAAGGAAGAAGAAAGTTATGTTTTCAGGTGGGGTTTGTTCCTATGTTAGTTTTAAATACGAACACTTGATCCTATTTTGTTTTTTCTGTGGACGATTAGGGCATAGTGATTTTTTCTCTTAAGCTAAAATAGCTCTAGGGTTTAATGCAGCTGAGATGGGTTAAGATCTTTCATTGTGAGCTCAATCTAGAAGAGTCCTTGCAATGAGCAGCGTGTGGCTACGAGAAAATGCAGAAGAGGTAAAGAGGGGGTGTTGATCAAGACTTGGGTAAGCGCATTGATCCTATATTGGGAGTAAATCTGGAGGGGGATCTAAATCTTGTATCTAGTTTGGATGGGAGGTCATAAAAAATATATGAACAGACGAATATGGAGCATGACTCAGAAGAAAGTGTGATTGAAGGGGGTGATGGGAAAAAAAGGCCTTGAAGGAAAGGTGATAAATATGTTGATGGGGAGGAACTGGGATCTCTTGTTGTTAGGAGTAGGAAGGTGTAGGAAGTAACCATATTACATCGGCGGTTGCTAAAGGGTAAGCTGACCGATCGCAATTAAAACATTTTGTTGGAACGTCCGTGATTTGGAGAGGCCACGGGATGTCAAGAGGCTTTAACATATGCTAAAGGTGTATAATCCTCAAATTGTCTTTTTAATGGAGACTAAATTAAATTCTAGAAAGATAAAGAATGTTCGTAGGAGGTGTGGTTTTTTTAACAAGATTGATGTTGCAGTTGATGGTTCTCGAGGGGGTTTGAGTCTAGATTGGAGAGGAAATTCCATGATCACTTTGAGAAGTTTCTCGAAACACCATAGTGATATAGAAGTTAAGGAGGGTGAAGAGGGGAATAAGTGGAGATTTACAGGTTTCTATGAGGCTCCAGATTCACGACATAGGGATGACACATGGAACTTACTTAGGACTTTAGGTCAATCCTAAAATCTCTTTTAGTTTGTGGGAGGTGATTTTAATGAGATTTTGTACGCCTTTAAAAAGAAATTAGGGCTACCTAGAGAGGAAAGGCGAATGGAAGCTTTTAAAGAGGTTCTTAGTGATTGTCAGCTAGTGGATGTAGGATATTCTGGACCATGGTTTACTTGGGAAGGGGTAATCTCCCGGAAACAAATATTAGGGAGAGATTAGATAGGGGGTAACAAATGAAGGAAGGATGGCTCTATTTCCTAATTCAATGGTACGCCATCTTCCACGTTTTTTTCTGATCACTGTTCGCTTCTTGTTTAGTTAGAGAAAGTTGGATATAGTTTTCGACCCAAACGTTTTCATTTTGATGCATGATGGGTGTTGGAGGAGAATTTTGAACAAGAGATTAGGAATCTATGGGAGGAGGGTGACGATAATATTCTTGTTAAGTTGGAGAGGGATTGGGCTGGCTTGGGGAAATAGGCAATGGAAATTAGACTGAAGAAAGTGGGGATAAAAAAAAAGTTAACAAGAAAGCTTGGAGTTCTAATGGAAGGGGATAGAGATGATGATAATTTAACAGCCCGTTTTCAGTGAAATCGAAACAGTGGTTTCGGGACCACAAATTTGAGTCTGTAAGAAAAAATATTTTAAAATTATTTTATGGTCTATCGTATGATAGGAATATTGTATAAAAATTTCGTTAGGAAATTTTACCGATTACATGTTTAATTGATAAAAGGTCCAAATTCCATAAAATGCAAAAGTTGAATTCTAGTAGCTAAAAGGATCAAATAGTAATGGAATTCAAAATTGGAGGTCCTTATATGGCAAATAGACCATTAAGAGGGGTTAGTAGATAAGTATGATGACTCATCAATGGAAAATTAAATAAAATAAAAAAGACAAAATTGGAAAGATAAAAAATAAAGATGATAAATAATAAAAGAAAAGAAAATATCATCATTTATATCATCTTTCCCAATATTTAATACATGGAAACCCTAACTAAGAGAAGAGAACTCAAGCAAGCTTACTTGACTTAATTGGGTAAGTAATCTTGTCCCTTTTTAGTAATTTTTATATTTTCGAGATCATAATAGCTTAATCTAGCTATCTCGGGGATTAATTTGTAAAGTTATCAAAGTATTAAAGTTTTGTCATGGATGAATATGCATGAATTATGAAATTTATGGTAGACAATGAAAGGTTGTTAATAGATAAACAACTTTTGTAAAGTGAATTTTAATGAAATTGTGATTTAGGGACTAAATTATAAAGATGTGAAATTTATGGAAAATTTTTGAAATTTATGAATTACATGGGTTGCAAATGTTACATGTAAAAATTGGTTAAGCTTGAAATAAGGGTTAAATTGAATAAATTTTATTTTTCCGAGCCTAGGGACAAAATCGTCACTAATTAAAAGTATAGGGGCAAAATGGTTATTTTTTCTAAGATGTGAATTAAATTGAATTGAATATGAATTGAATTAAAAGTATAAGATTTCCCGTATTGGTTGTGGTCCTGCATATGTTGCGGACACACCATAGCTCGAAAGAGCATCCCGTTATTAGCCCTCTCGAACTTCCCATTATATGGTTCTTGCGAGCTTTCCGATAATAGCTCTTCGGAGCATACCGATCGGTTGTGATTCTGCATGTGTTGTAGACACACCACAGCTCTTATGAGTGTCCCGTTATATGGCTCTTTGTGAGCTTCCCGATTAAAGGCTCTTTGTGAGTTTTCTAATTAATGGCTCTTCGGAGTTTCCCGATATGGATCACTTGAACTTCCCGATATATGGCTATCCGGAGCTTTACGTTAATGGCTCTTCAGAGCTACCCGTTATTGGCTCTTATGAGCTTCCCGATTATTGCTCTTATGAGCTTCCCGATTATACAGCCCGGATATGCTTCCCGTTATATGGCTCACATAAGCTTCCTGTTATATAGGTCGAGAGAGGGCTTCCCGATTATGTGCTTTAACGAGCACTCCCGTATATGAATTGACGAATTACAGTTTGTACACTTCAAGTGTACTATCTGTGTATCCATCGATATTTCTAATAAATTTAACGGGTAAAGATCCGACATGGAATAATTTGAATTTGAGATAAATTATTATGGAAATGTACATGTTATATGGATATATGATGTGGAAAGCATATGTATATGAAAATTTTTACATGATGAGCTCATCTTTGATTCTTGATATTCACATGAAGTACGTGACTAACATGTTTCTTGAGATTATGTATGTTTAGGCAAATTGCCAAATTTTCTTTGTATGAATTTTGCATGCTTACTTTAAATATAAATGAATGGTAAGTTAATTTTTCGTTATATGAACTTACTAAGCATAATATGCTTACCCTATATTACTTTTTCTGTTTTATAGTAATTCGGAAGCTCGAAGTGGTTGGAAGCTAGTCGGAGTACATCACACTATCCTTCAGCTCATTTTGGTATATGTAATGAACTAAATTTTGGTATAATGGCATGTATAGGTTCAACTGGTTCATTGATGACAAATATGTGTTTTTGGTTATAAATAGCCATTAGAATGGCTTGAGTTGGACATACTTTGTAACACCCCCTTACCCGAGACCGTCGCCGGAGTCGAGCATGAGGCGTTAACAGACTTAAAATATCACTTAAACAATTTCAAACAATTTATTTCACCTTTTGTAATAGACTGCCCATCTGCGTCATAGTTGCTAAAAAATTCATATCTCGAGTTACAAAACTCAAGATTCAAATCCGTAAATTTTTCCTGAAACTAGACTCGTATATATATTTAATAATTTTTTTATAGAATTTTTGGTCAGGCCAATTAGTACAGTTTATTAGTTAAAGTTTCCCCTATTTCAGTGTTCGACTACTCTGACCTCTGTTCACTACGAATCACTTTTCTCTCTGTACAGAATTCAAATTACTATGCTGTTTGTTTATCTTAAAATTAGACTCAGAAAGGAATCTATACATATAAATTATGCCTATTAATTATTTTTTTTAAATTTTTAGTGAATTTCTAAATTCAGAACAGGGGATTCAGAAATCACTCTGACCTGTTCCACCAAAATTCAAATATCTCATGAAATACAACTCATTTATCTGTTTCGTTTCTTCCACATGAAAATAGACATAATAAGATTCAAATTCATATTTTATTAACCATCTAATTCTGTCTCTAATATTTTTAGTGATTTTTCAAACTCACATCATTGCTGCTGTATGATACTGATTTATAACAAATTTCACCTTTTTATGATTTTCCATGGATTAGATAACACATTAAGCATACATAACACCAAATATGATCTTTGATTAGCCATTCCAATGGCTAATCATCATCAAACATTTTATTATCATTCAATAGCCATACCATAAGACTATATACACAAAATGATTGTAATGATATACATGCCATAGTCAAGTATACAAGCCACTATACCAAAATGATCCACTGATAGTGTGAACGAGCCTCCGATCGATCTCGATTTCTAAACTGGCTTGTCAAAACTACAAAGAATGGAAAGGTGAGAGTAAGTATAAATGCTTAGTAAGTTCACATGCAAATAGCAAGTAACATAATCATGCAATTCAACACAAAACATCATTTGCATACATATCATCAAGACATTTAGGTTACATTTGCACATACTATCTTACCAAGATTTCATCATACCAAGTTCTCAACCCGAGGGTTTAAGCACATACCTGTCAAAATTTCCTCATTTACCACACTTACCAACATGTCACCTTCGTTTTAGGTATTCTCCTTAAAATTCACCCGTTGAACACATTGGAATATAATTCGAATACACGGATTGAATGCACATAAGTGTCATACCCGCAGCTAGACAAACTCAATAGCCTGCGGAAATTATGTAGCCAAGCTACCATGTAACTCATCCATAAGTGAACTCGGACTCAACTCAACGAGCTCGGGCGTTCACATCCATAAGTGAACTCGGACTCAACTCAACGAGTTCGGAACTCAAATATCCTACTGACATGTCACTTGTATTCTAATCTATTCCCAAGGTTCAAATGGGATTTTCCTCAATTACACATCTTTGCCGTCTTCCACGAAATGTCAGAACTGATACTTAGTAGCAATTCATATTTATCAAGTAGCATACATAATTTGAATATTACTTAATAATAACCACAAAGCATAATATTTCATAATAATAATCATCATATCATATCAATATCATTAAATTACTTAAAATAACAATTATGTTACCACATTTACACATGAACTTACCTCGGTACAAAATATTAGAAATCGAGCCTATTCCTCGAAAACTTTATTTTTCCCTTGATCAAGACTTGAATCTCGTTTCTCTTGATCTATAATAACAAATTTAGCTTATTTAATACTCACATTTATTAAAACAGTCCTTGACTCAAACTTTGGAAAAATTACATTTTTGCCCCTAAACTTTTACATATTTACACTTTTTCCCCAAGGCTCGGAAATTAAACTTCGTTCTATTTTCTTATATTTTATGACATGATGATCATTTTTCCCTTCTATGGCAACATAAAATTCTAACTCTAACATATACTTATGAACATTAGGTATTTTTACCGATTATGTTGTTTTACTCGTTTTCACGTAAAATCGCTTAGCAAAAGTCGTTTAACACAATTTCAAACTTCATATTCTACCATAAAACATAAAAATAAACACATTTCACCTATGGTTATTTTTCCAAATATAAACCATAGGTTAAATTATTACTAGAATAAGCTTAATCAAGTTACCAAGACTACAAAAACGTAAAGAACATTAAAAACGAGGCTTGGAATCACTTACTATGGAGCTTGGAAGCTTGAAACAAACTCTAAATATGGACAACCCTTGAAATTTCGTCCTAATGAAGAAGATGGACATATTTTGCCATCTTTTTCCTTTTTTTAATCTTTTAATTACCAAATGACTAAAATACCCTTCATTAAAAACTTTGGTTATTTCTACCTATGTATGTCCATTTTTGTCCATGAAAACCTAATGGTATAATTCCATTTAAGGACCTCTACTTCAATTATGCTCTTCAATTAAATCCTTTAACATCTAAAACTCATATTTATCAACTTTTGCAATTAAGTCCTAATAGGCAAATTAAACATGCAATTCATGAAATTTTCTATCGATATTCTAACACATGCATCTAATCACTCGATAAATTATAAAAATTAATCAGAATAAATTTTTTTACTTCAAAATTGTGGTTTCGAAACCACTATTCCGTTTAGGCCCTAATTCGGGCTGTCACATACTTTTGTTAAGTATATATTTGTGTGGTTTCTTCATGTTTGTTGTATTTAATGTGGTTGAGTGATAGATAAGTTATAGGCATATTGATGCATGAGATGAGATAGTATAGTTTGTATAAGTAAGCAAATAGATGTTTTCATTAATATGGTAAATTTGAATGATGAGAAATGAAGATATATGACATGTTTATGACTTGATTTTGGTTAATATAAATGTGTTGGATTGGCTTTTGAATGTGTTAAAATGTTAGTGTAGGTGGAAGACCGAATGGGTGAGAAATATGGCTTGAAAATGGCCTTATTTTGTCTACACGGGGATGTGTCTCAGCCATGTGTGACACATGGCCTACCACACGGGCATGTGTTTTGGCCGTGTATCCCATATATCTTTAAAATTTAAAACAGAATGCTGAAGATTTTTTACACGGCCTGGCACACGGGTGTGTGGCTTAGCCGTGTGACCCCTACACCTACACACGGCCTGGCACACGAGCGTGCGACTTGGCCGTGTGACCCAAGTCAGAGAGTTACAAGGGTACGGGCACGGGTTGGGACACGGCCATGTGCCCTATTTTGAATGCCCATACGGCTTGACCACACGAGTGTGTGTCCCTTGCACTTTGGAAAATTTTGAGATTTTGTGAAAAATTCTCTGAGTACCCGGTTTAATCCCGACTTGTTTCTAATGTATATTTTGGGCCTCGATGGCTCATATAAGGGACTTTATGAATAATTTCTAACATGAATGTTAAATAATATGAAATGTCTATATTTGTTATTTATATTTTGGTAATACTCCGTAACCTTATTCCGGCAACAGATATGGATTAAGGGTGTTACAGATAAGCTTGCGAAACTGATTGGTACTTAAGTTCAGTTAAATTTAGAGATTGATAAAGATGAATTTTCTTGGGAACAAAGGGCAAGGGTGAATTGGCTGAGGTTGGGGGATAAGAACACGACTTTTTTCCATAATTTCGCCTCTCAAAGAAGAAGAGAAAATATAATTGGTGGCTTGCAAGAAGGGATGGGCGATTAATGAGAGGGAGATTGAGATGGAAGGCATTGCTAGGAATTATTTTCAATCCCTTTTTGAGTCAAAATAGATTAGTGATACGGGCCATATTCTGTTTAGGGTAAGACAATGTATCTCTAATGAAGCAAATGATTTGATAACGACACAATACATAGAGAAAGAAGTCATGGAGGCATTGAATAATATGGGTCTTACGAAGGCATCAGGGAACGATGGCTTTCCGGCTCTCTTCTACCAAAGGTGTTGACATTTTGTTGGGAAGGATATTTCCTCTTATTGTTTGGAGGTACTAAATGAAGGTAAAATTTTAGTTCTTTTAAATGTTACAAATATTGTACTGATTCCTAAAATTTCATACCTGATGAATTTAGCAAGTTTTAGGCCTATTAATTATGCGCAGTTCTTTATAAGATGATTGCTAAGTGTTGGAAATGTGTCTATATTGTAGTAAACATGTAACTATTTTCTATTTATTTGAACAATTAAGAAATAAATAAAATTAATTTCACTTTTCACTTTTATGTCTTTTGTATTTATATCTTTTATATTTTACATGCATAGCAAAATTGTGATAAACAAAATTGATTGTCTAAGTTCAAACTGAAGATAAGTAGCATTGTAAGAACGTTTATATTGCGAGAAAGACAACTTATTTAAGTAATCCCGTAAAAAATCAAAGTGCGCATTTGATTCAAATACTGAAAAGGATTATTATGTCGTCTACAATTCCAATTGGAGAAATGACTAGTCTTGGCTATCGGAGCAGTTGACTCCACGAGTAAAGACATAGATGTATTCATTGGTAGAATGATAAATTGGACTAGACCCAAGATGAATTAATTTTGATTCCATTTGTGAATTAATTCACTTATGTTGTTTATGGTGTGATTTACCTAAATCCTGAGTTAGTCACTGACAATGCTTATGCGACTCATGTGTTTTGATATAAGTGGAAGCTTATGCTCTAAAGATGATCGAGCCCATAGCCGGTATGTTAGATACATGACTTGTGTATGACATGGCTTTACTAGCAACAATGGAATTCATAGCTCAATTAAAGAGTTAATGATATCCTCTCATTGGCATTGTGTGGATTGATAAATATGAAACGTGGCCACGGGTTGCTTGTTCTCAAACGAGTAATTTATCACAGTCATTTGTTGATAGTGATCATATTAATCATTAAGAAGACACAATGGTGACAATGAGATAAAATAGGATTCTATTGAGTGAACGAATTTAACTTAAAGGAATCAAGGATATCATATGAGGGTAACACACACATGATGAGGTCATTGGACAAAGCAGTTAGATGAATTGCTTTTGTAAAGAGTATACAATAAGGAGTTTTCAATCATGGTACTTCTTGTGAACTGACTCCCTGATTAAGTAATTGTGAATTATCGGAACAGTGCTTCTACACATAAATGCAATCACTAGAGCCTAATTATATATATCTGATTAGTCCCTCCACTAGCTCAACAAATGCTCGATCGAACTGCATTTGAATCAGAAGAAAATTCTACAACTTTGGGAATAATTTAATTGAGTCAATTTATTCGATGTGGAATTAAATTAGGTGGTCATGAGAATTGTTCAACTAGAGAATTTGATTAAATAATTTTCTTGAAAAAATAATTTGGAAAATCTAAGTGATTTTTGGATAAATTTGTTTTAATCAAGTAAACTTAAATTAATCAAATCAATTAAAATTAATATGATATTTTTAGAAGTTAATTTTCAAGTCAGACAATTAACCCAATGGGCAATTGAACTTGAACATTAGACCTGAGATCGTAAATTGAGCCCGGGAGCCCAAAACTGAGACTAAGATCCAAAAACTGGTCGAACCGGGCTCGGTATGTAAAACTGGGCTGACGGTTCAATCGATGGCGAGACTAGACCGGTGTGGTCATCATTGACCTAGACCGAACCGACAACAGCTGAATCAACTTGGGGTACCGTAAGGGTGTCGCACCTATATCACTAGACACGGCGGTGCCAGTGGCTATGACGGTAGCTCCCAATGACCGGTTGAGTCCCGGTGACCGACTACGATTGGTCATTGGTAGTTGAACAGTGGAAGGGTTAGACTCCTACTGGGACTCTATCAGAGAATATGATTTTAGATTAATTATTCCAAAAATAATATTATTTTAATAGTTTAATATTAAATTTAATTTAGTACTTATCTTAATACTATTTGATTAATTTAATATTAAAGTGATTATCTTAATATTAAATTTAATTTAATGTTTATCTTGTAGATAAACATTCTATTATTTTAATAAGATTTAATATTAAATTTAATCTAATATTTATCTTGATATATATTATATTAATTTAATATTAAAGTAATTAAGTTTAATCATAGTTGAACTCTCTAAACTCTCCCTAAATAAAACGAGCCTTGGGTCATTATTTACATACACTTGAATTCAAGAAAAAGTTGTAGAGGGAAATTTCTCTGAAGAGATTATTCCATAGAATTTTTAAAGATATTTTTTTGATTTACAACTTGACCCAAAAGTTTAGAGAAATTGTAAAATTACCCCACTAGTAATTTTTGTGAAAAATTTTCTGATTCGAAGCAAGCCCACACTCGGTAGACACGAGCTTGAGGATAGCAGAGAAGACTACTCAGTCGAAGCGCTCATCCTAGACAAGTCGAAAAGGTACAATTTTGATTAAGTGTTTATTACTTTAGGTATCACAACCAAGATCTTGTTTTGGAAAAAAAAATTAACTCTGTTTTCCCTAAATTTAATTTCTGCTGCATTTTCCAAACTCATTTTTCCAACACTAAGATGGTAGCCAATCGATTCCAAAGGGTGTTGGAGGATTGCATTGATAGTTTGAAAGTTACTTCAGACCGTAAAAAATCATATGCAGATTTAAAAAGAAGAGATATAGAATTTGAGGTTGGTGATCAAGTGTTCTTTAAAGTTTCACCGTGGAAGAAAGTATTGCAATTTGGCAGAAAAGGGAAACTAAGTCCAAGATTTATTGGACCGTATGAAATTGTAGAAAGAATTGGCCCTGTGGCTTATCGGTTAGCTCTACCTCAAGAACTTGAGAAGATTCATAACATGTTCCATGTGTCTATGTTAAGATGGTACAGATCAGATCCTTTACATGTGATTCCTCATAGTGAAATTGAGATACGATCAGATATAACTTACTCAGAAGAACCGGTAAAAATTTTAGGTCGAGAAATTAAAGAATTACAGAATAAACAAGTACTGTTAGTTAAAGTGTTATGGAATTGTCATGGTTCGGAGGAGGCTACCTAGAAAACAAAAAAAATTCATGAGATCACAGTACTTGAACTTATTCTCAGATAACAAATTTCGAGGACAAAATTTCTTAAAGGGGGGAGAGTTGTAACATCCCAATTTTCAGTGGTGTCGGAAACAATAGTTTGAGACCACTAAAATTTGACAAATGAGCGCGTAAATTTTATTATTTAGTGTTTATGAGCAATTTATGAATTTAGGAAAAACTATGAATTAGTGATTTATGTTTTAGAAATATTTATTAGATTAATTGGTTTCAAAAATAAGGAAACGAGACCTCAATTTCATAAATCGAGTCGTTAATATTTTTATAAATATTTACAGAGTGTTATTAGGTTAGCATTAAAGTTTTGTTAGAAAATTTTAACGTTTTGATAGTTAATTAATTAAAAAGGACTAAACTGAAAAAGGTACAAAACTTATTAATTAAAAAATAGTGACTAGATAGCTCAAATAATAAATAAGAAGGATTTAAAGAGCAATTGGGCCTAAATTACATAGGTTGGACGGCAGGGATATAGAAATTAGTAAGGAAATAATGTGGATTAGGGATAAAATTGTAAATTTTACAAAATTATACAAATAAATAAAAAATTAAAAGAGTTTCTAGCAAATTCTTCATATTTCTTCAGCCAAAAAAACAGAAGCTGATTTTTCATATTCTTACTTTAAGTGAGTTCAATTCGTGCATTTTCTTTGAATTTTTTATGTTTTAAGACTTTTACAATTAGGTTAAATTGTCTATTTCATTAGTATTTGATTTCATGAGTGATTTTGAAAGTTACCATTGATGAGTGCTGGAAGTTTATGATGAAATAATATGTATTTGAAGCTTTAATTTTATTATATGATGATTTTATTAAGTAATTTCAATAGAAATTGATTATTAGGACTAAATTGTGAAGAATAAAAGAATTAGTGTTTGCTGTTAGATTTCTATGAATCAAAGGCTGCAAAATAGCTTATAATAATGAAATAATTTGTTAATTGAGAAAATTTAGCTCAATTGGTGGGAAAATTGATAAAGAACTAAATTATAAAAAAAAAACTATAAAAGTTGAGGTAAATGTGTAATTTTGAAAATTTAAGGGTATAAATTTTGAAGTGAATTAGAATTGAATTTGATGCTGATGAATGAATAATTTTAAATCAAGAACCCAAAGACAAACATGAAAAAGGGAAATTAACAGAATAGTTCTTGAATTTCTATAACTTCTACAAACTACCCTAAGTTAGTTCATATGGTTGAACTTTCATGATTTTGTTAATTTAGGAATGATATAATTTATTATTTTATATTTTTGTTATTGAATTATGATTATTGTAAATATATGGAAATTGAATTGAAAGTTCAAATTAAGTGAAACGTAGGATTGAGTACGATCTTTCTGTGACACAAGATGAATTGATGGATATGACCATGGTTGGACCATGGCAATGTTTGAATGTAAGACCATAGTCGGACTATGGCATTTTAATGAAAAGACCATAACTGGGTTATGGCACCTTGAACATAAGACCATGGTTGGACCATGGCAATATATGTATACATGTAAGACCATAGCTGGACTATGGCATCCTGATGATAAGACCATAGCTGGGTTATGGCATTACGAGTGTAAGACTATGGCACGGCCATGGAAATTGTGTAAGACCATAGTTAGACTATGGCATCAAGAAAACAAAGTACTAAAATCCGTAAGACGTTCTCTAATTTGACAAGAATTGTTAAGTATTACATAGATTAATGTGAAAGAAATTAAATAGTTATTGATATTGAGCTCAATTATGTGAATTCATCAATCGAAGTTCTGATTGGTAGGAAATATTGTTAAATGCTTAATCTAAATGAATTATTTAGTATGTTCGGTAAGATTTATGTTTAAAGCCTATGAACTTACTAAGCTTTATTAAGCTTACTCATGTTGTTTAATGTTCTTTGTAGATTAGCGAGAGGTCAGAGGATTGGATCAACACATCAAGCCACACTATCCAGATTAATCTAGTAGTTTTTGCAATGTAAATTTTGGTTTATATGGCATGTATAAAGTTGGTTTGACAATGAAATAGATTGAAATGTGGTTGTGAATCTTAAGTGTTTGTATGTAAGTAGTTAGAAATAGAATTTGATAAATCTATGGAATAAGTTAAATAGGTAGGTATAAGTAATGGAAATGTTTGAGATGTTATGTCATGTTGAGAAAATGTTTTGGCTTGTATTGGTTGCATGGTTGGGATATATTGCTATATGAGATTGTTGTGTGCAGGTTGATATTAAAAATGGTGAGAAAGTGGCATTAAAATGACCTATTTTTGTCCACATGGGCGTGTGTCACATAAGCATGTGGTCTGGCCGTGTGTCCCCTGCACTTTGAAATTTCAAAACAGAATACCTAGGTTTTTGCACATGGCTTAGCACATGGGCGTGTGGCTTGGCCGTGCAACCCCTGCACTTTGCACATAGGCGTGTGGTTAGCCGTGTGGCACAAGTCAGAGAGTTACACTGGTAAGAACGCGGGCTGGGACACGGCGGTGTATTTCATATTGAATGCCCATACGGCCTAAAACACGAACGTGTCTCCTGGCCGTGTGAGCCACACGGGCTTGTGTCCTCTGTTTCTAAGAAATTTTTTGACATTTTGTGAAAATTCTTGAAGTCTCCGGTCGAGTCCCGATTTACTTCTAACGCCTATTTTGGGCTTCGAGGGCCCATATAAGGGACCATACGAGTGTTTTATGAATGAGTTATGATATATGTATTAAAGATTATGAAATGTTTGTAATTAATCCGTAAAGTCCGGTAATGCTCTATAACCCTATTCCGGCAACGGATATGGGTTAGGGGTGTTACAGAAATTCAATTTACTAATCATGTGAAAGAAACAATGACTTGGTTTATTCGGTGGGCAAAGATTATATTTTTGCAATGAAGAATATGAGAAGAGAGAAAATTAGAGTGGAAGAAGAAAAGGAAAATAAAGAAATTAAATGAAAAAATTAAATTGTTCAAAAAAAATAAAAGTATAGGGACTAGTTTTAACAAATGAAAAACATAGAAAATTACGTTAAAAGAAATGGAGAAGGGATGAAAACAGAGGGAGAAGGAGAAGAGAATGAAAAAAAGAGAAAAAAGATAGAAAAGTTCAAAAAACATAAAAGAAAAAAATTGAATTGCTCAAAATAAAAAAAATATAGAGATCAATTGTATAATTTACCTAAAGTTTTCGTTTGAAATGATGATTTAACGTGCCACATCAGCTTATCATTACACCGTTAACGATAATTAACACTTAGTGACTAAAATGTTACAACATGATAATGTAAGTGATTAAAACATAACATTTCAAATATAAGTGACTAAAATGTAACCTGAAATAAATAAAAGTGACTATTTTAGTAGCTTACCCATTAATAAAATAACTTAAAATAAATTTATATTAAAATTAAAATAAGTAATTTTTTTATTTGTGAAATAAGTCATTTGGACAAACTTGGACAAATCGACTAAGAATTCAAGCTTGGAATTTTTAAAATTGGGCTTGAACACTTTTAATTTTGTCACATCCTTGTATATCTAGCTATTTTAAATAATAGTATCCTTAAAATACTTTAATTTTTAAAAAAATAATTTTTTATTCCTTAAGTTGAAATTTTATAATGATTGATATGTGTATCTTTATTTTCTCTAAATGTCAAGATCAGGCAAGGACTTTGACTTCAAAATTGAAAATTTTATAATTTAGTCTCTCTAAAAATGATAAAATATTTAGTCAATAAAATGATACAATTATAGTTCAAATTCCTGATTTATATTTCAATTTTCCCCTTAAATAATAAATTTATGGTTTAACCACCCTAAAAATTATAAAATTTGAAGTTATTATAATGATAAAATTACATTTTAATCCAATTATTATATTATGCACTAGTTAAATTCAAAATCGAGTTAAGTCGAATATACAATGATAGAATTGTATTTTAGATCCCTAATTTATAATTAAATTCTAACCCACAATAATAAATTTATTATTTAACCCCTCTAGAAAGGGTTTAGATTTGCTCTGGTTTTTAAATCAAAGGATAAAAAAATTGTCTATATTTGAACCTAGTACCTTATGTTATAACAGAGTTTTCTCTATTAACTTTAGGGTGAACTACATCCAAAGTCACTAAACTATTAATAAGTTTACATTTTGGTCACACAACTTCAAAAAGTTACAAAATGGTCACTAAACTAGTTGAAAATTTTCATTTAAGTCATCGAGTTGTTAAAATCGTTCTTGTATGGCATTTTATGTTCGCACCACCTACACCAATCAAAAGCTCTCAATCTCGTTCTCTCCTACAGTCTATTTTTTTTTTCATGAAATAACTTTGAATGTTATGAATATGTGAATCAAAATCCAAATAGCTTTTGTTTTATCTCCAACGCTGACTATCAGATCGACTTAGACCTAAGGTATGTTCTTTTACTTGTTAATGGGTACTGATCTATTGTATCAATCGACAAATCATCGCTTGGAGCTCACTAGCTGGACTTCAAAAAAAAAAACTTAATAGCCTAGCGACTTAGATAAAAAAATTTGAATAGTTCAGTGGCTTAAATGAAAACTTTTGAATAGTTCAGTGACCATTTTGTAACCTTTTGAAGTTTTTGAATAGTTCAGTGACCATTTTGTAACCTTTTGAAGTTGAGTGACTAAAACGTAAACTTACTAATAGTTTAATGATATTGGGTATAGTTTACCCTTAACTTTATTACTTTATACCACATTGTCAAGGGACTTTCTTGATGTCTAACCATATTGACCAGTTTCATCCATCATGCTCTTATCATTACGCGCAAATAATATTCCAACATGTTGTCCTTTACATTAAGGTAAACTAGATCGGTAGTCACCCAACTATTCAACTTATTCCTTTTTGGTCACCAAACGTTAAATGGCTAATAGAAAGGTAGCTTTTAAAATTGACATAATAACAAGTTTAGCCCTCAACATTTATACATTGTGCCAATTTTAGTATTGTTTTTTAAGAATTTAGCCTTCAATGTTTACACATTACATAATTTTTATCCTTTTTTACACGAAAGCATTATTTAATATAGAATGTGTAAATTAGAAATAAAAACAAAAAAAATAATATTTGATTATTATTAAACTAGAATCCCCAAAGACATTGCTTTCCTTATACTTCAAATGGCTGAGAACTTAATATTTCTCAATGACAATTGACTCATTTTTTGTTAGCTTGAGCTAGTTGCCATTGATGAAGCAAATCCAAATTTAAAAAATTGAAGTTGTTAGAATTAAAATGGTTAAAATATACCATAAGTCCTTATACTCTTCACAAATTTGAATTTTAGTCCATGTACTTTTATTTCTAGGAGTTTAGTCCCTTTACTCTTCATATTCAAAAATTCAGGTCCAATTGTTAATACTGCTAAAATTATTTTATTAAATTTAGGTTCATCACAACACCACTTTTTTAGTTACATGGCTATCAAGTGAGTATTTTTTTTAACAATGTTAACAATTGGACTTGAATTTTGAAATCTGAAAAGTAGAGGGACTAAATTCTTGGAAATAAAAGTACAGGGGGTAAATTCCAAATTTGTGAAGAGTACATGAACTTATGGCACATTTAACCAATTAAAATTCGGTTGAATTATGAAGTGGGTACTTCTTAATTTCGAGGAATTGAATTGGCTATTTTTCAAATTTTGGGTTGTTTTGTTTCTTCTTATTGTTCTTCATTTCCATTGAGTCAAATGCAATGACAATGTCGCAAAAGGACAAAGTGGCAACACTCTAATTTGTCTTATCTGCCTATAAAAATTTTCTTTTGATGTCAGATCTAGCAATCAGTAATGCGAGTTCATCCATGTTTTTATTTAAACTCTCAAGTCCCTGAGACGTTCAACTTATCCACTCCCTGGACTCAACTAAGCTTATGGTGGCTCTGTTTCTAGAAGTTGATGATTTCAGAGGCACTTTTATATTCCTTTTAACAGCAGGTTAGTTGAACAAGTAACAAGGCTTTTTGTGTTCGCAGAAGACGATAATAACGATGACAATAATAATAACAACAACAATAATAAGAGTTGCTCAGCTGAATCGAAATCGAACTGTTCAAGCGTGAATCTTATGAAATCTTTGAAGAGTGAATCAGTGAAAACCAAGTCATCTCAGCCATTAGTGTTCAATCCAATGACGAAGAATCAAAGTATCGAGAGAAAAAGAATGAGAAAGGTGAAAATTATGATCTTGGTTGTTTGAGTGTTTCTATGTTTGAGGCAAAAGGGTCACAAAGAAAGCAAAACTACAAAAAGCATCAAATTGCATAATATGTAAACATTAAGGGTTAGTTTTTCAAAATCAAGACTAAATTGACATAATTTATAATGTTGAGGGATACAGTTGCTATTATACCACTTTAAAAGCTACCATATCATATTTCCAGTAGCCATTTAACGGTTGGTGAACAAAAAAAAACAAATAATTAAAGAACTATTTTATAATTTTTTATAGTTAAGTGATCAAAAAAGAAATTTACTAATAGTTAAATAACTATTAGTGTAATTTATCCTTTTAACTTGTAGATGCGGTTGATAGAGAGTTAGGCCATTGTATAAAGATAAGCTTATGTTGAAAAGTATGCACATATAGATACACAACCAACCATGTAATTAACATCCTCCCTATTTTTTTCTTTCTTTGTCATTAAATTGTCCACCATGTCTCTTGTATTTAATGGAGTTTGCCTAAGTTGTATTATAGCTTCACCCACTTTGTTTAATTCCTTCTTCTATAGCTTAAATTTAAGTTGAGTTTCAAAGTTTAATTTGAGACCTGTATTTTTATTTTTAAATTTAATGCTTGAGTTTTTTTTATCCTAATTAAACACTTGAGTTTGATTTAATGTTCAATTTGGTAAATGGATTATCTTTTTGTCTCAATGAAATGCCTATATTTTTTCACTAGAGCACACGTTTTAAATATTAATTGGGTCACATGATACTATTGATCTAAATATCAAATTAAATATTAAAACTAAATCTAAGTACAAAATTGAACATTAAAACTAAACTAAGGTACTGCTTGACAACAATATTTTATTTAATTTTAACTTTTAAGTTATTTTAACCCTTAATTAAATAGAAATTTTTATTTTGACCCTTCCTACAAATAAACAATTTAATTTATATAATTTTTAACATAAAATTTTAACTTTAAAGTGATTCACATGGATATACTAACAGCCATTAAAGACAACTAAAGGTGTTCATGGGTCGGGTAGGGTCAGGTTTAGGCATGATATTAATATATTTTACGTTTGCCCAAGTTTTATTTGGCCCGAAATATAAGCTTAAAATTTTACTCAAACCCATTCATATTTATAAAAAATTAATTCAAGCCCATTTTAAGCCTACCCATATTATTTTTAATTTTTTTAAATACTTATATCATATTATTTTAATATTTAATATTTTTATACATTTTTTATTTATTGAAAATTTTTATATACTCATCTTTACAATATTTTAATGTTTACATCAGAATAGTATTATATATTTTGAATAGGTTTATTTTTTTAATGTGATTTAAATTACATAATATATATAAAAATAACATAATATAAAATATTATAAACATAAAAACGAGTAGGGCTAGACTCGAGGCTTGAATGTTTAAACCCGAGTCTGACTCATATTTTAAATGGGCTTAATTTTTTTACCCAAACTTATTTTTCGAATCTAATATTTTAACCCAAATCTTCCAAATTTCAAATGGACCTTTAAGTCTCAACATATAATCCGAACCATAAACATGTCTAAAAATATCTAATAACATAATTATTTTTTTCATCGTTAAATGTTAAAATGGGAACAACTTTAATTTCTATCCTAAATACCATTTATCTGTTAAAATATAGTTGGAAATATTTATAAAAAGATAATCAGTAAATAATTATTTAAATAAATAATAAACAAGAACTAACATCACTATATATTTTTTTTAATTTCACAAAAAAAAATCAATTTCATCGTACGTACCAAAGTATCCTTAGTTCGGCGCGATGAAATCCAAATGCATTTAACTTTATTACTTTTAAACCACATTGTCAACGGACTTTCTTCATGTCTAACACCATATCCATCATGCTCTTAGCGTTACACGCCAATAATATTCCGACATGCTGTCGTAAGCTAGATAGATAGATAGTTATTCAATTTTTATATATTGTATTAATTTTAATTTTAATTTTTAAAAAATTTGGCCTATGTACACATTACCTAATTTTTATCCCTTTTTACATAAAAAAATATATATTATTCAATACAGAACGTGTAAATTAGAAATAAAGACAAAGCAAATTCAAATTTTGTTTATTTTTAAATTATATAATCCTTAAAGTTATTATTGTTTTCCTTATACTTCAAATGGTTCAGAACTTGATATTTCTCAATGATAATTAACTCATTTTTTTGTTAGCTTGAGCTAGTTGCCGTCGATGAAGCAAATCCAAATTTAAAAACTGAAGTTGTTAGAATTAAAATGGTTAAAATATGCCATAAGTTCCTATACTTTTTATAAATTTAAAATTTAGTTTATGTATTTTTATTTTCAAGAATTTAGTCCATTTACTTTTTATATTTAAAAATGCAGGTCCAATTATTAATACTGTTAGAATTATTTTATTAAATTTAGGTTCATTACAACATTTTTTTAGTTACATGGCTACCAAGTGAGTTCTTTTTAACAATGTTAGCAATTGGACTTGAATTTTGAAATCTAAAAAGTAGAGGGACTAAATTCTTAGAAATAAAAGTACAAGGGCTAAATTCTAAATTTGTAAAGAATTCATAAACTTATAGCACATTTTAATTAATTAAAATTGGGTTGAATTACAAAGTGGGTACTTTTTTATTTTCGAGGAATTGAATTGGCTATTTTTCAAATTTTGAGTTGTTTTGTTTCTTCTTCTTGTTCTTCATTTCCATTAAGTCAAACGCAAGGGCAACATCGCAAAAGGACAAAGTGGTAGTACTCCAATTGGTCCTATTTGCCTACACAAAATTTCTTTTGATATCAGATCTGGCAACCGGTAATGCGAGTTCATCCATGTTTTTATTTGAACTCTTGAGTCCCCAAGTCGTTCAACTTATCCACTCCCTAGATTCAACTAAGTTTATTGTGGCTCTGGTTTCGGAAGTTGATGACTTCAAAGGCACTTTCATCTTCCTTTCAACAACAGGTTGGTTGAACAAGTGACAAGGCTTTCTGTGTTCGCGGAAGACAATAATAACAATGACAATAATAATAAGAGCTGCTCAACTCAACCGAAATTGAATTGTTCAAGCATGAATCTTATGAAATCATTGAAGAGTGAATTGGTGAAAACCAAGTCATCTCAACCGTTAGTATTCAATCTAGTGATGGAAAATCGAAGTATTGAGAGAAAAGAATGAGAAAAGGTGAAAAATATGATCTTGGTTGTTTGGGTGTTTCTATTTTTTAGGCGAAAGTGTTGCAGAAAGAAAAGCTACAAAAAGGATCAAATTACACAGTATGTAAACATTAAGGGTTAGTTTTTTAGAATCAAGACAAAATTGACATAATTTATAGTGTTGAGGGTTAAAGTTGTATTATACCACTTTTAAAAGCTGCCATGTTATATTTCCATTAGCTATTTAACGGTTGGTGAACCCAAAAAAAGTTAAATAACTATTTTGTAACTTTTTATATTTGAGTGACTAAAAAAGAAATTTACTAATAGTTGAATGGGTTTTAATATAATTTACCCTTTAACTTGTAGATGCAGTTGATAGAGTTAGACCATTGTATAAGGATAAGCTTATGTTGAAAATTTGATACCTGAGTTTTCTTTTTGTCTCAATGAAGAGCCTATATTTTTTTCTAAAGCACATGTTTCAAATATTAATTGGGTCACATGACATTATTGGTCTAGACATTAAATTAAATATTGAAACCAAACCCAAATACGAAATCGAACATTAAAACTAAACTAAGGTATTGAATAGTACATCAAAATGCTCGACAACAATATCAAGAGCAAGTAATATATTTGACTTCATTAATTAAATGAAATTTTATTTAATTTTAGCTTTAAGTTATTTTAGCCCTTAATTAAATGAATTTTTTTATTTTTACCCTTCCTATAAATTAACAATTTAATTTATATAATTTTAACTTTAAACTTGTTGATATAAGATTTGGTGATGGACCTATTAGAGGTGTTCATGAGGTAGGTTGGACCTAGGCATGATATTAATATACTTAATGTTTGTTCAAGCTCGGTCCGACTCAAAATATGGGCTTAAAATTTTATCCAAATTCTAATGACTCAAAATACTAAGAGCCATTAGAGATATCTAATGACATAATTATCTTTTTTATCCTTAGATGTTAAGGGAACCAACGGCAGAGTCTAGTAGAGGCCCGAGGGGCCATGGTCTCCCAAGGTTTAAATTTTTTACAATTTAGCTCTTTGTAAATATACCATGACTCTCCAAAAAATATAAGTAGGCCCCTCAAGGTTTAAGATTTTTGTAATTTCTCTCTTTATAGATTGTCATGTTAGAATACTATATATATATTTTTAAAAATCGATTGTTTATATGTTTAAATCAATTGTTACGTTTGGAATACTACTTCTTTTGAATCAATTATTTATATATTTAAATCGAATATTACGTAGCACATCTAATTTTAGCTTGTCCTCCTACAATTAACATATTAGCTCCGCCATTGAAAGTAACAACTTTAATTTCTATATTAAATACAATTGAGATTACCAAAATTTTATTAATGTAAATAATTATTTAAATAAATAAACAACAACAACTAATATCACTATATATATTTTAAATTTCACAAAAAATCAATTTCTCCGTCCGTCCATATAAAAGTATCCTTAGTTGGGCGCGATGAAATCCAGATGCACTTTCTAAAGCATAGTGTTGTTGGAAAGGAATCCAGTGCTCGTTACAAATGAGATTAGCCATCCATTTGTGAAAATTCCTATACACATTTTTAAATTAATATCTATTTCTCAATAGTATTCACGTTTAACAAAATATTCTCCATTTATAAAAACTTGGGGTCAACAACAAGTGAGATTTAAATATTCAAGCAATTTTAAGTACAAATAACACAATTTGCCCCAAAGCTTAACAACCATAGTTCCCACTTGCTATTTTTTTTAAATTATTTTTCCTTTTCTTTTTTTTTATGTAGTTATTATTTTAATTTCAGTTGTTATGTTTAATCATTTCATTAATTAAAAAAATAATTATTCTCGTAATAGAGTAGAGATAAGATTGTTACCACGGATTTAAGGAGAAATCATTTTATGAACCATTCCTATCATATTATTTATGGTCCCTTTCCAATTATTCAATGACATTTCAACAAATTTTTTCATATCATTGATATATAATTTTGATTATTTTTTTACCATGAATCCAGAACCCCCAACCTTAAAATCTGAACTCCAAATCTTGAACCCTCAAATATTAAACTTAGGGTTTGTGGTTTGAGGTTCGAGGTTTATGTTCATGGTTTGGGTTTAGAGTTCAGTGTTCGAGGTTTAAGATTTAAAGTTTGAGGTTTAATGTCCAATGTTCAAGGTTTCAAGTTCAGGGTCTTGGGTCTTGGGTTCGGGATAAAAAATTACTAAAATTATGTATCAATGACATGGAAAAAATTATTAAAATGTCATTAAATAATTAAAAAAAAACCATGAATAATATGGTGGGAAGAATCCATAAAATAATTTATCAAATCCAAAATAATGTATGATTATTGATTGGTACGATATTTAAACTAATATTTAATATTTGTTTATCTTAATATTTTTGTACACCTACATTTAAAATATATACATATTCACAACTAAATAAAATTTTAGAGATTGTAATTATATAATTAAATTGCGTTTGCGTATATATATATAATTGAAAAGCTAAAAAAGTTAAATATTATATTAAGATATTGAATTGATTTTAATGGCACGGTGATTAAAATTATTGTTAAATATATGATTGACATAAATTTAATCTATATTACCTTTACTCTTAATATTGTATTAAAAATATTCAAATATAATGATGGAAATGATATAAAATGAGATGATTTTTTTTTGCTTACCCGACCCCTACTTGAGTTTCATTTGTAAATACTCTAAACTTATAGTTTCGAATTTTATTTAATACATTAGCTCCCATACCAAAATGATTTTTATCAACTTTGCCTCTACTCAATCTAATTTTTTTTATAAATCATGTAATTATAGAATCATCAAAAAAAAATGTACAAACAATGGGATGTTCGGTAAACATAGTTTTAGATTTTTTTAGCTTATTTGGGCACAAATAGAAAATTAGGTAATTAAACTCTCTAAATATAGTATTTGATTAAAGGAGGTTTGCAAGAGTTTGTTAAGCTAAAACCTCCAAAACAAAAAATGCAGTGATGTGTAACTCTTTTCATAGCTGATTGAGAATGAGATATGTGGAATGACATATCTAACCATGCTTGCTCAAATTTTTCTTGAATATTTATGCACTTTTAATTTATTTTCAATTTACTTGTGAAAAATGATTTCTTACGCAACTTCACAAATTTATTCAAAGTATGACATAATTATCACTAATTTACATACTAAGAACATTACATAATTATCACTAAGAGTATAGCTTACAATTGTATCGATACACTATTAATATTTATCAATTTCCACAAGGTTAATATTTGCAAATTAAGGAACTTAAGAAATATGTTTTTTTTTTAATTTTAAAAATATTCACTAATTAATATCCATAATGGATGTTTTAATTTCTTGGTAATAGTGTTTTATTTTAATAATTTCACTCACTAAAAATATTATAAACAAATAAATACTTAACAATAAAATGTGCAATGCCTTCATTTTTCATTTTACACATATCAGCTTTCAACTATCATTAAACTTTATAAAAAAATTAAATAAATAATTAAATAGAATCAGTTGATCAAATCAATTAATTAAATTAGTGATAGCGGATATATGTTATAAAATCTTTTAAAAAATAAAAAAATAAAAATAAAAGAGGTACCGACAACCGTGGGTCATTGCGTTGAAGTTTAGAAAACTATGGTGATAGACAGATATGGCATATCCATCAGATCGATATCCGCCCCAATTTCATCGTCGTCTTCATCCTTTCTTTAGAAAAAGTAAACACTAAAGTATTCATAGTTGATAAAAGCCCCTTAGCCGCTGACTGTGACACTGCCCCACCATCACCATCCCATCAATTTCACTTTTTTAATTATGCCCCTTAGCCTCCTTTTTTTTAAAATTCCTTCATCCTTTTCTTCTACCTCACTTCTTTTCATCTAAAGTTCACCAAGCTTGGTTTCCATCATTCACGTCATGAGCTTTAGTAACCAATCTTAGATCTTTGCTTTGCTTTCACTTGTTCTTCTTGTATATAAAAACCCATCACCTCATCACCTTACACTAGATTTGACTTGAAAATCCCAAAGCAATGATTCCATCTTCATCGTCATTATCGTCTCTGATTGTTTACGCTTTGACCCTTTTCGTTTCTTTGTCCTTTCTTTTACTCTTTGCCCCTCAAATCCTTCCTCTCGGGAAACACCGGCAAGTTCCGATCTCTGCCCAGGATGAACTCGACGATCTCCATCTCTTCCGTGAAGCTATCACGGCGGCATCATCTCGTGGCGGCTCTTCCAAGGTTTCCCATCTGGGTACTATTAACCCCAAGCCCAAAATCGCTTTCCTTTTCCTCACGAACTCGGATCTCGTGTTCGCCCCTTTATGGGAACGTTTCTTTGAATCGAACGATGGTCTCTTCAATGTCTACATCCATGCCGATCCATCTACCAAGCTAAACCCCCTACAGTGGTCAATAAAAGCCAACTTCATCGCTTCCAGAAGAACAGCACGCGCCTCGCCGACGCTAATCTCCGCCGCCCGGAGACTCCTCGCTAACGCCATCATCGACGATCCGTTCAATTTGTACTTTGCACTGGTGTCCCAACACTGTATCCCTCTCCATTCCTTTAAATACGTTTACACTTCCCTTCTCGGCAACCCTTCATCGGCAACCAAAGCCTTTTTGACTCAACGTTCGCACCAAAGCTACATCGAGATCTTATCCGATGCGCCGTATCTGCACAACCGGTACGTCGCTCGTGGCGACGGTATGATGGTACCCGAAATACCGTACGATGAATTCAGGGTCGGGTCCCAGTTCTTCGTGCTAGCCAAACGACATGCTTTGCTTGTGCTAAAAGAAAGGAAACTATGGAAAAAATTCAAGCTCCCTTGCTTAGATTTAGAATCTTGCTACCCTGAAGAACACTATTTCCCCACATTGTTATCAATGGAGGATCCTAAAGGAAGCAGCCATTACACATTGACGAGAGTGAATTGGACTGACAGTGTCGATGGTCATCCCCATACATACCATTCGCCGGAGATTTCGCCGGAGCTCATTCACACATTGAGGGAATCCAATTCGAGTTATTCATATTTTTTCGCTCGGAAATTCTCACCGGATTGCTTGAAACCGTTGATGGGTATCGCCAAGGACGTCATTTTCAGAGATTGAACTGACTTTGGTAAGCTTCCTTAATCAATTTCAATACTTGCAAAAGATGGTTTTTCATTTGACTGAGTTAACTCGTTAGAGACTGAGTTGAATTTTGAGAGTCCAATTGATTTCCGTTTCTGGTCGTAGTGATATGGTTTGGTTGGTAAGTTAACAAGTCTCCACAATTTCAGGCTATAATTGCAAATGGGTGTTCATTACCATTACCAATTTCAAATATTAAAGATAATTTAATTGAATCGAATTAAAGTTTATTTATTTTTATAATTTTATCAGTCTGAGTTATTAGTTTAATAAAATAAAATCTTAATTCACATTGATTTTTGTAAATAATTTTAGTGGTTCAGGCTTTATTTATTGAAATAACCTCAAAGTAGGTACAAGACAAAGACAATTTCAAAGGTGCAAATTTGTCTTGAACTCTGAATACAGAGTTTAATATATTTTTTCCAGGGGATGGAGGAGTGGATGGATAGTGTTTGTAATTAATTCTAATTTAAGCTATAGTCTAAGTTTATTTTGGAATGATTGATGCCAACATTTTTGTGTATAGTTTAATAAAAAATGTTGATGTTCACATGAATCAGTCAACAGCTAATGCAATTTGTTTGTTATTAAATAGATTGTGTTCCCTAAATCTGATTAAAAAAATAATATAAAAAAAGGGTACTGATGTCATGTGATTGGTTTCAGCAGGTGAGGTTGAAGAACATGGAAGGCTTTGGACTTTGAGAAACAAAGTTGGTGGTCTTTGTGTTCTTTTGTACATAAATTGTTTTTTTTATATAAAAAATGAGTTTTTCTTTTTGGTCTTAGGTTTAGTTTAAATGAACGATGAGTTTATATTTTCGATGAAGTTAAAAATAGTGGTGACAGTGATAATTGTGAGATAAAATATTTCATTATATTACAACTGTCTCTTAAATAGAATTTTATTAGAAAGATGGAAAGGTAAAGGGGGCCAAAGAGTGGAGTTAATGGAGAGAAGCAAAGAGTAAGGTTTAAGTAAACATTGCTTCTTGATTTTGTGGTGTGTGGGTGTAGTTATGAAGATCTCCCATTTGCCCTTTTCCTTTTCCATATAGGCAAAAGCCTCTTAAATTGTAATTATGTATCTTTTCCATGCTTGAGAGTTGAGAATGAAATTTCTCTTTCATTTTCTTTTCTTTTCCCTTTTCTTAAAAAAAAAGTTATGAAAATTGAACACCCACTTATATAATATAATATATAAAATAATAACTCTGAAATGTTTTGTTATATCAATAAATGGTTGGAAGAAGTAGAAGTAAATTTTTTTTTTCTGATATTTAGAATTAGTTTAAAACTTGAATTCATTATTAATGGAGGAGTTTTATCTAAATACCACTTCGATCTAAAATGAATTAAGATATTGATTATACCAAAAAAGAAAATATTTTGTTGACAGAGTATTCTATTTGATTGGCACACATAATATTACATGGGTTTGGTTGGTTGTCTAGGTGGGGATTTTATGTATGATATTAATAGTATGAATAGTTGCCTAAACTAAATTAGGGCATTTCAAATTTTGTTTAAATATGTGTTTCTTTTATAAATGGTTAACTCAAATTTGTTTAAATCTCTTTATATATATAAATATTATTTTTATTTAATATTAAATAATTTTATATATAATCATTTCTTTTACTATTCTTATATGTATTTTATTAAAATTTTAAATATAAAAAAACTTAAACATTATTTTATTTAAAAACATTAGGAACTTAGCATAATCTTGTACCCGATTCTAAACAAGAAAAACATGTTGATAGAAGCTCTTATACCTCAAGGTAATGATGTTCCTATTCCTGAACCACTAGTTATTGTTGAAGATATTGCTGAAAAAGTTTTCTTTGAACAAATTCATGAGGGGAATCAAGAAGTTGAATCTGAGGTAGAAGTTACCTCAGTTGCAACTGGCCTTGCCGCTTGGAGAAGAACAAGGGCTGATGTTACTGAAGAAATAGAGTCTTCTTATGCTTCAAAGAAGAATGTAGGGAAAAGGCAAGCAGCCACTATTTCTTGATGCTCCTAAAAAACAACATTGAAGAGGAAGTTGTCTAAATCAGAAGATGAGAAAGAAATAGACATTGAAGACTATGATCCAATTTTTGAAATTACTTCTCAGATGCGGAGTGTTCACACTAAGAGGCCAAATGTACCTTCTTCTTCAAAGAAGAGTTCCTGAGATGCTTTAAAAGGCTTCCAGTGAAGCAAGGTTTGAGCTTATTCAACCAAAAAGGAAGTTTCTCAATCTTACATATGCCAAACGGATGAAGGTAATGACTAAAAAAGGGTTGATTCCCTAGAGAAACCTTGAAGAAAAAGGCTTCTATGACAATGACATTGATGTATTTCTAGAGCATGACAAACTACTTTTCTTTGTGAGGTACATAAAAACTTATATTAGGAATGTAGTTTAGTGTTCTATGCTAACCTGAAGAAGTCTATTAAGGATTCATCTCACAAGCACCACGTTAGGGGTCTTTGTATGAGGTCACATTTTCACCTTTAATCCTGGTAAAATTAGTGACTTTCTCTATCATCAATGCATGGATACTGTTCCACTGAAGGAACTGTACTATAATGAACTTACTGTATTGCTAACCAACAATGTAAGGACTGCATATCTTAAAGGACAAGATTTCAAGGCTTCTGAGCTTACTCCTACTTACACTGCTCTTCATGCCATTGCCACCAAAAATTGGCTTACAATTAGCCAACGGAATGTGGTAACTAAAATGATGGTCATGTTTTAGCATAAGATTGTCACATTCACCCCATTTGATTTTGGGTCAGATGATCTTTGATGAGATTACAAAACATGCTAAAATGAAGAATGCAAGTCTTTCTCTACCTTTTTCCATTTTTAATCTTCTAGATCCTTATGCAACAAAACTCTTAGGTTATTATGCTATCCGAGTTGAAGTTTTCTTTTAAGTGGAAAATTGGGAAAAAAATGCCACAGTAAATGCCGAGAAAGCTATAAATGAGAATGAAGATGATGCTGAGCCTGCCACAGACCCAACTGCAATTGTCTACACAATTGCCAAACCTTCCCAGGCTGCTCAGAACAGATTAATGCAACACCTGGATGAGGAGATTGCTTGTCTGGATAAAAGCATCCAATACCTAGAGAATCATTAGAGGGTGCTTCATCGCCAAATGACTAGAGCTCAACGCTATAAACTGGATCTCCTTGCCCAACAAAAATAATTACTATGGTAGTTTTTGAATAAAAAATGGGGGAGAGGAGTGCAACAAGGGGAGTGAATTGATTTTTTTCTACTGTTGATTGATATTATGATGTTTGTTGGTGTTGCTTTTGATAATACAGAACCTATGGAATTTGGATGATGATGTTTCTCCTTTAGCTTACCATGATTTTCCTTTATCTTGTTTTTTTATTATTAATGGTTTGATACTTATTTATAATCACAGTTAAATTGAATATCCTTGCCTGAATGACTACTAAATGTTTTTGTTCAAAAATTACTAGAGAGGAAGATTATCAGTGATGATTTTATCTACTAGTTAAAATCCCAATTTCAACTTAAGAAATAACTGACACTAACATAAAACTTGACTTGACCGGCACAATTTGGACCTTTGTTTGATGGCTTGTTAGCAGCCCATTATTGAAGCTTAATCGTGCAATAAGCAAACAAAGGAACGATTGGATTGAAGATTTTTAATATAATCCAAGTTTCTTTGTATAAAACATTGGATCTTAATGAGAGTTTGACCTTTGAGTATAGCCTTGACATTATAAGGATGATTATTGAAGAGTGGCTATTTTAGTGAAATATGTTATTGTAATTAATTGTAATTTAACAAGCCATATTACTCTTATATAAGTAAACTAAATTGAGTAAATCAGATTATATCTTTTAGATGAAAAATTTTAGAGAGAGATCATGTTTAGAGTATGTTAGGATTGACCCGATTAAGCAACAAGTAAAAAAAAAAATAGTAGAATAAATTGAGAAATTGAACACACAAATTTAATGTGGAAAAACCCCTCCAAAGAGGATAAAAAATTACGGGCAAAGATAATTTTACTATAATGGCAAAAGAATGAAGAGTCCAAAAGATGGAGATAAAAAACTAATCCCCGAAAACCCGAAAACAAAGAACTCTCAAAACGTAAACACAAAATTCTCTAAATGTGTTATGAGTTCTAATATCTAATGAGTGCATTTTCTAAAGTTGTAAAAGAGACTATTTATAGGCTAAATTCATAGGTTAATAATAACCAATTTTGGCCCTAGGTTAATAAAACAAATAAATACCCATTACCAAACTAGCCCAAATTATCAAAACCCTAAAGCCCAAGTCAGCCCACTATCTTAAACTTTTTTTTCAGCAGCCACCCTAACTCTAGCCTCTTCCAAACCTTCAGCCGCCGCTTGCCCCCTTAGTCTTGGCCTCCACGCGCACCACCTCACCTCCTCACGAGCCAACCACCAGCCTTCCACACCTCTGACAACTGCAGAGGGAAATTAACACAAAGCAATAGTGAAGTAAATAGCAAAAAAACAAAAGAACAGAAACGAAAAGATTGATTTTCGGCTATAAGAACGTTTTCGGATCTCTTTGTATTTTTTTTTACGCAGATTAAGCAATAAAAAAGCAGAATAAAACTTTGAAAAGGTGGACTTCGATTTACTTCTCTGCTTTTCTTTTCGTTTTTTTGTTTTTTTGTTTTTTTCTTTTCTTTTTACAAACCTTTTGATAAAAAAGGGGGGAATAAATCAAAGAAAAGAAGGGACTTACCGAATCCAAACAGCCTCGTCGTCAGAGACCGCTCCTCCGTCATCGGGTTCGGCCCGAAGAGGTCGTGGGGGGTTCCTACTTTCGGATCTTCCTCGGTCTAAGAAGACCCTCATCGCCGGGCTCTTTTTGAACGAAAGGGGTTAAATAACCCATGTTTACGTGGCCCCCGACCACCGTCTACGATGGGAACCACGGTGGCCTCAAAGAGCCACGACGACGGCGGCGATGATAGGTGTTGAAACCTTAGCCGAATGGAGAAAGGGGGAGGGAGTATGGCTCTTTTCTTGAAAAATAAAAGAAGAAACGACAGATTGGAAAAGATGGAAGATTTTGGTTTTTATTTCATCCTTGAAACGACGTGGTTTGATAGGGTGGGGGTTTGCACATTCTCCCTAAAGGGAAAATTTGTGCGATTAGTCCTTTTCATTCGCCACTCCATTCAATCGGGCCCCCATTTCTTGTTTTCTTTTGTTTTTTTTAATTTTAACCCTCAGATTTCGTTTGGTTTTCGTTTAGATCCCTGATTAACTTTTCAGTATTTATACTTTTATACCTCGAATTTTAGTTTATTTTTAGCTATGACTTAAATCTATTTAATTCATTTATTAACCCTTTTTTTAAATGTTTCATTTACATATTATTTCAAATATTTTATATGTTACTTACTTACATCTATTCTAACTTATTTTAATGTACTAATTATTCAAATTCTTATTATTCATCTTAACTTGCTTCATGTATATATGTGTTACCTTAATCTGTTTCATATATTATTTATTTTAAAATTATTCATATATGTCATTTTTTAATTTGCTTTGTGCATTATAGATTTTAAAATACTTCATACATTATTTATTTTAAACTTGTTTTATGTATTATTCGTTTTAAATTGTTTTATTATTTACTTTAATTTTTTTTTATATATTATCAATTTCAAATTTTTATATGTATTATCTATTTTTTATATACCATAAATTTTTAAGATGTTTTGTATATTACTTATTTTAAATTTCTCACTACATAATGTTCATTTTAAACGTATTTTCATTATTTATCTTAAATTACCTTACATATCATTTATTTTAATCCCTTTTTTTACATAAATCATTTTGGAATTATTATATATATGTTAATCATTTTACATTTGCTTTTTATTTATTTATTTTAACCCCTTTTTATATATTATTTTTGAATAGCCTATTATTTTAAGTTTATAGAATGTTTATTCTTAAACTTTCTTTTGTGTGGATTATTTATTTTCAGATTTTCATATGTTTTTATCTTAAACTCTTTACATATTATTTTTTTATAAATATATATATTTATGTGAAGTTATTTTTTCTTATATACTACGTATATTATTTGTTGTAAATTTCTTTTTACGTATCATTTATTTTAGACTTTTCATTAATGATTTTAAATTACGCTTTATCATTCAATTCAAGTTGCTTTTACAAGTATTTATTTTAAACCCTTTACATATATATTTTATATTTAAGATTATCTTATTATTTGATTTAAGTTGTTTTATACTATTACTTCATTTCTATGTCTATTAAGCTTAACGTTAAATAATGTATGTTGTGGAATTATTGCTATTGCATGTACGTTAATTTGCTTACTCGTGTTCATATTATTGCCATGCGCTTGTGGAATATTTTATACATGTATCATTGTTGCATGTCGCACTATACTTTTATTTCATATCATCGACCCATGAATCAAGTCTCTTTATATTTATCCAATAAATCGTTGTATCTTGACCCAAACAAATAACGTACGTTGTTTAAGTATCGTATTCGCTATTATTCAAAAATAAAAATTTTAAAATAAGGCAATGTTTCGCGTTTTGGAACATCGAGAAGTTGTGCCCTAACTTACGGGGTTTTGATTTTCTCGTTGGTTCTAAATAGCTAAACATCATTTTCAAGTTTTAAAACACACGAAACTCTCATTTAAATTAAAAGACGACCTTGTGCTCGGGAATTCATGATATTGTGTCCTAACTTACGGGATGTGATACTCAGATATCTCGAGATAAGGAAATCTTTAAACAAATTGTTTTGAGCTAATTCAAAAATTTTAAAATCGATATTTATAGAAAAGATCGTATTTCAAATTCATTCCCGATTTTCGATTTTCGACATTAAGACACTAACTAATCAATTCGGTACCAATTTTTTGGGCGTGTCGGGGGTGCTAATCCTTCCTCGCACGTAACCGACTCCCAATCCCGTTCCCTTGAGTTTCGTAGACCAAAAACACTGTTTTAGTAAACTAAAATGTTTTATTAAAACAAAGGTGATCTGATCACACCTAATAAGGATCGGTGACGATTCCTGTTTTAATTCTCGTTTTCAAAATCAAGTCGATCCCGTTTTCAAAAAATGGTTTCGACACATAGGTCAAATAATAATAAAATAATCTAAACTAATCAGTGTTTGATTGAAATAAATAAACAGAGTTTAACTGAAAGATTATTTATCAAATTTGACTGAAAATAGGAGTCATATTTAACAAATCTCCACATTGACTCATATTTCCACAACGCCATCTTTGCCAAAGCCCCTCACGAGCCTATCTTGAACTATGTAGGGAGTTAACTGAGTCGAATTTGTGCTTAAAAACTGGAGGACTTCTAGCCTTCGACTTGTACACTACCAAATCAAAACTAACCCGAGTCTGATTTTCACGAACACAGTACCCTAACTTTTCAAAACCTGCATCCAAAAGAGAACCTCTCTTCACCGAAACGGTCATACCTTTTTCCCTTCTATGACCAAGTTGCCTCTGCTCCAAATGAGTTGACTTCGACTCTATAATAGACGAGGGATGTCCGATTTCACCGATCATTGTAGAACCTTTTAGAATACAAAAACTGTCGATTTTTTTACTTTTTAACAAAACGAGAGCTCCACGAGATACTTTAATGCCGCTCGACTTGATGTTGATTCTGCATCTTTTCAAGTTTAAAATACTCAATGAGATGAGATTCTTTCGTAAATCAGGTGCATACCTAACATCTGAGAGTGTCATAATCGTCTCATCGTGTATCTTAATTTTAACAGTACCAATACCAATTACCTTACTAGATGAATTGTTTCCTATGCACACAACTCCACCTTCAACCGAACTCTATGTAGAGAACCATTTTCTATTGGAATACATGTGGAAAGAACATCCTGAATCTAGGATCCACTCGAACGTGAGCTTGGAGTTATCACTCGTTGACACTAACAAGAAATCATCACCATTTTCATCGGCCAAATTAGCACTAGCTACATCTTCCTTGTTACTCTCAGTAGCTCTTTTATTTCGCAGTTTATAACAATCTGCTTTGACGTGACCTAACTTTTTACAATAGCGACACTTTTTGTCTCGTTTCTTTGATGCTACCAAAATGGAAGCTTGCCTACCTGTCTTGCTATCCAAATGAAACTCATTGTCAAGTTTTTCTCTACTCAACAAATGACACTTCACATCTTCGAACGAGAGTTTGTCTCTGCCATAAATCATGGTCTCCTTGAAAGACTTGTATGAAGGGGGTAAAGAGCACAATAATAGCATAGCCTGATCTTCATCGTCAATATGAACCTCAACATTCTTTAAATCATTTAAAAGAGTAATGAATTGACTGATGTGATCTTTAAGAAGCTCACCTTCGTTCATGCAAAATGTAAATAGACGTTGTTTCAACACTAAACGGTTAGCCAAAGACTTTGTCACATAAAGAGTTTCTAACCTTTTCCACAAGGCGAATGAGGTTTTCTCCATCAATACCTCCTGCAATATTGTATTCGCGAAGCACAATTAGATTGCAGACAAAGCCTTTTCATCAAGCTCTTCCCATTCTGTTTTATTTAGATTCTCAGGCTTTTTCCCGGTAACAACATTTTTCAAGCTGGATTGAACTAGAATTGCCATTATCCGAACTTGCCACAGATTGAAATTTGTCTCACCATCGAACTTCTCAATTTCAAACCTTGTTGTTGCCATCTCTGAATGAGCTGATCTATGAAAATTGAACTAGCTTTGGTACCACTTGTTAGGATTAACTCGATTAAGCAACAAGTAAAAAAAATAGTGGAATAAATTGAGAAATTGAACACACAAATTTAACGTGGAAAAACCCCTCCAAAGAGGATAAAAAACCACGGGCAAAGATAATTTTACTATAATGGCAAAAGAACGAAGAGTACAAAAGATGGAGATAAAAAACTAAACCCCGAAAACCTGAAAACAAAGAACCCTCAAAACGTAAACACAAAATTCTCTAAATGTGTTATGAGTTCTAATATCTAATGGGTGTATTTTCTAAGGTTGTAAAAGAGCCTATTTATAGGCTAAATTCATAGGTCAAATAATAATAAAATAATCTAAACTAATCAGTGTTTGATTGAAACAAATAAACAGAGTTTAACTGAAAGATTATTTCTCAAATTTGACTGAAAATAGGAGTCATATTTAACAGAGTATAAGGGTGAGGTTGGCATTTGATAAGTGAGCGAGGCTTAAATTATAACTTGTACTCGTTGATTATAGTGGATTAACTCATTCGCAAAGCTTCATAGATGTAGGAGGTTTCTGAATTACATAAACCAACCTTTAGTATCCATATTTATTTTTCCCGTAATAGTGACTTAGTCTAATTGCAACTTAACATATATCTAGACATAAATTTGATTGGACAAAATCAACAATCTAACAAAGTATTATCTACTTTTATTGATATGTCTCCTATAATTATTTGATAGGTGGAGTTTTTTTAACTCGATAAACAAGGTTAAAAAATAATCATGTTGTATTTTGTTAATATTAAAAAAATATAAATTGACGATTTCTTAATTTCGTTTATGAAGTTAAAATATTTGTATTGTCAATATATCAAATAATAATATATTATAAACTTTACTGATACTTGAGAAGTGTATAAATTTCAATTTATTTGTGATAATTTTCCTTTTGAATTGTGCTATTTAAGTTCTTAATTATTTTATGTTGACTTGTATTTGATTTTAATGGAATAGGAGAATGAATCGAAGAAAAATAAGCTTAAAAATTAATCTTGACAAGTTTTACGATTTAGACTTTTAACTTGACAATACTTTAATATTTTGGCCTCGAGCTACAAAATTTCAATTTGAGCCCATAATATACTATTTCTTAGAGAATTGAAAGATCTAACTTGAATTATTTCATGACTTAAGGCAAAAAAAAAAAAAAGTGCCCAAACATGGTGTACAAGTTCACAACACAAATCTACCAAAAACTTTAAAAATTTGCTTTAATTTATTAACAACATTTTTGTTTTTTCTTCATTATATGAATTTTGCCTCATAAATACATAGTTTTAGATTTAGAATTATTTTTACTTTCTTTTTTCAGTGAGTTGATAAATTATTTTTTAGTCAAAGAGATTTCCACGTTTTGCTTCTAAAAGCTTGTGATATCTAATTTGTTTTTAATGTTTGTTTATTCTTTGATATTTTCATTTATTTTGGTTTGTTGAATAATGGATCTATATTTGATAACTTAGCATATTTGTCTTCTTAATTAAAATTGTTTAATTACTCTTGAATAGCATGATTGAGTACAAGCTACACATTTAATTCATGTTATGTAGATATGTGATCTAGTCTAAATAAATTTTGTTTGTGTGTTTGTTGGCTAGAATTCAATCTCTTTCAATTTTAAATCTATAGATAAATTAAATCCTAGACATTCATTATAGGGTTATTTATCGATAACATAAATAATTGGTTATCGAGAAGGTAAGAAGAGATTGGTTGCTAGGCGTTTGTTAGTAGCTATAACCAATTTATCATAAAATATTGATATTTATCTTTACATCGATGATTAAACTCATGAATCAAAATCGAAATTGTGTCTTTAACTAGATTCCCATTATATTGATTTTCTTAAATTTTATTTTGAGATCTTTACTTTAAATAGTTTTAAACTAATTTTGTATTCGTGCGATGCACGAGTTGATTGTGTGTATTAATTTTAAAAAAAAAATTATATTGAATTTGAATTATTAAAAAACTGTAAAATTTTTATAACATTTCATAAATATTGTTATTGAAAAAGTAAAAATAATATAAATATTAACTTTTGATGATGATGATAGTTTAAATTATAATCAATATAAATTAAGATAAAAAAATTAATATTTAAAATAAACTTGAATAATTTCCCAATTATGAGTTCAGTTGTACTTTTTAAAAAAGAAATAGAATATAATTTAAAAATTAAAAGAGAAAAAAAACTATGTAATGAAAAGATGTATAGAAAAAAGAAATTATGCTCCTTCAGAAAGAAGAAGAAAACACAATTGATAAGTAAATTAATAAATTAATATGATCTTTCTCATTTATCTATTAAATAAAAAAATATTTAATATATATTATATATAAAATTTAATTCTCAATAATTAAAAAAAGAGTGTACTAATGAAAGAGTGAAATTTAAATTTTAGGAATTTGAAGCTTATATTTATATTTTTCTATAATGGATATTAAAAATTATATATATTAACTTAATATTAAGAATAAATTAAAATTGGATTAAAGGTGTATGTTTTTATATTTTTTTTTTGTGTAATCTATGACTAAATTCAAGGGGGAAGTAAAAAAAAATTGGGGGAGTTGGAATTAAGTTTTATATTTTTAGGATAATAAAAATGTAATTTTATTATTTTAATAGTCTATATTTTTATAAATTTTAAAGGATTAAATCAAATTTTTATCATTTTAGAGGCCAAAGTGCAGTTTTATCATTACTAGTTTAAAATTTTATAAATTATAAATGAACCAAAATAAAAATTTTTTATTTTAGGGAAGACCGGACCCCTGCCAACCCTCTAACTCTACCCCTGACTAAATCAATTATAGCAAAGATTATTGATATATTTGATCATTGTTATATGAAGGGATATTCAATGTTGATATATTTTTATAAGGAAAATAATATTCATTTTAAACTTTCATCAATAAAGACACATGACAAATAATTAACATGCCAAATAACAAATTCTTAGACGTGCCACATAAAAACTGTTTTCTTTTATTGTAACATCAAATTGTTATAGTGTATATATATTAGATTTAATTTTAATTTTAATTTCAAATCTCTTTGTTTTTATTTTACTTGTTTTTATTAAATAAATAAAATTATCACCAGTTCTTGTAGATTTCACTTTATTTATTATTATTTATAAAAAATTATATTATTAAGAATTTAATTTTGTTAATTTTGACGCTATATTATAATATATATATATATATAAACCACAAATTATTATTTATAAGAAAATAGAGGGCTGATTGAGTTTTAACTCGATTAACATTAGTATTGTTGTCAGTATAGGACGACGTAAATTCGAATGCACTGAAATCTTCCTATTTAAAGGTTGGAGGGTCATAACACTTCATCCTTTACAAATCCTTTACAAATGTACTTAACTAGTTACATGCCTACATTTTAACGTGAGATGCAATCATATATCTAAGTAATCTGTGATGCATGGAGTTCACTAACTAAATTATATTATGCAAAATGTTTTTTTATGATTTAGTCGCTACCAAAGAGGAACATTGACACAAAGTGCAAGTGTCCTAATCTGGGGCTGCAAAATTCCACTCTTTAGCAGCTGCGATGGGCACCTTTTATCAATCATAACTGATATGCTTCACTGCCTAAATTATATTATGAAAAATGCTTTAATATACATGCTATATAACGACAGGCATCAATCACAAGAAACACATAGTTTTGCATCATTCTATTGGAAGGGCTGGTGTCTCATATTTACATGTCTTAAGAACAAAAAATGGACCATAAGCTCTCAACTTTTACATGTCCAATCAACAATAGAAGAAACTAAAACATGTACTGAGTTTTAATACACATGGTATGTTTCATCATCTAATTTGAGCAAAAGGTACGTGGGAAATTTTGGACCACTCCGGTCCTCTATCCCTTTTGCACTGTTCTTCTAGCAATGCACATCTCGAGCTCACTATGTGCAAAAGCGAAGCAAGCATGTCATTCTCCGGAAGAAATTTGAGGTTTGGGCAATTGTCGATGCTCAAGGACTCCAAAGAGGTGAGGTTACGAAAGCCATTGGAGGATAGGATTTCCAGCTTTGGGAAATTCACGATGTTGAGATGGGTGAGAGAGGAGGGTAGTGCCATTCCTATCTCATCTTGTGGAAACGATACTACATCTGGACACCCATTTGATATCCATAGGGATTTAAGAGAAGTGAGCCTATGCAATCCCCACTCAATCATCGGCTTACAGATATTGGATCCTTCAATATTAAGTGATCTGAGATTGGTAAGAATATTACCCCCTTCTGGGAAGGATATTGTCACATTTCGACAATATTTTATTACTAGTTCTTCTAGAGAGTTGAGGTTGTGTACGCCCTCAGGTAGACCTTGTAGTAGTTCACAATTTGCAAGGCGGAGCACTTTGAGGTTTGTGGGGAGCAAACCATTGTCTGGAAAGCAAATCAAATTTGAACAGCTCCATATGTTTACGCTCTGGAGATGCTTGAGCTGGTTCAATCCTTGCGGTAGATCCTTAATCATATGACAACTAATGATATCAATAGATTCCAGACAAGAGTTATCTTGAACTTCTCTAGCAATGGACTCTAGCTTTGAACACCATTTTAGTTTAAGTTGCTTAAGCGTGGAGGGCAGCGAATTCTTGTTTATTCTCTTCAGAGATTCACAACTGTAGATCTCTAACTCTTGAAGAACACATGCATTGCTGGAGTTGACATTTTGATCTTCATCCAACAACAAAAATTGCAAATTTTCGCAAAAATAAATACTTAGCACTTTCAAGTTCCAAGGCAAATTGCTCCTTTCAAGAGAAATCAATTTTGGGCAATCGTAAAGCTCTACCATCGTAAGTGATGCGAAGAAATGCAAGGTTGTTGACAGCTTTTCTAGCCTTTCAAACTTCTTTATCTTCATTTGCTCAATGTTGCAAGGGATCTTCAGCTGCATTAATTCTTCTACTTGCGGACATTTTCCAATACTCAAAACACCGACGGACATGGACTGAGTTAGCCATCCCCAATTGTTCTCTTGGAAAGAGCACAACTCCTCACAACAATCATCAATCTCAAGGGATTCCACTTTTATTGATCTTAACATCAAACATTCTGTTGCACAACTAAACTTGGAAATACCTGAAAATGAGACTCTTTTTAATGAGCTATCTTCCGCAAAACCTTTGTACACTACCTTTTTGCACCTTTCAATTTTCAGCTCCGAAAGCATTGGAAAGTTTTGAATTGGAATTATCAATTTCTCACAATCACTAACTGAAAGTTTCTCCAAAGAAGGAAGATGTTCCGGCATACTCCCCGACAACAAGGGACATCTTCGAATAAGGAGCTCACGAAGTCTAGGGAATTTCCTAGCTTCCTCGTCAACTTCGCTCAAGTTCCAATTCCCCCATATAGGCATGTCTTCAAACCGTAAAATCTCCAATGAAGAAAATGCATTCTTCGTGTTTGCCCCAAAGAACTCTACTCCCACATTAGTTACACTTTTCAATCCCTTAATATGTACCTCTTTCAACAATGGTAATTTCCCAATTGATGGCAATGATAATAAATTTGGACAATCTTCAAGGCATAAAGATTGTAGATCATTGAAGGATGAATCTCCTACCCAATTTGCCAACATTGCACCACAATAGAAGGTGATGCTAAGCTCCTTAAGGTTTTTGGAAGGTTGAAGCCCATCCAACACCTTTTTATCAATATCTTGTCTTTCATTCTCAATGTCCTTGCTCCACCTCAATTCTATCTTCTCGAGTCTTGACTTATCACATAATTTAGCCATCCAAGCATCTTGAGGCTCAAAAACATTCTGTAACCCTGAAATACTAAGTTTTCCCTTAAGATTTGACAAATCTTTTAACTCCCTTATTTGATGTCCCTTATCTTCACCCAACACAAAATTGGATAGAATTTGAAGATCAGCTAGTTTGCCAACATTACATGGCATGCCTTCTAATTTATTTGAACCAGTGATATCAAGATGACATAGGTTGACTAAGTTTTCCATCTCCAAAGGTAGCTTCTCAAGGTTTATGCAATTCTTTAATAGAAGGGTTTCTAAATTATAGAGGGTACTTATAGACTCGGGCAAACTTTTAATACTTGTCTGAGAAAAATCTAAGTACCTTAAGTGTTTCAAATTTCCCACAAAATCTGGTAACTCTTCAATCTTATACCCCCTCAAAGAAAGCACCCTTAACCATCTTAACTTCGGCAACAAACATTTTATAACATGATTGGTCACATAGCCTCCTATATCTTTTGACAACCTTAATGGCAAAAATGTTCGTAAATGTTGCGCTTCACAAATGCCCTCAAATTTTTTGATGCCATCAAAAAGATTTTGCATGTAAGATAAGTGGCGAGCGTGCTTCGAAACTTTCTGATTACCCTCCATCTTAAAGCATACTTCTCCAGCAATCGATTCAGCCAAGTCATTAATGAGATCATGCATAACATATCGAGAATTATCTCTGATGGACATTTGCAAAAGAGACCTTGACACTAGATCCCTGAAGTACTTTCGACCCAAATCGTCAATGCATTGTTTATCTTGTGCTTCTTGTAGTAATCCTTGTGCCCTCCATAGCAAGATTATTTCTTCCTCGCCAAACTCATAGTCCTTGGGAAGAATGGAGCAATATGCAAAACATCGCTTCAAATGTGGAGGAAGATGATGGTAACTCAATTGTAGAGCTGGAATTATACCAGACTGATGTTCTGATAACTTCCATATCTCACTTTGTAATATATCTTCCCATGCATCAAGGTCAACATTAGTGCGCAATAGGCCACCAAGTGTTTTAGCAGCCAAAGGCAAACCATTGCACTTTGTCACTATTTTCTCAGCAACTTCCTTTAGGCTTGGATGTCGCCTAAAACCCCTTGCTCCTAATGCATGTTGAGCAAATAAAGACATACAATCATCATCTGATAAAACCCCTAAAGAATGAGCATGGAAGGCACCCATTGTTGATGAAACACCATGGTTCCTTGTTGTCACAATGATTTTGCTTCCTCGAGTTCTTGTTAAAAAAGGAGATTGCAAGATGGTCCAGACATGATAATTTTCATTCCAGACATCATCTAAAACAATCAAGAATTTTTTCTCCGACAACACCTTCTTTAACTTTTCTTGAACTCTATTCAAATCATTATCATCGCATGGCTTGGAAGTGACTGATTGCAAGATTTCTTTAGTTATTCTCATAACGTCAAAATCATCAGAAACACAAACCCATGCTTTGAGGTTAAAATGATTTTGAATGGAAGCGTCATTGTAAACAAGCTGGGCAAGGGTTGTCTTACCGATCCCGCCCATTCCAACGATGGGAATCACGAAATTTGCTTCATTGTCACTCTTCAAGAGCAAATCAAGCATTGTTTGTTTGTCTTTATCTCTACCATGCACATGACTTTCAATCTCCACAGAAGTAGGCTGCAATCTTTCTTCTAGTCTTTTGGGTCTCTTGCAATCAATAATTTTAAATTGCAACTGGTTTCTTTGAGGTTCCAAATCTTTCAATTTGGCAGTGATATCTTTTATCTTGGACATCATATCTCTATTAAACACAACAGCAGTGAATGAATCAGGAATGAGTTTGGGTCTCTTACTTGAGCAACCCCGACGTTCCATCATCAAGTTGCGCCTGCCAATTTCGGTTGCAAACTCGTCCAAAACGTCCTCCACATCATACGCCAAGTTTTGAAGGTTGGTCAACCAGTTTTTCACGGACTTCTCTTTCACCTGTCTCTCTTCAGCATCATCAAGCACTGCACGAATCTCCTTCAGCTCCATGTCCAACTTATGGATCGCCTCTTGAACCTCTTTTCCAGTAGCGAATTGCAGGAGCTCAGACGAGGCTAACTTGTCAAGAAGAAAGTCGAAGACCTTGGAAACAACAACTTCTCGTATGACGGACAAGGCTTCAAGCAATGACATGGTGATTGTACTGAAAAACAAAGTAAAGGAATACACGAATAAATTGGTAATGACGACAGTTCTTCTATATTTTCTACCTTTGTCATATCAATGCGATAGCCTTCGCCCTACTCACACAATAAATTAATAATAATTGCGAAAACACAATCGGAGTTGATAAGGAACCCACAATAGAACATTTGGTAGAGGTGATGATGTTTATATTTTTTTTAATATTTTATAAAGTTTAATTTATTAATAATTTATATGTTTTCCAATTTATAGTATGTCCATGTTTTCCGTGCTGTAATATTTTATCATCTTTTTAATTATTTTTAATACAGTTTCGTCTCTGTTTTACTCATTGATTTTGTGGATCTTTTCTTTGAAACCAATTCCTAAAACTAATGGTAAATCTTGGTTGCATCTCCGCCTAGTTAGAAAATCTTTTTTTAATCGAAATTATATTATAATTTTTATAATAATAAAAATGTAATTTCATCATTTTAATAATTTATATCTTTATAATTTTTAAAATATTAAATCAAAGTTTTATTATTTTTAAGGGGGGTTAAAGTATAATTTTATCTTTATTAATTTAAAATTTTAAAAAATTTAAAAGACCTAAATGAAATTTTTTTCATTTTAGGGGGGTCAAGACCCCTGTCAACCTCCTTAGCTACACCCCTGGTGGAGCCAGAAAATCTTTTTTGGGGTCAGAATTAAATTGTATATTTTTACGATAGTAAAAATGCAGTTTCATCATTATCTTTTAAAGATAGCTTGAGTTCGATGGTGCAATTTTTTTTTTTAAAAAGAATGATATCAGTAATAAATTGTTAGAGGCAGAGAAGGGTAATATTGTTGGCAAAGGTCGAGGATTTGGTGGTAAAAATGATTCGAGTAAAAGCGGGAAAGTTCTTAATAAAGCACTTCAAGGCTGGGGAGATAAATTCAAGAACTCTGGTAATTCTCGAATTTCACTCTCGGATTCCATGAATTCTATGGTTGAGCTTATTAATATTCAAATTGATATTGTTAGTGATTTAGATGCTCCTAAAAGGAATGAGAAAGGTTTACAGAGATCCGCTCTTTCTGATTAATAAAGTTTTGAAAAAAAAATTCCTAGAAGTTTTATATGAATTATCTATATTTTCATGGAACTGTCAAGGATGCGTTAATGTTAAATTTCCGCATATTTTTCGCAAGTATAATTTAGAACATAAGCCAAATATTATCAGTCTTCTAGAAACAAGAGTTAGTGGCATAAAAGTTGATAATATTATTACTAAATTAGGCTTCAGTTTTCTCATTGTGTAGAAGCTGTTAGATTCTCAAGAGGAATTTGGATAGGTTGGAAAGATTCGGTTCGGGTTGAGGTGGTTCATAACCATCCCTAATTTATTTTGGTCAGAGTCTTTGGCAGCTCTCAACAATACTCTATCTTTATCACTTTTGTGTACGGTAACCCTGATAGATAGAAACGAAAAATGCTTTAGGAAGGTCTATACGCTATTATTCTTATTGAAGGGACTCCATGGTTAGCTATTGGGGACTTTAATGGCATTTTATCTGACAGTGAAAAGAAAGGTAGAAGGGTCAGAGGGGTGAGGTGTTCGCTATTTGGGGAATCTATGGATACTACGGCTATGCATGATTTGGGTTTTCGTGACTCTTCCTTTACTTGGCACAGAGGGGAGATTTTTGAGAGATTAGACATGGCTATTGGAAATAGAGCTTGGCTTAACGAATTTTCTAGAACGATAGTTACTCATCTCCCAAGGCTTAAATTTGATCATAAACCACTTCTTCTTTCAATGAGACCAGAGCTTAAAATTCCTAATGAGCGTCCATTTAGATTCCTAACTAGATGGTTGGAGCATCCAAAGTTTCCAGATTTTGTTAAGGATCAACGGGGGTTTCATGAAAATTTGGCTTCACTTTCTAATATTTTTGTAAGACTCAAGAAGTGAAATAAAACAGTTTATGGTCATTTGAACACTCGTAAAGATAGTTGGTGAACGAAATCTCTAGTTTACAAAGGAAGTTGGTGGTTTCTAATTCTAATTCACTCCTTCATTTAGTGATGGAAATCCGTGAAGAGTTAGAAAATGTCCTCCACCATAAGGAACTTCTTTGGAAACAAAAATCCAGATGTGGGTGGTTGAATTTGGGGGACCATAATACTAAGTTTTTTCATTATCGTACCCTACAAAGAAGGAAATATAATTGTATTGCTGCTCTGAAAAATGAATATGGTTCTTGGATCTATAATGATGAAGCCCTTTAACTCAGAGCTATAAACTTCTTGCAGAAGATGTATGGTGACCAACCTGTACCTATAGGTATGTTACCTCCTAACTCTTTCCCCATTCTGGATCATTGTGATTCTTAATTTTTAGGAAATAAGGTGTCAAATGATGAGATCAAAGCATCCATTTTTGATATGGCATCGTTGAAGGCTCCAGAAAGTGATGGTTTCTAGGCACTATTTTTCTAGAAGCTGTGGGATTTAATTGGTCCAGAGATCTGTGAATGGGTAAAATGGGTTTTTGCTGGTAAGAGTATCGAGCCTGAATTGAATAACGTTGTTAGTTTTCATTCCTAAAGTCCTTAGTCCCGAAAACTTTTTTCAATTTTGTCTGATTAGTTTTGTCCTGGATGTATAAATTTATAATAAAGTTATTGTTAACCATTTTAAAATAGTTTTTCCTAAGATTATTGGCCAGGAGCAGGCAGGATTTATTGCAGAACGTAACATTACAAATAATATCCTGATTGCCCAAGAGGTCATACATTCGATGCAGAGTAAACATAGGAACAAGAATTGGATGGCAGTCAAAATTGATCTAGAAAAAGCATATGGCAGAGTCTGATGGGAGTTCATTGGGGCTTCTCTTTGGGCTGCAGGTATTCCTAATATGCTTATTAATGTTATAATGTTTGCTATTACGAATTCTACCATGTAAGTGCTATGGAACAGAGCTCAAACGCAGAAGTTCAAGCCTACAAAGCGTATTCGTTAGGGATGTCCACTTTCACCTTACCTTTTTGTTCTCCTTATGAAATGGTTACGACATAGTTTTCATCAAGCCATAGAAGGTGGCCTTTGGCGGCCTATTAGATTATCAAGATCTAGCCCATCCCTTTACATCTTATCTTTACAGACGATCTTGTCATTTTTGGTCATGTAAATGCTCAACAGATTCCTGTGCTCAAAGACATTCTAGAGAGGTTCTGTGGGTATTTTGGGCATCAAATCAATACTCGGAAGACTGAAGTTTATTTCTCCAAAGGAGTGACTGATGCTATGGGGCTACAGTTGAGTGAAACCCTTGGATTTCAAAGGGTTCACAATCTAGGTACATATTTGGGTGTTCCTCTCTTTCATGAAAGGATTTTAAGAAGTACTTTGTGCTTTGTTGTTGTTAAGTTTCGTAGAAAATTGAATAGATGGGATGCTAAGAAGTTATTTATAGATGGTAGAGCTACCTTAGGGTAATTAGTTTTGTTATCTATTCCTAACTACTTCATGCAGTCCATGATGATTCCTAAAGGTTTGTGTGGTGAGATTGAACGCATTGTTAGGCAGTTCATTTGGGGTTCATCTAAAGGGTCATTAGAATGTGTTGTTGGTTAACTGGAAGTCTGTTTGTCAACCTTGATCTTGTAGAGGACTTGGCATTAGACATTTGAGAGACCGGAATATTTCATTCATGATGAAGATAGGGCACAACTTAGTCCCCAAAAAAGATGATTTATGGGTTTGGATTCTTAGGTCCAAATATGGTATGAAAAAGGCTTTACTTGATAGGATTTGGCAAAGAAGTTATTCCACTCTTTGGAGAGTTGTCTCAAAGGTATGGCCCTTAATTCTAGAAAATTTCTGTTGGTTAGTTGGTAATGGCAACAGCATAGATGTTGGAGAGATCTGTGGATTCCAAATGTGGGCCCTTTGATTAATCATATTTCGGGCCATAGTAATATTAACTTAGATTACACGCTTAGTAGAATGGTAAATGATAAGAGCTCTTGGAATCTGGATCTTTTTTGTATATGGTTGCTAGAATGAATTGTTAGGTCCATTGTGAGTATTCCTCTACCCCACCCATCTACAGGCCTTAACAAGATTTTTTGGACTATGAATTCAAATGGTATTTTCTCTTTAAAGAGTGCTTACTAGCATATTCAAGAAAAGAACTAGAGACCAAATGATATACAATAGAATCTTCCATGAAAATTTTAGAAACCCCAAAGAGTCAGATTCTTCTTATGGCTTGTTTTAAATCAGAAGCTGCTGACTAACGTGGAGCATGTTAAGAGAGGGATAGCGTATGATAGCTCTTGTGGTATATATGTGGTAACCATTCTAAAGATATTTTGCATGTTACTAGATACTGTCCAACAGCTAAAGAAATCTAGATGCTAGCTCTTCCAAATGGAATTAGTGGGTGCTTCTTTGTTGGAGACCTTATCCAGTGGTTAAAGGCTAATTTGCAGAGTAATGCCAGATCAATTGATAGTGAGGTAACTTGGTCATGTTTATTTGGCTTACTAACCTAGCGAATTTGAAAAAATCGAAATCTTTTTCTTTTATAAGGGGTTCATGGAATACAGGTCAGATAGTTAAAATTTCATATATATGGGAAAAATAATTTTTTTCTTTTCACAAGGAAGACGTATCTAGGTAGAAGGAACAAAATTTAGCACACCAGACACCAAATAACTGGGTCAGCCTTTGCACCGATGGGGCGGTTCAATTTGCTTCTAAAAATGATGCAGCGGGGGGTGTCATAAGGAATGGGGATGAAGAGTAAATTATGGGGTACAACAGAAACTTGGGCAACTGTTCAATTTTTTATGCTAAATTATGGGGTATACTTGATGGTTTAACCCTCATCTAGAACATTAGCTATGATAGTGTGAAAATTGAATTTGATAGTGTGGAAGCGGTCAAAGCCATTCAGGATTCATCTCCGACAAGTTTGAACTTTACTCCCATTAGACTTATTCAGTACCTGTTGATGAACGTAAAATCTTAGGTCATTAATCATCTTCTTAAAGAGCGTAACAAAACAATTGGTTGCTTGGCCAAAATGGCTTTAGTAACAAACCAATGATTGAAGAAGCATTTTGTAGTTAGTTTATTTATTTGCTTTACCTACGAAAAAAAAGGGTACAAAAGCTCTTGAAATCTAATTAAAAAAATCAATTAAGTCATTGAGCTTTCAAATATTAGTAAAAAGTTAAACACTAAAAAAAATATTTAAAAACTTTTTATGTTTGAGATGATCTTAGAGAATCATTTATTTAAGTTCATTTTAGATTTAAAATTTTTTAAATTATAAAAATTTAAAAAGATATTTTTAAAAAGAATATTAAAATTTATAAATATATTGAGTAAAACTCAAAAAGTTCAAAAATAAAAATTATAAAAAATCATTTAACAATTTAAGTCCATAGACATTATGGTTGGCGAAATTCAATATAAATCTAGATAGTCATTTGTACAAATTTGCTTAGGATGATTTTTCTAAAATATATAAAACTGTACTCGTACCTTTTAGGTTATATAAAAATAAAAAATAAAAATGATTTAGAGAAAAAATATATCTTTTTTATTATTAGATTAAAAAAAAGTTTAAAAAGTAAAAATTAATCAAATAATTCGAAGAATAAATAATTTAAAATTTATTAAATTAATATAATTTTTAAATTTTTAATGAGCCAAAAATTGGGAAAACGTTAAAAAAAAACCCCAAGAATAACGTAAATATTGAAAAAGCTTCAAAAGATAAAAAAACAAAAAAAAGGACTAAGGGTTGGGGAAAATTAGAAAGTTCCAAACATGGAGATTGAATGTGTTGAGGAAGCTCATAAAAATCTAAAAGTTGAAGAAACTTTAAGAAATAAAAAATGAGGGTGTAATGTGTTGGTAAAGTTAAAGAAATCTAAAAATTGAAATGAGATGTTTTGAGTTGAAACCAAATATGGAAAAAAAAAGTTAATAGTAAGAAATCCAAAAATAAAATGAGAAATATGAAATAAAAAATAATATGAGAAATTCTTAAAGGGAAATGAGAGATAAAGGAATCTAAGGGGAAAAAATAATTTTTAAGGATTTGAGTAATGGGTTTTTTTTTTATCTTTTTTCTTATATTGTGCGAATTGTTGATGTGAATATATTTTTTTGTTAGACATATAGAGTGAAGTGAGTTCACTAGCATGTGAATTAAGTTATGTGATGTAATATGGGTGAGTTAAGAAGTGTAGAATTTGTGCTCCAAGATATTTTTTTTGATACTTAAGTCAATGTTTTAGCATAGAGAAATAGAGTTAAAAGTGATGATAGAGTAAAACTATATACGAAAAAGAGGTTAAAGATTAACATTTAAAATAGATTTACGGGCTGTCTGTGAAGATCTAAATATTACTTTATGATTCGTTGATGCAATTTTTCTTATTCTTTAACAATGTTGGCAGTGAATTTATCATTTGTTTTTGTTAATTATGTAGAACCTTGTATTTATTGAAGAAAGACGAAATCATGATGTACCACTTGACACTATTTATGTTTAAAAATAAACTATTATTTTTGGGGCATACATAGATCCAAGTCCATTTTATTTGGGTATTAGTTGTCTCCTCTTTAAACTAGTGCTCTTTAAACTAGTGGCTTGTTTCAAGTATGCAGTTGTTACTGGGGCAAACAAGGTTGTTGGACTTGAAATATGTAAGCAATTAGCTCAAGATGGGATCATGGTGGTATTAATTGATAGAGATGAGAAAAGAGGTCTTGAAGCTCTTGAAAGTCTAAAATACTCTGGACTCTCGGAATAACTAATTTTTCACCAGTTCGATGTAGCAGACCCTGAAAGCATTGCTTCTCTGACAGATTTTGTGAAGAAACAATTTGGGAAACTGGATTTCTTGGTATGGATTATCCAACTTACATGCCATAATTACCCGAACCCTAATTTTCTATGACAAGATTTTCTTAAAACATTCATCTTTTGCAGGTTAACAATGCTGGGATATTAGGTGCAACCTTTTCGATTGCTCCCGGTACTAAGGTTTGTTGGCTAAACTACCTTTATAAAAGAAAGCATGAGTCACGACCTAACCTATTGGGTTATGAATACTTAATTGTCTTATTATTTTTCTTTTAACTCAAAAAGAGATAATGGTTAAGAACTCTATGTTGGCATTAAAGGTTCATGATTCAAATTTTGATTATAAGACCCTTCTCTCAATTTCGAATGTACCAAAAAAGAAATTATAGTATCTAATGCACGTTTTTAAAGGCTAAGATTCACTCCATTGCTTTTTCATCTATATGAAAAAATAATGGAGTGTACTTCACATATTCAAATCTAATGTATAGTGCACTATAGGTAGAGGTTCATCTTATAGGTACTCAAAGAAACAATAAAGACATAGTCGGATGGGATTGTGTGTGTGTCATGATAGCTTGTTACAAATGTAGGTAAATTCGCATGATATATGGAGTAAAGCCACTGATGACAAATACTAGTTAGCCGAAGAATGCCTAAAAATAAATGGCGCTAAAAGAACTGCCGAAGCACTTATTCCATTGCTGCAACTATCCGACTTACCAAGGATCGTAAACGTTTCCTCCTCAATAGTCATGCTGAAGGAAGAATCCCGAGTTACTGTAAAATCCCAATTCAGATCATAAGCTTCAAAAATGGTTGATGGAGAAGTTTCTTTGTTACAGGGTAAAGGTGAAAAGCTTAAAGGAGTGTTAACAGGTGTTACAACAGACGAGAAACTGAATGACTTAATAATCGAGTATCTAAAAGATTTTAAGGAGGGCTTACATGGAAGTAAAGGATGGCCAACCTTCATCTCTGCCTATACTGTCTCAAAAGTAGCGCACTTAATGCCTACACAAGGATTCGGGCAAACAAGTACCCAGATTTCTGCATCAACTCTGTTTGCCCTGGATATTGCAAAACTGATATAAACCTCAACACTGGTACAATAACTGCTGAAGAAGGTGCTGTGACTCCTGTTAAGTTGGCATTTGTTGCCTAACTAAAGGTGGCCCTTCTGGTCTCTTTTTTGTGAAGGGTGAGCCTGCAAGTCCGGAACCTTGATGATCGACACCAGGACGACGGTAAAATGAAAATGGACAACCAATCTGGTTGCGAAATGCAAATTTGTTCTGTAAATTCCCACTTTATGTGTGGTTTAATTAGTCACTTGTTCACGTTATATCTGATATTTTCTGTTATAAGTTGCAATATATGGCAATTTTAGTTTTAGTTTATCCATCAAAATACTTAGTTTTACCACAGAGATGGTTGCTTTTGATGGGAGTTGATTTTTATGAACAAAAGAGAACTTTCTGCCTCGAAACTGACATTGTTGCCCACAGATGCCGGTTTCCTGGGGGTGTTGGACATTTAATGTTTTTTTAAAAGTTGGTAAATAATAATACAAATTTACTCGATTATTACAGACTTTTTGCACTTGTGTGGTTCATAAAGGCAATCTGAATTTTGTGCCCCCACAAGGCGGGTGGTGGTTACGTGGGGATTTGGTTGATTTGAAATGTCTTGTTGACTGAGGCACCACAAACCGGTTTGAAGGGTAAGGAGCATTTTCTACTTTATTATTTATGGTATTTAAAGATTGCCTATATATGAATTTGTAAAACCCTAAGAAAATATTATTATCGTCATTTTCAAACTTCAGACTAGAGAGGGTCTTTTACTTCACATCAGCAATGGCAGAAGTGACCAAGAGGTACTACTTTTTTCTTCACACACCATGACATGTCTCTTCAATTTTTCTTCAAATTCCATGCTGTTGATGTCTTTCTTTTAGGCTTGGAAAATAGAGTGAGATAGGGTTTTGTAGTTGGTGAACTAGGCCCTGTGGCTATCTTGCTGGATTTTGTGGTGTGTAACTATAAACTGCATAATAGGGGTGAGTTAAGACGCGTCGTAGCTTATGTGTTGGGATGCTTTCTTATGCTTAATTCGGTATTTTAGTACAGAAAATGTAAGGTTGGAAATGGAGTAAAAATATAGGTGGAAGAGGTCATATTTGAGAAGATGTTAAAGCTTAGCATTTATAATCGATTTATGTGCTCCTCAAATCTGAATATTGTTCTTTGATTGGCTAATTTAACTCTTTCTATTATCTTGCGATGTTAGTAATACATTTTTCATGTGTTTTCTTGAAAGGTTTAAGGTGATAAGAAATAAAAGTATTTAAGTTGTTTAATTCGAGAAAGAATGATATGTGAAGAAGAAATAAACAAGTTAAAAAATAAAGAAAATGAAAACACTAACAAAATTTTAAGAACAAAGAATAAATAAATAAACAAAAATTATAAAAAAAATAAAATAGGAAATGAATAAACCGATGGGTATGATAGATAAATGGATAAATGTCCAATTGAAACCTTTAAGATATAAATCTTAACAAACTCGATTAATGACTTTAATCAACCCTCCAAAAAATAATGCAAATCGAATGAGTAATCATTGACAATTTAAAGTATGAACTCTCACGACTCCTTAAAAAAATCGAAAAGAAAACTACTTCAAAGCCCATAAGAAAGAAATCTTACACAAAAAAAATAACTCTAATTAACCTCAACAAAAAAAAGTTTTAAACTAGATTTCTTATTTGATTAAAAAATATAAAACTCTTAAATAACTTAAAATACTTAAAAATATCCAAAATTTGGAATAAATAAATAATAAAATAATAATACCTAATAAATAATATTAGTCTCATATTTAATAAAAACTAAGCCTAAAAATCGAACCAATATGATTTAAAAGTCTTAAACTTGTAATTTTATAATAATTTCGTTCGAAAATTCTGCTCACGCGGTCTTCATTAAAACAGTCATAACTTGAGTTTCCAAACTCTAAATCGAGTGATTGAAAGTGTGTCCCGAAGCTAATAGATATATCTTTGAACACTATGAGATATCTCAACCCAAAAATGCCTATATCCCATTCAAAAAGTTGCCGCAAGCCGGTTGATTTTCCAAACTTAAAAATTGACAGCTTTTGTAAATGAAATTTAATAAATTTCACATCATTCGTGCATGTATCACAAGGTGTAAAAAAGCTCCCAAATTTTGGTTAAAAATTAGGGTAAAGTACAAAAATAGTTTGTCTTTAATTTTATTTTGGTCACCCAAATTATTTTTTTTCAATTTAGTCACTTAACTTTTCAAAATAAAATATTTTAGTCACTCTCTCGTTAGTTGCTATTAGATAAATGACAGGAAGCTGACGTGAGACTTTTTTTTATTGGTCTAATAACAAATTTAACTCTCTAATATTTACACATTCTATTAATTTACTCTTAAATTTAAAAATTTTTATAAATAAAATCAAATGAATAGTTGGATGGCTATTTTTGTAGTTTACCCAAAAACGATTAAGTCCCTCAAAAAGAAAAAAAGCACTCAATTAAACTCTCATATATTCAAATTACAGTTCAACAAAAAAATAAAAATTTACACATTCTATTAATTTAATCTTAAATTTAAAAAATTCTATAAATAAAATCAAATGCATAGTTGGATAGCTATTTTTTCTTTTTGACACAGAATAATGATCACTAGATCATTGACACAGAATTTGTTTCCTTAATTGTGTAAAGTATTTTATTTGTTGAAGAAAATGAATTCATGACGTGCCACTTGACAATGTTTATGTTAAACAAATAAAGTATTATCTTTGGGGCTTACATAGATCTAGGTCCATTTTATTTGAGTATTAACTGCCTCCTCTTTAAACTAATGGTTTGAAATAAATTACTTATTTCAGGTATGCAGTTGTCACTGGGGCAAATAAGGGTGTTGGACTTGAAATATGTAAGCAATTAGCTCAAAATGGGATCACGGTGGTATTAACTGCTAGAGATGAGAAAAGAGGTCTTAAAGCTCTTGAAAGTCTAAAACACTGTGGTCTCTCAGATTATCTAATTTTTCACCAGCTCGATGTAACAGCCCCTGAAAGCATTGCTCCTCTGGCAGATTTTGTGGAGAAACAATTTGGGAAGTTGGATATCTTGGTACCAATTATCCAACTTATATGCCATAATTAGCATAACACTGATTTTCTATGACAAGATTTTCTTAAAACATTGATTTTTTTACAGGTTAACAATGCTGGGGTATTAGGTGCAACCTTTTTGTTTACTCCTGGTACTGAGGTATGTTGGCTAAACTACCTTTATTACAGAATGCCTGTGTCACGAACTAACCTATTGGGTCATGAATACGTTATTGTCTTAAAGTTTTACTATCTAACGCGTGTCTTCACATATTCGAATCAAACGTAAAGTGCACTATAGTAAAGGCACTGCTGAGGGTGGTAAAACTTTGATAGATTTATGGCTACTCAAACGAACAATAAAGACATAATCGGATGGGGTTGTGTCATGACAACTTGTTACAAATGTAGGTAAATTCGAGTAATATAGAGAGTAAAGTGACTGATGGCAATTACGAGTTAGCCGAAGAATGCCTAAAAATAAACTACTATGGCGCTAAAAGAACTGCCGAAGCACTTATTCCACTGCTGCAACTATCCGACTTACCAAGGATCGTAAATCTTTCCTCCTCTGCAGTCATGCGGAAGGTAGAATCCCGAGTTCCTGTAAAATCCCATTTCAGATCATAGGCTTAAAAAACGTTTGATGGAAAAGTTTCTTTGTTACAGGGTAAAGGTGAGAAGCTTAAAGGAGTGTTAACAGGTGTTACAACAGAGGAGAAACTGAATGACTGGGCTTACATGGAAGTAAAGGATGGCCAACCTTCATCTCTGCCTATACTGTCTCAAAAGTAGCACTTAATGCCTACACAAGGATTCTGGCAAACAAGTACCCAGATTTCTGCATCAACTCTGTTTGCCCTGGATATTGCAAAACTGATATAAACCTCAACACTGGTATCATAACTGCTGAAGAAGGTGCTGTGACTCCTGTTAAGTTGGCACTGTTGCCTAAAGGTGGCCCTTCTGGTCTCTTTTTTGCGAAGGGTGAGCCTGCAACTCCGGAACCTTGATGATCAACATCACGGCGACGGCAACAATGCAATCTCAACTTAGATGAAATGCAGCAATAAAATGAAAATGGACAACAAATCTTGTTGGGAAAAGCAATTTGTTCTGTAAATTCTCACTTTATGTGGGTCAATTATACTAGTGTGTGGTTTAGTTCGTTATTTTTTACGCTATATCTGAAATTTTGTGTTATAAGTTGTAATATGGGAATGGACCAACTTTTGAACCTAAACATATATATGGCAGTATTGGTTTTAGTTTCTCCATTAAAATACTTAGTTTTATCACAAAGATGGTTGCTTTTAATGGGAGTTGATTTTTATGAACGAAAGAGAGCTTTCTGTGGGTCCTTGCCCGCTGCTTGAAACTGACATTGTTTCCCACACAAGCCGGTTTCGTGGGGTGTGTTGAACCGCTATTTGGATATCTTTTGGGGGGATTATTATATACCGCAAAAAAAAAAAAGGGACATGAAGAGCAAAACTTGTGAAAAGATCAGATTTTTCAACCTTCTTCATTTTCTGTTATTGTTGACATTCAACTTTTACCCAAATCTGTAAAAGCTGATATCTCCAGCAGCAAAGAGAGTTCTTCTCTACTTTCTCCACAATATCAATGGCAGAAGTAACAAAGCGGTACTGCTTTTTTTGTCTTTCTTCACACACCAGCTATATATGTTGAGTTTTCAACTCTCTGAACCAAATTTGTTCAACTTTCTTCTCAGATATGCAGTGGTTACTGGTGCAAACAAGGGAATTGGATTGGAAATATGTAAGCAGATGGCTTCAAAAGGAACCATGGTTGTTTTAACAGCTAGAGATGAGAAGAGGGGTCTTGAAGCTGTTGATAAGCTGAAAGATCTTGGCCTGTCTGATAATGTAGTTTTTCATCAGCTTGATGTTGCAGACCCTGCTAGTGTTGCTTCTTTGGTGGATTTCATCAAAACACAATTCGGAAAGCTTGACATCTTGGTATTTTTTCAACAAATCGCTACATTTCTTTTTTTAGTTTACTTCTTTCCAAGTTCATAATTTGACTGTTGTCACTTGTGCAGGTGAACAATGCAGGGATTGGTGGCGTCAAATGTGATCTTGAAGCTCTTAGAGCTGCAGGCTTTGGTAAGGTAGGAGATCAATCCACTTGGTTTCCATTAACCACAGTAGAGAATTGTCTCTTCAATCCGTAGTTAATGTTTGAGAGATTCGAAGAGATTGCAGATGATGGGATTTGAATCCCTGAATTCATTGAGTGTCACATTTTAACTATAGCTGCATAAGTTAACTAAGTTAAGCCCTGGGTTTATGTTTTTCGATACTAGACTATAGCAGGTTAGCCTTTTGGAATTTGGATGGACCTAATAATCCCACACTTGGTTTAGTATCAACTCTTTATCCTAAACATATTTCTTGATTGCTTGGGGATTATTGCTACTAAGTGGTAAGTATTTAGTGATAGAAAGTTTATCCAAAAGAACTATCCTGAAGCTCAAAGATGTTTAGAACACCTCTTGTAAATGAGTAAGCTTCTTCCTTCGTTGATGCAGCCTGGTGCACAACCAAACTGGGGTAGTCTACTGACTCAATCACCAGAGTTATCCGAGCAATGCCTTCAAACAAACTACTACGGCGCCAAAAGAATGTGCGAATCACTTATTCACCTTCTCCAGCTATCCAATTCACCGAGAATTGTAAATGTTTCTTCTTCTATGGGGAAGTTAAAAGTAAGAAGATGAAAATAATCAATTGCTGGTATCATAGGTTTCAGCCTAAATTTTCTTGTTGTGTCTCAGAATGTATCGAACGAATGGGCGAAAGCAGTCCTGAGTGATGCTGAGAATCTTACAGAAGACAAGGTGGATGAGATATTGAGCCAGTATATGAAAGATTTCAAGGAGGGTTCATTGCAAGAGAAGGGTTGGCCTGCTTTTATGTCAGCCTACATACTGTCTAAAGCAGCCATGAATGCCTATACAAGGATCCTGGCTAAGAAATATCCCAATTTCATCATCAACTGTGTCTGCCCTGGCTTTGTGAAAACAGACATAAACTTCAATAGTGGGATCTTAAGTGTTGAAGAAGGTGCAGAAAGTCCCGTGAGATTAGCATTGTTGCCTAATAATGGCCCTTCTGGTCTCTTCTTTGTTAGGAAAGAAGAGTCAGAATTTTAATCAAAGCTTGCTTGATTCAGGTAAGTTAAGCTTGTGAAGATGTGTTTGAGTGTTGTGTGGTTGGCGTGTAAAGTTACAGAAAAATCTAATAAAAGCATTTGGAAGAATAAGAGTCATGATATTTGTAAAACAATAATGTAATTGACATAGCTTGTAACCAGACACGCAATGATCTAATTGGCCAAAATATTTGTTAACAATATTATTGTTCTTGTTGCAGTTTCAAGCTCTGATGATACAATGGAACAGTGCTAAGCTGTAGCGTTTTATCCGAGTAATTTGTCAAAATGGTGAAAATTTGTCAATTCAAAACTTGCAATTGCAAGCACTATCGTATCACGATTCTTTGACTATAATCTAAGAGAAACAAGTGGCCTTTGGCGATCATTGCATATACAAAAACAGGATTAAACCAAATTAGGATCAAATCCTCTTATAAAAACAAATAAATGCATACTAGTAGCTACAATTGATTATTGCCAAAATTAAGCTTTGTTACAACTGACCCGGTATTTATCAAAAAGAGCAATGTTTAGTTGGAGGGCATAGCACAGAAAAAGCTAGTCTATAACATTGCTATTCGAGAAAAAGCTTCACATGAACATTATGGCAGTCTCAGAACCTTGAATCTACACTCATTCAATGTATTTCGTTATGGCAAAACAGAACTGCCACTATGATAACATTTGTATAAAGCGTCTTATTTGTAAAGGATTAGCCGAGCAAGTTTGTTTAGGGAATTGAGCGCTCAAATGCAGTCAAAGGGAGAGTCTAACCAGCAACATAGACAAGTTGCCACAAGTGCAACTTGAGTCAAATGGATAAAATTCTTAATTGAAGTTATATGCCCTCTTTGCTGAACTGACTGTGTTAGAGAGAAGCATTGCTATTGTCATAGGACCTACACCCCCTGGAACTGGAGTAACAGCTGCAGCAATCTTGCAGGCCTCGTCATAACAAACATCTCCAACTAACCGATATCCTCGAGGACTAGTTGCATCCTTTCACATGGAACAACATATTACTTGTCAGTTAACTGAGGGGGGAAGGGATTCCAGAAAAAGTGAGCTACTCTAAAGTCTCACTAACCAAGTCAGAAGAGGACACAAATAAGAAAGAAAAGAACAAAAAAGTCCACCAACCTCAACTGGATTTATTCCAACATCAATAATAACAGCACCTGGCTTTATCCAGCTACCTCTCACCATATTTGGCTGCCCCACAGCAGATATTATGATATCTGCCTGTCTTGTAATTTCCTCAGGATTCTTGGTTCTAGAATGGACAATAGTTACAGTAGCATCTTCCCTCTACCAATATCAAGACAGTGTTAGTGAGGTAAAAAGAAATATGAAATTGTGTGTCCAGAGATAATACAAATGAGTAGGAGAAAGTCATTACTTGCAGTAACAGAGCTGCAGGCATTCCAACAATATTACTCCGACCAATGACAACAGCCCTCTTTCCTTTAATATCAACACCATATCTATGCAATAGCTCTATGCATCCTTTAGGGGTACATGGAACGAACAAGGGTTCTCTACCTCGCATGGCAAGACGACCAATGTTCAATGGGTGGAAGCCATCCACATCTTTCTCAATCGTAACAGCATTTAAAATGTTCTGCTCATTCATATGCTGGTGGAAATCCATGAAGCAGAATTAAGAGACATGATTACTTTCAAGCATGCAAACCCCATATACTACATATAGTATGATTGACATAAAGAGTATAAACATGCAGGTTTTCAAAATTAGATTAGAATCATACAGAAGGTAGAGGCAATTGAACAAGGATGCCATGAACCAAAGGATCACCATTGAAGCCAGAGATATACTTAAGAACTTCTTGCTCAGAAGCATCATCAGGTAAATTTACTTCAAAAGACTTAATCCCTACAGATTCACAAGCTTTTTTCTTGTTCCGCACATAAGTAGCAGAGTCCTTCCTAGCCCCAACTAGAATAACGGCTAATCCAGGAACAACTCCAATTGCTTCCTTCAGTTTTGTTACTTCAGCACTTATTTCTTCTCTTATTTGCTTTGCCACTGATTTCCCATCGATCACCTTAGCGAATGGCTCAGCAGCCATTGAAGCTGCATAACAAACCAAAACCAGCCTTAATGATCCCATATTCCCATTTCCATATGAAAATTACTGTGATAAAATATTTAAGCCCTCGTAATGCAGTCTAAGCGTTTGACGAAATGCGAAAGTGACAGAAAATAACATAAAAGAAAAATTATAACGATATATAATATAACAAACTGAAAACTTCCTTAAAATTCCCATACCAGTAATGAAACGAGAAGAACGTGGAGCGTGGAGAGAGAGGGCTCGAGGAAGGGTAGGGGTATGTGAGAAAACATGGAGTGGACCCACAAACCGGCGAAGGGAAACGAGACCATTGGTGAAACGGGTAAAGGAGAGGCGATGGACGTCGGCAGCGGAAGAAGGATCAGTGAATATTATGGACGCCATAGTGTTATGAGTCCGGAAACGACGGTGGAGTAAGCTAAACGTTGCGTTGGGTATTTTTAGGGCTTCACTTAGCAGAGATAAAGACTTAAAAGGAAGCTGATTCACAGGTTTTCACCTTGCAAATGGCTTTGGCGGCGCTACTATGCGCTGCTCACTTTCTCTGTGTTTGCATAAAATGGGTTATAGGATATTGAGTTTGAGTTTAATATTTATTTTATTTAATAAGTATGTTAAGGTAGTTAATTCAATTTCAAATATTTTAAAAGTTAAATTTAAAATCAACTCGAAATCACCATCCAAAATTAAATTCAAATATTTATTCTAGCTTACAAATGAGGGAGGATGATTCCTTATTAGAAAAGGTCCTTTTGACCCAATAAATATGACTAATATAAGTGTATAGTTAAAAAGAAAAATTTTCTATTTATACTCCTTAAAATAAATTTTTTTATTTAAGTTTACTCTGTAAAATTTTTAAAATTTTAAATTAGTAAATATAAAATTGTATTTTTAACTTTCTCAAAAATAATAAAAATTTAATTTAATCTTTTAAAAATTATAAAAATATAGACTATTCAAATGATAAAATTATATTTTTACTATTATAAAAATTAAAATTTAATCTTAACCCTTTAAAAAAAATTTCTACCTTCACCACATGTTCAAAAGCATCTTATTCTGAAATTGTTATACCTAAACAAATGATATTGTGCCTAATTAATGAATTAAAAGTATTTGGAGTCCCTGTTCCCCAATACTTTACCTTCAAAATTCAGTTTCAATTTTTTTTCCTTAGCTAAGCAATGATGTAACAACAGAAGCCAAAGTTTTTGTTTATTTGGGGTTTTAACTTTTTAAGTTTATTTTTTACTAAATAACTTGGTATTTAGAAATTATATTTTATTTTTGTTTTTTAATTATTCTTTCATTTCTATAAAAAAAATTTCTTCTGATTTTGGGTTTTGGTTCTAGTCAATTGGGGCATTTAGGCTTGTGATTTAGTTTGCGTTTTAGTGTAAAATGAGTTATAGAATATTGAGTTTGAGTTCAACATATATTATATTTAATAAGAATGTTAAGTCAGGTAATTCGATTTTAAAATTTTTAAAATTTAAAATCGAAACCAATTAAAAATTACCATCCAAGCTTACATTAAAAATTTATACAAATAAAATCAAGTCGATTTGATCGATTTGAATAGTTTTACTCGAGTTTACTCTAATAAAATTAGAGAAAATAAAATTTACACTCATATATATACTTTTAAGTCTTAACAAGCACAATAAGAAAACATAATGTAAATATAAGAAAATATTAAAAGTGTTATTAATTCAAATTAGGGGGGTGATGCCTTATTTATAGGAAAAGACACTTTTGATTCAATAAATATGATTAATATAAATGTACAGTCAAGAACAAGTCTTTTTTATCTAATAAATATGATTAATATAAGTGTACAATGATAATGGAAAATTTTCTATTTTAGGTACCTTTAAATTTTCCATTTAAGTCTATTAAAGTTTTTAAAATTTAAAATTAATAAATATAAAATTACACTTTGACTTTCTAAAAATGATAAATTTTAATTTAATCCTTTAAAAATTATAAAGATATAAATTATTTAAATGGTGAAATTACATTTTTACTATCGTGAAAATTAAAATTTAATTTCGACCTCCTAAAAAAAAATTTACTCAAAAACATTTTTTTAAAGAAATGATATTATCCTTAATTAACATGACTTAAAAGGCATTTGGAGTCCAGTGTTCCTATACTTTCCCTTTAATTGAAAATCAATTTCAATTTTTTTTCCTTAGCTAATTTCCGTTGTTTTGGAGGCACCACCATGCTGCATTCATTTTAATCAGTCTTTAATGCCAATCATTGTTAATGAAATACGAAAAGTGACTATTTTGTAATTATTTTAAAATTTAATAATTATGGTAATAATTTAATTTTGTTGAAATTTTAATTTTTATCTTTTGATTCATTTGTTTTTAAGTATGTAAGCCAAAGGAGTAAAAAGGTAGTAGACTCTGGGCTTAAAAATTTTGATTTGGGCTACTCAATTCAACTACATGATATTGTGATTAATTATATTTTATTTTAAGGTATTAATTATGTTTATTTTTAGTTTCTTATACTCGTTTTATAGTTTATGTTTAAAGTTTCTGACTCTTTCTAACAATGTTATTTCTAAATATCAAACTTGCATTCTCTCTTTGTGTAATGAATTTTGTCATTACACTTAATATTTGTTGATTAATTATATTAGTGAATTCTCAATGGACCTTTTATTCGAAAAGTATATATTATCTAATCAAATATATATTTTATTTAATAATAAATTTAGCTCTTAATGTTTACTAATTTTATTAATTTAATTATGTTACACATTATACCAATTTACACTCATTTTCTATCAATTGAAATTAATTTTGAAAGTCACGTACTCATTTCATTTTCATTTCCATTTTAATATGATTGCAAATTTTCATTTCCAATTTTTAAACCCTACATTCATTTCCAAATGATTCCATTTCTTCATTTCGGAAAAAATCATAATCATTCTTGAATGTTTCCCATTTCTCTTTTTCTATTCATTTTGTTTATTTCTATTCAAACATGTAATTCATTTATGGTTTCAGAGAACTAGCGGAGGGACCGATTAGACATATGTAGTTGAGGCTCAAATGATTTATAATTAAGTTTCAGCTTTTTGCCTATTAATTATAAACTCATTTTGTGACAAAGTCATTCCACTATAGTATCATGATTGAGCTCTCCCCAACGACATACCATGACGAAAGTAAATACTCAGTACTCATCCAATGACCTTGTTATACTATGTTACCCTTATAGGATATATTTGATCTCTTTGGGATAATATCCACTCTCCCAATATGATCTTATTTTATCTCATGGTAATCGTTACATCTTCCTTCATGAAAAACCAATCACTATCAAATAGGGATCAAGTCATCCATCACAAAGACGGATGACCAGTAGGCACATTTACTTTTCATTAACCATGTAATGTCAATGAGAGGACATCATTTACCCATGTTTTGAGCTATGAATTCCACTGTTGTGAATGACGCTACATACTGCAGAATTCATACACCTAACACACCGATTTTCGTTTCTTTATTTATTTGAACTCAGGCTTTTACTTACATTAAAGTGTACGAGTCATGCATACATAGTTCGCCTTCCACTTAGGATTTTTAGGTATGCCACACTATGAATGTCATAAGTGAATAAATCCATAAATGGGTTTAAGATCTATTTTGATTGAGTTGTAATAGCCCATTTTTTAGTGGTGTCAGAAACATTTTTTGATGAGTCAATAATTTTTATATTGAATTTTTATTTGATGAATTGAACTAATTGAATTAAAAGTTAGTATAAGTGGTTCGGTTTAAAAGCAAAGTGGTTATTGAAAACGAGGTATTAGGACCCCATTTCTGTAATTTAGGGTAGTAAATATTTTCATTAAATATTTACAGAGTCGTATTATAGATGAATAGAAGTTTGGTCCGGTAATTTTGACAATTGATTGCTTAATTTAGGTAAAAAGACTAAATTGTAAAAGAGGTAAAAATTAATTACTATAGATTAAAATTAGTAAATGGACCAAAATGGTAATTAGACAATGGTAATTAGTAAAGGGACCAAAACGAATTAGATCAAGAATTCTGCTGCAAACTTAAATGTTTTGCAATGTAAGTAAGTAACAATTTCATCAAACAAATTGAATTTTTACTTAGCATGAGATAGCGTTATTTTTACAAGTCAAACAAATTCTGAGTTTTCAAATAAATTGCAGTATCTTACCCAGATTCAGCCATAACGTCTAGATTAAATTTGGAGTGTTACATAAAATCATACAAATATGAAAAAATGATTTTTAGTGCAAATATTCAAATATAAAGCGAATCTAAGTCAAACTCGTAAGGAAGAGTAACATCCAAATTTTTTAAAATAAATTTTAATTAGATTTGGGTTAAATTTACAAATTTAATTATATATTGTTCATGTATTTAGGTTGGTGTATATTTTATTATATTTTAGGTTTTAATTTTTAATAATGAGTATTATATTTATTTGGGTATAAGTCTTAGAGCTATTTAGGCTTTAGTATAACATATTTGAATTAAGATTTGAATATAAATATTTTCACGCATATAAATTTAATAGAGTAATATGTTTTAATTGATCTCTTTAATTGGCCTAAAATTGAAATTAAATTAATCGAATTGTTTTAATTGAATTGGATCAATTATGATAATTAAGTTGATTTTAATAAACTTTTGTTCACCCATAAAGACATCGACTTAGTTTAGGGTTTAAAATTTTAATAAAATATTTTTTATTCAAAACTTAATCAAAATAATTCAATGGTAAATATGGTGATATAGTAAATAATAAATGATATTTTATTAGTTCAAAAATTATGTATGGAAGAATTATTTACATATTAGATTATAGAGTAGACTACCTAAAAGTAAAAAAGAAATTATTATATACAAAATTCGTTATGTTTATAAAACTCATATGCATATATTCATAAATATTATATATAATATACTTTTAGTTTTGTTATATGTGATATAAAATATTTCTATTATAATAAAACATCTACGCTTTTTATGAAGTCAATTTATATTATATTATCATTAACAAAAAGTAAAATTAATTATTATACTTAAAATAATATTATTTATAACTTATAAACTATTAAAAATCATTTGAATTATTCTAAACTTGCATGACTCGAGTTTATTCGAATATGAGAGAATTTAAGTCTGAAAAATTCGATTTCAAAAAGGTTCGAGCTCAAAAATGCTCTAATTTAAAAAAATTCAAGGAGGATATAATCTAAACCCAAAATAATTTGAATAACCCAATTCGAGCCTTCTTAAATCCAATCTTTTGTCACCTCTAGTATTTTTTTTTGAAGGGAAAAATTTGTTTTTAGAAAATTTTAAGGGGATAAAGCTAAAAATTTTGTATTCAAAATGCTTAAATTGATTTTTTTTTATTTTACTTTTAGGAAGGCTAAAAATGTAAATTTTTCATTTAACAAAGAAGTTAAAAGGAAATTTTAAATTACTAATATTTGGTAATGACTAAAGTTGAATTGTCCTATCTAATCAAAGGCCACTCAAATAATATAATTTATTTTTTAAAGTTACAACTAATTATATGAAATTTTTTTAATCGAAACCAATCTTTATAAGCAATAAACTAAATAATTTAACTTAATCTATCTCTACTTTCACGTAATGGGACGTGAACCTTATTTTAATTAAATGATATAATGTATTTTAATATATATTTTAAGGATTTTTTTAAATATTTTTATATCATGAATATATATTACCTATTTGTGTTTGTTAAGTTTATATTTTAGTCATCGAACTTTATTTTGTTACAAAAACAGTTATTTATAACACTGCCTAAAATGAAAACAATTTTTAATGGCATCACCTAAAATAAAAATAGCTTTTAGTGACTGCTTAAAATAAATTATTTTTTTTCATATTTCGGTTCCTAAACTGTACGATTTCCCTATAGCAAATTATTATAAAGAAAAATTACTTTATTTTAATCGCTTTATGAGGTTGAATTTTTTATTTTTTTTATTGTAATCAAAATATCTATCATTAATAATAAGGATTAACCCCTCGCCACAAGTGACCTCTGCAAAAGTATTATTAAAGTTGAATTTTTGTTTAGCTTTCAAATCATTTCACCCATCAACTGGATCATTCATAAGATTATACACATCAAGTCGATTAAGTTGAAACATGAATAAAGGCACATGTAATTCAGACTCCACCCCCATTTTTTTTCCAAAGAAAAACAAAAAAGGAGCAGCTTTGAAATGTTAATCAATCAATAAGAAATTACAACCGTAAATTGGAAAGAGCTAAGACAATTCACTATTGGAATTTTAGAACAAAATTTGGGGTGCATATTTACATAACTTACAAAATTTTCTCACTTATAACTGTAAATTACATGCATGCACACGTGCATAATTACCATCAGGCTTCCACATGTCTGCGAATCTTTTTCTTTAGTTTGTCCTGCTCCCGGTATCTCTCTTGCCTTTCTTCTCTCCGACGCTTTCTTAACACCTGTTCATCCTTTGCTCTCTGTGCCTCTACTTCTTTCCGTTTTTCCTCCTCCTTGATTTTCCGCTTCTTCATCTGCAAATTTAAAGTTATTTTTTCATTAAAAACCTTCCACTAGCAAAACGCTTTAGCTCGTCAAGGGATGGAAATATAAATATCACACACAGACCTTGTCATTTCTAATCAACTGAAGGTGTTGAACAAGAGCGTGAACTTTCCGTTCATGAGGCTCCATGACAACAGCTCTTCTATCTTCAAGAAGTGGTCGTTTCCGGTGTGGTATATTCTTGGGCTTCGATTCAAATGGGAGATCTGCTTGTAACGCCTTAGGGATCACAAGGGGATTGAATTTCCTTGGCTTTCTCTCAATTGGCTGTAAACATGCACAATAAGAACAGTAAACGTAACAGAAATAGAGAAATAGTAGGAACCCACATTAAAACAGAAATAGCATTCACAAATCCAAATAAAGACGACCTTGTAGAGGGAATCCTTGTTAACAGGAATAGAAAGATTGTGTTCTCTCCTCAATTCTGCGACAGTTTTCATTCCTCGCCAGGTCTTCTGACGAGGTTGCAACGAAGTAGTTAATGGATTATAGAACTGAGGAACTTCAACTTGAGTCCATGCACGCAAAAAGACAATGTCACTCATCAAAATTCGATCCTCAAAGGTGCACCTTGCAATTCCTTCCCTAGCTTGCCCTCCCTTCTTTTTGGGTTGATTACCAATCTCTTCCTTCGCTGCCTGAGCAATATAAAATGCCATTAGCTTTTAACTGCTATTCTTTATGTAGGACATGGATTTATTTGGGTTGTGTTAAGATAGCAGATAATGCTGTAATTACGTCATACCAAAGCAAGATCATAAGAAGGATTCTTAGGCATGGATATTCTCCACGTTTTACCACTCATCTTTAGAGCAGTCACTATCAGAGAAGACTGGTTCTCAAAAGTAAATGCCATTGGCAGAATCTAAGATAAATAATCATACAAATCTCAAGATTCTCAACTCTATATGAACAAAGCATACCTTTTTCACCTGCCCACGGATCCCACTCACAGTTCGAATTGCTGCACCCTCAAACCGAGCTACTTCAAGATCTGAAGTAAACATATCCTTGATGAGGGCTGTTTTCTTGAATATTTTACAGGGGTATCCAACTAGCTTGATTTTTTTCACTATCCGTGCTGCATGGTTGAACTCAAGTACGTATGCTGTTGCTATGATGCGAAATGCCGCCTGTTATGCCAAATAAAAACTGATTAGTGAGTAGTATAAGAAACGGAAAGGAACAATGGAGTGAAAAACAGAATAAAGCATTCAGGCAACTCCAAGGGTTCAAATTGAAACTCACTCCAAATATACACTGTAAATAGTAGATCTAATAACCCTCTGAAAATAACAAATTGGATAGTGTCGAACATTCAATTTTTTACTATCCATTTCCAACCCTAGATTAATAATTCACACAATTTTAATATCAGGAAGATTGTTTCTTAGAAAGACTAAACATGTACAATTCATTGACTATCAAACTACAGAAGTTCAACAGTACTAGAGGATTGCATTAGATTAGTTAATATCGGGAATGCAATAGCCAAGAATTTTATATACAGCTTCACCTGTGACTTAGGAACAGAAAGCAGCATGGTCAAGGTTGAGTTGCTAGCCTAGTGAAGCGATCAGTTTTGATCTTATAGATGACATTTCGAGGGATATTGGGCTCCAATCCAAAGCAAGATACGGCAAGGATCATAACTAATAGGATTAAAAACTAGTTCAAGGCTTCAAAAGGGCTTTTCTTGGGCTTCATGCTTAACTATAAAAAAGTTTTACCACTTAAACCTCTCATTGTATTAGAGGCCACATCTAATTTAGTAAAAGAAGAATATTTAATTCTCTGTACAACAATGATCCACCAGAACCAACAAATAACTGGGTGGTGAAGTAGGCTTTAATTTCCGATGGTTTCAGGTCACCATTTTACCGGCACATCAACAATATTTAAATATTCACCAAACTCAGTTACACATTATATCTTTTTGCTTAAGTTTTAAAAGTATGAAGATTAAATTGGCTATGTTTTTAGGAGAGGGACTAAACTGCCAGACGGTACTGCGAAGACTTCCCAGATTCTTGACTATATTATCACTCACCACCATCCTCACTTGTTCCATATTTTATAAGGATCATAACATGAAAAGTACATAAAATTGAGCAAAGTGACCTGATTGTTAGATAAATTCTGAACAGCAAGCACTCCAGTCTTGGGTGGAGCAAGAGGGCCCCAAAACATAGCAAGGCAATGCATATGTTCTGGAGTATACTTGAGCATGCGATGTCTTCCATTTTGGTCCTCAATGGCATAAACAGGGGTGGTCTGGTAACGCCTCCATCCAATTGAAACAATTATTGGATCTCTAGTCTTCAGCACTTTCTTGTGCCATCTGTGTCGTTTTAGCCTCGTCTGGAAGAAAAAGGAAACCTCTTAGATCATGTATGTTCTACAACAAGATAGAATACAAACACCATAGGAATCACAATAGAGACACTATGCACCAGAATGTGGCATAGATTATCAAATTGTTATACTAAATATACCCTGTCTAAATCTTATCAAATTTTATTTCACAACCTTCCGAGAGTTTAGATCTATATTTACTTGTTCAATAATGTTTTAGCTCTGAACTCTACTACCAAAACAATTACCAATTGTAAAGATCCAATTTAAAATCACATGACAATAGGGTTAGAGACAGAACCAGAAGATGGGGCCACTGTAAACTCAAGATAGAACCAGTAAGGGAAAACACCAATTAAATGTTAGAACTCCAATTCACATATAAACCCAGAATCATTAAGTGAAAGAATTGAATATATTACATGGAAAATAAATAATTTTTACAAACAAGAGAGGTCTAATACAGTGCTAAACATTCAACCTAAAACTAATTAACAATATGTGGAAAAGTTGTACTCCAAAAGTCTAAACTATGAATTTCATTGTTTTATCATACATGTGTAAATGAACAGAAGCTAGGTTGGTTAATTACATATGCAACTCTCTAGTTTTTTGTATTTTTCACATAGAAAACAAATAGATTCCTGAACTTTTTTAAACAAGTAATAACATTTGAATCGAGAAGTAGCTTTTAACTGATTCAGTGTTCCACATTTTTCAATTTTGGAAACTTATTTATTCTGAATTCATATAATTTATGGTTCAGATATTTACTACATATATAAGAGCCGTTCTTCAACAAGAAGCACCAATCCCTCAATAAGGCAAACAATCATGAAACGGCACTAGATACTATAATTTCTCCAAAAATCCATTGTAGTAAGTCACTCACAAAGTAAAGATATTTAAAATTCATGAAGACAGTGGTTCAACTAAAATAGTGGAAGAAGCCACAAATTAACATGAGAGATGATATATAACATTTATCCTACATGATGCTAGAACTACAGAATAATTTAAAAATATCTTCCAATCCTTAAAGCGAAAAAGGGGGCACCCATGGATAGATAAAAACTAGAAAACAGTGCATCCAACCTGCATGTATCCAACATTCAGCAGTACAATAGCACAATATTAATAATCTTAAGTGTCTTCTAACCTGCATGTATCCAACATTTTCCTCACCGAGACCAATTCCTCCAACCAAAATGGGATGACAGGGATCAAAATACTCTATCATCTCAAAAGGAACATCGCGAACTTCTAGCCTTAGATACATTCCTGTTCGGAATCCCTCAATTTCCAATCGGGTAGTCTCATCGAGATCCTCGAGTTCTGCTATATTAATTTGTTTCTGGAGTTCAATCTCTTCTTTCAACTGGAAGAACGAGAAAGATTTAGAGCTTAAACCTAAAAGTTAGATTATAGATCTATCAATAAAAATGCATAGTTACCTTGTCATAATACCCACTGTCATTCGCTTGACTGCGGTGAAACTCTCCCCCATTTTGTACATAAGTTTCCTCTTCCGGTGATTCGGATCCATCATAAGTAATAAAAGTTAAGGTTGCAAAAGCAAGACAGTTTCCCATATATACATCTTACTTAACAGAAATCAAAACCAAACTTTCATTGAGAGAATAAGAATCATGCAGTCCGGAAAAAGGCACAAGTGCAAGCAACAATCTTGAGCATGGATGAGAAAATACAGACAGCAATAGCAGGAGTGCGTACCACATTCAAACCCCCACCCCCTGCCATTAATAGAATTTACCAATATAAACAGGAAGAGATGGATCCAAGCAGGCAGAAAATAAGAATATAAATGGCGACGTTCAAAGTAGTTTAACTAATAAAAGGATATTGAGCATCAAATTTTGCACGGAGAGCTAGCTTTTTTAACCTCCGCCCCTCAATTGCATCATCATCTTCCTTTTGGATTCCACCATTACTAGAATCATCTTTCTGATGACTCTCATACTTCTCACCAGTTTCTAAATCTTCAAAGTCACCATCCATATCATCTTCTTCAGTTTTAGCTTCTGACATTTGATTTCTGAGGGCACCTTTAGACCAATCACCAGTGACAAAACGATCACGAATACTCTCATATACTTCTTCTTCTTTCCAGTTCTTAAGTTCTGAAAATTTAGTGGATTTCGAACAGTCCTCAGTGTTGATGTTCCCACAATCTAATCCTTCAATCGAATTCTACAGTAATACAAAATAATATTAAAGTTGAGAAAATATAAACAAATAAAATTATCAACAAGATGGCACACTGAAGCATCCATACATGCAAACTAATGAAATTATAAATTAGTCATGCCTACATGGAGGACACACCTTTGCCCTTTGCCCTTTGGGCTTAAAAAATTCATCTTCATCACTCTCTTCATTCTCACTGTCGTCCTTCACTTCATTAGCGGAAGTGTTTGATGTTGATGCAGATTTCCCATATACAAGCTGCATCAGGTTTATATTCTGTTTTTTAGAGGCCCTTTCCACCAATGATGCTCTCCACTTTGATATGTTTCCCATGCCATCTTCTAGAAGGACAATGTTAAAATTGCAATTAAAAGCAAAACAAGAACTTGGAGGAATATATCTACCATGATAATTAACCACTTCTGAAATTAAACTGCTAGAGACACTATCTAGAGACGTCAAATGCTGGGCCCTATCACTCTTGACATTTGAAAAGCTAAGTGTGAGCCAGAAAAACAATTTCTTATTAAATTTATATTTTTTTAATCAAAATTAAACAATTCAGTTATTTACAACTAAAACAATTTCAGGCCCAGCAACGCTTGAAATATAAATTTAAGCTGAAGTCTGGCTTTAGCAGACTAAAATTATGAGCCCAGTGCTGAGTGTATGTGCCTACCCTTGGACAGCTATGCTAATATGTAGCCAAAATTCATTATATTGCTTTATAAAGCATAATTTCTACAAGCATAGCCTACAGTATGACGTCTATTAGTGGAGAAGTATTACACATGTATAATAGAATATAATACATGAACAGTACCCTCAGACTTCAGATCCTCTTCGTCACCATTGGAAAACTCTGAACCAGAACATGACTCGTTATCTTCATTGCTTCTGTCATTTTCACCTTCATCGTTGTCATCGTCATCATCATCATCTTCATCACCTTCATTCTCTTCATCTGTACTCTGCAAGGAAGTTAGTGTAAGAAAAAGGGCTTTCAACAAATTGTAGAGAAGGAAAGGATATGATTTCATGACTCTTCCACCTACCTGCTGTGGAACAAAACTATAGTTCTTCAAATACAAGCAAAAAGAATAATCACTAAATACCTTGAGATTACTATGATCAACACCGTCTCCAAAGATTGCTTTTCTCCTTTTCCTACCATTGTGAAACTCAACTTGTTCCTTAACTCGACCCAGCCGCTCTGACGCATCTGCATTTCCTTCTTCAAAATTCCTACCTTCACTTTTCAGCATTGCACCTTCTGGAACACCTTCATCTTGATCTGAAGACTCTGAACCATCCAGATCAAACTCACTTTCATCTTCTTCTCCATTAGACTGGTATTGCTTCAAAGGCTCTATATCACGAATTAACTTTGGTGCTTCAACAGAATCCCTGTTGTGATCTTCAGCTTGCAATGAGCTATTAGAATTCCGACTAAAAAGGGAAATTTTAGTTTTTTCCAACTTCTCATCAATTGGGTTCTTTATAGTCTGAAGTGATTTCACCAGGGCCTCACCAACATCTCGTTTATTTCCTATGACGACAAAAAGGAATAGTTGAGATATTATCTAAAGATACCTTCAATAATAGGGCGAAATTTATGAGAAAATGAAAGAGACTAAAAACCTTTATTTGTTGTTCCCCCCATTTCATCAACTTTAGAATACTGAACAAAGTGGTCATTAATGTTTATGTAGACCGCATCTTTGTCATACAAGAGATCCCCAAGTCCAGACATGGGGGCATAAAAAAGTTTTTCTTTGTCACGGAGTCCCTTCTTTTTTGCAGCTGATGGTAAAGGGCATGGATCAGATAGGCCTGTAACACCAGCCAAGCTAAAGTCTCCAACACCGGCAATATGGACCTGATCACAGATTGTATATGAAACTTAGGTGCAATAAAACTAAGTCATTTCCCAGATTGGATAACAATAAAAAGAATTAATTGAAGAAGAAAAAAAATCTGTTATCCATATTGAAAGTGCAATCCTAACAAGTAAAGATGATATTTATAACTTTGTTTCCATGTAGAAAGTCAAATTCAATTCTATTGATAAAAACGCAAGTTGTGAACTCTGGTACTAAATGGAACAAATAAATGAAAACAAGCATGTAACACCAGCCATACAGAATGCTTGCAAGAACCAAATCCATCCTAAGAGCTTTCACCCTGGTGTACTCAGAACTATAGCACTATTTCAAGATTACAAATATCAGATGCCAGTGTTTGGATAATTATTCACCTGAATTAGATTTCACCCTAAAATACAAATCAAATTCATAAATCAACATACCAGTTGTGGTGGATATAATAAAGAAAATACTGAATTTCACCCCAATCAGTTGACATGACATGTAACTCACAGAATAGAACAAAGAAATGAGGAACAGAACAACAAATTAGCAAACACTAATTAAAATGAGCACATTGGAAGCTCAAGGTCATATCATTAACTAAAGAAATGGGGGCTTGGAAAAAATTATCCAAAAGAAAATATATATGGATTGACAGGTTATTATCAAGGTAGAGACATCCCTAGTGAACCAATCTTGGGACTAAACATGATTCACTCTTTTAAACATTAAGATCATCAACTACAGTGAGGATGCTTCCATCCATGGGAAACTTGATACTGATACGATATGAGGCTACCACAACCAAGTTAGCGAGGAGAAAAGGTTATTCTAGCAATATCACAAGCTAAGAAACTATATGATTCTTGTAAAAGAAAAAAGGTAAAGGCTGGAGCATGTGCAACCTCAAGTTCTAGGGCATAATGGCAATGGATGAGGCGATCTTTTATGGCAACTATATAACCTTACTGAAAAAATATAGCAGAATCTTCACTGGTAAAATCTTTTAAATATTTAAAAATACCCAACAGTTTAACATGCAGCATAGCAATGATTGTTAGAAAAGATTCAAAGGGCATACCTTAGTTCCCTTTTTCAAATTACAACCTCGCAGATAACCGTAAAGCGTAATATTCCTATCACATTTACTGTTCATTTGCACTCTCTCAGGGGGAGTAACATCTTCAAAACGGTCAACCAAGATATACGGATGAGAAGTCCTCCACGATAAAGGAGGGAACTTCATAACAGATATAAATCTTGCAAGATTGTGAACTTCTCGCTTGGGATACCTGTTAGATAAGAGGGAGAAGCAACAATAAATCTCACAATTTAACTTATTAAAGTACACTGCCACGGAATTTCACAGTTGAGCATAGTCAAAATAGAATCTTAGGTGGGATGCTTACTTCCCGTGAATGAGACCAGATAAATAAAACAATTTAGCTCCATCATATATTTCTGTCCAGAAACGGTGTTTGAGACGCTGCTTTGTTTTCTTTAGTTTCTTTACGTCCTTAAACTTATCAAGGTGAGTAAGAACTCCCATCACCTTTGGAAAACCATGAACTTGCAAAATGTTAAGGAATTCAAATGTTTCCTACAAAATACCAAAAAGCATCTAAAACATTAAAAACTCTCACTAAATGGAACTTGACATTCAAAGAGACGATTTATAAAAATAATAATTTTCAAAGAAGCAGATTGCCATCTTCTAAAAGTAAAAGCTATGGAAAGCATAACAAAAATATTCAGTATCTCACCATTTCAAAGCCGTAACTTCCATCAATTAGAAGCAATGCTAGATCAGCAAACTTTGCAGCATCAATCATACCATTGATATCATTTGGACACTCAACAAACTGCAAGCGCCGTTGCTTGCCTAACAAGTTCAATGAATCCCACATCAGACAAGGGAGCCTCAACTCCACTATTTTTCTAAACAAGATAAATACATATAAACAACTACTAAAATTTAGGGAGACATCAACCTGATACTATGGTTATTGGTCCTTGAACATCAGGTAAATTATGCTTTGTGTAATGCTTTACGAGAGTCTTGATTAAAAGAGACTTTCCAACCTGCAACAAGAAAAACGTTCAACAATAGTTAACCAATATAATCATGGGAAAAGACTTCTAGATGTTACCACAGAGTTAATTGTACACACCCAGACAGACAGATTGACAAATTACTAAGTCGGTAAAAATCTGAAACTAGGCATCAAATGGCATTTGGAACAAACAATTTCCAAGGTTTCCTAGGCTGCAGTTCAATCTTCAAGATTTCTCTACTCGATAACGTCAAACATAAATAATTCCGAAGTCAGCACTTTAAAATATACATTATTCTGTTATTTCTTGCAAATTACATCAATATTGATAGAAAATTCTTCACTCCCCCTCTTTTCTCTATTCAAAGGTTTCTTCACCCTTTCTTTATAAGGCATATTACAAGGCAAACATATGCTATCTGTAACATCAAAGCTCCTCACAGAACTATGAAATAGTGAAATCTCAAACGAGGAAATTAGGACATCCTCAAATTAAAGTTTCAATCCAATATTAGGCTAAACAGCACCGTTTCTCCTCCAGCAACAGCTCTCAATCAAATATATATATTTCATTGGTCCAGGATGTCAGAAAAGGGCTTTATATTTCCTTATAATTTTCTTTTACACTCAATGTAACAGGCAGATCTGAGTCAAATGGAACCACCTCTTTTTTAACCTAGTTCTTATAGTGACAAACCAATTTAGACATCCTAAAAGGACAATTAAATTAAAAAACTCCTCTGTTCCAAACAAGATAATATCAATTACTTTGGTTCCAAAATATAACAAAAAATAGAGAATAATCGTGTAAGTAAGAAATTGACCTGAGGGGGCCCCTGCACCACGACCACAAATGGAGGCAGCTCGCCATAAGAGCGATCGATAACAGGAAGATGAAGCCTTCTTTGTTCTTTTTCAACGGCACGCGATTGCAAACGCTTCGCTTTTGTATTGGAACGAAAAGCAAATGCCTAATATATACAACGAAAGATTAATTTAAAAAGCCGAAATTAGCTAAAGCCGAAGAGAAAATTCATAGCAAGTAAAAAGGAGGAAAACAATGGAACCTTAGGATTTTGCTGCTTCTGGTCGGAGTTTTGATCCTTGTTTTTGGCTTTGGTTTTCTTTTTTGCAGAGGCACCCGAGTGGCGAGAGCGGTGAGCCTTGTGAGACTGCCCATCAGCGCCACTATCCATGGCCATGGCAGCTTCTTGGCGAATACAAAGGGAACTGGCAGTAATATGTTTGTTACTATTGTGGCTACCAATTGCAAAACAAGTAGAGACTCAAAGTGAGACGGCAGTGGCAACTTATATTTGTTGAGGTGGAGAGTTCCGGAGGGGCTAGAATTAGGTTTTAGTTTAGCTTAGGTTTGGCTATGTTTGATGCTTTTATATCCCCTGGATTTTTTATTTTTTTTTATTTTGAATTTTTACAAATTACTTTCAAATTTCATAATTTTTTCAGGAGCTTTGGAAAATTATATTATTTTTAATGATATTTAAATTTTTTTAACATTTTCTGATTTTATTAGTTTTTAAAAAAATTATATTCAGGAAGTTTCTTTTCCAAAATTTTGGACTTATTTTTTTGGATTATTTAGATTTTCTTTTCTTTTTTTTTTGTGTATTGTTCTTTTTTCATTTTTTTACTATTCAACCTTGGACATATAGACATAGCATATGTTAATCAAAATAGTTAATACCCTCTACAATTGTCCTTATTTGTTCACTTTTAAAAAGTATAAGAATTCAGTTACTCATTTTTTAAAAGGATCAATTTACTCAAAATTAGAATTTAGATGTTTTCACCAAACTTTTATCTTATTCTTTTTTAATTAAATCCTACATGAAAACATATTTACATTATTTACTATGCCACATCATTATTTATAAAAAAAATGCTTTTTAAGGAGATAAAGTCTAAAAAAAAATAAACATAGAAATAATCCAAGTAGAACTACAAACTAAATTAACAAGCTTTTAATTTATCTAAATTCTTACTCTTCTTTTCACCCTTAATAAAAATTTTGTACTACCTGTTTAATAAATTCTCGATTTATGATTTAACTTCAGTTTCGAACAATTCGTTCCAAAATCATTTTTAACTCGTGTCTAAACCACTATACTGACCTAACCAGTTGATATGATTCAAACAACATCTTATCTTATAAATAAACTCAAAAACAAATGTGTTTAAGAATAAAATCAAAATGAAATTGACTCGAAATTAAACAAAATTATTTTAATAAATCATTTAGACATATAGTTTATGATCTATAGTTAAAATAATTGAATTTTTAGATTAAGTAAAAATTATCAATACATATCTTAAAAACTGACTACGAAATTTAAATATATTATTTAAGATGTTCATGGACAATTTGATATTAGACATGCCTATGCATATTTGTCCAAGCTTAACTCAATTTGAAATATGGGCCTCAAATGTTATCTAAATCCATTTAAATCTGCCTATTATTTAATATGATTATTTTATTTAATAAATAATAATTATATGTCTTTTATTATGGTTTTGTGCATTTTTCTCTTTTATTAAGCTTTTAAATATAAACAATTTAATAGTTTTTTTAATTTATATTATAATATAGTATATGTAATTTCAATTTGATATAAGTTACATGATATATATAAAAATATATATTATAAATTTGAAAATAGTTTGGTCTTATTTGGGTTTTAATATTAGAGTCCTAAACTTATCCTATATTTTAAATGGTTTTCTCTTTTTTTACCTAACTCAAAATTTTAGAATTAATATTTTCATTTAAATTCTCTCAAATATTAGACTTACCTTCAAATATAGAGGTTAGACTAATCCTTAAATAAATTTATTCAAAATTAAAATAAAAAACAAAAACAGAAAAATTATAATTATAATAGCATTAAAACTTGAAAAAAGAAGGTTTGTAAAATTTAAAAAAAAAACTAAAATAACTTTAAGACTTTAAAAAATATCAATTTTATACATTAGTCCCTATACTTTACAAAAGTTATGATTTAGTCCATAATCTTTAATTTGATCAATTTTAGTCATTGTACTTTTTGAATTGGTCAATTTTAGTTCCTATACTTTTCGAATTCTAAAATTTTAGTCTTGACCAAAACAACATCAATTAAATTCATTTGGTTAAATTCAATTACTAATCTTTTTATTAGCAGATCATGTTACTAAGTTTGGGGGGCTAGTAAATTTTACAAAAATTTTAGAAGTTTAATAAGACTTATTTTAATAAAATTTGGGGTCTAAATAATTTTTTTTGTGAGATTAATGAGAATTTCCATAATTTTAACAAAGATTGAAGAAAATTTTCAAAAACTTGAGGGGGCCTAATTAAATTTTTCTAAAAACTTCAAGAGAGAAATGAAATTTTCCAAAAATTTTGACGGATTTAATTAAAATTTTCTAAAAATTTCAATGGAGAAATCAAAATTTCCCCTTTTTTGGGGGGAAACCGTAATGGTCTGCCTCTAAGTCGTGTACTATACATACAGTTGTAGATTAATCCATATTCTCTTATTAGATCATTCTAGATTCCTATATTTTTCGAATTTTAAACTTTTAGTATTGATGCAAATGACAGCTGCTAATCCATTAACTGAATTTTTAAAGAGTAATAAGTAAAAATAACAAATTGACGTAACATTATACATATGATAATATTTTTGTCATATTAAATTTCTAAAATAACAATAACTAAATCTACAACATTTTCAAAGTATATAGCAAAAATTCACCTTAAAAAACACACAACCTAAAACAAAGCTCACCCAATATTTTGTAATGTTGAATCTTTTTGCTCAACATATTGTTTATACAGTTTTGGATTTATAGATATTCTTAAAAAAACAATTTAATATTTATAAAAATTACTTACAAATATCAAGTAAACAATATTAAACAAATTATTATAAAGAACTATAGTTTAATATGTAATTGTATATATATGAAATCTTGATTTGATCAAATTCTTGTAAATTATTATTAACACAATTATTGATATGACATCATTTTATATTTATATATTGCATACATAAATGTTACATTTTAGTCACTTATGTTTGAAATGTTATGTTTTAGTCACTTACATTATCGTTTTGTTACAAAATGGTCACTCTGTCGTTAAAATCTGTGACCTCCTAAATAGCAACCCAAAGTGACAGTTAAAATATATTTTAAATGTCAATGTAAATGTCCAGCTGGGATGAGAAAAGTTAAAATTTTTTTATGAAAATAAAATATAAAATTTTGCCTTAAAACCAAATTTTCTCCAGTTTAAAAAGAAGCAACAATTGGATTTTTTTTCCAGCAGAGAAAAGAAGTGAAGAGTAGAATGACTGAAAAGAAGAAAAAGAAAAAGAAGAAATGGGCATACCAACCTCTATATTTGCTTGTTATTATGGTTGCCCACAATATACAAATAAATAAAGATGAAGCATGTCTTCTTTTTTTTTTTTTTCTGTCACATATATATTAAAATATGAAAAATGGACGACATTTTTGCAAAAAAAAAAAACATAAGATTTGAACCCAAAATCCAGGTAAAGAACAAAAAAATTCATTACTTATTGTAATTCATGCTTGGACCCTCTATTTGATCGATCATTTGTTCTTTCATTTTGAATAAAAAATATAATCAATTGATGGAGCACTCAATTTAATTTCTACTGTTTTGATTCAACAAAAATGACTATGAAATGGAAGGTTTTTTTAGTCAAAATGAAAACGAAATTAATATGTCCATTTAATTAATTTATAAAATTCAATTAATTAAATTTATTTAATTAAAAATTAAATTTTTAATCAAAATGAAAACGAAATTAATATGTTCATTTAATTGATTTATAAAATTCAATTAATCAAAATGGAGCACTCAAGGGTTTTTTTTTTTTTCAGTTTAATAATTAATTTGATGCATTGTTTTTTTTATTATTTCAAGAAACTAAATTAATATGTTCATTTAATTAATTTATAAAATTCAATTAATTAAAATTTTAATTAAAAATTAATTAATTTACTTGGTTGGATATTCACGTTGGTATTTAAAACTCATTTTATCTGCGAAGTCGGACTGTCGTTTGGGAGGTAACAGATTTTAACGGCAGAGTGACCATTTCGTAACAAAATGATAATGTAAATAACTAAAACAAAACATTTCAAATATAAGTGACTAAAATGCAGCTTGAAGCAAATAAAAGTGACTATTTTAATAATTTACCTTTAATAAAATGATATCATCATCGTAATAAAATTGTCTTCATCATCACTTAAAGTTGAAGAAATAATCAAAAGTTCTTATATAACTTTTCAGTATATATCAAAATCATTCTCATCAATTAGAGTTAGCTCCTCAACTACTCAATTTTACATAATATCAATATTATCAAATTTAATAAGATGTAAATTTTTTTCATCTTATTAAAGAATAAAAAAAGTTTAAATAATAGTTCAGAGATATGAAATTTAATTTGAAATTTATTAGGTCGTTACACAACCAATCCAATTAAATAGGATAGAAGTTGACTCTAATGATTGGCGGCTTCCTTTCTATAAATACCCACAGTTCCATCTTTCCTTATCATCCAAAATTATCTCAAACTTTTCAAATCTCAAACACTCCAAGAAATTTATAATTTCTTTTCTTATTTTACGGGGTAAAATAGTCAAACATATTGTCAACTATGTTTTCGATATGGTAAATTCTCCAAATAAATTCTTTTTTTTTTGTGGAAATATTTTTAAGAATCTTTATTTTTTTTATTTTTAATACCCAGAAGATCGAATTATTCAAATTTGACATAATTTAAATTCTTAGTACCCGATGGTTGGATAGGAGAACGTTTGAGGGATGTTGATTTACATGTGCCAACAACGATGGTGAAGTTCAATATCATTTTAGAGTTGGTTGTTGCCTTGCTGGAAAGATGAAAATCGAAAATATTTACTTTCCATTCTCCAAGTGGGGAAACGACCATTATGCTCAAACATGTCACTTTAAAAATCAACGTTCTAATTGACAGGGAGGTGATGATCATACCTTGTGACATTGATCTAATACAATTGTGACTGATCGTTGGGTGCTATGTTGTTGAATGAGAAAGCAATGAATGATTTAGATGGGGGTATTGAGTGAAGTGCATATGGTTGGATTGCTTTGTCTTGACAAAAGTATCTGGTACCATGAGAATCAACTAAAAATACTTCAACGCTAGAAGATTAAATCTCATTGGTATAAACTGAATCTTCTTTATCAGCAATAGTAAATGTTTTTTGGCATTTTTGAATAAAAAAATGAGAGAATGAGCTCAAGGAAAGTTGCTTGCAAGTTCGATTAGTTGATTGTTGCTACCGTTGCTTGTTGATAATAATGTTGATGGAAACAAGTTTTTTTTTTTTTTTTGCTATTGAACTTGAATTAGAGTTGCTTTTATTGTTTGTTCTTTTTTTTATTTTTTATTATTATGACATATTGATGATTTTTTTTCGAACATATATGTGGCAGTGAATTGTCTTTCGTTTGTTACTTAATATTTCCCAAACTTTAAATAACACATTGTGTTTTAATTATTGTGCTTTCTTTTCTTGCATTAATAGTTGATTCCATGGTTCAAATTCATACTTGAGTGTGTAGATTAAGGGGGAGTGTTAAGTTAATTTTCTGTACTTGATATGTTGATAAGCTTTTGTTCAAAAATGTCAACTGAGAATTTGTTAGTGTTGGTTATAACTCTGTCAACACAATGCCAGTTTCAAGTTATGAAAAAGATGGCAAGACATTATAACTTACCTTATTTTATTAGTATATTTTGACCAAATTTGATTGGACAATTATTTTTTTATTTTCAAAGATTGTTAGCAACATATTTGTGAAGAATTTGAGTGGAAGAATAAAGACAAACAAGGATCAGATTCAGACTTTTAATGTAATTGAACTTATCTTAATTAGAATATCCGATCTTTAAAAGAATTTGATTTTGAGAAAATCTCATAATATTCTACAAAATCGTTTTTAAATGGATATTTTAGAGGAATTAGTGATTGTATTTGATTATATCTCAACAAGCCTTTTATCACTTATTATAATGTACGGCTTGTTTAGGTTAGATGCACAAATGAGAGAGCACATTACTTATTCAATTAAAAACTATTTTTGAGTGTAACAATTGTAAGTAAACTGAAAATTCAAGAGGAAAAATGAATCATAAAGTGGTTTGATTACAATGTAAAAAAAAAAAAGTCTCTCTTTATGATGTGGTGTATGTATCCTATAACAATAATGGAGGTTGAGTATATCTACACTCTTAAAAATGTCTATAGCTTGATCAAGAGGGGTGTAGAGTTAGAAAAGCATCTCAGATAGCCTCATCTATACGAGTGTGGCAATAAGGTTGCTTCCTATGAGAATTAGGGCTTATATTTTAGAACGCTCGTTATAATTGGGAAAAAACACATGACCATGATGTAATGACTTTATGAATCTCATTGTGATGCATTGGAAATCTATGCATGTGATGTAATACTTTGTTTCCCTAAAATAACTTCAGTTTATGACTTAGTTCACTATTGGCGCTAGAGCAAAGATTGTTGAATACTAAATGTAGATTCAAGTCGTTGGCACTTGCCATATAAGTTGTCAAATTGGTGCCATTAAAATTTTGAACCATGGATAAAATTTCAAAAAAATTATGAACCAATTTTGAATTTTGTTAACTTTGTTTTTCTTTTTTTGAATTTTATGAAGTATACATGGACCGTCATATGAGTTAGTCACATTGGTGCCATTAATTTTTTAATGGATTGATTACTTGTCTATCTAAAAAAAGTAACTTGATTGAATTTTAAAGGCTGAATGGTAAAGTGATTTAGAAAAAAAATTAGACCAAAATATTAAAATAGGTAAATGTTAAGAGTTAAATTTATCATTACATGTTTTTAAAAAGACAATAAGCTTTCGTAAGTTATAAAAGTGCTAATTAATTGGGTGAATAAAGTGAATTTTTTTATTGGGGCTTCTACCTTCTATCTTCTACATGTTAGCTAAGTGTAGAATAGATGATTGAACTTATTGTATCATTGGGGACTGCTTGCAATAAAATCTATTGTTGGACAGAACACGTTAGCGAACAAAATATATAAATATAAAGTTTTACTAAACATTGAGTCCTGTTTAACACAGTTTCCTTAAGATAGATTCAGCCGCTCCTATAGTACTTGGAGAAACGTTGGTCAAATGTCTCTCATGATACAACAACACGATCAAAGCAGTAGCACCTCTGCAGTGATCAATGAACGAATGTTGCCTTTTTCTATCACCGGAACGTTAGAAAATATGGAGAGAAAAAGAAAAATTTTGAGAGTGAAATAAATTCGATGTAAGAGAGTATGAGTGTGGAAATTTTTTTCAGAATTCATAGCTTTTTATAGGCATTCAATATGGTGGAATTTTTGAAAATTTCAGCAAAATTTGCCATTAAAGGAGCTAATAAATCAATTTGGTTAAAATAAAATCAAATTGATTGAAATCAAATAAAATAAGATAAATGTCATTTTAAAACATATTCTGTTTGTTAAGGAAAAAATAATTTCGTGCTAGGCTAGACTATTTGTAAATGGGCCTAATATTTTGCGTCGCCTACGTCGTGTAGGTGCACCTCAACCCTCACACGCGAGGCGAGATTCCAAATTTAATTATTCAATTATTTTTTAAGAGAGTTTTCATATATATACACATCTCACACTTGGTATTTAATCAATGTAGGATCTAAGCTTTTACTTTTCCTTAATAAATATTTCCAAGTAGCTTATTTTGAGCATCAATTTCTCATTTATCACTCAACTATTTTGAGCATATGATATACCGATGTAAAGGTCTCATTTAGTAGAATATGAAACCATAATTTTATAATTCAACTCTCCACCTTTACCTATTGAGAATATGTCTCAAAATTCTCATGAATTATAATTTTTCAACACCTATTTCCATTGATTATCATCACCAAGAAGGCACATGTCATGTGTGTGCAACCTAGTCCGTGCCTCAATCCCTGTCCCTCAATTTCAATTACTAAAGTTCTCGATAGTTTTACAACAACTAAATAATTCTATACTTCTATCAAGAGTAATTATTGTGCAAGAATATTTAACAATAAAATTTAGAATTATAAAATTTATATTATAAATTTATTTTTGTATATTATTAAAATTCAACTATTGACTATAATTATTTTGTAATATTTGTATATTATTAATAATAAATATTGATTATTTTATAAATTGAATTCTATTAATGTAATATTTTATATTATCTTGAATACATTGAGATAAAAAATAAATATAATTTGAATATTTTATTTTAATAAAAATATAATTTATTTTTAATATATATTAAAAAAATCAACTTGTTAAACATATTTTTCTTTTTGTCTATTATTTGATTTAATTGAAAAATTAATTAGAAAAAAATAAAACATTTAAAAAATGTATCATTTTAAATTAATATAATCTCAACTCTCTATCAAGAGAGAAGTAACTGTCTTCCTAATTATCTCATTTAACATTTTTGTTATTTTCACCAAAAAAACAAAAGAATTTTGATATCAAATAAAAATTTAGTATAATTATAAAAAGCTTAAAAAATTATTTATTATACTTTATCAAACAGACTTGAACTCATTTTATCTAAGTTAAGATATGTTTTTAGCCCCTGTATTTATCTAGAAATTGAGATTTTCTTTTTGTATTTAAAAAGTTAAAAATTAAATCTTCCAATCATTTCAATTAAAATTCTAGTCCAATCATTATTATTGTTTGTAATTGCTATAAAAAATTGTTAAATTATAATTTTTTTTGTCAATCATATGCAACATCATATGATATAATCAACGTGTCAAGTTGGCGTATTTCGATAAAAATTACTAATAACGTTAATGATTGGATTGAGATTTTTAAATTAGAAAAGTAAGAGGGCTTAATTTTTAGCCTTCTTGATACAGGGACTAAAATCACATTTTGTCAAAGTACAGGGACTAACAACAGATTTTAACCTTTTATTTATTATACCTTAACACCAACTCATTTTATTTATTCATTAATTTTTTAGCCAATAACTAACTGGACCAATATCTTTGGACCGGTAAGTTTCCGGTTCAGGTTGAACAGACCCGGTCAGACCGAATTCAAAGCCAAAAGAGAAAGGGAAAGAAAGAAATAGGAAATTAGAATTGTCAACCCATTTTCGTCACCAAATTCAGAATAAATAAACTCATTGCTTTAACAGTAATTATTTGACAGAGACAAAGAGAAAAGAAAGCAAAAGAAAAGAAGAATAAAGAAACGAAGATGGGAATAGCAGTTGCAGGGATGGATTCCCTAAGCGATAGAGCATCAATTATGAGGGAAGCTCTCCAGAAGAGCCAAACCATTACGGACAACGTCGTCTCCATCCTCGGCTCATTTGACAGCCGCCTCTCCGCCCTCGAAACCGCCATGCGACCTACTCAGGTCTCTTTCTGCTTCCTCTAAAGATCTCACTTCCAAACAAAACCAGATGATTCAATTGCCTTTTCCTTATGCTTTCTATTCTGCTTTCTTTTTCGCGTTTTGCAGATTAGAACTCATGCTATAAGGAAAGCTCATGAGAATATAGACAAGTCTTTGAAGTCTGCGGAAGTTATTTTGGCACAATTTGATCTATCTCGTCAGGTTGGTGCTTCATTGCATTTTGTTTCACTGAAAAGAACAAAAAGTAGTTCTAGATCTGTTGGTTAGCTGTATGTTAGTTTTTGTATATTTAAACCTAATCCATGAATTATGAAAGTTTGAATGATTTACTGTCGATCGTTTGAAATTTTGGTAGGCGGAGGCTAAAATACTTAAGGGTCCCCATGAGGATCTAGAAGGTTATCTGGGAGCAATTGATCAACTAAGAAGCAACATTCGCTTTTTTAGCAGCAACAAGAACTTTAAGAATAGCGAGGGGGTGATTAACCATTCTAACACTTTACTTGCTAAAGCTATTTCAAAGCTAGAGGATGAGTTTAAGCAGCGATTAAATTCTTATAGGTTTGTGTTCCTAACTTATATGCTTCTGATCTCGTGTTTTTGTCTTCTGAGTTGTATGTTTTCAAATTCTTGCCTTGTGAAGATCTAGGCTCCATGATGAGATAATGACTTCTTGGGGTGTATTGGAATTTTCTGTCGCCAGATCTTTTACCTACTACTAGTATATATCTTCCTGACAATAGCTTTTGGTTTTTAACTTATTAAGCAATTGCATGGATGTCTAGGGTTTGCTTTCTCAAATTTTCTTGCACTTTTTTTGTGTGAGTGTCAGCATGTATGTGTCTTGGGAGCATCGTTTCCGTCATGTTTTCATTTTTCAGAATATACATAGAAAAAAAATGCCATTGTCTTATTTGTTAATATGATTGAAAATAAGGCTAACAGCTATGAGGTTGAGATCCAAATGGACTAATTGCTAAATCATAAATTGATAATGTTAATACTGCTAGCTATGTCATACTTTGGTCTGATTCTCCCCATACTTTAATCTAGTAATAAACCCAAGGATTAACTGGGAGATACCAGATTCCCTCTTTTCTAATTTAGTTTTAGTTTTTTCAGGGAATTTAGCAATAAGTTACTTTATGGGTGTTTTGTTATTATCTTTAGGATGGGATATTTCAATTTTTAAGGATCTAGTTGTTGTAGTTTACATAATCTTGCAATTTTCTTTATGTTTTATTCCATCCATTTATTTCTTTGGCATTTTAATTGAATTTCAGCAAACCTATTGAGCCTGATCGACTGTTTGATGGCCTTCCAAATTCATTACGTCCATCATCAGGATCACCTGGAAATCAAGGAGAAACTGGTGGCAGGGGTCCATCTCATAGCCACTCTGAGCATCAAAATGTTGACTTGGAAACTGCTGTGTATACTCCTCCCACTCTTATACCTCCTCGAATTATGCCATTGCTGCATGATCTGGCCAAGCAAATGGTCCGAGCTGGCCACAACCAGCAGTTACTCAAGATCTATAAGTAAGATTTTCATTTTTTTTCTTTCAGTTATTTATGCGTATATTCTCATTACTCGTTTAATTGTTTAGACTTCAAGCCATATAATATTTTTTGAACAATTAAATTATTATATGGTTTGGTATGATGCTACTGTCATTTCAATGATAATTGTTTGCTTGGAGTTTTAATTAAATAAAAGTGGTGAGCTAGAGGGTGGGGTGGTTGTGGTGGTGGAAGTCATGTTGGCAACATCAGAGAGCTAATATTGATAAAGTTTTAAAAAATGACTCCCTAGTCTTCTTTGAATCAATAACATCTTAAAGTGTATCTTGTTCTTCCATGTGGCATTAGGATAAAATCATTGGCTGCTTCTTGAAAAGTATTCCTCTTGAAGTTTAATAGCCTTCGACAAGACAAAGGCATCAGCTGCAATTAGAGGCACTATCACTAGAGTCGAGTGGCAACATAACCACTAGTTGATGAGGTCATTATTGTTTTGCTTGAACTGATCTTACATTTTTATTCTTTTCTCAGAGAAACTCGATCTTTGGTTCTGGAAGAAAGTCTCCGCAAATTGGGAGTTGAAAAACTTGGCAAAGATGATGTCCAGAAGATGCAATGGGAGGTTTTGGAGGCAAAGATCGGAAATTGGATTCACTTTATGCGTATTGCTGTAAGTAACATAGTGACATTTTGGAATATAGAGAAATTTCACTCAACATGTTCTTCCAAATGACTTCTTATATTGGAACAGGTCAAACTACTATTTGCCGGAGAACGAAAAGTTTGTGATGAAATGTTTGAAGGCTTCGATTCTCTTAGTGATCAATGTTTTGCTGAAGTTACTGCAAGTAGTGTTTCTGTTCTACTTAGTTTTGGTGAGGCGATTGCAAGAAGCAAGAGATCACCAGAAAAGTTATTTGTACTTTTAGACATGTACGAGATAATGAGAGAGCTTCACTCTGAGGTATGCTTACTATTACTAAACTCATGAGGTCATTGAGAGGGACTGGATAAAATAGAGGTGTCCATTTTATTTAGTTCCATTTAATTAGGCTGATCTGGAATTTTCAATTTTTAGGATTTCCAACTTGGCTAAATTATTATTACATAGGTCAAATGCAACAACTATGATCTTTTATATCGTCTTGGCCAACCATGCATCCTATAGTATTCCATTGAATAGAATAGTTCTAAAATAAAAAGGAAAAATGTTTCATTTTTGTTCTTTATTTCTCATTTATCTCTGTTAATACATATTTTTCTTAGTAAAAATTATGACAACAAATGGCTTACACTATAAGACTATGACTTTCTACTAGATCTCTTATTCTCTGATCAACTTATCAAATTACTTGTATTTACCAATTATTGCAGTCTATGAAGACCATTACTTCCAAATAAAATTAATAAAGTGAAACTGATGTCCAGATTCATGTGAACCTACTTAATTTTGCATCTTTACTGATGTTAAAATTTGTCAACATCATGTACCAAACACATACCTTTAAAGTTGTACTTTTGTATTTTATTCTTTTGAAATTAGGTATCAAGGTTTTAAAGTATTTTGTTTCATAACTATGTTATGATATCTTCATAATTTCATGGATCTCATGGATTGGACATTTAAGGTTTATAACAATATTAGTTAATCTCTTCAAAATCTTTGACATATTCTATCAGATTTCATCTGGTCTTCCAGTTTGGTTGACAATCTAGCGGCCAAATGATAATCAGGTTTAACGTGTAGCCATCATTTCCCTGCTGTAAAGGTGGGGGTATACTCAAACCGTGCTAGGTACTTTTCATTAACTTAAGAGATGGTTCCTTTTGCAGATCGAAACAATTTTCAAAGGTAAGGCATGCAATGAGATTAGAGAATCTGCATTGGGCTTAACAAAGCGCCTTGCCCAGACAGCTCAGGAGACCTTTGGTGATTTTGAAGAAGCAGTTGAAAAAGATGCGACCAAAACTGCTGTCCTGGATGGAACTGTCCATCCTTTAACCAGCTATGTGATCAATTATGTAAAGTTTTTATTTGAGTAAGTTCTGCCTTCTTTAGTTAATAGTTTATTGCTCTATCCCTTTGGGTCATGGTAATGCATGCTTCCCATCTACATTATTGCTCTATCTCAAGGATCACGCACCAATTTAGCTAGTGCTTAACAAATATACAATCAAAGAAATTCCAGACTGCTAGTGATAATCAGCCATATTCCATCTGATATATGGAAAAAATAGCTTAATTTGATCATTCTTCATCGAAATCTTCGTCTATCTTTGTGGTTATTACTTGCTTGCTCTCATTCATGTGATACTAATTGCTTGTTTCTTTACATTGAAATAGTATGCATGACCTACGGTTTTTAAGACTAATTTATACTTGGTTTTTGTTTTAGCAAATGGAGGACTGGGCATATGTCAGTAGGATTAACCATCCTGCAGTTTTCATAATCAAATCATGATATGATTATATGATATTTTGCATTGTCTTGATCTTGAAGCAAATTTAACTTTCCAATTTGAAGAAGCTCTTATTGCGGGATATTTATTTATGTATTTATATTTTCTGAATGATTCCACTGCCAACTTATATATTCAAGCCATTGAATTGACAATTACGTGTTAATTTCCTGCAGCTACCAATCAACACTGACACAACTTTTCCAGGAATTTGAAACTGGTGATGGTACAGTATCTCAGTTGGCTTCTGTAACAATGAGAATTATGCAGGCTCTTCAAACAAATTTGGATGGAAAATCCAAGCAGTATAGAGATCCTGCTTTGACTCACTTATTTCTCATGAATAACATTCACTATATGGTGAGATCTGTGCGCAGGTCTGTCATAAATCTGAATTCTGTACTTTATAAGTTGCTTGTTCGTCTTACGTGTATTTTTTGATAGTTTCTGATTTCTTGTTTAGGTCTGAAGCCAAAGACCTGTTAGGGGATGATTGGGTCCAAAGACACAGGAGGATTGTGCAACAGCATGCAAATCAATATAAAAGGAATGCTTGGCAAAAGGTAGTTTTCTGATGATCTAATTGACATAATGCTAAACAGGACAAATTTGGCATTGTTCTTCTCATTGATGTTTCTTACCAAGTCATTCAAAAAAAGAAATCACTCATTTATCTAATAGACTTATGATAAGCTACTAGTTTTGTACTGTTTCGCGTGAAAGATATTTACAATTTCATCATTTTAACTGCTTTGGCTTGTCTCTGAACTGGTTCTTATGGAACAAACGTCTGCATTCTGCATCCTTCTACACGAGTGAAAGTACCACCTATTTTGCCATCGTTTGATACATCTTCTGCTGTCATCTTGTTGCCTTCTGCTCATGATGTCCTTGTGGGAAACATGGGTTCTTATTACTTGTCATGCATCTAATAGTTTAAAGTAGTTTTTTTTCCTTTATATAGTTCTAATCTATATTTAAGAGGTTATATTGAGTTTTAATGTATGTTTCATCCATATCTAAAAGGCAATAGGTATTTGGCACAAGTGAAGGTGCATCTTTTATTTTAAAATATCTGATAGTTCTTGACCTGTCTGGTGACTATCATAATTTTCAGAACTCCTAACTAAAATATCTGCACATATTTCATAGTAGTCCTTTAGCACAAGGAATGCTTATGAGGACTTCTTTAGTATCTTAATGCTCAAATAATGAAATCAACCTTTGAATATAGACTAAATTAAACCATATATTATAAGTTATAACTAAATTAGAAAGTAAGGACCATAAATTCTCCATGTAGGAACTTGGAAAAAGCCCAGCTATATAGGCCCAAAATCAAGAAAATCAAAATCTGAAGTGGTGCCAACAAAATTGTAGCAAGATTCATGTTGTAAATATAGGCTTGCCAATCAGCCATTATCTCAAAGGGATTATTACAACCTTCTTATAGGCTTCAAGCTAGTAAAATATTTAACCTGTGCTGGTGCAAGTGTGACTAGTCTTTTTTTTTTTTTTTTGTGTGTGTGTAACTATTAAATGTCTAGCACTGGTAACGTAGTGCATACAGCAACATGTAATGTCTAACCATTTACTGCCATGCTAAAAGCCTAAAACACTGGAAATTTTTTAAGCTTAAAGATGGAATATTAATTATTAAGTACAAATTGTAAGAATTAAGCTTCTTTGTAGTCAATAGTTAGCCAACTCCATTCATTACCATGGGTCTTTGACAAAATTTTTTTGGTAGTAGCTCCAATGAGATGATTTTCTCCATTCGTGACATGCCTATTGCCTCGTATACATTTGTAAATAGCTTGCCAGTTGTACGATACTTTCAGATTAGTAATTTCCTGATATTTAACACATTAACCAACTTTTTGTAAATGGCTTTTTTCTACTGTAGATCCTGCAGTGCCTATCTATACAAGGATTAACCTCATCTGGAGGTGGTAGTTCAGTAGGTGATGGAGGCAATAGCAGTGGAGTTTCCAGAGCATTGATTAAAGACAGGTCAATTTTGACTGGCTTGTTGACCCTCTTTGGCTTTTCATTTAATTCCTCAAAAATTTTGTATCTGAATCCATCTTTATTTTTCCTATACCTCTGACATTGATGTGAAGTTATTTGTGGATCAGGTTCAAGGTATTCAATATGCAATTTGAGGAGCTTCATCAAAGACAATCTCAATGGACAGTGCCTGACACAGAATTGAGGGAGTCCCTGAGGCTTGCAGTTGCTGAAGTTTTGTTGCCAGCCTATAGATCATTCCTAAAACGCTTTGGGTACATTTTACTTATTCATAAGCCTATTATTTTAAGTAAGACTAAAATATAAAAAAACCTCTGAACTTTCTTATTTTAGGTTCCTTTGTTTTTCCTGTCCCAAATCAGCTCTAATTCTTTGATTTTCACCAAAATAAGAAGCTGGCTTTTGTTACCGTCTGCCGAATAGATTTTTTTGCTCACATGGAAGTTTGACCTTACATGATGACGTGGCCTAGATTTGCAAATTTCCTCTCTTCATTTTTTATTGTCTCCAGATCCTTTTTTGCCCATGCCTCAACCCTCATTTCTTCTGACCATTGTCTGGTCAGATAAGCTGATCACACCAGATTTGGGGTCAGTAAGGCTGAAAACAGCCTCAAAACAGGTCAAAACGAACTGAAATAGGCTGGATCTAGCTGGAAATCCAGTTTCTTTTAGGTCATTCCGAGCAATTCATGGCCATTTTGTCCTTACAATCTTGGATTTAGGGTATTGCATTCGCTGTTTGCTCCAGTCAAATACTGGTTGGACGAATCTGGGTTGAGGATTAAGAGTGAGAATCTGGAGGAAAGAGAGAAAGGAAGAAAGAAAACGGAGGAAAAAAAAAATGGAAAAGAGATATTTTTTGTCCTTTTCCATCAAATAAATTATTTAATTTTCAATTTTTGGTTCATGTCATTAGGCCATGTCAAAAATAAAATATTTTTTGTTTGTAAATGCCAGTTTTTCCACATCATTTAACATATCGTCAAAGACAAAAAAATCCTGCAGGGATTGACTGTAACAAAAGTTTTTACTTTCCGGTTGCAATAAGGCTTATTTTGGTAAAAATCAAAGGAAATTGAGGGCAATTGGATAGTGTTGAAGGCTTTTATAGCATTTTAGCATAATATTGGGAGTCTTGTTCTTGCAAATGGAGTCATGTTCCAGTAGCTGTAGAATTGTGTCAAATTTTTATATTTCTGTTTCCATACGTGTTGGTAATGGATTTCCTCGCATTTCAAATTGCATTGAAGTGAAGGTAATTTTCCCATGCTTGCATAAGTTTTATACTTGATACTAAAATCAATTGAAAGTAACACGATGTTTTTACTTTGGTTTCTCGAAATCTGTACGGTCATCTATTTGAACTTTTGATCTTATTTCTCCTTGTTTTACTGCAGACCTCTAGTTGAGAATGGGAAGAACCCTCAGAAGTATGTCAAGTATACAGCGGAGGACCTTGAACGAATGTTGGGAGAATTCTTTGAAGGCAAGAATATAAATGAACCAAAACGATAGTTTAGATCCTGCCGTTTTTGAGAAGTCGCTGAGATGATTGTTTTTTCCGGAATGTAGTCCGATATCGTATATCCTTTGCTTGAATGTCTGGTGGTTCTGCTTTTGGAAATATTTGTTAATCATTGGATTGCTAAAAAAATTGGGAGTTGTGAGAAAAGTAAATCAAAAAAGGAAAATGAGGACGCTAAGGTGAGAATAAGAGATTCAATATTTGTTTGTAAAGAATGCGTCTTGTCTATAATGGATTCAATTTCCCTGAGTCATGCAATTGTTTTTCTTTTTTAAGGGTTTCGGGTTACGTATGGTTCAAGATCGAGTTTAGGACATTTTTATTGAACATAAGTCCTTCAGTCATTAATTAGCAAGAGTTATTAAGAAAGAAATATAGATATTGGGAATGGATTAAAAAACAGACTCTGATTGGATGTTATTAAATCAGTCATATTCGTTTCAAATTTTGCTAAAAAGGGCTGTATATAATATTTTTATAACATTAAAAGTATTGTTTTAAAAAAAAAATCCCCAATTAGAGGACATAGATAATGTAGGCAGGTAAACTAGGGTGGTGGTCTGTATCATTCTGGTACCAGTTGTACACGTCGGCACTTACAATTTTGATTTTAAATTCATTTCAAATAACTTAAAAGTTTTATTTCTATCAAAATATGAAATTTTTTCTCCAGTTCCTATTAATATTGGCTTGTGTTGATGTGTATTAGTTTGTCTAGTTGGTACACCTTTTTTTTAAACGTTTTCTTGGCTTAAATCATTTTTATCTTTTTATACTTGCATTTAAAAATAAAATATAATTTTTAAAGTAAGTTATTTAACTTAATTAATGATTTTTAAAATGTAATATATTTTTTATTAAAAATAAAGATAAATTATAAATATGTATATAAAGAATTATTATAACATACCAATTTTATTATTATAAGGATGTTTTTATTTTTTATATTTTATAAATTAATAAAAATTTAGACTAATGAGATTTAAAGTAAAATTAACTTGATTGTTGCAACTAAAGCGTCTTTAGATTTTTATTTTATTTAAAAAAAATATAATTGTTACATAAATTTTTTCATTCATATTACAATTGTGTTTTAAATTTAGTATTTTTTATATATTTTATATTTATTTTACGACACATATTTAAGATTCATAATTACTCTTTTAAATAATATAATCTTCAATATTGAAACTTGTGTTTCATAAATCTAGTATTATTTATATCTACCGACAATGTGAGAAGAAAAGAAATATAGGACTTGTAAGGCAAGTAAGGGTAAGTGAGTGAGGTGTGGTTGAGTGTGCTTTTACCCCTATTTGTCTCATTACCTATCTTATTCAATCCAAAACCAGGAAAAAAGGATAAGGAAAGAAAGATGCACTCCAAAAACTGGTTCTGATCTTTCTTTCTCTTTTGTCTCACTCGCTGCTCAATCAAATCCAATGGATCCCCATAACTCACCATACCATACCCTCTTAACATCAATCAATTTCTCCACCTTCCACCCTTATCCCCCTCCTCTCTCTCCTTTCCAAACTACAAAAACTCCCAACTTCTTCATTTTCCTTATAAAAAGCTGAAATCAACAAACACAATATGATTTTGGTAAATAAATTACTATAGAAGCACAAAGGATAATATCATTTATTACTAACTTCCATCTACTACCAAATTAAATCTAAAAAAAGGTGATTTTATGAAATTTACAAGTATAAATATAATATATATAAATATATATGTCCGAATAATTATAAAATTTAATTAAATTCCAGATTAAAAAAAAAACCCTTAATTCTTAGCATACTAAAGGACCCATATGTATTTATACTATTTTTTTACTGTATGTTTATGTTTAATACAATTAACTACATGATTTAGACTTGTTTAATCACAACAAAAACATTTAGATTTTTTTTTCAAAAGGCATGATTTTGGTTAATGTATAATACTAAGTTATAACATACCTACAATATAGGTGTGATATATTTATTAAGAATTGACATAAAGAAGATATTATTATAGTTGAAATAATAAAATTGAGATAGCGTTTGTTTCATGTCTTATATTCAAATTTTGTCATAAAATATATATATATATATGTTTTCTAAATTTTATATAAAAATAAAAATATTTTAAAATTAATATTTATTATTATTTTTTTAAAATAATTTTTTTGATAATTTAACAACTAAATTAAAACCCAAATATAAATGACACATCTTAATCAATATCTTTATATATAGTATAGATATAAAATCATACTCAATCCCACAAATGTAGAACACTAATCTCATTATAGGTTTTTATTATATATTCACTTTTTTATATAATATTTAGAACTATTTATAGTCCTTTCTTAACTTTTAAATAAAAAGATAATGTACTTCAACTTATTTAAATTCATGTTCTTTTATACTGGTAATAATATCAATATTAATTTAATTAAGACTTAATCTCTAAATAAATATATATATATATATATTAAAAATCAACTAAATTATCAATGGGGTGATAAAATCAACACATTCATATACCCTTTTAAAGAAAATGGAAGGAAAGGAGAAAAAAAAGGCAGTATTTTGTCTGAAAAGCATAAAAAAACAAAATAAAAGGTGGAAGGTAGGACACGCGCTTAGAGATGAGGTGTGGGATGCAAACACCTGGTATTTTAGGTCAAATCTTAAAGTAATCGCAGAAGTGAAACGCTCGCCAGAAATGCCCTTTATATCTAGTAACCGATAAGTTTCTACATCACATCATTTATCATATCATATTTTCATTTATTTTATTATATGAAAATAATTTTTATTCGGTGATATTTTAAATAAAATCATCCAAATAATGATGATTTAAAGATTCTAATTCAATCTAAGTAATTCGATAAAGAACCTGCTTATCCATTTACTACTGATTTACATATATCACTTTTTCTTTGGATAAAAATCATAACTAGGTTATACGAGATTAAATTATTTCTGAGTAATCATTGTATAGAGTTAAAAAACTTTATTCAACAGTTACATATAAATATACCTATTTAGAGGCCTTAAGGATAGGAGTGAAGTCAGAACAATCTTTTAAGGGGTTGAATGATTTTTTTTTATAGTTTATATCTTTATAATTTTTAAATTAAATTTTTATAATTTTAGGGGGGCCAAAGTATAATTTTACCTTTATTAATATAAAATTTTTTTAAAAAATTAAAGGCTTAAATAATAATGTTATATTTTGAAGAGGTCAGGGCCTATGTCAGCCCCCCTCTAGATTCGTCACTGCTTGAGGATGCCATTAATGCCAAACCATCGAATACTTAATTATCCTCTCTAAATACATGTGTAATCCAAACTATTCAGTATGGGTAGATATATGTTTTTTTTTCTTTCATTATATTATGATATATTTTCAATATAGGTAAAAAATTATATAAAATTTAATGAAACTTTGGTTGAAATAACAATTTTGAAGGTTTGAGAATTTTAGTGTACTAACTTCAAGTTTTATTGTGTGGGTTCTTTTTTTTTAGATTAGTTTTGAGTTTAAATTATTTTTATAAATTTTTATATAAAAATAAAAATATAACCCATAATAATAATTGTTATTTTTAAAAAAATTTAAATATAATTAAATTAATCAAAAGCAATTAAATTTAACAGGTGAAATAAAAAATGTAAAAAAAAAAAAGAAGAAGCTTTTTTTTGAAGTAATGATAGTTTTATTAAGTAAATGTTTTATAGCAAATTTTTAAAATGAATTAAAATTAAATAGTTTTATTGACCATTTATCTTTTGAAATTAACTTGTAAAAAAGACTGACCACTTTAATCTTTTGCTTTTTCAAGAAAGGAAAAGAAAAGAAAAAGCTTTCAATTTATTTATTAATTGTTTGAAAATCTAATAATAATGTTATAAAAGAGCTGACTGAATTTATCATCAAGACTTAACCCACTCTTTGAAATCAGTTTATATATATATATATATTTATAATATCGTTATAAAGAGCTAATTCCATCAAGCATCCCCAATTTGTCACACACGCTTTAATTTAGTCCTTAAATTTTAAAATATTCTAATTAAATCTTTAAAGTATTAGTTTTATATCAATCAAATGTTTTCATTTGTCCACCCAATAATTTAGGTATTAAATATCAATCCATTTTAAATTGAAATATTTTTAAAACATATAAACCAATTTGTAAATATGTATTTACCTGTCATGTATAGATAATTTGGACCTAACTGTAATGACCCAAAATTTACGGGTATCGAAAAAGTATAATCTTGGGCCTCCGTCTTAGTAAATCGAGTTCGTAAATAATTATTAGGAATAATTGTGAGTCTAGTAATGTGTTTAATTAGGTTTTAATTAAGTGAAATTAGCTCAATTTAGAGAAAATATTAAAAAAGACTAAATTGAATAAGGGGTACAAATTGAATTATAGATTAATAGAAAATAAAAAGGATTAAAAGGACAATTAAGCCATTAACAAGAAATGAGGCGGCAAATATGTAATAAAAATATAATATTTTTATGTTCTATTTTAATTATATAATTAATTATTTAGATATAAATTATGTTAAATTAATTTAAAATAATTATATTATAAGATTTTTATATGATAAATAAAATATGATTTTGATAAATGGATGGTGATAAAAATATACAATTGTAACATATTTATTTATTTACTTTTTATAAAGTAAATAAATATTTATTATTATTTATAATTATTTAAATAAATATTTATTATAATTATATGATATTATAAGATTTTATATGAAAAATAAATTAAATGGTGACAAGTGTAAGGTGATGATGAATCTAAGTGTACTAAATAAAATATATACATTTATAATTTATATATGTATTTACTTAATATCAAAGTAAATAGATATTTATTATTTTTAAAGATAGTTATTAATTAAATAATTAATTATAAGATTTTTATGAAATAATTAGATAAAATCATGACAATTGTATGGTATTGATCATGTACAAATGTAGAAAAGTAGAAAAGTAAATGTATATATTTGTATTATATTATTAATTATATGATAGATATTTATAATATATTAAGTTAATAAAATAAATAAAGCATATGATATAATAAAAGAATAAAACGAAAGACAAAACAAGAAAAAAAAGAAGAAAAAGAACAGAAGCTATTTCGAAATAAGGGAAAGGAAGGAAAGAAAGAAAAATAAAAGGGGAAATAAGGAATTTGAAGCTTGGAGTTTAATTGTTAACAAATTAGAGGTATTGGCTCAAAAGGGAAATGAGAAGATTATCGAGGAGTAAATCAAGAATTTCAAGTTTGTATTACAATAATTCAAGTTATTTATTATTAAGTATTAGTTTTAAATTTATTTATTTTATAGTAAGTAAATATTGAGGTAAGTAATTTTATTGAATTGAATTTAGAAAATTGAATTGAATGAGAAATACGTGTTAGTATTACTATAATTCGAATTTAATTATTATTAATTGTTGAATTTTAAGTTAATATGCATGGTAAGTATTAGTATTAAATTGTATGAAATTAAATTGAATTGTGATTATATGTGAATAATTGAAATGCATATTGAATTGAGAAAGTGTATTGAATTATGAATATGTGAATTGAAAATTGATTGAAAAGTGGAAAATGATTAAATTGAAAATGTAAGAAATTGCGATTGAATTGAATTGAGATTTATATGTGATCCGGAAACCCTATTAACTAGTCGGGATGAGTCGGATATAGTTGGCATGCCATAGGATTGGAAGTGTTCAGGGATACTTCGACCTCGAGTCGATGAGACGCTGGTGTCATACTGTTACTTCGGATAGATTCAATGAGGTATTGGGCACCACTTTACTTCGGCTAGGCCGATGAGACACTGGGTGTCAACTTTGCTTCGAACTATTCGATGAGGCACTGGGTGCCAAACTGGTGTGTTTGGTTGGATCCGTGTATCCGCCAAAGTTCGAGTCTGTTAATAGGGGTAATTAAAAGAATAGTTAAGTTGAATAAAATGAATTGGTTGAGCCACTAAAAGAAATGTAAAAATGGAACATGAATTGAAAATGTGATTTGAATGTAAGTATGAGAATGGAAAGTATGAACTAATGGTTCATGAATTAGATAATGGCTCAACATGAATGTTTATGATTTCAATTGACGAATAGCTAAATTAAATTGTATGAATATATTGAGAATGACAAATTTATGTTTGAATTGGTTTAGTAAATATTAAAGTTAGATGATTTAATTTACATGATTATTATGTTTATAATTTAAATTATGGTAATATCATTGAGTATAAAATACTCAACGTACGGTTTTTTTCGTGCGCAGGTTAATAGGTATTCAGAGTCTCGGTTCAGCATCCAGGCGATCCCGACTCCAGCGCAAAACTCGGTGATGTATTCTTCTCTTGGCAAAAATGGCATGTACATAGGTGTTAATTTAGTCACTTTAAAATGTTATATAATTTTTGTTGTAGAGAATGATATTTGGTTTTTTGGTGTTTAAACTAATGAAATAGTATGAAAATTTACATGATATGCATGGTATAATTGATGCTAAATTTAGAATGGATGAATGAAATTCTAATTTAATTTTTAATGGTAACATAAATGTTCATAGAATAAATTATCAAATTATTGTTATAGGTATGATTTTAATACGATTAAACATGAAATTGCATTGGTTGAAATATTGATTTTGTATTGGTTCCGGTTTGAAATTGCAAGGAAGGTTAGATGTTTATAAAAGGGGTTATATTGAATTATTTTTTTTAAAAAGAAGAGAGTCAATTAGCAAAAGTTTATATGAATTTATGATTATATTATAATATGTTCGATAATTATTTGACTATTAATCATAAATTGTCCGATTGTCCGGTAATGCCTTGCAACCCTGTTCCGACGAAGGTTTAGGGTTAAGGGGTATTACACTAACATGTTAAAAAAAAAGACAGTATTAAAATCAAGAGCACTATTTCTTCTTTTTTTTTTTTAAATGCATCATATCCAAGTTGTTCATGTGCTTGCAGTTTGACCTACATGTTTTAAATATACTCTACATCAGCTTTGAGATGGTACGATGGACTTGATTAATATAATATTGATACTTTTAGGATTTAGTTAGAACATTTCATAGTTTGAGGATGTCTAATGTAATTAATCATATAAATGTTAATTTTTTTTTGAATAAAATCGACTAGCCTGTTATTAAAATAAACTATAAAAACAGCAGTTGGGTGGAAACTAAAAACGGGCTTACTAGATATCTTTCTAGCTAGACCATTAGAGAAAAATAAAGAAAACAAAAGGTAAACCTAGGGAAAAACAAAACATTTAAGGCTACTAAAACAGACAACCTAGGGTAATAATTTCTAGTCGATTCAAAATGCAGCTGGACACTATTTTCCAATCGTCCTTTCATATCTAAATGTCCCATCTGCTTCAGTTGGGCTTCAGTTGATAGCCTTTTCATTTCTTCTATCATGTGCTATCCGTTCCCCTTCTTCCCTCACAAGGCGATTCTTAATCTGGGAGCCTTCTCCATCTTCCCTCCGGGCTCAAATGAAGGCAGTGCAGTGCTTCTCCTTTCAGGTGCGTTTCCTCTTTCCTTCTTAGAGCTTCTTCTGCAATTTTGTGAGCTAAAACATTCTCGGTTCTGTTGATAAATTGAAACCTGATTTCTTGAAAAAAACTTCAACTTTCGTTGAATATCACTTATGATTGCTCCTATAACTGACTTATCTTGTGCAATTGTTTGGCATTTCTTTATGATTGTGCGTGAATCCCTTTTTATCATAACTGAATGTATTCCCATAGAGAGTCTAAGTTTGACCGCATGAAGTCCAGCATAAGCTTCTACTGCAAAAGAAGATGAAACATTTGAATTCAATATAGTCTTCGTGGCTAAGAGTACTCCTGTCTGATCCAAAATCTCCAGGCCTGTCATCGATTTGAAATCGCTTCGGTTGAAGGCTGCATCAAAATAAATAGTCACAATGGGATATGTAGCGCTCTGAATGTCACTCTTAACCGTGTCCAAGGTATTCCTTTTTTCTGTCAGGCCATCAAGCTTGGCCAAATACCTTTGAACTTTTAATGATAACTCCCTTCCTGACTCTATTTTTCTTTCATGCATGAGCTTGTTTCTCGATCCCCACATGAACCATAGTCCACAGCAAAAAAATCAGTGTTGTTTGTGAGTGCTCCTCTTGAAAATCTAGGTAAGTTAATCACATAAACTTTGGATCATAAAATTATTTACCCAAGAAAGGTCTAACATTTGCCAAACTTTTATTGCTACAAGATAGTACCGAAAGACATGGGATATATCCTCTTCCCCAAATCTGCAACGAGGACATACAATATTATCAGCTACTCGTTTAGATATCAGATTTACTAAAGCAGGCAGATAGTTCCATGATACCCTCTAGATTGTAATCATAATCTTTGTGGGTAATTGTAAATTCCATAGTTGTTTGTAGAAATTTTTCAAATCGGCCTGTATTAATAAGCTATTAGGATCTAAGCTAGCGTTTTGTAATAGTTTGTAGGCACTTCTGACTGAAAACTCACCAGAAAGCTCTCCCTTCCACACCTGAAAACCAACACCTGAGGTTTCCGCCAGAGGGACTAACAAGATCTTTTGAGCAATATCTGCTGGAAAGGTACTTTTCACTAGATCTGTCTTCCACGAATTACTTGTAACATCAATTAAATCAGACACTAACTAAACTTCATTATCGTTTCTGTGGCTTCAAAACTCTGTATCCATTCCTGTTACCCAATGATCATTCCATACTGAAATTTCAGTTCCCTGTCCTACTCTTTAGCTCATCCCACTTCGTAACAAACCTTTTGTAGCCCAAACACTCTTCTAGGTAAGTGAAGGTAAGGTACCTAATAGCGCGTTAAAAAAATCTGAATGTAGGTAATACTTGGCTTTAAGAACTCTTGCCAATAAAGAATTCGGATAAGTAATGAGACGCCAACCTTGCTTCAGATAAGTAATTAGACGCCAACTTTGCTTAGCTAACATAACGATGTTAAACTGGCTAATATTTAAAAATTCGAGACCTTCATTTTCCTTCAAAATACAAAAGTTCCTCCACGCACACCAATGTATACCCCTTTTTCCATGTCTCTTCTGCCACCAAAACTTGGCAATAATATTCTCAATCGTAACACATAACGTTTTAGGTAAAATGAAACAGACCATTGTGTAAGTTGGGATGGCTTGTAGAATAGACTTAATAAATACTTTCTTCCCTCTTTGTGATAGATATCTCGTACTCCAGTGATCAATTTGCTGCTTGACTCAGTCTTTTAAAATCTGGAACGACTCCCTTTTCTTCCTACCTACCATGTTAGGTAGCCATAGGTAACGCTCCGAGTCATTCGAACTTCGCACGCCCAATATATTGCCTACTACTCTTCTTTCAACTTCAGATGTGTTCTTACTAAAAAAGACAGTTGATTTGTCAAAATTAATGCATTGCCCTAAACATATTCTGTATCTCCTAAGAATTTCTTTTAAAACATTAGCTCCTCTACTGGTCGCTTCACTAAATAAAATGCAGTCATCTCCAAATAGTAAATGTGATACTTGCGGACTACTCCTACTGGTCTTTAGTCCTCTCAACAACCATTCACTCATTGCAAGACGCATTAGGCAAGATAAGCTCTCCCATCATATAAGAAACATAAAAGGGCTAAGCGGGTTCCATTGACGTAGCCCCCTTGCCGGTTGAAATTGCTCCCCTTCAAATATATTTACTATTACTGAATAGGAAACATAATTTATGCACTCCAAAATAGTCTCAATCCAAGTAAAGGTGAAGCCCATACGAGTCATTATCTCTTTAATAAATTTCCACTCAACTCTATCGTATGCTTTACTTATGTTAAGTTTCATTGCCATAAAACCTTTATGCCCCATTATTTTATGTTTCAATGTGTGAAGAATTTCGTAAGCAAGAAGAACGTTATCCGAAATCAATCTCCCTGGTACAAAAGCACTCTGAGCCACATCAATACATTTCTTAATAACGCCTCTAAGCCTGTTAGCAATAGCTTTTGCCATAATTTTATATATTACATTACATAGGTTGATTGGTCTGAACAGCTTCATATTTACAGGGTTAGCAACTTTTGGAATAAGTACAATGTGTGTAAAATTTACCTGTTTGAAACCCTTATCCTTATTCAAGATTTGTAAGCAGAATTTGATTACATCATCTCTAACAATGTGCCAACACTTTTGATAAAATAAAGCCGGTAATCCATCTTCTCCTGGGGCTTTTGTAGGTCCCATATCAAACATTGCTGCTTTAATCTCTTCCTTCGTGTAGAGTGCCGTAAGAAATTGATTATCAGTACCGTAAGAAATTGATTATCCTATTTAGATATACAACTATTAATTCCCGATAACAAATAATTGCAGCTCCCCCTTTCTTCTGACATAAATAAATTTTGAAAATAGGATCTCGCAATGCCTTCTATATCTTGGATAATCTTCGTTTCTCTTCCTTCCTCATCTTGCAGTTTATGAATCAGGTTTCTCCTTTTTCGATGTGGCGTGACTATGAAAGAAAGCAGTGTTCCTATCGCCATATTTTAGCCAATTTATGTGCGCTATTTGTTCCCAGTAGCGTTCATCCTTGTCTATTTCAAGGTTTAGTTGAATTTTTGTGTCGATCAACTCAGCCAGATTAGAATCATCTTTTTCAGCTACTAAGAATTCTGATAACCTATCTGTAAGAAATGTCTTTCGCTTCTTCCGATCAGGTTGGGTCCGGGCAACCCAACTCCTCAAACTGTGCTTTAGCGTATCTAATTTATGCATCAAGTTACTTGATGATGACCACCAAATGCTTTTGAATTCTTCATCGAATGACTCTTCCAATGTCCACCAGGCTTCAAATCTGAAAGCTCTCTTCCTCTCCCATTGTTCTGCCTTTTTTATATTAATTAAAATAGGGCAGTGGTCAGAGATCGAATGAGTAAGGTGTTGGATAGTTACCTCAGGGAACATGACCATCCATTCTTCATTTGCAACGCCTCTATCAAGCCTTTCGCGTATATTTGTCTCAGGTAAATTTCCCCTTTCCCATGTAAACCATCTTCCGGAGAATCCCACATCCACTAGGTTGTAATCTGTTAGGACATTGCAGAATAGCTTCATTATTCTTTCATCTCTAGGTAGCCCTCCATTTTTTTTAAATCTGTACATTATTTCATTAAAATCCCCACAAACAAACCATGGAAACTTTTCTCCTGTGTATAAGTTCCTCAACACATCCTAGGAATTATTTCTATCATGTACATATGGGGACCCATAAAAGCCAGTAAACCTCCATTAACCTCTTACTTCACTATCATCTACTGCCACATCAATATGCCTTTTCGAGTATTACCGAAACGTGGCACACACCTTAGGTTTCCACGCTAAACATAAGCAACCTCTAGTACCTTCTGGATCAACTTCAATCCTATTAACATACTCACAACTACAACGAATCCTTTCCATTTGACTTTTGCATACCTTCGTCTCCATGAAGAAGACCATTTAGAGATTTTTTAACCTCAGCATATACCGAAGTTTCCGAGTTGTCCGTGGACTCCCCAATCCATGAATATTCCAGCTTAACAACTTTATTGCTCCCGGTCGGCTTGCTTTTGGGTAGCCCCCGATACAAATTGATTGACCTCCAATAATCTCCTATTCCTATCCATCAGAATATTCTCCTTTCCCAACACTATCGCACCCTCTATCTCCTCTTTAGCCCGCTTCTTCCTTTCTTCTCTGATCAGAACCCCATCCTCCATATCAGTTAAAATTGGGTCTGACAATGAATTTTTCCCCATGTGATTTCCTAAATTCTTTTGGCCTTCCAAACTGAAACCCAAAACTGGGTCAAATGACTATCCATAGCCCGCTTTTTTATTTGTACCAGACCGCAAGTTGCTCCCATTCATAAAAGTACCTTCGCCATCACCTTTCGTTTTCCCATCCCTTTCCTCTCTCAACCACACACTGTTCATTGCTGCAACCCTCCGTGACTGGGCTCGTAGTGTTAGATCCCACCTCATCTCAGCTACTTCCACCCCTAGCGTCATCTTTGCTTCACAAAAGGAATCATTATGCCCCAATCGTCCGCAGTAAAAACAGAAAAGGGACAATCGTTCATACCTAAAACTTACATAGGTGCAATTCCCACAGAACAAAATTCGTTTCCTCCTTTTTAACAGACATCGCACATCAATCCTAACTCTTACCCGCAGATAACTTTTGTTTCCTTTTCCTAGATTCGATCCATCATACTCAATAAATTCTCCTACAAAGTTACCCAACTGTGCTGCCAAGTTTTTCGAAAAAAGGCCAATGGGGACGTCATGTATCTGGACCCAAAAAGGCGCCATGAATAATGGGATTTTGAGCGAATCTTCTCCCCATTGTAACTTATGTAATACTAGCAAATGATTATTAAATGTCCATGGGGACCCCTTCAACACCCTATCCAAATCCATGACATGGTAGAATTGGAACAAAAACTTTTTTTCACCCAAATCCCGAATATGAACACCCCTAACAGGATGCCAGAGATTTGCCATTGTACTCTTCATAGCAGGAAAATGAATAATACTAGTAGTTAAAAAACATCCTACTAACTTGAAGAACTCCTCTCCTCTTTCTATATTTGGTTCTATTTGGACTCGTAGGATCGTATCTTCTTTTTCATTGAGTGATAACCTGCTAACTCATCTTCCATTGATTTCAGGCAGAAATCCTAATCAAAAGTACCGCTATGCAAGACAAGAAGTCTTATAATCTGGAGATGCGCCGTCACCCCTCCACTTTCAACAAGAACAAATCCCAAGAAAAGAGACGTGCCAGAGAGGGTAGATTAGAGACGTGCCAGAGAGGGCAAACTTCATATAAATGTTAATTTTAAATAAAAATATCATGAAAGATTCTATATTAGAAGTCAAATTACATTTTGGCCTATATACTAAAAAAAATAGGTAAATTAATTACTGTACATTAGATCAAAGAGAAATTTGGTCCTTTTATTAAAAAATTCATTCATTTCTTACCATTAAAAACTGGTCCCTGTATGTTAGTAGGTGGCACATATGGTATAACATGTGTTATTATTTAGTTATTCTTCAGCCACGCTAGTTTTCAACAATACAAAGAGATGAAAATTTTGAAAGAAATGACAAGTTTGCTCTTTAATCTAACGTAAAGAAAATAATTTATTCATTTTTTTAGCATAGGGATAAAATGTAATCTACCTTCTAGTATGATAATTTTAATATAATAAATAAGTATAAAATATTTAATATTAGTGAGGAATTAGCTAGTGTATTGATGCGTGTCGCGGCATCTGCTACTCAAAATCCTTTCTTTTTCGTGTATCCAAAACCAGATGAAAAAGGAAAGATACTCAAAAGGTGGCTTCTCTTTCCCTTCAATCTCCATTATAAATTCATCAATGGAGCCATAACTCTCCATACCCCATTTCCATCTTCTTCCCTATTTCTAATGGAAACCCACTCTTCCTCTTCCTCTTTCTCTACCCTCCAATCTTACCTACAAGCCTTGGCCCAAACCCCACGTCGCTTGGCTCGCCGTGTCCCCTCTGTTTCTTCCTCATATGAAGAACTGAGTCGGGTCAAGGCCCGTTCCGGCTCCGACATGCAACGGACCCTCCGTTGGTTTGATTTGGTTGGGCTGGGAATCGGAGGTATGGTCGGAGCCGGTGTGTTTGTCACCACTGGCAGAGCTAGCCGAATCTACGCTGGCCCTGCCATCGTTGTCTCTTACGCCATTGCTGGCCTCTGCGCCCTCCTCTCCGCCTTCTGCTACACAGAATTCGCCGTCCATATGCCCGTCGCCGGCGGTGCTTTCAGCTACCTCCGAGTCACCTTTGGGGAATTCGCCGCGTTCTTGACGGGAGCCAACCTAATAACCGAATATGTCATGTCAAACGCCGCCGTTTCCAGGGGGTTGACCTCCTATATAGGCGCCGCAATGGGTATCTCCACCACGAAATGGAGGTTCATACTTCCATTACTCCCAAATGGGTTCAATGAAATCGACCTCGTAGCTCCGGCCATCGTACTAATCCTCACACTCATCATCTGTTACAGCACGAGAGAAAGCTCAGTCGTCAACATGATACTCACCACATTACACATCCTCTTCATAGCTTTCGTAATATTAATGGGGCTTTGGAAAGGAGATTGGAACAATTTCACACACCCAGGGAATCCCCAGCATCCATCCGGTTTCTTCCCCTACGGTGCCTCCGGTGTCTTTAATGGGGCAGCCATGGTATACTTGAGTTACATAGGGTACGACGCCGTATCAACCATGGCCGAGGAAGTTCGTGATCCCGTTAAAGATATCCCAATCGGGGTTTCAGGCTCCGTCATCATCGTCACCATTCTTTACTGCCTCATGGCCGCTTCCATGTCCATGTTACTCCCTTACGACATGGTAATAATAACAACAATAATAATTAAAATAAATGCTGATAATAACTAGTTTAAATTTGTTTGATGGGGGTTGAATTGTGGAGGCAGATCGATGTGGAGGCGCCGTTTTCGGCGGCGTTCAGTGGGAGATCGGAATGGGTGGCGAGGGTAATAGGGGCGGGGGCCAGCTTCGGGATATTGACGTCGCTGTTAGTGGCGATGCTGGGACAGGCTCGGTACATGTGCGTCATCGGACGGTCCAACGTGGTCCCGGCCTGGTTCGCTAGGGTCCACCCCAAAACATCGACCCCTGTGAACGCCTCCGCCTTTCTTGGTACGGCTTATTATTATTATATATTTATTTAGGATTCTAATTATTTTAAATTTAAGACAGTTGGGAAGTGGGGGCCCCACTTGAACCGTTTCGGTTCAGGGTGATGTCATGTGATTCTTCATTTTATATATTTGTCCACTAGTACCCCAAGTGTCCCACCCTCTTCTTGGATCTTATCCCTTTTTAAACCAAAACTGTACCACTTCACTTCCCATTCTTAAACCTGTACTAAAATAGTAATTTTTATGTCGGTCGATTCGATTAATATTTATATTGTTATTATTATTGATATAAAAAAATATTATTATCGTCAATATAAGAAAATATGAGTTGATAATCTATTTAAAAAATTATAAAATAGAGAAGGAAAAGAAAAAGTGAAGTTGTTTAAACTAAGAATCAGGTGTCAAAGGGGAGACATGTGGCAGGCAAAACCATGACATACATTATTGACTGATAAGATCAGCACCGCCTTTCACTGCATATCTGTTTTGAAAGCAATTTTAAGATTTATACTGTGGATGTGGAGAATCCTGCCCTTATTTTATCATTGGTCCATCCATTTTAAGTCTGGAAGATAATGCTCCTGCTATTTGACCCATCTTTGAAAGTGACCTTTCTTCCCCCACAAAAAAAAAAAAAAAAAAATCTCAAGTGATAAGGTTACTGACCTGCCCACTGTATCTAAGCACTTCATAGCCACTAGTATTTCATTATCTGAAAAAGTTGGTCACTCTGTTACTAATTCCTTTTTCCATTTCCAGGAATTTTCACAGCTGCAATTGCCCTTTTCACTGATCTAAACATCCTCCTCAACCTAGTCTCCATCGGCACTCTCTTTGTGTTCTACATGGTATCCAATGCTGTCATCTACAGGCGATATGTTATGGTTGGGACAACAAAGCCATGGCCTACCTTATCCTTCCTATGCTTATTCTCCCTCACATCCACCATTTTCACCCTCGTGTGGCATTTTACACCACCAGGCAAGCCTAAGCCCTTCTTGCTTGGTGCTTGTGTTGTGATTGCCATTTCCATATTACAAGTTTTCCATTATATGGTACCACAAGCAAGGAAGCCTGCATTTTGGGGTGTCCCTTTCATGCCTTGGCTACCATCCATATCCATCTTCTTGAATGTTTTCTTGTTGGGGTCTCTAGACGGACCGTCATACGTCCGGTTCGGGTTCTTTTCGGCTTTGGCGGTGCTGGTATATGTCTTGTACAGTGTTCATGCTAGTTTTGATGCTGAAATAGAAGGGTCTTTGGGTCAAAAGAATGTTGAAATTGTAGAAGAATCAAAACAAAGTGAAGAAGAAGAGGACCCTTGTCAAAAAGTTTAAAAACAAACAACTTTATTTTGGGGTCAATATATTTTCTTTATTCTAATGGAGGAATTTAGATAGAAGAGAAGAGAATGGAATAGAATAGGATTAGATAGCAATTTTGCAAAAAACGGCAACTTGTATGTTGTATACTGTCCTGTTTGAACAAAGTAGATTAGATTCTGATCCTTCTGCAGTTGCACATTGTGAATTGTAATGTCATCTTCATTACCGTAAAAACCAAGCACTGATACTGATTTCACTTACTACACTTCCATCTACTTATCATGATTTGACTTTTTTAACAAATAAAATATATTATCTTTAAATGCACTACCACAAGTATCTTATTTGGAATAAGATATATTTTAGATTTTAATATTTAAGTTTACATTAAAATTCTTTCTAATGCAATATTTAAAATTATTTTTAATATTTTCTTAATTCATAAAATAAAAGAATAATTTACTCCGTCTTTTTATATTGTTAATAATACTCATATTAATCAAAATAAAATTTAATTAATTTATTAAATTTTAAACTCATTATAAAATTATATTTTTAGTTAAAAAAATTGAGATTCTTTTGAGATGAAGATTGAAAAAGATATATAATATGAGGTAAAGATGCGAGTAATGGTGGGGAAATTTTAGACCTCCTATGTTGTCCAAAACCAAAGGTCATAATGTGAAATATGTTTACCATGTTGGTTCTGAAGTGGACTTATGCCTTTTATTCCATATCAAGGTCAGAATATTTTATCAAGGATAAACTCGAGGTAACTGGATTTCCTAGGCTTCTTTTTATTTATTTATTTATTTCTTATGGTCTCAATATAACCATTCTAGTGCAATGCACAAACTGTCCCCATAGTAAAGTTTTTAGATTTTGTTGCATTTAGCATTTCTCCTTGTGTGTTTTTTGATTTGATTATGAACATGAGAGTAAGAAATAGTAAGCAATCTAGTGTCATGTTACTGTTCTCTCACATACTTATGGTATTATCACATACTTATGGTATTAATGGGCTGGGGTAGATCAGATTCAGATTAGGTTAGACTTAAGCGTGGTATTAACTAACTTTAGTGATCTTTGTTACCACACCAACATTTAATTTTTCGAATTTCAATAGTTTGTGAAAAATAAATATTTTCAATGAGTGTTTGAGAATTTCGTTGCTGGCATTCTTGATAACAATATTGAGCAACACGACACCTTCTCTTCTACTCTTCCTAATGCTACATATCATAAAAGATTTGTCTCCACCAAACTAAGGCATAGTCGATGAAATCCACCTCAACAAGCTGAAGTTTCTTCTTTTCGGCGTAGTTGTAGAAATCGAACACCGGATCAACTTTACTCTCCCATTTAATGTAGGCATTAGGGTTGTTCTTGCCTTGGAATGGAGGAATCTTTAATTTGATGGAGCTAACATCACCGTCTCTTCTTGTGGCTACATTTGGACCACCATCATAGTCTATCTTGTGATCAAGTCTCTTTCTCCTTTGAGTATGTAAAAATAAAATAAAATAAAATAAAATAAAGAACACAAAGATTTTTACGTGGAAACCCTTTCGGGAAAAAAACCACGGGTTAATGGGAAGAAAATTCACTACGTTGAATTCAAATTTTTTACAAGAGGAATATACTGTGTCTAATTATAGGATTTTAAAGCCATATTCTAGTAAGACTGAAACACCTTATTCTAATCAATATCAAATAGATGGAATTTAATAAGGTTTAAAAAACTTTATTCTAAAATAAAATAAAAGAAGTGTAATTCTATATGGATTCTTCTTTTATTTTATTTTATTTAAATAAGGATTCAGGTCACTTAATTCTAACAATCTCCACCTTGACACGAATTCTCAATGAACAAGTTCTTCATCGCGAACTCTCAACGAACAAGTTCTCTACCTCTTCCATAAAACCCCTTAAGGGTTTAACTTAAACAATGAACACCAACTAAGTCTAAGCAATGCTCAAACTTGGTTATAGGAAGTGATTTAGTCATCATATCTGCAGGATTTTCATGAGTGCTAATTTTGCTCACAACAATATCATCACGAGCAATACTATCACGAACAAAATGATACCGAACATCAACGTATTTTGTTTTCTCATGAAACATTTGATCTTTTGTAAGAAAGATAACACTCTGACTGTCACAAAATATTGTGCTGATTTGAAGGTCTTCATTGAGTTAATAAAGAGTCCCTTCAACCAAATAGCTTCTTTACAAGCCTCAGTAATCGCCATGTACTCAGCTTCAGTGGCAGACAAAGTGACTATAGTTTGCAAAGTGGCTTTCCAACTAATTGCACAACCTCCGATTGTAAAGACATAACCTGTGAGAGATCTTCTTCTATCAAGGTCTCCAGCAAAATCAGCATCAACATACCCAATGACTCCATCTCTAGTTCTTCTAAATTGTAAGCAAACATCAGTAGTACCTCGTAAGTATCTTAAAATCCACTAAACTGCTTTCCAATATTTTTTACCAGGATTCGCCATATATTTGCTAATTGCACTAACTGCATATGATAAATCTGGACGTGAACAAACCATAGCATACATGAGAGATCCCACTGCACTAGAGTATGAAACATGTGACATGTACTCAATCTCATCATCTAATTTTGGAGACAAAACCGATGAAAGTTTGAAATGGGCTGCTAAAGGAGTACTAACAGGCTTAGCACTTTGCATATTGAACTTGCAAAAAACTTTCTTAATGTACCCCTTTTGACTTAGGTACAATTTACTTGCTTTTCTATCTTTGAGAATCTCCATACCAAGTATCTTCTTTGTTGGTCCCAAATCTTTCATCTCAAATTCTTCACTTAGTTGGGCTTTGACCTTTCTTATCTCTCCTTTATCTTTTGCTGCTATCAACATGTCATCAACATAAAGAAGTAGATACACAAAAGAACCATCACTGTTTTTCTTAAAGTAAACACATCTGTCAAAACTACTTCTTTTGAAATCATGAGAAGTCATAAAGGAATCAAACCTCTTGTATCACTGCCTTGGTGACTGTTTCAAACCGTAAAGGGACTTTTTCAGCAAACAAACATAATCTTATTTTTTTAATACTGTAAAACCCTCTGGTTGTTACATGTAAATATCCTTCTCAAGTTCTCCATGCAAAAATACAGTTTTTACATCTAACTGTTCAAGCTCCAAATCATGCATGGCCATAATACCAAGCAAAACTCGAATCGAACTATGCTTCACAACTGAGGAGAACACATCTGTGAAGTCCACTCCCAGAATTTGATTGTAACCCTTTGCAACAAGCCTTGCTTTATATCTGGGTTCTTCAACTCCTGTAGTCCCTTCTTTCTTTTTAAACACCTATTTACAACGAACAACCTTTTTACTTTTAGTAAGTTTCACAAGTTCCCATGTTCTATTTTTGTGGAGTGATTCCATCTCCTCTTGCATAGCAAACATCCACTTTTCTGAGTCTTCACAGCTAACTGCCTCAGAATAATTAGATAGCTCTCGGTTTGCATCTATATCTTCAGCCACATTTAAAGCATAAGCAACTAGATCAGCCTCGACATACTTCTTTGGAGGTTTAATTTCTCTTCTAGTTATGTTTTTTGGCAATAGAGTATTGTGGTGAAAAAATAACTCTATTATCAATTTTTGTACTGGCTTGAGGAGTTGACTCCGTATTAATATGATGCTCCACCTGCTTTTGATTTTCTTTATTGGAAGAGTCTTTAAGAGATAAGTTAGGTAGCATAGCAGTTTCATCAAAAATGACATCTCTGTTAATCACAACTTTTCTATTTTCAGGACACCATAACTTATACCCTTTTACACTGGCTTTATAACTAAGAAAAACACATTTAATGGATCTCAGTTCCAATTTTCCATTATCAATGTGAGCATACGCAGGACACCCAAAAATCTTTAAGTCAGAATAATTAGCAGGATTACCAGACCATACCTCTTGTAGAGTCTTTTTCTCAATAGCAACAGATAGAGATCGGTTGGTAAAAAAACATGCAGTAGAGGCTGCTTCCGCCCAAAACGACTTTGGTAAGTTGGCATTTGACAACATACATCAAACCTTCTCCATGATCGTTCTATTCATTCGTTCTGCAATGTCATTTTGCTATAGAGTATGACAAATTGTCAAGTGTCTCACGATCCCTTCTGACTTGCACAGTCTATTAAACTCATCAGAACAGAACTCTAAGCCATTGTCTGTGCGGAGATATTTTATTTGTTTTCCCGTCTGTTTTTCAATCATAATTTTTCAAGACTTAAATGCGAAAAACACATTACTTTTCTGCTTCAAGAAGAACGCCCAAACTTTTCTGAAAAAATCATCAATAAAAGTTAACATATAATTAGCTCTACCTCTCGAAGGCACTCTGGATGGCCTCCACAGATAAGAACGAATATACTCCAACGTTCCCTTCGTGTTATGGATTTCTCTGGTGAATCGAACTCTCTTTGTTTCCCAAAAACACAGTGCTCGCAGAACTTCAGTTTGCAAATTCCTTGCCCATCAAGAAGTCTTCATTTGCTCAATTCTGCCATGCCATTCTCACTCATATGCCATAGACGCATATGCAAAAGTTTAGTAATATCATCATCTGACAAGGAAGAGGAAGCGACAACTGCATTACCAGTAACAGTAGAACCCTGCAAAACATATAAATTGGCAGCCTTTCTCTACCCTTTCATCACAACAAGGGAACCTTTGGAAATCTTTAAAACCCCACTTTCAGCTGTGTATCTGTACCCTTTTGAATCAAGAGCACTCAATGAAATTAAATTTCTCTTTAATTCTAAAACATGTCGTACGTCACTAAGTGTTCTGACAACTCCATCAAACATCTTAACTTTAATTGTTCCAACGTTTGCGATTTTACATGAAGCATTATTTCCCATCAAAACAACACATTCAGATGCTGTTTCGTAAGTTGTAAACCAATCACGATTGGGACTCATGTGGAAGATGCAGTCTGAATCAAGTATCCACTTCTCGTTCACTTTAGAATTGTTTACAGAAGTGACTAGAAGTTCACCATCGCTGTAGTCTTCTACAACATTAGCTTCACCGAAATTTTCTGATTGTTTTCCCTTTTGATTCGCAGCCTCCCTTTTAATTTTGTTCTGTAACTTATAACATTCAGATTTAATATCCCTTTCTTTTTGCAGAAGTTACAAGTTTTATATCAGTTTGAAGACTTCGATCTACCCTTAGATTTACCGCGAGGATTTCATTCCTGTGTCCTTCTACGATCATCATCAATATCCGATCTTGTCTCCCACGAAAAATAAGACCCTTTCCCTGAAAGTCTAGTTTAACCACAAGATGCTTCATCTTATCATACGAGGTCAAAGAATCATAAACCTAATCAACTGTAGAGACTCGCGGCTATATAAAATCATATATCTAAAGGTTGAATAAGATGGGGGCAACAAACAAAGTAGAATCAACCCTAGATCTTCCTTATCATACTGAATCTCCATGGCCTCCAAGTTTGAGAGAATTTCTTTAAAAAATATTCGTGTACAGAGTACCTTCCTCCAAACGATGAACATAAATATGCTGCTTCATATGCAACTTGCTTGTTAGAGTTTTCGACATACATATTTGTTCCAACCTCTTCCATAATTCAGTGGCGGTCTTCTCCTTCATCACATGCTGCAAAATTTCGTTAGACAAATGCAGATGTAATTGTGTTAACGCCTTTCGATCATTACGTTTTTTCTCTTCATCCGTTAATGACGAAGGCATCTTATCTATCCCTAACAGGGCTTCCTCTAGATCCATCTGCGCAAGAACTGCTTGCATCTTAATCCGTCACAATGCAAATTTGGTGTTGCAATCCAACAGTGAAATTTCATCCTTTAAAGACGTCATTAGCGTGATCGAGATGAAAAACCTAGAAGCTCTGATACCAATTTGTGAAAATAAAATAAAATAAAATAAAATAAAATAAAATAAAGAACACACAGATTTTTAAGTGGAAACCCTTTCGGGAAAAAAAACCACGGGCAGAGGAGAAGAAAATTCACTATGTCGAATTCAAATTTTTTTCAAGAGGAATAAACTATGTATATTTAAAGGCTTGTAAAGCCATATTCTAGTAAGACTGAAACACCTTATTCTAATAAATATCAAATAGATGGAATTTAATAAGGTTTAAAAAACCTAATTCTAAAATAAAATAAAAGAAGTGTAATTCTATATGGATTCTTCTTTTATTTTATTTTACCACTATATTTTATTTAAATAAAGATTCGGGTCACTTAATTCTAATAGAGTAAAGTCACAATCATTTTGAGAGTTTCTCCTTGTTGACTTTGGTTCAAGGATCCCAACATTCGGTGCATTAATTCAATCATTTGAGCCATCTATCTATTAATATTTACATGAAGTCTATCTTTTATGGCTAGTTGCTCTTCGTGAAGTTTGAGCCTCTCATTCATATCTTGTCAATACTTATTCTTTATTTGAAATGAAAAAACACTCACAAAGAAAGAAAAAAAAAGTGAAAGTAAACCAAATTCTTATTATTAGCTCTCAAAAGGAAAAAAAGAATTGACTAATCCTAAGCACTCAACAAGAGAGCAAGACTTGGTAACTTGTTAAGTTCTTATAGTACTTAGTCAAACTTCAATTATTTAGAATTAATAGAGAAGAGTTCTACTAACAAAGGTTTCATAAGCTCTAAGATGTCAAGAAAAACTCGAAGCAATGAAATACGTTGTATGGAGGAAGTAACACGCAACTTTTCTTTAAACCTCTTGACATAAGAAGGAGATCAAAGTGTTGGTTAATGTATAAGAATCAATAGAAGTAGACAAAGAATCCTAACTCTAAGAATCAAGAAATAAGGCAAAACGGTTAAAATCCTAGAAAGCAACTACCCAACTTCGAACGATTAGTTTTAGTGTTCTAGGTAGTCAAAGTTATGAAAAACTAGGACAAAGCTAATGAATATATAATTTGAAAAGTTTTAGCTCAAAATTCACTTCGATAAATAAAATAAAAATTATTTTATTCTTTTTTACGCTTTTTATTTTTTCTTTTTCTTTTGCTCGATACATGTAATAAACATGTATAATAAAATTTAAAAGAGCTGAAAAATAAAACAAATTTTAAAAAATGAAATAAATGAGGTAAAAAGCAAATCTTGACGATTTTTGGTTTAAGGTTCACAAGGAGGCTTTAAACGTTTTTTTCTATAATGAGAGGTGTTGAGTCAAATATGAGGTTGAACACCAGAATATAAACTCTGATACCAAATGATGCGGAAGCTCGAGATTGAATTTTAAGAACCTAAACAAGAATTAAATGATAAATCAATGGAAAATAAATAGTTAAAGAACTAAAGAAAAGAAACAAAAGGTGATAGATGGATTGATGAAAAGAAAAAAAGAAGATAAATGGTGTTGATGACAAATAGTTGTATAGATAGCCTAGCCTCCTTTGATGAACTTGTGCCGATAAATAACTATATTGGCCTTTAATAAACCCTCTCAGTTGACTTGAATTATGTAAATTGAATTATGATGAGCCTTCTCCTCAATCTTCAAAAAATGAAGCAACAGTTCTATCAAGAAATAAACAAGAAACTAATATTGTAAGAAAAACTCTCTTGGAGTATTTCTTTAATAAAAAAAAAGCAAGCAAGTACATACTGTCGATACCATTTTTTATTTGAAAACGGGAGTCGACTTAAAAACAAAAATGGAGTTGCCACTGATCTTTTTTCGAGGTGTGTTCGAATCACCTTGAAATTGATCATTTTAATAAAATTTTTTGATTTATTAAAATAATGATTTTGGGTCTACGAAATTCGAGAAAAAAGGGTTCGAGAGTCGGTTATGCACGAGGAAGGGTTAACACCCTCGTAACGCCCAAAATTGGTACCAATTGATTAATTAATGTCCTATTGTCTAAAATTTAAAAAAATATTTTGAAATACAATTTCTTTTAAAACATTTGAATAACTCAAATTGAACATTAAAATTCTCTTGTTTCGAAGGAATATAATATCACATCCAGCACGTTAGGACATTATTCTTTAAACCTTCGAAACCACGATCAATTCTTGATTTCCAAAAGCTCATAAATTTGAAAATTACAAAAGGATATTCGATTATTTGGTCCAACAAAAAACCGAAACCCAACATGTTAGGGCACGATTTCTCGGATTTCCAGACATAGAACATTGCCTTTATTTTTTTAGAAATCTTTATCTCGAGATATAAAATATCATATCAAGTGAGTTAGGACACAACACCTCGAATTCCTGAGAATAAGCTTTTATTTGAAACTTATGCGTTTTGATTGAAAAAGGGGTACTCGGTTACTTAGATTCAACGAGGAAAATTGAAACCCAGTAAGTTAGGGTACAATCTTCTCGAAGATGCCAAATACCGAGTATTGCCTTATTTTGAAAACTTTTGAATAAAATGATTTTAAAACTTAAACGATATTAAAACACGACTTTTTAAGTGAATAAAATGCGATGGAATAATAATGTACAACGAAAAGTAATAATTCATAAACAAAATGTTATAATAATGAATCACAAATAACAAATAAATACAAAGTAAGAAAATCTAAAATAAAATATAAAACAATTCTAAGCAAATGATACATAAAAAAGAATTTAAAATGGATGTTATAAAAGCGATCTAAAGTATATAAAATAATTTTTTTAAAAATAGTATCCGTTCAAGATAAAATAATATATAAAACTCTTTAAAAATAATATATAACAATTCAAAATATATAATGTGTAAAAAAAAGTTTGAAATACAAAATATATGAAAATATTAAAGTAAATAATGTATAAAAATTTGAAATGAGCGTTATATAAAAAGTTAAAATAGATAATAACAAAAAATGTAAAATAAATAAATAAAATGTTAATAACAAAAGTAAAAAATATATATAAGAAAAATAATAATAAAAATAATATTAGTATATAAATAGAAATAAAAATATAATAAATAGAAATATAATAATAGTAGAAATATAAATAGATAAATAAAAATTAGATAAATAATAATAGTATTAGAATAACAAAATAAATATAAATAGAAACATAATAATAATAGCAATAATATATTAAATTAGTTAATTTGATAATAAAATAGCGAAAAAAATTAAATCGAACCTTAAAGCAAAATTTTGGGGAAAATAAAAAATAAATAAAAGAAAATGGACCAATTTGAACATGCGAATAATAAGGAGGGACCAAAAGGGAAATAATCCCCACCCTCCAAAATGCATAGCTTCCAGGAGGACCAAAATGCAGTCAAAACAAATTTTAGGGCAAAAAAAATGAAAACTTAATTGCAAAACAATAAAAAAAGGAAGGGCTAAAAACAATTGGACGAATTTAGAAAAAACAAAGAAATTGAAATGAAATGGACAAAATTCCCACGTAATTGAAAGAGAAAAGAAAATAATTCAATTCCAATAGAAATAGGAAAAGAGAGAATAATTTAATTTCAAATTGAAGTAGGAATGCAAAAGTCCCCCCTTTCAAAGAACAAAATACCCCTATTTATATACATGGGGTTTACTAAAAATAGCCTAAATAATTTAATAATAAAATAAAATAAAATAAAATCAAAAATAAAAATCATATCTTCCTATTTTTAGCCTTTTACCAAGTCAACTAATTTTGATAACTCCTTCGCTTTCTCCATCTTTTTGATTTGGCCGCAACTTAATGATTATCTTTCAATTTGGCCCCTTTTGACTTGTTTTCGACCGATTGCATCCTTTGGTTTCGATTATTATTTTTTGGGGCCCAGACCAAAATTAGCCTATTACACATACTATGGTGGTTGACCACGCTTAGCTATTTATAAGCATGTCTAAGTCCTATTTGAACCCTAAGTAATTACTAAACCTCCTAAGACTTAGTCAACTATCTTGCAAAGTAAGTAACATAAACCACTTTAGACCTAGTCAAAATTCTTATTAATCTAAAATATTAAAAAAAATTGTAATAAATAATTCTATAAGATATAAGACTTAATAAATGTATTACTGGGCTTATATATAATCAAATTTAAGTTTTAGAATTGAACTCAATATGATTTAAAAGCTAAAACAAAGTTTAAACTTGTCATTCCCTTGTTAATCACGTCCAAAAATATATGTTTGCATTGTCTTCACTAAAACGACCATATCTTGAGTTTTCAAAGTTGAAATGAGGTTGTAATAGCCCAAATCTGCCCGGGCCCGTGATTAAACAAATAAAACCAAAAATATCAATAAATAATAAATAAATATTTATTTAACAGTCCATAGTCCATTTATAATAGCCCGTAGGCCCAAAACCAAACACTATCGCCTAACTACCCTATACCCATTACACCCCACTTAGCCCAGGACAAAAGTGGCCCAACTGGCCCAACTTGTTACACTAAGGCATGAAACCCTAGGGTTTCGCTTTCTCATCGCGCCCAAAAGCAGAGGGTTCCGAAGTCAAGCCTCATGACCCTTCGGGTTCTGCGCTGCCCAGCCTACCCCCATCAAGGCCACGATTCCAGCTCCGAGTCACGCCGAGATCAATGCCACCTGATGGACCATCGTCAAGCCTTTGCCACCGCCGATTTCTCGCAAATACCGCAAGACAAGACAAAAGACGCGGGCGTAAAAGGAAATGCGCAGAATCGAAAAAAAAAAAAAAGAAACTAAAATAAAAGATTTCAGCAGATCACAATCAGAGATATGGTGGATACAAAGAGAGATAAGAAATGGAAAGAAATCTTTGATTTCTTTCCCGATTTATGTAATAATGATGAGTGGCTATAAAAGCCCGAATCAAAGCGATGTAAAAAAGGGGACCTTTTTGGAGGCTCTGAAAATATACATACAGTAAGAATCAATAAAAATTTAGAGATTCAGCAAAAGAATTCATTCTCGCATACATATACACAGCAAGCATCTCAATCGATTGAATACACAAAGGTGAAATATTTTAAATATATGTACATATATATATATATATATTGCAGATAATGAAAGGAGAAAGCAGTACCTTTAATCGGCGATGAAAGGTGAGGTTTTTAAACCTCCGACCACCGTATGCGGTGGAGAAGGCGAGGGCGCATGAGCGCATACAGACCCCTAGATGGAGATCCGGTGTCTCTCCGAATATCCCTCCCCAACTCTCTTTCAGAGAGTTTTCTCTTCTTTTTTTTTGTTTTTTTTTAAGAACCGATTCAAAATGATTTAAAACCAATAGTTTGGCTTATATAGCCATAACAGAACGACGCCGTTTTAGCTTAATCCAATAAGCTTAAAACGACGTTGTATTAAGGCTAAGGATCCGCGCATTGACCCGATTACCCGGGGAGGATCCGCGTGTTTTTGAGAATTGGGTTAATTACCCAATCAGTCCTTTCACCTTTTTGCGTGTTTATAATTACGCCTTATTTTATTTATGATTTGACCTTAACAGTTTGTATCTGCTTCAATTTAGTCCTAAATGTCCTTTTAAGGCTTAAAAAGGGAAGCGGTACCGTTTTGGGAATAGGGAAATTTTCCCAATGAGTCCCTTTGGTGTTGTGTGTGTTTTAATTAAGACCTTAATTTAGCTTTACTTTTGTAAAATTCGCCCTGTAATTTTATTGAATTTCAAATTTAACCTTATATTTATTTTTATTATTATATACATATGTTTCTATATTGTTAATTGTTTTATTTTTAACCTTATTTTTATATCTTATATTATAAAATTATTTTATTATATGTTATTTATATTATTATATTATTTTTCACAAATTATTATTATTATTTTGCATTATCATTTTTATATTATTATTATATATATATTTAAACTTGTATTATATATTATTTAATTATTTATACATTGTTCTTACATATATACTTTCATTATTTTACATTATGTCATTTTTCTATTTTCTATACATTTAAAATATATTTTATTATATAACATTTATTATATATTTTTATTTTATTTTTATTCTATATTACTTATTTTTTATATGTTATGTATATAATATATTATTTACTATATTATTTATATTTATATTATTCATTATATTATTTATAGTTTTAAAATTTGTAAATTAAATTATATTTTTAACTCATACGATACACGTATTTAATTATTAATTATTTATTTATTATGTAAACTAATATTTTTATATATGTATTCTTTTACATACTTTTAAACCAATATATTTTATATATATATATAGTTATTATTCTTTTATAAATATTCTGTTAATATATATTGTATACTAAATACTATTTTAATATTATTATTAAATATTCTATTTTATTTGTGTTATATGTACATTTTGTTAACAATAGCTCATTTCATTTTATTTTATATTGCATATATCATGTACTAAATGTTATTTTATTATTTGATATTACATTTTATGAACATGAACATTGATATTGTATTACTTTTTCGTATATCATGCATTATTTTTAATCATTACTGTGTATATTTGTATGTTTTGTTTATTCATTTTCAATATATGCTATGTATATCTTTGTATGCATTTGCTATGTATATTATTTTTATATGTATGTATCTAGTATATGATTTTTGTATTATTGCCACTGTATCTTTTTAATACATGTTTTGCTCATTTATAATTGTGATATTCTATTCCATAACGATAATGTGATTCCTCATGCATTAACCAAAACAAAATTCCAAAGTTTTCAAAAAATATAAAGGCAATGCTTGGTGTTTGGAAATTTCAAGAAAAGTAGTGCCCTAACTTATTGGGTTGCGACTCTTCTCGTTAAGTTCGAATAGTTAAGTACCCTTCTAGTTTTTAAATGTTTTCTAAATACAAGTCACTATCTTAGAATTTCAAAGCAATATATCCTAACTTATTGGATATAGCGTTTTGTGGTTTCGAGATAGGAGTTTCCAAAAAAAAAAAAAGGTTTAACTTAGTGTCAATACTTTGATACGAGTGAATCTCATTTTCAAAATCAAGATATTTTAAAGAGGATTGTATCTTAAAACTTTTAAATTTCTGACTTTAAAGATATTTGATAATTAATTAGGTACCAATTTTTGGGCGTCACGAGGGTGCTAATCCTTCCTCGTGCGTAACCGACTCCCGAACCCATTCTTTTATTTCGTAGACCAAAACTAATGATTTTCAAACAAAATGTTTTAAAGGTGATCCAATCACACCTAAAAAGATTGGTGGCGACTCCCGTTTTCGTTTTTAAAGTCGATTCCCATTTTTCAAAACCCGATTTAAAAATGGTCTCGACAGCTTGGCGACTCCACTAGGGACCAATAAGAGATTCAAGCCGTATAATTGATTACCTTTTGTCTTAATGTCAGAAATTTGAAAAGTTTTGAAATACAATCCTCTTTGCATTACATGTGTTTGTATTATTGCATATGTTATATATTCTGATACGCATTGCATTTGCATGACCGTTGTGGTCACACCCTTAAGAGGGAGTCAGAAACTACGCCTTTGTGAGGTTTTCGCCTCCGTGCAGGATAGTGGATCACTTTCAGGATACATCTGTACCTATGGTTTCGTGAGATTTTTATCTCCGTGTAGCCATAGGGAAATGTATTCCCCTGAACTGAACTCGATTCAAATGAGCCTATAATGGGTGAGAATCAAGGAATCTGCTGGTTCGGGTACCTCAAACTTTAGAACCAACCTCATATCGAAAAACCATAAGAGCCCAACTTAGAGTTGAACTTTAGATATTACCTTTATAAAATATTGTTGAGATTTATTGATATCATGTGATACTGACTATTTCTTTTCTTTTGTTTGCATGTCATTTTGCATCTAAAAAGGTATCGATTCACGGTCAGTTTCTAAGTTAGGAAGTTTTATCATGAAAAACGGACTTCTTGATAGAGTGGAGGGCAACGCCAACGTCCATAGATGGTCTGAGCAAACTCAACTAGAAAAGGGGGATAGCATAGCTGTGGGATATATGTCGGAGCTATCAGACTACATCCGTATCAGTGTTACACAGAATAATCTGCAGGAGCTTAAGGAGATTTGGGATTAGTGGGGTAATGAGGCTAAACAGTCATTCTACGGTAATTACGGAGACTTACCTTACTTGCTTGATGTTCAGGTGAACGAGCACTTATTCCGAGCCCTTGCTCAGTTTTGAAACCCGGCGTACAATTGTTTCACTTTTGGGGAAGTAGACTTGGTACCTACTGTAGAGGAGTACACTGTCTTACTTCGTTGTCCCAGGTTTCAGAGTGATAGGATCTATTCTCGAGCTGCTTGTGTCCCTACCTTTTGGTAGAAATTAATGACTATTACAGGGATGAGCGAGCAGTGGATCACAGCCATAATCAAAGAGAAGAGTGAGTACAAGTGCATTTTGTGGGACACTTTGAAAGATCTGATTTTGACACACCCCGATGAGGCAAAGAAGGTAGATGTTTTTGCCTTAAGTTTGTATAGATTGATGGTTTTCCCTAGGGATTTGGGATATGTGGACGAGGCAACCACGGATCTTTTTCATCGACTCAGTAAAAAGGTCACTTCCGTCCCTGCAATTTTGGCGGAGACATTCAGGTCTTTGGGTGCATGTAGGAGAGGTCAGTCTGTGCGGAGTTTATAGGGTGTGCTCAGTTACTTTTGGCTTGGTTCTACAGTCATTTCCGATTAATAGATAGGGTGGTTTGTCGGGTCTTCTTTGATTATTCACCGTTGAAGGACATAGTAGCTTCAACTAGGAGAGTTGATGTTCCAGAAGAGAATTGGATAGTGTTACTTCGGAACCTTCAGTCGAAAGATGTCGAGTGGAGGGCTCCGTGGATGATTCCTGGTGAGATTCTCTACCGATGCGGCAGTTTTGATTGGGTCCCTCTGTTGGGAATTTGGGGTGCCATTGGTTATGCCCCTTTGCTCGTGCTAAGGTAGCATGGATTGAGGCAGTTTATGCCAGCAACTCATGGGTTGGCTCAAAGTGAATTTGTATACAGAGGATTCGATTACAAGAGGAAGGTTAGCGAAATTTCTAGTGCTTGGAAAAAGACTTGTAGGTTGAAAGGGGTAGCTATTAGCCCAGCTACGACACCAGAATACATCGAATGGAGAGGCAGAAGGGTTAATGATAACATCTCTAAACCAAGCATGGAAGGAGCTCGACCAATAGAGGAATATTTGCAAGTAATGCCCTCAGAGTTAGAAATTATGAGGCAAGAGTTCGAGAGAAAGAACCTAAAGTTCGAGAAGAGGGTAGCAAAGCTCGAAAAAGAAAAGATCTATTTGAGCTTGGACGTCGACGTTCAAAAGATGGAGGTTGAGAAAGAGAGGAAAGAAAAGAGGAAGATTGAGGAAGATCGAGATGATCTAAAGGAGCATTACAAAAAGGCACAAGTATCCTTGAGGAGAGCGAGAGTAGGAGGATTTTCAGATCAGTTGCAGAAAGAGGTCCAAGAGAAAAAGGCTAGAGCCGAGTATTGGGAGAGGAAGTTCCAAGAGATGCAGGTGTAGAATTTCGCATTAGAGGAAGAGAATAAAGGATTGAAGACTAAGGTAACTGAGCTTGGAAGATCCCTCCGTTGGCACCATAACCATAATTCTACGGTCGAGATGAAGGAGCTAAAAAGTAAGGTTGAGGATTTGGAAGTGGCATTGCATGACGGTGAACTTCGGGTTAAGCAGCTAGAGGCGCAAGAAGATTATCTGAAAGGAGAGCTTCATCAGTCTAGAGGACAGGTCAGAGAAAGGGATCACGTCATTAGTGAAGCCATAGCCCAGATTCGAGAGGTTGCTGAATATGTGCAAGACCTGGCAATTCGAGCTGATGTATTGAGTTTGATGTATTCATCGTCGTCGAACATAGGATGAGAGTTAGCCCTTTTATTAGATAGAGTTAAAACTTTGGGCCTTAAGGCGAAAGCGTATTTGTAATCCTCTTATATGTAAAAATATTCTTTTTCTAAATAAAGTTTTCTAAATAAAGTTGAACCAAAATCGATATCCTTTTTGCATTCATGCATTTGCATCTCATAGCATTTCATTGCATCGTTTGCATTCAAAGTTTTTGAAAGACCCTAATTAGTTAAAGTTTACTTCAAAGGTAGAAAAGAAAATCTGGAAGTCACACATCCTTACGGCACTCGCACTAAAACTAAGAGCATGGATCAAAGGTTTGAGTAATTGCAAAAGGATATGCAGGACCAATTGCAAGAGCAGTTGGCAAAAATGCAGAATGACATGAGGGAACAAATGCTAGAGGCTCAGAGAAGTATGATGACTGAAATGGCCCAGTTACTGAGGGCCACTGATAAAGGAAAAGCTCACATGGCAATCACTGAAGAGGAGAACGAGGGTCCTCCTCCGGGTTTTACTCCGTCTCATGCGACACTGCAAACCGAGGCACCTCCTAGAAGGCCATCTGTCACTATGAGGCCTCAACATGGGTCGGTTGATGCTGGAATCCCCGTGAATTTCCCAGCTGGGTTGGGAAATAATTTGGGCGATAGCTTGATCAACCCTATCACTCCTGATCTGGATCTGATGGAGAAAGAAAGAATGGCAACTGAATCCTCAAAGCAGTTGGAGGATCGTTGCAAGTGGTTGGAGGAGAAATTTAGAGCTTTGCAAGGCGCTGGCAGTCATCATGAGATTGATGCCAAAGACTTAAGTTTGGTCCCAGATTTGGTACTTCCTCACAAATTTAAAATGCTAGAGTTTGAAAAGTACAACGAGACTACTTGCCCAGAGGCACACATAACAATGTTTTGTAGGAGAATGACTGATTATGTGAACAACGATCAACTATTAATTCATTGTTTTCAGGACAGCCTAGTGGGAGCAGCAGCTAGGTGGTACAATCAGTTGAGCCGGGCAAAAATCGGTTCATGGAGAGATCTTGCACAGGCTTTCATACAATAGTATAACCACGTGACTGATATGGCGCTAGACAGGATCACGTTTCAAAACATGGAGAAAAAGCATAATGAAAGTTTTAGGCAATACGCACAACGATGGAGAGAGGTGGCAATGCAAGTACAACCACCATTGTTGGAAAAAGAGACCACCATGTTATTTATTAACACTCTGAAGGCGCCGTTCATCATCCATATGATCAGAAGTACCACCAAAAGTTTCGCAGATATAGTTATGGCAGGAGAGATGATTGAGAACGCCATAAAGGGTGGTAAAATTGAGGGGGAAACGGCTAAAAGAGCGACCCCAAGGAGAAAAGACAATGAGGTGAATAACATGAACAGTTTCAACTCTAGAGCAGTTACAATTGGTCAACCCAAAGCTGAGCAACAAGGTACTCAAAGACAGAAATCGAGCACAAGACAGAATTCGGAGAATATACAATTCACGCCTATCCCTGTGACGTATCGTGAGCTTTATCAAAGCTTATACGATGCACAAGCCATTGCTCTATTTCACTTGAAACCACTACAGCCACCATACCCCAAATGGTATGATGCAAATGCTAAATGCGAATATCACGCGGGAATACCGGGACATTCGATTAAAAATTACACCGGATTCAAGAAAGTCGTGGAGAAGCTTATCAAGATGAGGGTTGTGAAATTCGATAGTACCCCGAGTACTGAAAATCCGTTACCAGATCATGACAATCAAGAAGTGAATGTCATCGATGAAATGAAGAAAGAACAAATCAAAGAAGATATTGCTGAGGTGAAGACACCTATGAAAGTAATATGGGAGGAGATGGTGAAGAGAGGTATGCTGACCTCTAGAAAAGGAAGAGAAGGAATAAAGAACCATTGTGAATTCCATGGAGAGGTGGGTCATGTGATCCAAAATTGTGAAGAGTTCAAAGCCATGGTGCAAGGCCTTATGGTTAACAAAGAACTACAGGTTTCTGACGGAAATTCTTGTGAAGGACAAATATGTGTACTGGAGAATGAATGACAAAGAACCAGCCAACCAAGAATTATTATTTCCTTGCCGGGGAATAATGAAGTGGAGGCGCAAACTAGGCCCAAGGTCGTAATTCATAAACCTGTATCTTTTCCTTACAAGAATGACAAGAGGGTGCCATGGAGTTATGATTGCAGTGTAACAGTACCTGAGGAGGAGAGTATAGCCAGTGCGTCTAGGGGCGTGCAAAATAAAGGTTCTCATACACGGAGTGGGAAACGTTATGATACAAGGGGCATCAGAATGGAGCCCACAAAGACAAAAGGTGTCGAGGTTGAGAAGGAGAAAGAGACTGAAATACCCATCAACGAGCCAGTGAAGGAGGAGGAGGCTAAGGAGTTCTTAAAGTTTCTTAAGCATAGCGAGTATAGTGTGGTCGAGCAATTACGTAAGCAACCAGCGCGTATATCAGTATTAGCCCTACTACTGAGTTCTGAGGTGGATCGGGATGCATTATTGAAGGTACTTAACGAAACATATGTCACCCACGACATATCCATTAACAAGTTGGACCGGTTGGTAAATAACATCAGTGCTGACAATTTCATCTACTTCAATGATGATGAAATTCCGTCTGGGGGCATAGGGTCAACCAAAGCCTTGCACATCACTACTCGGTGCAAAGGATACACGCTGCCAAGTGTACTCGTTGATAACAGATCTGCTTTGAACGTCCTTCCATTATCCACATTGAACAGATTACCCATTGACAGTTCGCATATGAAAACGTGTCACAACGTGGTAAGAGCCTTTGATGGAACTGAAAGAAAAGTGATGGGACGAATCGACATCCTTTTGGAAATTGGGCCAAATACATATGAAGTTGATTTCTTAGTGATGGATATCAAGCCCTCCTATAATTGTTTATTGGGGAGGCCATGGATACACTCGGCAGGAGATGTGCCTTCCTCGTTGCACCAAAAATTAAAGTTAGTGATAGATAGACGGTTAATAACCATCAACGTGGAAGAGGACATTATAGCAGCAGTCTCTAGCAAGGCCCCTTATGTCGAGGTGAATGAAGAGTCTATTGAGTGTTCTTTTCGTTCTTTAGAAATCATTAATGCAACCTTCATTTTGGAAGGAAGTGAGGTGCCGATACCCAAAATGTCTAGAGCCACAAGGATGGCCCTGAAAATGATGATGGGGAAAGGGGCATTGCCAGGAAAAGGACTAGGAAGACAGTTGCAAGGAGGGATTCAAATCCCAAAATTGATTGAGAAGAAAGATCGTTTTGGTTTGGGCTTTAGGCCAGACCATAAGCACAAGAGGCAAGAGATTGGCAAGCGCCAAGCGAGAAGAAAGGCGCGTTTGAACGGAGGAGAAATGGAGTGGGAACCGATGACATTCTCACCTATATCCAAATTATTTAAGTTAGGAGGGTTACTGGTAGAAGAAATTCATCAGATTAGTGCTGTACACAATGAGGGATTGGAGCAGGGAAGCCTTGAGGGCATTCGCCCTTACGAACCGGGAAGCTCTTTGAACAATTGGACTGCGGAGGACCTTCCCGTAGTCTTCAGGAATTTTTTAGAGTAATTCTCGAAACATGTCTGTTACTCTAGGGCCCAGGAGTAGTATGATTAAGTTTGTGAAAAAGGCTTATGATCATCTATTATTATTTTAATAAAACATAATTTTTTTTATCAATTTGAACGAATATGGATTCTTTTTATCAATCAATATTTCGTTAAACTTTTGCAATTCTCATTCTTTCATTCATAACACATAAATAATTATTCTTAGATTCATTCATTCTTTGTATATTCTTTCATACCCCCACAAGTCCCTAGATATCAATGATATGAGCACTGATACTGCAACTCCTGATTTCTCTTGCGAGCAAGACATGTGTTTAGAGGAATCTCAGGATTTTGAAGATGTTCAAGATTGTGATGTGTCTCTTGATCTGTTAAGAGTGGTAAAACAGAAGGAAAAACGGATTATGCCGCATGAGAAAAAGGCAATAGAAAATGTAGCCCTAGAGGAGGGGAAGGAGGTCAAAATTGGAACACTGATTACCGATGACACAAGGCATGGTCTGGTTGAGTTGCTTCGAGAGTTCAAGGATATCTTCGCATGGTCATATCAGGATATACCCAGATTGAGTACCGATATTGTAGTACATCGTCTTCCGATAGGGCAGGACTATAAGCCAGTCCAACAGAAGTTGTGGAGAATGAGGCCAGATATTGTTCTGAAAATAAAGGATGAAGTCAAGAAGCAGTTCGATGCAGGATTCCTGCAAGAAGTGAAATGCTCCGAATGGGTAGCTAACATTGTACCAGTCCTTAAGAAAGACGAGAATGTACAAATATGTGTTGATTACAGAGATTTAAATAAAGCTAGCCCCAAAGATAATTTCTCTCTGCCACATATAGACACTTTGGTGGACAACACAGCAGGATATTCGTTGTTTTCCTTTATGGATGGTTTCTCAGGATACAATCAGATTAAGATGCATCCAGAGGACATGGATAAAACCACCTTCGTAACCTTATGGGGCACCTTTTGCTACAAAGTAATGCCGTTTGGACTGAAGAACGCAGGGGCAACATACCAACGGGCCATGGTAAACTTATTCCATGACATGATGCATAAAGATATTGAGGTATACGTTGATGATATGATTGCCAAGTCGCATACAGAAAAAGAGCACATTGAGGTCTTGAGAAGATTGTTCTTGAGGTTGAGAAAATTTCAGTTGAGGCTCAATCTGGCAAAGTGTACCTTCGAAACCAGATCGAGAAAGTTATTAGGTTTCGTAGTCAGTGAAAAGGGAATTGAAATCGACTCAGACAAGGTCAGAGCCATACGAGAGTTACCTCCACCGCGTACTCAGAAGGAAGTTCGAGGATTGCATTTTTCTCGAGTACAGTGATAATCATAAAGGCCTCTCTCTGTGCCGTAGGTTTCATTTCCCGCCATGTTCTCCTTCGCTTCAGGCTTTCCTGGTAGGATCGACTAGGAAGGTTAAATTACATCGCTCGGTTCATTTCATAACTGACCGAGAAATGCGATCCTATCTTTCGTCTCCTTAAAAAGCACAATCAAGGTACTTGAGATGAGGAATGCCAGAATGCTTTTGAAAAGGTCAAGCAGTATTTGTTGAATGTTCCGGTATTATCTCCACCTAGCCCAGATAAACCGTTAATACTGTACTTGTCAGTGTTCAGTAATTCTATGGGATGTGTGCTTGGTCAGCATGACGAGTCAGGGAAAAAGGATAAGGCAATTTATTATCTCAGTAAGAAATTCACTGACTGTGAGATGAGATATTCACCGATTAAAAAGTTGTGCTGTGGACTGATTTGGACGACTAGGAGATTAAGACAGTACATGCTATATCATACCACTTGGCTCATCTCAAAGCTTGATCCATTGAAATACATGATGGAGTCAACGGCTCTAAATGGGAGAATGGCGAGATGGCAAATTTTGCTTTCAGAGTTTGATATAGTGTACATAAGTCAGAAGGCTATAAAAGGAAGTGCGGTAGCAGAGTTTTTGGCCAGTAGGGCTCTAGAAAATTATGAGCCATTAAACTTTGATTTTCCAAATGAGGAGTTAATGTGTATAGCAACAACCGAAGATTCTCATTGGAAGTTGAATTTTGATAGGGCTTCTAATGCAGTCAGAAATGGAATTGGGGCAGTCTTGGTATCCCCGAATGGCGATCATTACCCGTTCACGTGTAAGTTAGACTTTGATTGTACGAATAATATGGCTGAGTATGAAGCATGCATTATGGGACTTCAAGCAGCTATAGAGCGAGGTATAAAAACCCTAGAAGTGTATCGAGATTCTGCGTTGGTAATTTATCAGCTTAAAGGTGAATGGGAGACAAGGGACCCTAAATTGATTAATTATCGAAAGGTAGTTTTGGGGTTACTTGAGGAGTTCGATGACATCACCTTCAATTATCTCCCACGAGACGAAAATCAGATGGCAGATGCTTTAGCAACCTTGGCCTCAATGATTAAGGCGAATAAAGAGGAAGATATGAGATCAATTCGAATAAGTGTCTACGAGGCTCCAGCTCATTGTTGTAATATTGAGAAAGAAGAAAAGGATGATAACCCTTGGTATCAGGATATATTACGATATGTGAGAGATCGTAAATACCCTGAACAGGCCAATGAAAATGACAAACGAACTTTGAGAAGGTTAGCTTGCGACTATGTCTTGGACGGGGATGTCCTATACAAGAGAAGGAAAGACCAGGTACTTTTGAGATGTGTCGATGCTGTGGAAGCTAAACTAATTTTAGAAGAAGTCCATGAAGGTGTATGTGGGACGCATGCAAATGGGTTCACGATGGCAAGGCAAATCATGAGGTTTGGCTATTATTGGGCCACTATGGAAGGGGACTGTACCAACTATACCAAGAAATGTCATAAGTGTCAGATTTATGGGGACAAAATTCATGTACCACCTTCACCTTTGCATGTTATGACTTCTCCATGGCCCTTCTCCATGTAGGGCATGGATGTCATTGGACCAATATCACCGAAAGCTCCAAACGGACATCGGTTTATCTTCGTGGTGATTGACTACTTTACAAAATGGGTAGAGGCCGCTTCTTATGCGAATGTTACTAAGTCAGCTGTGAGTCGATTCTTGAAGAATGAGATCATTTGTCGGTATGGAATGCCTGAGAAGATCATATCCGACAATGCATTGAACTTGAACAACAAAATGATAGCAGAGGTTTGCGACCAGTTCAAGGTCAAGCATCACAATTCTTCTCCCTATCGTCCAAAAATGAATGGGGCAGTAGAAGCCGCCAACAAGAACATTAAGAAAATAGTGGGGAAGATGACTGAGACTTATAGAGATTGGAATGAGAAGTTACCGTTTGCACTCTTCGCCTATCGAACATCTATCAAAAATTGAAGTAGAAATACCTTCTCTTCGAATTTTAACGGAGATAAGGTTAGATGAAGTTGAATGGGTTCAATCCCGATATGACCAGTTGAACTTGATTGAGGAAAAGAGGCTAAGAGCCATTCGACATGGTCAGATGTATCAGAAGCGAATGATGTGAGCTTATGACAAGAAAGTTCGATCAAGAGAGTTCCACGAAGGAGACCTTTTACTGAAAAAGATCATTCCTATTCAAAAAAACTTTAGGGGGAAATGGATGCCGAATTGGGAGGGGCCGTATGTCGTGAAGAAAGCTTTCTCTGGCGGTGCATTGATCTTAACGGAAATGGATGGGAAAAGTTTACCCAACCTAGTGAACTCAGACTCAGTTAAAAAATACTTTGTCTAAAGGAGAAGAGAATCCAAGGTGAAACCCCGCAAAGGGCGCCTTGAGATTTAAAAAAAAACGGAGAGTCCAAGGTGAAAACCTGCAAATGGCACCTTGTGACCAAAGGAGTTTTGAGTTGAAAACCCGAAAGGGCAGCTCAATTTTTGAAGAGTACACAGTGATCTTGCTATATTTGATCCAATAAAAAGCGAAGCACGTTGCACATTAGGGCATCAACAAAGTACTTTAAATCTTTTAAACACATGTTGAACTCAAGAAAGACTTCATGGAGCTGGTGTATAGACGCTCAAGCGGCGATATCTTGGGCACATAACTTTTATCCTGTTTGCTATCTTTAGATTCTATTTCTTCTTAAAGATAGGCTTTCAAATTAATTTCCTTTGTATCTTTTTGATAATTCATTCTAATCCAATAAAGTTTATTCATCTTCTATTATTCTTTAAGTATGTTGCATTGAAATAATGATAGATGAACTAAATGTGTTCACAAATGAAGTTTTGCGCATTACTCTGGAATTTCTAGATAATACGAGAAACTAAAACAGGACAATTGATTCGAGAAATTCATGTAAGTAAGGGATGAATGAACTCGAGGAATTTCTTCTCAGTCCAAAAGGAAAACGGGTAAAAACCAACGATTCAATCTTAAGGAAAGATTGTTTTACAGACATCCTCAGTGGATCATAGCATGGGAGGAAGGGTACAGGCCTACAGGCTGAGTAAGAATAATGCTTTGAAAGGACAAATGAAGAAATGAGGGGTGATGTCTAGGATAGGGGTCATGTTCATAAACATTTTGCATTATAACAGGTTTAATTAGGAGCATTTGATTCACTTCGATCATAACATCCTAATCATCAGGCATAATCATTCTACAGGTTATCAAAAATGACGTGCCTTAATCCCCTAAGCAGTAGGATAATAGGCTGGAGCATAGCAGATCTGGCTGAAGCAGATCCAAGATGATTTAGCATCATTGTGCTTACAAGGAGCAAATCGAAGAAGTAGCTGATTTGGCTTTCACGTGTTTACGATGAAGCAAATCTAAGATGATTTGGCATCTCTGTATTGGTAGAGAGCAAATCGAAGTTTGGCATCTCCACTTCAACGGGGAGCAGATACATAGTAGATCTCACCTTCAGATGATTTCACTGAAGCAATATCCAAGATGATTTAGCATCCTTGTGCTTACAAGGAGCAAATCGAAAATGTAGCTGATTTGGCTTTCACGTGTTTACGATGAAGCAAATCTAAGATGATTTGGCATCTCTGTATTGGCAGAGAGCAAATCGAAGTCTGACATCTCCACTTCAACGGGGAGCAGATACATAGCAGATCTCACCTTCAGATGATTTCACTGAAGCAAGATCCAAGATGGTTTGGCATCCTTGTGCTTACAAGGAACAAATCGAAGACATAGCTGATTTGGCTTTCACATGTTTACGATGAAGCAAATCTAAGATGATTTGGCATCTCTGTATTGGCAGAGAGCAAATCGAAGTCTGGCATCTCCACTTCAACGGGGAGCAGATACATAGTAGATCTCACCTTCAGATGATTTCACTGAAGCAAGATCCAAGATGGTTTGGCATCCTTGTGCTTACAAGGAGCAAATCGAAGACATAGCTGATTTGGCTTTCACGTGTTTACGATGAAGCAAATCTAAGATGATTTGGCATCTCTGTATTGGCAGAAAACAAATCGAAGTCTGGTATCTCCACTTTAACGGGGAGCAGATACATAACAGATCTCACCTTCGGATAATTTCACTGAAGCAAGATCCAAGATGATTTGGCATTCTTGTGCTTACAAGGAACAAATCAAAGACATAGTTGATTTGGCTTTCACGTACTGACGATGAAGCAAATCTAAGATGATTTGTCATCTCTGTATTGTCGAGAAACGATCGAAGAAGCGATTTGGCGCCTCTCGTGTTGTGAGAGAGCGGATCGAAGATATCAACATGACGGTCATAAGTTCACAAGTGGCAGATTGAAGATCAGGATCCGATAAGGCGGGGCAAATTTAGTTTTTCTATGAGTCTTTGTTTGATTCCTATTACACAGCAATGAGCAAAGAGGGGCAGCTGTAATAGTCCAAATTTGCCCGGGCCCGTGATTAAATAAATAAAACCAAAAATATTAATAAATAATAAATAAATATTTATTTAACAGTCCATAGTCCATTTATAATAGCCCGTAGGCCCAAAATCAAATACTATAGCTTAACTACCCTATACCCATTACACCCCACTTAGCCCAGGACAAAAGTGGCCCAACTGGCCCAACTTGTTACACTAAGGCATGAAACCCTAGGGTTTCGCGCTTTCTCTCTCGCGCCATAAGCAGAGGGTTCGAAGCCAAGCCTCATGACCCTTCGGTTTCTGCCGTTCCAGCTACCCCCATCAAGGCCACGATTTCAAGCTCCAAGTCACGCTGAGATCAACGCCACCAGTGGACCATCGTCAAGCCTTTGCCACCGCCGGATTTCTCGCAAATACCTGCAATACAAGACAAAGGACGCGAAGCAGAAAAGGAAATGCAACAGATACAAAAAAACAAAAAAAGAAACTAAAATAAAAAGATTTCAGCAGATCACAATCAGAGATATGGTGGATACAGCAGATAAGAAATGGAAAGAAATCTTTGATTTCTTTCCTAGTTTATGTAATAACAGTAGTGGCTATAAAAGCCCGAATCAAACAGTGTAAAAAGGGGGACCTTTTTTGGAGGCTCTGAAAATATACATATAGTAAGAATCAATAAAAATTTAGAGATTCAGCAAAAGAATTCATTCTCGCATACATATACACAGCAAGCATCTCAATCGATTGAATACACAAAGGTGAAATATTTTAAATATATGTACATATATATATTGCAGATAATGAAAAGAGAAAGCAGTACCTTTAATCGATGATGAAAGGTGAGGTTTTTAAACCTCCGACCACCGTATGCGGTGGAGAAGGCGAGGGCGCGTGAGCGCATACAGACTCCTAGATGGAGATCTGGTGTCTCTCCGAATACCCCTCCCTAACTCTCTTTCAGAGAGTTTTCTCTTCTTTTTTTGTTTTTTTAGAACCGATTCAAAATGATTTAAAACCAATAGTTTGGCTTATATAGCCATAACAGAATGACGTCATTTTAGCTTAATCCAATAAGCTTAAAAAGACGTCGTATTAAGGCTAAGGATCCGCGCGTTGACCCGATTACTCGGGGAGGATCCGCGTGTTTTTGAGAATTGGGTTAATTACCCAATCAGTCCTTTCACCTTTTTGCGTGTTTATAATTAAGCCTTATTTTATTTATGATTTGACCCTAACAGTTTGTATCTGCTTCAATTTAGTCTTAAATGGCCTTTTAAGGCTTAAATAGGGAAGCGGTAACGTTTTGAGAATAGGGAAATTTTCCCAATGAGTCCCTTTGGTGTTGTGTGTGTTTTAATTAAGACCTTAATTCAGCTTTACTTTTGTAAAATTTGCCCTGTAATTTTATTGAATTTCAAATTTAACCTTATATTTATTTTTATTATTATATACATATGTTTCTATATTGTTAATTGTTTTATTTTTAACCTTATTTTTTTTATCTTATATTATAAAATTATTTTATTATATGTTATTTATATTATTATGTTATTTTTCACAAATTATTATTATTATTTTGCATTATCATTTTTATATTATTATATATATTTTTTTAAACTTGTATTATATATTATTTAATTATTTATACATTGTTCTTACATATATATACTTTCATTATTTTACATTATGTCATTTTTCTATTTTCTATACATTTAAAATATATTTTATTATATAACATTTATTATATATTTTTTTATTTTTGTTCTATATTACTTATTTTTTTATATGTTATGTATATCATATATTATTTACTATATTATTTATATTTATATTATTCATTATATTATTTATAATTTTAAAATTTGTAAATTAAATTATATTTTTAACTCATACGATATACGTATTTAATTATTAATTATTTATTTATTATGTAAACTAATATTTTTATATATGAATTCTTTTACATACTTTTAAACCAATATATTTATATATATAATTATTATTCTTTTATAAATATTCTGTTAATATATATTGTATATTAAATACTATTTTAAAATTATTATTAAATATTCTGTTTTATTTGTGTTATATGTACATTTTGTTAACAATAGCTCATTTCATTTTATTTTATATGGCATATATCATGTGCTAAATGTTATTTTATTATTTGATATTACATTTTATGAACATGTACATTGATATTGTATTACTTTGTCGTATATCATGCATTATTTTTAATCATTACTGTGTATATTTGTATGTTTTGTTTATTCATTTTCAATATATGCTATGTATATCTTTGTATGCATTTGCTATGTATATTATTTTTATATGTATGTATCTAGTATATGATTTTTGTATTATTGCCACTGTATCTTTTAAATACATGTTTTGTTCATTTATAATTGTGATATTCTATTCCATAACAATAATGTGATTCCTCATGCATTAACCAAAACAAAATTCCAAAGTTTTCAAAAAATATAAAGGCAATACTTGGTGTTTGGAAATTTCGAGAAAAGTAGTGCCCTAACTTATTGGGTTGCGACTCTTCTCGTTAAGTTCGAATAGTTAAGTACCCTTCTAGTTTTTAAAGGTTTTTTAAATACAAGTCACTATCTTAGAATTTCAAAGCAATATGTCATAACTTATTGGATATAGCGTTTTGTGGTTTCGAGATAGGGGTTTTCAAAAAAAAAAAGTTTAACTTAGTGTCAATACTTTGATACGAGTGAATCTCATTTTCAAAATCAAGATATTTTAAAGAGGATTGTATCTTAAAACTTTTAAATTTCTGACTTTAAAGATATTTGATAATTAATTAGGTACCAATTTTTGGGCGTCACGAGGGTGCTAATCCTTCCTCGTGCGTAACCGACTCCCGAACCCATTCTTTTATTTCGTAGACCAAAACTAATGATTTTAAAACAAAATATTTTAAAGGTGATCCAATCACACCTAAAAAGATTGGTGGCGACTGCCGTTTTCGTTTTTAAAGTCGATTCCCATTTTCCAAAACCCGATTTAAAAATGGTCTCGACAGAGGTGATTTAAAGTATGTTTCAAAGCTAATAGAGAGTGCTCTCATTAACATGAAGACAACTTGACCTAAAAATGCATGGATTTCATCTAAAAAATATGTCACAAGACTTGAAAATTGATAGTTTCGGTGAATTGAGTTTAATAATTTTCACCCCATCCATCCATGTATTACTAGGATTTCTTTAAGATTTTCATCCATCATATTTCAGATTCTCCTGAAGCAAAAGCCAAATATCGTTGAAAAGAACAGGTCTATAAAGCTCAGTTAATTGAGTTGAAGTATTCCTCTATGCAGAAAAAGGGAAAGCATGTTGCCGCATATACTCTAGTTGATATTGATGAAGATGAAAAGCCTACACTAGTTATTATTATCCTGGTTGCAACTAGTTCAACATCTATTAGTGTTTCGAGTGTTGCACAACCTTGGCTTATTGAACATTTGGATGAAGAAGTTGCATGTCTCGAACGAATATGTAGTATCATGAACTCCAATTGAAGCTTTTTCAAAGTTAAAATTCTAAGGCACTCTATTACAAGATGGATTTTCTTGCTCAAGGACTTTAATTCCTTTGTATTTTTTGAGCAAAAAAAGGGGGAGAGTGAGCTCCTAAGGAGTAGGATATTGTTGTTATTTTTGAAATTCTTTTGATTCCATCCTGATGATAATTTTTTGGGCTTGTACTTGATGGATTGTCCTTGCCATGCTTTAGCTATAATATTTAATTAGTATGTTGTTTTGTTTGTTAATGCTTTTTTTATCTCCATGTATTGAGATGATATTGGTTGAATTACATTATTTGATGTGTTGCTATATATCTTTTTGTCAAAAATGTCAAAAGGAAGATTGTTAGTTTCAATTAAAAGGGTAAAATTCAACATTAGTTGCAACTCTATGAATATATGGTAGACTATTGTTACTTACCATATTTGCAATGTTATTGAGGCCGACATGACCGGTAAATTGGATAAAAAATCGACTAATACGCAAGTTTGGAACAAGGTAAGAATTAGTATGAGCCATGAGTAAACTGCGAATCGCCAATTGGATGAACCAATAAAAAATTAGTTCAACCGGATTTTGTATTTTTAGGCTAAATCTGACCTAAATTGGGAAAAAAAATTTGAGCCCAAAAACTTTAAAGAAATTGATCCAAACCCTTATTTTAATCCTAATCCCAACTAATAAAACAAATAAAAAATTTCAAAAAATTAAAAACAAAAGTAGCCCTAAGTGCTATCACCATTGAGTACCCTAAATATGTTGGCTCTTTCTTTGCTTGGTCTTTGTGCCGTTTGCCCTGCTGCCTCTCTTCATCTCTATTTTGTGTTGTTTGTCTTGCTTTGTGCCGTCTCACCTTTGCTACTCTGTTGTTGTGGTTACCTATCGTTTACTATTGCAAATACTTCAATGCTTTGTAAGGATAAACAAATCATATCTAGATAAAGATAGAAGACTTTGAGATGAGTTTTTTGTTTGGGAAATAAAGAGGAAATAATGAAATTAAAAGGATTTTTTTTTCTGCCATAATTACTTAAATGCTTTGTATGATGTGTAAATTTAATGACTTAGTCTTTTAGTGGTTTTACTCTTAGTGTGCCCTACAACTTTAATGAATGTGGTTTTGGTGCTTTGAATGAAGCCTAACTTTTATGGTTAATTAATAAAGCTGTTGTGTGATTATTTTTATGTGATTAATGCTGATCGGTGATTTGATGGGTTTGACCATTGATTTGATTAAAAAATATTGTATATTTGGTTAGTATATTTTGACTAAAATTGGTGGAGCTTTTAAATGCATATTTTTAAGGATTTTTATTAACTCATTACTGTATACAAATTATGTACGAATCAAATTAAATAAGAATTTTTTGAAGACTTTTAATGTGATAAAAAATTCACTTATATGAGAGATTTGATTTATAAAGAAGTTGATATTGAGAACATCTTTGTCAATATAATATTTATTGAAAACATCTTTGAAGACTAATTTTGAGGAATTAAATATTCACAATGATTATACTTTAACAAATAAAGTTATATTTATTTAAGGATTTGTTTTAGGTTTAAGGAACAAGAGAGAGAGAACATTTAACTTGTTTGCCGAGAAACTTATTTTTAGTGCATATTTGTGTAAATGAATTGTTTTTGTTCATAAGTTTACAACGAAGGGGAAAAACTTAGTAGGAGAATGATTTAGAATGGTGTATGGGAGTTAAGTTGCAACTTAGTAGGAGAATGATCTAGACTGTAGTGATCTATAAGTAATAATTGAGTAATTTCGCAAATACTTTTTTTTAAATGAAGAAATTGAGAAAATAGAGTTAAAGTTAAAATAAGATTTCACATTAGACTCTATTTTTTTTATAAACTAATTAATACGAACTTTGATACAAGTTAGAAGCCTCAATTTACAATTTGATCTTTATGTATCTATGCTATCTATAAAACCCTTTATTAAGTTAGTGTCACTTATCAATTGAATTTTAACTAAATTTGCAAAGTAAGTTATATGATTATGTAGATGTTTTTGACCTTTTATATTTTTATAAATTAATAAAAAAATTATTTATAAATACCGTATATATCAAACTTTTTCTTTTATCATTTGATTTAAAGTAAATTTTAATTTTTATATGGAACTTTAATAAGTATATTTGTTATATAAATTTATTTTTTAATATATAAAGGGTAAACTATAAAAATGATCACTAAATTTTGGTAATTTTTTTTTTACTACTGAACTTGAAAAGTTACATTTTGGTCATTAACATTATCACTTGTTCGTTAAAAATTATTACACCCCTAATGGAAAAATGATTTGACGCGATTTTTGAAAGGATAATATCTAATTTAAACCTAAACTATAGCTAAAATATTTAGTTTAGTCTTTTTACAACATTTTTTTAACCACAATCCTAAAAAAATATATATTTTTAAAAAAAAAATCATAAATTGATTTATTTGGAACAATGAAAAAAATATTTTTTAAAAATTTTAAATTTCACCATTTCCTTCTTCTCCTCTCAATTCCTTCCCCTTTCTCCCAGGACTCTCTCTTCCCCTTCCTTTTCCTTTTCCTTCCATCACTAATAACCACACTCATCATAATCAACCTCATGCGGTCGGCGTAGGGTTTCCGCAACGGTGACCATGACAACGGAGGGGAGGATATTCAATTCTGAGCATTAGAAATTTGGCAATTTCTTTTAGCCATTCAGCTCCATACCACCCCTCTGATTTTCTCGGTCAAAGAACCTAAATAATACTTGTTTCTCTCTTTAATCTGCAATTCAAATATGCTTTTTTAGTTTTATTTTTCTGGAAAATATATCGAATCCCTATTTCTAATTAATAATAATACGGGCAATTGTTATATGCTGAATCGATGTTGAATATTATTATGATTATGTATCCTTCAACTTATTAGGGTTTATTCATGGATAAAGATTTTATTTTGAAGTGAAAAAAGAATAACAGTTGAAATCAATCTTCTTTTGGTGGCTTGACATAGGGTTTATTCATGATGACGATGATGATGAGTGTGGTGATTTAGTGATGGGATGATGGAAAAGGAAAAGGAAAAGGAAGAGGAAGAGAGAGTCATGGGTGAAAAGGGGAAGGAATTCGGAGAAGAAGAAGGAATTAGTGAACGTTAAATTTTTTTACATAATTATAAATTTAAAAATATTTTTTTTATCATTTTAAATAAATAAATAAATAATTTCTTGAACTTTTAAAATTATTGTTAAAAAATGTTATAAAAGGACCAAATTGAATATTTTAACTATAGTTTAAGGTCAAATTAGATAATAAACCTTCAGTTAACATGTCATGCCACTTTTATTTCAAGGGTTTAACAACTTTTAATGGACAAGTGACTAAAGGATTATAAGTCGATAATGTTAGTGACAAAAATATAACTTTTCATGGTTCAGTGGTAAAAAAAATAAATTTTACCAAAATTTAGTGACCATTTTTGTGTTTTACCCATATATAAATTTGTTATATATTTGTATATCATATACTAAAAACTCTATCACACGCGTATGAGTGTGGAAACCATATATTTAGAACACAAATTTATGTTTAAAATAACAACAATAAGAAATGAAATGTGTGATTTGAAGCTAATTAATAATCACATGAAATATGTACAATATTAAAATAAAAAAAGATTGTTTTAAATTGTAAGTAAAACGATATTTAAATACATGAATACATCAAATTAAGAGGACTACATGAATACAATTATTTATCATGGTATTGTCATCAATTTTAAGTTGGCGTCGAGTTAATTTGTAACACCATTTCAATCAACAATTTTATTAATACTAGAAACTCTATCATACGAGTATGCATGTGGAAACCATGTAGTTAAAGCACAAATTTGTGTTTAATAATAACATATAATAAATAATGAAATGTATGATTTAGAACTAATTAATAATAACATGAAATATGTACGATACTAAAATAAAAAAATAGATTAAATTGTAAATAAAAAGTATTTTTAAACACATAAATACATAAGATTAAAATTATTAAATGAATACAATTATTTGTCATGGTGTTGTCATCAATCTTAAGTTGGTGTCGAGTTAATTTGTGGTACCATCTCTATGAATAACATTATTAATATATACAATTGATGGATGTAATAAAATGTGTATAATAAAATTACAATGTATAAAAATATTAAAATAAAACTTTAATTGAGAGGTAAATTTAAGGATTTGTTAGCCCAATTGGCATGGGTTCAAATTACATTATATGTATATTTTTATTAGTTTTTTAAATAAAAAATAAATTACCCTCAAATAATATAATTTATTTTAAATGCGAAGGGACATTAAAATAATTTTTCTAACTAAGTTGGGACACAGTTGATGGGTGACATCAACTTAGTAAAGAACTTTATAAATATTATAGATATAAAAATAGTTGATTGAGTTGGTGTTATGAGTAAACTCGATGCCAATTCAGTTGTAAAATTACTAAAATACACTTATTTTAAAAGGTAATTAATGTTGTTATAATGATATTTTTGTTTTTTCGTACTTTATAAATCTTCAAATAAAACAATTGAAAAACATTATTTGAGAATCAAACACAAGACCGACAAATTTATATGAAAATCTTTTACCACACTAATAATTTGATGAAACACTTTTATAAATATATTTTTTAATATAAAGTATTTTATTCACCCAAATCAAGGGTGTGATAAAACTTAGTATTAATAATGTTGTTAATTGAGTTGGTGTCACATAATTTTATTGTATGTTTTTTTAAAACATACCTCTGTGTTCTAAATGTGTAATTTCCACACGTATACGTGTGTGATAAAATTTTTAGTATTAATAATGTTGTTGATTGAGTTGGTGTCATAAATTTTTATTGCATATTATTTTTAAACATATCTCTATGTTCTAAATATTACTATTACTAATAAAATATCATTAATTGGGTTCACCAAAAATCATCTTGATTGAGATTTAGCTCGATTGACATAAATATTGTTGTCACTGTAAGAGGACGCAGGTTCGAGTGCGCTGAAATGCATTGTTCTCCTATTTATGAGTTGAGGGATTGTGGGTAGTTCTAAACAAACCTATCTTAATTGAAAGAATAAAATTTTGTTGAGACTTGGCAAAGAGTTACTTCTTAAAATTATTGCGTAGTCTATCCTAACTTTTTGCACGAGTGTTTTCCTTTTTTCCATTTAATACTTGTGATGAGTTACAAAAAATGATGAACTCCTTCTAGTGGGATATGAGTTTCTATAATTTGCAGGTTGTGCCTACATCAACTGAGGCGTTTTCTAAGGGAGGCCAAATTTTTGAGTGGGGCAATTCTTTCCGTTGAGGGTTTGAGACCCAACTCCCCTCAACAATATATAATTTTTTATTTTTTACGACACCCTATAATATACTTGTTAAGCCCTCAACTCACTTATGAAATCTAAAATACTCCCTAAGTGATGTATGAAATAATTTTCCACTAATTATATACATGACTGAGGGTAACTATTTAAATTTTTTCTTACATTTCTTTAAATATTTTATTTTTCATATTATCTCAAGAAAATATTGTAGAAAACAACAATTTATAAACAAGTTATTATAAATTTTAAGAGTTCAAAAATAATTTAGGTTTTGAAACATATTTAAAAGCATAGAAATTTTTTTAAAATAAATATGAAAAATTATATGTAAATAGGAATTTACTTATCACTTAATAAAGAAAAAAATTAACTATTTTTAATTTTATTCTATTTTATTTAAGATTACATCATCCTTTATCAAACAATGTAATTATATTCAGTATTTACTTTTAAATAATATAACAAATAAATTTTATAACTTAAAATTCTACACATAATTTATCAATACTTATTATTTTCAACACTAAATTTTTTAATTTACCAAACATAACTTAAGCCTTTTTTTTTTCCCTCAAATGAATATTCAAATTGTGAAAATGCATCAATTAAATCATTTAAAAAAATTGACAATTAAATTTTAATTTTAGCCAAAGTTGATCGTTAACCTTTTTTTTTTTGTCCAATTTTACCACGTATCATTTAAAGGTAAAAGGATAAAGAAAATGAAAGGTAAACTTGATATGGAAGTAATATTCCTCTAAGAATCTTATATGTTTTGGGATATTCACATTACTGAAAATATAAAATTTCCAAACATCCAAAAATAACTCTAATGTTTTTTCACATATATAATGTTGTGAACAAAAAATAGTATAATTGTTTTAATATACTTGAGAAGGAAGAAGTCATAAATGTTATAAGATCAATAACAAGTAAATTTATCAATCATAAAATTCACAGAAACAATGAAACAAAATAATTTCATCAAATGAAAAGCCTTTACACTGCAGTGCACAAACAATTTGATAAAAAAAAATTTAAACAAATAATTTTTTTAAATTAAATAAACTCAACTTATAATTTTACCTTTAAAAAAATTGAGAAAATTTAAAAAGCTACCCAAAATTTAATGTTGCCTCTGTTCTTAGGATAATATAATATTGCTTCTAAATTTATGTTATTTTATTTAAGAGTGTAATAAATGTAAACCATAAAACTAATTTAATGACATGAAAAAAAAGTTGATGAGAGAACATGGATTTTATCATCATCATACTAATATCTCCTTAATATTTCCACAGTATTTTGAGCTAATTTTTGGGACTGCATTAATTTTCACACTAGGATTGGGAATGGTAGGCAACTGTTTTGGTGGTTGTTTAATATATTTAGGGTGGGTTTAGATGGACTGTGAGGTGCAGTGCGATACGTTTAGTTTATTTTTTTGTTTTATATTACAATATCGTTACAGTATTTAATTTTACCGTCATTGCTGTTTTTACACTGATTGTAGGTAAACGCACCAACCATCCAAATCCACCTTTAGTTTGTATTGTTGTCATTGTATCAAAGAAAGATATAAATTTGAGTGTGTTTAAATACATAATATCTTGTAATTTAAGGGTTTGAAAGATTTATTAATAATTTTGAAACTGCATAAAAAAGATTAAATGCTCAAATTAAGACTCAACTTTTTAAGGATTGCTCATAAAAGAGTTAAATCTTTACGAAAATGCTGAAACAAGGACTTTTTATGCATTTCAACTCAATTTATAGTAAAAATTAGGTGAATGTTGATATGTTTAAAATAGAACATATGATAACTGAATGAGATATTATTTGAAAGGAAAGGAAAAATAAAAACATAATTTGAAACTTAATATATGCCATTTGAAAAGACTTTATTTGAGTACTTTCGAAAAAGTTTGACCCATTTTTTGATTGTTTTGAAAGGTTTTGGCATATCTCACCACTGTCATAAAGGTTTGATTTAGAGGTGTTCATGGATCAAGTCAGGCTAAAGCATGATATTAACATACTTTATACTTACCTAAGTCTAACTCGAACTGAAATATGGGCTTAAAATTTGTCCAAGTGTGTCCATATTTGTTAATGATTAACCCAAGTTCATTTTAAGTCTGCTTATATTTTTTAATTTTTTTAAAAAATATTAATATTTAGTAATTTATATGTTTTTATTTATTCAAATTATATAAATTCATCTTAACATTTTTTTATGTTTACAGTATATTAGTATTATATATATTATTATAGATTTAATTTTTATGTATTATAAATTACATAATATAAAACATTACAAATATAAAAAAAATTATCAAGCCATAATTTTTTTAGTCAACCCATTTTTCATACCTAATATTTTTGTTTAAATCTCCTCAAATTTCATTTGTCCCTCTAAACATTTGTCATTGAATCAATAGCTTCTTGGTGACTATATCTAATTTGCCCCCCAATAATAATAGTTCCTCTAATTATGTTTTTACATATCATCTAAACACAAAAAATTAAGCCGAAGTTGATTGAGTTTTAGCTTGACTGGCATGGGCGTTGTTGTCAATACAGAAGGACGTGGGTTCGAGTGTGCTGAAACGAATTAATCTCCTATTTATGAGTTGGGGAGGAGTTATAGATAGTATTGTGTCACAAAGAACATATATGATCAAAACTTATAATGAGATTGTTCAAAAAAATATTTGAACCTAAAATAATTGAATTAAAAAAAAAACTCAACCAACTTGATCATTCCCAACCGGAATCAAATGGTTATGATTCAAAATCCATAAAAGAATTAAATAAAATTAGAATATAAATTACAAAACTTTCTCTTAAATACAAATTTTTATTTTTGTAACAAATGACGATATTTATAATAAAAGCACTTAAGGTTAATGTTTATAGTCTATTCATGTCGATCCGAATCCATAATGATTTGAATATGAAAAAATTTGAGCTAATAACGATTTGTGCTCGAGAAAAAACTCAATCATGAGAAAGCTTGAGTCTAAAACAATCTGAGTCTGTAACAATCCATGCCCGAGATAAATTTGATTTAAAACTTGAAAAAACTTGAATTTATAACTAAACAAACATTAATAATTAAAATAGTTATATGATATATTTAAAATAAAAAATAGATGAATAAAATATACTTATTTAAGTTACGGAAATATATTTATAAATATTTTATAATTATATTAAAAGTTTATTAACAATAAAAGTAATTAATAAAAAATATTTCTATTAAATTATAATTTAAAATAAATTTTAAAAATATAATAAACCTAAGAGAATTATAGTAAAAAGAAGAGAAAAAGAGTAGACACAAAAGTGAAAGGATAATTTTACTTTCTATTAGATTCAATAAGCTTATACATACGCTCCATTTATAGGTTCTCAATCGCTATAGGTTACAAATACATTATAAAGATAATTAAGGTACCCTATAAATTTTTTAAGGGTTGCAAGAGTTACAAAAGAATGAATTTGGAGGTTTTGGGAGTTATATGGACATTCATTTATCAATAGATTTATAACACTCCCATTGGGTGTCCATTAACAAAAATGTGCCTTGTTAGAACATTATTAGAAAAATCCTTATGGGATAAAAACCTAATGAAGGAAAAAGAGTACACAATCTCCTATTACAAGTTGCCTTATTAAAAACCTTTATCAGGAAAACTTAGTGGGACAAAACCTTAGTTAAAGGAAAATTGTACAATATGTTATGGACTCCCCCTAATGGCAACATCACATTACATATTTGAGTTGACGCTTTCAATCTTGTATATTAATGTTTCAAACTAGAACGGATTTGTTGATATTCTATATTACTTTTCTTCTCAAGATCATAAGTGAAGAATAATTCTGGTGAAATATATTCCATTCTATCACCTTTGATGTAATCACCCTACAATTGAGCTATACATGATACATTATCTTAGTATAAGATAGTTGACATATTTTTCTGTAAAAATAAATTACATATCTTCTGGATATGTTGGATCAATAACCTTATCCAAGTACATTCTCGACTTGTCTTATGCATTGCAATTATTTTTGCATGATTTGAAGAGGTGATAGCTAATGTCTGCTTTGTTGAATGTCATGATATGACAGTACCTCCACATGTAAATAAATATACCATTTGAGATTGATCTTCATGTGGATCCAATAAATATGAAGCATCAGAATAGCCAACTAATAGGGTTTTGAATCATTTGAAAAAAATAACCCCATATATCAATGATCCCTCTGAGATATCTGAAAACATTTTTAATTTCATTCTAATGTTTATGTGTTGGAGAAGAACTAAATCTTGCTCATAAGTTTACAACGAAAGCTATTTTAGGTCTTGTGTTGTTTGCAAGATATATCAATGCCCCTATGGCACTTCAAAACCAAGAAACTCTTCATCATTCTCGTAAAGACGAAATTGATCTTTATTCACATCTAACGATCATACAACCATTGGGATACTCAATTAATGTGCTTTATCCAAGTAAAGTTTCTCTAAGATCTTTTCGGTATAAGTTGACTGATGGATATGAATTTCATCTTTTAAATGCTCGATCTACAGGCTAAGACAAAAAAATTATTTTTCCAAAATCTTTAATCTCAAATTCTTTCCTTAAATAATTTACTACATTTTGAAACTCTTTAGGAGTTCCAATAATATTTAGATCATCAACATAAACAACAATTATCATAAAATCTAATCCAGGTCTTTATATGGACAAATTAAATCATTTTTTATCGAGCAACTTTCCGGGATACTCTATATCCTTCTGGAGTTTTAAATCATTAAGGAATTTTTTATATATAAATTCACTATTAAGTAAACCATACAAATTGGCTGTAACAACATCCATTAGATACCTATCAAGTTTTTCACGTATTACCAAACTAATAAGATATCTAAACGTAATTGCATCCACCACAAGAGAATATGACTCTTCATAATTAATGTTGGGCCTTTGCGAAAATTCTTATGCTACAAGTCGTGTTTTATATCTTACGACTTCATTTTTCTCATTTTGTTTTCACACAAATACCCATTTATATCCCACCAGCTTTACATGCTTTACATCTTTAGATGTTTGGACTACAGGTCCAAAAACCTCACGTTTAAAAAGTGAATTCAATTCTACTTGAATTGTCTTTCCATTTTGGTCATTCTTTTCTATTTCTACACTCCTAAATAAATTTAGGCTCAGGATCTTCATTTTCTTTTGTTATTTCAATAGCAACATTATAAGCAAAATTGTTGTCGGCAACTATATTTTTCCGATTCTATATTTTTCTTGTATTGACATAACTTATCAAGATCTTGTTATTTTCATTATTTTCATTTTCACTTCTAGGTACCTGGATCTCTTTTTGAGCTTTATAATTAGTTATGTCATGGGTCTTTTCAAGAACCCCTACCTCTGCTATATAACTATTTTGAATGTTTGCTCCATTTTTTTTACGAGGATATTTATCTTTGAAACCGACTGGTCTTCCACGCTTCAAGCGTGGATTACTTTCTTTTGCACTAATATTTTGCCCTATTGGGACATCTTCGTATTAGAGTATTTTCAATTGGTATGTGAGATTTTGTAATTTTCTTTGGGTTGGTAAATTAATATAGTTGTTGATTTTTAAAATAAATTATTTGCTGAACTTCTAGTTCACATGGCTTTGTACGAAGATCTTAGACAATGATAATTTATTTCAAGTACTTTATTCTCTTTCCCTAATGTTGAGAAAATTATCTCATAATAATTAACAACTCATGTTATAACTAAATCTTGAATTAATATCCCAACCTCCTATGATGACCCATCTTTGTGCGTTATGGTAGAGTAGTTGAAACATATACCTCACATCCAAAAATTCTAAGATGAGAAATATTTGGCTCCTAACCAAAAATCAATTGTAATAGGGAGTATTTACTATAACTTGTTGGTTTGATGAGCACAAGTGTTTCTACATGCAAAATAGCATATCCTTAAGCTGTAACAGAGAGTTTTGTTCTCATAAGTAATAGTCTAACTATTAGTTGGAGGCGTTTGATAAATGATTCAACTAAACCTTTTTATGTGTGAACATGAGCTACAAGATGTTCAACTTGTATCCCAATTGACATACAATAATTATTGAAAGCTTGAAACGTAAACTCACCAGCATTAGCAAGATGAATTGTTTTAATTGCATAATTTGAAATTAATCATTTAAACAAATAATTTCGTAAACGACAGGTTGCGAGTTGATAACACATATGATTATTTTGTAGATGCATCTAACAAAATCATATAATATCAAAACCATCTACATGATGGATGAATAAACCCATATTCATTTCAGAAATGCAAGACATTAAATCTCAACTCTAGCTAGTGAGTTTTTAATAATCAATTATCATTGAAAACAAGCAACATATGATAATTCTTCAAATTAAAGAAACTTCTGGTTCTTTAATGAATGTCCATTGATTTTTCAATTAATTTTTGCATCATATATGGTCTAGGATAGTTTAACTGGTCAGGCTAAGTAATAAAAGTATTTGTATCAGTAAACTTCAGGTTTACTTTAACATACTTTTTCAATTGTACTAATAATGTCAATATAAATTTAGATAATTAATAATTTTATTCTCATTCCTTTTACTTTATGTCTAGATATAACAGTATTGTGGCATTTACTTTTAGAAATGTCTAAATCAATGTGAAGTCTATAATGTCATTAACTCAATAAAAGAAATATAATTTTCAAATAATTATATGCAATATTCACTTCAGGGAATATGCCAAAATCTTCAAATGTCCAAATTGACTTTAATGATCAAAAGTGGTTATAAAATATTTATTGTAAATATTCACTTCAAGGAATGTGCAAAAAATAATTCGGACAATAATCTAAGCATATATCATATTTCTTACCAATAAGATCATATAAGTATCATTTGCTTCTAGGAATAATTAATTAATATAAATCATTGATCATTCTATTCTAAGAATGAACATTTAGCAACATTTTGAATCATCCATCTTCTTATCTACTAGCCAATAATGACAATAGGTTTTATTTTCATAATTGTTATGTATTGCTACATTCACTTCGGAGAATGGAGTAGCATCAGTAGAACGAATAACTCATTATTTTGTTTCTCCATAAGAATATATGAAATCAATTCATAATACTTTTAAAATCCTTTTCACAAGAGTTTTGCATCATTAATTAACTAGAAATGTAATAGCCGACTTTTAATGATATAGGAAATAGTGGTTCGAGACCACTAAATTTGGAAAATAAGTTCATAAATTTATTTATTTAATAATTACAAACCAAATGTGATTTTTGAGAGATTTTTTGAATTAGTAATTTGTGTTTTATAAAGATTTATTAAGTTAAGAAATTAAGGAAAAGAGGTATCAAGACCTCGATGTTATAAATAAAGTCGTAAATATTTTTATAAATATTTACGGAGTGTCAATAAGGTAATATTAAAATTTTGTCAGAAAATTTTGACGTTTGGGTGGTTAATTAAATAAAAAGGATTAAATTGAAAATTGTGTAAAAGTTGCTAAAAGGATTAAATAGCTCAATTGTCAAATGAGGAAGGACCTAAAGTGAAAATAAGCCCAAAGGAGATATTTTGGGCGACAATAGCTAAGAAAAATCAGGAAATTGGTGAAATAAGGGCAAAATTAGAAAATTGCTAAAATTAGCTAAATAAAAATGGGACCAAATTGGAATATCTAGAATTCTCTTCGTTTTTCTTCATTTTCATCAGCTGAAAAACAGCCATGGAAGAGGGTTCAAGCTGGTTTTCATACTCTAGCTTCATGTAAGTTTAATTCTTGCTTTCTCCTTGAAAATTTTAAGATTTTAAACTTTTACAATTGGGTCCAACTTACTATGTCATTAGTGTTTGATTTCATGGCTAATTTTTAAAGTTTCTATGGATGAGTGCTGGAAGCATATGATGAATAAACATAGAATTGAAGCTTTAATTTTGATATATGATGATTTTATCAAGTAAAATTGATGGAAATTGATTTTAAGACCTAATTGTGAAAAAGTTTGGAATTATAGTTTAGTACTGAAATTCTTACCTCTAAGATTATAAAGTAGTTTAAAGTGATATAATAAAGTATTAATTGAGAAAATTAGCTCAATTGAGAGGTTAATTGAGCAGGGATGAAATTGTCACTTATTAAAAGCTTAAAGGCAAAAATGGTAGTTAACATCTTGCATAAAACAATTTTGGACAGCAGCAGTTGTATGAATTTGAAAAATCAACAAAAATTGTATAAATCGAACTAGAGGATGAATAAAACATGAAATTAAAGGTTATTGAGTCTAGTTTCTTTTAGAAGAAACAATGTAAGTAATAGAATTGTAAATCATGAGATATAATAAATTTTGTGAGATAAGGTCAGAATGATTTTGAGTTCCTCTTTTCTGACTTTGGAAAATAATCAAAAAGTGAAGAAAAATAATTAGGGCTTAAATTTATATTTTTAGAATCTTGAATAAGTCTATTTTCAAGAGAAACAAACAGGAACATCATTCAAATCCTGTACAAGGAGATAATTAATTTTTAGTGTAGAAGGGTTAGAACTGTCAGACAACAGAATAGGGGTGACTTTAAAGAATAAACTGTACTTATTGGATAAACCAAAAAATTTGAAAATTTTATGGTAAGAAGATATGTAAGTCTAGTTACCGAAAAATACTGACTGTTATTGAAATGGATAAGTACAGAATACTGATTGAGAGTGAATAGTTGAATACTATTTATTGATATTGAACAGTGAACTGAAGTATGAGTGAGACATATGAATTATGTATCTTTGAACTAGATATGAATGGAAAATATTATTGTTCAAATGAAATGTGAAGTAAAGTGATAGCATTTAAGTAGTTAACAATATTGAGTTCACTTATATAAATTTGTTAATCGAGATTGTGATCGACAAGAAGAGATAGTGAATTATATGATTAACAATATGTTGAAGACATGTGTTAGAGCTCGTGATCAATTTGAATGTTTAAGCTTTGCAAATTTATATTAAACATAGAGAAATATTATTCGAAAGCTCGTTGGATTGGAAGCATTGATGGAGATTGATCACACTAACTATAGGTATATTTAGCATATTTATATATATGTGTGTGATAAATCACTAGATTTATAATGGCATGTATAGGTTTATTAACCAATGCTGAATTATAACTTGATATGCAAGTATCTAGCCACTAATATGGCTTGTATTTGATATATTTGAGACATACATTTATATGGTCTTAACATGGTAATGGAATGAGAGTGTGAGTAATAAAATAGTGATAAACATATAGAAGAATTAAAATGAGATAATAAAATTAATATATATTAAGCCTATATAAATAAAGTGGATGAAATAAGTAATCTTGCATATACAAGTATAGAAGAAGATATAATAAGCATAAAACTTGATTTGGACTTGGTTAAATATCTTGAATTAATTCTTTAATGTGTTTAAGTGTTGATGTAGGTAAAAGATCAATTGGGAGATAAATAAGGCTTGAAAAATAGGCTAAACAATGTTCACACGGGATAGACACGGGCGTGTGCCTCGGTCGTGTGAGGCACACGACCTGAAGACATGACCGTATGATATGACTGTTTGAAACCTGTACTTAATTTCGAAAATTAAAATTTACCACACTGCCTAGCAACACGAGCGTATACTAAAGCCGTGTGACCCAAGTTTCTTCATAGATGCAAGTCAGAGAGTTACACGCCCCAGAGACACGGCCATATGAGCCACACGGTCACCCCACACGGGCGTGTAACCCTTATATGTGAGAAAATTTTAAAAAGTTGCGAAAATTTTTCCTAAGGATCCGGTTTAGTCCCAACCCGATCTTAATGCATGGTTTGCACCTCGAAGATTCGTTAAAGGAATGTTTATAATCAATTTCGATATTTGAACGATAAATGACTTAAATTATCTGTAAGTGTTCTGTACTCCTTGGTAATGCCTCGTAACCCTGTTCTGGCGACAGATAAGGGTTGGGGGTGTTACAAGAAAGAAATAGTCAGGTCATGGTAAACCAAATGTATGGATAAAACTGACATATAAAATATCAAACCTGATATAATGCTAGCGCTAGAAAAAAAATTTATAAACCATTGTAGACATGCATAAAATTTACTTTAAAATAATACATTTCATTTTCACTAAACCTTTCCATTTATAATTGATCATATCATTTCTCTAAATAATTAACAAATGGAATAATATAAAACGTATGAATTACATTTAACAACTCTACAAAAGTAACAAGTTTCGTAGTGCTGTATAATAGGAAAAATATAAGTCATTTACAAAATTAAACCACACGAGTTTTTTTTATGCTTCTTATCAAACAACAATCGGTTAATACAAATGATGTCCATAGAAATGTCAATGGTCAAATTAATATAATAAATTTTATTTTTAAATTTATGAAAAAGTTTCCAACCAAAATAATTCAAGAATTAAAAATGATAGCGATTAAACTTGAAATTTTATATTAGAATCAACCCAAAAGTCAATTTAGACATTCCTCAAAATTGTCTTTAGAACTGCGTATGTATTAGTATTGAAAAATTTCAAATTGTATAACCAAATTAAGAAGAGACGTTAGAGGAACATAATATATACTTGAACTAAATCAAATATGAACAATCATAAAACTTATTGGTTTATCAATACAAATTTGCCTACTAAATATGTTTTAGTCGAATATATTATTTAATTATAGAACCTATTATAGCGACATAAATAAGTCAATCAATATTCATTTTCATGAACAAATAATATGCTTAATATAATAAGTAGCCCATGGAATAAAAAACTTAAAAAGGAATATCATCTTAAATATTTAAATCATGGATCAAACCAATTTAATATTTAAATATGCTATTGTTGAGAAAAAAAAACCCGTAAAGATAGAGATCTAATAAGTTGATATACCTTTCTTGTTTGACATTGAGTCTTGATGATCTTATCAAGAAGTAAGCAAATAAAGTTTCAGTAGTATACTTTGAATGCAATCAAAATTCATCAATAACAGAATCTCAAAATAACTTATATGATACTAATACACCCAAACGTTAAAAACACTGAATCAAAATTATACCGATATCAAAATATTCCAAAAACATATGTTGTCTAGAATTTAGAATATATGTATTCAAATTGAAACCATCAAATAAACACATAAAACAATTAGTTTAATGATGACTAAGGACCGATGCAAAGTCAATTATTATAATGAACCTTAGGCCTTAATTAATAAAAATGATCAATAAAATTATGGATCGTTATTTACAAATCTATCAATTTATAACATTAAAATTAATCTATCATCATTCAAACATAATCACCGAGCAATTATCAAATAACATATATTAAGAAAAACATTTTTTATGAAAAAAAATCTAGGTACATATAAGCATGTGATGTGATAAGTAAATTTACTTAAATTTCTTATCTTCTACTAAAGTTTCAATTGCACGACAAGCAATCTATAAAATTTGACATTAAATTTCTTTTAATCAAAATTTATATTGAGATCAAATCTTTTACCATCCTAAAAATATAGAAGTAAATTAAATTAAATAAAATCATCATAATAGATAAGTCTGATCTTTAATAGATAAGTATAATAAAACTAAGAGAATTGTAGTAAGAATAAGAGAGAAGAGTAGACACAAAAGTGAAACTATAAATCTACTTTTTCTTAGATTCAATAAGCTCGTACATTACTTCTAGTTATAAGGTTTCAATCACTATAGGTTACAAATATATAATAAAGATAATTAAAGTACCTTATAAATTCTTTAAGGGTTACAAGAGTTACAAAAGAATGATTTTGAAGATTCTGAGAGTTATATGGACATCCATTTATCAATGGATTTATAACAAAAAAAAAAGATTAATGATGAATATAAAATATTTTTAATACAATCATTATATATATTAAATATAGGATACATTATTAAAATAGTCACTTTTGTTTCCCTCAGATTACGTTTTAATCATTTATGTTTAAAATGTTACGTTTTAGTCACTTACGTTAACCTGTTCTAACATTTTAGTCACTGCGTCGTTAATTTTCGTTAACGGTGTAACGATAAACTAATGTGGCACATTCAATTATTATTTCAAACAAAAATTTTAAGTTAAATTATACAATTAGTCCCCATATTTTTTTATTTTGAACAATTTATTTTTTTCTTTTATGTTCTTTTAACTTTCTTTTTTTATTCTATTCTCTTCTACTTCTCCCTCTATTTTCCTCCCATCTCCATCTCTTTTAACATAAAAGAAAAAAATTTAAATTGTTCAAAAAAAAAATATATGGACCAATTATATATTTTAACCTAATATTTTCGTTTGAAATGATGATTGAATGCTTTCCGTTACACCATTAATGACAACTAATGCTTAGTGACTAAAATATTACAACACAACATAAGTGATCAAAAAGTAACATTTCAAATATAATTGACTAAAATAAAACATGATGAAAATAAAAGTGACTATTTTGATAATTTACCCTCAAATATATAATATTATAAATATTCAAAATAAAAAAAATAAATTTAATGATAATATCAAATATAGTAATCTTTTAGGATATAAAATATAGTTAAATTTGTGTAAGCATGCTTGAGCTGAACCAATCCGAATCCAGAAAAATAAATAATATTCTCATATTTTCAGTCGTTCCTTTTATAAACATTAAAAACGAAAGGAAAATGGAATATTTGTTTAGATTAAACCTGGGATAAAGTAACGTTTTCAAAAGAAAATTATTTAATTTAGATTTAAATAATAATAATGTGTTGATAATAAAATTTAAAGCAAATTTATGAAATAAAAATTAAATATTAAAAAAAAATACAAATATCCAGCACAAGAATTGAGAACAGCCACTAAACTAGAAAGAGCAACCAAAACTATATGCTTACCATTACCAAATACCAAGTCCAAGAGGTAATTATTTCACTAAATCTCAACTCCAAATATATGAATATATGTATATATCACCCTGAATACCTCGGCTTGATCGTTGCCTTCAAGGCATTCTTCATTACCACCGTGAACTCCAATTTCCCACTAAAATCCACCTTGCTATTTGCTGGATATGCACTCCATTCAAATTCCTGAACCATCCTCGCTAACATCAGGTGAACATGCACCGTCGCCATCCCTAAACCAGGGCAAATCCTCCTCCCTACCCCAAACGGCATCATCTTCACCCCTTTCACCCCCATTATATCACCATCCTCTTTCCCCAAGTAGAATCTATCCGGGTCGAACTTTTCTGGGTCGGACCATATTTTCGGATCGTCGCCGATTCCCGGCAGGTAAATCTCCAGGTTCGCATCCATCGGGATGTCGTATCCCCCCAATGTTGCTGCCTCCTCAGTAGCTGCGTGTGTGAGCGAAAAGTACGTCGGTGGGTGCCTACGTAAGAGCTCTTTCACTACTGCTTGCAAGTACTTGAGCTTTTCGATATCTGTTTCGTCTACTTTTCGATCCCCGACCGTGGATTTGATTTCATCCAACAGTTTGGATTGGATGTCTGGGTTTTCAATTAGCTGTGCGATGCCCCATTCGAGTGCGGTTGCGGTGGTATCGGTGCCGCCGTTGAGGAACTCAGAGCAGAGTGTGACCAGCTCGGAATTGGAAGGTGCTGATTTTCTTCCTTCAACTTTGAGATCAAAAAGGGTGTCGAGGTATGAAAACGACATGGCGGATCGATCCGATCCTGGGTTTAAAAGAGCTTCTCGACGCTTTTCGATGAACGGGACGATGTAATCTATTTGATGTTTTCGAACTTGGAGCGCTTGCTTGCGTTGCTTGGAGAAAAAAGGGCTTAAAATGGGGAGATAATCGTCGATTCTTGGATCAAGTGTGATCAAAACAGTTTTCATTACTTCATCCATTTTCTCCACTGTTTCTTCATCCATTTCAACCCCAAAACACATGGCTAAGAGTATACAAAAAACGGCGAAACGAGCGTTTTTCAGCACCGAGACAACACCGTCATTGGTGGCGGCTTCGGCTTTGAGACGGTCGATGAGTTTATCCATTGCATGCTCTCTAGCAGTACGAAACTCTTTAAGCCTAGTCGAACTCAACATGTTTTGAACCATGTTTCGCCTCAGAGACCTCCACACAGGACCGTAAACGGCGGCGTTTACGGTGAACTTGTTGCAGCTAAAAATATTCCGAGTGGGGTTTTCCCTCGGCCGGCTAGCGAAAACAACACCTTTTTCGATAAACGCTTCATGGCAGAGTTTGGCGTCGCTAAGTATAATCATGGTTCGAGTCCCCATCTTGAGAGTGAAAATGGGTCCATATTGATGACGAAGATCATCAACGTATTCAAAGAATGGTTTCCCAGAGCGAGCAACCTGGAAAAGATTACCAACAACAGGCCAACCAGGAGGCCCTGGAGGGAGATTGAAGCGTCGTTTGGCTTTTGATTTGCATGAAAAAAACAAAATCAAGCATGAAATGAAGAAAGCGAGGACATGGTAAAATGAAACAGCCATATCTGTGATAGAAAAAAAAATTAGCAGATAGATGATTATTTAGGGAAGTGGCGGTATAAAAATAAGCAGTGCATGAAATTACAGGTGGGCTGCCATTAAAGCTGATAAGGGAAGGTTTCTACTTTTTACTGCTGGGTGTTAAATGCCGAAAAACAAACCCATGGGCTACGAAGAAACCAGCTAAAAAGCAAAAGGAGTATAGAAAAAGGGTATTTGTCAAAACGAATTAATTGCATGCAACTACTCAGTCTCATGGAATCTAATATGAAGATTGGAAATGCAGAGGTGTTGGATGTCTACACCTGTTTGACTTCATTTATGTCTTCTCCTCGGTACTTAAACCGTGAGCCCACGGGTTATTTTTATTTTTCCCTTTGAACTATCACTCTCAGCTGTTTCTATAGTGCAGTATTCAACCAGCTCTTTAAAACCTCACCTTCCTAGAACCAGTTTTACAATATTCTATCATTTAATGAGCCAATTCATAAAAAGAGTGATTATGTTTAATAATAATGCTTTAAGTACTGTTTCCTTTACGCTATTTACTTTATGCTTTGTAAATGAGTTTATTTAAGAATATAAATAAACTAATAACAAAATTAAGCAAGTCTTAAAATCTTATTTAAGCCAACATCTTTTAAAATTGATCTGGATTGTGAGCGGCGCTTTGTTGGTTATATGAGATAATAGTGTATCCCGTAACTTCTTAATCCCGACTTAAACATTAGGGTTGAATCTTGAAAGTTATATTAACTAACGAAATGATCAAGTAAAAGCGTCCGGTTTAAATATCGCTATTTTAGTTTATATTCGGAAAACCTAGCACAATTTCACTAGGTTTGTAAAAAAAAACATTGGTTTGTTAGGTCATTTATAATTTAAGTTCAATTTATTATAAGGTCGTGCCGTTAGAAAAAACTTAGTTGATTCTGTCAACAAATCATTTAAAACCTCGTTTTACCATTACACAACGGAAAAATTGTTGCATTTGATTTTTGTATAAAAATCCTTGTTTTAAATTGTATTTGGCTGGTTATTAAATTTGTTCAGTTTTTATCCAAATATCTCATGCATGCAAAATCCTAAATAAAAACACTCATACCACAAGTCATGCTTAATAAAATTTACAGTCCCAAAATAAATTAAGTAAAATTTAATAATACTTAATTATGAGAAAATCTGAGACGAGACCTCTGTATGTCTAGTCCGAACCTAATTTTGAGGGTTATTTGTAAAGAGTAAATTAGAGGGTGAGCTTAAAAAGCTCAGTGTGAGTCCAAGCAAAACTAAGCAAACATTCAGTCAGTGAGACATTCAATTATTATAATAGTTCATACAATTTATCATGACGTATCAAACTTATGTATATGGCATGCTTAATGATACAGTGCAATAATACTACCCATCCATCCGCTACATATTATGAGTTCCCTAGAACCCATCATCCAAACACCAAAATAAAAAGAGTTGATGTTCGATGTGATTAAACCACCAGTAACAGTATGCAGTTAAAACTGCCAATAATATGCAGGCAAGCTGTCAATAAGTTGCGATAAGTCACCAGTACTCCACAATACTCTGAGGCGCAGATATTCTACTAAACAATAATTTTGCGGATAAACTGCTAGTACTTCACGGAACTTCTCTGCAACCCAATCAATACTCAAGCCCATGTAATGCCATATGACCAATCAATAACATAGCATATCATACTGATCAAGGACGTTATCAATGACAGTGGCATGCTTGACATGCTTTTAGTTTACCCATTTCAGTGGCACGCTTTGCATGTATCCAATAAACACAATGATATACAGTGGCATGCTTAATCATGCATTCAATAATCAATATCATGTTATACCATACAAAAAACATACAATCAGTGGTTTCTTTACATATTTGCTTAATCACAATAGAGTCCGTATACAATCAGCCATAACCATTAGTGCTTATCTTAATCGGCAACTTCTAATCCAACTCATGATCATTTGACCATGCACAAATCAACATGCATAATTGATTAACATGCACATAACATTATTTTCAATAAACAATAAAACACCGAAAGGTAATACCTACACCTGATTATGCTAATCCAAACACTATCGCCTTTTCGCAACTCTTATGCTTTAGATTTAACTAGTTCCAACTCAGATTTGTACTCAACAGAGATCGAATGTTAAAAAAAAGCCCCTTAACACCTATATAGGGTTCGGCCAAAGCAATGCTGCTAACCGAAAATTTCATATTTGAAGTTGAAAATTAACACTTACTCTATTTGGCTTACGACGGAGTTGCGAACAGATTTCTCAATGTTATGGTTGATCCGTAAGGTTTGGATCTAGATCTTGAACCAATCAAACACAAAAATGAAAGAACTTGTGAGATTTGATCATGCCATGAATCATTCAACCATTATAGAATATGAAAAGAAGAGAAAAACACTTATATCTGTTAGAATTCTGCACGTACACTACTTGCTTAGATCCATGACGACAGAAAAACTAAGAGCAGAAGAAGTGAAACAAAGGGGAGGCGACAATGACAAGAAAAAATAGCAGCAAAAATTCGGCTATAGGGGTAGAAGATGAGATGAGTAGAAAATAAAATAGGAAACAATAGGAGTTGATGATCAATGAGGTGGCATAATAATAGAGTTTTGGGGTATTATGGGCGGTATAGAGGGGAAGCAAAGAGAGAAAAATGAGAGAAACAGAGAGAAAGAAAGGAGGGGGACAACAATGGGAAAAGAAAAATGAGAAAAGAAGAGGCTGAATAGAAAATTTTAACATTTATACCTAGGTTACAATTAAGGGGGCCGACACTACTAGGGTTTATGGGCAAAAATTCAATAAATAAAAATGATACAGGAGAAAGAAATTAAACTTGTGTCTCAAGGATAACTTTACTAACTCTTAACCATCAAGCAAATTACTCAATCTTTGTTATAACTTTACAACATTATTAATTAGAAATTCAGGATCTGACACATCTAATTTGGTTAAAGTGAGCTTTCATTCCCATCATCATAGTTTATAAGTCAAATTAATTATTAATCTTTTGAATTAATGTGTCAAAAGTTTTAAAAAAAAAAGTAATTTAAATGTAACAATTCGATGATGTTAGTGATTATTACACAATTTTAGAAAGTTAAGTGATTAAATAATATTTTTAAACAAAGTTTAGGGATTGTTGGTATAGTTTACCCTAAATATTATTGTAGTTACATTTTTTATTATAATATTGTAAAAAAATTATTTCTTAAAAATATGTATCAAGAACCAACAAATGATTGGAAGAAATGGCAATGGACTTTTTTTCAAGCATTTGGGCTAAATTTGAATCTTGAAGTCATCATTGTTAAGAGAGATTTACCTGAATACCATCCTGGCCGTAAAAAGAATACAAAATGGACATGGGCTAAGGAATATTTAAGTATTTCAATTCTCAAACTCTAGTGAATATAAAAGATTTAAGCATTATGTATTACATTATTTACAATACTACATTATGCAAAATGGACATAAGTTAAAGAATAACCAACACCGTAAGACTATACTATGGAAATACTAGAAACTATGGAGCACTAAGCTCAATGAATACAAACATAACATGGAATACACAAAATCTAAAAACTATAATAGTTTCTTCCCATAATTCATCATATAGAAAAAGAAAAAACCAACATCCTTCAATTACATATCCTAAGAAAATTAAATGAGTATTTTGTGTACGAAGGAGATAACCAACATCCTAGAATTGATACTCTAGATTTTGACACTCGATAAGCAATAAACAAGAATACCATTAAAATGAAAAATAATATGGAAAACATTGCGATAGCTTTCAAGGCTAAATAGGTTGGGGCTATGTTACATACTGATTAGTCGAAGCATTTTGCCTGAATTGCAAGTAGTATTTGAGGTGCAGTCTATACCTAATTATGGGTCTGGCCAAAATGGGAAAAAATATAGGCCCAAAAATAGGCTTGAACAAAAAATAAGACCCGTTTTCTAAACAGGTCAGGTCTTAGGTAGGAATTTTTTAGTTGGGCCCAGCCTAACTCGAATCAACCTAGACTTTTTTGTTGTTGTTTTGCTATTATTTCGCTATTATATTGCTAGTATTTTATTGTTATTATTTGGATATTATATAACTCTTATTTTATTGTTAAATTTGCTACTATTTTAGAGGCATTTACTTTCTAAGTTACAAATATCTTAGTGTCATTTAAGCATAAAGACTTTTTTAAGTGAATTTTGAATTGGTTGGGAAACATTTATTTTAATGTTTTTAGTGTATTTGATGTTTTATATTTTTTTTAAAAATTATATAAAAAAATTTAATACAAACGGGTTGAGTTGGACTCGAGTTTAGCATTTTTAATTTGGACCAAGCTTGGGTAGAATTTTAGACCTATTTTTTGGGCTGGACCAGGCTCGAAGCTTAAAAAGTAAACCTAAAATTTTGCATTAAACCGACCCGGCTCATGATCAAGTCTAGTGCAATCTTGAAGCCATAGGGAAAAGATTTTAAGGAGAGCTAGTGTTAGGAAAAATGCTACTAGGTATTAGGAAATGAAAGCATTGTTGTAGCATAGCTGGTAATTCAGCAGAGTGACAGTTGAAGCAGTTGCAACTGGTAGTAGTTAGGTAATTATGTTATAGTCAGTTGTTAGTTAAGGTAGATAATCAAGGTCAGTTTATTCAATGTAATCAACTAGTATTCAGCTGAGTTAGTTAGGAGTTGTTAGACTAATTCTTGTTGATTATTAAAGTTAGTTTAATAAAACAAGTAGACTCATTTATGTTATTCTCTTTTTGTTATTATTTTTTATTTATGTTTCTTGTTGTTCATTGGTAGACTTCAACATGGTATTTGAGCCAAGGTTTTTCTTGTTGTGCGAGTTGTTTTCGGTGTAAAGGTTTTGTTTTGCTTTTTTTTTTTTTTTGCACCTGAAGTTATCTTAGGGAATGAGGGCAGTCAACACCACTCTTCCAATACTGATGAACAAATGAATTATCCTCATTTAGTGCCTGGATCAATTTCTTTTGCAGCTAGTAAGAAGATTCAACAGTTTCTAAAACATGAAACTGTCAAACTAGGTGAGAACAATTTTCTCTTGTGGAAGCACCAGGTTATGCTAATTTCTGAAGGTTATGAATTACAAGGTTTTGTCTTTAGCATTGTTAGTACTCTTTCTTAGTTTGCAGTTGATTAGGATGGAAAGCTTGTTGATAATCTTAAGTTATTATTGTATAGGCAGCAGGATAAGCTATTGGCATCTTGGTTGTTGTCCACTATCTGTGATGAAATCTTGATGTATCTCACTGATGTTCACACTAGTTTTGATGTTTGGAAAACTATTGAAAGAAGGTTTGCAACTAAGTCTAGTGTCAAAATATCTAATTTGAGGCATGCTTTGTATTCTCAAAAGAAAGGTCAGATGTAACACCCTACATTTGACCATATCGTCAAGTCTGAGCTATAGTGTCACAAATGTTGCCGAAGCAACTATGAATAATTTTCAACTAAATTATACAATTAATGTGACTAAAATCAAACAAATATACATTCCTTAAACATACTTAAATAAAAGAAGTTTCATTTATATATGCAACAAATAACATACAATCGATCAACCATATATTTATATATATTAGTACTAGAATATAAAGATCAAAGTATAATTGTAACGTTATTTAATACCGTGGAACCTAACTTACTAAGTACATGCCAACTATAATTAAAGGTGGAACAACCAACATTTTTTAGACCGAGATTGTGAATGGGATGCTGAGGTCGATGCTCAGAAAATCACCAAGTAAACCTAACCTGCTTACAGATAAAACAAACCACACGTTGAGAAAAGTACTCAGTGGTTTTTGCAAACTTAAGCATGTAATATTAGTTTAACCAATACTATCTTGAGTAAAAAGGATATATCTACATATATATATCTATCACATAGTAATACTCAAAGTTACTACGCTATACATATTCAACTTGAACATTTTAAGCACCCAAGACTAATAACAATTCTTCCCCACTTCAATGTGAATTATATACGCGTATCATTATACATATAATAGTAACATTCAATCATACACTCATTTCTTTCTTTGATACACGTCACTAGTACCCAGTAAAACTTAATAAGCATACCTTCACCTTCACGCGCACCTGGGCTATCTTGGACAACAATTAAAGTGACAAACGTATTTGCTTAATACCCTTTTCAAACATGCACGGATTTGTTTTAGGCTTGGGCAGCAATTCACTACAATTTCCACATGAAACAACTTAAATCACTTACCTATAACAACATCAAGCTCATCATTAGCAACATACAAATTATATTTCTAAAATAACATTTTATTCAGCAATTAAAAACTCAATTCATGCATTAACGTCAACCTCTTCTATATCATTCCCAAAATTATACATTTTAATCATGACACCATAACAAAATAAATTATAGACATACTCTCCTCTCAAATCAACACTTGAAGATATCAAAATTTCATTATTAATGCAGTTCAATTTACAGCATTTAACCCACTTTAGTTTATGTTTTAAGACAACAAAATTAATTACATTCTATTCTTATTAACAACAACAAGACAACATAATTATAGTCATTAAATTCTTTTAATTTTAGCTTAAGACATCATAATCTTCAGCATTTAAATTAGCACAATATACACTATTATTTGGACAACATTGGTTAACTATGCTAACTCCCAACTTCAATACGTTAATGCCATTTTAATGAAAGATTAATTTGTTAATTTTAACTTAATCTTTGGACAGCCACATCCCAAATATCTCAACTCATAACAATAAACCAGATTTGTACAACATAAAAATGAACATTTAAAACCATTAAGACACCAATTCAGACAGCAGCCAAGCATGTAATTCGATTAACAATTAAACATATTAATTTGGTTGTTTCCTAATGATGCACTTTCGAGCAACAACTTAATATTGATTCTTAGACAATAATTAAACATGCAAATTTCGAACCACACTGTAATACATTTATTAGAACCATCCCATTATGCACAAAATGGTCAGCCCTGTTTATACATATTAGACAACATTATTATGTCCCAAGCAAACATCATTTCAAACAACCTTATTATGCACTAAATTTTCAGCGTTAAAATTTCCAATTTAGTTTTATTACACACATCACATGATCAACATTAAACATCATATGGACATCCAAAATTGCACCAACAGACCGCGTCCTTATGCCAATTTGAGTAGCCTCATTACTCCCACAAATTGGACAACATTTGACACCATACGGGTAATACAAAAATTTCATCAAACAACCTATTGTTCGCATAATATAGACACCATATCGCAGCAAGAAATATATGACTTTTAACCATAGTAGTTCATTTATTTTGTCCAAGATAGGACAACATAAATACAACAAATAAACCTTAAACAGCCTAATAGATTCAAATACACTTGGCATTTATGCTTGTTAAAGTTGTGTGACCCAAATTCTAAGAGATTGCTTACATGTCAAGTTAAACAAAATCTAAGAGATTGCTTGCAAGTCAAGTTAAACAAAATATATTTTCTTTCTAGAATATTTGTAGTATAACATATTTGGCATTTATTAGCATAATATATTTGACCTACGAATTTATCTAATAAATAGGCTTTTTACAACCTTAGAAAATACACCCATTAGGGACTATAACTCATGACACTTTTGGAGAATTTTGTGTTTACATTTTAAGGGCTCTTTGTTTTTCGGGTTTCGGGGTTTAGTTTTTACCTCCATCTTTATACTCTTCATTCTTTTACCATTATAGTAAAATTATCTTTGCCCGTGGTTTTTTATCATCTTTGGAGGGGATTTTTCACGTTAAATTTGTGTATTTAATTTCTTAATTTCTTCCGCTATTTTTACTTGTTCGTTGCTTAATTAGGTCAATTCCCCAACAAGTGGTATTAAAGCTAGTTCAATTTCTGCAAATCAGCCCATTCAAAGATGACAACAAGGTTTGACATTAAGAAATTTGATGGTGTCACAAATTTCAATTTGTGGCAAGTTTGGATAATGGCAATTCTAGTTCAGACTAGCCTAAAAAAAGTCGTTATCGGGAAAAAGCCCGAGAATTTAGATCAGTCAGAATGAGAAAGGCTTGATGAAAAGGCCCTATCTGCAATCCAGTTGTGTCTCGCTAATAGGGTATTATAGGAGGTATTGATGGAAAAAACCTCATTCAACTTGTAGAAAAGGTTATAAACTCTTTATGCGATTAAGTCTCCAGCTAACCATTTAGTGTTGAAACAACGTCGATTTACGTTTTGCATGAACGAAGATGAGCTTCTTAGATATCACATCAGTCAATTCATTATCCTTTTAAATAATTTAAATAACATTGAGATTCAGATTGATGATGAAGATCAAACTATGCTATTATTGGGTTCTTTACCCCCTTCATACAAATCTTTTAGGGAGTCCCTGATTTATGGCAAAGACAAACTCTGGCTCGAGGATACGAATAGTCATTTTTTAGTAAAGACAAACTCGACAATGAGTTTGGTTCAGATAGCAAGGCAGATATGCAAGCTACTGTTTTGATAACATCAAAGAAGCAAGATAAAAGGTGTCGTTATTGTAAGAAGTTAGGTCACGTCAAAGCAGATTGTTATAAACTGCAAAATAAAAGGGTTGCTGAGAGTAACGAGGAAGATGTAGCTATTGTTAATTTGGCCAATGAAAGCGGTGATGATTTATTGTTAGTGTCAACGAGTGAATGCTGAGATCTGAATGGATCCTAGATTCGGGATGTTCTTTCCACACGTGTCCCAATAAAGTATTGTTCTCCACATACAGTTTGGTTGAATGTGGAGTTGTGTCCATGGAAAACGATTCATCCGGTAAGGTAATTGGTATTGGTATTATTAAAATTAGGATGCACAATGAGACAATTAGGACACTCTCAGATATTAGGTATGTACTTGATTTATGAAAGAATCTCATTTTTTGAGTATTTTAGACTCGAAAGGTTGCAAAGTCAACATCAAGTTGAGCGGCATTAAAGTGTCTCATGGGGCTCTAGTTTTGTTAAAAGGTAAAAGTATCAACAACCTTTATATTCTGGAAGGTTCTACAATGACCAGTGAAATCAGACATCTCTCGTTCGTTACGGAGTTGAAGTCAACTCATTTGGAGCGAAGGCAACTTGGTCATAAGAAGGAAAAATGCATGATCATTTCATTGAAAAGAGGTTCTCTTTTGGATGCAAGTTTTGAAAAATTAGGGCACTGTGTTCGTAAAAATTAGACCCGAGAAGTGCACAAGTCGAAGGCTAGAAGTCTTCCAGCTTCTAAGCACTGGTTCAACTCAGTTAATTCCCTGCATAGTTCAAGATAGGCTCGTGGCGGGCTTTGGCAAAGATGTCATTTTAAGAATTCGTGTCAAGGTGAAGATTGTTAGAGTTATTATGTAACACAAATTCTAAGAGATTGCTTGTAAGTCAAGTTAAATAAAATATATTTTCTTTCTAGAAGATTTAGTAGTATAATATATTTAACATTTATTAGCATAATATATTTGACCTACGAATTTATCCTATAAATAAGCTCTTTTACAACCTTAGAAAATACACCTATTAGAGATTAGAACTCATAACACTTTTTGACAATTTTGTGTTTACGTTTTGAGGGTTCTTTATTTTTCGGGTTTCAGAGTTTTGTTTTTATCTCCATCTTTGTATTCTTCGTTCTTTTTCCATTAGAGTAAAATTATTTTTACCCGTGGTTTTTTGTCCTCTTTGGAGGGGGTTTTTCGTGTTAAATTTGTGTATTCAATTTCTCAATTTCTTCTGCTATTTTTACTTGTTCGTTGCTTAATTGGGTCAATCCCCAACAATTTCATAATTTGCACTTACAGTGGTTGTTTCGATCAGTATTTAGAATACTCACAAGCAAATTTTCACATTCAAATTGTCCCTAAACGGACAACACACAATGTTGAAAATCGGACAAAATAATAGTGTAAGTTTACATGTTCAGGGGCTGTTTCAAATAGCTGTACCAATTCAAAACTCCTGTAGCAATGTTGTGTTTTAATATGTATAAGGTTGATCAGACAACAAGATTTGGACAAATTAAATATGAGATTCAATCATGCAACTTCCATTACAATTTGTCCAAATTGGACAGCAATTCATCCTGGTAAAAATCCTGAAGTTTAAAATGTAAATTCATCATCAATTTGGACAGTTTAAATTCCTTTCACACACCACCAAACAACAGCAATTTTAACAATAAAATTTTCAAAATTCAGACATGTTTGAATGCTCCCAAACGAGAATTTAACAGCAACCAATTTAACAATTAAATCATAAAAATTTAGACATCTTAAATGAGGTCAACAACTAGTTCAATTTAACTCAACAATTAATTAAACAAGATAGAGTGTACAATTCAAGTAAAGTTTACCAAAATCTCCACACCAATGGCCAGTTCCACCTACTTGGGATTTGCTTTCTCCTTCCCCATGCATAATTCAAAATAATCAAGATGATAAACATTACATGCATGACAGAATTTAACATAAAGATGTAGCTTTTGTTAAAAATTTAAAGATAATATTTCTCTTCTCCAACTCACGGTTGAGGAACCACCACATTCGTCCACCCCCTTGCTTACTAACAATTTAAGCTACGGTAAAAGGGAAGAGGTTTAAAAAGTTCACCGATTTCATTTCCCCCAATCCCTTAACATGCAACCAACCATCCCCACTTTGTTATCATTTTATGATTTTTAAATCAAATGACACTCCAACTTAATTCCATTCTTATCCAAATTCCTAGCTAGGCCCTAATGTATTTAGGTACTAAGGTTTTATTGTCCAATATCACAATTATTTACAAATTAACACATGAGAGTTGTCCACAAAGCTTACTACTCAATGAGAGCTAAAATTTTCTAGGGCTTAGAGACACCCAATATTTGCGGGTCTAAAAGTTTAGATGTGACATACATATTCACTCGTCGAAAATAGGGTTCCCAAACCACTATTTTTTGACACCACTAAAAATCGAGTTGTTACAATTTTTCCCACCTTAAGAAATTTTGTCCCCGAAATTTACCTAAAAAGAGATAAAGGATATTGGGATTTCACTTTTGAATACAAATAAATTCATTTTCTATCTTTCCTTATCAATCCTCAAACTCGTTTAATTGTACCTCATAATCTTCCGCATACCATCTATATTCATAAATCGCAATTTGTATTCGAATTATCAAAACACAATATCAATCCAATTCATATTTCTAATTTCATTATATGTTTAATTCATATCCTACCAATCTCAATCCTTCATCAATTTACTATTCTAATACAGTACATAATATATTAACACCGAGTACCACATCATACTTTCTATTTATCACATAGGTAATTGAAGTTAACAAGCAATAAAAAGACCAAAAAAAATAGAGACAAAATTGTTATAAAATAAAGAGGGATGAGGAGAATAAAGAACAAAGAAAATATGAAAGAAACAGAGAATGTACTTTATTGATCAAAAGGGGTAAATACAATGCTTCATCAGAGTCTCTATTTATAGGGATAAGAAGTATAAAAGAAATAGAGATCTAATTCTAATAACTATTAGAATTTAAAGTATATCAAAACTTTATCCATAACACTTAATAAGATATTCATAACACTCCCCCTTAGATGTCCATTGGTAGATAATGTGCCTCGTTAAAACCTTATTAGGAAAAACCCTGTGGGATAAAAAACCTAATGAAGGAAAAAAGAGTACACAATCTATAATACGCATAATATCCTGCCTCATTAAAAACCTTACCAGGAAAACCTAATGGGACAAAATCTCGATTAAGGGAAAAAGAGTACAACACGTATTTACTCCCCCTCATGAAAACATCACATACTTTCTCATATTCTATGTATTCAATCTTGAATACTAGTTTTTCAAATGACTATTTGAATATATTGCTAAGCATTTATATTACCATTCTTTTGAAAATCATGAGTGAGGGAAAATTTTGAGGAAATATATTTTGATCTCTTCAGGAGATTCAACAATAATCATAACAAACTTTAATCATGATTCTTTTATAAAAACGTAAATAGGTATTTTGGATCATTTTTTAATCCTCCTTCAACTACTATTCACTAAGTCAAATTTACCATATATGTTTAAATTATTTCAATTCATATAAATGAACAATTTCTCGAGAATTTCAATATGCTTCTAGCATCCTAAATCCTTCAAGGATTTTAATATAAACTTTACTATATAGTGATTCATAAAAGGTTGTAATAATAACCATTAGATGCAAGTTAAATCTTTTATGAATTGTCAATTTAATAATATATCTAAAGGTTATTGCATTCACCGCAAAAGAATATTATATCTTTTCATAATCAATGCCAAGACTTAGCGAAATACTTCATATTCTTATTCCACTTTTCAAAACTACTTCAATTGCATCCTTACTGGCTTTATACCTTTAGATATTTGGACTACTGGTTCAAAAACTGCACGAATTTAATTGTACTTGAGTTGCGTCTTTCTATTTTGATTAATTTATTCTATATTTATATTTTTCAATAGATTTATTCAAGATTCTCATTTTATTTCATTATTTCAATAATAATATTGCATGCAAAATCATTGTCGACCACTTTTATTATTCAGTTTCACATTTTCTCGAATTGACATAACTTATCGAGATCTCTTATTTTCATTATTTTAAAATTTAGTTTTAGGTAATTGAATCTCTTCTGGAGTTTTACTTATTAGTTATATCTTGAGTCTCTTCTAGAGCACCCGCCTCCACTATATGACCATCTAGAAGAATTTTTCATCTTTGGAACCGATCAATCTATATAACACTTGGTTATTCTCATTAAGTTTGTACATACATCTAATAGTTAACTTGTAATGAGTTATCCTTATTAAACTTAAAGTTCAAATTACTCTCCCCCTAACTCATTTCAAGTTATTATTTCTCTCCCCCTAATGTCAGGAACACTATCGAATCAAAATTGTAATTACAAATAATGTCATAATTAAATTTCCAATGCATTCAAAACATCTAATAATACAAAGAAACTTATAATTAATATATATTCCCAACTTTCTTTGAGGATTCACTCATCTTTGTGTGTTGTGGTGGAGCAGTTGGAACATATACCGCATATCCAAAAATTGTAAAATGAGAAATATTTTACTCATGACCAAAAATCAATTGTAATGGGGAGTATTTATAATTTATTGGCTTGATGTGTACAACATGTAAATCAATACAATCTCATGTTGAAATAGAAAGTTTTGTTCTCATAAGTAATAATTTAGCTATTAGTTGGAGGCATTTGATAAACAATTCAATTAAATCATTTTGTGTGTGAACATGAGCTACAGGATGTTCAACTTTTATTCCAATTGACATGCAATAATCATTGAAAACTTGGGATGTAAACTCACCTGCATTAGCAAGATGAATTGTTTTAATTGAATAATCTGAAATTAATTATTTAAACAAGCAATCTTGCAAATGACAGGTTGTAAATTGATAACACATATGTGATTATTTTGTAGATGCATCTACCAAAATCATATAATATCAAAACTATCCACATGGTGGATGGATGGGCCCATATTTGTTTCAAAAATACATGACATTAAATCTCAACTTTAGCAAGTGAGTTTTCAATAATCAATTTTCATTGAGAACAAGCAACATATGAGAATTCTTTTAAATTGAAGAATCTTCTGGTTCTTTAATGAATGTCCATATGAATTCTTAATGTATTTTCGTATCATATATGATCCAGGATGGTCTAACTGGTCGTGCCAAGTAGTAAATGTTTTGTATCAGTAAACTTCTGATTTACTTTAACATGTGTTTCAATTGTACTAAATTGTAACAAATTAATAATTTTACTATCATTCCTTTTACTTTGTATCTACATATAAGTGCTATTGTGACATTTACTACTAAAAAAGTCTAAATCAATGTGAATATTATAATGTCACTAAGTCAACAAAATAAATATAATTTCCAAACAATTATATGCAATATTCGCTTCAGGGAATATGCCAAAATCTTCAAATATTTTTTAAAAAAAATTGCAACTTCAAGTGCATCCAACCATAACGAGTTTTAGATAGAATTATGATATTTTATCGCTCATAAGTAGATCTTTCACAGTCAAATATTTTGCTTTCAACCCTTTAATAGGGATGATGGCAAAAGAATATCACAAAGATTATAAAATAAATATAAATTAATAACCCAATCTAGTTTTTATTCATATGAAATATAATATTTTTCTTGTTCACAATCTTAATATGAGATCCATTACAAATATATTTTTAAAAGTAATGCATTAAATCACAAATTTTGTGCTTTTTAGATATTAATATATTAGCTCTTCTGGAGCTTTCAACTAATTTTGTACTATCAAATATTAGAATAATATTTGTTTGTTTCAGTACCAAATAAGATAAATATTTTCTATCTGTAATGATAAAATTCATTACTACACTTTCATATCCTTTCTCAAAGAATATTAACAGAAATAATATATTTGGGCATACGCCACATATGTGGCTAATAATATTTCATATCACATTGATAATATAAGTTATCTTTACTCTTTAAAAAGTTATCCTGAGAACTCCCATTGTTCTCTTATTTATTATTATGTTCCCACTTTTAATGGTTCATAATTATATCTTTTATTTTCTTTATGTTTACATTCACTTCAGGGAATGCAACAAATTTAGTAGGACGAACTTATAAACATACCAATAGATTTTTTATTTCATAATCACCATCGCAAACATGTGTGAGATTTCAAATCAAAATCTATCTATTCATGTTGTCATGATTATTCTCCAACTATAATAAACATAATATAATAAATAAAACATAGTAAAATATATCTGAAGATCTTTAACATCATCGTCATCACCTTGACTATTATCACAAGCACAAATCTATACTTTACTCATGCTTGTACAATAAATCAAAGATCGGGAATAAAAACTATAATTCATTCTGAGATTGAATCTTACTTCTCGATTTCATATGGATAACAGTATCAAATCTTTCACCATCCCTAAGAACAAAAAGTAAAATAAGTTAATCAAAACAATGATAACGTATAATGGAAGAAGACTGAAAAATAATAATCAGATATGAAACATTAAATAAAAGAAACTTCCTGTAAAAAGTTTGCATCTTGCCGTCAAAGATATTGAAAATCATGAAAGATAAATTTGATCGTCGATAAAAGGAACAATCACTTTGAGCAAGATCGTGCTGATAACGTGTTATAAAATAAAGAGAGATGGAGAGAATAAAGAATAAAGAAAATATAAAAGTAACAGAGAATGTACTTCATTGATCAAAAGGTGTAATTACAATACTTCATCAGGGTCTCTATTTATAGGGATAAAAAGTATAAAAGAAATAGGGATCTAATTCTAATAACTATTAGAATTTAAAGTATATAAAACTTTATCTTTATCATGTGGACATCTGCTTAATAAGATATTCATAATAAAAATGTATTTATTTGGTTTTGTTTTTCGAGATTTCACCATTACTGGATTTACTGTGATATTTTTTATTTTTTTTTTTGCGAATGTTGTATATTTCAAGCCTTCAATTTTAGTTGTTTATTTTATCTAAATGGTCGTTAGCAGTGTAAACAACGAAGCCACCTAGATAAGAAAATAATATTTCATATTTTTTTGTTAAATTAAAATTAGTGAAAAGCTTTATTTTAAGTGATTTTTACACTTTTCCAAAAAAAAATAATTGGAATATCATTCTAGTATTTGTTATGTAAAATTGGTTTAATTTTCTTAAAACCTAACATTCTCTACAAAATCAATTATTGATTAATGATAATTGGTTTAAATTTATCATCTCTACTATTGTTGTTTTCTCGCTACATAATTACTACAATTCTGTTAAATTCTTGAATACTATAACTATAAAAAAAAAATTTAACATTCTTGACATAATATCAAATTTAGTCTTTAATTTTTTTTTTGTCAATTTAGTCTTTAATTTATTTTTTAGTTAAATTTGATCATTAATCTTTTAAAAAAATAATCGGATTTGACTATTAATTTTTCGAAAGACTCATTATTTTTTAATAAAAATAATGACTAAAATATTAAATTTTTAAATATGATAGTTTGCAAGGCTATCTACATGTACTTTCATACTCTTTTTTTTTTTAACTTTTTATAATTTTTTTAAATATTTTTATAATTTATAAAATATTTTTTGATGTGACATATAAAATAACTAATATCATGTCAGTATGAAGAACACTACCCATCATGCAAGTTGTAAGCCAACATCGTTAAAAAATTAATAGTTTTAATTAATATTTTCATTAAAAATTGACTAATTTTTAAAAGATTTATGATCATATTTAGTTAAAAAAATAAAAACTAAATTACCAAAATATATAAATGTTGAATCTTCTCAGCTGCATGATGAACATTTGTAACCACATCAAGCAAATCCAATCCAAGATTAAATATTGCTGATTGTCACTCGTTTTACAGCATTAAATCACATTGCAGGTAAGTTGACTAAGTATGCTGCTTCAAGTTTACTATAAACTTCTGCTTACTTTTAGCTGTCATGTTCTTACATACTTGTTCTTCGGTTGTGTCCAACCATGTACCACGTGTATATATATATATATATATATAAAGACGATTGTGAATTTGATCAACTGGTTTTGGTTGGCTAAATTTGTTTTATTCAAATTAAAAGAATGCCTTTGATATGGTTAATAGACAACATTTTGAACCAGCTGTCCACCAGCAGTATAAACTACTACTAAGTCACCTTGATAAGAAAATAATATGCCATGTTTATAGATCATATACTCTCTGCCATAACTAAAATCCAATCAAAATCACATAAAAATTAAAACAAATGCTGAATAGAGGAAACAGGGACTAAGACCAGCATTATCTTTGATTATTTTTACTCCCAAGGGGTCGCAAATATACATTGTAACATTCTAACATTCCATGGCAATGAAATCAATTAACGAAAATCCAAAAATCTCCATCTTGATAATGCTTTTACTTGTATTTTTTTACCAGATATTTTAGACAGTCACGGCCATGTCGGAAAGGATGGAAGAATTAAACTTAATTAGAAAAGAATGGAAGAATTACGGTAGCTAACAAGGTTGAACATGGATTTACCATTTACCAAGTCAATTATATATATAGATATTGATGAAACAGTTCCAAGAGCTATTGATCAATTCTAGTAATTTTAATGTACCAAATTTTCGTAGTCCTTTCTGCAAAATTGTTGCCGATTCCCAAAAGGGTATTTGCTTCAACTTCCTTCTCATTCTGGTTGGGCTGTCGGTCTTGGACGACCTCCACTGAAGTTCTGCGGTTTAGTCTTGGCAACGTCAACAACTATCATCCACCCATTTATGATCTACAAAAGCAAACAAGAAAGCACGCAGCCTCTGTTCATATTTTCAGTCATAAGCCAGATATGAAGGTGTAGAAAGTACATGAATAAAAAGGGGTATTCGTAATTATATACCTTGCCATTCATCTCCTTGAGTGCAGCACTTGCAGCCTCCTCTGTGGTGTATTCCACGAATGCATACCCTTTAGATCTTTTAGAGATCTTGTCCATTATGATTTTAACTGTTGAGAATAGAAGCACTATTAGCAACTAAATCTACATTTTTGCATGAAACTTGTTTCATGGAACGTGCAAAGATACCTTCAACAAGCTCACCAAAACCTTCGAAATGTGAACGTAATGTTTTCTCAGAAGTGTAAAATGATAGGCCTGTTTGAGAAATACAACAGATCACCAGAGATCATCCATTAGCAAATAAGAAACGAAGGTATAAAATGAATCCACAATGCCTCAAAAGTTTTGAATCCCATGAAAGAATATACAAAGACTAGTACAGGCAATGATGCAACAAGACTTTTCCGGTTTATATGATCCAAAGATATTAAATCAACAAGAATCACCACAAAGGGAAACAAAGACTGTATTCATATAGGGGAAAGAGAATAAAATTAGATTAGCAGCAACAATTACCTGTTATGAAAAGTTTCTTAGTTCTTATGGAGGTCATTTCACTAGCACTCGTAGAATTTTGTAGATTATTACCTGGAAATCAAGAATTGTTACTCTGTATTGGAAGTAAAGAAAGATAAAAATGAAAAAGACAGATACTTTGATAGCCATGTATGTTTGACCAAAATAAGAATGAAATGTTTGAATGTTAATATAGAGGGAAAAATAAATGCAAGCTAACAAAAGCTAAGAGGGGAAAGTAATACATATCAAAATTTTAAATCTTAAAATGAAGATTATCTTACTTGCAGGCTAAACATGATAAGAAATTATATATCATCTCATATAAGAATATGAGCATTTCCTTCAAACTAAGAGATCATTTATCCATCTAGTCACCCACACAAATTTTGTCCACATGAAACTAATCCTTCAAATTATTATATTTCCTTCTTGTAACCTTTGAATTCTTATACCCTTTCCAAATTCTTGTCAAGCCAACAAATCCAAAACCGAAACTAATTTATTGGGATTTGGAAAACCATCTATATACAAGGATCTCCTCCTAGTTCGTATTATAAAACATTCCCACCCAGTGCTGGTGAAGGATAGTCAATGAAGAGGTCTATATCAGAACAATGGAAATAGTTTTTTAAATGAGAAAAAATGATGTGAGACGAGGGGAAAACCTCCATAGTCTTTATTCTCTGACTCAAAATTCTTATCTAGTTCAACAGATAAAACTCCAGGCACACCTGTGGTAAAAGGAAGCATTCAGTCCAAAACCGCAAATGCACTATAACCTTACAAATACAGATTACAAGAACACATACGGACCGGCTAGTTCATTTGCACTTTCCTCATCAAGTTCACAACAGAAACCAAATTGGGATTGCCAAGATACATGATATATGCACATTTGAGCATCCTTCTCACTGCAACAAACAATCATTTCACCCCAGAATTAATAAACTCTACGATACAAAACCCAAATTTCTTTCGTGTTTAATGAGGAAATGCTTACTTTCCCAAAATTTTGGTCAGTATTTGAGTATAATAATCAACCATTTGTGCTTTTGTGACAACCCCAATTCCAGGCTTGTCCATTCGAACAAGCCAGTGTTTGGTGTTCCCAGCAGGAAACAACTGCAAATTCCCTATGTTAGCAATAAATTCAATGTTTGAAGCAGTGTAATCTTTTTGCTTAGAATTGTAATTTGGGTCTGGCTTAACCGATAAAACCTCAGGTAAACCTACAAATGTAGAGATGCAAAATAAGTTAGCACCCTTTTCAAAATAAGAAGAGATAAAGAAAACAAACTGGAAAATAAAGAAGAAAACACTAACAAGCAAGTTCACGGGAGGCTTGCTCATCAATATGGCAGCAGAAGCCAAAGTGGGTATCACAAGAAGCATCGTATATACACATCTGAGCATCTTTTTCAGAGCCCAAAACTGTTCCCAAAGTCTTGACATAGTAATCAATGATTTGGGGTTTGGAATTGAACCCTTCTGGAGGCTTAGCCATTAGCACCATCCAGTAGTTGCCCTTAGTTGTTGAAGAAGAAACAAAGGAAGCTGAGGTTGCAATTTCAGTTTTAGATGAAGAAATACAAGAATTGGATAAGGAAAGGTTGAAGTGGTTCTGAACAGCAATGGGAAATCTGATTTTAGTGTTTAGGGAAGCAAGTTGGGGCAGTGATTTGTGAGAGTTGTTGATTCCATAAGAAATGGTGGGCACTGCCAGTGAGGGACAAAGAGCTTCCATTGGCATAGCTGTTGCTTCTCCCGACCTTGCTGAATGCTTATGCTTCGCGCTTATCAACTTCGGGTACTCGGCTTCGGTTGGTTGGGTTGGGCCACATTTGCCATTCCCAGCCCATGTAAACAAATGTCCTTAAGGATTTTGGAAATAGTATAGTATACATCTTGTTAGGCTTCGATAAGTCAGACTGGATTTATAAAATTTTAAGATTATATACCCTCTTAAAATAATAAAATTTTAATTTAACATTTCTAAAGATATTTTTTAATACAACGGTAAAATTACATTTTAATTTCATAAAATTATATAACTTAACTTCGATCGCTCTCCCAAAAAATTTCTAGCTTCACCCTACTTGTAGTTCCTATCTCTGCAATATTACATATAAACAGCATTCGATATTGAGATACTACAACAAAACTGAGGAAGTTTCAAGTTTCTTTATCTCTCACCTGTTATACATCTGTCTATAATTTCACCAATAGTCTCCACAGGAGCATGAACCATCAATGAAATGATGAAATCTGTTATTATCCCTAACAATTATCTCTCTTCCTGTAATCCTTGAAATAAGCTTTATGGCTTCGTGACAATCACCACATACACGAAGGTTTTTAACAACTCGAATCACGTCTAACGGAGTGGTACTGATTAAACCAAATGCAATAGCCAGCTTCTCACTGTGGCAACCAAGGAAATGCTCTTTTTCTTCCTCTTCTATGTCAAACAACACATAATCCGTCGTTGGAATGTAACCAGCTGCTTTAAGTTCCTTGGCCAAGTCACCAAGTTTTTTATATATCATTTCGGACATGGGGTGAGACTTGTCACCCACAAGGAATTCATGAACAGTCCCATTTACTTCAATCCAACTATACCCTGGTACTTTTTGTATTCCTCTTTCATTCATGATTGACCTAATTTTTGCAGCAGCATCCCACTTATGACTCGCTGAATATATATTTGATAGGAGAACATAATTTCCTGAATTCCATGGTTCTAATTCAATGAGTTTCTTTAGTACATATTCTGCTAAGTGGGTATCCTTGTGCAGTCGACATCCACCCAACAAGGCCCCCCAAACAATACAATTGGCTTCCATTGGCATATTTTTTATCAATTGATGAGCGTCATCTAGTAAGCCAGCACGGGCTAGAAGATCCACCATGCACCCATAATGCTCAATAGTAGGAGTCAAAGAAAAGACACGATTCATGCTGTCAAAATACCGTCGCCCGTCGTTAACCAGACCAACATGAGTACATCCACAAAGCAAGCCCATGAAAGTGTTCGCATTAGGTAGAATACCTGATTTTTCCATTTGGCCGAAAAGACCAAATGCGGGTTTTACATGTCCATTAATTGCAAGCCCAGATATTGCAGCATTCCAAACTACTACATCTTTCTCTTTCATCCTCTTGAAGATTTCCCAAGCTTGAGTCATACTCCCACATTTTGCATACATGTCAATCAATGCTGTACCTAGAACAGGGTTAGACAGAAACTCCTCTATGTCCATTAACTTACTAGCCCAGTCCCCTAGCTCTAGAGCTCCTAACCTGGCACAAGCGGAAAGAACGCCGACCATAGAGTAACGATCAGGTGCCAACTTCTCTTTCTGCATTTGGAAGAAGAGGTCTAGTGCTTCTTTTGGGAGTCCATTAGATGCATAGCCTTGAATCATAGTGCTCCAAGTAACTATGTCCTTCACAGGCACCCCATCAAAAGCGTAACGTGCTTTCTCCATGTTCCCACACTTGGCATACATATCAACCAAAGCGGTTGCCACAAACACATTTCTGCTCAACCCAAACTGTGTTATGCATCTGTCAATCCACTCTCCACTATTCAAATCACCTAAGTGAGCACAAGCTGACAGAACTCTAACAACACTGAAACTATCAGGCCTCAAACCCATATCTATTAGCTTACGAAACAAATCAACCGCTTCTCTATACCGTTCAACATCTATGTACCCACTAATCATTGCTGTCCAAGAAATAACATTTTTATCAGGAATATCGTCAAACACCTTACGTGCATAATCCAAATATCCACATTTGGAATATAAATACAGCAAACTCGTCTTGATAAAGACATCACGATCGAATCCTAGTTTTATAACGAGGGCATGGATTCGTATTCCTAAAGGGAAATCCAAAAGCCTGGAACAGGCCTTGAGAACGAAAGGGAAAGTGAAATTGTTGGGCCAGAAGCCTTGGGTACGCATTGAAACGTAAAACTGGGTAGCATCGAGGAAACAATCGGTGGAAACAAGGCCCTGAATCATCGTGTTCCAGAGAAAAACGTTGGGATCTTTGGCTTGATGGAAGATGAGGCGAGTGTAGTTGGTTTGATCGAAATTGAAAGAGGCTTTCAAGACGAGGTTCAGGAGATAGCTGTCTTGGTGAAGGCCAAAGCGGAATAGCGCGGCGTGAACATGCTTGAGGTGTTTGATGGAGGTAAAGCCTTCGAGAATGCATTTCTTGATTTCAATGAATTTCGAAAATGATGAAGTTGCAGGGCTGAGGCTCGTGATCATGGTCATTGCCATAGATGCCTAGGCTTTGCCACACTGGTTCACACCAGTCAACCGCCAGACCTAATTGTAAATACAAGTTAAAATATGAGCTGAGATTGGTGGAAACCAGTAAGGTGCACCTAAATAAAGTTCTTGTTAAGGTACTTCAATAAATTATGGATTTCCCAATAAGTAGCGGGAAGGATTAGTAGTATTTAAATTTTGTTGCGGAGACGACTTTACTTCATTTTATTTTACTTCAAACACATGTGATTGTTTAAAATAAATATTTTATTTTTCTCAAAAATTATTTATAAATAATAATAATAAATATTAAAAAATATTTTTTACAGTAAGTTGACTATTTCTTTACTTTTGACTTTTATGCTCTTGATATTTAAAAAAAGAAGAAGGAATTTTTAGATTTTTTATTTTTTAAAATTTTTATAATTGTTAAAATATTGTAAAATTTTATGAATATTATATATTATTTTATTAATTTCTTAAAATTTAAACAATGGTGCATTTACACAAGACTATTTTTTCATAGCTGCATTTATTTTATTTTGACTAGATAGCTTTTAACATTGCCTCAATTGCATTTATTTGCTTGATTCTTTTTAGTACTGGACAGGCTAAATTGTATAGTAGAAAAGTCTCTTTTGTAAATATATTGTAAAATAGTGATTGGAGATAAGAAGATAATATATTATTGATGGCTTCATCCTTGCTAACCACAAAATATCACTCACATTATGGTGGAATTGGATTCTTTACCAACTGTTGCTTTTCATCACAGGTTTATATGTAGTAGAATCGAGGTAGTTAGTACTCTATCAGTGTATGTATAATTTTTCTATTGATATCAGTGTATCATTTTGGATCTATCGTTATTTTAAAAAAATAATAATAATAATTACTAATATCAAATAATGAGATTAAATAAATTTCAAATATAAAATACTCATCAATTATATAAAATATTCTTTACTAATCTTCAAAAATACAATCCATCATTAAACAAACTCAAAATAAATAAGCAAAAAACTATTCCATAGATTAAACAATAAGATAATCTCATACTATGCATATAGGAATGCATAATTCAATGAATCTAGAATAAACAATAAAAATTTTAAATTTGAATTTGAATTTAAAAGTATATTTTAAAATCATTTTTCCTTGTATTGGTTAATACACTGTATTTTAGTCGATACAAGCGAAATCAATTGATATACATCGATACTGTAACACCCTTAACTCGAATCTATCGCCAGAGCAAGGTTACAGAACATTACCGGAGTTTACAAATTAAATAAACAAACATTTCAAACATTTCATATCATATAATATTCATGTCAGAAACCAATCGAAATCAAACATATTGTCCCTTATACAAGCTCTCAAGACCTAAAATACGCATTAGAAACAAGTCGGGACTAAATCGGATACTCAAAGTATTTTTCGGAAAACATTGAAATTTTTCAAAGCTGCAGGGGCCGTGTGACTCACATGGCCAAGAGACAAGCCCGTGTCTTAGGCTGTAGGGACATTCGAAATAGGGACACATGGCGGTGTCCCAGCCTGTGTCTGTGCCCGTGTAACTCCCTGACTTGGGTCACACGGCCATGCTACATGCCCGTGTGCTAGACCGTGTGAGCATACTGACTTGCATTCTTAAGAATATATAGGGGACACACGACTGAGACACACGCTCGTGTCTCTGCCCATGTGGATGAAAATAGGTCATTTTCCAAGCCACATTTTTCACCCAATTTGACACCAACCTAACTCAACATTTTTGCACACCAACAAGCCATAACAAGGCATTCAAAACAAGCCAAAATCAAGTCTTAAACATGAAATATCACCACATACAACCAATATGCCCTTAGGCACCTCAAATGACAACTTAAAAACATGTCAACCAAGTATCCAAACTTACCTAAATGACCAAATACATATATGCATATTCAAACCACATTTTACTTTCTTTCATTCTACCATATCAAACACACATCAAATATGATATATACACATCAAAATATACCAAACACAAGCCATATAAGTGGCTAAGCTCAACAAAACACCTATATGCCAACATTGGCTAAGTTAACCTATACATGTCACTATAACCGGTATTAATTTACTGAAAGTACCAAAAGAGCCGATGGATAGTGTGAAATAGCTCCGACAAGCTTCCAACCCGAATGAGCTTCCAAATTACTATAAAACACGAAAAATAACACGAAGTAAGCATTTAAGCTTAGTAAGTTCGTATAACAAAGAAATTAACTTACTATTTAATCACATTTAAGGTAAGCATGCAAAACATATCTAAACCAATTTGGCCAAAAGCCTAAACACATATCCTCAACAACCATGCTAGTCATGTAATTCAACCACTATTCAAATTTCATATACATGTAAAATCTATACCATGTATCCATATATCATATATTAATCATTTCCATGTAATTCATGTAAATACATGTACTAGTTCGTATTGAACTCTTAAAAACTCATTACAGAACTATGCTCGTTGAACCATTTAGAATATCATTGGATACACGGGTAGTACACACGAGGTGAACTGAATTGTAATCCATCAATTCATATACATGTATGCTCATATGAGCTATGAATCGGTATGCTTTCACGAGCTGTGAATTGGTATGCTCTCACAAGCTGTGAATTGGTAAGCTTATATGAGCTGCAAATCGGAAAGCTCATACGAGCTGTGATGTGTTCGCAACACATGCAGGACCTCAACAAAATTGGTAACCCTAATGACATGTCATTTGTATCCTACGAATTCCTAAGGTGCAAACGGAACTTGATAATTGTCAAATATGCGATCAGTATTTGTACATGGCAATTATACAAATCACATACATATAATTCAATTTAAAACATATAAATATACAATTTGATTACACGAACTTACCTCGACGAGTGTACGTAGATACGAAGATGACTAATCCGATATTTTTTCTTTATCTTGATCTAACTCTGTACGAGGTCTGATAGGATCTATACGAATAAATTTAACTAATTTCAATATAATTCTCATTCAATTTAATCCAACATGAAATTTTAGCAAAATTGCATTTTTGCCATACACTTTTAATTCTTTTGTAATTTAGTCCCTAGGCTTGAAAAATGAAATTTATGCAATTTAATCCTTACTCAAGCCTAGCCAATTTTTATACATATTAATAGCAGCCTATATATTTCACAAAATTCACAAATTTTACTATAAATTTATCACCTTTTTCTATTTAGCCACTAATTGATAATTTCACCAAAAATCTATTTACAAAAGTTATTTATCTAACAATAACCATTCATTTTCTATCATCAAACTTCAAAATTCAAGTATGTTCACTAATGGAAAAACTCTAATACTTTAACAGTTTTGCAAATTAATCTCCGGGCTAGCTAGATTAAGCTACAACGATCTTGGAAACATAGAAATTATAAAAAACAGGACAAAAATGCATACCTAATTTAGCAAAGTAAGCTTGCCTAAGTTTCAAACTTCCATGAGTAGGTTTTCTTTTCTTTTTTTTTTAGTAGAAGATGATGATAATGGAAGATAATAATTTATTTTATTTTTCATTCAAATTTCAATGATGACAAATCCATACTTATCCACTAACAACCTTAATGTCTAATTACTATATAAGGACCTCTAATTTAAAATTCTATAGCTATTTAATACCTTTAGCTATTAGAACTCAACTTTTGCACTTTATGCAATTTCATCCCTTTTATCAAATTAAGTATGTAAACGGTAAAATTTCTTAACGAAATTTTTATACGGTACTTCTATTTACTGTAGACCATATAATAATAAAATAAAACTTCTAACTTTAGATTTGTGGTCCCGAAATTACTGTTTCGCTTTTACTAAAAACGGACTGTTACAGGTACGATCAGAATGAAGCGTTCCAACTAATATGAATGGTACTAAAATAGAATTGAGTAAATTAAGTCGGATAAATCATGTTTTAAGAGAAGGAAATCGCATTGTAAATACTTTAGAAGAAGCGACTTAAATAAGCTTAGGAGTTTATATTTTATGAATTCTATTTTATATGTATATTTTTTATAATTTTTTTATATTTTCTAGTGTTTAAATGATTCTGCGTAAACTATTCTCTATTGTTTGGCAAAAAAAATTTTAAATCATTTTTCAAACTTATTTTAAGTGAAACAAACATAGCATAAATTATATTTGTTATAAAATATTGTAGAAGGATTTTCCTTTGATAATCAAAATATGTTTTATTATAAGATAGTATTTTATATAGACGAAATAATAACAAATATCTAATTAAAATTTAATTTGAAGTTAAGTATATTATATATATGCTGATTGAGTTTTAGCTCAATTGGTATTGACATTATTGTCAGTATAGGAGGACATGGGCTCGAGTACACTGAAACACATTATCATCCTATTTAAGGGTGAGGAGGGGTTATGGGTAGTTCTAAACGTTATATAAAAAAGAGTATATATGACAAGAACCTATAATGAGATTAATGTTAAAAAATATATATTTATATATATGAAAGGTAGGGGTGAAGGTATAATAAATTTAAGAGGTATAATAGCCAAACCGGTTCAAGGCGCTGTGAGGGTGCCACACCTATGATGACACCACCGAACACGACGGTGCCAATGGTTGCCATGACAATATTCTAGTGGCCTGCGGATGGTTAGCGACAACAGTTCTTCGATGGTTCAATAGTGAAAAAATTACACTCCTATTAAAACTCTACCAGATAATTTGATTTCAGATTACTTATTCCAAAATTAATATTATTTTAATATATTTAATGTTAAATTTACTTTAGTACTTATTTTAATAGTATTTTATTAATTTAATATTAAAGTGATTATCTTAATATTAAATTTAATTTAATATTAAAGTAATTAAGTTTAATCATAGTTGAACTATCTAAATTCTCCTTATATAAAGAGAGCCTTGGTCATTATTTTCCACACAATTAAATTCAAGATAAAGTTGTAAAGAGAAAATTTTCTAAAGAAATCATTTTAGAAAATTTCTTTAGAAAATTTCTAGAGATATTTTTCTTATTTATAACTTGGTTTTTTGGAAAATTTTATATTCGAAGCTAGTCCAAACTCGACAAACATGAGTTTGAGGAAAGGCGGAGAAGACTACTCGATCAAAGCGTTCATCCTAGACGAATCGAAAAAGTATAATTTTGATCAAGTGTTAATTATTTTAGATATCACAATCAAGTTCTAGTTTTAGAAAAAAAATTAAAACTCCAAATTTTCTCTACACTTATTTTTCGTTGCATTCAAAAACTCAATTTTCCCAACAAGAAGAAGATGAGGAAGAGAGGAAAATGAAATAGAATGGAGTTGAATCCTCTTCGGGAAGTCATTTCTCATCTATTAAAAACCCTTTAAGCGTGGCCTTCCACCGTATAACAACCATTCATCTATAATCATTTTGTTTCCCGTTAAGGAAATTACTGTTTCTAATCCAATTGAACAAAATTTGGATCTCAACCTTATCCAATTTTAGTTACTAATTTTTCCTAATTTTTTAATAGAAGCCACCAACTTACGATCTCTTTCAATTTAACCCCTAATTATTCTAAATCTTCGAGTTTCAAGAGAAACCAGGCGTGACATGAAATATGTTATTGATTCCTATTCTTTGATCAAAATTGAGATTTAGTCCAAATAACTAAAAAGTCAAAAAATTAAGTATTTTACTTTTTTGATTTAAAAATATTAGTCTAGTCAATAAAATTGAAAATTGTCAAAATTTATTAACGTGACATATGATTAATAGAAAATAAATATGCTAAATTGATAAATTTTGACAGAAACTACTAATGACATTAATGATTGGACAAATATTTTTAAATGGAAAAAGTAAGATGATTGAATTTTTAACTTTTAATGCACAGGGACCAAATCTCAAAATTTATACAAGTACAGGGACTAACCTTAGAAATATATTTCCAAATAAAAGAGATATTGGTCCGTGCGGTGGGACACAATGTTTCACGCGTAACCTATCAAATCAAAGTCACAGTAGTAAAATTCCAAACCCTATCCCCTATCCCCTCTTCCTCTTTTTATTATTATTGTCCACCATAATAATAAAGGAATAATAAATAATTTTTTATTTACTATATAAATATAGAAGTAATAATTGGGATATATGGCTTCGGTTCCGTCCTTCTCTCCGACTTTTTCCCAATCCCAAAATCTCCAAACCCTAACCCTATCGAATCATTAATTTCTCATGAAATTTACTCTCCTTTTTTGCTTCTCTCTCTCCCTTTTAGATTCTCCTCTCCTCAAACCCTAGCTCCTATTTCCCCCCCTCTTTCGATTGGTATAGCGCCCGCGAAAAGCAACTTCCGCTATTCTTTTTTTTTCCCACCATGGAAGGCTCTGTGGTGGAGGATCTCGGGGCGCCGGACTCGTGGGAGGTGGCCGATTTAGATGCTACTATGAGCCGCTTGATGCTCTCTTCTAACAAGGAATCCAAGCCGGAATTTCCCGATGCTACTTCTTCAGCTTCTGCTTCTGGTTCTCCGGACGAGAAGGTGGTTTCGGAGGATGCCATTAACGAGGTTGATCAGTTTCTCCGCGAGGCAATTCAAAACCCCCGCGAGCGCCTTTCCAGTAAGTCTCTTTTTTTTTTCTGTTTGCAGAAAATTCATTAGGGTTCTTGGATTTAGGGATTTCTGTTTGGAACAAGAATGGTAGATAATAGGATTATTGGACATTCGAGCCGTTTGTTAACCCCTTTTTTTACCTTACTTTTGTTGTTTTCTCTCCCTATGTCTAACCAGTGTGTTTCTTCACTGGACCTTATCCCAGTAGCATCTGAACACCTTTGATTGAAAAACAAAATTGGGGATTGAATTCTTCTTGGAGCTAATCATGTTGTTGGTGCATGCTTATGCGGTATTTAATTATTAGTATCCTAAATTGCAACATTCTAATCAGGCTTTATTTGTAATGTTCGATTACAAATGAGTACTTAACTTTGAATTTGTACATTTGATATGCTAAGGTTGTTAAATTGTAATAGTGAATTTGATATGCTAACATGGCTGGTGACCCTTGCATAACTCATTATGTTCCAATGACTAGAATGAAGCTCTTGAACTTAGTCAGGTTTTGCTGAGAGATGAAGGGTCTCTTAGAAGATTCTTAGCATTTTATAGTAGCACAAATAAATTGTCTGCCTTTCAAAATTTGGCTATTTAAGAATGCATTTGGAGAGGTAATAAAGAATGCATTGATAGGACAAGTTGAAAGTGGATCATATTTGAAATTAGATCATCAAAAAAGAAAATTAGGATGCAAAGCTAGTTCACTATTATGATGCGAAAAAAGATGAATATGGAAGGTTGCTAACGCATTGCTGGAATAAGAGTCATAAGTCTACGAGAGTTCCATGACTTCTGGGCTTTGTTATGCAACTTTTTCTTTTTTTTATTATTATCTGGAATTTGTTTTAATTAATTAAAACTGAGAGTTGGAAGCGATGAACATCATCTTGAAATCAAGGCTTTATAGATTATTTGCTAAATATTCCTTCTGTATAGTTGAGGGGAAATTATTTTAGTTCGTTTCCCACTTTTGTTCAAAAATACACTGCTTTTGCTTCAGTTGGTAAGGCCAGTTTGATCATATACCTTCTCTGGAAGGAAAAGCCATTTTTTTTTCTTTGAAAGACTAGATTCTTGTTGATAAATCTAACTCCATTAAATATTTCTCGTGGGATTCGGTAAATCTGAAGTGCCAGAAAGGGTAAAAATTGTAAAATTAATAACTAAAATATCTGCTAAAAATTGTCTTATTACTGCAGCCTTCAATGATTTCTTTTGAGCTGCCTGGTACTATTTGTTTCAAAAGTACATTTTCATGAGCAAGGATTCTGGAAAATCATCCTTTAAAAGCTTCTCTTGCTGAAGCCGTCTGCAAGTTTTGTCTTTTTAACTTCCATATAGGTGCTTTTAGGTTGGCTAACAAGAGAGAGATGTTAGGGCTGGATGATGTGAGAAAGTGTCTGAAGTCTTCTTTTTTGGGGAAAGGAAAGAGTCTAATGTTTGAATATGATTGATTGGGGATGATAACCAGTATAGTGACTTTTAAGTAAGAATGACTCCTTTACTAGGTAGTTAATATCACAGTGAGAGTTGATACTTTAGTTATTCATTCCTTGATAAGCTTTAAGTTCTTCAAGGAATCTGCTACATACCTTCTTGCAAAGGAAGCTTTTTGGTTTCTTTTATGTGCTTTTTCTAGCATTAAAAAGTATGCCCTTTTGATTTTAATATTCACTTGTGAACTTGATTATTATCATTTTTTGATTCATTCTTTTAAGAGGAAACTATAGTCTTTCTTTATAGCTGTGGCTTTCATTCTTTTTATTTTAAAGCATCATATTCTGGCACTTAATCTTTTGACTGCTGTAGTATCTTTGAAGAATGAGTGTGCTGTCTGTTTCAATATTTGAGCAAGAGTGCTTTTCTCTACTTGTGAACTGAGAATTCTTAATTTCTTTTGTTCAGTCCTGAGGATGGAACAAGATGTTGAAAAATTTATCCGTGATCCTAATCAGCAGCAATTTGAGTTCCAGCAGCTGCCTACATCATATTTAAGGTTGGCTGCGCATCGTATCGCACAGCATTATTCATTGCAGTCGATGGTTTTATTAGACAATAATTTACCTGATGGTTCTGGTTCTAGAATCATTGTCTGCAAGACTTCTGAATGTAGGCTTCCTCGTATACGACTGGCTGACATCCCTGTAAATTTACCATCAGAAGACCCTGGTGTTGTTAAGGTGGCAATTAAACAGAGGCCACAGAAAAGGTCTCAGCTTGTAAGCAATTCAAATTCAAATTCTATGAAGTCAAACAGCTCCAAAAGTGTGGAAGAAAGAAAAGAGGAGTATAACCGAGCTCGAGCAAGAATATTTAACTCTAATAGTTCTAGCAGTGGTTCTGGTGGAAAACCACCAAGTGAACCAAGGTTGCAGGATGTTAACTACTATGGTTCCTCAGGGATGCCAAATATGGAAGAGAAATCTGTTTCAGTGGTTTCCGATGTAAATTCTGGTAGTGGTTTGATTGAATACTCTTCAAGTAGTAGTAGGTCGGCTAGAAGTAGGACAGAGAAGGAGCCAATTGGTAGGAGCAAACCACATAATAGGGTGGCCATCTTTCGGGATCGCGAGACTGACCGCAAGGACCCTGATTATGACAGGAACTATGATAGGTATATCCCTCTGTTTAAGCATTTTGTTTCCTGCAGGGTAGGGTTTCAAGCTTAGCAGGATTTATTGAAGTTAATATTGAAAGTTATATTGTAACTTGAGAGGGAGTTTTGCTCTCATAGAACAAGGCTTTAGAACAATTTCTCATTACTTTTGAATTATGAGTGAATGAGTCTTGATTGATGAGTCCCCATTTATACCTTTTGTTCTGTCTGATCTAATGTTGTTATTGCTAATCTTTATTCTTTAAATATCTTCTTTTTACCCTCTATCCTTTTATAAATTCTCTATATATGTTCCATTTGAAACATTAGCATCCTTATATTTTTCTGATACCATTTTATTTATGGATTGCAAGTTTGATAGAGCTACTGATAATTTAGGACCCTTAATAAGTTTTCTAACAATAAAAAGATCTGCGGTTTTTGTTTTCTGTTGTCTTGCATGGTAGGAATATTTTGTTCGATCTCAAATTGAGGGAGAAAAAGTGAGATTTGGATAAAAATCTTAATGATATCAAATATATATTTAAATTCACATGCTGCTAAGATCAATGCTGGATTGACCTGTTTCATTTGTATTTCCTTTCTATTTCTTGTTGTATATGCTACTTAGGTATTGCAAAGCCCATTTTTCCTTCATGAGACAATTTTATGTAGTGATTGTTTTTCTTCAGGTACATGCAAAGATTTGATCCTGGGTTTGGGTTCAACAGTGGTCCATACACAATGCAACCTATGTACACCCCTGCAATTAACTACAACACCGAATTTCCACAACTTGGATCCACTCACCGGCCTCAAATAGCTACTGAACACCAACCTCGGCCTCTCCCACAACATATACCTGGGCCCTGGGTGGCTCCACCAACCGCTACAGGAATCAGTTATGGTCATCCTGAAACAATGATGCCTCCTTTTAATCCAAATCATGTTGGAGCACGCTCCACATCTGCCATATATCTGCATTCTTCTCAGTATCCTCTTCAGCGTCCTGGAATGCCTTTTATCCACCCTCATGAGCATGTTCACCAGCCTTTTTCGCAGGTATAGCAACTTCACAACTCTCATTGCCAATGTCGGTAAATACACCCCTTTGGTTCGTTCTGATGCATATTTTTAGTCGCTATTTGTTAGTTAACCCTTCATTTTAAGGGGTTCAAGCGACATTCAGTTTTTCATCATCACTTGCAGCATATGCAGTGAACAACATTGTTTCGTCCACTATTTTTAATTTGGATCTTGAAAGTTGAATAACTTAGGATAGGCAATAGGTCAGTCTTTTTAGAATTTACAATCATGGTTAAGTATGATTATTAGCTGTTCTCCCACCTAGAGACCCCTTCTCTTTGCCATTTCTCTTCCTCATTTCCATTCTGTCTTCTATATCTTAATTGCACATTCATTGATTACTCAAGAGATATAAGGTAGACCAATTAAAGGAAACAGTAAAGTCTATCATAAGCCAGATGCTTTCCTCTAAAATTATGTCTAGAGGAATAGGCGTTATGTATTTGAGGGTGTATCAGATATTATGGGGTAATTAGATCTATCCCTAGGTTTCTTTTGCTACTCTGGCTCGAAGATGCCACAAATCCCTGCATATAAGAATCAGTTTTGGAGACAGCAAGAGCACCATTGAAAAAGCAGTGAAGATTAGAAGCACATGAAAGAGAAGGGGAATGAGTAAGACTTGTTTTCGATTAAAAACAGAATTTACAAATTAGTGAAATGAAATAGTTGTCCCGACTTTAAATTGTTTACTTTTTAAAATGTAAATATGCAGGATAGGTTTTTACAGAGAATATAGTTGTAGTTAGATGCACAAAAATTAAGTTGTAATTCTCAAACTAGGGGAGCTTGTATTTATTTGGGCGGACTGGTTTCTTGCATTATGTCTTGGAAAAAGGTGGGCGGGAGGGATACAAAGGGACAAAAATTGAAACAAAGTTTGTCTCATTAGTTTGCAGTTCTGATTTCGGTATTTGAATCATTGAATTATACAGCCTCATCAACATCAGCCTGATGCTAGTTTTGGATTAGCCCGGCCCCAGTGAGGGGCTTGGGCCATGCCTGCACCCTGCCAGTGAAACAATGATTTGAAATGTGGTGAAGGAATGCAGTCTCGAGTTATGTAAACTGGCAGGAGTGCAGGCATAGAGGACCGGGGTGAACTGGACCATAATAATGAAGGATACATGGATCGATCCACTCCCCCGCAGTCGGTTTATGTTGGAGCTTCTATAACTTTGGTGAAGGTTGGGAGTGTTGGAGAAGCTCATTTGGTTTGGGCATATTCACTGCCGTTGATGATGATGATGAAAAATACAGGAGCTAAGAATGTAATCAGTCATCAATGATGAAGGTATTTCTCACCATACTTCAAAGCAAACATGATATTAGGCACAGCATTTTCTTTTGTAGGTTATTGATCCATATATAAAAGTATGTTTTTTACCTTACAGCTATACGAGGAGCCAAAGAGAAATGGGAAGATCTTGTTTCGGAGTCGACAAATTGCTTGTGTCCTATTACCTATGGGTAAAAAGCGTTTTGCCGTGAAATAATATGCCTTTACTGGAATAATAAAGTGGACCACATTATGTACCATATTACTATTTGACCCAGGTGTATTTTGAACCTTTTGATTACTATCTCAGCTAGTCTATTGATTTACTTGCATACACACTTTTGTTTTCTGGATATTTAGTTGCACAAGCAATGACTGGCTTCTTGTGTATGACAGAATGCTATATGTTGCTCTCTTTGAGAGCACAATTTGGCAGCAGCTTGTGAAATGGCTTTCTGGCTTTTGACTTAATATCATCAACTGTGCCCATTAAATATTCTACAGCTTAAATACGCTTTACAACTTTGGACGATTAGTATAAAATTTTGAAGTTAAATTCCTTTGTTTAGATTATACAGTAGAAAATAGATCTCAAAATTACATATGTATATGCTATTTGTTCTTTGCCACCAACAATGGATGGAGCAGTGGGTCAATAATATTCCCTACTCTCAGTAACGGAAAAGAAAAACTAATGAAAATGTTGTGTAGTTTCACGCTAATATAACAATTTCATCACGTGTCCTCTTTTATTTGTCCTTACAACTCTTTGAAGTCGTAATTGAACATGGATGAGGTTTTCTTTAAAAACAAATTTGTTTGGTTTATAGCATGGAGTAGGTTTTGCTGGGGTATGTAGTTGGTATTTAAATTATTATTTTTTAGTTAGGAACCTAAACTTGTATTTCATCTTTAGGTTGGTACTTTAGTTTTAACATGTGGTATCTTTTATAATGACACGTAGTAAGTTCTTTGTATGCTATGTGGCGTATATTAATTTAAAAATAAAAATAAAAAAATCTTTTAAAAATATAAATTAATTTTAAGAAGTATAATTTTTTTAGATAAGTTTTAAGTTTTAAAAAATTAATATTGTTAACAAATTAAGGGTAATATATGTGACGAAATACAAAATCAAGTACTAACTAGATAAAAAAAAATTAGATAGCAAGTAATTATTTTTGGACAAATTCACATGTTAGTCCTTTATTTTAGTCCATTAGTGGAAGAAAGTAGATGTATTCCCTTTAATTGGTAGAAAAGCCAAGTGTCTGTCTACATTGCAAGTGTATTTTCGTAAAAAGTCTTCAAAATATACAAAAAAGAATTCTTTTTTCTTTCTCAAAAAGTAGCAAAAAGTTATCAATTAAAATTCATTTATTGTTAACTCATATATTAAAATATGTGTAAAAATAATACTCCTACCAAATATAGCATAAGTGAACTGGAAAGGATTTCCAGTTAAGGTTAAAAGATTAGAAGGGTTTAGTTTAACCACAAAAACTAAGGAGAATATTCTATCTTAGTCTTTATAAAATATAGAGATTATAAATGTTATACAGTGTCCAAAATATATTTTATCATAAACCCAAAATAATAAGAAAAAATTTACGCAGTGTAAAATAGTTTTATACATTTTCATAATTTTTGTACAATTAACATTTTAATAATTAAATCATTAAGTTTGTTAATATAATTGTACTTGTTATGCATGTAATTTTTTAATAAATATGATATTTGTACATATCGATCTAAATTATTGTCTATATTTAAGATCAAATTCTATTTTAAATCCTTGTACTCTGCATAAGTTGTGGATTTAGTCTATATATTTTAATTTAGTTAATTTTAATCCTTGTAATTTTTGAAATGGTTAGTTTTAGTTATCGTATACTTCAAATATTGAAATTTCAATACTGATCAGTTAAATTTTGCTATTAGTATTGTACTATGCCTAAAGTCTTGCATTTTTTGAATTTTAAAATTTCAGTCTTGACGCAATCAATGTTCTTTAAATTCATAATTGATTTTTTTGTGAGTAATATGTAAAAATAATAAGTTAGCATGACATTATATATATATATATATATATATGTGATAATACGTTTGCCACATCAAATGATAAAAATATAAAACTTAATAAATTTAATAATTACGGTTTGATCAAGTTTAATTTTAAAATTCGTAAAGTATATAGACTAAAAATGACTAAATTAAAGTACAAAAACATAATCTACAACTTTTACATAGTACATGAACTAAATGCAAAACTTAAACTATAGTTAATGTTGATTGTTTTTTTACATAAAACAAATATTTTTTACATACACCCAAATTTTTTCACTTTAGTTGAATTATCATTTTTCTTTCGCAAAACAAAAAATTACCAATATAATAAATTTTTATTTGAGGTTGATAATTTTTAGGTATAATGATTTATGTAGTTTTTTAATTTTATAAAAAGAAATAATTTTAGCTATCTTATTAATATTTTACTTCTTTTAGCCTTTAAATTTATATTATTTGTCAAATTATCTCAAAATGGATAGAAAATTTAACATCTATTAACTTTGTTGACATAAAAGTCTACGTATATGCTATATTAGCAATTAATTAATTTTTAAAAAAATTTTAAAAATATATTTTTTTTATAATTTTTATACTTTTAAAAATAATTTTAGTAGCTTATAAATTTTTAGGGCAAACTACATAAATACTCACCAAATTATAAAAAAAATTCATTTTAGGCACTCAAAGAAAGAAGCTTTGCAATTTAAGCACCTACTTACATATTTCGATCATTTTGATCACTCTCAGACAGACAAAAATCTGACATGGATATCTAAAAAAATTAAATCTAATATATAAATTTCCATGTCAGCTTTAGTTTTTAAACCGAAACCAACAAAATTTAAACACGTAGCTTCGGGGTTTTTTCTTCATCACCATCCTTCTTCAGTTAAAACCACCACCATCGGCATCTTCTTTTCCGACATCAGCCTCCAAGATCTCTCTGACAATTATGCTTCTCCAATCGTTTCTCTGCCGTCAACCGCCATCTTCACCGCTTGAATCTTCTCCAACTTCCTTTCTTTCTGCTTCTCCAGCGATGGCTGGCTTCATCTCCTACGAATCCTCCAAGTGTTGCGGCTTTGAAAACTGTCAGTCACTCTCGCTAGCGATTGGGAATGCTCTGTTTTCCCTTACTGTTCATCATTACGACCCCAAATCCCTCCTAGTAATTCTGTCGAACAGCTTCAAGACCAACCCACCAATAACATGTTCTGGACTCTATAATCCTTTTCAGCTTCTCTCTCTCTCTCCTATCATTTCACTTCATTTTTCGTTAATTCTTTTTTTCTCCTTTTTCTTTGGTGGGGATGTTTTAGAGCATTCTCATGAACCTTCCTCGGACTCCGAACTTATTAAGCGTCTCGAAGGCATTATTAAGTTAGTTAAAACAGTCTGTCTGAAGTAGTATCTTCAATTCAATGCATTGAAACCACTAAGATTATCATTAGGATAGTCGTTAACGAAAACCCACGAGCTTATACTCTTAAACGTCTCCTTCTAGTACTTGAAACTGTGCCTTCTATGCTATGAGACAACTAGAGTCTCATATTATTGAAAGAAAAAAGGGGGGATTTTTTGGGGGAAAAGAGCAATGCTAATGCTATTGGAGTCTCATATTGGGATGAATACTCAGCAATTCAAAATCTCCAAACATCAGAAGCAAAATACATATAGGATCAGTACCAAAATTTAGAAAATAGGAATTGCTAACCGAGAGGTTTAAAGGAAAAAAAACATAATTCATAAAGTTTTAATTCTAAAGAAATCCCCTCAATAGAAGAACCCAAGTACTTTTCCACCTACATTCTTTCTTCTGGCTTCTTCATGGTCCATTATTCCAGCTGATGTTGTCAGCACTATGTACCCAAACTGCAAATCCATTATACAACTCAGTAGAATAGGGTAAAACAATCTTATGAAAGCATAAAATTATGAAGTTTAGTTTCTCGGCTAACCTGTCTTGATGGAAGCAGCCTGGCAGTCCAACCCTCAATCTCCTTCACTCCTACGTCGAAGCGAGGACTGATCACCCCGCACTTGTTCAGCCTTCCGTTCAGTTCAACTACAATTTTACCAGATCTGTGATCATCAACGTACTCAAACTCTCCAATATAACCTGCAATCCCAATGTCAGCATATCAATGGAACAAATATAAGGGTAGAGATTAGATTGAATGTTGAAACAAACCGTGCTTCTGCATAACCAAAAGGAACTTGATGATCACTTTTGAGGATGGCCTGATCATGACCTGCCGTTTGCCCCTCTTTTCTGCATTGTACATGCTCTTCAGTGCATCATTCAAAACGCTGACCCTCACCATCCTTCTAAATACAAGCTGCTGCTGATTTTGCATCAAATTAAGCAATTATTTATAGTTTCTTTTAGTCTTTAGAAACTCAGTAAAACAACTTGAACATATCATAATTCTAAACATCATTTCCCTATAATAACAACAGTATTTCCAGTGATCCAATATCTTATTCAAATGAAGAACCAACAAACCATCTTCTAATCCTAACTTACACAGTGATAGAGGCAAGTGGAGGAAAATAGGCAACAACCCTAAACCAAAACGACCCAACTCGAAATTTTTTGACTAAGTAAACAGAAATGACCCTATCCTGAAGTGAACAGAACCCACATTGACCTCACCGGACCCAAAATCCCGAGAATCTTAAAACCCGAAACTACCTAAACCTAAAATGATCCACCCAAAATAAACCGAGAATTTTAAAACCCGACCCAAAACCAACCCGAGTAGCATTGAAAGTTTGACGGGTCTAGTTCCAACCAATAAACCCAACTTCTAATCTAAGCTTACGTAGTAATAGAAACAAGCGAAGTAAAATAGGTTAAGGGCACCAAAAACTTTGTACCAGACGAAATAATAGATTCTTAACTTGCCCAGAGAACCCAAAATCCTTTCAGTTCCATATTATGTAAAAGGACTGAAACATTAATGACTTAAAAAAAAAACGAAGATAAGTAAGGTCTAAACCATAATCGAATAGGTAAAATAGATATTGCTATCTATATTCCATGACAGAACTGATACTAAAGAGGATAAAAAAACAGCCCCAAGATCTTAAATCATGGAAAGAAAAGAGTGTGAAAGTGTCGCTTACCTGAAACCAAAATCCGGCGGCCGCGTTAGGGTTAGTTTGAAAGAGTGCCCAATGAAAATGGCAGAGAGCTCGGCCGAGCGCTAGGTTTTCGGCTTTAAATTTAATATTCAGTTTTATGGGCTTGGGATTTACGTCGGCCTTTGATATACAAAGGCCCAAAATATAGCACTAAATTCTACTGTTTTTGTGTGTATATATAATTTTGATTTAATTTAATTTTTTAGGATTATAATAATATTAATGAAAATAAACGTACTAATTAAAATTGATTTCGAGGAAGACTAGAACATAAATACGACTTAATTTAACAATTTTTTTTTTAAAATTTTAAAATTTAAAAAAGAAAAATATTTATAAAATCATAAAAAAGTTGAACCAGTGGGTATCATTTAAACCTATTTAACATTAATTTAATAATTCATTTATAAACTTGGCCACCAAGAAATCCGGAAGTACGTCATGATATGAAGTCAATCAATGCTAAATTAAAATCAATATTATATTTTAAGAAATTAAGAATAACCTAGTTCAAACCCCAAAGAGGATGATCATACCAGAGGGCTCAAAATTTCCTGTAATTCCTCACCTTTTTCAGATCTGGGCGAAAATTTTCTTTTTTGGGTATGATATCAAGTTATAATAATACACAATGTACATTCCAATTCAATTAAAAAAAACCTTTACATTATTACACTACTCTTGTCCTCCCGATGATGCCAAAATCAACTATTAGCTGATTACCGGCACCTCATCCACAAAAAATTCACCAACTGCACCTTCTGAGGATTCACCAATGCTAGCGGCTTCAGCAATTCTAAGTGCCATCACGGCTTTGTATGTAGCCATATCCGCATTTTGAAGTAGCATCTGTGCCTGTTGGCGTTTCAGGATGGCCGATTCGACCGCTCTGGTTGCTGCAGCTCTAGCTTCTTCGACTCTAACCATCACAATCTCTTCTTCCACTGCATCATGTTGGGCTGCCATGGCTGCACATATCACAAAACATGAAACAATGTTCTATTAACACTTACATATTCACACAAAACATGAAAAACCATTCACACATTAAAATCAGAACAGAGCCTGCATAGTTGAGCATGACTGCTATGGTCAGAGAATATAATGTACCTTGCAACAAACTCGGTAGCTTGCCTCTCCCATGGCTAGCTTGACGCTTAAATGACCTCCTTTTACGTAGAAGAGGCTGTGGAACTACGGGAGCCTTCCTGACCTGATGACCCTGTTACAATCCAACATTCATTTTGATCATATATCTACCAAAACACTAGAAAGAAGAGGTAGGAGACTGAACAGTAATGACGGAAGGGATGCATATTTCAAATTTCAAGATATGCCAGGGAACAAAAAGGTATATAGCATGATAAGTTGATGACAATACTTCGTTTCCAATGACTAAAACAATATCTTCCCATTGCAGCAGAAAAGAAATTCCAAATTCTCAACAAATAGAAAACAGAATATAAAACAAAGTTCAGAGAAAGAATATTTGGGTGCTTTGTATTAATCCTATCTGCAATATAGTTGATCCACAATCTGTTAATTTTTTCCCTCTAAATTGTGTCAATATAGCATGGCATCATTGCATGCAACTGTTATAGCAAAAGATCATTTGACCTATAAGATACAATTCTATGAACTCATTGCATGACAAATTGTGGGAATCAGAACAAGAAATAGGACAATAAACCCTTTTAAAAGAAGGGCACTTTTCCATGCTAAACTTCCCTGAAAATTTCAACAAACAAATACACATACTAGGGACATAAGCTAGAATTTTCTTCGTTTACGAAATGACAGTATAGTACAATGATGATATAATACATCGAAGGAGAGTTCAGTTTCCCAAATGAATCTACAATTATATTTATGTCCATAGAAAAATTCTCCATAAAGATTACCTGGAAGACTCTAAGCAATGGTGACCGTCTTTGCTCCTTTTTTTTCAACCAGTAAGCATGAACAGCTTCCACCACTCCTTTAATACCCAGATCAACACACAAATGAGCAGCAGCAGCAGATACATCATTTGAGTGATCATCTGGACTACAAAAATAGGCCTTCTCAAAGGCATCAATCATCAACTCGAAACAATCCTCCGATAGATGCTGGAGATGCCCATTTTCACGAAAAAACTCATAATTGAACTTCTTTAACCACTCCTCATCTTCTAAATCCATGTCATAGTTTGCAATCCTCTTTGCCAAGGCTCTTGATACCTCGTCACCATCAATAGAGATATATGAATCCGGTCTTCGAAACTGCACACTGGGTTTACCTGCATACCCTGAAACTTCACGAACACCAGGCACAGGGATCACCCTACAAGCTGAAGCAGGCACATTGCGCTCACAACATTCCTTGTAAAGATCCTTGAAAACGACCCAGTCTTGACGGTTCGGGAACTCAAGCTTCAAGTTATCATCCCCAGGCCAAATTACAGCACGAGTGAAACGGTTGACTGAGCTTGGCCTCATAAATTTATCTGCCTTGAGAGAATACTTGTTTGACCTTTTTGTTTTAATTACAAGAAGCCATTCTTTTGATGGAGAGAGCTCTAAAGACACAACTGCTCCTTCTTCCCTGTAACATCTATCTGGTTCGATGATCAATACATTGGCAGAGCATTGCGATGAATCCGATTCTACCTTGGGCATTAAATCTGATACGGAAGAGCTCATGTCGCTTAAGCTCGACGCTGAACCGTTGCGGGTTGAACTCCTAAGCTTGTTTTTCGAAACTACTGAGGAAAAAGGAATCCCATTTCTCCTACTAGTAATCAAATCAGACATGAGAGCTCCATTAGAGAAAGTGTTTCTAGCCCTCATTCTCCTAAGCGAACTCCTCCTCTTCTGAATACTGCTTCGAACTGACTTCGAAGCTTTAAAACATGGACTCGAAACAATTTTGCAGCTGACTTTATCGATTTCAAGTGCAGTGGACTTGATTGTAGTCTTTGACTCTGAATTTTCAGAAAGAAGGCACTTTTGGACCCCATTTCTCTTCCTTTTTCTAGTATAAACAATCCCAAACATCTTATCTACAGTGGTGCCATTGTTTAGAGCTTCAGCTTTCATTTTCTTGGCCCGTTTCTTTGGAGTCTCTTCGTGGCCTAATCTTTTAGGCTTCCCATTTAGCTCGGCGGCGGAGGACTTATTTACTTCATTCTTTGGGTTTTTTTTCACCGAGTTGTTGAATTCAACGCCATCGTTACTGCGCCTCTTGGGCTTCACTTCGCCGGAATCAGGCCGGAGTTGCCGCCCGGAACGAAGAACCCGGGCCTCCGAGCTCTTCATCCTGCAAACCCTTGTGGTCCGTTTCATCCCCACCGAAGGCATCGCCGTCCAGTGCTGCTGCTTCTGCTTGTAACCGAACTCCTCGGACGATCTTTTCCTACACCAACTCCACGTGTTGACTCAGTAACCGACTCGACTCAGACGAGTCCCGAAAAAAAACAAAAAAACCAACCCCGAAAAAGCCCCCACTCCACCAACCACCTCGTGAAACCCAACAGAACGTTAACACATATTCAGCCAACAGATGACCCTCCATTTACGAAACGGACCCATACCCATAACTCAACTAGTTCACACACAAAAAAAGAAAAAAAAACAAATCGACAACTCGGGGAAACTCAGATCGTTTTGACTCGGCTACAAGGAAAAGAAAGCTTTCGTTTTTCTTACGAAAGAAGGAAACTGGTAAAAGATAACTACAACAGAGTAGTGAGTGACTAACAATACCATACTAACAGAGATCGTTCAACTCCAGATAAAAAATTTTAAAAAAAAACCCATAAATTAAACAAAAGAAAAAAAAACCAAAGATCTCTGAAGAGAAAAACGAAAAAACTAAAAAAAAAAAGAAAGTCTCTCTCAATAGAAATTGAGGAGAGAGAAAGAGGGAAGAGAGAGTTATGGAGTTTCACGTAAATCTTGTCTTTTTTTTTTTTTAGAAGAGAGAGATGGAGGCTGCTAGGGTTTATGATGATATGATAAAAAAAACCACTGAAGAGGGAAAATCTAGAGTGTCCAAAGGGGAAAAAGAATAATTTGGAAATGGAAATTAATTTGCCGAGTGATGGGAACCCTTGATTTTATGAAATGGACGGTTGAGATTATTGGGTGGATTCAATGACTGGGCCGTTTTTAGCCCTCTACTTTTTCTCTTTTTCTTTATTTTTTATCTACCGGTATTAAAGGGATATTTCGCATCGGGTTGCGTGATGTGAAACGACTAAAAGAGCCTTGGGTGTGATAGGATGCGGAAGGGTTCTCGCACAGCAGCAAGTCGAGGGCAAAACGGGAAGTTAACAATAATATGGGAATGTTGCAGAAAAAACTGAATTCCAACATCTGCCTTTGATTTAACACTAAAACTGAAAAGCCTCATAAAGTGTATGACCAGAAGTAGCTATGTTTAGTATTTGTTGATTAAGCTTAAATTGATTAATAAAAATACTTAAATGCGTTAAAATATATATATTTTTATAATATTTATATCTTAAAATTATAATTTTATCATATATCCAATGTCTTAATTTATTTATTATTTCTTTACAGTTAAATTAGATAAAATAATAAATAAAAAATAAAAAATATCAAAAAAAATTATGGACAATGTATGTCGTTTTCCAGAATTGTTGTCTGATAATAGTATGTATCAAGTTTTGAAGACCATTCAATTCCATTACCGTCTACAGACAAACAAAATATCAAGTGGAATTTTCAGCCAATAATTCTTTAAAATCCACTATCTATTTTCACCCTGATACGGGCCTTTGTTTGTTAAAAAGTAGGGAAATATCATAAGAAAATCATCTTCCATTTTTAGTACCAACACAGGAAGTAAATCACAATCATCCAAGAATTCTACAGTTCATAGGATAGTTTGAAATATTATAAGCACACCAATCAATCAATCAATCAATCAATAAGGGCTTAAGACATTTTAAGCCGTGGCCAGCTTTGTCTCGGCTTCTGCCGGAGCTTCTCCTTCCCAGAAGGCAGTCTTCTTTCCAGTCTTTGACACAGTTTGCAGAACCGTATCGGGTTGGACGTTGCCCTTCACAGTCACTTTCTGCTCCTTCAAATCTACTTCATATGATTCCACACCTGAATATGAATATTACTCATTATTATGATTCTAATTCTTCAGCCAATATATATGTAACTATGCATGTCTAGTTTGAGAAAAGAATTTCCCACCTGAATGCAAGAAAGAAGCTAATCCTTCACACATCTACTAAATAAACAGGGGTATAAATATTATAGTTTTCTAATATAAAAAGTGTCAATCCGTACACTTGGGGGATCAGTCTCTAGCTTCAATTCTTAGGAATCGGTCCCTATAAGTACATAAGAGATCAGTTCTTTTCTGTTTTGCTTCAAGAACAGATTGGTACGATCAATCTTTCAGAAAATGCAACGCTTTTCAAAAGTACAAGGCATTTTCGAAAAAATAGGTAAACTTTTGGGACGAAACTATTATTTGTGATGAAGAATGCAATAAAACAAATTCAAAAGTCAATTTTCTGCAAAACAATCGGATCTTAAATTAACCGGCTTCTCTAGTCCGACATAACATGCTTGCCTAGGAAGTAATTCTCAGGGAGACTAGTGGAAAACCATGTTGAAATTGATTTCACATTATGATCAGCAGAAACGAACAAGACGTTAAACAAAAGCAAGATCTACAACACACCTTGCATTTTCCCCAAAACTCTCTTCACGGCTCCAACGCAGCCCTCACATGACATACCAACCTTGAGAACAACAGTCTGCAATCAACCAAAACCAATACACAGTTTATAACATTATCGAAAAGGGAACCTTACAAAGCTGTGTTCAACGACCATGAACCAAACAGAACCAGGCCAAAACATATGATTAGATGTTTTTGAAAATTGATATAGATTACGGAAGCCAATCATGACCACTTATTTTCTTTCCATCTTTTGGCTAAGCGTTCATAAGAATGTGGTCGTTCAACCAACACAAGCAGAATTTCCACAAAAACCACCCACTCCGCCAGGGGCTTAGCAAAGGGTAGGCAGGGCCTTGGTCCCATTGGCTAAATGGGAAATTTTCTTTTTAGCCCCTCTAAAAAATCAAAACGTTTAATTAAGCTTTTTTACTATTAGATTACATGAAAAACTTACATTTTTAGCCCTTTTAAATTTAAAATTTTAATTTAAACCTATTTAACAAAAAGAAATTAACTTTGGCTCTCCAAAATTTTATAATTTTATCTAAACAAAATTCCCTGTACACATCAATAGAAGGTCAACTCAACCCTAAACCAGAAAGAGAGCCCTAATTCAATGAACAAAGCTAACAGATACTAATTACCACCATTTAGAGATTTCTAAACGCAATAGCTTACCTTATTTTCTCCCAAAACCCTTGAAACCCCCAAAATACCAAATCTATCAAAATTTGATACAACGATCGGAACTTGAATTAAGAAGAACCCCAAAAGACGGCCTAAAGTTTTAGTCTTTCCTCTTCTATTTTCAATCCAAAAATCAAACAGATAAAGACCCAGAAACCAGAAAGCAAGGATAAAATTCTCCCAACATACAGAAAACCAACTACAGATTTCGAAAAATTCAGCCAAAAGGAACGAAAAGAAAAATGAGATAATTTGAATAAGAAAAAACAAAAAAGAAAAAGAAAAGTTACCTGAGACATAGCTTTTTAAGTTTGGAAATTCAAAGAGCGGGAGAGAAAAGGAGAAGAAGATAATTGTTGAGAATAAGGTATGAAGAAGCGAATATGGAAAGGGCGGAATTTTATAGAAGAATCATTGGAGGGCGGTGGACCATTTCTTCCATATTCAACGTAACGTGATGTTCAAAGCTCAAACCACCAGCTGTTCCAACCATTTTCTAGTACTTTTTTTTATTTTTTATTTTTATTTTTGCTTTAGTCGTTGTACATTTTCTAACTTCAAAATTATAAAATTATCATCAAATTTTGAATATGAAAATTTTTAATTATTTTAATAATTATTTTGTAATTTTTTAAAATTAAATAAATAAAATATAAACTTAGTGATTTAGGTGTAATTTATGTTAAATATAAACAAATAATTTAATGTCTAAGTTTATAAAATATTTTCTCAAATCAATCCACTTAGCACTGGATAAGATGCGAGTTAAAAAACTGCTTAAAACAAAATTTTCACTTCTATTGAATTTTTTATTAATTTCCTAGTTATTTGTATTTTTTATATTTATACTAATTTATCATAATAATTATTAAATATTTAAATAAATTTTAACTTGATGATAATTAATTTGTAATTCAAATACTTATTGCAATTTTAAATATTTTTATTAAATCTTAATAATTTCATTAATTTCTTATAATTCTTAAATAATTTTCTACATTTTTTTTTATAATTTTTAGATATTTGATAACATGACAGTATAAATATCATGTCAACATGAGGTACATATGACAAGTCCTATATTGATGCCTACTTGCTTTATCTGCCATGTCATCATTTAACAATAGAAATAGATGAAATTTTTAATAAAATGACCGGTTTGCTTTTTAATCTAACGTTTAAGGGTTAATTTGCTCCTTTTTTTAATAAATGTGACAAAATGTAATCTGACTCTTAGTACAAAGGCCTCCATAATACTTTAACCTTTAATTTCTGTATTTCAAATTGACATAATTTAACCCTATACTTTTATAATGACATTAGCTTGTCCAAATAATTATTATCCTCAACTATTTCGATTAAAATGCCGGGTGGAATTTAAAAAAAAAATACACATTCAAACTTACCATGTTGTTATAGATTTTGATGTTAAAAATGCAATTTTAAGGGAAAAGATATGTACCTATACATAAAAGGAATACCCTTATAAGATTACGGGTAGAATGTAAGATTACCTTATTTGGTTCATTTGACTAGAATGTAAGATTTAGGTGTTTGGTTAACAGAATGTAAGATTATCTACAAACTCATTTTACTCAATTGTCCTTGTTATAAAATTTATTTATTTAATAAGTTTAGTTCCTTGAATATTTTTTGTCTCAATTTCCATAAAATTATGATAAATTATTACAACTTTCACTTTTTATTACAATTTAAATATTAATAAGTAAATATATGATATTGAAATAAATTTACAAACCATAGTTATAATAATTTATGAAAAGTGATACAACACCAATCATAATTATAATTATAACAATAATTAATATAATAATAAATAAATTATTAAATAAAGTATAATAATTATAATCGTAGTTAATGACATCTACTGATTCACTATTAAGAAAAAAAAATTTATTTTTAATTAGTCTTAAACTTTATTTAAGAGAAAAGCCTAAATTGATTAAATATTAAAAATGAAGGGCAAATTGGTCCAAAATTTAAGATTATACCCGTAATCTAAGATAACCTAATGAAGAGGTTGTAATGAGATTGCATCCTATATTATAGCATCTTAACACTATTTCGTAATGTGAGATTACAGACGACTAGAATGTTGACAATCAAAACACTGAGATCTCATATCGAAATGTTACCCTATATAAATGGTCGTAATATTACATTTGAAGAACCAAACGCCCCCTAAGAGTTTCTTTGACGCATGTACAACTATTATGTTTTTCTGTTTTATATATAATGGTCAAATTATGTTTCATATTTGGAATTTAGTATTTATATTTTAATTTGACACAATTTAATTATCTACTTTTACAATGACATTAGCTGGTCCAAATTGTTAACATCTTTAATGATTCTAGTTAAAATGTTGATGTGAATTTAAAAAAAAAAACATATTTTAACACACACCAAAAATTTATTTCGGCATGATAAGTTGAAATGAGTATTTTTAAGAAAAAATTCAACATAAGCATTTTAACTGAAATAATTAAGAGTGTCAATTATTTAGACTAACTAATGATATTATAAAAAGATAATTATGTTAAATTAAAGTATAATATTAAATCCTAAAATTTTAAATATAGTAGTGGGAACAATGCTTAGCACAATCATTTGTTATTTGATTTTATAAAAAAGTTTGATATTAAAAAAAAAAATTGTCAATAGCTAGTAATCTAAAAAGTATAGATATTAAATTTCTGAAAAAAATATGAGGACTAAATTTCAAATATACTAAGGGTACTAAGATTTGAAACTTATTTTAATATTTAAAATTTTACTCAATAGTTTGATCCAAAAAATAAATAACCCAACTCCAAAAAGTATAGGGGTGAGCAAAACTTAATTTGGTTAAAAAAATATTTTTTTAAATTTCGAGTTAATTGAATTAAGTTATTCGGTTCTTTTAAATCAACTTAAATAAGTAATTTAGTTTTTTTGAGTTCGAGTCTATTTGTATTTTGGAACTCAAATAAATAATTGATATAAATACTCCTTGAGTCCTAGATAGTTTTAAAAATGTGCAAATTGGCCCCTCTCAAAAAAATAAAAAAATTTAAATATAATCTTGTAAATTCAAAATATTTATAAAATATATTTCTAAAAAAATTATAAAACATATATTCAAAAAATTATTTTTAATATATTAAATATATAAATGTTAAATTATAATTTTTAAAATATTTTAAGATGTTAAATTTGAGATCTTAAACAAATAAATTATCAAATCAAGTTTATCATACTAATTATCTTGTTAAAAAAAATTCAGATACATATAGTACCTATGTTATTTAACTTAGAATTTAGACATATTGTCAACAATATTTCAATATGCCTGGTTTAATTTTTTAAAATTTATCTCGAATAAATTTATTCGATTCTACTCAACTTGAATTTTATTTTACTCAACTCAATTAATTTTTTTTCAAATCGAGTTAGAATAATAAAATAATACTCGTCAACTTAACTAACTTGAATATTTATATATAAAAAAATAATATTATGTTCGAATTTTCTTAAATTTATTTTAGATTTGAATTTTGTGAGTTTGATTTTAGATATTCTATGAATCTCAGTTCTACATTATTTTAATTTAGTTTTAATTATAGTCATTTAAAATATCTATATTATATATAATGCATCTAATTGAGTTGATGTTATAAGCTAACCGAATATCAAATCAGTTGAAAAATAGCTAAAATAATTTATTTTACAAAATAATAAATATTATTTTAAAGACATTTTTTTTATATATATATATGATATGAATCAATAAAAATCAATTTAAATAGTATACGGTAAAATTTGAACATAAATCATCATAATTTCTAAAACTTTAATTTTACCTATTCAACCAAAATTTTAATATAATTTATTATAAATAATTTTCACCCATAAACAAATATTATTTATTATTATATTTCTAATTATTGGTGCTATTAAAAAAAGTGGTTATGGAGGGGTAGAAGTAGGTGAAAGGCTAAAATTAGAAATTTCAGTGTTAGTTATGTTGCAGTACAGAAGTTTCCATTCAAAGCATAGTACACATTAGTACTTCATATTAGTACACATTTGATTTTCATTTGTTATTAAATATATTTATAATTAAATTAAAAGTAATATTTGATCATTTTCATTTGCCTTTAAATTGTTCAATATATATATATATTAGATCAATATTAATGAATTTATGTCTAAGACTTCAACTGGGTCAAAGTTCTATAGCCTAACAATTTGTTTTGTTAACATATTTATTTATGATATTATAAAAAAATTATTTCACCTTATCCAAATAGGTTTTTTTTTTTACTTTGATATTATAAAATTTAATATTATTTATTAAAATAAGTTAAGAGAAAAAGTTATTTTTTAAAATATGATTTTTTAAAAGTATTTCAAATGTCAAGTTCCATATAATTTGTTGGATAAAATATGAAAAATTTACTATCCACTTATTTCATATTGGTGAAAAGACTATACAATGAAGTCGGCACCGTACTGAGAAAAGATACAAAAAATTTCACTCAAGAATCTCGTACTTGATAGTAAAGGAGGAATTCAACACTATTGATGTCAAGTTCTTTATTATTATTTTTTTTAAATGAAGAAGGTGATAGGGATAAGTGTTGACTTTCAGCTAAGTGATGATTTACCCTTTCCTATAAATTTTGAGAATTTATTTCAAAAGAAATGTAAAAATATATATATATATATATATACTAAAATTCTAGTATCTTTAAAATATTTATCATATGTAATCTTATTACAAAATTTTCCAATTTGACAAGGTTCAATAACTCAGTTAATCAATTAAATGCCATTTTCCATAAAACATAAAATAGTTGTATTGTAAATGTGATTAGTTTTTGTAGCCCAACTTAGGTTAATATTGTGTTTATGAAACGTTAGAAAGGAAAATTTTAACTTGTGCTAATTGGAGTGTTATCTTATTAATGTTTTTAGACTTGTTGGATATGTCTTTACCAAAGATATAAAGAAGTTGTGTTGTTATATATGATCGTTGATGTTATAAGTTAGTGTTAATGTTATTCGAATTACTATTATTAAGAATTGTTGCAATTGTTAGAATTGTCGTATTATTATTGGTGTAACATTTATTAAATATATTATTTGTAGGGTATAAAGTAGTTGTGTTATTGTATACAATTGTCATTGTAGGAAGTTGTTGGATTTTTTGTTGTTGAGTTGTCCAAATTATTACAATTTGGCAGCATTAATATGGTGAATCAATTCTTGACTCAAATGTACTTGAACGGAAAAATATATTGAACTGATGACTGTAACATCTCTAACACCCCCTAAGATGAGAATAATGTTATTTCGGAACTTGCACATGTTAGAATTTTCAAAATAAATAAAATAGGAATCATGAGTATTAGTAGAGAAGGTAGTTACATACTATAGGGAATTAAAGAAATTTTTGAATTGATAGAAATTAATTTAAGGTATTGACTAAATTGCAATAGTGTGAAAAGTGTTGGGGCAAAATAGTGCAAATTAAAAATATAAAAGATTGAATTAGATTGAGGAGAAAAGGAGAAAGGACTAGAAATGCAATTTAACCAAGAGAGTGTTATGAATTGTGGATGAGATTGAAAATAATTGTGGGCCACAATATGTATAAGGTGATGTTTAGATTTTTTTTAGTTAAATATTTTTAATATTTTAAATACTAAATTAAATAGAAATTTGTTAAAGAAAGATGTAGAAAACACTTCCATCATCATCCATTCATGTCACCTCTATATCTCTTTTTAATCAATTTTCATTTTTTTCATTTTAGTCATTTCTACTATTCTCAACCTCTTCAAGCTCAAAAACTTCAAATTCTTCCATAGATTCTTTGTGAAATCAATAGAGCAACCCCATAGCAAGCTTAGTTTCTTGTAAAGTTAACTAGTGTTTACATTAGAGAAGAGAGAAAAGTGAAGTTAGGGATTTGAGTAAAAGTTCAAGGTAAGGATGATGAGATTTCTTTAAGGATTTCATGTTTATTTCATTAAAATTGCATGGAAATTATATGTGATTATTGTTTTGATATTAAATCTTGTATGTGTGTGATATGTTAATGAAGAGAAAAAGAAGAAAGATGATCAATAAGGTCGTGATAAGGGGAAAGAAGTAACAAAGGAGTGAAGAAAGAAGAAAGAGCTCATCCAAGCATTTGATTGTAAGTACTTCGAGAATTTCACTTTACTTAACTTAACCTAAGAGTAAGTCATATTAAAATGGTTAGATGATTGAATTGTATGTGAATATGTCAAGAATATATGTATAAAAGTTGATGAATGATTAGTGAAAATATGAATTGAATTTGAATTACAAAATGAGTAGATTTGAATGAATAGACTAAATTGTAGTAAGAAAGGACTAAATAGTAACACCCTTCGCTTGATCCGGTCGCCGAATCCTAACTATAATATGTTACATTCGTTGTCGGAGCAACTACATTTAAACCCAACATAATTTCTATTTGCAATAACTTGAACCTATTAGCTTTAGTGTCCAAATGTGACATCCCTTGCTCGTGATGTATCGATTCACTTCGAGTAAGGGGTGTTCCAATGACAAAGTTGTATTCCAATCAAACATGACGTTCAACATGACCTTTAAAAGTGATGCTTCACTTGATATCATAAAAAGAGGATCCTGAGGAAAACCTAAGCTAGTAGTACTAAGTGAATCTTTGACATGAATTATATATTCCCGAGGTCTACCAAAATGGGGTGTGAATTCATTATGGTAGATATAATGACCCAATTTCTAGTGGTGTCAAAAGATGCTGTAGCAAAACTCTATTTTCGTAAACCGAGTCCGTAAATATTAAATAAAAATGTTTATGAAGTTATTATGAAAATATATTGAAGTTTCGTTAAGTAAATTAGCAGAAAAAAATAGTTAATTAAAGCTCAGAGACTAAATTGTAAAATTCCAATTATTATAGAGTTTTAATTGAAAAAATCCTTGAGGACTTATATGGAAAATAACCAAAGGGCCAAAATGGTTATTTAACCATTGTGAAATATAGGATAGTGGGTGATGATGGTGTTCACCACTAATTGTGATTAAAGATAATTAAAGTAAAATAAATCCAAATTAAGTTAAATAAGTAAAGTAATTAAGGTTAAACATTAGTATAAAAACTAAAGAAAGTGGAGAAAGATTAAAAAGCCATCATCTTTCTCATTTATTGTCCATGGAGGAAGAAAAACTTCCCCAAATATTTTAATGGTTAGGCAAGTAAATTAAGTATGAAATTCAACTCCTTTTCTTGTAATTTTTATAGATTTTTTTTATCATGGGAGCTTGGTTTAGCTAGCCCATGTACCAATTTGATCAATTGTTTAAATTTTAGCAAGTTACCATTGTTGATAAATTGATGAATTAGACTTGAATTTGATAGATATTAAGTTTAGATTATGAAAAGGACTAAATTGCAAAGTTAATTAATCTTAATTATTAGCTTTGTAACATTAGAGACCAAATTGAATAAATGTAAAACTTGTAATGAAATTTTGATATAAATAGAAAGTATAAGGTCTCTAATGAAAGAATATAAAATCTTATTTTAATCCAAAGCTAGGAATGTGAAGATATGCTTATCCCGAGTTTAAGGACTAAATTTTTAACAAAATATAGTTTACTAAAATTATTATAATTATGATCATGGTCAAACATTAAAATATGGTAGTTATAATTCTTTTTGGAAAGAATATAACATTTTTAATACTTTCCATATACCCAAATCCTAAATTAGGGTTAAGAGTGTTTTTAAAGAAAATAAGTGAAAAATGTCTAATAGTCGTTTTGGGAGATTTTTCACTGGAAAAGTTCTATGAGAGCTTTTTCCATTTGTTTTAATACAGGGTGGACTACATAGAGGTCGGGACGTTTTCGTTGTAGCTTGGAATCAACATCGAATCAGCTTTATCCTTTTATCGTTTTAAGGTATATCTTTAACCTTGTTTCAACCCATTTCGTTCCTCGTATTGCCGAAATATTTTTTCACTACGCCACGGGGCATACCAACGGTCCCAACACGCACACATCAAATAACCTAAGTTCGCATAACACATACAGTATGAGTTCGCACAAAATACAGGCTCGCAATCAATAAGAGTTTGCACTTTAAACATGTACAATATGGTTCGCTTTACAGACTAGCATATGAGTTCGTAGTACAGTCTAAAACATAAATTCACATAAAACCTAAGCTCTCGTAATTGTAGCAGATTACATACAAACAGGCTTCGCAACTAACGATCATTCATGCATGGGTTTCGTAAATAGAGAATTCATACAAGGGTTCACATACTTGTATTGAGTTCACTAAATTGTAAGATATTCCTACAGAGGGTTTCACATGCATATTAGCATCACTAATATACAGGGGTCGCAGAAAAATAAGACTTCACAAATAAACTGGCACGCATCTAACTTTGGCAAAATTAAAAGCAAATAACATGGTACACATGCATAGAGAGAATAAACATCAAACTTCATATATGCTAAAAAGAAATTAATAACAAAGGTTTAATTGAATGGTTCACAAAATAAATTAGACTTTTAAGAAATTATTTCCAATAACAGAGTCAAATTATAATAAGACTAAACCCACATAAACAAAATCCCATTGCCTAATTTCCAGGTTCGCCAATATCTATTCAAGGAAGAGCCTTGCCAAGTCATCTACCTCGCCACTGCCATCCGCGACCTACTTACCTGGGAAGTAAGAGAGGACTTGGAGAGTTCACTATGAACTCAGTGAATAATCAGGAATCAACAGAGTATGCTTTTATAAACAAAGTTTTTAAACATAAATGAGACTTAGTTTGAAAATTGTTTCACATGCTGAGTTCGCGGGTGAGGTGTGAGATCTAGTTCGCAGTTCTTGTTAGAAACCATAAGTTTGTAAAAACAATTTCGCATGTACTCACTGAAAACCACACTTAGAAACTTAGCCTGTGCTTGTTCGAAAACAAATCTTATATAGCATAAAACATGCTCACAAACTTGTCTTATTAGATTAGCTGAGGAGGATAAGATATGTTGTAACAGCCCGGTTTAGACCCTAGACAAAATAGTAGTTTTAAGACCACAAATTCGAGTCAAAAAAATATTTTGATATTATTTTCCCTACTTATTATACGTGAATTGATATCTGTGAAAATTCTGTAATTTAATTTTATCATTTGTGTGTCGAATTATGAAAAAAGACTAAATCGTAGAAAATGTAAAATTTTTTTTCTATTTGAATAATGGTCGAATTAATGTGTCTTTATAATTGAGAGGTTAATATACCATTGAACTTATTAGTGGACATTAATGACCTTAATTAACATGAATTATATGTTTTATTATAAAGGACAAATTAGTGAATGATGTATTAAATGAATTAAAATAAAACAAACATGAAAATAAAGGCCATTATCATCCATCCACCACCGAATTTGAAAGAAAAACAAGGGTTCTTAAGCTTTGTTCATTCGACCATTGTCAAGTACAATTAGGTATGTGTTTTTGATCAGTTTTTTGATAATTTCTATGTTTTTGTAATCGTTGTCAAGTGTTTTATCAAGCCCATGTCTCAATTTAAGAAATTGATGAAGATTTTGAGTTGAATGATTGATGAAATTGTGAGCTTTGTGATGTTAATTGATGAAAAATGAAAGACATGTGTTAGATTACTATGTTTTGTATTTAAATTTTTTTATGAATTTGAGTAATTGGGTTAAATTGTGAAAATGAGATTTTGAGGGACTAAAATGTGAAATAAATGAAATATATGGGCTTATATGGGCTAGAGGAAAATTCGGTCTCGCATGTGTAATATGAAATTATGTGTATTTTGTGATTTTATGAATTAGGGACTAAAGTGTTAAAATGTGAGGGCTATTTGTAAAATACCCTAAATATATGCATATGGATTGAATTTAATGATTTGTTGAATAAAAGAGTTAAATTTGAATTTATATAGATCAAAAACCAAAGAAAACGAAATTAGATCGGAGAAAGTCGAAAGTCGTTGATTAGCCGATTTCATCCGTTCGAATAAGTACGAGGTAAGTCGATATACAAATAAATGTGTTTGAATTGAATTATTATTGCTTATATGTTAATGAATAGTGATGAATGCTATTTGAGTTGAATATGAGAAATTCGAGAAAGTTTCGATAATGTGACGACGTTCGAAAAGTCCTGTACAAACCATAGGAATAGTTAGGATACATATGTCATGACATAGGATTCCGATATGTGATTTCGTGTAAGACCACGTCTGGGATGTTGACATCAATTTGATATTTACATGTAAGACCATGTATGGGACATCGGTATCGTATTTGATTTCGTGTAAGACCCTGTCTGGGACAGTGGCATTGATATTTGATGACATGTAAGACCACGTCTAGGGCGTTGGCATTGTACAAGTTTTTTGAGCTATCCGCGTATCCTATTTGATTCCGTACGGTTCAATGAGCATCCCGAGAAATGAATAACTATATGAATGTATATCCTATTCAGGTACGTATGAACTGTATATGGAATTTGGCAATGAAAGGTGAGTATGAATATAATCTTTTAATATGTGAGCTAAATGAAAATGTGATGTACGTATAAGTAAGTGATTATGAACAATTGAGCTAAATGAGAAATATGAACTTGCTATTGTGTTATGCCATGATTCATATGAATGAATTGGTTTATAATTATGATATGTGATAAGCTTACTAAGCTTTTGAAAGCTTACTTTGTATGTGTTTGCATTGTTTTATAGATATCGAAGCTACTAGAAGCTCGGGGATCGTCGAGGATCATCACCACACTATCAAATTTTATTTTTGGTACCTTTTAAAAATGTATATATCAAAGTATGGCATGTATAGGCTAGGATTATGTGGTATGTTTTAAGATGGGTACATCATGCCATGAGATATGGCTTGATTATGGTTGAACTTATGGTTTGATTTTGGTATATAATCTGTGATGCAAAAATGATATATTTGGTGTATATATATATATATATATATATGGTCTAATGAAATGGTCTTTTTGGTAAGTTAGTTGTGTGGTTGAAATGGTATGATTCATGTTTGATTTGGTAATGTTTTGGTTGCTTATTGGGTTATGGAATCTGGTCTTGAAAGCTTATGTATATAGGGTGGCAAAATGGCTTTACAAATAGCTTATTTTTGTCCATACAAGTAGAGCACGGGCGTGTGTTTCAGCCGTGTGCTACACACGGTCATGTTACAAGGCTGTGTGTTCCCTGGGTAGTCCTACAATTAAAAGTCAGTCTTGAGCACGGCCTAGACACACGGGCATGTCTGGTGGCCGTGTGAGGCACACAGCCTTGAAATATGGGCGTGTGTGGCTATTTCGAAGGGTACATGGGCTAGACACACGGGCATGTGGTTAGCCATGTGACCCAAGTCAATTTCGACCACGGCCAAGGCACACGGGCATGTCTTTGGCCGTGTGGTACTGATAAACCATAAATATAACATGTTTTAATCCCATGCTTAGCATGTTTTTGGATGATTTATTATCTAAATTAGTGAATTTGATGCTCTTAATCCTTTAATTTCATGTTTTATACTTAGGAGAGCATAGGGGAACAAAAGGAGTAGAAAATGGACAGAACGGGCTGATTTAAGGTTCCACACAGCCAAGACCATTTCCACACGGGCTGAACACATGCCCGTGTGAACCACACGGGCTAGCCACACGCCCATGTGGCAGTCCGTTTCGATATCCCTCCATGTTTCCCAAACACGCGGAAAAAGCCAATTTTTAGGGTTTCTGAGTATTCTAAAGTCTATAAATACATACTAGAAAAGGACCTAAAGGGGACACTTCAAGATTGAGAATCTCGATCTTGAAGCCGTTGGAATCATCTTAGAAGCAGATCCACTTCAAGATTGAGAATCTCTATTCAAATTTCTCTCAAAGTTTATTTGAGTTTTTTATGTCTTGTTTTTTTCTAAACTTGAGATGTCTTCCTTTTATATTATGAACTAAATTCCCTAGATACCTAGGGAAGATGAAACCGAAGACGGATCTTATTATTTAATGTTCTGAATTTAATGATAAATACTTGTTCTTGTTCTTAATTATGTGTTCTTAATTCTTATTTAATATTTTCAAGATATTAATTCAAGTTTGATGTGCTTATTCAGTGGAGAAAAAGTCCCTGTTTAAGAGTAGATCTAGCATAATTAAGCAGAGTTGATTGCAATCCTAGAAATAGGACGACACAAATCTACCGGATTAGAGTCAAATCTAATAAGGGAATCCATAGACCGAGTTAATATGATGATAGGGATTTTAATTAGAAAGAGATTTCAATTAATCAACCTAGAGTCAGTTGTTCTTAGTCTCGAAAGAGATATTTACATTAATTTAGGGATTTCTACGGATCAATCGTTTGATTCAGAGTCAGAATAATAAGTGAAGTCTAGGTGGATTCTTCTTTGGGTATTGTCTTTATCATTGGTTTATTCGATTATTTTCTTCACTCTCTGTCGCATTCATTAGTTAATTAGTTTAGTTAAGTTTAGATTAAAACAAATCCCTTTTATTCTAGGCTAAATAATAGAAAGATAGTTAATACTAGTACTTTCAGTCCTTGTGGATACGATATTCTGGACTCACCATAGCTATACTACCATTCGATAGGTGCGCTTGCCTTTATCGTGATCATAGTCTAGCTTAGTGAACCATCGAAGCGATCATCAGGTGCAAGTCAGTATGTATGCCCTGTTTTCACACGGCCTATGGCATGGACATGTTTGATGACCGTGTGAGTCACACGGCTTATTCACACGGGCGTGTGACCTGTGATTGTATAAATTTTCTAAGTGTCCGAAATCTTTTATATGTGATTGGTTTAGTCCTGAACCACTCTTATACATGTTTTAAGGTTTCCTATTACCTTGTAAGGGATAATGTGAATGCTTGTGAATAGTTTACGATAATGATTGCATAAATGTATGTGATTGATGTATAATATCTGGTAATGCCTTGTAACCCTATTTCAGCCACGGATATGTGTTAGGGGTGTTACATTTATTAGTATCAGAGCTACGATTTAGTAGATTTTAGGACTAATGTAGCGTATGTGAGTCTAGTTATATATGCTATATATATATGAACTGCGATAGTGTAATGATTCCTGACAATGAAAATCTGTTTTTATATAGTAAATGGATCCCGAACGAGGCGTAGCTGACGATATTGAAAGTAATGCACCCGCTTCCGCTCAAGAGGCAGTGCAATTCAATTCTAGACCTGTTTCTAGTAGCCATGAGGGAGAGGCTAAACAAGCCTTTTTTTCCAAACGATGAATGATTGGTTCACTCAGTATATGAGAACTAATCTGGCTGCTCCACAACCTTCACCTCCGCCTAATCTTTCACAAATCCCTATCATGCCACAAGCTAATCCGATTCAGTTTAATAAACCTCCGGTTAATAAAATTATAAAATATAGGACTGAGGAGTTTCGTGCTACTACGGATGACGATGCTGAAAGAGCTGAGTTCTGGCTTGAGAATACAATCTGAGTGTTTGATGAAATGTCATGTACCCTGGACGAATGTCTTAAATATGCTCTCTCGTTTTTAAGAGATACAGCGTATCATTGGTGGAAAACGTTGATATCAGTGGTTCCGAAAGAACGAGTCACTTAAGAGTTCTTTCAAACAGAGTTTAGAAAGAAGCACATCAGTCAGAGATTTATCGATCAGAAACACAAAGAGTTTTTTGAGTTGAAACAGGGTCGTATGTTTGTTACGGAATACGAGCAAAAATTTGTGAGATTGAGCCAGTATGTACAAGAATATGTCTCGATCGAAATAATAATATGTAAAAGGTTTGAAGATGGCTTAAATGAAGATATCTGCTTGTTAGTCGGGATTCTGGAAATAAAAGAGATGATGGAGCTTGTTGAAAGAGCGTGTAAAGCTGAAGAATTGAGTAAAGAGAAAAGAAAAGCCGATTCAAAAGCTAGAGATGTACGAAAAATATCATCAAATAAGTCATTTTAGTCCGCATCAAAGAAGTTCCGAGATGATTATAGCCGTTCAAAGACTACTATAGGTCATTCGAGTAGAGATCGTGCAAGATCACATTCGAGCTTTAGAGCTCCAGCTACTTCCATTGCTAGTGTCGAAAATGTCAAATCTGATCAACCTGAGTGTAGACATTGCGGTAAAATACATCTACGCAATTGTAGACTGTACGATCGGGCTTGTTTCAAATATGGATCTTTAGATCATTTTATCCATGAATGTCCTGAGTTTGTAGAGCAAGAGATTATGCAAAATCTGAAGTCGAGTAGTAATACAGCTCGAGGCAGACCACCCAGAAATACTGGTAATGTGAGTGGCACTCAGAGAATGACTAAAGACACCACTGTTAGATCTAATGCTTGAGCACCTGCCAGAGCTTATGCTATTCACGCTCGCGAAGAAGCTTGTCTCTAGATGTTATTATCAGTACTTTCACTCTCTATGATACTATTGTGATTGCATTGATAGATCTAGGATCTACTCATTCTTATGTATGTGAGACTTTAGTATCTAGTGAGACTTTGCCTGTAGAGTTTACTGAATTCGTAATTAGAGTATCAAACCCCTTAGGCAAAAATGTTTTAGTTGATAAAGTGTGTAAGAATTGTCCATTGATGTTTCAAATATCTGTTTTCTGGCTGATCTGATGCTATTACCTTTTGATGAATTTGATATAATTTTGGGTACGGATTGGCTAACTTTGCATGATGCTATTGTAAATTGCAAATGAAAAACTATTGATTTGAGATGCAAGAATGATGAAATAGTACGAATTGAATCTAGTGACTTAAATGGGTTGCCCACAGTGATATCTTCAATGAAAGCTTTGAAAAATGTGAAAAAGGGTTGTGAAGCCTACTTTGCCTATGTGATCCATTCGAAAGTGACAGAAAAGAAAATTGAATCAGTGCCTGTTGTCTGTGAATTCCCTGATGTTTTTCCTGAAGAACTTCCGGGATTACCTTCGATTCAAGAGGTTGAATTTGGCATTGAATTAGTGCCAGGGACTACTTCGATTTTGATAGCTCCATATAGAATGGCTCCGACCGAGTTAAAAGAATCAAAGTCTCAGTTGCAAGAATTGACGGATAGAGGATTTGCAAAATCGATAGAGGATTTGCAAGACCGAGTTTTTTACCTTGGGGTGCTCCTGTTCTGTTTGTGAAAAAGAAAGACGGCACGATGCGAATGTACATTGATTATCGTTAGTTGAACAAAGTGACTATCAAGAACAAATATCTTCTGCCCAGAATTGATGATTTATTTGATCAGTTGAAAGAAGCTACTATGTTTTCAAAGATAGATTTGAGATCGTGCTATTATTAGTTGAAAGTAAAGGATTCAGACATTCCGAAAACTGCTTTCCGAATGAGGTATGGACACTATGAGTTTTTAGTTTTGCCTTTTGGATTAACGAATACACCTACTATTTTTATGGATTTGATGAACATAATTTTCAGACTGTATTTAGATCGATTTGTTGTTGTATTCATTGATGACATTTTGATTTATTCGCATGATGAATCAGAGCATGCCGAGCATTTGAGAGTTGTGTTACAGACTCTGCGTGATAAGCACTATTCGCGAAATTTAGTAAATGTGAGTTCTGGTTACGCGAAGTTAGTTTTCTGGGCCATAATGTATCAACATCTGGTATTCGAGTTGATCCGAGCAAGATTTCAGTTATTTTGGATTGGAAGCCTCCGAGAAATGTTTCTGAAGTCCACAGTTTTCTGAGACTTGCTGGTTATTATCGACGGTTCGTAAAAGACTTTTCTATGATCACAACTCCGTTGACAAAATTGCTTTAGATAGATATGAAATTTGAATGGTCTGAAAAGTGTTAGAAAAGTTTTGATCAGTTGAAAGCCTTATTGACTGAAGCTCCAGTGTTAGTACAGCCAGAATCGGGTAAAGAATTTGTTATTTATAGTGATGCTTCGTTCGGTTTAGGTTGTGTTCTGATGCAAGAAGGCAAAGTTATAGCCTATGCTTCGAGACAGTTAAAGCCACATGAAAAGAATTATTCGACGCACGACCTTGAACTAGCTGCTATTGTATTTGCTTTAAAAATCTGGCGACACTATCTGTTTGGTGAAAAATGTCACGTATATTCTGATCATAAAAGTTTGAAATATTTGATGACTCAGAAAGATTTAAACTTGCGACAGAGAAGATGGCTAGAATTGTTAAAAGACTACGAGCTTGTTATTGATTATCATCTGGGAAAAGCAAATGTTGTTGCTGATGTTTTAAGCCAGAAATCTTTGTTTGCTTTGCGTACGATAAACGCACATTTAGTTCTGTCTGATGATGGATCGGTTTTAGCCGAATTGAAAACAAGACAATTGTTTTTACAACTAATTTGTGATACCCAGAGAGTTGATAATGAGATAATAGCAAAACGAGCTTAGTGTGAATTGAATTCTGATTTAGAATTTAGAGTTGATGATAATGATTGTTTGAGATTCCGAGATCAGATTTGTGTTCCGGGAAATCCAAAGTTGATTCAGATGATTTTGAACGAAGCTCACAATAGTCTTTTATCTATTCATCCGGGAAGTACGAAAATGTATAATGATTTGAAACAGCTATATTGGTGGCTTGGAATGAAAAGAGATATTTCTGACTTTGTTTCGAAATGTTTTATCTGTCAGCAAGTTAAAATTGAACATCAGGTGCCATCCGGTTTGTTACAATTGATTATGATTCCTAAGTGGAAATGGGATAGAATAACGATGGATTTTATTTCGAGTTTGCCCCTATCTCCGAGAAAGAAAGATGTGATTTGGGTTGTGGTTGACCGATTGACGAAATCAACTCATTTTATTCCAGTACGATCTGACTACTCGCTTGATAAATTAACTGAGTTATACATTTTCAATATTGTGAGATTGCACAGGGTGCCATTGTCTATTGTGTTAGATAGAGACCTGAGATTCACTTCGCGATTTTGGAAGAAACTGAAAGAGGCTTTAGGTACGAAATTGCATTTCAGTACTGCTTTGGCTAATCCGAGCGGATTATTCAGATTTTTGAAGATATGTTGAGATGTTGCATTCTAGAGTTGGAAGGTACGTGGGAACAGTATTTGACATTGATTGAATTCGCTTATAATAACAATTTTCAATCGAGCATTAAAATTGCACCGTACGAAGCCTTATATAGTAGAAAATGCCGTACACCTTTGTATTGAACTGAGCTCAGTGAGAATAAGATTAATGGGGTTGATTTGATTAAACAAACTGAGCAGAAAGTAAAAATGATTCGTGAAAGTTTGAAAGCAGCTTCAGATCGTCAGAAATCATATGCAGACTTGAAACGAAAAGATATTTAGTTTCAGATAGGGGATAGAGTGTTTTTGAAAGAATCTTCATGGAAGAAAATACTTCAATTTGACCGTAAAGGTAAGTTAAGTCCGAGATTCATCAGGCCGTATGAGATTATCGAGCGTATCGAGCCGGTTGCTCATGATTCATAATGTGTTTCATGTATCTATGCTTCGAAAATATCGATCTGATCCCTCGCATGTGATTACTCCGTCCGAAATAAAAATTCAGTCTGATATGACTTATGAAGAGGAACTGATCCGTATCTTAGCTCGCGAGGTTAAAGAACTACGAAATAAGAAAATTTCGTTAGTAAAAGTAATGTGGCATCAACACGACGTTGAAGAGGCTTCGTGGGAGCTCGAAGATGATATGAGACAACAATATCCAAATATGTTCAACGGTAAGATTTTCAGGGACGAAAATCCCTAAGGGGGAGAGTTGTAACAACCCGGTTTAGTCCCTAGACGAAATAGTAGTTTTGGGACCACAAATTCGAGTAAAAAAATATTTTAATATTGTTTTCTATGCTTATTATATGTGGATTGATATATGTGAAAATCTTGTGATTTAATTTTATCGTTTGTATGTTGAATGATGAAAAAGGACTAAATTGTAGAAAATGCAAAATTTTCCTTCTATTTGAATAATGGCAGAATTAATGTGTCTTTATAATTGAGAGGTCCTTATATGGTTAATATACCATTGAACTTATGAGTGGACATTAATGACCTTAATTAACATGAATTATATGTTTTATTATAAATGGCAAATTAGTAAATGATGTATTAAATGAATTAAAATAAGACAAACATGAAAATAAAGGCCATTATTATCCATCCACCACCGAATTTGAAAGAAAAACAAGGGTTCTTAAGCTTTGTTCATTCAGCCATTGTCAAGTACAATTAAGTATGTGTTTTTGATCAGTTTTTGATAATTTCTATGTTTTTGTAATCTTTGTCAAGTGTTTTATCAAGCCCATGTCTCAATTTAAGAAAATGATGAAGATTTTGAGTTGAGCGATTGATGAAATTGTGAGCTTTGTGATGTTAATTGATGAAAAATAAAAGATATGTGTTAGATTAATATGTTTTGTATTTAAATTTTTTTATGAATTTGAGTAATTGGGTTAAATTGTGAAAATGAGATTTTGAGGGACTAAAATATGAAATAAATGAAATACATGGGCTTATATGGGCTAGAGGAAAATTCGGTCTAGCATGTGTAATATGAAATTATGTGTATTTTGTGATTTTATGAATTAGGGACTAAAATGTTAAAATGTGAAAATATGAGGGCTAATTTGTAAAATGCCCTAAATATATGTATATGGATTGAATTGAATGATTTGTTGAACAAAAGAGTTAAATTTGAATTTAAATAGATCAAGAACCAAAGAAAACGAAATTAGATCAGGGAAAGTCGAAAGTCGTTGATTAGCCGATTTCATCTGTTCGAATAAGTACGAGGTAAGTCGATATACAAATAAATGTGTTTGAATTGAATTATTATTGCTTATATGTTAATGAATAGTGATGAATGCTATTTGAGTTGAATATGAGAAATTCGAGAAAGTTTCGATAATGTGACGACGTCCGAAAAGTCCCGTACGAACCATTGGAATAGTTAGGATACATATGTCATGACATAGGATTCCGATGTGATTTCGTGTAAGACCACGTCTGGGACGTTGACATCGATTTGAGATTTACGTATAAGACCATGTCTGGGACATCGGCATCGTATTTGATTTCGTGTAAGACCCTGTCTAGGATAGTGGCATTGATATTTGATTACATGTAATACCACGTCTAGGACGTTGGCATTGTACGAGTTTTTTGAGCTATCCGCGTATCCTATTTGATTCCGTACGGTTCAACGGGCATCCTGAGAAATGAATAACTATATGAATGTATATCCGATTCAAGTACGTATGAACTGTATGTGGAATTTGGCAATGAAAGGTGAGTATGAATATAACCTTTTGATATGTGAGCTACATGAAAATGTGATGTACTTATAAGTAAGTGATTATGAACAATTGAGCTAAATGAGAAATATGAAGTTGCTATTGTGTTATGCCATTATTCATATGAATGAATTGGTTTATAATTGTGATATGTGATAAGTTTATTTGTATAGGGCTTACTAAGCTTTTGAAAGCTTACTTTGTGTGTGTTTGCATTGTTTTATAGATATCGAAGCTACTAGAAGCTCGGGGATCGTCGAGGATCATCACCACACTATCGAATTTTATTTTTGGTACCTTTTGAAAATGTATATATCAAAGTATGGCATGTATAGGCTAGGATTATGTAGTATGTTTGAGATGGGTATATCATGCTATGAGATATGGCTAGATTATTGTTGAACTTATGGTTTTATTTTGGTATATAATTTGTGATGCAAAAATGGTATATTTGGTGTATATATATATATGGTCTAATAAAATGGTCTTTTTGGTAAGTTAGTTGTGCGGTTGAAATGGTATGATTCATGTTTGATTTGGTAATATTTTGGTTGCTTATTGGGTTATGAAATATGGTCTTAAAAGCTTATGTATATTGGATGGCAAAACGACTTTACAAATAGCCTATTTTTGTCCACACGAGTAGAGACACGGGTGTGTGTCTCAGCCGTGTGCGACACACGGTCATGTTACATGGCTGTGTGTCCCCTAGGTAGTCCTACAATTAAAAGTCAGTCTTGAGCACGGCCTAGACACACGAACGTGTCTGGTGGTCGTGTGAGGCACAAAGCCTTGACATATAGGCGTGTGTGGCCATTTCGAATGGTACACGGGCTAGACACACGGGCATGTGGTTAACCGTGTGACCTAAGTCAGTTTCGACCACGACCAAGGCACACAGGCATGTCTTCGGCCGTGTGGTACAAACTAGTATGTATACCCTGTTTTCACACGTCCTATGACACGTGAATGTTTGATAACCGTGTGAGTTACATGGCTTGTTCACACGGGCGTGTGACCTGTGATTGCATAATTTTTCTAAGTGTCCGAAAGTTTTTATATGTGATTGGTTTAGTCCCGAACCACTCTTATACATGTTTTAAGGTTTCGTATTACCTTGTAAGAGACAATATGAATGTTTGTGAATAGTTTACGATAATGATTACATAAATGTATGTGATTGATGTGTAATATCCGGTAATGCCTTGTAACCCTATTCTGGTGACGGATACAGGTTAGAGGTGTTACATATGTTCTCGCACTTGTCTTAACACACTTATCTTATCTATCTGTTGGATATGTGGATCTCCTTACAAGGCATCAGAATGACTCATAGAGTCCTTATAACATGTCCCATTAGTGCAGCGCCTAAAAGTACTTGTAGAAACTTATCACAAAGAGCTTGCATAGGTGAGTACTCACAACATGTCCTAGTGAACAAAACTAAGCTCGACATTCCCTTATCTCTCTTTATGTCCCAGGGCCTCAAAGCCCAAATTCACAGAACTTATAGGTGAGTACTCACAGTCCTTTGGTATACCAATATATGCAACATAAGGGCTCACAAAGGAGCACGCATAGAAACTTATCACAAAGAGCTTGCATATTGAGCTTACTTGAAAGTACTTATATAGAGCTCGCACAATAGCTCATGAAAACACAATTTATAAAACCGTACTTTAAAAACATTCTTAAAAACATAGGCTCGCATAGGAGCTCGCATAAAACATATATTTAAAAACACAACTTGAAAACAACTTATTGAAATTAAAAATAAGGTTTCATCGAATAAGCTTACTTTTGGAACTTAGTTTTGAAAACAAAGTTCTCGAAAAACATAACAGTTAGCACACTTAAGGCAATTCTTAACCACTCACTGAAAACTGAGAATTAAACAAGCTTGGCTTTGCCTTTATCGTTGTTGGTAGATGGTCCGGCTAGTTCGCAACATACATAACCATACACACAAATTACTTAAACAGGCAAAACTTATAGAATTTCACACATGCAAGTGAACTTAGCTTTTGGGATATTCATAGCTAACAGGACAAAGACTTACCTTGAGTGCTACGAACTTGATTTAGAATAGAGTCTTGACGACAGAATATCGATGAAAGAATTTCATGGAATTAAGGGTCGTATTTATAGACCTAAGTGTCTTGGTAATATTAGGATACTCTACTTGACTTTAAAAAGATATTACTTGCAAATAAAGTATTCCTAGATACACTATATCTTTATTTCCTAATTTGAGTCTGACTTTATCTTTGATTGGCGAACCCTCAGTTCACAACTTAACTGGTAAACCCCAAGTTGCCAAACAGACTGACGAACACCAGCTCACCAACATACTAGCGAACCTACCTTGCAATGAATCTGGCAAACCCTCTTACCGTCTCTTTTGGTGTATAGTACTACTGGTGAACCTCTTGATGATACTCTTTTGGTGAACCTTAACTCGTCGAAGTACTGGCGAACCCACACTTCGCGAGGCCAAAACTTCCAGGCCCGATCTCTGGATGTTACAATTCACGAGTTATAAAATAGGATACCAATTATGTCACTACTGAGAGTAGTTCCATTGGTCGAACCATATCACTTGATAATGTGTGACAATTATATAAGGGGTTCAGCCTAAGGTATGTAGTCAATATTGAACCTCAACCCAACTCATTCAATGACATCCCAAAACCAAAGCTTGCTAAAGATAATGTTGGTAACTTCATTTAAGCTGAAGCCCAAGTCTAGAAAGAAGTAGATGCTTGTTTCAGTCTTGATTTTGGAGATCCAAAATTGATTCCAATATTCGCTCTTGTACAAGAAAGCACAAAAGACGAGATAGAAGGCCATGAAGCATTGTACGAGGACTGGGAGAAATCAAACAATCAACTACATAGACAGGTATCTAAGGCTCAAGAATATGCTCTCCAGACGATATTCAACATTGAAATGGTTCCAGCGTATGATAAGACAAATTTAGTTCGGGGGACACACTTCTTCCATCGTCCATTTTGGAGATTCAGGTAATTTATTTAAGGGTTTAGACATTGCAAACCCATTGTCCAAATAGACGGTACATTCTTATATAGGAGGTAAAAAGAGAAGTTACCGATGGTCGTTTACCAGGATGGGACAAGCAAAACAGTTTCGCTTGCGTTTGCTCCAGAAGAGTAGGAGATGGAGGAGGCCTGGGCATTCTTCCTACAACGTTTGCACATGTACGTGGCTTTGAACATAGATTATGTCTGATATCTTATCGAGGGACGAGGCTTGTAGCAATGGTGCGAATGTAAAAATTCTCCAAACCCAAATTAATATACCTTGCAAAATCCAGGCCCAAACAAAATTCCAAACTCAAAATTGTAGTACTCCTCAAACCCAAAATCATTAACATTAAGAAAATGAAATTTATTAATATTCCTTTTTTTGGGTTAAGTCAGTTAATTGATTGACTTAAACTTGTTTGATTATCATGTTTTTTTTTTTTTTAAATGGTTCAGTTACTGCTTTTCTTTCATACAATTTATGAAGTTTTTTTCAAAATTCTGAATCATCAACTAATTATTTTCATTTAAGGTAGACACTATGTGATTAGATCCACTTAGCTTTTAGAAGTTTGTAACCAAATAAGTAAGTAATTGATTAACATCAAATTTTCTGAAAAGCTGGTATGAGTCATTTTTAAAATTTTTTTAAGCAAATTAATCTCATACTAGAATGTATATATATATATATATATATATTTATTTTAACACAATACTTAAAATTATACACAGCCCTTCCCTAACTCATAAATAGGAGGATAATGCACTTCAGTGCACTCGAATCCATGTCCTTCTGTATTGATAACAATATCTATACTAATCAAGTTAAAACTCAATCAACAGATTTATCTATAATTTTTAATATTCTTTTTCATATATAAAAAAAACTTACTTTAAATGGTTACAAGTTTACTTTGAAAATGAGTCATATTATCATTTTTATAGTTACTAAAAAAAAAAGAGATTAAAAAAGACATATTATTTGAATACAATCTATAATTATTGTCTTTTTAAAGTTTTAATCAGCATGTGACATAATTTGAACATGGCATTATTAAAGTTTCTTTTGTATTATTGAAATGATAAAAAAAAATGTGACAGTTCATTGATTTTTTCTTTCAGTTGCACGTCATTTGCAATTGACCTTACTTTCTAACAATATATATATATATAAAGAGATGGAGACATAAGTTTGATAATGCTATATACTATAAATCAACTTGTATAAGATATAATTTAAGTTCAGTTCACTTATTAAGTTATAATGTTATTGCCATATATAATCTAGATCGCTCTCGTCACGAAGTTATTCTCCTTAAAAGCTTAGTTACAAATTGATCAACAAGAACAATTTAATTGGAATATGATAAACCTCTAAAATATGTTCATCACACGAATAGAATAAGTGTTCTCAATATCATACATAAAACTAAAATAATCCTTCTCTTGAATAAGAATATAATGATTTGCTTAATTACAATTAATGTGAAATTATATCTTCTTAATATCAACTTTCACAAAACCTTTATCGTGGAATAAAGTAGCGGAGTTGTTCTTGATATAGTCTTCTTTGCAAATAAAATCTCTTCAAATAAAAAAAATTAAATCGCATTGAACTACTTTACTTGATTTTCTTGCTAGTCAAAAGATGCAAACTAAATAGGAGAAGTTACTTAGCTTGCAAGATGCAACTCTAAGTTGCATAGTGTCCATCTAACAATAAAACAAAATTATAAAAAAACAATTTGTAGAAAAATAGTAAAAACAAAATTCAATTTCATTCCCAAAACCCCCAAACTTTTTCATCAAATGAGTATATTGGATCATCAAATGCAACGCAAGATGTTCTCCCGATAGGCTTCTCCAATGGCAATCTAGCTGACCAACCACCATTTTTCACCATTTCTTGTTGAAAACTGAAGCAGCTGACCAAAAACTCCAAGCTATTTCTTTGTTTGCGAATCAAGATCCTTATGATCCCTCATGGCCTTTAACTCCCCTTCTTCCACAATTTCTTCAATTTTCTCTTCTTTGCTTTTCAACCTTGAACAGTACTTGAAGATGAACCATGCTTGAAGCTTACTACCATGAAAATGGGAAACCCTTTGTCGTTGAAAAAGAAGAAAATGTACATTTTGGGATTCAATTGAAGATGAACCATGCTTGAAGATTACTACCATGAAAATGGGAAACTCAGTGTCATTGAAAAAGAATAAAATATACATTTTGAGATTTTATTCGTTTAAAGTGTCACATATTTTTTAATGGTGTTATATTTTGAGCCAAAACATGTGACAGAATAAAACTTTAGAGACTATTTATGACAAAAAAAAAATAAAAAATCTTTAATAATTAATTTGAGAATTAAATATAATTTAGTGAGCATATGTATAAACATAAACAAAAAAGCATTTAAAGGAACACACAAAAAAGAAAAGATAAAAAGAAACAAAAATTAAATTCTACTTGTGTACATCGATCAACATTATATTTTGGTGCCCATGAAATATTAATTTACTTGATATTATTTTTTTAAAGTTGCAGTCATGTTGATAATGTTTTTATTTAAGTTATATTTACTTGATAAAATGAAAATGTTATATTTTGCAGTTTCCTTTTGTTCTTTTAATTTAAGTTAGTTTTTATTTTTATTTTTTAAAAAAAAAAATAAATTTTTGCTATGCCAAAAGGGGGAAAGGGGATCCATATTAGTTAAAAAGACAAAATTTAGATTATTTTGTATTATGTGTAAGTTATTGATTTAATTTTTGTACTTTAATTTAGTCAATTTAATCATTTTATTTTTTTAACTGATTAATTTTAGTCTATATACTTTCGAATTTTAAATTTTAGTTTTAACTTGAAAGATAACATTTAAATCTATTTGGTTAAATTTTACTAGCTAAGTTTTGTACTATATATGCGTAAAGTTATAAATTTAGTCAATTTTCTCTAATTTGGTCATTCCTAATTTCTATACTTTTTTTAAAATTTTAAAATTTTAATATTGATGCAAATGATATCCGTTAAATCCATTAAATATTTTTTTTGTGAATAATACGTGAAAATAACAAGTTACGTAATATTATAAATGTGATAATATATATGTTAGCCACACAAGGTTTTGGAGACAATAGAACTTAACAATTACAATTTGGTTAGGAATGAAATTTTAAAATTTAAAAAGTGCAAAGACTAAAAATACAAAAGTTAAAAGTATAGAGATTAAATTAATAACTTATGTGGGCAAAATATATTTTTTATCCAATTATGAAAAAGGAAAAAGTAAAGAAAAAAAGATTAAAAGATCTATCTTTGAAGAAGAAGGGCACAAATCAAATTCTATTCAAAGAAAATGAAAGAAGAGAAAGTAGGAACTGCTGCAAAAGTTGAAAGAACATGAGAGTGATTTTGGTTGGTGTGAAGTAATAATATATCACTGTTGGTGTGTTTTAATGAGGGTAAAAAAGTAATTTAACATTTAAAAGTGTTTTTGATTAAAAAAAAAAAAACTAAATTTTCTTGCCTAAATCGTAAAAAAAAAAAAATTGCATTTGAAAAGCCCAAATTTTCTAAAAAAAAAGTGTATTGTTTAGCCATGCTTTTACATCAAAAGTACTTCCTAGAAACGATGTTAATCTAAAAATACAAAAATTAAAGTATAAAAATTAAATTAATAATTTATGCATCATACAGGGACTAGTAGCATAATTTAACCAAAATCATATTCTTGGAAACTTCTAGGTTTTAAAAGAAAATGAAAAAAATACTCCCACGTCTTTTATCTCTATAGTTGGTGCATGTTAATAAAAAACCTATAAGCGCGAAAAGTCAATAGGATAGAAAAGTCTCAAGTACATTGATTGAAGATGGCGGCTTTGGCATTAGCTAGCTGTTATAAATAGGGCAAAATGTACAGGTAAGGCAAGACATTCGAAAAAGTATAAATGGCGAGGTATCAGTTGGTAACGTTTGGTGGCAGCGGCCCGGGTGAGGAAGCCGGAGGAGGATTTATCATTCATAGCTCAACAGGGCTGCTCTTGCTTTCCATGATTATTTTCTCCCTCTCTCTTATATCAATGGTTATTTTCGCTTGTGGTGATGACAACTCTAGAAAGTCTAAAAGACGTAGTGGAGGTGGAGGCGGAGGCGGAGGTGGAGGTTGTGGGGGTGGAGGTTGTGGAGGTGGAGGTTGTGGGGGTGGAGGTGGATGAGGGTACCTTAAACAGGAGCTTCTTTAGGATGCCAACAACATGGTTTGTTTGTCATAATGAATCATATCCTCTGCCTTTTTAGTAAAATACTGTATATAATTTCGTCATCAACTTTATGTAAAAAAAGGATATTGTTATCACTTATTTGTAAAATACATACATAAATACTTGATTTGATATTTGGGTTAATACAGATATTCATATATGTTTACAAGAGTTATTGTTAAATAGTTGATTTGACTTTTGGATTAATGCAATTTGTCAACATGGGTTGATTTTAAAGCTTTTGATTGATTGGCCTCTAGAATAAGTTCAGTGTAAAAATATTTTAATTTTATATATTTATAATTATCGCAAAACCATTTGATATTTATTTTTATAATTTAATCAAAAAAATTAATAATTAATTTAATGTAAAGTATGAACTAATTTTTTAACCAGTTTAACCGAATAGAGTTGCAGATAAGTAATAAATTGAGTTACTGACCCACAAAATTATTTAAAATACATTCTTTAAATTCAAAAATATCTAATTTTTTCCTTATTTTCTTTCAACATTCATCATTTTTTCTCAAAATTTCCTTATTCCTCGCACTTTCTCCATAATTTTTACAAGATTGATTATTAATCTTTCAATGTTTTTAAGTAGGTTTCTCTAATTTGGCAATTCTTCTTCTTTTCTTTTCAAGCTCTAATCTTTAAAAATTTAAATTTGTGGTTTTACTTGTTATAAATTGGGATTTTTGTGCAAGATTAAGTTTTTATTGATGAATTTTTATGCAAGGTTAAGTTTTTATTTATTTATTTATTTATTTATCAATTGAATGGTTTTGGGATATTGATTTTGTATGGGATCACTAATATCTTGATTGATTTATATTTTTATTGATACAAATCATTGAAGAAATTAAGCTTGATTGTTTGTATAATTTTGTATAATTTAATATACCATTTTAAGTTTATTAATAATTTTAAATGTTTTTTTATATATATATATTTAGTCTAATTTTTAGTTTTTTAATAAATTACATATATATATATATATTATTTTTTAAATAATTTTAAATGTAATTATAAAAAAAATTAAAATGATTAAGATAAAACTTTTAAAATTTAAAAATGTTATATCAACCGACATGGACTGGTACAAGTCGATATTGCTTGAAACCAATTGAAACACACCAAAATAGCCATAACAATCGGAATTTTGATTAGAATGGAATATGAACTACTCAGTACTAGTTTAGAATTGAAATGGTACGTACCAACTAATACGACCGATACGAATACAGTACCAATTACCATGGATTTAACAAAAATGAGTAAATCTATTAATATTTCTTTTTTTTTTTTTTGGTTAAGTTGATTAATCAACTTAATTAAGTTTGTAGTAAAAGTGAAAGGCAAATAAGCTAGTATTTAATCAACATCAATCTTTTATTGATATTTGTATATACAATAATCAATATGGGTGGAGTGTGCCTCGCATTTCGTCCGAAACAGAGTTAATGTCCCCACGAGGAAGAGCCAACGTCCCGACGATGCGACACATGATGTCCCGATGAGAAGAACCCATCATCCTAACGACACGACAATTCTGAAAAGCCTCGCATTCACACTGGAACTGCTTTTTTGTTTACTGGTGGCGAAGGTGCTTCTGATGGTGGTGGTGGCGAAGGTGGAGGTTGTGGTGGCGGCAGCAATTGCTGATGATGATGACGATATCTGAAATATGTGTTGACAGTACACTTTAGTACCTTTAAGTTAGTAGTACATGTGTTGACAGTATCCATTACATCCTATCACTTATTTAGTTTTCATTTGTTATTTAATATTAATATTAATATAAAGTTTAAATTTATTATTGAAAATATTTATGTATTATGTATACTTGAATTTTTTATAATTGAGATTAAATTGATTGAACTATGTAACGTGAGTATCTAAATTATAAACATTTTACTTTAAATGCCTAAAATGAAATTTTTTATAATCAAATGACTATTTGTGCAGTTTATCTTATTTTTATACCTCTAATAAATTCATTAAACTTTATATTTAAATTTTCAAATCCTAACTTATTATACTCTTCAAACTTAGGTTGATTATAATGTTGTTGAAACCCAAAATTAAAATAACAAGAATGTTGAGTTGTCTAACAAAATTCCAAACTCAAAGTATAATTTTCCCCAAACCCAAACCCAAATGTAATTTTTTATTTTATTTTAAATGTTTAAAATGAAAGTTTTTTATAGTCAAGTACTATTTATATAATTTATCTTATTTTTATATTATTAATAAATTCATTAAACTTTATGTATTTTTAAATATATAGTTTTTCAAATTCGAACTTATTGTAACAATATCCAAATTTTATGTAAACAAAACAAAAGATAAGAGGCAAATGACTTGGAGAAAAAAGAAAAAAAATTTGTTTAGCGACGGTGTCAGCCTTCGGGTTGCCTATCGTACGCCTTTTTCCTCTCTCATCAACCCTTTCTTTCTTTCTTCTTCTCATCCACTACACACGTCTTCTCTCTTTTCAGTTTATAAATCGTTGTCTTCACAAATTGTGATGAACAGATGACGGTATCTGTTGTTCGCTAAAACTCCACCTGCCACCAGTAGTTTTTCTTGGAAAGTGGGTGGCTCTTCGTCATCTTCTTAATTTATTTATGGTTTGAGAGTATTTCAGAATAATAAATAATTTCACGTGTCGATTTGAACTCATGTCGTCTTAAGTTTTTATTTATTTATTTATGTTTTTTATTTGTTTTTCCATTGTTTAACAATTCTTCAGTTTTAGAAGTTTTTGTTTGCTCTTATAGCACGGTTTTTAGTCTTGTTTATGCATGTAATTTTAGTTTTACAAGTGATTTTAGGGATGATTTTGTTGTCATCCTCTATAGTGTGGTGAATGCTCGATTCTTTTGTTGATTTTTGCTTGCCACTTTGGACTATCCGAGGCTGATTTCATTATTGTATTAAGTGCTTGAAATCACTCTAAATATGTTGTGCTTGAGTTATGACAAAACCAATTGTCAACGTGTCATAATATTCTATTGATGCTGAGGCTAAAATCTTTATTGTGTTGATGGAGTTTGTCCTTCACTATTTACGACGAGTGTTTACTATTTTTCTCTCACTGAATTAATAAATTTACCTTTAAAAGAAATTAGATTAGAGCTAATTAGTTTATTAGGTTCCATTAATTTGATTTTGCTCTGGATTGTTAAATTAATTTGTTTTATATAATATTAGAAAAAAATGAAATTACACAATTTAAATTAGTTTGACAAAAATATTAATCATTATTCCACATAAATTAAAATCTTTATATAAACTCATTCAACTAATGCATTTTTTAAACAATTTATACTTTTCAAAATCAGATTCAAACCCAAACTAAAATATCTAACTTGAGCTACCTAACAAAATTCCAACCTCAAATTATAATTTTCCCTCAATCCAAATCAATTAACATTTAATTAAGGTAGTTGTCAGTACTGTTTTGGTAAGCATACTCTTTTTATCTTACTACTGATACCTACTGACATATTTTGATATACCATTTTAAACTTATTAATAATTTTAAATATTTTTTTACATATACATTTTTAGTCTAATTTTTAGTTTTTTAATAAATTACATATATATTTTTATTTTTTAAATAATTTTAAATGTAATTATAAAATAAATTAAAATGATTAAGATAAAATTTTTAAAATTTGACTTAAAATTTAAAAATGTTGTATCAACCGACATGGGCCAGTACAAATCTATATTGCTTAAAACTAGCTGAAACACATCGAAATATCCAAAACAATCGATATTTTGATTAGAATGGAATATGAACTACTCCGTACTAGTTTAGAACTGAAATGCTACGTACCAACTAATACGACGACCGAGACTAGTACGGTACCAACTACCAAGGATTTAACAAAAATGAGTAAATCTATTAATATTTCTAATAAGCTAGTATTTAATCAACATCAATCTTTTATTGATATTTGTATATACAATAATCAATATAGGTGGAATGTGCCTCGCATTTCGTCCGAAACAGAGTTGATGTCCCCACAAGGAAGAGTTGACATCCCGACGACGCGACACACGATGTCCAAATGAGAAGAACTTGTCTCTTGATGATGTGACAAGTGACATCCCGACGAGCCGATAGCGACCTTATGATGTGGAGACGTGTTCTCCACTCAACCAAGTTTCTTCTCCTAGTTAAATTCTGTTATCTTTTCCTAGTTGAACTCTAATAACTTTAGGGTATTCTAATCAGTTAATCACGAATTTTAGCCTATAAATAACGCTTTTAACAATCCTAGAGAGTAAGATTTAACGACATAATTAAGAGAGAGTTGTGGGAATTTTCGGGAGAACTTTGTATTTTTCTGGTTAAGGTTTTGCTTGTTTCTCCATCTTGCACTCATCTTCAATTTTTGCTAGTTTAGTAAAGTTTTTTTTGCCTTTGGTTTTTTATCATCTTCAGAAGGGTTTTTCTATGTAAATATTTGCGTTTAATTTTCTTATTTTTCATTCTTGTTCGTTGCATAATACGATTTTACCCCAACAAATTGGTATCAGAGTGTGGTTCGATTTCTGCATACAACCTATTCAAAGATGGCAATGAGGTATGATATCGAGAAGTTCGATAGGATCACAAATTTTAGTTTGTGACAAGTTCGGATGATGACAAGTCTAGTTCAGAACGATTTGAAAAAGGTCGTTACAAGGCTAAAGCACGCAAATGCGAATCAAACAGAATGTGAGAAGCTTGATGAGAAGCAACTATCAACAATTTAGTTGTGCCTCACTAATAATGTATTGCAAGAGGTAGTTATTGAGAAAACGTGTAACACTCCAGATTTGGCAAGTCAAAAGTTTTGGCATATAGTTGTAAATAGTTTGTCTGGCGTAGTGTTAATCGCTCAAATAATTGTTTTCGCATATACGTTTGGGCGTATAGCATTTGCCACATAAGAAAGTAAGAACTTGACTTCTTGATATTTTGCTATATTAATGAGAAGTCCGTGTTAAGAGATAAATGGTAAGTATGTAATAAGTAGTCGCCTAAGGCATAGCACGTCTGATTTGTCTGGAATACTTTGCTAATTAGATTTTAAGTAACTTGGTTAGAAATCAACGAGATAGCCAAGCTGGGTAATGGTGATTTCAAGGTATTTCTTTATACTTCTCTTGAAAACTGTAGGCCATTAAGAAGACATGTTTTGAAACACATTGTACTTGTTAAACTCCACTAAGTAAGTTAAGTTATATATATAAGTGTGAGGGATGAGTTTTAAAAGGATTTTTCTTTCTTCTTCTTCTTCTTCTTTTTTAAGTGGTATTTATTGAAACCTTTCTAAAATATGAATGTATCCTACTTCGATGATCTAGAGGCTATGGTTATATTATGATCAATGATTATTCCATTCAAGGGTAAGTATTACTATTTTGCATGTTAAAATTTAAAAGAGTAGGTCTGTAAAAAGGTGCATGAATAGTAAGATATAAGTATAAAGCTTTGCATAGGAGTTGTTATTGTTTGAATTGATGGTAAATTGTATACGAATGAGTCTTAATGATGTTCTAATGTTCTGAAAGCAGTGGTTGTTGTTGGTTCGAGATGGATATCTGGATCTGGAGTTTTGAACTGTAGTAAGTAAGAATTAGGTGAGTTCTATGCTGAGTCTTGCATGTATACTATTCATATTTAGAAATATTTGTAGGATATTGATTGAACTATGAATACGAAACTATGAAAAGTATAGTAATTATATTGGTAATGAATCTGATAAATTCAAGTATGTTATGATTGGTGTATGAGTACTAAAATGTTGAAGTATGGCTGTATATGTATGTCTGGAATGTATGTTATGAGATGTATGTTCTGTTGGGTGTATGTTTGTAAATTAAATGTTGGGCTTAGATTGTGTCAATGCATGAAGAATTTGTAAAGTGAGTCTCTGTCTAGTCACCGTGATGGTATCTAATTGAATCTGTTGGGACAGAAAATATGAACTTTGATATGAAACTCTGAAGGAAAAGTCAATAACCATGACACCCTTTGAAACTTTTATCTGGGTTTGATTAAATTTTTAAATGCTCAACTTGATTTAATGATGAGGAACAAAAAGAGGATTTGGGTTTCCTTGAAAGGAAAGGTATTTCTTTGAATTTGGGTATTTCTTTTCTTTTTTCTTTTCCCTTTATAATTACCGTCTTTATTACAACAATTATTGTACATAGACCTAATAACGTGATTTCAAACAAAATCAAAGTTTCCAATGTCATTTACAAAGGAAAAATCTATCATCAACAAAAATGGTAAAAAAGTTTTTGTTAAGGAAATTTATATTTATAGGTTGTTCTTGTCTCATTCCAAGTATTCCCTGTCGATGAGAGACTCGATTCTTTTCTTCAGATCGACTGGTTTTATTCGAAACTTAAGCCGTTGGAAAATTTGATATTTTGCATTTGTTTTACTAGTTTATTGTTGGAAAATATTTTCTTTATCTTTTTTTTAATTAACACTTGACGCACACAATTCATCATTTTCTTGAGAAAAAAACCAGAGAGAAAGTGAAGTGTAGTGGGCCAAATTTGCCTGACCCAAACAAACAAAAAACCCCCAAAACAAAATATAAAATAAATCAATAAACAAAATTTTTTTTAACACAAACAGCCCATTTTAATGACCTTTTACAAACCAACTAATACCCTAGCCCAGTTACAAAACAACCCAAAGCTTTAAAACCCAAATGGCCCAGAAACCAAGCCCAGAACATCACAACTTCAGAACCCTAGGGTTCTTTCCCATGCGCCGCAACCAGGCAACATCTCCAGGCACCGTACAACCCCTAGCCTCGCTCCGTACGATCGCCAGCTACCTTTAGCAACCACACCCACGCCCCGTACGCCAGCGCACGCCCGTACCTGCAAGAAGACAAACAGAGCAGCAGCCAATACGATAGGAAAGAAAAAAATTGTATTTTTCTTTATTTTTTCGATTATCCGGTTATAAAGCCGATGATTTTCTGACTGTAACTTTTTTTTAAAAAAAGCAATACGTTCACAGAAAATACAATATATACGCAATACAGTTTGCTCGAAAATCAGAGAGGGTCACTTCTTGAGAAGGTGATTTTTTTTTCTTCGATTCTATTTGTTATTTCCTGGGTTTTTTTGTGTTTTCATCATTTTATGTTCAAGAAAAAGAATAGAAAAAGGGGACTTACCTCGAGATTGAGCCGTGGGTTCCCTTTGGCTTCGTTGAAATCGGGGTTTGAGGGGAACCCAGTGGCTGAAAGAGATCATAATCGAAGCCTGTGAGCGCCGTTCTCCATACCTTACGGCGGTTTGGCCTTTTGGAAGGAGAAAATATGGGTTATGATTGAGGAGAGGAATGGAGGCTAGGGTTCGGCTGAGTGGGTAAAAAAGGGGCCTTTTATAAGACCTCAAACGATGTCGTATTGACATAGAAAAAAACTGACCCGACCCACTTCCTAACCCTCAGGATCCGCGCGTTCGCTGCGGAGAAGGGAAATTTGCGCCAAAGGTCCTCCCCTTTCGCATACGTTCAATCGGGCCCCTTTTCTTTTTTAATTAGCTCCTCGATTTGCACGCAATTTCATTTCAGCCCATGGTAATGCTGCGTTTTGGACTAGGGGATATTCCCATTTTTGGTCCTCGCATAATCAGGCGCTTCATATTCTGGTCCCTTTAACTATTTCATTTGTAAACCATTCTTGTTACTTTAATTGGATTTCAAATAATTTGATTCTCCTCCATTCTTCATTATTATTATTATTATTTTCTTTTTCCTTCTAAGTCGCATTTACCATTATATATCATTGGCTTATTCTTCCTTCGATGATTATGCTGCCATATTTATATACTGTTTTACATGAATGTTTTTATGTTTTGGTATACATCATTGTACAAATATATATGTATTTTATAATATGTTTTTATATATGTTTATTATCAACTTTACTTCATTTTATACATATAATGTCTTTTAAACTCATTCCTAATTTTGTATAACGTTATCCCATATACATATACCTATATACGTAACTATACATACATATACCTATCTATTTATTTTCTTTTAAATTTGTTTGGTCTAAACTCCTCTATATATATATGTACATATGTTTTATAAATATATTATGTGTGTTTTGTCATATATCTTTGTTATTCTTTTGTATTATATATTATTTAAACTATCATGTACTTTGTTAATTTTTAAATAAATTTGTATCTAAAATGTCCTACATGCAATTTGATTTAAACTTTTATTCTATGATATCTATTCTAAATTATATAGTTACTCATAGTTTTTTCGTATAAATTCGTTAACTTACATTTTATGTGTCCATTTATTTGTCTTCATTTTAAAAATAGTTTTATATCATATTGCGTCTTCGATTTGCACCTCATTTGTGTATTTATCAATCATTTTATTTCCTATGCACGCTATCGTTGTATTATTCATTTATTCATTGTTTCATAGTAATTATTCCCCATGCATTATTGTAATCGTATTACTTTTTTAGATTAGTCCCGCTTAATTACTAGTTTATTAGTGGACCATGTCTCGTACGTACCCTTTACCTTATATTATCATCTCTCGCTTAATTTTTGAAATGTGGTTCTATAAAACCCAAGTTTTATGATTAATTTCATCTTATTTCAAATCAAATTAATACGTCTTAAGCTAGCCTTATAATCATTCATTCAAAAAATTTTCAAAACGAAGACGAGATTCGATGTTTGGCAATTCGCGAAATCGTGCCCTAACGTGTTGGGTTGCAATTTCGCGTTGGCTCAAAATAATCGAGTATCCTTTCAAAATTTCATTCATATCTTCTAAAAATTTTATTTAAAACAAAGGCAATATTTGGCATTTGACAATTCGAGAACCATGCCCTATCGTGCTGGGTTGTGATTTCTCGTTTGCTCAAAACGATCAAACATTCCTTTATATTCTCACTCATGTTTTAAAAAATATATATACTTAAAAACGAAGACGACGTTCAATGTTTGGCGATTTGAGAATCGCGCCTTATCGTGCTGAGTTGCGCTTTTTCATTGATCCGAAACTATTGAACATCCCTTCGGCATTTCACCCACATTTTCTAAAGTCTTTCAAAATTAAGGTGATGTTCGATGTTTGGCGATTTGAGAATCGAGCCCTATCGTGTTGGGTTGCGCTTTTTCATTTCTCCAAAATAATCGAATATCTCTTCGGTATTTCACTCATATTTTCTAAGGTAAGGCAATGTTCGATGTTTGAAAATTCGAGGAATCGTGCCCTACTGTGCTGGGTTTCAGTTTTTCGTTGGACCAAATAAGTTGGGCATCCTCTTGTTAATTTCAAATTATAAACTTTCGGATGTCGAAACAAGAAGATTTCGGGTAACCCACCCGGGCTATTCAAATGTTATTAAAAGAGAACCACATTTCAAAAATATTTTTTAATTTTAGACATAAGGACAGTATTTAATCGATTTGGTACCAATTTTGGGCGTAATGAGGGTGCTAATCCTCCCTCATACGTAACCGACTCCCGAGCCCGTTTTCTCATAAGTTCGTAGACCAAAATCGTTGTTTTAATAAGCCAAAAAATGTTTTATTAACTTTATTCTTAGGTGATCCGATCACACAAAAACAAAAGGATCGGTGGCGACTCCATATTTCATTTTCAAAAAGTCGATTCCCCTTCTTTAAATTTTTAAAAAAATTTTTAAATCGAGGGATGGTTTTGACATAAAGGAAAAAAGAAAACTGATATCAAAATTTAAAAATCAACCCAACACTCAATTTTCCATTTTCATTTCTTTTTCTAGTTTTTATACGGTTCAAACTTTTGAGGTAAAGGAGTTGCCTGCATCTACCCAAAAATTGAAAAAAAAGAACCGAAAAAATTGTATGCGAAAATTCAAAAAAAGAAAAAGAAAAAAGATGAGCCCAAGACTCAATATATAAAACTGAGATAATCCCTAAACCTAAAAGCTAAAATGAAAGCAATATAAACAAAAAAAAAAAAAAAAAAAAAGAAGAAGAAAGAAGGAAAAAGAAAAAGGAAATTAATTACATGACAAAGATTTGGGGGAAGTTTTTTTTTTTTAAATAAATAGATTATGACATCAACATGACATTATTCATGCCACATGACATTATTCATGCCACATGTCACAATCTTATTCTATAATCTATCCTGAACTTAATGACGTTAAACTTAAGTATTAATTTAATTGACGAAAAAAAAGTTCGGATACCAATTTTATATTTAATCCTTTAATTAAATATGACTAGCTATATAATATTATTTGTAGTGCTATATTTAAATTTTAATTAGTATATAAGTTTAATATTTTTCTATATATATTATATATGCTACGGATTCTATTGAAATTAAAACTTAATTTTACGTAAATCTTTTTATTTCATTCAAATTATATTAACTATTGTAAATTGTTATTAATAAAAATATGAGGTATTATCATTAATAGAAACCTAACCGATATCGAAATTAAAGTTATAAAAAAAAAGTTTGTGGTATGATATAAAATATCCCTTTTTGCATTAATTTGAAATGAACTCAAGTTCTACTTTTACTAAATTATTATTTAAATAAATATACATGTAATGAGCCTACAAAGTCCACTGAATGCGGTTTATATTTGTTGAACGTATAGGTTACATTAACATTCTGACAATTACTCAATTCTTAATATTTAAAAAATATTCATCAGATGATGAAAGGCCTATCATCTGGCGCCACAATTGCCTTATCTTGGTGCATATATGAATAATCCATATCAAGTCACACAAACACAAAGATTTAAAATGAAAAAAAAAAAAAAAAAAAGTCATATTCCAGCCTTCCAGGAAACTTCTAGGTAGTTTATGCATGGAATACTAAAACCATTGCCTGAAAAGTCAATAAGATAGAAAAGTCTCGAGTACATAGGTTGATGGTTAGCCTATATAATATAGGGCTAAATGAACAAGTAAAGAGAAGAATAAATGGCGAGGGATCAGTTGGTAGGGTTTGGTGGCAGCGGCCCGGGGGAGGAAGCCGGAGGAGGTTTCATCATTCATACCTCAACAGGGTTGCTCTTGCTTTGCATGGTTATTTTCTCCCTCTCTCTTATATCAATGGTTATTTTCGCTTGTGGTGATGACAACTCTAGAAAGTCTAAAAGACGTAGTGGAGGTGGAGGCGGAGGCGGAGGTGGAGGTTGTGGGGGTGGAGGTTGTGGAGGTGGAGGTTGTGGGGGTGGAGGTGGATGAGGGTACCTTAAACAGGAGCTTCTTTAGGATGCCAACAACATGGTTTGTTTGTCATAATGAATCATATCCTCTGCCTTTTTAGTAAAATACTGTATATAATTTCGTCATCAACTTTATGTAAAAAAAGGATATTGTTATCACTTATTTGTAAAATACATACATAAATACTTGATTTGATATTTGGGCAGATAATTTATATCTTTATAATTTGTAAATTATTAAATCGAATTTTTATAATTTTAAGGGTGATCAAAGTATAATTTTATTTTTACTAATTTAAAATTTTTAAAAAAATTCAACAACCTAAAAGTCAATTTTACATTCCCTGGCTTCGCCTCTATATTTGGGAGTCATTGTAAAATAGTTAATTTGACTTTTGGATTAATGCAATTTGTCAAATTGGGTTGATTTTAAAGCTTTTGATTAATGCAACGAATATATAGAATAAGTTCAGTGTAAAAATATTTTAATTCTATATATTTATAATTATCGCAAAATCATCGGTGAAGTACTAAAAAATTTGATATTTATTTTATAATTTAATCAAAAAATAATTAATAATTAATTTAATGTGAAGTATGAACTAATTTTTTAACCGGTTTAACCGAATAGAATTGCAGCAAAAGAAATTATAAAAAATATATTTACTGACCCACAAAATTATTTAAAAGACATTCTTAAAATTTAAAAATATCTAATTTTTTCCTTATTTTCTTTCAACATTCATCATTTTTTCTCAAAATTTCCTTATTCCTCGTACTTTCTACATAATTTTTACAAGATAGATTATTAATCTTTCAATGTTTTTAAGTAAGTTTCTCTAATTTGGCAATTCTTCTTTTTTTCTTTTCAAGTTTTAATCTTTAAAAAATTAAAATTGTGGCTTTACTTGTTATAAATTAGGATTTTTATGCAAGATAATAATTTTAGGATATTGATTTTATATGGGATCACTAATATCTTGATTGATTTATATTTTTTAGATAACATTAATACAAATCATTGAAGAAATTAGGCTTGATTGTTTGTATAATCTTATATTTCGTAAATATAGATTAAAAATTAGCATTTTTATTTAAAAATTATTATTGCTGGTGTGATTTTTGCGTCTTGTGTTTTACATATTGCATTCTCATGGCACCAAAAAGTACTTAAGTAGCTTTTATTGTTGTGAAGGGAATTATATTTTATCTTGTAACCGTTGGATTAAAACCCTCAATTATGGACACATGTATAATGCATGATGCTATTATAAAGTGTGATACAAAATTAAGTGATCAATTATGTTATAGTATCATAAGTATTAAAGTGTCATTAAAATAACGTGTAGATATCATAAGTTGTATTTATAATTGAGTTAAATATAATATTGGTACATTAGCTTATCAACTTCTCCTAAATTGATACTTAAGGTTTTTTTTTGTCCCAGATTGGTACCCGAACTTTTTCTCCATAAACTAGTTTGGTACTTTTTTTTAACGCCGTTAAATCTGAGATAAGAGGCATAATAAGACTGTGACACATGGCATGATGACATCGTCATGATGTCATAATTTATTTTTCTATTTCATTTTTTCCTTTTGTCCTTTTTTTTATTCTTTCCCATTCCCTTTCCTTTTCCTTTCTCGTTCCAGTTTCCATTTTCTTTTATTTTTTTCTTCTTATTCTCTTCCTCTCTTTCCAAACCCTAGCCGTTGTCGACATGCACCACAGTTTCACTCTGATGCTATCACCAACATTCGTTCTCTGGTCCAAATAATGACACCAGTAAAAAATTTCCTCTTGCTCTTTCATTTTCAAAGAACTCCTTGAAATCCCGTTGGGATTCTCCTCTGCTGATCACCTTGCTCCGATGTTTTCACCGCCTATTTCAGTTTCCTCACCAATCAGAGAAGTACTGAACGGTTTTCTTTTCTCTCTACTGCTTCTACTCCTATTTTTTTCTACTTTATTTTTGTTTTCAAAGCCTCTGGTCGCCGCTTCATTGTTGCTTCTCTTAGATGTCAAACCGAGCCACCACTGTTGAATAATCATGGAACTTTGATCGTGGCTTCTCCTTACCGTGTCCAACGTCTTGACCATTTAGATTTATCGACTGTGGCCTAAATCTTAAGAACCCCAAAACTTGAAATGGGTCTTGGTTTTGATTTATTTCTCATTATTTTCTTCTTTTTTTTTGGTTGTATTTTTATAGATTGATGGATTTTTGTTGGTTATGTTAATTTTTTAATGGATTTTGCTTGTGATGTTAATTTTCTTATTTTTTTTAATGGATTGATGGGTGTCCTAATGTGTTTGTGATGTTCTAGATTTTGTGTTTTAATGGATTGATGAGTTTTGTAATTTTTCTTTTCAATGTGAGAAATGTTAAATGAACTTAGAAATATTTTTTGATTACAAATTTTTATTGTTTTAATGCTTTAACCTAGAAATGTTAAATGAACCCAGGAAAAAAAAAAGAAGAAAAAGTGACGAGAGGAAGAAGGAAAAAGAAAAGAAATATCGAAAAATAGAAAGAATAAGAAAATAAAATGAACCTAGGAATGTTCTTAATTTTTTTTCAAAGCAATTTAGAAATGTTGAAAGAACCTAGAAAAGAAAAAGGTAAAGTGACAAGAGGAAGAAGGAAGAAAGGAGTACGAGAAAATGAAGGAAATAAGAAAAAAATTAATTTTTTTATTACTTTATAATATATTTTTTAGATTATGACATCATGCCACATGTCACAATCTTATTGTGTCACCTGTCTCAGATTTAACGACTTTAAAAAAAGTATCAAACTAGTTGACGAAGAAAAAATTTAGGTGTCAGTCTGGGACAAAGAAAACATCTTAAGTACCAATCTAGGACAAAAAAAACTTTAAGCACAAATTTAGGAGAAGTGGACAAGTTCAGGTACTAATATTATATTTAACCTTTTATAATTTGAAGAGGGGCTAAATTATAAATACCCAAAATTGATTTAATGATCAATAATTTAAAAATAGGTAGCGGCCTCAAGAAAAGTATATATCTCGTAATTCTTTTCCATCCCCATCAGAGAGTTATACTAAGAGATAAACTATTTTTTGGAAGATTAAAACCTTTTGAGTAATCTCCAATAATGGATTTAGATTAAAATCTTCTGGGCAATCTCCAATAGTAAATTCATGTATGTTTTCGCGTATAGTTTTATTCTTAATGATCTGACATGGTAGATCCTAGTTTGTTAATTTTATATCAAGTCTTATTTTACGGTTCTAACAAGTGGCATCTGAGCCTTAACATGTCGAATAATTTAGAATCAAATTTTTTCTGTTATTTTTAGATTAATTTGTTGTTGAGATTTTATGAATTTAATTAATATATGAATTTGTTGTTTCAATCATTCATATATTTAATCTTTTAGGATTTAAAATTTTGATGCTTTTCGATGGAATTCCATGCATATTAAAATTCAAGCTGATTGAATTCAATATATATTTAGCAATGTTTCGAAAAATTGGTTTTCGTATGAATTGCTTTGATGCAAACTTTGGTTTTTAATTATATATGTATATATCATGGTTTGTGTGATGGGAGTCAAAACGGCAATACCAATCCTTTATTAATTAGTAATGCTTGGTATTTTTTAATTATAAGAATATAGAATTCTTAAAAGACATGGATTGCTAATTAGTTTTGGAAGTGCATTCACATGATATTGAATGCTATTTTTTAAGTCTTTTTATTTTTTAACACCTAAATCTTATATATATTTTGAGCATATAATTTGGTTTATGGAAAATTGTCTAATATTCATCGATAATTTATTATTTATAAATGTTGGATGCTTTAGTGTAAATTTAAATGAATTACGTTTTGTAAGTATCAATCATGACATCATAATGATGGAATTATCTAGTTGGTAAAGGAATTATTTTTGTTCTATGACTAATTCATCATTATTATTTAGTTAAATCAGTCAAAAGTTAAGGTTTTTAGTTCTGATTGTGGCATTAAGATAACCTTATTTTGGGATAGAGCAATAAAAACAAATAGTTTTGACCTTTAACTATTATGAAAATTCTTAAATTTGAATATTGGTATATATATATATATATATATATATATATATTCTAAAATAACTAAATTGAAATAATAAGTTGTCAAAGTTACCTCTGTTATTGAAATTATTTTGTTTTAAAATATAAAAGGTTGTATGCATGTAACTTAAGTTACGTTAATATTGATCGGCCCAAAGGAAGGTTGATATGTAACAAAATTAAATGTGCAATTGTGGTAATAAATAAGTGACGATTATTCGGTTTTACATGTGATCAATAAATTGGCCCTATATTTTTTTTCTTGTCAGTCTTTGATTACTACAATAAGATATCACTTACAAGTTAATATTTTTGTCCAAAGATGAAATATTAATAGAGTTCTCAGTATCTTGAGATGGAATTTTCCTTTATTCAAATTATTTTGATTTAAATTTGAAGTCTTATGTGAGTTTGTTTTGATTTATTCAACTATTATTATACTTGCTAACATTATTGTATGCATTGAAACATTCAAAGGTGTTATGTCTCATAAGATTACCATGACTAAAGAATTCATGGTTGACATTGAAAAGAGATTTGTCAAAAACGAAAAAGGCTAAATCTGATTTCAATGTGATATATAAAGAAAAATAAGAAAGTTGTGTATACAACATCACAAAAGAAACAACAAAATGATTCAACTAAGGATGGTTATTTATTTATTTTTAGTATATATAGTTCGATACAAATTGTATATTTGTATTATATTTAACTTTGATGTATGATGTTTTGGAATAAATATATGTACATTGTAGAAGGCCCAAAATTACCTGGCCCAATTTCAACTACCCAAATCAAAATTAAAAAACCCTAGCCCAAACTTAAGAGGCCCAAATCTTTAAAAAATTTTAGAAAAACCCTAAGTCTTCAACCACCTTCTGCCACCAGCCGCCCTAGCCTTGTCAGCCACCTGCTCCACCGCTTGTCAGCCACCTGTCACCGCCAACTTGTACCTGCAAACACAGAGAAGACATCAATGAAAAAAACAAGTTGTAAAAGGTTATATAAGCCGAACAAGAACCATGTAAATGGGGTTTTTTTTTTTGGACTTTTTTGGAAGCAATACAACAATAGATTTTTAGCACAGGGTAATCTCAAAAAAGAAAACACAAAAATTACAGCAAGATCTTGAAGAAAAAAGAAAATCAAACTTGCAAACAAAATAGCAAAGCAAAGAAGAAAAACAAATCTACTAAGGTGTTCTTTCTTCTCTTTTTCTATTTGAAACTGTTTATATGTATATATATGTATATATAAAGTTTTTATTTTTTTAAACTATATATATGTATTAAAATAAGATTTTAAAAAAAATATACCCTTTTTGAATTTTCGGCCACCGTGCGCGGTGGTCGGCGACGGCGACGGTCGACCGGAGCTCCCACCGGCGACGAGGCTGAGGAGGAGAGTGAGAGAGAGGATGGAGAGTTTTTTTTTTTTTTTTTTTGAGAAGTTTGCTAAAAATGAAAAAAAAATCAGATTTTTTTAACTTAAATAATGGAACCAAAACGACGCCGTTTTGGCTTAGCGTTTATGGACACTAAACGACGTCGTTTGGGTGTGTAACGATTCGACCCGACCTGAAATTTGAGGACCCACGTGTTTTTGTTTAAAAAGGGTTATTTACCCTTTTGGTCCTTCCGCATTTTCGCCGCTATTCAATTTAGTCTTGTCATTTGATTTTTATTTTTAATTTGACCCCTTTATTTTATTTTCTACGCAATTGGATCCCTCGATTGTCTAAAGGGAATGGGGCATTCAGAATTTTGGGGATATTTTCCTATTTAATCCCCTTTCATTTTCGCGCATCTTATTTTAGTCCCTAATTCTGTTTTAATTATTTACTTATTTACAGATGGTCCTTTCAATTCTATTTTGATTTCAATTTAACCCTTCCTTGTTAATATTATCATGTTATTAATTTAACATTTAGTATTTTTCACATTTATTATTCATTCTTTTCCTTTCCTTTTCGTTTCTTCATGTAATATTTTTTTTCTAATATACTTTTATTATTATTACCTACTATGGTTTATTTTATTGCTTATTTATTTATTTCTTTACACATACATTTTGCATGTTTGAAGTTCATATTATTATTATTATTATTATTATTATTATTATTATTATTATTATTATTATTATATTTTCTTTTTATACTTATTTGCCTATTATCATTACATTATTATATCATTAATTTTATATTATTATTATTATAATAATTATTATTATTACTTTTATTGGTATGTTGTTTTTTTCTCTCTGTTTTAGTACTATTATTATTATTATTATTATTATTATTATTATTATTATTATTTTTTTATTTTTATTACAATTACCTTCTTATTATTTCCACTATTATTCTTATTAACATATTATCATCATTTTTATCATATTATTTCCTATCCTTTATATATTATTATTGTTATTAACATACCTTATTATTATCAATTTACTATTAATTTCACTTTTATTATTATTACTATTATTAGTATCATAGGTATTATATTATTATTATTATTATTATTATTATTATTATTATTATTATTATTATTATTGTCTTTTATATTATCCTTTTACCACTATTTTTATTATCAATATTATTAATATTATCGTTTTCATTATCATTGCCATTTTTATTTCGTTATAGTTTTATATTTATTCATTCATTTATTTATGTATTTGCTTATTTCATTTTCCCTAACGCGTTTGTTTTATATTTTACTAACCTTGTTTTTATTTCATCTTTTTTTCTCATACTCTTGTACTTGACACTATCGCACCTATCATTATGTTATTATACGTGTTAATATCATAATTTACTTTTATATTTTACTATAAATCGCATTATATTTTTTGCTCGATACCTCAAAATAATCCTTTCATAAAAGTAATATTTCGTATTTGGCAATTCGAGACAATCGTGCCCTAACTTACTGGGTTTCGATTTTTCTCATTTAACCTAAATAACGGAATACCCTTTTAAATCACAATACGAATTTTGAAAAATGCTTATTCTCGGAGGTACGAGGTGTTGTGCCCTAACTTACCAGGTATGACATTTTGTTACCTCGAAATAAGATTTCTGCAAGTAAAGGCAATATTCGGTATTTGGAAGTTCGAGAGATCGTGCCCTAACTTACTGGGTTTCGATTTTCCTCTTTTACCCTAAATAATCGAATATCCTTTTAAAAGGAGTTGAAATACACAAATTTTACATAAAAGGCAAACTCACTCTCAAAAGCTCGAGATGTCGTGTCCTAACTTACTGGATGTGACATTTTATCACTTCGAGATGAGAAGGTATTTAATATTCAAGTTTTTTTACAAAGAGAGGGATAATATTTCAAAGTATTTTAAGTTTTCAATTTTCGACACTAAGACACTAATTAATCAACTAGGTACCAATTTTTGGGCGTATCGAGGGTGCTAATCCTTCCTCGTGCGTAACTAACTCCCGAACTCATTTTCTGATTTTCGTAGCCCAAAAATTATCGTTTTAGTAAATCTTAACTTTTATTAAAATGATTAATTTGAGGTGACCCGATCACACCTCATCAAAAAGGATTGGTGGCGACTCCTCTATTCGTTTTCATTTTCAAAATCTAAGTCGATTCCCGTTTTTCAAAAAGATGGTTTCGACATACATAAATATACATTATCTTTTAATTTGATTGAAAGACGAAATTAAGAGAAATATTTTGAAATAAATAAATTTAGATTTTAGCTTTGGATTTTAATTAAGAATGTTTAATATTTTTAATATATTAGTTGGAAAAAAATGTCACCAAAGTGACCTATTTTGCATAAATTAGTTTATTTAAAATATCAATCAATTATATGTATTTGTGATTCATGCATTTATTAATTGACCAAAAGTCAAGTTAATATTTAGCAGAATTTCAACGACATCTTTGGTGATAAATGTGTGATAGATTTCTACAACAAGAGTATCGCTTATTATTAATATTACTGTCCAAAGACTTGATATTAATGTTGTGTTTGGTACCTTGAGATGGAATTAGTCATTATTTTAAATTTATTGTTTACTTATAAATGTTGATATAAGCTTGTTTTTATTTATTTATGTTCTATATTAAGTTAGCTCATCTTCTCCTGCCACAATATCTGTTAATACCAATTTTATACTCATGCTTAATGGGACCAATATCAAGGAATGAAAATGACACTTACTTATAGTGTTTAGCTATATGGACATAGACCTTGCACTAAGGAAGGAACAACCTGTACCTTTCACTACTGCTAGCACCCTTGATGCTAAAAGGGATTTTGAGAGGTGGGATTGTTCAAACCGTATGAGTCTAATAATCATGAAGCACATCATTCTAGAAGTCTTTAGGGGCATAGAATCTGAAGAGATTACTCAGGCCAATGATTTCTTTAAAAGACCTCCTAGTCATTTTACCTTCCAAGAAATATTCACATTGTGGAAGACTAACTTCCTTAAGTATACTTAAGGGACCATCTTTCACGAGTTTAGTGATTCTTTCTTGGTTAATATGACCAAGTCTTAAGTGTCATAGGTACCCCTCATTAGAGTGAGAAGTTTTAAGCTTTTTATTCACTATTTCAATTTGAACCATCGAGTAGTTATTTGGTTTGATAAAGTTGAGATTGTTTTCCATCCATCCATTACAGATTAAAGAATTATTTCTGTGAATAGTGATCCTTTTATTAAATGTCACGGTATAACCGTCATAAAATAAACATGCTACAGAAATTAAATTTCTCTTAAAATGAGGTATATAAAATATGTTCTTTAAAATAATCTTCGTAAAATTATCAAAATGTAAAATAATTTCTCTCACTACTTCTACTGAAACATAACTCCCATCTTCGGTCCACAACGAGAGGCTCCTACTACACAGGCTTCTCATTTGCTGAACCCTTGTAAAAAAACACACACATGGTTAGTGGCTCTAGAATCAATAACCCAGTTGACAATTGATTCTTCCACTAAGCAAGCTTCAACCACAAAGAGTTTCATACATTTACCCTTTTCGGCTAAGTAATTCAAATACTCCTTATAGTTTGATATGAAATGCCCTTTCCTATTGAAGAAGAAATATTTGATCTTTTTAGGATCTTTTGACTTTTTATCCTTCTTCATATCCACACGAGATGAAATTGAAGACTTAGTCGGTTTTTACTTTCCCTTAGCTTTTTGCTTTCCCTTAAAGGACTAGGGCCCACAACTAAGTTTGCCTCAAGTTTCTCTTGAACCAGCTTACCACCATTCAGTATCAACTCATAACATTGTAATTCCTTCATAAGTTGAGTCAATGTAAACGTCTTGTTCCCTAAGCTGTAAGCAACCCTAAAACCAACAAACTCTTTGGTTAAGGTTTGAACACTATTTCAACCTGAGTGTTCACATCTAGTTCAGCCCCATTGTACTCCACTTTCGCAAAGAATCTTATAAGCTTAAACATATGTTCTTTGACTGGAGTGTCGGGTTTCTGCTGAGAGTTCGTCAAATTTGTAATAACGGATATTCTAGCCAATGCAACTTGGCCTCCGAGCAAATACTCCAAATTTTTCATGATCTCTTTAGTAGTACAGAAATTTTTATGTTGCTTTTGCAGCACACTACTCATGCTCACTAACATATAACATCGAGCAATCGAGTCAAAATCTCTCCATCGATTTCTCACTTTTGACTGAGCTTCAAGAGGACACGTTTCATTAAGAACGAATTTGTGTTTCTCACAGATGAGAATTATTAGCAAGTTCCGTTTTCATTCTCAAAAGTTATCCCAATTCAATTTATTCTCAATAAGAATGCTAATAAGAGGAATAATAGACATATTTGAATAGAAAAAAAAAATAAAGATTCACTAATTATTATCTTTTTATTAAGCAAATATTTTCATTTCAACAACATATCAAGAATGGAGTATGATGCATGGGTCTTGTATTAAAACCTTGAAAAAACATTTTTCTATTATTAGAATCATTCTCACACCCATCAATCATGTTGCCTTGTGGTCCCATGATTAACTAGTAAGAACATGGATTACATCTAATTAGTTTTTGAGTCTTAATTCTCAAGACTCCGCATGAACCATCGACCGTTTAATGTTCGGTCATCATATCTAGCTTATATCGTTTCTTGGGAAACTATTTAATAAGTGAAGATCTTGAATGTGAAATCACTGGCTTAACACCCATCATGAACATGCTTTCATTTGTGACTAATTTTGGGACAATCTCATTGAGAGTCATGCATGACTTGTCTTTAAAAGGAAATCTCATCCAGTAAACCCACATGATAAAATTTACCTTGGGATACGGTCATGGTAGGAACTAACTCGAAACTTTATCATGCTATCACTTAGGGACCATCAAAGGAGGTCGAAGGTATTATTCAAGAACCTTCTCCCACTTAATATTTTAAAATAACATGCAAGGTGTTTTTTTTTAATCTCATATTTCAAGTATGTTCATACAATATTCCCAATGGCCTTCTTACCTAATCTATATGACATGCTTGCAATATATGCATGGCATGCTATAAAAATTTTATAATATTCACATTCATTTATTCACAAGAATCCATCAATCATAAAACAAACAATTTTGATTCTCCATAGTTTTTCCTTTGAGGGAAAAACCTAAGAAGTGAATGTGAACCGTGCACCAGGTAGGGTCCCAGGAAAGAGAGGTGAGTCAAATTTGACCGCTTAAAAACCAAGCCTTTCCTAGTCGGAGTCAATCCTATACATGCACCTTCTCATTACCACACTCCTCACAGTAATTGAATAACCTAAAGAAATGAATAGAATAATACAACACATGTATTTTCTCATTACCACACTTCTTATTTTTTAATCGGTCAGCCGTGGATCATCTCATATAGATATATCAAAATTATAATATTACATTATCTAAATATTATAAAAAGATATAAAATAGATATATAAGGAGATAAGTAATTAAAATAAAATTGCCAGCCAAAGTTTTCATAATTCTATTTCTAGAAAATAAATGAAAAAAATAAAATTACATAGTTTTTCGCCACAAGACATTCCTTGGGTCTTCAACCATCATCGTTCTATCTTCTCTTCGTCGTTGACTTCTTTTGAAAAATTACATTTAAATCCTACTTCTGTTTTCGGCTCACAAGAATTCTATGAATTAAAAAAAAAGGTTATACATGAAGATGATAGTCCACGATCTATTTCTTAAGAACCAAAACATTGTCAAAAATAATAATTATATAACAAATATATAATATCGCATCAATTCCCATATATAACTCAAAACATGTATAAGATCTAAAGAATGTCACTTTCTATGTAATCAAATCATTCAAGAAGAAGATAAAATTATTACGATTATCTGTTTATATTTATAGATAGAGCACAACCTAGCTATGATACCAAATGTTGGAAATCAAGTTTGGAAAATGCAACGAAAAATAAATTTAGGGAAAAACTAGAGTTTTAATTTTTTTTTTAAAATCAGAACTTTGTTGTGATATCTAAAGTAATAAACAATTAATCAAAATTGTACAATTTCGATTCGTCTAAGATTAAATCTTCGACTGAGTAATCTTCTTCGTTATCCTTAAGCTCATCTCTACCGAGTGTGGGCTCACTTCGAATCAGAAAATTTTTCATAAAAATTACCAGTGAGATAATTTCACAACTTTTCTAAACTTTTGAGTCAAGTTGTAAAAAAAAAAAATATCTCTAAAAATTTTCTATAATAATTTCTTTAGAGAATTTTCTCTCTATAATTTTCTCTTAAATTCAAGTGTATATAAATAATAACCCAAGACTCTTTATATAGAGAGAGTTTAGAGAGTTTAACTATGATTAAACTTAATCACTTTAATATTAAATTAATATAATATTCATAAAGATTAAACTTAATATTAAATATTTTTAAATTAATAGAATATTTATCTACAAGATAAACATTAAATTAAATTTAATATTAAGATAATCATTTTAATATTAAATTAATAAAATGCTATTAAGATAAGTATTAAATTAAATTTAATATTAAATCTATTAAAATAATATTATTTTTGGAATAGTTAATCTGAAATCAAATTCTCTGGTAGAGTCTCAATAGGAGTGTAATTTTTTCACTACTCAACCACCGAAGAACCACTACCGTTGACCATTTTCAGGCCCTAGAATGCCCCGCTGACACCCCGAGCAGGTTTAGTTGCTGCAGATTCGATCCAGGCTAGTGACGGCTCCACTAGTCCGATCTAACCATTGGTTGGACCATCGGCCCAGTTTGACCAATTTTTGGGTCTTGGTCTCAATTTTGGGCTCTTGGGCCCAATTTACGATATCATGTCTAATTTTCAAGTTCAATTACCCATTAGGCCAATTGTTTGACTTGAAAATTAATTTCCAAAAATATCATATTAATTTTTATTATTTTTATTTATTTTATTTTATTTTATCAAAATTAATTTTTCCCAAAAATCACTTAGATTTTTCAAATTAATTTTTAAATAAAATTATTTAATCAAATTCTCTAATTGAACAATTCTCACGACCGCCGAATTTAATTCCACATTGAATAAATCGACTCAATTAAATTATTTCCAAAGTCATAGAATTTTCTTTTGATTCAAATATAGTCCGATTGAGCTTTTGTTGAGTTAGCGAAGGGACCAATCGAACATATACAATTAAGTTCTAGTAATTGCAAATATGTCTAGAAGTATCATTTCGGTAATTCGCAATTACTTAACCATGGATTCAATCCACAAGAAGTACAATAATTGTAAACTCCTTATTGTATACTCTTTATGAAAGCAATTCATCCAACTGCTTTGTCCAATGACCTTGTCATATGTGTGTTACCCTCATATGATATCCTTAATTCCTTTGAGTTAAATTTGTTCACTCAAGACAACCCTATTTTATCTTATTGTCACCTTTGTGTCTTCTTAGTGGTTAATATGATCATTGTCAACAAATGACTGTGATAAATTGCTCATTCTACACGTGACCATGTTCTATATTTATCAATCCACATAATGCCAATGTGAGAATATCGTTAACTCTTTAATTTAGTTATGAATTCCACTGTTGCTAGTAAAGTTATGTCATACATAAGTCATGTACCCAACATACCAGCTATCAGCTCGATCATCTTTAGAGCATAATCCCCCACTTCTATCAAAGCACATGAGTTACATACACATGGTTAGTGACTAACTCAAGATTTAGGTAAATCACACTGTGAATGTCACAAGTGAACTAATTTACAAATGGATTCAGAATTAATTCATCTTGGATCCAGTCCAATGTATCATTTTGCCAATGAATACATCTATGTCTCTACCCATGGAGCCAACTGCTCTGGTAGCCAAGACTAGCCATCTCCTCAATTGGAATTGTAGACGACATAATAATCATTCTCAGTATTTGAATCAAGTGCTTACTTTGATTCTTTTATAGGATTACAGACTCGTTTAGATTATCTACTGAAGTAAGTTATCTTTCTCGCAATATAAACGTTCTTATAATGACACTTATTATCAGTTTGAACTTAGACAATCAATGAACCAATATTTGCTTGTCACAATTTCGTTATGCATGCAAAATATGAAAAATAGAAATAAAAAAGATATAATAATAAAATGTGAAATTTATTTATTCATCGTTCAAATACATAGAAAATAATTATATGTTTACTACAATATGGGCATATTTCCCAGCACAACAAAGTTTGTAGCATGCTTTGAGGCATCAAACCATGGAATATGGTTGCGAAATTTTGTCATTGAGCTGCTCATTTTGGGGAATGTAAAAAGTCCACTCAAATTATTTTGTGACATTAAGTCAACGTTACTGTATTCCAATAACAACAGGAGCTCATAAGTCAAAGCATATTGACATATAGTTCCCAGTTGTGAAAGAAAGAGTACAAGGTGGACAAATATCCATAAAGAACATTGGCACAAACTCCTTGATAGCAGTTTCGCTCACAAAAGGTTTACCATCCAAGGTCTTTCATGAGCATATTGCTCATATAAGTGTTATATTATTTGAGGACAGCATGGTTTAATGAGAGTTTGTATTTTATTTGCTTTATGTTTGTTATCAGACATTTACGTATTTGGTTACTGTGTAAATGACACTCGGGTGGTAGAATAGATACACGAGACCAGTAGGTTCGTCCACGGGTGGGCAGGGGTTAATGGTCATTGCGACTTTTAGAGGAAGATCCCGTGGGTGCCTCAGATGGTTGGGCCGAACGGGGTGGTGATGAACGATGGGACCGTCGTCGTGGGAGAGTGGGTCGCATGGGCCGTTCGGTTACATCAGCAGGGGTGTGGGTGAAAATGTTAGGGTTTGGTGTTTTTTAGTTGCTGAAAAGTGGTGTTTGGCTATAGGTTTAGGGCTACTTGGTTGTAGGTTAGGGGTAGTCTAGGGTAGGAATAAGGCATTCTGGGCTAGAATAGGAGTGGAATAAGGCTGGAATAAGAGTTGTTTGGCTGCAAGTATGTCTTTCCTTATGTCTCCCTATCGTGTTTTTGATTTATCTAGAAGAGAATTTTATTAATATCTGAAAATAATAAAATAATTAAAAATAAAACAAAATGAAATAAAATAAAAAAATAAAAAAATAAAAAAATAAAAAAATAAAAAAATTAAAGAATGAGTTGCCTCCCAATAAGCGCTTGTTTAACGTCGTTAGCTCGACGCTGTGAACGGATCTATGGAGGCTCTAACTGAATTTTTTCGACCGTGTGGGCCTGAAAATTTTCATAAAATGGCTTCAACCGTTAGCCATTGACTACGAACTGCTTTCCTGTTTCTTCACTCTCTATTTCAACTGTACCATGTGTGAATACTTGGGTCACAATAAAAGTTCCTTGCCACCGAGATCGAAGCTTACCTAGGAATAGCTTTAATACGGAGTTATAAAGCAAAACTTTTTATCCTACCGAGAAATACTTCTGAGCTATTTTCCTATCAAGAAATAGTTTTGTTTTGTCTTTATAAATGCGAGCATTCTCATAGGCATCATTACGAATTTCCTCCAACTCTTGGATGTTCAATTTTCTTACCTTCCCTGCGGGCTCTAACTCCATGTTACATTGTCGAATAGCCCAATAAGCTTTGTGCTCCAGTTCTACTAGTGGATGACACGCTTTGCCAAAAATAAATCAATACGGGGTCATGCCAATCGGGCCCTTATACGCCGTCCGATAGGCCCAAAACGTGTCATTGAGCCGAAGAATCCAATCCTTTCTGTTGGGTCGAACTGTTTTTTCCAAAATAGACTTGATCTCCCTGTTCGAAATTTTTGCTAGGCCATTTGTTTGGGGGTGGTAGGCTATTGCTATACGATGATGAACTCCATATTTTGATAATAGTGCCTCCATGACCTTATTGCAAAAGTGAGTACCACGATCACTAATCAAAGCTCGAGGTGTGCCAAACCTAGAAAAAATAGTTCATTTTAGAAAATCCACAACAGTTTTAGCATTATCGTTGCGAGTAGGCGTTGCTTCTATCCACTTAGAAACATAGTCTATTGTAAGAAGTATATATACGTTTCCAAACGAAAAAATAAAGGGGCCCATGAAATCGATGCCCCATACATCAAAAATCTCACATACATGAATTGGAGATAGGGGCATTTGATTTCGTTTAGTGATGTTATCTGTATGTTGGCATTTATCGCAAGACTTACAGAAGTTATATGCGTCGCGAAAAATTGTGGGCCAATATGGCCCACACTCCAATACCTTGTGAGCTATCTGTTCAGGGCCGAAGTGACCTCCACAAGCTTCTGTATGACAAAAAGTAAGGACAGAGGTTACCTCAGTTTCTGGGACACATCGTCTTATTATCTGATCTAAACAATGTTTCCACAAGTATGGGTCGTCCCAAATGTAATACCGAGCTTCCTGTTAAAGCTTGTCCTTCACGAAACGTGCTAACTTAGTGGGGAACGATCCTGTGGTTAAGAGATTAACTATATTCGCATACCATGGATAATAAGCCTTGGTCGAAAATAAGCTTTCATCAGGGAACTCATCCTTTATAGGAACATTATCAAATGAAGTTTTTATCCTGCTCAAGTGGTCAGCCACCAGGTTTTCACATCCTTTTTTGTCACGAATTTCGATGTTAAATTCTTGGAGCAGTAGAATCCATCTAATGAGCCTTGCTTTCGCCTCTTTTTTTTTGTGAACAAGCACCTAAGAGCTGCATGGTCAGAAAAAATAATCACTTTAGATCCCAATAAATAAGATCAAAATTTATCTAAAGCGAATACAACTGCTAAGAGTTCTTGTTTCGTAGTGGTGTAGTTTCTTTGTGCAGCATCTAGGGTTTTTGAGGCATAGCAAATGACATGAGGCTCTTTGTCTATCTTTTGACCTAACACAACCTCCACACTGCGTTCACTTGCGTCGCACATAATTTCAAAGGGATAGTTCCAATTTGATGCTTGCACTATAGGAGCGGTCACCAACTTCTGCTTGAGTGTATCAAAAGCCCCCTTACATTTTGGGCCGAACTCAAATTTCCTATCTTTCTGCAATAACTCGCATAATGGTTCAGCCACTTTTGAGAAGTTTTTTTATGAAACGCCTGTAAAATCCTACATGGCCAAGAAAAGAACGAATTTCCCTTACAGTTGAGGGATATGGCAAAGAATTAATAATGTTAATTTTGGCCTTATCGACCTCAATTCCCTTGGTAGAAACTATATGACCTAAAATTAGACCCTTGTCTACCATAAAATGGCACTTTTCATAGTTCAAGACAAGATTAAATTCTATGCACCTATTCAAAATTATCGTGAGGTTTTTAAGGCATTCATCAAAACAATTTTCATACACAGTAAAATCATCCATAAAAGCTTCAATAATTTTCTCCACATATTCAGAAAATATACTCATCATGCATCTCTGGAATGTGGCTGGTGCGTTACAAAGTCCAAACGACATTCTTCTGTATGCAAAAGTGCCGAATGGGCATGTAAAAGTGGTCTTTTCTTGATCCTTTGGTGTGACTGGAATTTGGAAGAAACCTGAGTATCTATCAAGACAACAAAAGTGAGTTTTACCTGATAAATGTTCAAGCATTTGATCTATAAAAGGAAGAGGGAAATGATCTTTTCTAGTGTAAAAGTTCAACTTCCTGTAATCAATACAGACACGTCACCCATTTTGTACTCGAGTTGGTACCAAGATACCTTCGGTATTTTTCTTTACTGTCACACCCATTTTTTTGGGCACGACTTGAATCGGACTTACCCATCTACTGTCAGAAATGGGGTAGATTATGTCAACATCCAGCAGTTTGATTATCTCCTTTTTTACTACCTCCATCATATTTGGGTTTAATCGCCTTTGGGCTTCTCGCCTCGGTTTTGTGTTTTCCTCTAGGTAGATTATGTGTGTGCATGTTAAGGGGCTTATTCCTTTCAAATTGGCAATGGTCCAACCAATCGCGTCCTTATGAATTTTCAGTACCTGTATCAAACTTTCTTCCTCGAGCTTAGAGAGTTTGTTGGAAACTATGATTGGTAGGGTATTACCTTTCCCTAAAAACGCATACTTAAGATGTTTAGGAAGCGGTTTCAATTCTAATTCTGGAGCCTACACAACAGAAGGTAAAAGTTTAGTATTTGATGGGGACAATAACTCATTAACAGATTCATAGTCATCAGGTATAAATTTAGATTTATCTTCATAAATCGACTTAAAAGTCTCATCTACTAATGAGTCGATTATGTCGACACGATTTAAGCTCAAAATTTCGCTTGGATGACTAATGGCGTCATAAACATTAAACTTCACGATCTTCCCATTAAATTCTATCGTAAGAGTTCCACGAACGTCGATCTTAGTGCTAGCAGTACTAAGAAAAGGTCGGCCCAACAGGAGGTCCGAAGATCTAGTAGTGTTATCCTCCTTCATCTTTATCACATAAAAATCTGTAGGGAAAATAAGTTCGTTAACTTTTACCAGTACGTCCTCAAGGACTCATTCGGGGTGTACAACAGACTTTTACCAGTACGTCCTCAAGGACTCCTTCGGGGTGTACAACAGACCTATCTGCCAACTGAATTATAACACCTGTTTTCATCAGAAAACCCGCGTTAAGTGATTCATAAATAGAATAAGGCATAACATTTATGGAGGCCCCTAAATCACACATGGCCTTCTTAATCCCTAAATGGCCTATTTTGCATGGTATAGCTAACATACTCCTATCTTTGCATTTTACCGGTATTTTTCGCTGTAACACTGCGGATACATTCTCACCAACACTTACCTTTTCATTACTTGTTAGTTTTCGTTTGTTAGTGCAGAGTTCTTTAAAGAACTTGGCATACCACAAAATCTGTCTGATGGAATCCAACAGTGGTAGGTTGATCTCGACATTCCTGAATGTTTCGAGGATCTCCTTGTCTTCCTTACTTTTTCGGCACTGATTTAATCGTCCTGGGAATGGAGGCTAGATTTTCGGCAGTGGGGTTTTGCTGGGACCTGTTCATCATTTTCGGGTTTTTCCTGGGCAATTTCTTGGCCAAGATTTCTACCAGGAATTGGTTTCAGTACCTTTCCACTTTGCAGCGTCACTACATTAGCGTTTTGCCTCGGGTTTGGTTCTGTTTGTGACGGTAGCTTCCCTTGAGAACTTATCTTCTCAATTGATGTGGTCAATTCTCTTATAGACGCTTCGGTTTTCTATTGAAAATCAAGCATGTTAGTCGCTAATTTATTGACCAAAGTTTCTAGAGAATTACCTAAATCTCGTGGCTGTTGTGGGACTCGATTTTGGTATGGCTGGTTATATCGTGGGTTGGCCCCATAACTCAAGTTAGGGTGATCCCTCCATCCTGGGTTGTAGGTATTAGCGTAAGGGTCATATCGCCTTTGTGGTGGCCCAGGAAAATTTTCCACAACATCTAAATGAGCCATAGTATCATCATTCAAACTAGGACATGCATCAGTTGTATGTTTAATGGTAGCACATATTCCGCATAACCGGGCTGTCTTTGCTTTTTCTGCAATAAGAGAGTTCAAAATATTAGCAATTCTATCAACTTTATCTTCTAAGGTTGAATTACTTAGCTGATGAACCCTTCTAGGGGGTTCAGGATTGGCTCAAAATTGCTGAGAATTTGTAGCCAATGTGGAGATTAAGTCTTTTGCTTGTTGTGGAGTCATGTTGATCAACGCTCCTCCACTCGCGGCATCTACCATATTCATCTCCATGGGTTTCAGACCTTCATAAAAGTACCAGAGCAAAGACTGTTCTGTTATATCGTGTTATGGGCAACTTGCACACAACTTCTTAAATCACTCCCAATAGTCATACAAAGATTCTGCGTCTTTTTGCCTTATTCCAAAATTTCTCTTTTTAACTCGGATGCACGTGACGCTGGGAAAAACTTGTTAAGAAACAAACGAAACAATTCAACCCAAGTCATTACAGATTCAGGAGGTAAATAAAATAACCATTCCCTAGCAGAATCTGCTAAGGAAAAAAGAAAAGCACGCAATTTAATTTGGTCCTCAGTTACCCCCTGTGGTTTCATACTAAGGCAAACCATATGGAATTCTTTCAAATGCTTGTGGGGATTTTTATTCTGTAACCCCTGAAAAGTTGGTAGTAGTTGGATCAAGCCTGACTTTAATTCAAAATCAGTATCCATAGTAGGATACGCGATGCATAGTGGTGGTTGTTCTGTCGGCGCTTCGGCCAGTCACCGAATTATTTGAGCCATAGGTTGTGGTGCTAGATTAGGGTTTTCGTCAACCCTAGCGTTAAGCACTTCTTCTGGGGAATCAACTTCTACTTTTTTGCCTTCAAAAGTTTGAGTAGGGTTTTCGTTAACCCCACACTCTGCTTCATCGTCGATTCTGATTTCTGGCGGTGGATTACTTTGAGTCCTAACCACCGCTGACTACTTTTTTCTTAGCTTTGTTTCCTTACGATTAGCTCTCGCAGTCTTTTCAAATTCTGAATCAAACGTAAGAGTTACTGGAGCAGATCTGGTCATAAGAAACAAAAAACAAGATTAGTACGTTACTGATCCCCGGCAACGGCACCAAAATTTGATGTGTCGTTGAAAGCACCAAAAATATCCTATTCCTGTAAAATAATAAAAATAACAGTAAATGGGGAAGTAAGGTCGAATCCTCAAGGACCGGATTGTACGAATGCTCGTTTCTTGAAATCTTGGACAATTTCTTGGCCAAGAAACTTGCGTTCCTGAAAAAAAACAGAATTAAAAATTTCGATTTGGAAAAATAAAAATAGAATTTAAAGTAAATTGAAATTACAAAATTAAATAAATGACAGAAATTGAGATGGAGAATATATAAAAATAAATAAAGGTTAAAAAGAGAGAGTTTCTTATGTGGCGAGATTCCAGCCTCTAGTTGTCTCGTTCTGTCTTAGGTTCAATCCTTGGCTTTTAAGTAACCCTTCTCGAGCAGGATAAGCCAGTTATAGTGGAAGAGGATGCCTACGACCACCAGTTCCAAGGATTTAGACTTAAAATTTGGCAGAGCCTGACTCTAGCCAATAATCGCTTTTGTGGGACTATCTTCTGCTAGATCATCACTTTCAAACGGCGAATACCACACCGTTTTGTCTCTTGGATTCGCCAATCTCTGACGTAGAAAGCCAACGAACCAACTGTGCAACCTTCTCAAAACGTACTAAGCGGCCGTTCTTTGCACAAGTTGAAAAGATCACCTATTAAGGGGCATGGACGGAAGTGTCAGCCTTGTAATGCGGAGAAGCGATGAATACCCTGTTGAGAAGGCTAAACACAGATTCTAAGCCTCATGAACCTTTTTTGGGGAATTTTGACAACATTTGGCTAGATTGATTTAGTGGCTCATGATTTTTGGGAAAGAAATAAATAAAATAGATTTGGAATTTTTATTAAAGAAAATATGGAGAGAACAAAAGACAGAATTTTTGGGAGAGGGAGTGTTTACAAAAAAAAGAGATGTCAAATATATGTCACTCCATCCCCTATTTATAGTACTAGAAAAGCTAGTCTATTCCTAATGAAATTCTAAAAGATAAATACAAATAATTAAAGATAATTAAAGATAAATAAAGATAAATGAAAATAAATCCTAAAATTAAATCTAAATAAAAATCCTTAATAATTATCCTAATATAATTGAAATTAAAATAGAGTCTTGTGCTATAAAATCTCTTCTTTTGCTTTTTAGTCCTTAGGTCTTTCATGTTTGCAATTTTGGCACCACTTCCCTCTTTCTTTGCATGTTGGCCCATATATCTTCAAATTTGCACTTTTTGCCCTTAAATTTACTTTTGCCTTCAATTTAGTCCCTAAAAGATAAAAGACCATAAATAGCCTAAATTAGTAGGATCATACTCAAAATAAATATGCAATTAGCACATAAAAATATGACGTTCTAGAATATTATCAGACACATATGTATAATGTATCATGTATAACGTTATTATAAAGTGTGATACAAAATTAAGTGACCAAGTATGTTAAAAGTGTCATAGGTATTAAAGTGTCATGAAAATATTGTGTAGATACCATAAGTTGTATTTATAATTTGATGAAGGGCCAATTTATAAGTACGCAAAACTGATCTAATAATAAGTTATTTAAAAAGAGGTAGTGGTCCCCAAGAAATAGATATATCTCATATTTCTTTTTCATCCCTATCAAAGAGTTATACTAAGAGACAAACTATTTTCTTGGAAGATTAAAACTTTTTGGGCAATCTCCAACAATGGATTCCAATTAAAATCTTATGGGCAATCTCCAACAATAGATTTAGGTACGCTTCCGCATATAATTTTGTTTTTAATGATCTGACATGATAAATCTTGAGTTGTTAAATTTTATATCAGATCTTATTTTACGGTTATAACAGTAAATATTTGTGAGAATTACGAAATGAGATTTTCTTATGATAAAAATGATATGCATAAAATCTAATTTTATTTATCTTTATTGATTAGAAGATTTAGCTTGTAGAAATTGCTATTAGTCTAATCATATCACACACGCGCGCGCACATATATATATATATATATATATTACAATAGGTTTTTAAGTTTTAATGTGTTCACCCTATAAAAGTTTAACATGTGGCAAGAAAAAGAGGAAAACAATTGTGGAGGGGAAAATTACAACATAAACCTCGCCTCGTTTTTTATATAATTTTTAATGGTGTTTTGTAAATTGTTTTTATAATAAATCCTTCCATTTTACTTAGATTCTGCAACTTTTAAAAAAAAAATTATTAGATTTTAAAAAAATTATATAATATATTCAATATTTCATAATAAATCCTTCAACATGCTTTTCTTATATTTAATTTTTTCTCACATCTTTATATAGCAATTGTTTAAAACAACTTTTCTTTTTCAAATTTTATAGAAGTTTACATAAATGTTTAAAATATATTAAATAAATATGTATACAAATTAAATAGATTTTGTACTGTAATAAAAATTTCAACTAAAAGTAAAAAATTGAAAATTTATTATCGTACTAATTTGAGATTCAATTGGTCCGATATCATTATTTGGATCCATACAACCCATTCAAACATCATTGGTGAAAATAAAATTGGATGGAACTACCGAAATGTTGGAAAACCAGAAACAGTGAAAATACACAGTAATCTCTCCAAAGGCAAACCAAAACAATACTAGAATAGACCATACAATCGACAAATTCAACATCAAAGCACGAACCATACAATCGCACAGCATCATCCTACCAAAATAAGACAATGCAAGATGGTAATGATCCTCAAACCTTCACCCCCACCAAGAACGTAAAAGCCAAACCTAGTGTGATCAACATTGAAGCCACATACAAACCAGATGATCGAAACAGTATCACAATTGCCTACAAGTGAAAATCGATAACACCACCCAAACAGCTGTCATGAAGGGACTGCAACCAAACCCTCTTAAATACACAGACCTCAACATACATACCATTCAAATTAAACAAGTTGAGGTTGAGCCACCCTCTTTAGCAGGTTGTATTCTTTTGAAACTCTTTAGGCTGCAATTTGTGTTCCATGTGTGTGTAGAGATAACAATAACAAAGGACCATGACAACAAGCACAAACCTCGTCTAAGCTAACAACTTTGTACAATAAAACCTTTTGTTCTTAGCAACGATCTTCTCATGAAAGCCTCCCTTACCTTTCATGGTGTGTCGATGGTTTGGAAGTGAACTATTCAACTGCCAATTTTGACTGAGATTCAATCATCTTTTTACCCTAATGTCTTCTTCCTCCATTATTAAAATTCATTTGCTTACCAAATGAATAAATAATTTCTAATATGTTTGTTTATTTATTTTTATATTTTAATTATTTAATACTTTTTTATTTTTATTTCTTTATTTTTTATGTTTTGATTTTTGATTTTTTTTTCTTTTTATTCCAATTTTGGTTTTTTTTTTATCTGAATTTTTTTTTAAAATTTAATAAATATCTGATATGCAGGAAGGAGACCAAGGGGATCCACACTAGTTAATTAAAGACAAACATCATATTTGAGGGAACCTTTAAGCTAGTTGTTGTATGTAAATTGTAACACAAAAGTCTCGAGTACATTGATGGAAGATGGAGGCATTGCCGTTTAGTAGCTTGCATTATATTAAGTTAGCGGATTGTATGTTTAGATTGAAGAGTAAATTAGTTATTTTGTTAAAAAATTTATTCATTTTTATTTTTAATTGATGACGTGACTGATGAAGCAACTAAATAACAATACATTATATGTAATGTGTACCTCATGCTAGTGTGATACATTTTGGCACAACAAATATTTAAAAATTTAAAAAAATCTCAAAAATAAATAATTTTTTTTAATAATTATTTAAAAAATCATGTCTAAGTTGTCCAAGTTCTTCCTATACATGGTTTTTTAAAATAAGTATACAAACATTATAGAAAATTGTTTAAAAACCATTAACGTTTATAAGAATTTTTTTTGAAATTATTAAAATTATTTAAAAATTATCAAAAGCAACATCTAGATGAATTTAGACAATGGTTGTCCAGGTTCAAATGAGCCTAGACAACCATTAAACAAATTCATTTTAGAGTTATTTCTTAAATGATTGTAAAAAAATTTATACATAATTATAGAAAATTATTTAAAAGTTATTATGAACTATAAGAAATTAACAAAATAAAACTCATCCATATGATTAATTAAAAATTCAACTTGATTAAGAATAAACATACGTGTATGATTATATTTGAATTCTTTAAATATGCTAAATACATATATATATTCAACTTTTTTAGAAATTAATCAGTATTTATAATTTTTTAAAATTTTTAATAATTTTTAAAGATTCTTTTATAATTATTTAATAATTATTTAAGAAAATCCTCTAAAATAAACTTGGACAAATGGTTGTCCAGATTCATTCAAGATTGGACAACTATTTGTCTAGAATCATTTTAGATGTTGTTTTTAATCATTTTTAAACAATTCTCTATTTTTAAATTTTTTTTTTGAACAACCATATCCAGGATAAAATGAACTAGGACAATCATTTGTTTAGGTTCATCTTGGATGTGGTTTTTTTAATAATTATAAAAAAAATTAAGATTTTTTAAAAATATTATCACGTCAACATGAGGTATACATGGCATGCTACATGTTAATGTATAGTTTTTCCATTAGCCACAAAAGCATTTAACAATAGAAATTGATAGAATTTTAACAGAAGGATGAGTTTGTTCTTTGATCTAATATATAAAGATTAATTTGCTCATATTTTGAGTAGAGGGGATAAAATGCAGCCCAACTCCTAATACAGTGACTTTTATAGTATTTTATCTAATCCTACATATCCTTTAATTCCAAGTCACTTATTAAAAAAAAAAAGCAAAATCATTGTCGAAATCATTTTTTTGAAAAAAAACAGGGATCGGCTTTAAAAAGAAATATGAAGTCACCACCAATCCTTTTTGTTTAGGTGTGATCGGATCACCTATAAAATATTTTATTTTATTAAAATATTGATTTTGGCCTACGGAATTCAAGAAAAAGGGTTCGGGAGTCGTTTATGTGCGAGGAAGGATTAGCACCCTCGCAGCGCCCAAAATTGGTACCTTATTGATTAATTAATGTCCTAATGTCAAAAATTTGAAAAGATTTTAAAATACAATCCCTTTAAAAAATGTTTGGATAACTCAAAGTGGATATTGAGATTTTCTTATTCCGAAGAAATAAAATATCATATCCAGCACGTTAGGATACGACCTTTCAAACCCTCGATACCAAGATCATCTCATGATTTCCAAAACTCATGCATTGAAATTTTAAAAGGATATTCGGTTATTTGGTCAAACGGTAAATCGAAACCTAGCACGTTAGGGCACGATTTCTTGAATTTTCAAACACGAAATATTGCCTTGTTTTTTTTTTTAATTGAAGAAAACACGGATGGAATTTTAAAAGGGTATTTGATCATTTGGTCAAACGAAAAATCGAAACCCAGCATATTAGGGCACGATTTCTCGAATTTCCAAACACGAAATATTGTCTGTTTTCAAAATTTTAATTTTTTACAAGTTTGGGTAAAAATGTATAATATTCGAAATGGTACACGAATGAAATGTAGTATTAGCGAAAGACAATAATGAATACATTAACAAAACAACGCATGAGAATCATATAATGTATACTATTTTAACATTGACAAGAGCCATCAAGAGATAAATAAAATAGATAACGATAATGATGATAGTAGCCATGTACACAAATAAAGAATAATGCTACTTAAATAATGGAGGCATAGAAACAACTACACAAATTAATACAAGGGAGAAATAACTTGTAAAATATTGAAAATAAAGAATCAAGTTAAAGTAAAATAAAATTGAGGATATAATTTGTAACAAAATATGTAAACAAATAATGATAGTAATAAAAGCAAGTAAAAAATAAATAAAATGCATAATAAAAGGGAAATAAATCAATTTGAGATATTTAAAAAGCAAGGAACAATAGATAAATAGATAAATAATAAGTAAAATAATAAATGATAATACTCTAGAACGTCATATTTTTATGTGCTAATTGCATATTTACTTTGAGTATGATCCTACTAATTTGGGTTATTTATGGTCTTTTATCTTTTAGGGACTAAATTGAAGGCAAAAGTAAATTTAAGGGAAAAAAGTGCAATTTGAAGATATATGGGCCAACATGCAAAGAAAGAGGGAAGTGGTGTCAAAAATGCAAACATGGAAGACCCAAGGACTAAAATGCAAAAGAAGAGATTTTATAGCACAAGACTCTATTTTAATTTCAATTATATTAGGATAATTATTAAGGATTTTTATTTAGATTTAATTTTAGGATTTATTTTTATTTATCTTTATTTATCTTTAATTATCTTTATTTATTTGTATTTATCTTTTAGAATTTCATTAGGAATAGACTAGCTTTTCTAGTACTATAAATAGGGGACGGAGTGGCACATATTTAACATCTCTTTTTTTCTGTAAACATTCCCTCTCCCAAAAACTCTGTCTCTTGTTCTCTCCATATTTTCTTCAATAAAAATTCTAAATCTATTTTTATTTATTTCTTTCCCAAAAATCATGAGCCACTAAACCAATCTAGCCGAAGGTTGTTAAAATTCTCCAAAAAAAGGTTCATGAGGCTTAGAATCCGTGTTTAGCCTTCTCAACAGGGTATTCATCGCTTCTCCGCATTACGGGGCTGACGCTTTCGTCCATGTCCCTTAATAGGTGATCTTTTCAACTTGTGCAAGGAACGGTCGCTTTGTACGTTTTGGGAAGTTTGCACAGTCGGTTCATTGGCTTTTTCCGTCAGAGGTTAGCGAATCCAAGAGACAAAACGGCGTGGTATTCGCCGTTGGGAAGTGATGATTTAGCAGAAGATAGCCCCACAAAAGCAATTATTGGCTAGAGTCAGGCTCCGCCAAATTTTAAGTCTAAATCCTTGGAGCTGGTGGTCGTAGGCGTCCTCTTCCACTAGAACTGGCTTATCCTGCTCGAGAAGGGTTACTTAAAAGCTAAGGATTGAACCCAATGTGGAACAAGACAATCGGAGGCTGGAATCTCGCCACATAAGAAACTTTCTTTTCCCAACTCTATTTATTTTTATATTCCTCATTTTAATTTCTACAATTTATTTAATTTCGTAATTTTAAATCACTTTAAATTCTATTTTTATTTTTCTAGATTCTTAATTCTATTTTTTTATTTTTCAGGAACGTAGGTTTTCTTGGCCAAGAAATTGTCCAGGATTTCAAGAAACGAGCATTCGTACAATCCGATCCTTGAAGATTCGACCCTACTTCCCCTTTACTGTTATTTTTACTATTTTACAGGGAATAGAATATTTTTGGTGCTCTCAACGACACATCAATAAATGATAATAAAAATAAATAATAAAAAAGGGGTCAAGAAGGGACAAAATTAAATGAGCGAAGACCAAATTGGAATTAAAATGAACTTAAGGGCCTAAATTAAAATAAAATGAATGTCTAAAAGATTAAAATGTAACTTAGAGGGATTTAAAAAATAATAATATTAATAATGATGATGGTAATATTAATAATAATAATAATAACAAAAATAGTAATAATAATGGTAATAAAAAAAATAATAGCAATAGTAATAAATATAATAATAACAATAATAATGAATAATACAAAAATTGAAAGTAAAGTAATAAATAAAAAAATAATAGTAATAAGGGCAAGAATAAAAATAAACAAAAAATAAGCAAAAACTAAAAATTTGAAACTAAAAAAAAAACTAATACTAAACAAATGAATAAATAAATGTTATGTAAAACAATTTTAAAAAAATATATTAATAATAATGATGATGATATTAATAAAATAAAAATCTAAAGTTTAAAATTTATATAAAATATATAACTAAGTAAATAATATATAAAACGGTTTAGAATAAAATAATATATAAAGTGATTCAAAATAAATAATCTATGAAATAATTTAAAATAAATAATGATCTAAAACGCTTTAAAATAATATAAAACAATTTAATATAAATGACATATAAGAAATTTAAAATAAATAAAATAAAAAATAATGTGTAAAAAATGGATAAATAAATAAATTAATTAAAAAAAGGGTTAAAATCAAACATATTAGGTATTAAATCGAAATAAAAATGAAGTTAAAAGTAAAAACTATAACAAAATAAGAAAATAGGGGCAGAACTGAAAACACGCGAAAGGGTTAAGGCCAAATCAGAAAAAAACCAATCCGTGGATACGTGTCCGCTTTTTAAAGCATAAACGGACTAGGGACTCGATTGGAACGCTCAACAAAATTCTGGGGTCAAATTTATAAAATAAAAACATGCGAAAGGACTAAATTAAAATAAATTAAAAATGCGAAAGGACTAAACTAGTAAATAGCCCAATACTCAAAAAAGGCGAATCCTGGGCTTTGGGTCGGGTCGAAATCGAGTCATAGCAAAACAACGTCGTTTGGATAGACTATATAAGTCAAATTTTCATTAAAAAAATTCATTTTCCCCACTTCATAAAAAAAAACTGAAACCCCTTCTCTCAACTCTCTCCCTCCCCTCTAAGTTCGGCCATGGCTCCAGCACCGGACCACCGTGGCGGCCGCCGGTCACCGGCGACGGCGTTGCAGTCCGCGATGGCTGGAAGACAAAAAGTCCCATTTTTTGGGTTTTTTTACTTCCTGGACCCAAAAAACGTCGTTTTTCATCGGAAACGATGACCTCGGCCCCTTCTACGACGGCTCAAACGAAAAAAAAGTAAGATTTAAGCTTTTCTCTTTTGTTATTTTTGCTTATTATTCTTTTATAAATGAAAATAAAGTAGAAAACGAAGTAAAAAAAGGAAAATAAAAGAATCAAAAAGAAAAAGAAAAGGAAGTACCTTTAAACTTTTAGTTTTTTGATTGATATTCGTGTGTATTCGTCTCTAAAAAAAAATACAAGGTTCATTTGTGGCTTTTTATAGCTGAAAGAAGAAAAGAAAAAAAAGTTTTTATTTTTGCTACTGTTTTCTACTCTGTGCTGTTGTCCTTGCAAGTACGGAGGCAAGTAGTGGAGGTGGCGAAGTGGAGGGTACGTGGGACGAGCGGCGACAGCCAACAGCTAGGTTTTTTTTTTTTGTTTTAGGTGAAAATGTTGTGGGCTAGGGTTTAATTTGGGCTTTGGTTTCCTTGGGGTTGTAATTGGGTTTGGATTGGGCTATTGGGTTTTTTAGGCCCTATTTTATTTTGTAATTTGGATTATTAAAACTTTAGACTTTTATTTATTTTATTATTTTTTGATTTTTCTGTTTCTTTTTGGGTCTTTGGCTCGGGCCAAAATTGGCCTATTACAATAATCATTTAATAGCATTTATGAATGAAATTTCAAATGAATTAGTCAATTTGTACTTTTTTTCTAATATACAAAAATTAATTTACTCATATTTTAATAAAGTGAACAAAATATAATCAAATTTTTAATATATGGCTTCTATTATAGGTTGACCTGCTATACCTAAAATTAAGGTAAGAGAATTAGAAAAATAATAATAAATGGTGATGACTACTCTCTCTTTTATGAATGTTTATTTTTGCTTGTGGTGTTGACTACTCTGAAAGCCCTGCAGGCATACTTTTCTTTGCTAAATCAAAATCAACAGCAAACAAAGCTGAAGGAAATAAAAACAAACAGCACATAACAATGCCAGCCCAACCTGAGTACAAAAACTAGAACACAGAAACAACACAGCACACAAGATCCCCCTTAACTCAAGAAGACCCATCCAAAAACAGGTTACCAGACTACTAAGAACCTGCTCTAAAACACCCCTTAACAACCACTAAACAAATTGCGAAAAACACAATTAAGACACTTGCAAACAGCCAAGAAAGAAAAAAAGCGCAAATTCACCACCATGCCTTGAACATATTTTGCCTTTTCAAACCAGCGGTCGCCAATGCAAAAGCCATCGCATTACTTTGCTTATCCACTCTGGAAAATGAAACATTTCCAATACTAGACACCCTTGACTCAATTTCCTTGAAAATAGAGACTAACGAACACGGTCTCGAACCTTTGTTCTCGAACCAGCAGAACACCTCAGAAGAGCCAACCTTAATAATTAAAGCACACGAACCCTTCCACCCATCTCTAGAAAGACTTCCAAAGCTAAACAAACCGCCCCCACCTCCACAGCACTTGACTCTCTCGCTGTACAAGGACCAGAAAACACTGCCCTAACCACCCCTTCCGAATTTCTTAACACCCCACCACACCTGACTTCCCCCTCACTTTCCACACCACTCACATTAAATTTAACCCCTCCAAAGCACGGAGGACACCAAAAACTTCCACATAACTCGGATTTCTTACCACCACTCCAACTTCTAATAAGGCAAACCTACCAAATTTTCTCATTCACTTTCAATTCATCATACACTGCTCTAATCCACATCAAAGCCCGGATTTTCAACAGAAATACCAATCTAGACATTTTGGGCCATCTTCTTTCAAACACCAGCTCATTCCTTGCAAGCCACACTAACCAGCAGGCCGCAGACACCGAAATCAGCCATAAACTCTTGACAACTCCTTTATACGAGACATTATTACCAAAAAAGAAAAAGTCTAAGGAATCAACAAAAGGTCTCCACTTCACCTCCCACCATTCTAAATTTTTTCTTCAAAACCCCACAATGAAATTACAGTTGAAGAAAAGATGTACCAAAGTCTCCATTTCTCTCTCGCGCCACGAGCACCCGTTCCCCAAATGACCAATCTTCACCCCTCTTCTGCCAAGAAACTCTTTTGTAGGGATACGATCAATTGAAACCAACCACAAGAAACATTTCACTTTAGGCGGCACCTTTAAATTCCAAATCCTGTCAAAAGCAAACCTACAATCCGCCATTTCAACTCTGTTAGCAACTTTGTTAATTTCCTCACTGAGAATTCCCCTTTAATCGATCCTCCTCCTCAGGAATCAACACCATGCAACTAACTGCTTCCTTTAATCGAGAGACCATGTTAATCTCCCTATCCAAAAGATGACGGGAAAAAAACAGCCCAATCTACCTCGTTAAACCCGTTGGACTTCGAAAATTCCTTAACCAAGCCACTCTTATTCAAAGCTAAACGAAACAGCCTTGGAAATTCCACTCTCAGCGGCCTATCACCACACCAAATATCCTTCCAAAAAATTATCAAATTCTCGTTCCTCACCAACCAGCGAAAAGACTCGTTCCCCAATCATTTTGCCACTTTCGAGTCTTTTGCATTCTCTACAATGCCCCTCCATACCACTGACATGTCTTTTAAATTGTTCAATCTAAACCGTCAATTTTGTACAGCAGAACCATACTTAGCCGCAATAATCTTCCTCCACAGCGCTTCTTTATCCACCGCGAATCTCCAGAACCATTTGGCCATAAAAGTTTTATTTTTAACCCTTAAATCCACCACACCAGTACCCCCCATGTCCTTAGGCATGCAAAACTGTTTCCACTTAACCTTTGCCATCTTCCGCTAACCCGCATCACTTCCCCACAAAAAATTTCATCTAATTTTATCAATCTTATTAATCACTGCGACAGGTGCTTGAAATATCAATATAAAATAAATAGGCAATGGCGATAGCACAGAATTAATAAGCACCACTCTACTTGCCTAAGAAAACGACCTATTCTTCCATCCTGATAACTTCCTTTCCACTCTATCCACAATACCATTCCAAGATGAAATTTTTCTTGGATCCGCGCCTAAAGGAATGCCCAGATAATTGAACGGTAAATCCCCAATCTTACATTTGCAAACGACAGCCATTCTGAATAAAAATTCCTCATCCATACCAAAACCCACCAAACATGACTTCCGAAAATTAATGCTTAAGCTAGAAAATATCTCAAAACAGTGAAGAACATCCTTCGAATTTCGAACCACTTCCTCCTCCCGCCCTAAGGAATAATATGGTGTCGCCTGCAAATTGAAGATAGGAAACTGACTGACCAGGAAGAACGTCCTTAATCCCCTTAATAACCCCCAATTCCTCCATCTTCTCTAACATCAAATACAAAACTTCCATTACTAGAATAAATAAAAAAGGGGACAAATGATCCCCTTGCCGAAGACCTCTATGCAATCTAAACTCATTAGTAACCGCGCCATTAACTAATACTGCAGCCCTCACTGTAGACACGCACTCCACCATCCAGCCTGTCCGACACTCGCTAAATCCCATCTTCAATAAGATTAACTCTAGGAAATCCCACCTCACACAATCGTATGCTTTAGCAAAATCCAGCTTAAACAACAAATATTCCCCCGCTCCACCCTTACTCCTAATCGAATGAATCAACTCATTTGTAATCAAAATGCCATAAAAAATCTGCCTACCCCGTATAAAGGCGCACTGCGAGTCACTGACCACCTTCCCAATGACAACACGTAATCTTCTCGATAATACATTAGCGATAATTTTATACAGTGAGTTCACCAGACTTATTGGTCTAAATTCTAAAATATCCTGCGGATTATCATTTTTAGGTATTAACGCAATAAAAGACGGATTAATACTCTTCTCCAATTTACTGGAATTAAAAAAATTAACCATCATCTCAAATAAATCCCCTCTAACAACCTCCCAACATTTTCTAAAAAAGCATAAATTAAAGCCGTCCGGGCTCGGTGCTTTGTTTTCATCGCAGCTCTACACCGCCTCCTTTATCTCCTCCATTGAGAAGGGTTTCTCCAATCTCGCAACATTAACATCCCTCAGCCTTTTAAAATTCAACACCAAATCCATACTCCATTTCCTCGAGGGACAACTAAAATGATTTCTAAAAAAATTAAACATTTTTACCTTCAAAGCCTTCGGTTCGCTAAGCCACTCATTTCCAATTTTCATACCACACACAGTCTTTCTTTTCGCTTTAAACTTGACTGCTCTATGGAAAAAAACAGTGTTTGAGTTGCCCACTTTCAGCCACATCATTCTCGATTTCTACCTCCAAATGGACTCCTTGAATCTATTTAACACTCCCATTTCAAGATTCAGGTTCTTCAACTCGTCCAATTCCAACTCAAAAATATCTCTAACATCACTACAGTCATCCAAACACCTAATTCTAGCTTCGATTTCATTAAGCCTTCTACCCAAGGTATATCTTTCTTCCCCATTCCATTTTCTAAGGACACCTTTGAGTTTCTTCAATTTTTCAGACACCTTACCATTCAAATTACCCATCAAACCCCATTTATTTTTAATAATACTCATACACTCCTTATTTTGAACCCACGCATTAAAAAACTTAAACGATTTTGGACCCCAATCCGTAGAGCCATACAATAATAAAATCAGAATGTGATCGGAAACAGATCGATTTAAACCCTGTTGCTAAAAATCCTCAATCTTTTCGTACCAAACTTCGTCCACCAAAAACCTATCCAGTCGACTCTTTTTATTTTTCGGACCACACCAAGTGAATTTTCTCCCCAACAGAGGCAAATCCATCAGGTTACATTTCTCTATGAAGTTAAAAAAATCCTTTGACCCTCTTAATAAACCCACACAATTGCTTTTTTCACTTTTGTTCCTAAATGCACTAAAATCTCCCTCCACAATTCAAAATTTAATGAACCTTTCCCTAACCTCTAATATTTCCTCCCAAAAAATTTTCTGCTCTCTCGACAGATTTGGTGTATACACATTAATCAAAACCCCTTCCCATCCCTCAACACACCAATTCCCTTTCACCATAATAAACCGATTAGTACAATATTCCTTTTTTTATTATAAAATTCGATTTGTCCCATATAGTAATAAGACCTCTCGAACGTCTCACTGCAGTAGCAAATCGAAAATCAAAATTATCATCTCCTCAAATTCTTGTAGCTAAATCCCCTGACACGTCATCAAGCTTAGTTTCTTGTAAAAAACACACCTTCACCCCATGAATTTTGACTAATCTACTAATTGCAGCAACTTTTCCATCAGTACCCAAACCCCTAACATTCCACGATACAATTTTCATTAAACCCAATTTAAATTCAACCACACTATTCTTCAATTCAAACAAAAACTCACCTAAATTAGTAAGAGTATGCCGCTATACCAGTCCTCATTTACTGCTGCTCCTCTAGCCTCATTATCTCCTCAATAACATCTCTTTCATCTCCCCGCACCTTAAGCCCTAATTTCTTCCTGACTTCCCAGGTTTGCTTCGCCTTTCTAAGAATAACCTTTCTCCTATTGCTTAAATCCGAATCAGACAAAGAAAGGTTTACCACTTTATCTTCACTCCCTAGCGCGGCACTGCTCTTGTCCTTTCTCTGACTTCGATCTCTTCTTTGAATTTCTTTGGAAGACAACACCCCGTCTTGAATAGAACGCATAGACCTGATTCTTTTGTTAAACTGTTTCTTCTTCCTCCTACTTCTAATTGTGTTATAAAATTCCTCTTCTATCTCTTGACATATGCCTCGGTCCTCTATTTCGGGAATTACTGAATTAAAATTTTCACCTGGGAACTCTAATCTTCAGCTGATAAAATTCCCCCCAAAAGATGCCCTTCTATCCTAGGTAAGCCCACTCTTTGCTCAACATCTACTAACCCATCTTGACCCTCACTAAGACCCAAACCCAACGCCAGGCCCATGTTGGCAACGTCCTAGCATGCCCGATCCATACCATTGTATAGCCTACTAACACCCAAATCAACTTCAGCTTCTATTTCCACGCTAGCGTCTCTTTTATTTTATTCCTCCGACATCCACTGACACTCATTTCCTGCTCTTACATTTTCAATGACGTTTTCTATTAATGATTCCGACGAGACGATTTGGGTTCCATCCAATCCGTTCTCTGGCTCCAAGCCAAACTTTGGTTCCGATTCTGACACATTCTCATCAACCGCCATCTAATTCCTGCCCTTATTCAAAACATAATTCTTTATATCCTCCGACCAACCTAACCCCCTTACACTCACTGGAAATCTCATGTCACCCACCTCCAATAAAATCATCTCATCAATCTTTTTTTACTTGCGAGATAGAAATAAGCATTTCAATTTTCTCAAATTTATTTGTTCCTAACAAGTTTTCTCCCATTGACACCAAATTACCCCACTTTCCAGCTATCCTATTAAACGTCTCATAGTTCCAGCAGTGCATAAGAACCATAGAAACCTCAATCCATGTAATTCTCTCTGAAAACACCAATCTTTCTGTCCAAGGTTCGATATTTATGAAGAGCTTATTCAAATACGACCACTCTCTCTGTTTCAATATTTCAAACAGTTCTTCATCCTGAATCTCAATGAGAAAATAATTCCCTTGAATTCTCTTCACACAAATTTCGCCAAGGCCCATTCGTGTAACTCTATCAGCTAAGCTATTCAATTCGCAAAACGATGCCACTTCCCCCACCAAGCATTTCTGAAACTTCTATAGCAACTCATCCTCATGTGACATTGAACTACTTCTACCATCTTCAAACCCGCCGAGCCCGAGCCATCACCTAAACTACTATCGAGTAAGTTCAGTTTCCTCGTATCTTCTAGTTTTTCTTCGCCATCCTTTCCTCTTCCCACATTTTCCAACCCTTCCTGATTAATTCTTCATAATACAATGGGTTTCGCTGCTTGAAAACCTTTATCCAAATCGTCCTCCTACGTTTGAACCTAGCAACCTTCACCCATATGCTACTCCCAGGGATCACAAAGCCATTCAATCTTGATATCGCCCTACGTGCATCTGAATAGTTGGCATATCGCACAAAACCGAATCTCATACCCCCTTTGGTTTTTTTCTCCGGAATGAAAGCATCTACCACCTTTCCATGGTAACTGAAAAGAGCCCACAACCCTTTCCAATGCATGGTCGCCGAAATATTGGACACAAACACCGTGATCTGGAAACCTCTTGAAACCATTATTTCTTTGACTAGTTTTGAGATTTATCTGCAAAATCTTAGTCACTTATTCGGTCGACTCGTGACACCAAATTCAATACAAAATTTAATATTAGTAAAGATATATGAATAATAAAAAAACACTCTCCGAATAATATCCCTTGCAGGCATACTAGAGGTGGTTTTATGTATACTAGTAACGCCGATGGAGGTTTTGGGGCTAGGGGTGGGGGTGGAGGTGGAGGTGCCAACGCCCAACAGCATTTTTCTTTTATATAATGAAAACAGCATGGTTTCTTTGTAACATAATGCAACTTGTCCCTTGCCTATTTTTAGAATGATTTCGTCAACTTCATGTAAAAAGTATATTGTTATTTGTAAAATAAATAAATGTTATATGTTTAAAAGATCCAGCGTAAAATAGAAGAGTGGATATATGAATTTTATGATACGGTGATTTATGCAATTTGTCAACATGGGTTGGTTTGACTGGCATCTATACTTACAGCCAATGTGTAGCACAAATTTACTGTAAAATTATTTATAAATAATAGAAATTTTAATATTAAATAATTATTAAACAATCATTTTAAGCTTTATTTTTAAACAATTTCGTTCTTTTTTTTCAATAATAACATATATGCAGTTATGCCGACTAACAATCGAGCAGACTTCTTTAATTGCCAGAGCTTCAACAATTTCAACCAAGCCTACATAAAATGGATAATTATTATCATCTACAATCATACTATTAGAGTCACGATATAACACTGATATACTTGTAAGCGGGTTATTTGGAACCATAGATGCATCATTATGATTGATTTTTTAAGTCAAGCGATAAGAGTTAAAATACAATTTTATTATGCGCGACCCCAAGAACCTTGCTATTGGCCGCAACAAAGAAAGCATTCGAGAATAATTAAGATTAGAGGGTGCCCTAGTTACTGGAGCAACAGGACAAAGATAAGGATATGTTCCAGAGATTCCGTCTTCAAACGCCATCTTGGACAACCTTTTACTTTATACTTGTTCGTCAATTGATGAGAAGTTTCTCAACAAAATGTATACCCGTGATGATAAGCTCTATGTAGTTAGAACCGTGAAAGCATCAAAGTAGGACAAAAAGCAAGGAATTTTACACGCAATAGCAAGCGTAAAAGCCACAAAATACTTTCAAATTTTGAAAGCGATTTCAGCTGAAGCTTACATTGTAATCAAGATTTTCAGATAAAAAAAATTCGATTCAGGTCAGTTTAATTAATTTCTACCAATTTTTAAATTAATCGATATGATATTTCTCTTCAAATCAATATTTCTATTAATTTATATTTTAATTAGTCGATCCAATTCCATTTAAATGACCATTTTTATATTTTTTTTACCAAAGTTTAAACACTGATTTTTTTTTTTCAATATAAAACCTCTATTAATTATTTAGTTGAGATGTTGGCTTTGTTTTATTTTTTAGTTATATACATAATATTTTGAAAAAAAAGAAGAAAAGGTATTTGACTTGTTAATACAAGGCATCATACAATACAAGTGTTTTAAATTGGTTTTTACTTTTATATTATATTTATTATTTATTGAAAAAGGTGAGAGGGAAATTTATTTATCAAAATATGTATGTACTAAGGGTTTCTTTGAATGGGCATTTACTTTCAGTGCATGTGTTTATATTTTTTTTGTCTCACGCTATAGTATCACTACAGTATCTAATCTCACTGTCACCACTGATTTTACACTAATTGCAGATAAACACACCGCCCATCTAAATCTCTTACAACAAAACTTTTCATAAATCGGTCTAAATCTCTTCATTCATTTTCTATCCTCTATATAAAACCAAATTAGGAGACTTTCAAAACACATAATCAAAAACCATTAATATAAAAAATTCCTTCTAAATTCATTCCTTCTAGTGATAGAGAAATACAAGATTGTGTTTGATTGGTCACTGTTGTTGTGCTACTACTGTTATCATTTGTTGTTGTATCCTGGGAGACAGACGTCCAATGTTACTCAAAGCGCCGAGGAGAGGTCAAATCTATTGTAAGGAAACTGTTCATACAGGCCTCAACAAAATTCTTTTTCTAATCTTCAATTCTGCCCAATTACAAGTATTCTATTGTGTGACTGCTACTGCATTGCATTGCATTATTATTGTTACTAACATATTAATACTACATACGATATTATATTTTCTTTCAAAGTATACGTCCGTCGTAAGTACCATGCATAATAACTCGACAATAGTTGTTCAGTTTAGGTTGTAAGTTTGATCAATGTATTTATTTCATACTTGGTTCAACTAATTGTAATTAATAAATAGGAGTCTATTTTAATGGTTGTTGACTTCACTCTATGAAAACTCCCACTTATCCTTCTTTTTATTTTATCCACATTTTTCTAATACACTCAATCTCAAGCCCTTAAGATTTCTAACCTATTGGATTTTTTTCCTTAGCTCTCGATGGGAAAATGGTTGGCCACATAATCAATTAGGTTAATTTATGTATATATGTTGAAAAAAATTTAAGTGAGAAACTATGCTAAAATCTTAAAAATTTATCGATCTACATTATTTTTGTAGAGAGAAAGGAAAATGCATCTTACAGGGCGCGTTTTCATTGCCACATCAGTGAAAATGTGCCTTGAAGGACACGTTTTCACTTAGGTAAAAATTCTTTTTCTTTTTTTTTTCTTGCATTTGGAAATTAAAAGTTTGTAGATTTATTTTTATCCGTGTTTGAGATATACGTGATTATAGTTTTAAGGAATGTTTAAATTTACGGGGGTGTTGTGGAGCTGGGTGACGTACAAATTTCATTTGTCATGTAAGTATGGAGTCATCTCCTAGGAAGCCAGATCGCGTTGCAACTCAAGGTCCCAATTGACGGTGATTATATGGTCTAGGGTTGAAGTGTAACTAGGGCTTCAAGTTTACAAAGGTTACACTGTAAAGGGATGGAGCATAAATAGGGTCGTAGTTGATGATGGTTATGGAAGCACGATAACAAGTTTCTCATCAGAAGAGAATGCTTTATAAAAATCAAACATAAATATAAGGAAAAAAAATGTAGTGACATTTCAGTACAATCAAGTAATGCATCTTATCCACCATCATTGAAGGCGGTGACCCCGTTGTTATAACCTATGATAACATTGAGGTGTAACAAGTTATACTAATAAGGTCACCGCCTTCGGTAGAGATGGCGAACACGAATAACTTGATTATACTGGAAGATCCCTTGCGTTTTCCTTCCTCGCACTTATGTTTGAGTTTTATGAAACATGCTCTTCTGACTCTTCTGATGAGAAGACTTGTTGTCGTGTCCACATTAGCACTGTTAACTACGGCCCTATTTATGTGTACTCCCTTGGCAACATAACCTTTGTAAACTTGAAGCATTAGTTACACTTCAACTTGAGACTGTATAATCACCGCCAACTTGGACCTCAAGTTGTAAAGCGATCTCGGCTTCTCAGGTGATGGCGCCATACTCATACGATGGTTGAAATTTGTAGGTTACCGAGCTTCATGACATCACCGTGAGCCCAAACATATTTTAAAACTATGACTACGTCTCCCTCAAAGCGAGAGAGAAATAAATCTTTAAACCCAAAAATTTCAACATGCAAGAAGAAGAACAAATAATTTAGAGGAGATTGAGATGTGGTAAGTAAGGGGATGAGGTGTTTATATAGGGGATGGGGCGGGGTCCAAAGGGAAAAAATTATCCTGGGTGTCGAAACCTTTTAGGAAATCGACTTTTTATTTAAAAATGAAAACGGAGTCGCCACTAGTCCTTTTTATTTAGGTGTGATTGGATCACCTCAAAACTTTTTCATTTTAATAAAATATTAGATTTATTAAAACGATAATTTTCGGTCTAGAAAATGCAGGAAATAAGTTCGGGAGTCGGTTACATACAAGGAAGGGCTAGCACCCTCATAACGCCCAAAATTGGTACCTAGTTGATTACTTAATGTCTTGATGTCAAGAATTGAAAAATTGAAGAAAATTTAAGATATAGTCCCTCTTTGCATGATGTTATTTGATGGTATTGAAAAAGTCCTGATCTAAATTAATTTTTTAATGAGGTATTCTCATTTTGGGTCGATCAAGATGAAAAATCGTGTCCCGTAAGTTGGGGCACAAAATCTTGAATTCTCGAAAATAAGAATGCCCACCACTTAATTATTGCCCAAATCTTATATTTTTAATTATTATTCATTTTATTTTTTTTAAAAAAAATAAGGGGCGTTCAATTATTTCGGTTCAAGGAGAAAATCGTGCCCTGTAAGTTAGTGGCACAATTTCTTGAATCCTCAAAATAAAGAATATCGCCTTGGTTCAATTTGCTAAATATACAATGTGTGAAAATGAAACTTCTAATATGACATGTTATGGACTTATTTGAACATAAAACATTACATAAGATACATGAACATGTTTAAATGCTTTATATGATGTCATAAGAACGTAAATAATGTAATATATCATGACTAATAATAATGTTAAAAAATGTTAATTAGTGCTAATAATAATTAATGATAATAATTAAGGACTGAATAATAAATTATACAATTTAAAGGGCAAAAATATAAATAACAAAGATTAAAAGTGCAAGGAATTAAAAAGAAATAAACATGCTGAATAAAATAAATAGAGGACTAAATTGAAATTTAAACAAAATTTAAAGGGGAAATTAAAAAAAAGTAAATAAAAGACTAAAAGAAAATAATTGGGAAATTTGAGGGTAAAATTATAAAATTCGTAATTTAAAGGGAAAAAAATTAAAAAAATTTAAACATGTTGGAATTTAAATAATAGAAAATAAATGGACCGAATCTAAAAATAAAGACTAAATTGAAACCCCAAAAAAATTTGGAGTCTGAATTACAAGAAAACAAAAAAAAATAAAACAAATAAATAAAGGATTAAATTAAAACAAAATGTAAATGTTTAGGGACCCAGTATGCTATTTTCTCCCAGCCTAGCACATGTGTCATTCCCAAAAAGGGTCAACAGTATGAAGACTAAAGTAGAAACAAATTAAAATTAAATGGCATAATTAAAAAAGGAGAGAAAATCAAAATTAGGACCACATTAAATAGTACCTAAAAGCATATGGACTTAGGCAGCAATTAGACCCCTCTTTAAAAAAACACGCGGATCCTATAATGGGTCGGGTTAGATTTTAAATCGATCATTAAACGACGTCGTTTTGGGCGTTTGGAAGTCAAACCCAAAACGGCATCGTATTGGACCCTTATATAAGTTAAAGACCCTAAAAAAAATCATTTCTCTTCTCTTTTTTAAAAGAACTTTCCCTTTTCTTTTTTTATTCTCTCAACTCCTTCTCCGTTCGGCTAAGGGTTGCCGTACATTCGCCATGGCCCCCAGTCATCGGTGACGACAACCGTCGCCTTTGGTTGCCAGAGTTGCAAAAAAAATGCTTTACTACCCCTTTTGACCCCGATCTGAAGGTGGTGCCTTCCCAAACTTGAAAAAAAAATTCGGTCCTTCCCTTTCTTTGAATGCACGCCTCCTTTTTCTTTGAAGCCCAGATGGAACCCTAGTGGGTTTTGAGGCATTCGAGGTGGGAGAAGACCTCCGATGACGGCGGGAAGTAGAATGGCACGGGTAAGAAAAAAAATTTATTTTTTATTTATGCTATTCAAAAAAATAAAAAAAAAAGAGAGAAATAAATAACTTTTTCTTTTAACGTTTTTTTTTTGTTCTTGCTATTTCAATCTTGTAAAAAATACACCTCGTTGTTATGGCTTTTGTAGTTGTTACATTTTTTTTCTTTTCTTTTTCGTTGTTTTTGCTATTTCTGTCTTTTGTCTCGTTTCTTTTTCCTTTTGCAGGTATTCGTGGCAAGGTGAACGATGCTGGGGAGCCGCGCCTTACCATTTCGGTGAAAGAGAGAGGTAGGCCTTGGGCGATACGCGTGCTGATGTGGCTAAGGCAAAGGAGCGGCGAAAATTGGAGGCTTAGAGGTGCCTAGGGTTTCTTGTTTAGTTTTTAAGTTTTGGGCTTTGGGCTTTTAGGGTTTTTAGGTTAGTAGATTGGGTATTTAGTTTTTGGGCTTGTAAATGGACTTTTTGTTAATGGACTTTTATTATTTTTATTTATTTGTTTTTTGTCAGTTTTTGTCTGGGCCAGACAGATTTTGGCTATTACAACTGCCCCTCTTTGCTTGTTGTCGTGTAACGAAAATGGAGCAAAAACTTTAAGAAAGGTCAATTTTTTCTGGTCCTGTCGAATCTCGACTAATTTGGTGCTCATCTTTTTCAAGTAGCTTATTCTTTCAACCTATTGGTTACTTTACTTCACTGTATCTACTTCGCTATAACTTTAGGAAGGTAAGATTTAGTGTTATAATTTCATCTTGCTCCATGGCAACTTTAAGGAAATAAGATTTGATGTTGTAGTTTCAATTCAATCTACTGCAACTTCAGGGGTATAAGATTTGCAGCTTCAATCTACTTCATTGCAACTTAAGGGAGATAAGATTCGCTATAGTAGAATCAATCCGACCCACTGCAACTTAGGGGTATAAGATTTGTAGTTTCAATCTGCTCCACTGTAACTTCAGTGAGATAAGGTTCGCTATAGTAGATTTAATCTAACCCACTGCAACTTCAAGGGTATAAGATTTGTAGCTTCAATATGCTCCACTGCAACTTCAGAGAGATAAGATTTGCTATGGTAGATTCAATCCGACCCATTACAACTTCAAGGGTATAGGATTTGTAGCTTTAATCTGCTCCACTACAACTTTAGGGAGATAAGATTCACTATGGTAGATTCAATCCAACCTACTGCAACTTTAGGGGTATAAGATTTGTAGCTTCAATCTGCTCTACTATAACTTTAGGGAGATAAAATTCGCTGTGGTAGATTCAATTCGACCAACTGTAACTTTAGTGGTATATGATTTGTGGTTTCATTGATCTGTTACTCTGTTCTCTGGGGAACAGGACCCGTAGAATCCATTTCATGGGCCTATATTTTATGCGAAGTGATTAGGATGTTATGATTAGAATGAATCAAATGCTTCTAACTAGATGTATATGAATGATATTTTTATGAATGCAAAATGTCATTTTCAAGAATGGTCCCTTTTTTAGTGCTTAGGTTGACATTACTCGTTGTTCATCAAGGTTCTATCACTGATGTGTTACCATGCCTTCTTGTTCAGGTTTGGTATCTTTGACAGGAAATGGTTAGAGAGAAAATGATCATTGCAATGGGAGTTTTCCTCTGATATGTCAGACATATGGCTTGAAAATAAGTCCTGTAGGAAGCGTTTTCACTGCTATGTCAAATGAAAATGCCCCATGTAAGGAGCGTTTTCTCTCTGGCCATTTCAACTACAAAACTTGATTACTTTTGAGTCCCTACAACCTAGGATTCTCGAGATAAACTTGATCGAAGAAAATGTTGAAATCGTACGTATCCTATTTTATTATCCTCACTCGATCGTATTGAGTGAAAGAAATTTGAGTTAATTGAGTTGACGTGTCCTATTTTATCATCCTAACACGACTTGAAATTTTTCCAAATTGAGTCAACTGAAATGAAATTCGAGTCGAGTTGAATCTAATCAAGTGAAAGTGTTTGAGTTAAATTAAAAATCTTGTGCTAGTATAACTAATTCCATGTTAGAGCACATAAATTTGAAACCATATATATTTGAAAACTTTTCCAAAGCAAAATAAAAAAAATACTTTAGTATGATATACTTGAATTGTTAAATAACTTTGTTAGGTCTCCAAAATTATTATTCTAGAGAGTTTTTAATTTTTTTAACTTTCTTTATATATTTTTTAATTTTTTTTTTAATTTTACATATAAAATCTATTATTTGAATTATTCGAGTTATTCGATTTGTAAACTTCAACTTGAATTGTAAATTTTTAACTCACAACTTGATTGTATATAAACCAAACCAATTTAATAAATTTGTTTCGTACATCGTAAATAAGTGTACATTTTGGATGTAAACAAAGTATATAAAAATTACTAAATTACAAAATAACGTAATTACGGGAGTCCCAAATTTGTGCCACAAACCGGGTGAATGTTGGGCACGCCTAGGGTTTTGTCGCACTATTGCATTTGGTAATTGCTCGTTGACTTCGACTTCACCTTGACATACACGTAGAGGGGAAGCCAAGGGGGTTGGCAGGGCCTTGGCCCCACCCTAAAATGGAAAATTTCACTTTTAGTCCTTTTATAATTTTAAAAATTTTAAATTAGTATATGGTAAAATTACACTTTAGCCGCCTAAGAATGAGAAAAAATTGATTTAATCCTTTAAAAATTATAAAGATATATGCTATTAAAATGGTGAAATTCCATTTTTTCTATCATAAAAATGTACAACTTTATGTCAACCCCTTTAAAAATTTTTTTGGCTCCACCCTTGCGTGCACATCGGGGTTGATCGCTGACTTCGTTTCCTTCCTCCGTGGTTAAACCCAATCATGTTCTAGCCTCCCATCGTGGAACCCTAGGTTGAGTCGGCAGTTGCGAGGATAACCCATATCAGTAGAACAATGATGTCGAGGGTGTTTGCGACACTATCAGAGGGCCACTATATGGTGTCGCTTGGCCCAATTACGGATAGAAGGTGGGAATTAAAAGCAGTATCGGATGCGTCGGTGTTGCTGGTGGGATCAACATGTAATATGGCATGGTGGGTGACGATTGTGCATTATATATCCTTGGAGAATGTGTTGATGTAGGGAATTATAGGGTGTGCTATGGTACTTGTGTGAAATAAATTGGTGCTGAATGTGTTGCTGCATGAAATGATTGTGCATGTTGTGATGGTTTTAACAAAATAACTAGGTTGGATAAAGAAATAAATAAACCACACTAAGTAGGAGGTGGCACGACAATTGGGTCCTCTGATGTAGATGGAGTAGATGTTTATCCCACCATGTCTCCATCTCTCGACCTAGGATTGATAGGCCCTCATCTTGGCCTTCTACGGCGACATTGTCTACTCCTCTCTGAATCCAGTAGTAGATATTGCTTATCGTTGTGCCTGAACCAATCCATGTAATCTGGAGACGTCGCCAACTCCAAAGTGAGAAATGGTTCACACATTGGCAATAAATCATACCTACGCTCTTACATCTCGATATACTTCTTGTGGAATATTGGTCAATCTTCCTCGAGTCTACCCCACAAGTCAAAGGTCATCGAGCTCCTAGGGTGACGGCGAAATATGTTATGTACAATCGAACAGTCACATGACTCAGTCGAATTTGTACATCTCGATTGTTGCAAAAATGACCAATGACACTTCAACGTGCTAGATGTTGCAATTGGCCAAAAATTCAGTCGGGACGCATTTTTGAATCCTTGGATCTACATATGGCATCCATACAAATTGCATTACGAATATCTAATTTTTAGAACATGCATAATATTTAATTTCAAGTGCTAGAATACATATTATATAACTTTGAAAGTCATAAGCTAAACTCATTTTTGCTTTCTTGATTTAGAGCTAGTCAGATATCTTCAAGCTCGGTCGGTATACTGCTGTGTCTCGCGGGGTTGTTCCACATATTCAAATAATATGTTATTTGAAAATTACAATAATGAAAAATAAAAACGGTAATGATATTGTGGAATGAATTTTACCATATGACAAGTGGGAATTTGTAAGGGAGTTCCACTCGGGGGTATAAAAATAGTAGTCGATACCATACCCATGATTAGAGAAGGAGCATACAGCCGCCGATTTTGGCTTTATTCGATATCATGGTTCGAAACATTTCTCGATATAATGTCACCAACATAGTTAATCCCCAACTAAGTCGTCTCGATTCCTTCAAGTCGGCTAGTAGTAGTAGCCACTTCAAATGCATCAGATTGTGAGATTTATCTGGCATTAGCAGACCCCAGATTAACCTTAAGATGAATGCGTGCATAAATTATTCTTTTCTGACGTCGTTCATTCAAGCATCGATAGTTTGGAAGTTGTCCTCCAACCATTTCATCTCGATCCGACTACCCCTAAACTTGTTTGGCAAGTTCCCTGGCAATTCCTTGCATGTTGCACTCCAATCGGCAATAACAATTGGCCCCGTAACGACATCCCCATCGACTGGTAGACTGAGTTGTAAACTAACGTCCTCGAGTGTAATTGTACACTCGCCGCAGGAGAGATGGAACGCTTGCGTCTCCGATCTCCATCTCTCGATTAAAGCACTGATCAGTGGGGGATCCAATTTAGTCCCCCCAAGCATGCGAGCCACATATAAAAAGTCTGCATCTCGTAAGTGTCCATGAACGACCTCCGGTGCACCTTTGCTTAAGTTATTTATGTACGTCTCCAAAACTCGATCTTTGGCCTGAGTATATAAACATAAAAAATTAATAATCTAAACAACATAATAATTAAATATTTAAATTTAAATAATATAATAAATTTACTTACCATTTATAATTGAACGTCGGAGATATGTTTGTCATCCAAACAAATAAGTTGATTTGCCATTTAAAATTTTATAAGAAAAGAATAAAATTCAAAAAAAGAATTTAAAAAAATATTTGAGGATTGAAAATTTAAAATTGAAAATTAAAATTTGAAGATTGAAAATTTAAAATTGAAAACTGGGGATTGAAAAATGAAGAATGAAATATTGAGAATTTAAGAAGAAAGAATGAATATGGAGTATTTGGGTGGAAAGAATGAATGTTTGAAGGGTTTATATCAGAATTTTTATGGTTGTTGGAATCCTACTAGTCGTTGGAAAAGTTACTGTTGATATAGTACTAATAGAGGAAAACGCGTCCTATAAGGCGCGTTTTTATTACCACATCAGTAAAAACGTGCCCGGTAGGACATGTTTTTGTTCTTTCTCCTAAAAACGAATCCTATGTGGCGCGTTTTCACTGATGTGGTAGTAAAAATGCGCCATGTAGGATGTGTTTTTCATTCTCTCTCCAAAATCAGCGTAGATCGGTGAATTTTAAGAAAATTAGCCTAATTTTTTAAAATATTTTTTGCAGCATTTTCATAGAAATTAACCAATCAATTACGTCTTGAATATGGTAAAATATCTAGTTTAATTTATTTATAATAATTAGTTTTGTACAAATATTTCTCATAATTTTTTAGTTTTAAAATTATTTTTTTGTGATTTTGGAACCTTAGGTAGATCTAACTCTTCTGTACTGATAGAACTTACAGTTCTCAGCTCCCAATGATTGTATCCAACGATGCTTGAAGGATATCGTTATGGGGCATCTAAAATGAACAAATTTAATATCATTCATGAATTGGTTGTTGCCTTAATTAAGAGATGAAGGTTAAAAGCTTTTACTTTTCATTTGCCTTGCGGAGAAGCGGTAATCACTTTAAAAGATGTCACGATAATAACAGGCCTTTCAATCAATGGGATGGTAGTGACCGGACTTAGTGCCATTGACACAGAATATAACTGAGGGTGTTTGTTGGGTGTCGTGCTATCAAGGGAGAATCTGGTGGAATTAAACGGGTGCCAATTAAAGTGCACGTGGTTGAAGAAGCTTGTCGATCCAACCTCTCCATCACCTACCACTAAATTGGAGTTGGATCGATACGTCAAAATTTGGGTGCTCTAAATGATTGCGAGAATGTTCTTCACAAACAAGTTTGGGAACAAGGTCCATATAATGTTTTTCCTATTGTTGGTGGATTTTAAAGAGGCGGAGATGTACAACTAAGGGTATGTTGCTCTAGTGTATCTCTATTGGGCAATGACTAGGGCCGTCTGGAAAGCAGTAGACTATGTTAATGATTGTTGCATGCTCCTGCAAACATGGACATGGATATGCATGTTGTGGTTAGAGCCCATCACTTCCAAGTGTAATAGTTCCCTTTGAATTGAATGTAAAAAAAATATCATTGTTTAATAAATCATTACGTGTGTTTGGTTATTAGTGTTCATTACTTAATAATTTTAATTTAATTGATTTTGAAGTGAATTTGGTGGTCGGTTGGACCATATAAGTTATACGAGAGACTTGACTTGGATTCATCAAGAAATCAATGAACAAGTCAATGCAAAATTAAACAAATTCATAATTAACACTAAATTTATTTTATCAACAAAATTATGAAAATTTAAACATAATAAAATTAGCAATTAACTTTTACCAAATCAACCCTAAAACCTAAATTAAATATTAAAAAGTTAATACCATTATTTTTTAGTATAAAAATATATAACTTTTGTCAAATAAAAATATCACATTGGTCCAAAAATAACACAAGAACTACATTTTCCTAAAGTAAAAGAAAAAGTTGCCATGTGTTAAGCAAATGGCCCATGTCTAAGGATTTTTTTTTTTGGTATTTTTTAAATCTGTTTTATAATTTATATTTGGGGTTGTCTCTTTTAATAATATTGTTTCTAAAGTTCAAATCAAAATTTCCACTTAAAAATATAATGTATATCACCGTTGCATGCAACGCTTATTAATATTAATACTATTTTTTTAATTTCAGTGTATGTTATAATATACAAATTCAATAAATTAGTAGTAAATAATAATATAAAAAAGTAAAATATTTTCCCTTTAGATATTTGATAGTATTCGTTAAGGAGTGTCTTAAAAATAATATTTGAAAATATTATAATATTTTTACAAAATACACCATAATTAGTAATTAATAATATAAATTTAATAATAATTAAATATAAGACCAATAATAAAATATTTAAAAATATTTTACATGTAATTACTTAATAAAATCATTTTTAGTTTGGATATATATATGAAAAAACTATTTAGTCTTACTTAAATTTATTTTATATTTAATAAAATTTAAAAGTTTAAAAAAAGAATGTATTAAAAATTATAACCCAAATCTTTATAAATACATGAAAATTTAAATATTATAAAAAAAACCCAAAAAATAATATTTAATTTAGTTTAAGATTTAAAAATAGCTTGGCTCACCTACCTCCAATTATAAAAAGATGAAATAAAATAATGCATTTTAGTGGGTTAACCTACCAAAATATTCTTAAATTAATTTAAATTTTAATTATTAAATAATAATAAAAAGAGGTGTCCAATGTCGAAAGCAAAAACCATTTTCACCTACCTATTATATATAAAAAAAGGTGAAATAAAATAATGGGTCATATTAAGGAAACCTATCCAAATATCTTATATTTCTTAAAAAGGGTAATTTACTAAAATAGTCTTGATTATGTCCAACGTACGGTGAGAAATTGCAGTTCCACAGAAAGTCTTTGTTACCTGACCTTATTGTATCATTTGGCATAGAGATTTCCCTAACTTTCCAGCGAATGAAGTGACGCGACCCTAATATTTTGTTTGACTAAACAGGTATTTTGTTTCAGTTTTCTATAACCCAATTGATTAATTTACTTTTATACCCTTATATAAAACACCTGATTTATATATAAATGGTTATATTTGTCATTTACCATTTTAGAAATTTGAAAATCTAAAAATTAAATATTTTATTATTATTTTTGTGGTGGACCCAGTATCTTTTCTCCTTTTTCTCTATCTCGCCGTCAAAGTGAAAAGGCAAAAAAATCAGGAAAATTTTGATTTACATATAAATAGAGAGCTGAAATGTATGTAAATGGTGTGTAGGTTATACAGTGTATCTTAATCGGCGTTCGTTAGTAACAGTCCGGTGATGCTTGGTGTATTGTGCGCACGACCTCCCAAGCCTTGGATCCTCAACTCCCTATCTCTGTTCGCCCACGGTGGTTCAGCGGCTCACCATCACGAAAATCGTTTATTGCACTGGCCTTCACATTTCGCCGATTTATCTGCCAATAATCGGCGCTGCCGGCACCATTCAACGGCTTGTCGGCTTGGTGGCGGCTCAGAGGGTGGTGCAGCTTCTATATGGCATGCGATTTTGCCATGCGGAGGAGACAGAGGAGTGAAGAATAGAGGAGATGTGTGGAAGAATGTGGAGAGGAAAGGGGAAGGTTCCTGGAATGTGTCGTGGGATGCCAGACCGGCTCGGTGGCTTCGACCGGATTCTGCTTGGCTTCTGTTTGGGGTCTGCGCTTGTCTTGCGCCGATGCCGATGGATGAATTTGATGACGTTAACCTCGATGCTGATAATAAAACCGATGCTTCTTTAAATTCAGATGAAAAAAGTAGTAATCATTTGTCTTCAGTTGCTGCCGCTGATAATTACAAGGTTACAGGTTAGTTGTAATTTATTAACTAATTTTAATTACTGCAAATTAGTTTTTAATATAAAAAATGGATGAATTTGAATGTATATTTGATATACAGGGATTTTAGCGGAGGGCGATACTCAGTTTTCAATATTAAAAAATGAATTTGAATTTGAATTTGTATTTGGTATGCTGCAGGGATTTTAGCGGATGGACGATGTCTGTTCAGAGCAATAGCTCATGGAGCTTGTTTGAGGTCTGGAGAACAAGCTCCTGATGAAAACCGTCAAAGAGAACTTGCTGATGAATTGAGAGCTCAGGTAATTACAAGGAGGGTTTTTTTTTTTTTTTTTTTTTTAAGTATTTGATCAAGATTCACTATTTTATGTATAAAATTTCGTTTCTGAAGCTACAAATGGTAATAGGAGTTTTTCCCTTTTTATATGTTTAATCATGTAGGTTGTGAATGAGCTTTTAAAGAGGCGTGAAGAAACAGAATGGTAAAGCTTTGTCTTTATATTGGAATGCCATTCACTTTGATGGAATTTTTAATAAGCATAGGGCTTCATATGATATGATAACTGCAGGTTTATTGAGGGAGATTTTGATGCTTATGTAAAGGAAATTCAGCAGCCTTATGTTTGGGGTGGGGAACCTGAATTATTGATGGCTTCTCATGTTTTGAAGTGAGTTTCTATTTCTTTTAAAAATTTGACTATGAAGTGTTTTGTAATACACCTTTTGTGGGAGCTCTTCACTTCCTACCTCATTTTATTATAATCTTGCAATTAGCCTATCAAAATGATGAATAATTTAAGTTTCCATGACTTATGAGTTGCACGTAATATTGTGATCGATCCTATGTAATACTGCAGGTGATTTGCTTTTATCTTTGCAAACAGATATAACTGAGAGTCCCCTGCCACACTGAAATCACTTCATTTTTGTGTGATGATGCTTTCATTTATTTTGCATATTGGAACAAGCATTTCAATTTGCCTATTTTGTGAAGAAACTAGGTTTAAAACCACCGTTTGATAATTAGTGCTCGAGCTTTTGGGTTAGTCTATACCTTATGCATGAAACTCTGCTGATGGCTTATGGAATGATGTCAAAGCAAAACAGTAACTGTTCTTTTCTTATGCATTGTTCAAATTGTATTCTAACCAAAGCCTAAACTTGGAATTTGAATTCCATGTTCTAAATTCCTATCTATTTTTCCTCATGTTTTACTTGACTGCTGTATTTGACACCCCATTTTGATTGACAGGACTCGAATTTCTGTCTACATGATTCATAGAAGCTCTGGTAATTTAATAAACATAGCAAAGTACGGTGAAGAATACCAGAAGGAGAAGGAGAATCCTATTAATGTGCTTTTTCATGGGTATGGTCACTATGACATACTGGAGTCATTGCCGGAACTAATTTCCAGCAAATAAAGACATAGAAGTTTGGTCTTGTTATATGATTATGATTGCATAAAAAGAAATAAGCTCATCTTATTTTAAATGGATGAATTCCATTGAACCAAGAAATAGTCTGAGGTTGATAAATTAGTTTGCACCTACCTCGGCTCTTGCAATAAGCTCAATACAATTTTGTAGTTTCTGAGAGTGTTTCTTGATTTTTAGAACTCAATTCAATACTTCAGATTGGTGAAGCATTATAGTTATTTTAGTTTTTCTTTTTTCCTGTAAAATCAGTGATGATTGTTTCTTTTATTCAGAATGTCTTTGGGAAATTGAATTCTCCTAGTCTTTCTTGTCAACTCTCTTGAACTCTATAGCCTATGAAAGAACATTTGAGGGATGTGTTACAAATAGGTACTTGCACCCTTGTTCATTCCTGCTTATTGAATCTGCAAAATATGCATGGGAATAGGATAAAAGTTCATTTATTTGGTTGTGTAAATTCATCTTGTTGCCGAGTTTTAAGAATATGTCGGTAAACCGGCATGTAATCCAGTTGTGTTTCGTTTCTTCATATTTTTAATTTACTGTACTCTAAATTCCTTGGCTGTTTGTAAAGATTTGGAGTGTTTATTTCTTTGTACTATAACTTTTGTTTTGGTCCAACTTTTAACAAAGCATATGCCATGCTTTTAGACAGATTCCTCTATCCTTAACTGCAGTATTGAAATAGCAATCAAGTTGAGGGTGGAGGGTATTTGTTTTGATTCTAATGGTGAAAGATTTAAAAGGTAGCATATTTGCTCATCTTTACCCCCCCCCAAAAAAAAAAAAAAAAAAACTAGCTAGGAAAAAGAAGTGGTTGATGTGGGAAAGTTTAATGTCAGTAAGCATAGATATAGTATGGTAACACGCATATGTTGTTAATGTGATAAGGTTTTTTTGGCCTCAACTTGCTAGTGACAATGTCTTGTAGTAATGAGGAAGACAAGGGGATTTCTCACACTGTTTCCCTTAGTTGGCGTGGAGAAGAGAAGTAATAGTTGATCATGTTATCTTTGGATTTCAATCCCTTTGACGCTTGCACCGTAGTCTAATAGGTATGCATTAATATTGATTTTCATGATTTGATTGAAGTGGAAGAATTGAAGGGTTGTGAGTTTGGGATGGGATGGGATTGGATTGGATTGGATTAAAATCCAAAATTGGGATTGGAATCTAGGAAAGAGCTGTAAATCCTCTAAATGGTGGTTGGAAAAGTGAAAGGAAAGCATAGGGTCTCTGACTTTGGTGTCATGTGATTGTTGGTTGAAAAGAAAAAGTATGCACTTTTTTGTTTGGCCATGGCTTGCCTGACGTCATCTCGAAAAGGATGTATTCATTGTTTTTTAGTTTTTTTTTTCCTTATTTCATGTTATTTCCATTCTAAAAATAATAAAACTAACATAATTTCTTTTTAATGTCAATTAAATAGGGGTGATATGGGCTTTTTTTTATTGGCTTTAATCTATAAATTTGTGTTTAAATTATACTCTCTTTTTTTTTTCTATTTTGGTATCTAAATAATTTTTTTTGTAATAAATGGTATTTAATTTATTTTTAATTTTTTTTAAATTAATACCTCAATTAGTCATATTGTTAAATTTACTTTAAAACAAATTGTAACCCACTAATTAGTATTTAAATTATATTCTTTTTCCTAAATATTTAATTTTTTTATCACAAGTAATACCTGTTCTATTGATATTCATTTTACAAAAAAAAATTATATTTGTTAAAAAAATTCAACCAAATAATAAACCATTCTGTCATATGAACTTAAAAAAAATGTTTTTTAATTCTTTTATTTTCTTTATTTATTGTTTCTAGTTTTTCCTCCTTTTATGATATTTAGCAATACCAACAATATTTGAAATTTACCCTCTTGAGGTTGAGACACTAGCAATTAATTTTGTTTTCAAACTTTGCTCTTTGTTTGCTCAATCTGACGTGATTGAAAAAGTTATTTTATTGATCAAAACCAGTATTTTCAAAATTGAACTAGACCAATTGATCTAGAAACCGATCGGTGTACTAGGCTATTAGTCCAATTCTAATGAAAGAAAAACAGAAAAAAAGAGAATTATATAAGAGAAAATAATATTTGTCTTTTTTTGCCATGTGTTAATTTTTTAATTTTTATAACTAGACTTAACGGTTTAACTAACTATTGAACTAAGAGGCATCAACTTGGGAAAAAAAGTAGTTTAAGTATCACTTGTGACTAAGGCTCCGTTTGTTTGCCAGTAAAATATTTTCTGAAAAATGATTTCTAAAAAATAATTTACTTTTTTGGAAATGATTTACTTTTCTGGTGTTTAGATGAATCTGTGTAAAATATTTTCTGTTGTTTGGTAGATTTTCTGAAAATATTTCATAAAAACTGTTTTAAATTAAACAAATACATATTTAAGAATTTATTATCTTTTCATTATTTCATTGAGTTTATTACATATATATTAATAAATTTATATTTTATATATTTAAATTATGATCATCTTTTGTAATGATTAATTATGATAATAGTTATTTAAATGTATATTATTTATTATTACAATTGTGATTCTAATTGTACTTAAAACTAAAAAAAATTTAAATGACTAATCAATATCAAAAAGTAAAAAAAAATATATCAATATTTATATGTTTAATTTGATACCTAAGTCTACATTGATGTTTAATTTGGTACCATTTTTTGTCCTAATTTAATATCTTAATTCAATTTTAATATTCAATTTGATGTTAAACCATTACAATGAATATTTGGGAAAAGACAAATATAAAATTAAAATAGTTCAAATACCAATTTAATTATTGAAGTTAAACTCAAAAATTACATATTAACTTTATATAAAAACCAAATTGACTCAAATAAAAATGCATCCAATTGAGAAAAAGAAAAAGAAAAGCAAATAGAAATGGAGCTATCTATAGGCACAAAAATGGAGCAAAATTTAAAGTAAAACGACTACTATAAAAATAGCAGATAAATCATCAATCTAAGGAAGTTAAAAGGTATCGGGTCATTATCTAACATATATATAATTTCAGTTAAGTCCTTCATGAATATAATATATAAATATATATCATTTGTTTTGTCCTTCATATCATTTACACATTTCTCTTCTTTTTGTCATCAAAGTCGTCGTAAAGATGCCAATCTTTTCTCAAGATCATCAACATCAGTGGTAGGCTCGGACCTACACCAAATCACCAACAAGATTTGTCAAAGCTCTGGTGTATGCCCAGCGTGAATATGTTTCTAGAGGATTTGTGTGAAGGTGGAGTAACATACTCTCACCATACACAACACTTTCGAAAAACAAAATAAAACATAAAATTTTGGTCAAATTCTGTCTCTCCACTATAAAGATCATTTCTAGTTCCTTTACTTTCCAAAATATGTATTTTCAATCTTGAGCAAATAATTTGATGGCTTATTTTTTTTCTTGTGATGATGAGACAAATAATATTTTGTATACTTTGTGAATGATCAAGGAAAAGAATGCAATTAACAGACGCAGACCTATCTAGAGGATATTATAGTGCATAACAAAAATTTTTGAATTATGAAGCTTTTGCTCGAAAAAAGTCATACATACTTGACATTAACCAGGGGAGCAGCATTCTTTGATGCAATCCGACCCTTTGGAGCCGAAGATAACTGCTAAAAGAATGGGACAAGGTTAAGCCTTTATCGACACATTCTCGTAATTAGAAAAACGGAACATGTTACAGAATTTTTTTTATAAAGTCAATTTCAAGAATCCAACCTGAGAAGCAATATCCACACCAATCTCATCAAGCACCTGATCAGTTAAAAGCTTATAAATTAGAGTAATAGGGGAAAAACTTACTGGGAACAATGGCAATGAAACAAAAAAAGAAATTAAAACAAATATATATCAGTAAATAAAATATCTCACCTGGTTGGTGAGCTCCTCTGTTTCCTTTTCGGCCTCATCTTTATCTAAAGTTTCATCAATAGCTTCCGACATCATCTCTATCTGTAAAAAATACATCCAAGCAAACATTACTAAGACATAAAACACACTAGCACAAGCTGATCCAAGCTTTAAGTTTCTCTTGCAAAGATTTCTGTATGAACCAAAAATGTAAGCATCCTTGCATTGAGGACAAAGTGAATCGATCTTAATCAATTGTTAGCAGTCAACGTCATGTTCGCAAGACTCCTTATGTGCTAGTCTACACTGCATCACTTTCTAGGTATGTTCTCAAGGTTAAAGACTGTATGAAGAGGAAAAAATGTTTAGATACCAAAATGAGAAAAAAAGTACATAATTTAGGTATTAATTTGCGGGTTAAACATTTTCTTAAATGGATTTAATAATTTGACTAACAGAAGTACAAAAGTAATTTAGGTACTACTTGTAAAAAAAATATTTAAATACCAATATAGGAAAAAGAATATAATTTAAATATCAATTTGTGAGTTAAACTTTTTTTTTTATATTTAAAACTGACAGATAACAACATATCATTGGTTAAAAAATACAAGTCATTTCTCCATTTGATGTTAAGGTAACATACCAACATATTTGAATTATAGGTACCAAATTGAAAAAAAATTTCCTTTAAATTTCGACACCCCATTCTCCACCTCAAAAGGAATAATAGCTAGAGTGGTGTCAAATAAATTTTACTATAATTAAGAGTGAAATTAGAAAATTTGTTTGGAGGATAATAAGAGCGAAGTTAAAATTATGCAAGGTTGGAATATATATATTTATATTTAAAGATGAAAATAAAAAGGTATAATGTCAAATTTAGCTCTCAAAATTTTTATCTTTTGTCAATTTGATCTTTATTTTTTGGGGTTAAATTTGTCCTTAACTTTTTTAAAAAGAGTCAATTTGACCATTATCCTTTTAAAAAGAGTTGAGTTGTTATTTTTTAATGGAAATACTTACAAAAATATTAAAGGTTTCAACATATTAGCTCATATGGCAATCATATTTAAAGAATAATAGTCAAATTGACAAAAAATGTAAATATTGAGAACTAAATTTAATATTATGTAAAAAAAAACTTAGATTATTTATCTAACCTGATGTCTCAATCTGATTTTTTTTTTTAATGATATGAACTTGGCTTTATTTTATAATTTAACAATATTTTAGTTAATTCTAATTTAAAATATCTTTAAATTTCATACGAGCTAGATTAAATTAAGAAAGACAAAATTTCACTATATAAGTATGTTCTAACTCGTTTTGTGGATGGAAAGCATCATTTTTAAATAACCAATAATATATAAAAAAAAGTTATAAAAAAATATTTGTTCAATTTACAAATATTATAAATTATGTTTATGATTACACATCTAAGAAAATTTATAGTTATTGAAGTTTCTATTGCCAAAAAAGTATAATATAATTGCACCAATTACAAATATATAATATTATAAGATCATATTAATTTAGAAGAAGTAAATAAGTAAAATCTTATTTTTACTAAAGATAATAGTACTCTTTTTTCTTTTCATTATGAGCATAGAAATGCGAAGTATTAGCAATAAAATAATTAATATAAATATATTCGTTTGATTAATTAAAAAAATTAAACTAAAAGTAATGAATGATTTAGAGTTAAAAGTGTTACCAAATATTTGAGATGAAGTCAAAGTTGTGCCATGAATGGAATCAAGATTTCTCGACTTAGGAGAGTCATTCCTCTAAGGTGGTTGCGTGGGTACGACTACCAGCCCTACCCTACAGGTATTATACCAAGTCTCAGGCAAGCAATTGCCGAGGTTCTCAGGCATGTGGTTGAATATGGCCCAGCGGGACTTGAAGTCATGTTGGTGGTTTGGTTTTTTTGTTTTCTTCTTCCATTGCTTTAATTTTTTTTTCTGCTTGTTCTAGTATTTTGAATAGGACTTCATGATTTTTTTTTTCTGTACTGAATTATTTTTAACTCCGGGACCAAAGAATATTCCAAGTATTGGTTTTAAGATAATTTTTCATGTGAAACCGATCATGACGGTATAAGCATAACCCTGCTCCCAAAAATAAAATAAAAATTATTGAATTTTTAAAATTTTATAATTTTATCCCGATTCCAATACGAAATTCCTAACTTTATACTTCATTCTTTAGAAATTCCACCATGCTGATATATAAAATCTTTTAAGTACTTAATATTTTGGTAAGAGAGTGAAAGTAAAGTTTGAAAGTCTAGGAGTGAGGAATCTCTTGAGTTATTTCATGGCAAAGTATTGTCCCGAGCATAGCACGTGCAGATAAGGAAGCTTACATGGGTGAACTTGTATATTAATGTGTTGGCTAAGTTTGGGTAGCGAAACCTGTATATTAACTCCTTCGAGCATATCGATAACTTTGGAACTTGGTTTCTTCTAGAGCCTGCCTGCCCATAATGGGGGGTGGAGGGAAACGGCGTAATGACTCATTGATCACCATTGTTAGCTATTGGGATTCAGACAAAAAAACCAACCAATAAAAATGAGTAGGAAATAAAAGGAACAAAGCTTATTTAAAGTTGATACGTATGGAGAGCCATTGTCGAGTGCTTGTCGCCTTTTCATCTTTTCTGTTCTTAATGAACTTGGAGTCTTCAATTGAGCTATCCAGTGCACTGGGATAGCTTTTAACTGTTTTTACAGTTACTTAACGAAAATAAATAAATTAAGTCATTGACGGGGTACACTGAATAAATTATTTTAAGACGCCAGCTCCTATATATAGTAACCTTCCCGTCCATATATCTGTTTTATAATCTATAAAAACATGTATCATGGGTATACTGGTTTCATAGCAAAATAGAAAGACATTGGCCAAAATGGATATGGTCAATGCCAATCGAGAGCATGTCAATGAGCTACTTCAAGCTCAAGCTCACGTTTGGAATTCATTTTTTTTTTCAATTTCATAAACTCCAAATCACGACAAGCCCATGACTATTACTGAACTAGGTGCTGCACTATCGATGCTCAACCCTGCCAAAGCTCGCAGCTTATGCACGTTTAGTTCACTCTGGCTTCTTTGCCCAACAAAAGCTAGGCAATGATGCCAAAGTTGGCCTTTTCCTTATTAATGCTTTGTTAGATTTGTAAAATAAATCTAAAATAAAATTTAATAAACCAGGATCTATCATGTTAAATCATCAAGAACAAATCAAGAACAAAATTAGATGCGGAAGCATACCTGAATCCATGAATTCTTTAAAGTTTTACCAGATCTTGGGAATTTGATCTTTCAAATTAGCACACAAGAAATTCAAAGAATATCTGCTCCCTCTTTCCTAATGATGGGATATTAGAAAAGATATGTTGTGTATAATTTGGGGACCATAACTCTAATCAAATTCTAATTAAATTTAGAAAAGATACCTTGGCATATTAGTTCTAATCAAATTGTAATTAGCCCATCATTAATCAGAATTTGATTAGAATTCAATTACTAGAGTTTCTACACATATTTGACCCATACTTTATTTAATAATTAAAGCCCAATAAAATTTTAACCAAATTAGATCACTTTTAATTTGGGCTAACCTATTACGATAGTAAATAATAACATGTAATTACCCTTATTATATATGTGATGTCCATATTTTCCAACAATATCTCACTTGGACCACATATATATACTAATTACTCTATAATTACATGTCATTATATAACCTTATGAGCTCAAAATTTTACTATCATATCCAAAAGGTATTCCAAGCAATCTCGTCCATTAATTATGTTAACATAGAACCAAGACAACTTTCGTTACATATATCGTAACTAAATCCATCCATGATCACATATACTAACACAACCAAATGACATAGATCAAGTATGAATGTGTAGTATGGAAATTACATGCAATATGATCTAAACATGTCTATTTCCAACTGGTCCTTTTTAAACTTAAGTGAGGTTAGTACCAAAATAATAAACATAATGAATAAATTGAATACTTTATTTCTGATCAGAAAATAACCAAATACATAAATGTCTGAAAAAAAACATAAAACAAATAAACTATAAACTCCCAGTAAATCATGATATCCTCAAACAATGTAACACCCTTATGAACAGTGTGCTCATGAAAGACATTAGGTGGTAAACCTTTTGTGAATAGATTCACTATCATGGAGTTTTTCCCAATGTGCTCTATGGATATTTGACCATTTCGCACTCTTTCTTTTACAACTAGGAACTTTATGTCAATATGCTTTGACTTAGATGACCTCCTGTTGTTATTGCAATATAGCACTGTTGACTTATTGTCACAAAATAATTTAAGTGGTCTTTCTACATTCTCCAAAATGCGCAACCTTATGACAAAGTTCCGCAACCATATTCCATGGTTTGATGCCTCATAGCATGCTACAAACTCTGCTGCCATAGTGGATGAAGCTACAAGTGTCTGTTTGATACTTTTCCAAGATATAGCTCCTCTAGCTAACAGGTAAATATAACCTGATGTAGATTTCCTACTATCTTGGAATCCAGCGAAATCAGAATCAAAATACCCTATGACCTCCAAAAGATCTGATCTCTTATAAGTAAGCATGTAAACTTTTGTTCTCTGAAGATATCTTATAACCCTTTTGGTTGCTATCCAATGGTCTATACTAGGGTTGCTTAAATATCTGCCTAACATCCCAACAATGTACGCAATGTCTGGATGCGTACAAACTTGAGCATACATTAAACTCTTAACAGCTGATGTATAGGGAATCTTTTGCATTTCTTGAATTTCAAGGTTACTTTTAGGGCATTGAGTAAGACTAAATTTGTCTCCTTTAGCGACAGGGGTGTCACCTGGTCTACAACTCTACATGCCAAACCTTTTGAATACTTTATCGATATAGCTCTTTTGTGATAATCCAAGAATACCTCGAGATTGATCTCGATGTATCTAAATTCCTAAAACAAAAGAGGCGTCCCCAAGATATTTCATCTCAGAATGCTTAAATAAAAATCTCTTGGTTTCGTGCAATAAGCCTATATCATTAGTGGCAAGCAAAACGTCATCAACATATAGAACCAGAAATATGTACTTACTCCCATTGAATTTGTGATACACACAATCATCAACAATATTCATCTCGAAATCGAACGAAACAATTATTTGATGAAACTTGTGGTACCATTGATGGGAAGCTTGTTTGAGTCCATAGATGGATTTTGTTAATTTGCAAACCATATTCTTTGAGTCTTCTGACTCAAAATTTTCTGGTTACACCATATAAATTGTTTCTTCAATATCGCCATTAAGAAACACAATCTTAACATCCATCTGATGTAACTCAAGATCAAAATGAGCAACAAGCGCTATGATTATCCTAAAGGAGTCTTTCGATGAAACTGGAGAGAAAGTCTTTGTAAAATCAATACCTTCTTTTTGAGTATATCCTTTAGCTACAAGACGCGCCTTATACCTCTCCACATTACCATTTGCATCCCTCTTGGTTTTAAATATCCATTTACAACCAATTGGTTTTGCACCTTCAGGTAATGGGACAAGTTCCCAAACTTTATTATCTTGCATAGATTTATACTCATCTTTCATGGCATCAATCTACTTTTGAGAATTAGAAATTTTCATGGCTTGATGAAAGTTGATTGGATCATCTTCCATCATTCCATTATTATCCTCATGTTCTTGGAGAAATACAATATAATCATCTGGAATAACATTTCTCATTTCTCTTTAATGGCACTTATTCTTGAGGTTGTTAAGGTTGTTCTTCTGGAACAATTACCTCATTTTGAATTGAGAGTTGTTCAACATTGTCTTGTAGAGGTTCTGGATTCACTTTTTGATCAATGATAGATATAAGAACCTAAACATCATCAAAAGTGATAGTAGGAATTGAGTCAGAATCCAATTCCTCCTCAAAAGTAATGTCTCTAACCTTATTTCTCCCCCAAACTCAACATCCTAAAAAAATGTTGCAGTTCTTGTCTCAAAAATATTCCTTATTATGGGATCATAAAATTTATAGCCCCTAGATCGCTCAGAATAACCAATAAAGTAGTTGCTTATTGTTTTAGAGTCTAATTTCTTTTCATGTAGCCTATAAGGCTTTGCCTCAGCTAGACATCCCCAAATGTGAAAGTGCTTTAGACTAGGGTTTTGACCTGTCCAAATCTCATAGGGTGTTTTTGCAACTGCTTTATTGGATACTCTATTCAGAATGTAAGATGCTGTCTTTAATTTTTCTCCCCAGTGGGACTCAGGTAAGGTAGAATGAGCAATCATACTTCTTACCATATCCTTAAAAGTTATGTTTCGTCTTTCAGCTACACCATTCATACTAGGTGATCCTAGAATGGTGTACTATAGGACAATACTGCATTCGTCTAGGAATTTCGCAAATGGTCCTGGACATTGTTCACCTGACCATCATATCTACCTTACTACTCACCATCACGATCAGATCTGACATTTTTAATCCTTTTGTTGAGTTGATTCTCAACTTCAGCTTTATAAGCTTTGAACATGTCCAAAGACTGAGATTTCTCATGAATGAGATATAGGTACCCATAACGTGAGTAATCGTCTATGAATGTTATGAAATATTGTTGACCATTCTAGGATGCCGTAGGGAATGGCCCATAAATAATTTTAAGATGTCTGAAGATCTGTTAGCACCCAATCTCTTGGTTTTGGTTTGTTTTCCCTTAATGTAATCGACACAGACATCAAAGTCTATGAAGTCAAGGGACTCTAAAATACCATCAGACACAAGGCATTCAACTCTAACTTTTGAGATATGACCTAAGTGCGTATGCCATAATGGTGCTGAATTTTCCTTATTTAATTTGTGTTTAATACCACGTGATTCCACATGCAAAACTGTTTCTAGCAAATAAAGGTTGTCATAAGTATTTAAATAACCAGTTCTAATAACATTTGAATTTAAAGACAAATTAAATTGGTTGTTTCCGAATGAACAATAATATCCAAATTTTCCCAACGAAGAAATAAAAACTAAATTCCGTCTAAATGACGGTACAATAAAAGTGTCTTTTAAATCCAAATAAAAACTAGTTCCTAATAACAACCTAAAATGCCCAATCGCTCCCACTTCTACCGATTTTCCATCGCCTACAATGATGTGTCTTTCACCATCACTTGGCTTTCGGTAACTCAGGCAACCCTGCATAGAAACACTTATGTGAGTAGTAGCACTAGAATCTATCCACCAAGTGTTTCTGGGTACTGAAACTAAATTAATCTCAAAACAGACCAAGTTAAGAATTATATCTTTCTTTGCACGCCACGCATGATATTTGGTACAATCTTTCTTTACGTACCCAGACTTGTTACAAAAGAAATAACTCTCTATAGCTTGTTGTTGTTTCTTTTGAGCTGGACCCTTAGCAGCTTCATTATGATATTTTCTTTTCTTGCCCTTGTTTTTTGGGGCATTGGCCAAATGAGCACTTTCAGACTTATCACGCTTCAACCTTTCTTCCTCTTGCACACAATGAGAAATGAGCTCATTTAGGGTTCATTTCTCCTTTTGACAGTTATAACTAATTTTAAATTGATTAAACTGTGCAGGAAGCGATACCAAAACCATAAGAACAAGCAATTCCTTAGAAAACTCGATCTTAAATGCCTTAAGTCTTGAAGCAATATAGAACATCTCCATAATGTACTCCCTTATGTTTCCTTAACCTTTATACTTCATAGACATCAAAGAAGTCAGAAACGATGTCATCTCAACCTTATCATTTTTAGCAAAACGTTTTTCAATTTCATCAAGGAAACTCTTGGCCTGAGTAATCTCTTCAGATTCTATGCCCCTAAAGGCTTATAAAATGTTGTGCTTCATGATCATTAGACTCATGCAATTTGAACGATCTGACCTTTCAAAATCCCTTTTAACATAAGGGGCCTTTTCCGCAGTGAGAGGTGTGGGTTGTTCTTCCCTTAGTGTAATGTCTATGTTCATACAACCAAACACTATAAGTAAGTGCCTTTTCCATTCATTGAAATTAGTCCTATTAAGCATGGGTATAGAATTTATATTAGCAGATATTGTGGCAGTAGAAGATGAATTAGCTAAATATAGAACAAAAAATAAGCTCACATCAATATTCATAAGTAAACAATAAATTCAAGATAATGGCTAATCCCATCTCAAGATACCAAACACGACATTAATATCAAGTCTTTGGACAGTAATATTAACAGTAAGCGGAACACTTGTTGTAACAATCAAACATTGACAATAAATTATGTCAAACAATTATTTAATCTTTGGACTAACTTATTGCTCACATAAAATACCTTATAATTGTCACACATTTATCACCACAGATGTCGTTGAAATTCTGCCAAATATTAACTTACCTTTGGGTCAATTAATAAACGCATGAATGACAAAAACATATAATCATCTTGATATTTCAAATAAACTAATTTACACAAAAGAGGTCACTTTGGCAGCATTTTGTTTCAACTAATCTATTTAAAATATTAGACATCCTCAATTAAAACCCAAAGCCAAAATTTAAATTTATTTGTTTCGAAATATTTCTTTTAATTTCATCTTTCAATCAAATTAAAAGATATTAGTATATATAGGTATATATAGTTATCCCAAAACAACATACAGTGATGTTGGCAAATATAATAATAGTTGAATAAATCATAAACCATAAACAATTTCACATAAGACTTCAAATTTAAACCAAAATAATTTGAATAAAGGTAAACCTCATCTTAAGATATCGAACACTCCATTAATATTTCATTTTTGAACAAAATATTAACTTGTAAGTGATATCTTGGTGTAGTAATCAAACATTGACAATAAGAACATGTCGAACAATAAATCTTCCCTTGGGCCGATTTATTACTCACATATAAAACCGAATAATCGTCACATGTTTATCACCATATGTAATATTATTAACCTTCGTTTGGGCTGATCAATATCAACATAACTTAAGTTACATGCACAAAAACTTTTATATTTTAAAACAAAATAATTTATACAAAAAAAATCACTTTGGTGACTTATTGCTTCAATTAAGTTATTTTAAAATATATATAAACATACCAATATTCAAATTTAAAATTTCCCCAATAGTCAAATGTCAAAACTATTTTTTTATTGCTTTATAGACTCCGAAATAACCCAAAATAAGGTTGTCTTATTAATGTAATAAAAAACTAAAAACCTTAATTTTTGACTATTTCTTTTTTGTTCCAAAACCATATATATCAAAACCAAACAAAAATAATGTAGTGGTTCAAAGCCAAATAATTAACAAGCACATGTATTCATAATTTTGGCATGGATTAAAACACCAAAGTAATTCACGTATATACATGTATTCATAATCAAATAGAAAAACTTACTCTGAATTTACCATGTAAACCCAAAGTTGTATTTATGATTAAACAGATATTCACATGAATACTTGAAAAATATTTTCAAGCCAATAAATCGAAAAAAAAAAATAAAATCATAATAGTTGGCATATCCCATAATTCATACAATAAACCATATTATCATAATTTAACCAAATATTTGGAATCATAAGATGCCAAAACCTAAGATTATAGAACCAAACTTAAAACCAAAATATTTAAATATGTATATAGCTGACATGAATTTGCACCGAAACACCCATAAAATTGAATATATAACCATAACAAAAAAAAAATTAACAACTTCAACGATATCCATCAAAACTTAATTTCACCAATTAAACTATAAAAGATATCTTATTGAATAATGGTTATAAACACCTATTCACACAAACTATAATCATGCATTAATCCTCAAAATCATTGATATGCATATAATATATATACACATATAATATATACACAATTATAATAATATAAAAATAATACTGGCTTGCCTTACATATTTCATGTAAACTCAAATTTATATTCATGACTAAAGACATTATCATAAAACTTTTTTTATATGCACACATAAAAAAATCCATAAGCACTAAATATAAAAATAATCACAAATTATATAAAAGCCTTTATATGAGCAACTACTTATGAAAATTCATAGCCACCATATTTTAAAAAAATCCCAAATATTTTAATTAGTCGGGTTCCATAAGGACTAAAACTTATATAAGATAATTATAACAAAAACCAAAAATAATCATTCGTATATATAAATTAAATTCAATAGTGAATATAATTCATCATGAATAAAGACAAAAGATGATAATTTCATATATATTCAACCACAAATAGAAAATTTAAAACAAATAGTACAAAAAAAATACCAACATTCATTTATTCGATTATCAAGTGAATTAACTTTTAAAACCAATTATGCAACCTAATTGGAATTCTTCAATTGCAAAAAGTTGTAAGTTATAACTCTAATTTAATAATGACTTTAACCAAAATTTATAAAATAATTGTGTGAAAAGAAGAGAAAGAAATCTCACAAATTAATTTTTATGAATTGATTATAAATAAATAAACATTCATTTTTCGAATAGAATATGTAAATATTAAACTAGATTATATTTATAAAACCCTAAAATTTTATTTAAAGAATCAAAACCCAAAAATTTATCAGGAATCTCAAAGATTCAACATAATATATAATTAAAATATTAAATTCATAAAATTAAAAAAAAAACGAATCAATCCACAAATAATAAAGAATCAATTCATTCTCAATTATTCAACATGACAAAGCTCTGATACCACTTGTTAGATTTGTAAAATAAATCTAAAATAAAACTTAATAAACCAGGATCTATCATGTCAAATCATCAAAAATAAATCAAGAACAAAACTAGATGCAGAAGCGTACCTAAATCCATGAATTTCTTAAAGTTTTACCAGATCTTGAGGATTTGATCTTCTAAATTAGCACACAAGAAATTCAGAGAATATTTGCTTTCTCTTTCCTAATGATGGGATATTAGAAAAGATATCTTGTGTATAATTTGAGGACCATAACCCTAATATTTATAACCTTGGCATATCAGTTCTAATCAAATTCTAATTAGCCCATCATTAATCAGAATTTGATTAGAATTCAATTACTAGAGTATCTACAATATTTGGCCCATACTTTATTTAATAATTAAAGCTTAATAAAATTTTAACCAACTTATATCACTTTTAATTTGGGCTAATCTATTATGATAGTAAATAATAACATGTAATTATCCTTATTATATATATGATGTCCTTACTTTCCAACATACTTCTCGTCTCCTACTCAGTACTCAATAATGAACCCTTGAGCGCAACATCTTTTTTGAAACTTGTGTTGGATTCTATTTTAACAAAGCCTAGGCATTTTTTAGTTACTTGGTTCCAAAATGATGGTTGTACCCATTTGATACCGCACATGGGAAGACATTTTGGGACTATTTTAGCCATAATTCACAATTAAGCAATTTGTTTTTAATGAAGGGATGGCTAACAATGCTCGATTGACTACTAGTGTTCGAATTAACAAGTACAAGGGGACATTTGAGGGATTGGTTGTAATGCCCCAAAAATTTGACATAATTAAGTTTTTGTATTTGTGGCTAAGTGTTTTGTTTGTATATTAGAGGTCAAGGGTTCAAACTTTACTTTTGGAAAATTTGTTATTTTGTTTGACTTGACCCTTAGAGTTGAACGTTTGAATTAAGTCTATTTTGGCATTAATTTATGTCAAAAATTAACTTGTTGGTTCGATGGTTAAGCTTATGTATACCTTTTTGGTCCTGTGTTTGAATCTTTGCGCATGCGTTAAGGAAATATTTTTATGATACTTGGTAAAAGCCTATTAGTTTTTGTTGTTTTAAAAACCATTTCTTTAACTTTTTTCTCCCTTTTCTCCCTTTTCTTCTTATTTTTCTTTTCTTCTTTCTTTCTTCTTCACCTTTCTTTTCTTTTTTTTTTCTTTTTGCCTATTTCTATAAACTGTTACTGGGTTTAATTGGGAATTCTGCATTGTTCATTGTGTCGTTCGAAAGGTTGTTGCGTAAGTTTTGTCGTTATTCTCTTTTGTTTTTGCAAAATTTCGTTGTTGTTCTTTAAAGTTTGAAATTACTGTTGTTTGTCTGAATTTCTGTTAATTGTGTGATTGGGGTTTTGTTAGGCGAAGGTCTTGTGGGAAACGTTCCTCTAGCAGTCTAAGTTCGAGTAATTGCTATGGATTCATCAGTAAATGTTAGTTTGCTTTGGGGGTTTGTGTCGAAGTTTTTGACATGTTGGGTTGACTGTTGTTCTAATGCGAATTGTTCGTTTAAGTCATTTATTGAACTTCTAGTTATCGTTTTTAGTCTTGGGAATCACTCTTGTTGCTTTTGCGTTAAATCTATACCAGGTGTGTAATGAAAACTTGATTTTTCGCGAATTGCGAATGCCAAAAAACATGGCTCTTGACACTACATGGCATTGTGAGCCACACGGCCGTGTGTCAGGCTGTGTACCTCACTGTTTTGGTTTTAGGGTCACATGAACTAGGGACACGGGCATGTGTCTAGACCGTGTAACTTACTGTTTTGGATTTAGGGTCACACGGGCTAGGGACACAGGCGTGTGTTTAGGCCCTGTGTATCTTATTGTTTTGGATTTAGGGTCACAAAGACCAGGGACATGGGCATGTGTCCAGGCCGTGTGATGGGTTACGAGTCACACGGGCATGTGCTTGGCTGTGTGCCATACCGTGTAACTCACTTTTTTGAGCCACATGACCGGGTGTTGGGCTATGTGGACCACACAAGCCAGCCACCTAGGCCATGTGAATCCACACAAGCTTGTGGGCCAAAAATGAAGATTTTTCCCCTAGGCTAAGTCGTTGTTCGAATTGAACGTAGGCCTACCGTAGGGTCCATATGATCTGAATTAGACATTGAAACTGTTATTTGACAACCTGTTACTGAATAATTTGTTATTCTAATATATATATAAACATTTGTTATGAGATCTGATAAGTAAGTATGATAGCATTACATGAGTACGATCTGAAATTGTATTACTATGTACTTATATATGGTATTTGTTAAACCTGCATCCGCATCGGGATTGGGACTATACTTAGGCCTTATTCGGTCTTTAAGGTCAATAAAAGACTTGAATAACACAATTTATTGAATTTAAGTAAATGTAAGAAAACTTAACTAAATTCCAACTAAAATGCTCGTATTCATGCTCATCAAATGAGAAAAGTAGTTTAATATGCTACACCGAATTACGAAAAATCAAGCGCCAAAAGCATTGGTATGCTTTATGCCTTGGCTTGTCGCATACATAGCAACTCACAGGGTTGTTGGACTTTTGATTCTTTCTCAATTTCTTGAAGTTAGCAAGCTTCTTGTATTGAGGCTTGACTTTCTTATTTGGATTCCTGACATTCTTAAACCTGTTAAGGTTAGGACCTAAAGAAGATTCCACAAGGTTAACCTTACAAGATAACTCACTGATAGTGACAAAATCCTTATATTTAAGACAATTGTTGTAATACCCTTATCCTATTTTCGTTGCCGGAATAGGATACAAGATATTACCAGTTAAGTTGGAACAATTAATAACAATTTATATTCAATAATCAAATCAATTCCATAATCACAAGTAATATTCAATATGAAAGATACCATTCAATTCTAGCCTTAAATCGAACTTTTGAAGGTCTAAAAAATAAGTTATGGACATTTACAGACCAATTCAGAACAAATCAAAACATTTAGGAAGAAATTGAAAATTTTCAAGTCAGGGGTCACACGATCGTGTGTCCAGGCCGTGTGACAAAGCCCAGCCCGTGTGACTCTAAGATGGTCGTGTGGCTATCTGTAATACCCTAAAAAATTTTATAGTAAGATATTATCCTTGATATAGTAAAATAAAGAAATAAAGTGACAAAAAGGGAAATTTTGAGTTATGTCAGCATTAGGAAGTATATTATGATATATTAATTCAAGAAATGACTAAATCGTAAAAGTGAGAAAAGTTTTGTTGCACAAGAGTAAATACTCAAAAATTGAGGGGTTAAAACATAAATATGAAAAAATTGAAGGACCAATAGTGTAAATATTTTAAGGGTGGAATGATCTAGAAACTAAGGAAAATGGATGAATTAGGACCCAATTGAATAGGTGAAGAATTGTGAGGGATTAAATTGTAATTATACCAAATTAAATGGTGACTCAAGGATAGAATTTTAAAAGATAATGAAGGGAAAAATAGTCAATTAGAAGGAGAGAGAAATCTAGAAGGCAATGATGATGTGGAGATATTTTAGATTAATTAAATAAATAAATATTAGTTTATTAATATTTTAATTTGATTTTTTTAAAATTATATTTTTTTATTTTTTTATTATTTCATGTAATATATAAGGAAAGAAAGATGAAGAATTCTCTTCATCTTTCCCATGCATCAATGTGAGAAGAAGAGAGAAAAAAAAAGAAGAAAGTTTTGCTTTCTTTACAATTTGGTCCTTTCACCAAAAATCCACCATTTTCACCTAGAAATCAAAAGAATTTCCATAACCATCAAGAGAGAAAGATAACAAGGAGATTATGGGGAGCTATAATATCAAGTTAGATTCAAGAAATAGAAGCTGGAGGAGAGAGAAAATCAAGTTAAAGATTGAAATCAATAGAACAAGGTAAGAACATCAAGATTTCAATATATTTTAAAGTTTGATATTATTGAAAAAGCATGAAAATGATGTTATAGCAGAGTTTTCTTATACAAGGCTCTATATTCTTGATATGTTAGTGAAGGGAAATAAGAGAAAGTGATGGGAAATATTATAGAGAAATGGAATGAGGGTGTTATAAACTTGGTAATTAATATCTTGCACTAAAACAGTTTTGGACAACAGTAGTGGTCTAACTTTGAAAAATTACCAAAAATTGTGGAAATCAAATTAGAGGTTTAATAAAATATGAAATTAAATTTGTTGAGTCCAGTTTCTCATAGAAGAAACGGTGTAAGCAATGGAATTGTAAATTATGAGATATAATAAAATTTGTGATACAAGGTCAGAATGATTTTGAATTCTACTGTTCTGACTTTGGAAAATCATTAAAGAATGTATAAAAATATTTTGGGGTTTAAATTTATATTTTTAAATTTTTAATGAGTCTATTTTCAATAGAAATAAATGGGAACATCATCCAAACCCCGTACTAAGAGATAATTAATTTTTAGTAAAGAAAGGTCAAAACTGTCAAACAACAGAACAGGGATAAATTTAAAGATATTAATGTACTTATTGACTAAATTATAAACTCTAAAAAAATTTTGGTAGAAAGATATTTGAGTCTAGTTTTAAAAACATCAAGCGGATCTTAATTTGGAATTCTGTAGCTCAAGGTATAAATAATTTAGTGACTATGACTCAAGTGGATAGCTTGACATGAACATATAAGTAAATAGTTGAATTATGTATATATTAAGGATGTGGAATAGAGAGGAGGAGGAGGAAAATTAATATATGAATATTTAGCTAGCAAGGGTTTACATTAAAAGTGGATAATTTACATGTTTTAAGCTCAGGGAATAAAAGTAAAATTTCAGGGGCAATTTTGTAAAAATGTCAAAAATGACCAAATTGAAGGAAATGAATTGTTTTATTGTTTAAATTAATAAATTGAATGAAATTATTAATTTAAGATTGGGTGAAAATCGGAGAAAATAGAAAATTACCAAAATGCTCCTAAATCTTGGTATTTTTGCAATTTAGCTAGGTAAGTTCGTGTAACTAAATTTTGTATATTTTTATACTTGTATTGGATGTGTACATATAAATTATATAAATACTATGTATATATTTGAAATTATTTGCATATGTCCAAAAAAGCTCGATAAATGATAATGCCCAATAAGAGACAAGTTCCAGTTAAATATTGAATGTCGATAGATAAAGGTGATTTTCCATATGGAATGAGGTCTTGCATGTGTTGCTGATGGGATTTAGCTCGGACGAGTAATCCTTGACCTCATTACAGAAAGGATTTAGCCTAGACGGGTAATCCTGATATAAGCTCGAGCATATGTTAAAGAAAGAATTTGGCCTGGACTGGCAATTTTGATTTTACGTTGAAATCGAGATTTAGCCTAGACTGGTAATCCTGATTATATGATGTAGACAGGATTTAGCCTGGACTGGTAATCCTGCTGCATAGTTCTTGCTAGCGTCCTGATTGGTAGTGAATCTTCATGTGTTGCACACTACTATAGCTCTTTGTGAACATCCTGTTACATGATTCGATCGGTTGTGATCCTGCATACGTTGCGGACACAAACGCAGCTCTTTGTGAGCGTCCTGATATGGCTCACTTGAACTCTCTGAGACATGGCTATCCAGTGCTCCTATTACATGGATCTTTGTGAGCAATTATGAGTTTCCTAATTTAAAAGTTCTTTGTGAACTTCCTGAGATTTAGCTCGGATGAGTATCCTGATATGTGGCTCGAGAGTGTGCTTTCATATTATGTGCCCTAAAAAGGTACCACTGGATACAAATTGACGGATTACAGACTTGTACACTTTAAGTGTACTATATGAGTATCCATCGATATTTCAAATAAATTCAATGGGCAAAGTTCTAGCAGGGCTAAATATGAACTAAAGATAAGTTGCCATGGAATGAAATATGAGATATGGAAATATGACATGAAAAGAAATTATTTTTACATGTATCTGCCTGAAATATATGAAAATAATGTTACATGAAATATGAAAGTATGAAATGTTTATATATGAACATGAAATGGTTTGATGAATACGTTCATTTATGAGAATAGATTTGTACACCTTGAGTGTACTATCCGTATAGTTATTGTTATCTCAATTGATTAATAAGTAAAGTTCTGACATGAATTAGATTGAACTTGAGATGAATTAATATAAAAATGTAATTGAAATATAGAGATAAGTTTTGAAAACATTATATGGATACAAGATATGGTAAGGATATGTGTTAGGGCTTGTGATTAAAAGGATTAAATGTGCCATGCATGTTTATATTGAAATGAATGAATATAAATCGAAAGTTCGTTGGATTGGAAGCTTGGAGGAGATCACTCACACTATCCATTGGCCTATTTTGGTATATGTATATGGTAAATTAATTATAGTTAAAATGACATGTATAGGTTAATTTGGTCAACAATGGCATATAAAGGTTTGGTTATAACTAGCCATTGGAATGGCTAGTGATAAACATGTTTCGATGTTTACGTATAAAAGATCATATTATGGTATATGTCTGAAATGATTAATTTATAGAAATCATGTTAGTATAATGATGATGGAATTTGGTTAACATGTTTTTTACAACATGTATAAATATGAACTGAATATCTAGTAAATTTAAGATTAAATATGTTCGATTTTGAATATGAATAGTAAATGACATAAGTTAACCGAAATTGTCTCTGTAACCTTGTTTTGGTGACGGATACTAGTCAGGGGTGTTATATTTATTGGTATTAGAGCTACGGTTTAGTCGGTGCTCGGACTAAACATAGCATATGTGAAGTCTAGAAATACATGCCACTATCTAACCTATGATAGTGTGATATCTCCCGACTCTGATGAAAATTATTTTACTTATAGACAGAGATGCTTTCCAACCGAGCTAATTCCGATAATTCTGAGAACAATACTCAAGTATATAAGTAAAAAGTTGATTATGATGAATCGGAACTCATAAAGGTATGAAATAAATGTTTTATAATACTTGTTGATGATAAATGTTATGTTATACGTGTATATATATGAAAGTCAAATTTTGAGGCTTAAAAAAAGATGTGAGATTATTGATGACTTTGGTAGTCAAAGGAATAGTGATGAAATTGTAGAGATATCTGAATGTAACTGTTATAATCAGGTATCTTACAGTAATCTCTTTTGGGTATTCTATATGTTCTGTTATACCCAGAGACATATACAATTGTTGATTTTCAAATGCGATTTTTACTATATATAAAAGTTGGCTAATCATGATATTAGACGAAATTATTGTTGGTCTGATTGATTTATGATTAGTATTGTTTTATCTTTCTTTGGTTTTCAAATCCATTATGTTTGACCAAAGACTTGATAATAAGATTCATATGATATTATTTTCTATTTTTACTGATTGATTACGTGTCTCTATCACAGTTGTTTCTAGTGCGTATGTGTGATATTACTCTTCTAGACTTTCTCTGAGATATCATCAATCTCTTTATTATACAATGTGGTTTTTATTCTCGGAAATTTAGTATAGCTTCACATTTTGGAATTCTTTATTTCAGTATTATTATTATTATTATGGCCTAAATTTATCTATCAAACACGGTTTATCTGTAAACGATATTCATTGGCCAGAGGTAATTACCTTTATTACTGTTAAAAATCCTGACTCGATTATGGAAGTTCAGTGATATGGATCTTAGATTATGGAAATTGTATTATGGCACTGGTTGTTATTACGATTATTTTTGGTTTTCCTCTTCTATTTTGAAAAGTAATAATGATGTTGACGTATTGTTTCATCTATACGGTTGAAAGGTCAATTCTATTATAGAATTATGGTTTTTAAATTATCTAATGGTTATGGCTTCGATATAATTCAAAGCTTTAAAGTTGATAATTGAAATAGTTTTATTATGTGAACCATTTTTAATTTTCGTGAAAGAGTTTTCTATAATAGCTATATTGATGACACGGTTATTACAAAAAAGTGTAAAAGTGATATGCCTACATGATATAATTTGCTTAAGTAGATGAGATTAGAACTACTAGGATATTAGTGGTATATTATTAAGGAATTCTAATGCATTCTCCAATTAATAGCACGCTAGTGCTTTCTCATTTATTAGCACATTTGTGCTCTCTGTTTAATAGTGCATAATAATTCACCTTTGTATCAATTTCGTATATCCTAAGTGTTTTGTTTAATCTATTGGGCCTACGCTAAAAAGATAGACAATTGTCGTTACACTATCCCACACGCCTGCGTGCATAGACTGTGTAACTGTCTGATTTGGATTACACGGTCGTGTCATAGGTGCCCGTGTGAAAACTGCACCTATAATGTTTTAAACACGCTCTCGGCACATGCCCGTGTGATTCACATGACCCTGTGACAGCCCGTGCCTCAAGCCATGTGTACACAAAAATGACCAATTCCTTGTTCAAATTTCACCTTTTCTCTTGGGTACCTAGATACATTCACTTACACAATTTCTTAGGTAAAAAATCATCTCCAAACACACCCAAACATACTAATAAATTCAACCTATATATCAAACCAATGTGCCTTCATTGACACCACAAAAATGTGTCATGACATTTCAACTTTAAAATCACATATACAAAGTATAGTTATTCATCAACAAACCCTATTTCACTTCATCCCATATCCACATCTAATTTCAACATTATCTCATTCAAGATTAATACTTAACTTAAGGAAAACAAATATGCTTCTTTTGTTACCATCAAATAGCACAACTTAAGTATACTTGCTCCACTAAGATTTAATAACAAACATACAAAAGAAATCCTAGTACATGCCATATATACCAACTAAAACAAAATCTACCAAGGATTTCCTGGATAGTGTGATTTTTGGTGTTGATCCTATCCTCTAAGCCTTCAAAACATAATCTACAAAATGAACCAAAGATAGGTAAGCTTGGATATAACTTAATAAGTTCATTTTATAAATGAGAAACCTTTCCAATTAGTAATAGTGATCGATTTAGAACAAACATAGAGATTTATACAATATGCAACCTTGATCACCGTTTAACAATCAGTACAGTAGTTCAATATATTCAATGGATAATACTCGGTTGAGCTTACTCAACATATCAGTAAACAACTCTCAGTTGAGCTTTATTCAGTGTATTAGTAGATATCACTCGGTTGAGCTTTAGTCAATATATCAATAAGTAACGATCAGTTGAGTAACACTCAGATAATCAGTGAGCTTTTACTCCTTTGAGTAGCATATAGTATGTTTCAGTAGGGGTGCTCGTTTAAGCATCGATTCAGTATATTCAGTATTTCATTTTCATTCCAATATAACATAAATATTTGATATAACATTTAGTAAGACTACATTTACGTAGAATATAAAAATCATCAATGGTTTGAGTAAGTATACGAACTTACTGGACTAATTTGAAGATTTATCCAAAGTAAAGGGACTACTCTGTAATTTTCCCTTTCCCGCGATTGTCCTCATGTTCTCTATCTAACACAGTAGTTTCATTCAGTTAAATAATTCAATAGTAGAAAATAAATCACTTATTGCAATTAAGTCCTTTTTGACAGTTTACATAATTTCCCACAAATTTTCACCTTTATTCAGTCTAGTTTTTAAGCCCTAATCATGTAAATTAACCATTTTTCTTTAAACCCAATTTAAAATAAACATTCCATGGTCTTCTAGCAGTCCCTATCTACTATTATTTCACACTAAATGCAAACATTTTTATCATTTTATCAATTTAGTCCTTAAACATTAAAATCACTAAAAATCACTTTTCAAAATAGTCCACTCATACAATAAAACATCATAATCCTTCATAAACTTCAAAGATTAAATCAACTCATCAATGAAAACATTTATAATGTTTAACAATTTTGCAAATTAGTCCTCAGAATAGCTAGATTAAGCTAATACGAGTTCAAAAACGTAAAAATTACTTAAAACGGGCATTGAATCACTTACCAATCAAAGCTTTGAATAAAAATAACCAAAACCCTAACTTTTCTTGGTTTTTCTGTGGAGAAGATGAGAGAATTTCCAAATTTTTCTCTTAATTTTAGTTTAACTTAATATATATACTATGGTAATTTTGTAATTTTTACAACTTTCATAATTAACTTTAATTAATCAAGGTTAAGCTTTATTAAACCATATACTATACATAATACCATCTAATCCCACTAACTTAACTTTCCTATCGTTAAATTATTCATTTAGCCCATTTAATTTAATTACTCAACTTTGCAACTTTTACAATTCAGTCCCGTTTACTCATTAACCTATCCGAAAAATAAAATTTCCTAACCAAAATTTAATACGACTTTATAGTCCTCGTAAATATTAATTGAATAATATTTATGAAATATTTACGTTGAAATTATGATCTCGAAACCATTATTTCTGACACCATTGAAAATCGGGCTATTACAGTTGTCTTCCTTGATTTTCATGTGGTAGATCAGTTCTTCAAAGAACATGTCTTGCTTCTTGTGTTTTAGAATATTCCAGTAGTTGGTTCTATACAATGGTTTGATTTTGGATAGATCAGAGATGTACTTGTTAACATCGAGAGACATTGTTTCTATAATAGGAGGTAAATTTGCTTCTAAATTGTTTGAAAATTACTACTGCAAAATGAAATAAGCTAACACTGAGAAGTGCAAATAATAAGGGAAAAATAATTAATTAATTAATTATTGCGTCGTGAAGAACCACTACCTTAGAAGCAATTTCGCCTTAATCGGTGTAATCGAAAATGGACGTTGCCTCCCAAGGTTAACACAATGCTTCAAAATTTGTACGCCCGAATGAGGAAGATAGAACACAATTGGTACTGCTCTTTTTAAGTTTACGGGAATTAAGATAAAAAATAATTTTAAAGGTAGCTAGGAAATTTGGCTAGAAAAACCCACTCTAGGATCAATTCCCATTAAAGTTTGGAGGGGTCACAGATAGTCCTGCTTAAAACCCAAACTCCTAAAGCTTTAATGTAATTTTTAGTAGAATAACAATGAAAAATGATTGAGCGAGAAGAGTGATAGAGGCTCTGGTGTTTTTTTGTGTGTGTAAAAAGTAAGGAGAAATGAATCATATTTATAGGATTCAATAATATAAATAGTTCTTCAAGCTCATGCTCGCGCTCACTTTTTTGAAGCATATTCTCTTTAGAATGTGCAATTGATTTAGATATATTAGATATCATCTAAAGTGATAGCATGTTATTGATTATTACAGAGCTGATTGTTGCACGGTGCTACATGCTCAGATGCAACACAATGATACCATATTATTATTGTTATTATTATTTTGATATTAATAAATATTCAAGGTAGATTATAATTGTAAAAACCCAATTTTGCTCGGCCCAAACAAATAAAACAAAAACAAATAAAAGTCCATTAACAGTCCAAATTACAAGCCCAATGACCAAATCCATCTGCAAACCCTAAAATTCAAAAAAAACCTAAGCCCAAAGTCCACTATCCTAAACACATCAGAAACCCTAGTTTCCCTTGTTCTTTCAATTTTGCCTTTTTCTCACACAAAGAAGCACACCTTCTCTGTCACTATTTCACCAAAATGGCAAAGCATGGCTTCCAATCGCCATTGACCTCTACAGATACCTGTAAAAAAGAGGAAAAAAACAAAAATAGAGACACAGAAGCAGAGAATAGTAGAACAAAAAAACAAAAAAAAAACAAAAAAAAGTAATATAATGTAGTATATTTTGATTATAAAAGCTGAAAGAAAAAAACCTTTGTAAGAGAGATTGGAAAAGAAGAAAAAAATCGAATACAAAAAGAAAATAAAAACTAAGTTAGGAAAAAAAACTGAGTTGTTCATCTCTCTCTCTCTCTCTTACTTTTTATTTTGAAAAATATAAGAAAATAAATTAATATTTTAAATTTTACCCATTCATCGCCACTAGGAGGCCCTCCTCCACTTTGAAAGGTCTACGAACCCCTTAGGGTTCACCGACAGCCACATCAGAGAAGAGAAATCGAAAGGTTTCTCGGCTTCTAGTTGAACTTTGACTGGGTTTTTGGAGGATATATCACCAGATCCACGATCTACACAAGAAAAGGGGTTCGAGGGGGGGAACTTTTTTTATTTTCCTGCCACCGGAGGTGGCGATTGCCGTCGCTGATGACTGGTGGCCATGGCGGAGACTCACCGGCCTTGTGACGGGAGAGGAGTGGTCTTGAAAGAAAAAAAGAAGAAGAAAGGAAGAATTTTTTTTTGAAACAGGTTTTAAAATGATTTTTTAAATATTTTTTAACTTATATAGGTTTAATGAAACTACGTCGTTTTCGCATGGCTTTAGGAGCCCCAAAACGACGTCGTTTTGACGCTGACCTGAAGATCCGACCCAAGTAGCCCTAAGATCCGCGTGGTTTTTGAAGGGTTGGAAAAATTTCTTCCTAGACCTTTCTGTTTTTTTCCTTTTTTAATTTCATCCCATACTCCTTTTTACTTATTTCATTTTTACCCTTTTATTTTATTTTCTTACATTTTGGTCCTTTGACCCACTGTTGACTTAACGGAATGACATGGGGTTGGGATAATTACCCATTTGGCACCTACATCTTTCGTATGTTTTAATTTAACCTTTTATTTGTTTTTTTTTAAATTTATACTTTAAATTTCATTTAGGTTCCAATTTAGTTCTTTGCCTACTTATTTTTTTATTTTTATTATCATTATTTTATTATTTTCGGCACTTTTATGTCATTCACATTTATCCCTTTCAATTATGCATCTTTTATTTTTATTTTGAATTATCATGTTTATTTTATTATTAAATCTGGTATTATGATTATTTTTGTTATTATTATTACCATTGATCAATATTAGTATTATTATCATTATAGTTATATTATTAATATTGTACTATCATTACCATTACCATTGCTACTATTATTTTATTCCTTTATTATTTATTTATAATATTATTTTATTTGTACTTTTGTAGCAATTCCATTTTTACTAAGTATTCTATTATGCTTGTACATAATCAATGTCCAAATAAATTAATTGTAAATCGCATTAAATATTATATTTGTTTTTACCTGACGCATAGGAAATAATTAGAAACAGTACAATGTTCTTTAATTAGGGAATTCGATAAATCATGCCCTAACTTACGTGGTACGTCTTTCTCTTTGAACCGAGATAATCGACATCCTTTTAAAATAAAAACACATAAGATTTAAGTACTAATTAAATAATGAGCAATCTTATTTTCGAGGATTCGAGATGTCGTGTCCTAACTTACGAGACATGACCTTTTCGTTTTGGTTACCTCGAGATAAGAAGGCCTTTTACATAAGTTTTAATTCAGTTAGCGATATTTTAATTAAATATAGATCATGTAAAAATGGATCGCATTTTAATTTCTTTTCAGATTCTCAATATTCGATGCTAAGATATTAAGTAATCAACTAGGTACCAATTTTGGGCGTTATGAGAGTGCTAATCCTTCCTTATATGTAATCGACTCCCGAACCTATTTCCTAGATTTTGTAAACCGAAAATCATTGTTTTAATAAACCTAACATTTTATTAAAATGACTAAGTTTTGAGGTGATCTAATCACACCTAATTAAAAAGGATTGGTGGCGACTCCATTTTCGTTTTTTTTTAAAAAGTTGATTTCCACAAAAAAGGTTTCGACAATAATATTAGTATAATAAAATAATTTATAGTATCTCATTGTTAATAATATGTTCTAATTTAAATAATTAATAGAAATCATTTATTAATTTAAATATATAAAATATAAAAATATAAATGAAGTGGAAATTTATAATTTGATATCCAAATTGTTTTGAATAAGTTAAACGATTGAATTTGAATTTTTTATATCTAGGTTTAAAAGTTTACGGGTGAGCGTTCGATCGAATTAAATAAAAAAATAGTTAATCAAGTTGACGAATCATATTTTATCATTTTAACTTAATTTGAAATTTTCTTTAATCGAATCCAATAAGATAAAATTTGAATCAAATATATTTGTTCGAGCTAAATTAAAAAAAATGACTTTAGTATTTTTTTATTTTTATGTAAATATTTTTCTAAAGTTTTTAAATATGATCATACAAATACAAAGAGAAATTGAAGTGAACAAGTGAACAAATAAAAGCAACAAATGAAGAATAATGGGAGGATTTTGATTTTTGGGTAAAGAGGAGAGGGAAAGTAAAGATTTTTGGGGGGTAAGAGGAGGGGAATAAAAAATTTGTGGGGTTTTGATTGTGGGGGTAAAAGGAGGGAGGAAAAGTAGAAAATTTTGAAAAGAAAAGAGGGGGTAAAATGTTGCTGGGGCAACTTCTTTTGAAAATGAATACATGTACTGACATTATATATATATATATATATATATATATATATATATAATCAGCAAAATTATCCTTCTTCATATATATGTTCCATGTCATTTTGAGAACACAAGAAAAGACTATTACCGATCGAACAAAATAAATTGGTAAGAGACCGGCTCCCATATACATGTGAGACCCCTGTCCGATCAAACAAGACTATCATAGACTAATTCACACCAGCATATTACAAAAAAAAAGTATCATAGATTATTTTGTTACAACTGTAAATAATATATACTATAAAATTAGAACTATAAACTAGAATCTGTCATGTCAAATCGTTAAGAATAAATCAAGAATAAAATTAGATGCGGAAGCGTATATGAATTCATTAATTTCTTGAAATCTACAAATCTTAGGGTTTTAATATTCCAAATTAGCACACAAGTAATCTAGAGAAGGTGTCTCTCTATTTTCTAAAGATGTAATATTAGAAAAGTTACATTGTATGTAATTTGGGGACCATAAACCTAATATATATAACTTTGGCACATTAGCCCTAATTTTTAATCAACCCAATTGATAGAATTTATAAATATAAATAATTAAAGTTATTAAATTATTTAAAATTAGGACCAAATTGATAGAGTGTTTAAGTGTATAAGACTAAATGTGTTAATATACCAATTAAAAAAGGTCACCACATCATTTTTGTCAACAATTTAACAGAGGATGATCAAAATAGAATCGAAAGAAAACATTAGTGATGAAACTGAAAATTTTTATAGTTTAATGACTAAAACAAAATACGCTAATAATTGAAGTCTAATAATATAATTTATCCTAAATTTAATAAATTCATGCTTTTTTAATTAAATTACATCTCATATACATTTTATTCTTACTATTTATATAGAAAATAGAATACAAATCCAAGTTCCCAAAGTATTATAATGATAAGAAAAAGTTATGGGTACACAAAATCGTAGACATTGACTAATATAATTATGGTCGATGTCATGGGCAGCATATTAGTGAGCTACTTCAAGCTCATGCTCACTTTTGGAACCACATTCTCATTAAAATGTGCCATTGATTTAGATATCATCTAAAGCCATAACATGTTCATGATTATTGTTAAATATGACTCTTATTTTCAGTCAAATTTAAGAAATAATAATTCAGTTAAACTCTGTTTATTTGTTTCAAATAAACACTGATTAGTTTAGATTATTTTATTATTATTTGACTTATGAATTTAGCCTATAAATAGGCTCTTTTATAACCTTAGAAAAAATACCCATTAGAGATTAGAACTCATAACACATTTAAAGAATTTTGTGTTTGCGTTTTGTGGGTTTTTTGTTTTCGGGTTTTCGGGGTTTTGTTTTTATCTCCATCTTTTGTACTCTTTGTTCTTTTGTCATTATAGTAAAATTATCTTTGCCTGTGGTTTTTTTATCATCTTTGGAGGGGTTTTTTCACGTTAAATTTATGTGTTTAATTTCTCAATTTATTTCGCTATTTTTTTTGTTCGTTGCTTAATCGGGTCGATTCTAACAATTACTACTGAGCTGATTGTTGCACAACCGATGCTCAACCCTACTAAAGGATGTAACATGCTCCGATGCAACACAACGATACCATATTATTATTTTGATATTAATAAATATACAACTGAAATTATAATATTAGTATAATAGAACAATTTATAGTATCTCATTGTTAATAATATGATACAATTTAAATAATTAATAGAAATTATTTATAAAATTTAATTAAATATAAATGAAGTGTAAATTTATAATTTGATATCCAAATTGGATTTTGATTAAGTCAAAAGATAGAAGTTTAAAAATTTTTTGTTATATAGGTTTAAAAGTTTAAGGGTGAGCGTTCGATCAAATCGAATGAAAAAATTTCGAGTTAATCGAGTTAATGAATCATATTTTATCATCTTAACCCGATTTAAAATTTTTTCGAATCGAGTAAAGTGAGATCAAATTTGAATTGAATCAAATATATTTGTTTAATTTTAATTAAAAAAATGACTTTGATATTTTTTTTATGTTGATGTAATCTTTTTTTGAAAATATATTTTTTAAAATTTTTAAACATGATCATAAAAAAAATTTGAAATAAACAAGTGAACAATTAAAAGCAACTAATGAAGAAGATTGGAGGATTTTATTTTTGGGGTAAAAGAAGAGGGAAAGTAAAGATTTTTGGGGGTGAGGGGAATAAAAAATTTGTGAGGGTTTTGATATTTGGGGATAAAAGGAGGGAGGAAAAATAAAAGAAATTGAAGAAAAAAGGGGGTAAAGTGTTGGTGGGGGCAAACGGGGTTGAGGGTGGTAGTTTGGTATTCGATTTATTTAAATTATTAGATTTATTTAAATTTAAAGTTTCAACTTAATTTAAACTTAAAATTAAAAAAGAAAATTTGAATTGACTTAATTAATTCGATTCGAATAATTTAAAATTTAAAATATTTTTTAATTTTTTGAGTTAAATCGAAATTTAATCACCTTATAAAAGTTTGTTTAAAAAGCTAATTTGATTTGAAAAATTATCCTTTTATTATTGCTTTTCATTTGAAAAATACTACTTTTGAAGTTGAAAGCAAATCATGAAATAAAAATGAAGAATATGATTTAATTATTATATTTTATAGTTTATCCATATAAATTATATATATATATATATATCAAATTTGATAAATTTCATATTTTTAATTATATGGATTATGTAAAAAAATTTAATTTGTTCAACAAATATTATTGTATATAATATTTTAAATTGATATAATCAAAATATTATATTTGTTCGAAATTTTATATACATGAAAATTTTAATTATATAAATAAATTTAACCGTTGAATCGTTAAAATATTAATTTTATATAAAATAATATAAAATTATTTTAATTTTACAGAATGTTTCTTGCCCGTACCATGGAGAAATGAAAAAGTAATTGGTAAGAAAAAGGATGCTAACGAAATTGACGGATTGATATGTTGGAAAACTTAGGTCAATTTCGGTTATTTATTTATTTATTTATTTATTAGATTTGCTTTGTACTATGTTTTTTTTTTTAAATTTCTTTAAATATTTTTTCTCTCGTTTTTAATAACACTACCACATTTCCATTTAAAAATTAATAATTAAATATCCTTTTATGTTGTGGTGTTTCAGCAAGTTTTTTTTTTTTTTTTTTTGTCATTTGATATACGGTCGTTTCTAATAAAACTACCAAATTGCCTTTTTTTTAGAAAAAAAATATTAGAAGGTTTATTATATTATAGGTTAGGTTAGGTTATATATATATATATATATATATTAAGATTTTGATTGATTAAGTTTTTTTCTTTACAAAATAATAAATAATTTTTTTTATTTACCATGTAAGAAGTATATTATATCTTGAAAATAGTAAAGGGTTTTTATAAAATAATACATTATTTAAAAACTAATTAAAAAAATCAAATGCGTAAAATACAATGCAAGTACAGTTAAAATCTAATAATTTATAAATATTGAAAACTATAGTTTACGTATGCTGCCAGAGTTAGGGGTGAGTATTTGATTGAGTCGAGTTGAATTGAGTCAAAAAATTTTGAGTCGAGTTAATGAATCCTAATATTTATACACAGTATTACGTTTACATGGATCGATTATTTAATTAGTAGACAAAGTATAAGATTCTTTAACTACATAAACAATATAATGGTTTTGCCTTTTAACTTAATGGGTAAACAATTATCAAAATAACGCAGTTTTATATTATAATTTAATGGTTTTGACTTTTATTTTTAAAAAATGTCAACATTTTGTCTTTTCTTATTCGGATTTTCGGATAACTTAAATTTTGTAATTCATATTCGAGTTAAACCGAAAAAAATTTGATTTTTTTATTTGAGTTTATCCAAATAACTCGATTAACAACTATTTAATTTAAATTTTAAACTTTTATCCAAAATTTTTAATCAAATTTTATTTACCCCTAACCAGAGCAACTTCTTTTAAAAATTAATACAGTTAATAATCTTTTCTAGAAACTCATAAACTTGATTGACATAATATATATATATATATATATATATATATATATATATATATATATATATCAGCAAAATCATCCTTTTTCATATGTTCCATGCCATTGTGAGACCGCCAAAAAAGACTTACCGATCAAACAGAATAAATTAAGTAAGAGATCGGCTCCCATATACGTACGGGACCGTTCTCCGATCAAACAGGAGAATCATAGACTATTTCTTAAAAGAATTACAGCCTATAAATATCATATGTAATGATATGCTAATTCACACCAGCATATTTAACAACAAAAAAAAGTATCATAGATTATTTCTTAAAAAAAAACCTCAAAAAAGGAAAGGAAAGAATAAGATGTCAGCTAAGATGAATATGGGCAATGCCAATGTGGAGGATGCTAATGAGGCACTCCAAGCACAAGCTCACATTTGGAGCCATGCTTTCAACTTTGTAAGCTTCATGTCTCTAAAATGTGCACTTGATTTAGGCATCCTAGAAATCATTCAAAATCATGGCAAGCCCATGACTATTACCGAGCTAGTTGTTGCGCTACGGATGCCTAACCCTACTAAAGCATGTGACATCTATCGGATCATGCGCATTCTAGTTCACTCAGGCATCTTTGCACGCCAAAAGCTATACAATGATGCTCAAGAAGAAGGATATGTTCTCACCAACTCTTCTCGTATTTTGCTCAAGGATAATCCCTTTTGCATAACACCTACTTTGAAAGCTACGATGGATCCCGTTATAACAAAGCCTTGGAGTTTTCTAAGCACCTGGTTCCAAAATGATGATCACACTCCATTTGCTACCACATATGGGGAGACATTGTGGGACTATTTTGCCCATGATCCACAGCTAAAAGATTTGATAAATGATGGCTTAGCTGGTGATTCTCAATTAGTTACTAATGTTCTCGTCGACAAGTGTAAAGAGGCGTTTGAGGGATTGAACTCCCTTGTAGATGTTGGGGGTGGCACAGGAACTACGGCCAAGGCCATTGCTGATACATTTCCACTCATGGAATGCACTGTGTTTGATCTTCCTAATATCGTTGCTGGCCTGCAAGGCAGTAAGAACTTGAAATATGTTGGAGGCAACATGTTTGAGGCATTTCCAACTGGAGACGCAATTTTATTAAAGGTTAAGTTTTACTAAATTTATTCTCATTATTTTTTCTGGTATTCTTACTTTTATAATAATGCACAAAAAATTCCATTTATGTTTTTGAGCTAATTATGAATGATAATTGAACAGAAAGTGTTGCATGATTGGGATGATGAAGGATGCTTGAAAATTTTGAAGCGATGTAAAGAGGCCATTTCAAGCCAAGACAACGTAGGAAGAAAGTTGATCATAATTGACATGGTTGTGAGGGAGAATGAGAAAGTGAATGATGAAACCTCAAACTTAACTAAAACACAGCTCTTTTTCGACATGTTGATGTTGGTGTTGGTGGCTGGAAAGGAGAGGCAGGAAGAACAATGGGCTAAGCTGTTTTTTGCAGCTGGTTTTAGGTCCTACAAAATTACTCCTATTGTGGGTTTTACATCTCTCATTGAGGTTTATCCCTAAGAGCCTTTGGTTATTGCTTTATTAGTGTAATAATAATGGCTGTTACAAGCCCAATTTGCCCAGCCCAAATACAAAACCTAGCTATTCTAAAAAAAACCTAATCAGTCCAATTACAAACCCTAACCTACTATCCTAAACTTCTCCAAAAAATCCTAGTCCCCTAAGTGTGCCGCCCCTATCGTTTGTTACCACCCACCCACCTGCTCCATCTGCACACATTAATGGAGAAAAGACAGCAATCCAAATAGTAGAAATAAGAAAGAAAAATCAAAATTAAATGTAATCTTTATTTTCGGCTATATAAAGCCTTCTAAATCCATTGTAGAAGAGGTTTTTTTTTTGTTTTTAATAAAAAAGGTGGTTCAAACTCTACTAAATAAAAAAAAGAGACAAAAACAGACCCTAGAAGAGAAAATCAAAATCGGAAATAAAAAGGTGATTTAAGTTTCTTTAGTTTCGAATCTTTTTTTTTTCTCTTTTCTTTCCTTTGTCTACATATAAACACACACACATATATATATATATATATATTATTTTAAAAATATAAAAAATTAAAAAAATATATCTTTCGGCGACGGCGGCGGACGGAGCCGGAGCTTGGCCGGAGGGAGAGGGCCTTGAGAGAGAATAGAGAGTTTTTGAAGTTTTTTTAAAAACACAGGAAGAATGAGTTTTTTTTTTTAAATTTTTTTTGACTTATATAGGCCCCCAAACGACGTCGTTTTGGGACTGGCCTTAAATGCTCAAAATGACGTCGTTTTGACCTGGATCGGACCGACCCGACCCGACTCGACCCGCCCAGGATCCGCGTGTTTTTGAAAAAAGGGCTATTTGCGCATTTAGCCCTTCCGCTTTGTTACAATTTTATGATTAAGTCTTTCGTTATTTTTAATTTAGCCCTGTAATTTTGTGTTTTCTTCATTTTGGTCCCGTGTAAAGTGCAACGTTTTGGAGGGAAGAGAAAATTTCCTTTTTAGTCCCACATGTCATTCGCGCACTTCAAATGGGTCCCTCCTCTTACTTTTATTTTTGATCTGCCCCCAGAACTATGTTTTTGTTTCGATTTTAGTCCTTTTTTTGTTCATTTTCATGCATTTATCATTAAATTAATTATTTTTAATATTAATATAATTCTTATATCATATTTAATATTATTTTTATTATTATTAGGTTTATTATCGTAGGTATTGTTATTGTTTTCTAATATTATTATTATACTTATTATTTGCTACTTTTTTTAATATTATTAATATATTCTATTTACTTTTTGTACTTCATTATAATTATTATTATCATATTATATTTAGTATTACTTTAATATTATATTAACTATTATATTTTATTATTACTATTATTATTACTATTACATTATTAGTACATTATGTAGCGACGTAAAAATTTTGCTTTCGGTCGCTAATTGTGGCGATTTAGTGAAAATTTGAAATCCAAGTTTCGGTTTTATTAAAAAAATGGAGTCGCCACCGATCTTTTTTCTAGGTGTGATCGGACACCTAATAAATCATCTTTTTGAAGAAAATTCATTTTTTAAACAAAAAGAAGGCCGAATTTAGGCCTACTTTAAAAATCCAGAGAAAAATAGGGTTCGGGAGTCGGTTACGCACGAGGAAGGTATTAGCACCCTTGCGACGCCCAAAATTGGTATCTTTATTAAACATGTGTTGTCTTGATTTTCAAAATACAAGTTCAATTTGACATTTAATCATGATCTAATTGTAAAAGGAGAATTTTTAGTTTTCAAATTTTTTAGAAGGGTGCCCCGTTTTTAACACGAGCCGACGAATTTCACCCAACATAGCGATGAAATCGATGACTTAATGTTAAATCGATGCATTGCCTTATTTGTTGAAATTAATTAATTAAAAAAACATGAATAAAAATCTTTAAAGTAATGAACAACAAAATGATATAAAATGGGCGGGAAACAAAAAAAAAATAAAAGTGTTATAAATACATCGAAGCAAATAATAAATATGACAATAATATTAAAAACAAGAACAATGTATGCGATATTAAACAGGATAACAATAGTATTAAACACGAAATAGAGATGAACGTATGTACAAACATATGATAACGAGTGAAGTGCCATAAACGTAATATTAAAAATACTAATAATGTTACCCACATACCTACGTATATATTTTAAAATATGAACATAATAATAGTATTACAAATTATATACATAGTATAAAAACATATTCATAGTATAATGTTAAAAATACATACATAATATATAGTTATAAAAATAACATGTAAGAAAAAAATGATGTAGTATTCGAAATGTATACATGATATATAAACACAATATTAACAAGGTATATGTATACGTAATCTAGAAAAATGCATATATAATATAATGTTAAAATATTTACATAGCATATACATAAATAATAATAATGTTGAAAACACATACTAATATTAATAACAATATTAATATTACATAAAGATATACCTATATAATAAAGTATATGAATAATATGATGTTTAAAAATATATACATAATATATGAAAATATAATATAAAAAATAATATACATAATATAAGAGTGTTAAAATAATAAATAAAAAATAATGAAGAAATGAGTAAAATAACATACATAATAATATGGTAAGAAAATAATATATTTATAATAAGTACTTAAAAACATCTATATGTATATACGCATAATAATGATAAAAATAATAGTGAAAATAATAAATATAATAATAAATATGATAATAGAAATGATAATACTATATACAAATTATATATATACATACATAATAAAATATGTGCACTAATATTAACAATAAATATGTACATAAGATGATCAAAATACGTACATGGAAAAGTATAAGAAATATATAACTAATACATTAAAAATATATACCTATACTAGAAATTATAATAGTATATATATATATATATATATATAAAATCTATTAAGTATTCTAACGTAAATATGTATATATATATAAATAATAATGATGTTTAGGAATATACTATAATAGTACAAAGATACATGACTAACAATACTAATGCATGTACATAATAATATATAAAAGTATGGTATTAAAAGCATTTACATAATAGTATGAAAAATATATACATATATATATAATATAGTGTTAGAATACTCACGTAATATATACATAACATAAATACTAATAATGTTAAAAAAAATAACTTATTAATAACGTTATATAAATATATTATAATATAAAAGAAATATGTACGTAATATATATATTAGAAATAGTAATGGTAGCTATAGTAATAATATATTAATAATAAATAATAAAAGGAATAAAAATAACAACCATAAAAATGATAATCATGAGAATAATATAAATAATATTAAAAATAAAATAAAATAGTAAAGATAATATAAAAATAAACTTAAATTAAAAAAAAGGACTAAAATTGAAACAAAAACGAAGTTTTGGGGCGAATTTAAAATAAAAAATAAACAAGAGGACCCATTTGAAGGCACGTGCAACTGCAGAGGGTCGAATAGCAATTTACCCGAACGCTTAAAACGACGTCGTTGAAGGGAGGACCAAATTGCAAAACGCGACGTGTTTTGGGCCAAATTAAAATAATTGAAAATTTGATTGTAAAATAACAAAAATGCGGAAGGGCCAAAAGCGCAATTAACCCTTCCGCCATAAAAACTCGCGGATCCTAACGGGTATGGGTCGGGTCGGTCCGACTCAGAGCAAAACGACGTCGTTTTATACCCTGGGTCTTTAAGGCAAAACGACACTGTTTTTAATCAGTATAAATAACCCAAAAATTAGAAAAAAAAAATCATTTGGAGCCCAGATCAGAAAAAAAAAGGAGGGAGAGAGGGGAGAGGGAGCTGGGGGCAATTTCCGGCCATGAGCCGGTCACCGGTCCGACCATCGGACCGTCGTTCGTCGCCGGCGCCGGCCATCGTGCACGATGGCCGGAAAAGGTAAAATTTTTATTATTTTTATTATATTTTTTAGTCCTTTTTATTTTATATATTCTTTACTTTTTTAATATATATACACGTATAATCACAAATAAAAATGAAATCTTTATGTATATATGTGTGTATGGATGCGCATATGGAAAAGAAAAGATGTTGGCTACCTTGGATTAAATTTGCTTACTGCTTACTGTTTTTCTCTAGACTAGATCTGCTCTGGTATTGCTGGAGAATTGCTAGTTTCTATCGTTTTTTTTTTTGTATTAAAAATGCCGAACCCTTTACAAAGTTTTTGAATCGGCTTTTATAGCCATTTTTACAAGCATTTCCCTTTTATTTTTATGTTTGCTGTCCTTTCCTTTCATTTCTTTGCAGATGCAACTTGAGGACGGTGGCAATAGTGACGTGACAGAGGCGGTAGTGGCAGAGGGAGCAGGTGTGGCTGGTGGCTGAAGACAGGCTAGGGTTTCAGCTTTTCTGAAACCCTAGTTTGACTAATAGGTTTGGGCCTATTTTGTTTAGTGGGCTTGTTGGGTTAGTTGGGCTAATGGGTATTGGGTTTGTTGTATTGGGTCTTGGGTTTAAGGGCCCGGGCAATTTGGGCTTCTACAGCTGCCCCTCTTTGCTCATTGTTGTGCAACGGGAATAGAGCAAAGACTTTCAAGGAAGACCAAATTTGCCCGGTCTTGCTGAGTTTTGATTTGCTTTGGAGCTCCTCTTTTCCAAGTAGTCTCTTTCTAGTCCACCACATCCTGTAGCTTTGGTTCAATCCACTGCATCTTCTGATATATGCCTTGTAGCTTCGATCTACTCCAATGTAACTTCAAGGATATGAAATTTGTGGCTTCGATCTGCTTCACTGTAATTTCAGAAAGATGAGATCTACAACTTCAATCTGCTCTTCTATCGCTTTAGTGAGATAAGGTTTGTGGTCTTCTCTTCTGCAACTTTAGAAAGGCAAGATCTGATATCCTCGATCAGCTTCACTGCAACTTCAGGGAGTCAAAACTTGCAGCTTTGACCTGCTCCATTGCAACTTCAGGGAGGCCAAATCTGGTGTCTTCCATCAACTCCAATCTTTATTCTTTACTCGACATGTGATCTTAAGCTCAACTCATTTCTTGCAATACGAATTGACTATTTGAAAACAGACATTAAGACAGAATATTGAAAATAACTCAGCACGTGAGCCAAGACTCAACTCACCTCTCGCAATATGAGTTGATTTTTTGAAATTTAATTTGAAAAGCAGATTTTGAAAATAACTCGACATGTGACCCGATGCTCAACTCACCTCTCGCAATATGAGTTGATTTTGAAAAATATAAACAGAAATTGAAAATACCTCAGCGTGTCCTGAGGCTCAACTCACCTCTCGCCATATAAGTTGATTTTTTTGAAAAGCAGAAATTGAAAATACCTCAGCATGCCCTAAGGCTCAACTCACATCTCGCAATATAAGTTGATTTTTGACAAATAGAAATTGGAATTACCTCAGCGTGTCCTGAGGCTCAACTCACCTCTCGCAATATGAGTTGATTTTGAAAAATATAAACAGAAATTGAAAATACCTCAGCGTGTCCTGAGGCTCAACTCACCTCTCGCCATATAAGTTGATTTTTTTGAAAAGCAGACATTGAAAAACAGAAATTGAAAATACCTCAGCGTGCCCTGAGGCTCAACTCTCCTCTTGCAATATAAGTTGATTTTTGAAAACAGAAATAAAACATCAAAATTCCAAAACATGTCATCTGGTGGAACTCAGGTGTCTTTTCCTTTGATTCAGTATAGCTATCATCACATCCTCTTGCTCTACTGGAATACCTGTATATGTCATGCATGACGTTATCATGATATGCACATGTTTGTCTTAAATGCCCTTATGCCTACATGATTATGCTATGCGCCTTAGGCGTGTTTGTCGTATGTCCTTTTTCGTCACGATTTCTGATGATCTGCGTTCATTGCTTGGACTCTTGACTTTCTCTTCAGGCTTTGTACCCGTCCTCAAGCTTTACGAGTAACCTGCATTTCTCAGGTATCGCTCTTTTGTCCCTGGTTGAACTTTGTCCTTGCTTTGAGGCTCTTGTACTTATCGAATTCTTATCCGGGTAATGCTTAACATTTCTTTTGTTTAGAGTATGTCATTTCACTATTTATCATGTAAATAAACCACATAATGAGATGCATGAAAATGGTCAGGTAGGGACAAAAGGGGTACCTCACATTTATTTATTTTAAATGTAGCAAACAAAGAAAGTTAACCAATGATAGTAAAAAATGTCATAAAGAGAAAAGGGATCGCATTCAACGGATACAAATGCTCTAGATATTCAATGCATGAACTCTTCCACGTTCCTCAATCAAGAATCTTTTCGAGCATGGTTTCTTGCGTAGAAGATTTCGAGCTTTCAGAAATGCTTCAAATACTGTAGCCTCTCTATTTGACCCACTATGCAAAACGCCTTGCTTTTTAAGCCCGAGTTTGCTTCATTAGAATGCCCTTTCGGGTTTTCATTCTAATCTTTTGTGTTAATCAAGACGTCTTTTTCGGGTTTTCACCTTGGTCCTTTTTTTTCTCTTTTTTTTTCTTTAAGATACCCTTTTTCGGGTTTTCATCTTGACTTTCCTTTTTTAAGCATAATATTTCTTCACAGCATCTGAATTCACAGGGTTCGATAACTCCTTCTCATCCATCTCAGTGAGAATCAAAGCTCCACCCGAGAATGCCTTCTTTACGACGTATGGTCCTTCCCAATTTGGTGCCCATTTTCCTCGCAGGTCTTTTTGTATTGGGAGAATCTTTCTCAACACGAGTTCTCCTTCGTGGAGTCCTCTCGGCCGTACCTTCTTGTCATGAGCCGCGATCATTCTCTTTTGGTACATCTGCCCATGACATATTGCCTTTAAACGTTTTTCTTCAATGAGGTTTAACTGGTCATATCGAGCTCGAACCCATTCTGCTTCCTCTAATTTCGACTCCACTAAGACTCGTAGAGAAGGGATCTCAACTTCGATAGGTAGCACAGCTTCTGTAGTCAACCAATTTTGCCCGGGCCTATTTAATTTATTTACAAATAAATAAACTCAAATAAAATTCAAAAAAAATAATAAATAAATAAATAAATAGTCCAAAAGTCCATTTATAAATACCTAACCCAATACCCCAAAACCCTTTACATAAAATTAAAACCCAATTCCAATAAACCCATTTTCTAACCAAATGCCCAAAAATTCTTTAGCCCCAATTACATAATGTTTGGCCCAAATTCTAAATTTCCAAAGCCCAATAAAAAATTAACCCAATTCTAATCCTAAATTTAGCCCAAAACCCGAGGCCCAATACACCCAAAATGGTTTCAGCCTCTGGTGGATGCCAGAAGATTCTGGAATAAGCTGGAACGGCACCAGGGTTGGTCTCACACGAAAGACCCTTGCGCTCAGCATCCACGTCACCAAGTTCCTCCGTACGGCCGTTCCTGCAAAAAAAATGCACAAGAAGAGGGATAACGGAATTTACAGAAGATGACAGCAATGAAAATAGATTTCCATTTTTATTTACTTTATTCTGTAAATTTAGGCTATAAAAAAGCCTCGTCTTGTACTCCAGATTTTTTTTACGCACACAGATTACTCTGAATATATGCATGCACATTAGATATTCAAAAATCTAGCCCAAAATTCGAAAGGTGAATCCCAGATTTATTCTTTATTGTTTTTTTTCATTGATTCGTATATTTAGCACAAGGAATAAAAGGGAAAAACTAGATCGACGCCAATGAAAAGTCCCAAACATCTCAGATATACATAGATGTGGGCGAGGGTCGAGCGGGTTTAAAGTTTTGTTTGAATATATGTGGAATTTATTTCGTTTTTTTAAAAAGAAGGCAGTATAAGATTCACGTTTTTTTTTGTAAAAAAAAGAGTGAAGATTACCTGATTTCTAGAAAGGTGGTCTTCGTGGGCAAGACTTGGCCCTTGTCCGCGCCGTTGGCCATCAAAATAATGGGGTTGATGGCTGCATGACAAAATGAAGGATCTGTTTTGCATCTGCTTTGAAAAGAAGTAAATGAAATAGGGTTTTAAGCAATAAAGGGCTAAATGATGCCGCACAGGGGGAACAAGGTCCGCGTGTTAACCCGCCTGGAGCCCCGAATTGGTGCCTTTGCGCCTAGGAGGGTTTATTTGCGCGGCAGGTCCCTCCTCTTTGTACTGCGGCGCGATTTGCTCCCATCTGCATTTAATTTACTTTATTTTCTTTTAAATTATCCCTAAAATTTGAAATACTTTTATATTTTAGTCCATATTTCAACACAATATTTCAAGATCAGAGATTATTTCAATATTGATCCCTGTAAATTCATGTGTGTTATATATGTGTCTCCTTTAATAGTTTTACTTATTTTGTAAATTTTCTTTTTATTTTACTTTGATTTTGATTAAGTATTTTATTAGATTTATGTTATAAATGCGGGTTTATTCACTTATATATTTTCAGTCTTTTTATTAATGTTGTATATTCATTCTGTTTTATTTTCATTTTTATATATTACTGTTTATATTATTTGTAATGTTAATATTTAATGGTATTATTTGTATAGTTAGTTACTTCTTTGTTGTAATTTGGGGTACTTGAATTTCCATTATTGTTGTATATTATTTATGTAATATTTTATGTGTTATTATACATGTATATACCTCATAATAATTGGTTTTTGTTCCATGAACATTATTAACATTAAATTATTATGCATATATTTAACTATTTTCTGGTCTACATGATATATATGTATTTGTTTTTTTTTTAAATCAGATGTTCTATACATATAATTAAATTTTAACCATACATATACAAAAATAATTGATATACATATAATTTAAATATATCTTTAGATATTAATATTTTTATACATATAATTTTTTAGATTTATTCACATATCTTTCTTATTCGAAAGGAAAATTTCACGTATTTTGAATTATTTAAAGTATTATTAAACATACATTTTGTATTTATATTTAATTTACATTTATTATTAAAGCTTTGATATCTTTATATATATATATTTTAATAAACTTGTGATTAATTTTTTTATTAAGTATATAAGTTATAATAAAATTAAATTAACCTTATAGTTCGTATTTTAATTAAAAGTTATTTTGACATATAATTATTTCTAATATTTTTACACGTATATGGCATATTTTAATTTATTTTTACTATGGTATATGTTATTATTTTTGTATAACTTTATGTAAATATTTTTCTATGTATATATATCTTCTTTTAAAATTATTTACATGTATAATATTTTTAAAAACTCTTTTAAATCATATAATTTATTGTATTTCACATTATCTTTATGTTTTTTCATATATATATATATTTTGTTACTTATATAATTCATATATTTACTTCATTTTTTATACATCATTAATTTTTTTATACTCAATACTTATTTGTATATAAAGGTTTCATAAACTTACTTTGTATATTATTTTATATCATGTATTGTTATTCCTTCATATTTAATAAATTATTTAAATTATCTTGTGAATTATCAATTTTTGAATAAATTTATGTTTTAAATATTTTATGCATGATTTGATTTGAACTTTGAAATTTATGATAACTGTTTCAATAAATATATATATCCCAAGTTTTTCAACTTATTTATGAAATATAATTTTTCATTTTGTTTCATACATAATTTTGTACGTCATTTTATTTTGTGTTATGATTATGTATGATATTTTATTATCCATTATCAATGCTTATAGATTTTCTTTGTACAATGATTATTAGATAAGGTTATTTGTATTTTGAGTATATTGTTCCATTTTTTTTTTCAATGCATTAAATATTTCATTAATTTTAAAACTAGTAAACATGTTTTTAAATGGATTTCTAAATTTTTGTTATTCAAAATTTCGAAATAAGGCAATATCTGGTGTTTGGTGAATTTGGGAGAGTCGTGCTCAATCGTACTGGGTATGACTTTCCCGAAGAACCAAATATTTAGATAACCTCTTTTATAATTTTTCAAAAGTCGAAAATTGATCGCATCTTAAAGATATAAGGGATTATATCCAATCGTACTGAGCATGAAACCGCATATCTTTGGAACGAAAGATTTTCGATCACCAACTCGAACTATTTAAACATTTTTATATATCTCGAAAATTTTTTAAAATTTTTAAGGACAGCATCAAATCAATTTGGTACCAGCTTTTGGGCGTAATGAGGGTGCTAACCCTTCCTCATACGTAACCGACTCCCGAACCCCTTTTTTTTTTAAAAACCAAATTTATTTTTTTTCATTAAATAAAGAATTTTAATAGGTGATCCAATCACACCTAAATCAAAAGATTGGTGGCGACTCCACACTCAGTTTTTAAAGTCGATCCCCATTGCTTTTAAAATAAAAAACATGGTTTCGACAGCTTCCATTCCATAGACTAGAGAGAAGGGAGTTGCACCCGTAGATGTCCGCACAGATGTGCGATATGCGTACAAAGCAAATGGTAGCTTCTCGTGCCAGTCTTTATATGTCTCGGTCATTTTCCCAATGATCTTCTTAATATTTTTGTTCGCTGCTTCAACAGCTCCGTTCATCTTTGGGCGATAGGGCGAGGAGTTATGATGCTTTATTTAGAATTGCCCACACACTTCTTTCATCATCTTGTTGTTCAGATTCAAGACGTTATCTAAAATGATTCTTTTAGGCAAACCATATCGACAAATGATTTCCTTTTTCAAAAACCTGCAAACTGCAGTCTTCGTCACATTGGCAAACGAAGCAGCTTCTATCCATTTTGTGAAGTAATCAATAACCACAAAAATGAATCGGTGTCCATTAGAAGCTTTTGGGAAAATTGGCCCTATAACATCCATGCCCCACATAGAAAAAGGCCATGAGGAAGTCATGACATGAAGGGAAAAAAGCGGCTACATGAATCTTATCGCCATAAATTTGACATTTGTGGCATTTTCTTACAAAACTAATGCAGTCACTTTCCATCGTCAGCCAGTAGTAGCCGAGTCTCATAATCTTCCTGGCCATAGTGAAACCATTGGCATGTGTCCCACAAATTCCCTCATGGACATCTTCAAGTATTTTCCTAGCTTCGACAGCATCTACACATCTCAAGAGCACCTGATCTTTTCCTCTTTTATACAGGATGTCCCTATCAAGAACAAATCCTGCTGCCATTCTTCTAATTGTTCTTTTGTCGTTTTCATTTGCTTGTTCGGGATACCTTTGATTCTTGATATATTCTAAGATATCATGGAACCATGGTTGTCCGTCAGCCTCTTTTTCAATGCTAAAACAGTGTGCAGGGACTTCGTATATGCTCATTTGAAGAGGCATTATTTCTGTTTCTCTGTTAGCTTTGAACATTGAAGCCAAAGTGGCCAAGGCATCAACCAATTGATTTTCTTCTCGTGGGAAATAATTAAAAGTTACTTCTTTGAATTCTTTAATCAGTGCTGCCACCAGGATCACTGTATTTGACTAATTTCGAATCTCTCACTTCCCAATCTCCACGGATCTGGTAAATCACCAATGCTGAGTCTCCGTATACATCTAAAGTTTTGACGTTTCGTTCAATAGCTGCACGAAGTCCCATGATACAAGCCTCATATTCCGCTATGTTATTAGTACAGAAGAAGTTTAATCTGGTAGTGAACGGGTAATGGTTCCCTTCTGGCGATACTAAAACTGCTCCAACCCCATGTCCCAATGCATTCAATGCACCATCAAAGCTCATCTTCCATGATTTCTCTTTTGATGACTCGTACTCTTTTTCTGTAATGCACATCAAGTCTTCATCAGGGAAATCGAACCTCAAGGGCTCATACTCCTCTGTCATTCGAGCGACTAAGAAATCAGCTATTGCGCTTCCTTTTATCGACTTTTGACTTACATAGGCAATGTCATATTCCGATAGAAGAATCTGCTATCATGCCATCCTTCCTGAGAGTGCCGGTGATTCCATCATGTATTTTATTGGATCCAGCTTTGAAATTAACCATGTCGTATGATACAACATGTATTGCCTGAGTCTTCGAGCTACCCAAACCAGAACGCAATAGTATTTTTCAATGAACGAATACTTTGCCTTATATTCAGTGAACTTTTTGCTGAGGTAGTAGATCGCCTTTTCTCTCTTCCCTGACTCGTCGTGTTGCCCCAGTACGCAACCCATTGAATTTTCAAACACAGTCAAATACAATATCAATGGTCTTCCCGGAGTTGGCGGTACTAGCATTAGAGGACTAGATAAATATTGTTTTATCTTATCAAAGGCCATCTGGCACTCCTCGTTCCATTCTCCCGGATTATGTTTTCGAAGAAGCCGAAAGATTAGGTCGTATTGGTTAGTAAGTTGAGTGATGAATCGGGCGATGTAGTTTAACCTCCTGAAAAATCCTCTGACTTCCTTTTGTATGCGCGGAGGCGGTAACTCTTGTATAGCTTTTATCTTATCTGGATCAACTTCAATGCCTCTCTCGCTGACGATGAAGCCTAGCAATTTTCCCGAGGTAGCCCCAAACGTACATTTGGCCGGATTGAGCTTTAGTTGGAACTTTCACAGTCTGTCGAACAACTTCTTCAGGTTCACTACATGCTCTTCTTCCCCTCGGGATTTAGCAATCATATCGTCGACGTAGACCTATATTTCTTTATGCATCATGTCATGGAATAACGTCACCATAGCCCTCTGATATGTTGCCCCAGCATTCTTCAATTCAAATGGCATCATCTTGTAGCAGAACGTTCCCCACATCGTTATGAAGGTAGTTTTTTCCATATCTTCTGGAGCCATCTTTATCTGATTATAACCCGAGAATCTATCCATGAACGAAAACAATGAATGCTTGGCTGTGTTATCCACCAAATTATCGATGTGTGGCAAAGGAAAATTATCTTTAGGACTTGCTCGATTCAGGTCACGATAATCCACGCACATTCGTACTTTGCCGTCTTTCTTTGGTACCGGGACTATGTTAGCCACCCACTCAGGATATTTAGAGGCTTGTAGGAAGCCAGCATCAAATTGCTTCTTGACTTCCTCTTTTATTTTTAATAACATCTCAGGTCTTATCCGTATTAGCTTTTGTTGAATGGGTTTGCATTTTGGCTTTATTGGGAGTTTATGGACCACTACATCTTTATCCAATCCTGGCATGTCCTGATATGACCATGCGAATACATCTTTATACTCATAGAGCAAAGCAATCAAATTATGCTTGGTGCCCCCTGAAATAGAGGTCCCAATCTTCACTTCTTGCTTCCTTTCTTCCGTTCCCAGATTTATTGTTTCAACAGATTCTTGATGAGGCAAAATCTGTTTATCCTCTTGTTCCACAATTCTTAGCAAGTTAGGAGACGAGACATAGTCTTCAACATTTTCTTCGACTTCAAATTCTCCTAAACAAACAGCCTTCTCAAAATCGATTTCAGGACTCGTAACGGGTTCGTTCATGCCGTTGATATCTGAGCACCTGAAAGTTGAATGGAAAAGGAAACTATAGAGGGGCATCCAAGTATTGGAACCAAGACGAAATGTTATGGCATGGCATGAGGCAGATGTAAGGATAGGCTATAAAATGAGAAAATGATTATGAAATTAGTGATAATGCGAAATATCGTGACAAAATGCATCTTCATTGATATTCATTTGAATGATAAAGAGCGAACGCAAGCTCTTACAAAAGAATTCTATTATATCTAAGGACACAATAGAGGGTTAACGTTGAGCATTACTCTTAAGACTTATAAACTACAATAAGGTCCTCGGCAGTCCAATTGTTCAACATGAAGCTCGGGGGTTAAGGGCGTATCATTGAGACATCTTTAATTGTATCACTTCCTTTGTCAATGACATTTATACTGACATTCTGAAGACCTCTTTTAATAATTAACAGTGTGCTTCGTGGATTGTCTTGCTTGGGGTATATCATTCCTGCAGATGTAAATATTTTTGACAAAGGAGGGTACATTATGGGCTCTCATTCTATTTCTCGGCCTAAGGTTCTTGCGATCCTTCTTTCCTGATCTTTCTTCCATTGTTTCCTTCTTTGATGCATGTCTAACTGAAAACCTAAATCGTATCGGGCCTTGTGGTGCACTGGCTTTAGAGCCGTGACTATTCTTTGTAGATATCTCCCTAAACCTCTTCTTGCTCGAGCTCCCCTTCCTACAGTCAACCTGACACCCATTCTGGTATTTCTCGATAGTTTTGGCACAAGAATTCTGTTTCCCTCGGTGACGAAGGTGACATTGACAAATTCAAGGGATCGGAAGGAGTATTCTATAACATCTTTGCTTACTTCAAGGTACGACGCATCAGCAGCGATAGATGCGACAATATCTTCTTCACCCTCGACTGTGACCAAACAGCCATCCATGATAAACTTTACTTTTTGATGTAGAGAGGACGGAACTGCTCCAGCAGAATGGATCCAGGGTCTTTCCAAGAGGCAATTGTATGATGGTGTAATGTCCATGACTTGAAATTCAACATCGTATATATACGGGCCCACTTCCAAAGGTATCTCAATCTTTCCCATGACTTCACGCCTTGTCCCATCGAATGCCCTTACCGTGGAATGACAGGGCCTTAAATAGGACAGATCCATCGGAATTCTAGAAAGCATGGCCAAAGGCATGATGTTGAGCGTCGACCCATTATCGATGAGCACGTTCGGTATTATGTATCCCTTACAGCGAGTCGTAATATGCAGTGCCTTCACGGAGCCTCTACCGTTTGGCGGTATCTCATCATCACTAAAAGAGATGAAATTATCCGCATTCAGATTATTCACCCACCTATCAAGATTCTCAACAGATATGTTGTTTGCTACATAAGCTTGATTTAACACCTTCAGCAAAGCGTTTCGGTGTGGCTCAGAATTTAACAGTAGAGATAAAACCGAGATTCATGCTGGTTGCTTATTCAATTGTTCCACCACATTGTATTCACTGTGCTTGATAAATTTTAAAAACTCCTGTGCTTCCTCCTCATCCACAGGCTTTTTGGTTTCTTGCACAAGTGGAGTTTCCTGCTCGACTTCGGCCTCATACATCACTGCCTTTCCTTTTTATTTCAAATCACTATTCTTCTTCGCTGGTTCGACCTCTTTTGAATAACATCTCCCACTGCGAGTGAAATGACCTACTTCCCCAACGCTTCCAGTTGCGGCTTTGGATTCTTTGTCTTCAGGTGTGACGATATTGAAGTTGTACTTCCAAGGTACCACTTTATCGTCCTTGTAGGGGAAAGGAGATGGTACTTCGATTATCACTTTTGGTTTCACCGGCTCCTTCTTCGCATCGTAATAAATTATTAACGGTCGGTCGGCACTATACAGGAAACCTGACGATTGATTGTCAGAGGCGCATATTTCTCCTCTATCGGCCTCTTCGCCTTTATAAAAAATCTCAATCTCCTTATTATCCATCATATTTTGCAGTAATCTCCTGAATTCCTCGCAGGACTGAATGTCGTGCCTCTCAAAACCATGGAATTCGCAAAAACTTTGACCTTTTGTATTTTTTCCTTTGAACACTCTGTTAGGACGACAGAGCAACCCCTTTTCAACTAGTACCTCCTAGATTTTCTGCAGAGGTGCTCTTATTTAGAAACTCATCTTCTACTTTGCCATTTGTCCTCCTCCCCCACTGCGCTGACATTCCCTTCTGTGTGGTTTGGGAATGGGTTCCCGACCGTGCCGCCAGTACCATCAAATCGTAGAATGCCCGCATCGATGAGTCCTTGAACTCTCCTTTTGAAGGCAAGGCAGTTTTCCGTAGAGTGCCCCTAGTTCCCGGCATGGTATGCACAACTAGTATTAGGATCGTACCATTTTGAGTACGGGGGTTTCAGAGGTGCCATATAATGGAGAGATATCAATTGTTTCTCCAAAAGTTTTGGGTACAATTCCCCATACGACACAAGGATAGGAGTAAATTATGGTCTCTCGGGATTAGGCCTTGCTGGTCTTGGTTTGTTTCTGGGTTGGCTTTGAACGGGTACAGTGCTTTGTGGGAATATGGCGACGGGTCTTTGGTTGTTCGTGGTATATACGGGGTAGGAAGGAGGTGGTGCTTAGTAGTAAGGGGTTTGAGGAGGATAATAGAAATTCGAAGGTGAATAAATTCGAGGTCAGGGTTGGTTTGGATACGGATTAAGGGTATAACGGCTTCCCATTCCCACCATATGGGCTTCTGGTTCTTTCTTCTTCATGGGCGCTACCCTTCTTGAACTCTCTGAACCTTCCATCCTCCCACTTTTGATGGTACTCTCAATAAGTTCTCCGGATATTATGATATCTGAAAAATCCTTCGTAACACTTCCCACCAGCTTGTCATAGAATGGTGCTCTCAGAGTATTTATGAAAAGGACTGTTATCTCAGTCTTGGTCAGTGGTGGTTCTACTTGAGCCGAGATATCTCTCCACCTTTGAGCATATTGCCTAAAGGTTTCTGTTGGTTTCTTTTCCATCATTTGTAGAGTTATTCGGTCAAGCATCATATCGGATACGTGTTTGTACTGTTCACAGAACGCTGACGCTAAATCCTTCCATGACCGAATCCTTTCTCTATTAAGCTGATTATACCATTGAAGAGCTGATTCGACTAAGCTGTCTTGAAAACAGTGTATGAGCAGCTTATCTTCATTCACATAGCCGGTCATCTTTCGGCAAAACATGATGAGATGCGCTTTTGGGCATCTTGTCCCATCGTACTTTTCAAAATTCAGTACCTTAAACTTTGGAGGCAAGACTAAATCGGGTACCAAACTGAGCTCTTTAGCGCTCAGTGCGGAGAAGACTTCAGTGCCTTCTATCGCTTTGAGTCTTTCCTCTAAACTCTTATACTTCTCTTGAGCCTCGTGATTATCAGTTTTCAACTTGGCTATTTCTGCTGGATCATCCAGATCTAGAACAAGTGGATCAGCAGGACTAGCCCTCGTGTTTGATACGAACATTCTTTGCCCCAGATTAGCAAGTGGCGCAGGTCGTTGCTCCAGGCCTGTAGGTTCCCATTGAGCGTACCCTCTTTGTGTTGCATGGGCGTGTGGTGGAGTAAATCCTAGAGGATGGGGTGGATCCTGATCGAAGTTAACCCTTGACTGTGGTTCCATGACGTCAGGGTTCATAGGCGCCTATCCTTTTACCAGAGCCGACATCATATCCATCATCTTAGCCATTTGATCTTTCTGTTCAAGTGATTCTTCTCGAGATCTCACCATCAAATCTCTGGTTTCTTATTGTGACTTTGCCAACTGTTCTTGTAATTCCTTTTGGACTCTTTCTATCCTTTCAATCCTTTCATTGAATTCAGCCTCCATTACTCTAGCTTGTCGGTGTGTCCTATACAAATGACGTGGTTCTAGTCTTGTGGTATTACAACTGCTAATTGTATATTTTAACCTCAGCGAACGATTATGGGATATGCAATGGATGAATGAACGAATGAATGAATGACAAATAAATGTTGAATAAATGACGAATGAATGTTAGTCATGAGTAAATATGCAAGAATTTGGTGTTGATTTCAAGATAGCCCCATACTTAGGCATTTCATTTATCAAAAGAGTCTATTACAAAACATTTTGCCATTTTCGATTCAGCCATTACACAAACTTCCTAGCTATATCGCCATATTTCTTTACTCGTGCTAAGAATTCTGATATGTTTGATCTTCGACTTGGAGGGAATTGGCAAATGAGAATTTCAGCTTCTTTCGATAGTTGTACCACGTGCATGGCTATCCCACAAATTTCACTGATCAAATAGCTAAGTTGCATTTCTTTTTCTTGGAAGCCGTCTTCGTAAACACGAATGTCTCTATCATACTGACTATTCTTTTCTTCCAAAGCCTCCAAGAGAGTATTTAGCTGTTGTTGGCGATCTTGCAGCATGTCTTCTAAATCTCGTATCCTCTCTTTTAGTTCTTGACATTTGGATCGACTAGTCATTACCTCGGCAGACACAGCTTCATATTCGGTGTTCTTCTTCCTTAGCTCCATCGTAGCACGCGCAGCCTTTTCTTCTTCTTTTTTCGCTTTTCCTTTCCAAAATTCCATTCTTCCTTTGATGTTGTTTAATTCTTCCTTCCATTCTGACAACGACTTGCCCAGCCCACTGTTCTTTATTGTGCATCTTAACTTTTTATTCTCCAGATGAAGATCTCTTAAGTCTTTTCTTACGACTTCAGCTTCTTTTTGCACTTTCTCGGTTCTGGATCTTTTAATCTGAACGTCGATCTTCAGCTGGTAGTTTTCCTCTTGAAGAGCACTAAGGTCCCGAGACATCTCGGCCTTTTCTCGTTCAAATTCTTGTCTTGCCATTTCTAGCTCAGACGGCATTTCCTCCGAGAAAGGATTCTAGACGGTGTAGTTTGTCGACGAGATTTGCTGACTGTTCACCCGTTGCTTCCTCCATATGCCGTAATCTTGGGTGAGGGTATCAGCATATAGAGCCAATTCCATCAGATGAATTTTCTTCCAAGACTTTGCAGTGTCTCGGACCCTTTTCATATAAACTTCACCCGCGAAAGCAAACTTGGACTGTGCTAATCCTCCGATAACGGGTATGAATTATCGTGAAGAAAATTGCCTTTAGACCATTAACGGATCATAACCAACTCTTCCCCATAATCCAAGTAGTGGCACCCAATCTTGGTTTCTCACCTTGTATAACAGAACCGAAGGGCATATCCACGGTGCTCTCCAAGTTACATCTTCGGCGCGAAGGTTCTGAAAAACTGAGACCCAATGTTGTTCGGTGACCTCCTTTGGCCATTCTCTCTTGAGATAAGCTTCTAATGGGGCAAATGTTTTAGAAAACATATGGAACGGTGTGTACTCTAGTTTCCAGAAGTGGCTCAAAATCCAAACATTGAGTAACTACGCGCATCCGATAAAACGACCTTCCCCTTTCTTCCTTCAGTTGCTTAGTGATCTGAAGGTTTCGGCCAGGATAGTTGGGGTAGGGTTGATTCCTTGTTTTAACCTTTCAAATAAATCCACTACTGCAACTTTTATATGTCCTAGAACTTTTGGGAAAACGACCAAACCGTAAATGGCCAAAGCGAACAGATTTACCTCTTCAACATGTCGGGGTGGTTCAGAACCAAATCTCACAAGAAGAACCACGGGATACAGATGACTTCATTCTTCTTCTTTATTTGTTTTTCAGCCCATGTGTCAGTCATGTCTGTCAATCTCACTAGCTTTTTCTTGAAGGTCATTGGCTTAGGCTCTTTCACATATATCTTATAGGGTTGTACATTATCGACACGAAGCAAAGCAGCGTACTCTTCTATAGTCGGGGTCATGTCTTCCTGATTGAAAGTAAAACATTGGTAGGCCAGATCCCAAAATCTGATCATGGCTTGAATCAAAATCTCGTCTATGTTGATAGTGATCAAGTGGGCTATATCTCCGTACCTCTCAGCGAAGGTACCCCTAGTGTCCGAGTCCCACTGATTCCAGATTCGAACCAAGTCTTCCAGATTATTCTGATAAACATTCACAGTTACGTGCTCGGGTAGATTGGCAATACATCCCTCCACTAGACTATCCCTTTTTTCTTTACGAGTTTTAGAGACCCGATCGGAACCACGGCATTCTTCTCGGTTGTTTGTATAATTGACTCTTCCATTAGAAACCCGTTTTTGGGCAACCGATCTCTAGTCAACACCTTCCTAATATGATGCCTATAATGCATGATGAAAAACAATAAGGCAAAGACAAACAACCTTGATTAGTAATTAAATACAGGTAGAAAAACATGGAAAATTTAACAAATCGAACTACCTGATCTAGTTTATTAAATAGACCAAATCCCCTTGTATAGAAAGCGAAAATGCAAAAGGTAAGAGGCGTTCCTCCCGTGCACTTATTTTGGTGACTATTAACGGACAGAGGTTCGGTATGGCTCTAATTAGGTGGCTCGTACGGTTCACTATATGCGGTTTCGGTTCTAGACAGGTACTCGAATTGTTTGTACTATCGTCTACTAAGACTAGTACGAAGCCTCGGTCGTAGCCCATCACAGGCTCACGAGTTCAATTCGAGGGATTACATTTACTTATGCCTATGCGGAGGGACAAGTTAACTCACGAAAGCATAAGTCATATGTAACCCGGAAGTATTCACTAGCCTGTACGGAGGGACGAGTTAACTCACGAAGGCATAGTGTTTACTTCCACTTAAATGGACGGAGCCCGGGTAGAGAGCTCATGTTATGCAAAAGTGCAAGTGCATGGTGTGTGGGGAGAAACTCACAAACCTTTACTTTTTATTTAAAAAAAACTACAAAGCTAAAACCATAAAACTTAAAGCTGAAAAACAAAAAAGACGAAATGAGTTAGAAAAACATTTACAACATAATGCGAATGCATGACATTTTGAAAACACAATTTGAGGATCACGACTAAATATTAATTTGAACAAGGAACTTTGAAAATTTTGACAACGCGAGTTTATTCCAGACACGACTCTCAAAAAGGGTCCCCAGTGGAGTCGCCAGCTGTAGCGACGTAAAAAATTTTCTTTCGGTCGCTAATTGTGGCGATTTAGTGAAAATTTGAAATCCAAGTTTCGATTTTATTAAAAAAAGGGAGTTGCCACCGATCTTTTTTCTAGGTGTGATCGAACACTTAATAAATCATCTTTTTGAAGAAAATTCATTTTTTAAACAAAAAGAAGGCCAAATTTAGGCCTACGTTAAAAATCCAGAGAAAAATAGGGTTCGTGAGTCGGTTACGCACGAGGAAGGTATTAGCACCCTCGCGACGCCCAAAATTGGTATCTTTATTAAACATGTGTTGTCTTGATTTTCAAAAATACAAGTTCAATTTGACATTTAATCATGATCTAATTGTTAAAGGAGAATTTTTAGTTTTCAATTTTTTTAGAAGGGTGCCCCGTTTTTAATACAAGCCGACGAATTTCACCCAACATAGTGATGAAATCGATGACTTAATGTTAAATCGATGCATTGCCTTATTTGTTGAAATTAATTAATTAAAAAAACATGAATAAAAATATTTAAAGTAATGAACAGCAAAATGATATAAAATGGGCGGGAAACAAAAAAAAAAGTGTTATAAATACATCGAAGCAAATAATAAATATGACAATAATATTAAAAACAAGAACAATGTATGCGATATTAAACAGGATAAAAATAGTATTAAACACGAAATAGAGATGAACGTATGTACAAACATATGATAACGAGTGAAGTGCAGTAAACGTAATATTAAAAATACTAATAATGTTACTCACATACCTACGTATATATTTTAAAATATGAATATAATAATAGTATTACAAATTATATACATAGTATAAAAACATATTCATAGTATAATGTTAAAAATACATACATAATATATAGTTATAAAAATAACATGTAAGAAAAAAATGATGTAGTATTCGAAATGTATACATGATATATAAACACAATATTAACAAGGTATATGTATACGTAATCTAGAAAAATGTATATATAATATAATGTTAAAATATTTACATAGCATATACATAAATAATAATAATGTTGAAAACACATACTAATATTAATAACAATATTAATATTACATAAAGATATACCTATATAATAAAGTATATGAATAATATGATGTTTAAAAATATATACATAATATATGAAAATATAATATAAAAAATAATATACATAATATAAGAGTGTTAAAATAATAAATAAAAAATAATGAAGAAATGAGTAAAAATAATATACATAATAATATAGTAAGAAAATAATATATTTATAATAAGTACTTAAAAACATCTATATGTATATACGCATAATAATGATAAAAATAATAGTGAAAATAATAAATATAATAATAAATATGATAATAGAAATGATAATACTATATACAAATTATATATATACATACATAATAAAATATGTGCACCAATATTAACAATAAATATGTACATAAGATGATCAAAATACATTACATGGAAGAGTATAAGAAATATATAACTAATACATTAAAAATATATACCTATACTAGAAATTATAATAGTATATATATATATATATATATATATATATATATAAAATCTATTCAGTATACTAAATAAATATGTATATATATATAAATAATAATGATGTTTAGGAATATACTATAATAGTACAAAGATACATGACTAACAATACTAATGCATGTACATAATAATATATAAAAGTATGGTATTAAAAGCATTTACATAATAGTATGAAATATATATACATATATATATATATATATATATATAATATAGTGTTAGAATACTCACGTAATATATACATAACATAAATACTAATAATGTTAAAAAAATAACTTATTAATAATGTTATATAAATATATTATAATATAAAAGAAATATGTACGAAATATATATATTAGAAATAGTAATGGTAGCTATAGTAATAATATATTAATAATAAATAATAAAAGGAATAAAAATAACAACCACAAAAATGATAATCATGAGAATAATATAAATAATATTAAAAATAAAATAAAATAGCAAAGATAATATAAAAATAAACTTAAATTAAAAAAAAGACTAAAATTGAAACAAAAACGAAGTTTTGGGGCGAATTTAAAATAAAAAATAAACAAGAGGACCCATTTGAAGGCGCGTGCAACTGCAGAGGGTCGAATAAGCAATTTACCCGAACGCTTAAAATGACGTCGTCGAAGGGAGGACCAAATTGCAAAACACGACGTGTTTTGGGCCAAATTAAAATAATTGAAAATTTGATTGTAAAATAACAAAAATGCGGAAGGGCCAAAAGCTCAATTAGCCCTTCCGCCATAAAAACACGCGGATCCTAGCGGTATGGGTCGGGTCGGTCCGACCCAGAGCAAAACGACGTCGTTTTATACCCTGGGTCTTTAAGGCAAAACGACACCGTTTTTAATCAGTATAAATAACCCAAAAATCAGAAAAAAAATTCATTTGGAGCCTAGATCAGAAAAAAAACGAGGGAGAGAGGAGAGAGGGAGCTGGGGGCGATTTTCGGCCATGAGCCGGTCACCGGTCCGACCATCGGACCGACGTCTGTCGCCGGCGCCGGCCACCGTGTACTGTGGCCGGAAAAGGTAAAATTTTTATTATTTTTATTATATTTTTTAGTCCTTTTTATTTTATATATTCTTTACTTTTTTAATATATATGCACGTATAATCACAAATAAAAATGAAATCTTTATGTATATATGTGTGTATGGATGCGCATATGGAAAAGAAAAGATGTTGGCTACCTTGGATTGAATCTGCTTACTGCTTACTGTTTTTCTCTAGACTAGATTTGCTCTGGTATTGCTGGAGAATTGCTAGTTTCTATCGTTTTTTTTTGTATTAAAAATGCCGAACCCTTTACAAAGTTTTTGAATCGACTTTTATAGCCATTTTAACAAGCATTTCCCTTTTATTTTTATGTTTGCTGTCCTTTCCTTTCATTTCTTTGCAGATGCAACTTGAGGACGGTGGCAACAGTGACGTGACTGAGGCGGTGGTGGCGAGAGGAGCAGTGTGGTGGTGGTCGAAAATGTGCTAGGGTTTGACTTTTTCAAACCCTAGTTTGACTAATGGGTTTGTGCCTGTTTTGTTTAGTGGGCTTGTTGGGTTAGTTGGGCTAATGGGTATTGGGTTTGTTGTATTGGGTCTTGGGTTTAAGGGCCTGGGCAATTTGGGCCTCTACACATTATTTTTATTATTTTCTTTTTTATTGTAAATTTTATTATTATATTTTAATATTATATTTTAATATTTTTCATTATTTGTATCATTATTTTCATTATTTTTTCTTATATATGTCATTTATTTATGTATTTATTTATTTATTTTATTTTTCGTTATCTTTGATCTGTAATTAGTTCGTGTGCTTGCTAATTCCTTTATACTTGTCTCTTATATAATTTTCTATTAATGCATTTATGTTATTTGCACATATCATCATCATAGCCTGTTTTTGCATTTTATTACAAATTCATGTTATATTAACCTTTATTTGACACAAAAATGATTCTTTTGCAAAGGCAATATTCTGTATTTAGAAATCTAAGAAACTGTACCCTAACGTATTGGGTTTTGATTTTTCTCGTTTAATCTAAATAACCGATTGTCTTTTTTTTTTAAAAAAAACCTAAATTTTAGATAAAAAAAACTTATTCTCGAGAATTCGAAATGTCGTGTCCTAACGTATTGGATGTGACGTTTTGTTATCCCGAGATAAGATTTTCTAAAACAAGACAATGTTTGATGCTCAAAAATTTGGAGAATCGTGCCCTATCGTGCTGGGTTTCGATTTCTCGTTTGTCCAAGATAATCAGATATTCCTTTAGAATTTCATTCGTATTCTCTAAATTCTAAAACAAGACAATGTCCAATGTTTGGAAATTCGAGGAATCGTGCCCTACCGTGCTGGGTTTCGATTTTTCATTGAACTAAATAATTGGACATCCTTTTGTAATTTTCAATATATAGATTTTGGGAAGTCAAAAATTTATCGTGTTCTCGAGGGAATAAAGGAGCATGTCCTATCGTGTTGGATATGATGCTTCATTCCTTTGAAACAAGAAAATTTTGACGACCAACTTGAGCTATCCAAATGTTTTCAAAGGAACCAGGTTTCAAAAATAGCTTCAAGTCTCAGACATAAGGACAGTATTTGATCAATTTGGTACCAATTTTGGGCGTAGTGAGGGTGCTAATCCTTCCTCATACGTAACCGACTCCCGAATCCGTTTTCTCAAATTCACGTAGGCCAAAATTGATTTAAATGGAATAAAATATTAGGTGATCTGATCACACCTAAACAAAAAAGACTGGTGGCGACTTCATGTTGTGTTTTCAAAAAGTTGATCCCCATTTTTAAACAAAAAAAAAAAGGTTCCGACAATGGCGTCAAAGCCATAGTTGAAGGGGTAATGTTGTTATTTGTAGACATCATTCGCCAAAGTTGTTTACTAAGATTTGTACTTTGGGTTACTAATTCCTATCTTAAGTATTTTTATTGTTGTTGTGGTCATGATCTTACTCTTATAGACCTTTCTTGTTGTTGTAACACTTGGAGGTTTGTGTTTTTGTTTCACTAATAATAATTCTCTTACTCTTGTAGTTATCGTCGTCTTGCAACTCTTATAAGATTCATGGTTTAAATTTTCTATTATTGGAATTTTTTTGGCATTGTTAAGATTTCATACAAGCACTACAAAAAACTCATATGTACATAATATACAATACCCCACACCTGATCTAGACATTATGGCTGGATCTTGAGAAGTTACATAATCTCCTTTAAAGGAATTTCAAATATTAAACTAGAAAATTGTATTTCGAAAATATTAAATTTTAGCAAATCTCTATCAAGTTTTTAAAAAGATACTCATTGAAGTTATTTATTTTATAGAAAGCACTTAGTTGGTTACTTAATTTTTGCAAAAGTAATTTCAAAGTTATTAGTTTTGAAAACCATGATTCTAGTTTGTGAAAACGTACAATTTTGCATTTTAATGATACCGTATATAAAAATCCAACTGAATAAACCAAAACCAAAAACTAAATTCTGAAACGTTTATACAATCCAAAAAGTCCAAAAATTCAGTTTAAAGTTATAAACTGTCTTTATATTAATGAGAATCTAATCCGAGCTCCTGCGCGCCGCTTGATCCTTAATTCGTTGATTACTTAAGAAATCAATTTATTGGGTGAGCTAACAAAGCTCAGTGTGTAACTTAGCCCAAATACCAAATAGAAAATCGATAATTATATAGAAATTAGTATCAAACAAACATGAATGGCAACACACATTATGTGATGCAACATAGCAATAGAACAAATACAAATGGCATGACATTTATACGATGCAACAATTTTCATATATCAAAAACAAATCCTACTCCTATTCGCTACACACCATTTTCATTTCACCCAACACATCAAATAGGGTAATTAATACTCATCCAACCCCACACACCAAATTACTGATCGTCGTATGTCATTGTATAGAAATATGCAATAAAACTACTGTAGGAACCCATTTTTGCCCGGGCCCGTGAAAAGAAATAAAACAAAACAAAATAAATAAATAAAATGTCCCTGTAATGTCCAGTTTACAATAAACGGGCCTAAAGGCCTGATGACCCAAAACCCGGTTACACCCATTAAACCCAACAAACGAACACGGCCCAAAGGGGCCCAAACCATAAGCAGAAGACAGAAGGCCTAGGGTTTTTGAAACCCTAGGCACCGCAAGCACCAGACGAAGGCCGCAAACTCGCGCCGCAATCAGTGCACCAATCCCACCACCGACAGATTCGTGCCATCATCGCCTCAATCAGCGAGTCAGTAAATCACCATCAACACCCCATCGTCACCGGATTTCTCGCTGGTACCTGCAAAAAAAAGAAAGAAGAACAGCAGAGGCAATACAAATATAGCAAGAAATAAAATCAAACACTGTAAATATTATTTTATGATGATTTTCAGTGGCTATAAAAGCCCAAATCGAAACGATGTAAAACTATGGTTGATATATACACATATACAATAAAATACCAACAGTTGATTGAAGAAACAGAGGTGATTTGTTTTTTTTTTACTTTATTTTTTCTTTATGAATACATTTAAATATCACTAAAAATGAAGCAAAGAGAGGCTTACCGACGGATTTGCGCTAAAAATCGAAGCTTTTCAGCTTCCGGTCGCCATATCCAGTGGGGCTAACGACGGCCCGTGGGCGCGTGGGAGGTCCGATGACGGAGTCTCGACGAAACTCCGAGGGCCTGCTCTCAATCCTCTTTCAGAGGGGTTTTTTTTTTTTAAAACGGGTTTAAAATGATTTTTGGGGCCAAAATTTGGCTTATATAGCCTCATATGAACGACGTCGTTTTGGCTTAAAACAATAGGCTTCAAAACGGTGTCGTTTTAAGGCTGAGGATCCGCACGTTGACCCGTGACCCGGGAAGGATCCGCGCGTTTTTGGTAAATGGGCAAATTCTTTGTTTGAGCCCTTACGCATTTTTTTTCGTTTTTAATTTCGTTTAATATTAAATTTTCGTATTTTAAATCGCCCTAATAGTTTGTTTCTGTTTCAATTTGGTTCTGAACCCTTTAAAGCGCAATCCTGAAAGCGGCGTTTTGGGATTAGGGATAATTGCCTGATGAGTCCCTCGAATTTTTAGCGCGTGTTTCAATTGGATCCAAAATTCATTTTATTATTTTAAAATTAACCCTAGAGTTTTATTTTTATTTCATTTTAATCCTTTTGAAATTTTTTCTTATATAATTTATTTATTTTAAATATTATATACATTATTTATTTTACTATAAACATTATTTATATATGTAAAAAATTATTATAGATATTATTTTTATTTTTATTTGTGTATTATTTGTTATATTATTTACATTTTATTATATATTTTGATTTATACATTTTATTATATATCATTTTATTATATATATATTATTCATTGTATTATTTTTATTTTATTATATATTATATAATTATTTATTATTTATTATTATGTATAATTTTAAAAATTTGTAAATTATTATTAAATATTGCATTTTTATATATCATTATTAAAATTTAGTATGTAATACTCTAAAATTTACTATAAAATTTAGTTCCTATTATATATAATGTTATAAAATATATTAAATTATTATATCATATAGTTTTTTATATATTAATTAATTAGCCTTTTTTTTTTTAAAAATATCCTCTATTATTTATATATTGTTTTAAATATTTTGACACCTCATTTTTTTTAACAGTATTTAATTTTCATCTTTATTTTTGACTTATTTTATATATGTTCATAATGTGTTGATTCATTTTCGGTTTTTTTATTTAGTATTGTTTTATTATGTAAATTTTATTTCGTAAATTATTTGTATTTTTTTATATTATTTATTGTTTTTATATATTTGCATGAAAATTGATTATTTATGTTGCTATTTTAAGTTATATCCGCATGAAATATTATTGTATATATATGTAATTTATATTGTTATATTCATTATTTTCTATGTTGTAATTTGCATGAAATGATAATGTATGCATATTTATGTTATTTATGATTATATATGCATGAAATGTTAATGTATATTGTGTACTTTATGTCGTTATTTATCACTCTCTATATTATATTTGCATGAAATGTTAAAGTATGTATCATGTAGTTTATATTATTTAATATTGATATCTTGTAATATGTTAAATGCATCATTGTTTTAAAATTTTATACTTCATTTAATCCAAAAGATTTTTTTTTTTAAATGAGGCAATGTTTTTGTATTTAGGAATTCAAGAAGTAGTGCCCTAACATGCTGGATTGCGATTTCCCGTTTGTCTAAATGTCTAAAGTATCCTTCTAAATAGATTTTGTAAATCACGAGATGATTTTAGTTACAAAAGTTTAAGAATATCGTGTCTAATCATGCTGGATGTGATATTTGTATTCTTTTGGAGCAAAGGAATCTCGATTTTCAACTCAAATTATTCTACTTTCAAAAAGGGATCCTACTTTTAAATTCTTTCAAACTTTTGACATCAAAACAGAAAACTATTCAATTTGGTACCAATTTTGGGCGTTGCGAGGGTGCTAATCCTTCCTCGTGCGTAACCGAATCCCGAACATATTTTCTCACATTCTTCGTAGACCAAAATGTTTTATAAGGTGATTTAATCATACCTAAAAAGGTTGGTGGCGACTCCCGTTTTCAAACTTCTCTCTTTTAAAGAAATGGTTTCAACAGCTTGGCGACTTCACTGGGGAGGTCATAAGAGAGTCAAGCCAAGAAATTGATAATTTTTTATTTTAATGTCAAAAGTTTGGAAAAATTTTAAAATATCGATCTTTTCACATGTGTTTGTTGCATATGTTTGTTATTTTGATTTCGCACACATTGCATTTGCATGACCGCTGTGGTCGCACCCTTAAGTGGGAGTGAGAAGCTACGCTTTCGTGAGGTTTTCACCTCCGCATGGGCTAGCAGATTACTTCCGAGATACATCCATAACTATGTCTTCGTGAGATTTTCATCTCCGCATGGCCATAGGGAAATGTGTCCCCCTGAACCGAACTTGGTCCATTTGAGCCTATAATAGGTGAGGACCGAGGAATCTGCTGGTTCAGGTACCCTCGCTTTAGAATTAAAACACATATAGTGAACTCTAAGCGCTTACCCTAGGGAGTATAGTGATAGCCTTTAGTAAGCTACCCTTGTAAGTGTTTGTTTATTATACTTTTTATATATGATACTGACTTATTTTATTTTGCTATCATTGCATGTCACTCAACATTTAAAGGTATCGATTCACGGTTCGATTTCTAGATTAGAAAGTTTTGTAATGAGGAACAAATATCTTGATAAAGTGGAGGATAACGGTTCTGTCTGTGCATGGTCAGAGAAAACCCAGTTAGAGAAGGGAGATAGTGTCACCGAAAGGTATACGTCAAAGTTGTAGGACTTCACTCGTATTAGTTCGACACAGAATGAGTTTCAGGAGTTGAAAGACATTTGGGCCCAATGGGATGACGAGGCTAAGCAGCTGTTCTACCAGAATTATGGAGATCTTCCCTATTTGCTAGACATCAAGGTGGATAAGCATCTGTTTCGAGCTATGGTACAGTTGTGGAACCCTACTTATAGTTGTTTTATATTTGGAGAGGTAGATTTAGTACCTACTTTGGAGGAGTATACGACCCTGCTTCGCTGTCCAAAAATTCAAGGTAAGAAAGCTTATGTTAGGGCTGCTAATCTCCCAACTTTCGTGAAGAAATGAATGATGATCACAGGGATGAGTGAACAGTGGGCCGCAGCTCGAATCCAACAAAAGGGTGATGGTAAATGCATTCTGTGGGCAAGTTTGAGGGATTTGATATTGGCGCACCCAGATGTGAAGAAGAGGGTTGATGTCTTGGCCTTAAGTATTTATGGTTTGGTGATTTTCCCAAAAGCTATAGGGCACATAGATGAAGCAGTTGCAGATTTATTCGATAGACTTGGTAAACAGAACACACCTGTGCCTGCAATCCTAGCCGAGATGTTTAGATCCTTAAGTGCATGTCGGAGAGCTGGTGAAGGTAGATTCATTGGATGTGCACAGTTGTTGTTAGTATGGTTTCACAGTCACTTTTAGAAGGTTGATAAGGTTCATTGCCGAGTGTTCTTTGAGGATTATTCTCCCTTAAAAGAAGTAGCAGTTACGCCAAGGAGGGACGACATTACAGAGGAAAGGTGGATGGAAATACTTCAAAATCTCCGAGAGAAAGATGTTATGTGGAAAGCCCCTTGGATGGCTCGTAATGAAGTCCTTTACCATTGCAGAAACTTTGATTGGGTACCTCTTCCTGGAATTTGGGGAGTTGTTGGTTATGCGCCATTACTCGTCCTAAGGCAATACAAAGCGGGGCAGTTTATACCGGCAATACAAGGGTTAGCTCAGAGTGATTTCTCATATAAGGGGGATCATTATAAGAAGAAGATGCGAGAGATTTTCGAGGCTTGAAAGAAGATTTACTGTGTGAAGATTTTGACTGAAGGCCCGACTACAACTCTTGAGTACAAAGGGTGGTTTAGCAAGAGGATCAATGATAACATCCCTAGGCCGAGTTTGGGAGCTGCTCGATCGATGGAAGAGAGTTTACGAGTGATTCCATCAGAGTTAGAGGTCATAAAGTAAGAGTTTGAAAGGAAGAATTTGGAGCTCGGGAGAAAGATAGAAAGGCTTGAAGAGGAGAAGATGTACCTAAGCTTAGACGTCGACGTTCAGAAAATTGAGGTCGAAAAAGTGAGGAAAGAAAAGAGGAAGATTGAGGAAGACCGAGATGACTTGAAGACGCAATATAAGAGGATACAGCTATCAATGAAAAGAGCTGGATTAGGGAAGTCTTCAGAGTAGTGGCAACAAGAGGTTAAAGAAGAAAAAGCCAAATCCGAGTATTGGGAGAAGAAGTTTCAAGAGATGTAGGCACAGAATCAGGCCCTAGAGAAGGAGAATCAAGGATTAAAAGCTAAGGTGACTGAGCTTGGACGATCTCTTCATCATCACCGAAGTCGTAACTCTGCGGTCGAATTAAAGGCAAGCCTGAACAAGATCGAGGAAATGAAGCACAATATTGGAGGGTTGGAAGCAGCATTGCAGAATTGTGAACTTCAGATTGAGTAGCTCGAGGCAAGAGAAGAACATTGGAAGGGAGAGCTTCACCACTTTTAGGATCAAGTCAGAGATAGGGACTATCTCATAGGAGAAGCCATAGTCCAGATTCGAGGGGTTGTTGATCATTTGCAAGACCTGGCAACACAAGCTAATGTATCGAGTGCAAAGTATGAGTCAGTGTCAGATAGAGGTCGAGAGTTAGCTTTGTTATTGGATAGGGTTAAAACTCTAGGCCTGAGGGCGAAAGCGTATTTGTAATTCGTTTTGTGTAAAGATTTTTGTTTCTTAAATAACGTTTTTTAAAAGAAACTGAATCAGAATCGATATCTTTTTTGCATTCATGCATTTGCATCTCATCGCATCATATGCATTCCAATTTATAGAAAGACCCTAATTAGTTAAAATTACAGAGACATAGAGAGAGAGAGAAAAAAAGAGTGAGAGAAAGAAAACTTGGAGGCAACACATCCTTACGATACACGCACTAAGACAAAGAATATGGATCAAAGACTTGAGCAGATCCAGAAAGAAATGCAAGAGCAATTGTAGGAACAATTGGCAAAAATCCAACAAGAGATGAAGGATCAAATGTTGGAGGCCCAAAGGAATATGATGGCTGAAATGGCTCAGTTGCTGAAGGGGGCAATGGATAAAGGAAAGGCCCCTATGACTATTACTGAAGAGGATAATGAGGATCATCCTCCTGGTTTTACTCCACCTCATGTGCAAACTCAACCTGAGGCATATCCCTGAATGCCGTCCATCACAATAAGGCCTCAACATGGGCAAGTCGATGCTGGAATACCCATGAACTTTCAAACTGGCTCAGGATTCAGCCCGGGAGATAACCCTACCAATCCAGTCATTCCTGATTTAGATGTAGTTGAGAGGGAAGTGATGAGACTCGAATCATCAAGGTAATTAGAGGAACGTTGTAGATGATTGGAGGAGAAATTGAAGGCATTGAAAAGCGCTAATAATCGTTAGGGAATTGATGCCAAGGACTTGAGTTTGGTCCTAGATTTTGTGCTTCCTCATAAGTTCCAGATGCCAGAATTTGAGAAATACAATGGGACTACTTGTCCTGAGGCCCATATCACCATGTTCTGTAGGCAGATGACTGGCTATGTAAACAATGATCAATTATTGATCCATTGTTTTCAGGATAGTTTGGTTGGGGCAGCAGCTAGTTGGTACAATCAATTGAGTCACGCAAGGATTGGTTCTTGGAGAGACTTAGCGCAAGTCTTTATGCAGTAATATAATCATGTGACTGATATGACTCCTGACAAAATCACTTTACAGAACATGGAAAAGAAGCCTAATGAGAGTTTTAGGCAATATGCACACAGGTGGAGGAAGGTTGCCATGCAAGTTCAACCACCGCTTTTGGAGAAAGAAACTACCATGCTGTTCATTAACACCTTGAAGGCTCCATTCATTACTCATATGATTGGAAGTACCACCAAGCGCTTTGCTGATATAGTTATGGCAGGAGAAATGATTGAGAACGCTATAAGGGGTGACAAGATAGAGGAGGAAACTACTAAAAGATCGGCCCTAAGAAGGAAAGATAATGAGGTGAACAATACGAGTAGTTATAATTCAAAAGCGATTACGGTTAGTCAGCCCAGAGCAACTACAGTTGGGCAACAAGATTCCCAAAAGCAGGGATCTAGTTTGAGACAAAATTCTGAGAAGGTCTCATTTACGCCTATCCCGGTGACGTATCAGGAGCTTTATCAAAGTCTATTTAATGCGCATGTAATAGCTCCTTTTCATTTGAAACCACTGCAACCTCCATATCTTAAATGGTACGATGCAAACACCAAATGTGAATACCATGTAGGGATATCAGGGCATTCAATCGAAAATTGCATTGGCTTTAAAAAAGCAGTGGAAAGACTGATCAAGATGGGGGTCGTAAAATTTGACGACACCCCTAGTACAGAGAACTCGTTGCCAAACCATGGTGATCAAAGGGTAAATGCAATCAGGAAAACTGAAATGAGAATGATTAAAGAGGACGTGGCTGAGATAAGAATGCCGATGAAAGTAATCTGGGAAAAAATGGTGAAAAGAGAGATGATAATCTCTGGAGAAAGAAATAAAGGAGTGAGGGGCTACTGCGAGTTCCATGAAGAAGAGAGACACGAGATCCAGGAATGTGATGAGTTTAAGGCTTTGATACAAAGCTTTATAGATAATAAGGAGCTGGAATTTTATGAAGCTGGCTAAGATAAGGGACATGTATGCGCATTGGAAGGTGAACCAAAGAATCAACCGGCCAAGCATCATTATTTCTATACCAAAGAATAATGAAGTTGAGACACAAGCAGTGCCAAAAGTCATTATTCAAAAACCCGTTTCCTTTCCTTATAAGGATGACAAGAGGGTACCCTGGAATTATGACTGCAATGTGACAATACCGGAGAGAGAAGATATAGCTAGTACTTCTAAGGAGACTCAAATTGAAGGATCCTACACACGTAGTGGGAAGTGTTATGATGCAAAAGGCATCAGAGTTGAGCCTACAAAAGTGAAAGCCTTTTGTGAGAAGGAGAATAGAAATTTGAGGTACTTGTTAATGAACCAGTGAAGGAAGAAGAAGCTAGAGAGTTTCTAAAATTCCTGAAACACAGTGAGTACATCGTGGTTGAACAATTGCGCAAACAATCAGCTCGTATATCAGTGTTGGCTTTGCTTCTGAGTTCAGAGGTACATCGTGAGGCATTAATAAAGGTGCTCAATGAGACTTACGTTACTAATGATATATCTGTCAATAAGTTGGATCGATTGGTTAGTAACATAAGCGTTGACAATTTTATTTATTTCAATGATGATGAAATTCCACCTGGCGGCATCACCACTCGCTGTGAAGGATATACATTGCCAAGTGTGCTTATTGATAATGGGTCAGCTTTAAATGTCTTACTATTGTCTACATTGAACAGATTGCCCATAGACAGTTCTCATATGAAAACATGTCACAATATAGTGAGAGCATTCGATGGCACGGAGAGAAAGGTTATGGGAAGAATTGATATTCCTTTGATGATCGGGCCAAACACTTATGAGGTAGAATTTTTAGTGATGGACATCAAGCCCTCTTATAATTACTTGTTGGGGAGGCCTTGGATACATTCGGCAGGAGCGATACCCTCATCTTTGCACCAGAAATTGAAGCTAATAATAGACGGACGGCTGGTCACCATAAATGCGGAGGAAGACATCATAGTAGCAGTCACCAGTGACGCACCCTATGTAGAGGCAAACGAGGAGGCTGTTGAGTGTTCTTTTCGCTCCTTAGAATTCATTAATGCAACATTTATTTTAGAGGAGAATGAGGTGCCGATGCCTAAGATATCCAAAACCACAAGAATGGGTTTGTAGATGACAGTGGAGAAATGAGCCTTGCCAGGAAAATGATTGGGAAGGTATCTCCAAGGAGAAATTCAAGTTCCAGAACTAAAAGAAAAGAGAGATCATTTTGTCTTGGGTTTCAGGCCAGATTACAGGCATAGAAGGAAGGAAATAGAGAAATGTCAAGAAAGAAGAAGGGCACGTTTAAATGGAAGAGAAGTAGAGTGGGGATCAATGACGTTCCCTCATATATCCTAGACTTTTATATCAGGAGAGATAATTCACTCTAAGAGAGGGCTGCTCAAAAAAGGAAGTCATTATATCAATGCTGTATATAATGAAGAGTTTGAACGAAGAAACCATGAGGGCATTCGCCCTTACGAACCAGGAAGCTCTTTAAACAATTGGACTGCAGAAGAACTTCTTGTGGTTTTTAAAGATTTTTCAGAGTAATTTTCAGAACACTCTTGGTAATAAGATTTCATTTGTAAAGTAGGCTCATGTTCGGATATTTGCATTTCAATAAAACACTTTTGTTATCAATCCGAGTGAATATTCTTTTATACCGATCAATATTCTTTTGACCTTTTTTTCTTTCAATTATTTTTTCATTTCATACATAACACATAAATAAACATTCTTAAAATTCATTCATTCTTTGTACATTCTTTCGTACCCCGCAGGTCCCTAGATATCAATGACATCGGCACTGATACTACAAATCCTGAATTCTCTTTTGAGTAAGACATATGTTTAGAAGAACCTCAGGATCTTGAATATAACAGGGATTGTGAGGTGTCTCCAGATCTATTGAGAGTGGTGAAACAAGAGGAGAAACAAATCCTACCCCGTGAAAAAGAGGCAATAGAGAATGTAGCATTGGAGGAAGGAAAAGAGGTGAAAATTGGGACACACATTGCTAAGGAAATGAGACAAGGTTTTGTTGAGCTCCTACATGAATTCAAAGATATCTTTGCATGGTCATATCAGGATATGCCGGGGTTGAATACTGATATCGTGGTACATCGTCTCCCCATAAGACAGGATTATAAGCCAGTCTAACAAAAATTACGAAGGATGAGGCCTGATATTATGCTGAAAATAAAAGATGAAGTCAAGAAACAGTTTGGTGCTGGATTCCTACAAGAGGTTAAGTACTCAGAATGGGTGGCTGACATTGTGCCCGTCCCTAAGAAAGATAGGAATGTACGAATGTGTGTTGATTACAGAGATTTGAATAAAGCTAGCCCAAAGGACAATTTTCCTTTACCGCACATCGACACTTTGGTGGACAATACAACAGGATATTTGTTGTTCTCCATTATGGATGGCTTCTCAGGGTACAATCAGATAAAAATGCATCCTGAGGACATGGATAAAACCACCTTCATAACATTGTGGGGTACCTTTTGTTACAAGGTAATGCCTTTTGGGTTGAAGAATGCAAGAGCGACATACCAAAGGGCTATGGTGACTTTATTCCACTATATGATGCACAGGGAGATTGAGGTGTATGTTGATAACATGATTGCTAAATCTCGAACAGAGAGGGAGCATATTGAAGTTTTGAGGAAGTTGTTCCTAAGATTGAGGAAGTTTCAGTTGAAGCTTAATTCGGCAAATTGTATCTTCGGAGCTAGGTCGGGGAAGTTATTAGGCTTTGTGGTCAGCGAAAAGGGAATAGAAGTTGACTCAGACAAGGTTAGAGCCATACGAGAATTGCCTCCACCACGTACTCAGAAGGAAGTTCGGGGTTTTCTTGGAAGGCTGAATTATATTGCTCAATTTATTTCACAATTAATCGAGAAATGTGATCCTATATTTCACCTCCTTAGAAAACACAACCAAGGTACTTGGGATGAGGAATGCCAGAATGCTTTTGATAAAGTCAAGCAATACTTGTTAAACGCTCCAGTGTTATCTTCGCCCAATCCAGATAGACCATTAATTCTGTACTTATCAATGTTTAGTAATACTATAGGATGTGTGCTTGGTCAATATGATGATTCAGGAAGAAAAGAGAAGGCGATATATTACCTCAGTAAGAAATTCATAGAGTGCGAGATGAGATATTCGCCAATTGAGAAGTTGTGTTGCACTTTAATCTGGATGACTCGAAGGTTGAGGCAATATATGCTATATCATACGACTTGGCTAATTTCGAAGCTTGATCCATTAAAGTACATGATGGAGTCAACAGCCCTAAATGGAAGAATGACAAGGTGGCAAGTATTGCTTTCAGAGTTTGATATAGTCTATGTGAGTCAAAAGGCTATACAAGGAAGCACGATAGCAGAATTTCTGGCTAGCAGAGCTCTAGAAGATTATGAGCCATTGAGCTTTGATTTCCCTAATGAGGAATTGATGTATGTGGCAACTACTGAAGAATATCCATGGAAGCTGAACTTTGACGGCGCATCCAACGCGGTAGGAAATGGAATTGGGGCAGTCTTGGTATCCCCAAATAGTGATCATTATCCATTTACATGTAAATTGGATTTTGACTGTACGAATAATATGGCCGAGTATGAAGCATGCATCATGGGAATTCGAGGGGCCAAAGAGTGAAAAAATAGAACCCTGGAAGTATATGGAGACTCTGCGTTGGTAATTTACCAGTTTAGGGGTGAATGGGAGACAAGGGACCCCAAATTGATTAATTATCGAAAGGTAGTTTTGGAGTTACTTGAGGAGTTTGATAACATCACTTTCAATTATCTCCCATGGGATGAAAATCAGATGACAGATGCTTTAGCAACACTAGCTTCCATGATTAAAGCGAACAAAAAAGAGGATGTGAGACCAATTCAGATGAGTATTTCTGAGGTCCCAGCTCATTGTTGTAACATTGAAGAAGAGGAAAAGGAGGACCATCCTTGGTATCAAGATATATTACGGTATGTGAGAAATCATGAATATCCTGAGCAAGCAACTGAGAATGACAAAAGAACCTTGAGGAGGTTAGCATGCGAATATGTACTAGATGGGGACATCCTTTATAAAAGAAGGAAAGATCAAGTGCTTTTGAGATGTCTTGACGCTGTGGAAGCCAGACAAATCATGGAAGAAGTACATGAAGGTGTTTGTGGGACACATGTTAATGGCTTTACAATGGCAAGGCAAATCATGATGTTTGGATACTATTGGTCTACTATGGAAGGAGATTGTATTGGCTATGCAAAGAAATGTCATAAATGCCAGATATATGGGGACAAGATTCATGTACCACCTTCACCTTTGCATGTTATGACTTCTCCATGGCCCTTTTCCATGTGGGGCATGGATGTCATTGGGCCAATATCACCAAAAGCTTCGAATGGGCATCGTTTCATTTTCGTGGTCATTGACTACTTCATAAAATGGGTAGAGGCAGCTTCATATACTAGTGTTACCAAGTCAGCAATAAGTCGATTCTTGAAAAAGGAGATTATTTCTCGGTATGGAATGCCTGAGAGGATTATATCAGACAATGCATTGAACTTGAATAACAGCATGATTGTAGAAGTCTGCAGCCAATTCAAGATTAAAAATCATAATTCATCTCCATATCGCCCAAAAATGAATGGGGCAGTGGAAGCTGCCAACAAAAATATCAAGAAGATAGTGGGGAAAATGACTGAGACTTACAGAGATTGGCATGAGAAATTACCATTTGCACTCTTTGCCTATCGAACGTCCGTCAGAACCTCTATTGGGGCAACTCCTTTCTCGTTGGTTTATGGGATGGAGGTAGTGTTACCTATTGAAGTGGAAATACCTTCTCTTTGAATTTTGTCAGAGATAAAGTTGGATGAAATAGAATGGATTCAAGCGCGGTATGATCAATTGAACTTGATTGAAGAAAAGAGGCTAAGGGCTATTCGTCGTGGTCAGATGTATCAGAAGCGAATGATGCAAGCTTATGACAAGAAAGTTCGTCCAAGAGAATTTCACGAAGGGGAGCTTGTACTAAAAAAGATTCTTCCTATACAGAAGGATTTTAGAGGAAAATGGATGCCGAATTGGGAAGGGCCGTATGTTGTGAAGAAGGCTTTCTCTGGTGGTGCATTGATTTTGACAGAAATGGATGGGAAGAGTTTACCCAATCCAGTGAATTCAGACTCAGTCAAGAAGTACTTTGTTTAAAGAGAAGGGAAGTTAAGGTGAAAACCCGCAAATGGCGCTTTAAGACTTCTAAAAAAAAAGGAAAGAAAGAAAAAAATAGAGAGGCTACGGTGAAAACCCACAAAGGGTGCCTTGAGACCAAAGGGGTTTTTGAGTTGAAAACCCGAAAGGACAGCTCAAAATTTGAAAAGCATGCAGTGACCTTGCTATACTGGATTCAACAAGAAATGGAATGTGTTACATATTGGGGCATCAACAAAGTACTTTGGATATTCTAAACACATGTTAAACTCAAAACAGTCTTCATGGAGTTTGTATACAGAAGCCCAAGCTGTGATATGAAAGGCATCTGATTTTTGTCCTGTTTACTATCTTTGGATTCTTTTTCTTCTCAAAGATATGTTTTCAGATCAATTTCCTTTTGTATTTTTGATGATTTATCTAACTATTCTCAAGATCAAATTATTTGTCTTTCATTATTCATAAAGTGTGTTGCATTGAAATAATGATTGATGAACTAAAATTTTTACAAAAGAAGTTTTGCATATTACTCTGGACATCTCTAGAGAATACGAGAAACTAAAACAAAACAATTGTTTGAAGAATTCCTATGAGCGAGGGTCGGAAGTACTCGAAAAAAATTTTTCTTCAGTCTAAAAGATGAGTGGACAATTCAAATGATTCAATCCTAGGAAAGAATCATCTCCAGCAGGTCGAAACATTCGAAGAGTGGTATAATAGGACCAATTTGATTCAAAGCATATGAGCATAGTATGATTGATACTTCGAGTAAAATAAAGATGAAACTTTGATGGATGAATGAGTAAAGATGTTCGAAATAGGAGTCATTCTCATAACATTTTGCATCATAATATGTCTAATTAGGAGCATTTGACTCATTTTGATTATGGCATCCTAATCATTAGGCATGAGCACGTATACATTCTACAGGTTATGTCCTTTAGGGGATAGTGTAGATTACTGATAGTAGATTTGGCGTCTCTATATTAGATGGGGAGCAGATCGAAGATAGCAGATCTGACATTCGTGTGTTTACATCGAAGCAGATTGAAGATGACAGATTTGACATCTCTGTAATAGACAGGGAGCATATCGAAGATAGCAGATCTGACATTCGCGTGTTTACATCAAAGCAGATCGAAGATGACAGATTTGGCGTCTTTGTATTAGACAGGGAGCAGAACGAAGATAGCAGATCTGACATTCGTGTGTTTACATCGAAGCAGATCGAAGATGACAGATTTGGTGTCTCTGTATTAGACAGGGAGTAGATCGAAGATAGCTGATCTGACATTTGTGTGTTTACATCGAAGCAGATCGAAGATGATAGATTTGGCGTCTCTGTATTAGACAGGGAGCAGATCGAGGATAGCTGATCTGACATTCGTGTGTTTACATCGAAGTAGATCGAAGATAACATATTTGGCGTCTCTGTATTAGACGGGGAACATATCGAAGATAACAGATCTGACATTTGTATGTTTACATCGAAGCAGATCAAAGATGACAAATTTGGCGTCTCTATATTAGACGGGGAGCAGATCAAAGATTATAGCATGGCGTCCCTGAGTTTGCAGGGAGCAGATTGAAGATAGCAGATTTGACATTCCTGAGTTACGATGAAGCAGTTCAAAGCTATCAGAATATCTTTGAAGAAGATGAGGGTCAAGATTTCGAGACTTGGCCAGACCGGCCAAAATTAGGTCCTTTTATAGTCTTTGCTCTATTCCCGTTACACGGCAATGAGCAAAGAGGGGCAGCTGTAGGAACCCATTTTTGCCCGGGCCCGTGAAAAGAAATAAAACAAAATAAAATAAATAAATAAAATGTCCCTGTAATGTCCAGTTTACAATAAACGGGCCTAAAGGCCTGATGACCCAAAACCCAGTTACACCCATTAAACCCAACAAACGAACATGGCCTAAAGGGGCCCAAACCATAAGCAGAAGACAGAAGGCCTAGGGTTTTTGAAACCCTAGGCGCCGCAAGCACCAGACGAAGGCCCCAAACTCGCGCCGTAATCAGTGCTCCAATCCCACCACCGACAGATTCGTGCCATCATAGCCTCAATCAGCGCGCCAGTAAATCACCATCACACCCCATCGTCACCGGATTTCTCGTTGGTACCTGTAAAAAAAGAAAGAAGAACAACAGAGGCAATACAAATATAGCAAGAAATAAAATCAAACATTGTAAATATTATTTTATGATGATTTTCAATGGCTATAAAAGCCCGAATCGAAACGATGTAAAACAACGGTTGGTATATACACATATACAATAAAATACCAATAGTTGATTGAAGAAACAGAGGTGATTTGTTTTTTTTTTTTACTTTATTTTTCTTTATGAATACATTTAAATATCACTAAAAATGAAGCAAAGAGAGGCTTACCGACGGATTTGCGATAAAAATCTAAGCTTTTCAGCTTTCGGCCGTCGTATCCGGCGGGGCTAACAACGGCTCGTGGGCGCGTGGGAGGTCCGATGACGGAGTCTCGATGAAACTCCGAGGGCCTACTCTCAGTCCTCTTTCAGAGGGGTTTTTTTTGTTTTTTTAAAACGGGTTTAAAATGATTTTTGGGGCCAAAATTTGGCTTATATAGCCTCATAGGAAAGGTGTCGTTTTGGCTTAAAACAATAGGCTTCAAAACGGTGTCGTTTTAAGGTTGAGGATCTGCGCGTTGACCGGTGACCTGGGGAGGATCCGCGCTTTTTTGGTAAATGGGCAAATTGCTGTTTAAGCCCTTCCGCATTTTTTTCATTTTTTAATTTCGTTTAATATTAAATTTCTCTATTTTAAATCTGGCCCTAATAGTTTGTTTCTGTTTCAATTTGGTTCCTGAACCCTTTAAAGCGCAATCCTTGAAACGGCGCCGTTTTGGGATTAGGGATAATTGCCCAGTGAGTCCCTCGGATTTTAGCGCGTGTTTCAATTGGATCCAAAATTCATTTTATTATTTTAAAATTAACCCTAGAGTTTTATTTTTATTTCATTTTAATCCTTTTGAAATTTTTTCTTATATAATTTATTTATTTTAAATATTATATACATTATTTATTTTTACTATAAACATTATTTATATATGTAAAAAATTATTATATATATTCTTTTTATTTTTATTTGTGTATTATTTGTTATATTATTTACATTTTATTATATATTTTGATTTATACATTTTATTATATATATTATTCATTGTATTATTTTTATTTTATTATATATTATATAATTATTTATTATTTATTATTATGTATAATTTTAAAAATTTGTAAATTATTATTAAATATTGCATTTTTATATATCATTATTAAAATTTAGTATGTAATACTCTAAAATTTACTATAAAGTTTAGTTCCTATTATATACAATGTTATAAAATATATTAAATTATTATATCATATAGTTTTTTTATATATTAATTAATTAACCTTTTTTTAAAAAAATATCCTCTATTATTTATATATTGTTTTAAATATTTTGACACCTCATTTTTTTTAACGGTATTTAATTTTCATCTTTATTTTTGACTTATTTTATATATGTTCATAATGTGTTGATTTATTTTCAGTTTTTTTTATTTTGTATTGTTTTATTATGTAAATTTTATTTAAGTAAATTATTTGTATTTTTTATGTTATTTATTGTTTTTATATATTTGCATGAAAATTGATTATTTATGTTGTTATTTTAAGTTATATCCGCATGAAATATTATTGTATATATATTTAATTTATATTGTTATATTCATTATTTTCTAGGTTGTATTTTGCATGAAATGATAATGTATGTATATTTATGTTATTTATGATTATATATGCATGAAATGTTAATGTATATTGTGTACTTTATGTCGTTATTTATCATTCTCTATATTATATTTACATGAAATGTTAAAGTATGTATCATGTAGTTTATATTATTTAATATTGATATCTTGTAATATGTTAAATGCATCATTGTTTTAAAAATTTATACTTCATTTAATCCAAAAGATTTTTTTTTTTAAAATGAGGCAATGTTTTTGTATTTAGGAATTCGGGAAGTAGTGCCCTAACATGCTGGGTTGCGATTTCCCGTTTGTCTAAATGTCTAAAGTATCCTTCTAAATAGATTTTGTAAATCACGAGATGATTTCAGTTACGAAAGTTTAAGAATATCGTGTCCAATCATGCTGGATGTAATATTTGTATTCTTTTGGAGCAAAGGAATCTCGATTTTCAACTCAAATTATTCCAGTTTCAAAAAGGGATCCTACTTTTAAATTCTTTCAAACTTTTGACATCAAAACAGAAAACTATTCAATTTGGTACCAATTTTGGGCGTTGCGAGGGTGCTAATCCTTCCTCGTGCGTCACCGACTCCTGAACCTGTTTTCTCACATTCTTCGTAGACCAAAATGTTTTATAAGGTGATCCAATCATACCTAAAAAGGTTGGTGGCGACTCTTGTTTTCAAAATTCTCTCTTTTAAAGAAATGGTTTCGACAACTACCAAATATAGTGTCGTGAACCGCCAAAATCAGAAATATGCAGTGTTTAGCTACCAAATACAATAATATTCCACCCCAAATGCACATGAAAAACATAACATATATTAAGACGAATTTAGTATAATCATGCTCGTATATACTTAACTAATCTGAAAAATGCTAATGATACTCACAAATTTACATATCAGAAACACATTTTGTAAGGCAGACTTACCTCCCAAATTCATGCAATCACAATAGTAACAGCCTGATTTAGACCCTAATCGGAACGATAGTTTCGGGACCACGAATCTGAGTCAAAAAATATTTTAATATTATTTTCAGTGTTTATTCTGTGTGAATTTATGTCTGTGAAAATTTCGTGATTTAATTTTATCGTTTAGGTGTTCGATTAAATAAAAGGACTTAATCACGTAAAGTGAAAATTTGGAGGTTATTTCTAAAAGAGGCTAATTTGCACTTGGCTTTTAAAATAGAAGCCTTTAAGAGGTAAATAGCCAATATCAAGTGAAGTGGACGGTAATGGCCATGTATATATGATTTTATAATTTATTAACTAAGGTTAAAAATGTAAAACATGAAATAATAATAAGTTAGTATATATGTTAAATTATATGATAACTTTAATTATCTTTTATTTCTTCATCACTTAGCCGAATATAAGCTAAAAGAAAAACAAAGAACAAATGGCTAGGGTTCGGCCAATTTGAAGCTCAATTAAGGTATGAGTTTAGCTCGATTTTTGATAATTTCTACGTTTTGAGAGTGGATAAAATTCGGCCCAACATAGGTATAGGGAAATTTTGCATATTGTCTGTTTTGAGCAATAGGGACTAAATTGTAAAAATTGTAAATGTTAGGGGTAAAATGGTAATTTTCCCATTTTTGTGTTTTTGGACAAAATTGAATGAAAATATGTTTGAATGAGCTTAATTTGAATATGTTTAGATCAAGAACCAAAGAAATCGAATTTGGACCGGGAAAAACGAAAGTTGTCGACTAGCAGCCCTGTCCCATTTTGCGACGTCTGAGGTAAGTTTATAAGCAAATAGACGTGTTTATTGGTAATTCAATGTTATATTTATATGCTGATATGAAATGTTAGAATTTAAATATGCTATGGCCGAACATGATTAAATTTGGCTATTACATACGAGTTCGATTAAACCAAAATCGACGTCCGAAAGCCCCGTATGAACCTTAGGAATATCTAGGATACATATGTCATGACATAGGATTCCGATATATGTGTGTGCGAGTAAGACCATGACATCAATTTGTGATTCCGATATGTGTTTACGAGTAAGACCCTATCTGGGACAGTGGCATCGATATGTGGCTACATATAAGACCGCGTCTGGGACGTTGGCATTGTATGATATATGTGATTATTCGAGTGTCCTATCCAATTCTGAATGGTTCATCGGGAAAAGGTAAAATGTGTACGGATTGTGTAATTCGAGCTAAATGGCCAAGTATGAATTAACTTGATATCTACTTGGAATAAGGTAAGAAAACTGTGGATATGTGTTGTAAATTATGTACAATGCAAATGAAGAATTCATGGGTATTTGGTATATGTATTTGGCTTGTGAATGAATAATTTGTGTAACATTGAAATGTTACTTAATATGTATATATAAGATTTGTATATTCTGTCATTTAGGTATTAATTATACATGAGATGTCATTTAATGATTCTTAAGTTGCATAAAAGAGTAAATGGGTGTGTGGTTATTATGACTATTTGGTTTGAAAGTTGTTTTATATTGTGTTAAATGATTATAAATGTATTCGGCTTAGGTGGATAATAATGTTAATGCATTTCGTTTAGTTAATATGAGTCAGTTATGATATTGAGCTATTTATTTGCTTATGACTTACTAAGCTGTGGTAGCATACTCTGTGTATTATGTTACTCTATTTTATAGATTTTGAAGTCAAGTTACAAGCTCAGGGATCATCTGCGAAGCTCATCAAACTATCCACTATTTTGGGTACTTTTATAAGTTAAGCTTGAATTATGGCATGTATAGGTTGAAGTGCGGTTTGAATGATAAATTTTGGTTGTGTATAAAGTCATGCGAAAATGGCTAATCAATATGTTTGAATTTAATTATGCTAGGTATGGTCTATGATAATTATGATTATATGTTGCATGTTATATAAATATGCTTATTACGTGAGGTAAATCTTGCATGTTTGGACAATGAGCAATGGCTTGAAAGAATCATGACTGATTCATCGTCGTTAATTCGTAAATGAAATAGATTTATGAACCTAGTAAATATGTTTGAAACAAGGTAATATTCATGGTTAGGTGTCTTGGATTTTTTATAGGGTTTGAAAAAAAAAAGGTAAAGTTTATCATGATATATTTATTTCATGAGATCTAAATGTACAAATGGTGAGTGGATAATCGTCTTTGGATTTAGTCGGATGATTATTATGAATGATATATTTTGACCACTTGTGCTTCGGTATGTATGTTCATGAAAATTTAGAAATGGTTTATATATGATTTAATGAGTAGGTAATGTATATGTGAAATGGACATATCACATGTTTTGGATTTAATTATAGTCTTGCATATGCACTTACATCTAAATGAGATTGTGGTAGTGGTGGCATGATGCCCATGAAATTGGTAATGTATACTACCGAATTGACCATATAGGAATATATATGTTTAAATCTTCATAAGTGTGATTTTATATATTATGCCTTAAGTGCAATTTGATATAAAGATGTATGCAAACGTTTCCTACTACACATATAGAGCAAGATAGGTAATTTAGTTTTGGTATGGATGTTTACTAAGGTAATAAATGCATGTGATTAAATATATAAACTTACTTGTCATTTATAAGTTTGCAAATTTGTATTAATACTTTATATTGGTTGAATAGTCTAGAAAAGGAATTGAGTTTAGTTATAACTGAAAGTTGATATTATTTGGTTGAAAGGTGTGATTCACATATATGAGGTTTGTATAGACCATCATTGCATTAATGCCACATGTATGAAATTGTAGTTGTATTATGTTTATTTTTGTTACACCGTGAAGCAGAAATGCCCTAATATACAAATGATATGAAATGTTCAAACTAAGAATTGTATTAGTTTATGATTTAAAACTTAGTCAATTTTCGAGACTAATTTACATGATTATATAAATGTTTTATATAATTGATCAGAATTGTGTTTTATTCTGTAATGCCTTACAACCCTATTACGGCGACGGATATGGGTCAGGGGTGTTACAATAACAAAATAACAAACATATCACTTAATAGAATCTCTAAAATCACTGATCTCAAAACGCACTTGAAAACATGGCCCTAACAAAATTTTACTGAAAATGGGCCATGTGGTGCCAACATTAAGATTTTTGGCTTCACGTCTTTCACTAATTTTCGAGATTAACGTTACACACTTGTCTGTTTTTTGATATGTCCACCCCACAAAATACTTTATGATCCTAAAATCAATACAAAATCAGACTCATTAGTAACAAAGCATCAAACCCAAATCAATTATTCAGCCACAAGCTTTGGGCACTTGACCTCGAAAAACAAAATCTTCCCTTAACAACGGCATACGATCACTTACCCAAAACAACAGCGGCATAACAACACTTAGATGACTAGAGACTCAGCCGCTCTACAAGCATCATCTAAAAGATTTATCGAACCACTTAGAACGAGGATTTTCGTATTACTAAACTTACCTAACTTGTACGAGAAAGCGATATAAACTTACAAAAAGAAAGGATACGGACAATATAATACTTACACCGCAACGACAATTCTATTCCCCGCTCAAAAACACAGCACAAAGGAGTAACACTATAAAGTTGATGGCAACAAAGAGGCAAGGTAACAATTAACAAAATAACACGAAAGCAATAGACAAGGGGACAATAACCAAAGAAATGTGATAAAGAGAAAAGAAAGAAAAGAATAGAAAGGTAACAAAAAACAAAAAGGGGGTCAAAAAGGGTAGGGAACCAAAAAATAAGAAACGCGAGTAGTGGGAACGTAAGAGTGGAAAGTGGGAGAGATTTTTGGGGAGATATTTTCTTTAAATTAAAAAATATATATATCATATAAAATCTGAACAAATCAGGTTAATTGCTATCCGAATAGGTTGATCAAAATTTGAATTTAACCCAACTACACCCACGTGTGTGGCACAATAAAGAGGAGCAAAAAATAGTTTCTCTTTTACACACATGATTCAAACACAATATAACACCCCTAACCCATATCCGTCGCCGGACTAGGGTTAAAGGCGTTACCAAACAAATCGGAACATTTCACAATTAATTAACAAACATCATACACATATAATCATAAATCATTACAGAGTCCCTTACCTAGGTCAACGAAACCTTAAAAATGCTTTCGAAAGGGGTCAAGACTAAACCGAGTTCATTCAAAGAAAATTTAAACTTAAACATTTTCAAAGTTGTACAGGTCACAAGCTCGTGTGAACAAGCCACGTGGCTCACGCGACTTTAGAGACGCCCGTGTGTTTAGGCCATGTCAAAACAGGGCATACATACTAACTTGTCCACACGGCCACAAGACACGCTTGTGTGCCAAGCTGTGTGAAAATTACGGAGGCTACTGACTTGGTCACACGGCGATCCACGCGCTGTGTGTCTAGCCCGTGCTCGAAATTGACTTGGCCACACAGCCTAGCACACGCCCGTGTGATTTGCTCAGGCTCATTTCGAAATGGCCCTCGAGTAACACGGCTGAGACAAACGTCCGTGTCTCTGCCCGTGTGGGCAAAAATAAGCCATTCAAAAGGTCAAAATACCACCCATTAAGGGTCCTCCCTACAAGCAACAATTAAACATCAATTGCATACGAAATGCTCAATTATTTCACAACCAATACATACACCAATCATATCCTATCATTATCAACCAATCTTATGTTCATATCACATACCAATTCATGTCATTCCATAAGATAAAACATACCAAAACATATGGTTTATAACATTGATACATTCCATTCATTCTCATACCAAATTCTTACCCAATTCTAAAACATGCACATACCAAAACTTACCAAATTGATCATTTCTTTTGGCCAACCAAATGCACATCATTATGGCACATTTGCATCACATATCATATATCAAAATTAAACTATAAGTTCAAACACAAACTAGCTTTATCACATGGCATGATATATACATTACAAAACATATCCAAATACTTCTAGCCTATACATGCCATACTTTTAAATTCACAATGTCAAAAGGTACCAAAATAAGGTTTGATATTGTGGTGACAATCCTCAATGATCCCCGAGCTTCCGGTAGCTTTGATATCTATAAAACAATGCAAACACACACAAAGTAAGCTTTCAAAAGCTTAGTAAGCCATATACAAATAAACTTAACAAATAACATCAATTCATTCATATAATTTAAAAGCAAAATACATTCATTTAGCCATACATCTCTTATATTTCATTTGAACATGATTCAATTATACATATCATAACTCAAATCTCATAGCAACTCATACTTATATTATATATTCACCAATGTACATATACTTACCTTTCATTCTCAAAGATGGTATACAATTCAAACGTACCTGAGTCGAATACAAATTCACATGGTCATCTATTTTCTAGGAATGCTTGTTGAACCTTTCAGAATCATAAGGATACGCAGATAACTCAAAAAGCTCGTACAATGGCAACGTCCCAGACGTGGTCTTACATGTAATCAAATATCGATGCCACTATCCCAGACAGGGTCTTACACGAAATCAAATATGATGCCAACGTCCCAGACGTGGTCTTACACGTAAATCATAAGTCGATGCCAATGTCCTAAACATGGTTTTACAGGAGAACACATATCGGATCCTATGTCATGACATATGTATCCTAACTATTCCTAAGGTTCATATAGGGCTTTTCAGATGTCAGAACTTTGTCAATACTTTCTCAGATATCTCATGCTTAACTCATATAACCATTCATCAATATTCAATATCATATTAATAGTAATAATTCAATTTAAAACACATTTATTTGTATATCAACTTACCTCGTATGGATTCGGATAGACGAAATCGTTACTCGACGACTTTCGGCTTTCCCCGATCTAATTCCGTTTTCTTTGGTTCTTGATCTATATAAATTCAAATTTAATTATTTTATTCACCAAATCATTCAAATTAATCCAAAAACACACATTTAGGGCATTTTACAAATTAGCCCTCATATTTTTATATTTTTACACTTTAGTCCCTAATCACAAAAATCACAAAATATACAAAATTTGAATATACTTATGCTTAGTCGAATATTCATAGCACTCATACAAGTCCACATATTTCATTTATTTTACATTTTAGTCCCTCAATTTATAAATTTCATAATTTAGCCCAAATAACTCAAATTCATCTAAAATTCAGAGACAAAACTTAGTAATCTAACACATATCTTTAATTTACTATCATCAAACTTTATAAAGCTCATAGTTTCATCAATGGCATAACTCAAAATCATCAGCAAAACCAAAAATTGAGACATGGGCTTGATAGTATACAAAGCAACGATTACAAAAGCGTAGAAATTATCAAAAATCAAACAAAATCCATACCTTAATCACCAAATCAATGTGCCGAACCTAAAACTCTTTTTTATTTCTATTTTCTTTGATGAATTCGGCAAAAGAAGTGAAAATAAAGTTTTAATTTTAATTATGTTTTATTATAAATATTATAATAACCATTTTACCAATTTAGCCTTACTATAATAAACATATAAGCTTATAATGGATGTCTAACAATGTCTATTTAATATATCAATAATCTAATAACATAATAAAGACCTCACAATTAAGAAGACATAACAAATAAGCACTTTAACAAATAGAAGGTCACTTTTACATTTTACACGATTAGGTCCTTTTATCAAATTAAGCATACAAATGATCGAATTTTCATACGAAACATTCACACATGTCAATTCACATATTTTAAACATAGAAAATAATATTTAAATATTTTTTTGACTCAGATTTGTGGTCTCGAAACCACTATTCGGACTAGGGTCTAAATTGGACTGTTACACACAAAACACGAAGGTAAGCTAAGATCTTACTCTTTGAACCAATAAGCCCATTTTATTAATAACTACTCAGAATTTCAATATAAGTCAGATGTTGTTCAGAGTTGAGGGTTGGAACAAAAATAATAAAAATTTCTAGGGAAGAGATTTAAACACAAAACCTTAAACACACATAATTAACACTTAGCCACTACAACATATTAATTTACTTAACATGATTTCACAATTCAAGAACAAAAGTTTTAAGGCGTTACATAATAAGCACACAATAGGTTAAAATTAAATTATTAGAAAATTCTAAAATCCAAATAATAATAGAAAAACAACATTTAAGAAACAAAAAGCAAAATCCTTTTATAAAAAGTGACCTAATGTTTAGATATGCTAAATCATATAACAATATGCAACTTATACAACATCCCTAGTTTGGAAATCATGATTTGGGTCAACATTTTGGATTTGAATTTGAAAATCCAAATGCATTTTTTTGACAAAAATAAAAAATTAGATTATAAAATTCAAGTCCAATTTCATAAGAGTTAATTTTTTTATTTTAAAATTCATTTTAAAACTTGGAATTTTCAAAATCTAATAACAGCCCAATTTTCAATGTTACCAGAAAATGTGGATTCAGAACCCCATTTCTCGTTAATAGTAAATATTATTATTTACGGAGATAATATAAAAATATATTAAAGATTCATCCAGTAATTTTTTCCGAATTAATAGTTAATTAAGACTTAAAGACTAAATTGTAAAAGTCTAATCACTACAAACTTTTAATTGACAAAAGGCTTGAGGATTAAAATAGCAATTAGAAAAAGGTCCTAAATGGAAATTAGACCATTTTTAAATAAGAGAAAGTGGATAATTATGGTAAAATCCACTAAAGTTGATTAAATTTAAATTAAGTTAATTAAATCATATTTATGTTAATTAAATTAGTTTAATTAAACCTTAATATAACTATATAAACCAAGTTAGTGGGAAAAATGTTAAATTCATCTTCCATCTTCATCTTCTTGTCGTCCATGAAGAAGAAAAACCTAAGGGAGCTTTAAACCATTAAGTCATATTTTAGTAGGTAAATTCAAGTCATTTTCTTGTAATTTTTATAGATTTGAGGTCACGAGAGCTTAAGTTAGCTAGACAATATTGTTAAAGTTTTAGAAAACTTCTATTGTTGATTTCTTGAAGAATTAGGCTTAAAATTCATAGATTTTAAGCTTAGATTGTGAAAAGAACTAGATTGTAAACTTATTTAGTTTATTGTTAACTTTGTTACATTAGAGACCAAATTTAATAAATGTAAAATTTATCATGAAATTATGTTAGAAATAGAAAGTATAAGGTCCTTAATTAGAATATATGAAATTGAATTTCAATCGAGCTATGAATTAGAAGTTATGCTTACCTTGAGTTTAGAGACTAAATTGAATAAAATGTAAAACATGAGAGAAATAAAAAAATGAATTTATATAGGTTTATTTATATAATAACATTGTATGAAAGTTATTGGTATTGATTTTTATATATAAAAAATTGTATAGATCAAGACTTGGACCAAAGTGGATCTAATAGGGGAAAAGCAAAAATTATGGATTAGTCCCTAAAGTTTCAACTCTTTTCACATTTTGAACAAGTTCATATGGAATTTATCATCTTATTTTATGTTATGCGTAATTTTGTGTTTGATTTCATAAATCTGTTTGGGTATAGTTAAAACACTAGTGAAATTAGCATGTATGGCTAGTAATTGATTGAATTGAAAAGTTATGTGGTTGTTGGCTCTTATGTAACAAGATAGAGTACAAATGTGAAAGTTGATTGATTACAGGGCATGTAAATATGTGATCATGTACAGGGTATGATATGAATTACAGAAGATTATAGGGATTAGTAATGCTATATATACGTAAATGATGCCCGTGTGAACTTAGTAAAAGCTTAGGATACGATTGACATGCCAATAGAGTTATACGTGCGCTTGATTAGAGATTTTACATATTATAATGAGCTCTAGAATTTATTTCAAATTCTCAGGTTATATGTAACATAGGTTTAGCAGAAAAGAGTAATCGATCTAATTTCAACTTGTATGAGCAACCTTGATGCCATTTCAGCTTGTGTGCGCTACATAGTTCACCCGTGTATCTGAGTCTATTTTACTATAGTTCCATCGAGTGATATTTATCACAATTGAAATGGAAGAGCTTGAAAATGTATTGAATATGAAATGATATATGTTTGTAACTTGTTATGTGACATTATATTACTTTGGTATTAAGTAATGTTACTCATAATGTACAAGTATGTCTAACCTATTTGAATGTTAATGTTGGCAAGTGACTAGTTAAGGCATTGTGCTATTCATCATTAGGTAGAGAGTTTTGGGTTAAGGCTATAACATATACTTGTCTTTTCATTAATCGCCTACCATCTACAACAATTGAAGGAAAAACACCATTGGAGAAATGGAGTGGAAAGTCTACTACAAATTATGATTCTTTACATATGTTTGGTTCCACTGTATACTATCTTATTAAGGTATCAAAGTTGGATCCAAGAGCTAAGGAATTAGAGTTCTTAAAGATCATACGGCATAAAAGGTTTTCGTCTATAATATCTTGAAACAAAGGAAATTATCTTTACTTGAGGATGTCACCTTTGATGAATCTCTGAGTGTTTCGAGAGGTGCAAAAGGAGTAGTCACATGATACTCATAAGTAGATGGAGTTTGAAAGAGTGGTGATTCCTGCAAATGAAGAAGTTAATAATTCTCCTATTATAGAAGAAGACTTTAGTAAGGAGGATCCACCTCACCCTATCCCTTTCCCTCTCTCCCTTCCTCTCTTTCTCTGCTATTGCTTTTACAAATTCACCTAGGATGAGGAAAATCTGAACAAAAGACTTGTTGAAAAGCTTAATCAAGAACTAGCCAAATACAAGGAAGTTAACGATTTGTGCTTGGAGAAACCAATTGTTGCCACAAAAGGTCTACAGAGCTCTAAATGTTAGGAAAGGAAAGGACCAATTCCTGATGGAGTGAAATTGAAGAAGAAAAAGAAGAAATTACAACATCTAAGGACTCAAAATATAGAGCTTGAATGTAGGTCAAAAGATTCGAGCCCAGTTTCTGTTCTTGTTTTTGATCAATTCATCATTTATTATGATGTTCCTCCATCAGGTCGGTGTTTCTCTATTATGTACAAGTTTGTATATGTTTGATTATGTTTATGGTTATGTTCTTCTTTTTAAAGTGAATTTTGAATTATTTGTAACAAATGAAGATTTAAAAGCAACAAGGGTCAAACCCAATATGAATTTGCAACAACAGAGAGGAAAGGGATGGGGGTAGGGTGGGTGGGGATATTTTTAATATTAATATAATTACAATTATTTAATATTATTATAAATATTAATATAAAATTTCAATTTATTATTATATATTTTTGAAAATATTTATGTACTTTTATATATTTCTATGTATATTATGAATATTTTAGAATTAGGATCAAGCGAGAGCTTTTGTACATTTTGAGGTTATTTTAAAAAAATTATGACTAAATTGATATAATATGTAAAAGTTGAGGCTAAATTTGTTAGTTGCCATGTGACCTATCATTTGTGATTTTACAGAGAGTGACCAAAATGACTAAACTATGTAACATGGGTGCTTAAATTGTAAAATTTTTATTTTGGGCGCTTAAAATGAAATTTTTTTGTAGTTGGGTGATTATCTATGTAATTTACCCTCAATTTTTTGAATATTAGAAAAATAATATATTTATTAAAATAATTGTAATATTTTAATTACTGAAATAGTTATCATATTTTAATTGTATTCAACAATATTATTTTACATTAAATACAAGAATTGAAAAGGTAAAAATTAAAAAAAAAACTTAAATTAGTACGTTAAGAAAAAAATACATATTTACGGCATCGGGAAGTTTTTTTTTTACTTTAATCTTTTTCCATTTGTATTGAGCTTAAAGAAGTGACATAGGTACCCAACATACTATTCAAAATAGTCAAGTCCATTTGTATTGATGTCGAATTGAGGGGCATTCTTGATGGACTATTGATAATTCAAAAACGAGGTCATGATAGGATGTTCATCCAATCTGATAATTTGGAGGTAATGAGAGCTATCTGTGATAGTCAGTCAGTTAGGTCAAACTATTCACTGGTTAGGAGAATTCAATAGATATTATCTCAGGAAAGTCGGTGGTTTTGAGGCATGCTCCTAGAAAATAATCAAGTGGCGGATGGTTTAGCTAAAATGACTTTTGGTAACATGGAAGGTTTGTGTATGTTTGATGTGTCACATCCCAAAAATTGAATTAGTGAGCTGAGAGTTGTCACTCCTTGACTTTTAAGCTTATGTTTGCATGTTTATATCAAATATTAAGTAATTGACCTAGTGGTAAGAGTTAGTGAAATTGTTCTTAAGACCCAAATTCAATTACCTTCCCTTGCATATTTATTTTTTTAGCTTATTTTTGCTTCCTAAAACCTAGTTGCCATTCAAGCCTCTTTAACCTAGTATATTTGCTAAGTTTTATTAAGTTTCAGCCTTCTTTTATTCATTTTCACTCTCTCATTGTTGTCCCTTACTTTTCTTTCACCTCTTTTTCTCTCTTTTTTTTTCATTCTTTCACCATTGTTATTGCAGTCCACTACATCTCTTTGCTCACTCTTTTTGCTTATTTGTTGTTGTAACAACCCAAAATAGGCCTAAGTATTTTAAAGGGTATTTTAGGAATTTTAGCTGCGCCATGGTATATCGGTAATGTGAAAAAAATAGAATAAAATAAATAAAATAAAGAACACACAAATTTTACGTGAAACCCTTTGGGAAAAAACCACAGGCGAGAGGAGAAGAAAATTCACTATGTCGAAAAATTTGTATCAATACAAGAGGAATAGACTATGTCTATTTATAGGCTTATAAAGCCATATTCTAGTAGGATTGAAACACCCTATCTAATCAATATAAAATAGATGAAGTTTAATAAGGTTTAAAAAACCTTATTCTAAAATAAAATAAAAGAAGTCTAGTTCTATATGGATTTTACTTTTATTTTATTTTCCATCATATTCTATAAGAATTTGGGTCACTTAATTCTAACAATCTCCACCTTGACACAAATTCTCAATGAACAAGTTCTTCATTGCGAACTTTCAATAAACAAGTTCTCCACCTCTTCCATAAAACCCCTTAAGGGTTTAACTCAACAATGAACACCAACCAAGTCTAAGCAATGCTCAAACTTGGTTTTAGGAAGTGACTTAGTCATCATATCTGCGGATTTTCATGAGTACTAATTTTGCTCACAACAATATCACCACAAGCAATAATATCACGAACAAAATGATACAGAACATCAATGTGTTTTGTTCTCTCATGAAACATTTGATCTTTTGTAAGAAATATAGCACTCATTTGTCACAAAATCTTTGTCTTGATTTGAAGGTCTTCATTGAGTTCACTAAATAGTCCCTTCAACCAAATAGCTTCTTTGCAAGCCTCGATGTCGCCATGTACTCAAACCCGATGGTAGACAAAGCGGTGTAGTTTGCAAAGTGGCTTTCCAACTAATTGCACAACCTCAGATTGTAAAGGCGTACTTTGTGAGAGATCTTCTTCTATCAAGGTCTCGGCAAAATCAGCATCAACATACCCTATGACTCCATCTTTAGTTCTTCCAAGCTGTAAGCAAACATCGGTAGTGCCTCGTAAGTATCTTAAAATCCACTAAAATTTGCTTTCCAATGTTCTTCACAAAGGATTTTGTCATGTATCACGCTAACTACCCTTGATTGCATATGATAAATCTGGGCGTGAACAAACCATAGCATACATGAGAGATCCCCTTTGCACTAGAGTATGGAACATGTGACATGTACTCAATCTCATCATCGATTGTGGAGACAAAATCGATGAAAGTGTACGAAATGAATTTTGCTAAAGGAGTACTAATGAGGCTTAGCACTCTGCATATTGAACTGCAAAGAACTTTCTCAATGTACCCTTACGACTTAGGTACAATTTACTTGATTTTCTATCTACGAGAATCTCCATACCAAGTATCTTCTTTCTTTGGTCCTAAATCTTTCATCTCAAATTCTTTACTTAGTTGGGCTTTGACCTTTCTTATCTCTTCTTTATCTTTTCTTTGCTATCAACATGTCATCAACATAAAAAAGTAGATACACAAAAGAACCATCACTATTTTTCTTAAAGTAAACACATTTATCAAAACTACTTCTTTTGAAATCATGAGAAGTCATAAAGGAATCAAACCTCTTGTACCCTTTGTCTTGGTATTTGTTTCAAACAAGTAAAGGGACTTTTTGAGCAAGCAAACATAGTTCTCTTTTTCAGCTGTAAAACCTTACAGGTTGTTGCATGTAAATATCCTCATCAAGTTCTCCATGCAAAAATGCGGTTTTACATCTAGCTGCTCAAGCTCCAAATCATGCATGGCCACAATACCAAGCAAAGCTCGAATCGAACTATGCTTAACAAGCTGGGAGAACACATCTGTGAAGTCCACTCACTGGAATTTATTTGTAACCCTTTGCAACAAGCCTTGCTTTATATACGGGTTCTTCAACTCTGAGTCCCTTCTTTCTTTTTAAATACCCATTTACAACGACGACCTTTTTACCTTTAGGAAGTTTCACAAGGTCCCATGTTACTGTTTTTGTGGAGTGATTCCATCTCTTCTTGCATAGCAAACATCCACTTTTACGAGCCTTCACGAGTAAGCGCCTCGAGAATAATTAGATGGCTCTTGATTCGCATCTATATCTTTAGCCACATTCAAAGCATAAGCAACTAGATCGACCTCGGCATATTTCTTTGGAGGTTTAATTTCTCTTCTAGTTACATTTTTGGCGATAAGTATTGTGGTGAAGAAGCAACTCTATTCTCAATTTTTGTCTTGGCTTGAGGAGTTGACTCTGTATTGTCGATGCTCTACTTGTTTTGATTTTCTTTATTGGAAGAGTCTTTAAGAGATAAGTTAGGTAGCATAGCGGTTTCATCAAAAACAACATCTCTACTAATCACAACTTTTCTATTTTGAGGACACCATAACTTATACCCTTTTACACGACTTTATAACCAAGAAAAACACATTTAATGGATCTCGGTTCCAATTTTCCATTATCAACATGAGCATATCACGGGACACCCAAAGATCTTTAAATCGAGAATAATTAGCGGGATTACGGACCATACCTCTTGTGAGTCTTTTTCTCAATGGCAGCGGATGGAGATCGGTTGATCAAAAAACATGCGATGAAGATTTGCTTACGCCCAAAATGACCGGTAAGTTGGCATTTGACAACATACATCGAACCTTCTCCATGATCGTTACTGTTCATTCGTTACTGCAGCGCCGTTTTGTTGTGGAGTATAATGAGTATCGGTGTCTTATGATTCGCCGACTTGCACAATCTATTAAACTCATGAGCAGAACTCTAAGCCATTATGCATGCGGAGGTATTTTATCTGTTTTCCGTCTGTTTTTCAATCATAATTTTCCAAGACTTAAATCACGGAAAACACATCACTTTTACGCCGGGAAGAAGCGCCCAAACTTTTACGGAAAAATCATCAATAAAGGTTAGCATATAATTAGCTCCACCTCTAGAAGGCACTCTAGATGGCCCCACAGTCGAGAATGAATATACTCCAATGTTCCCTTCGTGTTATGGATTCCTCTAGTGAATCGAACTCTCTTTTGTTTTCCAAAACCACAGTGCTCACGAGAAATTCAGTTTGCAAATTCCTTGCCCATTAAGAAGTCCTCTTTTGCTCAATTACGCCATGCCATTCTCACTCATATGCCTAGGCGCATATGCCAAAGTTTAGTAATATCATCATCGACAAGGGCGAGAAGCGATAATTTGCATCACGATATGATAGAACCACGCAAAACATATAACTTGGCAATCTTTCTCTGTCCTTTCATCACAACAAGGGACCCTTTGGAAATCTTTAAAACCCCACTTTCAATTTGTATATCTGTACCCTTTTGAATCAAGAGTACTCAGCGAAATTAAATTTCTTTTCAATTACGGAACATGCAAATGCGTCACTAAGTGTTACGACAACTCCATCAAACATCTTAACTTTAATTGTTCCAACACTGTGATTTTACGAAGTATTATTTCCCATCAAAACAACACCTTGGACCTTTGTTTCGTAAGTTGTAAACCAATCCCGATTGGGACTCATATGGAAGATGCGGCTGAATCAAGTATCCACTCCTCGCTTACTTTAGAATCATTGTGAGCGACTAGAAGTTCACCATCATTGTAGTCTTCTACAACATCGACTTCACGGAATTTTACGGTTGTTTTCCTTTGATTCATGACCTCCTTTTAATCTTATTTTGTAGCTTATAGCTTTTCAGTTTAATGTGCCCTTTCTTCTTGCGAAGTTACAAGTTTTACCTCTGTTTGAAGACTTGATCTACCCTTAGATTTACCACGAGGATTCCGTTTCTGTGTCCTACCACGATCATCATCGACATTAGATCTTGTCTCCCACGAACAATGAGACCCTCTCCACGAGAGTCGGAGTTTAACCACAAGATGCTTCATCTTATCATACGAGGTTAAAGAATCATAAACCTCATCAAGCTGTTAGAGACTCACGGCTATATAAAATCGTGTCTCTAAAGGTTGAATAAGGCAGAACAACGAACAAAGTAGAATCAACCCTAGATCTTCCTTATCATCTTTGAACCTCCATGGCTTCCAAGTTTGAGAGAATTTCTTTAAACAACATTAAGTGTTAGGTGTCTGACAGCACCTTCCTCCAAGCGATGAGCATAAAGGCATTGCTTCATATGCAACTTGCTTGTTAGAGTTTTCGACATACATATTTGTTCTAGCCTCTTCCATAATCGTGCGGTTTTCTCTTTCATCACATCTTGCAAAATTTCGTTGGACAAATGCGGATGTAATTGTGTTAATGCCTTTCGATCCTTACGCTTTTTCTCTTCATCTGTTAATGTCGAAGGCATCTTATCTATCCTAGCAGGGCATCCTCGAGATCCATCATTGAGAAGCTGCTTGCATCTTAATTTGCCACAGCGCAAATCTAGTGTTGCGATCAACGGTGAATTTCATATTTCAAAAGCGCCATTACCGTGATCGAGATGAATAACCGGAAGCTCGATACCAATTTGTGAAAAAAATAGAATAAAATAAATAAAATAAAGAACACACAAATTTTACGTGGAAACCCTTTGGAAAAAACCACGGGCGAGAGGAGAAGAAAATTCACTATGTCGAAAAATTTGTATCAATACAAGAGGAATAGACTATGTCTATTTATAAGCTTGTAAAGCCATATTCTAGTAGGATTGAAACACCTATCTAATCAATATAAAATAGATGAAGTTTAATAAGGTTTAAAAAACCTTATTCTAAAATAAAATAAAAGAAGTCTAGTTCTATATGGATTTTACTTTTATTTTATTTTCCATCATATTCTATAAAATTTGAGTCACTTAATTCTAACAGTAATGTTTAGATTATGGTTTTAGAAATTCAAATTAATTTCTAAAAATAAATTTAATTTTGAAAATAGGGCTAATTTGTAAAGGGTTAGAACTTTGGGTTTTTATAAAGCAATTTAATCAAAATTTAAAATTCACCCTATATCTTTCCACACCTAGTTTATTTTCACATTAACTTCTCCTTTTATTTGCTCTTGCCAGTCCCATGCTCTCCCAAGTCCTCCCATTCAATTTTTTTTTCAAACCTAAATTCCTTTTATTCCTATCACTTTCCAAATCATTAAACCTACATAAATTCAAGAAAAATACCTAAAAACACCATAGATTCCTCCATTGTTAAGCTTTTGGATTTTTGAGTTTTTGATCAAAAGCTCGATTTTTGGTCATATAAGGTAATGGTTCAACTCCTAAATAGTTTTAAATGTTATTTAGTCTTTAAAACTAAGTTTTTAGCCATTAAATCACATGTTTTGGATAAAAGCCAAAAATTGGCTCGTTAATGGTGGATTTCAGGAATTTGGGTAAAAACATGGTTTTAAAGTGTTTTTCAATTAGTGTCGATATGATTAGAAGGTTTCTATACTTACTTTTAAGTTTAGTTAAAGATTTCTTGAGATTTAATGAATTTTCGTTAAAATTGCCATGAACATGTCAAAAATTTCGATACTATGAATTTAGTAGTTTTGTGTAGTTTAAAGGTTGAAAATCTGTCATAGGTGAATAATTAGATGAATGGGATTAGTTTTAAATGAAAAGATTAAGTATAGACCGAGATATTTGGAATTTAAGTTTGTTAGTTGAAATTTTAGATTCATAAGGAATATAGCTTAAACTAGCATTTTTGGTTGGTTTAAGAGAGCCTTTAAATTTGAATATTTGATCGTCTTTGGACGTACTAATGTTTAGAGTGTGAATATTGGAATAAAATAGAAATTACAGCGGTATCTGTAAGTATATGGGTTAAGTTGTAATATAGATTTTACAACGAAGTAGGTGAGTACTCTGAGGATCGTACCCAAGGGAGGCAAGTACTAAATCAATTTTAACCTAAACAATTAAAGATCTAATCAATACTCTTTAATCATTTATAGTATGAAAGAAAAACAAGAAGTATTTTTAGGGTTTGTAAACTAATAAAGTACAATCAAATAAAAGAATTAAAACTGTAAAAGATAGGGACAAATAAAGTGAATCAAATCTGAATATGGGTGATCAGCTTGCTTTGGCAATCCCAACTAACCATTTTCTTGAGTTCTTCTGAACCAACTAGTCACTACCCTAGCAAGATCTTTCGATCTTCCACTAACATAACGAGTCAACAAGAACTACCTATCTTCTGACCTCATAGTCCAGACTAGTTTGGGGTAAAGGTGTTCACGAATGGGCAATACCAATTTTGGGTTAATTCTCACCTTGATTACTTCCCATGTTTGTCAAGCCTAGGGTTTGTTTCACGTTCTTCCTTTCCCAAATAGTTGATCTGTTGAGTAACCCTACAAAACAGTTAAGAGATCATGCCTCCACTCACTAATCCCCTATAAAAGGATTAGGTCCTCATGGTTTTCATGAAAAAATATGGAATAAATGGAAGAATCAATTATAAGGAATTGAGTGAAATAGATATTTTAACAAAACCTGATTTATATTGATGAATAGTGCGAATCCACAAAAGTTGATCTCCTTTAAAATCAAATCTCTTGAAGAAAACAAATAACTAAAACTACAGAAACTAAGAAAGAAAGAAAACAATTTGTAAACCTAAAGAGAAAAATCTAAGCTAATGGAATGATGCTTATAATGTGTGCCAGAGAGGTCTATTTATAACCTTCACGTAGCCTTTGTCCTTAGCCCTAGGGTAGTTGACATTCTCGAGCTTAAAGTTTGATTGTGCAAACCAAAACGCCCCTACTTCGTGTTTTATTCTCGTCACAGAGTCGATGTCACGACACACTAGGACCTGTGTCGTGACGTAGCAACTAGCATGTTCCTCTGTAGCCATCTTCAGGGGTTTGTTGTGACACCCTCAGCCTATGTCGCGACATTGAAGGCATTTTCTCACTTTCTCTATTCTGCTCTCTATGTTGCGACATTAGATTCCCTATATTGCGACATAGTGTCCAATATTGACCCGAAATGCCCTCTAATGGTCTCTGCTGCACACTCACAAAATCACGTTAGCTATCCCTTAGTCCTCATTCGACCCTTAAGGTTAATAAAAGACTCAATGTGCATATTTTATTAAATGTAAACAAAACTAAAGAAACAAAATTAAAACATAATGAAAATGCTTGTATTCAAGCTCCTTAAATGTGAAAACTAGTTTAATCTGCTAGAGCGAATTACGACAGATCAATATTGATTGTGTATATTGTGTGGTTATTATGTGTAAAGTGTCAGAATCATTGGAACCTTCTTCGAGTAAGCGAAAGGCAAGGGAAAACTAGTTTAAGCTTTGGCTTTTCAGCGTAGCGTAATTGATTAGTGTTTGGAATCATTGCTAGTAGACATGATTCATAGTGTTAATTGGGAGCTTAGGAATAACCTAAACCCCTATATTAAGTTCTGAAGTTTACTTCCTCTAATTGATGTTGATTAGAATAAGGTGTTTTAATCTTACTGCATTACTTCTATTTGACTTTGAGTAGAATAAGGTTTTTAAACCTATATATAGGCGTGTCGTCTCTCATCTTGTATCATTTGAATTCAACATAGTGGATTTTTTTCCTCTGCCTATGGTTTTTCAGAAAGAGTTTCCATGTAAAATTATGTGTGTTCTTATCTCTCTTTCTTTACTATTCATTGTCATTATCGATGTTTTATTTTCACAATAAGCAACTTTTTAATTAGACTTTAATTAAACTTGGAAAAAACTATTTTTTTAATAAAATAAAGAGAAGTCTAGTATCGATTTTCTAAAAAATATAAGAATAAATATATTAAGAATAAATTTTCTAAGAATCTGATAAATTTTTTTACTAGACCATTTTAGTGGCCAATGTGGCCTTTAGAATCAACCATAACTTTTGGTCGATTTAGGAAGGTTACATTATGCCTCCCCTAAAGAGGTCCAAGTAGTTTTAGTGAAGGATAGAGCAAGAGAATATCCATTTTGAAATTATTTATAGTTTTGTTTTACCCCCAAAAAAGATAACAATAAATTATTTTTATAAATATTAATTCAAGTAAAGTCAGGTTGAATTTATAAAACATTTATATAAAGCCAAACTCAAATGGCACGGATATTTGGTACTTTATTTTGGTTTCACCACGTCAATGTTTGAGTGGATTCTTGACATCCCATATATTTTGACTCAGGCTTCCAATTGGTTGAAAGCTATGACTCCTTAAATTGGCGTCCTAAATCGACTTCTTTCAACTTTAATTTTATTGGTTTCAGCTTTTGCTCAATTTCCTCCTTGTTTTGCTCTTCCCCAATTGTTATATACCCCCTTGGACTTGATCAAAGCATTTCTCCCTGATTTTTACCCTCAACTGATTAATCAATTTTGTCATGGCTCAAGGATAAAGGTGATGTCTTAGTAACTTTGAGATTTAATGTAATGATTTATGTTTTAAAATTTTTTTTATTGAATTAGGAGGCCTCCGAGGTTGACTTCTGATTCGAAGCTCTATCTTTTTGAATTATTAAGCCTTAATATAAAAGGTGGCTTTTCAAGTATCAACTAAGACCTTTTTAAGGTTGAATTATTATTATTTTATAATTAAGCCGCCTTCTTTTCAAATAACGTCTGCTAAGTTTTGAGGGCCCCAAAATCCAAAAGCCAAGTTCTTTGATTAAGGAGAATCCCTTCTATCACAATAATTAATGTTTTTATACCAACGTAGAACACCTAATCCATTTTGTTTATTGTTTATTGTTTTTCTTTTTGAAGTATGTATGTCAAATAAATTTCAACTGCACAACATTGTCTTTTAGGAATTTATTTGGGTTGTTTTAGATATTTAGTTAGATATAGAGTAGGCATGAAGTTAGATTTTTTTAGCGGTTCAAAATAAAATTTTATTTTTAATAGTTTATATCTTATAAATTTTAAAAGAAATTTTATAATTTTAGGAGGGTCAAAATATAATTTTATCTTTATTAATTTAAAATTTTAAAATTTCCTAAAGGGCTAAAACAATAATTTTCTATTTTAGAATGCGACCCCCGGATTCACCTATGATTGGAGTAAATGGTCGCCCTTGTGGATAGAAAAGAAAAGTTGGTTTAAAATCATGGGTATTTTCTTTGAGTTAATTGTACCAGAAGTCCTCAAATGATCAATTAGATTTTATGTTAATCTTTAAATTTAAAATATTTTAATTGAGTCATCATGTTTTTAAATCAATTTAGTAATTATTTTAGATGTTAAATGTCAATTTGAATATAATGTGGAGTATATTTAAAATACACACTTTGGCCGATTAAGTCCCAATTCAATTGATATCAGAATTGTTGTCAATGTAGGAGGACATGAGTTTGAGTGTGCTGAAGCACATTATCCTCCTATTTAAAGGTTGAGGAGGAGCTATGGGTAGTTCTAGACTTTATATAAAAAAAAAACACACTTTGGGGTTAATTGAACTAAATATCTCTAAATAATCGGTCATATTTTAAATTAGTCCTAAGCTTTAAGATATTCTAATTGAGTCATCAAGTTGTTTTGTTAGCTTAACTATCAATTTAGGCGTTAAATGTCAGTTTGAATCTAACATAGAACATCCTCAAAATAAGCTAATCAAATTATCCAAGTTATCCATCCAATAGTTACACAAATATTTGCAATTTGCTCTGCATATTTTAAATATACTCAGATCTTATTTGGGATGACATTTAACACCCAAGTTAATGACTATATTGACAAAAGAACTTTATTGATATGATATTGACATTTTGAAAACTCAATTAAAATATTTTAAAGTTTAGAGACCAATTAAAATCCAAGCCTATATTTTATATGCTAACAATTCAATTTATGTAGATTTTGGCATGTTTACTTGTATGTGTCTTATTCATGTTAGTTTCTTATTTTGTATAACTCGTAATATAATTCAAAACATAATTTATTTATATAGATTTTTGTTATACATGATCACAATGTGACTGCCTTCATGTGCAATTTTTAGGATTAAGTAAAAAAGAGGGTGGGGTTCCTTTCTCTCTTCCACTCTTCAATCTATCTAGCCACCGTACACATCTTTGGGCCCTTTCTTCCACAATGGGAGCTCTCCATTGCTTCTCCCCTTCATCTCATGAATCACTAATGGCTTTTCGTTTTATATGGGTGAATCGTTTCAATTATTTCTATCATTTTCTTTATCTTGTTAAAATCTTGCATCAACAGTTAGTATGATGAGCCAACATCTTACCAAAATCAGTTGAGGTGACTCCTACCAACAAAAGCACAAAAATCACTTGTCCCGATTCACGGTAATTCCATATCTAAAGCAGGTCAACCTCTCTTACCCTTTTTTATTTGATATGGGTTTCAAATATGTTAAGCCATAAGGTTTCAATAACTTGTGTTATAAAACAGAAAAAACCCACGAAAGGTGTGTTGGAACACCACGAGGGTGTAACCCTCCGGTGTATGCATGCATGTATATATATTATATGTTTATTATAAAGAAAGTAAAATTAACGTACAATAAATAATAGAGTAAATTATCAAAATAGTAATTTTTGTTTGCCTTAGATTATATTTTAGTCACTTATATTTAAAATTTTACGTCTTGGTCACTTATATTATCGTGTTATAACATTTTAGTCATTGAGCCGTTAATTGTCATTAACAGTGCAATGGTAAGCTTACGTGACACGTTAAATCATCATTTTAAACGAAAATTTTAGGTTAAATTATACAATTGATCCCTATATTTTTTCATTTGAGCAATTTAATTCTTTTCTTTTATGTACTTTTAACTTTATTTGTTTATTTATTTTTCATTCTCTTACGCTTCTCCCTCCTCTGTTTTTTCCATATCCATTTTTTTAACGTAGTTTTTATATTTTCCATTTGTTAAAACTGGTCCCCACTTTTATTTTTTGAACAATTTAATTATTATCTTTTTATTTCTTTATTTATTTAAAGCCAAATGTCTTTGATTACATACTCTATGTGTAAACCCATAGACCGTTTTAGACCACTACAAGTTGAATAAGATCGATCCTATTGAATTAATCAATATCGATTCTTCTTAGATATATAATAGAGCACCAAGCTAAATTCTACCAAAGATATTTATTTGCTTACCAAATTGATGCCAAGAACTAGAAACCAAGCTAACCCTAATGAGATCGGAAGAGTTAACAGATTCTTGAGAATCTTCATTAAAATATCGAGTCCAAGCAATTCTATAAAATCACCACAATAATCCATTTTTGGATCCTTTGTATAGTTTTAGCAATAGCAGTAAAATATCGAAACCTAATTCACAATTGTCTATAACAAGAAAAAATGTTAAACAAAAAGAATCTTTATTCTATGTTTTCATTGAATATCAATACAAAATTGTTACCTAAGCTAAAAACATATTAAAAACTAATCAAAAGAAAGATTAAGCAGAGCAGGCACAAGAAATACCCAATACCAAAATAAAAGTATAAGGCTAGTTTTAACAAATGGAAAACATAGAAAAATTATGTTTAAAAAATTGGGAAGGAAGAAAAATAGAGGAGAAAGCGAGAAGATAATGAAAAAGAAAGAAATAAAAAAGAAAGTAAAAGAAACATAAAAGAAAAAAATTAAATTCTTTGAGAAAGAAAAATATAGGGACCAATTGTATAATTTAACCTAAAATTTTTATTTAAAATGATGATTTAACGTGCCACATTAGCTTATAGTTACCAACATTGCGATAATTAATGGCTCATTGACTAAAATGTAACTTGAGTCAAACAAAGCGACTATTTTGGTAGTTTACCTAAATAATCAAAGCGTTTGGTTTGAAACTAATTAATAATATCACATTTAATATATATATATATATATAATCTTAAAATGAAAAAAGATTAACTTATGGCACCAACTCAATTAATGATACTATTAATAAGAAATTTTATCACATGTTTTATTATTTGTTGTATAGTTTGAAACTAAATAATCATAATAAAATATGAAATATATACGACATTAAAATAAAAAATTAGATTAAATTGTGAGTAAAACAAAATTTAAACACGTAAATATATCGATTTACAATATTAAATGCGAGTACAATTGTTTTTATGGTGTTGTCATCAATTATGAGTTAGTGTCGAGTTGACTTGTAACATTACTCAATTAATAATATTATTAATATATACAATGATAAAGATAATAAATCGTACATATTAAAAAAATGTATAAGATACATTAAAATGAAACTTTGATTGAATAGTAAATTTAGGTTTTATCAATTTAATTAGTGTAGGTTCTAATCACCAAGCATCACCTCAGTAAAAATACTTAAATAATAGTATAAATTTTATAGAAAAATCCACATACTTCAAAAGAAAAAGAAAAGAAAAATATTAAATTAAAATAAAAATAAAACAATTAATTTAATAAATTATCTATTATATATGTTATTCATTACTTATAAAAATATAAATAAAATAAAATTATACCTCTTCCATTCAAAAAATATCTATAATTCCATATACCTCCGACTACACCATGTCCTGGAAAAAAAATTCATAATGTACCAAATATAAGCCATATAATTAGTAGCACATGATGGTTTTATGAATTGAAATTTTCCCGGGAAACCTGGAGAAGAAATAGGCGGAGCCCTGCTAAGCTTTCACATGGAGAACTAGTCTTACAAACAAACACTGCTTTGACTTCTCTCTAAATCGATAGCTGAGCTGTTTGGAAAAGAGAGAAAAGCCCTCATAATTATCCTATTTGTCGCTTCTTAACTAATTCATACGACTATTTGCATTTAGAAATAATATATGTTGCTTTTTATGTGCCTTCCTAATTTAACAAATCAGCAAATGCGTCGACCACCTCAACAATTATTTTTCAATTGCTAATAAGAAAATATAAAATATTCTGCATATTAAGTCATCGTTGTTCAACATAAAATACGATAAATCATTCAACCATCACTGAAATTCAGGGAAAGCAGAGTTGAACGCCATGGAATTGGTGTTTATGCTTTGGAGGATCACATCTACTATCTTGTTAGTAGGATTGATTGGCTTGATCATACGCCTGTATGATTCACTTGTATCCGAGCCCGAAAGGCAACGTTCGAAGCTGCAAAAGCAAGGGATTCGAGGTCCTCGACCGTCGATTTTGATTGGTAACCTCCTGCAGATTGGGAAGACGGGATCTAAGGTTTCAAATATGGCAGAAGAAGGAAAACAAGTGATAACCCATGGTTGTTGTGCTTCTGTTTTACCATTTCTTGATCAGTGGAGACAACAGTATGGTACATACATATACAAGTTCATAATTTAGCCTTTGCAGAAATTTCAGGCTCTGAGATGTTTTCTTTTTATGGTAAAATTTTCAGGTCCAACATTTATGCTTTCAATGGGAATATACAGGTTTTGCATATGAGTCACCCGGATGTTGTGAAAGAAATGACATCATACACTTCTTTTGACTTGGGAAGGCCTTCCTATCAGAAAAAGGGCTTTTTCCACTGTATGGTGAGGAATTCTGCATGCAAATGGTGCAGTATGGGCACATCAAAGGAAAGTGATGGCTCCTGAATTCAACGTGGACAAAGTAAAGGTATGGTTTAATTATTGACAATCTCTAGGCATATTGTGTGAAGTCAATTAATGGTGTACTAGTCCATGATGTGTAGGGTATGACGAAATTAATGGTAGAGTCGGCAGTTTCGGTAGTAAACGAGTGGAATCGTATGATCAAATCGGAAGGGGGTGTTGCCGACATAAAGATTGATGAATATTTGAGGAACTTCTCTGGAGAAGTGATCTCAAAAGTTTGTTTTGGAAACAACTGTAAAGAGATTATCACAAAGCTCAGAGCACTTCAAGAAATTGCATGCAAGAAAGTAGTGTTGCAAAGGGATTCCTGGGCTAAGGTTAGATTGGACCCCTTTGCTGTATTTTCTCTTAATTATTGACTCAGACCATTAATCTTCAAATATGATTGGTTTTGTTAATTTATTAGATCGCTTCCAACTAAAAGCAATAGAGAAATGTGGAGTTTAGAGAAGGAAGTTCACTCATTAATCTTGAAGGAAGTGAAAGGAACAACATCAGAGAAGAACATATTACAAGTGATTATTGAAGGAGCAAAGAGCAGTAATTTAAGCCAAGATGAAATGGACAATTTCGTCGTTGATAACTACAAGAACATATGCTTTCCGGCCTATGAAAGCGGTGCCGTGCGGCAATTTGGACCTTGATGTTATTGGCATTGTATCCAGAGTGGCAAGACAAAGTTCGGGCAGAGGTTATCGAAATTTGCGACGGACAATTGCCGAGCTCCAGCATGCTTAACAAGATGAAAACAGTAAGTGTGAAAGTGAAACCTACTTTCACTTATCTTTTCGAATTCGTTTGACACTTTTATAACCACTTGAAAATTATGGCAGCTCACAATGGTGATCTACGAGACATTGCGACTTTATCCTCTCGGCTGCATGCTTACTCGGGAGGCGATTCAAGACACGAAATTAGGAGACATTGATGTGCCTAAAGGAGTTTGCATTTGGGTAACGCTGATGCCACTATACGAAGACCCCAGTATTTGGGGACCTGATGTCCACAAATTCAACCCCCAAAGGTTTGGCAATGGGATCAATGGTGCATGTCAGCTTCCGCATGTGTACATACCATTTGGCACCGGACCTCGTTCATGTTTCGGGCAGCATTTTGCCATGGCGGAACTCAAGATACTAGTCAGCCTTTTACTGTCAAACTTCACGTTCTCGCTGTCGCCAAATTATAGACATTCTCCTGTTATGAATTTAATTATTGAGCCTGAATTTGGTGTGGATCTCTTAGTTAGGAAAGTTTGAGGCATTTGTCATATGGTTTTGCTGTAAATGGTTAATTGTGTTCCTGGTTGGTGATCACGAGTCTTTTATATATATATATATATATAGTTTTTATTTTTATTTTTAGTTTTTGATAACAGAGCTTTATGCCAGCAGGTTGTTAAGCAGTCCAACGGCAAGACCCTGTTTCGCCATATAATCAGCGACTTGATTAGCTCCTCGACAAATATGAGACACACTAACACCCCATTCTGGGCAGCATAACTCAGCAATGTTCTGGACCAAAGCCAGCGAGCTTAAATCAGCCATGCCATCGTTCAATAGCTGAACAACCAAAGGACTATCACAGTCCACAAAGACCTTCTGGAAGCCTCTTTCCGGGGACCGAAAGCCTCTTGCCCACAACTCTGCCTCTAGCACTGAAGCAACTCCCTCCTGTGTGTCATAACCAACCAGCCTGATCCCAAACATGTCTCGTACCAAGTCATCTGCTTCCGTCCGAGAACTCCCCAAAGTCACTGCCCCATCAGAATTTAATTTAATTTAACCCAGTTCTTAAATTACTTGACCGGTTAATTAATATGGATCCTTTAAATTAAGCTAAAAAATCCAACTAGCTATTGAATCAATTTTTATAATTTTATATACATATATATATATATATTTTTTTGCTTTGAATCAAAATCGGTTCAACTCTAGTTCAATCAAATTTTTAGCTCAGTTCAATTAACCGTACTAGTACACAGGTTAATTGTTTTTATACCTCTCATTAGACTGTTACCCCAATTGGTTCTTGGTCAATCGATCGATTTGGTTTAAATAACTTTGAATTACGGAAAATTATTTTTATTTTTAAAAAATATAATTTTTTTGTTAAAGTAAATACAATACAGGTCACTCAACTATGGTTGGATTTATTATGTATTTTAAAAATATTTATGTATTTATATATTTAATATTTTTAGAATTAGGACTAAATTGAGATAGTTTGAATGTTGAGGTTATTTTTAGTTTTTACTAAATTGACACAATATGTAAAAGTTGAAGGCTAAATTTGTTATGATAGCAATTCTTTTCCATCAGACATATAACACCTCTAATCCGACCTAAAACTTTCAGCTAAGTCGAAGGCATTACATTGATCACGAAATGATCTGTAAAGCCCATTTTTTTAATCTTAAAATGACTGAGTATTTTGTTTAAAATTATGAAAAAAGTAAAAAACCCATTAACCAACTGGGCTCAGACCAAACTACAACAAAACTCAAAATAATATCCGACCTCAATATTGTCTTTACTAATAGGCCTCCTAAATACTTAAAAATATAAAACTGACTTGAAAAAGGAAAAGCAATAAATGAATCTAAATTTAGAAAACAGGAAACCTACCCAGTCAAATCAAAGAACGGCTGGCACCCATGACTCTTCTACTTTTCCTTATCACCATCACATCCGTTTCTGCCGATAGCACTCCCCAAGAAAGATAAAGAATCAATTGCAATCTATTTTGAACTCACATTCTTCACCAGGTTTTCAATCCGGCCATTGTTTCCATCTTCCCTCCGAAGCATTCTTTTGGTCTCTCAACCTTCTCCCCTCAGGTACACAGTCTCTCTTCTTTCTAGCGTAGTCTTTGCAAGTCTGTGAGCAGTTGAGTTATCCGATCTATGTGAGCAATTGAGTTATCCGATCTATGAATATGCTGGAAATGGATCTCACGAAAACGCCTTTTCCTATTCTGGATATCTTTGATGATTGCTCCGATTGTAAAGCCATCTTTTACTTGAGTTAATTTGTGAGGAAATTACACTTTTGTTTTTAGAAAAACATTCATTTATTGAGTCACTTTTCTTAGAAATTTAATTATGATATTATCATTGTGGCATTTTGAAATTGGTTAAGGTTTTCAAGAAAAGAATTATCAAAACTTTGAGTATTTTGTAAAGCAGTGGAAAACAACTATGAAAAAAATTATTAGTTTTCTAAACCATGTTGCAAGCAATTATTAGAGTATTAAGTAGGTACCATGCTTAACATAAATAAACTAAATAATCCCAAACCTAAGATGTAAGTAAAAAATAATTAAAATTACAACTCAAAAACGAATAAGGAAAACTTTAATCAAACTTTTGAATAAAAGCAAAATAAGCTACTAATCTGAGGTTCTTCCGATGTCATTCAGTCCGAGTTCTTTCTTGTGACTTGAGAGGTAAAGAAAGGGAGTAAACTTATGATAACTTAGTGTGAGTCTAATTTCTAAACCATTATATATAAACATACAAACAATAAAGCATTCAATTCATGAAATAATAGCAAATTAAACAAAATATAGGAAACATTTGATAAATTTGTGCATACACATAATAAATGTAACACCCTTAACCCGTCTCGGCCTAAATTAATGAAATCTTTTCCTAAAACAAAAGAGTGATTTTTCACAAATCAACTCAAGTAAAAAGAATGGCTTAACGGGATCACTTTGGTGATCGAGTGTAACGCCGGCTTAGTCGAACTCTAGGTAGAGTCAGGGGTGTTATACTACTTGAATATCCTCTTGGATACTACGGTCTTAAAAAAATGACCTCTCTAAGCGAATTCATACTTACTTAATTTGACATACAACTTTTTTTCTCGGAGGATTTGTAGAACTTTCCTAAGATGTTCATCACGACCGAGTTTGGTTTTGGAGTAGACTAAGGCAGTAGTTGATGAATACAATGATGAATTGATCAAGGAAAGGTTGAAATACTCGATTTATTAGATCCATGAAACCAGCAGGAGCATTTGTTAAATTGAATGGTATTACAAAGGAATTTATAGTGGCCATCTTGGGTTTTGAATGCGGTTTAGGCGACATCTGCCTCATTTATCTTAAGTTGATGTGCCTATCCTTAGATCTTTTTTGAAAACATCGATGCACCTTGGAATTAGTCAAACAAGTTGTCGATTCTAGGAAAATGATTTTTTTATAGTAAAATTTTCAACTATCGATAGTCTATACAAAGCCTTAGGGAATCATCTTTCTTTTTCACAAATAGTTACGGGCTCGCCACGGATAAATCTTTGGGTTTAATAAACTCGCGACCCAAAAGCTTCTAAAGTTTGATTTTGGTTCTTGTAGCTTTTTAAAGCGCCATGCGGTGAGGAGCAATGGACACGAGGCGATTCTTAGGCTGTAGATTAATTCTAAATTCTACCTCCCAATCTAGAGATAACCTTGGCAACTCCTCAAGGAGCACATTTAGAAATTCTATAGCTTAGATTCGGATGCTATACGAGACGAGTTATTGGCATTCCCATCAAACACATAGGCTAAATAAGCCTCACACCTTTTGAACTAACTTTTGAAACCATAGCGAGAAATCATATTGGACAAATAATCTCGTCGCTCCCCAACCAACAATAGGCCTCCTCTTGAGTAAGGACACAATGCCTTTCAACTTTTTCTTTAGAGTGCAGTCTAATTCCTCTACAATTTTTTCTATTGACTCCATCCGGTATTCTTCCACCGGTAGAGTCGTTCCGGCAATGCCTTTACTTGATTTTTGCCCCATTCAACTAGAGCTTTTTAGCCACATATTCGCGACTCACGATCACGTTTGGGCTCCAACAACCCTTTGTAACACTCTCAACATTTCACGAGTCACGACATCATTATGCGTTCTCATAACCTTTGCCACCATTGGCGGTGGAGTTCTCAACATAATCCTCTTTAGGGATCATGTTTTAGCCTTAAATAGTGGCGGCTCTACGAGGTGTAGCCTTACGCATCCTACCCCTATCACGTCTACGTTGAGTGTTCTGATGTCTCTTTTGAGGTCTTAAGATCTAAAGTATATCTCTGATTTTCAAATAAAAATTCAAGCATTAGTTGTTTCCTTAAATGTTCACATTCTAGGGTTTCTGATCTATTTTAGAGTAACAATAATTAAAGTAGGACTGAAAATGGAGTCTCAAATTCAATTTTCTACAAAAAAATAAAATTTTCAAAAACCAATGGCATGGTTTTTCTCAAAATATCCCTTCAATGCATGTATGCAAATTCATTGAAATTTCCACCGTCTGAGTTTAGAAAACAGAAAATTTTTCTTGTTCGATTTACAATGGTTTTAGAAAAATTATTAAAATATGAATTCTGAAAAATATTACTAAATACTCATATATTTGATGTTATGGTGTTTCACCAACTAAATTGATTCCTTAGTGAATGAGTTTGTTATAATATAAATTATATTATATCCAATTATTGTTATCTGACACTAACAACATCCAAATCCTAAATCAAACACATAAAGAATAGAGTGAAAGCTATCATTTGTAACACCTTAAAATTTGACCTAGAAATTTTGATAGGATTTTGAATGTCACATTGACGGCCGAAGTGGCCCAAAAAAAACAAATTACTGATCGAATTTCTTAAAACTTTTTGAAAAACTCTTTGCATCAACTTAACAAAATTTCAGTAATAAATTTTACTTAGATTTTGCAGAAGGTTGTCCATTAGACGTTGTAATAAAGTTAAAACCATGTCAAAATGTCCTTATACGATTTGCAAATACTTTTGATTTTACTAATTGTTAGTCCGAAATTTTGAAATCAATGTAGTAACGAAAAGTCTGCTATTTACTTTTAAATAGAAACCATAAATTACCTCTTAAAACCAAGTGATTAGTTAACCAAAGTTTTATGCATGGAATCACAATTATAGTTCAAACAAAAAATCCACAGTTTTTCAAAAGCCATACCGCAGTCCCGAAACTTTATTTGCAGTCCAAAATAAAACAGTTTATTATAACTAGAAAAAAAACTTCACTAAATCAAATCAAAACGTGCCATTTCCGAGACTTATGATTTGCCGAGTTCAACTTCTAATCTCAAAGATTATAAAAAGGAAAAAACTAAGGGATAACTACGAGAGCCTAGTGTGCGTCTAAAACAAACGTAAACAGACAATACATTATTAAATGATTGAACGCACAAACAAATCACAAGTCTGAATTATAGTCGGATACCACTAAAGAATCATAGCTTATAACACATTGGGTTTTATCAGAACCATAAAGTGACAAGCAAAAAACAAGCATACAATTATTATTTTACAGTCACATCAGAATATCATGTCAGAGCAGAGCACCAAAAATGCCTTAACAGTATCAAACATACAAATTTTAGTCATGCATAAAATGGCCCAAAACCCCACCTAACTAGTCTCTACTCACCATCTTCTTATATCCTGCACACACACCAATAAGGGTGTATTAAACTCTTTCAAACCTCTACACACACCGCATTGGGTTATAGTGGATCTATCTATCCAATTCACACCACGAAGAGTTCGTTGTCCCAATATTGTTATGCAGTCAAACTGCTAACATAAATCACAGTTTACCAGCTAAAATATAATAATAATACAATTTAACTGCCAAATCGAATATCCTCCTCTTCACATTCATATCCCAACCACACTGCAATGCACATATTATACACACAGATTTACAGAATCAGACATGCTCAACTCAAATTCCATAACCAATAATCACATAAACACATGGTTCAGATTAGCGAAATCAGAATCTGACAAACTAACATTAGTTACAGAGTAGCAGAAATAACATTTTGACACCTCCCTTTACAACATTCAACCATTTCCGTAAACTAGATTAAAATACCACATCATACGTTGTTTGTGTAAATCCCAGAATTTAATCATATGAACATATATACATATATATATATAGATGTTTTAACAATAATAGGTCCTTTAGGGATCTTATCGAACAACATTCGTGACCCAAAACTTATCTTCAAAGGCTTAAACATGCAAAGGGACTCTTAAGGACTTAAATAAATCATTTAACATTAAAGGGGCAAAATTTTAAAAACAAGGTCACATGGTGTGTAGCAGGCTTACACAATCGTGTGAGTGAGACACACACTGTGTTGAGTTACGGCCATTTGAGTAAATCGTGTAATTCACTGTACGGTGTGACAAAAATTAACACATTTAAGGAGCAAGAGGATCGACCGTATGGCTAAATGATATGCTTTCGTATGGCTGAGGCTGCACGGCCATGTGACTGAAGAACATGCCGTGTGCACTCAAAAAAAAATCCCCAAACGGTGGTCACATGACCATGTGGCCAGCTCTATGACACATTCAGACCGTGTGACTTGTAAATTTACCTATTATATAGCAGCACACAGTCGTGTAGAATACTGCGATGTGCGATACACGCCTGTGTAGTTTGTGGACCACTCAAAAATCGTCTGCAAAACACGAAATTCAACACAAAAACAACCCCCAATAACATATGTTTCAGAAACAAACCTGATTTTCGCGATTTCAATGCACCAAAAATCAATCGATTCATCTCTACTCCACTGCACTGAAACTTAATGTCACATATGTACCAAAACCTATTAAATTCAGACTTTACAACACAAATAGGAACAAAGGAAAAACAAACAACCTAAAACTCAAAGAGAACACTTACCTGATAAAACCTTGATGAACGATAACTGTAAAGGAACGGATGATATGTCAACAGCGGAACGAAAAGAAAGAACCAAAGACCCCAAAGACAAATTGAAAAGGAAAGAGAAAGAAATGACCCCCAAAAAAAAATACAGTAGCGAAAAGAAAAATTAAAATCTGAATTTTGGGAAAACAAATAAAATAAAACTGACGTGAATGGAGTGGGAACGTGGGAGCAAAAGTGGGGATTCTCTTTAACAAAAACAAAAATAAATGTGATAGAATTTAACAAAATTTAAACTTACCAGAATTTCCAGAGTTAAAACTACTGAATCTAGTAAATTCATTCTTAAGTCTGTTAATTAATGTTTTATTTGTTTGAAAGATGCATCTATAGCTTAATTGTTTTATTAAGTTATTCGTCCATTAACTATGTCTTAAGTCAATTATGAAATTATCAAAAAATTTATTATTTTTACAAAAATAGCAAATATTTTTTAGATTATTTTGTCTTTTTTTATGTTTTATATGAAATCTAAAAGAATATACACATAATCGGATTTGAACCTAAAATATCAAAATATCATATAATAAAATTAAATGTCAGACTTTACAATTTCAACAAAAAAATCTCATTTATTTTTGTATTAATTTTTTAAATATATTTATTACATAATTTATAATTACTAAACAAGCTTAGTTAAAATAATTATAATTGAAATAAAAGTTGACATGAAAGCTTTTACTGTTACAGTCATTTAAAAAAATTAATTTTTACTTAATATTATTTTTGCTACATATTAATTATATATTAATTATAAATTATTATTGTTAAATTATTATGGGTATTGAGAAAATAAAAATAAAAATCGAACAGTTTATTTTACAATGTATTATTATTATTTTTATTGTTTTTACAAATGCTTTAATGATAGAAATTTTTTATTAGCACTACATTTGGACAATAAAATAATTAATATATTTTAATAACATTTATTAGTTATTATTTTAAATAATTATTACATAAATTATCATTTGAAACCTTTTTCATATTATTAAACAATTATTGAATTACAAAATATCAATATTTTAATATATTTGTTAGAAAGTTTCTTTTTATTATATTTGAATTGTTAATAATTTTATATAATTTTGTTTTATTTAAAAATTGACATAAAAAATTTAAAAATATTTAAGATAATTAAAATACATTATCTAAAAATGAATTAAAATCAAACACATAAAGATTATATGCAATACATCTAACATTAAAATAAATAATTTATAAATATTTGAAAGTGCTAATAATTACTTAAGCTATAAACTCATAAACTTGGCAAATGTATATCTTCAAAATTATCATTTTGCATATATGTTGGATGCCTTTCAAGCCACTAATAAAGATTAGTTAATATTTAACTAATACTTTAAAGATTTAATTAGAATGTTTTGAAGTTTAGAATTTATGTAAAATCTAAAATTTAGTTGGTTAGGGTGTTTGGTAAAATTAATCCAATTAATTTAGGAGTGGAATGAGTCATTTTCGTAAATTCATAACTATTTTGGGTTTGAAATGTTCACCTTAACTAAGCTTTAATTATTTGATTGGGTTTATATCAATAAATCAATTAGGTATTAATTTAGTTGTGAAATTAAAAGAAAAAGAAAAACAATAGTTGGTTTGGAAATTGTAAAAAAATCAATTATAATTTTTGAAGTGGAGCCCGGACTAAATTGAAAAATACATAAACTTTTAGTGATCATGTATGATATTATTCAATCTTTTAAGGAGATAGGGTCGTCAAGCTCGAGTTCCAATTTTTAGGGTTCACAATTGAATTATAAATTTTTGAGATGCCAAATATATATTTTATAATGTATTAATTTATTTCTTTATCATTTTGAAAGGACTAGATAGAATATTTTTCATTATGGAGGAGACAAAGTGGGATATTTGCCTGTATTAATTTATAAAAAAGAGATTTAGAATTATAATTTTTCAAATTTGAGGGCTATAGTAATAATAATAATAAAATTTATATCTCAGATTAATAATTTATAAATATTACAAATTGCAGACTCTCAATGAATATGAATTTGACGTCACCTCAGTAAAACCATTCGTATTCGGTTGACTACCCCTTAGCAAGCTCTCCCATTTTCAGCTTTACCGAAAACATAATGTTATACTGACAATAATCTAATCTAGATACTCATAATCAAATAATCCATCTACGTAGTAACCTCAAAAAAAAAAAAAAAAACCTGAAATATGTGGAAATTTAATCTAACCTTTTAGCAAATATTAATAATAATTTAGTCAAAGTCATTAATGTTTTACCAAATAAATTTTGTATGAGACTGGCACCCATGCATACATATGGAACCCTTTTCCAATCAAACAAGAGTATCATAGACTATTTCTCTCAAAAAAAGCATATTATAGCCTATAAATAGCATATTTAATCGTATACTAATTCACACCAAAACAAAAGGACTTCAAAAGGAAAAGAAAAGAAAAACATATCAGCCAGGGATGAATATGAGGTGTGGAGGATGCTAATGAGGCACTCCAAGCACAAGCTCACATTTGAGCCATGCTTTTTAAACTTGTTAGCTTCATGTCTTTAAAGTGTGCACTTGATTTAGGCATCCTAAAATCATTCAAAAAATCATGGCAAGCCTATGATTATTACCGAGTTGGTTGTGATGCTACTGGGATGCTCCAACCCTATTAAGGCATGTGACATCTACCAATTCTTCTCTTATTTTGCTCAAGGATAATCCTCTTTACATAGCACCTACTTTGAAAGCTACATGATGGATCCCATTATAGCAAAGCCTTGGAGTTTTCTAAAAGCACCTGGTTCCCAAAACGATAATCACACCCTATTTGCTACCACATATGGGGAGACATTGTGGGATCTATTTTACCCATGATCCACAGCTAAAAGATTTGATAAACGATCGCCAGCCAGTGATTCTCAACTGGTTGGCTAATGTTCTGCGCTGGATAAGTGTAAAGAGGCGTTTGAGGATTGAACTCCTGGTAGATGTCTGGGGTGGTACAGGAACCACGCCAGGCCATTGCTGATACATTTCCACATAGCTGTGCACCGTGTTTGATCTTCCTAATATCGTTGGTTCAGCCGTTGCAGTGGGCAATAAGAACTGAAACATGTTGAGGCAACATGTTTGAGGCATTTCTAATTGGAGAGGCGATTTTTACTTATAAATAATGCACAACAAATTCCATTTATGTTTTGAGCTAATTATGAATGATAATTGAAATAGAAAGTATTGCATGATTGGAATGATGAATGATGCTTGATGACAATTTTGAAAGAACGATGTAAAGAGGCCATGACCAAGCCAGGACAAGGTGGGAGGAAAGCTGATCATAATAGACATGGGATTTGGGAGGGAGAATGAGGAAGCCTTAAAGCTTAGCACCAAACACAGCTCTTTTTTTTCGACATGTTGATGTTGGTGTTGGTGGCTGGAAAGAGAGGCAGGAAGAAGAACAGCAAGCTATTTTTAGCAGCTGGTTTAATTCCTACAAAATTTCTTCTTCTATTGTAGGTTTTACATCTCTCATCGAGGTTAATTCCTACAAAATTACTTCTGTGTAGGTTTTACATCCTCATCGAGGGTTTAACCTCAAGAGCCTTTGCACATGGCTTTCATTAATGTAATAATAATGGCCACAAAGCCATAAAGGTTGAAGGGAAATGTTGTTATTTGTTGACATCATTAGCCTGAAGTTGTTTACTAAGATTTGAACTTTTGTTATAAACTCCTATGCATAAGAAATGATTATTATTATTTATTTGCAAGTCAAGTGTCACTACTCTTATAGAACTTTCTTGCATTTGTCACACTTCAAAGGTTTGTACTTTTGTTTCTCTAATAATATTTCTCTTACTCTTGTAAAACTCTTATTATAATTATTTGTTGTCGTCTTGCAATTCTTATAAGATTTATGGTTTAAATTCTCTGTTGAAATCTATTTTGAAATTGCTAAGATTTTTCACTTAAATCATTATAAAATTCTTAAATCCAAATAATAACATTTAAAAATAAAAAGCGAAATCCTTTTACAAAAAGTGACCTAATGTTTAGATAATATAAATCATATAACAATATGAAACTTATGCAATGGAAATCATGATTTGGGGTTAAAATTTTGAATTTGAATTTGAGAATTTAAATTCTTTATTTGGATCTAAAAATTTAAGGCGAATAATATAGAGTTAAAAAATTTGAAATTTAGAAATTCATTTTAAAATTTGGAATTTTTAAAAATCTAATACTAATTAAAAATACATGTGAACATTTTGTTAATCTCTTATTTCACTTATAATATATCATCAATAGAAGCTCAAGATTCTAAAACTAGGCCCGAGTGGGCATACTCTGCTCATGGGCTATCGCATTCTCGGTTCAATTAGTTTGATTGGTTTAAGCTGGTTCAATTGAATAAATTATTAAAAATAGGCTATTTAAAAAATAGAGTAAAATCGATTACGACTAATTTGACCACTTGGTTGACCAGTCCGATTGGTTAGTCGAAGATTCATCGTGCACCGATTCGACTTCCTCTTATTCCAAGCGGTACCTCGGTCGATTCTTCATTCATTCGATTCGATCCGATTTGGTCCGATTTTGCAAACATTGACAAAGATTCATGCGAATTAAGTTAATGCATTATAATATTCAAAAATTTCATTTTATACCATAAATTTTAAAAAATAATTTATAGCCTTTGACTTTTAATTTATGCCTAAATAAGTGGATGTTTGAAGTACAAATCAATTTTCTTAATAGAGTAAAGGTTGAGAAAATACTTTTATTTTGGTTCAAATATCAAGGTTTTCAAACCGAATTTGGACCTCTAAAGAACTCGACCTGAAGTTAGACCAGAACTCGAAAGATCACATTAGCCCGCAGAAGTGACCCGTAGAAGCTTAGTTGGAGTTTTAAGCAGGTCATTTTAAAACATTTGTCCTAATTTAGTGGAAAACTTAGTAAACAATATCGATTATTTCATGCCTGCGAACTATAATTAAAGTATAGCGCGGAAAATGATACCTTTTAAAATTTTTAATAAAATTGGGGTTCATACCTAACCATTTAACAATTAAATATCTTAAACTCCAATTAAATGTCATGCAATATGGTAAGAAATATGTATAACCTCAATTTCATGCCACTGATTTGAAATAAAATAATGCTTCAATAATAAAAATAATAAATAATAATAAAGACAAAAATAGTTTAATAAAAGCAGATTAATATCTTCTCCTGATGCCATGCCCAAGGTCCTAAATCTCTGATGGGTTATTTGAAAGGTAGTAATAAAAGGGAGTGGAGCTGGCGAAGCTCAAAGGTGAGCTCTATCACAAGATAATCAAAGGTACTAATTAGAATATAAAAATCACATCACATATATAGTTACAAAATGTAAAGATTTGGAATAATCTGAATAACAGATTAACAAATCACCATCATACACATTTACATATATACATGTATATATCATCCTCAAATATCTCAGATTTGTTTGCACATACTTTTGTGAATACCTTTCGGATACATATTTAGCGAGAAAAGATCCTACCCTGCCGCTTGCCACTGAGGCAAGAGTTCACCAAAACCTAGCCCATCTCCTACCAGACGAGGTTGTGGATAAACCATGATATTCAGCGTGTTAACATCTGTCATTAAATGGTTGTGGGAATATTACACAATATGTAAGGCGCATAAAAACCACCAGATAATAGGTACGCGAACTAGCCAATGCTTGCAGTTTAATACCACCATCGCATGGCCGTGAATATACAACATAAATTGCGTAGCAAAAGCTGCCGACAGTAGTGGGGATGAACCGCACCAAAATTGCATACATCAAGAATGCAAGCTAGACTTCATCATATGAAAGCGCTCCTCATCCCATACAAAAAATATATCATGCTTGCAACTATTAAATCGAAATGGAGCAACCTTATTAAGACCAACATCAAATATGGCAAAATACAATTATCACTTTCAATTAATTGATAGAGAGCTAAAATATATGTTTCTTTCAAGAACTGTATTCTAACGCGTTATCATATGGTATATGTTATATAGAAGATTATCTATAAATATGGAAATTCTGATAAATATATTTATTCAAAGTCTATGCAAATATATTGTAACACTTTTAACTCCCAGGCCTAGGAGTTTTAGACCCAATTTGAGTGCATTGATCCTTTCAGCAATTTCATGGGAAAATTTAGTTTTAACAAGCCCAGAAAACATTGTAAAAGATGTTAAGTCTCAGTAAAACTTTCGGTCTTAAAATCCACGACAATACAAAAGATCGAAACACCAAATACTTGTTTTGCATGCAAATAATACTGAGGTTCATACAACGATTACAAAAATGTCAAGACTTAAACGCACTATTTAAAATATCGTGGCTAAGGACACTGCAGTGTCCGAAAATCAAAAAGACCACCTAGAAATGCACTGAAAGAGAGAGCACTAATAAGTGAGCTACACGAGCTCAAAGCAGAGTTCGAGATATGACTAAATAAATAAAATTATATACTAGATCTCCCTGGAGAAGAAGTCTGACAGTGAAACGTGACTTCCTCTTACAAAGATATCTGAGAATCGAGAAAGGCATACATGAGGCCCGATGGTCGCAAAACTGACCGTTTAGCAAAATACTTTTCATCGCACACATGCTGTTACAAAATGTCATTACACGCGAGAACAATCACGAACGACAAATCGACGATGGCACGTATCGCATAAACAACCTTTACACTCTTAACTTTAATCAGATGTTTGTGAATGTGATCAAGTTGTGAAACCCACGCTGTCAAGCCAAAAACCTCCTACCGTCTCAAGTCACACCTGATACAGTTGTTTAAACTCATCAAACCAAACACACCACATAGTGGATTATAGAAAAGCCAAATCCAACCACGCACATTATGTATATAATGGAAGCCACTTAGATAATAGACATGTCAACAAAGCTGACAATCCAAAGATAGTAGTGCATTGTAGAAAGCCACTCTTCACGCATATGTGCGGTTAAACTACCAGATCGTAAACAATCACTCTTCCTTCTCTTCACAACCAAAACCCTAAATCCTTGATGCAATGTAATAATGCACCCAAATTCAAATAGTTACCAGATGCATACGTAAGGTCGTGAAATAGTCAGTCAAATATGCACTGCAGTGTAAGTACAAAAATACACACTCTTTCAGATCAGTCAGTGGCTTAATGCTGCGTTTCATATACAAGCTCAATGTCAAATTTCTTGTGATTGCATCGAATCACGCTGCCATTTCTGAAAGTATACAAACTAATCACCGACCACTAAGTGTATTAAGTCTTAATACTTATCTGAGAGGCTGACAAGCTGTTATACGACCTGAAATAGAGCGGGTAAGTGATCTTTCTGGAACAAAATTTCTGAAGCAGGCCACCGCATTGTGTGCTCGTGATGTTGAAATGCCCAGGTTGTGTAGAGGTCAACAGCCATGTGTAGAGGCACACACTGTGAAAGGAGGCCTGCAGCAGTGTGGCTAAGCACACACCTATGTGACCTAGGAACTTAGCTAGTGTGATCTAGTTGTATATTTCTGCCATCAAAGTTTATGCTAAA